>OY796685.1:8263777-11095259 GCA_963680715.1 Tetragnatha montana
GGTTGAGGTTTCACATTTTCTTACATTTCCTTAATTTATTGATAAGAGTGTTCAAAATCCCCTTAGGTGCGATATTTAACACTATCAACCAAACAATACCAGCTACTTTTGCGAGATAGGTATTTCTGAATATAAGCTGGCTCCCCTTGGAAATACTTCCAAAAATTCTCAGTCTATATTCGGAAACATAGGGTATGAAAGCTTTAAAAACACACTTTATTCACAGTAAATACACTTGACTTTCATAATTGTTTTAAAATCATTTCCTAGAGCATAAAAAAAACTTACAGATGTTGTAGCATTCACGTCAGCTCCCTGTTGCAGCAAGTATCGGATCATATTTATTTGTCCAAAATGGCAAGCCACATGGAGAGGTGTGTAACCAGCTTTTGTCGGTGGGTCAACTTTTGCACCATTCTTTACGAGTACTGTCGCCACATTCACTTTATCTTCTTGTGAACACAGATGCAATGGAGTTAAACCGTTCTGCAAAAAAAAGAAAGGTGTTAGAAACAGGTAACAGAAAAAATTGGTGAGAAAACTTAACTCTTTTAAAAAAACTGGGCATTTACCTTGGCAGGAGCATTGACATCGGCATGGTGTTCTATTAACAATGTTGTCATGTCGGTGTGGCCTTCCTGAGAAGCCAGATGAATTGGTGTAAAACCAGCCTAAAACAAATTGAAAGAAATTAATGGAAATAATTAAATAAACAAAATCATAAGAAAATACTTAATTCAAAAGCAGCAAATAAATAATATCTAACCTTCAAATTACAAAGACTTACTCATACTTCATTCACTTGAAATTCAAGCAATAACAGTATTTTACTAGAAAAACAGGGGACTTTAACATATATTTTTACAAGTTAGAATTATTTTTAAGCTTTGGATTTTAGATTCTTTTGGTCCAAGATTCTGTCTTGTTTGAGACACAACAGCCTAGATGGGGGTCTCTCATTATGTGTCAAACAAGATCTGTTGTACCTTTATGCTTTGCTACAAAAATGCTATTCAATCTCTGGATAATCCACACTTACCTTTGATTCTGCACTGGGCTTAGCTCCATACTCTAAAAGAGTGGTTGCAATGTCCATCTGATTTTTCTTTGCCGCAATATGCAAAGGAGTATACCCATTTTTAGCTGTGGCATGGGGATAAGCTCCTTTGTCAAGCAATAACAAGGCGACATTAACATGATCGTAGTGAGCAGCAACGTGGAGGGGGGTCACACCATTCTGTAAAAAAATAAAGCTAATGCAATGCAACAAAGATATATTTCAATTAAGTGGTCAAAGAATTGCCAAACGAGGATGGAATATTGAAGCAAGATATGGATTCTAAATTTGAACTTACTTTGCCTTGGGCATCAACAGGTGCATCTTTTTGAAGCAAAAGTCTAGCAACTTTAATGTTTCCATACTTAGCAGCCAAATGAAGGGGTGTAAATCCTTTCTATTAAAACAAATCAAAACAGAAGTTGTACAACCCAGTACTCAAAGGCATTGAATTGCTTCACGTAAACCAGATGTTTACATTTTACAAAATAGAAAAATATTAATAACAGTAACCTTGGTGGTAGCTGTCAAGGATGCTCCATTGTCCAGAAGAACAGAGGCCACTTCTTCCTGTCCCTCCTTGGCAGCAATATGTAATGCAGTATACATGTCTTTTGTGGTGGCATCTACAGCAGCACCGTGCTGGAGTAGAAGACCCACTATGTCAACGTTTCCTAGACGAGCAGCTATGTGGAGGGGCGTTTGTTGTTCCTGAGACACAAATAAGGTCATATTTAATTACATTGTTTAAAAATACAGTAGAACCTCTTTACAATGACCCCTTGATATACCCCTTGACCCCTGTGTTACAATGACAGGTAAGAAATGTGTGGATTGTTTAATCATAGTGCTAATTTTATTTGTTATATCATACTTGGATAATATAGAAGCGCACGCCGAGCGCAGCTAGTTTTAGAATTTTGCAGACAATCTTTTCAAATAATTTAAATTTTTGGTAAATAAATTGATTTTTTCATACTGTTGTTGCTTATGAAGCATTATTACACTATTTAGGTAAACAATGGGACTGTCATTTTGATTTTAACTCAAAATTCAAACTATTCTAGGGGCACTTAATTAGTTTGCAGAAAATATTTGAAGGAATTTTTGTGCGCAGATAGTTTTTTGTTTTATCTAACTATGTATAACATCCCATCGTTAAAATAACCATATATTGTTGGCCCCATGAGGGGTAACATCTCTTTTAACAAATAAAGCAATTTAAGTGAGATTCAATAAATGGCTTCGAGTACAATGCTTTAGATATAAGATACATCTTTTAACTTCCAAGAAATTAAGAGATATTTTTAAAATTATAACTTGTGATTGTGTTTGTTTTTTATTTAGACAAACAAAAGATTTACAGAAAGAACACACGCTTAAATCACAAAAAAAAATTTGAACAGGAAAAATTTACACAAGGATACTTACAGTAACTTATTTTAAATATAATTAATAATTGCCAATAAATTAAACAAATATTTTAACACTTTAAATAGTATGATAAATGCTGCTTAGCTTATTATTAAGGTTATAAAATTGTAAATATATATAAAACAAATATATATGAAACTAAGTAGAAGAAATAACATTGTCTTACCCTAGCAGATGCATCCACATGAGCTCCATTTCGAAGCAGAATGCGAATGATATCTGACTGATTGGCTCTGGCGGCCAGATGTAGTGGAGTTTCCCCACGAACTGTGGGGACATCAGGATTTGCTCCATGTTGAATGAGATATATCACAATGTTCATGCAACCCATAAAGGATGCCACATGAAGAGGAGTCAATCCAGACTGAAAATATCACAAAAGAAACAAAATTAAGAAAAAGTGTGGAAGGTAATTATCATTCTATACTACAATAAACACACATTTGGATAATATACCTGCATAAAACTAAATTTAAAAACTTGAAGTATGAATAAATATGCTACACACTGCAGTAATTTAATGATTACTTAAAATTTCTTACTCCTTACTCTTATTGGCTCACCCAAGTTTCTAAAGTTTTAAGAAAATCTCAGATCATTCCTTATATAATAGGGTTAATATTAACTTCCAAGTAATTCCCTGGGCATGAAAAAGAATTAAAATGTAATGTATCAAACTGGTGATTCCGATTCATTATTTCAGTTAATCAGCTTTATATTATCAGAAACTGAAAATTTAATGCTCAATCAATATTATTAAGATACGAAATATTAAACTAATGATAAAAGAGTAGTAGTTGTTTCACCTCTGTGGTTGCTTCAATCGATGCACCCTGTTTAAGTAGTAATTCAACGACTTTGATTCGGTTCTTTTTACAGGCAATGTGGAGAGGAGTAAATCCATTCAATGCCCGTGAGTTGGGGTCTGCTTTTCGGTCTAACAAGAGTTTGGCAACTCGGACGTGGCCACAATGGGCAGCGACATGAAGAGCTGTCAGGTAATCCTGAAAGAACCAAAACATGAACACTTACTTACTTTTACTAGAAAATATAAGATACCTGCTCAACAATGGCAAAATGTTAAAATATTTCATGAAGCAAGGTGAAATATTGAACATAGCACAGTAGACTTATAACTCAATGGAAAGATAAATTGCAGTTAACTTTGCTTTTCGGTCTGTGTAGAGACGAGTTGCACCAAAAATTAATTTTCAAGTAATATTTTTGAAAACATGGAGCAAGAAAAACAATGATTTTACACTACATTTAAAAAATACATTTGTGTAAAGCAGTAAAAATATTTTAGAAGTTAATTACAATATTAAGCATTGATAGAGAGGTAATTCATGTTAAAATCATAATATTTTTCCCAAATTTAAATAAATTAGTATACTTACCACAGTAACGTCATCTACGGGAGCCTTATGATACAAAAGAATTCTTGCACTATCTACGTGATCACCTTGTGATGCCATATGTAACGGAGCTAAACCATTCTGTAATAACATAAAATAAGGTCAGAAATATTCATAAATAGCCATTTTTTTAAACTTTTTTTGAGGGAAAGAAAGCTTACCTTTGTTTTTGCTGTTATTGGTGCACCTTTTTCCAGTAGCAAATCTACAACTTGGTCATGGCCACTACGTGCAGCACAATGCAAAGGGGTTAGCCCATCCTTAAAAAAAAAAGCAAAGGTTTAAATTATTTAAGTTTTCAAAACAAATTTAACATAGGTGAAGGGCCTAGCAAAAAATCTAATTTACCCTTGTGGAGGCATCGATCTTAGCTCCTTTGTCGGTGAGCAGTGTAACCATGTTGGATTTGCCCCATTTTGCAGCAACATGCAATGGAGTAATTTGGTGCTGAAAGAAAAAGTTATGAAACAATTATCATAGTAAAATTATATACAGACAAATACATACAGAAAATTATGTATGTAAGATAAATATATTAAATACACTTTTAACACATTCAGTCCCAGTCACCCCAAATTTTCCATAGGATTCAATGGTAATCTCGGGCAGCTTAGGATTGAAAGAGTTAATGGGTATCCAAAATTACTTTTAGTTAAATATCACAAATAAAAACAACAACTTACCTTTGCTGAATAGTTAACATCAGCATTTTTATTAAGCAACAATGCGGCAATATTTTCATTTCCATAATGAGCAGCAATGTGTAGAGGTGTGAAACCACTCTAAAAAAGAAAAGGTTTCAATGAAGATTTGAAAAATGTCTTGAACCGTATCCATCAACTGAGTTTGAGTGAATGTCACATCTTTCTTTTAAGACAAATGTATAAATAATTTTCAGTGACTGGTAACTATAGGCTTACTATACGTCCTGGTTTACGCAGGACAGTCCTGGGTTTCGGAGGCTGCCCTAGGTCCCAAAATGTCCTGGGTTTTTGTAATTTTAAGACTGAACAAAATTTTTGTGAAATTTTTGATAAAAATTTTCAAACTGCATTTTTTTTACCTACTTCTACGGCTTCACTTTACTCATATTTAGACTGCTGAAAGGGGCAGACTCTCTATTTTTACTGTCAAACACCTTTTAAATGTGAAAATTAACTCAGAACTTAATTGTTGTGAATTTTATGATTTAATTAAATCTAACAAAGAATTTTTGAAAAAAGTGATGTCAAGTGAAAAGTACAAATGATTAAATAAAGTAAGTTATTTCAGTTTAAATGTTTAATTTTTTTTTAGTGTGGGTGTTTATTTAGTTTTTAATCTTTGATGGACCGAAAGGTCGACAAAGTGTCCTGGGTTAAGCTCAAGAAAATATGGTAAGCCTAGGTAACTACTGACAATAAAATTGACATAAATAGCCCAATTTATACTAACATTTTACAATCCCATAAGTAGTTAACACATTCCGCTAACAAACAGTTCAAAAACAGATTGATAACTAATTAAGCAGAATTTAAGAAGACATGTTTAATACGTTGCTATTAAATAACAACTTAACAATAATTTCAATTTAAAGAACTTCTCTCGTGAGTGATGCTTACTTTCTTAAAGTTCTAAGAGAGTTAGGACATCACTTACTTTGGATGTAACGTCTGGGTCATGATCACTTTGCAGAAGTAGTGCAGCAGCTTTACAGTCGTCTTTCTTAGCAGCTATGTGTAGAGCTGGTAGTCTTACTCTGCCTTTAGCATCATTCTCCAAAAGAACTGCAACTACTTTGTCATGGCCTTGCTGCAAGGCTACAGCTAAAGGTGTAAATCCATCCTGTGAAAAAAAATATAAAATATTGACATACTTCTCTTAGTTTCCAAACATTAAATGAGCATTCTTAATATAGATTATTTGAAGTGTAAACAGGGCCGCCGAGAGTCAAGCCGGGCCCCGGGGACAAAGTTGAGAAGCGGGCTCCCCAGTTCTTATTTTCAGGGGGGGGGGGGGAATTGTCTTTAGTAAATGCATAGGCTTAATGCTTGAACATTTCTATGCAAGATTTGAATCTTGATAAACTTAAAAATTTCGTTTTATTGATTATAGGATGAGTAACAAGCACTATAGGGGGTCTGGGGGAATCCCGAGGAAATTTGGAATTTCGACCCGTAAAAAAGAAATTTTAAACTCATTTTTAGATACTTTTCACAATTATTGAAAGACACCCAGGGATGGGCTTTTTCTGAAATGAAGTTAAGCCTAGGATCCTTTGAAATAATGATTTATCTTGAGGATGAAATTTTAGAGAAGTAACTTCATTTCGTAATGAATTCTTTTAGGGGGTCTGGGGGTACCCCCCAGAAAATTTTTGGAAATACGCCTCCTGAAAACTAAAATTTACTCATTTTCGGCGGCCTTCAGAGTGAACAAATTAATTTACAAAATATTCAAAATTAGTACATTCCTCTAAGTTAGAGAGGTTAGTTACTCTTTACGGGCCCTATAGGGCTGAGAAAATACCCGGGCCCGGGGGAAAGTGCCCCCTTTGCCCCCCCCCCCTGTCGGCGGGCCTGAGTGTAAATCACAAAAGAAAGATTCCAATATATTAATTTTCTCCTATTTAAGATACAGTTCACAGTCAGAATAAAGCCATGTAATGAAAGAAAAAGTTGATCAAATTACCTCTGTAGCCAAACTTTGGTTGGCATTATTAGCGAGAAGAAGCTTGACAACACCGTCATGATTTTCTTGAGCTGCCATATACAGAGGGGTGAAGCCATTGAGGGACTGGACGTTAACATTTGCTCCACCTCGTATCAATAACTTAGCTACCTCCTCCTGCCCTGCCAGGGAGGCTATATGAAGAGCAGTATTTCCTTTCTAAAATTCCATGAGAAAATAATTTAGCTTTATTATTATAATACACATCGGTACAAATCAAATATATACAATATTATTAACGTAGACTGTCAATTTCGATGGCACAGTTAATGGGTTTAGCTGTAGATTTTTCAACGTTCAACGGGATCATACGGAAGTACCATAAATATTATTTAGATTGTAATTCAAAACACCATTAGAAATATTAATTAATAAATCAGACGGTAGCATCATTTATTGTGATGCCATTAAATGCAACACAATACTATTCAGAAGGTGCGGAATGTATTCTGATTTATCTTCCTCTATAGTTTTGCATTCAAATAAACATTTAACCAAAAGCTTTAAAACTGAAATTTTGAGAGGAAAAAATTAACCAAAATAAATGTCAAAAAAAATGTTGATTTTTTTTTTGTTTCTCAAAATGGCAATGATAAGAAGATTAATTTATAAATTTAAAAATTTTGTAACATAGCATCAGATTTTAAATTGCTGATTCATGTTTAACATGTAAACTAAATATCAGTTAAAAGACAAGTTTAAAACTCAAAATTATAAATAAGTTGGACAGAAAGCAGATAGAATGTACCTTTAAACCAGAAAACTTACTTTAGTGGCGGCATTTACATTAGCACCTCTTTTTAATAACTCTGTAACTACTTCTACATGACCTTCTTTAGTTGCTAAGTGGAGTGCATTTAAGCCATTCTGAAATTAGAAAAAAACATTTTTGAAAAATATCTATCAGGAATTAGAAAATGGGAATTAAAAGAAGTAATTTAATATAATTCAAGCAACTGGAAAAACTTACAGCATTACTAGTGTTGATATCAATACTTCCTTTTAGGTATTCTAAAACTTTTTCTATGTTGCCAGCTCGGGCTGCCCTAAGGAAGCTAGCATTGCTGTCGCTCTGAAAAAGGAAGATAAGTTACTTCCAAGTCTCAAAATATTTTCTTGGAAATATAACAAAAAATTTACTTATCAAGGGGTTATAAAGACCAGTAGTACACTTAAAGGAATGGAATTGGTTATTAAATGTTAATGTTCGGCACTAGTTAACTAGAACTAGTTGCAACTAGTAGTTAACTACTGATCAACTAGTAGTTAACTAGTAGTTTAACTACTTTTGGTTTAAACTAGTTCAACTATTAGTTGAACTATTTTTATAGCTACTAGTTGAAACTACTTTCAAAAACATTCTTATTAAAATTTTTATCAAAATATAGAAAAAATTGTACTGTAACAAATTTAATTAAGATGGTAGAGTACTCAAAATACCATAACCAGAATTAAAGGCCCTTTTTGCGCGTTTTTTGTGATATAGATAAGAAAGATGTATTAGAATTTGGGCAAAAAATAGGTTATGAAATTTAATACACTAGTTAACTAGTAGTTAACTACTTTGGGAAACAGTTAACTACTAGTTGTAACTAGTCCCAGGAAAAAATAGTTAACTACTAGTTGCAACTAGATTTTTCCAGACTAGTTAGTAGTTGGTAGTTAACTATTTTTTTACCACTAGTTGCCGAACACTATTAAATGTAAGTAAGAAAAAACTGTAGACCCACAAAAAGACCATGAAATAAAGTGAAACCTGCGTATAAGGATACTGTAGGCATAGGGACCAAGAAAAAATATTGCTATAGTCAGGTCATCATTATAATAGACAGTTTGCTATTGCTGGCTTTGACCTTACTGGGATGATGGATAAATATTGTTACATACATCATACATGTTTATAGTTGTACACAGGTTTCACTGTATTGCTGCCTTTATTGGAAGCAGTGGCGTATATAAGGGGGGGGGCGATGGGCCCCCCCCCCCCCGAAATTCTGACTAGGTGTACTAAAATGAGTAAAAACTCTGTTTTTTAGGTTCAAATTTCCAAAATTTTCCAGACTCCCCCTTTTGTGCTTGGAACTCAATTATTCACAATTTTTCAATATTCACTTCATCAAGAGGAGGGCTTAGGAATATTTTTAGGGCCTCTCCCCCCGGTGGGAAATTCTAGCTTTCGGCTTTTTAAAAGTTAAATTTTTTTGAAGATATTTTGGGCCCCTCCCGAAATAAATTTCTATATACGCCACTGATTGGAAGAAAAATATCCTTACATATATCAATGAAATTCAATTTTTAAGAACATTTGCTGAAATCATGGGCACCTTGAATTCTAAGAGCAAGAAACCGTAAAAAATCACGTAAAAATCCTCATTTGACCATAATAAATAGATTGTTAATGAACTTTTTAAAATTTTGAACTGTATTAATCCTTTTATTATGATTGTAAGCTAATTCAAAAGCAAAATGTAAATTGCTTCTAATAATGTTGACGTAAAAGCGATCCTATTTGGATATCACCCAAAAGGTTGGTGTTTTATGGCACATGGGTCCATATCAGGACACTATGCGCCACACAAGACAAATTAAAAACAATTAGAAAAATTAGAAATCACCCAAATGAATTAAGACATCTCTTTTAAGAGTAAAATTTCAAATTTTTGGGGAGGGCCCTTAGACCCCCTATTTTTGCTAGAAACTCCAGGGTTTTTTTTAATTACATTAAGTAACATGTGGGGGGCCTCTTAGAAATAACTATGAACTAAACCCCCCCCCCCAAAAAAAAAGGAACTGAAGTCTCGTTACAGCTTGACAGGCTAACTTGCAAAACTTAAAATGCATTGTTTTGTATACATTAACAAAAGCTTAAAATGGGTTGGGGCTTAAGGGTATTTAGACGTTAAAATTTATTAAATGATCAAGTAATGTACCTTAAACCTAAATAAAGGAGTGTATATTGGACAAGTCCAAGGTACACTGAGATACCTACATAAATCACAATGCCGACTTTCACAACCTAAGTATGTTGACTTTCAGAGCAGGGTAGGATTTAGTTTCAGGTGTAACTAAACAAATTTTAAGAGATATCGTTAATTTTGTTGGGATAAAAAAAATACTTTTATGCTGAAAGGGGCTCCTACTTGATCAATAAACTGGGTCATTCGGGAGGTCCAATGAACACTTGTTCATAAATTTTAAACACTTTTCCATAAAAAACTGTATAAAGAACGGAGCTGCATCAACAGCACCGCAACCCAAATATCTTAATTTCTAATTTTTATTAACTTTAAAATCATGAACACGAACCCTTCAGCCATTCACAAAAAATAACTTGTTAATATAAAATAATTGAATCGTCAGTTTGAAAAAGGGAATATGTCAAAATTTAAGTTTTGAGAAAATCTAAAAAAAACTATATAAGTAATGGCATTTTCGCAGAACCAAAATTTTATACCACTATATATTGCATTATATTAAATGAGGGTACCTTTATAACACAAAATTGTAAATAAAAAAACAACTATCAACTAATCAACAAAATCAACTATGAGCGAATCATCTTTTCTACTGTAAAGTTCGTGTTCAGCACAATAAATTCATTCAAAATTGTACACTCAAGATTCTTTATTCAAGCTACTTTCACTTCAGAAGCAATTTCCTTTTCATGCAATATAATTACTTATATACATGAGGTATTTTAAACTAGCTATTTAACATATTATATTTAAAATATAATGATTAATGCAACACTATTTTTTACTGAAGTTTTACTTTTAAATAAGAATAAAAATGTTTGATAAATATCACCCAAATAAAAATCAATATTTTCTTAAGTTTTAAATTAGTCGCTAAAGCAACAATTTCTAGAGGTATACCGAGGTTTTAAAGTGTTCTTCTTATATGAGTTATTTTTCCAAGTTACTAAGCAAGCGCACAAAAAGTATTGTAATTTTGCTATGTTTGGTTTTTATCACCTTTTTCAAAAAGACGATTCATTTTAATGAATAGCGAATGAATTCAACGAACACAAAATTCAGATAAAACTAGCTTAAATGCTAATTTCATAACTAATCGCAAGTTTTAACCAAAAATTCTAGAGAGTCTCATAACAGTACTTCACATTTCCCATGTAAAAAGAAAATAAGAATAAAACTGAAAAAAAAAGGGAAAAAATAAAATAAGTCACCCGGTACAACATCCGCACCTTCAGAGCAACCGATACTAAATATAGCTTCTCTGCCTTTACACTACCCTTGCAGTGAAAGTAGTTCTACATGAATGGGGAGAAAAAAACATTCCTCCTATTCAAACACAGACGCCCGCCAAAGGGTTAAAGGGGATAACAGAACTGGATTCAAATACTACAAACATACAGTACGAAGATAACTAAAAGGGTAATATTAATTAACGTATTACAGTCGAAGCTCGTTTTACGAACTCGTATAGGGGATACTGAAATAGTTCGTAAAAGCGAAAAATATTTTAATTGTTATAAATTAGTAAAATATTCGCTTTATTTTTACTTATTGTCCTTTTACAAATAAAAACATTTTGAATTTTTTCAAACTTAACTAAACAATATATATTTTATTTATGTATTCCATTTACACTAAATGAAAAATTATCAACACATAATATTAATTTATACCAAAAATAGACTAATCATACTTTTAATACATATTAAAATTAATTACTTAAACTAATTCCAATTTTGTAGAATATTTTTGGGAATAAAAAGCTTATTGGCGTTCTTTATGTTTATTAAGCCGGGTAAAGTGTAAAAATGAGTTCGCTAAATAGGGTTTTTAAAAGTTTTAATTCGTAAATGAGAATTGAAATTATGTCTATGGGGTTTCTAAACTAAGAACCAACTCACAGTTCGTAAAAACGATCGTCGACTGCAAGAAATTTCCCCTTCAAGTTTAGTACATGAAAAAATGACGAACTAACAAATAGAGCAAGATCCCTTAGACTGTGCGCGCACGAGTGACTAAAGTCACGGCGACCAGTATCACTAGTATCAAAAATATCACTAGAAAACAATGGATCTCTATGAAGAAATTCTTGGCAATCGGCCAAGTGTCACTTCGCCTAGTGCGCGCACTCTACCAATACTTGAACTTGTTTCAATAGCCAAGGCAACAATTTTGTCTTTGTCACCGTGACAAAAGTCGCTAGTGCGCGCTCAGCCTTAGATTTAAAATATGTAAAAATTTTAGAAATTAATTTTTACCTGTTAATAACGGAGTGTGAAATAAATTTAAACAAAATAATCGTTCAATTCAATATAATTTAATTTTAAAAAAAAAATTGAACAGGATACAAAAATATTTATTATTTTAAATGAATAGTTTTCTAATCTTTCACTAGCCAGTAACAACCTCTAGTAGACGTTGAAATAAACTATTAACGGGTTAAAATAAGAGCCTTTTTAAAGAAAATTCCCTAGTGATACTAACTGTTCACAATCTGTTCTTTTTCAGTAACACTTTCAGCAAGGTGAACGAACCATAGCATTTGTTTCTATTACAAATGAGTCGGAATCGGTACATTGGATGCTAACTGATGCGTACCAGCTACACAAATCAAAAGAAATCCACAAAACGTAAAACGTGACATTAGCCGAGTGGAACATTTTCTGTCTTCAAATAATATGACACAAATACGATTGTGTGGAGCAGACGTTTTTCTAGACAAAACACTACGCAGATTACAAAACATTGATGAAATATTGGAAAAATTAAGAACATTTTAAACAGTAATTTAATACATTGATAGTACCCATTACTTTGTGGTTAATTTTACAACGTATTCTTATATTTAACATATTTATTTTGAGGATTAATATTATACATAAAAAAATTTAGTATCATATCAATCAGTAATCATATTTTCTTATGGGGTAGCATAATGCAGGTGTTAAAGCAAAATATTTTTATAATGTTAGTTTAAAAATAACTTATCAATTGGTAAGTAAGAATTTCTATTGAGTTTCTAATTTAAAGTAATTTTAAAATTGTTTTTCAAAAGTCGTTTATTGAAATAGTTATTATTTTGTGGAATGCAACAGTTTTATATTTCATATAGTTTTAGGCAAATGACAATATTTTTCTGTTGTACAAAGGAATAAAATATACCTATATATTGAATACTTTAAGAGCATTCGTCTTATAGGAAATAACGCGATTTAGATTACACTAATTAATAACAAAATAAAATCTACTACTGATAACTGGATCCCACTTCTAAGCCTCTAACTAACTTTCTTAGAAAACATTTAACCATCAGAAAAATTTACAATTGCAAAAAACATAGCATAATTAATCTATTAAAAAAAGAAGTTTCTATCAAACTGTCAAGTGTCAAGTTGTAGTGATGCAAACATGACCCTAATCGACTAATCCCTTAGTATAACTTTCATTTCATATTCTTTACATAAAACATCACATACTATAGAAAGTTAAAATGCTATTACAGTTAGTTCATACTATAAAACTTATTTATAACCAATGGATAAATTCAAATAAGTAACCGTATGGTAATCCACTAGAAAAAAATTAACTGTTAGCACAAATAAAACAGATTATGGCGGATAGAGGCATGATTAAAAATTTTCGTAACAAAACTAATGCGCTACAAAAAAACAAAAGTAGCATAACTTTTAACTTCAATCTATATTAATGCTCATTAATACATCAATTAATACACATTAATACTTTATTAATGCTCATAATCGCCCACAAATATTTCTGAACAAACGCAAATAACTATTGACAAGTATAACCACTGAAACCACTATAAAATGCACGTAAAACCAAAACTAAATATTAATGAAAAACTACTTAAAGTTTATACCATTCCACAATAAGCGAACTTTAAGACAACTATGAAATCCCATTTTAAGCACTACTACTTCAATTACCCCCTATTTGATCAACATATACCAATCAAAAATAAAGATTACACACCCCATTTACAAGACCAGTTTAAAAATGGAACGCCAAAAAACCAAGAAAAGGCCAGATTAACGACACAAACTATAATTCTAACACAGGTGCTCATTACAGCCCCTTCAAATTGTCATGGGTTGGGCACCAAAGCTGTAAGACCCGGGCGTTCCATCTTAAAAGGCAATATTTAAACCAGGTAATTACTAGACTCATTTACACCCGGAGTAATACTATCTTCCTCTTCCGTGGGACTACTTTCGAGAAGGAGAAAACAAAAATCCGTCAAAACATGACCCGTCAATAATGGAAGTTCTACTTTCGTGACAGGGAGAAGCCATTAATTGTGATTGGAGATAAAGGGAATCACTACGGACACGCGAACAGAAAATCTCTGGGCGCTCCCTTCGCTCTGGGGGGGAGGTAAATATGTGGACGCATCCTTTCCGGCTCAATAAACCAGCTTACTTATTCAGCATCAGGTAAAGATAACAATCAATAATGTCTGCTTGGAAAAATATTCATATCTATACTATTCCCGTACTTTTAGGCGTCAGTAATAGAAGAATTAATAGAATGATAGTTATTGGTCCAAGTTCAATACCCGCCGAGTTGATTTTTTATTCGTTTTATAGAACATTTCTTTGAAAAATAATTTGCATAATTTGTTAAATTATTTTTTTTTCTTTTCAAAATTGTTAAGTAGTTATTTGTTTGTTAGTAAAAAAGAATAAAATTATTAAAAGCTATTTTTTTACCCACAGTAAAAAACATAGTACGATCTCACCAATTAAAAAATGCAAATAATTAATAAACGGGGAATATTTATGGCCTTGTTTTCCCGGAATGGGGAAGACACCAGATCAGATGGCATGGCGAAGTCGTTTTATCCCAATATTGTCACATCGTCAGCTGCATCTCAGGGAAAGGAGCTTGTGTTTTTTGTGTGTTTAACCCCTAACTGCCATCGACGTAAAGACGCGTTTCGAAAGTCCCGATATAGTTAAATGCCGCTGCCGTAACTATACGCTTTTTGAAAGTACAAGCAGTTGCACGGAGTTTTTACTAAAAAATATATTACCAGGAATGAACTTGACAGTGTTTGAAAATGAATTAGTACTATGATTTCCCCGTATAGTAGTTGGGGGACGATTGAAGGTTTATTTTATAAGCAAGGTTGACACAGACCATCAAACTGAAAATGACGATGAAGTTGAAACTGAGCTTCAGGAAAATTCCATCATTTCTGAGAAAAGTGAGTTAAAGTTGTGTATTTTCTTGAAACAGAAAATGAAATGGGGGGGGGCAATAAATCGATATGCACTGGGCGGCAAGAATCTTCGGATCGGTATCTCCCCGGTGGCTCGCATCCTCATGCCACAATTTTGGAAAAACTTGAAAAATGTGTTGAACAAGCGTAATCTAATCATACTCGCTCTATTTTCATAGTATTTATGAATTTTTTCAATGTTATATGAATATTGAAAAGTAAATTTAGACTGATCTTTTGGCCCGCGGATTAAGTTTGCATTATTCGGCCCCCATCCCTGTTAACCAGCGTTAGAAATTGGGGGGGGGGAACTACTAGTCCTGCGGACCAGTGCATTGCCAATCTTTCTGGTCCGCAACAAAAATCACTTGTCCGACATATTAAAAAGGACCGGTTTAAATATTATTATAAAGTAACTATTGCACTGAATATGAGTACCGAATAGTAATGTTAAAATTTAATACACATTCAATAATATTTTTTCTTTTTCGCCGGAGGCTCCCCTATCCCATATCGCCACAGTTCGGGTTCTGTCAAAAATATGTACTCGCTTCACCAAATGCAATCATCAAACGCACTTAAAATACCGCTATCGCTGAACAACTCGTCTAAATATTTTTAGTGAAAAAAACCGCTGCTGAGAATGGGATATTTTTTCACCACACTGATCCGAGCCGTTTTTTAGTTGTCCCGGACGAGCAATCCACCGCAATTTCGAACGCTGCTGTTAACGTTGTGGAGGCCTGCACTAACTAATGGACCACAGTTTAAGTTTAAGACGAATATTTTAATTTTACAACTAAAAGTAGTTTTTACAAATAAAGTAAAGTACAAATAAAGTAAGTTTAAGGGCGCTCTTCTCTGTATTGGGGGGGGGTTGAGCTCTACTACTCTGCAGGATGAATAAATATATAGGCATATTTCTTATGCGCCAACTTTTATATTTTGCCATCTCCTTGTAAGAGAAATCTGTGAAGTTGAGAAGCTGGTTGATAGGTGCAAATCAATGAGTACCTATTATAGAAAAAGGGCGTTTCTTGGGGAAGAGGGTGTGTATATTGGGTAACTTATTATTGATATGGGTGGGAAAGAGTGGGCGTGTCCAGCGGATGGATATTGAGTGTTGACACTTGTATCTCTCTCTCCCCACGAAAATTCCAACACCACTCTGATTTTTTCCTTTCTAGTAGGACTTTAAAAATATTACTTTTTTCTATGCACTTTTTTATAGTACCGATTTTAGCCTTATCGCGAAAGCTCCAAAACAAGAGGAAAAAAATAGTTTGATAGTAGGTGCTAGGTGCAATCAAAGATAGGATTATAATTTTTTTTTATGTTTAATTTGAGCGGCGAGAGAGTAAAGAAGAGGATGAATTAAGGAATTCAAAAACCACATCTATGTCAATACGTCTGAATTAAAGCAGTTTAAATTTCCCGATACAGTAAAAAAAATTAGTAGATTCGATGAAAATGAAGGCAATACTGGATGAGATAGGCACATAGAAAACTATAAGAACATTTAACACATTTTTAATATCAATTTAATTTCACCCATCTTGAAAGTTCACCGAATAAAAAAAGTAATTATGACATAATGATAAGTACAGCGTACATGACAAAGGTAAAAAGAAACGGATTAAAGGGGCGACAAGAAGTGTTCATGACAGAGAACGCAATTAAAGGGCGTTTTGGGGCGGAAACGAACTTGGGAGTCAATATAAAAGGTCACCCACTCAGTTTCTCTCCTACTCAAAAAAGGTATCGATTCACGGACGGATATACAACTCACCTGATGAGCCGTTTCTCCTTCCGTCACCATGGTGGATCACGATTCACAGCTCCGTTGACATTTACAACAAGAAGACACTTGGAGGGAAAGGGATAAAAATGGCGAACCAAAACTCTCCACACCCGGGATCCTCGGAGCCGGTAAACAATAAGGGGCGAGAACGTGGGGGCGCGCTCCGGAAGAAGAAGAAGACCCGAGGAACTAAAAGAGTGAACTTCTCTAGAAACAAAAGACGGGGTTTTGGTTCCGCTCGGGGGAAAAAAAGCTCAGCTCACATGGTTAGAAAAGATCGTCACGGATACACCGCTGGTATAAACACAGAAGAGATCTCTCTCTCTTGGCATCCGCAGCGGAGGTTGCCAATTCTGAGTGTATTGATTGCGGGGAGCGCGCCTGCGCACTTGGAGAAAGACTGCAGTGGGGCGAGACCCACATATTGAAAAGCGAGGATCCCATCTCTATCGAAAATGATGAGAAAGAAAACAATGAGAGAAAAATCCTGGGCATTAATTGCGCCCTGATGGGAAAAGGTTGGGATTGGAGGTCAGTGGTGCCGCTAACAAGGTTCAAGGATCCGTGAAGATCTGCTACTTTGATGAAAAAGGTTCACTCGGCTGTAACCTTGACCACTTGTTAATGAAAATGAGAGAGATCCTTGTCAAAGTGTATTAATAAGGGTGGAATTTTTTTAAGTGGGATATATTTTCAGTAAAGCGCAGAGTTGATTATTTTTTTGTTTGCAGATGGTCAACCCAATCCACGGTTTTTTTAAACATGTCTGTTTAATGTATTTAAAAAGTCATTTACAATGCACAAGTAGCTTTTAAATTTAAAAAATAATTCAATTTGAGAGTAATCCAGTACGGAAATATTTTTATAAATACAGAAAATACTTCTTAATATTAACCACCCTCAGGTTTAGGAGTAGTATTTACTTTAATTATTCAAATGGAAATTTTTATTCATAAAACGATTGAGAGATAAACAATAGTGAATGAAGTTTACAGATTACAATGAAAAGTTTACGGAAGCAGTCAACTAACAAAAAAAAAACCACGCACTCAACAAGACCTATCAAATTGCTACACCTTTTTAAACAGAAAGGTATCTACAAAATAATGACCAAAACCCAAAATAATCTGAAGAAGAATAAAGTTCCACGCAGTTAATTTCAGCGCACAGAATTACACAATACCCAGCATAATACCGGGTGAAGGAAATATCTACTCAACTGTGTTAAGGCGGGTGTTACGAGACGGGTTGCGTCAAATGGTGACGCACCTTTATAATTAAAGGATTTAAAAGCCCTAGGTGATTCACTCGGGACATTAAATGTTTAATTCAAAAGTGGTTCTTCCAGTAAGGAGAGCGACCAAACATGATCCAAAAGACGCAGAAAAAAAATATGAAAGTTTTATTTTACACATAAAACATACACCTTTAAGTTTTAGTTTTACATAAAATTTCAAAAACGTTAAGTTAAATCGAAATAAAAGATAACCTCTACCACATGAACTATAATCAAAATATAAATTGAATCATAAAACTTAACTAACAATTATATCCTGTCTTAATTTTAAGTCGAGAATAAATGTTTTCGTGAATGACACAGAATATTTTTTATGACTACCAGTGATTTTAAACATTTTAGGTTCAGAAAATTAGTTGAAAAGTTGATAATACTCAGGAAACATTTAAATGGAGCTTTAGATTTAAGTTAAATTTATACTGATCATACTTGCAAGTCTGGAAATACTTAAAAATTTTATAATACAGTGAAACCCCGATTTAACGTCTTACAAGGGACCAAAGAAAAATAACGTTAAATGCGGGAAAACGTTAAATCGGGGTAGGACAATAACGTAACACTGAACAAGATGTACAAGTACGTTACAGTCAAAGGGAAGAATCTAGGAATTATTACAGCTAATTCCTGTTAATTTATTATAGTACTCTTATAATTCCATGATTTCTCGTAAATAGAATACTCTTGTATCAAAAAGGGTAATGGACTCTAACCGTCTGACGTCACACGGAACCAACACGTGACCTACTGAGCTTGCAATGGACTCTAACCGTCTGACGTCACACGGAACCAACACGTGACCTACTGAGCTTGCGATTGGTTACCACAGATACTACACTAGTAGATCTACTAGTGTAGTATCTGTGGTAACCAATTGCAAGCTCAGTTGTAGGTCACGTGTTGGTTCCGTGAAGTCTCGAACCAGATAGGCGGTTAGAGTCCATTGGTTACCACAGATACTACACTAGTAGATCTACTAGTGTAGTATCTGTGGTAACCAATTGCAAGCTCAGTTGTAGGTCACGTGTTGGTTCCGTGAAGTCTCGAACCAGATAGGCGGTTAGAGTCCATTGTAGTGTACTAGTATCTAAAATAATTACTAGTGCACCACAAATAATGTTTAATACAACGTGTGCATGTGCACTCACTTTTGGTATTGCATTTGAAATTCAAAATCAGTATATATGAAGCCACCAAGTAGGAGGTTAATGGATTGTAAGAATAAAGATTATTGTAAGATTGGCTGTTAACTTATTTAGTGTTCAGGGACACGATAGTGGCGACGAGGTTAGTAAAAAAACTCACTTTTATTTGTTATTTAAATCTAATAAATCTGAATAATGAGTAAATTAGGATTAATTGGCAGTCTTCATGCATTTGATTCATGTCAAGATGATATCAATCTTTATATTGAACAACTGGAGCAATTTTTCATTGCAAATGATGTCCAGAATACTAAAAAAGTTGCGGTATTTGTGTCGGTTATAGGAACTAATACTTATAAACTGCTCTCAGAAATTTACTATCTCCCAGAGTTCCTAGTGATTGCACGTACGAGGAGTTGAAAGATACCCTTAAGCATCATTTTAAACCTTCTCCGATAATAATTGCTGAACGTTTCCGCTTTCATAAAAGAAACCAAGCAATGGAGGAGGGTGTATCCCAGTATTTGGTGGAACTCAGACGGTTAGCATCAACCTGCGACTTCGGTTCTTTTCTTAATGACGCACTGAGAGATCGTTTCGTGTGTGGGTTGTGTAATGAAAACATCCAGAAAAGACTCTTAGCTAAGAAAGACCTAAAGTTATCTGATGCAGTAGATACTGCCGTTGCTATAGAGATAGCAGAAAAGGATGCTGCTAATATGAAGTCATTTACACCCGTTGTAAACAAAGTACGTCAGAGTTCATCCTCTAACACCCGGAAAAGTAATAATCCAAATAATACTAAGAGTAAACAACAGTTTTCTAAGTGTTATCGGTGAGGAGCTGCTCATGACCCTTCTACATGCAAATATAAAGATGCTACATGCCATTCATGTGGGAAAAAAGGGCACATTTCACCAGCTTGCATAAGCAAATCAAGAGGATCTACGAAGAAAGTTGAAGCACTAGAGTATGAATCTACTGTCTCTGAAGCTTCAATGTATGCTGTAAAATCTGTTAATCAAGTTTCCAGTATGAAGAAATACGTTATTCCTGTGTTTTTAAACCACCAAAAGTTGGACATGGAACTTGATACAGCTGCTGATGTTTCAATAGTTTCAGAAGTATGGGTAAAAAACAATTTAGCCAACATTAAAATCAGACCATCATCAATCATGTTGAAAGATTACAATGGGGGGATAATCCCAGTATTAGGAGAAATTCTTGTGGATGTGCTGTGTAACAACCAACGTCACAAGCTAACTCTTACCATTGTGAAAGGAGATAGACCTGCTCTTTTCGGGAAGGACTGGTTGGCGGTGTTTAAGTTAAATTGGTCGCAAATATTCTCAATATCTTCTGATGTCAGTACCAATAAGGAAGCACTTTTGAAAAAGTATGCCGATGTTTTTCAAGTAAGTGATAAACCAATTAAACATTTTAAAGCAATTCTCAAAATTGATCGTAACTGTCAGCCTGTATTTTGTAAGTCAAGGCCTGTTCCTTATTCTTTGAAACCTGCAGTAACTGACGAGATAAAAAAATCCGTTAGTAATAATATTTGGCAGTTTGTTGAACATTCCAAATGGGCTACACCTGTAGTAGTCGTACCAAAAAAAAATAACGCTGTAAGGCTATGCGGGGATTTCAAGGTAACTGTTAATAAGTTTCTTGACCCGAACCAATATCCACTGCCAACACAACAAGATCTTTTTGCTACCTTAAGAGGGGGCAAGTATTTTACTAAATTGGACATGTCTCATGCGTATCAACAAATCGAGCTGGATGCTGAGTCTCAAGAATTATTGACTCTAAATACAATAATGGGGTTGGTTCGTCCAAGTAGACTCATGTTTGGAATTTCTGCTGCTGCAGCCATTTTCCAGTCAATTGTAGAACAAATACTGCAAGGCATAGACAGAGTAATATGTTTTCAAGATGATATTTTGATTTCTTCTGCAACAGAACAAGAACACTTAAAGACCATAGAGTTAGTAATGAATAGATTGTTAAAATATAATGCTAAGCTAAATGTTGAAAAATGTAAATTTTTCCAGAAAAGTGTTGAATTCCTAGGTCACATAATTGATGAAAATGGAATACATCCTACTCAGGAGAAAATAGAGGCCATTCGAAAAATTAAAACTCCTGAAAATGTGACACAGCTCAAATCATTTCTAGGATTACTAAATTACTACTCAAAGTTTATAAAAAACTCATCTACTTTACTCTCTCCTTTGTATAACCTTTTGAACAAAAATGTACCTTGGTCATGGTCTACAGAGTGTGAAAGCGTATTTGAGAAGTGTAAACAACTTCTTACGTCTGATGCTGTGTTAGCTCATTACGATGAAAGATTACCTCTACAAGTATCTTGTGATGCCTCACCAGTTGGGGTAGGTGCTGTGTTACCACACATTGTAAATGGTGAAGAAAAACCAGTAGCCTATGCATCAAGAACGTTGTCTAAAGCTGAAGCCAACTACTCTCAAACCGAAAAAGAGGCTTTAGCAATAGTCTTTGCTTGTAAGAAGTTTCACCAGTATCTATATGGAAGGAAGTTTGTCCTGTATACGGATCATCAACCGCTTATCACCATTTTCTCTCCGTCGAAAGCCGTACCAACCATGGCTGCTGCTCGTTTACAGAGATGGGCGATACTTTTGTCTTCGTACGCATACACCATTAAGTATAAAAGGGGTGCGACTCATCAAAATGCAGATTCTCTTTCGAGACTACCAAATGATGACTGTAAAGAAGACATTCAACCATCTGACATATACAAAGTTTCTCATCTTTCGGAATTACCAATTACTTCGGAAAACATATCAAAGGCATCCAGAACAGATAAGATCCTAGGGATTGTTATCAAATATGTCCAGAGTGATTTTCCATCTAAAACTGATAATCCTGAATTAAAACCATATTTTCTCAGGAAAAATGAGTTGTCCGTCGACAGGAATTGTCTACTATGGGGAATGAGAGTAATAATACCAACGATCTACAGAAAACACCTGTTAGAGTTACTTCACGACACTCACCCTGGAATAGTCAAAATGAAAGCGGTGGCTAGAAGTCATTTTTGGTGGCCAAACTTAGATAAAGATATAGAAACCATGTCTTCTAATTGTGAAGCATGTCAACTGGTTGCTAAATCTCCACCAGCATCACCAATGCAATCATGGGTATGGCCCAAGGCACCATGGGACCGCATTCATTTAGACTTTGCTCAAAAAGACCGTATTGAGTATCTCATAATTGTGGACAGCTACTCCAAGTGGTTGGAAGTTGCTGAGATGAAATCTACGACATCTGCAAGCACAATAGGAGTGTTAGAAAAACTGTTTGCCAGGTACGGTTTACCGTTAGAGGTTGTCTCAGACAATGGAACTCAATTTAGTTCAAGAGAGTTCCAAGCATTTTTGAAGTCCATGGGTATCCTGCAAACACTAACTCCTGCGTATCATCCACAGTCGAATGGTCAGGCAGAGAGGACCATCCAGACGTTTAAGTCACACCTCAGCAAGATGCTTGGGGATCGAGATGACCAATCTAGTCGCATGAATAAGGTGAATAGAATACTACTTAAATACAGGTCATCACCTCATTCCACTACAGGACTGTCTCCATCAGAGTTGTTCTTGGGTCGGTCGATTCGGACTGTTCTTGCATTACTACATCCATGTACAGCTAGGCATGTGGAGAAAAAGCAACAAGAGCAGAAAAAGTATTTTGACCGAAACCATACCAGCAAAAGAAGTTTTGAACCCGGTCAAAATGTATGGGTTAGATCTCATCGGGATCCGTCCATGAAATGGGTTCAAGGTACGCTGGTGAGCAAAAAAGGATCTAACACGTGGGTGGTCACCATTAACGAAAACACATATTTGGCACACCTGGATCAACTGCGTCTGGCAAGTTCTGAGGTTCCCGTCATTTCCGATGAATCTACCTTTATGGACTGTGACATTTCAAGTCCGTCAACGCCCATTGTCTTGTCGGATACAGAAGACTACCAAAGAAGAAGTCAGTCTCCGATACCTGAAGATCCAACAACACCAAGTTACAGTGGAGCCGAAGAAAAAAGACATTATCCACTCAGAACCAGGAAAAAACCTGATAGACTGATGATGACCTAGATGTCAACTAAAGAGGGGATAATGTAGTGTACTAGTATCTAAAATAATTACTAGTGCACCACAAATAATGTTTAATACAACGTGTGCATGTGCACTCACTTTTGGTATTGCATTTGAAATTCAAAATCAGTATATATGAAGCCACCAAGTAGGAGGTTAATGGATTGTAAGAATAAAGATTATAGTAAGATTGGCTGTTAACTTATTTAGTGTTCAGGGACACGATAGTAATGTTTTCTTTTGGCACTCTTGAACAGTATCAGAATCAACGTCAGCTGATTCCCCACGAATAATTTTGTAGGCTAAATTGTGTCTCTTTTTGAAGCGATCTATCCAACCGTTAGAAGCCAAAAGAATTTTCAATCCCAAGAACAAAAAATTAAGGAAATTTCCCAAAGCTTTAAAATTCTGCTAGCATACGCAAACCTTTCGCACAACTATTGAACACAAGATTTGAGGAACAAGAATATGAAAAGAATCTTTTTTTCTTTCACAAGTGATTGTTTTTGAAAATTTTCATAGTGCCATACTTTTGGAAGAAAAAAAAAACGTTAAATGCGGAAAACTTTTCAGAGTGATAACGTTAAATACGGGTTTTTATAGCACTATATGTATAGGAAGTCATTTGGGACCAATGAAATCTGACGTTATATGCGGGAAATCGTTAAATGCGGGAAACGTTAAATCGGGGTTTCACTGTACTATAAAATCTTCTGCAAAATTTTTCTTCCTTTATTTAAGCAAAATTTTTTAGGCATTGAAGTTATAAAAATGGTAAATATAACAGTGAGAGAGAGAGGATCAATAAAAAAAATATAAAACTCTTTACGGAATCTAAAATTTAAATATCCCTCCCGATACGTTTACATTGATTTTAAAGATACTTCACTTTTCACCATACGAACTACAATGAATAAATTCATTCAATATTTCATCATTGTAATGCTGAAATCTTCATATCAAACAATTACGATGAAATTCCAATGCGTAACACCCCGCGCAATCCATGCTCACATGTTATTCAGTGACTAAGCACATCAAACTTCAGGTGCTCTGCATAGCGATTACATGGACAGTTGTTGCCGTCCGTGGTTATTTCCGTCACCTAATAACAGACGAAGCAAGGCTAAGCAGACGTTTGACAGGCTGCCAAAGAGAGAGGAGAGAAACAAGCGGGCTTTGTGTGCATTGCAACGCTCCCTTTGGAATATGCTAGTTGGATTGCATGCAAATTTGAATTTTTTTTCCAAAGAGGTATGCATTCTTGGAGTTGTTTTTGAAAGAGTTTATTGAACGCTGTTACACATCAGACAGTAAAAACTAAAATTGGCACAGGGAAATATATATCAGCCAAACGAGACAAACGGACTCGGACTCTGTAATTTTTTCTCTACATAATTCCTCGTACACAATTCACGAAATCAGGCATACAAGCACCCGTGCTTTTAGAGTAAACCTGCAATAAATAAATATTCAGAAACTACCACAAGCGCCTAACCCGGCGGTATATATTTTTTTTAATAAATAGGTATAGTGTGGGTCTGGTACAGACGGGTCCTCAGAAGCAAAATAAAACCCCTCAATGTCCCTGTGGTCCCTGTCCTCAGTCCCTGTCCCTGTCAATGTCCTGTCCTTGTCAATGTCCTGTCATTGTCATTGTCCTGCCCTGTCAGTCCCTGTCTCAGTCAATGTCCCTGTCCTCAGTGTCCCTACCTATGTCATAGACATATGTAAAAGAAAACTTTGGGTAAAACCTAAGTAAAGTAAGAAAAATTCGTCACTTTAAACTTCATGTTAGACAAAAAGAAACCTTCGGGTTTTAGGTATTAAATCTGGGCAATCGAGGTATGTTTAGGTACTAAGGTTTTAAGTATACTTTTAAACATAGTATACTAAAAGAGTATCGATTTGGATTTCACCTATGAAAAATATTCCAGACTAAAATAATTGAATTTCTATTCCTCTGCTGTCTAACTGAAGAGCAGAAACACCTACTACCATAACATCAAATGATGCAGCCCCTAAAATTAAAACATAGGTCTAAATAGAGGGTTGAAAAAAAGTTGATAAAAAAGCCAACAATGAGATTACCATTTTTGATAATGAAATCTACCACCCATGAAATAAAAAAAATGTCCCGTTCTATTTTTCGGTTAGCAAGTAACCAAAACATAACGAGGTCAGTGAGTCTTGAATTTATAGCACTTTTATGAGCACTTTCAGCCGTCCGCGACGAAATCACTATACCAACGAGGAAGGGATTGTTTCAATAAGACAATGAGGAAAGAAAAGAGCGGTTTTAGAAGGATTTGTGGATTGATTCGGAGAAGGTGAGTTTTCCTTTAAAAACAATGTTTATTTTGACTTCGTAACATTGTTTAAAAGGAAACAGAGGTTTCCAGGTTTTTAGCAGATGGATCCACATTTACTAATTCGTTGTAAATCCCATGAGCAACAGACTACTTTTGACTTTTAATTAGACTTTTTAAACGCAAGGGCCAAGAAGAAAGATCGCCATACAAACATAGTTCAGTTATGAAATTTGAACAAATTTTCATTTTGAAATTATGATTGTCTCATATTTTTATTCAGTATATTAATCTTAATTGGGACACTGTTAAATGATAAAAAAAAAAAAAACAATTCGGATTTTACAACCTTTTTTTGCATTACCTTACCTATACTATCCCCTAAAATTTATTCATTTGAAGCGGACTGTAAATTTAGGGGAAGGGGTTCGGATAATAGAAGAAACATCCTGCGAACTAGTGAGAGCCATACTTTAAATTATAATCTGGCAGGCTAGTTTAGGTCAATGTATGCCTGCCATATACTTAGAAGAACCCTGATTTAAACACGT
This sequence comes from Tetragnatha montana, assembly GCA_963680715.1. Lineage (NCBI taxonomy): Eukaryota > Metazoa > Arthropoda > Arachnida > Araneae > Tetragnathidae > Tetragnatha > Tetragnatha montana. The sequence continues at coordinate 8,289,849 of OY796685.1, forward strand.
TAGCGAAAAGGATGAAAAAAGCTAATTAAAAGGATGAAAAAAAGCTAATTAAAATAATAAATGAACGACAATTTAAATTTTAGAGATAGTTTTACTGATTGAGTTTTTACCGATTCCTAACAAGATCACTTTTATACAATTTAATTACAATTCCTAGCTAAGAATTATCATCTTAATGCTATCATGATATGAACTAGTATAAATTTTCAACGTAACTAATAGATAAAAAGCAAATTAACTCAAGTAGCAAATGACTTTGGAGCTAAATATTTGCCAATAAAAAGCAAAAAGTATTATGCATTTATTCCCCAACATTAAAACTTCTCGAAAAGGGAACAACATTTTACAGTTAAAATTTTCCTCCAATTAGTTCACTGATTAATTAAATTCAAGATGTGACAACGTGAAATTCACTTCGACTAATTCCCAAACTGACTATAGAGTATGGAATCGAATTTATAACAATTGAACCGTTTACAATTCGATACAAACCGATTTCAGACAAATGCCAAATTTGTTATTTTCAGAAAAATTTATAAAACTGCACAAAATCCTAAATTTAACGTGTTGCCTACTTAATTTATTGCACATATCTATTAGTACCAAACTGTACATTTACACCTAAAGAATCACACAACACCAATTAATAATTTTTGGGGGAAAAATGGCATTTGAATGGTTTCTGATATAAACGTTTTAATTTTCCTTCATATTTCCTCCCTCCTTCCTCCTCGGCTCTACAGTCCATGTAGGACCTTGGCCTCCCTCACAAGGCAGCTCCACCCTCTCCGATCCCTGGCTCTTGTCTTCCAATTTCTCACCCTTAATTTCTTCAAATCTTCTTCAACCTCGTCCAGCCATCTCTTTCTAGGACGTCCGATCTTCCTCTTACCCTCTATTTTTCCTCTGTAGATTTTCTTTGTAGCTCTCTCCGTCACTCATTCTCTCCATTCCTTTATATTTACATTAATTAAATAAATACAGCCAAATATGGTGTAAAAACTAAACACAATGTGAACAATCTTTATCGAATAAAAAAAGAGCTTGCTAATTTAAATGCGATGAAGTTGTTTTTTCTGCATACTAACAACTATCAAGGAAAAACGGGTTTTACAGAGAACACCTAAACATCTCGCGATTTGCGGAAATGCGGCTCTTTACTTCCTTCCGATAGAGTACATATTGCAAAATTTTTATGAATTTTATAAAGGCTAAGATGGGGGATTCTTTATGGATTAAAATAGAACGAAAATTGTTTCAATATGGTTCTTCTTATTGGACCTTCTTTTTTTAATCAGAAAAAAGGCATTAAAATGGGCTAAAATATGATTGTAATATATATGTAAACAACAAAATAAGTTTTAAAAAAAGTGGATACATCAGCTTCTGAACAACTCAACAATTTTTAAACTAATTACACGAGAAAGATAATTACATAAAACAATAAATTTCAATGTTTTAGAAGCTATAATAGCATTACCCGAAACAAATTATCCAATTACTTATTGACACCCACATAACAATCAACAATTCTATAAAACGTTACTAAATTGGACAAAAAAGAACGAATTCCGTGTTGAGAACCACATCCAGACATCCTGTTAAATTTTGTTTAAACAGACGGAGAAACTGGCGTCGATTTCAGACAGACAAAATTTAAGGTCAGCGTTCTAGGAAGTAGTATTGACAACAAATATTAAAATGTAAAAGGAACTGGAACCAACCACTGGGGAGAAAATAACCATATACGCATAGCAACGCACACTAGATCAATATAACTAACCAAACGATAAGACTTAAAAGTTAAACACACAAGAAGGAAAGTAAGTTTAATTGCAGCTTAAACTGCAGATATGTTATGAATTAGACTTCACAAACCGACCACACTATGTTGTCTAAAATAGGAATATGTTGCAGATTTCAGAATTAAAAAAATAACCGAACATTATCATAAGCAGTTATGTTTTTTTTTTCGTTTTATTAAGGAACTTGTATCAAACTGCATCTATCTATAGATTAGTAAACAATTAATTTTTATTAAAATACAAAAGAGAAAAAAAGAAAGTGATTCCCCTAAAATTTGCAGAGCTCTCATAATAAAACATAAGCAAACAATTCATAATTTAACGAAAAATTAAAAAATAGAACATTAAAACAATTAAAAATCTACAGCAACACCAAACAAAGTAACACCGTAACTAAAATCTAAGCGTATTTTATCAAAAATGAGGTAATTTTGTAGAAAATACTGGAAACCCGAGAAACAGAGATAGGATCAATAAAATAATTTAAAGTCAATAAATCAAACCTCTGGAAATGGTTGAACCTTATCACGAAGCAATACTCGAAACACTTCGGGCAGGTACTTAATTGAGAACAATTCGGGTCAATAACAACTTCGAAATCCGATTACAAAATTATTTCCTCATCAATCGCACCTTTCTTTAACCTTGGAGCGTGAGGTTATGCTGTATGTTGTTACATTGTATAAAAAGGATAGTTTGATGGGTTTTCAACTTATTAATGATGCAGGTTGGTTTTTAGACCTTATCTTTAAAAGCAGAGAGATGGGTCAAATAAGGAAGGGGTACAATTTTGTTTCAAGAAAAGTAAATAATGCAACATTTTCGCCATGAAATAGAAAATCAAATCAAATTTAGGGGAAGACGAGGCTATTTGATAAAGGCACGTTGATACATCTTTAATATCTCAAAAGATATCAAGGTTATTTAGGTCGCATTTACTAAAAGTTGCCTTTAAATGCGTAAATATTAACTATGAAACCGTTAAGCTCTGCAGTACTAAGTAAGTCTATGAATTTTAATGAGAAAAATTATGCAAAATCTTTTTGACGCTATTCTACTTTGAATACAGACATTTGTAAAAAGCAAGTTCATTCTAATTTACAATAGGGGATATACTCAAATTGAAATATTAACCTTTGTCTATTTTTAAATAGCAAGGCTTTTATTCGAATATAGCCAATGAGGCACTTTTTTGATACGGGGTATTTTAATACACAAGCGGGGCACATTTGATACTATCAAAGTGCTCATATTCTACGTATGCAGGAGAATATCTCACAGCATGTTTTAAAAAAAGAGTGGGAGGTAAGTTAAGGAAACAGTTCAGAAAATTTATGTAGTGATTAAAATGCCCATTTTGGAATCTTTGGGTCTTAACATGTGTTTGAGATAGAAAACTGCTTGTATGTACTTCTTAAAGCCTCTAATTTTTTATGTACAACAAAACATTTGTCAGAAGTTAATCTCGTAGCTACAGATATTTTAAACTTTAATACCTACTCTCATACAAGATAAAATGAAAATATTGAAAAACCCAAACACAAAACCGGATACCAAACGAGAGTTGAAAATATAAAGATCATAAAACGTAGCACCCTATTGAAACTAAGAAAAGCATGCGAAATCATTAATGACCAGTTTAGTTTACACATTTTTGTTGAAGCAACCATACCAAACTAACTTCTTTATGTAAAACAGTCTCAATGGCTCAATTATATCCAAGAACAGTTACCGAATTGGAGGTTTCACAAAAATGCAAACAAAAATTCATACGTACTCGGGTGAAACGCATGTTAACCCGTGAGCATCACAACGCACTTTGAGGACAAACGGATTCTATTTGGCAACTGGATGAACCCAATTTAGAAACTGAGCAGAATCTTCTGCATTTGGATTTGAGTCCTAAATATAGGCGCTTCAGTTGAAAGAAGGCCACAACAGACAAGATCACGGCGGAGGTAATAGACAATACAACAACAAAATAAAGCGTAATGCCACATTTCCTTAAAGTTAAACTGCAGATCTCGTAAAAACCGTTAAGCGGTTTCACCAACTACAGTCAGTTAACTATAACAATGCTATTTTAAACTAAATAGTTTAAAATTTTTGTAAGGAACAAAAGAATAGGCCCTATTTGGCCATGAATCAAAATTCTCCTTAATATAAGGTCATCATTAATCCGTCTTAACTAACATAATTGAACATCACTTGTTGATATTAACTCAAGGAATTGTTTATTTCTAAATACTTATAAATGTAAAATTCTCTTCAACTGAAAGACAATATAGAAATCTTCCCGATACAAAAACTTTGATTGTGGCCTAATTTTGGAATAAAACCTCAATAATTATAATTTTATTTAAATAATCAAAAATAAGCGATAACTACGAATAAACTGAGAATTCTGTGAGTGAATTTAAAAGGGAGCGAATAAATAAATGTGGATACTCGAAACATGATAGACAGACACACGCTAATCATCATCATAAGAAAAGACACGAAATATTACTAAAGAAAGTACACACAACTCATGAACCAAACAATCGAAACTCAATTAATACCTCAATGGAAACAGTCACCATCTCTGCGCGGTGTTAGCTGCATGCAGGTCTTCGTGATACTCCGCAGCTGTCAAACGCGGAGTCAGGAACTCAAAAGGCAACACACGTTCACTGGCATCCTACGGGCAAGCACCATGACTCATGCATTAAACTAGAAGGGTGGAGGGGGGTCAAAACGTGGGTTACATATGGGGGAATCGAAGTCCTTTCGCCACTTTTAAAGCGAATGAATTTGCTCGTGCTTCCAGCGTTTTTGTGCGACTTTTTTTAACCCCTTTCTCTGGAATGACATAATCCACTGGAGTGCACTTGCTCAGCCGAGATAACAGTCCTCGAATGCCTAGTTGTTAAGCGGAAAGCTTCGATGGGTTAAACACGGTTAGGAAGCGAGCGTGAATCCCATTATCCGGATACTCTTCCTTGAAAGAGGTCCCGTCCCGTTGAAGCAGTCTCCCTTATCCTATTCCGAGAGTTTTTAGCTTTGAATGAGCTTGGCGGAGAAGTTTAAGATTAAAAGGGAGAGAGTGTGTGTGTGTGATTAAAGAACGATAGATTTATTTTACATAGCTCAAATTGCATTTTAAATGCGGAATCATTATTTTAGTACTACTACAATTATTAAATGTGTTTCGGACACAAATATTTTATGTAAGAAAAATTTGCCAGCACATTAAAGGAATACCTACACTTGATCGTATTTCTTATAAAGGAATAAAGGAATAATTTTAACCCGAAAGAATTTTTAAATAAAAGCTAAGATCAAATGTATAACTGTCAGTCTTTTCTCTATCAAAAGTCACAATTGATATTGTTTTTTAATGCATAATTATAATTAAGTAGTATGTTCAATTCAGTTTTATACATTCACGTCAAGTTTTCAACAGTTTTATTTTTCAAGTTCAACAGTAAAATCTGCAAAAAGAAAATTTTCCGGGAGGATTTAATGATTTCATTACTTATTCACATTTCCTTTTTTTTATTTTTTAAAACAAAAATAATATTTCTAGCTCCTTTTTGTTCTATCAAAAAATCAACAAATATAGAACAGAATTAACCTTTCATAATAATCTCAATAAAGAGAACAAAGAGAGAGTTTAATAAAAGTAAGATAGTGAAGAAAAACATTTAATAAGAGCAAATAATGTGTGTGGTGTATGTTAAACTCAAACTTATCAAAGAAAAAAATTGCATAGAACTGGATCGGTGATGTCCTGTTTCGTCTCTTCCGCTTTCATCCCCTTGTCAAATTTTGTCCTGTTTCATCCCCTCGATAATTTATTACTATTTCTTAGTGCGCTTTCGTCCCTTCCTTCAAATTTGGCGCAATCAATACAGTTTGGCTTCAAAAAATGTTCTGTTCCCAGAAAGTCGCACTATTATTTATAGACCGATATCCGTCCTTTTTTTAAATATCAATCTTAACATCTCGTTTGTTCTCCCTGCACTCATTTGCCCTAATGTGAATTTCCCAAGTGACCAGTGGTCGCGGACAGCATAATATTAAGGATAATTGCAACAATTACATTGTTTTAGATAATGATAATATACCAAATCTATCTATATCTATACTAATTTATGAAATAAAAAAAAAATCTTTTTAAAAAATACGTTTTTAAAATGTACTAAAAAGTATAAAATAATTTTTATAATTCCTTGTAAGACGAAAAACTTGGATATCAAGCATTAGGTATTTGATTCTCTCAGCACTCCTCATGCTGCTTATATAATGCATGATCCTCACGTTTTCGCTTTACAAGGAGTTGTAAAAATTATTTTATAGACGAGTTCTACGGGAAGTTGACTGGAAGTAAAAAGTTCAAACCTTTTCGGTAGAAATATAAATTAATCCATTCACTGTGTATTTAGGTACCCAGTTTTGCATTTCAAGGCATTCATTAATCAGTAAAAACTTTAAAAGGAAAACTGATGATTAAGATAGAAATTTAGTAAGATATCATGGGAAATGAAAATGTTGTGCAAAAGTGTTTTCCTTTCAATTTTTATTGAAAAGTGTGTAAATTAAAATAATTTTTGTATTGATTAATTAAATCTGCCTACAATAAATTAAAATAAGTGGTGTTTTTACCGAATGATGAAAGTACAAAGAAATACAATTGATCAAACACTTTTTCAATAATTAATAGTATAACAGCCAAGTTCATTACAAAATATCCTGTCCTTTATCAATCGGATCAAAATAATTGACTTAAGCTTAAGAAATCCAATGTGTTTATAGAGAAACAGTCGTTTATTCATAAATTGAACACATTATAGTGAATCAAGACAAAATAAACTTAATACTAACAAATAAAATGTTTTTTTTTTATTAATTAACTAACATCTTAAAAAGTAACTGGCAGGTAACGCCTTGACATACATAATATTTTAAAAACGAAACTTTTTAAAAGTTATTTATTTTATTAATAATTTTAGTAGGATATCCAAGAAAAAAACTGAAGCGTAACTAACAATATTTCACCTTTTTAGCAGTTTTATGCCAATTATGGTAAACTCAACACCCAGGGGATCAAACAGGAATAACAAAAAATACATTTAACCCTAAAGGGATGAAAGAGCACAATTTTTGACAAGGGGACGAATCAGGAAGAGACGAAAGAGGACTAAACCGCCGGATCAAATCAACTTTGGATTGAAGAAAATAAAAATCGTATTGAGTATTCATAATTTCAAGAACAAAAATTATTAACAAAACCACTCCTTAATAAATAAACATAAAAAACACAAAGATAACAAAATACTCTGAAGAGTATAATCCAATTTTTTATACTTTGATAACTAAAGAAAATATAAAAACGAATAGAAAGACATCAAATAAAATTAAATGAATTCGGAGAAAGGTTTTTCTATCTTGACAAAATCAATAATTTTACCGACAATATCAATGAAGTATCAATTTCTATAGATGCGAAATAACGTAAGTAACCAAACTTACAACTGAGATGACATTAAAAATAAAGTGGAATTGTGTTCCAAACACCCAATCGAAACTTCCAAATATAAACTTGGAAACATATTGCCAATTGTTTTCTAAAAATAAATTTTCAAATCAACACACGAAGCCAAACGTATACGTACTATTTTTCACCACGTCACTTAGCAACAAAACGAACGGAACAAGATGATGAAAAAGGTAACATACCGAAAGAAAAGTCATTTTTAAACATCTCGAAAAAGATATTTCTCAGATACCAAAAAGTTGAATTCCTCACGATAGGTATTTTTTACTGGAAGTTAGCTTCAGAATATTTCTTCCAATATCGTAGGTAAGTAAATATTTTTCTATCGATCTGTTTATTCACTTAAAATAGGGAAAGGAGAGTAATTTATAAACCTTCTACGTAAAATATCGGGTTCTATGCAAGGGATTTATAACTTTTATTAACTCAGAGCAATTTTGAAAACATTGCAGACTTCTTTAAATAAAACAACAAACTGAAGGTTGATATTGAAATATAATTTAACTCTCATGTTTTGAAGAACAGCATACTTTAAAATCGATACCTAGAAATGGACCAATTGGGATTTTAAAAACAACCAAGTTCAAAGAAGGTACGGCTACCAACCCATTAAGTTTCACAATTGAAAAGACTTAACATAAAATGCACTTCACATGTCACCCTAGAGGTTATCACAATTTATTGCATGCAGTAAAAGTGTTACAAGTAATTAATCCTATTTCAAACCACAGAGAAATATCTTAACAGAGGGTCCACGAGGCTATTTTCAAATGCGTTACTGATGTGAGGGCGCCACACTAGAGTCTGGTACGTATGCCGGCCGCTTAAATCTATCGCCAAATTAGAACTCAGCGCATGCGCAAAAAGGTGTTTTCGATCTCCCATAGGCAGCCGGCGAACGATTCAGACTGGATCCAGACGCTAGTGAGTTTAGTGCGATCCCAGCGCCACAATTCTCCCAACCTGTAACAAGATGTCATGATTTTCGATTTCCATTATGGCCTATGGCCGTGGACTCTCTGTTCTAGTACTCTGTGTTTCAAACTACAACTACAGCTGTGGCAACAGCTGTGTCACAGCTTACGGTGTGTTTGTTTACGCTCTCCAAACTTTGGCTATTTCTTATTAATTAATACAAGTATTTATTGATATTTAATATTTTTATTTAATATTTAGTAACCAAACACCCTTTGGTGTCAATATTTTTGTGTAAATTCAGTCACCCAAGAGATAGAGCAACCATCATGAACTGCGTTCTTTGCCAAGAAGAAATAAGAGGTACGGAGGACTTATTACGGTGTACGGGAAATTGCAGCGATACGTACCACTTCCACTGCGGTGGATTTTTGGAAGATGCATTTCGTAGGATGAAGCCAGAAACGAAAGCTAAATGGAAGTGCGTAGGGTGTAAAACCCGGCGGGCAACTCCTCGTGATCAAGAGAGCGGCCCTTCTACCCTGAAAAAAGATGATCCAAAAGATCGGCCAAAAGATGTTCCAAAAGATTGTGATCAAGAAAGAAGCCATTCTACCTTGAAAAAAGACGATCCAAAAGATCGTAATCAAGAGAGCGACCCTGCTACCTTGAAAAGGGATGATTCAAAAGATCGGCAGCCATCTTATCCAATCCCCAATAGTGCTTACCTAGAGCAAATCACCAGCCTGAGGTCATTCATTAAAGATCAATTTGCGGAATATTCAATTAGCCTGAACCACAATGAGTACCTTATCCAAAAGCTGACAGAATCAATAGAAAGCTTGAAAAATGAAGTGAAATCGTTAAAGGAAGAAAATGCAAGCCTGAAGTCGGAAAACGCCCGTAACAAAGAGGATTTAGCTATTTTGAAATCAGAAACTCTGGAGCTACAACAATACTCTAGGCGCATGAACTTGGAGATTTCCGAACTTCCAGAAGCACCAAACGAAGACACCAAACAGCTAGTGAAATCGGTACTCGTAGCATTGGATGTAAACAACTTCGATCACGCTACAGTGATTCATCGTGTGCCCTCATCCCGTGTAGACAAGCCAAAACCAATAATTGTACAGTTTTCTTCAAAAGCCGAAAGAGACAAATGCCTTGTTGCGGCGAAAGCAAAACGACTCAAAGCCTCGGACTTTAACAGTAGCTTTGACTCAGTTCCAGTTTACCTAAACGAACATCTCGCTCCAGGTATGAAAAAGCTGCTTCACATGTGCAAACAATTCAAGCGTGACAATAACTTTCAATTCTGCTGGGTGAGGGATGGCAAGTTGTTTTTGCGTCAAAAAGAAAACTCAAGAGTGTTCAAAGTCCAAAAAGATTCCGACCTAAGTAATATATCCTTTTCATCTTAATTCAAATTAGCTCTATTTTCGACTGCAATGCCACATTGAACACTCTTGAAGATCTTGAGCAATTCCTTCTCTTTTCACCCTTCAACAATGCTTGTTTTAATATAGTACATTTCAACATTCAAAGTGTCCGTACCAAATTCGATGAACTGATTTGTTTGCTTTCCAATTATTTATGTTTTATAGATGTTTTGATTTTGTCTGAAACATGGTTATCTAAAGAGGAAATTCAACTTTACAATATTAACGGTTTTAACACATATCATTGTTGTAGAAATTATAATAGATCAGGAGGTGTGCTAATTTATTTTAAGAGTAATTATGATTTCCAACAATTGAACTATGAAATGCTTTCTGCTGAAATGGTTGTTATGGCAAGCAAATCTCTTAATCTTTGTATTATTTCATTATATAGATCCCATTCTTTTACAGTTGATAATTTTTTAATAGAATTAGAACCTATAATATCGGATATTTCCTGCAAAAACATTATATTCATAGGTGATATAAATATTGATATTCTCAACCTAAACAACAATAGTAATATGTACTTAGATCTTTTAAATGTAAATGGATTTTCATCTGATATAAATAATATAACTCGTATTTCATCCGGTACCTGCATTGATCATATATTTTCACGAACAGATCCTTCCTATGAAAACCAAATATACTCTGCTCGATTTATTAATAGCATCTCTGACCATTTTCCTATTATATGTAAACTAGTTTTCAGTAGTAATAATAAAATCTCTTCAACTGATCAAATAAAACCTAAATTAATTAACTACAAAAAAATTGAGGATTATTTGAAAAACTACGATTTTAAAGTTAACGGAACTGACGCATCGTCCTGCTTTTCTGACTTCCATGGTAAATTAGGTGCGATAAAAAGTAACTTTAGCTTTTATCCTAAAAATAATTCAAGGTTAAATAAGAATGAATGGTTTAATATGGATATATTCGGTGTTATAAAATCTAAACAAGCACTATATAAAAAAACTTTGCGTTACCCTGGCAATATTTTATACAAAACAGCCTATAAAACCACAGTTAAAGTTTTAAAAAATAAAATCAGAATAGCTAAAAATATCTTTTACGAAACAAAATTTAATGAATGTGATTCTAGTCGTAAACAGTGGAAACTGGTTAACGACATTTTAGGCAAGAGTAAAATTAATAACACCTTGCCTGATCACACAAGCTTTGATCAATTAGCTAATAATCTAAATTCATATTTTTCTTCAATATACAATGGTATAACTCCCTCAAACGATGACTATAAAAAATATTTGGTGTTTAGTGTGAATTCTTTTATGTGGTTTGATATAGATTATACTGAAATTATAACATGTATCCGTGGACTTAAATCCAAAAAATGCCCTGGTTCTGATGGAATCGACGCAAAAATTTTAAAAAGTTTATCAAATTCTCATTTATATATCTTGGCCAAACTATTTAATAACCTTGTAAAAGAAGGTGTCTTTCCAAAATCACTGAAACTCTCAATTGTTACTCCTATTTTTAAGAAAGGAAACAAAAATGATTACTCCAACTATAGACCAATCTCTATTTTACCGTTACTATCTAAAATATTCGAGCAAATAATTAAGAATAGGTTATTTTCATATCTAAATCACATAAATTTCTTCTCTTGTAATCAGTATGGCTTTTTGCCAAATTCAAATACCGAGAAAGCTTTGAATGAGTTTACTGGATTTATATATAATAGTGTGAACAATAATAAAAAAACTGCTGCTGTCTATTTAGATATTTCTAAAGCCTTTGATTCAGTAAATCACTGCATCCTGTTACAAAAACTATTTTTTGTCGGCATCAGAGGACATTTTTATAATTTTATTGAGTCATATTTGTCAAATCGCGTTCAGATCGTTAAAACTTACAATACTCTTAGCAGATGCCTCCCAATAAACTGCGGCGTTTTTCAGGGATCAACTTTAGGACCTTTATTATTTCTAATATTTATTAACGACCTATGTAACTTAAAATTATATGGAAAATTAATAAGTTTTGCAGATGACACGGTATTACTTTATTCGTTGGATTCAATCGATGATCTAAACTTAATGATAAATGATGACCTTGTAAAAATTCGTGATTGGTTTTTTCAAAACAACCTAAATTTGAACGTTAACGAAACAAAATATATGACCTTTAACCTCATCAAAAACCGTTCTTATCAGCTCTCCATTAAATACCACGAAAACTTCTGTAATAGTTATGGAAATTGTAATTGTAATCATATTGATCAAGTGTCAACTATCAAATACCTTGGACTCCATATTGATTCCAACTTAAAGTGGAAATCTCATACTCAAAATATCTCTGACAAACTAAGATTTGTTATGTTTAATTTTTATCACCTTAAACAAAAAATAAGTAATAAGCTTCTAATTAATTTGTATTATTCGTGGGTACATTCACAATTAATTTACGGCTTAACTATTTGGGGTGGGGATTATTTGGTAAATTTAAAAAGAATCAGCAAATTACAGGAAAGGTTCTTAAGGTTTTTTTTTAATAATACCAACTCGATTACTATAAACCACTTCAAATTACTGAATATTCTACCTCTTCGTCATCTTTTTTTTTATAAAATATGCCTGTATCTTTTTTTGAACCCACTGGAATGTACAAGACGTAACACTATAAATCCTCGAAGACCTAATGTAATTTATAATATTCCTAAGCCAAAAAAAACAATATTTTGTAATAATTTTCAATATATAGCCCCCAAACTGTATAATATGTTACCACTTGAAATCCAAAATAGCCCATCCAAACACTTATTTAAAAAAAAACTAAAAGAATTTTTGTTTACAATAGAAAATATTGAAACTTTTTTAATGTAGCTATTTTTGTTTTTATACATATTTTTTTGTAATTTTAAATCTGTATGACTGATAATATTGTTTTTATTTTACCGACACCCTGTTTGCCACTCATATATTTTCTTATTTAAATATATATTTGGTCACCTAAATGGACTAGTAGGTCCCAGGTGATTATGGTTCTCTTTTTTGTTTTTCTTTTTGTAATTTTGTGTTGTGTGTTTTAAGTGTTTCTCTTGATTAAATAAATAAATAAATAATAAAAAAAAAAAAAAAAATCCAAAGATTATACAGAATAAATTCATTTGTAAAGGGCATAGATTTAAACTCACCAAGCATCAAACAATAGGTCATCTATTACTCTATTTTAAAACCTTTGATTTGTCGCCACTAACACGTCAATCAAGAGGTGCATTGAATACCAAGGAGTTAAAAGACTCAGGCCAATATCATCTAATAAAAAGCCAGTTAAAGAAATTCACCGACAGGTTTATGCTACAGATTTGACAAGTTATAAAGTTTAAAAATGGAGTGTTTACGGCCGGCGTATTTTAAACGTTTTGTTTACAACGTTAGTTTATAAAGGACTTGACTATATAACTCACAAGGTAACCAGCCTATATATCACTAAAAATCACGTCAATAATTTAGAATACTATTAACACATCCACGGCACTGGAGAACAGAACAAAGTGAAACAATTTGAAACTTTATAATTATCAATAAATAAAATGTAAAAGAATGATGCGTTATAATATGATAATTCCCATTTTCCATTTCATTAGTTTGCAGCGGTTTGCAGTTTAAGAAGTAAACTAACAAGTGTATCAATAATAAATACTATTCGACCATTCACAGGGACAGCCCCATTCTTTACCAAGCAGCTCTATTAAATTACTAATGATCCCAAAGCTTTGGTTATTGTTATTGCTAATTCCGGCAAGATAAACTTCACAAGAAAGAAGTACGATAACGCAACTGTAAAGGATAGTAACTAGCTATAAGTAAATTTTAGGCAATCTAAGAAACTCCCCCCACTTGACAACAAAAGGAATCCGAAATTCCTCTTCCAACTTCGGATCAAATCAATATTCCATTATCTTCTCTGAAGGATAGTATCAATCAATAGAAAGAACCCTCCTACAAATCTAATCCATTATAACACCCCTGAAACAATAAATAATCCCCCACTCTCCCCTGAACTTCGCACGTATCTATGGACAATAGCGGTATAGAGAAGGATATAAAACTTCTGCCATGCCGAGAAATTGTAAACCATTTAGGAATGTTTAAACTTGTTTTAAAATTTTCATTTGTGAGAAAATCTAAATGAGGAGTAAAGTAATGTGATTGCTTCGAAATCTTCACTTTTTTACCCAGAAGAATTCTTTTACTATTATATTTTTCTAGCTTAAACCTTTCCACAATTTTTCCAACAGGTATAATTTTCACACACGATATATATTTCAACTAAAAGGTCCCACGGATTTGTTTATTACGACTTTTTATAACACGGTTAAGTGCTTTAGTCTCAAGTAGGAATAAAGAATCTATTTGAAAACATTAATTCGTGTTACCGAAGTTGGCATAACAAAACGCAATAATTGTCTTATTTTTCCTCCGCCTTTTATTCAAGAAATCTTTCAGATAACAATAATACCAGTCACAAAACTATGATCGAATTTTGTCTCGTCACCACTAACAAACTCAAATCCTCTTAATTTATGGTTATAAAAAAAAATATGGATTATCACTATTGTAAAACCAGTATACATTTTTAAGCAGAAGATAAGTGCTTCCATTAGTGGTAGTAAAAACTTAACCAACCAAAAGAAAAAAGGAACAAGCGATGAGGTAAACCTTTTTGAAAATACGTGAAATACTCCTAGACATCAAAGTGTTCCGTGATTTCGTTACAAACTTTCTCTGACCGCAATTTGCGACTACCGCAACTGCCATCACGGTCTCAACAACTCCCCTCATTAAAAATCCCCATAAAAACACGAAGTGAGGAAAGTCAGGACGAGTTGGTCATTAAACAGCCCCGCGCGTTCGGAATTTCTCCTTCCCCCCTCCGCAAATTGCGTCCGGAGTACAGGGGGAAGGAAGTGGAATCGCAATATAAATATATATATTTCTCCGCCCCCGAACAATAATCGATAGAAAGGGGGGGGGAAAGAACGATGCTGAGCAGCTGACGGACGGCATAATGCGGGCACCACCGACGCAACCGCCTTGGATTAGCTTTCGGTATGCCGGAATCCTCTTCCTGCGATTTATTATTCTGATGAGGACGGGGAGAAGGGAGAAATGAGGAGAGAAAATCGCGATGCGCCGAGGAGAAGCGAGTAATTTGTGGAGGAATTGTTTTGGGGAGGAATGGGAGATGGAAAGTGAGAATAGTTTTGTTTCCCCAGACAATTTGAGGGATGAATGCATCTGAAAAAGCAGTAGCGAGTTCTAAAATTATTCATCCATTTGCAGAAAGTTTATACACTTCTTCCAAGCATCACCAAGAGTGTTATTGTGAGAGACCCATCAGAAGGGAAATTTTAATCTATGCATTATTTAAATATTGTTTGAAGTTACTTTTGAAAGATTTCGCTGAAATTAAGAAGTTATAAAACTCCTACAAGTTCCTCGGAATACATTGAACTCTTCACGAGTACTTGGGGGTCTGCTTTACACAATCATATAAAACCTAAGCATTTCCCCCTTAAGTATCAGCTTTAAAAAATATCTTAATCCCTTCATGTTCTTTGATTTCGCAGAAAACATCAGCCAAGGTGGTAGATTATGGGTAATGAAATGTTTTACCTGTTTCTTATGTTTAAAATACAGTACTTTCAATACAGAAAAGCATCAAACTTCATAACAAACGGGAACTCACCTAAAATAAAGAAAAAATTGTTACTACTAAATAAAAATTTTACAGAAATTTAATATATCTAAAAATGTTTTTTGAAATAAGGATATATGTTTATATAATTAACCATTGATGCAATGAACCACAATCAAAGTTCTTAAAAAAGGAATTCCAGATCTAAATTCTTTTCCAAGATATATACAGGACAACAGTTTTACTTAAATAAAATGTGCAAAACTGATGCGTATAAATACCAGCAACACATTTACAAGTATGAATATGAATAATCTTTCAAAGTGGAATGTGACATTTAGACATAAGCATTAACCAACAAAGACAAACTTATGTTCTGAACCAAGGAAGGTTGGGTTTTCTTTTTTTTACCATAAAAAACGACTACAACAACCTCATATCCCCCAAATACCAATACCCAGACTGAAATTTTTCTATAGCTACGCCACACAGTACTACAGTACTGTACTGACAAAAACAGCTTATTAAAGTAAATAAGCAAGCTCCTCAAAAATCCTGAGACAATACTAATAAGTCTGAAAGGGCAATTGCTTTTCTATTTAGAGAAGAATGAAATAACTATTTCCCTTCTTTTAATAGAAGAACAAATGCATTTAAATCATCGTTAAGATTGAAGATTAAAATGAATATAGCTGACACGCCTTAGTTGGCACATGCACCAAAATCTCATGTAAAACAGAAATAAATAGCGTAACCTTGGCAATGTTTCATTTCTAACTTTCCAACAGTCACTAGGTTTCACTTGGAAAAAAACCCGACAAGTCAAAGACATAGAATTGCAGTGACATTTGTTCTGCTCCTTTCGCTGAAGATAATGTATTGTATTTCATTCAAGGAAAATGATAAAAAAAAGCTTGAAATTAATATTCCTTTTATAACAACTCTATGTTTATAACTGACGGGAAAAAAACTGAGAAAAGCTTACTTAGATAGGAACATAACATTCTATACAAGGTTATGAAAATTTAATGAAATAAGAATGCGCTCTTAGTTTAATTTCATAAAATGAATTTCAACTCAACACAGATGGATTTTTATTATAGTATTTAAAAGCGTTAAGCAAGAAACTAAACAGGACCCCCACTCAAAAAAAAAATTGTATACAGTTCCTACATTTAATAAAGATCTTTAAACTTGCTATAAAAGTTCAGGTTATTAAGATGTTAGTTCTTCATATAAATTTCGTAACTCACTCGAGTTTAATAGTAGTTTTCCAAGAAACACAATTAACTATAACAAAACAGTCTCAAAGAGCATACAAAAAAAACTCCTCCATGCCAAACAGTTTAGAAAAAATATCGCAACACTGTTATAGTTGATAAATTTAAGAGAACTTTATAAGGGTATCGTATTAATTTTGCAACTTTATAAACCGTACGCATAACGCCATTCATTCATTCATTCTTCGTGAAAAAGCTGTAGTATGCATTATTAGGAGCAAGGTCGGGCGGTATGTCCAATTAATTATTGTCCATCCGCTGACATCATTTCTGAGTGAGTCGTCTCTTTCCTCTTTTGATGAGGTTTGTTTCGACTCGTCCGTATTAGGCAAGGAGAAATGGAGAACCACGCCAATTCGGGCTTGACCCATTACCTTGGCCAATAATTTCAACTTTCCCCTGTCCAACAAGAAAAACGAGGTCAACTCATGCGAGTGTTATAACTCTGTATGTACTATAAGAGTTAATGGTTAACAGTTAACACCCCGAAAGTTTAAAAGATATAAAGATAATTTGGAACCTGGTCTTGAAAATTAATATACTAACTACTTAACACACCCTTTAATCCCTGTAATGTGTGTTATGATTCCCTTTTGGTAAGGTAACATAACAAAGTAAAATATAATACAATAGATATCTATGAATAGGGATATGATGGTACGGTGACATTTCCGACCAAGCGGGATCTGCTATACTACCATTATTTATAAAATACCATTTTTTTTTTAACTAAAAACACACATTTTTATAACGATCTTCAGGTTTACACTAGGGTCATTCCACGTTAAATCAACACACTTTTTGGCATCACCAGCTCCGATTTTCTTCAAATTTGGTACACATGTTCTATTAATATAGACTCAAAAAAATACCAACTTTCATGAAAAATTTTAATTGGTTCTAAAATTATAAATGCGCTAAGTGGTCGAAATAGGCCAAAAATGTTCTTTAAATTGCTCTAGTCTAGTGGCTCTTCTAATTGCGTTATACAGATGAAATGGAAGTTATTAAAGTAGTTTTAATGTTCTTTTTAAAGGTGCAAAAGCATGTTACAGTATTTTGAAAAATAATATATTTTACAAAATAAAATAGAATTTAAAGTTTGATTTCTCTTTTAAAAGATAGGACGTACAAAATTTCAGATATTGGTCTATTTTTAAAGGACGCTGGTAACCATAATCATATTGAGCAGTTATCTTTTTTAAGAATTTTGCAATAGCTTCAGGAAATAAATTCACATTTCATACGCTCCGTATGACTAAATATTCTACTGAAAGGAAATCAATCTACGCATAATGAGTGAAATATAACCTTGGAATGTCATTGAAACTATATTTTACTGAATAGATCCATCTCTGTTAGAAATGGAGCATGAATTATATCACAAGCGCTAATATTTTCAAAAAACACTAAAATACGCACGGCGAAAAGTGCACACAATGTGTTGAGTAATATCAAAATACTAGATTAAATTCAGAAATTTTTCATACGCTTCCCCCTTGTCCTAATACATAAAACAAGATGCATGTTATGAGATATATGAGATTATATTAGGTTGAAGAAAATTATCTCCAGTCTATCTTCTTAGGGTCTCATATTTTCTTTAATTCTCTATGAAGTGATAGATATTTATAAAAACCAAGATTACTGTTGAAATAATCTTAACTTACAAATTAATATGTATTTAAATAACAGAAGAGTTAGTTATTAGTTTTCTGATGGAGAGTCACGAAATGATTTCAAAATTCAGCACACACAAATCCTAAAATAACATGCTCATAAATTCAGGCAGACGAGCCAGAAGGAAACAAAGGATTGTGGCTTTGGCGATAAAGAAAAAAAAATGATGAAACTCCAAAACATTCAGATCATGAGTTAGAGGTAACAAACAAAAGGTAGAGGTGTAGAATGTGAGACAATGATTCTTTAAACTACTTTTACGATGGTGAACATCGGGATATGTCTCTAAAATGGAGAATTTTTCCATTTCCATTTCATTTATTAATCATCATTTAATGATCTAACTGTTTTTGATATCACTAACCGCATTCCCTAATATCCTTCTATCTTCCCCTCGCCAATTATTTTTAGCAGCTACATCACGACACACAAGCAGCCCTGAGAAGACCATAAAATCTCTAAAATCGAACTTGATCACTAAAAAATTCCTAACGATAAAATAAATTAATAAATAATTGGGAAGGCATTAAGGTGGACTTGCATTGAGAGAAATTAACTCATGTGGCGTATCTTTACACTTATAAAGAGGTCAGTTAAAAAAGGAATAAAATTGAAGTAAATGGGGTAAATGGCATAAGTTACTGGGCGAGTAACCATAACCAGTATATTTCCCCATTTCGCCTCATTTGAGTGCATATTCTGTCAGATCAGATGCGTACAATGAGTTACCACCCATTGTGTTCGAGCCATAGTGTCTTCGGAAGCCTATTGTAGGTTACTTAAGAAAAAAACTGAACTTGACACCAAGACGTAAGAAAATTCGAAAGCGTTTTGTTCCCTACTTCCTTTCCATGGAGGTTATATTCTCGACGGTAACTGAAGACGCGGTAAGAACCATATTTTACGCCATAAATAATGAATGAATATAATTTTCTTTTGACTTGAAAGTGTAAACCCTCCACTGTTTAATGGGCACACATCCAATATTTTTGAATAGTTGAAAATAATATCGTAAAGCACTAAATGTTCAATTTTCGCTCTTTTTCAAAATATATATGGATACAGAGAAAAGTAAACAATAGGTACACGGAAAAAAAATAATTCACTAATTAAAATTTGGAAAGTTTGTGGGAAGCAAAATCAATTATTCCCAAACTATTTGTGTGGTTAATAGGATCTTTTTTAAATAACAGAAGACAAGAAAAATTAACCTTTGAATGGGCGTATAAAAGTGGTCCTTATAAATAATCTCTTAGTGTCTTAAAAATAATTAAAAGGTCCAAGCTTAGTCCAAAAGAAGAATTTTTACGATTAAGTGGAAAATTCGATACTAAATATTTTAGAAGGTGGCGTCTTACATATCAGTTAATTTACCATTTTAAATACATATACAGTAGTAACAATATCTACTTGTATGAAAGAACCATTTTATGTACCACCCATCATCCATCAGTCAGCAGATATTAATCAATATTACGAGGATCACAAATTTGAAGTTATCCAGAATTAGTTTCATTCATAAACAACGATAGTAGCGTCAAATGACATTTCCATCTCAGCCTCCACCCTCTCTCCACGGCAATATCTCAACAGAAGAAAAGTTTAAAAAATCTTCAAACAACCACCAAATAAAAAAAAGACTGACAGAGCCTTCATCTCTCGTGAAGAAGAGACAATCCTTACCAGAGAATGGATGCTTGCTCCAGAACAATTACTCTCCATGTTCCTCCAACACCCAGACACGTCTGAGCATACAAAATCATCCAGCAAAGGCACGGTAGCGGGCGGTCCGTTATCCTTTGCGGGATCCGACAAGTAAATAACCGAATTAGCTGTTCCAACACAAAATTGCCCGCCTATTAACATCTGTGCGAAAGGAATACAGTGCTCAAAATAGCATGCTTCAGACACAGCTGGGCGGCAGGCAGACCCCCTTTCAACCTCCTCTTTACGGCGGACTCCTTCCGATTTTTTTTTCCTTCTCTTCCGCTTGTGAAGGGTTTCTTTTACATGTTGAGTCTGCTCACCTCTCGAAAACCTGCGGTGACACCTCAGTGGATGTTACCTCTGAAAGGTGTGAAAGGAATTGGACTTGTACCAAATGGTCATATGGCCCAAGGGGACCATTATCACAAGGGGACATTTGGATTCCACATGGAAACATGAAACACAATTCGTTAGAGTTCAAACAGTAATGACAACCTCACAACATAAATGTGGATATCTATCACAGATTACAACGGGAGGAGTTTTTATTCGTTGGTTTGATTTAGCTTTTAAAACGATTAGTGACGCATGATCTTTTTTTAACTTTCTACCTGGTGTACAACCTTTATAAAAAAAATCGTTAATTTTCTCTAACAAAGGGGAACACATTAATTTATGATCATATATGAAGTAAGAATCAACTATAGTGAAATAAACCCTGAAGAAAAAGGTAACTGAGAATGATCGTAAACGTCACATTTGGAAAGGATGAACCTAAATTCCACAGCTTTTAATTGCTCAATGATCCACAAATTAGAACACCGTTATCAGGTATTTGGAGAGCATTCCAACGAACAAAGAAATATATTTTCTCTGAAATCTTTTGCAAAAAAAATTTTAGATACCATTACATTTTAGATCCATACATTGATTTCAAAATCTTTAAAAAACTGAGAATGTTTCCAAATAACAAAATATAGTCAAACAAGATACGAAATACAAAACATGTGGACAATTGTAAAGATCACCTACTAATAATGGGGGAAAACAAAGTTTCCAAATTTAAACCTGACAGAAAAACTCATGACCTAACATGAAAAACATTGACCCTGCAGGGTTATAAACCGAGAAAGATCCAGTCCAGTGTTACTGGCGTGGACGAAAGAAGTTGAGCAGAGGAGGACCACCAACTTCGGAACCGAGTGGCAAAAAGCAGTGGGTGTGATTTCTGATGAGGTAAGGAAAGAGCAAGATTCTAGTATGAGAGTGATTTACGTTCAGACGCTCTCATTTACACAATTACTTTTAATAGGATTCAGGAAAAATGATCTCACTTAACCACATACGGAAAAAAAACTAGTTAGCCCTGGCGTGGGGGGTTAAACGATGGAGTGGAACACGCACGTGTTAAATTGAGTCTTCTCTTTTGAGAGATTCGATCATCTTGAAGGAAAACCAGTTATCACACAGCATGGCATCTCTTAATAAAACACTTGCCAAGTTGTTGGCCTAAACTTGCGGTTTAGAACTGGCTCCTTCCCAGGAGCGAAGTAGTTCCAGACGGTAGAGAATAAGATCAACAAAAACATTGATTGTATTAAGTTTCGGAGTTTATGTAAAGATATCATTTAGGATAACATTTCTTTGTCGTACTAACCAATATAATTATTTTTCAAAGCGTAATACTAATACTAATAATATTAGCTAAAAACAAACTAATCCTAATAAACTAATAAAAAAGCTAACAAATCCTTAATGAGCTAACTTAACCGGTAGATTGCATACTGCAAGAATACCAACATTAGAATTCGATAAAAAAAAAAGTAATGTCAAGCCAGGATTTTCCAAAATTTATTTTAAAATAAATGTGTGTTTTTACCGAAAAGAACAAACCTGCATGCAAAAATGAATAATGCTCTTAAAAACATGCCGCGGGTTATTTATCAAATCATAAATCCACTAAAGTTAAAAATGTTTTTGTCCATCCTTTTATACACTACTTTTATTTCTCAAAATAAATCTTGGGGCACAAACAAGAAAAAAGCTTTCCTAAATTCAAGGCATGAAAAAACTGTTCTTGAGATGTGTTTAGTTGTTTCAGAGCTTCTTCTCCACGGCTCCAAAAGAGAGAAACTTTCTCCAACGAGAAAATGAGAAAAAGAAGCAATAGCCTCCCGGACGTTAGGAGAAGCGGTAAAAATTAATGTCTTCCGAAGACAAAAGAAGCGATTAGGGTCTTTCTCAGCAAAAGTTAAAGAGGCGGAACTCATCACAACATTTTTATTTGTTTAAATCAGTCCCCCGACGTGTCACTTTATATACCTAATGGCTTTAAGGAAAAATAACGACGCTTAGGTGTAAATGATTTGACGTTGGTTCAAGTTTACACCAAGAGTAATTTAGTGTTTAGTGGAAGAGCAAGGTCGTTGAAGTGTTTTTCAATTTATAACTTATATTTAAACAGATATTTTGGTTGACCAGTTGAGTTTGATTAAGTTTTGTGGAGCAAAGGTTGTATTCGGCCACTCTGCAACAAACACAATTCCGTTAAAATGTTTACAAAAAATTCAATTTTTTTAGGTAGTGTTTTGAATGTTTTTGACGATTGCGATCGCGCCCACCCCTTTTCAATACTTTATAAATTAATAAATTAAAACTGTACAATAAATCATAAAAATAAGAAAGAGAAAACTATTGGTATTTAGTACAAATCGTAAAGTTTTAATTAATTTTGAAATTAAGTTTCTGGGATATTCAATGGAAAGGTAAAAATATTCTCATGTTTGGAAAAGTTTCATACAAGTTAAAGACAGTCAAAGAGTTTTCAAAAGGAGTATTAAAGATTCATAAAACTAATGAGAGCCTTCAATATAATCCATTTTAGCATCTAATAGCATTTTAAGCTAATTAACTGAATAAAAATCTACATTGCATTGATTTCATTACAAAATGTTGCTTCTACTATTAAATCAAAAATATTCATCAAAATTAAATTATGCACTATGAGAGAAGCAAAGAAACGTTTCAAGCTAAAAGATGGGTAATGAACTTATTGGCTCACAGTCCCCTAATGGAAAGAGAAAAAACTCGTTATATTACCGTCCCATCATCTTTTTTAATATTCCTTAATAACTCCCTGAGGCACAGCACAGTTAATTTTTAATTTGATGTCATGTTCTCGTAATTTTACAAGGTAATGCAGGGAACAGAGTAATGGGTTGGACGTACATTAATAATGCATGTGAAGATTTCTAAAAGGATTTTCATATATATATCGCACAAATTAGGACTGCTATAAGATAACAGAAAGAATATGAAATTCAATTACATTAAAAAATATTAATGGACTTCAAATAAAGGATATACAGGGTGTTTTAAAAGTCCGTTTCACGGCTTTTATTTGGAAACAACGTCTCCTAGGGTCCTGGAAGTAAGGTCTATCCCTAGGTAAGTGACCCTGGAGAATCCATTGAGAAGACTTACAGCGCCCCTAGCGGCGAAATAAAAAAGTTAAAAAAAATAAGAAATTAAAGGAGATAGAGCAAACATCTCAGTGAGAGTATTGTTGCCACTGTTATAAGTAACTCACCGAAAAAAAATTCGTGAAAATATCGTGAATATTCGCGGAGATATTAGCATGTGAAAATAGCACTTTTTCAGGCATCAAAAATGAAAAACTTTTTTGAAAGTTTTTTGATTTTTTGATTAAAATTTTTCTTCATTTAACTAAAAAGATACAATACTACATAACTCTAAAAAACTTGCAAAATTTTTGAAGTTTTTCTTCGGTTATTTTACTTATGTTTATTTAATATGCTGAAAAAAATATAAATAATCGAATAAAAGAGAAGAAGTACTTTCGTATGTTCTATAAGTACTGAAATTTAGCAATGCAATTTCATTGAAGATGTGCATTTTGTTTACACTGTACGGTACAAAATCTTCAAAGGTACAAATATCGAGTAAAGCCAAAGTAGTCAAAACAAAATTGGTCCAAACCTGCATAATAAGTAATAAAAAATAATTAATTGAGCCATCAAATTTTAACAAATTGTGAACTCCTATCAAACGTCTCAAGCTGAATAAAAAGCTAATCAGGAGTAAATAACAGGTTTAATGAAACACTGAGATCAAATCAGGGTGAATTTAAGTTAACTCGGATCAAACCACAAGTAACGCCTTCGCCCTGCTAAAGCATTCAAAAACATAAATTTTGGATGAACTCCCTCCCATGGAAATAAGCCGGCGGGAATAAACACTAGATTGGAGCAAATCCCTCGGCGACCCCGGAAATCCACGGACAATCAAGTAAGTAAATGTAGACATTTAAACCTCGGCTGAGCCGCTTTATTCGCCCCCGTGTCTGCGTTACATATTTAATGTCACCGAATGTGTGGGCGATTGTCGGAGCCATTGTTATACTACTTGTATTATGGTACAGGATATATAGAGAAGGGGGGGGGGATAAAAGAAAGGATGAAACATCGAGAATAAGGCGAGAAAAGAATTACCCTCTTGTGTAGAAAGATAGTGTTTGGCGTGAAATAAGTAGGCTTTATAATTTTACTCAAATAAAATGACATTTTTACTTAAATACATAAAATTACTACTTTTAAAATATAGGACATGTAATGCGATATATGTCAGTTAGAAAAATCCATTTTAAGGAGCTTGGGCATACTGTTCAAGAGAAAAATCAACTCAAGAGCGTAATGGTTTTGCCCGCATGGTCAGGTCATGCATTCCATATCATCGCAAAAAAAAAGAAGGCAATGTTATTTTTAACGAATATAAATGAAAAAAAAAATTCAAGGAACTACGAAAAATGCTTCCTTAAGGAAACAGTCGAAGGAAAAGAAATTCACGTGAAATCTAATTCATGGAATTTTTAAACAAACTAATCTTTCTTAAGCAACTGAAACTGATGAGTTTGATCGATTTTACATAAATTCTTTTTAATCCACAGCAGGATAAAGAAAATTATATTTAATATAATATATTTAAAGATGATATATATAGAGATTTTTAAAGATTATTATGGAAAAGATATTTAATATAAGTTACATATATGGTTACCTACATACTATCCATCTGAAATGCAACCAAAAGTAAATTAATCAATCAGTAGACCGATACCGAACGAATTCCCTTATCTCCTAGTAACCGGAATCGGGATTAGGAAAATGGATAAACGGGAGCAGTGATTAAGAGGGGGTGGAATCAGGGGGTAGGGGAAGAGGAACCGGGAATAATCGACCCGAGGACCTGTGCCAAGTTTTATCGCAGGCAACACGCATTAAAGCATAATGCAGGATAACATCGGGTCAACCACATCTCGTGGATCGGGGATGCAGATGATAAGGGTTTCATGAAATTGAAAACCAAGAGATCGCGCATGTTTTGGAGAGTATGAATAGTTTTCAAATAAATTATTGGTTGGATGCCTCACCATTTCTCGAATAAAATTCTTGTGTAAGATATTGTGTGACTGAAGTGTATAATTGTTAGGTTGGTTTGAGTTTTATGGTGCAGGGTGTAAGTGGTCATTGGATATATTGTGTTAAGAGTCACGTATTTTTAATTCTCAAAAGGAAGAGCGGGCTAAATTTTTACAGTGAAATTTAGTTAACTTGCTTCACAAAATAAACATCAGTAAACTATTTACAGAAGGGGAAGGAGAAGATTATCCAACTAAAGAAGACAAGTGTGGGGGATTCAAAAAGTTACTTAATAAAAAAATACCAATTTAAGAAGAAAAAGAAAAACATTTTATTTGAGCCACGTTGAGAGCACAGTCTCTCTTAAACTTTTGCTTATTAACCTCAAAGATAACGCTTTACACTTTTAGAGGTACAAATTTACTATACCAACTAACAGGAAACAAAAAGTAAATCAACTAATATTACTTGATAAAATTTTTCGTTAGCCTTGAGAACAAGGGAAAGTTAAAGAAACTAAGCTTGACCCAAACTTAACCTCCCTTTATTCTAATGACCCAAATTTCTCTAGTTTACTCCTGACCTATATTCTACGAAGAAAAAAGCAATTAGTTAAATTTTTAAAAAGGATTTTTTTTATAGTATAAAGATGCGGTACTCCAGTGAATTAAACCGGAACATTCAAGTTTCATTTATCTCATTTTGTCATATTAAGGATGCTCTAGACCAGGGGTCTACATTTTTAAGAAAATAGTAGAACCTCAAAAGAGAGACCCCTTTTGGAATCAACGGCACACGATCGTTTTAACGAAAGGACGTGATAACGTATAATATTCCAATGAAGAAACAATTGGTACTTAACGTAAGGGTGGCTATATCGGGGGGGGGTCGTTTTAAAGAGGTTCTACTAACCATAGTAAGAACAAGTTTTAAAATGAAGCAGAAAACCAACTATGGCTCTAATAAAGGCCATGGTGATGGTGACTCTTTCATATTCGCAATAACCAAATCCCCTAGCTCTTTTGTACCTACACAATTTTCCATAGGCGCCGACTTTTATAAAATATTGGGGGGCCTGTACTAGACAATAAACATAAAATTAAAAAAAATACAACCACAACCATTAAGTTTACGAGCCGCAGTATAAAATAACTTAATTTTGTATCAGATTTATAAATTTAATTCAGTTACATATCCCCCTTTAAATATCGCCCAGGTTTAATATTTTGAGGTGCCCCCAGAAAAATGTTCGAATTGTCTGTTAAAAGTAGCATTTAAGCTTATTTTGAGATATCTTGGGTTACAAATGAAGAGGTAAGCCACCAAATTTCTATGAAAAAACTACAGTTAATAAATATACCTCAAAATTTTGAGGGTCCTCCCCAAGAAAATTTTTAAAATTTGACTCTTAAAAGAAATTTTTAACTCATTCTGAGACCTGTATCAGAGACCTTAGGCTTGGATTCCAAGCTAGAAAATATCTAAACTGCACAAAAGGGTTTTTTTCCCTTTTCTTAGGAGACATTGTGAAACTATTGGAGTTTTTTAATAAAATATATTGGGGGGCTTAGCCCCCCTTCTGCCAACATTGGGGGGGGACTCAAGCAACCTCAAACCCTATGGAGTTGGCGCCTATGTAATTTTCTGTTTTCTTTGGCCACCTAACTTTGTCTCACGAACTAGATTTCTGATGGGAAGTTATCTGTTACAGACCACTCTTTTATCCACTTTTACTAACCATTACATACTAATAATTTCTCAAAAAAAAAACTTTACACATGCACTTCATTCACAATACAAATTCAAACACCCGAGCTGGCATCGCCTGAACAAAGCCATATATACTTCAACTCGATTCCACGCACCAAAAGAGAATCTCTATCACCCACGTCGCTTTCCATGCAGAGACGCACGGTCAATCCAGTGCGGGTGCCCCACCATCATTATTATTATCAAAACCCACATTCTACCGCCGCCGTCACAAATAATAAAGAGAGAGGCTTCCCGTTAACTTCCATCCATTGTGCAAACGGGGGCACAAAGGGTACTTTCGGAATGTGTCATTTAGGAGAGAGAGAGCAATTGACGCGTGGATCCCATCCCTGCTCGTTATTAAGGACAGCTGGCAGCATCACGAGTTGGCGAGTCGAGGGGAGAGTTCTGTCGGTTTGTGTTGTGCAGGTACTATAACCACTGCACACTCCTTAATGGGATGTTTTGGTTGGATAATAAAGTGTTTTCGATGGAACAGGTTACAAAACACACGTCGGCTCTCAAAGATATCTAGTTGAATCTTGACAGAAAATCGAGAAAAACTTGTTTACGTCACCTCTCTTCAAATCGGATCAGTCCAGAGAGATGTATAGATAGGTTGCTCATAAAATACAACCAAAATAAAGAGTTTCGACTGGTAATTAGGTGATTTGTTCTAAAATCTTAAAATGAGATATAAGGGGAAAATTTAAAATTGAGTTCAAGCATATGGAAAACAATTGAAATCATTATGTGTAATAATAAAGTTATATTTAATAATGAAAAGCACATCATAAACAGTTTCATGGTACTGACTCTAGAATTTTAGAAAGTAAAATTCCTTCATAAAATAAATGAAATATACGATAAGAAGTTTCATTAATTTTTGCATAACATTATACCGTTTAGATATTCAACTCTCTGAATTAAAAGTTATCTTGATTTTTGACGATAGTTGCGCGGAAATAAGTTTCAATAGATCTTGTATATTCTAGTCTTCAATCTTTTAACTCAAAACTAACTTAACGTACTTAACCTCCACTTTATATCCTGAAAGACTGCCAACTATAAAAAAAAAGTCGAAAAAGAACGTTTAACTCCCGAGAATGCAAACTTTACAATTTTATACGCCATTAAAATATGAAAGAAATGACTGAGCCTAAAAGATTTTATCTATAAAATTCCACGAGTACGCAAATTAAAATAAGTAACTGAAACAAAATTACCTGCTTGTGATGGTGCTCTTTAATCTCTATATGGTGCGGTCTAACGGGCCTCGTCACTAAGACATCGACCGGAATGTGGCTGACAAACTGAGTCATGACTAATAAGAAGCAACTGAACCCCAACTTAAATATAAGAAGCGATATGGAAAGAGAGGGAAGAAAGCGAAGAAAATCCTGCTCTTCACTACAGCGTCCGCTGCCCAACACTTTTGGGAAGATTCTGGCGAGAGAGAGGGGTGCACGAGACTACGAGATGGGGGCAGTTTCGATCCCGCGGTGCGCACGAGCAGACCCTCCCCCGCGCGGATTATGGGAGGGGGCATCCCCCGTAGCCATGGCAACCGCACCCCGAGGATGCTCTCTTCGGGATCCGTGTGTTGTCGTTCCTCCTCCTCTTCTTGAAAGGGGACCGATTAGGGCCGAAACAAAGTAGAGGGTCGCGGGACATCGATCGAGGGACCGAATCGGGCGAGTGAGGAGATTCCGGAAGAGACCGAGAGCGTGCTGTTTGGCAAGCTTTGAACAAGCGCATCGACTGGATGCGGTGAAAGAACTATGTATCTACCTCCTGAAACGGTCTATTCGATGGGTGGAAATAGAGTTGGAGATCAAAATGACAGAGAAGTTTTTTAAAGTTTGGTGGAATGACATGAACAAAATATGCGTGAAATCCTATGATTTATGAGAGCAGACCTGCAAGCTCTCCTGCATTTGGACTGAGTTTCCTGCCTTTATTTTAAATCTCCGGCCTTTGGTTTTTTGATTGAGTGAAGGGTAAAAAGATGGAGAAAAGACACAGAAAAAATGGAGGCTGGAGATTCAAAGTAAAGGCCAGAAACTCCAGCCAAAAGCCGGAGAGTTGGCAGGTGTGTGAGAGGAAGGCTCATTAAACTTTACGCTTGTTATGTTTAAGAGTTTTGATAATCCTTTAAATTTTGACTTCAAGCAAATGGCATACACGTTGTAAAACAAAATACTGTGCTGATACCAGCTAGCACATCACTTTGATTTTACTGATGGAAATTCAAGTAGTGGAAATTAAAGCTGTACTACTGACCTAGAGGGTTAAGAGTATTTTACCATCAAGCATGAATGTTTGTTACTGTCCCTGTTAAGTAAGATGAATGAATGTGTCCCCTCTGTATAAAGGAATTGTACGAATAAATGCCTGTACGGCGTGGGCAACTAAAAATAAGCGCCTCCGTGGTACATGGACACCAGGTTATTATCATAAATATCCGCCATTGGAGAAAAAAATATGGGCTACAAATTTCTAGTATTATTTTTAAAACTACAAATGAGTCAATTAGGTATTCCAACATTAAAACAAACGATATAGGATCGGACATTATAAAGAGAGTCGAAAAAGCATATGTAAGAACAAGTCAATTAATAAATATTACGATAGAGAGGAAAGAGTAAAAAACAAACAAAAGAAACTCGGTGTCCCACCATCAGATAAGTAGTCATTTAAAAAAAAGTGAGAGCATGAAGAGTGGTATCCCACTAAAACAAAACCAGGAAGTTATTAACTAAAAGCCTTCTGCAGCAGGCAGGAGAGTGAAGAGCACACACCCGCTATATAAAAAGAGTCAATTTATTTTTCAGTGATGCATAGCTTGAGATACGACAATTAACGCGTCTTAAGAACTCAAGCTTCTCCATCAAGTAAGAGCACTTGTCATCGATTGGGAAAGGCGATACTCGTGTTAAAGGAGGAAAAGAAAGCAACTTAATTTTTAAGCATTGGCTGAAATGGGAGTTTGAGTTGCGATAGATTCGCTATTTTTAATACTTCATTGATTCGAACAAATGTTTCTTGTTTGCCTAGCTACTTGAATTGATTATTTATATCCACTGATTTCATTAGAAGCTGAAATCACCATTTGTTTTTTTTTTTTCAAGAAGCGTCATATTTCATTCGGTTTAATTAATTTGCTTGTAAAACATGCATCACAAAACGTAATTTAATAAATTTCGTTTAAACGTTTTTAATAAATTTCGTATAAAAGAGTTTAATTAGGAGACCCTAAAAAATGTTTTTAATACCAATCATTAAACTTAATATCCACTCCTTGATAAAAATTTCCTTAAATACAGATAAACAACTATTTGTAGAATTCTGGGAATTAAAACTCTGCTGATATATCTTTGATAATTTTGAATCTTCGGAAATTTTTTAACTATTTTTATTATTTACAAAACGCCCACGAAGCAAAGAATCACGAAGTCACTACATAAAGTTACGGCGTTTATCAGCATTTAAAGACAACCTGGAACCAGATTAATAAGCAACGAAATGGTATTTCAGTAACTATTATTGTTTTTCAGTATTTATTGTTTTGTTATTGATTTTATCCGTCTAAAATCTATAGTAACATCTAAATCTTCTAAAAAGTCCCATATTGATAAAACTTTCGACCATTTCAATCTTTTGATAAAAGTTTCAACTGTTAATACAACTATTTCAAAGAATGTCAACACTTTCATCTTGAAATCAAATGCTTCATGCTTCAAGAGCAAGGTTTTACCAAAGGAGAACAAGCCAGACAGAAAAACCGCATCCAACATCGATGGGCTAAGAAAAGTGGGGGAGGGGAAATCGATGAATATTGCTTCCGGGAAAGAAAAGGAAATGGCAGTCATTTCCAATATTTTATGGGAAATGAAGCGCAATTGAGCTGGTTAGGATGAAAGTGGTGTAAGTCCACTGAACTTCGTTTTGTGTAATTGAAGGTTTTCTAAAAACATGTGCTAAAAATTCAGGATTGCTTATATTTTTACTTTGTGGGGTGGATTTGTCTTTAGGCAGGGACACAATTTTTGCTGCGGATCAACTTTTATCAAATTTTAACTCAAAGTGCCTTAAATTAGCTTTAATGGACTTACACCACTTTCATCCTAACAGATTGATGGGTTTCGGGAAGGAAGATGGGTATTGGGATGTAGTAAATATAGCTTCCCGAGCGACTGGTTAGTACAAGGTTAGTATTTAATGTTCTGTTCCACAGATTTTGATGCTTAGATTGCGAATATTTTGGTGAAAAATTTTTTATGACCCATTTTGGGGGGTCATATTCAAAATGGCGACCGTGAAACGTTCTTCGCTTGATATGCCTCTAGTTTATTTTTTCTATTTGCTTTAACTAAAGCTAAGGTTTAAATTAAAATAGGTTTTAATTTTTTTTAAAAACTTGTTACCGATGTGATTTTTAAGATGGCGTCCAAGATGGCCGCCGATTATAAAGTTTTGCAGTTTTTATGATAGAAAGTTGAGCAGTATATCAAATCGATTGATTTTGAGTAAGGAAATGGAAATTTAATTGAAATGAAATTATTTTTTACAATAATAAACGCTTTTTTTAACCATTAATTTTAAAAAATTTTAATTAAAAAATTAATTTAAAATATTTTACTAATTTTTATTTTTGACTTTTGATATAAAGTACGGCACTGTTTGAATTATACTAGGTTAATAAATTGATTTTAACTTGTTATTAGGGTGATTTTCAAGATGGCGTCCAAGATGGCCGCCGTTTATAATTTTTCAGTTTTTATGATAGATAGTTGAGCAATAAATCAAATTGATTGATTTAGAGTTAGGAAATGGACATTTCAATAAAATTAAATTATATTTTACAACAATAAAAAAAAATTTAACCATAAATTTTTAATTTTAAAAATTTTAAATTTTAAAAAATAAACTTAAAACATTTTACTAAGTTTTATTTATGACATTTGATGTAAAGTACGACACTGATTTAATTATAATGGGTTATCAATTTCATTAAAACTTAGTATTTGGGTGATTTTTAACTGGCGTCCAAGATGGCGACCGTTTATAAAGTTTGTATAATTTTCTATGATAGATAGTTGAGAGCAATATATCAAATTGATTGATTTTGAGTTAGGAAATGGAATTTTAAATGAAATTACATTTGTTTTTTACGCCAATAAACTCTTTTTAAAACCAGTAATTTCTAACTTAAAAAACTAAATTATAAAAAATGTTAAATTTTTATTTATGGCATTTGATATACATTAATACACTGTTTGAATTATAATGGGTTATCAATTAATAATTATCAATAAATTAATACATTTATCAATCCTAAGTTCCTCAATACCTAAAGTTACTAGCATACTGTAATTTATATAGAATGGTTGTTAAAATACAACAAGAGATTGACTGCAAAGGGGCGTCTGTATTAGCCATGACGATTGAAGGATTAAAGCTTTCCCGCTTAATCTTCCCGCGCGAATTTTATTTTCGGATATTTTCTTACAAAAAGGGGTCATCCATAAATTTGTAATGAAAGTTTACAAAAAATAATTTTTCTCCAGTAAGACGCTTTTTCATAACCCAACAGCCCTCGCCTTTGCAGCCGCGCGATAATGTCCTTGGGATTCCTCTTATCAAAACAAATTCACTGCACGAAGCGAAGCAGTGGACTTATGCCACTTTCATCCTGACGATAACGGCTGTTTCGGTAAGTAGTCATTTTTTGAGTCGCTCTCACGGGCCAACAAATCAACTTTTTCATTAGCAAACAACTACACTAAATAAAGGACCTAAAACTCTATCCAAATCCACTCTTAACTCAACTTTTGTCATTTTTGGACTTACACCACTTTCATCCTGGGCAGCTCAATTGCCGAAGCGCGAGTCCTGAAACGAAAGGGAAAATAAAACTTTCTCCATACTCCGGATGCACCGAGACATCATCCGCCCTTCGGTCACGAAATTTAATGGCCGCATTTGCGTGCAGGATATTCGGATAAATTTATTTACGTCTCACACAATTCACAAACATTTTCGAATCTTATGTGATTCTAGCAAGTTTATTTGCAGTTCGTTTTCTCGGATAAATAACTTGAAACAATGCAAGGAAACGTTTAAAATGACATTTCCCTCCATGATAGTAACACAAATGAACACATGTTTAGAACCAAGTGTTGTCACGCATATCTTATATTAAATTTTATCCTTCTCCATTTATTTCGAATTTAAAGGCTCATAGGAATATAGTAACGTTCCCTATTTGGAAGATTTACAAATATAGGCGTTTCATGAAGAAGGCATAGAGTTGAAGAAGGGTTCGGGGGGGGGGTGTAAAACGATGTTTACGGCCGAATGAAGTCTCTAAAAAAGAAGTGTTAAACTGAACTAGCATAGATACTATGAAAAAATACAGGATGTCAGCCCTTAGCCGACAGTTAGCTTCATTGTTGATGAGATACTATACAGAAGATGTTGAATTATGAATTCAAAATATCAGTTTTAAGACAATCAATTGGTTAATCGTAAGCATGGGCGTCATTTAGGGGGGGCAGGGGGGGGCAATTGCCCCCCCCCCAAGGTTTCCACTCTTAAGTGAAAAATTGCTGAGAGTCCCTGGAAAATTTTGTAACTTCCACAAGGAGCAACAGATTACTCAAAACATCCCAAAAGCAGTTAAAGCACTACTTTTGAGGGTCTAATTTCAAAATTTTCTGGGGGAGAACCCCCAATCCCCCTCCTGACCTTTGATGTCTGTTATACAATTTGTCTCCCTTGAAAATTCTGCCGCTTACAAGAAGCAGTTCCCTTTGGGAACCAAAGAGTTTGAAGCCCCTAGGAGTCTGGTTTAAAGGGGAATTTTCAAAAATTTTTACTGGGGGAGGATCTCCGCCCCCCCCCTTGAAAATTTTACGTTTATTTATAACTTTTTTTCCCCTAGAAAATTCTATGCTTTACAAGGAACTGTTATTTTTGAATGTAACCCAAAGGACCTCAAAATGAGCTGAAACACTACTTTAAAGAGGCAAATTTCAAAACATTTTCTGGGGGAGGACCCCCAGACCCCCCTTTAAAATTTTTAAATATATATTATGTTATACAGTATATTTTCCTTGAAAATTCTGCCACTCACAACAAGCAGTTCCCTCTGCTCCCCAAGGAGGTTGCAAGGGAGATAAAACCCTAGTTTAAAGGGAAATTTTCAAAAAAATTCTGAAGGAGGACCTCCGGCTCCCCTTGAAACTTTGACGTTTATTTGTAACTTTTTTCTCTAGAAATTATGTGGTTTACAAAGGGCTGTTCTCTTCGGATGTAACTTAAATGTTGTAAAAATGAAGCAAAATTTAAAAATTTTTCTGGGGGTGACCCCCAGACCCCCCATTTTTACTTAGAACTTATGATGTTAAGTCACCCCCCCCCCCAAAAAAAAACAAGTCTGGTTACGGCGTGGCTCAACCCCACTTAAAAAAATATCCTTGCCCCCCCCAACCAAAAACTGAAATGACGCCCCTGATCGTAAGTGAACTCTACTTTCCTCTAGCTTATATGTAGAATTGCTTTCAAGTACGGAAAACTAGAAGATTAAGGTTATCCCAAATATAATACTCATAGAAAATGCTAATTAAGAAAAAGTAAACACAACATAGACGCAAAAGACGATAGAATTAAAATTTCTGGACAATACGGGCGGATTATTCTTCGTGCAAAGCTACAGAATACATCTGACCGAGTGAAACGCGGAAAAAAGAAGGGTCGGGGATGCATCGCCAGTTATTAAAAGTGACGTGTTTTGGGCAGGTGCAAAGCACTCGAGCGTGACCAACACGAGCACGTTTGCGTGTGGCGAGATGAAGAAAAAGTGAATCTGCTAAGGTCAGCCAGTGCGATATGGATACATGAGAAAATTTAGAAAAGCAATTTTTAGAATTGATATTATCAAACCTAAATATATTATCACATATAAGCACGAGAAAGCATGCCTCCATAGCCTTATCAGTTGAAGTTAAGAGCTGGTTAGGGGGTTATTAAATACTTGTACGTAATAGATCGTTGCTTTTAAGTATTAGGATTGAACTTCTCATAAATGAGCAAGATTTTCCAAGATATTTCTTCAATTATAGTAGTTTTTTAAAGAATAATTCGTTTTCATCAATTAATTAGTATTTAGCATTTGTTTTAAATTAAGAACATTTTCCTTTTGAGTATGGTTTTGAAAATTAACCATTGCAGCAGCTCTCCCAATTTTTTTCCTATTATTAGAACTCCTTTACTTAACCTTTTTATTTAACGTTTCAATTGCAAGGATTTTGTAGTAAGTTTGTGACAATAGAACAAGCATTTATTAAAAATAACAGAATTTAATTATTATGAAAATAGTTTTGCTTTTCAATAAAATAATCTTAAGTCACATTGAAAAATATTCTGCATGAGATTTTCTATAAAAACAGGTTGCTGAGGCCTTGGTTTCTATGGTTAATAAAACAATGCATCTGCAGGTTCCTATGTTCTTTAATAATGTCAGGAATGTTTATATGTAACCTAAAATTATTATGAAGTTAAGTTATTATTTTTAAAAAATCAAGACAACACTGAAAGAAATACTGAGCATTGTGCTGATTTTGTCAATATTGACCCATATTTATGGGGAACCCAAGAACAACCCATCTTTTCTAACTTATCATTGGTGTCTATCATTTCCTTCCTCATTACCGTATAACTTTGTTAAAAATTTAGAAAACATCTAACTATATGTAAAAATCAAAAGCCGTGTTGCAGTAGCCATTGAAATAGTCAGAAACAACAGTATCTCTTTGGATCATTGTTTTGACAACTTGCATTGTTTTTCCTTTTTTTATTGTTGGGGGTTGTAAGGATCACAGGGGGAAATGTGCAGCAAACATGAAAATTTTTTTATATTTTTTGATTAAATTGTGCCTATCTAACTACAAAAAACACAAAACTACATAATAACACTGAAAAACTTGATATTTGCAAACATTTCCTTGTTTGAGGTCTGAAAAAGTGCTATTTTCACATGCTAATATCTCTGCGAATATTCACTATATTTTCATGAAATATTTTTCAGTGAGTTTTTCACAACATACCCTTAACACAATCTTAAGTGTTTTAGTTAATTCTTTTAAATTTTTAACTTTTGCCGCTAGGGGTGCTGTAAGACATCTATCTCAATGGATTCTCCAGGGTCACTTACATAGGGGTAGACATGACAATAGGAGATGTTGGTTTCAGAAAAAGCTGTGAAAGGGACTCTTGAAACAACCTGTTGTAATAAGGGGTTGCCGTCGTGTCACCCCACTGATGTTTTATATTTTACCTTTAATGTCCACTTTACATGATTTATTGCTATTAATCTTGAACAAAAATGCCAAACAGAATAGCTCCTTTTGGGACTCCAATGCCTTCACTGAAAACTGATTCTTATTATCCAGATTGCTTTTGATTTGAAATGGGAGTCATAATGCACACATTCATACAAAAGAGTATGTGCCAGCAAAGAAATCATATATCGTCTGCTATAAGTTTTCGCTAAATACCAATTATGTGACAGGTAAAACTAATTTCATCTTAGACATACAAAACTCAAAAACCAATATTCACATCAAATTAATTTTAGTATCAAGATGTTTTTCAAACATTTCTCCACAAAAGGTACAATTGTATGTTAGTTGTTCCTATAAAAATCACCTTTTAAGTGCATTTTGGCAATTAAATTAAAATTGGTAAAAAATTAAATTATGGCAAAAAACAGCAAGCAACTTAAAAATGATAATAACAATGAAAACTTTATTTTTTAAATATTTGGATTTTAGAGTATTTCAGCAGTTTTTAAGGGTAAATATGATGGAACAGTACCTAGCAAGATTTTATGATCTTCTAATCAGTAGTTTTAATGTAAAATGTATTAATAAGAGTTAAAAGCAAGCAATGTGAAGTTTTTCAGAAGCGGCAACGTCATTTACTTTAACAAAGAAAAGCTAATTCCAAAAATCCAGGCCAACCCATAGAAAAATCCAACATTGCATTATGAATCTCATAATTTTTATACATTGAAGCAGGTTTAATGCATATAGCATTCACTTAAATAGCTTCATGTATCGATAAAAACTACTATAAAAATAACAGTTCAGTTTTACTCTAAATAAACAACTTCAAGGTACTACTTTAAAATTTGCAAGTTGTTGCTGTTTCTAATCTTCTCTATTCAATCGTCTGCCTTCTGTCAGATGAGTTCCCAAAGGTTGTTAACAGCTAAAAAGTTCATCACAGTCAATGGAAAATTCGCAAGTATTATGTGATTAACGAAAAAATTAAAAATACTTCTACTTAAAAACATTTAGAGGAAAAATATTGCAAAATTATGTAATTTTCACCTTTAATTGTAAGTAACAAAAAAAAGTGAATTATTTTTTTACAGATTTACAAAGTCATAATAACACACAATAACGATCAACGAAAGCAACCCCCAGCTGTTTATTTGTTTTCTTTAACAAATGACAATCAGAGAGTGAAAATCCCAAACATGACCCCTATTACCTAGTTCTAGCTTTATAAACGTATGCTAACTTGATAGATGATGTCAACGATGTTGATACATAGAATTTTCAATTGATTTCAATTTAGCGTTCTAATTAACAACTTGCGATCAACGTAAACAAATAAAATTATGTTCACAAAACATGTGATAGATGAAGTGTCACCTTCAAAAGTACATTTATTTCTTGTTGATAGAGAATAGGTGTGTAATAACAATAGATAATATTTTAACCGGTAAACTAGCAAAACAAAACACACCTGTGGATGAATTTCAGTCTTGGCTTCATTATTTTGCACGGATAAGACCACACCCTCCTGAATCTCTTCCACCGCCGCTTTATTTGTCATTTGAAAAGTCTAGATCACCGGTTCAAACAACAACAAATACTTAATTCACGGGCAATTAAAACATTAGATACCGCTTAATGCTTAATGGGCCTCCGATAACTTGTTGAAGAATTCAACCAGCTCGGTTCGTTTTCGTGTTTCAGAACACCAGCTCCGCCAGACGCACATCAGAAGTTTAAAAACAAAAACAAAACATTTAGAAGATTTTTAACTACGCACTGCCATCTAGTGGTGAAAACATGAACTATAAGTATGATGTTTTAATTGTTTGAAAATTCCAAATGTTAGAGAGTAATCGATTTTATCATTAATTTTTAAAGACATAATGATTTTATCTTTTTATCTAATCATTACCTGGAGTAGAGGAGTAGTTTCAATCTAAAAAAAGCATGAATATTTTGTACGGTTACATATGATGTTAACCGGCAGTTTAATGACATGCAATTGGAATCAAAACAAAATAGCAAAACGTAAACAATGAATGAAAGTAAGCTTGTATCTTAGAATCTGTATATTATCCTCTAAAAAGACGAAACAATTTATAATTTTACGTATATTACATTAAACTGTGTTCTTTCTTCATTATATTTTCATAGTTTAAGTGTTCGATTTCCTCTTTTGAGTGCAATTCTTATCAGTTTCCATTGAATTGATATCAATACTTGTTTGCATTTAAATACTTGTTGATGCATTTAAAGGAATCATTCTGTTTTTATTCACTATCATACCGCCCCTTACTTACACTTTCCTTTATTTTGGAAACGTGAATTCTTGCCTTATTTCTTATCAGGAGTACTAAACTTACGAGGGTAGTCCCACAATTTGCATCTATACTAACTTTATGAAACATTCGTGGATAATACAAAGTTCTTAGGAAAAAAGGGTCTTTCTTTTTATAATCTGAAAATAGATTGATCCATAGGACTAAAACAGTTATTTACACTTTACTTTTAGATATCACTACAGATACTATGGATGGAGGTAGAGATATAGTTGATGCCAAAGGATTCTTTGGGTATGAGTAGTTTATAAAGTTTAAATGTCATTTTAAATTGTGTATATAGTCATGATTTATTTTGTTTTCATTTATTTCAAGCAGAAAAACTAAAAATGATATTGAAGGAATATTACCTGGATCTTCCGAAAATTTTGACTACTCCATGCACTACCCTAATAGAGGAAAGTGTTACATATTCAACAATAAAGTAAGTTTAATATAGAGTTTTAGTTCATACCAAGGTTCAATTTTGTTAAAAGTCCCTCAAAATACAGCCAAGCTCTTTTGGACACCAAAAATTAGAAATATTGCTTAATAATATCAAACTCCTAGATTAAAATTTTCAGTTACATCAATAAGAAACATAAAAATTTTGTCTATATTGGAGTATATGGCATTCAAAACAGATGGTGATATTAAGTAGGTGACCGTTAACGGAATTGAACCTGTAACAAGATCTTAGAATGGTCTATGAGAAAACTCAGTTCAGTTGTGAATAATTTTAAAAACATTTTAGCATTCTTTACAAAGATGATAGTATGCAGCAGTTGTGATGATAGTATGTAGTGGCACCATTATCAATTTCAGGAGACACCCAGTTACCTTTTCACTTTTCTGTAAAACTGAAACAATATAATTTTTTAAAAACTTATTCTCATTTAAAATATTTGGTTCGTCTTAACATCCCATTGACTATGCTGCTGAATTTGATGTTATTAAAGCCAATTGACCATTCTATAGCTGTGCTGCTGAATTTGATGGCCACTGAATGGACAACAGAATATTAATACATAAGTACCAAAACTCTTAATTTGTAAAAATTAAGAGTTTTGCCAATTATATGCCAAATATTCAGCTCTATTGATCTCAATTATTAATGTTTATTAATCATGTGTTGTCAGATAAAACTTTTCATAATTCATACATAATTTTTAACGACCCCCAAGTTTATTTAAAGTTATCACTTTACTGAGTGACACATTTTTTACAGTGAAGTATTATTTTTAGATGAAATTCGGAACAGCTTTACAAAAGGTGCGCTATAGCCACCATGTTTAACCACAGCTCCCACAAAAACATGATTAAGAGTTGTCAGTATAGAGATCTAATCATACTATTAGATCTCTGACAATATTCTACTAATTACTATTACTTTAGGTTCTAATAATAATAATATTAACAATTAGATCTCAACGGTTGTTGGTCATAAATTGAGCTGTGGTTAAACATGGCGGCTAGCGGACCTTTTCTAAAGCTGCACCTGAAATTCTTAACAAATGCATAACAAAAGTTTAACCAAAAAAGTGCATCTTACATTTGAATCAGTTTTCTTTAATATCTCATATAAATATTTAAAAAAAAACTATAAAATTTATTCAAATGTACCGCTTTTGAACTAGGAAAAGTTTCCTTTCTTTGATAGAAATTTTTGTAATTTTTTTGTCCTATATAGGAGCCACTTGGAACTTTTCTGTGTGAAATAGTTTTTTTTTTCTCCAAATTTTGCAACTTTTTATATTTAGGTTCATCATATTAAATGCTTTTGACATTTTGCTATCAGGGTTATTAAATTTTGTAAAAATTTAGGTATTTTGTCAAGAGAAATGCTTATTTGTCAGGGGTTTATCTAGAAGAAAGAGAGTCCATTTTTGGACCCTTCACAAAATTCTAATCTTCAAAAAAGGACCCTTCACAAAATTCCAACTCCCAAAAATGGACTCTTCACAAAAGTTCCAAGATAAAAAATGGTTTGAAAATTGTTTTCAGGAGTTTTTTATCATTTTAAAATAGAAATTGACAGTTTTATGCCAATTCCAAAAGTTATGAATACTGGATGTATTATGGCTCT
The DNA here is from genome assembly GCA_963680715.1 of Tetragnatha montana. Taxonomy (NCBI): domain Eukaryota; kingdom Metazoa; phylum Arthropoda; class Arachnida; order Araneae; family Tetragnathidae; genus Tetragnatha; species Tetragnatha montana. Next base: position 8,330,828 of record OY796685.1, read on the forward strand.
TCATTTTCACAAAATTTCATTTAATTTTTCAAAAAATTCTATTTACTTTTTACAAAATTCCTAAAATAGGACCCAGGTGGAAAAACCTGAATGAACCCCTGTTTGTTCTTTATCTAACATTATACAGTAGCACCGCGATACTGCAACTCCTTATGGGACCAACAATTAGAGTCGTTATAACGAATTTGAAAAAAGCAATCAAACAACAAATAAATAAAGTATGGATATACTACCTCGAATAACACTTTCTCAGCAGGTGCAAAATGTGAAGCAATCAATGTAACATTCCAAAACCTTAAGAATGGGATCAATTGAAATAACTTGGCTATCACAGAAATTCTTTTAATATCCTCATTTTTCTGCTCTAGCCTCTTAACAACCAGATTTTTACAAATTCTGACTGAAATTAGCGGTTATGACAAAAAAAGTTATGTGTTTTGGGTCACTGTACAAATTGAAAACAACATTATTCCATTGATAAAATAATTGGTACTTTAACTACCAGTCGTTGTATCAACGGGGTCGGTATAAAGATTTTAAATTATTTTAAATATTTAATACATTTATTATTTTTTTAAAAAAAATATCTTTCCACAGACATTTGAACGCCACACTCAGTTGAATGTAAGGAATGGCACTGATGTAGATGCATCTCGCCTATATGTACGTTTTAGAGAATTAGGATTTGAAGTTCATATGTTTCAAGATTTCCGGGTGAAGGATATTGAAAAAGAATTGCTGAAAGGTATTTTGATTAACATACCATTCAAAGTTCTTAAAATTGGTTGCTTAAAATCTATGAGTTACGTATTAATAATCAGTCTGATTAATTAATAAAACTTTAATTTGTGGTTTTACTAGTAGTAAAAATATTATATAGTTTATAATCAAAAATAATAATATAAAAAGTTTCAAGAAAGTATTTTCTTATGAACAGAATTTGTGTTTTTAATTTGTACATTTTATTTTAAACATTTTAAGCTTATTAATATTTTCTATCAGTATAACTTTCTTTTAAGAATCATTGGCATGGTATTCTATGTACTGATTCTCTAAAAATTAAAAAACAAATACAGTAGAACCTCTTTACAATGATCCTCTGATATAGGAACCCATAGATTAGTTTCAATGCCCTGTAATAAAAATACTGATTGTTTTACTATAGTGATAATTTTATTTGCCTTTTATGTTTTTATAAAATAAAGTGTCTTATTATATAGTCCTCTTGATCTTATGGGTTTTTTTAAATCTTTTCTAGCTGGTAAAGAAGATCACTCCAAAAACAGTTGCTTTGTCTGTTGTATTTTGAGTCATGGAGAACATGGTATTTTATATGGTGCTGATGGGAAGTATCAAACCGAACGTGTATTTGCACCATTTAGAGGAGATGCTTGCCCCACTCTTGCAGGAAAACCTAAACTATTTTTTATACAGGTTTGTTGCCTTATTGGTTGTTTTAATTTAAACATTTTTTACAAGTTAATGGGTATCATATAAATTGTGCACAAATGAAAAGAACACTTTAGACAGGGGGCCTACTAGTCAGGAAATACCTGGAATTGTCGGAAAATTTTAATATGGCCATAACCCAAAAGGTCTGGGGAAAATTCTACTCTTTTTTGCTAAAGCCTGAACCACTTAGAAAATAACCAATTTTAATGTCTCATTTTTACTACTGAAAAAATATATACTATTAATTAAAAATATGTGTTCCAAAGAAAAAAATATCCAAAAAATTGCCCCACATAGCTTGTGTTTCAACTGAAAAATTAGGCTGTAAAAGTCTGAGAATTTTATTTTCTAAATTAAGGGAGAATTCTGCTTAGATGTAACAGCATTGTATGAAATTCAAGTGAGTTATTGAGCCAGCCTAAAGGTAGCAAGTGGAATTAATAGCCTTGCATCAGTATCTACATTTCTATTGAGTCCTTCATTGCATTTCAATTGTTACAAGTCAAATTTAAATTTCTACTCTAAAACCATCCACTTAATCTCTTGCACACTGGGAATGTGTATCAATGCCAATAGCCTTATTTATAGTTTAACTGATTCACATGAACTATTATAATTTGTATCTTTTTCATATTGGCATATATTTAGACCCATCTATTGGTTTTGCTAAGAATTTATGCAGTAAAACATCTAAATAGCAGACAGTGACAGTTCTTGATGTTATGTATCCTATTGGAAAGACATGTTTTTCTTTAGCCTCAACTCATTAAACACCAACACTAGTAATTAACAATAATTTTATCTATGAAAAGTAATTAAACTTCTATTTAAGTAACAAAAAATTTAATTTCATCTCATATACAGCCATATTTGGCAATCCATTTTTAGCATATACTTTTGTAATTGTTCATAGTATCTAAGTGCTTCTGAAAAGTTCTTTATTTGTTCATTGTTTTTTTCCCCAAAAATAATTTTTTCCTCTTCTGAAAAATCAATCTATTTCAAAATTTTCAGGGGTTTTTTTTCTAAGAATGAAATTAGAAACACATAAGTCCTCTGCTTCTATTCACAATATGGAAAAATACCTTTTACCTTTATCATTCAAAGATTCTGGGAAAAGTAATTGTGTTTTACATTTTGTGTTTTCCAAGTGTGCAGTTGTAATTTCTCTTTCAGGCATGTCAAGGTGATAAGTTAGATTCTGGTGTCCCTGTCACATACATAGAATCCAAGGAATCTACTGACTCTGACACTCCGTCCACTTTCCGTATTCCTACTCATGCAGATTTTCTTATTGTTTACTCAACTGTTTCTGGTATGTTGTATAAATATTTAGCTATGGTTTAGCTGTTTTATTAGGATGTTAAAAGTTTTTAAATTTATAATTAGATAAGAGCTAAAAATCCAAATTGTTTCTAATTAGGGAAAATATTTAAAGAATTTAAGAAATTCCTGTTCTTTATATGTATAATACCGAAAATTCCAGTGTCAATTATCACCCTTTAACTTGTTTATAAAAACTGGATAAAGCTTTCGTCTCAAAGAGGTTTTCTTCTCAATGTGACTATAAAAACTTTAGGTACTTACATATTAGCTTGTCAACCGTGCCACAGAATCTAAATACACTGCCAGATCCTGTAACTGTGCCTCTGAAAGATCTTTGGGTAGTCTACAACCCCTATCATTCTTATCCATGACTTTTGAATCACCATGTTTAATTTTTAAAAAAAATTCCAAATGTCTACTTGCTATTGAACTGCAAGTCATGATAAAGTGTTGTGTTGTAACATGAATAACTTAAGTATTTTGATTAGAACATTAAATTGACGTGAAGATAATGTGACAGCAGGTTCATTTTGAACTTAATACCATTTAGCAATACATATCAAGAAAGTTAATATCCTAAATAATTTTCAGGTTTCTATTCATGGAGAAATACTACAAATGGCTCCTGGTTTATTCAAGCACTGTGTGATTCGATTCAGAAATACATTAAAGACATGGATTTGCTTCAAGTCTTGACTATTGCTAGTCGTAGAGTAGCATATGATTTTGAGAGCTTTACACCTCAAGATCCTTATATGCATATGAAGAAACAAGTGCCTTGTGTGACCTCCACATTAACTCGCAACATAAGATTTCCTGTGCCTTCATCTTAATTAAGTAAATTGTACTTTGCATGAAGTATAGTTTAAATTTTCATTTTACTTTAATTAAGAAATGTTAAGTGGATATAATTCAAGTGTCATATTCAAAATCATTTTGGATGTTATATGCTTTTTTTTGTGTTAACAATTAAGAAAATTACATTTTATTGCTATTTAGTTCCTGATAACCAAATGAGATTTAGGTATTACTTTACTATTTCAATTGATTATAACCAAATAATTAAGTTGTAATATTTTTTTGAAAAATTTGAATACAAAACTGTAAAGTATGGTTGAGTCCCAATTTTCTGAGTAAATGTTGACACATACTAACTCAGATATCCAATAACCTTGGTAAAAACAAAAATTATAAGAGTACTAGAAATATTTGATATCTTCATTAAAGCAGAAACTCATATGTTTAGGGCTTGGATAATCAAGGTTTTACTGTAATTCCTTCAATTTCTGTCCGTTTAAAAAAAAAATTTATGAATATTTTTATTTTGAATTTCTGCTCATAATTCAGACTTCTCAAGACAACTCAAAAGTGCATTGTGCTGATATCATTTTCTGATATCATAATTTGAATTTTCATAGTGGAAAAAAATGAATATTTTTACATAAAGTATTATATTTTTATATTGATTAATTATTGATTTGCTGACCATTAATCTTCATTTAAAAATGTTGTGTTTGTGCCCATCAATTAAAGTGAATAACTATTTGAAATTCTGTGTTTCACTTCATTAATTTAAAAACCTGTGAAATGTATGATAAGTTTATTATCATAATCAATTTGTACAAAACTGCTTAAACAGTTTAAGCCTGATCTCTTTTTTGTCTATTGCTGTTTTGTACTTTTATAATTGATAAAAGAAATAAATGCTATTCTGTTTCTTATCCTTAATTCTCTCAAATTTTCTCATGTTATTTCATATTGGCAAATCTTAAAGAATCCATTTCAAATCCAATGAATGACTTCAATTCATTGGCAATTTGATCCAATTGAATTCAATTCCAATTTATTTGGAATTTGTTTAGTTTGGTGGAATTTGTTTAGCATGATTGGTGGGACCAGGTATAATTTATGTTGGGGTATTTTGCATTTTTAAAGATAAAAGTTACATTTAAGGGTACTCAATACCCTCAATTCGGTCAAAGTATCAATTTAGAGATTTTGCTCCCAAAGTGATGTTTATACTCTTAAATTGATTCTGCAAAATTTCATGTGATGCGCGAATTCTAAGTATAAAAAATCTTCAATTTTCCTTCAGTATAATTACCAAATAATTTTTTTACCAAATTCTTTCTAAACTACTTCCTTCCTTCCTCCTCGGCTCTACAGTCCATGTAAGGACCTTGGCCTCCCTCACAAGGCATCTCCACCCTCTCCGATCCCTGGCTCTTGTCTTCCAATTTCTCACACTGAATTTCTTCAAATCTTCTTCAACCTCATCCAGCCATCTCTTTCTAGGACGTCCGATCTTCCTCTTACCCTCTATTTTTCCTCTGTAGATTTTCTTTGTAGCTCTCTTGTCACTCATTCTCTCCAGATGTCCAAGCCATTGTATTCTTTTAGATTTTATTATATTGACAATATCTTTTTCTTTATATAGTCCACTTAACTCTAAATTGCTCCTAATTCTCCAAACCTCTCCATCTTTGACTGGTCCATATATTTTCCTTAATATCTTTCTTTCAAATGTAATAAGTGTTTTCTCCTCATTCTGAGTGGTTGTCCAAGTTTCTGCTCCATATGTAACGATAGGTCTGACTATTGTTTTATATAATTTTAGTTTTAACTTTCTAAACTACTTCCTTGTCATTTAAAACCCTAAAGCTTTTTTTTTACTGGACTATTTCACTTTTTTTATTAAAAACTATTATAATTATCAAAAATCGGAAGGCATAGTTCTATAGACAATAACTTAGTATACATAGGGTAAAAAATTCATATCAAAATTAAATAAGAAGTAGCGTTTTAAAAATTGGTTTAAATTTTTGATAATTTCAAAATTTCTGAAAAACTGCTTTTTAAAAGTAAATTTTTTGCTTGAGTTATGTTTAAATGGTCATTATAAGTGTTTTGTCACTAAAGAGCTTCAAAAAATGTTTAAATTAAAGAAAATAGAAATTTGGGTACTGAGTCCCAAAAATAAGGGATAAAAAAAACTAAAAGATAACTTATTTAAGGAAAACATAGTTAAATCTTATACTACTACAAATAAATCAATATTTATATGCAGGGCTTTATTTCAAGAGGAATGTACTGGAATGGCATCTTTCTTAAATGAATTGAAATATACCTAAAGAATATATAAACCTACTTCATAATACCCTTTATCCCAAAAAAGATTCTGGTACCTATTAATAAATAATAATATAAGCTTTTAGAAATCAAGCCCTGTTTATATTGTTGTGCAAACAACAGTAATTAGTTAGTAGTTAATAGTTGTTAATTTCAGTCATCTGACAGTATTTTTCCAATGAAAATTTTGTCTTAGCATACTAAAAGATTTTTTTTATTCCTTTTTTGTGTCGGATGCAGTCTCTATTAATCTTTTTTAATCCTTTTCTTTTGTAATAAGACCTTTTGTCAAGCTTGCAATTGACATTGGGGAGGGCAAAAGTTACCATCAAGGACAGAGATTAGCGCTCATCTCTCTCTGGGATATCTCTCGGAAGATGGGACCTTAAATCCCGTCTTAAAAGTTCGAAATGAGTCTAGAGACTGCATTTTAAGGGGTAATTTTAAAAAATTTCTGGAGGAGGACCCCCAGATCCCCTTTCCTCTGTTTGGCGTCATATGAGCATCGTCAATAAAACTTAGATATTTTTGCACGAAGGGTCGCATTTGATCTGTAAAATACTACTCGGGTGGAGAAGGAAAAACATTGGGAGTCAAAATCCTTTCCGATAAACAAAAGATCATTTGTGCGGCCCTGTAGAAGCCCTAAAATCGGTTCTTAGGGTCAAATTTCCAAAATTCTGCTGTGGAAGAACCCCCAACCTTTTTAAAATGTGGTTGCCCCCCAGTAGGTCCATGCTGGATCCGCCACTGCTACCAGCCCGGGCCCCGGGGTATCGTACCCCCTCGCCCCCCCCCTCTCTCGTCAGGCCTGTCCACGATTCAAGCAAGCCCCTCTGATCCTTCTCAAGCCTTCTCTGCTGTTACTGTTACTGGCTGTTACAGCTTTTGTGCTCTTGTGTTTCTGTGTGCAGAGCGCCCTCTAGTTCAACTATAGTTCAGCCTCATCTTAAATTGTTTAAATTTCGGAATATATCGATATGAAAAAGTAACTCTACTTTCATCTTCGTTTTTTGTTTTGTTTTCTCGCTCACTCAAAATGAAAACAAGAGCAGAAGCCAGAAGCTTTGGAGAAAGAAGAGCAAAGCAGTGTAAATAGAGCGATGTGCGGTTGTGCTTGTATATGTATATATCATCGTTAGAATTTTACTATGAAGGGCTGTAATTTTGCATATTACGAAGAATCAGCATTTTTGTGAACTATGTTTAGCTTTTTTAGCAAGCGTTTTAGGAAAAATTCTCAACTTGTTAAGAGAAACTGTGAAGATACTAATAAATACAATAAAAATGTGATTCCTTGCAAAATTGTGTTACTTGATGGGAGTGTTCTCACCGTTGAAGTAACTGTAAGTATATTTTTGTACTGTCATTCATGCTTTTATTGAATATACCTAACTTTAAGTCCTGTCTTAAAATGGTTCAAAATGTTTATTCCCAATAAATATTTTCAACTTGTGAATGTTCCAAGTTTGTTTTAAATGTAATTCACTATAAAATTCAGTCTGGAGAATTGTAGTTTTTATTTCACTCATAAAGTAATCAACCGTTCAACAGTTTTCCAAGATTGGTTCAACACCATGACAGATGCGTATTTCTATTTTGGGTATACTACTTACCTTTGTAAGATAGCACGTTATTATGTAATACACTGTCAAACATCAGTTTCAGCGGCACAGTTATTGGGCTTTGGCTATACATTATCGATTTTAGCGGCATAGTTGATGGGATAATACGGAAGTACCCATATTTCATTTTCATAACCAAAATCAGATCTAGATATTACGTAAAAAGATATACCAAATAGAAAATGATAATATTTTGCTGTAAAAAAATTTTTAAAACCTAAACCCATATTTCATTTTCATAACCAAAAATCAGATCTAGATATTACGTAAAAAGATATTCCGAATAGAAAATGATAATATTTTGCTGTAAAAAAATTTTTTAAAACCTAAATTTTTTTATAAATAAAATTGCATTTTGATCCTAGTTCTAGATCATCCAATTTTTTGGCCTGCAGAAAGTTAAGATGGCGTAATTTGGTTTGTATCTCAGTTAAAATTGTGCTTATCCAATGTATTATATAAGGAAGAGTGGGAATACTTGAGCCACTCCTATTTTCTCTAATGTTTGATAATTTTTCATTTCAAAACTGTTGACATGTGAACATATTTATAGTTTTGCACATGTTTTTAAAAATCATATACTTGGTACCATTTTGAAAGCACAGTGTCAGGGACCAATAGTAGCTTTTTACCTATCTAAAGTAAATATTCAGAATTGTACTTTTTTCATTTTCTTGTAATCAAAGTTTCATAGATAGAATAATTATTTTACATCTGAGTACACTAAAAATATACATGCATGATGTTTAGTAAAAGCCCCTTAAACAAAAATGGTGGGGATACGGATACTTTACTTGAGCCATAGGATATACATACCGTAAAAAATGTATGAAAAAAAAATATTATGTATGCAAGGCTACTTACTTTTCATATTGCTGTTTTTTAAAAGTATTTTTCTTCTCTAGCTCTATTTAAAACTTCTTTTTGGAAATTTAAGTAATACGTAATTGACAACTGGATGCAATATTTTTAATTCAATGTAGTGTTATATTATCAATTTATTATTTTTTAAATGTTGTCTTTAAAAAGTATTTAGAGTTGGCTAAAAAGCATCCCTTCATTATGGCTCATATGTTCCTCTCATGGGGATACTTAAGCCACAATGTAAAAGAAAATTTTAATAGTTTTTAGACATAAAAATAGTTCAAATAAAATTAATTTTAACAAAAAAATATCAAACTTTCAAACACAATATTTCTTTTGCTGTGAATTAGTTTAAAAAAAAATATATGAAAATTAAACTGTAAAAAGTGGCTTAACTATCCCCACTTTCTCTCTTACTGTGTAGTTATGGAAATGAAGTGTGTATTGATTTAGTTTTCCCAAATTTAACATTCATTTTTGTATTTTCTTTTTTGCATTAATTTGTACTTCTAGATTTTAAAATATGATCTACCCTTCCAGTTCAGATAGTTCTTTATTTAACAAAATTATAGTTTCAAGATATATTTTAAATATTCAAACATAAAAAAACTGGCCCAATACATTTATTTCTAAGTAATAATAAATAAGTAATTTCAAAGTAAATTTAGTTCTATTTTGTATGTTTCCTCAATGTAGATTGTTAAATTTAAGATAAATTAAAAACCTTATTTAAAGATTAATAATCAAAGTCAATAGGTGTTTGATGATTGTAAAAATCAAGAATTATAGTACAGGGATCTGAGGTCTTGGCACACAACAAAAATTTTTATTGGTTGTGTTTTGACTTCTTTAAACTTTATTGGAATACATAGGAATGAGAATCTTCTCACTTCTTTGGAGTAATTTTAGATTTCTTTTTTTTTCTTTTAAACTTTTCCTACTTCATTATTTTTTTTTAATGATATACTACTTAATAATTTTTTCTTTAGTTTCCTTTTGTTCCTTAGTTTGAATTTGACATTTTTGATTTTGATTTGGACAATTTGAGTTGAAGCATTTAGTATAACTATTTACAAGCCAATGGGGATATTTGTTGGGTTTAAAAAAATTAGCTCAAATGTCATTTGTGCAGATTTCAGACCCACTTTACGTTTGTGTATGGTTTTGTTCAAGCAGAATTGGTATAATACCATGGCTTAAAATAAAACATCAAACTAGGAAAAAGTGGGACATTTAGACTTTCTTCTAAAAATTTTACACTTTTATGTTGTACTCTTTATAGTAGCTCATGAGACATTTTTGTGTCAAATTAAAGCTCTTCAAATAGCTCTTAATTCAGGTTTTGGTGGTAATTAAGGTCTCTGGTATCTCTGGGTATCTTAGTCTTTCACACTTTTTGCCTTATTCAGTATGTTTTCAATATCTTTTCATTTGAGATCCCTCTCTTGAATGCCTAAAAACTTTTTTTTTTCAAATATTATTTATTTTGAGTTCACTATGGATACAACAACCTTGCACTGCACGATATATATAAATATCGGAAAGGTAGCACCAGTGACAAAGGATCTAGTCTAGATGGAGGCATCAGGCTAAGGCTGTTAAAACTCGTACCCAGTGAGATAATTTTTAAAATTTTTTTCGGAAGTTGACATTTAAAATACAGTTTTACCTTATACTTTTACTACCAGGAATAAAAATCAATATTGAAAAATTCCAAATAAAAAAATTCGATCAACCTAGTCCAAATTTCGGACTATCCCCGGTTTATACTACTCCTACCCTGTTTTGCCGCACTTATCGAACACTTCTCATTTTTTATAAATTCTACGGCTCCATAATTCAAACCGAAATGAGACAAAACTGATCCCCTTTCGAAGATGAGCGTCGTTCTCTTTTGCCCAAACCAGTTCGCGAGAGAGCCAGCCCTGACCTTAACGAGCGGCCGAGAAAACGGGATTGTCCGGTACGTGCTGCCGATTAATCGGTCATTTTCTTTTTCATATTATTCCGTCTCTGCAAAACGATATTTTTTCTCTTCTGTCACGTACCGTATTTGTTAGATAAGAGGTGGCCAGAGAGCGAAAGTTGGAAAAGTGTCTCATCTGTAAATGAGTCGAATTTGTATGCTTTATCATGCTGTGTAGAAGTTTCGATTGATAATTATGAATGTGAATCGTTTTTCATTTTTGCTAAGTGTTTTTGCAGTTTACGTTAGTAAATTTAAAAATTGTTTCAAAAAGGCGTATATTTTTGAAAAAATTTGATTTAACGGCTTCACAAGAAAAAAAAATGATAAAATCTATTAGAATCAATATTGCCTTCACTCAGACACTGTTAAGGACTCCTTCCTAAACCATCTTAAGCAAAAACTGGGCTGAGCTGGAAAAAATTTTGTTCTGGTGGTTAAAAACATATTTATTCCCCACTATATACATATACACTTTAGTATCACAAGCTTGGAAACTGTAGATAATTGATTGAATAATATTATAATAGTCTAATTGTAAATTGTTTTGTTAGTGAAAATTTTTCAAACGTTCAATTAATCAGTTAAAATTAAGTTTTTAATCTTTTTTACCTACTTTTCATTTGATCTATACCTTTTCTCAAACGAATGTTTGCTAATAACTCGGTGCTCTTTGAACTCATATGTTTGTTATCATATTGGCTCTCAAGCCCTTGCTATCAAAGTCAAACGTTTCAAGTGGTTCTAAGGTTCTAACATTAGGTGAGCCCATATGAGAAAGCCCAAGCCTCAATACTTTTCGGTTAGGTATTCAAGGTCTGTGCTATCGTGCGAATCGTCTGTATCCTGCGTTGTGTGCTTTATGGCCAGATGTTCGAAGGGTGCCATTGTCTAAAAATCTTCAAATGTGCTTACTTTTTATCTATTTTTTTTTTTGGACGAACGTTTTGTGAGAAAAAGCTTATATTTAATCCTTTCGCAGCTGATACGAACAACGGTAACTCTCTTAAATGGCAGTTGAGAGATTGATTTCAGTAATGTTTCTTTTTACTGGTTTGCTTTTTTGAAAAACGCTGTGGTTGCTAATTTTTTTTCATTGAATAGGAATTTAGTCACATTTCTTGGTAGTTATAGAGTGCTCTAGAAATCATTTATCAATTGCTCAACCCATTTTTGTAGAAATAAATGGTCTTTTTAAACCTTTCTGTTTAAATTGCGTTAGGAATTCCATATGATCAAAAAGAATGCAAAATAAAACCTTTATATTAAAATTAAATCGATTCAAATTAAATTTTTCTGTATGTCGTACTACCAAGTGTGTACAAAATTTAATGAAAAGTATTGATAAAAATTAAATTAGACGCTTTTTTTTAATGGACAAAAATTTAAATAAGAGAGCAGGATGCTATACGCAAAATAAAAGCACAAAAATACGTGGAGATAAATTTATTTAAAACCTAATTTTGGAGTAGTAATATTTTTTGGAGAACGAAAGTTTTTGATGCTCAGACCTACCCCACCCGCAGTTAGCAAACTCTGATTTTAAATATTAGTTATGGATTGTTATGTAAATTCAAAAGGAACTATAGAACAACTTGGTCTCTTGTTCCATAATTAGAAAAATCATAGGATAGATAGAAGTTACTATCGAATTTCCTAACACTTACAAAATTAGAAATGTTTGCATTTGAAAACTTTTTTCAAACTGTGCGTGTGCACATCTGCTCCAGATGCCATTCGTGTACTTGGCAAACCGTTGGTACTTAACCAGGGTAACCGCGCAGTAAATTGTTTTTCCGGTAGCGCTCTTTTTCTCCCCAGTTAATTTCCGTTTGTTTTTATGAAAAGCGCTTTTCATCCTCTGAGGCCATGTTGGGGGCTTTTGGAAACATCTTTCATCCATAGCTTACATCAGTGCTTTAAAGGTTTTTTATCCAGCTAAGCAACTATCTGTTCTGTACTTTTTTTATTTCCGAAAATTACCAATTGAATTATAATTTTTAGATTTTTGGTCTTTCATAATTGAATCGTCAGTTTAAAAAAGGGAAGAAGTCCAAAAAATGAGATGACAAATTGACTTTTTTGTGCTTAAAAATATCTCCAGGCTCCGCTCTACACATGAGTGCAAAGAGGGGAAAAATAACTACCCCCTATCGGCAGATATAGTCCCTTGATCCTTGAATGTGCGAAGTAGATGTCCATTCTTTGTATTTTTTATGAAAATACAGTTAATTTTTTTTTCTTTTCTTATTTTTTGTGACGTAAACTGAACCAAAATAAAGTTTTCTTTTAATTTAAAAGTTTTTAACTTGTTTTATATACAGGGAATGTTTGACTCCATTCATATTCACTTATTCCATTGATACTGCCTTAATGACTCAGTTTCATAATAATTTTGAATTTTATTTATTTTAGACTTTCTATTTCTCACTTTTATACTGTGAACTATGCAGAAATACAATTTAAATTTCAATTTAAGGGGTTTTTAAGATTTTTAAGACTGTTTCTCTGGGAAAAAACCCGACCCTTTTAATTATCTTTCTTTGACAACTATTTTGTTTAGTTATCTGTTTTCGTTTTAAAATTATTGTGAGTGGTTCTTTCAGTGGTAAGTAAGCTATTTCATTGAAAATGAATTTTTTTTCCATTGGTGAGGCAATTCTACATTCTCAAAACTTCATCATTGTGAAACATTTTGCCATTAAACACTAAGGAACTAAACAACCATCATTATAAAAGAAATATTAAGAGTTAAATATAAAATTAAAGTCAAGGAATTCTCAATAATCTTGGTTAAAATAACTCAGAATTAACTCCTGCCTATTATTTCTCTAAAGCATCCGGCCCGCATATATTTTTGTGTATTCATACAAAATGTGTCGGGGCCCTCTGGCTTACATAACCTGCACTAAAAGCCGTGTTATTATACTATTTTCCAGATGAAACGTGAAGTACCCATCTATAAGCTTTATGTGTTTGCTTTACCTTTTATTTAGAGACCTGCTGCTCCAACACAAGCAACGGATTTCGGCCTGGGTACCTGTAGCCTTAAACGGATCACGCGTAGTAAAACCTTTATCGTTAAGCTTTTCAAATTATTTACGGCTTCTTACCAGTTCCCACCTGTTCCGAGAGGATGAGAAAGAGACGAGGCTTTCCTTAAATCTCCTCTTATACGAATTTAGCGTTAGAATTTTAATCGTTATTTAAGTTTGAATGAGTCTCCGTAAATTGAACTTTTGAGTTTGGAAAATCTTAACCACACATCAAATCATTTTTAAGTTCTTCTACATTTTTTTTCCGTTAAAAAATATATTCATTCTGAAGTAATGTGTTAGTGGATTATAATTGAAGTGCTTGCAGCGACTATGCGAGCTAACTCCCTAACTCTACAATTTTACAGTTGAGTAAGCTCATTGCTGCAAGCGCCTCGATTACAGGAATCTTTATAGTGGTTCTCAAGCGAAGATTTTGTTGAGCAAGAAGATAAATATAGCTATATTAACTGTAATGATTTAGATTCATTTTATAATCGATTGTGATTCTACTGTAAAGTATTAATACAAAAAAAATTAAGGTTCTGGTTTTTTTATCGTGTCCATTGACAATTAAATGGCCTCGTGTGTCTTCAAAACTGTCTCCGCTAGCTCCAATGCATCTATGCTGTAGGAAGAGGACTTCTCGAAGTTCTGAAGCCATGGCACCATACCTAGTAGTTGTAAAATATGTGGGGTAAGGGCTTGTCACTCAAGAATGGAATCCGCTGAACTGCTGAAGGTTCTGGTAATAAACCAGATTAAATGTTCGAATAAATTATTATTGAGACAAACAAAAAGCAATTTGCAATTTCTCACTGGAATAAAATATATTCCTCTTCTCGTCATAAAATACTTTTAAAGCCCTTCAAAGAGGCTTGTCAAAAATACACTTATTGATGCTTTTGCGATTAGCAAAATCCATAGATTCCGCTATGGTGGCCTTTTTCGCAAAATGCGAAAGAAAACCTCAGAATTCCAAACTATTTTACTCCATTTCGCAAAAATGCGAATGAAAAATATAAACGTTATAAATATTTGAATTAGTTTAAATATAGTATTAAGATTTTAAAGAAATATTTAGAAGTGGGTTTTTTATTTGTGTAGAATCTATATTAACTAAACTTTTCCAGTTAAAAAAAATGTCGTATCTATCCATTTGTTATTTTAGTATTTTGCTAAACTTTTTTCTCCATTTTAGCTGTTTTGCTTAAAGAATTTTTTCTCTGACTTAAATAAACCCTGGTAAAGACGGATATTTTTTAAAAAAAAAGTGGTGCCAAATAATTCTATGAAAGAGTCTTTCGAAACATCCTGAATGAGCTTACTCTTTTAACTAGCAAAGTAAATCTCTACGTTCAGGTTTGTAGCATTCGCTTCCGCAGTCACCATTAGTGATTATAAACCTCTTAGGTTCCTTTTAGTCTTTGAAGTTCTGCGTTATGCTACATTGGAAACGCTCAATAATAAACTTCTTTGCGGCCCTTTAAAAATAACACCTTTTCTTCACTCCAGTTTCTTCCGCAACGCAGGACCGGGGTCAAATACCCTAGCGTGATTATGGAATTTTCTGCATCGTTTGCAACAGCCCCCTTTTGTCCCCAGAATAAGATTCGAACGAAAACTGTTCCTGGCGAAGCTGACCGACTTCATTCGATCCGCTGAGCTGTCATCTCTGACCCATCCGAAACTGGCGAAGTGTTTGGTTCTTTATTCTCAGCGTTTCCGTACTCGGATCCTCTAGTGATGAATGAATCACCGTACGGTTGTAATTATCAGACCGTAAAGTGTGTAAGAGCAATCGGTTTCTTATTTTGTCCCCTTCGGTGTCCACCTTTCTACTTTCTTTACGGTCTTTTCTGTTTAACGATCTGCAGCGATTTTACCATCTTCGACCATCGTTGGTCCAAAACGCAAAAGGGAGAGATAGACAGATATGTATTCACCTCAAGACGATCAAAATAATCTTGTGTTTTTTTCTGGCTACACCAAGATATTATTTACCTAGGAAACTAAACTAGACAGTAACGTTAGTTGACCCTACGACGTCACTAACAAATAAAGTAGTTCCCATCGCGGTGTCTGAATTTTGAGTGAAATACAGAACGTCAATTTAAAAATATGATTATTTTGTTAAACCCATGTATATGTTATGGGCAAAGTGATTAATCGGGCATTATTAATAATGCCCGAAGTGGAAGCGGGCAAAGTGATAAATTTCATTCATAAATTCCACTGAATTTATCACATTGCCCGTAACATATATAGTGTCTTATTATCACGATTTGCGTACGGAATCACCTCTTAGCAACCTAGGCTTTGTGTTTGCCCATTTTTCTCCTTCTGTGTAGTGACGTACGGGATCAAGAAATGTTACTGTCGAGTATAGCTTCGTTTGTATGCTTGCAAGTATTTTTGTCTCTTTTGAGGGAAAAATAATGTGTTGTCAATCATTATCATCTTCCATCTTTTACGGGTATTTTTTTAAGCTTGTATGGGCACAGAGAAATAAGCGCTTTTTTCTACCATTCTTCTCCACCCGGAGGAGGCACTCATTGACTATGCGTCTGGCGTATATGGCGCTCCATTGGGCAAGGGTTAATATTAAAAAGATTGAGGTAAAACATTGCAAGTATGATTCATTTGCATGATTGAACAAATTGTGAAGGCGCTGCGTAAAGAATGGACTGCAGTTTGAAAGATAATCGCCCTCTGATGGGATAATCAATCTTACAGGATGTTCTATTCTATGCAATCGTCTGTTAGAAAAGGGAAGAAGTTCAAAAACTAAGTTTTGAAAAAATTGAGAAAAAAAACCCTGTAATTTTTTTTCGTATAACCACCAAATTATTATTGGTAATTCAGGACCCTATTTAAATACAGAACATACATCGTAAAAATATTTTACAGTTAAAAAAAGTTGATGGACTTAGGAAATTTCTTCTGAAAAAATCTTAAAAACCACTTTAATTGACAATTAAATTATATTTCTGCTTAGTTCACAGCCCAAAAGTGAAAAATAGAAAGACTAAGGAAAGTAAAATTTAAAATTATTACTGAAACTGAGTCATTCATTAAGGCAGTATCAATGGGATAAGTGAATATCAATAGTCAAACATTCAATGGATAAAAAAAGTAAAAAAAAAGCTTTTAAATTAAAAACAGACCTTATTTGGGCTTAGTTAACAGCACAAAGAATAAAAAAAAGAAAGAAATTAACATGAATTTCAAATTTATACAATGAAGGGACTGCGATACTTCGACATCTTCAAGGGGATATATCTGCCTATGGGGGTAGTTATTTTCTCCCTCTTTCCACTCATGTGCAGAGCAAATACTTTTCTTTATCAAACTGACGATTCAATTATTCTTTCTGGCAAAAGAGGATTCAATCGCTGTCACACACAGCCTGCCACCTGCCACCTTCCCAGAGTAGAAAAAGTATCCCTCCAAAATTTAGTATTGCATGGTTAACTTTTAAATTACAGCTTTGTTATGGTGATTCAAGTATCATTCATCTACGTGTATCCTCTCATCATAAATTAGCAGGTAAAAGTTCACTAAAAAAAAGATAGGCCTGAAAGGCAATGTTATAAAGCCTATGAGATTAATAATACAAAAATATCAGAGAATTCCTCCATACTTGGTAACCATACCAAGTTATCTAAAGTCGCAAGGAGGGAGTCGAAGTACTATGGGATTTGTGTGATAAATGATCCACGGGTGCTCTGCAAGAAAATAAGATCTGCTATCAATATTCGGGACGTCCATCTCAAGTCCATCAACTCTAAAACGATATCTCCTCATTAACCGTGAAATATTTCGAAACCTCTTCTCGTGTGTACGAAATAGCCAATTCCTCTACACCTGAACAAGCTAATACGAGCGATGACTTCGAATAACGAGGTGTCTCGCTCTTGTTATCTCTCCCATCTGACCTTGAGGACATTTCCTCAGAGTCTTTATTAAAGTCGGTATTCCGCAGCCGATACGATCTCGCCTTTTTCCCACGTGGTTAGTCCGCTCGACATCCTGTCGGTGTGGTAATCCTCCCTCTCGACATCGACCATGTGATTCCTTTGATGACACTTGTGTACATGGAAGAGGAATTCGCACATGACTGGAGATGTTTTCACTTGGAGAGCCGCTTCGTGGTCGACAGCTTAATATTTCCGACAGAGGGACATCTGCAAGGTTGTGAAGGATTTATTTGAAATAAGAGTGTAGGGATTTAATTTCATAAAATGGTGGAAATATTCTAAAAGACTCCTTTGTTTTATCCTTTCCGAAGGCGAGTTTCTTAAAATGAGAAGCAGTTTTGCAATAAAATATTATTAGTTCATTATCCTTACCTTTATACAGTTGTTATTAGGATCCAGGCCACTTGCCTTGATACAGTACATTGACTATAATAGTGTTACTACGCGTTTCACCATTATTGAGAGCGAATTTTTTTTCATTCCTCAGACCTTATGTTACATGACAAGTAACAAGTTTCTTTTTCGTTGTACTTTACTTTAAGAGATTGGCGTGGCTCAATCAATTATGAAAGGTGTGTGGCAAAATGCGGAACCATGGGGAGATAATTACAATCAAATTTAAACGTATTTCTGATGCAATAAAAGTAAAACTTATGTACAAATCTAATACTCATCAATATTTAGGTATCGAGTATTTAGAATTTCAAAAACTCATAGGCCTCTTACGGCATTTGAATTTTTATTTACCACTATAAACTTATTCCATAGCCAAAAATATCGATATTGCCTATTCCAGAATAACGTCTTGTACTGTAGAGCCCTTCTTAAAAGATTTCCTGAGTATTACAGGCACTATAAAAATGAATGGATCTTAATTTGTAAAGAACATTTAAATATCATTAATGATGACAGTAATTTAAGTAGATCCCGGCCCTTTTGAAATATACAGAAATAAAAAGTCAGTTCGTATGTCAAGTTTTCCTCAAAGGTAAAGGAGATATCTAGCTGCCTGCAGGGGTGCATCTAGAAAGAAATTGGGGCCGAAAACGGTCCCTTCACAAAATTCGGATCTGCAAAAACGGCCCCTTCACAAAATTCCGACCCTCAAAAACGGCCCCTTCACAAAATTCCGGTTCCCAAAAACGGACTTTTCACAAAATTCCTAAGACAGAAATTCTCACGTATCTTTTGTCTTTTCGTTTCGCGCATACCTATAACCATTATACGCATTTTGCGGAATCATTCCGCAGTTCGGCCCTAAATTCCGGAATTGCGAATAGAGCTAGAAAAACTACGGAAACTACGCTATTGTATTTTAAAGAAAATGTATTTAAAAATTTCCTCTCAATCCTCTGTTTTTGCTTCAATCCTTTCAATAAGTATATTTTTGGGGGAATCGGAATACTCAAATTCGCGGGGATGATTCATCAGCGAAAAGGCAATGCAAAGGTTTTTCTTTTCTTCGCTAAGATTTTGTTTACGTTAAGTTTCGTTTCGTAACTTATCGGAATCGCTTTTTCATTATTCTTTTTGTATTTTTATTTTCACCCTTCTGAACTATTCCGATCTTTTTCCTTTGCTTTTTCGCGTAAAATTTTTGTTTGCGGAACCGAAATCTAAGAAAAAGAAAATCCGATTGTTAACAGATCTGAATTATAGCGAAAGGTCACGGATCGTGCACGGATTCTTTGTGCACAAGCGACTTTATGGTGAACGTTGGTGGAAGGACTGCCGGACATTCCCGTCCGGCTGAACAAATAATTATATAATTGAAGAAATTTTTATTCAAATTTTTGCGTTTTCTGGACTTTTCTAAATTTTATAAAGATCGGAACACTTCGTAGCGCGTAGAACCGGAGCCGCGGTAGAACGCGGGGTGTAGACAGGCCACGTATACCACGCCGACTTGCATATCAAGCTATATGCATTCGCTATAGTGTAATTTTATAAAGGAAAAAATTATATATTTACAGAAATAGGACCTTATTTTAGAAATAGGACATTATTTTCACAAAATTCAATTCCGTTTTTCACAAAATTCCCAAAACAGGCCCCTGGGAAAAAAACCTGGATGCACCCCTGGCCTGTGTGTCATCGGACCACATGGCTATCTTTGGTGAACCCGCAGGCTTTAGTTTCTATCTCGATTCCAAAAACAACTAGTTCCACGCAAAAACGTGATGAAAATGAATACCAATTAGCGAATACGAATTCAGAGTAATATCCACCTTTTTGCTCTGGATTACGTTTTTTTTCGCTCTCTTACCTAGTCGTACATTTAATTTGTGCCGTTCGACCTATTTCTGTAGGGAAAGAGATTCAAACGTGATGATGCTAAATGGTTTCGTTTGAGGTCAAATCTGTTGGTATTCAGTATATAAGAAACATTTTTTTTCACAAGGACGTAGGTGTCTTATGATATTTATAGGAGGCAAGCCGGAGCTTACCTATATTCCCATTACATGTTTGTCGCCCAAAATGCATTTTTATTGTGGTACGCTGCATTCTTTTGCCTCCTTGTGTAGAATTCTTCCTACTTGTTGTTCAAGTTGCATGTTAATGTGCTTTTTTTTTGCAAGGGATGTTATTGTGATTTATTGAATAACCTCACACAGATCCATCTAGTCTCATTAGGACCATGGTAATCTTAACCTCTCAAGGCGGTTGGCCTGTACGCTGTTTACTGACTTCCCTTTGTCTTCACATTCCTTTCTTTCTCTCCTATTTAATCGTTCTCTCTCTTTTGAATTACAGATTAATTGTTCTTGTGCGGGTAACAGGGACCGCATGATGAGATTGCTTAAAAATTTTGCGAGATTTCATTAGTTGATATGAAATATAATATTGGGAACAAAGAATTATGTGGTAGAAAGAGACCTCATCAATAAAGAATATACTACATGCAACAAACACTTTAAAATAATCCGAAACTGCTTTTGAATCTAAAAAGCATCTACTAATATTAACTTAATAATACATTTTGGTGCAGAGAATAATTTAAAATACCCACTAGATGTCTAAGGGAGCGAAAATATTAAAGTTGACATAAATTTAAATGTTATTTTATAGATTGCTTTTTTAAATTTTTATGAGAGAAGTTTTTAAAAATATATTTTAATAACTTTCAGAAAGTGTAAAATGTAATTACTACAGTAAAATTAAGAGTTATTAACCAACATGTCAAAATTTTCTTGATCTTTATCTTTATTAAATGATTCCGTGATGATCTCTTTAACGCACATACTTTTACTTTCTTCAATCGCCCCATGTTATCAAAACGTAAACTTCTCTTTTTTTTTACTTAAGTTTTCCCATTTCAAAGGAATGCATTGAATAAAATGGTATAAAATAAGTATTTATCATTGGCACGACAACCATTTACACTTCTGCGGTCCTGAAAGCATATCATATAAATTCCATTTTAGCGTTGATGCCATTCCATCCGTGATTTGAAGAAGCTATTGTTCACACGGGAGGCGATTTTCGAAAAAATCACCATTGTCGCCCGAGGCCAGATGCATTCAAATGCATTTTCCTTTCAAAACTCACCTGATCCTTCCTTTTATGCGCTTAAATGGGCTTGGAAACAGGCTCAAGTGTAGATTGAGATTTCTCGATGACCTCCTTCGACACGATTTTTTTTCTCTCTGAAAGAAATCGTGCTCTACCCCACTGCATTGGATCAATTTTCTTCTAAGACCGGTTCCTGCGAGAAAATTGATTCTTACTTATTTTGACCTCGAGACATTACATGATATGTGTGTGTGGAACACCGGGCCTTAGAAAATGATTTGAATGGGATGAGCCTATGTGTTGACGAGCTAGCTGAAAGACCGTCCAGTTTTGAGGATGTTTGGTTGGAGCTTCACTCGTTTGGTGTATAGTGTTCTATTTCTATTCATCATCCACACATGTATTGTTTATTGCGAAGTTAAACTGTTTCAGGGTTAAAAGAGTGAGAGGGGTGTTAGCAGTGGTGTATATAGAAATTTATTTCGGGTGGGGTCCAAATAGCATCTAAAATTTATCATTATTAGGCCCAAAACCTAGATTTTTGCACCGGGTGAGAGGACCCAAAATTATTCCTGAGCCAATTCCAATGCATATCTAATAGGTTCTATGTACATTTCAATACGTATTTTAAGTAGGATTTGCATCTTGAGGAACGTAATATAAAAATTTGTGAATAGTAAAGTTCCAATTACAAAATGGGGGGTCTGGAGAAGAAATATTTTTAGAAATTAGATCCTATAAAAAAGGGATTTAACTTGGCGCACCTAGTCTGAATTTCGGGGATTCGATTTCCCTCTTAGGTACGCCCCTGGATGTTTGTGTATTTTCTTGGTAAAGGGTTATGCTACTTGTGTATGGTATGGGTCTTTCAGGGGCGGTATCCGGCTTAACCAATGGGGGGGGGCAACAAGAGTTAAGCATAAAATACATCTTCTGTAGTAAAACTAGAATTTACCTCCATAACTTTTTATAAGAAATACTTAGACCCATTAACGATATCTCATTTGCATTTTTTTCACCAATACTTTTTTCTCTTACTTGATTAATATTTTCATGAATAATTATGATTCCCTGAACACAATCATGGTGTTAGAAGCACCGCATTCTCAAATTTGCCGGGGACATTAAACTAACTATATATGATATCTCACTTAACTGTCCCAAATGAAATCGAAAGATGAGCCTGTTAAGTGAAATTCCGCTTGAAAAATTAATTGGGGGTTTCTGTATTTTTAAGAGAAACATATTTATTTATAACGTCACAAAAGTTATACACACCGTTAGGTGAAATATTTAAAAAAATCAAAGTATTTTCCTTCTAAAGGTTAAAAATTTGAGGGCTTGCTGCCTTTTTTTTTTACTTCGAATTGAGATTAATTGCGACAAAGCGGATATTTTATTTCACAGCATCACCTGTTTATTGTTCATAGCATCGCCTGTTGACTTTATTATTGAACACGTCATACTGGTTTTCGTTTCCTCCAGTTACTAATGTTGTTTTGACGGGCTAGTTAAATGTTTCAACCTTCTTTTCGACAATGGTTTTGAGTGGAGTATCTTAGTTACGTAATCACTATTACGTGTATGTGTTATAACCGTGTGTTCCCTATTTATTCATCAAGATATATTCATGGGGAAAATCATGCTGCCAAGTATAGAGATATGGGAAGAGTAGGATCAGTTTTTTTCCTCCTTTTTTTCTTTTTAAATCTTAATAGATACTTTTTGTTAGGTTTTAAATGTTAAGCTTATGAAATCTCTCAACAGTTGCAATACTAGCTTTACTTGAGTATCCCCGTAAGGATGCTGCTTATTTTGAAAGTCAATAAAAAAGTTTCAAGAAGGAAAAAAAATAATTTAAGTCTGTATAATTTAAATCGTGTATACCTTAGAGCTTAGATTTTTCAAATATTTCCAACCAATACAAGAAGTTTAAAAAATGAAAAAAGGGAGGCAATTTTCCTTTTAACTTTAAAATCATTTCAAATTATCGTAAGCCGTGTTTTGAGTTATTCTTAACCTTTTATTTTAGCATAAAAATCTGAACTGGATATCTACTTACCGTAAAAATTCCCCATTGCATTGAAAATTACATTCTTGTTGCATAAGAATAAGAAAAAGTCCACTTTTGCATTTTAGAGAGAATAGCAATTTCATGCAAAGTATGGCATCGCAAATCTACCGATTGCAATATTTTTAGCCTTGTCACGCTTTTCCTTGAAAGACAATAAAATTTCAAAACCTTGACAAACATTAAATTTTAAATTTATTGTAAAGTTTCTCGCAGCCCATTGGAGTTATGAATAAATTAAGCAAAATAATGAAATCTCCAGCTATCTGTAGTGGACCGTGCAGAAATCAAGATGTAGCTACAACCAGAGCGTGAAAACACATGTTTATTTGGATGGTTAAGCAATTCGATTGCATAAGCAATTTATCCAAGAAAGTATAGGCATCAATTTTTATATGAGAATATAAATAGATCTATCCCAGTTCACAGAGTCAATTGATTTAGCTTCTCACGCAGATGAAGGTTGGGGGTTTTAAATTATAACACTAAACTGCTTTTTAATAACATTTCTATTTCAGAAAATTATAGTTAAAAGCATTGTTCTTCTCAAGGTTCTTCCTTTACTCGTGGTAGTTCAATGTCGAGTTGTATGTAATTTAAAATAGTCGCATTGTGCTTTCAATGTAAACTGCTTTTCATCGTGAAGGAAATTAAACACAGTAACCAAAAGGTCAAAAACTAAATAAGAGCTTAATGTCAGTGCTTAAATTACTTCTGGGAAGATAGTTTGTTTGACGATTGTCTTCTTACAATGATTTAAAACTGGGAATATTTTCTCTTTTCGCTACTTTATTTGATAGAATTATTAGCTAAAATGTGCTTCTTATAAGTTACCAAGTCGTAATTTGCTATTTAATTTCTAAGTAAAAATTTTAATTATTGATTCATGCATTGATTATTAATGATCTATTAATTGATTAAAGATAGTATTTACTTCTATGTCCGAGAGCTCGGTACATGCAAATGATACGTAGTTCTGAAAATCATGAAATAGTAATCAAACGATTAGATAACCGACTCTACATGTATTTGTAATTAAATAAATTATCTACATTTTAAGCTCAAATAAGAGAATTTGTATCTTTATTTGACTGCTTATAAATTAACGCAATTGTTTTTCACCGGATGACTGCCAGAATTTTAGTTTAGTAAGATTTTTTAACTTAATACATCTTTAAGATTGAATTCGCATGTGAATTCTTTCGGACTATCGATTAGAAATTTTATCTCTTAATCATTGATAATTTAAAATGGTTTTAAATATATTTGATATTAAAGTCAACCTTATATGAAAGTGGCTGAAAACAATGTATCATTTGCTGTGGATATTTACCTTCCTGAAAAATAATTTAGAAACGCTTACTTTTCATTATTTTTAATGGGTGGGTAGTTAATGAACTACTGAATTTTATTTTACTTTTTTTTCCCAGATAAGGTAATTTTTATAAAGTTTTGACGTATGGAAAATAATTGTGAGCATGAGCATAATCATTATTATCAAATTCTAAGTTGTGGGGTGAAGTTGTTTTTGATACCTGTAAAACGAGTTTTTCCTTGGTAGGACATAGTATGCGGAAAAACAAAGTTTACTCCAATTTTTATTTTGTTGATTTAATCTTTCATTAAATCCATTGAGGAGGGCAATGCCTATGTTCTTGCCATTTTTTAGCTAAATTTAGCCAATAATACCACAAAACTATCAACATAATTAAGTCTTATTATAATTCTTTGGTTGTGTACTTGGATTACCAAACGCGGAGAACTTTAGGATTTTGCAGAAAATCTTTTGAAATTATTTTTTTTATATAAATAAATTGATTTCTCCCTTACTGTTGTTGCTCAAGAAGCATAATCACAATATAAGGTAATGATAATGTGACTGTCATAATGTCTTAAGTAAAAATTTAAAGGACTGGAGGTGCTTAATTTGGCAGAAAATTTTGTGCGCAGAAAGGTTTTGTTCTGACGATAACGATTACTCCCTTGATGTTTGGAAAAAAAAGGATTCGTTGTTAAGTTATATTCTAAATTTAGACTGCCGATATGATTTTATCCCTTAAAATCGAATCTTCAAATATTTCACTTAACGTTGGCTTGAGGTTATAGAAGTTTTATTCTCAACATCTATAACGCATTCGTTTTATGTCTCCTAACTTGAAAACATTTTTGTGGTTGGCTGTAATTTAAAATCCGATGGTCCTTTAATAGACCATTGTCTGATACATTCTCTTCTGGTCAATCATCTCAGCTGAAACGTGAGGGAGGACATAAAAATCACTTACGAAATGATTAGTTCATTTATATTTCCTTCTCATACTAGGAACCATCGCCCGTCCTTTTATTGGTTTCCTGTTGACTGAATCTATTGTTTGTAAATCTCTAGTTTAGGACATATCGTCTGTGTCTCATCAACCAGTTCCGGAACCGAATAAGTGACTAAGAAGTGTTGCATTGCATTCATAATTCTATAATTTCATGTCTTGTAATTATTTCCAAAACCCACTTCCGGAATTTGGTGATTCTATTTCCGATCAAATGACATTGTTCCAAATCTCCCATCCTGTCTCATTCTATGTTTTCTTCCTGTGATAAATAATGAGGTTTCCCCTTTTATGAAATTAACAACGATTTCACCAACACTTTTCGGGAAATTGATTATTATAAGTAATAATGTTATTAGATAATTTGACAGATCCACTTATTTGGCTTAGTTTTAGTTTTGTGTATTCCTTCGTGAGCTATCTATCATTAAAAACAATGTAGGGTTTACGTAGTGTTTTGCGGTTCCTTTCAGTTTAGTAAATAATAATTGTACTACAAACAATATTGAGAAATAGTAAAATGATTTTTATATATCCTAAATGTGGAGGTTCTTAATTTTGCTTTCTTTGGTCTAAGTTTCTGCTCAGAATAAAGTTTCTAACACCCTAACAAACACTGGAAATTGCTTTAAAAATATTTTTTACTTTTAACGTGCAGGGTTGAAAATAATTGAAAATGATGGTAATGATGTAATCCAGAGGTTCCCAAAAATTAATTTTCTGAAAAAGTGCTCCTTGACGAATTTGTCTCTTGAAAAGAGCTCCGTGACTAAAAAAGAAAATGTTTGGGAACCCCTGCATCAATCATTGTTATTTAAGTTGAAGAGGTGAGGTGTAATAATGTTGGGATATAGTTTGTCGAAGTGATTTGGGAACATAAAATTTTAAAAAGTACGATAGAAGATATTTTAACAATTTTTTACGTTATGGGAAATATATAGATCGTTATTAACAGTTTACTAATGAATAGTGTATAAGATAAAAAATAGTAAATATAGTGAATAAGATATAGGAAAATGGTGAATAAGATAAAGAAAATAAGCAATTCTGAATGTTTTTTTT
Organism: Tetragnatha montana; assembly: GCA_963680715.1. Taxonomy (NCBI): domain Eukaryota; kingdom Metazoa; phylum Arthropoda; class Arachnida; order Araneae; family Tetragnathidae; genus Tetragnatha; species Tetragnatha montana. The sequence goes on from OY796685.1 coordinate 8,357,172, forward strand.
TCTAAAATACCATTTGAAAAGAAGACCCCTTACATTGTAGTAATCAGGAATGAAATATTTTTTTTTCATATTGTTGTCTTGATTCATATTTAATATTTTGTTGCTTCAAATTTACTAATTAAATCTTTTTTTATATAGAAAAAAGCTCTTGGTTCTGATTTGTGTGAACAAGTTTTTTACTACATCGACTTAGTCGAAAAGGACTACTTTGGACTACACTATGAAGACGAGTTCAACAATCAGGTAAAATCATACCATTTTCTAATTTGTTTAGAAAGTTTAGCTAAATAACAGTTTGAATCTGAATGATAATTTCTATTGTTATAGCAATGGCTGGACCCAACCAAAGAAATCAAGAAACAAATCAAAGGTAAGTTCTTAATAAGATGTTATGAAATATCAAGATTAATTTCGACTTAAGTTGACCTTTTATTATTTGTTCCCAACCCTTTTACTTTATTCTTCTCTTTTAACCAGGAATTTTATTCTGGATCCTTATGTAAATGATGTAAATTTAAATTTGTTTCTTTAATGTTGTTTAGATCAATTTTTAAAAGTATTAAAATTTTTTAATTAGTAAAACTTAACCTCAAATTGTTTTTATACACCTCTAAATTGCAAGTTGAACTTTATAAAAATGCATTTGTATAGATTGTACTCTAATCTGTAAAAATTCAACCGTATTTTTATACATTAATCTCTTTTCTTGTTGGTTCAAAGAGCATTCATTCCTTTGTTTCTAATATTGCCTCCTAAAATTATAATTCACATAGTAGTTAAAGCACTAGCAAATAGTTTTGAAAGTATGCTACTCATATTATGTTGAACAACTAATACTAACATAATAATACTGTTGAATATTTCTCCCGTAGGAACAGTTCCTTTTGTCTGTCACCTGGGTGCGAAGTTTTATTCATATGAGCCTACCAATTTGAGAGAAGAACTCACACGGTAAGCTGGTAAATCCTTAACATTCCTTAATGTTGTTATGTTTTCCCATACTTATAAGTAAGTGTTTATTTATTCACCTATTCAGGTATTTATTTTTCCTTCAACTGAAACAAGATATCCTGAAGGGGAAATTGACATGCCCTTACAACACTATTGTGCAGTTGTCTGCTCTAGCATTGCAATGTGAGTACATAGGTAGATGATTGAAAAGTCAAATTCCTAACTAAATTAGGAATTTTTTTCTCGATTATTAGCTAAACCTCCTATATATTATTATTGAACAATGTTTTTGATGTTTAATTGTTTTTAACTTAGAACATTTTTTATTGCAGCTGAATGTGGTGACTACGATGAAGCCGTCCACACATTGGGGTTTGTGTCGGAGTTCCGGTTCGCTCCAGACCAAACTGAAGAAATGGAATTGGATATTTTGGAACAGTACAAAACTTGCAGGTCAGCATAATTTAACACTTAAAAATATTATTCAAATGTCTGGTTCTCTATGCTCTTGTTTTATACTCCATATACAGAGTGTTCATGGGCGCCCATATGTTTGAATGCAGGAGTGGGGCCTCAGAAAAGTTTTTGCAAGATATAGCCAGTCAAGTCCCTAACAGACTTAAGTTTCTTTTTTTAAGGGGGTTCTTTCATAATTATTTCAAAGGGCTCCTCACTCACGAGTACTTAATGCAAAATTTTTTGTATTAAATAGTGGAGTTTCAAACAAAAAGGGGGTGTCTAGTCTTACACAGAAAAAGTTTTGAAATTTTATTCTTAAAAGTAGTGTTTTAACTCATTTGGCTCCCTTCTTTGAGCCCAGTTTTAAAACTTTTGTAGAATTATTTTGCTTCCAAAAATTTGTTTCCAACTTAAAAGATTTTAACTAAAAATGAAGTTACATTATTTTTTTTCTATTTTTAGTGGACAAAATCCAGCTCAAGCAGAGTTGAGTTTCCTTCACAAAGTTAAATGGTTAGAAATGTATGGAGTTGATATGCACACAGTTCTTGTGAGTATTTGTTCCTTCGAAAATGTGTTCCTTTTTCTTAGTTTCATTAAAACATTTAAAAATCAATCCTGTGTGAAGCAATTAAAAGTACAATTATTCTTAAAAAGAGTGAAAGTAATAAAGTACCTATAAAATTCTTGTACTTCTACATCTTTCCCAAATCTGTATTATCTTAAAAGAACCCCAAATAATCTGGGAGCTCCTACCCTAATGGTGGTGACCTAAGCAAACATTTCTTTAAAATTTTTAAGTTGGACAGAATTTATAACTTTTCTAACCTTCATTGGATATTGGTAATTTTTTTGTTAAATGAAACTTGATTATTGCAATTCAGAGTTATTTACAGTTTTAAAAGTTGTACTATTTGAACATCACTTGCTTAGCTCATAGTTTTAAGATAACTCAACTCTATAATTCAATTTATAAACTTTAAAAATCCAATAAGAGATAAATATTTGACTGTTTTGACATGTTTTCTGTGTATAAACTATTAACAAAATTATTTTTTTTTACTTAATATTCTTTTTTTGTTTTATTTTTATGAAAAATCACAGTAAAATAAATGCAATTGATTGTCTTTTTTTGATTAACTAATCGAACTCTTACAATCATTAAAATCCATAACAATTGATTATCTTCCAGGGGAAAGATGCCAATGAGTATTCTTTGGGTCTCACTCCTACTGGTATTCTAGTCTTTGAAGGAAACACTAAAATTGGACTCTTTTTTTGGCCAAAAATTACAAAATTAAATTTTAAGAACAAAAAATTGACACTAGTTGTGATAGAAGATGATGATGAAGTAAGTGAAAATTGAAACATTTTCATGATCATAACAATTTATGAACTTGTCTTAAAAATTAATTTTATTCTATTGTATCAATAAAAGGAAATTAAATTTAAATTGTTCAGGTAAATGAAATATCTAAATATGAACATTAATATTCAATCTCTCTCTCTCTCTCATTACTATCCTGCACAAATATTACTGCAAAATGTGTTGCTATACTGGGATTTTTCTTTAAACAGGGTAAGGAACAGGAACATACATTTGTGTTTCGTCTTCATAATCAAAGAGCTTGTAAACACTTATGGAAATGTGCCATAGAACATCATGCCTTCTTTCGTCTGAGAGGACCTACTGTAGAACCAACAACCAAACAAGGATTTGTCCGAATGGGTTCTCGTTTTAGATATAGGTATGAAGAATGCTGATTTTTGAATGAATTCCAGTTTCCTTTGTTTTAAAAAAATATTTTTGAATAATACTATTCATTCAGCCAAGACTGAATTTCAAAAGGTTTATGTTTCCCATTTATACCCATGATTTTGCCTGTAACAATTTTTTATTATTTGACATTTACTTCTAAACTTTCTTCAAAGTTATGACATTAACTGGTGGATAATCCCTCACTACAGAAAGCTTCTTTTGAATGAATCTAAAACTTATACTAATTGTAATCTTTAATATTTGTTTCTGTCTTGCATCTTAAAAATATACATTTAATTTTACTTCAAGATACATTCTGAAACTGGTATTAAAATTTGAGGTGTAGAATAAATATGACCCTTTTTACTTGTATGGTATCTTCCCTTGAATGACTAGTATTATCATTTCTAACTTCCTGTACAAATTTTTGCAGTTTAAGCAAATTTAGAATAATAAAATTAGATAAATAGTTATGCTGGCATGTCTGGTGTGATAAATTTTAAATTCTTAGATCTTTTTCATATTTTACGCAATTTTATTCTTTTCAAAATTTAATTACTTAAAATATTAAGTTTATTTCCTAATTCATTATTTTTTTTTCATTATTTGCACATGCAGTATTAAGATGACATTCATCAATATGTCCCTTTTATTGTTATTTATTTTTAAAATTGTTCTAATTGAAGTGGAAGAACAGAATACCAAGCTATTCAACACAGTCGAGCTCGTCGAACTGTTCAGTTTGAACGTAGACCAAGTCAGAGGTACTCTCGGCGCCCTAACAACTCCCTCCATATCAGTGACTCTCAAAAACCTGCCAACATGTAAGTTTTTCTCTCTCATCTTCAGTTAATGCATCCTTTATTTTCATTTTTAACATATCCCATGTTGAAATACAACTCATGATTCTTGCCTGTTCAAAAGAATCAACCAGTAACATTTTATGAAAATTCTATACATTTTTATAACTCCAGGATAATTTTTTACAATACTTTAGATACATAAAACATGTAATCTTGTCCATCCATAAAACAGAGCGAAGCTCTGTTATGCTAAATATAAGGAAATTGAATTGGATTAAAATTTACAACTATTGCATCACTGTGTACTCTTAATTATAGTACTATCTTTGTTAAATTGTATGTTTTAAATTTTAGTTCTGCTTTAGCCTTGTAAACTTAATTTTTTTATTATTTTTGACACCCATAAATATATTTCTTACTCTGCTTTAACCATTCCCTTCTATTTTCACAGAATTTCTGAGCCAGTTTGTAGAATAGAGATCACAGAGTCTAGTTCCACCAGTGCCTTACTGCCTACAGCATCAGTTACCCAGGATACAAAAAGTAAAGATTATTCCTGCTCAAAAACTAATCAGAGAGAAGATAAAATAAAAGAACTAATTAAAACCATTGCCAAAGATGTTCCTCAAAAGCAAGAAGATTTCAAGCAAGAAGTCTCTCCATTTCCTACAAATGAAAGTGTTACTTTATCTGGTATGTAATTGAATACACCATTAGTTTCCTTGATACTGACTTTATTTATTTTTAATAACAGATATTTCCAAACTGTAAGATTGCATTTATATTTTATTCGCTGTACTTAAGTAATAATTTTTTTGCTCTTATATTTTCTCCCTATAGAAGCTGAAATTTTAGCTTGCAAGTTAAAGGCACTTGATTCTTCACCATCCAAGCTACGGAAAAGCTTTCTTCAAAAATCAGCAGGGTGTAGTTCGGCTTCCAAAGATGTGAACATTCTTCCCAACAATCAGATGACACCAAGTAGTGGGGGAGCTAAACCCATACCTTTAGATCAAATGAAATGCAATATTCTGAAGTCGAAAGTGAATGAAGAAAAATCGAAGAACAGTAAGTATTTTTAAGTTCTTAATGTATCAAAAGAACTACCAAGGCTATTTATTTCTTAGATTTCAAGGTGTAAATTTTAAGTGTCATACTATGGAATGTATTTTTTACTGTATATTGAAACTGTACTTATAACTATTCTTTTAGGCGAGAAAGCCTTTTGCAGTGAGGGAGATGAAGAAATGCAGTACAAATCTGTAGAAAAAACTGTTTTATCATCTAATCTGAAATCTTGTGATGTACAAGAAATGTGAGTATTATATTTATTTCTTTAATTTAACATACTGAAACTGTCTTCTCTCTGTAACATGTTAATTTGTTTTTTAGATCTGTCTGTGATACTTGTTGTAAAACCAAGCAAATGCAACCTCAGTTTATTCCTGAACACAAAGAACCTGAGGTAATAAAATGTTTAGTAGAAAATTAATAACTAAAATACTTTTTAGAAAGGTAGTTGTAATGCATTGCAAATTTAAGATGATTGTATCTTCTAAAGAATTAACAGAAATGAATTTTTAGTAAAACATGTTACTTTTGTATTAAAAAAGTGTTCCAAAATTTATCTTTAAGAAAAAAAAATATTTTAAGAGAAAATTAGGAAAAACACTATAACTCAAAAACTCAGTACCTTCATTTTGTATTAATTATAAAGGCTATTAAATGTTTTAAAAGTTTCAATCAGAAAAAAGAAAAACCTCATGTGAAAGACAATATTATCATACAAAAATGCTTTGTTTCTTGTTTTTCTAAATTAAGTTAACTACTGATAAAATAAGAAAGTTTCTTGGTTTCTATAAGTATGAATAATCATACTTTGCATATAATATTTCTCTTAAATCACTCATTTTCCTCTCTTTAAAATTTTATAGAAAATACTGCCTTCAACTCAAGTCCCTGAAAAATCTATTTTATTGGAAGAAAGTCCTATTTCCCCTTGGCTAGTGTCTTCTCATTCTCAAGAAACATTTCATCTTTTAATGACAGAGTTGTGATAAGAAATGTGGTATTAGTATTGTAAGATTTAGAATTCATTATTGACATGAAGAAAACATAAGGGACATGGTATTTTTAGATGATCATTTGTAAAATATTTTATTCATACAAATCATTCAGATTCAATTTACAAGATTGCTGAAAACATGCCAATCACTATGTATGTTTGGTATAAGTGATGTTTTGTGGTTGTATATTCTACTCATACTCTATATATACTCTATTGTGTTTTAAACTGCAAAGAAGAATTTTATTTTCATTTATTTATGCAGATCTGAGATACATTTGTAAATTATTTATGATAAGTTTATTTTTAATAAACTTAATAATCCTAACTTTTCTGTTGCAAACCACTTTATTTCAAGACTATTCCTCCCTCCATATTACACTTACACCTCCATATTACAAGTTCTACTAAACTATGAGTAATGTGTGTTGCATACATTGAGGTTATGAGGAAAATAAAACCATGTGTGACACCCAGTTGTACCTAAATTCAACTGTAATTTAAGATAGGCTAAAAATTATTCAAGATTTAAAAGATTTATTATCTTTATCAAGTAATTTATTATTATGTAGCATAGCCACAGTATTCAATGATCTGATTCCTACCAAGATTTTCAAAAGGAAGGTGGTTTTTATAAGCTATGTCACAATTGCTCTAGGAAATTTTTTTTTCCAAAAAAAGTCAAATTAAAGCTTTTGGTTGACCGTTAAAGATTATATTGCTAAAATATTTCTGCAAATCAAATTTAGAAAACAAATATAAAGGAACCTTAAGTGATCCTTAATAATTAAGATTGCATTTAAGACTAGGCACTGACTTACTTTCACTTAAAGCCTTTACATAGTTACTTTTTTTATTAAGCTTTAAAAGCATCTAATTTAAAAAAAGTTTCTTGTGATATTTAAACTCCTGTCCATGTTACTGATGCAAATGTTAAAATTGGTCCGGGACCACAAGTAGACATGGGTATAAAAAATATATAATTTAATCATATAAATACATACAAAAAATTGGTTTATTCATGGAATTGATGAACACATAAAAGCTATGATAAATACTCTAAGACATAATACTGTTTCTAACACCTAATGCAAAATAATCACAATATACTGCAAAATAAAAAAAAGATCACAGGTTTTCACTGCCTAATACTTCTTATTGGATATGGAGAACTAAATTTCTTTTTCCCATACTCATTAATAATGCAAACATGCTGTAAAAAAAGACAAAATTTTAAATACATCTTGAAAACTAGAAATGACTAATATTTGTTATTTCTTAAAACCAAGAGCATTTTTAATGAGAATTTATATACATATACTGATACCCTTAAGAGTTGAATTAAATAAAATGGAATTATCCCAGGATGGTCGTAAAATTTTGTTTAAGGAATATTGGAAAGAAAAAAATTAATAGTCTGAGGTAAAGAATATTTCAATTTTTCTCTTCACCTTTTTAAATTTAAAACTAGTTTCTTTTTTTACACATTATTCATGGGTCATTCCATGTCAAATCAGCCAAAATTTCTAAATTCTCAACCTGCCATCTCGAATTTTAATGAAACTTTCAGGAATTGTTCTTTCTTATTGAGTTGAGTGCTTTGTTGATTTATCATGAAATGACCCTTGTAGGAAAAACACTAAATGCATAAAACAGTGTGTAGGTTCAGATTTAATTATGTTATCAAAAGACTGAAGTTTAGTTAACAAATTAAATAAGTATTTTATCCTATTAAAACAATTATCAATAGCACATGATGTTTTATAATTATGGAAATTTAGTTAAATACAATAGAAGCTGCTATAAAAACTAGCTGTTTCATCTTTTGAAAGTGTTTGCTTAGGCAAAAGTCCTTAGTGGTTGCCAAGTTGGCACTGTTTTATTACCAATGAATATTTGAGATTTATTCTGTTAAAACTGTTTGGCTCTAAAATAGTGCAACTCCAACATAGGTCCAAGTTGGCTACCGTTAAGAACTTGCACCAAAGTTAACTCTTTTAAAAATTGCAAAGAAATTATTTCTGGTAACTTGGTAATTGTTCTTTCAAATTTTTAAGTCTAATTCACAACTCAATTTCTTTTTAAATGAAAATATAATCTTTGGTAGGGCTTAATTTGTGATGGAAATGCCAGAATGCCATACTTGTTCTCTTTAGAAATTAGATTAACCCTCAAAATTACCCTACTTCGGAATAACACCCTCAACCCTTAAAAGGTTATAATTTCTGCACCTGTATTACTTGAAATCAAGCACTGGTATGAGGTAGGTAAAAAAATATTTCTAATAACCACTGTAATCAGTACTTTATGATTAGCCAGGTGCTAATCTTGCCAATCTGAGTTTATTAACTTTGTTTTACAAATCTATAATAATAAAAGAGCTTTACCACTCACTCACTCATCAACGCACAGCAAAATCTACCAGGGCTAAGGACTCGAAACTTGGTAGGGTCAAAGACCTTACTGTGTATACGCGCACTAAGAAGGGATTTTTCGAAATATCTTTTTTCTGACCCACAGGGGGGTTTGGAGCGTTGACGTTTTCGAGCCCAGCGGCGTCCCAAATGACCCCAGATCTTTGTTATTTCGCAGGAAGGTACCTAGCAACAATTTCTAGAAAGGCATTTTTCAGATTTTGGATATTCGAATTTTAAGAGGTCTGAATATTCCAAAAACCCGTTTTTGCTGAGCATAAACCAAGTTTTATATTTTCGAAGAAAACAATACCGAGAAATCGATATTACGAATTGAACTGTTGGTAATACCTTCTTGAGAGAATTTCAAAGAAAGTAATTTCTGGATTTTTCGATATTCCATTCTGGAGGGGGTGCACGGGGGTTTGAATATTCACTCCCGTTTTTAGTTTTTGGATCCTAGCACCCATATTATTAATGTGATTGTTATGAAATTTTAGCATGTTGTTCCTCACACAACCAGGAAGGTTTGCGAAAAAGAATTTTCTGAATCAAAACATTCCAAGGAGCCTTTTTTGTCCCTTTTCTAAATTCTTATGCTTAGCCTTCAATGTTAAATTTATTGCGGTTATTGCTCTTTCCAGGACACGCAAAACCTCTATTGTTGGAAATATTTATTTTGAAATGTTTTATAACAGGTGAATTTTTAAAAAATATGATAACGAAACAATTTTTAATGATTAAATAATTTTTTTTATGATAACCAAAAACCGTTCCACTGAAAAATGTTATTCTTTTTTCTATTTAATCAAATTTAAGTATTTCCAGCAAAGTTCAAATTAAACAATATTTTATCACAGGCATTTTCAGTGTCGATTCAAATGATGTTTACTTTTATTTCATGTTTGAAATTTCTTTCAATGAATGAGTTGGTGATAAATCAGCAAAGGGGGGTTCAGGGGGTCTCCCCCTGATTTTTAAAAAAAATTATCGTTATTAAAAAATGATTATAAACACTAATTCTAAACCGGTTTTTTAAGATCTTAAAAAAGTATAAAAGTATGTAGTATATTTAATTGTTTTGTATTTCATAAAAATTTAGCGGGATGAGGGGGGAATGTTTTATCTATAAACATTGCTGTTCAATAATATATCTTTATTGTGAGCGAAGGCGGAGAAATTTGCCTCAAATATACATTTATACCAATTGCAGAAATGGATGGAGGGAGAAAAGGACAAAAGAGAAAAAAATAATGGGGTTCAGAAGGTCCCCTGACTTTTTTTCTATTTTGAAAAATTACTCTTTAAAAACGGGGATGGGGATTTCACACATTAAATCTAAACAGGTGGTATTTTCAAAGGGTTTTTTTACATCTTAACGAAGTGGTATGACATCAAAAAAGAATCCTAGTGGGAAGACTGTTACTGTTGACTTTATTGCATCTAAACGATAATTCTTATTTATTTTAACACACAGTTTGATAAGCCTTTTATCCCCCGAGCAACGGCGGGCATATCAGCTAGTTACACATAAAAATTAAAAGCAACACTGCTGATACATGCTTATGATATAGTTATATATTTGAATGGTTTTTTTTTAATTTTAATATTTGATTGCTTGTGGAAAATTATCATAAAACTTTACTTGCACCCCACCTAATCCTAAAGTAACCTGTAACCAATATGTTTAGTTAAGACTAAGAATCTTTAATTGAATGCATTATATTGAAAATTTGGACTTGACACATAAATTATTATAAACAATATAAAAACAAAATAACTTACATCCAAGTCTCTAAAATATTCATTATAATCTATGGCATAACCAACCACAAATTTATCTGGAACTTCAAATCCACAATCTAAAATTTAAAAAATATATTTTATAATGCAAGGAATATAAAGATAAATATTTATTGAATTTGATATTTTTAAGCACTTACAATCAGGGCGATAGAAATTTCCTTTAGTGCGTTTGACAAGTAAGCTGAAATAATAAAACATCAAATCAATTTTTATGCTTTTTACAGTATAAAAAATTAAACTTTTAAGTATGCACGACTCTTCCATAAAACAAATATATATTAAATATTTTCAACATGAAAAAGTTAGACACTGAAAAAATTACCTGGATATTACTACCAAAGCAATAAAAGTAAATTTTTTTATAGCTTTACTAAGAGATTTTAAGAGGTCAAATGTTAAAAGATTTTTATAATAAGAAAGTTAAATTTGATACAATGTATAATTTGATATAACTTAGGTGATTAGGATCACACAAAATTTAATTAATACATTGAAAACATAGTTTAAATATTTACCTAGCAACTTTAGCTGACTTTACATGGTAAGATTTAACTAATCTTAATAGTTCTTTAATTGTGCGGCCTGTATCAATAACATCTTCAACAATAAGTACATTCTACAATAAAAAATATATTTAGATTAGAACCAGATGGGTTATGATTATAGTAACTGGAAGTGGTTGTGGACCAGAAAAACTCGGAACTGTAAAACAAATACACATAAATATAATAAGTAATATTTACTTTTTACAGTTTTATTAGGAAGCTAATAATACAAAGAATTGGGATATAAAGCTTGGCCATGTTAAAAGCTCATTTGGATTATGAGAAAAATTCCAAGTAGGTCCCCAAACCACCAAATTTCACAATTTGGTATTCTTTGTACATAAATACACATGTGTTCATATTCCAGCAATAATTTATATTTTTCACTAAGCATAGGCCTATAAATCAATAGGCTATTTTAGGTTTTATGTAAGGTTCTAAAAAATATAACAAAAAATTAGATAAATTTTGTAGAGGATATATCCTAATAGAATCATAACCTGTAGAAAATCTTGAACAGGGCTCTGAAAGTTCCTGGAATTAAATAATATATTTTCTCGGTAACGATAAATGTCAACAAATTTAACATGTATGGAGTGTATTGTAATACATAGTAAAAGAACAAAAAAGAAAGAAATTATCACAAAATCATTGTCTAGAGACAACTGTAGTTAACCTATTCAAGTCAGTTTTAAAGAGTTCCATTTGTCTACAACTTCTAAAAAGTACCCAGATTTTAGATCCTAAAAAGTTTCCAACTTCTAAACATATTTCTTCTTTCTAAGACTTCCTAGTTGTTATTGTGCATGGAAAAAAAGTAATATACGGAATGTGTCACTCAGTTTTTTTTTACACGGAAAAGAGTAAGTAAGTATAAGAGGAAAAATTTTACAATAAGAGCCAGTAACTTGGAGATTTTTAAAAAGATAATTCCAAAAGATGTCATAAGAAACGTCAACCAAATGATAATACTTAAACATCTGCTTGTTTCACAGACAAAATTTTAAAAAACTACATGAATCAATTATATATTTTTTTTTTCAAATTAAAATAATTTTCTTACAATAAATATCAAATTTTCTGTCTGAGATAGAACAAATAAAGATTTTAACTGCTGTTCCCTGGTTTACTGCTATCTGGGGCAGTGGCGTAGCCAGAAAAAAATTTCAGAGGGAGATATTAGAATTTCGGGAGGGAATATAGGGTAAATTTGTTTTTCTTTTTTCTATGGTCAAAAAAGGTAAATTTCTGAATTTCGGGGAAGGATATATCCCCAAATCCCCCCCTCTGGCTATGCCCCTGATCTGGGGGATGAACTGAAACACCATTAAAGTAAGTAAACCGGAATAAACAGTTTTTTTGTATTTGCTGAAAGTTTAAAAACAAGACTACATTTTCTAATATCCAAAATTTTTTTTTTTTTTTTAACTTTTCATGTTTAAAAGTGTTTTATTCACACTGTTTTATTGTACTGTATTAACGAATTTAAAATCATGTATGCATAAAGCAAGATATTTATGTATCATCTATTAATACAAAAAACAACTTAACAAATATATAATGACACTTACAGTAGTTATAATAATACATGTTTTGGCTTTTAGTTTTAGCACATTGAAAAAAAAATATTCTTTACTTTTTTTCAATACCTAATTCTTTATAATCTCCTATAGTTTAGACTTGTTTCTATCTTAATTTTTTATTAACTAATAATAAAAATAATTTAAGTCAGCATACCTTCCCAGTAAACACACTTAGGTCTTCTAGTCCAATAACTTGAACATCTCCCGAGCTTGAATCATCCTATAAAAAGTATAAAGAAATAACTAAATACTTCTGAAAAGTTTTACAGAACATAAAATACATAAGCTACCAGTATATGTCTTTAAGAAAAAATTTTAGGAGATACTAGTACAAAGAATTATTGGCCTTGTCAGATTAAATTACTTCAGAACTAAAGGCAGTTTTGAAGAATTGGACCATTCCTTTGGTTTCAAGCTTCCTAACAAACTTAATAATTTATTTTTTTTTATGCAAACGCTTTGTCCCAAAATTCATAATAAAGCTATTTATTGTATAACAGTTAAAATATGAGGGGAAAACTCAAAATTGTTCAAGTATAAAAATTTACCCAACAACTGTCTTTTTTGACAATTGATGAATCAGATAGAAGATAAATGCAACTGGTCTGTATCTCCCAAAATTACCCTACTACATTGTATCAGCTGATATTGTAGATAGTTTTATAGCAAATTATTCAGCGGTGGTATACAAACACTGAGTACTCAGTTGGAACAAATTTAATAAATATGTTTAGGATTCTTAACCCATAAAAAAAACAATTTTAGTATACATTTTTACTCAGTCTAATAAATAAGATCCTTGTTTTTATAAAAATAATTGAAGTCAATTACATACAATATTTAGCATGCTGTTTCAGTTTGCTTGAAACAAACACTCTAACCATGCAAACATTTAGTTTTTTTTTTAACTTGTATGTTTTATGTAATTGTATTGTTATTATTCTTCCTTAACATACCTTGTAACTTTTTAATCGTATGAAATCCACTGATATGCGAATTGTATTACGTGTAGCATAATGATTGTATTTTTTTACTTGGTCAATTAGATCAGTAAAAAATTTGTAACCTCCTTTAAGAACACACAGGGCAAAAATATGTTCATCTCCAATATCTTCTGCAATGTCTTGAGCAAGTCTTTCAATTCTAAAAAAATAAGTAATAAAAGCTTACAACATTTCCTTTCATTACAGGAATTTACTAATGAGGGACACTTAAAGCTTTAAAAAATCTAATAAGAAAATACTCTTGTTGCCTAAACTGAAAAAAATCCTGACCTTCACCAAAGATTTCTTTAAAAAAATAGATGGACCAACTTCATAACATTAAATTTGTTAGATTTTATTGTTTTTAAGGGAAATCTAAATTAACCAAAGTCCATAGGACAGGGTTCATACTATATCTAACAGAGTAAAATTCAGGAGTTTTTCCAGGAGTAGATTACAAATAAATCAGGAGGTAACGTGATTAATTGTTTACCTTGAGACTACTTTACATATAACAAGCAGAATGAGTCCCTAATCAAGTTTGGAACCAGGGTTGCTGATTTTTTTTATTTTTTTTAAAAAAACGGATTTATTTGATTTAAATTGGATTTTTTTTATTTAAATCAGATTTTTTTGATTTAAATGAATAACTAGCTCTGAACTTCCCAAAACTGGTTAATAATTTACTGATATTGTAATATCCATGTTATATAAAAGTTTAGCATTACTTAATATCCCAATATTTATCTATTTTAGGCATTAATTGATTGAACTAAGGGAAGTAGTTTGCTACCATTTCATGGGGGGATGCCCAAACCCATCCTAAAATGGTGAATGAACAATTAATTGTACTATCAGTTACTAAAATTTTTATCATTCTTTCTATAACTATTTTTACCCAATTGTGAAATCAATTTTTAAAAGAAATGGTGACGATTTCTAAAAAAAATCTATGCATCAATTTTATGTAAAAATTTTAATTTCAATAATTCAGTTGAATTAATTTCACTAAATGTATTGTGCATTTATTTCTTTAAAATAATAATTAATTACTTATACAAATAAAGTCAAATAAGCAACTTATTGACAGTCATGTACCCAGAGTATTCGCTGTAGTTATGTTAAAAAAATAATAGTTTGGAAAACATAACTAAAACTATAAAAGCAAGCTTTCGATAAAAATCATTCTCATGCTTGTATTTTAAAAAGGGGATGTATACCTGAAAAAAATTTAAAGATTTTTAATTCTAGTTTAATTTATCACAATTATTGATTCTAAATGCTGCTATTTACCTCTTTTCATTGTAAATATTTTTGGGTACTTACGTATTATCCCGTCAACCGTTCAGCGGCCGTCTAATTCAGTGGCACAGTAATAGTAAAGTCAATGGCATTTAATAACGTTTCGGATTAAGCGTCACGGTCGACGACATAATATATAAGTACCTATTTTTGTAATTGGTAGTACAATTTGTTCTTGAAATTACAGGCAATTTTAAGTAGATAGAGGAACCTAAACCTATCTCCCAGTTATTTTAAGCAACTGCAACTAGCTGAATTTAAAAAAAAAATTAAAATGCAAATAACCTGGCAAAGCATTTTAAAGCACACAACTATTTTTTTATTTAAATTGTGGCAGTTAAACATTTTTTATTTAAATCAATGATTTTTTTTAAAAAAATCAAGTGATTTAAATCAATCTGATTTAAATCAAGCAACCCTGTTTGGAACAAAGAATTGCAAGATTAGAATTTCAAATTCCAATGGAACTTTATTGAATTAAAAAACAATTACGTCCACCAAATCAGTAATAAAACTTCGTTTTGCTCTTGGATAGATGTTTTCAGGAGTTAGGGGGAAAATTCAGGAGAAAAAACACAATTTTCAGGAGTTTTAAGGGCCCTTAGAAAAATAACACAAGTTTCAGGAGTTTTTCAGGAATTTCAGGAGGCGTACGAACCCTGATAGGATGCTATTTTGCTAAATTTAAAAAAAAAATTGGACAAGTCTGTCAAAACATGGAACATGTTCGTTTGTACTTCATGGTTAAAAACACAAAAATCAAGCATTACCATATTTGATCGTCTCTCTGTCCCCTTGGTATATATGTATACTTTGGCATCAACCTGTTGAACCTCTCTCTCTTAACCCATATTCCGCATTTTAATTTTATAATAATGTATTAAAATTATTTTAAAATAGATTTTAATGTTGGCTTTTGTAATAAAATTATATTAAAAGTCTGTTCTTTTAAGTTAATTTCAAATTATAATACTACAAGTATAAATGTATTTAGTAAATAGCAGCTTGCTTCTTATATAGTCAACTTGTTATTTAAGTGTAAATCGATATTGTCATAGAAAACTTATTTTAGCATCTGAATGAAATTCCAAATGAAAGCCACTTCATTACTTGAAGTGTAATGTCAGCAGCTTGTTATCTAAAGCTACATTAATCGGTAATAGATGTATGTTTAATGTTTGTAATGTACGTTGGTAAAAATGAACAAAGAGCAAGCTAGTAACACATAAACATTCAAAAATCCTTGAAACCCAGTGTGCCAGTGTATAATTTAAACTATCATTTAAACCCATAAAAGATTATTCCTCAATTCTTTAAATTTAAAAGATGGGGATATGTGTGTGTATTGCTGATGAGAGTAAAATTTTTTCCACAGAAGCTAAGATAACCCTTTATCTTTGAGTAGTCTTTAAAGATAGTGTTCGTAATCGCAATCCAACAAAGCCCTTTTTTATCTGATAAGATTACTTTTCAAGAGCATTTTATGATTATTTGTCAAAAAATGGAAAAAAAAAATTAAGTTTACCTGTCCTTTATAACACCATGTGGAACAAGAACACAATCGAGGGCACCTTGATAATGTTTTGGTATGCAGAAAAAATCTGGGTGGTAACCTTTGTAGTCATCACCAACCTGAACAAATAGAAATATATCAGAACATAAATCAGAATGAAAATAGTACTCGCTAACAAATGTATTGATTTGTCATTACTAACAAGAAAGTAATGTAGTTGTTACGCAAGATATCACTAGA
Organism: Tetragnatha montana; assembly: GCA_963680715.1. Classification (NCBI taxonomy): domain Eukaryota; kingdom Metazoa; phylum Arthropoda; class Arachnida; order Araneae; family Tetragnathidae; genus Tetragnatha; species Tetragnatha montana. The sequence goes on from OY796685.1 coordinate 8,373,595, forward strand.
AAAAATTAATTTTTATCGAGATACTATTGAACTAAAAAATTCATCATAGCTTAAGTCTTTATATTTTTTTAAATACATCATCATAATATGCAGGCCAATAGCAAGTTCATCCCTTGGTAAAAACTTTCTAAATTTGGCAAAAAGGCCATCTAGGAAACATATGTAGCAATAAATATATTAATAAGAAATTTTTTTAAATAAGATTAAAAATTTTAATAAATTAAATTTAAAATTAATTATTTTTTTTTTAAAATAAGAAATTTGCTTTAGTGAAATATGCAGGCCAATAGCAAGTCCATCCCTTGGTAAAAACTTTCTAAATTTGGCAAAAAGGCCATCTAGGAAACATATGTAGCAATAAATATATATTAATAATATGAATAAATTAAGAAATGCATTGAAAATTTTCTAAAATTTAAACAATATTTCTAAGAATCAAGATTAATAGTAGGTATAACTGAGATGTTGATACAAATTTAATGAATGGTGTGCATGATGGAAACAAGTCCAATGTGGTAAGAACAGAATTAATATTCAAAGATTACATTTGGATATAATCACACATAAAAAAATCGGCACAGCTTTGATAATAGTTTTTTGGAGTTCGGATTTGGAAAGGTTTTGTTGTATGATTTTTTATCATAGCTTTGCTAAGGGTCCTCCATATTCAAAATAGTGTGAGTATTTTATAAAGAGAAAAATCAACAAAATTTTAATTAAATGCCATTTTCTTAAGATTTGCCAAAGCACAATACATATGAAAGTAATGACACAAACACAACAATTATCATTAAATGAAAGAGAAAAAAACACTAAAAACTGCAGATTTGTTTAAAAACATATAAATTTACAGCAGCTAAAATCTTGTTTGGTTTTTATTTTAAACCTTCAGAAACAATAAATTTGGTGGGATGCTAAACGCACGTAAAATTGATCGATCCTATCAAAAAACACAGTAATAAATAACAAATGCAATCAATAGGTAAGTATCTAAAAGATTCTGTCAAGATTTAATTTGGATACTTACAATAATACCAGGTGACACAGGCTCCATCGGTGGGATGAATTTGCGAAGGAATGTATAAATTGGGAATTCGAGTTGACAGATGACAACAGTGCTTGGTGCTTATACGCAGTATATGTCCGCAGCTTGGCTGACGTAAACAGAGACTGCTTTCTCCCAGTTGACCCGAACAAAACTTCTAGATCGCTTTAGTGAAATACCATTACGTAAAATCTGTCGTAATTGCGTCAAAAAATGTCCTCAATCTAGTAGAATCACAACACGACAAGCGATGAAGCAGCGCTGCTGTTGTGGCAGTGGAATTGGATTGGCGGAAAAGTCTCAAACCCAAAACGGGGAGGGGACTCGGCTGTTCTGCGCAGTTCTGCGGGAAATTTGACTTGGAGCAAAAACGAAACTGAAGCAGCCAACTGCTGTCGTTGCTATTGACAACGAAATTGTTTGGGTAGGGAAGTAACTCCAAAAGCACGGATGATAAGTATTTTCTATGTAGGGTCTGGGGTTTTTAGAGCTGTCCGGGGTTTCATACATTATTTGAGATACATTTTTATAAACAAAATCCTGACCCAGATGTTTGAAATTGCGATATTTTACTTTTTCTTACGTTCGTATTAATTCAGATTTTGCTTGCTGTGAATTTTATGATGAAATTAAGTCAAACAAACAATTTTTGAAAAATCAATGTCAAATGAATGTTTAATGTTTTATAGTTTGAATGTTTTTCCTTAGTTTTTAATTGAATGAACCTGCTGCAATACTTTCTGTATGATATTTTACAATCTGTGAGGTTTTTTTTTTATTAAAACAACGAAATTCCTTGTTGTTGGGGATTTTGCTTGTAACTATGGTTATATCATCATGGAAAGACCTCTATAGAGGAAACCTTTCTTTTTTACTCAAGATTTGTCATAATGCTTCTGAGGTTTGAATGACACAAAATATTAAAAAAACTCGACAAAAGACAAAAATCGAGCTCGACAAAAAATAAGGTCATGCATCTGACACAACGATTCTTATGTAATATGACCCCCTGAATCCGAATCCGAGCCCCGTTTTTCTACAACAGCCTCAAGTTTTCATGAAACAGCCCCTCTCCCTTTTTACGTTTTTCGATGGCTTAATGACTTTGAATTCGATTTTCAGGGTCAAAAAGGACTACTTTAGTCTTTAAATAAAATCATCTAAAATATGAAAATTTGTAGCAAATGGATAAGTTTAAGGGGTAATTAACCCCCAGAATTCATTGTTTAAGCATTACATTGTTGAGAACTTTTTTTTAGCGTTTTTCTAAAATGCATTGTTAAACTCTGATCAGTTTTGTACCTACTCATTGTTGCATTAAAATTTAGATATTCAATTATTGCACTATGTTATTTGTTACTGTTAAAATGAGGAAGGCTATTATAGTGACTTTTCCCATTTTCTTGGGGGTTAAACGTATTTTTCTTTGAAATAAATTCGGAGACAATTTCAAAGAAAAGTACGTATTTATAAAAGGATATAGCCGGACATCTTGCATGAAATAGTAAGTAAGAGTCTAAAATGAATAAGTGGTAAGACTGATTTTTGATTAGTTGAAAAAAATTTTATGAACATGTAAAACCTAAACTCTACATACTGTCGTACCGCGAGGAGAAGAGCTTTGAACAGGGTTGCCGTGAGTAGACGAGTTCAAAAGAAGAGGGAAGCTGGTATGAATTGAACGACAATATTTGGGTTTTTAAGCGTACATTTGGCGAATGAGAAAACGCGTTTCGCGATGAAAATAAGATGATCATATTTTATTAAACTACTACATTAAAATATAGATTATCTTTGAAATTTCTTGTTAATAAAAATCGAAAATACCTTTAAGCATGAAATATTTTTGTACGTTTAGTATGCTTTTATATTGCTATTTTGAGTGAATTAGTTATATTTAGTTTTATATAAAATAGCACATATCACTTAAATCAATAATTTTATAATTTCCTCACCATACTTGAAATTTAAATGAGGCGTTAGAAACTTGTAAAGAGACAAAATATAGAAATATTTATTAGTATTTTTTTTAATATTTTATAACATTTAAATACAATCTAATGCAATTCATTGTCACTAGAACTGCAGTAACTGTCAGTATTTGACAAAGATTCTGAATCGCTGTCCGACAAATTAATCACTAATTCGTCTACAATATCTTCGATCAACCCATCTTTTTTCCAATAATCGCTTTCTATATTTTGTACGTCCTCTTAACTGACGAAACTCCTGTTGCTTGGGCTGGGCAGTCCTCTTGATGGCATTTGCAATGGGCACTTTTAGAGAATTCGTGCTTTTTCTTCTTCAAAAAACTCCGTGACATTGTGAACTATAGCACGTGTTTGAGAATTGAAAGTCTTTTCAATTTTGAATGTTGTCATTTTATTAATTATAACTACATAATAAGATAAATAATAAGAAACTTGAAAGTTTTTAAAAAAGATCAATGAACAAGGTGCAAAAATTTAAGGCCCAAATAAATACAAAAATTTCTAAAATCAGATCAGATCAGATATGAAATAGATCAGACTAGTTGATGTAAATCAGATCAAATAAAATCAAAGGTAACTACTTGATAGGATAAATTATAAGTAACTTGAGAGTTTAAAAAGAAAGATTAATGAACACGGTAACTATAAATCCAAAAAATTATAAAATATCCATAATAAAATCGGATAAATTGATGTAAATCACATAACTTAATATCAAATTAAAAAGATCAGATTCGGTAAAATATTTAAGATCAGTTGAAAAAGATCTGATCAGTTAAAATATATCAGATCAGTTAAAATAGATCAGATCAGTTAAAATAGATCAGATCAGTTAAAATAGATCAGATGAGTTAAAATAGATCAGATCAGTTGAAAAAGGTCAGATTAGAAATATTTAATCAAATCAGATGTAATGCGAAAGGAAATTCCAAAATCCGTTACGCTAGAATCGAAAGAAGTACACAGCTGAAAGATAGCCACTCAGATTTGGCTCGGAACATTTATTTTAGCGCCAAGTGAATAGACGACATTAGTCAAAACGTCACTTGCTTGTTTGGAAACGTAGATTCCATCCGTGATTGGTTCCGTACGGATTGGTACGGATTTACCTCCAATCACGGAACCAATCACGGATAGAATCAACGTTTCCAAACAAGCAAGTGACGTCACACTAATGTCGTCTATTACCATCACCCCCAAAATTCAGTGGAATAATCCGTTTCTATAACAACCCCAGCATCATCGTATGACGTCAATAGCTCTTCTCCTCGCGGTACGACAGTAGGTCAAGATGTTTTAAAATCTTTCGGTAAACTTCAAAAGACTAATTGCGGCATCACTGCTAAAAGGAGCTAGGTTTGGGCGATAACAGGTGCAACTGCTATCCTTTGTTCCATGTTTGCCCAGACACTTAATGGCGTGTCAGATTAGTGGTAAATCGACAGCCGGGGAATGTTTGTAGCGTGGATGGCGAAAGTCGGTATTGTATTCATCCTCGTGGGCATCCAGGTGAAAATTACGTAAGATGTTCAGAACAGTAATTTTACTTTTTTTATAAAGGGGTATAGAGAGATATTTGTGTAATAATTGCTATCTAACAAGAGTTGTTTAAAAATATTCCCTTTATTTTTTTTTGCATACAATAATGCATTCATTGTAGAAATATCATAAGTAATGCATTCATAAAAAATCTGTTTATTTATCGCCTAAGTTTTACAATATTTTACCCAATGATTTAAAAACAGAAAAATCCCCTATTAAGTTTAAAAAAATATTAAAACTTTTTATTTTTACAATAGAAAATATTGAAGAACTTTTTTTAAAAAAAGGAACAAACGCTCTCTAAATTTTGGGTTAGTCATTCTGAAGCTTGCCTTGCGATGCCACTATTATGTATGTGTAATATCTGTATGTATATGTATATATGTATGTTTTTTCATTTGTATTATTTTCAAATACAACTCCTTTAGGTTGCCCATATGGGTTTCTGACCCCTGGGGCAACTCAAATGTCTTCCTGTTGTTTTTTCTTATATTTTGTATGTGTGTTCCAATTTTTAAATGTGCATGTTGTGTACGTAATAAATAAATTTGAATTGCCAAGACTGTTGGGACCATTAGCCAGGAGTTATGATGCGCCTAGGCCTAGGGTAGGGGGTTCCATGGCTATCGCAGGGATCGTGAGACGCGAATTTTCACATGGATCTCCATTCCATATAATGGTATATTTCATTTTGGGCAAACGCCTATTTTATAGTTAAATGAATTAGGAAGGTAGTAATGCAATTTTACCTCTCCCCCGTTAAAAATCACCAAACTGTTAATGGATCCAAATAGAAGAAATATCTAAAAAAAACCCCTAACGTATTAAATATGTTGTTATATTGATAAAAGCGATAAAAATTGGCTATATATTTCTGTTATTTGGCACCCTAAGCAGCTTTGTAATTTTTAACGGGACAGATAACGGAATTGAAAAAAAACCCCACAGTATCTGTTAATTTTAAGAACACTTGATACACGGATACATCGTCTCTAATGTTATTCATTGCAGCAGAAACTGCTGAAAATTCATCTTCGCATAACTCATGAAGTTTCATAGAACTAAGGAGTGAGATCTTTTATATTACAGCTTTTGTATTCACTCCAGGATTTTTCTTTTAGGATCCTCTTCCTTCTGATCCTTAAAAATCTGTCACAATAGAGGTTACCCAGTCCAATAAATGGATTCCTCAGGTGAAATATTTACCAACTGTGAGACACTGGTTACTTTTTTATACTTATGTAACTCATAAAGGTTTGCCAATTATGTTAATAGGACGTGCATATTTTTTAAAGTTAGTTTAATCAATCAATCGTGTAAATATTAATGAGATTAAGGAACGATTTTTAAGTATTGTAAATATTAATGTGTAGTTAAAGGAAGTGAAAACAGATATTAAAGATAGATCAGTGTGATCATTAACAAAATTGAACGATGAAATGTAACTTTAAATAAATGATAGGAAGCCAATTATAAAGTTAGACACAAATTATTTTTCAAAAATAATTTACTTTTCCCAAGTAATACCTGGTGTGTTAACTAATGTTTTCTCTCTATCTCTCTATATTAAATAAAAGTAACGGTCACCGCCGCCGCTGCCGCCGCCGCCGCCGCTGTTTCAGAAATTTTTATTTTTGAACTCTTTGACCTCTCACAACGCAAAAACTACTTGACAGAAATTTATGAAATTTGAAAAGTTTGTAGAGGAATGTTTGGAGAACAATTTCGAATAAAAAGCTAATTGATGTGATTATTAGTTCTGGGGTATTTTTAAGGTCAAAGTTGAAGTTTTTGTTTTTTCGCCGCGTAATCGCGTTCAGCGAAAACTATTAGCAGCAGAACTTTGATTTTTTGCAACCTCATACTCTGATATCTGAAGATGTGCACTACGTCGCCCTTTTTTCGAATTTCGAATTAGGTTTGGAGTAATTAATTTTTAAAGTTTCGAAATTTTTGTTACTTTTTCGTTTTTTTCGATCTAAAAGAAAAACTAATCACAATAGGAGTATGATTTTTTAACCACTTACGCTCTTATTTTTTAGAAAAAGATTAGCGTTTAATTCTTTGAAAAATTCGAATTAGTTTTGGAATTATTAAGCATCAAAGTTTCATTTTTTTCATAGTTTTACTAGGTCTTCATCAGACACGTTTAATGTTTATTGGAGATTTTTTAAGTTTATTTTTGACGGTTCACTAGATTGTCGCGAGCACGGATATTTAAAAGTTTTGTGGGTGCACGTTTTTTTCTCTTAGTTTGTTAGTGATTGTTAGTAGACTTTCTTGATAACTATGTTTTCAACTATTTTTTGCTTTTGAAATACTAGAGAAATTAATATATAATTCGGATGAAGGGTGGAGATTTTGGTTTGGAAGTTGCGTGTTTTTCTGATTAATATTAGCTCATAGTTAGAATAGTCATTGTTTTAAGAGTTAATTAGATTGAATGCGTTTTTAAGTTCATGTGGTTATTAAATGTTTAAGGGAGGATAGTTTATGTATTCTGGAAAAATTAATATTTTTCAATATTTGTTGAACAGGTGGGAAAATATTTCTAATAAATTAGTGAAAAGAGAAATAAAATATTTTAGATTGGATAAGGGTTTTTATTAGAGTTGGTAAATTCTACAAGCGAGCTTTGCTCGCTGAGATCGCGAAGCGATCTTAAAAGAACTGCGAAGCAGTTCCGGGGGTTGGTGAGCGATAGCGAGCAGGGGGCAGGCCCCCTAGTATTAAAAAAAGTAACAGTCACCGCCGCGCCGCTGCCGCCGCCGCCGCTGTTTCAGAAATTTTTATTTTTGAACTCTTTGACCTTTCACAACGCAAAAAGTACTTGACAGAAATTTATGAAATTTGAAATGTTTGTAGAGGAATGTTTCGAGAACATTCTAGAATAAAAAGCTAATTGATGTGATTATTAGTTCTGGGGTATTTTGAAGGGCAAAGTTGAAGTTTTTGTTTTTTCGCCGCGTAATCGAGTTCAGCGAAAACTATTAGCAGCAGAACTATGATTTTTTGCAGTCACATACTCTGATGTATGAAGATGTGCACTACGTCGGCCTTTTTTCGAATTTCGAATTTGCTTTAGAGTAATTAATTTTTAAATTTTCGAAAATTTTGACACTTTTTAGTTTTTTTTCGGTCTAAAAGAAAAACTAATCACAATAGGAGTATGATTTTTTAACCAATTATGCTCTTATTTTTTAGAAAAAGATTGGCGATTAATTCTTTGAAAAATTTTAATTAGTTTTGGAATTATTAAGCATCAAAGTTTCATTTCTTTCATAGTTTTACTAGGTCTTCATCAGACACGTTTAATGTTTATTGGAGATTTTTTAAGTTTTATTTTTGACGGTTCCCTAGATTGTTGCAAGCACGCGGGCACATTATAAATTGAAATGTTTCTTAATGATATGTTTTTGCTACAAGATGGTTGATGATTGTTAGTAGACTTCTGGATATTTTTTTAACATTTCAATAAAATTATTGATAAGCAAGAGAGAGAGAGGTATTTTCCGTGTTACAAGAAGCTTAATTAAGCAGAGAAAAGGGTTGTGCTGGATTGTTGAGATGAACAAGCGAGCTCTGCTGGATTAAATTATTTATAAGCAAGAGTGATATAAGTAGTTTCGGTTGTAAAGGAGCATTAATTAAGCCGACCAGCGGGGTGTGCTGGATTGGTTATAAGATGAAACAAGCGAGCTTTGCTCGCTGAGATCGCGAAGCGATCTTAAAAGAACTGCGAAGCAGTTCCGGGGGTTGGTGAGCGATAGCGAGCAGGGGGCAGGCCCCCTAGTTATCTAAAAAAATGTTATCTTAATAGTTCAAAGTTTAAACACAACTATTAAACATCTAAATTTTCAAATTTTTAATTTTCTGAAAAATGGAGGTAAACAACTAAAAATGTCCTATTTCTTGTACATTACGTATACATCTTGTACGAATAATATTATTTGTTGGAGCTACCTTTGTTCTTTCATTTTTTTTTTTTTTTGTTGGTGAAAACCCACATATTTTCGGGGGACGACCCAAATACTTCGGACTTCGGGGAACTGCGCCCCTTCTAATCTTACAACTGTAAAAAAGGCACAAGTGGCAAAACTATCTCACATTTTTTTTCTCTGGTCCATTTCTTTTAGTTTGTTATTGTTAATATCGCTTATAAGAACGTGCACAAAGCACAAAAGGTTCTAAATAGCAAAAATGAAGGAATATGAAAATATACATTCTCTTTACTAATTTATTTGAACACCAAAGGAAAACACATTTTTTAAATACTTTTATTCCTCATACTAAACTACGGCTATGTTCTTTACATTTGTGTGTCATGTATATACACGGTAAAAATCTACCGAATATATAACAACATCATATACAACATACACATATTTTGTTCGCTATTTCAGACATACAAAGCACTTAGCAGACAGAAACAGAATAAATGTATTGCAAAGAAGCTTTGCATTCGCAGGAACATTTAAATAATGCTAATCTGTCCAACAAATCAACAATGCATTGCTTATAAGGAAGAGGCATTGTCTATTTTACGTAAAAAAGTTTATTGCTAAGTAAAACACAACACATTTGGTTTTGACAGCAGATGTTCTCAAACCCTTTCGTCCTTTCTGTTCTATAAGTGAGTTAAAATTGCTACTAACTTAATTGTGTAAAGAAGAGCCATTTGTTGTTTTCGTCTAATTCAATTCTAAAACAAAGTATAAAAAACGAAGAAAATCCATCGAAAGTGTTTTCTTATCAAAGAGAAGAGAAATGATAAGATTTGGTGGGCAAATCCTAAAATATTGATAAAAAGGATACTCCATGAAAAATTTACTTGAGATTATTTGTATGATTAATGAAAACTTGAATGTAGAGGAACATAAGGCGAAAAATATTTATCTGTAATTAAAAATATACTTTTATTCTATTTCAGACTTTGGATTGAGAACCACTGCTTCAATGAAGAGAAACGACAAAAAAAGCAACATGAAATACACTTGCCTTATACTTACATTAACATTTAAATGTGGATAACTCTTTGGCGCTCCAAACACAAACGTTTGGTTGTGATTATTCTTTTGCAAATAATTCTATAATCATTCGTATACCAGCAGCAGATGGTAAAGGAAAATAGTATAATGAAAAAAAAAATGTTTGTCGATTGTAAACATTTCTGCTTGTCATATAAGCAGTATTCGGTAATGTTTAAACAAATGAGGAAAAATAAAAATCTTTCAAAGGATTGCTTTTAAAACATTGAACTGACATACATAACAATGCCTCGAGTCTACAAAGCAGAAGAAACCATCAATATATTCGTTAAAAAGTTCAGATACTACGGCACTGAAAATCAGTATTAAAGGCTTTTTTAAAATTCGAAGTCTAACGAAACTTTTAACGCGTGTTTCACTTTGAATTGTATTTTCACAAATGAAAAAAAAAACTTATTCTCTTTATCAGTTGAATTTCCATGCTTTTGCACTGGGTTTTGGCGATGTAATTATAATACGCAGGTTGAAGTAATATTTGAATAGATTTTAGATTTATACTTAAACTGGGGTTTTAGATAGTAAACTATCGTTTCTCCTTTCTTTTCTTTTAGTTTATTTCAAAAGACGAATATTATCTAACTTTTCATAGTACCTACCCTTTTGAAAGAAATAGAAAACCTATAGCAGTGGTTCCCAACACGTAGAAGTCCACGAACCACTAACAGTAAATTTGAAACCTTTACAGAACACCTTATAACTTAAAATCCTTCATCCTCACAACATTGCGAAAAAGTTATTTTCCCTAATTAAGCCGGAAAATCAGTATGATGCTCTGAAATAAAACTGTATTTTTAAAACTAGTTTTATCTCCCGAGAGATAGTAATTTTTGTTATTAATGTAATTAAATCTTCAGAACACACTAAAAAGGTTTCGGGTTTTTTTTTAGAACTTAGTAGAGTAGCGGAAAATATTGTCAACAATTTAGTGGTTACCCCCATATTAAACAGACGAAAATTATTGTTACGGATCCTTTCTCGTTCAATGTGCTCAAATTTCTACATATTAGAAAATTTTGTGTTCTATAATTTCAGGGGACTCAGTACCAAAATTTAGTCAAAATTTCGAATTTGAGATTTTGCCATAAAAGTGAAGATAATACACCTAGAATTATTCCTACAAAGTTTCATATCGATATGAGGATTTTAAGTTTAAAAATTTCGAGGTTTTTTCGAGTAACATTTTCAAGTAAGAGTAATTTTGTTCACTTTTTGCAAGTTTTTTGTAATTAAAAGAAAAACAATTGAATTTGCTTTTTGTGCTAAATATGAATTAGCATGAAGTAAATACATAATTTAACTCCCGAAAAGATAATAAAATCCTGCTAATAGAGAATTTTTTTGGTACTGAGTCATCCCCTTTACTGACCACTTCCACTTCCCACGAAGCATCGAGATGGGGACCACTGATTAACAAGGAATAATTTATATTACTCTACTTTTTATGAACTTCCGTTCGATGCTAGTCGTTATGAAACGGAAAGAACCGTGACCGAAAAATCCAAATCTGCGTAATCGATAAACCTTGACAATCCACTTGCGGCAGCCGATTCCCGTTGTTTACAGGTAGGCGAAGGAACAACCCTTTGACACATCAAGTGGGGTCGAATTTTTATACATGAATAGTGTCCAGTCCAGTCTTTGAGGCTGGACAGTGTTCTGACTAACTCCACACGAATCAATAATGTTAAAGAGAAAAAAATCTATCGATTCTTCAGGAGCTATTTTCATCATCGTCAGGTATTTCTTTCGACATTAACAAGGAGATTATAAAAATGGGTTCCATGAAGCTTTCAAATATAGTCTCTAAACTTTTGTGCAAATAGAAGTTGAGTTTTTTTTTGCAATGATAATCATTTCCATTAATTAAATTTGATATTAGAAAACAGTAATACACCAATTTCTCACATAGTTTAAAACACTCAGTACTCAGCACATTCTTTTAAATTCTAACGTAAAAAATACTCACCTAGAAAAAGGCATATAACTTATAAGCGTAAAAAATGGTATAAAAATTAATTTCTCTGAACTTTTAATAAATATCTCGAGACTGAAAATACTGAACTTTGCATAATACTAACTTTGAATAAAGTTATCCCTACCCTAAAATCTAAAAACTTACCAAACAAGACTAGTTTAACAGTTTAATTGTTGATTGTTGGAAACGTTCTACATATTTCTTGAAAGTGGAATTGTTTGAAGGATAAATGTGAACGTTAGTTATACACAACTTCATTAAATAATAACTTCCATAGCTAATAATTTGCTGTAACTATGAAACACATTATTCAGAAATTTTAATTTGACGATATTTTAATTCCTAAAAGAAAAACTAAAAGCACAAAATATAATAGTATAACCTCGGTATCTCCAAACCGAAGGGACATGAAAAAATTTCTAGATAGTGAGTTTTCGGGATAAGAAGGGAAAGTATAGAGAATACTTAATTTCAAGGGGGGGGGGTATTTTTTCGAGATATAAAGATTTTTGAAGTAACAAATTTCGAGATAAAGAGGATATACTATACATTTTTTTATATAAATAAACCCCAAAACCTATACTGCCTTAAAAAGCCAAGTTTATAAAAATTCCTACTCCTTTTGTCATCAAAAGAAGAGCCTAGCTTTTCGGTTTATCAAACCAACAAATATAACAAAACTTCAACTTTCTATGTGACAATATATACAAAGAGCTCTATAATTTCGAATACATGAAAAAGTTACTTCGGTATAAGCAAAGAAAACCGTACCATTTGCCCGCATTCGTGATTCCTCGGTATAGGAACTCTACAAAAAGTTTTTCGTCATGACACGATAGTCTTCAGATCCGTTGCGTACTATACAATAAAATGACAGTTATAGATGAGATGATCAACCATCAACTAAATAATTACAACACTCTACTTATGGTGCCTTTGGTGAAAGGCACTGCAAATATGAATTTTTATGAAATACTTAAAGCCTATATTAAAAATACTATGTATGGTTTTAGAAGGCCTTTTTTACGTAATCGAGATATACTTGAATGAACGAATTTCTTCCCCTCTAATGAATTCTTGAACTACTTTTAATATCTAAAATGATTAGAAGGTAATTTTATAAAATTTACATACTTCAGTCTAGTTGAAATTGCAAAGTTTAAAATGTCTCTGAATTCGACAATCAATTGAGATCAAATTTTTTCTGGGTTTATCAAAGTCGCCTTAATAACAAGTATCTTTAGTCCTCGTCAAGCCAATGCTCATCTCTCTTCTCATTGGTCGAACGAAATTGATGATGCTTTTCTTTTTACTTGAGAACAAACCAATCACGGTATAGATGAGTAACGGCTCAATTAAGACTACAGAAACTTTTATCATAATAGACCTGGTAATTGAAATCAGCCTCTTGCTTTCAAATCACAAAGTACCATTCGAGCACTGCACGCTCTAGCAATACAATTTCAATGCAATCAATAATGCCTTTTTTTCCTCAATCTGTTGCTTAAGGTAAGGGGAAAACACATTCTGGTTTTGCCAACGAAATGCCTGACATCAGGCATAGGAAAAAGAGTGGTAAATAGTCGAAGAAAGTAAGCGGTCAGTGTTCCAGACTGCGTAATAAAGAAACACAGCGTACAGAACGAAGACAAAGACAAAAAGAGATGCTGTAGCTTGTCTGGGGTAAAGTGGAGGTAATGCCACAGTGCTTCAAGACTTAAATCAGGTTATGAGAAAGTAGAAAAGAGAAGTTTGTATAAGCATATCCTTTCAACTTTGATATTAGGAATGAAACGTTTAGACCTTTTTGGGGATAAACCTATCTCTCTGTTATCAATAGGTATATCTGTTTATGAACTTTTTTCGTACTAGTTTAGACTTGCGGATGCTTGGCAAGATTGAATCTTTTGACGTCGTTCTCACCGATTTTCGGCAACCGTAGCCTTGTTAACTAGGTTTATAATTTGCGTTTTATTGCTTAAATTATACTGCCAATTATTTGACACATCCGAAAGTCTGAACTTGCACCTTTGTTTGTTATTTTCTTCACATTTCTTTGTTTTTAATTTAAAGGAAATCACCTCCATGGCTGGAGAGTCAACTACAGAAACAGTCACTATCAAGTTATTTGTTCTATCAAAGATTATCCCTAACGTAATTTCATGGTTATACTTCAAAAAAGCGTTTCCCAACCAACAGCGTAAGCCCTAGGTAAATAGGGGTTCCGGGTACATTAAGGTACCTACTTTTGGGGAGTTTTAGGAGGTCATGATCTTACCTAGAACTGCCACTGGGTGTTCCATATTTTTTGCGGAACCCTACAGAATACTTCACAGAAAACTGGTTGGGAAACATGGCCTTCTTTGACTAGATTTTTCAGCCAAACACCCTTTGTATATTACAGCTGGAGGAAAGCTTAACGTCTCTCAAACTCCAAAATACTGTTCAACTTCCAATGAAAATGCAGAGTAATTTTTAGACCCCAAAAGAGAGGCTCGATCAAATAGGGACAAGCTTTCCAAGCTATTATCAAAGACCCTGATAATTTTTACAGATTCCTATATAGGCTGAATCATTTCCATAGCGTCCAGCCAAAGTAATATGTTCAAATCCCGTTCTTTGGGAACGAGTCAATTTTTAAGGAAGGAGGGATTCAGGTCGTTTGGCAAGGGTATGGAAACACACCTGAATAGTACCCTTTTGATGATGTTTGGAACTTATTTTTATACTCCAGAAAGAATGAGAAGTTGTGATAGCTTATGACCAACCATCCAGAGTGGAAAGGGGACCTGGTTTACCAGCTCAACCGTCCGAACGCGGCCGTTTTCTACCTTCATAGTAGTTCATTACTCTTTATAATTGCGATGTCTTAACCCTTAACCACAACCATCTAGATCTAAATGACCAAAGTTCCATGTCAGTGAAATAACGTGACTGGAGGCCAGTTTACAACCCTCCAGATATCTCAGAAACTTTTCCCAATGGATAGGTGATCTTGAATCTTAATTTGGCCATTTGAAAAGCTCTCAAACGTCAGTGACGACGTCTTAAGGCCTCAGAGCATGCTCGGAGTCCTACACTCGTCTTTACTGTGACAGTACTCTGGCCATTATGATCTAGGTAGCCGTGGTTTGAGTTCTCTGGAGGTGGTCAAGCCCTAAGCACCTCCTTACCCCAGACGGACTACAGCCTCGGCAGCAACCTCTTCTTCAAAGTCCACTCGTTATTGCACGATCGTCACACACTCAAGACACAACAAGAGGGGGAAGGCTACTTGACGAGTCTATTCCTTATGCCCTTGAGGATTGAGGGGGGCTTGAAGTGCCTGAGGGGCGCCAGCCACTTGGCGACAGGCTTGGCGACGGCGGGGTCCTTTTTGAGGAGGTCGGCGGGGGGGAACTCCGGAAAGTCCCTCTGCACCGCGTGCACCAGGTCCAGTTCCTCACTCTCGGGGATGGCGAGCAGCGCGGGGGCGCGCAGGGAGCGGCGGGGGTGCCTGGCGGGCCGCAGGGGTGGCCGCGGGGCCGACTCGTTGTTGTTGTTGTTCTTGGGGGCGAGCTGCTTCAGCCGCAGGATCTTGGCACGACAGATGACGCAGCGCAGGGGCAGCAGGCGCTGCGACACCGCCATCTGGATGGTCTTGACGAAGCACTTGCGGCACACCACCCGGTGGCCGCACGGGAAGGTCTGCATGGTTGCTTTGGCACTGATGCAAATGGCGCACTGGAAGAGACAGCGGCGGTCAGTGATGGTCAAAAAGAGGGAGATTTACAACACCCCATAAGCTTAACTTAGATTGTTGTTTTTTTTTGTGGCAATGGGCAAGGGGAATATATAAGGGGGGCGAGGGGGCCCTGGCTTTTTCCTGAAATTCGGACTTAGTCATGGCCACCTAGACGATTCATAAGGCCACATAAGCTCGAAATCGTGACGTGAAATAGTAGGCAAGACGTCACTCTTCAGAGATTTTCAGGCAACAGCGCAACTCCAGTCTGGAATCTTGCGCTGTTGAAAAGTGACGTCTTGCCTACTATTTCGCGTCACGATTTCGGGCTTCAATGATGCCATACATGCCTTACATGAGTCTAGATGGTCATGACTTAATGTACCAAAAGAAGTTAAAACCTCATTTTTAGGGTCAAATTACCAAAAATTTTCGGGAGGTGTACCCACAAACCCCCTTTGATATTTGAAACTTTATTATTCACAACCTTTCTTATATTCCTACGCATTTCTTTTGTATTCGCTTTTTTGTATTTTTTATCAATGTAAATAAAGATTATTATTATTATTATTATTATTATTATTATTATTATTATTATTATTATTATTATTAAGTTCTTTAAGACGCAAATTCTAACTAAAATATGTTAAAATATATACATTAGGTCTATTAAATATGTATGGGAGGGCTGAGGAATAATTTTGGCCCCTCCCGAAATAAATTTCAATATACACCACAGCTAATGGCAACTGTTCTGTAACTCCTTAGAGAGAAAAAAAGAAGGAACATAAGAAAATTATGATAATAAAAGCTTTGTTTATTGCAGAAAAACTTGAAGCTATCCCACATCGGTAAAAATGTTATGGCCTCACTCTCCTTGATTGTACTAAATTAAATTACTATAAGCGTTCGCATAACGTTCGCTATAAGCATAGACGGCAGTAATGCTTGGAGATAGAGAGAGGTCAATAGTTCTTTCTTCCAGGTAGAGATCCCCTCTGGCATTTAGAGCACACAGAGATTGAGGGTAACCAGCTAGAGAAATATTTGGGGTCCTTCTTTGGGAGTTAAGTCTAAGACAAATAAAATCCAAAATCTCAAGCATGGGAGACGGATTAACAGTTGACACCCAGACCTGGACATGTGTGAAACTGCAAGGAGTGGAGAATAGATGGGGAAATCCACTTTTGTAGTTGGAACACGATTTGGTATATTAAAAATTGTGGGGAAATATATCTTATGATTTATCTCTTTCTTCTAATTTAAGTGAACCGAAATTTAGGAGATTTTGTTCAATGGGTTCTTTTATCATTGTTCTCAAGTGGAGCGGTTTAATATCGTTCTTAAGAGAAATGAATATCAAATAATAGGATTCAATATCAATAGTAATGTTCTGATTCCATACGTGATAGGAAGTCCGAGTTACACAAAAATAGATATAAATATACTTCTTTTCTATTGATAGAGCCAAAAGCAACTGGATACACTTCCATTTCTGATGGCCGAAAGGCAGTTAAACAGCTAAAGGCGACGTGCCTTTCATTTTAAACTCCCTAATTTCTTCTCGATTACTGGGTTTAGTAGTCTATCACACGCAAAAGGTTTTTGACACGTCATTTTTCTCTATCGGGCACATTGCTTGCAAATGTGAGTTAATGATGAACAAGGTGTATTTATTCATTAAATGAACCATAATGCATTTTTATAGGATTGCCATAATAGTCAATAGAAAGATTTAAGGTTTAACTGCTATGTTAGCGATAAAATTGAATCTATCATTTGAATTTGATGCAAATTAATCTTATTTAGTATTTAATGCTCTTATTTAGTATTTAATAACGATATTATGGTAGAGAATTTATGGTTTGAAATATGTAATTTTTCTAAACATTTATTCACCCTCTGAATTTTTTTTAGAAATTCACTATTTAGTCACATAAATTAAATAGTGAAAGCAAAATGTTAAATGTATTTTTATTTGCTTGGCAAGTTAATTTTTCAATCTTTTACACCATACAGCCGAAGAAACAAAGATACCTATACTGGCCGGTATTAAAAAAAGTCCGAAGAAACCATTCCCGTCAAAAGAGAAACATTGAAAAGATTGCAGTAAAAATAACCTCTCCATGAATATTTAGATAGCTAAATCGAGGGTGACAACTAAATAGCTCACCGCGATAACAAGAGCAAAAAAAATTCTCAATAGAATCTATTTTCATCCAATTCGAAATCATCAGCAGTATTTATTTTCAGTCCACCCTTTCGAACCGATCAGGTGGACGCCACCTAAAGATAAGTTCATTTATCATCATTCGATTGCAGTTTTTTTTCATTAGTATATGATCTTCAGAGAGCACCGGACCATATTTTCAAAAGGTCAAAAGTAAAGAATCACATTCATCAGGTCTTGAGCAGTGACGTTTTTTTCCCTTCTATACAGGAGGACTTTTTCTTGCGTCGCTAGTACCTTGTCGGAATAACCAGGTGTATGATGGATTGGTTCTTTATTGGGATATGGGTTTTCTGCGTGTGTTATTTTCTCACCGATCTATCGGTACCTTTGAAACTGGCGGCATTTGAATCGATTGGTTAAGGGTTCTTTATGAAAGGTTGAATCTTAATCATTATGATGTTATTGAGTCACTTTCAAAGTCTGATGGGCACTTCATTAATATCGGAATTTAAATGCTTGTGGACGAAAGCTTGAGAGGAATGCTCATTATTTTTCATATTAATTCTAATCCTTACAACTTAACCCATACTTGTATTTTTATATAAATAATTAAATGTAAAACTGTATCTAACTGCTTAGCTATTAATTTCCTAAAAGTGGACTAACCGAAAATTATTGTCACGAAAAAACCCTAAAAGAACAAATACCAAGGTTTTTTCTGTCGAGAAAAAAATACTCTTCATTGCTATAAAGATTTTGTGGATTGTGATGAAATTTTGAAGTGCCGCAGTTGTAAATTTGAAAAGAGAGGAAATAATTTTTCGACACAAGGGAAATCAGTTGGGATGCTGATCCAAAATATCTCATCCATTCTTATCAGGAATCTTACAGAACTCTATTGCGTATTTTCTTATCCTTTTAATCTGTACCTCTAGATAACTCGTGTTTACACAAGTCATTGTTCTTTTCTGAAAGTCCTTCAAAAATTGTGAATTATAAGCCCTATAGAACATTAAAGGGCGATAAAAACAATGTATGTTACAACAATTTATTGATGTTTGGTAAGAATTAAATAAAAAACTAACAAAATTTGCTACAAATATATATTTTTTCAAAAATGATATGCAAGAAAAAGATCATTGAGTAAATTTAAGTGTATAAACACATAGATAGTTATAAAAGTTTATATAAGTACATTAATTCAATAGAATATGGAAGAAATACCTTGTACTAAAGTTAAATTCGGGTTCATCAGAATATTAAAAGTACGAATAATCAACTTTAGAAATATGTATTTTAACTGGCAAATAAATAATAATATTTTATTTTATGAAAAATACCAGTTCGACACATACGTGAAAAACATTTTCTCAATTTATCCAAGAAAAATCCTGACCTATGTGTAGCATGTTTCATGTTTTAGAAATAGATAAAATGTTCATGATACTTCATATAAAAAAATGAAGGTTTTTATGTGTACATATTAGTGATTCTTAATATATTATTATAGTATAATCGCATATTTCGGAATATAATCTACTTTAAACAGTAAAAGAACAGTTAAATTTGTTCAAAAAATAATCTCACCCTTTATTTATAGTATTTGAATGAATTTCACCATACTTTAAAATTTCTAAATACATGGTTTTACAAGTCTGGGTGGGGCCTCAGAAATTGTTTATAGCGTCAAGTTCAAGTTCCCTACTCATGCAAGTTTAAGCTTGAACATTAACAGCCATATTCACAGTCATCACCGTCGGTGTTAAATCCTTGGTCAAAGAAAAATTATTCCACCAATCAGAGTCAGCAAAAAGCTAATATTTTTCTTTCTTTAGCTGATTGTTAACACCGAGGCTGATGGCTGTAAATGTTGCATTAGATATTGAAAATATTAGATTGATTGTTCTCTTAAATTGTGGAGTTTCAAGCAAGAACAATTTTTTTAAGACACAAAATACTAGACTAACACTAGATGATGTCACAACAGGACTAAGGCATGCTGTCAACACCAAGAAGTGATGAAATATGATTTACTTTTTTACTACTCACTTCTTCATCTTGTGTTAGGGCTTGTTCGGGCTCGTGTTCTTCTAATCTGACCAGGAGCTTGTCCTAAACGAAAAGAAAATTATCAGTACAACACAATTCACTGGTCTCGGTTATTCAACCGTTTATGTCCTCAAACATCTTATAATAAACGCAAAATTATGAAAACTAAAGTTTTGAAATTCATAAAATCACAACCACAATCAAAGAAAAATCCCGAGGGGATTAGAGCCTGGAAAAGTTTCAATCTTTCAGTCACATTAAAATCTTTATTTTTTTTATTTCAATAGTTTGTACTATTTGAGTCAGATTTTCCACAATTAGTAAAAAAAAAATCAATTTTTGTCAAAAATTAGATTACGAAGCATTGAGAATAAATTAACTATAACAAAACAATTAAGGTATTGAAATTAAACTTATGATATCTTATGAAACAAAACTAGCCACCAAAGAAAGAAATTAATCAATCACTGTTGACAACACAGAGTAAACCATTTCTGGTCTACACCTGCACTTTTTCAATAGGTGAGGTTTTTGCAAGCATCTTATCGTTTTTTACTTCATTTGCATCAATCGATATAGTAGTATTTCTTTCCCTATCCATCCGTAAACGTAAAAACTAATAGTTTTCTAGTTAATCGATAGCATGGTAAACCATTCCCTTACGTCATACTTCGAAAGTCTAGTACTCCTTCTTCAGGTGATGTAATTCCATGTTTAAGTTTCTTAAAATTTCTCTTCTCTTACCTATCGCATATCAACTCTCACTTGAAATATACGTTATTTTGATTTTGTTGAAGGTTTCATCAAAAATTGTCGCTAATAAGAAATTCAGAGACTGAAAATATAAAAACAAACAAAAACCTAAAATTCAACAAAATTTAACGTTTTTAATTTTTATTATGAGAAATACGGATAGAATAGATTACAATATTTGGCATGTCAATAAGTTACATTATCTTAAAATACAATTACCACCTTTATATTCCCTTTTTAATAATTAACCTACTATATGCTGTTGGAAAAAGTAAAAGAAAAATTATTATTATTTTAAAATCGAAAATACCAGTAATTTTACCATATTTAAAGGGGATTCATTCTTATTGGATTCTTAACAGGAACCAATCTTATTTACGTTACTGGTATCGCATATGTTTGCCCTCGCTCTCTTCTCCCAATGGCTACTCTATTTCGTATCAAATGGCATTTCCATCTTCCTGATGTATCCCATCTTCCTCGCCATTATCTTAAGACGCCCAGGGTGGGGTTCCCGAACATCACTCTTATCATGGGTCCCTTTGCCAAAGAGAAACGCTAAGTAATAACTTGCCCAATCATGTTTATTACGTTTCATTGGATACGCCTCAATTCTCATTACCCTGCTCATCCCTGCTTCCATTGCAATCCGATAAGATGGAAACTCAATATAGCGATCTGTGTGGATACTAAATATTAATATATTAATGTTGAAACTTCCGATTTTAATGCTAGATACTAAGGTTTGCTAATGTGTGGAAGGTTAATGGGAATTATTGTGTGTCTCTGGGACAACTTAAGAGTGCATTTGGTTCTTATTTTACAGGGAAGTAACTTTGTAGGGGTTTTAGTATCAAATCTTGGAAGATTTCATAATTTAACAGATTTCATTACATTTTCCTGAAAGTTGTGTTTGATCTTATTATCGTTTTGTAATATTTCTATCTCTTTTTTATCTCTGAACTCCTTAATAATTCCTCAAAACAACTAATTGTGATTTTTCAAAAATATTTTTTAATTGAAAATAGTTTCAATATGCAGTAGTAAAAACAATTACGGGTTCCAATTTAATTTGTGCCTGCAGTTTGTTTCATACTTTTTGTAATTTACTGTACCTTTTATTTAAAAATGCATATTTACTGAACGAATTCGTCAGTTAGACTCTACAGAACTAGTCTAAATGAGAAAAAAACTTTAATTTAACTGTGTAAAGAACTGCATAAGTGGCCGTAAACAAGTGGTATTGATTATAGAATTGTTAGTCGGCTATTCTTTCTGTAACACACTCATGTTAATTTGTTCGAGAAGAAGATTTTTAATCGTTTTAAGGGGACACATACCTTTTAAAAGTCCAAAATGGAGGGGAGAAATGGGTATCTTTAAAGGGCTGCAATTTTTTAAATATTGCATACCTGGATTAGATTTCAGGTGATATGGTTAATCAAACATTCTTTTATTGAAAAAAGTTCAACGAAAAAAATTTATTAATTTTTTTTTAAATAGAGGTTATCGTGAAACATAATTTTTAAGTCCATTTTTTAGTCCGCGCAGCTTTTTAAAAATACTTGATATTTTCACCCAATTTTTTTTCTGGAGAAAGGGATATATATAATCTTTAAATTAATGAAGCAAGAAACCTCTATGTTAAATTTTAAAACAGTAATAAAATTTTTAATTTGAATTTTGTAAATTTTGAAAAAAAAATATCACTTTAAATGCTTATAAAATAAAATATTCTTATTCAAATGACAATCTGGTTCATTAATGTAAAGATAACCATGTTAAGAAGATATGGTGAAAGTTTCATTAATATCCATCAAATAGATTTTAAAATATCATGCGCTGATTATGAAAAAAGGACATTCTGAGAAAATTAAAGTTAAAGATGAAATTCACACTATTTGTTTAATAACTTCTGTTCTAATTAGAATATTCGTATGCGTTTTTTTTTAAACGATTCAGAAAGGTTTGTTCCATTTTGTAAGACAATAAAAAAAAAAATTCGATTTTTTGAAGCTTTAAAAGGTATGTGACCCCTTAAGACACTCATGTTTAGAAAAACATGTACTGAACATAAATCCTGAATAAAAATCATGTAGATAGAGATAAGATAACTGTCGCTTTTTCTCTCTCACAAAACTGCAAAATCAATAACATACTGCAACAATGCAGCTTTCTTCCTAACAAAACGTTAATAAATTTCGGTCAGTGTTGGAAAGATACCAAAACTAGTCAAAGTCATGAGTTCAAAAAAGGTTGAATATCCTCCAATTTTTCTTTTTGCTCTACAACTTCTGCTTACTCTCAGACGTTCAGTGCATTTTCACGGTTCGTTTCCGTGGTATTGCACACCTTCGAAGAGTTGCCACCCGCACAAAACTTCAACTTGAAATCGTTTTTCCCACCATTCGGGCGAAAAATAAAGTATTCCTGGAATCCCACTCCATCATCCAGCCGCACTGAAAAATGATGCGTTGTCATGGCAACCAGCATACAGACGTCATAGTCACGGAAGACTTCAGCCAAGTTGCATGCAGCTATACTTAGAACCCGAGGATCAACAGTGAGACCAAGAAACACGCCTCCGAAGTTTCTCCGTTCGTGGGAGGAGGAAGAATTATTTCTTCACTTTCCCCATTTCTTGGAGGAAATAACTTTCTATTTTCTCTGCTTTTTCACGGGTTTCAGATTCGATGCTGCGATTTGATCACTCTTGGATTAAGGCATCGAGGCTTCCATTTGTTAAAAGGAAGTTGACGGAACCGAGGTACTGGAAGGGCCAATAGTAAAATAAGGGGATTTAATTTTCCCATTATGAACTGGGCGTAACTTCTTTACTTATTTCGCAATATTTAACCAATCATGTATTTGCTATAAAGAATTATGGAAACATTTACTTCAGAAGCACCCCTGCGTAGTAAGTCGTTGTAATACCGGAAAGATCATCTATACATTCTAAAGTTAACAGAAATTATACAAAATAAAGACAAAACTGATGACACATATCTTCTAATGACTTCTTTCTCTTTGATTGACGGAGACCAATGTTTCAAAATCAAAATTTTATGTCGAATATCGGAATTTAAATTTTTACGAGTTTCGCCATATGCATTTCTCGACCCCTCAATATTTTCTGAAAAGGGGAAAAGTATACACCCGTAAAAAAGGAAATAGATATATCAGTGGTTCGCAACCGATGGTCCGTAGACCATAAGTGGTGCGTAAAATTGTTGAAAGTGGTCCGCTAAGAGGTGAGGTACCATGACACTTCTAAAATATTTGGGGGTTATCTACAGAGAAATTAAGATATCCTTGAGAGACAGCCAATCATGGTTATTAGTAAAAGTGAATCAAAAGGGGTTAAGATCAAAAATCCTGAAGAGCAAAGGAAAGCTTAAGGGCAGAGATAGGTTCAAGAACAAAAAGATGTTGAAGTGCAAATATGGATCTTGAAGAGTAAAGAAATGAAAAGAGCTAAGGGATTCTGTAGCGCAGAGAGAAATGGGCTTAAAAGCACAGGGAGGATAAAATGTTAAGAAATACTAAAAGAGGCTCAAGAGCAAAGGGATGCCCAGGAGCAAAAGAAAAGCTTAAGAGCAAAGCAGCGTTAGAACTTGGAAAAAAAAAACCACTGGTCCGCCGGACCAGTGCTTTGCAAATCTTACTGGTCCGCAACAAAAATCACTGGTCCGACAAATTAAAAAGGACCGGTTTAAATATTATACAGTAACTATTGCACAATTGCACTGAATGTGTGTACCAAATAGTAATGTTAAAAACTAATACATATTCAATTATATTTTTTCTTTTTCGCCGCGGTCTCCCCTATCCCATATCGCCACATTTCGGGTTCTGTCAAAAATATGTACTTGCTTCACCAAATGCAATCATCAAACGCACTTAAAATACCTCTATCACTGAACAACCCGTCTAAATGATTTTACAAAAACGCCACTAGAACTGGAGGGTGGGATGTTTTTTCACCACACACACACTGGTCCGGCGGACCAGTGATTTTCTGATTCCACTGGTCCGAGCCGTTTTTTAGTTGTCCCGGACCAGCAAAACACCCCAATTTCGAGCGCTGGAGCAAAGGTATGCTAAGAAGCAAACTGATGCTAGAAAGTAAAAGGATGCTTAAAGAGGCACAAGAGCAAAGGGATGACAGTGAGCAACGAGGTACAGGATAAGAGTGATCTGTAAATGATGATACTTTACTTTAGGTACAATCTAATTTCTTAGAGTTGGGAACCCTTGATATAGTAAACGTAGATTGACTGAGGTATTGATGATACAGTTTCTATTTACATTACTTAATATTTGATAGTTAATTAAAATAAAATAAACCACAATTTGAGAAGTAAATTGATTCGCTTTTAAGATTGTTATTATGAATATGGTAAATAAGTACAATTCTGCTCATCAAAGGAAAAAACTTAAGTTTATGTATTTCACAAAACGAAAAAAAAAAGGCTTTCAAAGCATTAAAGAGGTATTAAATCGAGAAATGGAAATCTTCAGCATAATGGAGCTTACCCCAAAATAACCCACTAAAAGAACGCATTTGAGAATCGCCTTGACCGAGTTACCAAGAGGTAAATTTCATTACTGGAAGCTAGAGTTTGTTGGAAGTGACATCAGAAAGAATGAATTTGTATGTAAATACAGGAGAAGTAGGGTCTAATAAAGTAACTTGTACATGTACTACGTTATTTTCTAAACTTCTTAGATGCATATAGTCATTCGTCAGATATTTTCAAACAAATTAGCATTATTTAATTTAATTAAAATCTTTAAATTAACTCTTTAGACTAATTAAGTCTAAAATTTTTCTGCATATTAATCCTTTAAACTTTTATGTTCTCTTAGTAATAGCGTGGGACATGATAATGCAATCGTAAAAATCTTTATGAATAGCCTTTTCAGTAAATTCTAATTTTATCTATGAAATAATTTTCTTTTCTTAGTACGCACTTGCGTACCTATATCATTACTTTTAATTTACCCATTGAGCTAGATTTTTTCAACGAAATTTTGAAATGAAACTCACAAAATAACCTTCGTTTTGATTTGTATGCTTTTATGTTCATTTTGAACCTTTCAACCGCGAATTATACCTACTTAAGGCAATTGTCTGTTTCACATTGTTCACAATAAACTTTCCCTTTTTTTTCTTCTTTAGAAGTGGAAATGAAATAATATTTTCCGAATAATTAAAAATCACACATGAATCAATCGTGAAGTGAATGAGGTTTATTAGTATGTTATAAGAGATAGCATAATTTTAAACTCGAATTTGAACGTTTCTCCCAGTTGTTTTCCATGTTATTTAAAAAAATAATTTTAAATTAGAGCTTTCCGTTTCAAAGGGGCAGAAAGTCCAACGAAAACTGTAAAAAAAACTTCCAGACCTCAAGTTTTTAAAATGGAAAACTCAATAAACTATAACACAACATATCGAAAGAAAAATACTTTTTTTTTAAAAAAGAAAGAGAGTAGGGGAGAGGGGGGCACAGTTGAACAAAGGGTACATTTTTGGGGATTCGTTCATTTGCCCGACATTCAACTTCCTTCGTTCCCCTTGTATCGCATTGGCGATGATGATGATGATGATGTCTGGCAAACGTACTTGTCGGGCAACTGATTGTCTGAATTTCAAACCAGACCCCATTTTTGACTATTTCTCCATATATTTATAAAATATTTAAAAAAAAAACCTGATTTTTTCATAAGTTTACAGCATTCCTGAAATTTTGGTACCCTTAGATTCCTCTTTAGATGCACTTTTGAAATTGAATTTAACATAGAGGTATGTTGTTTGTTTTAATGAGCCCCATGTAAAAATGTGCCCCCCTCTCCCCTACACGATTAACACAGTGGATTTTGTAGAAAATTTATTCTCCAAAAGATACGAGCCAAACCTTCAAAACGTTCTCAACACATGTGTCATATCGTAAGGAAAAAAAAAAGAGCAAATCCAAAACCTGACCTTCAAACATCAATTCCTTCAACACACTCCCCCCTCAAAAAAAAAATCCCCAATGTTTACGCGGAAGAGAGGGAGAGGGAGGAAGGAGAAGGTGAACACGTGGAGGGAGATTCCTCCTCATCCCCGGATGGATCGATGAGCGGGAGGAGGATGCTTGACCCCTGACATTCTCTCCGCGGTACCTGGCGGGCTGCCCACGCGGAGGGGCCCCGGGCGCTATTATTTCGGATCGCTCGGACAGTGGGTGAGATGAGGATATGGTGAGATGTTCCTCCATGTTGGGAGTGTAAATGAGTGGGTAGAAAGGGTGATGTATTGTTGTGTTGGGTGGTAATATTGACGTAAAATAAAAGTTGCGTTGGAAAGCCCTTTTGTGGGGTAAATATAAAATGTGTTGTTTCGAGGGTACTATGCACTGTTAAAAAAGAAGTGGTTAAAATGAGAACAAGTACTTGACTTATTTATGACTTATTTAGGGGGGTCCATGGAGGACCAAGCACTGCGACCTGAGGTCTATTGTACTAAGAACAAGTACTTACTGATTGCTTTTTTTTTAGCGATTCGACTTGAAAATGAGAATTTGTTGGTCTCAATTTTACAGGGGTGCTACTCTTTTTTCTCCGTTTTTTTTAATCCAGGAATTCCGAGTGTTATCGAAATTTTCGAAAATCCAGAGCTTAACAAGAAAGTGCACAATTAGGTCCAATTAAAAATAAGTGTAGGGGTGCAGCATTAACATTTTTTATGGAGAATCTGGTATTATATCATTGATGTAAGCGCGATTATATAGTAGCTACGTCATAGTAAAAAAAATCATGGGAGGAAAATTCCTTCAGAACAAGAAATTTTTAAAAAATCTGTAAAAGTTCTGGATTTTGGAGCATTCCGGAATTTGGGATTCCGGATAAAAGGTTTGTTACTCTAACAGGTTTCCGGAATTTCGGGTTGAAGTCAGTAACACCCCTGTTTTTAACTACCTGCTATATAAAAGTTCCTCAAATACCTAAATGAATTTTATTTTATTTTAAGTACAATAAATTAAACATTTATAGAGAAGGTTTTTAATCATGGTAAAGTAGGTTTTTTTTACGATACAACTTCTTCCATCAAAAGTCAGGAACTACTTAATTGCGTTGCATGAGTAGGATAAGTATTTCAAAATAAAGAATATAAGTTTTTCAACGTATAGTTTATTTGCAAGTCAGTTTCACTCGGAATAATTTGTTTGAAAATAATAAATTTGTCTCAATGCGTACTAAGAAACTAGATTTTACAGTGCGCAGATAGGAACTTTGTCCGATGGATAAATTAACAGGGGATACAATGTAATAGCGCACTAATTATAAATGCTAAACGTAAGCATAGGATTGTTTCAGGGACGCTTTGATCCCCCTTCGTCAGTGCAGGAAGGAAAGGGAGAAGGAAACACTTTCATTTGTAGAAGAATTTGTTTCCAACCCACACACAGATCTTGTAGCAATAGCTCTTCTCCATTCCCTGTTCTGACGAAGGGGATCAAACGTAGATCAAAGCATCCTCGAAACCACTGGATGCTTACGTTTAGCATTTAAAATTAGTTTAACGTTTCGGTTTTAATTGTGTGGCTTGCGTCGGTAAAGCTAATTTAAAGGAGGGTAAACGAGGGTGGTAATAATTAAGTGCTCATCAGCAGTATCTCGGTGAAACAAGAGCTATTATTTCTGTAGAAACTTTTGCACCTTTGGGTGAAATGTCGGATTTAAATCGATTTTTCAGTTACAATTGAGTTTAATTGTGTTTTCTGCAGCAAATGGGGTGATAGTTATTGACGGAGCTACTAATATTCGATGTAAAAAGAATGAGCTTAGCTAAGATATATTAGGTAGGATATTAAAGAGAAATAGTTTGTAAGTCGGCTCGTGAGTGTGAGAGAGAGTTACAAATGGAGACAGTGGCATCCGAATAAACAGAGTGCAATTAACTGCATGCAAATAGATGCACAGCAAATATGTAGATGTTCTAAGCATATCTTCTACAAGCGTTGGATAGCCAAGGAGAAATCTAGGAATTTATCCCCTCTTCCAAAAAAGTAAGAAATTCTTCTTTTTCGACCATAAAACATTATCTGTTCACCCTCAAAACTGTGTATCCCTCAAAACAACAATTTCCCCTCCGAAATGTTTATCCTCCACTGCATACCTGTGATAAAAACATAAAGTAGGTGACCCTGTGCATTGGATTACATATAATAATAGATAATCAAACTGATAATAATGATAAAATAATAATAATAATAATAATAATAATAATAATAATAATAATAATAATAATAATAATAATAATAATAATAATAATAATAATAAATAGACTAAACGATATTGCTTTTAGGAAGCAACAATAAAGTGTCATGGAACGAGTTAATATCTAATATTAAAATAAGTATATTTGCTTCTTCACATTTCGTTATTCTAGGAACTCCCAATAGTGCAATCTTAATAAAAAAATTTTTGTTGGTACTACTTAAAAGTATTAAAACTATGATCGAAATAGTTCTCCTTTAAGAATAATAAATGACCAAATTAAATTCCCCATCTTGAGTTTTCTATTATAGAAGCTGAAATAGTTGGTCAGGACAAAAAATTTAGAATTAATTAAAATCAGTTTTTAAAAATTTGCAGAGGGCAAAACAGGTGATAGATTAGGGCTTTAGTATGTCTCTTTATATGAATTCAATCACTCAATGAGAATGAGGTAAAAAATCATACTTTTCTGATCATTGTTCTTTCTTGTATACAGCTTTTAAATGATCATTTTTAATTATGGACATTCATCAGTAGCATACATCCCATTCCCCTATGAAGCTGTATAATAAAACTCGTATAGCACAAGAAGACATCAATAAACCTCACAGCTCTCTCCTCACGAAAATCCTCTTGACAAACCAGACGTGTCCGTCCGTCATGATTTATTCGTGGAGGGCGTGAGAACGAGGGCCGCAAAAAACACACGGCGGCCACTAATGACGTCACAGGTAGTGTTTATGATGCGGGGATATTTTTAGTCACGGGCTATGTTTAGCTCCCGAACGTGATTGCCCCGGTTGCGTGAAATAATTTACTCATAATTGTCGGGGGAGGATGAAATTGGAAAGGATGCTGGGGGAATAGTGTCCATTTATCCCAAGGACGTTTTTATTTTCGTTTTTATAAAGGGGGGAAGAGAATCATTGAGCGATGTAATTAACTTCAGTGGCGGTTGTTATTTTTGAGATATTATCTCTGGTGGGAAGTAAGAGTTAGGGTGAGTGGTTTAATTAAAGTTAATTAGGTCTGGTTTGGGATGGTTTAGTGTCGTTGCCCTTTTTGTTCAATTTAACCAGGAATGAGGAGGGTTAACTGGAGGGATATTTGGTACTTTTCTGTTTTGCGAACTGTAAAAAATCACCGAATTAGTTTTTGTTCCACAATGTTGTGCAAAAATGCAAATTCTAGTTATTAGTAGCTACAAAGATAGTTGGGTAAATTTAACTGTTAATGATAGATTATTGATTTTCACTGTACTTATAAACGGATGAATGACTGTTTAACACTTTAACTGGTTTTTCTGATTTATTTCATTTTGAAACCGAATTAATTTATTTGATCAAATTTTTATTCAATTATTTATTTATTTGTTATGATCAGATTCGAACAGGTTTTAGGAGCTTTAGATAAGTGATGTGAAACCCGCATATATGCCCCAAAAATATTGAAGGACCAAATTATCACTGGTTTAGAAAAATTTTGCGGCATGATAACTTGTTAACTATTAAAAATTTTAGAAAAGAACTAGAAAGAGTAATCAGTTGTTAAAGGTAAAGCACAGTAACAATGAACAATGACACCATACAATACCTTGAGCATTGCAAAATGTAGTACTGCTATGATTTTTAAAAATTTCTGATCTTTTTATTGACGGTATATTATGATCTTTCATGTCATACACCATTCCAATGCCATTTATAGTTCCTTAATAGTGAATTTGAAATGGCCATTCTGCTTTGGTAATAATTGTTTTATTTTTATTCACATAATGTATCCATAAAAGCTAAATCCTTATGATTTTGATTTAAAGAATAGTATGCCTGGAACGGAACGCATTCCTAAATATATTCCTATCTTAATAACCACCCTCGACATTTATTAAAAATATTATCAAACCGTAAATTTAAAAGTTTATAAATTAAACTAAATTTTCAATCATGGCCCATTTTTACTTTCAGACAGCTTAAACCTGTTACACATTTAATACTCCGAAAATTATCAAAAGATTAAACGAAGGACACGCCCTTAACATGGACATTTAAGTGTCAAGGTTGCGTCAAGTTCTTTAGTCCTTCAAAACTATGCTTATTATTTTTACTGACTTACATAACATAATGTAATACCAACGCTTAAAAACCTAGTTTGAATTGAAAGATCTCATGGTGTGACTTTTAAACATCTGACTTAAGGAAGTTTCCAGTCACGCGCATAAAACTATTCTTTACAGCTCTTCAAAATGGCAAAGTAGACGAAAAAAAGACGCATTCAAGCATCATTCAAGCATCAGGCATCATAGAAAGTGAAAAAGTGTTTTTTTTTTTTTTTTTGTTCCTGAGGCATTTACTGCCGGATGTTCTCCTTAAGACACCAGTCGATGTTGGTGAAAGTACCACTTTTCGGCATAACTGGTATGTAAAAAGGTGAAATATTCTTGGAAAAAGATTCTTCACCGATTTTTCCTGTTCAGAAAAGAGATAAAAAGTAAGCGGTAGGGCTATGAAAAAAGGAAAATATCAGTTCTTTTTCGAATAAAAAAGTATGTTTGATATTTTCATGGCACGGAAAAGTGAAAACGCGATGCAAGAAGTTGAAAAGTTTTGTATTTTTTTTTTAAATCTTTCGGGGCATAATGCCACATTTGCCACATATTTTATAAATTTCTTTTAAGTTCTTAAGTCACAAAGTATACATAAGGTTTACACTCATGTACTTTTTATAAACAAGTTCCTACTACTTAACACCACTTTCCTTAGGTTCAAGAATTTTATGGTTATGGTTTATATATTTTATATTTTTTTTACAAGAAACACAACACAATAATTTATAATTTTAATTCCCTTGGAGATGGAGATTAAACATCAGCATTATCAATGTTGATTAGAAAATATCAAGAAGTAACAAAAGGGGGATCATTAATCGTTCTTTGCTGAGAATTTGATTTCAAAAAGAGATTTGTTTCATAGATATACTACAAGTAAATAAATATTTTCCTTTTGAACTTTAAAAAGTCACTTGCGTTTTTTATACCTTAAAATGTTAGTTGTTTATTATAAAAATAAACTCTATCGAAATTAGAGTTTTGTAACATCAAAGTCGTTAAATCTGTGTGTCCGAAAGTACTGTGGTTGGTCATTGCACAGTTTACCATGGGTCCAGGTCATTTGGAGACTACTTCCTTCCCCTTCAGAGACATAGCAAAACTGTGTAGGGGGGGGGGCGATAGATGGTGGCAGCATCTATCTTCCGAGGCTTAAGTTAGACTCCTGCCATTTATGAGCCTCACTTTCTCAGGAGCCGCCTCTCTTAGCTCCTGAACGCCTTTGCGGAAGGAGCTTCGAAATTCCGAGTGGCATTAGAAACAACAACCAACAAAGTACGTAGGTTACATGCAAACAAAATTATAACAAAAATAGACTGTTTTTTAAAATTAGTAATGAAAAATATTTAGAATCAAACATAGAAACTTTTTTTCAGTAGAAAACTAGAATCATAACATTAGAATTGAACAATTAAAATCAAGTTTTTGGCTCTCTACATTGTGCACAATGAAGAACTAAAGCACTAAAAAAGATAAAGAATTCTTTTAAAAAAATCAACGGACTTAAAAGTTCACAATAAGGGTTTCAATTCTACCGAAAGAAAGCATTACAAAAAAAAATACCTTCCGATCGAACCAAAAACCCAGTTTATGTTCCTTTGTGAGTCAAAAGATTGAAAAATATAAAGTCAGTGACTGCTGCCATCCCAATGTAAATAAACCCATCGTCCCGAAACTAAGTCATAAAGTGCGTGACGCGCACCATCCAAAGGACCCTTCCACAAAAGGGAATCGGAAAGGACCCATCGGAAAAGACCATAAAGAGAACGGGAACCTTAAATTTTACGAGCGTAAGAGGATCTCGGAGCCTCTTTCTTAAAGAGAAGTTTGTCCGTGAAATGTGCTTAAGGGAGATTCCCTGCTCTTTGGATGGTGCTTGTCCTGGTTATCTTGGCCTGGAGATGGAATCTATGGTTAGTATACATAAAAATGGTGCTCTTAGTTTATGTTTGCATCTCATTAAATTTTACTTACCTTACTTAGAAAAAGTTAAATAGAGAAATAAATTGAATGAAATAAGTTGACGGATAATTTTTCATGGAACTTTGTTTGCCGGATATCATCTTTTTTTTATTCTTGAAAGTGGTCAGTGCGAGTTATGAATAATTTTCAATTCGTCACAGTCCATCTAAAAACGTGAACCCAACCAATACTCATTACCTCATCTTTTAAACACTTTAGTGCATGCTGTTCTTCAGTTAATATTCAAGAACGAAAGATAAGATGAAAATTCTACATCTGTGTTTGAATGGAGGGTACTTAAGGATTAGCCGGACGCAAATATCTTCAATCGGATTATATTGGAAACGTTTAATTATTTACACATAAGAATATAACAAAAATTAAAAGAAGCACTGCTAATTGAGATATTTTAATGGTGTTTCATATTGATATTTGATTACTTTTAACAATACAGTATAAAACTCAACACTTGCACCCGGCTAATCCTAAAAAGTATCGAATAGAGTTTTATAGCCTACTGAAAGTTCTCCAAAGGAAATATTTCTTCAAGGAAGGGATATAGATTATTTAAAGATTTGTTATTAAATTTCACCTCTTCAAAGAGAAAGGAATTAATAATAAAAAGATTAGAAGAGGATTGAAGATTTAACGTTAGAAAAAATACTACAACTGTACATATAGCAAAATGCAAAAATGTACATATAGTGGCAATTCATTTATGATGTCACTCTTTAAAGGGCAAGAATTGTAACATCATACACTGTAAATCAACAATAAACCAAAAAATATATTTTCTTTTTTAATGTAACTTACACAGAGGTATTATCAACATTATTATAAAATTTATAAATTCAAAATAAAAGTTCATTTTAACATTATAAAAGTGGGATACACTTCAGCTTGAACAAAAAATTTAAGGTTCCATGTTCTTTTGCTTGACATACTTAAAAATAGGAAAGCTTATGTGACATAAAGAGGGAATGGTATGGTGAAGTGTGACACTTTATGATGGTATGGGGTAGTGAGGGGTCGAAAATGTGTGACATCACCATTTATGGATGGCCTCAAAAACAAACCCCCCAACGTACTTCTTAAAAGTACTCCCTAACACAGGTTCATAGAAGGCTCTTTTACACGACGTGATAAGAAAAATGAGAGAACTGAATTCATCTAAGCTATGTAGGTTTAAAAGGCACAAATTTCCCCGTTACACTCTCGTACAATATGCTCGGGCTTTTTAACGATTAAGGAGCTGTTTTACATCTATATTAACAATAGTTTGAAAGCCGAAATTTCCATTTAAATTACTTTTTCATCGGAAATAACATCCGACTTTAACACTTTTTGATGCATTCTGTGAACTGAAGATTAAACATACAAGTAGATCGAAGAAAACAACGATGGACTCTTCCAACGCCACAAGGTCGTAATCAAGGGGGTGGTTTTAGGGGTTCAAACCCCTTCCGAAATTTGGACACCAATTTTTATATTGTTTTTTCCTGAAAAATTATGTGGCTTACAAGGAGTGGTGTCTCAATGAGTCTCAAAATGAGTTAAAACACTACTTTTAAGAGTAAAAATTCCAAAATTTTCAGAAAAAGGACCCCAAACCCCCTCACAAAATTTTGTTACTATATTATACTGGGTTTCTTTGAAAATTCTGCCGCTTACAGAGTAGTGCTCTTAGGGAGTAATCCAAAAAGGCCTCAAAACGAGTTAAAACGGCATTTTGAAGGAGAAATTTCCAAAATTTTTCTGGGGGAGGACCCCTACTAGACCCTCCAATTTTGAAATTAAGTTCGCCAAATTTTATATAAAATAAGAAATTTATAAAAAATTACGTTTCATTTTATATAAATTTTTTCACCTTAAAAACAAAGTTGGATTAAGTTTTTTAAAATCTTTATATTTTGCATGGTTCTATTCGCTACTTAATTATGGAGCTATCATTCGGGGAGGGGAATATAGATCCAATCTACAACCTTTAATTTCAATACAAAATAAATTATTTAAGCTTCTTAATCATCAATCTAATCCCCACAATTTTAGGTTTCTTAATTTGTTACCATTAAGACATAATGCATTTTATCGTATTTTACTTTATATTTTCCGCAATAAATCTCTTTGTAATTTTAGAACTAGGCAATATAACACTAGATCATCTGATTTATTTGAAATTCCAGCATTTTCTAAGGACATATTTCGTAGGCATTTCTTTTATCTAGCACCTAAACTGTACAATTGTTTACCTACCAATTTAACTCAAACAAACAGTTACCCTGTTTTCAAAAGAAATCTTTTTAAATTTTTAATTAACATCGACGACCTGGATCTGTATTTCTCCTTCCTTTGAAGCATATTTTTATCTTTAATGTTACCCAGCTTTTTGCCAGCCTATTTTTTATATGTGATTTTTTGTAGGTTTTTTTTCTTCTTTTTGTTTTCTTTTCTGTTATTTTCATTACTAAATTGATGTACAATTTCTTTATTACGCCTGGACGGGAAAACATTTTTTCCCCTTGGCGTATCACATATTCGTTTGTATTATCTCATATTTTCTATTGTTAAATAAAAAAAGATTGATTGATTGATTGAAAGTCATCTAAAACTTGACGTAAAAAGTACTCGTAAGGAGGTACCTCAGAAAAAATGTTTGGACCAAACCCCTCCTGAAACAAAAGTCTAGTCGCCAATCCCATTCATCGAGGAACACGGTACATTTTCTCGTTGTGCAAGAGTCTTCTGAAACACTAAAGAAGACAATGTTCCTCTCTACTCAATTTAGCACGTGCAAGAAACAAATCGCCTATTGAAGAAGGATCCGGAATTAAGCACCCCCTGCGTGCGGAACGGCCCCCGTGCGTGCTCCCGTCATATCGCCCTTCATCATCGCTGTCCCCTAAGCACTGTGATAAAAAGCCACGTGATCCCCAATCGATGGGGATTCCGACGACCACGGGAATCTCCGGCCGTTCCGCTGCGACAATCTGATGGGCTGTTTTTGTCAAAGGGTTGGATTTTTTTAACCTTTAATTACCGAGTTATGAAAAAATACTTTTCTATGAACTTTCTTATACGTCATTTCGGGTAGAAATGTCTCGCACATGCATTCAACATAATGAAATTTTCTCAGATAAGTGGCATTAGCGTATAGGCCACAACAAAAATGACTAAGGTATGAAAATTTAAACAAATCTTGTTGTAATATTCTTTCCTACAGATAAAACCCTTTTCAATAACGTTTTGTATAATTTAAAACACTAGGGAGCTACCGCCCCCTGCTCGCTATCGCTCACCAACCCCCGTCCTCACGAAACACAGCTCACTGAACTTAACATTTGGGTCCGGACATTTTGATACCAGAAATGTGTCATTCGGATCAATAATTAAAAAGTTTTTCTCTGGAAACCGTTCACCAAAAACATTTTTTTAGAATAGAGAAATTATAAACACAAATAGTAATGATTGAAAATATGTATGATTACTAGACTGGCTATAATTTCCCTTCCCTGTTCGAGGAATCCAATGGACTCTAACCGTCTGACGTCACACGGAACCAACACGTGACCTACTGAGCTTGTAATTGGTTACCACAGATACTACACTAGTGGATCTACTAGTGTAGTATCTGTGGTAACCAATTGCAAGCTCAGTTGTAGGTCACGTGTTGGTTCCGTGAAGTCTCGAACCAGGTAGGCGGTTAGAGTCCATTAACACCCTCTGAAGTTATTGACTTTCTTAAGATTTTGTGAACCAGTATACAATGGGATGGATCAAAATAGAAGTCAAGAACTATTTTAGGCGATAATCGATTAAAGATTGTTAGGAAAGATGTGGAAAATATTTTTGGTTAATAGAGATATTCAAATGAAATTTTGAGTAACCTTAAGACAGATTCCTAAATCTCAGTGTGTGTATCTTATCTATCACTGTGAATTTCTCCTCCGTGCAAAGTCTTTTACCCTCCAATAATGTCAATTAACTGTTACTCCACTTTAACGCTCCTCTAAGTGACAGTTTGAGACACATTTCTCTGTTTAACTGCATAAATATTTACAACGTGCAATTCTAATGTCTCTTATAGAAGGATTAGGATACGAGATTTTCTCATTATTTGTGTCCCATTCATATTTTATACTATTTTCTCGTAAATTGATGTCTATTGATCGAAAGACCTACTTTTTGGTTCACTGAACAACACAATGTTTGAACTCTCTCCTCTGATATTATCTCTAATCTACTCTGGTAAGAATTGGTCTTACAACATTACAAGCATCACTTTGATTAAACGTCGGCGTTTTCAATATGTAATCTCAAGTCATTTTTCATCACTGATGGTTCTTTCAATTTGATTCTTAGAAAAACAATTTTATCATTCTTAACACAATAACATTTAGACATTAACATGTGTCCGAAGATAATTTTACGACGCACTATAAAAAAATATATATATTGTAAAAATAAGTAACTTTAGCACATTGGGTTAAGTGCACTCCATTTCAAAACATAAACTCAATTTTTATATGTTGTTAATGTTAAGAAACAACTCGTTTTCTTTGAAAATTTCCCAAAATACTGTAACAAAATCATTATTTTTTATAAAGACTTAAAACTAATGAACCATCTAAAGCTAAAGCATGTTAACATTTGTAACAAAATTATAAGAAAAATCTCTATATTCTTTATTTAGTTTTTATACCTAAAGTATCCACAAGATTGTAATAGATTGTGTAGATAACAACAGTAAAGGCTCCTGCAAAAATATACAGGATATCAGTTTTGCCAGATTTTAGTGATTAGCTGATATTTTCTTGACTGTAGATAAAATCTTATATTGTGAAATCCCGAAAAAAACGTATTTATACTTAAAACTTGAAATACAAAAATATGGAAAATATCTCTCTTAGCCTTTTTAATTTCCTTTTCCATGAAAGAAAGAACAGCGTATTAGATTTAACTGAAGAGCCCATGTCCTCAAAGGGACATTCTGTGAGGGGAACTCTTAGATTCCATTACCAGATAGGCATTGTTATTTAGGAGGAGAATGAAATAGGATTGCGGGGAATCTTTGAAAAAAAAAAGATAGGATTCCCAAGAAAGGGTGAATGAAATGACTTTACCGAACCGAAATGAGAATTCAATCAATTGGGTGACGACAGTCTGACGTCATCTTTTCCTCTGAGACCCATTTAAATGTCTCCGGAACCTTGACCATTCGGATTATACCACTTACAGATAGAGAATGTCATTTCCCGAAATATTTGGCTGGGTTCGCTGGGCTTGGAATGGAAACGGGGAATCGCGATAATAGCTCAGACGGGGTGGGGGTTCTTGTACGTTTTGAGTAGCGATGGATCTGATAGTATTCCTTCCAACTATCCACATAATTAGTGTAAAATAATAAAATATGTTTAAAATAACAAGTGCGAAGAAGGTTTTTTATGGAACTTGGAGAAACTCATCTTAGTTAGGTAAAAAAAAGTACTTTCGTTTACTAATTTTGAGTCCAAATATGAATAACTTTAAAATATATTAGTGATTGGAAACGTATAAAATATAATGCAATGTAGGTTTTTTAAACAGGTGTCCCATCTGAAATGTGAATCTTACACCGAACATATTAAACTAAAAGTCGTGCAATGTAGGTTTTTTAAATAGGTGTCCCATCTGAAATGTGAATGTTACACCGAACATATTAAACTAAAAAAGTCGTCAAAAAATAAAAAATCAAAGACAAAACTCAAAATGCAATATTTTTGTTTTTACGTACAACTTCTTTTATTTTTGTATTTAACAAATGCTCTTACTTTGAAACAATTTCAACATTTTATCTCAATGATATGAATTAAAATTTTATACAGACTAATCTTGATTTTAAAATGCATTTAAGGACGCTTTGACATTTATTTGATCTTTTTGAAACAACGTTTTGATTAATGTTGTACCTACGCCAAAAAAAAAAACGTAATGGTTTTAACCATTAAATTTTCTGGTTATTTGGTCCATTTGGTGGAAAAACTATAAATGTTAACAACTACTGAACCAAAAAAAAAAACATTTAGTAAATTATCCTGGAATAAAATATTCTTTTAGCAAATTAGTAAATTTTAATAAAGTTTCATGCATATACACTCGAAATATAATATGGTCCAAAATATCTTCAACTACTGAAGTAATAACACCACAAATTTGCTTTTCAAAAATATTTTATCAGGAAGTAAGTTCTTACACATTGAACTATGGAAAAGTATAAACTCGATTTCTCGAAATCGAAGGGACCCCTAAAAATAAATTCAAGATATCGAGTTTTCGAGATAACAAGGTGTTAATCCAAATATCAAAATAATTAGTACTTTATAATTAGTACTTTATTTCAAGGGGGAAAATATTTTTTTTGAGATTTAAAGGTTTTTGAGTTATCAAAGTTCGAGATAACGAGGGTATACTGAATTTTAAAGTTAATATCTTTAAAGATTTCTAATAACCCAAATCTGCATTTTTTAAATTTGATTCAGTATGAGGACCAACAGTATCTATGCTATTACACCAAAGTCAGATAAGACTGGTAAAAAATTTAATGCTACCTTTCAAAGAACATAAGTTTTATTAAAAACAGGAAGTCAAGGGCGCTTTAAAAATGTTATGGGTTTAGCCTCAATACAATATTCTGAATGAAGTCTATCCAAAAATAATTAGTACCTACTACCGCAATTTATAATTTTTTTCATTCTCATAATATTTCGGAGGATACCTCTAAAACCTTATTATGCATAAGGGGTATTACGGATATGATAGTACATTCAAGTGGTGAAGAGAAAAAAAAAATAAATGGCAATGTTTAAATGAATAAAGGGTAAACATCAAAAGACAGACTTAACAAAAAGACGTCCCCATGTAACCCAACACCAGAAAAAGCACATGCCCCCAGACACGTTAACGAAAATCACCACGTTGCCAACACACCACACTGAATATTTTGGCCGGGACTCAAAAAAAGCGGCAATCTCACTTCTGACTGACCATCACCACAGACACACACACACAAAAAAACAATGAATACAAGTAAGCAGCAGCTTACAACTCTACTCACGATCTTGTGATGCAAGTGGGCGAGTTCTCGCTCGGTCACCTTTCTCCTGCTCTGCTCCTGCTGCTGTTTCTTGAGGCCGGCTAGCTTGTCCACCAGGAATTTTCCTGGGAACACCAGAGCGTCCAGGCCCCTTCGAGGCATCTTCCCCTCTGCCGGACCGCTGCTGCTGCTGCGGCGGCGACCACGCGGGGGTTGCCGGACCTTCGGTGTTTGGCGACGCGAGGACGGATGGCGCCAGGGAATGTTTTCCGGGAGCTAAGTCCGGAATGATTAATTTCATACTCAGTTCAGCATTGCTTTGAGTGCGACTGCTGAGATTTTATCGTACACACGTCTGGTGGAAGATATATTGGAGTGGATAGATTAATTTTGGGGAAATATTTTATTTAATGATGAAGGAAATTAAAAGTTTTCTCAATTTATGGCTCAAAATCCTTTGGGTTTTTTTTATTCATTTTATTAAAATAATATAATTCCACCCCGTAGATGTGGGTACATAAGTACGAAGTCCTTCAAGGCGGGAATAAACATTATAAAAAATTGGTTTTAAATTGGGTTTTATTTTAAGATCGACCACGGCAAGCAAACCCGGATAAAATTTAAAATATAAATTAATTCTATTTTCTTCCTTTGAGTCAAACTTCCGCTACGCAATTTAAGAGTAGTAAAGTAATTCAGAAAACGATAAAAATATAGTTACTGATTTCATTTACTTATAAAATAGTATTGCTTTGTTTCATCTAAAAATTAAAGTATGTTGTTTTTCCCTTCAAGCATGTACTGTACATCCTTTTCTGTACCACTTTTAAGAAAATAACTTTATGGAAAAAAGGAAACAATATATCATGTCGTGAATTAAGAAGCATATCTCAACTAAATTCATTTTCCTTTTAAAATTAACTATTAATATTTATCATTATTTTTAGTTACCGATGCTAATCTGTGAAGCGACCGCAACATGTGAGATCTGTAAAACCCTCTTTACTGTGCGAAGACTTTGTATGCGGAAAAGCAAACTCTCCAGTAAGTCTTCCTCTCGTAGCGGGCGGCATGATACGATGTCGCGTTGCAGAAAATTCTCCTCGTTCAAAAGAAGTCGGATGCACTTTAGTTCTAATCGTTATTTTATGAAACAAAACATGCAAAGGATTTGTAAATAAAGCATAACATGGCCATTATATGTATTTTTTTCCGAATTACAAGTGAAACATTCTACCAATGCTTATCCAAAAAAACTGCGCTCATTTTTTATGAGAATAACTTGATAATGTTCACATGTATTAAGTTTCCAAAATTTGAAATAGGAAAAGTCAAATATCTTGTTAACATATCGGTTTGCAAACAAATCAATTGCTTAAAGAATAATGCAATTTTTCCATCTCTCTAAAACCAGATGTAAGCTTTTAAAATAAAATTTTCAAAACTACGATTCATATAATCAAAGGAGGAGGCATTAAAAATAATTGTCCATGTTGTTCAAGTCAGATAAACTGAATTTTTCTCCAAACTTTTTAATTTTTTCAGATATTTAAATTTAGTAAATGGTATCATTACAAAATTGATAAAACCAGTATAAAAACTAACAATAATTCAAAGCACTCCCCTTATTTTTTTCATATTCCTATTTAAGTTCATAAATGAAATCAAAACTCTCCAATTCAACAAGAGTCAACTCCAAATCTCTTGGAGAACTTTCCCCTCCCCAAACCAGAGATGCATGGCGAAACCTAGTCTCCCCCTCCATCAATGTTTTCAATGACGTCACACCCCAAGTCTTCACAGCCAGATCGATGGCAGCGAAAAATTCAGCGGGTCGTCTGACGGAAGTGTAGGCATTCCAATCGCCTTAACGAACTCCTATGAGCACCAGTTGGCGCTACTGCCCTACTGACGCCTCCCCCCCTCTATTCAATCGGAATTTCTTATTATTCCGATTCCGCTTTGCGCTGCGCTCATTTGCTGATTGCCCGGTCCTCATCTCTCTAATGCAAGTTGTTTTGCGATTGGTTTACATTGATTGCCTTTTCTGGGTGGTTGGTCACTCGTGAGTAGGTGAGAAGATCTATCAAAGCTGAGGTTTATTGGGATTAGATGGATGGGTTCTGTTTTTTTTTTTTTTTTTTTTTTGGGGGGGGGTTGTGTGGGTTGATTCTGTTAATGGAGTTAAGGAATGAAAGGGAAATAACACTTGTAAGGATAAGGAATACTGATATATGACGTGATTAGAAAAGGATAAATGCAAACATGTCCTGATGATTTAGAAAATTTGCTGTAGAATAGTCACAATACGCAGGAAAGGGGTGCATCTTAAAAAGCTTATTATTATTTTATATCAACGATTGATATTTTTTTGTTCAACAATAATTGATTTCCTTTCTCCTAGTTTTGATTTTTATTTTCTTGTTTGGAAAAGAAAAACATTGAAATTACGTTCAAAAAATTTTAAAACTTTGCGTTGTACTTCTCAATGTACTTGTAAAAATTAGGGTACAACTAGGTGGGCCTCATAGGACCTCATAGGAGTAAATCGGGGGAAAGGCTGAATGCAAGGGTCATTTTCATCCTTTTATACCATTTGAATAATGTCAGTAACTCCAAAGAAGTTCCGGTTTGGAGTTTTGAAAATATTCAAAGATTCTCAAAATAGAGAAACTTTTACTTCTTTTTACTTTTAATATAAAACTTACTTCACTTTTATATTAAAAAAAAGCTGTTCTAATTAAGCAACAAAGTTTTAGCAACATTATTGTTTTAGTGTGCATTAAATCGTCAAGGGATATCTTCAAATTTTTAATGGGTTTTTTAAAACTAAAAATAAATTTAAAAGATATTAATTTAAAATTTAACATAATATACAAATTATTCTCTTGGACTTAAAAAACTTTATTTTTAGATAGAAATTTTCTTAACTTTTTTTTAAGAATTTATAAGAAGAAACTTAACATTTTTAACCTAGAATTTGAAGTTTGTGCACCCTTGAAGAAGTTAATACACCTAAAAAAGACATTTAACTATTTTAGTAAAACTGGAATGGATAGTTTTAAAATGAATTATTATTTTCTGTATATCACAAATAGTTACACATTTGAACGTATCTTGAAATTTTATATTGTGCAATACCTCGCAAAATTTTACTACTGCTAACTTAGTTATTTTCATATTGATGCAAAAGTTGAGTGGATATCCAGTTCACTTAACTATAAAACGTCAAATTTTAAACTGCCATCGACAAAATAATTCTAATTTTTATTGTAATCTTTAAAAAAAACTATTTCATTACGGTAATAAAATTATAAATCACTTATATTTATTTCAGCTGTATTGCAATCAAAAAGATAAACCTTTTCACGAACATTTCTAACATACAGTCATGTAGGTAATTATTTCATAAGTCAAAAGTAATAGTAAATTCTGGTAAATTGGTTTTTATCCCAAAAAATATTGGGCATCTTCAAACAGAATTTTTAAAAACTGAACATAATACACATATTCCTCAATGTGTAAAATAAAAATTCTTTTGCAGCAACGTTAAACTTTTCTAATCTTTTTAAAGCATCCCTAAAATTCTTCAGCTGGCATTAATGGCTAAAACTGTTTATTTTTTTTCAAACTACGAACTCCAGTGTCAGGCGAGATAAATTTCCCTAAACCCAGCTCAAGGGAACCTTGAAAAAATAAATCACCCTAAATCCATCTATTCTACACCTTCTTCCGCGCTTCCGATGGAATGCTTAATGACACTGGATAGTTCGAGAAGCTCTCTCTTTTACGATGTGACAACGCGGATGAAAGCGGGTAATCTGTTACAGCTCTTTAAACGCGCCTCGAAGCTTTCACCTCTCATCAAAAATTAAACTCCGATAATGCTGTCTTGGGGAAAGGAGATATACTCTCTTTTATATAGGACCCAAAGTGAGTTAGGAAGCTTGTGTTACGGTTTTTTTTCCTCACTCTCAAATTTCTGAAGAGCTGTTGAGGATGCAACTATTTATTTAAGAAGGATAAAAAAGTATATTTGAAGATGTGTCTTTTCTTATGCTATGGACTTACCAGACAGTGACATAGCCAGTTAAAAATTTCGGAGGGGGATTTCGGTACTTTTTGGGGAAGGGGTGGCCGAAGAAGGAAAATTCTGAGTTTCGGAGAGGGATACATCCCCAAATCCCCTCTTTGCTACGCCTTTGACACCAAAGACTCAATATGAGCTGTCTTCAAAATCATTAGATCCAAAAATTCCCTTTACAGTGGTTAAATTTCTTTTGAGAGAATGGAGAATTTATTAGGTAATACTTCTTAAATCATTTTAAATGCAAATTTAAGGGGCATGTATGTTTCAGAAGAGTAAGGGGGTTCATCCCCTAAACCTAAAGGAATACTAC
Source organism: Tetragnatha montana (assembly GCA_963680715.1). Classification (NCBI taxonomy): domain Eukaryota; kingdom Metazoa; phylum Arthropoda; class Arachnida; order Araneae; family Tetragnathidae; genus Tetragnatha; species Tetragnatha montana. The sequence goes on from OY796685.1 coordinate 8,417,695, forward strand.
TCACAGTTTGAGAACAGTACTTTTTGTTTACCAGTATGTATTAAAAATTATGGGTGAATAGTCGAGCTGTTATTCACAACATTAAAGTTTCGGTAATTTAAACTTTTTTTCGACTATCGTACATGTCTGGATGTTCAGTATTTTCTTTTAAGTTCTATTTTCAACAAATATTGTTAACTTATCTTTAAATTAAAGAGTCGATAGTTACTATTTGTATTTCAAATGTGTGTGAATAGATAGCTCGGTAAAGGGCTTTATGGTTGAAGAATAGTAATATTTTTTTAGGAATTTAAAATTATTTTATGTTTTTGAGTGGATACAAAGTAAATTTAAAGAGTTAATTTTTGTACATACCAGTTTTAAATACTTATATTTATATTTTTGTTGAATATAGCTAAATAATATGAAGAAGGATTTTAGAAATGAAGTTTTTATACTGTATTCTTGACTTCTACCACACCACGGCTATGGGTGGGAATTCTAAGAAACTATAAATAAAAAAAATTCTCATTTAGGAAAGAGAGAGGTTAAATTTCAGAGGTTAAGTTCTAAACTGAATCGAATTTTATGTGAAAAAGTTCATTAGAACAACGAACAAAAAAATAAGATGTTTTAAAAACGCTGAAGTTTTCTCGACTGGATCGTATCTTTACACACCTGTCTGCTGTTCAGGCCATTATCAGTGAGTAGATAAGACTGCGTAAGATGACATCAATGAACGTACGATGTTGGTAAGATAATGGATTTGATGCAATTCATTACATTTCTGAGAAAAGTCATCATATTCCTTCAACAAAAATAGTAATGGTGATATTTTTAAGAAGGAATAGATTTTCTACATGAAGTAAAAAACTACTCTTTATTTTATTGACACAGTTTCGAAATGAAAAGTATCCTCTTGAGAGTGTAACGACCAGAATTATTCACTGATGATGAGAAGTACATATAGACTAAGTTTATTCCTAAATTGGACTGTTTAGGGAAAACAATATAGGGGAGACTGTTGTACCTCCGGACAAAAATCACGTTTTCATTTTTCTAAAGCAGATAAATCCTATTTCTTCTTAGACAAATTAGTTCTTAGACAGCTTCCCAAACTCAAAATTTGAGTAGGAAATCACTGTCTGAAAAAAGCTTTTCTCTTTACGGTCGTTGTTTAATTAAACCATGTTCAGTGGTCCTCATTTAAATATCGAAAATTTTCGCCCTTATTGTAAATCTTCTGGTTAGAATATTTCCTGCTGAAACACCAATTAAATAACAAATCACGCATTTCGTGATTACTGTGCTAAGGGTGCACACCAACTTCTCATTTCCTTTTCACAAATCCTTTTTTCTTTCAATCTACCAACCAAGATGAATCATAAACATGAACTTGTAATGCAAAAATCCAGAAATGTATTTTGTAATTCCTTTCCTGTTAAAGTTAAATTAACATCCTGGTTTGTCTTTTTTAAATGACTGACTCCAACATGCTATTGTCGTTAATACTATACAACATCAGGTCATTAATACTAACAGAGACCTTACACTCACCCCCAAAGGGAACCCGGGGGTAAGGAAATATTTTGTCAGCGAAACGTCGGAGACACCAAATTGCGAACATGCGTTTGCAAATGTATAGGCCTGAGGAGAGGGGGGGAGGGGGGGCCCGGTCCAAAGGGGGCCCGGTACCCAGAGATTTTCATATTGGGTACAGAGGAATATAATTTTGAATATTTAGGAAATTAATTTGTTCACCCTGAAGGCCGCCGAAAATGAGTAAATTTCAGTTTTCAAGTGGCGTATTTCCAAAAATTTTCTGGGGGGTACCCCCAGTCCCCCTAAAAGAATTCATTACGAAATGGAGTCAATTCTCTTAAGTTTCATACTCAAGATAAATCATTATTTCAAAGGATCCTAGGCTTAACTTCATTTCAGAAAAACACCATCCCTGGGTGTCTTTTAATTGTGAAAAGTATCCAAGAATGAGTAAAATTTCTTTTTTAAGGGTCAAGATTCAAATCTTGCATAGAAATGTTCAAAAACTGCATTAAGCCTATGCATTTACTTAAGACAATTTTTGCCCCCCCCCCCCCCTCAAAATAAGAAAACTGGAGGGCCCGCTTCTCAACTTCGTCCCCGGGGCCCGGCTTGGCTCTCGGCGGCCCTGCAAATATACAAAATGAAACGAGAAAGAATCACTCAAGGAAAACTGAGAAAGCATTTATCGCACAACTTAAAAAGTAATTTGAGATTGTATGACTACGAAGTTAATGCTTTATGACCTTTCTTTCAAAACTATGTTCTATAAAAAAGGCAAACTAATTATCATTTGAGCAACTCGAAAAATTGACACTATCTTCGAAAAAGAGAGATCAACCCAATAAGAATTAAATTAGTGACTTCGATGACAACGCGCCCTACATGCTCTGGTCTCCCAAATAATAGTTATGTCACTCGTTTTGTAAATCTTAATTTTTCGAAATTGGGCCAAATTTTATAAATTTAAAAATTGGTTTCTTTGTTTTCAATTATATCTCATCCCGAAATAATCCTTTTCCTCCTTAACTAAATCCTCTCCGGCGTTGGTACTACGGTAGACAATCCTGAGAATGAAATCGGACTTGATTCATCAGTAAAGTATCTTTAATTAATAAACTATGTTGCTCTAGACTAGATGCAGAATTAATTTCAACCCATTAATAGAACGAAGTTCGTTCCCCGGTTTTTTTTTTTTTTTTTTGAACATTCTTATCCTTATACGGTACGACGGTATAAGACACATCTGCTAAACTATAATCTACAGTACGTCTCTCTTTTTTCGTTGCGAGTTTTAACCTTGATTTTTCAGAGGATTACCTAGATATGAAGACCAGATAACAGCGAAGTTTCTGGATAATGGTTTTATAGAGAACATCTTTCCCACGTGGGTGTATAAATTGGAATTCACAAGGAATTTTGGGGCCGTCCATAAATGACGTCACGCTCAGAGGGGGGAGGGGGTTAATCAATTTGTGACAGTTTGTGACAAGGGGGAGAGGGGGTTCAAAAGTTGTGACATCACATCCTCCAAAAACTGAAAATCAACCAAAAATAACAAAAACAGAATTTTTTCCCAAAGATTTTTTACCCAAAAATATTAATTTTTGATCGATTGAAAGTGTGACATGTGACATAGGGGGGGTATGGGGAAGTGTGACAGTTTGTGACATAGGGGGGGAGGGGGTCAAAAATGGGCAAAAAAAGTGTGACATCATTTATGGACGGCCCTTTTAGTTTTCCCTTGATAAAAGAAAGAGGAAGTTCTCCCTCTTTCTTTCATGTTGTACATGTCGCACATTGTGACTATTGGCATAAGGAGAGACAAATTACTACTCTACAAACAGGGGTTTAGCCAAGCAAGGGGAGGATTGAGATTATCCCCTCAAAAATCCAGAAATTTTACTTTTTTGGACCATAGGGGAAAAAACTAAATTAACCCCTCCTACCCCTCAAAAAATTTAATTCACTGTTTAGTAAAATGTTGCTAATATTATGAAATGTCACATTAACTTCTACTCTTATTCCATCCATATATCCAACTTCCAGAAAAAAAAAATCATATAAAAGCAGCAATTTAAGTTTAAAATAGAATTTAATAGAGTTCAACAGTTTAAATCTATTTGAATCATCAGTTTGAAGAAGGGAATAAGTCCAAAAACCAAGTTTTGAGAAAATCGAAAAAGAACTGTATAAGTAATGGAATAAGTATAAGTAATGCACCAAACTTTTACTGGAAATTCAGGACCCTATTTTGAATACAGAAGAATCATCGAAAAAAATATGAGTATATTCAAAAATATTTTACAGCTGAAAAAGTGAATGGACTTATTCCCTTTTCCAACCTTATGAAATTTTAGTTGAAAAAAAATCTTAAAAGCCACTTTAATCGAAATCAACAAATAAATTATATTTCTACTTAGTTCACTGCACAAAAGTGAAAAATAGAGACTCAAGGCAAATTTTAAATTGTCGTGAAACTGAGTCATTAAGGCAGTATCAATGGAGTGATTCAAACATTCACTGAATAAAAAAGTAATATATTAAATACAAATTTCATTTTGGCTTAGCTTACATAATAATAATAATAAGGGAAAGAAAAATTAACTTAAATTTCAAATTTAATCAAAAAATACAACGAATGGACATTGATTTTGCCAATTTCAAGGGACTATATCTGCTTGTAGGGGGTAGTTATTTATTCCCTCTTTCCACTCATGTGTAGAGCAAAGCTTAGACAAAAAGTCAATTTGCTATTTTTTGGGCTTATTCCCTTTTTTAAACTGGTGATTCATTTCCATTACTCACCTTCATTCTTCAATAAATATAATGAAAATCTTGTAAAGAAGATTGAAGAGAAATACTAGATACAAATGATTGTATTACTAAAAAAACATTTTATTACAAAGTAAAATTTTTACACAAAACCCAGAGTTGTACTTTTCAGTTAACAAGTTCATGAGAGTTAATCAAGAAAAACTTGTAACAACAACTCACAGATTAAGTTCATTGACATGAGAAATCTAGTAATTATGGAATAGACATCTTCATATCATCTCAGGGGCTACCTAGAATCAATCGGAACAAACACTGGCTAAGCAAAGATTTTTTCCTCTCTTCGTTTCTTAGTCATGACTGTTCCCGGTTTGTGCTGGGCTTCGGGATGGTTGGCCAGCTCAGGTGGACAAGTGGAGATGGGGCTAGACATCATTAGCTGTTTCAGATCATAGAACAAATGAGAATCTTCTTTGGTGATTAGAGTCACTGCAATACCGTGCTTACCAGCACGACCAGTACGACCGATTCTGTGAGTATAATCTGAAAAGAAATGCAGGTGGTTTAGTAATAGTTATAAAATATATTTATTTATTACAAGATCAACACTTACAATATAATAAATAACATGGATCTTTGTTTTCAATCAGGGCATACTATTATTTTTTAGAACTAATCATAATCAATGATATGTGTATATTTCAATGTATTAGATAGTAAGGAATCAAAAATAACTTAAAAGTTCAGAATTAAATATTATATGTATCAGTATCATACATTAAAAGCACAGTGTATTTGTTATAAAACATGTGTCCTTTTACACCTAAGGGTAGAGCTTAACCTCTTTACCTTTTAGATTAGAACATAACAGCTAATTAAAGCTAACTAATGAAAGATTACTAATATAGAAACACAAAATTTTATCTGAATAGGACAGGTAGGTATACAAATGTTTAAATAAAGGCTAAATAAGCCTAAAATTTTGCAGAAGTGTTGCAAAGGGCTTATATTTACACTAAGTCTAATAATAAATTGAGAGCCTTCTGGATATGAAGGATGAACAAAACAAAACGTGAATTTGAGAGAAGCGTGTTTGAAAAATTCATCATAGATACAGCTCGATAGCATGGTATCATATATATTCATCTTGTATGTATTCTTTGTATTTTGAAAGGGAAAATAGGTGATCTCAACAGGAAAATTATACCTGTGGATTCTCTAATGAGTCTAATTTCAACTATAGAAAAATTTTGACCCTATGTTGAAGATGCCCTTTGTATTTGGAAAGTATCATTTTTTAAACACATAAAAGTGAAAATGATAAATAAAAAATAAAATTTATATACTACTATTCAAAACTAAATAAAAAGTAACAGTTTATTTTAAAAACAAGCAATGTATGGTAAACTAACAAAAGTAAAGTTGACAGTATAATAAAGTAACAGCTCAAAAGAATCTCATCCTACCTTCAATTGTTTTAGCCATGTCATAATTGATAACCATCGACACATTTTGAATATCGATACCTCGACCAGCGACATCAGTTGCAACTAATATATCCTTAGAACCCGCTTTCAAACTATTTAAGGCATACTCTCTTTGCTCTTGTCCTTTACCGCCATGAAGGGTACAAGCATTGAACTGCAAGAAAAAAATTAAAAGTTCAGGACAAAGATAATTTCTTTTAGATCATGGACAAAGTGCACGGATAAAGTATGAAGGAAAATATAAGAAAACTGTTACATTAAGGATCAGATTAGCACACATTGACCAAATTATTGAAATTTCTTAATGCTGTAAAATTTTACACATGTATACCAAATTCTTTTAGCCCCCACATAAACAGGGGTGGAAAACCAAAAATTCATTTTTGGAGCAGCTTTAGAGCAGTTTTGGAGCAAGGCTAATCAATTTTTGTAGCCGTTCTGGAGCAAGGTTAATCAAGTTTGGAGCAGTTTTGGAGCACCTATTAGTGTTTTCGTATCAGGGTATGATTTGCATTTTTGCAGCACCTTTTGGTGATTTCGTATCAAGCATTTTTGTAGCATTACTTTTTCATGTTAATTCCCAGCGCGAAAGTCACGATTTTCCCACAATAACTCGTGATTTTTCTTGGAAATAGTCTGGAAGGATTCGAAAAGTCTTGGAAAAATTAGTAGGGATTATCTGGAAAAATCGCAGGTTGTGCATCCCTATTTTAGATGGAGGCTCATATTTTGTAGAGAAAAAGCGGAAAATCGCGATTCCGCGGATGGTAATCATGATGGCTGAAGATTGGCTCTTTCCCTGTTGGTAGGATTTTCAAAATTTGAATCAAATTGAACGGAAAATCATGTTTTTGGAGCAGTTTGGCGCAAAAATGTGAATTTTGCTGGTTTTGGAGCAGATTGGAGCAAGGCATCCATTTTGGAGCAGTTTGGCACAGTTGGAGCAGATTTTCCACCCCTGCATAAAAGTACTACTGATATCTTAGCAAAATGCAGTTCATCTAAAATACTCTCATGAGAAAAAGATAAACTCCCATTACTTACTCCCATTTTTTCAAGACCTTTAGCCAAAACATCAGCACCTTTCTTTTGGTTGACAAAGATGATAACAGGAGGTTCAACACCCTGTCCCAAAATCTCCAAAAGCTTCTTCCTGAAAATTTCATAAATATGAGATTAAAGACAAATTTAAAAATGCCAATGATTTATAATTTAAAAAGAATTGCTTTAATATTATGATAAGTAGCATAATCTTAGCATGCTGATAATTGATCAGAAATACATTTTATTAAATATTTTGCGTTTTAGTTGAAAGAAATTGTTAAGATTGCATGTTATACTGACATTTTTAATTTGTCACTAAAAACTAACTCACTTTTCTAGTAAGAAATACAAAAATAAATCAATAACAGTCTTTAAAATAAAAAAATAATCATATTAACAATTCTACCAGCATCAATTAATTTAAGTCTTAAGAATAATCTTAATTATTAACACTAACATTATCTCTTATTGTTTCTTTACATTGAAAGAATTGGAACATGGATTACTTTACCTTTTCACACTCTCTGTGACCAAGTATACTATTTGTTCTACTCTTTCTACAGGTTTTCCAGCAGAGCCAATGTAAACTATAGATGGCCGGCGCAAGTAGGACCTAGCTAACCTCTCTACAGCAGGAGGCATAGTAGCTGTAAACATCACAGTCTGAAAAAGTGTGGTAGAAATGTTAGGTTATATAAGCTTAGAAGATCAGAAAGGGTAATTCTATGCCAAATCATCCAGCAAAAACTAAATTTTTCACCCTAAGTTCTCTGATTTTCATGAAAAAATCCGAAATCGCTCACTGAGCGAAAAAAAAATCTAAAATTCATTTTGCTATTGGATTCTGTAGACTACTGACTTAAATAAATGAAATTTTAAGCTTCTACCTATGTGAATAAAAATTTGGCTAAGTAAAACTCAATTAAACACCAGCTCGAATCGTCTACTCAAAGTTAAGATGGGTACAACCTTAAACAGCCTGAACTCTAAAACTGTTTGATAGAATAAACAAAATTAAATTAGGCATGCCACTTTCACTTTTCCAAAAAATCTTAACCAAAAAAATATGTACAAAAGTAAAAATTATATTCATAAACTGATTATAGGTGTTAACAAAATTTCTTAACTCAATAGTCTCACTCATGATTTTGGAATACACAAAAAACAGCAAATTCACTATAATGCAGAACTTACTTGACGGAACTTGTTCTTAGATTGGAAGTTTGCAAGTAATATTTTTTCATCCTCAGCTTCATCGGTATCAGGCTTTTGGTTTGTCACAGGCATAAACTCTAGAATTCTCTGTACATCTGGCTCAAAACCCATGTCAATCATTCTGTCAGCCTACAAAGCAATGATAAATTTTAACTTAAAGGAGTCTCATATCATTGGCTTTTTATTCCTTAAAATCCTTATACCTCTTCACTTTGATAAATATTTTTTCATATATTCTTTAAGCAGGTATTAGTTTTTATGTTTTTTTTTAGTAAATAAATATAAATTTAAAATCAGTTAATATTTTTTTAAACTGAGAAATATTACCTAGATTAAATCTAAAACTTTATTATTTTAATAATGACAACATAAATTTGATTTAAGAGTTTGAAGTCTATAGGATATTTTTTCAAATACAACATTGGAAAATCTACAAATAATTACACAAGCCTGCGAAATTTAACTTTTTGAAAAATACAAAAGAAGTTATAAGTGATTTTTATGTTATTTGGTATGCTGATTTTGAAAATGACCACCCTTTTTCTCCATCACGTCAGGATTTTTTGTAAAATCGATTTCAATATTATCGCGAAAATCCTATTTTAAAAGGAATTATCGAGAAAAATGTTGCATGTACTATTTTTAATACACCTAATTTTATATGCAGAAGGTGTAAAAATACTTCTTTTGCTTAACTAAGCTGTTTCGAATACCATTCCTGGTGCTTGGCCCATGATTTGGTCTTTCTAGTCCTTCTTTTTTGACTCATTGTTAAGTGACCATTCTTATTAAATGGGAAGCATGGAGTTAATTTTCAAATCACAGCAAATGGATCAAAATTGTTCGGCATACTTTATTTTATTGAGAACGAGAGCGAGGTTTTCATAGTGCTCTTTTAAATGCATCGAGTATCCAAGAGATGACCGTTAATTCAATTGAAGAAAAAGGCACTGTTATATCAGGTTTATGAAAAACTGGACATATGGCCGATGGAATATTACCAGGATGAGAGATCAGCTTTTGATTTTTGTGGTTATACCCACGTGCATGGCAGGAACAGAAGCAACAATCATCACAGTGGTTTCTCGGCTCCCTCCATGCTATAGGAGTTCCAAATCGTTAAGCAGTCTTCTTTCTTTGGAGCCAAAAGCATAGATAATTGATACCTTGCACACAAACTTTATGAGAAGCCCACGGTTTGTCCTGATCTCCAAGTTTCATATCGAAATACGCAAGATAAAGTTATCTTACTTAGTCTGTAATGCTAGTCATGCAATTTTTAATATCACTATTTTGGTACATATGTAACAAAAGTCATCAGGAAAATTTGCACAACGTCTCCAACTAAAAGCCACATTTCACGAAACGCACAGAGAAAAACAGTTAAAATTGTTTTGTGATAGGGTTTCAATTTGTCACTGTACCGCACGACACTTTACATGACTTCGCGCGACTCAACTTGAAGAGACTTCAACGGGGATAAAGGGATGAGGACGGAGAGGTGTCAGAGAGTGGTATTTCATATATTTCACCTTGGTAGAATGATGGTCAGGCAAGCAGGGAAGAAATTCAGCGTGGAAATAAATTTTTTATGGTAAATTTTCATAAAAATCGAAAATTGAATTTTTCAAAAAAACTTGGCGTGATGGAATTTTTTTTATTATTTTTTCTGAAATCAGCACCAAAAAATACATAAAGCTCAGCTCTTACTTCCCTTGTATTTTTTTCATTGCAGGCCTGTGTTATTCAAAGAAATTGAATGCTACTTACTTCATCCAGAACAATATAAGTACATCTGTTCAACACTAAATATCTGTTGTCTAACACATCAATTAATCGACCAGGAGTAGCAATAATGATCTAAAAAGAAAATTAACAGTCATAATCATAGGATAATTCAGATATAAAAATGTCACTATTTTTCAGGGTTGGCATGGTTTAAACCAAATGGTTTTTATACCAAAAAAAAAAAAAAACACTTGTTTTTTTAGAAATTACAAAATATTTTCCGGATTTTTTAAAGAAAGTGTTATTAAGTATAATCTTTTGCACAAAATAAAAAGGTCAGATTTATCAAAATGTTGACATTTTAAGGTGATTAAAAATCAGAAATATTTTAATTTAATGGTTTTAATTATTGTTTTCTCTCTAAACTTAACCTTAAATGCCTAAGTTAAACTTATTATATGTTGAAAGAGATAGTTTATTTGTTTATTTCTTTTAAAATGAAACATTATTTCAAAGAGTAACTAAAGATACACAAAAGTTATCCGTTTTTTACTGATAAAAAATTTGGATTTTAATTAATTGATAAAACCAATTTGTCTTATTTGTCAGTCATAAAAACCAGTTGTTTTTTTACTAAATTAATAAAAAACCGTTGATTTTTTTAATGATAAAAACTAAAAACCAGTTGGTTTTATAAACAGATAAAAACCAGTTGGGTTTTTTACTAAAATTAATAAAAAACCGTTGATTTCTTTAATGATAAAAACTAATTGTTTTTTTATAAACTGATAAAAACTGTCGTTTTTTTTTATTAACTGATATATTTTTATGAATAAAATGAAGTAATAAAAACAATTAGTTTTGATGTTATTAAAAAACAGACTAGTTTTTATTAGTTTATTATAAAAAGATTTTTCCTTATTAAAGAACAGAACAGTTTTACCTCTTCCTCTTAACTTAACCAATCTACTATTGGTCATCCAATTTCAATTAACATTAGTTGTTTACATTTCACTTTTACTTCTTATTTAAAAAATAAAACTTTCTCTTTCTAAAGAAATTTCTTAAGTTCATAATTAATCTATATATAATTAAGATAAATAATTTGATTATTTCAACCATTTATCCAAGATAAATTAACACTGATTTTTATTCACTACCAATACAATTAGATATTCAAATTGGAATATTTTAAAAACAAAAATTATTTTTTAAAAACAAATTAATTTAATTTTTTAAAAACAAATTAATTTAATTTTAATTAACTAATTAAATTAATTAATTGAATACACAAATCATTTATCAATTATAAACAACCACTGATATAAATGTCTCATTTACAACTCAATTTCAAACATCACTGCCAAAATGACTTATTCTGAAAAAAAATTCCTAAAAAACTTGGTTTAAACCGAAAAAAACCGGTTTAAACCAAATAAATAAAAAAAAAACGGGGTTTTTTTTTTGTTTTTTTTCCAACCCTGCTATTTTTTCCAATCAAACAAAAGAAAAATATGCCATAAATTTGACACTAGGAAATCTACCTCACAGCCCAATCTCAGCTTAAAACCTTGATCTTCCCTGGACAAACCACCAATAACAGCAACTGTTCTGATTTCCAAAGTTTTAGCAAACTTTATAGTTTCCTCTTCTATCTGCTGAGCCAACTCACGAGTTGGAGCCATAATGATGGCATAAGGACCTTGGTCTATATCTTCATTCCTACAATTGAAAGACACCTTTACACCTTACATTTGAAAAAATTAATTGAAAATAAATTATAATTAATATGTAATGTAATAAACCATTACATTCTTAATAGCTTATAATATGCCATGAGTATGAAAAGTTTGGAGTAACATAAAAAAAGTTATTTTTGTACTTTACCTCACAATTTTAGGTAAAGATGTAATCCATACAAGAAGAGGAATCAAAAAGGCCAGTGTTTTACCACTACCAGTTTCAGCAACACCAATGATATCCCGATTCTGTAAACCAATAGGAATGGCTTGTCGTTGGATAGGAGTGGGTTCCTAAATTAAAAATTTTAAAACACATATAATAATAGAAACAAAAAACGAGACAACATTGTATGTTAATTTTACAACAACCCAAAATTATGATCATTATATTTATTAAAACAGTAAATAAACAATCAAGATATGAATTGAAAGTTCAAGATGTGAATTTGAAGCAGTATAATTTTCCATATTAAACACATAAAAAATCAAAGCAATAAATGTTACATACTTTGTAACCAAGCTGATCAATAATATCCAAAATTGATTTAGGTAGACCAGATTCAACCCATTGCCGAATAGGATTTGGTATGCGTCCACCTTTAATAGCAATGTTGAAATCCTCACGGAATATACGCCAATCTCTTTCAGTCATTTCTTCTTGCTTTTTCTGAGACCAATGACGATCATCCCACTTTTGTTTGTCTTCTTTACTTTTGACCTTTTTCAAACGGATTCTAAAAATTACAGAGAAATTTAACAAGAATATCAAAGAAAGATGCATCACAACAAGAATATTCTTTATGAGTTGGTGCTTAACTTTTTAAAACTGTATCTAAATTTCTCAAAGAAAAAATTACTTTGTTTAAAAGTAATCCCATAGAATTTTTAGATTTATTTTACACAGATGAGACACAAAGCTAATCACTAATGATAAGGATATTAGAATATTGGAAAGTTATAGTATTATATAGTTATATTTATTAACTTACATTTCCTGCTCTTTTTCAGCTACAGTTCTTCTCATTTCCAAAAGTTCTCCATAAAACTTTGACTGCTCTTTCTTTTGTGACTAAAATTTATAAATAATAAATATAAATATTTTTATGTTAAAACAATCATATTTCAAAAACTACAAAAAAAAATCAAGACATATTTAATTAGATCTCCAATTTATGATCCTTATTTTTTCTTATATTAAATTAGATATAACTTTATTTAAAATTAATGATTTTAGTAAATGCAACAGTGAATCATTTAGGGTCAAATTTTCATATATTTTCTCAATTAGGGCCCTCAGACACCTTTTTAACTTAGTATTACACATTGTACTAAAAAAAAATCACTTCTAAAATTAGTAGTGTTTAGATTGTAGTCATAATTTAAGAAATACTAGTTTTCCTAGACTATTTTTGTATTCAAATGGAGGGGAGCAAAACACAGTATTTTAGGGGGAGTGTATGTATCTCAAGAGACACTGGGCAGAAAAAAGCAACATTTTGTCTGTTGGTGCTTAAAGGTAGAAGAAACACACAAAAGGTAGTTGGGCTGTACCTGCCAATGTCCTGAACCCACTTTTGATTCTGTATTATCTTTAGGCTACCTACTCCTAAAAGTTTGAACACATGAATTTGGATTCCTACTCTAGTACATAAGGCAAAAGATATTTCTTACCTTTAAGTCGATACCAGCTACATGACCTCTGCCAAAAAACTGTACTGTGTGCCTTTCTTTATAGATAGGATTGTAATCTACTGCAGTATCTTCTGATGCATCCCAATCAAAAACAAATTTCCTGTCATTCAGTCTTCTAACACGTCGCTTCTTTTTCATTAAACCCAAGTATCTATCCTAAACGTAGAATTAAACATGATATTATAATGTTGTTTTACCAACTGGAATTACTCACTACATGAAAGCAGTCCAACCAACTCTTATCAATTTTATACTCAACATCAGTGAAAAGGTTTGGAAAACCAGTCAGTTGTTAAAGATAAATTTATAATTTGATAGTAATCATTAAGTAATGAAAAACTATGTAATCAAATACAGTTAAATGACAATTTATTTCAAAGGCAATCACAAAAATAGTTAATATACAGACACACTTTATCAGAGTTACACTTGTAGAACTAAATGCATTATATTAAATAACACTTTAAGAACACTTTTAGCATGATCTCAATACCTTAAACTTATAAATAATATTAAAAAAAATATGATTTGTTAAGTATCATATCTAATCAAAAACCCAAAATGTGTTCCCATAATAAATCTATGTATAATAAATTTTTAAGTGTAATGAAAGAAAACACATGGACATTACTCGAATGGCTTCCAGTTCCTTCTCTTTGTCTTTTATTTCTCGCACTTTGTCCCGATCTGACTCGGGTAATGCACCTCCTCCAGCCGTGGCTGCAGCTGCCTCCTCTGCTTCCCTCTTTTCTCTTCTCTCTCGCCTCTCTCTTTCTTTATCACTTTCTAAAAGTTCAAACAAATTAAAGATCACACACAGTGAATGATGCAAGAATGTATTACCAAAATACTGATGTTTTGAGAAAAGCCTAAATTTTGTTGGTTAAATAAAAGAGAAAACACATAGATACAATTTGTAAGGATCATTAAAGGAAACTAAGTAATTAATCAGTATAATGGATAATAAGTAGCAGAATTATTTACAAATAATTAGTATTTAATAGTAAAAGGTTTTTTAAAGTTGGTTTCAAATTGTTCTGTAACACAAACAACTAAACAATACACATCAAATATGAATGTAATATAGACACTGTTCAAGTGAAATATATCAACAATAATTTATTTTGTAACTTTTATAAGCATAAAAGTCATATCACAGGATAACAGTTTTATCTTGAAACTGCAAAACAAATTATCTTTACCATCTTTGACCTAATTACAATTAGGATAATGATTACATATGAATTCTCATAATAAAAAGTAACACAATAAGTCATTGACATTTAAGCCATGAAATCAAATATATATTAAAGATGAAAAGGTAGAATAATAGCACACATATTTCCAGATTAAAATTTGAGATATGCTTACCTTGTAAGTGCTTAGCTTCATCTAGGAACTGCATTCTCACTTTCCGTTCTTCATCCATCCTTTTTCGCTGCTCATCCACTTCTTGCTGTCGCCTTTTCAGGGCTTCAGCTGCTCTTTGTTCTTTTGTTAAAAATACCGGCTAGATGAAAGAAAAACCTTAAACTCAACAAGCAATCTCATTTTCAATTATTCGAGATTAATGTAAAATAATCTACTAAATCATTCTGAAAGGCATTTCTTAAATATACTAACCTTACTTTTAGCTTCTTCCTCAGCTTGTCGTTTTGCAAGTAATTCTTCTAAAGATAATGGTTCCTTTTTCACTTTTTTTTCTTCCTCTTCTTCTTTTTCAGTTTTAACACTAAAAAGTATTATTGAATTCAAAGATAATTAAAGAAAAAGCACTTTAATTAATTTTAAATCAAAAACAATTTTTATGTAATGATGAAATGTTTAATCAAGAGCTTCCCAAACAACCTTTATTATGAAGCATAACCGCCGAAAACAATTTATAACCATTGAATCCTATTGAATTCATTAGTTTTAAATTGAAAATTTATGGGCAGGGAATATTTTAATAATAAAAAAACTTTACTAAAATTTGGCACAAGTTCAGACTTGCCCAGACACTTGGTAATATTGAATTCTTAGGCACAATTTTAGCCAATTTCTGGTAACCCTTGCCGTTTAAAGGTAGGATTTGACAATCTTTTAATATTCTGAAAGTTAATTATCAACTTAAGTGTTTATAAAAAAAAAGTACAAAGATTACTTTAAGGATTGTTAGCATAAAAGATTAGATTACTTGTATAACCTTATTAAAATTATTGGCCTTTATAAACATCATGATCAAATTTTCGTGCTTAAACTTAACTTAAAACTTTATAAAGGAAAATTTAAAATTCACATTTGAGAACACACTTACTGATTTTTATCTTTTGCTTTATCTTTTCTTTTGGATTTGTCTTTATCTTTATCCCTGTCCTTGTCCCTGGATTTATCCTTATCTTTAGATCTGTTTTTGTCACGATCATTACGATCTCGGTCCTTATGGCGATGTCTATCTCTACTTCTTGAACGAGTTCTGCAATCAAAAAAGTGTCACATTTTCATATAAAAAGACAAGTTACAAATATTCTAATTAAAATTTAAACTATTTTTATTAGATTTAACCAAAATACAACCACTTTGTTATTTTACATTAAACTTTTCAGTTTAATATAGAAACATGTTAATGCAAAAGACTTCATCCACATTCACATAATAATCAGTTTTTAACATACCTCATAGTTACACAAACTTATAGATCACAATAAAACAATACCACCACACTAAAAACACCAATCTTTTACTTTGGTGTAGCTTTGAGAAAAACACGTTAAAACTTTGTCGAGACTAGGCGATAGATACTTTATAAAATAAGCAGATTGGCATTTTCAGCCTGCTGGTAACGATATGTTCTTCATAATATATTAGGACATCAGCTTTTTCTAAAGCAACATGCATTTAGATTTTACTAACCACGCGTAAATGTATTTAAGAATAATTGATAAAACAAATTTTTAAAATATAAGTTGGCAATGTACCATGGAGTAGGAAATATAAATAAAGAAAGCAATAACAAGTGAAACCCAAATTGGGTTGTAAAGGATCGATGATTGGTAATTACATACTGCTGAATGTCTTTAAAAATGAAAGAAATTACATAGTGTAACTTTGTGCAACAATCCAAAGCATGTTTATAATGTAAGTTTTTTAAATAAATTTTACCACCAATTATTGATTTTAATTACTCTTAAAACATCCCCTCTACAGGAGGAAATATTAGATAACTGAAATTACCTTGATTCAATATTCTTTAAACTACCCCAAATAGAAAAATTTTAGGAATGCCTCAAACATTCAGATTTTGATGGCACTATTTATGACAAATGCATTGAAAGAAAATAATTATAGCCTCCAAAAGATAATACTTAATAGCTAATGGTAGGAGACACTGATCCATCTATAAACAAATGATCCATCTAAAACATGACATGAAAATTCCCCCGTTAGCAGTAATGTTGTTGTTCTTAAAGAAAGGAAATATTTTTTTTTGCCTTTTGGAAATTAAATCTGTTCTAGGAATGCCAATGCCATTCCAGCAGATGAGTGGAGGACTAATCAATGGTCACCACTTTTTCCATTATAGTCGGCTAGACAAGTTTTTGCCCTCCACTCTCTTGCGTTACCTTCGCTTCCTATGCCGTGCCGATGAGTCCTAACAAGGACGAAACCGGTACATGGCTGGAGGCGACGCTTGAGAGTCAGAGTTTACACTTATTGTCCGCTAACCAAGCGATAATGGTGAAATACTCCCCCCATTTTTTAAATGTTTCTATTAATTAATAAAATACTTATATGTTCTAGTTCTAACTTCATTCTGCAATTACTATAAGAAATACTAATAAACTTTTAAGTGCTTTTTTATTTTGATTGTTGTGTTAGGCTACACTTATTCCTTAATTTGATGGGACACTTAAAAATTACCTTCTATCACGACTACGAGATCTTTTAGGTCGACGAGGACTGTGTGATCTTGACCTGCAAGAGTAAAAATCTTATATCAAACTAATATCACAAATTTTTCAATGGGAGAGAATATGTTTAGAACAAAACCGAGTAAGATTGGATCAAAGGAAAGGCTTTTTTAGGAACCCAAAAACAAAAATTGGCAATCCTTTTACAGATACATTACATTGTTTTTCCTTTAGTAGCACGTTGTTGTAATTTTCCTTTCTTCATTCATAACTCTGTAGTTGTCACCTACTTTACGCAGAAGTTAGGGGTGTAAGTTGCAGTCACTACCCAAAATATTTGTTTGTCACTATTTACAACTGAATTTATATAGTTTTTCCAAATAAACTCGGGCAAAAATTTCACCACAGCTGCCTGAATTTCCCCCAAACCTCGTCCGTGCATATATACAAATTTATAAGTATCAAAAACATGAGCTACTTATTCCTTCTTATTAGGAATTCAGTGGGCAAATAAATTTTGGGCAAAAGTTAATACTCCAACCACTGCTTGACAATATTAGATCTAACAACAAATGCTGTTTCTCCCAACATTAAAATTGTGAATTACTCTCTGTAGGAAAGAAATCCCTTTAACTGGTGAATTGGCTATATTTGAACTTGTTCTAATATTAGTGACAAGTATATTCATATTAGTTAGAAAAATGGTCTAAATTTTAACATAATAATTGGATGAGTTATCAGATGTTAGAGCATTAAAACTAGATAGTATATGTTCATTGCATCTAGTATTTCAGTCAACTTTACTTAAACAAATAATTCTAGCAATCCAATTATAATTTTCAGAAAATATTGTAAATTCTAGAGTTTCCCCCCTAATTTAATCCATGACACCAGTTTGAAACAAATTTGATGCTGTTCTTAAATATTGGTGTTTGTTTTAGCTTAATATCATCACCTACTATGGTTAAAATAAAATGTATAATGAAGTATTTTAAAAAATAAGTATTTAAAAAGGAACCTGAAAATAACAATATACTATATTATGTGACTTTACCTTCGTTTCTTGTCAGATCTGGACCTATCCGAACTTCGCTCAGAAGCACGCTTATCAGACACATCCATCTGTTGAAAAAAAAATTGGAAAATTAACCTTCTAATAATAAAAGAATAAGTCATGTTTCAGAAAAATTTTACTGTAGCATCCAGCAAGAACCATTTCCATTCGATTCTTAAAAACACTTCAGAAATGAACATTAGGTTTAAAATTATGATCCTAACTTTAATTAAAAACATTAAATGAATATAGAGGTTGATAAGAGCAAAAATTTGTTTTTGTAGGGAAATTTTCCCATCATGCCAATTTAGCTGAAATTACCAAACAAGTTACTGATATTTTTACACACTATAGCTTAATTTTAACAATCCGGGCCAATCACCAAGGGTTAGGGCAAGTGAGGTGATGAATAATTATCCCTAGTTGTCAATGCATTGGCAAGAAAGCATTTTGTCAAGAAGTCGCCCGGCCCGGATTCTTAAAATTCACTGAGCTATATATTTCCTTCATATGCTGCTCATTAGTTTTTTAACCTAAAATACATAATTATGAATGCATATCTCAACTTAACAGAGTGATGGTAATGTTATATATTCAAAAAATATCACAAGCATTCAAATGGTTGTAACGATACCAATACATTTGCATACAAGAAAGACTAAAACCATTAAAAACTATAAACATTAAACGTAAAACACTATAAACATAAAACTATAAACCATTTAACACGGGTTAAACCAAATACAATTACTTATTCGCCATATAAACACATTTATCTCAGAAAACTATTGATATAAAAGGAAATTCCAAATTACTTCTGTTATATAAGTCTTTTAATATTATACAAGAAGCTAAAATCAATTAGTTGAGTATAACCATAAAATTAATTATAAAGCATTCGATTCGACAATCAGCGAATCGGCAAAGCATGTACACAAACAAATTTGTTGTTTTTTTTTTTAATGCGAATACAGTTACAGTTAAGCAACCGGCTATGGAACTTGAGTAGAGTTGTTTATTGACTGCCTTACAGTACCAAACCAAAATTCTCTTGTAAAAATTCTGTTGTGTCTGTCTTTCTTGACGAAAGGATCCTTGCACATGATCCATTCGCACATGACGTCACTTGGAGGACAAAATCAACGTTGCTAAGGCTGTTTTTAGGGGCGGGACATAGAAGTATCCAATAGCAGCATTCGCACATGATGTCACTGGAGGAATAAAACAACGTTGCTAAGGCCGTTGTTAGGCAGAGTCATGTGATTGAAAATACTCTATAAAGCATTTTAAATCACATGACTCGGACCTAACAACGGCCTTAGCAACGTTGTTATTCGTCCAAGTGACGTCATGTGCGAATGCTTCTATTGGATGCTTCTATTTCCCGCCCCTAACAACCATCTAACAACAGCCCTAGCAACGTTGTTTATTCGTCCAAGTGACGTCATGTGCGAATGCTCTATGTTTGTCTTCCAAGCGTCAGTCCTCAACAGTTAGAAGAAAATAACTGGTCGTGTCGTGACGTCATCTTGAAAAGAAAACTTTGGGGCAGTTCCCCCACCCCCAAAGTATCACGTTGTTAGAGGGGCATTTCCTTAAGGTTTCCAAGTAAGCTAATAGTATATTTTCTAAAAAAAATCTCAATTTAAAAATATTTCCTTTTTTTATTTTTACGGATAAGGTTGCAGTTACAGCAAGAAACTGTCAAACAACTTATTATCCATCCAATCACAACGATTATACTCGACTGCAAACTGCAACGTTTCTTGAACCCAGTACGTCAATACGCGAAAGGAGAAAATGGGTAAACACAAAGCCTGTTGGGTTGCTAGGAGGAGTTTCGGTACGCAAATCGTGATAAAAAAAGCACTATATGGGTTTAACAAAATAATCCTATTTATAAATTTAAATTCTTAATTTCGCTCAAAATTCAGACACCGCGATCCAGTGGCGGATCCACGGGGGGGGTGATTGGGGTGATCACCCCCCCCCCCAACAAAGTGACCTCGCCGAATTTCCGGCCGAAAATCACATCCCCGATAACATAGCGATAAACTTGACTTGTGAATAATCTCTACTGAGAAGCCGCTGTCACCATCTGAGCGAGTATTTTTTCCGGTTTCTCGCAGTGCCCCTTTTCGGCAATAGTAGCAACTCGTTAAATGATAACTTCAATGCATCGATCACTTTTCAGCTGAGCTCCCTTCCCTAGCCCTGATAAAAGGGTTGACAGAGGGTCCGCGCTAATGACCACTTTTTCTGGCTTTTTCATCTCCTGGGGTTCGGTACTCTTTGGTCACCGGAAATTTCAGCCGGTGTTAAAGAAATCTGTATCCGGGTGAATTGGACCTCATATCGAGGCTGATTACTGGTATAATTGCACACAAAAACCAGAGCGGGCGGCTTGTTTGTATATTTTCTAATCTCACTGTTTTTCAACATCTATTTAAGGGCTAATCAAAGCCTTTTCAGAGTGATTGACAATCCCATATTGGGAGGGGATAACAGCTATTTGTTGGCAGTGGGATAGTCAAAACTTGTGGGCGGAGCATGTCGTACATATGCCAAGCTGTACTAGTAAAAAATTTAGTTGATTTTCTTTCCAACGTTTGACTTGTCTCGTTTTTTTACACTGATTTGCTGTTTTATTAAAACTTGGCGTTTTACTATCACAAAAAATGGATTCCGGAAATAGTGAACATGGTCGTGCTCAGAAACGAACAGGCTTTGGCTTTGCGGTAATTTTACTTTTAGTTTCTTTTCTGTTTGTCTAATTTTTCTTTATTTTGGTCTGTCTTGTTATATATTAGTGTATACTTTATGCATTTAAGTTGAAGTTCCATTTTAAAAAGGGAAAATGAATTAATTGCATTTAATGGTTTACAATTAAATCAGTAGAAAGTGAAACTTTCCACCAAATATATTTTATGTGTCTTCCTCTTACGAATTGAATGTAAAAGTGAAAATTGATTGTAATGTCGAATGCGCATATAGGTAAAATCACCCCCCCCCAAACCAAGTCTCTGGATCCGCCACTGCCGCGATCGATGGGAACTACTTTGTTTGTTAGTGACGTCATAGGGTGCAACTAACGTTATTGACTAGTATAGAAATATTATTAGTTATTAGTTGACTTGCTGGATATTTTTATAAGGAAAATATTTTGATTAAATTATTTATAAGTTAGAGTTAATAAATCTTCAGATTTTTAAGATAGTTTCTTTCATAGAGCATTCGCACATGACGTCACTTGGACGAATAACAACGTTGCTAAGGCCGTTGTTAGGTCCGAGTCATGTGATTGAAAATGCTCTATACAGATGACCTCTGTCGTATTTTTTGGAAGTTGGTTGACGTCAGTGGCGGATCCAAGGGGGGGCAACAGGCCTTTTGCCCCCCCTTGGGCTCAGGCAGTTTTTTAAAAATTAAGGTAAGAAAAGGAAAAAATTGTAAGTGTAAAGAGAAGATTAAAATATTGAACACTAAATAGGAAGCATGAAAATGCAAGTCAATATGTGAGGGCACTCTCAAAGCGTAGATTCAGGGATGCTACTGGTCAAGTGCACCCCCATGAGCTCGGGCTAGGTGTACCAAAACGAGTTAAAACCCTGCTTTTTTGGGTCAAATTTCCAAAATTTTCTGGGGGAGAACCCCTAAACCACCTTTTGTATTTATATCATTATTATTTAGAATTTTTATATTAAGTTCTTCAAGACGCAAATACTATCTTAAAACGTATTAAAAAGCTTTATTGAACCCATTAGGGGCCATCCTTAAATGACGACAATTTATGACACAATTTATTTATTCTAAAATACTTTTTTTCAAAACAAACTAATTTAAACTCCATGAATGAAAAATAGAAATAAACTACATGGTGGGGTAAAATTCAGTTTAAATAAAACAAAACAGTTGGTTTTGGGCATTTTCAAACCGTATATTAGGACATATTGTTGGTTTAAGAGGGTGACATGTGACATAGGGGGAGGGGAGGGGTTTGAAAATGGGTAAAAAAAAAAGTGTGACATCATTTATGGAATGTCCCTTAAATATGTGTGGGAGAGGCCTTAGGAATATTTTTGAGTCCTCCCCCCCGGTGCAAAAATCTAGATTTTGGCTTGATAATGACTAAATCTTTTAGACTTTAGGAAAATATTTGGGTTTCTAACCCAAATAAATTTCTATATGCACCACTGGAGTGATTGATGAAAAGAGAGGGAGACCTGTGGGGCAATCAGCCCCATGTGTCAACCCCTTGACCATCTAGAGCAGAGATGACCGCTCATCTCTAGAATCTCTTTCAAAGGATGGGACCTTAAATTCCGTCTTAAAAGTGCAAAAATAAGTTAAGAGACTACATTTTAAGGTATAAATTTTAAAAAATTTCTGGGGGAGGACCCCCCAGACCCCCTTCCTTCTCTGGGTTTTGGTTTGTTGGTTACATATATTTTCCGGTATGTGTGCTTGATCTCAAGGATCCGCTTATACACCTTCGTCAAGTAAGACAGACACAACAGAATTTTTACTGGCACAAAGAAGGAAAATACACCCAGGGGCGAGGTGAGAATCGAACTCACAACGGGGCAGTGCGCAGACTGCTGGCGTGAAAGGCAGAGGAGCAAACCGAACAGGCCATCCCGTCCCCACCCTTCTCTGGGACTTCAATAAAATAATCGGGTGGAGAGACCTTGGGAAAAATATGGGAATCTAAACCCTTTCCGAAAAACAAGTCTGGTTGTACGGCTCTGTAGACGACCTAAAATAGGTTTTTAGGGTAAAATTTTCCCAAAATTCTTCTGGGAGAGAACCCCCAACCTTCCTAAAATGTGGTTGCCCCCCCCTTAGGATCAGGCTGGATCCGCCACTGGTTGACGTTTCTTGTGCTAATTTTTTTACGAATGTTTATAAAGTGAGTATAAGGTTTTGTGAGGATTGCAAAGCGATCCGAAAGGTCCTGCTTAAACAGTTTACGGGGGTTGGTGGCGGTAGCTCTGTAGTTTACTAAACATAACATATATTTATTCAGATGCTTTTCCCCCGTCTAGGCTAGGCTTTACTTTTTTCAGAAATAGCTTTGTTTTAAGTACAACTAAATATTTACTACAAGAAAAAGTTCCTAATTACTTTATTGTACATTTAAAAGATGTTAAACACACATATACATAGTAAATACTAGAATATTTCAGCAGACAAAATGTTCCCCGTAACTGGAAAAGCTCAAATGGAGAATGGAGCACATATCCCTGGCAAAGATATCGCAATCTTTAGTCTCTCCTCACCTTACTAAAATTCTATAAATTTCCAGTCAGTCTATATTGTAATACATCTTATCGTCAATCATAAAATTTTCAAACCTCGGACCTTAACTTGAAAAGAACTTTAAAAAAATCAGGACTGCCCTCCGGGCTAATATGAATCTCTCGGACGCGAGCAATAGTCCACGCAGTCCAATAGTAAAAGCGGCAATAGTCCACTCTTTGTGACCGCCATTGACACCCTCTTTTAGAAATATAAATACTGTGGTGAATTGTATTTAAACTTATGGTGGATTTACACCACGTGACACGAAAGGTCTGTAAGTTTCTGTCGCTGTTGCTTTTGTCTCTGGGGCTGACGCTTGTCGCGTGGTGTAAATCCACCATAGAGTGTTTTCAGGTGACGTCACGACCAGCTATTTTCTATTAACTGTTAACCTTTGTAGGGCTTTTAACTGTTGCTAAGGCGGTTTTTAGGTATGGGATCACGTGATTGCAAATGATCCAATAGAAGAATTCCACGGCTAGTCATTTTCTGTAACTGTTAACCTCTGTAGGGCAAAAAACTGTAACATCTTCTGTTGCTAAGGCCGTTGTTAGGTCCGAGTCATGTGATTGAAAATGCTCTATTAGTTGAATGGGTCTAGGAGGGGTCTTTCCTCGTACCTCAATCTGCCTAAACTGAGGGAGTGAAGTATAATGTTCGGACCCTCACCTAAAAAACTGAGGGGACATGAAGCTTCACATCTAGAGAGAAGAAAAGGACATTGAAACAATGTGAAGCCTTTTGTAATATTAAAATTTAAAAGCCTGAACAAAGAGAATTTTTAAAATCTGCGATTTGTGAAAATTGGTTTATCACACTATGCATGAATTCCAAAAACATATTTTTACATCGTAAAAGAAAAATATCATAAAACTAAGATTCAGGGGATTCTTCCTTTGAACCACCGAAATGACCCCCGTGAATGGCTTAGTCTTGCATCCTTCAGTAGGTAGATAATCAAGCATGCTTGGGAATGGGAACTATAAACTCTGTGAAGAGGGAGTATTTCACCAGTAACAGCTGGTTAGCCGAACTATAGGTGTAAACTCTGTGGTCTCGCGTTAGGCTGACCAGTGGCCACCTAGAGACGGAATAGCCGTGCACCCCGAGGCTTTCGGGAGAGCTTGGTTGGTTGGGGTTTAACGGCGCCAGCTTTCGGGAGGAGTTAGGAATAAATCCCTCCCAAAGTCAGGATTCAAAAGTCTGATATTTTTCTTTATTTCATATTGTAAAGGACTTATTTTGATCAAACAGCTATAACGCGACTCCGCAGTGGCCCCCTAAAAACACTAAAGTACTCAGTTGGAATTAAGAGTTTTCAACCCTGCATCAATTGTTCCAGTGCACAGGCTTCCCCGGAACACATTTTGAATTGCCTGGGCCTCTCTGACCAGGATCAGGATTTAGTATATAATGGATCCTTTGTACCGGTCCTGGATTTGCTGAAGGTGAATGGATTCATGGACTTTATCTAGCTCTTCTAGAAATGGGGATTAGTAAGAAGAAAAGGACTTATTTTACACATATCCTTCCTGAAATTTAAATATCTCTCTCTCCGAATTATTTTCTGGGCTACGCCACTGCCCTCGGTCGTGAAAACGAATATGGACCTTGGCCCACAAGGGCTGTTGCTCTGATGAGTTCAGTGTAATGTTGGGTTACTTTAATGTGCAAAAACTATTCAGTGCTGTAGTTGGGGAAAAAATATTGGAGACTCACCTTTGTTTTTCACTTTTGTTTCTCATATTTTTGGTCAGAAACCATATATTTTCGTAAACAATCTCAACACTGTTTGCGGTACCTATTGATGAATAGCAAAGATGAGGCTGTAGATATCCCAGTGTGTCTATCTATTTGGTTAATACTTTGGGTTAAGAAAACTACAATAAATTAAAACTGTGGCTAAACTTTTATAAATACTTAGTTACTAAAAAACTTATTTTATCTGCATTTCCTCATAAAAACTAAGTTTTATACATTTGTAAAATAACTTTTCATGACAGTTTTTTGTTTTCAAAATAATTTCTTGTAGGTACTTAGTAATATCACATTGTATTTTTTTAAATATAAGGGTGTCCTAAAAAAGACTGACACATTTTAAAAAATTTTAATTCAAAAACTAAAAAAGATAAAAATGCATGGTTTTTTGTTTGTGTCTTTTCTGTTTGTGTCTTTTGTTGTACTGTTGGTGTCTTTTTCTTGCCAAATAATTGGAATTTCACTTCTGTTTGGCAGTGTATTTAAATAAATAAATAAATTAACTAATTAATGCATTCTAATCTGAAGACCAAAAAATTTTATGACACAAATTTTCGTAAATCATTGTTCCCAAATCCCCCGACAGGGTATAAAAGGATCTATCTTCCCATAGGAGATAATCGAAAATCATGCTGCCACCTGTCGGGGGATTTGCGAACTACGATTTACGAAAACTTGTGACAAAATTATTTGGTCTTTAGAGTAGGATGCAAGAAACCGTGTATTTTTATCTTTTTTAGTTTTTGAGCAATTGATTTTTAAAATGTAATGTGTCAGTCTTTTTTGGGACCCCTGATTTATAATGTGTGCGTAGAAAAATTTTCAGCCATCTCCCTTTTGTATTTTTAACAGATTTCATCTTAGTATCCCGTTCTACCCGTGCTTCCCAAACCAAATTACCTAAAACTCTCAAATGAGTTAAAAAATTTGTAGTTCAAAAAATTTATTTTCCCCTTGTGACTTTTGTGTAGTTCTGTTTTGCTTTTCAGAAAAGTTAATTCACTGACACAAACTTCTCAATTGAAGAAAAAGTAACAAATTTATAATTCATCAAAAGATCACAACTGGTTAAAATTTAATAAAAAAAAACCATCAACAAAATTCGTTCACTCCTTATTCAACTGAAACTCTTCGGCGTAAACGTCCGTCTATACGATTTCGCAGAAACCAATGACCTGTTCCTCTTCACAGGCACCTTCATGAAACTGGACGGGAATGCCTTCATCTGCCGCTGCCTCAGGTGTTCCGTGTAGGGCAACTCCTCGATGGTCATCGCCAGGCAGGTATCGTTCGTCGCGTTCTTCTTCGTCTCGAACGTCATCACCTTCGGGTTGTAGTAGTGCTTCGGCTTGCCTGTCGGTTTCGTGTGGGGCTGTTCCCCCTCCACGCACAGTCCATACCAGTCCTGGATCCTCCGGCGCAGCTGCGCGGTCTCCTCCGCCATTCTGTCCCGGCCGAACGCGTCGATTTCCCGCTCGAACCTCGCCAGGAATCGCCGGTACAGCAAGTCGTCGGCGTGGTTGAGGGACAGGAGCTTCCCGCGCTCCTCCCTGCTCAAGTTGCTGACGAACTTGGGGTCGCGGGCGTTGAGCTTGAACGCCACGACGTCGTCCAAGTCCCAGCACAAGAGGTGCCTCAGCAGGACCAGCGACTCGTCCATCCGCTCGGCGACCAGCACCAGGTCGAACCATGAGTCGAGGCGGTCGATGTGCCGCAGCACCCGCGACTCGTTGGCGAAGTCGGCAGGGTCGCCCCCCAGGTCGAAGAACATCTGGTTGGCGCCGAACTTGCCGCGGAACCTCCGCCGCAGAAAGCGCTCGGTGAACTTGGGCAGGAAGTCCACGAAGCGGTGGATGTCACAGCGGAACAGCTTGTCCAGGCTGTAGTAGGAGTAGGAGGACTCGAAGATGGTGACGGGGTCGCGCACCACCGTGACGTAGACAGTGTCGCGCGGCATGACGGCGCGGATCTCGCGTCGGTCCAAGCGCGTGTGGTGCGCCAGGATGTTGAAGTGGCCCGGGCGGCCCACCATGCTGCGGCTGAAGGGTGCCGGGTGGCCCAGGTAGTTGCCGGTGCGGGGCAGCACGAAGGTGAGTCCGTGCGCGTCCCCGTAGCGCATCAGAATGTTCTGGATGGAGGAGCCGGCGCATTTGTGCGTCTTGAGGAAGGCGATGTTGGTCTTGGGGTAGCACACGCCGGTTGAGGAGAGGAACCTGGAACAAGACAATAGTTATGAATCATTACTTCTTGATAAAGCGAGAGGGGAACCAATGGCACAGAAATTTATAATGAGCATTAGGAAAACAACCAACAGAAATTTATAATGAATATTAGGGCCACAGGGCAGGTTTTTCCTGTCCCTTGGCGATTAATAAATTTGGTTCTTAATGAGAAAAGGAGTATTTTTCACCATCACCTTGGTTAGGGAAAAGGTTTGGAAACTCCAACTCTCAAGCGTCACCTCCAGCCATGGACCGGTGGTAGACTAATCATTGGTCACCACTTTTTCCATTATAGTCGGCTTGACTAGAAGCCTGCCTCCGCTCTCTTGCGTTACCTTCCTATGCCGTGCTGATGAGTCCTGACAAGGACGAAACCGGTCCATGGCTGGAGGTGACGCTTGATAGTTGGTTCTTAATGGTTTTTTTTGTTTGTTTGCATGTATGCAATTAAAATTCGAGTTTATTTCTATACATTACTCCACAGAGAAAAATCCTAACAGAGGGTCCAAAAGGCTATATTCAAATTTCCTCATAAGGTAGAGGTCAGCACGGGAAATTCAATGATTGACAGAGAAGTAGGCAGTACAGTTTGGTGGTCAAAGCTGTGATTGACTGTGACATGTGCATTATTCAATCTGTTCTTTTGGAGGGCTATTAGAGGATCAAGCTTTTTTCTCCGCCTCTCGTGACGTGACGAAAGAGGCGTGAGTTGCATGAGTAGTTGATGAGAACACTGTGCCAAAATAGCCTCCCTATCACAAGACATATTCCATGGGGGTTTTTTTTTTCGATTTCCATTATCGCCTATTGCCATGGACTGACTCTCTGTTCTAATAACTCAGTATATTACTCCATCTGTAATGTCATATATGAAACAAGAGGACAAAGCAGCTTCTCATCAGCAAGCAAATGTCCCCAAAATACCATCTCATCTCGAGATTATTTAAGAAAACAGACACAATTTTAAAGAACAGGTTTTAACTGTTATTTTGGACCTCAGTCCAAATAAAGCTCAAATTTAACTCTTTTAAAACACATAAATCGCAAAATTCTTAAATATTCTAAATTTTCAGAACCATAATTCATAAATACTAAAAATACTAGTTCATTTTTATCCTCCTTATCCCCTTCTTATATGATGCTTGCATGCTGTGGAATCCTTTCACTGCCTCACCTCACCGGATTCAAATATTTTATTATACCACCGTTATTATTTCTTATATAATTTTCAATTTTATTTAAGTGTAAATTTTCTATTTCACCTGGACGGGCTAGTCTTTCCCCTTGGCGAATCATATTTTATCTCTTGTTTTTGTCTTGTATTAAAAAAAATAAAATGGATCTAAATTATGTTAATTTATAACCTGTGAACCCAAAACACCACTTGGTTGAAAAATCGACAGCTCGAGAACATTGGAGTCATAAAACCTAATAAAAGAAATAAAATTTAGACCATAAATGTTAAATTTTATAGAGCATTTTTAAGTAGCTTATATTGATTTCTGTAAAACTGTTTTCCTTCATACTACGTACTAGGCAGAAAAGCCAACTTTAAACTTGCGTATTATATACGTTACGTATCCTTCAGTTTTGAAAAGTTAACATTTTGATTAGAGTGTTTCAACTTTAAGATTTATTTAATAGTGTGAATATTGTTTGGAAAATTCTTTTAGTAATTTATAACAGCATAAACTATATTTACGTATTCCTTTTCTTTTTATCCTTGTACTATTAATTATTGATCTCAATAATCCCAATCCTACCCTAGAAATTTTCTTTTGGAACCTAACAAAGATCGAGTCTTTGACTTTTCAAGTAAAATTGAAAATGTTTTTAACATAAGTTGGGTATGGGCATTACACTGTGTGTCATTGATCCTTTTCCAACTTGCATGAAATTATTATCAGCAGAATTTTCATCTACAAACTTTTTGCGTTCCCAGTCAAACTTTTGATTTAAATACGGATGTCTTATTGTATAATACCAAAATGAAGAAATAACTTACGAGACATGTGTATTGATGAGGAATCCCAATATTCCTAGCGTCGCCAAGGGTATAAGTATCAGCTTTCGAGGCGAGTGCGGCCATAACTTGTTGAAGGTCTTCCAAAGGTTCGAAAGCATAATCCGAGGTGCCGCTTCTAGTTCATATTTGACTGCAATGAAAAGTCATCAAAGCTCAGATATCCATTTATTCATTAGTTAACATTCATGATTATTCTTATAAACTAAAACTCTGCAGCGACAGGGCAAGATGACACAAAAGTTTAAAAAATAGTTTTGAAGACATGTGCTATCAATTTCTTGATTAAAAAGACAAATAACAAGTAAGCCGGTCTAGACTCGAGACTAGACATAAATTTAAATGTTGAAATTTTCTAGTAGTTGAATATGCGAAAGAGTTAACTTATCTTTGTTGGATTTTTTAATTAAAATCAATTTTTTAATTTAAAGTGATATTTGCTTCATCTATTTAATTTTAAATTTAAAAATATATTCTTGTGCAAAGATAATTATTATTATTCAAGCCAGACACACATACAATGAAGTAAGGTATACTCTAATCCTTATTACCGCTTAGAACAAGGGTTTCCAACTGGCAGCCCGCCAGGTCATTTTGTGCGGCCGGCGAAGCTCTCTGAAAACCCCCCAAAAAGTATCTTCAGAACACATTTTGGCATACTAAAATTTGAAAAATTTTAGGGGGGGTCTCCCCGAACCCTCTATTTACATCTTATGCATGATGATCGGTTGTTTTCTATGGTAAAAAAATAAAAGTTTGTGGTTTCGAGAGGGAAGTTGTATAATACCCTGTGAAATTCCCTCTGAGCGTAGCAAGGAGTTATAGAGGCATAGGTCAACCTTTATCACGAGGAGGAACAAAATGAAGTATCCAAAAATTAGGTGAAACAGATATTTTTAGGGAAATTCACAAGCATTTTCTGGAGGAAGACCACTCTTTAACTAATATTCACTATTAAATGATAGGGTCAAAAATGTGTATATCCTCTGAAATTTTTGAAAATGCAATAGTGCCTTTACAATATGTAAATAACTTTCGTCCCTCTCTCACAGGAAAAGTTCCATATTAAAGAGTCTCCCCCCGAAAAATATATAAAGGAGCCACAGATTACTTTGCGGCCCGGTATTTGATTTATGATTTCGATTTTGGCCCTCGCGTACTTGGAAGTTGGAAACTCCTGCTCTAGAAGTTAGAAAAGTGTTAAATAATTACAAGGTCTAGTTTTCGAGATGGGAAAAGAAGAAACTTTGTAATTTTTCGAAATACGAGGTGCACGAGATACGAAGACATAAAAGGTCGAGGTATCAGAAGTGTACAATAACTTACATAAAATATAAGCATGCAGAAAATTAATGCATAATTGAATTATTGATGCAAGTCATGAATTCCGATCTCTCTTGCACCTCTACTTCAAGTTTTTCGAATGTGCATAATGAGCTTGAGCATGAACTGAACATAATAAAATCAAATATTTTTTTTTTGGTATAATTAAAAATTTTAAATTAATGACAGGAATAATCAATAGAACTTTAGTATTACGACAAAATAATCCTTGAACTCAAATAAAAATCTGATGCTACATTTATAACCGACTTTGCAGTTAAGAATGGGAAACCTACGTACCAACAGAAAGAAATGAGCGATTTAAAACAATATTCACTCCTACACACAAGAGAAAATAAATTTTAACCGGTTTAACTCCGTTTTTACATTACGACGCCGACGCATAATAAATGTCGCTCTAAATAATCGGACTTGGTCAAGACTTCTTCAGGTAACACTAGAGCAGCTATCGAGTGCGAATGTCTTGAGATCCCAGGAAGGAAGGAGTGAGAAATGGGATTAATTAAATGCTACAGATGTAGAGGGTACAATTACCAGTGAAGTGAACTCACGTCCGGGGTCCAATCGTCACTTCCTTTGACGATGGAATGATTCAAACATGCGGTCAACTTGATCTTCTCTGGGATATACGACAAATAAATTTATTACTTTTTGACGGCATTTATTATTTAAAGAAGTTCGTTCGGCGAAATTAATAGTTATTGAGGTTTATAGCTGTGGTAATACATTTGACCTCGGCATAGCAAGCATTGACAACTAGCTTTTATAGATCACATCAATCATTTCAAATTGACTACTTTAAGAATTATAGTATCCTATCCTATACATTGAAGTATATGGAGATTGTTTTCTTAAATCTCATTCAGACTCATCCCTTTTCATATTCCTTTTAGAGGAATCATCCAAAGTTAATCTTAATAGTGTAACTTAGCAGTTTCACTCTTTACTCCTTCAATCTTCTATGGAAACTATCGATTCACAAGAGTGAATCACTCAGGATGAACAGTGAAAGTGAAACTGTGTAAAAGAGCCTTTAAAATCACAGCATCTTCATATTTTTTTCGAACTAAAATGAAACGGAGAAGTATAGAAAATTGGTTCTGAATACAAAAGCTAGTGGCGTATAAAGAGATTTATTTCGGAAAGGGCCTAAATATCCTCTTCTAAATAATTTAGACATTATCAGGCTGAAAGCTAGATTTTCTACACGGGGGAGAGGTAATAATAGATTTAATGTAGCTTTTTAATATGCATTTAGTAATATTTGTATCCTGATGTACTTACTATAAAAAATTGCGAATAATAAAGTTCCAAGTACAAAAGGGGATCTGGGGATCTTCATCCATATATTTTTTGAAATTTAATCCTAAAAAACAGGGTCTTCACCCACGTTTTTTTTTTTTTTCTTTTTTTCTTTTTTTTTTGCGAATTTGGGGGGGGGGCTTATATACACCCCTGGAAAAAGCTGTATAACATGTGTTACAAAAGTGCCTCAAACCCCATATTTGTCAATAAGTCAATGTATGCATTTTTTTTTTGCAAAAAGTTAAGGTAGTTAAGTAAATTAATGAAGATTTCATTTTCTGGGATCAAAATTAGACTGATGATATTATTTAAAGAGTTGGAGTTTATACCAGATATTATTTAAATTGTAAAAAAACAACGAGTATTTTATAAAAAGCAATAGAACCCAGTAAAGAGATTTAGAACCCTCGTTAGTTAACCCTCCCCGGGTGACACCAAAACGTTACTCAATATCCAAAAATGAGTTTAACCCCTATTTTTAAGCACCAAACTTCTTGGTGGAGGACCCACATACCTCGTACTTAGTTAGAACTTAGTTTTTATTGGCGTATTTTTCAGGGTTTTTTTTTCATTCAGTTCAAGAAAATGCATCCTAAATAAAAATATTCTAAAAAGCAACATTTAACCAACTATATAATGAGTGGGGGGGGTACTTTAGAAATAACTTTTGATCGACCCCAAATCAATTTTTTTTTCTATAAAAAGCCCCACCAATAAGGCTGACGGACCACAGGTGACCGCGGGTTGTGTGTTGTGCACGCTGCACGCCTGCTTTACTGTATTTTAAAAGCTTGTTCTTAAGGGGTCGTATTCATATTAAATGCGACAAAATGCAATCAAACAATATTTTTTCTCTTGTAGAGAATTTTCTCTCTTTTCATTGTAGAGAAACTTAGGTTGATTAAAATTCTTTAGAAGCCTTATGAAAAGGATATTATTTCTATATTTATCTATATTTATAGCGGAATCATAAGCTCAAGTTGATTTTCGATGCTAGAAAATAGATAAAAAGAAATAACATTTTTAAACCATTAAAATGGTTTTCTGGATGCGTGCTTAAAATTTTCTTTTCTCTACCTAGAACTCTTGGCTTTCATTTCGAATAGTTACCTCTTGTGGAACTATTTTTGGAACAAGTAGACTCCACTTCTTCGTTAAAGCTTCTTAGTTACGTTTACAAAAAACTTAACTTAAAATTTCAGAGCAAAATTCTTGTGTACAAGTAGATATGTAGGTATTATATAAGGCATTATCACATGGATATGATGGAACATAATATTTTTTTGGAAAAGATACTTTTTCGAGGAAAAAATTAAGGTTATATATTATAACTTGAATACCTTAAAATGGGGTAACTTTGGACCAAATGGAGTGTTCAAAATGGAGTGTTTTTTTACATTAAAAGCAAATAAAAGTGGTTAACCAAAACAAATTTGACAAGGTCAGGGGTTTTTATTATTTTTAACACGTTTAACCAGGGCTTAAACTCTAACCAAAGAAGTACCGGAGTGCTACTATTTCAGCATTACAAATATTCACTGATTAATAAATAAATATTATTAAATAGTTACTGAAAACCAAGAAGTACCGGAGCTCCGCTCCGGTGCAATTTAAGCCCTGCGTTTAACTGTAATATAAACCGTTTTTCAAAGTGTAGATTTAAGTCTTAAATATTTTAATTTCCTTTTTGAAATTATGGGCAAAAGTTACCTTGAATTGAGCAATTTTGTCCCAGACCTCAAAAATCTAAGGCATTGAGTTAGCTTTAGCCAATTCTATATCATTTACATGGTATTGCTTAATTATCTATCGATAATAATCTATTCTATTCATTGCAAGTTCATTTCAAGCTTAATTTATAAGAGAATCAATCAATAAAAATGATTTCTTTTACAAAACTGATTTAATTTTAGAATTACAAAAGAATATTTTTCAAGAAAAGACCTAGATCTAGATGAACAGTAAACAGTATTTTAACATCCTTGGTATACATTTTGATGAATTGATTGCCTAAATTGTGGAGAAAAATCCCCTTTTGGAACAAAAAACTGATATTTCTTTAAACACCATCGATTTCATAATAATGATACCATCTACACCATATTACAGTCTTTAAGGTTTACTTACTTATAATTTGAATATTTTTTGTTTTAAGAATTTATTTCTCATCGATATTAGTCCACTTTTTCTTTAAATCCAATGAGTTTTTCAATTATTTCACCAGATACCATTGGGGCAAAGTTACCCCAAACGTGGACCAAAGTTACCGCGACATAATAAAAATTCGTTAATACTCAAACCACAATATGAAACAAAATAATGACATTAAAAATAGTTAGAAGACTTTATAATTGATTGAAAAACGAGAACTAGTAATTTGGAATCATATTCTCCATCCCCTTGTAAGGTTAACAAAATCGACATTTTGATACTACCTTAGTTGAAAGTTTCCTAGCAATCGTATTTTAGAAATTTCAAGACACCACTTTGAGGATATCGTGACAAATACTCTACCTGTTCGCCCTTGCATTATAATTGATGAAATCACATTCTTTTGTATAGATACAAACGCGTATGAATCTCTTTCCGTTGGTTGGGCCAAAATTAATATATCCTGCCTCCTTAATTCTGTATCTGTTTTTTTTCCATCTAAATCTTGATGTCGCTGATTCTCTTAATGATTCCACGAAGAAAAATTGAGATGTATAAAGGAAAAAAAATAAAGTGCTGTTAAAAATACGGGAACCGTTCATTAGCCCGAATAGAATTTCTACTTCTTTAGTTAATGACTAAACTAAACTTCCCTCAAACATCATTTTTGATAGCTCCACTTTCTTAAAATCCGCCGAGGAAATATTGAAATGTTTCTTTTTCCCTCATCATTTCATAGATTTTTTTAATTCACAAGTTCTTCCTTTTAGAATCGGAAAGTATTTTTTAAGCGAACTGTTCTCCATTGTTACATTTAAATTTTGAAGCTAGCTACTATAAAGTATATATTTATCGAAGTTGAATATAACATTAAATGCTGCTTCAAAACGCATTTATGCTGCTCCAAAATGGAAATTTCTCTGCTCCAAAACCACATTTTGCCACTTGCACCCTTGAATTTATCTAACAAAAAAAAACAAGCTACATTAAGAAGCAATTAAGATTCTTTATTCTCATCCTTTGATAAACGTAATAATTTAAGACGTAGAATAGTCAACGTCAAGTTCAATACACCGTTTGCTCTTTAAGCCTCTGATGATATTTTAAATGCTCATAATTCAATATCCAAATCCACAGTATTTGGAAGTAATCGAATACGGCAGAGTGATTCCTCTCAATAGGAATGATGGCAAAAATCGAGTTAGAAAGAGAGATAAAATTTTGAATTGTGACTCTCGTTATTTTGAAGGCAAGCAATTATTGTTAATTGAATGCGACACAATTTATTCTGAAAATACACCACATAATTTACCTTTGAAGGTAAAGTCTTTAAACTGATACCAGAACAGGCTCGTGTTGTGTACACTGGGAGGGTGGTTCATAACGAATGAGATACTGAACCCTTCAAATTTTGTACTAAGATGTAAAGGGTATACCTCCAGATGTTTCTATTTTGAAACTCAAAGTAATTTTCATTAAATGTAAATTTAATAGCTAATTATGCAAGACAATTGAAATTTTTCCCTTTTAATCTCCTTTAAATAGTTGTTTAAGCTTATTTAGTTAAAATTCTACGCAATTTTTCTTGAAATTAACAGCCCCATAAAATAATTATAATTATTATTATAATATTTTATATCCGAATTTATAATCATTTCAGCTTCCTGACATAAGGGAAGGCGTCAAAAAGGCGGAGAAAAGTGTGATATTAATTAGGCGGCCACTTATACATTCTTAAAGAAAAATCTGAGAGTGGTTAATGACTCATTTTGTAGTAAAATCGGCCTTCAAACGAGAAAATAAGGTGTTTTTCACCAAATTTTAATATTAAGCGAAACGTTGATCACATGATAAAAGGGCGCATTTTACAATAAATTAAATAGGAGTGATCGGGACCGGTCAGTTTTGAAAACATTATCCGATTTATAACATTAACCGTGATCACATTAAACGACTGTAGTGACTTCTTGTCCAGATTGATCCCGTGTTGTTTTGCTTTATGACCCCGGGAGTAACCCACCCCAGGAATGACAAAAAGGCGTGTCTCATCCTGCAATAAAACCACGCATCCTGAGTGCACACAAACAGAGCTGATGCACACAAGGCATCATCCATATTTAAACACCCGTGATGTCCCCCTTAAACAGAGTCACGAATACTGATTGAAAACCATATAAACGCTTTTTACAAGACCAGGAATCTGTCTCGCCAGTATAACATGCAAGGCCGTTTGTCGTGCTTTTCTAGGAACATTATGCTTTAAACTGCTAATTAGATAATGCTTATGGTTTTGGGTAGAAAGCTTGGAGATTTTGCTGATGTGTGTTGTATAGTATACCACCCATTTAAATGGCATTTTTGGACTGAGTTATCTTATTGTTATGTTCGTTGTAAGTCTGGGTCGTTTAAAATGCAATCCATAGGGGACATTATATTAAGGAATACAAAAGTTTGTTTTCATATTACTTATTTTAAATGTCAATTGAACAAACATGTTACATTTTTTAAATGTGTAATATTTAACGGGAAAATGCCATTATTTGAAAACCAGGCACATGATTCTCCCAATTTTATTCGTAAAACTGTTTTAAATAGTGATTATATATTGAAAAATCTTTAACCAAATAAAAATTTCCAAAATGATGAAAGGTATGTATGATTGTAATTGACATATTGGCAGCTTAAAAATTTCAAATTCATGTCAATAATTGACACTTGACATCTGCATAAAAAGTTTTAGGAGGTAGTTAAAGATAAATTTAACTATTACTGTAGCTGTATTCAAAAGGTTTTTGTTAAAACGTGAAGGAAATAGAGCAATTTAATTTAAAAGGTTTTAAATGTATTTTTCTAAAACCTAGGAATTTTTTTAATTTTTCTTTATTTCTTTGACTATAGAAAAGTTTTTAATTTCAATCCGTATTCGAAAAGATATATTGATCTAAAATTGCTTAGTTACCTAATAAACCTAAAAGTTTGTATCATAAAGGAGATGATGTACTAGATAGGTATCAAACACTGAATAGAATATAAAAAAATTATGTGAACTATTTCAGTAATTAAGGCGGCAAATGTAGTACATGAATGTGATGTTATTTTTTAAGATTTGTCTTCAATCCTAAACTTATCTTAGGAACATTTCACTCAACATATATTTAGCAACGGCTATTTGATTTAATCTGATCTAACTATCTGATTCTGATTATAAATTTTAAGATGATTGCTTAGTAATGATGCGGACTTAAAATCACTTGTAATCCAACTGCTGCAACATATATATTCCTGTACAAAATTACTAGCTATAAGATTCTTGTATTCACAATACTTTTAGTCGGAGTCGAGTTAGTGTTATATGTTGTGTAACTGATACCATTAATAATTTATTAGAGTGTTTTCCAATTTATGCGATGAATTAGTTAGGTTCAAATTTAACTCCTCATCATTCTACAATTTATCATTGTCTTTAGAATACTTTCAACCACGTAAATGAGATTTGAATTGCTTTTTCCTATCACGCAATAATAAAAGTTCGTTTCTAGCTAAGTAAATAAATATATAATCACTTTCGTGAGAATTTGAGATGAACTCTTATTTGAGTGCATACAAAAATATGCTTAATGTATATTGTTGACAAACATTAACAATTAGACATGGTATTTTTTTTTGTACAGCTTAAATTATTCAGGCTACTCGGTTCTTTAAAAAATAAGGCAATTAGTTACCCACACACAAAATCTAAATGAAAGGATAAATATACGGACAGAAAGAAGGACAAACGGAACGAAAGAAAATTACAAACATTGCGGTATATTTTGTTTTTCATAATCACCGTTTCTTGCTACCTGTTTCGGGGAAAGTGTAACAATTCCAGTAGTATTTAAAACAAATTTGCTCATTTTTAGAAACAACTAAATTTTAATTCAACATCAGAATTAAGTCAAAATATTTCGCCTTTAATGGTCAATGTTTATTCAGACAAAAGTGTTTTCAAAATTAATAGTCCAACTCATAATATTTCGGTACTTCATTTTGTAAATAAACCTCAAATAAAAAAAAACAGTATTAATGAATAGGACAGGACTGATGAGAAAATTTGGGAAATGAAAATACATTTTCTTTCATGCGAAATATTTTCTGTAATTAGGGTTAAAATTAATCATGAAAATCAGTTCGGTAAGAATATTTTGTTGATATAATGACAATAGCAACAAAAAAACCTTTAAGACAAGTTTTGTACTAATTGTGATAAAATATTTTATCATTATGTCATTATTAACTTTGGTACCTTGTATTTTTATTTGAAAATAACTGAATTTTAGTATTATTTTGGAAACATTTATATAGTCCGACCGCCACGAGAAAAACTTTTGACACAGTACAATATTGTGGCGATTGTTATGGAAACGGGTTATTCCACTTTATTTAGGGGGGTGATGGTAATCATAAACAATGAAAAAACAACGTTTTGTTCCAAATCTGTGTGACTATCGTTTAGATTTGAACTTCTTTTCAAAGTTTTGTTTTTCTTGTGGCGCCGGACCATACATAGCTCTTGCAAGCTATGTACTTGCTCTTGTACATAGCTCTTGTACATGTATATAGCTCTTGCAAGCTATGTACGCTTGACGCATACAAGTTTACTCTCTTGAATCCCTTAAAATTTAAGTTCAGGAATACTAAATAGGTCTAACAAATTTTCATGTTAATGTTAATATTTTTTATGTTAATATTTAAGGAAGAAAGATTTATAATGCGAAGACCGAATATCTCTCTTTAACACTTAAACCAGAAAAATAATTCTAAATTTCTACAGTTTAAAAAAAGCTTTCCTTTGGAGAGTAGCTCAAATATAAGGCGTAAAACTCTAAAAAAAAGTTTCAAATATGAGAATAGAGATTAGATACATAAAACAGACACAAATGTAAAATTGTTAATATTTTATACTGAAGTATTGTATAATTTTATTATGGAATTCTTTATTCACCCCTTTTGTCGTTTATAGCACATGCATTTTATGGATTTGATAAAAATCACTTATTTAAAAATATCTCATATAATTTTCAAATGTTTACAACATTTAATTAATTTTCAATAAACATTTTGAGGGCAAAATTTGACGATTTAAAGCGAAAATACGGAAGCTGAAGAAACACAATTTAGTTGTACATCCAATTATCTTTTATTAGTCTATTAACCAAGAATTGCGCATAGAATTACTGCCACACAAAAATAAAGAAAAGTAAGCAAGTTTTCCTGGAAGTTTCTCTTAGTAAGTAAAATTTGAACAGCTGACACAACGAGGTAGTGATCATTCTCTTTTACTCTCTATAAACTTGTGATAGTTTAATATTACAAATTAATTCAGTTCTTTTCCCGTCGGGTATAGATTATTTTTGGTTCGTTGGGTTTTTATGGCGCAAGACCTAAAAACAGGGTTTATTATTTTTGGTATACTTACGTATTATCCCGTTCCCGTTGACCGTTCAGCGACCGTCAATCCAATCTGCTTCCATGAAACTTTAAAATTTTTCTATTTAATTAGGTATTACTTACATTTTTATGAAACCCCTTTTAGTTGTTATCGCCACATGGTAATGGTTTTCTTACTTTAGGTAAACCGTTCTAATTATTTTAGTAATCGTCAGAAGCCTTTAAAAGTCTTCATTTTTAAATGTACGCTAGATTTAATTTCTATGAGTTTACAAAGGAGGATGGATTTATAAAAACTCAACAACAAACATCGTCAACATTTTTCAGAAGAGCCATAAAACGTGATATTACAGAGCGGCTTAGTTTCGAAGAGATCGCACTTTTTTGCTGTGCTTTTTCAAGGGAGAAATATCCTCTTTTTTAAAACTCAAGATAGTTTAAAGAGGTATTGATATTCTTTCAAATTTAATGCGTTTTCTTCGTAGTTTCGCTTGGATTTCGTTCGTATTATAGGGAGGGGTTAGATACCCGTTTACCAAAACTTTTAGAAATTATCGAACTCTGAAATAAGTTTTCGAGCGGTGTATTTAATCTTGAGGGAAAAGTATGTCTAATTCATTACTTATAAATTCATAAAAAAATTTCATTTCATTTCCTTAAAGTCAACACAGCCTACTAAAAGCCGTAACGGCCCAAAGTTAGGTTATCACTATATCTAATCATAAAAGCTCGATAAAAAAAATGAAATCTTGATCAAAACACAAAGTGTAAATGCCATTCAATATCAAAACAGAAAGAAAAGGTCTACTGGGTTGAAATCTAGCCACCCTGAGCAAACAACTATGAAAGATTAATCACGCCGGAATAGGTGCAATCTGGGAAATATTTCTACAACTAAACTAACAAATTTGTCCAGCTGGAGCTGACCCTCAGAAATAATTGATCGCGTGAATAAAAAACTTTCCGGGTTATTTCGTAAGGGACATCACATTTTCAGAGTTTATTGAAATTAAACAGCCTTTGTTAGGTACAGTTATTTGAATGGAAATGTATATTAATCAAAAGAGGAGCTCCTTAAAGGAAGTGCGGACCCCAACAATGAGTTATTTAGAGTAAAATTTCCAAAACTTTTCGGGAGAGGCCAACCAGAGCACCTATTTAACTTACTAGTATTACACAAAATATTTTAAACACTTCTAACGTAACTACAAAAGGTTCCAATCGTAATAATTTAAAAGACAGTTTCGCTGGAGAAATTTTTTATCAAACGGAGGGTGGGAACGAAATATCTTAGGGGTTGGGGAGTATCTATAGAAAATAACAATATTTTTTCCCCATTTGCCTTAAAAAGGAGGAGACTCGCAAAGATACCGATCTTTGGGTAACCGTAACTGGTAAATATAATTTCCTTTAGAGGAGAGCTTAACATTCTCACTTTGAATTTAAAATAGTAACTAATAAAAAGCGCGTTAGGCTGACCACCTAACCGGGACCTATGCCTTACCCCAGGGCCCCCACGGTTAAGAGAACGAAAATGGGCATCAGAGGCCTTGACCCACTAGAGCTGTTGTCTAATCTAATGAGTTAAGTTTAGCTAATAAAAAGAAATAAAGAGCACAGAGAACATGATTTTGATGCTTTTTGCCCCAGTTAGATGGTTCCATGAACCGTTTTCAAAGATACTCACTCGCTCAAGAAAAATCGGCATCACCATTGCGGTCGATTGTTACACCTGGTCCCAAAGAATATGACATCATCCACATGAGTGTCGCAAACAAAAAAAAAACCTAGATGTTAACAAGCGGCACTGTTGAGCGCGCGGGGCCGCCGGGAGCCAACAAGTGCCGGGAACAGAGCAGCCCCGAGGAAGGAAAACGCTTTGGAATACCGC
The DNA here is from genome assembly GCA_963680715.1 of Tetragnatha montana. Lineage (NCBI taxonomy): Eukaryota > Metazoa > Arthropoda > Arachnida > Araneae > Tetragnathidae > Tetragnatha > Tetragnatha montana. The sequence continues at coordinate 8,459,268 of OY796685.1, forward strand.
CAAACCGAAAAGTTTGCTGCACATGCGCGGGACGCATCAGACGATTGTGTCCGACGGGTTTTGCGCTTCTTTTTTCTCGTTTTCGTTTCTGTTTTGATATTAATTTCGTTCCGAATTTTTTTTTCTATGCCAGTGCTCGAAGGGGTGGTGGGCAGGGGGCATCGGGGAGGGGGGAGGGGGACTCGGACTCTCGTGTTTCGCGTGGGATCGGTAAACCGTGGGAGGGATTTCTTTTGGAGAGCAAACCCGAAACCGTTTCAGTGTACCCCATGCAAATGAGATTGTCTTTCCGGGGCGGTGGGCTTTCTTATTTTAACTCCTAGGGAGGCTGAGAGTGTGTCATTGTTAGGCGGTGAACCTTGGGAACCTTGACGCCAACAAGACCTCGTTACTGTTTAATGAGCTCGATGAGGGTATTGAACGATTTCTTATTTTTAAATTTATATTCCTTATTTCGCATTTTCTAGCCATGATTGCAAACTAGTAAAACTTGATTCCCATCCAAACTTATTGGAAGTAAATCTAACAAAATTAGGGCACTTGCGTATATTATCCCGTCGACCGTTCAGCGAGTGTCAAATTCAGCGGCACAGCAATAGGTTTAAGCAATAGGTCAATGGGTTTTGATAATGTTTTCGTATTAAGCAGCACGGTCGAGGGGAAGGACCAAAATAGTGAGAACCAATATCCAGGGTTCATAGCGAAAACAAAGGACTTTTGCGCCAAAAATATAGGACATGTCAGAAAAATTTCAAAATGGTCAGATTTTTCTCGTTTATAAATACAGACGAATTAACAATGCAAATTACATAAGATATAGGATATATAGGACAGGGGTCAAAAATATAGAAATGTAGGACAACTTATGAACCCTGAATATTGGAGACGGAAATTTCAATTTTTGATCTTTTCTTCCAGCGGGTTTCAAATATTGAGCTCACGAGGAAGATTTTTTAAGAAGAAATTTTCAAAAGAGAAATTCAGAAAAGCAACTACACTCTTGACAAAGGTGTAACAATTTTAGTACCACAGGAGGAAAGTTTTAAAGGCTGTTTCCGAGGACCAAAGTTAATGAACCGCTGATCTTGTATAGTATTAAATTTAAATTATTACAAATCAGTCTTCATTAAAAGATTTGTTCATTTTTTTTTTTAAATTTAAGACCGACATTAACCTTTTTTACTGAAAACTTCTCCCTTTCGTTATAAAATTTCGAGCACTTCTTTTAGAACAATGTTCATTTTTAGCACATGGACTTTTTTTTTAGCTCGCAGGTGGTTTAACGTGACACAACTTGAATACAATGAAAGGAACTAAATATTCTTCATTCCAAAAAATCTTGGAAAAATATTTACAGTTGAAAAAATGTTGGTAAGTTATCTTTCATATTGATCCCTTTATTATTATAAATTATCAGAAAATATTCTTTAATACACTTTTATTCCATCAAAATTAGATTTATTGATAGAATGAAAGTTTAATATACTATGGGAGGTATTTTAAGACTTAAATTAAAAATCAATCACAAACTAGCTAAAATTGTCTATTATTAGACTTTGAAAAAAAACGAATTAATTGAAATTTGAGCTCACGCATTTCGATTTCATTTCAGTAAAAATAGTACTTAAAATTGGGAATACAAAAACCTTTTTCTGATAGTTTTAAGTAATTTTTCAATCATTTACATTCGGTTTATTCATATGTTACTATGCAAAAGTTGTGTGCTTTCAAAGATTTAATTTTTTTAAAAATTGCGATTCATTACATTTTTGCTACAAAAAAAATCATGAGACTAAAGAAGATAATAGAATCACTAGTTTGAAAAATGGAATAAGTCCAAAAAATGGGAAATTGACTTTTTGTGCGCAAAAAAATCTCCAAGCTTCACTCTACACATGAGTGAAAGAGGGAAAAAATAACTATACCCCCTTATCGGCAGATATAGCCCCTTGAAGTTGCGAAATCAATGTCCATTCATTGTATTTCTTGATTAAATTTTTAATTTAAGTTAAATTTGTCTTTCTTTAATCATCGTTTGTGCTTTACTTATTTAAAATAAAATTTACTTTTAATTTAAAAGTGTTTTCATTTTCTTTATCCAGTAAATATATGATGCTCACTTACTCCATTGATACTGCCTTATCGACTCGGTTCCTTAATAATTTTATTTGTCTCTATCTATAATTCACTTTTGTCCTGTGAACTAATCAGATATATAGTAGTTTAATTGTCGAATAAAGTGGTTTTTGAGATTTTTTTGTCAGCTGAAATTTTATAAGGTTGAAAAAGGGATCAAGTCCATCAACTTTTTTCATCTATAAAAAATTTTGAGTAAACTTATATTCTTTCGATGATTATTCTGTACTCTAAATATGATCCTGAATTTCCAGGACAAATTTTAGGATTATACAACGAAAATCCTGTTACTTATACAGTTTCTTCGATTTTCTCAAAACTTTGTTTTTGGACTTATTCCCTTTTTCAAACTGACGATTCAATAAAGAAACCATGCAAAGTTAAATGTTCTTAGAAACCCGTATAAACTAGTACACTTTCTTTTAACTATTCACTAAGCAGGTCAAAAATAGGTGTTACGTGTTAACTCAATTGTGGGTGTGAACTTAGTCTCCTCCTACGTAGTAAGTATTAACCAGTTAATTGGGTTCCAGAATCTCAAGCAAAAGCAATAGGTTTACGCCTACTAAATCAAACTATTTTGGACGCCAATAATTCAGATAAACTCGAAAAAGATTTTCCATTTTTAATGGGGGGGGGGTATTTATATCAATCTATAAAAGCAATATTTTAAAAATAAATAACTGAAATACAAAAAATAATAAGTCAAATAATTACTTGAAATTAAAAAAAAAATCTTGTGCTTAAGTAAATTCACAGGGGGAAAAAAGGAACAACTTTAGAAATAGTCCACCAGTCGCCATTTGTAACCACAGCTCCCACAACAACATGATTAAGTGTTGTTAGCATTGAAATCTAATAGTACTATTAGATCTCTAATAATAATCTTCTAATTAATATTATTTTAGAATCTAATATTAATAATTAGATCTCTATGGTAGTCGGTCATCATTTGAGCTGTGGGTAAACATGGCGGCTGGAAGACTTTCTAAAGCTGTACCCTAACGCTTTATAATCCAATATTCCAACATTTAAAAATAAAACTTTTGCTTTGCGTCTTTATTTGGTTTTAACTTAGAATTTAATTAAAAAATCATGTCATAAAAGTGTAAATTAAGCAATTATTTGACTTCATTCATATCAATAAACATGTGTTGATGTAATAACGCATCTGTGAAATATCGCAACTAAACACATCATAGATAACTATTTACTGGATAATACTAAAATACTGGATACTCACTTCTGATGGTTAGACGAATAACATCAGATTTCAACCGAAACCTCATCCTAATTTTAATTTCGATTAAAAATTCAAATTCCTAAGATCCTAAGTATCAACCTCTCCATGACTTTGAACATATTAAACGGCATGTTGCTTCATTTTCAGTTCAAAAACATAAGTTTTCCTGGCCACCTCCAGCAGTAACATTTCCTCCATCTTCAAATATCTACACGAAACGTAGAGAATTATTTCTTGTGCTGCATAAATGCATGATATTCTGTTTGACAAGAAGCGCACCTGCTTCATAATCGGTAAGATTTTCAGAATGATAAAAGGTAGCTTACATGTAGGTTCCACGGTATTCAATTACCACTGCTTTTTTACGATGATCCGAAACATCCGGTGGAAGACCGTATCTTAATCAAAAAATTAAATTTAAACATACATTTGATACTCCAGAACCTTTACTATCAAGATAAAACAAGGGCCAAACCAGAGCATCAAATGTTAGATTGCAAACGTATAAAATTTAATTGAATGTCCATTATTTTTACTAGTAAGGATGACCTATTATAGTTATTTTCATATTGTTATCCGATGCCTTGACTTTTTTTATTGGATATTATCCAAGGATATATAAAGATTTTATGAAAGAGATTTACTTGTTATGAATAGTACTCGAACAAATCATTGGTTTTGGCCATTGTGAAAATAAAATGTTGCCTAAAATGCCATACACACTATAAAAAAGTGAAGTGACGCCTTTAATGTCTTCTCTTCTCCCACAGGGCAAAATTCTGTTGTGTCTGTCTTACTTGACGAAGGTGTATGAGCGGATCCTTGAGATCAAGCACATATACCGGAAAATATATGTAACCACAACCCAACCCACAGGGTCATTCCACGTAAAAAGTAAAGCAACTTTTTGTAAATTTTTTACCTTTGGGTCCTTCGATTTCTTTTAAACTTTGCATACTTTTTCAAAAGGTATAAAAACTTGCAGGTGTGGAATAAAAATGCATCATTTTTTTCTCGTTTTTGACTTATGAGGTTTTAAAGTTAAAATTTTTTAAATATTTTCGTAAATAAATAAGCTTTAAAATGGTGTAATCCATTATATAAATTTTCAAAAATTTAAAAGGAATACATTTACGTTGCTTTTGTGATTGATAGTAGATATGGTAGTTTAATTAATTAAAAACAATATTTTTAATGGTAGATGGATCGTGAAGTTGAAAAGTTTCAAACATATAACCTCCTTAGCAAGCGCAAAGTTAGAAGTATCCTGGACCGGTTACACATTAACAAACATGAAATCAAGCATTTTGTTTTACCTAAAAATGACAAAAAGGAGGAAAAAACCCCTGTAAATCTTAATTATAATCAATTTCCACAACTATAAATCAGCCTTGCACTTTGCATCTATTATAGGTTCACAAACCTTGATCATCATTACAAAGAGTGGCCCAAGCCGACGACCGACGACACTAAATCACGCCGTGAGTACGACTTGCGTGGCTTTTATGAAAAGGGTTATGATGATCCCAAAACCGCTGGAATTCTCATATTGTTAAAAGGAAGGGTGTTAAAATAGTCTCACTCACACAAAACTTCACAAAGTGAGTTACGATTTGTAGGATGGAGAGTCACGAACCGTGGTTGCTTTTGTGTGACTTTTTTCGAAGTGTCGCGCTGGGAGGGAATCGTGATGGGTTTCTGACACGGAACGGAGATTTGGGTTTAGTAGGGCCGTTGTGGGTTTGTGGGTATGCTACTGATTAGGGAACTAGATTTCTACAATCAAGTTAAAGCCCTAAATACCAGGGGGGTATATAAGGGGGCGAGCCCCCACCCCGAAATTTGGACTAACAGCCTTATTCACAGCCATCAGCGTCGGTGTTACATTAAATTAGCTTTTCACTTGATTGGTGGAATCCTTTATTTGACCTAAGATTTAACACCGACACTATGGCAATAAATATGACTGTTAGTAGTGTACCAAAACAAGTTAAAACCCTGTTTTTAGGATTAAATTTCCTAAAATTTTCTGGGGAACCTCTATTACTCACATTTTTTTCTTATAAATTTAATCAAGGTTCAAATCCTACCTAAAGATCTATTATTATTGTATTAAAAAACTACATGGAAGCTATTAAATATGCATGGAGTTGGAGTGGAGGGGCTGAGGTGAATTTGGGGTTCTCTCCCCCGGTACAAAAATATAACTTGGGGCCTGATAATGACTAAATTTCGTTATAGAATTACTAATTGAGAGAATGCCATTTTTGAAGGTTCTATTCAAGGCATTTCTCTAGTAAAAAATATTCTAAAAAGTAAGATTTTTTTTAATTTTTACTAAAATAAATTCAAAAATAATTCTTAAGTGATTTTTTCTAATTTGTCTATAAATAAGAATGTATCTAAGGTGAAACCAAAATATAATAATGGTTCGTAATACACCATATATTGGCCTTTTTAACCTAGAAAGTGTTATTTGAAACAAACTCTTTTTGCCATAATTCCTGATCCCATGGCTACCCCTACCCCATTCTATAATTTATTTTCAGAATTTATACCTTATAATATTGCAAAAAACATATGTATTTTCAAAAAAAAAAATCAAGGACACTAACATTGTTTTTTTAATGTTTTATAAAAAAAAAGCATGCAAAAAAAAATTCAAATACAAATTGTATATAAAAATCAACCTTGTAAAATCCTTATTAAAAAAACTTGGGTGATATATTTTCTACACCTAATAGATCCGGCGTTACTTAATATTAAAGAGCCCAAAGAGTTTGAATTTTCAAACATTTTTTATAAAAAAATTACAGATAAAATTAAAGTTAAAACGCATTTTCTCATTTGTATCATATGAAGGAACAATTTCTAAAGATTTCATTGAAATCCAAGAACGTCAGTTTGAGTGGCTGGTTGATTTGACCTGGAATGACCATATAGAAAAACTCAAATATAGTTATGAAAATTTGTTAAGTAGTTTTACAGTTGTCACGCTACTCCATACGTGATGTTTGTTTGTGGTGTCTTGACTGTTTCCAGGGGCACTTGACTGCATGTTTTACAGGAAAATGTTTTTTTTTTCTCATCGGGAAAAAGTTCTAAACTAAAACTTTTAATGTTTCTTAATATACCACACTCTCTGATGAGAAGTCACGTGTATTAAAAAAGAACCTCAGCAAATCTTCAAGGAGCTCATAAATTGGTGGATGAAAAAGTCAAAAATGGTCTGTTTACTATGCAGAAGGACAAAAGGTAATTTTTTGGAATAAATTACAAAAATTACTATATCTTACACTCACATACTCCAATACTTTAATAAAGAGTAATATTCTTGATAAAACATTGGACACAACATATGATACATATGATGTTCAAAGAAAAAAGTTGAACATTTTATATAATGCTCTCATTTTTTAGTTTAAGTGTATTTGCAAAAACTTCATTGAAAATAATATTCACATAAAGATACAACATCTAGTGAGCCATTTAAAAGCAATGATAAAAAAGTATATTTTGTTCAGTAAATTCACTTCTTTACATTAATTTTTTTTGAAAAAACTATTCAGCATTAGAAGCGGTGCACAAATTAAGTATATTTTGTTGAGTAAATTCACTTCTTTACATTAAAATTTGTTTGAAAAAACTATTCAGCATTAGAAGCGGTGCACAAATTAAGTATATTTTGTTGAGTAAATTCACTTCTTTACATTAAAATTTGTTTGAAAAAACTATTCAGCATTAGAAGCGGTGCACAAATTAAGTATATTTTGTTGAGTAAATTCACTTCTTTACATTAAAATTTGTTTGAAAAAACTATTCAGCATTAGAAGCGGTGCACAAATTAAGTATATTTTGTTGAGTAAATTCACTTCTTTACATTAAAATTTGTTTGAAAAAACTATTCAGCATTAGAAGCCGTGCACAAATTAAGTATATTTTGTTGAGTAAATTCACTTCTTTACATTAAAATTTGTTTGAAAAAACTATTCAGCATTAGAAGCGGTGCACAAATTAAGTATATTTTGTTGAGTAAATTCACTTCTTTACATTAAAATTTGTTTGAAAAAACTATTCAGCATTAGAAGCCGTGCACAAATTAAGTATATTTTGTTGAGTAAATTCACTTCTTTACATTAAAATTTGTTTGAAAAAACTATTCAGCATTAGAAGCGGTGCACAAATTAAGTATATTTTGTTGAGTAAATTCACTTCTTTACATTAAAATTTGTTTGAAAAAACTATTCAGCATTAGAAGCCGTGCACAAATTAATTATGTACGTGTTTAGGGGGATGGATCCTGTTTGAGGCACAATGTGACTGCGAGGGATTGGGAGTTTAAACTTTGCGAGATTTAACTTTTACAGCTGTTATTTTACAACACAATGTGGGGTAAGAGTTTTTGAACTGTGACTGTTTGTGACATGCAGGAGGAGGGAGGGATATAAAACCCAAAAATATTGACGCAATTTGTGAATGATCCCTATGATCCGCTTTAAAAAAACAAATCATTGTCCAATGTATCCGAATAAAGCTCAAAAATCATGCACCCTGTTCATGTCCCCTGCTTAAATGTATGGATTCGTCATCCATCTGTTGTCCGAAGTCCGAAGTAACTGTTCCCTTTCTCTTACAATATCTAAACCGGACGAACATAGTCCGGAACGATTATTGAAAGGGAAGTGACTCCAATTTTTTTATTGTTTATTCTATTTACATTACCGCTCCACAAACGACCACTTTGGGCGAGAGTGCGGGTTAAGGGTCAAATAGAATTAGAATAAAAATATCCCAGCCATGTGTGAAAAATGTGCCAGCGATAATCGGCCATAACTGCGACTGTTTATAAATGTAGCTGATAGTAAGTAGTCTGATAGTAGTGAATTTTTTTTTATGAAATTTCTGATTTGAATTTTTATGAAAAAATGGCTATTATGAAATTTCTCAAAGTTTTTATCGTGGCGGATGATAAAGATGTCGTTTTTTCCAAACCCTATTTACTATAAAGTGTTTTATGTTGCATTAATTCATACCTCTAAATTTGTCAGTGATCATCATTATGCTCAAATTTAAAAATTCCTATAAAAATACTTCGATTTGAGTTTGCTATTTCATAAAATTGTCCCTGTTGTGGGTGAAATCTTTTAATTTTAAGATCAAATTAAAAATGCTTGTATTAAAAGTAGGATTTGAGATCTAACAGGGTTTTTTACGGCGATTTCTTTGAGACTTAAAAGCACACTTATTCACATTCAGTTCAGAGATTACCTTTAAGATGCGCGGTGTGTATTTGATTTTAATGTGGGAGAAAAAGAGAACCAGATACTAAAAAGAAAAGAGGAAGAAAGGGATAAAAAAGAGGGAGAGAGTGAGAGGGAAAGTAAGCAGAACAAAATAAAAAATGAAGAGTAGTTATTACAAGTGGAGTACAGTGGAAGCTCTTATAGCGACCTGCTCTTATAAAAATACTCTCTTATAAAGACCCAAAAATTAGTCTCTATAAGAGCACTTTTGTGCTCTTATAAAGACTAATCTTCGAATCGATTCAGCTTATCGAATACTTTTCTGGATCGGTTCGTGTGCGTCACACCAGAATTAGCCTATAAACAAATATCAGAGTATGACAAACAGCACCAAGTAACGATCGCATCTTCTCGCTTGCTTTCGCCCGGGGTAACCGGCTACAATCCCAAACGAAACCTTTCGCTACCTAATGTCCTTGTTGATTTTAGACTTTAAATTTATAAGCGTATTCATTTATCTTTCTTTATTTCCAATTTTTTGACTTATATTTAAGACATAAAGTTTTCAAATTGCATGCAGATGCAGGTGAAATTGATGTAATAAATTTTGTTAAGCGTCAGACCTTTCTAAGAAAGCTAAGCTATGCAATAAATTAATATCAAAATCAAAATTTAAAAAGCAAATATTTATACTCTGTAAAATATTGATCTTAAACTTTATATAAATTAAAATAAAAGCAAAAAATGAGGTAATATAACATGAAATTGGAAGTATCAAGACTTCATAAAATAAGAAATAATTGTTTAAAGTGAGGAAAGATCAATTGGATGATTCGAACTGTGTTCTAAATCCTAATGATATCGTTTTCAGGTTGAGATTTCCTCCAGACTTTATAAATTAGTCTACTAAAAATACATCATTGAGGGAATCGAGTCCACCTTCCCGAAAAGCACCAAAATTGATAGTTTAGCTAACGAGTTTATTGCTTTTAAACGAGTGATATTCTACACTCGAGTGTATCACTCGAAGTTTGCTCTTATTATAGCGACAAAAAAACTCGGTACGGATTAATTACGCTATAAGAGCTTCCACTACTATGTTAAACAAAATAAGAGAAAAATCGATGCAGTCGACTCCGCTTAGTAGGATCACTTTTGTCCAAGAGTAGAATGATAACAATATCCGATTGATTAAGCGATTTGATATTATAAAGTTTCAACAAGCGTAACTAGAGTGTTTGCTTTACTTTAAATAAAATACATAGTCCTATATAATTGAAGTACTATTTAAAACGATTACACGATTACCTAATATGTATTTTGAAACTTTTACATTCTTAAAGAAAAATATGAGAGTGGACGTATAACACTAATAAATTAATGATTCATTTTGTATGATTATATGCATTAAAATTAACCTTCAAACAAAAAAATAGGAAATTTTGATAACATTAAGCGATATATTGATCACATAAAACGAAAAAACTATTTTTCGTTAATTTAAATAGGAGTGATCGGGACCGGTCAATTTCGATACCATTATCCAATTGATAACATTAACTGTGATCCCAATAAGCGGAGTCGACTGTATAAGAAACCAGAGATAGTAAGAATGGAGGACCAAGAATGAGAGAGATAAAATCTCAACTAAATTACTGGTTTTGAGTTCGTTAATCTCACTTTTATGGCTTGTTTCACCACTAACTTGACCTAAGGTTAACCTGGAATCAAGCTTTTTCGACAACTCTGATCGGCTTTATAGTCCAGTAACTTTGTCGCCTGATAGTATGGGGTAGTATGCGTCAAATCCGGTAGTTCTGATTTTTTGCAGACTTGTTTATGATGTTAGTCTAATGAATAATCCAAGTTTGTGACCTCGAGCGCCGAACGCAACTTTGTCAAAAATCGAAAAAACCGCGAAAAAATCGTTCTTTTTTCAAATTTTGGCGATTATAACCCTAAAGGACTAGTTTTTGAAAAAACTTTCTATGGACATTTTTAAAGTAGACTAAATTTGCTACAAAATGCACTGCTCAACTTTGATTTTATGAAGAGTGGTTTGGGCGCTAGAGCGAGCTGAAAAACAGCGATTTTTTGGCCTTTCCGCAATAAAAATGAAAAACGCGCGCTTCTACCCTCTACAAAATGAAAAATATTCACGTTATCAACACAAATTTTATGCCACGTGAAAGAGAATTTAATTGTCTATAATTAACCTACCTTACATTATTATTTTTTGAGAATGGGGGAGGGAGCAAAGCAAAGATCGGAAATAAAACTTTCACGCCTTACCGCCAAAACGAGCTCTCGCAGTTGTTAATTTCCAATCTGCGCTTTAATTTCGATATATTACCAATAAAATTGGTTGTTTTGGGTGAATTGTTGACTAAGCATGTTTAAAAAAATAATTTTTTAAATTTATTTATGAAGTATTAGGTATTTTAGGCGAAAATTCAATATTTTAAAAAAATTCATATATTAAATTATGGAAATTTTTTAATGAACGAATTTATAGGTTTTTTGCATTGCTGAATCCGAATTTCAAGTTTATTTTCATTTAAAAAGTTACCTTCACATCAAAAAATCTCAAATTTTCGCTCTTTTATTCGGTTTTTCACCGATTTTCTTACAAAATATTGATTTCTCGAAAAATAGCAGTACACCAAATTAAAGTACGTAAAATTTCCTATAAGGTGCACTGATTCGTTTTTATTTTGCAAGGAGCGGTGTACGCTTTAGAGCGTTCTGAAGAAAAATGATTTTCATGTTTCTGTGTAAAGTCAAGAAACAGCTGTAATTCAACGCGCTCTAGCGTCAATACCTCTCATTATAAAATGAAAGTTGAGGAGTGCATTTTGTAGGAAATTAAATGTACTTTCATATGGTATAAAATATTTGTCTGTTACGTGTATATATTTAGAGCTGTAGTGGGGGAAAGCAAGCGCTCTTCACGTTTTTTGTAGAAAGGCAGAAAAATCGCTGCTATTCAAAACGCTCTAAAGCGTATACTGCTCCTTGCAAAATAAATTGAATCAGTGCACCTTATAGGAAATTTTACGTACTTTAATTTGGTGTACTGCTATTTTTTGAGAAACGAATATTTTCAGAGAAAATCGGTGAAAACCGAACAAAAGAGCGAAAATTTGAGATTTTTTGCATTTTTTGATGTGAAGGTCACTTTTTAAATGAAAATAAACTTGAAATTCGGATTCAGCAATGCAAAAAAACTATAAATTCGTTCATTAAAAAATTCCCATAATTTAATATATGAATTTTTTAAAAATATTGAATTTTCGCCTAAAATACCTAATACTTCATAAATAAATTTAAAAAATTATTTTTTTAAACATGCTTAGTCAACAATTCACCCAAAACAACCAATTTTATTGGTAATATACCGGAATTAAAGCGCAGATTGGAAATTAACAACTGCGAGAGCTCGTTTTGGCGGTAAGGCGCGAAAGTTTTATTTCCGATCTTTGCTTCGCTCCCTCCCCCATTCTCAAAAAATAATAATGTAAGGTAGGTTATTTATAGACAATTAAATTCTCTTTCACGTGGCATAAAATTTGTGTTGTTAACGTAAATATTTTTATTTTGTAGAGGGTAGAAGAGCGCGTTTTTTCATTTTTTTGCGGAAAGGCCAAAAAATCGCTGTTTTTCAGCGCGCTCTAGCGTCCAAATCACTCTTCATAAAATCAAAGTTGAGCAGTGCATTTTGTAGCAAATTTAGTCTACTTTAAAAATGTCCATAGAAAGTTTTTTCAAAAACTAGTCCTTTAGGGTTATAATCGCCAAAATTTGAAAAAAGAACGATTTTTTCATGGTTTTTTCGATTTTTGACAAAGTTGCGTTCGGCGCTCGAGGTCACAAACTTGGATTATTCATTAGGACAACATCATAAACAAGTCTGCAAAAAATCAGAACTACCGGATTTGACGCATACTGTGATGTATAAAGTTACTGGACTATTAAACTTGTCTTCCTTTTTCAACTACCAATTAGAAGTTTTGATTCCAGGTTAACCTTGGTTAGGTGAGTAGTGAACAGGGTTGGGTGGGAAATATCATTATATTTATACTATAAATATCAAAATATCGGATATTCTTTAAGTGTATCAAATATTTGATATGTATATTATATTGTGATTGTATTGATATTGTATTCCCATTGAAACAAGAAAGCTGTTTTTTTAGTAGTAATAGTAGTGGATTCTAGTCAAAACCAAAATATTAATACTTAAGGGCATTTTTAATTAAATCTTAATCATCTAGCTAGACTATTTTCGCTGATAATTGTGAGGAAATATCAAAGAATCAAGAGAACTTATATAAAAATTTTACTTCTGTTTCAAGGAAACATTTTTTAACTTTATAAATTTAGCTTTTCTGAAATATATTGCTTTGACCAGCAATATATCATACATAATTTGAAAAATATCAACAGTTTATTTATAAATTATCTTTCAATTTAAAAAAGGATAATTTTATGAATCAATTGATAAAATATGATTTTCTAAATAGATTTGACAATATCATAGGTATAAATATGTAATATATGGTTAAAATTCCTCATAACTTAAAATTAACTTGTCAACAAAGTACTAAAAAATTAATTTTGGAAGGTTTTATCTTTAAAATGTTGATTTTGTTACTGGCTGATTTATATCTCGTAAAACTGAAAAATTACAACAAACGCTTCAGAACACTTAAGAGAACAAGCGCCTCTTTTCCATTGATTCACATAATCCACAGGTGGAAAAATAAATTTTTCTGTGACCATTCATTTCAAGAACAATTGAATGGGGGGCTGAAAAAACGTTGCATGTCTTATTTTTAACAAAGGTTTTTCTTTGTTAAAAAAAAGACATGCAACGTTTTTCCAGCCACCCATTTAATTCCTCATATGAAGTTATGAATAGTTTGTAGTTCGCTCGTTATTGTCCAAATGTTTGCTGTACCCTCATGAAGGCTATTTAGTCACACAATTTCACAGGAGTTTTTCCTAGTTTTGTTGCTGAAATCATACAATAAAAAAAGGATAATTTCAAAATTAAAAAAAAACGTAGTTAATATTTTTAAAGAGTATTAAAGTTTTTTAAAATAGTATGTTTACAGTTTTCCAAGTTAGTTGAAATTAATATAAGGCCTAAATTTGGTGACCGAATCTACATCTACACTACATTTAATGAAAACGTAATTAAACATTTTCAAAAATTTTGTTTTAAAACAAGGCATTTTTCATAAAAAATAACATCAATAAAACTAAAAGATTACTCACAGGCACAGATCGTTTAACTTTATATCGCCATAACTTATAAGCAATAACTAAAATTAAAAACAAAAAAGGAGCCCATTAAAATAATTTTAAACAAAAATACACATCATAAAAATTTCATAAATTTTAAAAATTTTATTGATATTCAAATATTATAGAGCAGAAGACTGTACTTTTTAGACACAGTAACTTTTTAAATTACCTTTTATTGTATTATTACATATTTATTAAAGTTGGGTTTTTTTTATTCAAAAACTGAAAAGGATGATGCGTGTTCAACTTTTAAAAAATAAATTTAATTTATATAATTAAAATTAAATTTAAAATTGTCTTTGTCTGGAATGTAAAAGTATTTTTCGGTTCTCCCTTGCACTTTTCCTTTTCTGCAAAAGTTTTTCTGTAGAAAGTATAGAATTATAGATTAGTTTAGGAACATTCAATATTGTAGAGTAGATACAGAATGTCAAAATAGTTAAACTTCAATCTAGTGAATGTTATATTCACATCATAATAAAAATTACCAATTCAAAAGCGGGAACAAAAGGAAGAAACTATTTATTTATTTAAAAACATTAATAAAGCTATGAAATAAATTTGTCAATAAACCATGTGGTTTTATCTTTAAAACAATATTTTTTTTAACTGACTCCTTCCCCTTCAAAATACTGGTCTGTTATTACAAGGGTTCAGTTAACACATCGAACTTTTCAATTTCTTTAAAAACTTTATTACCATCAAACTCTTTCAGTAAAATACTATAGCGCTCATGAATACAAACATAACTTTTCAGTCATTAACATTATGAATGCAATACATATAACAGCCCAATAATGGTCATATGCGACCGTTAACTTTTAACCTCGTCGTTACATAAGACTAATCATTTCCTGTGTCTCACCATAAAAAGTGTTTGTCAACACCAGAAATTATGAAGGGCGCTAATTGGGATGCGTTGAACTGTCATTGTTAACAGAGATCCATCTCTTTGTCGCTTTGTGTCGTTTTCCGATGTGACTGGACAGAAAGACAAAGACCCTCGCGAACTTTATCGCATTTGAAAAATCCACTCACAGGTTGATAGTTCCGGGATCACTTCCCAAATGCTAATATAATATATAGGGGAAGAACGGAAATGTAATTTCTCTGGGGGTATATTGATGTTATCTCTCTATAAGAAGTTAGATAAATACCGTATTGGGAATCTCCGTAATTAAAAATAATACCATCCATAAACTTTATCGGAAGTCTTTATTTTCCAAAAACACAGAATTAAATTGAGCTTGTCGGTTAAAACTTTTTGGAAAACCTAGGATATAAATTTATTTGAATTTTTCAAGATCATATTCCGGCTTTGCTGTCCTTTAAAAACAACCCACTCCAAATTGTACCCTAAAAACAACCCATTGAGATTTTTTAATTACATAATTAAAATAATTTTACCATCTCATATACCCTGTCCTTCTATGCCTTTTAGAGCGTCAGGGATGTAAAAACTGGTCAAAGAACGGTTTATTTACTTATTTTTTAAACAAGCAGAGATAATGTAGATTTTTGGCAAAAAATGTGCTTCAGATTTACAGATTTTGTAAAAATGTATGTTTCAAAGACTAGAGCCTTTTCCCGCGTTTTTATGTTATCCCATAACTATGAGAATAAAATATTAAAGTTTTAGCTCAGTTCGCCAATTAGAGTCCTTCTTGGAAAAAGTGGGTTTTTTCAAATTCTTACTTAATTGACTGCCAATTTGTACTGGATAATAGGAATTAAATATGCTAAGCACTAAAATGTTAAGGAGAATGAGCCGTTACAACAGTTTTTTGTTCGATTTAATTATCCTTTTCATTAAGCTTTGAGAAAAATTAAACAGTGGGTTGTTTTTAAAGGAGCAAATTATTGCAAATTAGTGCTTATTGCAAACATTTTCAGCAAAATGAAATTCAAAGAGATTTTCTATGAGGGGCCGTTCAAATATTACGTACGTAAGCAGGGGGAGGGGGTTGGCTCTTTGCTTATTTTTCCTGAAAAGATCTAATTTTTCTCGTTATGCTTACGTAAGATGTTACAAACACTGCATTTTCGAAAATCTCTTGTTTTTTGAAAAATAATTTCAAAATTCAACCAAAATAAATTTTTACACAAAAAAATCAACTAGGGAAAAAAATTCAGGCATTTTGACTTATTTGTAAGGAAAGTTTTAATGATAGATTAAAGTGTTAATGGAGCATAATGAATTTCTGGAATTTAGGCACTGCTAAACATTTTGTACAAAAAAAACAAAGGGGGGTCGGGCAGTTTTCTTACGTAATTATGAAGGGGTTCGCGGTTTGCTTTTATCCTTGCTGACAAGACAAGGGGCAAGGGGGGCCAAAAATGACCAAAAACAGAAGTTGAACTTGTAATTAGTGTTTATGATTTTTGAATATTCGTTTAGCAGGAAAATCGGACAAAGAGAAAACTTCGAATTAAAGACGTTCGAGTTATCCAAGTTGCATTGTATAATCCAATAGGTATAGTTGCTACGGAACTAAGTTTCCTCCGTTTTCAAAATGAATGGGAAGTGGTTCAGGGGAATGGAGGTCAGCTTTCCCCTAATCTAATTAGCAAAAGCGAAATCGTATCCGGACCGCCAGACGGAAGGAAACAGGGGCGATTGTTCCCAGTAGGCCGAGCAGCGGACAGGAAAACTCAAAATGAGTGCACCCGACAGGATTGCACAAAAAAAATTACAAACCATCTTTGAAAACACGGAAATTCTAAGCGAGATTCAGGGAAATTTGTGTTTAATTGCTTCTATCAAATTAACTAAGTTACCAATTACAGCTTCTTATCCAAAGCACAAACAGTAATTGAAAATTTCGAAAAAAAATTACTGCAAAAAAAACTTGATTGAAAATTGGGGGGGAACTTGATAAGGGTATGTTACTAGACAATATATAGTTGATTAAAGGATTAAACTATCTCCCATGATTATTAGAATCTTTGAAGGACAGGGGTTGCTGGTTTCTTTCTCTCTATATTTTACTCGCCATATCATAATATACTTAATTTAACTATCGTTTTTAGCATTAGTGATTTGACACACTCAAGCCAATGATACTGAAGTAGTACAGATCAAATGTTAAAAAATTATAAAATTTACTTTTTGAAAACTTTAAATTTTTAATCCAGACAATGCAAAGGGTAGTGTACTAGAAATATATTTAGGAAAGGAAAGGTTCCACACTATCTACTAAAGACTTAGATCTTCAAGCCATTTAGAGATATTCTAACAATTTTCGAAAATTTGCATCATAAACCACTTGTAAGTACTTCAGAGACCTACCTCCTGATTTAGACCCTCCCGTTATCCCTCAAATTTAAGGGCTCATTTAGAAAATAAGTTTGGGCGCTCATGAATCTTTTTGGTGGCTAGGTCAGACTACCACTGCTTTGAAAATTGGAATAAAAGCTTTATAGTTTTTGAATCTTAGAACGAACATATATGTCATTTCTAAACACTATATATCAATAACTTTAAACATCAAGGATGATATGCAAGCAAATTTAATTTATTTCTGATTATGGTTATTTTCTTAATCAATACTTATGAAACATAAAAATTTAAAATCATGATTTTCATTGCTTTCTTAGCACTTCTGTAACAAAAACTTGGTTTGGAAAAAAATACTCACCAGTCTCCTTACTTTCACAATGAAACTTCAATGCCCCTTTAAATAGTTTTATGTGTGGTGTAAGGCAAACACACTTCTTAGTTGTTGATCCTTTTAATAGTGCTCAGGCTGCCTGAGGAAAGCTATGGTATGGTTTGACTCTTCTTTGATGTAAATTAATAAGTTTCATTGGGGAGATACCACTGTTTTATGGTTATAGCAGTAGAAGAAAGAAACATATCAATTAGCCCAGGAAAATCAAAATAAAAGGATTTTTACACAAATTTTAATATTAGTGATGCCTGTGTGTGAGAAACCATTTCTATTATTTTCTTAATTTAAATTCATTTTTAAATTAAAATATGTCATTTGCAACATAATTTTAGAATTTCTAACAATAACAAACAAAATTTCAAAGTGACTCAAGATAAACTTTAATTTACATAAAAAGCCAATACAGTTATTAAATAAAAATTGCACTTAGCTGAAACTTCAGCTTCAATACAGCAACATTAAGATAAATTCACTGGTGAACGACATATTTTATACATCATGTTTTAAATGCATTAAAAAACATCATGATAAAAATTTCATGAGTATAGAAAATAGATCCATCTCCAACACTTACAAATATATTTAAAAATAAAATATACATGCTTTTTAAAGAACATTTAGTTTAATCACAGGATGTTTCAAAAGTTTTTCACAAGTAGGAATGTGGTTACAGTTGAATCTTTTCATTTTTAGGCATGGTTGGCAAGGACTGATTGCAAAGGGAAGTGTAACATTGAATAATATGCAAAAATTTAATATAATTTAAAATTACAATATAAAATCTCAGATTTTATTTTGAATTATTGGAAGTAACGAGTCGATCTGCATCATAACTCCTTCAATAAAAGGTCTTTGAAGAGCACTAACTTCTAGCATGGATCTGATAAGATTATGCATACCATTAGAGAATCTGAAAAGAAATATGAAAATCATACCCTGAAATAAGACAGATAACTGTTGTTAATCATGAAACTTTTAAAACTCAAATTGTGGGCAGGGATCCAAGCATCTTAACACCCCCTAAAATATCTCCATGTAAGTCATCAAAAAAAAATATTTATAGTGATAAGGTCATTTAATAGAAAATGTAATTTAACTTGACAAATGTAGAATTAATGAAATTTTTACCCCTTTTACACACAGCAGGAAAAACGATTTCATAAGACCCCCATTTCAAACTGTATTCGGATTTAAGATACACATACACATAACCAAGCCCAACCTCGAGTAGAGAGAAGCTTAACTTTATTTTCTTAACTTAAAATTTATCAAATTTAAATTGTTATTTCAAAGGTTTCATTATTTACAGCTACCAAATGATTACAGGAAAGAAATTAAGGAAATAAAATTCAAATCAGAAAACGTTACCCTTATTTGGAGCACTGGGATCATAATCTTTTTATAAATTACATTATTTTTTTATAAACCATTCAAGGAGGTTTTTAAACAAAAATTCAATCAGTCCCATGATACAATAACACTTTTTCAAATTTATATTTAAAAACTTCCCATTAAGCCACCAAAAAATAATGATGAATAATAGAAACGTAAAGTGGTCAAAGGTTGGTTTTAGAAATATAAAACCTGTACAGGTGTACTCCTTAGTTTCAATTCATATATGTATACTTAATTTATTCTAAATCAGTAAGGCAGTTTTTTAAGAGAAGTTATGTCATATCTAGCAAACACACACCCAGTAACTTAGAAACACAATTTAACAAAAGGCTTCAATTTTATAGATATAGATAATGAAGAGTATTACGGTGTGTTTTCAGGAAAGTCCACAAGTCCACTCATGACTGCTAGGGCAACACTGTCACCTCTTTGATGTGCTGCTTCAAATGGAGAATTGAAATAACACATGGCATATAAACAGCAGCCTAAGGACTGGATAAAGATATCAGAAATATAAGTACCCTATGTATGTAAAACCTTTTTACATGCTAAATAAAAAAATTAATCACAAATTAGTTTTTATTTTTAAAAGAATTGTTTTTTAATTAGCCAATTTAATAATCATTAAAAAATAATATTGTATTTAATAAACAATAGAATATCCTTTTTAGAATAAACTGCTTTAGTAAACTTTATTTCCCAACCTTTTTTCCTTTTCTTCTTGTAAGCCCCTCTTTTAAAACTCTAAATAATTTGGCAAACTTTCACTGTGGTGACCTATATATACTACTGTTATTTTAAATAGTCAACATGCAATTTTATTAATATCTTTTTTTATGAACGCTTACAATTTTTACAAACTGTAAACTGGTAACTCAGCCCTAGAAACATAATGATGATTTCAATTCTTATTTACAAACTAAAATTTTTAAACCCTTTTTTTTTCAAACTCAAAACTCTTGAAAATCAATTAAAAAAACTCAATTTTAAACACAAAACCTAGTTTTATGAAACAACAATAAATCAACTAAACACAAGAATATAATTTTTTTTTATCTTTCAATACATTACTATGTAACCCAAAAACTAACAGAAAAAAACACAAGTTAATGATACATTAATATTTTCAGACATGGATATGCTTCAATTGCACAACAAAAAGCTTTATATTACTGTGTGAAGTTGATTAATTAAGATTTTAATTTAAACTTACCCAAACATCAACTCTTTCATCAACACAAGAATGGCTTTCTACATGAAAAAGTTCCGGTGCTCGAAAAGTCATTGAGCATTTTTCAGCCGCAAAATCCTAATAAAAAACCACACACTCAATATCAAGCAATATTTCATGTTCAATACTGCATTTCGAATCATTTCTATTTATGGAATCTACAAGAGATTACCATCTCTTTAACTAAAATAAATCTTAAGTTTTTAATCACTTTTTTATATTTAAAAACTCAATATACTGTTAATTTGGGTGAATCGGATTAGTGGGGTGAATTGGATTACTGTTGGGGAAAGTTTTTTAAACCATCATAATCAGTTGTATTACAGTTATAGAATCAGGATTAAAACTGACCAATTCTACACATTCCTTAGAAGTTGTTTCAGCCATCGAAAAATATTTTACAAACATATCTTAGATCCACCACGGTTTTGAAGTTGAATACAAAAAATGTCACAAAAACTTGGCTGCCAAAACTTTGCCAATTTCACTTATTTACCTCAATTTTCGGTGCCACCCGTGTTCTCCCAATCCTTGCTTCAACTTATTTTCATTTAAATTTTAAATAAGTGCTAATTACGATTTTTATGAATTTTTAAATAAATGAAATCCATTCCAACTACTGACACCGGATGCATTGGATGTTATAAATATGCTGGGTTTCCTACCGTTAGTAATTTTTTTTTTTTTTTTATTACAACATCTACAGTCATGAGCTGATATAATGGGGGTCATGAGGGCACATAATTGCCCCTTATTTTTCAGTAAAGGTTGATTTTTTAAAAGTTTTTTAGCAAATGATTTTTCAGAGCAATAAGGGACATTATACTTCCTAAAGGTATCTCCAAGGGTTTGTCAAAGCATATTATAGAATTGAAAAACTATTCGGGAAAAACTGACAAACTAACATGATCTTTTGATAGAAGTTAATATCTTTTCTTAATTTATATTAGTAATTATCAATTATTGTGTAAGAGAAACATCATTCTTATGATGTATTGTATGTATTTTATGAATAGAACTAACTAAAAAATAACTTATTGTGTCAAACCAGTTTCCAAATAAATAACAAAACAATTTTATCCAAATTACTTCATACCATCAAGAAATATAACACAATTAAACACTTTTATAATTAAATTGTTATTAAATAAGCACCTTTCAAATTATCTTACTTGCAGCACTCTAGCTTCAGACGCTTTTCGAATTTCTTGCCTAGCACTTCCCATTGAGCCAAAATCCATCCACACAGGTGTATCATCATTACCCATCAGTATATTAGCAGGCTTTACATCCCTTTTAAAACAGAAATAAAACAAAAGCTAAAATAAAAATCTTTTACATAAAATAAACAAATAATTTCTGTCAAATTAATGTCTAAAAGGGAATTCAATTTGTTTTACCTATGAGCTAATGGAGTTGGTTGAGCATTATGCATCTCTCTAATACCATCACACATCTGTCTAAAAATACGAAGAATCCTTTCTTCCGAAATGTAATTTTTGTTCTTGGCACGCATGTTGAGTTCATCTTGAAGAGTTCCTTTCTGAAAGAAAAATAATTAATATAATCATTAATCATTAACCACCATAATAAAAATCATTAACAATCAAAGCAACAGAGAAAAATCTTAAACCAATATTTTTACTTGAGCTGATGGACAATACCTAAAAAGAAGGAACTTAATCAATTCCAGGTATCTATTAGTACGCAATTAAATAAAAAAACAGTATCAACCAAGCAGCAGATGTGGAACCATGAAGGAAATTCCCTACAGTTTAGTGGAGAAACCTGACGAGCAACATCACTTGAATGGTCTCTGCACTAAAGCTGAAATTGAATATAATGCCTAGTAACTATAAAAGCACAATTGTTAAATTGTTTCTGCCTTAAAATATGCATTCACTCTTAAAGAATCACATGACACCAACAACTCATTCTTGAAAAATATGGTGTTTGACTGGTTTCTGAAATAATCTGTTCAATTGTTTAAAAGCCACAGTTCAGATTAACTAAAAGATTAGTATTAAATTCATGGCAAACTGAATAATTAAATCTTAAGAGAACACACTTGATTTGATAAACTTAATCACTTTACCCTGTAAAAAGGAAGAATCAACCGCACTTCACTGTGATTGGGATGAAGTCTATCGATCCTGTCAACTAGGGAAACATCAATAGCTTCTATAATGTTTGGATGGTGGAATATATTATGATACTCTGCTTCTTTCATGGCATGTTTTTCATCTTCTTTTCCATGGCAAGGAATTCTTTTAAGGGCATACTGTCTATGAGTTTTTTGATCTTGAATTAAGTCCACAATGCTAAAACCTCTGTAAATAAGACATTAGATTAAAAAAAGAACAAAATACCAACTTTGTGAATAAAGATATTTTGAAAAATTGTTTTACACAAGCATGAAAAAACTGATTAATAACATTGCTCTCCAACACAAGCTTGAAATGAAAACTTTTACACATAGTTTGTTTAACTATCAACAATAACTGAAGCATAGAGAGGTAATTCCCCTAAAAATAGTTTTTAAGGAGATATATAGTAAATTTAATTAAATTTGAAATACTAAAAAGATTTGTCTAAAAAAATTAGACATCTTCCATTAGACATTTTGTTACCTGTCCTGTTTAATATCGGAAAACTATTTTTAACACCAAGTATTCAAAAACTATCATACAATTTTACTGTTTCCATCAATATATTAGCTGCTTAATTTACTTGGTTGTTTTGCTGTTTTTGTGTATATTTTTTATCTTTGAAAGTTCAAGCGTTCAAGGCATATGTTCCCCTAATAAAGAATTATTTTGGGACACTTTACCATAAATCATCCCATAAAAAATACACCAAAACATGCCTAAAATTAGAAACAACCACAACACCAAAAATATAGAAATTAGCTAATTCAAATATGCTAATACATTAGAAGCAACAACAAAGATTTGACAAGTCTAAAAATTTGTAGTCAGAAATAAGGGCTAATCCAGGGGGAGCTAGGGGGCTGCAGCCTGCTGCCCCCCCCCCTCAAAGTGAAATCCTTTTTCCAGTTTTCAATAAAAATATTTGTCAATATGAAGTAATTCTCCTCATCTTGAAAAATGTTAATAAAAAGGGATTTATGATCAAAATTGATGACTTCAACTTCATTCAACTAATTTAAATTTCAAAAATTACGTCAATACAAAGCATATCTTTAGGACCTCATCCCCCTAGACAAAAATCCTAGATTTGCTACTAGTCAGAAATAATTTGGCAATTTTTAATAGAAAGGATAACAGAATATAGTATGCACTACCATTACTACTTAATGTTTCTTAGCCAAGGAATTCAACCAAATGCAAGGCAGGCTGCCTGAATACCAAACACCCTAACTGTTTTGAACCTCCACTAAAATGCCACAAAATGGGGTTCTTACGTATCCTGTTGATTATTCAGAGACTAGAATTTAGAGGCAGTCTATGAGATTCGGTAATGCTTTTCAGATTGAATGGCGCAGTTGATGGGATAGTACATAAGTACTTAAAATAGAAATAATCCAAATAGGGGCCTGGCACAAAAAAGGGTGATGAAATAGTGGATTCTGGCAACCTACTTGTGTAAATGTAGAATTATTTTCTTGTCACTAAATGACATTGGCAGAACAAAATTTCACCAGAACCCTTATTGTTTGGATTTACCCAAAATGGAAAATGGATATTTTTGTCATTTAACTCAATTAGTTTAGTCACAACCTAACAAGTGGGGTTCACAGATTGTTGCCAAATCATACATATTGTGAAAACAAATTTATTTAAAATTATTAAATTGATGGTACTGGTTTTACACCTGGTTTTAAGTTTTGTTTTTACTTTAAACAATCCTCCTTGTTCTTTTGGGAATTTCACCAATTTAGTACAATTCCATTCCTTGAAACCTGCTTATAAGGCCAGGCAGATCATGGAAAGGTTTCCAGTTCAATTCCATTAACTTTCTCGTTAAATATCGCCATTGTGTTTTGGATGCCAAATATTTAAGGTTTTCATTGATATCTCCATATTTTAATTGATTAGTTTGCAAATTTCGGTGATATTTCTAATATTTGGCATTTGTAATGCCATGGCAATATTTAGCGGGATAGTTAACAGAATTAATTCAGGTTCCCTAGTCAACAAATATATACTAATTAGTGTGGTGGCAAACGGTAAGAAAATGGGCTCCCGTGCGATAATTGTGTTACAATTATGAGGGTTACTTTTTCTGAAAGGTAATGACGTAAGGAATACGAATCCGGTTGTTGCCAACCCCAAATATCGTGCAGAGAGGCGCGGCGGGGGCTCAAAGTGGCGGATCGCGCTTCAGAAAAACAGCAAAATCTCCAATATTTATCGCAATAAATTTTTTTTTCGAAGTTTGGTTACTTCTTTATTAGGTTTCGAAACATAATAGAGGGTAGCGATTCAACCCAGAACAGCGGGGAATACAGGACAGCGAGTAATCCAAAACACCCACTTTTGTGGCATTTAGCGTGAAAATTTTTAAGTTACAATGATGAAAGTTGGTTTTTCTGAAAGATATAAACTTATAGAACACGTATGTCAGTGTTGCCATCACCAAAATTTGCGCGGAGGGGAGGAAATTCCAAATGGCCGACTTCTCGTTTCACTGAAACTACAATATCTCCCTCGTTTAGAGAAACAATTCAAATTTAAAACGCTTAAACACATTTTTATAAAGTTTCTACAATATTTAGAATGTACTAGGATAAAACAGAACGTCGTAACAATAATAATATCAGACAAGTGGTGATTCCAAATACCCTCCATGTTTGTTCTTTTTTTCTAGAATTCTACAAGTTCAAAAATTTTAAGAGTTACTTTTAATGAAAGATATAACTGTAAAAAAGACCAATTTACCTGTTGGCATCATCAAAAATATTGCTGGAGAAGGGAATTCAAAATGGCCGACCACCCACCGCATCAAGGAAACAACAATATCCTCATAAGTTATAGATGTACAAAACATTTTTAGAAGCTCAAAATGAATCTTGATGCAAGTTAGAATATAGTTCAAACATCTTAAGTAACTTTAATTAACATTAATTTAGAAATAATTAAATATAATTTGTCTTCTTATGAATGGTTATTTTTTATTTCCTTTTTGGGTTTCAGTCTATTAGATAAGGCTCATCTAAGAATTAGATTTTTTTTTCAATAAAATAAAACATTTTCACAGAAAATTTCATAAGTTTAATGCAAAGAAATAGTAATAATTTTGGATACAGGACACTTCATGGCATTACATAGATGATATTCCTTTGGTACCAAAGCACGATGGAAGTGAAAAAGAATAAGAAATTACTCTCCTTATCAAACAATATTTATCTATATGTGGTATTTATACAAGAGCTACTCTTAAAAGAGTCAAAATTAATTATAATATATTTCATTCTCAACAAAAATACACAAAAATATTACTTGCTCAAAATAGTGTTTCATGAATGGTACTTAATTTATTAGATTAGGTAGTACTAAACAAAGATGAATTTTAACATTTGTTGTGAGATTCCTTTGATTCTAGAGATCGTATTTTATTATATTACTGCGATAATCGTATTTCACGAAATATATACAATTTATTTATTAAACTGGAAACCGATTTACATGAACCTTCATTTTAATCTTTGCTAAAATAATTTTTTAACATTTAACAACATCTTTGAAAAGGCTGTCTTGGTTGCATATGATCCAATTGAAAGTGAAAATAAAATGTCAAACTTTGCATCCCTGGCACAGCGCAGAGAGGCGGGCTAATCACTGGTGCTCGTAGATAGCTTCGTTATCTTTGAAATCGCGGGAGACGATTGCTCCTCTGTGGGGGGTCGCGGTTTTCGTTTGGTCAACCATAGACCACCCTGACATAAAAACATGTCCGACATCCCAGTGTGTGGTCTTGCTGCTCGGTCGGCTGCAGTGGTCTGCTGTCACAGAAAGATAACACTTTCAAAATCAATGAGGGCGATTTGGATTACAGGGCCTCCCTCTAATGACCACCCCATATGGGTAATAAAAGGGGGACCTCATTTTTATAAATGTTTGCCTTGTGAATAAATGTTTGTATTCCCCTAGTACGAACGTGAAAATTTCTAGAACTACATAATTTTTTCAGCATTATTTGCCTTGGAGAAAAATTAAAATCTTTGCATGTTTTTCTGTAAATATCAAACCTGTAACTATCATAGTTTTGTTACTATAAAAATGTCACTGTGTTTTATTAAGAATAGCATAGATCACCATTTTTTCGCAATTTGTCTCTCAAAGAAATGCTTGAATTCCCTAAACTTGTTCTGTGGTGACGTGTAAATTTCTTTAACTAGATAATCGGTATCAACATTATTTGCCTATGGGAAAAAATTCGATTCCCAGCGTGTTATTCTGAAAATGTAAAACATGCAATTAGCCCAGTATTAGCCTTCTATTTGTTTTATTTGTTGTGTTTTGTGAATAGGCTAGTATCATCTATGTAATTCCATGCAGTGACCTGTATCCAAAATTATTACTATTTCTTTGCATTAAACTTATGAAATTTTCTGTGAAAATGTTTTATTTTATTGAAAAAAAAATCTAATTCTTAGATGAGCCTTATCTAATAGACTGAAACCCAAAAAGGAAATAAAAAATAACCATTCATAAGAAGACAAATTATATTTAATTATTTCTAAATTAATGTTAATTAAAGTTACTTAAGATGTTTGAACTATATTCTAACTTGCATCAAGATTCATTTTGAGCTTCTAAAAATGTTTTGTACATCTATAACTTATGAGGATATTGTTGTTTCCTTGATGCGGTGGGTGGTCGGCCATTTTGAATTCCCTTCTCCAACAATATTTTTGATGATGCCAACAGGTAAATTGGTCTTTTTTACAGTTATATCTTTCATTAAAAGTAACTCTTAAAATTTTTGAACTTGTAGAATTCTAGAAAAAAAGAACAAACATGGAGGGTATTTGGAATCACCACTTGTCTGATATTATTATTGTTACGACGTTCTGTTTTATCCTAGTACATTCTAAATATTGTAGAAACTTTATAAAAATGTGTTTAAGCGTTTTAAATTTGAATTGTTTCTCTAAACGAGGGAGATATTGTAGTTTCAGTGAAACGAGAAGTCGGCCATTTGGAATTTCCTCCCCTCCGCGCAAATTTTGGTGATGGCAACACTGACATACGTGTTCTATAAGTTTATATCTTTCAGAAAAACCAACTTTCATCATTGTAACTTAAAAATTTTCACGCTAAATGCCACAAAAGTGGGTGTTTTGGATTACTCGCTGTCCTGTATTCCCCGCTGTTCTGGGTTGAATCGCTACCCTCTATTATGTTTCGAAACCTAATAAAGAAGTAACCAAACTTCGAAAAAAAAATTTATTGCGATAAATATTGGAGATTTTGCTGTTTTTCTGAAGCGCGATCCGCCACTTTGAGCCCCCGCCGCGCCTCTCTGCACGATATTTGGGGTTGGCAACAACCGGATTCGTATTCCTTACGTCATTACCTTTCAGAAAAAGTAACCCTCATAATTGTAACACAATTATCGCACGGATTACCGTTTGCTCCTTGACTAAATACATAGAAGCTAAAAGATAACTTACCCCTCAGCAAGACGAGACTTGATAGTATAAACCTTGCCATTTATTTCAATCACTTCTTTTCCACAAACACAACCCATCAGCTGATAAACAGAGTTACACTTCTTCATTTCACATAAAATGCCTTGTGAAAACAAATAAATAAATTATTGAAAATATCATTTTCTTTCAAAAACAACTAGGGTAAATCTTAAGAAACTAGGCCTGGGCAACATTTTAAGCAAAATTTGGTGTTGCCAATGCCGATCATTGGCAAGTATGCAAATCAACTTCTAGTCAATTTGGTTTCCATAATTCACTATTTTATCGAATTTTTTGAAGCCAGGCCTGGTTTCTTGGGATGATCTAACAATTTGAGTTAAGGAGCTTATTTACTGTATATTAATACATGGGTTAAAAAGTTCTTAATTAAAAAATTAATGAATCAAACTGAAAAAAATATTAATGTTTATAAAACAATGTAAAAACTATGAGGTGTAAAAAGATAAAATGTTTGCTGAATAGTAAACACAGCAAAATGAGATACGTGTAACTAATTAACCTACTATTTTGATGTTTGAAATCATCATTTCATGAAGAACGAGAAAGCCAGTGAAAGTACATAGTTTTCATTTTAGTCAAAAATGCAAAAAGGAATCACAAAACATTTTATATGTCATGGACATAGTCTTGAAACGTATTACCAACTAACTCAAACAAAATCAAAACAAAAGTAAAAAAAAATATTTCAGAATGAAAACAAAGTCACTTCAGTTTTCTTCAAAACCAAGTCTCAAAAGAAGGCTCATGCACTAGCAAAATTAATCAGAAAAACAAAACTAATAATTTTGAGGATAAAATTATAATTTTATGTAATAAAAATAAACTCAAAAAGTTTTAAGAAATCAAGTATGTGCTGTGTATTAAAATTGATGTCACAGAGTACAAGAACAGAGAGTCCATGGTAAGGGGCCTTGTTGGCGCTGGTATCGCATCAAACGCAAACCCACGCCTCCCTTGTTACGCCACGAGGAGATAGAATCCCAATCGTCGAATCCTCTAGTTCTAATACCCCTTTGAGAGTTACAGATTGAGATTGAATAAACACATCACAACTTTTACTGCCTTACACAGTGCTAGAAGTGCGGGGGGACGCTGCTGGGTGACACGTCCCTCCACTTTTCATGGAAATTCCCATCCGTCCCCCTACTTCTGTTTCCACTAAAATCCATTCCCCTGTTTCTAAAATCCCTCCTACCATTTTAAAAAAAATTCGGTTCATCAAAGATTAGTCCAATGTGCTCTTTTGCGAATCCACCCAACCCTTGCTGTGCTGTCAGATTGCAAAAAAAAGTTGTTCCCTCGTCCTCGAAGCTAATTTGCTTTCTTCAATCACCCCAGATACACGCCGAAAAAAACTCCTAGCTGACGATGACGGTCAGGCAAAACTTTAATAACTTTTAAACTTTTATTGGTTTAAAGACCCTTTAAATTTAAATATCTGTTGAGTGTTTCCAGGTGACGTCACAACCGGTTATTTTCTTTTACCTGTGTACCTTCTGTAGGGCTTTTAACTGTTGCTAAGGCCGTTGTTTATCTGTTGCTAAGGCGGTTTTTAGGTATGGGATTACGTGATTGCAAATGCTCCAATAGAAGAATTCCACGACTAGTCATTTTCCGTAACTGTTAACCTCTGTTGGGCAAAAAACTGTAACATCTTCTGTTGCTAAGGCCGTTGTTAGGTCCGAGTCATGTGATTGAAAATGCTCTATTAAAGTTTCCATTAAGTTAGGGCTGTATCTAAGGGGGTATTTATGGGGTTCAACCTCCCCCAGAAATTCTAATGGCTTTTTATAGTAGTATATACGTATTGTTGTCGCTATCACCTTAAGTGATACCAAACTTAGAGTCAAGGTACAGAACAATCTGTCAGAACCTATTTTTTTCTCAAATGGCATGAGACAAGGAGATGCATTGGCATGCTTACTATTTAATCTTGCTCTCCAGAAAATAATTAAAGACTAACATATAACCAGAGGAAATATCTTTCATAAATCCATACAAATTTTTGCATTTGCTGATGACATTGCCATTGTTGCACGGATCGCGGGGGTTCTCAAACAGGCCTTTCTTTCTTTGGAGAATGAAGCAAAGAAAATGCACCTTTCTATCAACCAAAGTAAAACCAAATACATGACAAATACCAATTATAGTGAACCTTACCTTGAAATAAATGACTACAGATTGCTGTTAATAGCTTCACCTACTTGGGCTCTGAATTGTGTGCCAATAATGACGCTACACCGGAAATACGCAATAGAGTTACTGCTGCAAACAGATGTTTTTTTGGAATCCACAAATACTTGAGATCTGCTCTCATTAGCAGAAGAACAAAACTATTACTCTACAAAACTTTAATTAGGCCCATTGCCACATATGCTGCTGAAACGTGGTCAATGACGGAAAGTGATTAAAGAGGCTCTGGCAGTTTTTGAAAGAAGGGTACTCCGCAGCATATTAGGAGGTGTAAAATGTAATGATACCTGGAGAAGGAGAACCAATTCAGAAATTTATAAGATATACCAGGAGCCAGATATAATAAAATACATTTCCATTCAAAGATTGAAATGGGCAGGGCACTTGATTAGGATGAACGATGAACGGGCCACCAAGAGGATCTTCGAGGCCAAACCGTTGTTGACCCGAAAAAGGGGGAGACCGAGGATCCGGTGGATTGATTGTCTCGAGGCAGATTTGGAAATTCTCAGGGTTAAAAACTGGAGGAGTCTGTCCAGGAAAAGGGCAACCTGGGTATCGATTCTGAGGAAGGCCTTGGCCCACCCTGGGCTGGTGCGCCACTGAAGAAGAAGATATACGTATTGTTTCCCCTTGAAAATTCTGGTGAGTACGAGGAGTTATCCTCTTCGAGTGTAAAAAAAATAATCCAAATGTCCAAAAATTAATCAAAACACTACTTTTTAAAGATCAAAATTTCAAAAACATTTTTATTTGGGAAGGGGGCCAACCCCCCCCCCCCTATTAGGGCTAAGGGTTATCAGTAAAACTTTGACCCTAAAGGAAGAGAAGGACATATATAAATAATTTTAAAAATGTCAATCTATCTTCATTGAAGCAGTAATGCATGGTCATTACCTTAATAAATAAAATGCAATTTACTACAAAATAAAGTAAATTTAATTAGAGGGAGGGGGACAAAACGTTTTACACTATTTTACAAAATATAAAACATTTAATTCATTTCTGGTAACAGACTATAGTAAGGAATGAAACGGGAAAATAGTATTTGTGTATTATGCATGTTTATTCACTTTGGAAAACAGGGGGTTAATTTAAAAAATACAATAGTTAAACTAAGGTTTACCTGCGAAATTTATTTCTTAATTTTCCAGGGATAAAAATTAGAAAGAAGTAAAAGTAGCACAGCTAAAATTTACGCAGCATTTTAATCCTTTCTGAAATAACACTTAAAATAAAAATTGAATTTCTTTAAAGTTTAATACTTTCAAAAACAAATCTTAATGGTAACAAAGTAAAAAAAAATTCTTCGGGGGGGGGGGAATCGGGTTCGGTCATCCCCCCACTTTTTGTTCCCCCACTTCTACCACTGACTACCTACCCTTCTGTCAATCATAGACATTTGCAGTGCTGCGCTCTATCATATGATGGTATTTGAAAATATTGTTTTGGACCATCTGTTAGGATTTTTTTCTGGGACACTTTCCCTTAAAAACAATAACAGAAACAGATTACGTAGTGAGAGATAATAATTAGATTGTAAGCTAGAATATCTAGTATTCGTCATTGGCAAAAAAAATTCTGAGCGGGAGCCAAGTTGTTTTTTCTGCAATAAACATCCGATTGCTGGAAAACAGGTTTGACAGGTAAAGTTGTTTTCGCTGTAATACTGATTTTGTTTTTGAAAACTAGCGGTAAGAAACGTAATTTTAAAATTGAACTTATGAAAGTGAAACTGGAATAATAACTTAAAATGCTTTTCAGAAATCAAGTATGCTAAAATCGATCTGATATAAAATGGTGGCAATTCAGCAGAACGATCGAGGAATCGAGAGTCGTTTGAGAACACTTTCCATTACAAGTTTAAGATTTGGTTGTGATGTTAGTGCTGTTTGAGAGGTAATAATGATATTATGAGACTTATCATTGGCAAAAAAAAAATTCTGAGCGGGAGCAAGTTGTTTTTGCTGCAATAAATGTCCTATTGCTGGAAAACAGGTTTGACAGGTAAAGTTGTTTTTGCTGTAATGCTGATTTTTGAGAAGAGTTAGAGAGATTTAGAGAAGGTTAATATTTGGTAAATTTTCTCATGATTATTTAAATTTTACATGATAATGAAAATAAGCAGGAAAGTATCGGGATCTTTATGGAAATTTAGAGAATGTGTAATGAGGATATTGAGTATTTTAAATTCCAAAATGTAATCTAATAAAATAATATACCAAACGTGTAATAAATATAGCTAAGTAAAAATACCTAACCATAATTATAATTTGTTTTGATTTATTAAGGAAATAGGATACCTAACATTGACAATGATTTTAATAATTTTTATGCCTTACGGTGTATTTGTATGTAACTGTGTACATATCAGTGGCGGCTCGTGAGTTGATAAACTGGGGGTTCACACCCATTTTATAAAAACTAAAATTTACACAAGATCTAGAAACAGAAAGATGTTGGACCAATGCATAAAAAAAATTATCTCTCTTAGGAGAGTAGTTTTAAATGCTTAAATTCTTCACTGCATGCGCTTTCATTTTGAAAAAATATGCATTTAATGGAAATAAACAAGCACTTATGAATATAAAATACTCCTTTCATTTTTTATAATACCATTGAGGGGAAAGTCATAATACTTATACATAACATAATACCTCACAAACACCTTTTATAATTATTAATTATTAAAAATTAGTTGACATGAAGATTATAACTTTCTTTTCAAAAAGTACTTATCTCATTTTCTAACTAGCCGAAAAAATCCAGACCACAAAAAAACCAAGCTGAGCTTCAAAAACGCAAGCCCCGGCACACAAAATCTGTGCTAGCGGGAATCCAAATTACGAGGCCGTAAGCTTAAAATTCCCCCGGCAAGCAGTCGGGATTCATTCGGAATATCATATTTTTTACGCTCACACGTGCGAAAAAGGAAAGAAAAATAAGAGTTTATTATTCTTATTTCGATTGCTTTCGCGTTTCCGGTAGTAAATTGTCTTATTGAGTAGAGAAGGGGGGGGAGAAACATAATTCTGAGGGTAAAAAAGAAATTTAGAATATATTTCCATTAATATTTATTTATCTTTATATTCGATTTTTGTTCTACTTTTTCTGTGGGTGTTCACGTGCTCCTGTGCTCCTATGGACGAGCCGCCACTGGTACATATATATATGTTTCGTATTTATGTTGCAGTTAACTTTTTTTTTATTCGTAACTGATTTCATGTGTAACCTTTTTTAGTCATCTAAATGGGTAAATCTATCTACCCAAGTGACAAATTTGTATTTTTCTTCTCATTCTCTAATGTAAAAAGAAGTTAATTACCTAATATTTAATTTAAATTTAGTTATTTATGGTTAAATTTAACAAAGAGAAAGAATAAATTAGCCTACATGATAGGTTTAAAAAAACATCGTATTTTAAGTGGGATAGCCGAAGTTACGCAGGTTGCAAGCACAAGCTTCCCATTTCTTTATCAATGAGCTGGGTTTTATTTTTGTCTTTTAACAATTTATTTAAAACATCAAGTTTAAAATAATCATCAATAAATATCAAGCAGTAAAATAGTTTAAATTGATAAGGTTTTTACGAATATGAATTAAGTTTATTTTCTATCATATAAAGAAGAGGTTTCCAAAGCAATTCTATGACGGATGTAAAACTTAATCTCCAATAGATTACTAAAAAATCTAAGATGAAAGATTATCATCGATCTGAACTGAACCATATAGCCATCTAGAGAAATGGCTATGTCTAGACCAACTAGTACTAAATCCTCGCTTTATCTAATTTAACTTGTGTTGCTACACAATGTATATGTTACGGGCAATGTGATAAATCCGGGCATTATTAATAATGCCCAATTTGAGGCGGGCATTATTTTATAATGCCCGATTAATCACTTTGCCCATAACATATACACTGCTAGTAACTCATTTAATAAGAGAGGTGTTGTTTGTTATATCATCCTAATTGGTGGTGGTTCTAAATTTTATTAATCTCATAAGCGCACGTTATAAAGGAAAACACAAATTTCAGATCTTATAGGATCCATATGGACTATTTAAACACCCGACCTTAAAAAAACCCGCATCATTGGCGACATACAAAACACAATACGTCGGTGAAGTCGTGACGTCATCAACATGGCGCTGGGGACAAACAAACCCAATCTCTATGGCGTTTAACATGGGAGTGTTAAAGAATAATTTTTTAAAAATATTAATCGTCATTTCTTAGGGTATAGAACACCTTTCCCGCATAGTTAAAGGTATGGCAATCATTTATAAATAATCGGAGTATTTTTAGTTTGCTTTTCTTTTTGAAAATTCAACGATAACATTTTGGGTCCATTGGTACCAATGGAGTCTAACACGATAGTTTGAAAAGATATTAGTTTTAGAATATTGTCCTTCGTTTGTTAACTTATAAAACCACTTTACAGTATATTTTAAGGTATGTTAATCATTTAGTAACAAGTATAATTTAGATTTTCGGTCTCATTTTTTAAGATTATAACAAGAAATTTCATATCCATTTGTTTATCATGCGAGTGTGAAAATATATGTTTTTATATAATATTCAACGTTCTTTGGTATATCACACCACTTTTGAGCATAGTTAAAGGTATGTTAATCATTAATTAATAAGCAAATTTATTACTTGGGCTCCACTTTTAAAGATTTAAATAAAAATTAGTATCTCCATTAATGTTATTAAGTGAGTGTGTAAATAGTTTTGTTTTAGATATTTATCATCGTTAGCTACACTTTTATTATTTCATTTTAGTATTATATTGTTTTGAGGCTTTGTAAAAATAGTACTATACTGTATTTTCCTTAACTTTTTTTAATTTTTTTGTTTGATCTACATTTCTACCCATTTATGTTATTATTGCACAAATAGAAGCATTTTAGCAACAATGAGTATCA
The DNA here is from genome assembly GCA_963680715.1 of Tetragnatha montana. Taxonomy (NCBI): domain Eukaryota; kingdom Metazoa; phylum Arthropoda; class Arachnida; order Araneae; family Tetragnathidae; genus Tetragnatha; species Tetragnatha montana. The sequence goes on from OY796685.1 coordinate 8,494,300, forward strand.
ATTAGCTCAAAATTGTTTATTATAGACAAAATAAGAGTTAACAAGTTTTTTCCCATTCTGTTTTAGGTTCTATTTATTTATATTAGAGAATTGAATCACATCCAAGTTCCAGCTCACAGGACATTTTACATGTAATGAATGAACCTTACTAAATGGTTCTTGGTTTTGGTGACCACTTTTGTGGCATCAATTCTAAGCGCTTTTTGGTTGATCATTTATATTTGTAAATCTATTTGTGTCTATGGTTTAATACCTGAATTAAACCAGTCTACCAGATGTTTTAGGGAATGGCGACTTACAATGGAGTTGAGGTAAGCATCTTATTAAACATTGTGTGCTCTTTCAGCGTTTGCATCCCCTCTTTACCTATCTATAATTTTCTAGAAAAAGCAATCGTATTTTGTTTTTGTTTTGTGGCAGTTTTGTGTATTATAATTTATCTGATAAGTTTCCCACAAGCTCCTAAAATGTGAACCCCAGTAGCTTAGAGTGCCTGTATGGGGAAGAGTGGCGACAATTCAGGCTCGCGCACGCTCGGAAGCCCGTTGGGTTGCCAAAGAGAGATACTAAACTTAGCCATGCTGGCATCTTTATCGCTCCTTTGGCATACACTCACGGCGGTTTTCAACACTAAAATTCGGGATTTTTCTTCGGCGTTTCGTTTTCCAATTCCCCCGTGATTTCTTTTTTAAAAAATACAATTAGGTTTCAATTCGCAGTTTGGGGTTAATTTAAGAAGTTTAAACTTCTGGAAGAGTATTAAAAGTTTTTGATAACTTAAACTTAAAACATTACTCAGAATTTAATGTTTTTATTAGTCGAGATTTAGGGCAACTTTTCTGCAGAAATCTTTATTATAAATGCTGAAATATAACTAAATAGGGTCAAGATGTTTAGCCTACTAAGAGCTTAAGGCCAGTTAGAGCAATTTTATTTTCTTTAATCTTTGGGTTATAAATTATACTTAAGGAAACTCAAGATTCTGTTATTCAAATAACAATCCACGAACTAAACTTAGAGACATAATTAGTAAAATTTCAATATGTTCTTTAAAGTAAAAAAAGTAGTAAAAACACAAGTCATCTAAATTTTATAAATCAGTTATTTTATTTAAAAAAAGTCGAAAATTTTACACAATTCATATCAAATAAGAGTAATTGTTAAAATGTTTAACTCTTTATTTCAAGGCACAACAAATTTTACATAGTTTTCTTCTTTCCGGATTCTTAGGAAAAACTTTCAGAGCAAAACCCTGCTCTGATCTAATTGAGCAGTTGAATGCTGAACAACCAGGTATCTATTAAAATTAAAGTAGATATAATAATTAATAAAATAAGGTAACATTAGATTTTAAGAAATGCAGTTTTTACGCTTTGAAAAAGAAATTTCAAAATTGATACTTTTGTATTTTGTATTAATGCAAGCATGCTGAAGAAGTCTGGCATTTTTGTATATAGTTGATTGAAAATTATGCAAAACAACAAGATAACATTTATGGAACTGTGCTAGCAAATGAATATACAAGAGATTAAGATTAAGCAATTATAACATTGTAGCAGATTGTTATATTTATTAGTTATATCCTTTCTCCCTTGAGGGCACTGTGTGTCTGTGCTTTTGATTTACGTAATGAGTAATGTAGATGTAGAAAAGTGAGATAAGATTCTTCTCTTCCCGCCCCGACCCCATGGTGGTCGGGTGTGCGCGGGCCTGTCCCTTTTATTTCTTTGTGTTAATTGTAAATAACTGTCCGTTGTCCTGATTAAAAGTCCTTGTCTAAACGTATTGTTGTCCTGCGTGTTATAAAAATGGCGCCCAACTCGTGGCCCGTACCTGCCACCCATGATGTCTCGACTGATGTATTTCCCAGTCTTGAGAATTCTTTGTGTTGTGTGTGAAGAGCCCTTACCTCTTCTGTTTTGCTGATCCCTGACCGATGTTCTGCGTGATTGCCGGTCGTGATGGATAAAGTTTTTCGTCGATGGACATGCTGTCCATTAGGCCAAGTGTGCCTGGAGAACAACCTGTTCTCATTTTCGTGACCCCTGTGCGGTCTTGTGTGGTGTAAGGCCACCTACCCCTGTGTGCGGTCTTGTGTGGTGTAAGGTCACCTAGACCCTGGACACCCTGTCCTAAAATGGTATAGGCTATCTGAGCCTTTTCTGGTGACCGATGTGTTTTCCGGTCATGAAAGAGACCTTACCTCTTTCGTTTTGATGGACACCCTGTCCAGTTTGAAAACGGTCGCCCGTGCCGTTAGGACCGAAGTTCTTCGTGATTCCCGGTCTTGTGCGAAGAGTTCGTGTTCGTCTCTTTCGTTTTGATGGACACCCTGTCCAGTTTATACGGTCGCCCTGACCGTCAGGCCATGTGTGGCATAAATGATCAATTGTGAGTGTATTTAAAGATTTTACAGCAGTTATTTCTCGTTAAAAACGTTACGATTACTTCATCGACTGCTTCATAGCCAGCGACGTAAAATAATGGACAAAAGCAAAATAATAAGACACTTTAGGAGATTAATTTTGGTTAATTATTAAACTTGAAACATTTCTTAATGAAAATATCAAGGTTTCCAAATGATACATACCTTTATTTGAAGAATTTCGGCGATTTTTTAGGACCTTCTCGCATCTCCCATGTTAAGTCTATGGGAGCGTTTACCAAAGTGCCTGAGGGGGTAAACGACCAATCAGATTTCTCTTTCGGTTGGCGCCACTCTTCACTATCTAGGCACTCTACAGTAGCTGACTGGATTTTCTCAGTAACTGCCCAGTGCCCATCCTTTTCAACCATATTTGTTGTCAACCTGTCATATATTTTTCATGAAAATTTTTAATATTTTCTCGATCAATAAAGAAGGTTTTAATATTTTTCTAATGGCAGGTAATTTTTAAACAGTTACCTACAGCTTAACTAAGTTCATTAACCCAGATAATGCCGAAGCAGTACTTACTTTGCGTTACCCAGTGGGCACCTGTAGACTGTAGCCACTGAGGTGAAGTACTGTTGCCCACGCCACATTCACACAGCCACAGCCCCTTTTTACAGGGGGGCCACATTCATTCATCACACACAAGGACAGAAACTAACATCCATGCCAAACGGGGATTTGAACCCCAGACGTACGGCTTTGCAGTCAGATGCTCTGACCACTACGCCAGTGCGTCTGCAGAAGATTTTAATTAAAGTTATAAAAATAAAGCATGAGACATGTATGCTATTCCACGAATATATATTTCCAATAATATTACATGGGACCGGTGGTGTAGCCAGAAAAAAATTTCAGAGAGGGGTATTGATATTTCTGGAGGGGATGTGGGGTAGTTTTAGTGGTTTTCTATGGTCAAAAAAGGAAAGTTTCAGGGGGGGGATATATCCCCAAAATCCCCCCCCCTCTGGCTACGCCCCTGCGTCAAGCTATTATTGTAATTGACTAAACATTAAATTTATCCAATTCTTAAAATTGTGTCTTGCATTTTAATGACAATTTTAGGACTGAAAATTCGAGTGACATCTGCTTCTTCCAGGCAACTATGTAATTCTACATCATTCCTAGCTTCTCTCTTGAATCAGCAATTACCAATCATTTTGGGTCGGTATAGGATAGGGATTTTTTGACAGGAAGAGGACAGGATATTTGAACTTTTCAATTCAACAGGTTCAGTTTTGAAACATTTAAGTTATTAATCTTAAAGTGTCTTTGTTTTAGTTTAAATGAATATTATAGGATCTCCATGTAAATAAATATTTATTGCTGATTTGAAGTAAGAAACCAAAGTGGATTCTGCCAAAGGTGAGAGTAATCCATATATTTAGTGAGCGTTGTGAAGTTGTAAGTGAGTGTTGGCAAGTTGGTGAAGTTTTACATCCAATATTTTTAATCTTGCACATGTCTGCCATGTTTAACCAAAATTTAATTTAAAATTAACAAACAATTTGATTATTTAGTTTTTCTTCAGGTAATAATCACTTAGATAGATGAGTGTTAAAACAATCAATCAATATAATATACACTACAGTGATGAATTCAGTAAAATCAGATCAACACTAATAAATCCGTCATAAAAACAATTAGTTGTGTAATCAGTTTAATACAAACATGCAAAAGAATGTTGCAAAATTAGCTCATAATGTGATAATTTTTTAGAGATCTAAAAGTATCTGAGTAATAAATGACTGCTTTTAAACCTTTCAGACCTATTCACCCCAATTTCTCATTGGATTCAATGTGAGCCTTGGGAGGCTTCAGATAGAAAGTGTTAAAGCACGGCTTACTAGATACTTATACAAGCTAGCCGAGTACAGAAATTATTGCAAATACAGATGGCAATACTGGACCAACTGGCAAAGCATATCCACAGTGTTGAAGGCGGTGGGTGATATAGGTAGGTCTTGTAGCGCTCCAAGCGGGAAAAGTTGTCAAATGGTTTTCATTGTTTAAAACTCGGCTAGCCTGTATAAGTACATCTAGTAAGCCGTGGTTAAAGGAACAACAGTATTTCCTTTGTATGTTTAGAAATTTCCAAAATATGGAATTGGGAATATTTTCATCTATTATTCTATTAAAATTATTTACAAAACAATCACTTATGGTCTAAGTAATAAATATCTGTCATTATGGATCATAATCAGTTTTAAATTTCATAGCCAGATAGATACTGAGAAAATCAATCTAGTCAGCTACAGGGGTCCACATTTTAGGAGCTTGTGGGAAACTTATCAGATAAATTAAAATACACAAAACTGCCACAAAACAAAAACAAAATACGATTGCTTTTTCTAGAAAATTATAGATAGGTAAAGAGGGAATGCAAACGCTGAAAGAGCACACGATGTTTAATAAGATGCTTACCTCAACTCCATTGTAAGTCGCCATTCTCTAAAACATCTGGTAGACTGGTTTAATTCAGGTATTAAACCATAGACACAAATAGATTTACAAATATAAATGATCAACCAAAAAGCGCTTAGAATTGATGCCACAAAAGTGGTCACCAAAACCAAGAACCATTTAGTAAGGTTCATTCATTACATGTAAAATGTCCTGTGAGCTGGAACTTGGATGTGATTCAATTCTCTAATATAAATAAATAGAACCTAAAACAGAATGGAAAAAAACTTGTTAACTCTTATTTTGTCTATAATAAACAATTTTGAGCTAATTGATACTCATTGTTGCTAAAATGCTTCTATTTGTGCAATAATAACATAAATGGGTAGAAATGTATATCAAACAAAAAAATTAAAAAAAGTTAAGGAAAATACAGTATAGTACTATTTTTACAAAGCCTCAAAACAATATAATACTAAAATGAAATAATAAAAGTGTAGCTAACGATGATAAATATCTAAAACAAAACTATTTACACACTCACTTGATAACATTAATGGAGATACTAATTTTTATTTAAATCCATAAAAGTGGAGCCCAAGTAATAAATTTGCTTATTAATTAATGATTAACATACCTTTAACTATGCTCAAAAGTGGTGTGATATACCAAAGAACGTTGAATATTATATAAAAACATATATTTTCACACTCTCATGATAAACAGATGGAGATGAAATTTCTTGTTACAATCTTAAAAAATGAGACCGAAAATCTAAATTATACTTGTTACTAAATGATTAACATACCTTGAAATATACTGTAAAGTGGTTTTATAAGTTAACAAACAAAGGACAATATTCTAAAACTAATATCTTTTCACACTATCGTGTTAGACTCCATTGGTACCAATGGACCTAAAATGTTATCGTTGAATTTTCAAACAGAAAAGCAAAATAAAAATACTCCGATTATTTATAAATGAGTGCCATACCTTTAACTATGCGGGAAAGGTGTTCTATACCCTAAGAAATGACGATTAATATTTTTAAAAAATTATTCTTTAGCACTCCCATGTTAAACGCCATAGAGATTGGGTTTGTTTGTCCCCAGCGCCATGTTGATGACGTCAGACTTCACCGACGTATATGTAACCCTAGTCACCTGCAAAGACACTCTCCCATTACGACCATGCATATTACATCACCCGCGTCCATTCATTGGGGAAGCTCTCGGTGATTCACTGAACAACTTTTTGCTGTCAGCTGAGTAATCTCATCTCATTGTGAGTCACCCTGGTGACCCTCTGTCCCCCTTCTCCGCAGAGACCACGTGGGTGGGGCACAGGCAATGGACTCGAAAGTAAATAAATGCATGACGGTCTCTTTGCTTTTGTCTGAGTTCTTCGATAATAACTGTAACTGTTGATAAGTTCTTGTCTGAGGAAGTTGGCGGGTAGGATGATGGTCGAAATTTATGCGGAAGCGAAGGAATTCCGGCTCGGAAATTCGAATTGCGAAATTTTTCTATTTTTAATTCTAAATGTACTCTTTACGTATGAACAATGTTTTAATTTCTAAAATTAGGTAATTTCTCCCCCCTCACGTCCCTTTCTATCTCTAAATTTCTGTTCATTAACTTGATCTTTCTCTATAAATTAAATGTAGATAATATAGGAAAACAGCATTTACACATATCTATTTATAAACTTATTTTAAGAATGAAAAAAAAAATGGCAAGTTGTTTTGCTTTAAATGAACGTAAAATTATCAACGTAAAGCGCAAAGCTAATTTTTTTTTTTGTTTAAAAATAGTCATACATAATTTATTGAGTTTAAATCAAGTTAACTAACAAGTTAGTTATCGAGTTTAAATTTATCGAGCAGATCTACTTTGAGCTTCAAAATTCATACTTACGGAAGGGCTTAGCATTTTTCGCTACTTTCACACAACATTTATATGCTAACAAATTTTATCTTAAGTTGGAGAAAAACTAAAAAGTAATTTAAAAATTAGCTAAAAGAAAGGAAATAGAACCCACCTGCGGTCAGTCAGCTCATAGACGACTATGATTCTACTCTATATTTACAGTTTCAGTTTCAGTAACTACTTAAAAGGATATCCGGTCAAATTGTAGGAAAATGAAAGGATGTCTTAAAAAATTATCCTATCTTGCTCCAATAAGCTGAAAAACAAAGATATTTTCCCCAAGTCTAAATAAAACTCTTTACTAGTGATCTTTGAACCGCAAAAAAACCTATCAAATCAAAATTGAAATATAAATAAATTTGTTTCTGTAATTTCATGTTTGATAAGCTTCAAAAATCAATGTAAATCCTTTGTGATAAGTATTTAGAGGCGGGATTAATTTAAAAATAACAAGTTTCGTAACCTTTATGGAACTTTTTAAAAGGTTGGGAGACTCTCTTTTTTTCTTTTTTCAAATTTAACCTTTAAATCAATAAAAAAAAATGAAAATAAAGTACCTGAAATAATGACGTTAACGGTTTTTCCATTCTTTTAGAACAAATTAAAAATAAAATATATTTCACAAGTGCTCTTATACTTTTAACATTTAAATTTGGGTCACAAATAAATAACTTTTACTATAACAGAGGGCGGCACAATAGAGATTTTCTCCACTTTGAAATTTGTCCGATCCATGGAGCTAATACATATGGAGACAGCTTTGAACACCTGCTCCATTCTTCTTCGTATGTCGATTTTCCCTCGATTTTTCCACTCAAACTGGGGTGGGCTGGGTTGTCAGATTGGCGACGAAATCGGACTATTGGCGTGTTTGGTTTTTTCGCGTGCAACCTTTTTCGATCACTTTATACCAGTGTATGACTCGCGAGGACCTTTTTAAACTTATCTTTTTTCTTCTTAAGGAAGTTTTATCTTCTGTAGCTTTAAGAATAAAATCTCGTTTGTTCTAAATCTCATTTTAAGTTGATGTTTCCACCATAGCAATTAACAATGCTTATCTCCCAATTTTTCTCCGATTTTCTTCTTTAGGAAATCTACTTCCTTTCCTTCCCCCACAAAAACAGGTATTTCAAGTATTAAGTGGTGTTTGATGAGTCCACTTAAAGAAATATTCTATTTTTAATTTTAATTCAGACAGCTAATAATTACAAATATTTTAATACTTCAAAATGCCACTTACAACACAATTGCTTAAAATATTCCAGTGACTAATACCATTCCAAAATCCCCTTTTATTTAAATCATTATAAAATGCCCATCATCATTAAAGGTATCACTATCAAATTAATTAGTTTTATTCATAAAAAACACTTAATATTATGGGCATGTATTCATTATATTAAACTTAAGTTTCTTATTTAAATTTTTATACTTAAACCATTTATTATCTTGATACACACACATATATAATTTTTTAGCATCATTTAATTTAAAATTTAATTATTTAGTAAAATTAGTAAGGTAAAAATAAGATTTTACCTATGAAACGAAACGGTGGAGTTTTTATAGTTGCTCTTTCACAGCAATTGATGGCGCAGCAACTTTTAACCATGTTTCTATTTCATATGAGAGAAAAGTGTGATACATTTAAACAAATATCAAAGATTCTTATCTTAAATACAGATGATTGGTCATGTGGTCAGATGTCTCAAACCACCACCTGGCGTTAGGAGAGAATTACAGCTGTCCCATCTTCTTTGTACCTTAGATTGGCGGGAAAATCCATAGAAATAATTTCAAGGAATATATACTATGTCGTAAATTATTTCTTTCTTTCTTTAAGTTTCTTTAATAATACGTATGTTTTAAATTAACCAAACGCTGGACGCAAATGCTCTACACTTAATTCCTCTTTATATGTTTTTTTATTTGTTTAACTTTAAAGTTAAAAAAGAAGATCCGATAGTGTTCATAGATTTTTTTAAAATATGGCTTGTGACATGGTAAGAAAAGATTATCAAAGATTGTTTTACTGAAAACTTCCCCCTATCAAAAATAAAAACCTAAATCAGTGGTAAGAATTAAATACTTAAACACAATTATAGGAAATTTAATATTTTTGCGTCGAGAAGCAGAAGCATAATATATCTGCCTTACAGATGATTTGGCAATTTTAAATGTAAAAAAAAACAAGTTATTTAGTTACTTCGAAGAACCACGTAAAGAAACTACGACAAAAACGCACGCCAAGGTCAGACCGCCAAGCTATGCCAACTACCATTTTCTACCTCGACCACTAAATCCACAATTTTCTCCCTTAAATACTAGTTTAAACTAATCGGAAATGACTCAGATCGAATCAGAAGGGTTCATATTATATAATGTGAAGCTTTTTAAAAAAAATTTCCCCCACAACATTTCGAAAATGCAGTTTAAAGTCGTTTTCTTCCAAAACCGCAGAGTTTAAAAAATTCACAGAAAAAAAACTAATCGAGAAAGGTACTTTTTTTCTTCACGGAATTGATTCGTCGTTGTTTCCTCTCGTGTAATAAATTGTCGGCATCTTTTTTCTATCATTTTTTTGGGAGAAAGAGCAGTTTTTATACCTTAAAATTCACCCGCCTATGGGACTTCCAATGTTAAAGATTTCTTTTTGCCACTCAAACAGGTTCGACTGTTTTTGACATGCATGGTTGCCGTACGGAGCGGGGAAAGCTGTCTCTATTTGTATTAGCTCTATGGTCCGATCTCTTCACGTGTCTTGTCATTCATTATCTTGCTGAATAAGTCAAATTTTAAAAAGTCGATTTAGGAAAGAATATTATTTAAGTTCATCAAAACTTTCTGTTGTAAAAGAAAAAGTAGTCTGACCGTTCATATTTTCTCACTTTTCACTTAACTTAAAAAAATTCATCAATCAAATCAAAATGTTCTGCATTACATTTCTAAAATTTTATTCTAAGGTAGTCAACGCATATTCTATTTTAAACGTTCAGGTAGTTCATTATGTAACGATTGCAATGAGTTTTGCTGTTTTCTGAGAATTTTTTTATTTATTTATTTTGGAGTCATTCCCTATAGTACCAATTTAGAATCAGACTATGAACGAACATATTAATAAAAATGATTTTTCACTAAAATCACTAAAGGTATTCCTGCATTTGTGTTTTTAAGAGTCATGATCATGAAGTGTCTAATCTCTCATCAATAGAAATGTTCATCATTAATCACCAAAGATATCCTTTTTCTGTTACTTTCAATATCAAAAATATAATTCATGTATTAGTGACCGGTTTCCACAAGAATTATGATTGAAACTGATCGAGTTTTTATAAACAGGCATCTCTCTTAATGGATCAATCACGTACATTTTCTCATTGATCATAATGAAATACTACAAGCAGAATTTATCTTTTAACAGCTCTTAATTATTTCGATAGTTCTTTATATTTTGAATAAAAAGTTAAAACACGGGTTAGTTTTGCATTTGTGTAAAACAGATTTTTTACCTGTCTTGGGAATAGAAAAAATCAGTTCGAGAAAGTTACACAAAAACAAACTATCACATGACTAAACAAATTTCATAAAATTAATAATTAAAAGAACAGAAGAACTAAAAAGAGATGAAATGTTTCATAACTCCCTTTCCTATATTTTTCCTTCTTAATTTTTTTTTGCAATTTAAAATTATATACTCTACACACAGGGAAACGGCAAATCGGTATTTTCCACTGGAACATAATAAATTCGAAAAATTATATTTACTAAAAGGAGCAATTCTAAGTTGTTATTTTTAAAAAAAAGTTCCATATAATCACACTAGAGTAAATGCCGTACGCATGAACACCGAATCGGTTAAAAACCAAGGGATCATTGCACTGTTTGTCATCGAGCGAGATTCCCCCAGACCCCGAAAGAGGGCCATTGCTCAGTCGGTTCGCAACTTCGCGATTCGGGTGATTCAGAAATTCAGAGAAACCCCGCGATTCGCAAGTCCACTTGCCGAAAAGCAGATCCCCCAGGGTTGCCTCGGCCGGCCGCTTGGCGACCTCGCCGCGATCGCCGCCTCGCCAAGGGAGAGCCAGAATCGATTTCGGTGGGAAAGAAAGCTCAATGACAGCGAAACGAAACCGATTCTTTGTGGACCATGAGGAATGAATCGTGAATGAGTAAGCGTGGATGGCCTTAAGTTCAAGGATAGGTGTGTGTTTGAAAATATGACAATTAAACGAAAACGAGCGTTGTAAATAATGAAGATTTTCCATCCAGAATATTGAAATCAGTCCCCTTCGAAAAAAAAAATTACTAATTGTGAGAATATGATTAAATATTGAACCACCTACTTAATGAATTTAACTACTGAAAAAATTTCCTTAAGACCTCTTGTTGAGAGACATTTTTTCTCAAACATAGCTAACTTTATTTTTAAAAAATATTTATGGGACTATATGCTTCGATTCATTTTACCAACTCAATCGGAGCGGAGGACTCTTTGGGAAGTGACTCTCGACTCGGAAGGTTTTTCATCCATGGATTAAAACTTGGAGCTAAAAATGTCGTCAGATATTTTCCAAATAAAAAATAGGGAAAGCCTTAAAACTCGACGTACTTTTAATTTTTTACCATCTTCAATTTTTTATTTTATTCATTTATTTTAAAACATGAAAAATGTTGCTCAAGAGAAATTTTCTGCCATGACTTAAATTACATTTCGAAAACCAAAAACAAGAAGTTTAGGGGAATAAAGTTGGAACTTAAAAGAGGGGTTATGCAGTTATTAAGAATTTTTCTTGGATGGGGGAAGTTATACAAGAACACTCAGCTCACTAAACTATAAAAGGAGAGTGCGAATCAGCAACTCCTACTTAAATTTTGTTTGATAATCCCTCCTCTTGAAGGTTTAGGTTAGGTATAGGAAAAATAGTTTTTTTCTATTCCAAGACTATTATTAATTATTAAATTTAATTAATTAAATAATGATTATTGAAACAACATGATAAAGGTTGAGAAACATGCAAATTTTAAACCTAAAATTTTTTAAAAGAAAAATGTTGCCCCCTCAAGGGTTGGTAGCCCAACCAGTACCAATCCATGGGGGAGGGTATGGGGCTGCCGCACCAACTAGAATTATAATATCTTCCAATTTCTGTACAAATTCCTCTTCAATAACTTGAATATTCTCACTTTTTTCATGAAAACAGGTAGTAATAGGGCATTTATTATCTTACTTTGAAATATCCTTTTAAAAATACTATTATTTAAAAATTAAGTCCTTTCAAAACGAGAATGGCATGGCAATATACAGATAGGTCTATGAGATAGGTATCTCAGCCCCTCATAGATAAAAATCCTGGATTCACTACTGCCCCCCCATTCAAACACTGAAATGACTCCCCCCTGTCACGGCGCGGCAGGGCCGTAACCAGACTTTTGTTTCGGGGGGGGGGTGACTCAAATATTTTCTGAGGTACCCCCTTACGGGTACTTTTATATGTTAAGTTTTAGGTGGCAACACTGGATTGAAATTTTGATGCACTACATTTCAAAATTGTTTAAACAATATGAATTCGAAGTAAAAGGGGGGTCTGGGGGTCCTCCCCCAGAAAATTTTTGGAAATTTGCCCCTCAAAAGTGTTTTAGCTCATTTCTGAGACCCTTTAGATTACACCTATAGAGCACCACTCATTGTAAGCGGCCGAATTTTCAAGGTAAAAAGAAGGTATATTGTACTAAATGACGAAATGTTAAGGGGGTTTTTAGGTTCCTACTCCAGAAAATGTTTTGAATTTTTCCCCTAATAGTGGCATTTTAACTCATTTTGAGACATATTAGGTAACATTAAAGAGGACCAATCCTTGTAAATCACACAAGTTTGAAGGAAAAACCGTATACTTAATAGATTTCAAAATTTCGAGGGGGTTTGGGGGTCCTCCCCCACAAAATTTTTGGAAATTTTACCCTTAAAAGTAGGGTTTTGACTCATTTTGAGAACCTTTGGGTTATACCCGAAGAGGATATCGCTCCTTGTGAGACATAATTCTCAAGAAAATAGCAGTATAAAAATTGATGTCAAAATTTCGGGGGGGTTGAACCCCTAAACCCCCCCCCTTGGATACGGCCCTGCGGCGCGGCGTACGGAATTCAACACGTGCATGTGCATTGAAAGCAATCCATCTGCCGCCTGCTGCCGCAAGGTTATTTTCAAGGGAGGACCCCCACCCCACTGCCTCTGACTTCCTTTGATATTCCGATATTCCAGACAAACTGGGAGAGGGGGAGGGTCGGCAATGATTGCTCTCATTCACCGGCTTTTGTGGGGAGCAGGTTTCGGTGATTCACCCCTCCGCACCCCCGAAGAACTGGGGGATTTTTGAGACCTCCAGTCGCCAAATACTGACCGCAAGCTGGGCATAAAATATCGACTGATGGGGTCTGGGGGACTTTTCACCGTGCTTTAAGGATACTTAGGTTTTGAAAAGGGGTACAATTTCAAAATAGATCACATTCTAAAAATTTAATTGAGATTTATAAATTAATTGGGTTTTTTTTCTTTTAACACACTTTTTTCTTTCCACACTTCTAATTCAAGTAATTTTTTTTAGAACTTTTAGGTAAGTTTTGTAAAACAGGAAATTATAAAGGCGGATCTGAGGACTGGGTGATCATCCACCTAGAATCGGCCCTTTTCACAAATCATGATGAAAAGAGTATCACAACTTTTTTATAGAATATTTTCTTCATTCTACCACTACCGCAATCATATTGATGATCATTACCCCTTTTAAATTTAACGTAGAGTCATAATGTTAGACATAACAATGAATTCCTATTTCTGGAATATTATAGTATAGCACATATGCCAACTTATTGTCATGGAATTATGGCCATCCGTAAGCAAATCATAAAAAATGCAAGGATTTTGTGAACAATTTTAAAGGAAAAATTAAAAAAAAGTAACTGGTAAAACGCAAGATATAAAGAACTATGGAATAAAACTATGAAATTTTTTAAATATTTCATGATAATTCAAAAATCCAACGCTAATAATTTTACAATCGAATATATCTACGCAAAATTACATAGTCAAAGCCAATGGACCAATCGTATACAAATAAATTAAACCGAAGAATACCAACATGATTAGGGTGACCAGACGACCCGCTTTTTGCCTCTCTTTCCTGCTGATGGGGGATAATCTTTCAATAATTCTCAATTAGTAGGCTGAATTATTACTCATTTATTAGTTATTTCAGAATTTTTAAAAACTGATGTAAAGTACAAAAGGTGCGTTTAGGATGCTCTTATATAAGGTTCAACCCCCTGTCGAAGTTCTGGAATTTTTCTTTCATTCTAAATTATGTTGCGTAGCAAAAAGTCAGTACATCTCTGTTAGTTGTTTGAAAATGGGTTAAAATTAAAAACACTATTTTTAAGTGTGAAATTTACACCCAGACTCCCTATTTAACGGATTACATGTAATACCTTAAAAATTTTGAACTGAATACGAAGTTTAAATAATACCTTTTTATAAATTTACAAGTAGTATTCTTTAGATTATTAGGTGTGTGAGAGATTTAGTGTTTATAAAAAGGTTTTGGTTTACCCTCGTTCCGAAACAAAAGTTCATGATCAAAAAGTTTAATGAAAAAAAAATTGACCTCCTCTAGTCAGTGAAATGTCCCGCTGTTTTTAAATTAAAATACCTGTCCACTTCAAACATGATGACATGCAAAGCTTGCATGACTCCCGAAGCGTGCGCCCTCGGCAGAAATCCTCAACCCACCCAAAACCAGTTCTCCACGTGCCAGCGAAGCACGACTCCGATTCGACCGGTGCGCAGGGCGACATGACGCAGCTCAGTCTTGTGTCTCGTTGCGGAGCCATATCAGTCGCGGGGAAGGAAAGCCTACGTGGCGTGGAGAAGCTTTGAAATGAGGCGACTGATTGAAGCCGTCAAGATGCGTCCGGTCCTCTACGATCCGGGGCACGAAGACTACACGAGGCACAAAGAGAAAGATCTGAAGTGGGGGGAGGTGGCCGAAGAGGCCAATTTGCCGAGCGGTGAGTTGATTTAATTCGTTTTTTTTTTACCAACAGTTAACACGCCATTCGAAGAACTCTTTCGAAGACTGTTATCAGACTCTGATCATCGGCCAAAGTTGAGATTAGGTTGTGTGGTGTGAGGAGATTTAGACTAGCCTTTAATTTTGGAGTTTGAGTTAATTATTCATGCATTTTTTTATGTTAGAGGTTGGTGAGGCATGGCAGATCCCTCATGACATGGCATGTCATGAGGTGATATGAGTCGTCTAGTTTCAAAACCAGATTCTTTCTTTCAGATTCACTTTTTCCCAATTTTTCAGGAACAACAAATAACTAAATATTCAAACAAATTATGCTCTTACAAAACCCTTATTTTTTAGAGATGGTTACATTGTCAACATGTATAAGTTTATAGATTTAGTTGGAGCACTTTTCAGCATAAAAGTGTTAAAACACTGTTTTTTGTCACAAAATTATAGATTTCCCTCAAAATTTTAGTGTTAGTCATGAAACATTAGATCTATATTTTTTGAAGCTTAAAACTATCTGGTTTTCAAACTAGACGACTCATATGTCAGTAACTTCTCACACTTCTAAATTTTTAGCGACTAAACTTTTTTATTTTTCTTTGTTGATTTATCTAAATCGTGTTGTCAAAATTTGTTAGTACTATCCATTTTCTGGGAATCCTGAAGATTAAAAAGATCGATTCACTCTCGATTATTTTAAAATCCCACTATTGTTAAGTTTGTTGTTCAATTTAATGTAAATGTTGTTTTTTGATATAACAGAAGAATTAATTCCTTTTTTTATTTTTTTAATTACGTCGAGGAAAGAGTCGCCTTGACCATTTTCGTCCTTGCAGCCCTATATAAACAAGCCTTTGAAAATATTAGTTGTCAAGATCTAATAATTTAATAGTAATAAGAGGGTCTCTCTTTTTTAAATTTTTGTGAAGACAGATAAATCAATTTACCAGTTGACTAAGTATTAGTAAGTCGTTACGTTCCCTACATTTAAACTGTTAATCAATCGAGTGTATTATTTCCTAAACCCGAGAAGACGGAAAAATAATCTGGTATTTGGTTTTATTTTATGTTTTATGGCGCAAGAGTAATCTGGTATTGAGTGTGTAAACTAAAACCATAGACATTGACTAAAACACTCTTATCGAACGAAAACTCAGTTAATCACCACTCGATAAGCCAGCCATTTTAATTTGTGCCGAACGAAGTGACACAAATCTATCTTGAAGTTATCAGACCTCTTGGCCAAGGTACCAAGGGATTGCCATTGGTTCTTAGTGCTATGACGTAGTAGTTACGTCATCATTTATAGGTTATTTTTAGGAAAGTTTTAACCAGTTGCGTCGCTTGAATAGCTTCATGTAAACACGCCCTAACTCGGTTAAATTTTGAATTATGTATAAATTTTTTCAAAGTTTGACGCTGAACACAGAGGAGGAGCTGAACAAAGGGTCCAAAATGCTATTTTCAATTGACATCTGATGGTAGTACCAGCAAAAATGTCTGTGCGATTGACAGAGGGGTAGGCCGTACAATTTGGAGGTCACAACTGTGATTGGCTGTGACGTGTTCATTCAATCTGTCACTTTCGGATTGATATTCTTTTTCTCCGCCTCTTGTGACGTGACAAGGGAGGTGTGAGTTTCATGAGTAGTAAAACAAAACAAGCCCCTATCACAAGGCATACTAGATGGTTTTTCGATTTCCATTATAGCCTATGCCCATGGACTCTCTGTTAGAAATACACTGTTTTTTAGAAAAAAAAAAAAAAGAATTCACTCAGATCACACCCATCCCAATTTAGTTGTGCTCACATGCATCGTAGTAGAAAGCTCAGAGTTCTTTGTTTCTCCTGAAAAGTTGGGGAAATTGGTGTTACGTTATGATCATGGGCGGATTTAGGTGATGGACCCTAGGGGGCAGACTGGAAACCTTGGGGGGTAAGCTGTCCCTGATGGCTTTGGAAACATGAATTTCCCTCATAAAAAAGAATTTTCTCAAAACTTGTTTTTCTTACTAAATATTCCCTTCTTCAAACTGTCGATTCTAATTATTGGAGGTTTTGGACAAACTGTAATGTAATATTGGTAGGAATAGTAGTGAAATCAGATTCTGAATCTGATCGAAATCTGATTGAAATCAGATTTATCTGAGATTGTAGTAACATTTTGATTTACGATGATTTTAAAAAAACTTCGAGTAGATTGCAAACGCCTTAGTTGAGCGTTATTCAATTAGAATTGGCATAATTTTTTGTTATTTTACTTCTAATGAATTGTGCTACGATTGTTACCGTAATATTTGGTGTATTCAAATATTACGTAGCATCGAAGAGGGATATAAAACTTGCTAAAATAATTCAACGGAAAATTAATTATTAATTAAGCATACATTTTTTGCTTCAAGCCTAATTAATTTTTGAATAAGATTAAGTTCTATATTTTTTTTAAAATTCGATCATTACTGAAAGGTTTACACAAAATAAACGGTGGTGGTGGTGGGGCAGTTGCTTACGTAATTATAAGGAGGAGGTTTACGATTTTTTTAAATTTGCTCATAAGGGGGAGGGGTTTATAAAATTTGCCAAAAACACGCTTACGTAATATTTGAACGGCCCCTTTAGAAGTTACACCTGAAACGGGCTTTGGCAACACTTGACCTTCACGTTTGGGGTAATATTGCACTGTGTATGTGTATCAGTGGCGGCTCGTGAGTTAATTAATAGGGTGTTCACACCTAAAAATTAAAATTTACAAAATATCTAGAAAGAGAATAGATGATGGTGGATCAATATACATAAATCTAACTTCTTTTAGTAGAAACATCTCTTACTTGGAAATAATTTTAAAAACCTAAATTATTCAGTTATTCACTGAATGCACTTTTATTTTTAAAAAAAAAATATGCATTTATATTTGTCATAAGTGTCATCTTTAAATTCTCTTTTAAAGTCCCTATCTTTTCCTTTTGTAATTCGGACAATGGTCAAATGAGGTGTTGGTGTTAAGTTCTTTATTTCAACTTTTTTTTTCCAGCGGGAATTGGGAAAAATAAAGATGCATTATCTCAAACACGGAAATTTTACTTAACGCAATTACTTAAAAAGCATCCTAATTAATAACAAAAATATTAAAATATTTTTAATTAAAAGATTTAAATCATATTTAAAAAGTGCTCTTACTCGTACTTTTCAATTAGCTGAAAAAATCAATTCAATCAGAAGTCAAAAAAGAAAGCTGTGCCTCAAAAGTGAAGGCCTCGGCACACTAAATATGTGCGGACGGGACTCTATGCGAGGACGTAAGCTCAATGTTCTAACGGCAAACAGTCGGGGTTTCTTCGGAATCTCATATTTTTTACGCTCACACGTGCGAAAAAGGAAAGAAAAATAAGAGTTCATTCTTTTTTTTTCGATGTTTCCGGTAGTAAATTTTTCTTATTGAGTAGAGAAGGGGGGGGGAACATAATTCTGAGTATAAAAAAAGAAATTGCGAATATATTTTCATTGATATTTATTTATCTTTATATTCGACTTTTGTTCTACTTTTTCCTTCGGTGTTCACGTGCTCCTATGGACGAGCCGCCACTGATGTGTAATGTGTATACTACGTGATTTTTTATGGACACGATTCCTTGCCAATTCTGAAGAGATAGCCATATTAGGATCCATTCCGCAGGCGTTGTTGGTTTCAGCCTCCCTCACTTATTTTGAAACCTATGCCGTCTACCCGCATAATTTTGAACTAAAGAATCTTATTTACAACCCCTTTTGCATCCATGATGTGGTTTGTGGTGACGTTATCTACTATACTCATTTCTTCATTTAAAATTGGAAAGAAACACACTTTGAAGAGTTCCACCCAAATTACTTCTTGGTACTTTGGAAGTTCTCCTGGTGGATATAGAGTAAAAAAAGCAGCAGGCAATTTTCTACAAGCTTTGTAATTGACCCCATTACGTTTCAGCAGGTCTGAGAGAAGCTCATTCCAGATTGTGTCTGGAGCAAAGTTAACCAAACTTTCCCCACCCTAGTTTTTACTCTTAACTGGTTTGAATATTCCAAGGAATAAGTCTTGAAACACCCTATTTTATTCCTTTGACTTTTTCGAAGATATTAGTTTCGTGCTGGGATAAGCATTAATACTTTGTTAAGTTATACCGAAACTCTGGAATGCCTTTTCAGAAAGTATTAAGAGTTAGAGCATGATTGATAGATAGAAAGAGTAACTCCACCTCCCTCAAATTTTTCATATTCCCCCTCTCATTTTCTACTTAGTAATGATTCTCTAATTCTCATTTTATTTCTCTCATCATAAAAATGGGGCATGAATCTCTAAATAAACGATGGGCAGATTTAGAAGGAAGACATTGACATTGAGGGGTATGCTGTCCCGCTGTCCCTAATTGTTCTGGAAACATTGTTGGCCTTGACCCTTGAATGGTAATTACCATTAAATGGAATATCCTGAAAAAGGTATGGATCCCTCATGAAACTAAACTAAACTCATCGGCTCAACAGCCCTCTAGTGGGTCAAGGCCTACGATGCCCATCTTCGTGTTCATGACCGTGGGGCCTGGGGTGCAAGGCATATGTTCCAGTTAACTGGTCAGCCTAACGTGAGACCCCCACTGTTTAGTTCCCAAGCACTCTTGGTCCTCAGTTTATCGACCCACTGAAGGGATGAAAGGTTGAGTCGACCTTGGCTAGCCCGGGACCCGGGAATCGAACCCCGGACCTGTGACACGGAAGCGCGATGAGCTACCATGTCTTCCGATACCTTCCTTCCATAATCTTCCGATACCATTCCTTTTAACTACATCATTGAACTTACATCCATAGTTCACACATCTCAATGCCCTCTTCGTTGCAGGTGCTGAAGCGAAGTCCACTTGGATGAAACTGCGACAGTCGCTGAGGGACGCTCTTAGGAGACAGCAGAAATGCATGAGGAACGGAGTCGAGCACTTCAAACTGTGGAAGTACCAGAAACAGATGGAGTTCCTCCTTCCCTTCATGTCACCTCAACTCCTGGACGGAAGCCATTTCGAGATGGACGACAGCGAGACCTCTTCGCACAACAACTACTTCATCGGCGGCAACGACGACCACGAAGACAAGGAGACCGCCGCGAGTGGCTGGAACGACACCAAACCGAAGGCAGTTTGCGACATGTCGCCACTGCCCGAAGCTGTGGGGTCTAAAAGGACGATGAAAGACGCCATAGGTGTCTCCAAACGGAGCAGAGACGAGCACGAGCAGAGACGGAGAATGATGACGAGGTCCTCGCAGAGTGATGATGGCCTCTACTACTTCTTCATGTCCATGTACGAGACGACCAGAAACATGCCCCAGTCTTCTCAGTTGGTTGTTAAGAACAATATTTTCCGTGTGGTCACTTCCGTGGAAGCGTCCTTGATGAACATTTCTACAGAACCGGAGCAGAGCGCGGCTCAGTGGCCGTCTAATGAGATGTCATCGGACAATGAATAAACTGGAAAAAAAAGGAAAGTTAAGTTATAAGATGTAAATAATTAATTGCATCATCAACCCTAATCCTCATCAAGTATTCATTTGAAAAGTTTTGTTTGGTTATAAAAAAGTTTGAAAACATTAGTGAGAAATTTAAGTTTGTTAGGACGGTGTTCTTTCTACATTATCAGGCCAAGTGTAAAATACTTTTTAGCTATGGAATTTACCTATATCGTTTAACCATTACCTATTTTATCTTGGATAAATTGCTTCCTTACAACAAGATGTGAATTTTCAACTCATATTAATTAAAGAAATGTGTACCAAATTTTGATTAATATATTTATCAATAAGGACGTCAAACGATTCTATTTGCTAAAAGATTAGGTAAATACTCATGAATCTATACATCGATATTTTTAATCAATAATTTCCATTGAACCCAAGTTCATAGAAAACAATCTCTAGGGAGGTGAACGTCTTTAATACTGAAGATAATTTTCTAAGTTGTGATCAATTTGTTTGTTATAAATTCATTTGTTAACAGAATCAGAAATAATAAAATTGAAATTTCTCTATTTCAGTATTATTCTGCTTATAACACTTCAATACTTTTATGGGATATCATTTTTACCGTGTGAGTTTCTAATTATGGAATAAAGAAGTACTATTTAAGTATTATTTAGCAAGTTTCCAAATACAGTTAAAATCAGTCTGAAGTTCTGACAGTTCAGTCTGAAAAATCGTGTATCCATGGAATGCGAATACGATATTTTATTATACAGGTAGTCCCCAGTTTTTTCTAATTTCTGAATTGTTAGTTTTAGATGGATACTTTCAATTACAGAGATGGTTAAAATGCACTTGGATAACTCCCTATTAAATTAACGTTATTTTTTTAAATTTGAAGTTTTAAATAATCCCCGAAATTTCTTGGGGGTCTTTTCAGCTTTGAGAACTATACAAACTGCCCAACTAACTTACTTAAACCTAAGTTAGTTTAGTTACTACGAGTATTTATCCTAGATTTAACTATAAAAAATGAGAGCTTTCGTACTAATTTCCACATCATATAAGTGGCATATTATAACAGAGTACCACTTAGGAGGCCCTTTAGGACTGAATTCCCTAAGCTTAAAAATATCTCCGTGACCCCTTCCCGACCTTGCTCTAAAAATCTCCACATTCATCCACTGACAAATTCTTTTGGAGCGACTCTCGCCAAATGGAGAAATGTGGATCGCCGCAGTTTCCCACTTGGCTTCCTAATTTGGTTGCGGGAGCACGGGAGCACCAACCACTCTTTTCAATACAGTTCATTCATTACTCTTGGGGAGGAATGAATAACTCACTTTGAAAAGATAGAGGAGCTAACTAATTTATTTCCAGGGAAAAGGAAGTCTAACCTCAAGTGGGATTACGTTATCCTCGACTGGTTGATTTTGATTTCATCCGTGATTTGTAGTTGGGGAATGGTGGTTGAATATTTTTTTTAATCGGCTGTTCCGTCCACGTAAGCTATAAAAAGGTGTATCAGACTAACTACTTATTTTTGAATTGATTAATGATTTTATTGAAGAGTGAAGAAATTAGTTTCATTGTATTTTTTCATTGTAGACGTAGACTATAGCGAAAGTTTTGTATGTTTATTTTTGTTTTATCTGATAAGACTTAGAGGCGGTACAAATACTATTACCAAAGCATGCTTTTGATTACTTGTTCCCCTTTGCCATCGAAAATAAGCACATATTATCGTTAATTTGATAATAGTTACGAAAACAATAATATAATATTAAAAATTCAGAACTTAGTTCAACAAAAAAATTTACTAGGCCTAAAATGAAATAAAAAATGTATTTAATTTTGTGATTATTAATTATTTAGTTATTTTTTTTAAATTAGGCTATTTTTGAAAGTTAAGCGGGATTTTTAAAGATAAATTCAAACTTAAGCACTCTTCTATCTTGTCGTACCAAATAAACAAATAGAAACCCCCCTCCCCCCCGTAGGGTCCTTACGTAATATTTGAACTGTCCCTTATGGCTGTTTTCATCTTGTAGCTATTTTTATTGTTCCCCTTGAGAAATAATATTATAAAACATCACTAAAAGAAAAGGAAGAAATGCATTTATGTACTCTATTTGTCTCTAGTTCAGAGGCTCAGACTTAAGATTGGAAACCTCGAAACCTATTATTTTGACAAGTGGTTCATTGCACCCTACTAGCCAGAAAATATCTTGAATCTTATGTCAATAAATCTAAATCTGCATTTTTTTAGAACATTTAGGTTATTTTCATAAAAACTGAAGAGAAGAATTGTTTGGATGAATACTTGAATAGGCTTATGGTAGTATAAACAGATTATAATTTTTTGAACATTAAGCTTCCAACTCAATCACAAAAGCGTTTAAATTTCCAAAACATTCAGCAAATCTATTTTGGAAATCTAGCCTGATTCATTAAAAAATAACTTCTTTAATCCAACCAATGAATTATACTATGCATTAGTTTAAATTATTTAGTTTCTTTTATTAAAAGAACTCCCTTCTTCTCCATTAGGTTCTCACACGCCAATTCAACCGCGGCCTTTGTTATCAATTGGCAGACAAAACAAATCAAACTATAATGTATGAATTTCAGATGCGTAAAAATAACCCCAAACAGTTAAATAAAAAACGCTACCTAAACACAAACTAGCAACGAAGCGGGTGAATCTTCTTTCGGTTTTTCACTCTAAAAAACTTTTTTCCTATTGTGTTCACCTTGAGCCTGGCTGCAACTTCCATATAAGGACTCTATCCGCATGGGTGCCCTCACCCCTGTGTGGAACATTTTAACCGATTCTTTCCCACTTTTTGTTCTCAGGATGCTCCTGGTCGTCACGCCACACCTCGTTCGTGCAGGGTCGACGGAGCGTTTAAAAAAAAAATCGTCCTCCTGACTGACTGAAAAGGAGGAGCGACTCTTTAATCCGGCCTCTCGGTGACAAAATCCGATGAGAAAAGTACTTGATCAGAATTTATATTTACTTTCATACATATTATTTTTGATTATTTTTTAAGAAACAATCATCTAATATTCATAGCCGTCGACACCACCATTGGTAATTCTATTCCCATATCTCCTCAAAGATAACAATATTCCCCTCTACCTCCTAATATATATTTTTGGGGCAGCACCATTGTTTGTCGAGCCCTGTTTGATTCAGGCACCGTATAACTTCTATATCTGGAAATCGAATGCACCTTAAAAGAATTTCGAGTCAGCGAGTTTACGATATAACTATAGAGAAATATTTTAATATCAAAGGGAAAAATATCTTTTCGAGTTATCGAAGTTCGAGATAACGAGGTTATTCTGTATTTCTTTAGGCGACAGGTTGCATTGTACAGACTAGTCAACTCATGAGTTAACTAGATTTTTTCATTCTTTTCCTCTTACTTTGCCCCTTACTTTGGAATGCTGATGAAAAGCTTCTTATTTCTTAAGAAAAGACTGATGCAGTAAATGAAGAGTAATGTGTGAAAGAACTCCAAACATATATTCCGGTGCATTTTGATTTTGGCCCACCTACACTCAAAAAACAGTTCTGCTCCCACAACCAGAAATTCGGTTCCCCCAACCGCACCGTCCTGTTGATATAGGACTGAACGAACTCTCCGTTTGGGGTGACCAAACCGGTTCGAATGAGAGAGGTGTGGTTGGGACAACCGAACTGTTTGCTTGTGCCAATCGAACCTACGTTCCTCAAGTTTGTTTGAGGTAACCCGACTGTCGGGTTGCCACAAACGGTGTTAGTACGCTTGTCATAAACGGAAAATGTACAGTTGCCGTAAACGGACTTCGGGTAATTTTGTTTATACAGGATAGTATTTTTAATTTTGAATTACCCATGCTTTATTTTCCTAGAAAACATATTTAAAACTTTTTTTAACCATGCTACAACTAAACTTATTTTAAAATGTCTAAGTTTCTTTCATGTTTACATGTTTTGCTGACTATATCTTAACACTAAAAAAACACTTATAGTAACTTATCTCCGAAGATTCTAATTATCTTAAAGAAAATCTACTAACGAAACTATCCGCTTAATCAATCGTTCTTAAGAATATTTTGTCGTATCATAAATGCAAAACTTTCAACGTATAAAAACAACTTTCAACAAGAAAAATCGCTTGTATGTACTTACCTTGCTTTACTTACATCTTCAATTCTGATTTTGAAATAACTAAGAGTATCAATTTTAAAGAAGTTGCAATTGTCATACATGAATCAGTCATGTCTATCATTCTCAATCTATATCAGATTCAAAGCAAAAAAACTTGCAAGATAATATAATTTATTACAAATAGGGCATGTTTTTTTATTTACACAAAAATAAAATAATAAAAAATCCTGGATTTACCAGCAATTCTACAAGTTGATACATTTTGCTTGCTTTTTATTTTGATTACTTTTGGTGACTTTTCACATATCCTGTGTAGCTAATAGAATTTAAGAATGTTTTAATAGTAATATTAA
Source organism: Tetragnatha montana (assembly GCA_963680715.1). Taxonomy (NCBI): domain Eukaryota; kingdom Metazoa; phylum Arthropoda; class Arachnida; order Araneae; family Tetragnathidae; genus Tetragnatha; species Tetragnatha montana. The sequence continues at coordinate 8,519,122 of OY796685.1, forward strand.
CAACTTTCAACTTTGGGAAAATCTGTTCAGATAATAGAATTGAATTTGGATGTATTACCTCAGAATTAACCTTCAAGTTTAATTTACTGAACAAATCAACCAAACAGTTTTTCAAATACAAAGTGATTTTATTTTTAAAATTTCCATTTGAAATTTCAGAGAATGGAAATGTATCTTTTAAAAATTTCAATCATGGATGGTGATACAGTAGAACTCCAATTAACTGAAGCAGGGGCGGGTCCAGGGGGGGGGCCCTGGGGGCCATGGCCCCCCCCCCGAGAAACCCTAACAAATAGCTTAAAAAACACTTTCTTAATGTTAAAATTCAAAAAATTTTCTGGGGGAGAACCCCCAAACCCCCCTTTAATATTTTGACATCCATAAGCGCCAACTTTTATAAAATTTTTGGGGGGAGGGCCAGTACAAGACATTAAAAAACATAAAATTAAAAGAAACAACCATTAAGTTTACGTGCCTAATTACCTAATTTTGTATCAGCTGTATAGATTAAATTTCGTTACATGTCCCTTTAAATATCGCCAAGGTGAAATATTTTGAGGTGCATGAAATGTAAAAGTTTTGTGTAATAATGCGAGCTCGAAATAAGATGGGGGTCTGGGCGATCACTCCCAGAAAAATTTTAGAAATTTCTCTGTTAAAACTTCTCATTTCAACTTAAAAAAACATCTCAGCTTAATTCCAAAGTTTGGGGACTCTCCCCAAGAAATTTTTAAAATTTGACCCTTAAAAGAAATTTTTAACACATTCTGAGACCTTTTGTGGGTTACCCTCTCCCCAAATAACAGCTCTTGAAGGGGATTCCAAACCAGAAAATATCCAAACATCACAAAATATTGTGGGGGGGGGGCTTAGCCCCCCTTCAGCTAACATTAGATGGGGCTCAAGCCCTCTCAAACCGGTAATACTATAGTTTAAATGGGCGTATTTGCAAAAATTTTCAGAAGAGGACCCCCGGCCCTTTTCAAAATTGGGCATTTATTTATAACTTCATCCTTGAAAATTCTGTGGTTTACATGCTTTTAAAATGAGCTGAAACTTTATTTTTAGAGGCAAATTTTCAAAAAGTTTTCTAGGGGGCACCCCCAGACCCCCTATTAATTTCTCATGGTTACTTATTTACTGTTTTCTCCTTGAACTTGTTTCTCTCCTCTCCTTTTAGGATTTCAAGAAGTTACCCTCTTTAGGTGTTATCCAATGGATACCAAATGTACAAAAATGAGTAGAAAAACTTCTATTTGAAGCCAAATTTCACAAAATTTTCTGGGGGAGGACCCCCAGGCCCCCCCCCCACATTTGCTTTCGAGCTAGCATTATCTGAAGAAACCTTTATAACTTTAACAAAGTTTCGCATTTTATTTATGTTATACTTGGAAATTTGGGAGCCAAACACCTCGCGAACACAAGTATTATTATGGCCTTACAAAAATGTTTCACCCCCCCCCCCCCACTTTCTAAAACAATGGCACGGGCCCTGGATATCCTCTAAGTTACTATAAACCCCTAAAAAGCAGCTTGAAAGCAAGCACTCTTCAAAAAATTTTCTGAGGCACTGAAAATTTCGAATGTAATACCCTCCGACTTTGACATGGCCCCCCCCGAGAATCTGGTCTGGAACCGCCCTTGAACTGAAGTACCACTTTGTAAACAATGCTGTGGTCATCCAAACCTTGGATTGGTTTTAATAAGAAAGGAAGCTTTCCCCATTTTTAAATGCACTTGAGGTGTTTGACTTCCCATGACAGTACTTACGATTCGGTCTTCATTTTTTTTCTGAAAGTGATTCGGATAATCAGCAATTTGGATAGTTGGAGTTCTACTGTACTGCGGACCTGGAAAAAGTGCCCGAACCTACGAACCTGGTTCGGGGTAAGCCCCTGTCAGCTCCATAGGAGCAATACATTAGGTTCGGGGGAAGGTTACAACTTTTTCCAGGTCCGCTGTACTGTAGGTTTACTACAATATATTAACATAATATAGGAACTAAGATGCATTTAAGTAAAAGAAAGTACTAATTAGAAAATACAATCAATAATGTTATGAATGCATCAGTAATACAAAATCATTTAAAATATTCAAGCACTATAAACCAAGATTTAAACAGTGACAGCATAAACAAATAAATCCTTGCCATCAGTAGTAAAGTAACACAGACAAATTCAGTGCTATGCAAGAGAGCTAATAAAATATAGGTTTAGAAATAAATGAACTAAAAATCTTTTCCCCATCCACCGAAAATTGACTCGACAACTGACAAGGGAACCTTTGCGCCTAAATATAAATAGGCCATGCTTTACCTGTGTACCATGCAGGGAGCAACTTCAACTATAAACTTCCATATAATACCACTATTTGCAATACAAGAACAGACACTTTCATCATTACACAATTTATACAAACTTAGTTCTTTATCAGCTCTTTTATGTTTTGGCATTGTCAGAATATATGATTTTACATACACCACAACGTGAAATAAATCTACAAAAAGCCTGGATAAAACACTCAGCACTCAAATTAGATATACTTCTAAATGAATTTCTCTCGTAACTGCACAAGTAAACAAAGCAATATACACTTTAGAGCCATCTCTTAAATTTAATGGTCCTGCAAAATCAATTCCACTTACCTCAAAGGGCTGATATTTTTCAATTCGATCAGGAGGAAGGGGGGGGGGGCAGAAATTTCCTGACCAGGACAAGCATTAACCCAATAGACGACATTAGTCATTACGTCACTTGCTTGTTTGGAAACGTTGATTCCATCCGTGATTGGTTCCGTACGGATTTACTTCCAATCACGGATAGAATCAACCTTTCCAAACAAGCAAGTGACGTCACACTAATGTCGTCTATTACAAAATCTACAATCATGCAATATTGATTTTACAAACCATCTGGCTCTTAAAATCCAAAATTTGGCTCTTATTTGAACTGAAGTATCATTAATACCAAATTGAAGAACTCTTTCATGGTTTTTTAACACAATAAGATGAGAAAAATAATTACTAGGCAATATGATAGATTTTACAGAACCCACATCTAAAGAAGATTTGACCAATCTACTAATTAACTCTTAATATAAACCCTTATCATCAATTTTAGGATTAAGACCATACAATTTAGAATTTTTATCAACACACTTATTTAACTTCAGATCATTAATTTCTGATTTAATGCACATACCTTGAGATGATTTAATCCAATAATTCAAAGCAACAGAAATTTCCCTAGTAGATATATGACCTACAATTTTAACATTTGATTTTATGTTATTAATAAACCTAAACACATAGGCAGTAACACAAAGTAATTTTCACAGACAACTAAAGTTTTCAATAAGTTTCAATAAAGTTCTATCACTCCATAAGTACACCACTGCCGTCGGGAAGTGAGTTTTTAGGAATTTTGGCATTCGCGCATCAGCCCCAGCCAATAAAAGTTCCAGTCTCTTCTTTAGTCAGTTTCTTAGAAGGGGCTACACGGCCCTTGCAAATCACAAATTAAGTGCTGGAGGAAATCACACGTACACTAATGCTCTATGAGCATATGTTGATGCATCACAAAAGATGTGCAGCTGTAGTTGAGGCTTTTCCACTGAATTTGCTAAAGCCAGCGAGGACTTCACCTCGAAGCAGACACAGCCACAAAGAAGCTCTCACTCACTCTGGGGGGCATCTTCCTCTCACGCACGTGAGAGCCGAGGTGGATGGGAGATCAGGTGGCAGTTCCTTGCAGTGAGGGGATCCTCGAACGGACCTTTAAAAATTCAAAATATCTCATTAATAACTAATTAAACAATGTAGATAATTTTATGATTAATTCTAATTATATGCTAAAAAACACCTGGATCAGCTGGGATAAGAGTCCTCCATTTGGCAATTGTGTCGTGATCGCCAACTATACACCATGGGCGCCCATATGTTTGAATTCAGGAGGGGGCCAAGAAAAATTTTTGCAAGTTAGCCAGTCAAGCCCGCTTAAGTTTTCTAATGGGAGGTTGGTTCATAATTATTTCTCATTAGCCTTTAACGTGTTACTTAATGCAAAAGGTGATGTAGGTATGTAGGGGTAAAAGGTATGTATGGGCGCCCGTGCTAAACACTACAACTAATCGCGATATACTGCCAAGGAGGACACTTATCCCAGCTGTGCGAAACTCCTTTTTAAAAATTTTGATCGCTAGAAATAATGTTGAAAAATATAACAGAAAATTGTTATTGCTAAGTAAAAAAAAATAAACAAATAAAAAAGAGTGGAAATGTCCCCACTTTTCCACAAATGTCAAATAATTTGTAAATTGCACGATTCACGTCCGACACCAAAACTTTAAGTTTGATACCGTCCCAAAACTTGTTATTATTACACAATTGAATTAATAAAAAGGGATAAATTATTCATAATTCATCTTTGCTCTTGTTGTTGTTGTGTTGAAAATAATAAACAACCCACTGAGCTAAATTTAAGGTTTAGCAATGCAAATGAAACTTCACTTCCCCTTTCATTTATGTATTTAAATACTAAGATTTTACCATTTACTAGCAAATATTTCACTATTGAGTTAACCAAATGTCAAAAATTTTAGGGTTAACCAATTTTAGAAAAAAGTTTAACCTACGGTAATAACACAATAGAAGAAATTTCATTTACTGTGACAAAGATTTATTTAAAGATTTATTTTCCATTTACTGCTAAGCCTTAGATTAGTGGGAGATAAATGGCGAACACGTGATAACAGATTTTCCACAATTAACAAAAACAGTGGTTATTACCACGACTCCATAAAGCAGAAACGGCTTGGCTTGATTACCGAAAAACTAAATTGAAATACATCTATTTGAACACTAAATAAACATACAAACTTCTAATGCATAAAGGGTTGTCATGAGATGAATAATGAGATATATTTGTATAGATGCTTTAAAGATAAAATTTACTGTACTTTTAAAGAACACTATGGGCAATACCACTATTTTTTTTTATTTGGTTCAGATTGCATAAACATAAATATACCTTCAAAAATTTTTGCACTGCGATGCATACTTTTTTTTAAAAATTAAATTCAAAGTTTGCGGTTTTTTTTGGGCGCGAAATCAAAATTTTTGCGGGGAAAAGTTGTGACGTACTTCCATCCTATACAAACCAGTCGCATTGCCACCGACTGGCGAAACTAAGAAATCAGAAATCATTGTTATGCAGATTTTGATATTTTAAAACACTAGTAGAAATAAAAATATAACAGTATTTTAAGAATAAGAATATTTTACAGACAAACTTAACATTTAATTAAATTAAATTCCTTAGATGTATAATAAGAGACGAAACTTACATAAAGTGTTACTTTCATTCTTATTTATTTTCATTTTACTAGTGTTTTAAAAAACACTTTTGGAGCCATTCTAATTAACAAGAGGCAAAATCAGCATAACAATGACTTGTTCCACAAATAAATAAAACACAAATCGGGATGAAAAACCAAGAAAACTGCACGAAAGGTATGTAATTTTGATGTTATAAGATGTATTTTTTAGTCCTTTTTGCATTTCCGTCGGTCTTTAAGGGATATTTCAGCTGGGAAACTTTTTAAATGAATTTTTGATAGAAACAAAGAATATCGACAACCCAACAGTAAACAAAGACAAGCCCAAGCAGTCAAAACGAGGTTGTTTGTATAGGATGGAAGTACGTCACAATCGCATCAGCCAATGGGAGAACAATTTGAGTATGGCTCAAATTCCGCGCTTTTAAATCTTAAATAATTAAGAAAATAAATTTTTTTGGTTGTTTTCATGCAGAAAATCGAATTCAGAACGAGTTTTCTTCATAGGGTTACAATATTTATTATTCAAATTTAAAAAATAGTGGTATTGCCCATTATTAAACTAAAAAATAAGAATTGAAAATGAACATTACTTACTTCCAAAAGTTCTCAGGAAGGTAAAACTCTCTGTTTACCATCTGCTCACAACATCCACCCAGAAAAGCTGTGTCATTGGTGTTAGCCTCTTTCCTCATACAATAGGTAACAGCAAAGGACAGAACACCTACAAAAATGTAAAAGGCCATCAAAAACTAATTTGGAACTTGTCGATAGTAAAAAAGGTACAATTCCGTTAGAGTCCCTACTAAATATCGCCAATATCCAAATCGAAATCGCTAAATATATCCAAATATCAACAAATTTTTCTGACCTTTTCTGAAATCTTTCTGACTTATTGATCTAATTAAACGTTTTAATTCAGGAGTTTGAAATTATGGTTCTATTCCGTTAGAGTCCCCGCTAAATATCACCCAGTTCTTTTAAACTACAAAAAGTAGAAATATTCATAAATAATTTCAAACTCCTGAATTAAAATGTTTAATTAGATCAATAACTATTCAGTTTATTAATAAAAGTCAGAAAAATTTCTTGATATTTGGATATATTTAGCAATTTGGATATTGGCGATATTTAGCGGGGACTGTAACGGAATTGGACCGAAATTATTTATGAATATTTCTAATTTTTGTTGTCTAAAAGAACTGGACGATATTTAGCGTGGACTCTAACGGAATTGAACCGTAAAAAAGTGAAATAATAGTTCAATTAATCATTATCTGGAACAAATTTGATATAGGTCCTCCACGGCAACTGTCAACTGTAACAGTCGGCAATTTAGCGCCTGTGCTATGGTCTTTCTTTGCTAGGCCGTTGGTAACGGAGAAATCCAAGTTCAAGTAGGGGAGCAGGAAATCAGGGTAGCTAGCTTGGCTACTTAAGGCCCCGTTTACATGTGCCACTCTTATACCCGGGTATAATGCAGGAGAAAGGGATATTGAAAACCGTGCTAAAAACCCGTTTACATGACCAGTCCTCAAATCCCGGGTATAGACGTCACTGGTCCCATCATTCATTGCGATTTGAGTTTGTTTACATTCTGTTATTTGTTTTCGTCTTGGAATTTTGCGTTCATAATGGATTATTTTCAAGTTATTTCGACATTTAAGATAGTAATCAATCTTAAATATCCAATTGAAATAACAAAGAACAACTTACTTTCCAACAAGTACTCACTTAAGCCTAACATGGATGACTTTTTGCTTTGAGTGAGACCGAAATGCATCATGGGAAAGCCGGGTATTCAAATTCCCGAGTAAATAGGTGGATTTATTTATACCCTGCATTTTTCCCTATTGCTGGGTATATCGGCCACTTATACCCGGGTATATGGTCCATGTAAACGGGGCCTAAGCGTCCCATTGGTGATCTGACATCTTATGATAAGCTCTAACCGAGGTAAGCCTCGACTTCTAAAACTTCTTCAAGGAGAGGGGAGGGAAGTGGGATAGTTCTTGGCGGGAAGTAACCAGTTTGGCTCTCTATAGTATTTACCTAACCCTAGGCAGTGAATGTCCTGGCTTATTTGGGGTTACACACACTACCTAGCAAGATAAGACTTTAGCAACTAGAACTATAGCAACAGCCATTCACCGGTCACCAGTTCTTTGGAATTATCGCTGTGGAAAACCTACATCATATAATATGTTCCCATTACCTCAATTGTAATATTTACAAATAAATTATACTGTAATTTGTGGATTATTAACCTAAAACACAACTTAGAATCCTTAGAATAAATTATGGGTGCATTAAGTTATTTCTGTGAACCAGATTAACCCAGCGCAGTTGTAGAGCTGCATCTCACCGTTAGACGTAGAGTGTTTTTACACATACAGTTTAAGAAAATAAAGAAATAAGTTCACAGGAAAGGAGATTACTGTTGTACTAATCACAATTACAAATTCATACAAATCACCAAAATTGTGTTAAATTAGACAGAAGGTAGTGAATGTAAAATGTAAACAGTTCATGTATTAGCTGACAATAATCTACAGTTTGTCTGAATTCAAAACAGAAAATGTCACATAAATCTTACAAATGTAACAATTGCCTGTCTTAATAACCTGTGCACATAAACATTTGTCAATCATATAAACACATCATGCTAGCACTAGAGGTTTGGGTTCAGAATAAAATTATATTTGACGCTACACTATCACTTGTAAAGGCTGAAAAACTATTATAAGGTTTCTTTTTTAATAATAATAAATTTTAAAATACTTATTAGGAATTATATGCTTTCATAACACAAAAATATGTTCGGAGTCTCCGACTCACGCGATCGCCTGAAGGGTTAAGATTTACACATAAAAATATAGTTTTAGAAGTTTTTGAACTGTAAAAACAATTCAAAGCCCACATAATATCAATAAAAACCGATTAAATATGGTCAAAGGAAGATTTTACGTAAATTTTTCCAGTGCAATGGGGGGGCCAGGCCCGCCTTAGCCCTTATGTATGCTATACAATACACTTACTAATCACATCCACCAACTTGGCGACTGCAAACCTGTACTTTTAAAGAACACATTATTAAACTAAAAAATAAGAATTGAAAATGAACATTACTCACTTCCAAAATTTGTGTTTCGTCTTCTTCATTTCCATCATGATCATGGCCGATTCGAACCGCCATCGCCAGCCGAGGAAACAAAACTTTGTATTCATCCGCGATAAAATAATTTTGATTTCACGACGGTATATAGTTCGTTCGTTTCGATGGACGTACTAATTTCTTTTTTTTCCCATCGTAAAAAACCTACACTTATTATGATAATAAAGTTGTTGTACAAATGTTTAATGAATTGCACTCAAAATTATTAAATATTCGCCCTTTCTGTTAAATGGTGTGATTTTGCGTGTTTAGCAAGTGGATTGAATGCGTTTGTGGCAATCGAACCAGTTCGGTTCCCTGGACCGAACTAAGGGGTGTGTGCCTCCTCACCGAATCCCTCTTCACCGACCTGCCACTTCGTCGAATCCCACTACATCGAATGGGTCGTCTCGCAGACAGGACGTTTCACCGAATATCCCACCTCACCGAAAGGGCATCTCGCCGAAAGGGACACCTCGCAGAATTGCTCTCTCACCGAAAGCGCCTTCACAGATATATACATGACGTCGTTGCTATTTTGAGTTGCAATTTAAATTTTTAAAAGTTTTGCGTAGAGAAGGAGATATTACAGATACTATATTACATTATCTAAAAAGAGTAGTTGTTAAAATTTAAACTGAGAAGACTTAGATTGTATTACGAAAATGAATGTTCTTTAAATTTCAGGATATTGTACAGTTAAAAAAGTTGATGTACTTATTCCCTTTTTCAACTTTATGATATTTCAGCAGAAGAAAAATCTTAAAAACTACTTGAATTATATTTCTGCTTAGTTCACAGCACAGAAGTGAGAAATACAGAAAGACTATAAGACAAATAAAATTCAAAAATATTATGAAACTGGGTTATTAAGACTGTAGTAGTTGAAGTAGTTGAATATCAATGGAGTCAAACATTTACATAATAAAAAAAGTAAACCACTTTTAAATTAAAAAAAAAAATGTTTTGGCTTAGTTTACATCTCAAAAAGTAAGAAAAGGATGAAAAATTAACTTAAATTTCAAATTAAATAAAAAGTACAATGAATGGACATCAATTTGCCCAAATTAAAGGGGCTATAACTACGTATGTATGGTTAGTTAGGTTTTGGTCTTATTCCCTTTTTTAAACTGACGATTCAATTTTCAACCAATTTTTATGAGAAAAATATTTAATGTATTATATTTAATATATTTATAGAATGAATCATCAATATTAATAGTTAAATTCTTATTTATGATTTATATTGTTAGCACTTAGAGTTTTCAAAATTATTTATTTTTATTTGTATTATATTTTTGAGAGTGTCCTTGTCAAGTTTTATTCGTGAATTCTTGTTTCCTTGTCAATTTTTAACAGATAGTTTATGAAAAAAAAATATTAATACCAAAATTTAAATTTATCGCTATTTTAACCATGGGGGCGCTAAAACGTGACGCATACGCACCAAATATGGCGCATTGGATTAATGGTAGTGGCGCGCATCAGTCTGTTAAATAATTGATTTAAAAAAATTAATAAAAGTATCAATTCATTGAACATTAAAGTAAAACTGTTTATCTATCCCAGTTAGAAAACGATTATTTGAGCCAATTACAATGCTCAGAGATCAAAGTGAACTCTGCTAAGAATAGCAGAAACATGATTAAATGTATTGAAATCATTAATAAATATTCCAAGACAGCGGTTTCAGGATTTTGGATTTTAAGAAAATTACTTTCACACCTTTAAAAATTTATATATGCTTTTAAACTTTGCAATAAGTGGCATGAATTTCCTGAATTTCTGGTAACAATTTGGTGAACATACATTGAAAATTCCATTACTTATACACTTTTTCAATTTTCTCAAGACTGGACAAAATTTGGACTTATTCCCTTTTTTCAAACTGACGATTAAATTACTTTTTTCACATTTGTTTTATTTTTTAAAATTTATTAAAGGTGTAATACGAGACTTTATATAAACCTTTTTCACTTATTATGATTCCATACTCTTCAATTACAACACAATAGTAACAAAAAAATACATTGTTTTTAAAATTACAAAAACCTAAGTAAATTGTGCAATAGCTTAAAAATTATTTTCTCACTCAACATAATCAGTGGCGGATCTATGGGGGGGCTATAGGGGCTATAGCCCCCCCTTGGGACTTAAGTTTACACTACATAAAATTGAACTTTTTCGAAAAAAAATTAAGTTTTTAAAAAATTTTGTTTAAATTTTCAAAATTTTAAACTTTTTTTCAGTTTTTTGTAGCCTTTTTCACAATTCAAAGGGTCTACAAAGCATTAAGCCCCTTCCAAGATCTTTAGCCCCCTGCATTTTTATAAACTCAATTCACTATTTAAGGATTTCTAGAGGTTTTAGCCTTTACAAATTATTAGCCCCCTGCATGTTTGAAGGTTTGATTCGTAATTTAAAGGGTCTATCCAATGAGCTTAGCCCCTAAAAGCATTAGCCTCCTTGCGTTTTTATGTTTGTTACACAAATTAATGAGCTTTAACCCTGTGAAACATTAGCCCCCTCCATGCTCTTTAATAGCCTTTACAAAGCTTTTAGCCCTCTTGCGTTTTTAAATATATTTGGTTCACTATTTAATGAGCTTTAACCCTTATGAATCCTTCCATGATCTTTAGCTCCTACAAGGCTTTTAGCCCTGAGTTTTTGTAGATTCAATTCACAATTTAAAGGGGCCAATGAGTTTTAGCCCCCATTAAGAATTAGCCTCCTTGCGATGTTTTATAATTTAGTTCGCAATTTAATAAGCTTTAGCCTAAAAGCGTTAGCCCCCTCCAAGATCTTTAGCTTTCAGCACTTTAATATAAATGCGATTCAGAACTTGTAGATTCCAATGAGCTTTCTAAGCCTTACAAAGCATAACCTCCAAAATACTTAGCCCCTTACATTTTTATAGATTTGTTTCACATCTTAAAGGTTATGAGCTTTAGCCCCTCTGCAAGATCTTTAACTCCCTGGTTTTAATAAGATTTACTTTTTAAAAGGGTCTAATGCGCTAAGTCTCTTACAAAACATTTACTCGGTTAAAATAGAGACGGGGTTAGTTAGGGGGTTAAAACCACCCCCATGAAATTCTTATAATCTTACAGTTTTTTCCTTTGAAAACGAGTACAAGAAATCATCTTTTTCTTGTGACACTCAAAGTCCCAAATGACATAAAATAAGTCAAAACACAACTTTTTAGGGTCAAATTTTCAAAAATTTTCTTGGGGGAGGTTCCCCCAAACCCCCCTTATGCCTCGGGATGGATGTATTATTCACTACACATTGAAATTTAGTGCAAGAAAATTCACATTTGATCTATATTCTTGGAAAAAAATATTTGACTCAAATCATCGTAAAAAAACCCTCCCGGTTGACACACCCTTATTGCCTTATTATTTTGATATATTTAATGATTAACTAATTTAATTACTAATTAATTAGTTATATTTAACAATACTAGTCATTTACAATCAACATTGCCCTCAATATTTAAGACATTAATGAATATTGTAAAAAGCACGGCTTGTTACTTCATTATCATCCTCAATCAGATTAAGTAAGCCCCCCCCCTTGCTCATGTTCTAGATCCGCCACTGAACATAATATTCCAAAAAAGTACCTAAAACTGAGTTATAAAATAAAAATTTAAATGAATTGAATATTTTATTATTATGAAAGTTAATTTGTTCAAAATATTTCACAACTCTACTCAATAAGAAAAGTGTCATAGTTGGATTATTTCAAAACTTTCCTTAATAACCATAATAATTTCCCTCGGTACCCGCCATACAAAACTAGAGGTTCAGTAAAACGTCCATTCCTCGAAACGTCCATTCTGCGAAACGTCCCTTTCGTTGAAATGTCCTTTCGGTGAGATGAGCTATTCGGTGAAGTGTCCCGTCTGCGAAATGGCACATTCGACCAAGTGGGATTCGGCGAGGTAACCGTTCGGTGAGGCGGGATTCGGTGATGTGGGCGCGACCGCCGAACTAAGTAACAGAATGAGTTCGGTTGAACGAAACGGACCGGTGTGTTTTTGGGAAACGATCGGTCTGGTTATGGCAACTAAACCACTATCAACCGAACTGGGTTCGGTTGGTTGAAGACTACCATTTTTTTGAGTGTAAATCACTGGTTCCATATGAACTTCTGGCAATTTTGGCACTGCAAGCCACTCTCCATTGTTCCCGAATTCATTCGAGCACAAGGTCAAGTAACGATCGAATCTTATAAGCGTGCTACTTTCTTCGGAGCACAACAAGTAGCCTCTTTATTTTTTTCATCGAGCGACCACCACCTGTTTTCTCGGAACATACATGATCCGCAGAACATCTGCCTTCTTCTTCCATATTATAATCCAGTCAACAGCCATTGTGTGTAGCGGAGACTCACAAAGACACCGCATTCGCCACTTCATATTGTTGGTCACACACAACCGTTCAATGGAGCGCGAATCTTGTCGCTTTTGTCCCAAGCTCAATGGATTGTCTAATTAGAAATACGGAGTTAATTGTCCAGAGGATTACTAAGATATTATTGACTTGGAATGGGACAGGGCATTTTTGTATAAGGGGCTTTTGTTTGGGGACGATGGCAGCGATGGAAATATTTATGAAGCGATCATTAACTTAACTGTGACCTTCAAAGAGAACTAAATCAAGGGTAGGACCCTTTCTTCTCGGTGAATAATTTAGTTCCGTTCGAGTAACTTGCTATCCGTGTCCTGTTGTCAAAGAATGGTAGCATGTCACATTGGTGTCACATGTCTCTCATCCTGAAGTCTTAAATGCAGTTTGACGCGTTACTTTATTTTAAAGTATCTCAGAAACAGTTCTAATATGTGAAATATTAGTCATTTCATAGGGTTAACTGCAAAAGTTAATGAGAAATTGTAGATACGCTAATATGTATTGAAATCGCGTTGTAAAAAAGTATTACTTCGAAGAATATTCATAGAATTTCCGCATATGTGGGAAGGGAATATTTTATTCACACCCCCCTGACCTCTGGTTTCTATATTAATTCACTTTTAAACTCTATAACAAGCTAATAAATTGTTCAGAAAAAATTCTCTGAAAACAAGGCAAGTCAAATTGGACAAATATTAAAAAGGGATAAAAACATATAGATTTTTATACCTAATGTGTAATATTACTTATAATTATCTGAGATCGACGTCTTCAGGTTAATTGAAAAGTCTCATACTCGTTATTCTATCCCTGGAAAGTCCTGAACTTAACTATGTGCTGACCTATGGTTTGTATCTGGCCTAAAATATGTATTGAAATTAACTGAAAAGAACTTGCATCCATTAATATTAGGCTATTTTGTCTAGTTTCAGGCTCGTAACTAGGCTTTTTTTAAGTAGTTTTAAAGTAGTTTAGATTAAAATGTAGACTTTTAGAACACCTATAAAAATGCAGTGTAGCATATAAAAGTTTTTCAGGGGGAGGGGGTTGAAATTGGGTTCTCTCCCAGAAAATTTTTGGAGATTTGATCCTTTAAAAAAGGATTTAAACTCATTTTTGTCCTCAAATTTCGTAGATACAACACAGCAGGAATGTTTTGAATCGTTTTGCACTGAATATATAAATGTTTTGTATTTTACAGGAAAGTCTGGGGGGCCTCCCCCAGAAAGTTGTGTTTTAAAGCATTTTGGACCCTACATCTGGGGCACCCCCCGTGGATCCACCACTGAGACAAAGAACCCCCAGCAACAGGGTTAGCTAAAACATTAGAATCGTTTCCTGTTTGCATTTCCCTTTATATTTCTTTCCCGTCTCATATAATATCTGGTTAATCTGGACTCTTTCGTCCGATGAGTGCATTCACACGTAATAAATTCATAACACGACAGGAACGAATTATTCAATTGAAATGAACTGATCTGTATGTGTGTGCTTTCTCTCGATTACCACCACCACAGAATATATGGACCACTAGGGTGGTCCTAATTTTTCAAACTCTGAATTTCTTTGGTCGCAACCCCCAACTTTTTTCCTTTAGGTATGAAATGAAAGTATACCAAATATCTTCCCGTTATTTTAATATTAACACGTGCCGCATCGCGATTGAAGTTAGACTACGATAAAGGCGCAGAACTACGTAACACTCTTAGAGGAAAGCGGGCTCCCCTCGCTTTCTCTCCCGCATGACAGTAGACCTTACGGACGGTGCTCGGGCGTTTTAAAAAATGAGAACTTTAAAGGCGGGATCTTCATGGATTTTATAATAAACTTGAATGCATCCTACACTACGGTTATTTAGGGTAATAAAACGTAAACATAAAGTGCAAATCATTATTATAAGTGAACAACAATGGAGAATTTAAGGTAAAGTGGAGGATCTTCCAATGAGGGTTGTTGAGAAGACATTGCAGCAGCTATTTATGGTTTACTAGTTGATTATGACATATTGGACACAATAAAAGCCTTGTGCTGTGACACCAGTGCATCCAGTACGGGAATTAAGAACGGTGCAAAAATCTTGGGATCTTATCGATAAACCAAAGTACTCATCAAAGTACAAAACACCAACCGAGAGATAACTACCGAGAGCTCCGAAAGTTGACAATAGCATTTTTAGGTTATCAAGAAGTAAAAATTATTAAATTTAGACAACCTAGTGCTTTCCATCATGCAAGATGGATGTCTAAAGCAATTTATTGCTTGAAGATGTTTATTTTTAGAAATTAGTTTAATTTAATTTGGATAATCAAAAACTACAAGGATTAAAAGATATGAGTATTTATTGTTAAGTTATACATTAGGGCTTGGTTTGATGCGCAAATTGGCTCACAATACCCCCTTTTAAGGTTTGAAATTCTTGAGGGACCTGTTTTTCTACAGAGAAATAAAAAAAAATATATCTATAAATATATCTATAACAAAGAAAATGATTAGTCATGGATAGTATCTTACCGAGGAGACAGTTGCCTTAGCCTTTTTTGATGAGACTTTCCCCACACAGCAAAGAGCTTCGATGGCCAAAGAATTTAAAGAGAAAGAATCCACCAATGTATTAAAGCGTTGCAAATTAGTTTTGAAGAACTGGGTAGAACTCTCAAAGAAAAATCTAGCCGATTTTGTGTCAAAAAAACGAACCTCAAAATTTTTCAAAGACTTAAGTTATTTATTTATTATAGGGATCCTTTAACGGTGGAACCCGTGTGAAGATTATCAGGAAGGTTTTAAGTCGTTAATAACTTGTTTGTTGTAAATGATGCTGCAGAAAGCGGAATCAAGATAATTGAAGAATAAAGAGTATTTTAACGCATAATGAGGAGCAAAAACAATACCTTTTAAAAACCGTCAAAGACTATAACGGTCAATATTCTTCATGTTCGAAGCATTCTCGGTCAAAAAAGTATTTAAGTATATTTAATAATATTTTTTAGTAAATTTTGTGATTTTTCAAAGTTTTGAGAATTTTGATGTTTTTTTCAGATTTTCACCCTTTTTGCGGCACGTGTTTATATGTATGGATTCGGATAAAATTTTTACCAGTTATTTACTACCCCATAAGGAAAAAAGTTAGGGGGTGCGACTGAAGAAATTCCGAAAAAAAAATTTTACCATTACACTTAGGACCACCCTAATGGACCACATCTGAGTGCGCTCAACTTCCCTTCATATCCCCGTGTCATCCCTTCCCAAGGTCGGCAAAGGTGAACAAACGACACGAAGCGCAGGAAACAGGCAGACGATGGTAATCTCTTCACTTCCTCTGGAAAATCGCAAAAGTATGAAAATGTCATCTCCTCGCTCGAAGAAAGGAGGCACAGCAGCTACCCATCCATCACTGCTCGGTTTGTTCTTGTTCTAGAACCGTGGTCTGGAATCCAGAATCGGTGGTCCCCAGTGCCCCGCTTTATGTCGGGGTGGGTGGTTGGTTGTTGTCTACTGATCTACTTCCCTTCCTCGGATTAGCAGTTTCCTCGACATGCTTGGGAGGGGATCAAAACAGGAGCGAGGGAAATGCCCTGTTGGTCATACTCGAGTGAGGTATTTGAAAAGTAAATGAATGATGGCGACCTTGAACAGTTTTTATCGCGTTGAAAATTAGCTATTGTATCTTCTCCTTTTATCCAGCCGATAGGGTTGGGTAATTGGGCTTAATCTTGTCCGGAGATGATAGCCATGGTCTGATGAAAAGGTACCTGGTACCTGGTCCTCTAGGCAATACATAGTTTCCTGATGAGTACTATGAATTGAGTCTTAAAGTCACATGAACCCCCCACACATCTTAAGAACTACAAGTAAAGGGATTTACTTAATAGAAAAACTGGATTTCAAAGAGAAAGAAGAGGATATCGTTAACACAATATTGATGGTGTACAAGCTATATTTATTTGCAGTTCTTTCACAGACTTCTGCTGATAAGGAGTTAATAAACTCTTAAGGTACCAGAAGAGTTTATTAACTCCTCCAACCAGAATATACCAACGATGTTAACACTGAAGAGTGGCAAAGCAAGAAAATTTCTGAGGGGATTATCGGGATATATGGGGTAGTTTTAGTAGTTTTCTTTCTAATTATTTCTCTAATAATTTCTGAGTTTCTGGAAAATTTTTACAAGGGTCCCTGACGTAGATATTGTAAATAAGCGTCCCTGACTATGCTTCTGGTACCTGGTAAGGTCTTTTTCTCTCATCCACCCTCGTTTGTCCATTAACGGATTTATTTAGGGAAGGATCTAGGATTATAAAGGTGGAAGAGAGAGAGCAAAGTCTCTTTCAGTCATTTAAAAATTTCCAGTCAAATAAATATTAATAGGTGATTCTACTTCTTTGTACACATTTCTGTAAACCATAGTGGAACGACACGGATTCTTCTATTGGTTTCATCCTATAATATCTCCACCAGAGAGAGACTGTGGGAGTAGAGAAAGGTCTCCAAAATTTATGGAAACGTCTTTGTACAAGGTAAACAAGATAAGTACCAGTACCGAAATAAAATTGACTTAATACAATACACACAGATACTAGCAAATTATAAATGGAGACTGCATTATGATTTGGAGAAAAAGCATATTCTGAGCGAATCAAAACCATAAATATAGATAATTTCAAAACCTTCATTTCTAGGAATCACACACTCTGAAATTCCGACAACCTCTTCCAAGAAACGTAGGAGTCACACGCCTTGTCAATTGTCTCAAAATCGTCAAATTGAGAGCGAAGGTAGAGAGGTGTATGGAGGATGCTTTTCGAAAAACCCGCCACTGATCGTACGATATACCAACCACACCCAACTGCTCTAAGCGACATCCGTCGACGTAACCAATTATGGAAGCGTCGCATCGGCGTAGTGGATTAATTTAGCTTGCAAAACAAACTCTTCCTCTGTTTGCTATTTATGAACGTACAACAAGTGGGATTTTTAATGTAGTATTTGAGACACGTGTCTCTGTTGCTGAGACGCCTCTTTGTGCGATGGCTTGAGGCGTTGTTGTGAGTTTGTGCTTTAAAGAAAGAACAAAGGTGTCAGGTTCAATCAAGAATGTGACTCTCACACTCTAACACCTGTTAGGAGAGGAGGGAAAGACAATTTTTAGTACATTTGATGTGACGTCGCTTGTGTGGGAGTTAGGTTTCTGGGACTTTCGTTTCGCCGTTTTATAGTAAAAACGGGGGAAAAAAGAGTGAACCATGAAATGTTTCATAGAAGAACGATAAACAAAATGGGCTTTGAGGAACGATGTAGAGGCAGTTGCCAAGTTTCCTTTGCCCAAATACTTTTCATTCACATTCATAACTCGGACAAATTTGATTTGAATTTAGATAAAAATAGGGATTCAATTTAAATCCTCTTATTTTTAACTATTATTGCTCTAAGGTCTTTACACTTACGCATTCACTATATCACATATAAATAGTATTTCATATCTCTTACTCACTCCATAATAATATTTTTGTAAAGAATAAACAAGCTGATTAAATTAAAATACCCTAAACAATTGCTCAATTTTGAATAAATTAAAATTTAATTATAAAAAAATTTTTGATTCATATGAAGTTTTTAAAAAGTTATATTGATTCTCATTTTCCTTGACTCTCAGCAAAATTTTAGGATGCATTGGGATATTTTTAAAACGTAACGATTTTTGTTCTCATAAATATTTAAGGAATGTATTATTACAAAATATTCCATGCAAAATAATGACTGAGAGATTAACTTGTGACTTGTGTGTATTTGCTATTTCCCTTGCTTTCTTGGAGTAAGAAAAGTTTATTCGTTGGATATAGGGGACCAATCCTGGGTAAGAATGACAAAATGACCAATGGTGAAGATCGTCCTGATGGCTTCATGGACATTGGACAATGAGGGGGAACATCTTCATTCACAACTGTCAAGTCAACAATCAACAAGTGAACTTCTGTAGACACCCCCTTCTGGTAACCCTAAGAAAAGAGGCCCTCCCCAATCCTCTAAGGACCCAAAGAACATCTGGTTCCAAGTACTGAGGAAAGGAACGAATGGCAGGTGCTTTCGCAACTCCCCTTTGTTAACTTGGTTTTATTTCGCAGGAGTGTACGTCAGGGTGCCGAATGGCAAAATAGGGGTCAACCTCGAAATCGCATATAATTTTTTTTATGGTTTCTGATAGAGTTAATAGTGTAGATTTTAAAACCGGTTGATACCACTCAGCAAATGTTGAGCATTTTTTATATATCCAGATGGCTTCCAAAATGGCAGCCGATGAGAAAAATCTTTCATAAATGTAAAAATAGTGCATGTATAAGATGTAAGGGCATCATTAATAGTGTTTTTGGGATCTGGGAAACACAATATAAGGTAATTTTTTTAGTTCAGTGAGTTTTATTTAATTTTTAAAATTTTTTTTCCTTAGTCGAGTAAATATCTACCGAAAAAAAAGGGTCAAACCGGTAAAGAATTGCAACCTTTGGTTTTTCAACAGTCTTCACTTGGGAATGTCCTCAAAAATAACGTACTAAAAATTGGACACAATCTGTCAGCGGGAAGATTAATTTTTTTTAATTTGTAAAAAATGGTAAAAAAAATTAATTAAAAATCAAGTAATAGTAATCGAAACTTATGAGGCATGTTTTTAAGCTATATTTCAGTGATAAATACGAATATTTCATTTAAATTGAAATAAAAATTAATTAAAAAAATTTTACATTCTAAAAAACTATAACATCACATCGCTCAAAACCAAAAAATAACTGCAAAAGAAGTAATTCAAATTGTATTCCCTTAAAAATGGTCTAAATAAAGACATACTAAAATTAGACGAAAATTGGAAGAACTGTAGGGGAGAGTGTTGTACCTTCGGACAAAAATCACGTTTGGATTTTTCTAAGACAGGAAAAATCATATTTTGATTATTTAAAGTGCCCAACCTATAGTCCTAACCTTTGTGAGTAGGAGGATATTTTTTATTAGCTAAAATCTTGAAAATTGGATATTTTATTAATTTTAATAACTTACGAAATTTGTGTCCATAGGTACAACCACCGGCGCTCCCTATATGGACAGACCCGGTTGTACCTGTGGACACCCTTAAAAAGGGAGGTTTTAATTGAGGAGAGCTAAAAATTAACATTTTTATTGATGCTTTACCTTTTAATAAACTATTTCAAGCATTTTTAAAATTGGAAATACATATTTTAAAGTAATGTAGTTTTAGATCGTAAATGATCATTAAAAAGAAGTTGATTGATAAGTCTTTATTTTTTTACCAAAAATACATAAATCACATGGGATTTTCAGATCCAAATTTATGGTAATAGTTTCATCAGTCGTGCTGATTGATCTGATCACTTCACTGGTCCAAAAAATCAATTAGATCGACATTTAGTTGTGCAAACATATGGTAGTATTAACTTTCGCAAACCTTCGTCGGTGGAAATTTTAAGTTTTTTGTAATCATCATACTGAAATGCGATAGGGTGCTTACGATTTTACATTATATTTTATATTAAATGCAAAGTAGAATCAAAAATTTAAAAAAGTAGTTTAGAACACAAAATATTTTATTTTTCATCTAAAAATCTACTATTCTAATCACCGACAAGTACATAACCCTTTAGAATTAATTATAGATGCATTAAAATGTATTCACTTTAATGAAAACCTGATTTAAAAGCAACGATTAGCTACAGCCACCCACAAGAACGTGTCCGTAGGTATCAACCCTTGTGGTGTCCGTCCGAAGGTACAACCTCAGGTGTTTTTGCATTCAAAATTCTATAAAAAATAAAAGAATTGAGATCTGACGATTTCTAATATCAAAACTAAAAAGTCAAAATCTCGGGGATTCACCCCATATATCTCATTTTATCACATCATAATTATAGGGGAAGAAAAGTATTAATGTAGTGATGCATTAAAAAAAATTTTGAGCATCTAAAAACAGTAAATTTGTTATATACAATTGAAAAAAAAATTTATAGAGCTGATTTCACGTTAGCAACTAGATAGCATCTGTTTACATTAGAAATCGACATAAATTCAAATTTACATTTTTTCCCGAATTTTAAAATGCGGTGGCTGAAGGTACAACCGTCCATAGGTACAACACTCTCCCCTATAATATCTGTTAAAACAATATAATTTTTTTTAAGATTGGCGCTGGTTTACAGAAAAAATCTGTATTTTACTTAAAATGGAGATATTCTGTTAAAAGTCTATTGAATATCAGTTGAAACAACAGACCTTTTTATAGTATTTCTTAGATAAATATTAAATCTTGAAACTTAGTCATGCGTCATATAGTTTCCAATTGAATAGCATTAAACTTAACGCTTTTTTTATTAAATTAGTTAACACTGTGAAATTCTTTTATTTAACAAATATGAACCTAATGTTAAGTCAGTCCTAATGATTTCTTTCCGTCGTTTTAACAAAAGAACGAGAAAACGACCTACACAAAACACTATATGATATTTATTTTTTTTTTTTAAAAAATACAAAGATGATAATATAATCATCAACAATAAATTGCAGCATTTCTTTGAAACTTTTAGGAAATCATAAAAAAGAAACAGTAGTGATCAAAATCTCATAAAAAAAGACGATAATAATCAAAATGCCATTAAAAAACTATGATTGAAGTTCGAAGCCATAGTTTTTCACGGATTATTATTAGGAGATCATATAAATGAAATTAGAAGTGAACTCAAGCTTGGATATGGAAAGTATTTTTGTTCTTTATGTACAATTCACACATAAACAGTAAATATCTAAGAAATTGTAAAGTAAAAAGTTATGATGAAAAAATTAAACTCATGAGTAAATGTATTTTTTTTTTGTTATCCTCGGGAAGTATATGGTGATATATTGTTTTAGGAAACTCCTTGGAAAAGGAAAGTGGGGTACAGTGCAATTTTCCTTTGCCTTGTCCGTTTTCATCTTTTTTTTTTTTTGCTTGATTTGGCAGAATCATGAGAGACCCCCCTTTTAAATGAACAAAATTAAAACCCACAGCCTATACCGACAGCCTATATACTGCAAATATGAGCTAAATTCATACAGAAGATGCTGAGAAAAAGGTACACCAGTTTAAAAAGAGGGTTCATTCTGAGAAAAATGCATTTTAATGTTAAAATCTTCCCAGATGAAATAGACTTTCGTGTTTTTGAAAGACAATTCAACACACTTCTACTTTCAAAATAAATGAGCTATGAGCATAATAAAAATGCATAAATGAGGCATCGTTGTAAAGGTCGTTGTAAATGTAGAATCTGAAACACTCAAAATCCTTAAATAGAGTTTTTGAAGGTTCAAAGGTACCGATCCCCCCCTTAAGGAAACCGCAGCATAGATATAACTTTTTTCCATCTAAATTACTGTATGTTTGTTCAAAGCAAATTCCACAAAAAAAAAATCCTATGTTCAGAACCAACATAAAATTCAAGAAAGATGGCTACAGTTTCCGCAAAAAAAGATCCTGACTGGGAGGCGTGCACTCGGAAATTCTTGACCTTCCTTCCTTCCTTCTTCAACTTCCAGCATCAGCGGAATGCAGTTTTTCCGAAGCGAATATTTCAGAACCGAAAAATAATAACTGCGAAAAAACGTCGTCGGATGTGGGAACCACAGGCTCGTGGTTTACCCGAGGTGAGGGCCGCAGCATGGTGCTAACTGGTGCATGCATGTGCCGCAGCAATTAGTGTCTGACTGCGAGACAGGAGTGTTTCTGAAAGATTCTTATTGATGGACCCGAGAAACGGCCTGAAGAGACGATTTGGCGTGGCTCACAAGTTGAATATCGTCTGATGAGGACGTCATTTTTATTGTGGACGGTGACTCAGGAATGAAATATTAAGCTCTTGTATGAAAGCCCTTCGGAATGACAATGGTTTGATATAGGCATAGAATGGAGTTTCTTTTGAGGGAAGGGACTTTACGTAGGGTGGTAGTTGCTTTAGTCAAAAGTTCAATACTGGCTTGTAAGAGCTGCCCTAAAAGTACCATCTCCATTGGTATACAACACAGACAAGATGCACCAATAGAAAACCTTCAAATACTCAAAACTAACATCGAGTTGAGAGTTTAATTTTGTGGCCAGTTGTAACTTAACCACAGAGTACCAGAACGGAGGGTTCACGCGGCTATCAAAGGCGTTAATGGAAATACAAACGCCTTTTGATAGGGGCCCTGGTGGCGTTGGAAGCGCATCCACAAATCATGAAACCCAAGCCTTCCTTGTCAAGTCACAAGAGTCAGAGAGAAAAGCTCAATCCTTTAATGCCTCTGCAATGTCCAAAAGTGACACTATCACAACTGTGACCACCAAATTGTACTGCCCAGTGCCTACCCCACTCTGCCATGAAATGACATTTTAAAATATAGCGTCTCTTTGGCTTTTGCTCTATGGTTGTAACCTTCTTGGACTACTCACAAAAGCTAAAGCCACATGTCATATTAAAGTTTTAATTGACTATTTATAGATGGAAGAAGGTGTTTTTCAATGTTTTGGTAATGCGGTATTTGCAAGACTAAATCCGACAAAAACTTCGAAGTCTTTAAAGAAAATTACTTGAATTTTCATAATCAGCAGCATGCACATGCAAAAAAGAGGTCGAAAAAACGAATTCGATACTTGGATTTGGTTTGCAGACAAATTGGTGTTAAAAAAATCCCCACATAAAAATGGAAGAACACGGAACCCATCAGTTCTACCAAATTCACACAATAAACGATGTCTTCAAAGCGAAATCTTGCCTCGAGTAAACTCAAAAATTTGTTCTCGATTCAATAAAACGCCAATTTTAGCATTCTACAACTAAATCGGTTTGAAAGTACATTGCCACATAATGAAGAGTAATTTTTAAATTACGTTTGAAATGTGGGTCAATGTCATCGAAATGTGCTACATTTTTCTGTCGTTTTTGTCATCTTTCTCTTTTAAAGCCAACGGACCAGAAAAGAACTGTAAAATATTTCACTGCTGTTTATAGAAAACTTACTTTATGGAGAAAAAAAACTGACTTACCATTTCCTTGAGGCTTTTACTATCGCAATTTTCCAGACATTTTCGGAGATGCCTCCCAAGTGGTCTTATCAAAGGCCTCCTGAAACAATTGTAATTATTTTTAAGGTATTCTTTATTAAAAAAAAAGTGAAAATAAAATTTAAAAAAAAAGCTAAAAAACTAAAGATTAAAGGAAATTATTTTTAAGTTACCTTTTTAACTTGTTACCTTTTTAAGCCTGTTCGCTTAATTTTTACTGCTAGTTTGAAAATCATTTCCTAAAACTTATATTACTGCAAAAAAATTACGGGGGAAAAAGCATTTGTGCATAAAGAAATTTCCCAAATTGGAAGGTTATTTTTTAAAAATGCATACTATAAAGTCGTACGTTTTCTATTCATTAAATAAAAATACATACAGTTAGACCGTTTGATTTTTTATGTTCACTGTTTAGTGTGTTTGATCTCCTTCCACTGCTGCACTGAAAATGAAAACATAAAAATGCATTCTTTTAAAGCCACACAAAGCATCAAGTTAACCTCATTTATTTAGTTCAATTTAAAAACCCTTTACATAAAACAACATTTTACCCACATTCAAGAATACAGAATGGGGGGGAATACGATTTTTTCCCAACTTATATGATGAAGTTCTCAAATGCCTTATTTACTGAATCACGCTTTGAGTTAAAACATGTTTAGCCATCCTCAAAATCAAAATTAAGTGCAGACTAAAGCTTATATTATAAGTCAACAGCTACTGAAGATTCTAAGAGGGAAATGTGGGTCACCTATCTTTGGTCATGAAATCGTAACAATTTTCGAGAGGAGTTGAAAAAACCAGGAGTAATTTTAGATAGCTATCAAATAGGTTAAGAGATATAAAAGACTAAAGAGCGAGCAAAGGCGATCTCGATAGCAGTTTATTTTTGATCTCGATA
This sequence comes from Tetragnatha montana, assembly GCA_963680715.1. NCBI lineage: Eukaryota > Metazoa > Arthropoda > Arachnida > Araneae > Tetragnathidae > Tetragnatha > Tetragnatha montana. Next base: position 8,543,997 of record OY796685.1, read on the forward strand.
GAGAAATCAACTTCTCCACGAAAAAGTTGGTGGAACATTTGAATCCATCTTTTTTCGATCCAATTTGTTGTAGTATTTTTTCAAATGAATTCCAGACCGTTACGAAAAAGGGCCACCGTTCTATTCGAAGTCAGTCAGAGCTAATGAAGAAGAAAAATCCCATTCACGAAAAATGCGACCGATTAGGTCGCTCCATTGTTCCCCGACGATGATGAATTAAAAGAAGAGTTGAGAGGTGGAAGACCTGCTTGCTGAAGCACAACGAGGTATTTCTTTTCGCGAAGGTTATATCACCAGAGCAGGGATTCAATTAAAAAAAGAGCGTCTCTTCTCACAGCAAAGACGTCGAGATGGCATTGACAATGGAGACAACATCTACTGATGCCAACGCCGGTGTACTTAATAAAGGCTGCGTGATCGAAATATCCCGCTAAGCCTAATCGAATGCTGAGAAGGTGGGAAACTAAGAAGTCATTCGTCGTTCATGGTCGAGTGGAGGCATGCATTAATTGAAACGAAGTCTTGAGAAACCAGAGGTGTGAGAGCCAGATTTGGGATTGTTATTGAAATTGTGGAAACAAGCTGGGATTTAATTTTATGAGATTGGGATTTCTTCATTCAAGGGAGAAGTCGTTAAAGTATTTAGGGAAAAAAAATACATAAAATCTATATAAAGAATCTCTGCACGCTTATCATTTAAAAAGTAATAAATTTAAAAAACAAATTTTAAATAAAATAAAGCAAAGTTGTATAAAATAAAAGTTAAAATTTGTATTTTATTTTTTAAATTTTTACATAAAGTAAAATGCCCGTTTCTGTAAGGTTATCCTCCCTAATCTAACGAATAGGTACTTACTAAATCTTGAAATAATTCGTATTAAATGAAGAGATAATGTCGTTGTACAAGACATAATTACTATGGTTAGGTTAGAAGATATTCTTTTCATTATCCAAACCTGTTTCATCTGAAGATAATAAAGTCATACAGTTAAAACATGCAATAGAACATACTTCTAAATGAGTAGTCACATGTTTTATGTACATAATAGAAAGCAAGTGTTTAGTAAGTAAATATATGTGTTAAGGATTTTGTTTTATTAAGTTTGTTTATACGATTTCAATTCATTGGAGAATCGAGTGTCTGTGGGTCACTGAGAACGAGAACGGAATAAGCAGAGAGAATGAAAGGTTTAATTAAATATCTTAAGTGAAATAAGCTTTACTACAAAATGTGTAAAATATTCGTTATTATTTTTAACCTCTTCGTGAAATGTCACCCAAAATACAGTCTAAGTGTTTTTCCAGAAGCATTAGCATTGATCTTGCATGTGTGATTTATTCTTTTAAGAAAGGCTATACAGAGTAATAGGTCTGAGTTCCCTGATGAATAACATTCCTCCTCTAAGCATTGCCTTTGGGATAAAAAGTAAAAAGAGGAAGAAGAAAAGAATATCCATTGACATTGTTATCCGCTAGTATTAAACGGGTTTGTTCTTCATTCGAAAGCCGATACTGAAAAAACTGTAGCTATATCGCCTTCATCTTTACTTTAAAGTTTAAACTGATGATCTTGAAGATATGCATTGGCTTTGAATTCGTTTGAAAAAATCCTATCTGCATAAAAAGATCTTTTCAGGGAGTTAGATTGAAGACTTAATCGGATCACACAGTGGGATCTTACTTCGAAATGGAGATACAAATGCATCAAATAGGAAATTTTGAGAAGGAAATTGAATTGAAATATTTTAATCCTCCTTACTATAGTCCAACTTTTTATTTTTAGTTAAATATGATCTTGAAGAAAAATGAATAATCTTTTCTAAATTTATCCACACTATGTCGTTTTATTCAACACAACATACCACTTTTGTCACAATTTAATATTTAATCTTTTCACTGATTTTGAGTTTCTTTCTCAACGTTGCGGTTTATTTTTACTTTAGTTTTAAAAGTAATTTAAAGAGTGATGACTAATAATTTAAGAAATTATTATTGTGATTTAAACCTATACACAAGCCAAGGCCTATCACTTTAAAAAAAAACTTACGAATCTATAACTTTAATTTAATGGAAGAACGTTTTAATATTAAAATTTGGCCGTTTCTTTCATTACTACTTGTATTATTTTCGAATAAATACCTTCTAGTGAGAAATTTAAAAAAAAATCCATTACTATATTTTATTTTTAAAGTTACATTTAATTTACCTATTTAATTCGCTTTTATAATAACCACACAATCCCAAAATGGGGGTGAAGGTATAGCCTTCGAATAAAGTTAGAAAATGCCAGGAATTCAATTTGGAAAAGTCTGGAAACCTTAATAAATATCCACCTCGTTTTAGTGCATCATTCTTCGGCCAAAATTAACGAGAAAATATTTTGAGAGAGGATTCTTTTGGTAACTCGTTTAAACTTGAAAGATATTTTTAGTCCGTATAGAGAAATGTTTTTTTTTTTATTGATTCTCCATTATTCTAACATTAAAAAGATGTTGGGTTCATTGGTATTATATTAGGATATCAGAAGTTTAGAGAAAAGTTTTAAGGGTTTCGAAAAGCGGTTTGATTTCATTTCAATATAAAATGTTGTTGCAAAGTAATGAATTAATTAGAATAAAAATATGATTTTTCCTCATACATTTTTAAAATTTTCAAATAGTAATTAATAGAATATATTAACTAAAATGATTCACATTGAGAACATTCTTAATATTAATCCTTTGGCGTTACTTCACACTTCAGGTAACCTTAACGCAGTGACGTAGTTCATTATAGTCAAAAGAGGAAAATTTCTGACTTTTATGGGGATAGTGTATTAAAATCCTCTCCTCTATGGCTACTCCAGAGAATTATGTTTAGAGTTAGAATTAGCCATTTATCACCGAAAGTATAATGCCAATTTGGGGCACGTTAAGGTTGCGCCAATCTTTCTTACAGAGAATCTCTAGGAAACAGCGCGTTTCCAAAAAGAAAAGGTCACATCACCAGCAAATCAAAACACATTAAAATATTTACAGCAAGCACAAACTCGTTTGAACTTCATTGGATTCCTGAATATGCAGCAACTCGATCTTTGCACTCGAATTCCAAGAGTGGACACTTTGTCCGACAGTCAAACGATTATTTCCAAAAATGATGGATTGTCTTATTACATGCGACGAGAATTCCCTCGAATAAATTTATCTGGAAGGACTAGTAAAATCGATTCTTTTTAGGTACCGAGTACTTTTAGGTAAAGCAAAGATAAGTTTGAAAGATTGCGCAAGTCAAAGTTCAAATATTTAAGATATTTCTGATGGGATTATCGAAACATTAAGTCACATGAAAAAATGAGTAATCGATACTTATTCGATACCTAAAGTATTGAATTGATATTTGATACTTGAGAAGAATCGATTTTGCCCATCTTCTGATTGTAACGCTACGCTACTACCATCAGTAATACCGCCACCGGGCTGATTTCGTTATGGACTTCGCAACCTGTGATTTGTCTGGATGATCTCGTTTGGGGAGGAGGCCCGTCCCCTCTGGGGTCGGTTGGGCAAACTGGTCGAAGATATAAATTGTCAGAAAATTGAAGGGTGTATCGGAGCTGCCTGGGGGATATACATCGCACTATGACGAAAGAATTCGTGTTTCGCCGAGCCAGGAATCTACTATGGTAAATGCGTCTGCCTATAGCCCTGGTTGGTGTGAAAAGAGCTTCAAATAGCTTAGATGTAAATAAAGACAAAGATTGTGGCTAGGAATTATTAAATCTTCCATTGTATAAGTCGTCGGAGTAAAAAAATAAATGGGGGAATTTGAAAGAAGCTATCAAAAAAAACCTTTTCATTTTCATAGAGATTATATTCATATTTATCACTTCCAGTGGATTTCAGATAGTATACAATGAGGAATCCCCTCCCCAGAAGGGCTCTAGAATTATACTAGAACTAAGTTAGATGTTCTTGATTTTTCAAGTAATCTACATTTGTGTGAGTGCTCTCTGCTCTTTCTCCATTAGAAATTACACGATAACAATTCACAAAAGAAAATATGATCCTCTCCAACAAACATCATTTGAATCGTCACTGGTGATGTAGAAAATTGGAATTTTGCAAAGAAAACGTTTAGTAAATAGTATTTTCATTAAAAACTAAAAGATATTCATTTTTCATTCCATTTACGGTTTCAAACATTTAGTGTTCGGCAACTAGTAGTCAAAAAATAGTTAACTACCAACTACTAACTAGTCTGGGAAAATCTAGTTGCAACTAGTAGTTAACTATTTTTTCCTGGGACTAGTTATAACTAGTAGTTAACTGTTTCCCAAAGTAGTTAACTACTAGTTAACTAGTCTATTTAATTACATAACCTATTTTTTGCCCAAATTCTAATACATCTTTCTTATCTATATCACAAAAAACGCTCAAAAAGGTCCTTTAATTCTGGTTATGGTATTTTGAGTACTCTACCATCTTAATTAAATTTGTTACAGTACAATTTTTTCTATATTTTGATAAAAATTTTAATAAGAATTTTTTTAAAGTAGTTGAAATTTTGAAAGTAGTTTCAACTAGTAGTTATTAAAAAAAGTAGTTCAACTAATAGTTGAACTAGTTTAAGCCAAAAGTAGTTAAACTACTAGTTAACTACTAGTTGATCAGTAGTTAACTACTAGTTGCAACTAGTTCTAGTTAACTAGTGCCGAACATTACAAACATTGAATTGAATAGTTAAAAAATGATAGCCATTAAACCTATATTTCAGATACTAATTAGTTTTCATTCGAAGTTGAATACCTATCTTCCATACTATACCATCTCTTCCATATCCTGGCCATACCTCTCAAATCCAACACCTCCTTACTTACAGACACAACAATGTCCTCTCAATTCCCATACATTCATTTATCTTGGCGGGCGATTCACCCACTTCTGTCTGTCACCCAGAGGAATGTTCCATTTTCGGAGCCTCCCCACCTCAAAAGAACATCCCGACCGTACCTGTCGCCACCCTCACAGCATGCAGATAAATTACGGGCGTGGAACGTGCTCGGCATGATATTATTACGCGACATTTTTTTTTTATAATACCTCTGTTATCGCTCACTTGAGATACGATGAGCTGAGGAAAGTTTGTGAGGTGCCATCGGTATTTTATGAAACTTAAAACTTGGAAGAGATCCTTTGAGGGCCTCTTTGAGTGTCGATAAAGATATTGGAGTTTTTCTCGTGTTTTTTAAGGAAGGTTTGAGTATTAGGTTGTTATTTTTTTAAGACTTTTGAAGTGTAGCGATCATATCAGGATAATTCCCCTTCTTTTGGCGAAGTATTACTTTAGATTAGAAGATACAAGAAGGATGAAGGTTCTTCACACGAAAAAATGTATAAGATTGGGAAGTTCTAGAAAAGTGTTGTTAGAGGAACTTTTGAAAAGAGACTTAAAATCATGAAAATAAAGAGTTGAAAAAATATGGTCTGAGCTTAAGATCCTTAACGGAGAATCCACGACGGTGAGAAATAGTTATTGAACAGAGAGATAAAATATGACGCAAGGAGTCAGGGAGAGAAGGAATAAAAATTTTAAAAAGAAGCACATCTCTCTGGTTCTTAGGGGTAAAGACACTTGAATCCTCTTGATCTAAAAATAGATATCAAAACTCTCAATTTCAGCTAAATTCAAACCAATTGAGTTCATTCAGGTTTTTGAAAGAATTTCCCCCTTCAGCCCTTCACGCGCATAAAACAACCCTTTCTCTCCCATACCAAACATGAGTTAATCGTCGTCCTCCCTGCAGGCAAGGCCCTCATCTGCATAGATAGAGAAGCTTCTCAAAGACCTATCAATTAGCGCCAACTTCCCTCAGACCTCTCTTTCCTTCCTCGTACACCTCTTTCGCAGGACCATTAGCACTGAGCTAATGGAGAGGAAATGGATGGATTTGGTGCCTGTTATTATTAATAAAGCGGATTGTTTCAGGCAGATAAACGCTCGTTTTCAAGGTGGCTGGGAAAGAGCGAGGAAGGACGTGAGAATTTCTGAATTCGATATGGGGATCGCGATTTCGAATAGAGTACTAACTCCTGTGTACACCACTCTTCATAAATTTTATTATTAGCATATTAATCAATCTCTGATATATTTCAACACATCTGATACTTACTACTCCTGATAAGGGAACCAATTCGCTCTTTTGTAAAACGGGGGGGGGCAACCAGATTTTAAGAAGATTGGTGGTTCTCCCCCAGTAGAATTTTGAAATTTTTACCCTAAAAACTCAGTTTAGGTCGTATTAAGGGCCGTTTTCACTCCCAATTTTTTTCCTAAGGTCTCTGCACCGGTGTATTTGATAGATCAATAGGGCCCATTGTGCAAAAAAATCAATGTTTTATTGACAATGCTTAGATGACGTCCCAGGGAAGGAAGGGGGTCTGGGGGTCCTCCCCCATAAGTTTTTTGAATATTAGACCTTAAAATGTAGTCTCTTGACTCATTTTTGAACTTTTAAGACGGGATTTAAGGTTCCCTCCACAGAGAGAGATCCTAGAGATGAGTGGTCATTCCTGTCCTAGATGAGGCTGATTGCCCCACAGGTCTCCCCATTCCTCCCTCTCTTTTCATCATTTTCCTCTCTTTTCAATATTTCTTTATTGAGTTCTTCATATCATATGAAGAACTCAATAAAAAAATATTTCATAATTGAAACTACTGAGTCTGTAGTTGTCTCCATTTAAAAAAGCTCTAAAATGAATTCATTGCCCATTCCGATGACACCAGAAATCTGTCAATTGAGGAAAAAGACCCATTTATATTTTAATTTTATACTACGAAATGGTTTTTCACATAATAATTTTGATTAAAACTTTGTATCATATGAAATAGGTAATTTACAAATGAATTTTGTGGTACGTTATCTTGTATGTATGTACCAAAAAAATTCATAACCAATAGTTGTAGTACTGAGGTTTTAGCATCGAATATCATATCTTATATAATATTTTATTCTTTCAGGGTCTCAAAAGATGTGTGGAAAATACGAGAATCTCTTTCAGGTTCAAGGAATGGGCTTTCCCTTACTACTTTGTGAAACGCTGTAATTCGGAAGTAAAAACGGATTTTTTCAATCAAATATTCTATAGTATCCTTTGATTTAAACGTTATTTAAAAAATATGTTAAAAGCTCAAAGTTCGTTATGCTTTTTTATTTGAGTATCAGTATAGTAATTATATACCGAACACTAAAATCTTGGTATTTTAGCCCAATAAATAAAATACTTCGTAAAAACACTTCCGTCTCTCATATTTAATTCTTAGAAAAACTCATTTACATCCATTGAATCTCATTCATTTTGCCAACCGCATTACAAAACCCATTCCACAAACTCACGGTTCATCTGTTCCCAGAACTCTTCCAATTCCAATAATAACCACCACTATATACGAAAACCTCCAATCCATCCAAACGAAATAAAAACAACCCAGACAGAGCAGCAAAAAGCCCTCTACCGCTCTCATTGGTTCACATAGCATCCCAATCTGACCTTTTCCGACATTCTTCGCAGCAACAGAGCACATATTTGCCAGACATGAGGTGGTGGTTCGAAAGTTCCAGCCGGTCTTGCTTCAGTCATTGACCCCCGAAAAGGCATCCTCCGGCGGCTCAGACGCTCTACTCCCCCGTTCCCATAGCAACCGACGATGCCCCTCTTCCCCATTTCCACTATTAAATTTGTCCCGGGGCTTCGGGTCGTCACTGTTGTTTCCGGAGCATTCACACGGTGTTTGCCCTGGTGACATCCCAGAGGGGCGTAAATGACTTCCGTGCCGATAGCGTCTTTTTTTTTAGGGGGTTGATAATTGATTTCTTAATTAACGTTCCGTGTCAACGTCGATAAGAGCTGTCGCGGCAGACTGGAATTTATTAACTATGGGTACCTGAAATTTTCGATTAATCGGATTTACTTCGCCGAAGTTTCTAAAAATACAATGAGTGGATAATGTCTCTGGTTCGAATTGGGATAATTTAATTTTAATCACATTTAATGCCAGAAGATATTTTTATGCTCTCATGTATTTTTAATTACACGATTTTGTCACTCGTCACATCACCTTTCTGGTCCTGGAAATTTTCCGTGTCCCTACATTGTATATAAAAACCTAAACTCTTAAAGTTATCCAGAGTCTTAGCTTAAGTCTATCCAGAAATAAATGTTACGTTACTGTAATGCTATAAAAAAAAGCTTACCTTCATGTGATCCTTGACTTACATGTTAATTTTGAGTCTTGATATCCCTGAAAGATTCTTGCACTCAATAAGAATGAAAATTTGAACGTGAACACAACCATGGCTTTAAAGTCTAAAAAATAACAGGAAGTGAAGACATAAGTAGACTAAAATATGAAAATCAAGACAAATATTCTGTAGATTTACCAAACTGAATTTGTAATACCTAAAATTCATTAATGTCTTAAAATAAAGAGAATAGCCAACTTATATTTTTGATTGCTCGCCAGGAAAAAGTTCAGAGATTCGTTCAGTTTGGTTAAAACTTCGTTAATAACTCCAGCAAACATGTATTGAATTTCCAACTAAAACATCCTAAAAGTAACTATCACAAACCATGCAGCAATAGGCAGGGCCGGATTATCCAATAGGCAAAGTAGGCAACTGCCTAGGGGCCCATCGTCAGCTAGGGGCCCCGTCTCCAGAGGGTGGGTGCCCATATGTTTGAATTCAGGAAGGGGTCCAAGAAAAATATTTGCAAGTACTAAGTAACTATTTATATTTTTTTCAAGCAGTAACTAGACCATTTTTATGAGGGGTTGGTTCATAACTATTTCAAAGGGGCCCTCACGAGTACTTAGGGGAAAGGAGGGTAAGAGTGCGCAGTCGGGTAAAAGTACGCAGCGGGTTTTTTCCTTGTTGGCAACATTATACGGGGGAACAATTATGATCACATTGACACATGTATCATAAGCTATCCTCAGAGACTGTCATTATTATTTTCATACATTCTGTATTTTATTTATCAGGAAAAATATGGTTTCTTTGCGTTAGCATTTAATTTTTCCGCGAAGGAATCTTAATTGTTTTGTAAATAAAGAACAAATGATTGCTTTCAAAGTGAATACTAATGTGAAGTATACTTCCTTCTGAACAACTTGGCATCATTAGATTTGAACTGCAGTGAATTTAAGGGTTGATTCAAAGACAACTTATGTAATTAAAACATCGGCGTCTAAAAGTACGCACCAACATGACAATACAATTTTTTGTAGCAAGAATCATAAAATTCATCCTACTCTTTACCACATGCGAGTTATGTGCTACAATTGATGAATAAATGTTTAAATTAACCTATTAAAGCTTTTAATCCCTCAGAAGCTGAAAACAGCTTTTGTAAAATCCTGCAAAAGTAAAGTTGTGATTTTTCATGGATTTTTTAAGAAGAATGATTCCTGTTTGGCTCATACTTAAAAAGAGGTGACATGAGGGAGGGATCTTCCAAATACGAAGGCAGTGGTACATTTTTTTTGCAATTAATTCCAAGTTTTCAGGGTGCGTACTCTTGAACTCCCGCCTGCGTACTTTTAGCCGCCACGTCGGGTAAAAGTACGCACTCAAAATTTGTTTTTATTTTTGATTTTTAGCATATTTATTTAATAGCTAAAACTTTGATTTTTTGTACCTTGGTTTGCAAGTCAATGGACTTGTGGCCAATAAATTTTTGAGTCCCTGACTTAAAAATTCTCCATTTTATAGCCCAAAATCATTTTTGTGCGTACTCTTACCCTCCTTTCCCCTAATGCAAAAATTCTTGCATAAAATACTGGAATTTCAAGCAAAAAGTGGGTGTCTAAGAGTCCCCAGAAAAAGTTCTGAAATTTTATTCTTAAGAGAAATGTTTTAACTCATTTGGGTGACTTCTAAAATGGATCGCGAGGGGGGCCTGAACATAGGCCCCCTTTGCCCTTTTGTATGAGCACCCATTCCACAGAGAATTTTTCTTGAAATGTTTCTTTGAGTTAAAATAAAAAAAAATTTTATGCAAGTCCAGACCTAAGCAAGGGGCCCATGAAAAAATCGTCTAAAATGGTTCCACAAACGGACCTCTCAGATTCCTTATAAATTAGCTTAAAAATTATCTTTTGCATCCTAGAAATGCAAAAAACAAAAACTAATGTTTTGAAAAAAAAAATTATTCTTTAATATACTTAGGATTCCTAACTTTTTAATGTTCTTTCTTCCGGTTCCCCACTTTTCCATAGTTTAAAGCATTGGTGGTTCATACAGAACCCCGGTGGTTCACGGTAAAAAAATTTCATTAAAATAAGAAACTTCATAATTTAATTGTAGTCTGCACATCGCGAGCAGTGTGGTGATGTTTTTTTCTTCAGTTCCCTGTCAATCCCCTTGAACTGCTGCGAGTAAATCCGGTATCGGACGTTGTTCATGGCCGTGGACTGCATACTATCCCTATACATATTGTTAGAAGAGTAAATTTTTAATTTTTTTGTACTTTAAATAAATGCTATAATAAAAAATACGTTCATTTTGATTTGTTTTATTTTTTTATTGAATATGGTTTGGTTTAGCTAACGTTTTATAACAAAAAATTATTGAATATGAGCCTTCTAATTATGAAGCTTATGAGCTTTGTTATTGAATAACAAGCCTTCTCCCCACTAGCGGATCCAGGGGGGGGGGGCTAGGGGGCTTGAGCCCCCCCCCCTCCCCAAAAAAATGAGAAGTTTTACACTAAAAATATGGAATTTTATGCACCACAATGAGTTAAAACCCTGTTATTGTAAGGTGAAATTTTCAAAATTTTTCTGGGGGAGGACCCCCAGACCCTCTTGGTACTTGTGTAGACCCCCTTTTATTACAACTGTATTTTATAATAAGTTTGTCAAAACTCAAAAATTCTACCATCAAATCTATGTCCGAAATTCGGATGAGGCATACCAAAACGAGTTGAAAAAGAGTGTTTTTTTTATTTAAATTTTCTAGGGGAGGACCCCTAGAGCCCCTTAGTACTTGAAACTCTATTATTACAACTGTTTTATATTAAGTTTGTCAAAACACAAAAATTCTACCATAAAATCGATATCCGAAATCGGATGAGGCGTAGCAAAACAAAATGAAAAGTGGGTATTTTTACTTAAATTTAAAAAAAAAAAATTCTGGGGGAGGACCCCCAAACCTCCCTTTTAGTGGTTGGAACAGGATAATTCACTACCTTTTCCATATTTAGATAATCAAGAAGATACAATTGGATTATGAAAATTAGCCTTAGCCCCCCCCCCAAAAAAAAAAAAAACAAATCCTGGATCCGCCGCTGCTTCTCACTGTAGTAAAAGCATAATTATAAATAAATATTGCCATGTGGTTTTAAAACATATTTTAGAAAGGAAAGAGTAAGAGAAAAGGGGCCCCCGAGAGTGCATTGCCTAGGGGCCCCGACATGGTTAATCCGGCCCTGGCAATAGGGTATGAAATACAGCGGAAGTGTTCAATACATTTTTCCCTTTTGGTGTCATAAATGTCCAGTGCAAGCGGAAGTGCAGCTTTCGAACCCATGAATCAAGATTCGTGCGCTTGGAGTGTTGTTTATATGGATGAGACCAGTGTCCGGGGAGTAGAAGAGGATCGTAAATTCCCAGGTGATTCTGATATGTGCGAAATGGTCACGGGAAAACAGGATCAATAAAACCATGAATTGGCTATGATGAAGGGGGATATGGGGCTTAGAGGGGATGAACCAAGCATTGTGCGTAATTTTGACATTGCAGGAAAACTTTTTGAATGCAGATTTATGAATCTAATACAAAAACTTTTACATAATATCTAATTTAATTATTTTATCTATTACATAATTGATTTCTCTATGCAACTGCGTTCCAATACACATTTACTAAATCTTTGGTAAGCTTTCTGCAACTGTCATTTCAAACATGAAGTTTGAGAGAAGCACGTAAAATAATTATAAGAGAGAAGAATATTTCTTCCTGTAAAGCAAAAAAAATAAATATGTAATACAGATTGACTCAATTTTATTAAACCAATTAGAAAAATATAAGTGTAATAAAAAATAACTGATATGTAGTTTGAGTAAACAAGTTTTTAGAGTGTTTAGTTTGTAAAAGTGGGAGTACACACTTATAAGGATAGTGCCGTTAAGAGCAGTATTAATTTAATAAAAAAAATCGAGACGGATAATTATTAGGATTCGGATTCTTTTAGAAGCCTAAACACTTTTATACACGTATTGGGTAACCCAAACCCATCAATCCCCTCAACCTTTCAGTTTAATTTTGTTAAAATATTTTTCTTTTTCGCATGTATTGACGATTTTAGCTAGATTTTAGGTTTTTTTTTTGTGGATGAATCGGCTCAAGCTAATAAATATTTACATTCCAGACTTTATCATCACTTCAGGCGCATCATGAGAATTCAATTTTCTCAACTTTCCCTGAGATGCAAAAGAAAAATAATAAGCTATCTTTAAAGAACACTTCCCAAGTTGTTGTCAACAACAACAACGACACACTTCTCATAGACGTGTAATTTTTTAGACAATCCGATTATTTTAGAGGCGATCTACGTCAAACTTTGATAAAGATCGATACGAAATTCAAAAAGTCAAAAATGGAGCTGATTGGTTTTGAATGATTTAATAAGCAGTTGTAACGTTAGTTTTACTGCCTAGTAGTGTTCGGCACTAGTTAACTAGAACTAGTTGCAACTAGTAGTTAACTACCGATCAACTAGTAGTTAACTAGTAGTTTAACTACTTTTGGTTTAAACTAGTTTAACTAGTAGTTGAACTACTTCTTTTAATAACTACTAGTTGAAACTACTTTCAAATTTTCAACTACTTTAAAAAAATTTTTTGTTTAAAATTTCAAAAATATTTAAAAATTTTATCAAAATATACAAAGATTACACTGCTATTTATAACTACAATGTTATGGTAGAGTACTCAAATACCATAACCAGAAATAAAGCTCCGTTTTGAGCGAAGCATAAAGTTTTTTGTGATATAGATAAGAAAGATGTATTAGAATTTGGGCAAAAAATAGGTTATGAAATTAAATAGACTAGTTAACTAGTAGTTAACTACTTTGGGAAATAGTTAACAACTAGTTGCAACTAGTCCCAGGAAAAAATAGTTAACTACTAGTTGCAACTAGATTTTCCCAGACTAGTTAGTAGTTGGTAGTTAACTACTTTTTGACCACTATAGTTGCCGAACACTACTGCCTAGTAGTTCTTATGTGGGGAGGTTCATGAGGAATGAGATCGGTATAAAAAGAATCAAACGAAAGAAAATACTGAGAGGGCCGTGAAAGATAAATAAGATGATAAGAAGAGATATAAGAAACTAAAAGAAAATAAGGATAGATTAATTAAGAATGAAAGAGTGTGAGAAGAAAAGGGAATAACGAGATGAAAATGAAAGAGAGGGGGGAGAGAGAGATTAAAAAGGAGATACATCCAAATCCCAGGACTTAGTACCGACCCCAATGCTATAGAAATACTTTTTTGACATTGACATGTGCCATAAAAATTTTATTTAATTCAATTCTCAGAACAATAGGAGTCGAAATAAGAAACCCTGTGTTACAGAATGTATTTCTTTAAATTTATTCTTTACTCAACTACTAGTATAAGAAAAGTCCTTTGATCATTCGAAAGATGATCTCTCAGTCCATCCTTTAAAAAGAATAAGAAAAAAATTCATGAAGAATACATTGAATAAATTTGCAACGTTAAGTTGAAATTACTTTTAAGCTCGTGTTGCTCACAAGGGAAACTAAGAAAATATCAAATTTTCGTTAGAGAGGAGAGGGAATTCAGAATGGTTCCTTAAAGTGCCTAAAATATTTATAGTTTCTCTAATGGTGTTGTCACGTCTAAAAAGTTTAAATTCAATTTTCTTGGCTACTTGTTTTCAAAATTTATTATCAAGAAATGGTTAAAGGAAATATAAAACATACCTAGCTGTATTGCGTTACAAAGCTTATCTTTAGGAAATAAATTTTTAGGATCTTTTCTTTACTTTTAGTAATACTACTTGGGAAGTCTTCTTATAATTTCCGCTATTCATACAAGAAAATTTTTTGAATAATGCAGGTTTATGAATCTAATACAAAAACTTTTATATAATGTCTAATTTAATTACTTTATCTATTACAAATTGATTTCTCTATGCAATTGTGCGTTTCAATACACATTTACTAACAAAATTTCTGATAAGCTTTCTGCAACTGTCATTTGAAACATGAAGTTTGAGAGAAGCACGTAAAATTAATATGAGAGAAGAATATTTCTTCCTGTAAAGCAAAAAAACCAAAATTCAAAGCCATTTTTTTAGTATAAAACAATTATTCAGATGCTATTTTTTTAACATCTAAGATTGACTCAATTTTATGAAACCAATTAGAAAAATATAAGTTTAATATAAATTAAAGAGTAACAACTTATGTAAAAAATCAATTTTATATCAATTGCCCCATCAGCTGTGGGGCAGTCGAATACATTGCTTGGAGCACATTGATACAGTGATTAATTTGCTCAAACATAGTAATTAATAACAAACTATTGGGAAAATAATAAACGTTCTTGTATATCCTACGCCCTTTTACATTACCGTTTTATGAATATAAATCACAAATTTTCCATTTAACATTCAAGGATAATTTTTTTTTAAAAGGTAATTTAAAAAAAAAGTATATGATCTTTGATATGTATCAAAATAACCCACATCAAAGTGTATCAATTTGCCCCGACTGTGACTGTTATTTTTAAACAAAAACCTTTATCTTAAAAAACAGGCAAATGTTATTTAAAATTTAAGTATAGTACCCCCTATTGGTAAAAGAATGAACTTACTTTTGGAATTTACAAATCTCTGTATTCAAAGTAGAACAGCATCAGGAAGATTTTACGGTTTACTAATAAATATAATTTTAGACATTCTTGACGAAAAAAAAAATGCATTTCTTTTATTAAAATTTATAGACTTTCTGCAGAGTTTAACGGTTTCAGATGTAATGATTATGCATGTAAAGGCAACTTTTGGAAAAAAATTGGTTTAAATTTTAAATAAACTTGATATTTAAAGTGTATCAATGTGTGCCCCTTGTATTGTATCAAATCGCCCCGTTTTTCCCTCTATATTCCTTCGGTATAACAAAGTAAAAATTTTATACCATCATAAAAATACCTATCAAAATAAATACTATCGAGGTTATCTACCCATAGGGATACTTAAATATTTATCACTTTTAAAATGAAAGTTTTTAGCGTTTTAGTATCCTAGAACCTAAGGGGTTTTTTTTCATTTAATTTACTCAAATTAGAACGTATCCTCCACAGCGAAGATAATCTTGATAGATTCTTAATCTATACTAAATTTAAAATATTTAATGCGATTTACACTACTATTAAATTTTAATATTCGTAAACAAAGTATTTCTTTGGCGTTCGCTGTAAAGCTAACGACCCGACTTCTTAATTTGGTGGTGTACTCCTTGTCCTTCCTCAGATTTCCGTAAACGGTTAAAATTTCTTTCCAAAATGGGTCAATGGAACGCGACCTTGCGCTCCGGAGAAAGTAAAAGGAGAAGTGACGTCGACACTTCATCTTTGGAAAGTCACAGAGTGGGTCCTAGAGATGAGAACCCGAGTCCACGGAAAATATTCATGCAACTATGCAATGCAGATCGGATGACAAAATTATGTCCTTTTCGAATGAAGGAGAAAAATGGAAACCTCAGTCAGTGAAAGATGAAATCAGGATCATACTTATAAGATCCATCGAATTTTCTTTAAAAATTAACATAATGTTTACAGATAATGGTAATATGCTATTCTCATACAAATCAATAGTGTTCTGCACTAGTTAACTAATAGAACTAGTTGCAACTAGTAGTTAACTACCGATCAACTACTAGTTAACTAGTAGTTTAACTACTTTTGGTTTAAACTAGTTTAACTATTAGTTGAACTACTTTTTTTAATAACTACTAGTTGAAACTACTTTCAAATTTTCAACTACTTTAAAAAACAATTTTGTTTAAACTTTCAAAAATATTTAAAATTTTTATCAAAATATACAAAAAATTACACTGCTATTTATAACTACAATGTCATGGTAGAGTACTCAAATACCATAACCAGAAATAAAGGCTCGTTTAGAGCGAAGCATAAAGTTCTTTGTGATATAGATAAGAAAGATGTATTAGAATTTGAGCAAAAAATAGGTTATGAAATTAAATAGACTAGTTAACTAGTAGTTAACTACTTTGGGAAATAGTTAACTACTAGTTGCAACTAGTCCCAGGAAAAAATAGTTAACTACTAGTTGAAACTAGATTTTTCCAGACTAGTTAGTAGTTGGTAGTTAACTACTTTTTGACCACTAGTTGCCGAACACTACAAATCAAGTATGTCTGGGGTTTTATTCCCTTTTTCAAACTGATGATTTAATTTTCTGTCACGCACATTTATCTCTTCGTAAAATTTAGTGATAAAAAGGTAAAACTTACCTGGACGATATTCCGGAGAGAAAATATTTTATCTCTTTTTCTCTCCTCTATCGCTGTCTCACAATCTCTCTCCTTCATTCCTCTTACTCATATTATTACTAGTTTCTTATCCAATCTTTCGCTTTTGGCTCCCATATTCTTTTTAGAAGAAACCAGAAAGCTAGCATAAAGAAACACATCATAGTGCAGATAATACATTTGAAGTAACTCTTCGAAATAACAAAGTTATTTATTTTTCCAAAAAAATATATACAGTTACGTTTAAATTGAAAAAGAGAACATAAATAACTTAAGATCATCCCCCCCCTAAAATACAGTTAATTTGTTTAAAACGGAATAAAAATGACTGAAATTTTTAAAAGATATATTTTTGATTTGAACAAATTCATATCCTTATGTATTTAAAAATTCAGCATTTGTATTAGTACGTATTAAACCATGATGTTTTTCTAGATTGTGTAAAATTCTATTTAATGTAAATTTTACTGTTGTAGATCATAAAATAAATTTGAAGATTAGTTTAAAATTATGATGTTAAACAAAAATTTTAATATAATGTAATTCTATAAAAGAGATAATTGTACATTATAAAGATGGTCACTGTTTTATGAACAGTTGTAATTTTAAGAGGACATAGTGAATTACAGCTCTAGTCTTAGAGAACGAAAGTTATAATAAAAGAAAAGTAGACCTTCAAGTTTTTCCACTCTCTTGGCGTGTATAAAGTTATTATGACTCATCTAACGATCAGAATCTAGCTCTTTCAAGGTTAAAGAATATTATCGAGCTGTTAGTCACTGCGATTATTTTTACCTTTCCATGAAGTATAGGTATGCTAGGTAAAGTGGTCAAACACAGGTGAATGTGTTTTTCCATACAACTGACGTAAATGAAATTATAAAATTTTTTCAAGAAATGTTTTTAGTAAGAATCGAAGGTTAAATTTCTAAAAATTAGAGTGTGTTAAAAATTAGAGTAGAACAAAGTGTTAAAAGTCTCATGGTTTTTGTTTTAAAAAATAAGTACTACATAAATTGAGTTTTTAAAATAAAAGCTTTAAATTTTATGAATTTTCTCAAAAATTTAATTCTAAAATTACCCATTTTACAATTTACAATTTGACGGGGTTTTTTTTCAAATAAAATATACATTGGATCGATGGAATTGCTTAAATTATTGTTTTTAAAATTATTAAGTTTCTTGTACAACCTCATATCAGTAGTAATCCTTGTGTGAATATATTTTTCCATCTATTTGCAATATTAATGAATTCTAAATCCTAAATATAGCTTCTTTTGAATGAATATTTTTATCTGCATATATGCGAGGTTAGTTACCTGCGCTTTGTTGAAATCCTGTCTCAGTAAACAATCAGTAAGTACGTACATGAAAAACAAAATCTTCAAAAATATCGAAAAAGGATACTCTTTTAATGTTTTTTTTCTTTTCATATTCATTTTATATTTTTAAAAATATGGTGAAATGATGTTGAGTTACATACCAAAGAAGTTCCTCTATTAGGGAATTCAAGTTATGGTTTTTATCAGTTTAATCCTCTTTGGACACTAACCATTTTAATTTAATTCAGGTTAAAACGGTAATATTAATCAGGTAACAACTTTATTTATGGGAATATTAACAATAATTCTTTATGAAGTTACTTTATAAGGAATACAGAGTGTTTAATACAAAAACTGCATAAATAAAGTCTGGTTGAGATATTCCCAATACGATTTTTGATTTTTGGAAAACCAGGCAACCACAAGATCAAATTAATGATGATAAAATAAATCTATTACAGTTTTTTTACAAAAAAAAAAAATTCGTAATTTATTTCCTAAAATGAATGACATAATAGATATTTCGGATTCGAACTTCAACCCCACCATTACAATCAGCCCCTGCAATCTCGGGGATCTCAATTACAACGGGAAACTCTGCAATCATATCAAAATCCCTAAAGATTACTCTATTGACAGGGTGAGATATTTCTAACTTGAGCCTACTGATACGTCAGCTGAGCAACCGTCTTGGAACGACGCCCTTGAGTTCGTTGGACAACTGCCATCATCCTTCCGTTCGTTTCTAACGGGAAAAAAGAAAGTCGTTTGTGTACCTCTGTGACACTTCTGAACAAGCATGGTGATAAATGTCGAACTATTCCTGCGTCTGTCATCTTCATCGAGGTACATAAACCTGTGAGGAAAGCCGTACAAATAGTGCAGTGGGTAATCCCTTCTTGACAGTCTGTCAACCGATTTGACATGGGAGTCAGTGGTATCAAAGAACATTTCTAGTATGATGATAAATTTGGAAAATAAAGATTAAATTTAATTTAAACAATCAATATTCAACAAAATATTTCTGGTATCAGTGAACATTTCTAGTATGATGATAAATTTTCAAAATAAATATTAAATTTAATTTAAAAAATCAATATTCAACAAAATATTTCTGGACATGCTTTTCTGAATTGAATTTCCTTAGTAATTTCCACACATGCATTTACCTCAAAAATGTCTTAAAAGAGTGATGTATGGAGAATTCATTTGGTTAAGGTAAAACCAATTTTATTTTTCAAAATATAGGAGAAAGTGGGAGCTAATGGGACTAAGGGATTTTTTTCGATATTATAAATATTTTAATAAATATTTTTACATCACTAATTGGTAACCGATAGCACACATTTGTAGCATGGAATATCTGTCATGACAGGTTTTTACAGGGCAGATAATAGCCAAGTTAGGTTTCAACAAGCCATTGCAAGTTTTAAATTTTGCAATTTTTTTATTATTTTTTTTATGAATATTGTAATCTTATTTAAAGACAGTTTTAGATTCTACAAATACTGGAGAATAAGAAAATGTTACTTAAAAAGTATTGAATTGCACATGTAAAGACCTACTTCTGGAAATGTAAATTTTCCCTTCGTGGGTGCTAATGGGACAACTTAATGTGGATGAATATTTTTTAAAAAGAACATTGTAGTGTTTTTTTGACTTTGCATACTTAATTAGGTTGGATGGAAACAGAATTAGACAGTCATTACCAACATGTAAAACTAATAAAGAACTAAATAGTTTTTTAAATTTAACATTTTAGTCAAACAAATTAGTAATTTTAAATATCCTTCAAAGTTTTTCTTTCCTATATATTATGTATGTAGTGTAGACTAATCCTATCTATGTATAATTATCCTATTAGAATAATTCCAATTATTATTAAAGAAATAGTTAGGATTAGTGAAACTTAACACTGTAGAAGACATTGTGGAATTAAACTGTTCAATTCTGAAATTTCATGCACAACAATTTTTTATTTCATTAATGTCTTTTATTTTTGAATTCTATAGCATGTCCCATTAGCCCTGAACTGTGTCCCAATAGACCCCACATATGGTGGGAGCTAATGGGACAGTAGTATTAAATTACAAAAGGCGCAATAACACATACATGAATAATGTTTTTTACTTTCCAGGAATATTTTTAAAAACTTAAATGTAAAATAAAATCGTTTTAAATTCATAAAAATTATAAAAATAACGACATTTATGCTTTTTTAACAGCATTTATTAATAATAAAATTCCCATTAGCCCCCACTTTCCCCTACATAAAGGGTGCACAACATAATAATTGAATCGTCAGTTACAAGAAGGAAATAAGTCCCAAAACGAAGTTTTGAGAAAATCGAAAAAAACTGTTTAAGTTTTAAAAATTATAAGTGTATTATAAGTGTATTTGTGTTTTAAAAATTATAAGTGTATTTAAAAATGTTTTACAGTTAAAAAAAGAAGATGGACTTATTCCCTTCTTTAACCTTATGAAATTTCAGCTGAACAAAAATCTTAAAAATCACTTAAATTGACAATTAAATAATATTTCTGCTTAGTTCACAGTACAAAAATGAAAGATAGAAAGGCTAAGACGAATAAAATTAAAAATTATTATGAAACTGAGTCATTAAGGTGCTATCAATGGAGGAAGTGAATATCAATGGAGTCAAACATTCATTGGTTAAAAAAAGAAAAAACGCTTTTAAATTAATTTTATTTTGGCTAAGTTTACAGGCCAAAGAATAAGAAAAGAAAGACAAATTAAGTTAAATTTCAAATTTAATCAAAAAATACAATGAATGGACATCGATTTCGCAAATTCAAGGGGCTATATCTGCCGATAGGGGGTAGTTATTTTTCCCGTCTTTGCACTCATGTGTAGAGTGGAGCCTGGAGATATTTTTGAGCACAAAAAGTCAATTTGTCATTTTTTGGACTTATTCCCTTTTTAAAACTGACGATTCAATTTAGAAAATATTGAATCAAAGTACGCGTAGAACATGTTTTACCATTTAACTCACAGTAAAATCTCTTTCTAAAATATTTATAAAGCGCTTTTAAGGGAAAAAAATACTAACTAATTCCGGTTGAGAAAGAATTGAAAGTAATGTAGGTGGCATTAAAAAATAAAATTTTAAAAAAATATCCTCCCCGGCGGGGAATCGAACCCCGGTCTCCTGCGTGACAGGCAGGGATACTGACCACTATACTACCGAGGATAAGGATATTGCCGAAACCCGGGATCGAACCAGGGACCTTTAGATCTTCAGTCTAACGCTCTCCCAACTGAGCTATTTCGGCACATCTACCCGATGAAGAGAAATTACGCGTTACGTCATATCAAGCTGGTTGGATCAGCTTCTTGTATAAAGATAGTTAATAACTTTATTAACAATTTAAAGACAGTATTTAAACGTTAAAAGCTTTAGAAACCCTTTTTTTCCCTTAAAATCATTTTGTCAATATTTTTTAAAAATATTTTCTATGACTCTAAAAATATTCTGTGAACATGATACAAATGAAGGGGTAAATATGTATAATTCCTCATATGAGGAAATAGCGATACATTTAAAACAGTGCTGTAGTTACGAAATATTTTGGGGGACTCGCCTTTTCTTTTTCATTTCTTTTTTCTTCTTTCATCTTTATAACCCAAACCCTCCATATTTCGGGGATGGTCCAAATACTTGATCATGCCCCCCGTGTCCCCCAATCTCAGTACTGATTTTTGATTTAAAAAGAAACTTTAAATCTCTAAAAAAAACTCCTAAAGGGTTCTTAAATTTATTGTCTTAATCCTAATTCATATGATACTGTAAAAATAGATGACTAGTGTTTGGTTATTTGAACTCTCGAAGAATACGCTCAGGGCCGGATTAACCATGTCGGGGCCCCTAGGCAATGCACCCTCGGGGCCCCTTTTCTCTTACCTTTATAAAATATGTTTTAAAACCACATCGCAATATTATGCTTTTACTACAGTGAGAAGGCTTGCTATCACCATGTTCAATAATGTTTTGCTATAAAACGTTAGCTAAACCAAACTGTGAACCGTAATGAAAAATGTTTGCGGTTAATACATGCCCTCAAGCAAAAAAGAGGGGTCTGGGGGTCCTCCCCCAGAAAATTTTGTGAAATTTAAACCTGAAAAAGTTGTATTTTTACTAATTTTTTTTTTGGATATTTGGGACAGGAACCTTTCTGTTTGGGTTACATGAAGGTTTCCGCTTGTTCGCCATAGAGCCAGTGTTTTTGGGGGAGGGTTTATTTATTCAACAGGTACCTAAGGTACCCCCCTTTTAGTACTTTTTATAGTACTACACGTTAAGTTTTAGATCATTTACAGGTAAAAATTTAATCAAGTTCAACTTTATGTAAGAATTTAGTGTTCAATATGGAACCCAAATAAAGGGCGGCATGGTGGACCTCTGTTCGCCTCGAGCTACGGAGAAGGTTTTTCCGGGATAGTATGCAGTCCATGGCCATGAACAACATTCGATACCGGGCAGCAGCTGACAGGCAGGATTGTCAGGGAACTGAAAGAAAAACATCACCTTTGCTCGCGATATGCGGACTACAATTAAATTATGAAATTTCTTCTTTTTTATTTTAATGAAATTTTTTTTACCGTGAACCGCCGGGGTTCTGTATGAACTAGTATGAACGGTATGAACCACCAGTGCTTTAAACTATGGAAAATGGAAAAGTAGGGAACCGGAATAAAGAACATAAAAAAGTTAGGAATCCTAAGTATATAAAATAATACTTTTTTTTTTCAGAACTTTAGTTTTTGTTTTTTGCATTTGTAGCATGCAAAAGATATAATTTATAGGGAATCTGAGAGGTCCGTCTGTGGAACCATTTTAAACGATTTTTTCATGGGCCCCTTGCTTAGGTCCGGACTCGCACAAAAAAATCTTTAAATTTGATTTTAACTCAAAGATACATTTCAAGAGAAATTCTCTGTGGAATGGGTACCCATACAAAAGGGCAAAGGGGGGCCTATGTGCAGGCCCCTCTCGCAATCCATTTTAGAAGTCACCCAAATGAGTTAAAACATTTCACTTAAGAATAAAATTTCAGAACTTTTTCTGGGGAGGACTCGTAGACACCCACTTTTTGCTTGAAATTCCAGTATTTTATGCAAAAATTTTTGCATGAAGTACTCGTGAGGGGCCCCTTTGAAATAATTATGAACCAACCCCTCATAAAAATAGTCTAGTTACTGCTTGAAAAAAATATAAATAGTAGTTACTACTTGTAAACATTTTTCTTGGACCCCTTCCTGAATTCAAACATATGGGCACCCACCCTCTGGGGACGGGGCCCCTAGCTGACGATGGGCCCCTAGGCAGTTGCCTACTTTGCCTATTGGATAATCCGGCCCTGAATACGCTCGGAATTTAGACAATTCCGAATTGCACCTGAGGCACCATAACCGGCAAGTCAATGCCGAGGTCAGAAGAGTAGTCTCAAGGTGAAAGGTTCACTTTTTTTATGAAAAGGAAAAGCTAGGGGCTGCTCGAGTGAAAGTAGAAACTGCCCCTTTGTTGTTGAGAAATCCGGTTTCTCAAGAATTCGAAAGCAGTGTCATGGACGATAACTTGAAAGCACAAAATACTGATTCTAGAATCACAGACTTTTTCCTTCGCTGCTACGCTGCTTAGTGCCTTGCAAAGAAAAAACACTACAGAGAAATGTTTAATGCGTTTTTTAGGCAGCTTACCCAAAGGCTTGCTTGATTTCTAAGAGCAGGATCTTTTATTACAGTCAAATGAATTAGGTTCAAGAAATCATTGTTATAAAAAGAGAAAACTTATTTAGATGGATTTATCCGTCTTAGTAAGTAATAAAAAGGATTTTGATAGGATATTACCAGAAAAGTTTTTATGGTAAAAAAAAAAAGTTTTATAATGAAACGGAAAAGTTTGAGATTATAAGTCATCCATCATTTTGCATTAGGATTTTTCAAAGTCTACAAATTCAGAATTTTTTTTAAAGACTTTAAACGGACTCAAAAACTAATGCTCTTACAATCTTACAAATAAACTGGCTATCCTCGCAGTTTGATAATTCTGCATTTAAAGAAATATCAATTAATCCAACTTGATCCTTTCTCAGAAATCGTCTTGGGATTAGTTTTAAAAATGCCTACAGTTGTAAAAAATATACGTATATTAGTACTGATGGATAATACCATACACACGCAATATGTAAGGTAATGTACTTATAGCACTAAAATAATTTCTTGCTTTGCATTTTATGTTCCTTAAAATTCCCGATACCTTCTAAATATGTAATGTTATCCAATTTTTTTCCGTTAAGTCTATCAGGTTTATAAAGAGACCAACATGCAAATTATAAATAGAACATGCTAGTTTTGTTATCGTCAGTTCAAGTCTGTTAGTTTGAGATAAAGCTGAAGGGCGACAGTATAAGAAAGGAAGTGACAATGGCTGAATGTAATCATTTGACAAAATCTTTCAAGACTTTATATCACTCATTGATAAATTACTGATGTAATAGACTATTGCCTCAAGTTCAAGTACAGGGATTTTTACTGTTATACAAGTGTGCAATCACTCATGAACGCTTTTCCCCCCGAAATTAAAATAAAGTTATTATCATGGTTTAAGCTAGAGAAATAAATTCCTTTAGCAAAATAGCTAAAATGGAGAATAAAGCTTTAGCAAAATTCTAAAATAACAAATTTGTTAGATATATGTCAGTTCTTTTAGCTGGAAAAATTTAAATGATAGAAACTATACACAAAGAACAAACTAAATACTTAATTTTTCTTTAATTTATGTTATATTTCAACAACTTAAAATATTTATAATGTTCCTATTTTCAATCGCATTTTTGTGAAAATGGTGTAAAATCAGTGTTATTCCTAGGATTTTTTTGGTGGAGTAAAAATACTCCTCGACTTTTTTAGGAGTGAAATTCAATTATGAGGAGTGAAATACGGAAATAGCATAAACTACATATACAGAGACAAAATTTCTATTAAAAAAGTTTACTTTTTAATGGACAAAATGAAATTGAAAAAAAAATGAGGTTACTATTTTGGGTTTCACTCAAACAAACTCTACTAAAACTATCTAAGCATCAGAACAATAAATAAAAAAAATACTATTGCTATATATGAAAACACAATTAAAAAGTATGATAATTAGGATGCCGTGGCTGAAGGTTTAAGCTAAACCTTTGTGAAAATTTCAAAGAGTGAAAATACTCTTGTCTAGTTTTTTAAAGAGTATTTCCGATTTTCAAGGAGTGAAATACTCCCTCAGAGGAGTTAAAAATATCTTGTGTAAAATATTTAAGCATTCTGATGGGTTTGTGAAAAAAGCCACTATAGAAAATTTTAAATCTTTTATTATCATGTCCTGCAGAAATCAGAATGGATTGTTTTTCTTTTTTATTTTAAATATTTATAAACTTGATAGACTTACAGTAAATTATAAATCATATTAGACACGAAAAAATTAACTTTATCGTTAGTAAAAAATTTGGGCTTTTTTTAGGCAATAACTTTTTCTCAAATTCTGTAAAATTAAAATAAATGTAATAATAAAACATGAAGTGTATAATTTTGCCAAGTCTCTTATTGTTGGGAAAAGTCACACATTCCTGTTTAAAGACGTTACCCTTACCCTGAATTCATTTTGAGTGAATAAGCGTTATACCGCAGGTGAACACACAAACCTCAGACAGTTCTATGTATACGCGTAAGACCTTATACGGAAGATATTGTAAGTTAACGGTAAAGAACCCACAAAACCTCTAATCAACACACAAGAAGGGATCTTTTTTAATAACCTTTTTTGACCTCCAATGAATGTAAGAACTTTATTGTTAAAAGGAATGTTTTAAGAAATCATGCATTTAAGAATAATTAGATACGTTTCCCGATCCTTCTTTCCTTTCCCGAAAATATCATAACAAATTCTCTGCAGTAAAGTGCTCAGAGATTACTATAAAGGTTTGGGAACAGTTAACCACTGTTTCAATTTTCAATTTATCTAGAGCAGGCCTGGACTTGTTTTTGGGAAAGTGAGTGGCGTAACCAGAGGGGTATTTAAGGAAAAATCCTCCCTCGAAAGTCAGAAAATTTTATTGTTTGTAACTATAGAACTTAGACTTACCCCATAACACCCCAAAATTCCAATGTCCCCTTCCAAAAAACTTTCTGCCTACGCCACTCGTTTGGATTAAAATTATTTCTAAGGCTATATATAGAAACTTACAAAGTATTATAATCTTGCTGTACTTAACATTAAAACTTATGAATAACACTTAACACTGAATACCAAACACATCCCCCATAAAATGTTTTGAAATTTCTCCCTTGCTTGTAAGTATGTGTTTTAACTATATTTTATATATTGGGGACACTCAAAGAGGACCGCTCCACGAAATTTTATAAAAACACAATACATAAATAGAAACAATACATGAAATTCTCCAGGGGAGGGAGGGTTGGGTGTTTCAAAATTGCGTTGCACGGCTTTTATTCGGAACCAGCGCCTCCTAGGGTCATGGAAGTAAGGTCTACCCCTAGGTTAGTGACCCTGGAGAATCTAATGAGATGACTTACAGCGCTCCTAGCGGCGAAATTAAAAAGTTAAAAAAATTAATTTAAAAACTAAAAGAGATAGAGTAAAAAGTTCAGTACAAAAGTTGTTGCCAAGATCATAACGAACTCAAGTAAAAAAAATTCATCAAAATAGCTTAATTATTCGAGGAGATATTCACTGTTGAAAATGGCACTTTTTTGAGTGGCGAAAAAGGGCCCGGCCACAAATTTAGAAACGCTTTCTCCGTCATTATCGTGCGGGAGTTTTAAGCTTGACAGTGACTGATTTGATGGATCAATCGAAAATAATGCTTCAAATTTTTTTAAAAAGGAAAGTCCAAGCTTGGACATTTAAGAACTACCACGATCAGAAATCGTTACTTTTGCGAGATAAATGTTTACTAAAACGGGTATTAACGATCAATCGCTAATCGAAGATTAATTAGAAATAAATATTTCGAAAACAGTTGACTTTTTAATGTTTTGCATATTGGTAGGACACAAAGTAGGAGAAAAGGAAGAAATTCACAGTGCAAAATTATAATTTATTGAGCTTGCTCAAAAAGATTACCATGGGCAACAATACACTTTTGTGTCCTTTCAACCATGTTAGAAAGCACATTTTGGACCATATGGGGTGTGACAGTTGCGCAACTGTCGATGATGCGGTTTTTTAAGTCCTGGAGACTCGTAGATGGCGTTTCGTAAACTTGATTTTTCAAGTGACCCCAAAGGAAAAAGTCGAGTGGATTAAGATCAGGAGATCTTGGAGGCCATTCAATACTCCCACCATACCCAATTATCTTATTGCCAAATGTGTCTTTGAGGAACTTTTGAACCAGATGTGGCTTGTGCGGTGGAGCGCCGTCATGTTGGAACCAAAGTGATGGTAACAGTGAGAGAGGAATGTCTTCCAAGAAATCAGGCAAGATATCCTGCAAATTCTGAAGGTACTTGTTTCCATCCAGCGAACCAACGAAGAAAATTGGTCCAACTAGACGGTCCCTCCAAACACCGCACCACACATTTACTGACCACTGTACTTGATGTCTAACACTAACTCCCCATGCAGGATTTTGAAGAGCCCAAACATGAGTGTTATGCCTGTTAAAGATTCCATTGCGATGAAATTTTGCCTCATCGGACCAAATGATATTTTTAAAAAAGTTTGGGTCACTTTCCAATTCATTAAGTGCCCAATTGCACCAATCGAAACGTCGTTCCTCATCTCCTTGTAGCAATCCTTGCTGTGGTGTAACATGGTAAGGATGCGCTCCATTCTTGTTCAAAACCCTCCAAATTCGACTTACTGGTAAGCCAGTCAGATCGCTCATTTCTCTAATACTGGTGTGAGGATGGGATAAAGCGTATGCCAGTAAGTCTTCATCTGGTATGCGATTAGTAGAACGTTGTCTCATCGAATAGTGTCTCCTAAGAACGCTTCCTGTATCTTTAAGGCGCTGCACAACTTTCCTGATAGTCGCTGATGTAGGATGAGGATCATTTGGAAAGCGATCAGCAAATACACGTGCAGCTCGAACCGAATTCCGTAGAGTTTCTCCATAGATGAGAACCATTTCTAAATACTGAGATTTACTAAAAGTCGTCATGTTTGAAAAATAAATGACGTGAAATTGCTTTATAATTGAGAAAGAAATCAACTTCAGATTTAAGAACTATAATTTCCTTTCTCTCATCTGAAATAATCAGCACGCTTGTCAAATTCAAGTGACGTTTTCCCCTCAGGCCAATCTAAGCGCTCGCTGACTGAATAACCATATTCGAAATTATACTACCTTGCGGCAAACAAATCAGATCCCTCAACGACAATCCCTATCAATATGCAAAACATTAAAAAGTCAACAGATTTCGAAATATTTAATTCTAATTAACCTTCGATTAGCCATTGATCGTTAATACTTTTTTTATTAAAAATAATTTTCGATTGATCCATCAAATCAGTCACTGTAAAGCTTAAAACTCCCGCACGATAATGACGAGAAAGCGTTTCTAAATTTGTGGCCGGGCCCTTTTTCGCCACTCAAAAAAGTGCCATTTTCAACAGTGAATATCTCCTCGAATAATTAAGCTATTTTGATGAATTTTTTTTACTTGAGTTCGTTATGATCTTGGCAACAACTTTTGTACTGAACTTTTTACTCTATCTCTTTTAGTTTTTAAATTAATTTTTTTAACTTTTTAATTTCGCCGCTAGGAGCGCTGTAAGTCATCTCATTAGATTCTCCAGGGTCACTAACCTAGGGGTAGACCTTACTTCCATGACCCTAGGAGGCGCTGGTTCCGAATAAAAGCCGTGCAACGCAATTTTGAAACACCCTGTATATGAAAACACAATTAAAAAGTATGATAATTAGGATGCCGTGGCTGAAGGTTTAAGCTAAACCTTTGTGAAAATTTCAAAGAGTGAAAATACTCTTGTCTAGTTTTTTAAAGAGTATTTCCGATTTTCAAGGAGTGAAATACTCCCTCAGAGGAGTTAAAAATATCTTGTGTAAAATATTTAAGCATTCTGATGGGTTTGTGAAAAAAGCCACTATAGAAAATTTTAAATCTTTTATTATCATGTCCTGCAGAAATCAGAATGGATTGTTTTTCTTTTTTATTTTAAATATTTATAAACTTGATAGACTTACAGTAAATTATAAATCATATTAGACACGAAAAAATTAACTTTATCGTTAGTAAAAAATTTGGGCTCTTTTTTTAGGCAATAACTTTTTCTCAAATTCTGTAAAATTAAAATAAATGTAATAATAAAACATGAAGTGTATAATTTTGCCAAGTCTCTTATTGTTGGGAAAAGTCACACATTCCTGTTTAAAGACGTTACCCTTACCCTGAATTCATTTTGAGTGAATAAGCGTTATACCGCAGGTGAACACACAAACCTCAGACAGTTCTATGTATACGCGTAAGACCTTATACGGAAGATATTGTAAGTTAACGGTAAAGAACCCACAAAACCTCTAATCAACACACAAGAAGGGATCTTTTTTAATAACCTTTTTTGACCTCCAATGAATGTAAGAACTTTATTGTTAAAAGGAATGTTTTAAGAAATCATGCATTTAAGAATAATTAGATACGTTTCCCGATCCTTCTTTCCTTTCCCGAAAATATCATAACAAATTCTCTGCAGTAAAGTGCTCAGAGATTACTATAAAGGTTTGGGAACAGTTAACCACTGTTTCAATTTTCAATTTATCTAGAGCAGGCCTGGACTTGTTTTTGGGAAAGTGAGTGGCGTAACCAGAGGGGTATTTAAGGAAAAATCCTCCCTCGAAAGTCAGAAAATTTTATTGTTTGTAACTATAGAACTTAGACTTACCCCATAACACCCCAAAATTCCAATGTCCCCTTCCAAAAAACTTTCTGCCTACGCCACTCGTTTGGATTAAAATTATTTCTAAGGCTATATATAGAAACTTACAAAGTATTATAATCTTGCTGTACTTAACATTAAAACTTATGAATAACACTTAACACTGAATACCAAACACATCCCCCATAAAATGTTTTGAAATTTCTCCCTTGCTTGTAAGTATGTGTTTTAACTATATTTTATATATTGGGGACACTCAAAGAGGACCGCTCCACGAAATTTTATAAAAACACAATACATAAATAGAAACAATACATGAAATTCTCCAGGGGAGGGAGGGTTCCCCCTTTGAATTCGCTTTGCTACAGATCAGTTTAATGTACCTGACCATTTCCAATTGTCTGACGTCCCTCTCCTAGTTCCCTCCTAATCCAATTAGACCGCTCCTTAAAAAGAGGTGAGGTTAATTTCAAAATTGATCGAAATAAAGGAAAACCACGAATCGAAAATAACCTGCACTCTTTCCTCCCCTCCCCGGATCATTGTCTACGTCGTAAATAATTCTCCCACGAGCCGAGCATCAATCTCCCCTTCGGATATTCACTTTTCGTTTGTTCTCCTCCCCAGCCTCTCACATGCTGGATCGATACTTCGGTCGCTAACCTCGTTCGAAAAATGGAACGAAATGGAATGTTCGAGAGTTATCTAACGCATTCCTGGAGGGAGAGTTGCGGAGTGCGAATATTTTAAGTTTTTATTTTTTTTTTAAAGTTAAATATCGATGTCGGGATATTGACGATGGGAATGCGCTGGAGGGGGGAAGTTGAGGAGATTTATTCCTCCTTTTCTCCCCACAGACGGGAGATTAAAACTATAAGAGGTGAATTAGTTCGATTTTTCTCGGGATTAAGAAATTGATTCTAGAGACCTATCAACATACGCCAAGAGAGTCCTTTTGAAAAGGAAATATCCTGAAATATTTAAAATCTTCCTTTCGGTTTTATGTAAATGATCAATGGCTATGAATAACTAGATGTAGATTTCATTGAGTGTAAGCAACATATTAACACAATAACAATACAACAACAACAACAAGCTTACATTTGGATGGCTACTGACTCTCCTCTATTATATTACACCATGTACCAAATTTAGTAGTTTACTTTCTTCAATATTTTCTTAAAATTTGGAATTTTTGAAGTGAAACGTTTGAAGAAATAAACACTTAAATAGAGGACTGGCGGTCAAAGATACTTCAGGTGGATGTGTTATAACATAATATTGAAATACTCAAGTTCCAAACTGATGAATATTAAGAGATAAGGTATTTCATGGAATTTTTACATCCTTTCCTTATCACAAGTTATCACATTTCAAATATTCCCCTCCCTCCATGAGATATCTTATTTTTTACCCTTTCCTTAATCTCATTCTTAAAAATATCAAATTTCTTAATTTTAGTAGGTACCTCACAGCCTAGTCATCATGTTAGTTTAATACGAACGTGTAGAAATTTTCTTGACGCTAAACGTCACCACTGTTTTAAAATGCTTGTTCAGGAACGCGTAATAATCAGAAATTCGTAAATACAATAAATATGAAAAATATTTTTTAAATAAGGGCAATACGTTTTTCATTATTATTAATTTCTCTTACTTAAAAAGATCGAAGAAGTAATATATGTGTTTCTTGGAATTGAAAGTTGACGTGAGATTTTGAGCCTAACCCCCTTTGGCGAGACCCCTTTTTTATTAGTTAAAATAATTAAGACCTTTCGCTTAGTAAATTTTAAAATATTTTAATAATATAAGTAAATTTTCCATAACAGTTCATGGCCTGGTGGCGCAACGGTAGCGCGTCTGACTCCAGATCAGAAGGTTGCGTGTTCAAATCACGTCCGGGTCAATTTATTTTATAGCTAGCACAACTTTTTACATCTTTCAGGAAATATTAATTAAAAACAAGAAAGGAAGAGAGAGAAAGTTTTTAAAATTGTGATATAAAAGCTAAACTCCCTCTAACTCTTCTCACAAAAGTAGAGAATCCCTGTAATAAAATAATAAATAATAAAATAAAAAAATAAAGTAGAGAATCCCTGTAATAAATGTAATAAAAGTGAATAGATCCTTGACAAAGACATTTGTATACTTAAATAACTATAAGTTTATAATGATTGAAAAAGTTCATACACATATTTGAAATATTATTTACATCATTTTATTTCATTAAAACAAAATGAGAATGAGTTGAGGACATATTTTATTCCAATGATTTAACTTTAAAGAAACGCTTCAAAATATTACATAACTTATTAATTTAAACTCTTTGAAATTTAATCGATAAATACATTGAGAAAAATTTGGAAAACAATATGAGGAGGAGCAAAAAATTACTTTTAAGATATCAACTTCCTTTTATTTAATTTATTTTATTAGATAAAACATCCTGAATGATGAAATAACAGTTCAATTAAAATATTAAAAAAAATGTTTAAATAGTTTAAGAGAAATAATAGTTTAAAATAAAATTTTAATTAGTTTAAAGCATGTTAGATTTGTTAAAGTTGTTTTTTTAGTTTGATCATTGGAATAAAGTAAGTCTCAAACTCATTTTGGCTCAATGAATAACTTTCTTAATAACATTGTAAAATAGTACCTGTGTAAATAAAATGTAACCGATTGTTTTTATTTCTGGCCATATCTTGTAGTATCTACTTTTATAAAAATGTAGAATAGATACATTTAGATATGAAATATGCATGGATGTTATGTGTGTTTAGTTATCAAATATATTTAAGTATCTATTGTATTTAGAAATTTGATTTTAAACAAATGCATGCCTTACATTAGATACCCTATTCAATGTATGAGAATATTCCTTACTTAAATGCATAATTCGTTTTTCCCATTGCTATAGTAACTAACGTGCATTGTTATTGAAATGGATCAAAAATATGTTTTTACTGAATAAAATAAACATGTAATAAAAATTACCCTTTTATGGGTTATTCGGGTATCACATATTCAACTCATTGAACTAGAGTTTTTTTTCGATTGAATTATATTAGTTTTTAACACCACAACATGAGAAAGTTCAAAACTGCCTCTATTTCAGCGCCAAGTTCAGAAAATAAGTAACAAGGAAGACTTAAAAACCACAAGTGCAAAACTGTTACATGGAGATAAATGACATGTCACTGATGTCAAACAGATATCTTTCACAAATGTGTGACTTAGCACTTCGTTTATACCTAGAAAATCTATCATTTTCAGAATCCACAGTCATTCGTTCCAAACCATGATACGGCTGAACCCAAATAGCTCTTGGCTTTTAGCCTGAAATTATTTTTCTTCCATTAAGAGGTATAATGTAGAACATCGTTCTCGCATATTTTTTATCATAAAAGTGAAAGAATGGTATATAGGGAAGGGTAATTTATAACGGGTATACGTGAAGCATTGTTTCCATCAAATCTGCACGAAAATTCCTCCACTGTAAACTGTTTCGTTTTCATCGTATAGAAAAGAATGGGACTTAATTAATTCCCAGACACACGAAATGTTTATAAATAATCCGAAAGCGACCTCAGTCCATTCAATGTTCCATTTTATATCTCGTGTTATCGTGTTGCCATCTACGATACAGAAATTCTGCTTCGCCTGACGTTTCGGTACCTCCCATCACGATTGCAAAGGACGTTCGTAAAAAATTAGCGTGAGGGATTTCATTGTGTTCGATTGTTCCACAACAATTTCATCCGATATTAAGTGATGAGGCAGTGTGTTTCGCTAGTGTCTCAAAATAAATAGCTTTCCCACTGAAACATTTCTTGATTATCAGTTGTTTCTTTATTAAAGTGAACCATCGAAAATAACAATGGCTTCGTACTTTCTCTTAGGAACTCTTCTTATACATGGACGACTTAATTCAATATAAGAATATAATCGGCGTTCTGGTTTTTCGTTTATTTATTCTTTCTTTGGATATTATTTAGCACAATTACCTTGAAAAAGAATTAGTTACTCATTAAACTTCTTTAACAAATCGAAGATTTTTTGTGTTTGTCCCACAAATTTAAAGGGTTTTAAACCCTTCCCTCCCACTTCATTACAAGTTGTCATATTTCAGTGAACCCACCCCCATTGTAATGTCATGCTATTAAATCCAAATTATATTTAAATTTACAATTTTTATAAATTTAATTTATATTCGCTAACTGCAACCTGATAATCAGTAAACCTTTTATTAATTAATGTTAAAACACAACTAGCAGTAGCATATAAATGCCTCTTTTAACCTCGTAGCAGCGGTGGAAAAAACAATAGTAGTATTTTAAAGTGGGTTGACATCCCTTGTCACTTCGGGTCACACGCACATACAAGAACCTCCTCTCTTCAGACAAAAGTGAAACATAATTTGTGTATAATTCCATGAAATATTTTATTTTCCTTGATCATTATCCCCCTCCTACTAGAGCCATCTGTAAATAAGTAATGAAATGTAACGTAAAAAGCTCTTGATGGTTGTAAATCTTGTTTCACAGCAAGAGTAGATTTATAGCAGTGAAGCTCTAATCTAAACCAATCAGTCATGAGTAGATTTATTGGG
Source organism: Tetragnatha montana (assembly GCA_963680715.1). NCBI lineage: Eukaryota > Metazoa > Arthropoda > Arachnida > Araneae > Tetragnathidae > Tetragnatha > Tetragnatha montana. The sequence goes on from OY796685.1 coordinate 8,578,402, forward strand.
CGTCTTGAAGTCACTTCTCTCAACTTTTCAGGATTTTACTTTCTTATTGATAAACCCAGCGACTTGGTTTGGGAGGGTCGATTTCTGTCCAAAATTGTTTCTTTGAGGGGTAATTATTTTCATGGCCCCTGCTCCAGCTCACATTACAGATTGATTGTAGCCTTTTAAAACACTTCCAGAAATGCAGTATCGTTAAAAATTTCGTCCAGCTAAAAGGGGGGTCTGGAGGTCCTCCCCCAAAATTTTTTGGACTCAACATCCGGAGTTTTTGTGGTACTCCACGATGCACTTGCACTTATCGCTCCAATCGCCCCCCCTCCGCGTGGATCCGCCAGTGATCTAGGGTTTTTCACCTAGTAAATCAGCCCTTATTTGTTCAAGCCCATAGAATGGTTTGGGCTCTCCACAACTTTGGCTACGCGTTAATACACTCTTCTTCTCCTCCTTAATCCCACTACCGACTCCCACCTCGTTTGCAGACGGCATCCTCACCGACGAAACAAGTGTCCTTTACCACATGAGGAAGTGCATGCGTGACGTCCGAAGTCAAGGTTCCGTCGTCGGCCGACACAGACCCACTTTCGTTTTCTGTTTCTGGAAGCGCGTGAGTGTTGCCACTTTTGGCGAAGGAAGATAAGGCCGTCGCGCCTAATTTGAAAAAACGAAAACAAGAGAGAGGCAGAACACCAATTAATGTCCACAGAGATCGAGGGAAAGGAGTTGTTGGTTCCAGGGAAAGGTTACATGGGAGAAGTTTATTGGGTCAACTGACGGCGGGATTCATGATTCACCAGGGGAAATGGCCTTACAAGGTGGGGATTTGGGGAGCAATGGGTGATTAAGTTGTGACCGAACTTGGATACCGAGAAGATGGTTTTTGATATGATTGCTTGTTCGGTAATGAACAAGTTGAAGAAACCGTTGAGAGATAGTTATGTAAAGTTGGATTAGAACTCTACATTAGACAGGCGCGGATCCAGGGGGGGGGCACTTTTCCAGACCATCACCTTCACCTTTTGAGAAAAAATGTCAAAATGTTGGGGATTTTCTAAAAGTTATGACTCAAGATCCCTTTTTGGTACCTCTGGGGGTATGGGGGTCCTCCCCCCCCCATAAAAAATTATGAAATTTGACCTGTAAAATTAGAGTTTTAACTCATTTTAAGTTCTTTTTGGGACTTTTTTTCAAACTTATGAGGGACTATTTAGGTCCAAGGGGGGGGAGGCACTGTTCAGAGTGCCCCCCTGGATTCGCCACTGACATTAGATGCTTATCATCACGCACCGAACACCTGCTTGATGAAATTTTCTTCTGGACTAAAATCTAAACATTAATTTTTTTATCAAAATGTAGAAGCAAAACCATGTAATCTTATTAAATAAAGTGAAAAATGAAATAAATTTGTTTAAAACATTTTTCACTGTGATATTTTGTTATGATTATGAAACTTTTTTTTCAAAACACGGACACGTTGTTGTTGTTTTTTTTTGTTTGACCCTTAAATTTTTGAGGTATGAGAATTTGTGATTCCATGATTAGTTTAAGCGAAAAAAAAATAAGTACAAAGAAGTAGAATTTAAAGCATACCTACTAGATAAACAAATTTAATTATTATTATCAACAAAAAGAAAAAAGAATGTAATAGATGATTTCGTACACTAAAGGGCCCTAGCCCTTCCAAGGCGAATAATAAAATATTTATACAGATATTTTTAATAATCATAACGATGTCGTGCAAAAGAAAATCGCTAAAACTACTTCTGCGGGGAAATGAATTCGAATTCTGTGAGCGATGGAATATTTCCAATCATTCCAAAAAGTTTCCCATTTCAAAAGTCTTAACAATATTTTGCTTTGGTCATTAAAAGTTCCGAAATAAAATGGAGAAAAACTCTTTAAAGGAAAAGAACAGCAAATATTGGAGAAGCAATCAAGTTTGGGCAGAATCGGAAGAAATGCAAAACATCCTGAATGGAAACATTTTCTTCTAAGACATCAATAAATACTTTTTTAAACTTTAAGTACTAATAACACGAAAATATAAAATAATTCTAGTTTTTGTTGAGAAAAAGGTGACTTTTCCCCATACCAATTGGAAATGCTAAAATGATGGTAATTGTGTTCCCACCTGTAATTTTTAGAAAAGGGTTTCAAAATAACTTTTGTTAATAAAATTTACTCAAAAAAAAAAGAACTATATTTTACAAGCACCAATTACAGTTTTTAATTGATATTATTCCCAGCAGTCTGTTTATTAATCGGCTAAAAAAGTTTATTTTATAATCTGCTAATCTTTTAAAATTACTAATTTAGTTTTAATTAAGTTTTTGAGCTGCTAAAAATAAAATTAAAAAACATATAGAGAGAGAAAACGTAAGAATTTTATTGATTACCATTGGAAATAAGAGACCATCATCATGCAACTGTTGGATTATTCTTAAGAAGTCAGATTTTGAGAAAAGATTTGATTAATAAATTTGATAATCTTATCACTGGAGTGTAATTGTAACCGTGTGCTGAAAACCTAAAGTAAATCGAATACAAAAGTAACTAAATATAATAAAGCTTTGCTTAATCAATGTGGTACATCTGCATACTCGTCTGTTTTTGACAGGAGACAATTTATGACTACCCCATTAGAAAAGCTGGAGGATAAAACAATTATTTAAAAGACGCGGTCATGTTTATGGAGTGAATCGGTTATTGATCATCCAGTTCATGCATGAATTACTACTTAAGTTACTAAAATAAAGCAGTTATACTATTCTCTAACTATTTTGACCGCACAATATAGAAAAGAGAAAAAAAAGCGACACAATTCCATCTCAAGAAATTATGCTGTCAAACAATAAAATTTGTAAACAGACAATTTTAAAATTATAAATGGATTAAACTTTAAAACGCAAAACCCCGTAAGACAACAGCTTTTTGCAAATCCCCAAGAAGAGCAACTAAATAAGAAGTCTACCTTTTTTGAAACAAAATTATTTAAATTAAATCTACTTAGAATACAAACTTATAAACAAATGTAGCAAACGCAGTTTGATAAAATAAAAACAACAAAAGTAGGGCATGATGTAGCACAACTTTAGAACGGAAATTAATTTTAAAAAATTGAATTTGATACAGACTAAGCTTCAAAACCTTTTTTTGAAGCATTTGACTTCTGTAATTATTTCGAAAATAGTATAAAGGTTTTTAAATCGACATGAAACTTTTGTATTTTTAATTTGAAAGAAAAATACTTTTTATGGTTCTAAAATGTAGCAGTTTCAAATACTAGTTCATAGAATGTTCATCCCCTTTGCTAAAAGTTCTTTTCTATGCCTCTGCGCATTTAATGTTTTTAAAAAATGTACCAAACATAATTATCGAATATAATTTCATGCGTCAAACATAACCAAATAATAAAACAAGTAGGGAATATAATTTTAATGATGCAAACAAACGTCAAATAAAATATGACATAAAACGTTTTGATATAGAGATTTAGTTTTTGCGAAAGCTTTTATTTTAATTGAAATTTTATTCACATAAAAGAACTTTAATTCCCAGAATTTTTTATTATTGGCAATTCTGCAAATTTCACAATCTCTCACAAGAGAGCTGACTCAGATAGTGACACTTGGAGTAGTAATTAAGGGCGGGAAAACATCGAGCAATACTAAACAATTAAGCCGAATTCAACGAAAAAGCTCGTTCGTTCATAAATATAACCGTGACAAACCCCACTAATTAATTCTACGTTGAAGAAAGCTTCTTATTTTTACGCGTACATATACAGGTTATAGCAGAAGATCGCGTCATTCACAGAACACCCAAATATCAACGAACGGCGAAAGTCTTAAAACTCGTGAGTGAAATGACGTCAGATAATCGAGTAGGCTAGGTTGCCACACAGGCGATAAGAATATTTACTGAAGCCCGTAAAATCGCCAGAATAGGTCTTACTCCATGATTCCATATCAAGTATTTTTAAGTAAGCCCTTGCTCACCAAGATAGGCATGCAGCTCACGAATTATATAGCTACGCAAGCATTTTGTTTACTCCCAGGTTTTAGACAAGAACACAAGACCTCTTTTTGATGAGTCAAAAGGATTTCCGCTGATAGAGAACGGAGATGAAATTCGTTTGCTACCTAACTTGGTTTTCTTTTTTGAACGGCTTGCTTGCAACATCAGGGACTGTGTTTTGGACATCACTTGAACCGCTCAAGCTAAAAAAAAAAGAGGTCCTCCTGAATATTCTAAATTCTAACCCTTCAAATTAAATCCCAAGAACTTAAAATATGTTTGTGTGTTTTAAAATTAAATTAAGAATGTAAACTTAGTTGTGTAAGCAACTTTTAAACTATTAAAATTCTTTACAGGATTGAACAGTCGAGAATCCTGTAAGGAGTAGATGTAAATTTGAAAGGAGATCACTCAGTTTTCAAACTATCATGTATATAGAATGTCATAAAATTTAGCTCAAGAACAAACATACTTTACATGAAAAATTTCTTTCTTTGTTTTTAGAATTGAAATTGAAACATATTTTTTATCGTAATTTGTGACTCAGTATTATCATCAAAATCATCATGCATAATCACGTAATAAACAGTAAATTATCATGTATAGAATGTCATAAAATTTATCTTACAAAATAATAAACAAAATTTACATGAAAAATTTATTTCTTTATTTTTAGAACTGAAATTGATACATATTTTTGTAACTCAGTATGCGTAATTTTCAGAGAAAATGTCATGTTTTGTAAGTGTGATATTGCTTTAAAGAAAAATAATGCAAATATTTTTTGCACTCAGCCCCCACTCTTAACTCCCATCCTGGTTTCACCACTGATACAGGCAAAAATTAATCTACATGTATAAAGTAATTTATCACATCTGAAAGAAAGAGTAGGGAGAATAAAATTTAAAACATTATGTAACCTAACGCATGCTCTTATATCTTTTAATGTAGTACAGATCAAGCAAAGCGTCAAGATACCTGATAGCGACGAAGTCAAAATACGAAGTTCAAAAATATTAAAAACAAGCTTAGAGGACAAATAAAAAAATACTTTTCATTAATAAGGCGTTCCTAAAATTGATAATTAAGATATAACAGCTCCGTTTGTTCAAAGCATTAGATAAAATATTAACACTTTTTAATATCTCCCTTTTGTTTTACAACATTTACAATTGATAAGATGATATAATTGAAAGTAAACAATATAAAGATAACATAGATAAATTATGTATGGATAAGATCAAAGTCAGAAAAAATGAAATAGCATTTTTACACCTAGCACATGCTTTCATAGAGGTAATATTGTTTTAAAACATATTCCAACAAACATTCCAGTGTAGCATCGTTCAAACAACTAGGAGGAATTCGTGGTTAAACTCTAAAAATGTGTTGAGCTTGACTATAATACTTTGTAAAAATATTATGTATATTTTTAAAACTACTTCCCGAATATTTTTAATTCCCTTCAAAAGCATGATTAAGATTAAATCTTCTATATTTGATGTTTTATTTCAAGACACACTTTTTTTCAAGACTTTTTTGTTTTATTTATTCACCAAGACACACGAATCTTCAAAACAATCAGTTTGCTAATGGATTATTTACTCTATTGTTTTTGATAAAGAGCTTCCTTCTGAGAGGCTTTTAAAATTAGCATAAAAACTGCATAAACGAAGAAATTCCTTTTTAAGCATACAAGGTTAAAAAATAAAAGGCAATGACCTGATTCAATGATGACCAACTATAAATTCAGGTATTCTATAGTATTGTGTCACGAACATCAGATGTTTTAATAAATTGAAAATGGATAAAAAATAAAGAGAACTCAACTTTTTTATATTAAGTAAATATTTTTTTATAATATTTTTACATAAACTAAAATATTAGAAGGGAGAAAAGTAACAAGAACCAAAAAATCACAAGGAAGAGTCATGGGAGGAGTTGCAGTTGCAGTTCAACAAGCGTTATCAGTAACTGAATATTGGGGAGACGGCCAAGGGAATCGGTATTCCTCCCCAGAAGGATTTAAAAAAAACCTTGATTAATTATTATATTAACTTACCTAAGAAATAAGTTTTATGTTACAGCACTTCCCCTTAATTTATGTTATAGTTAGAAACGATGTTATTAAAGTTTTTGTGAGTTGTCTGTAATTTTATAACTGAAAAAGGGGTTCGGCTGAGGGTCCTACTCCAGAAAATTTGTGAAAATCTCCTTTAAAATCAGGGTTAAATTCATTTTTTAATGCTCTAGAAATCATTAATTTTTTTAAAAATTCGAATTTTTAAGATTCAAACAGTGCTATATTTGGAAAAAATAATTGGTGAACCAACCTTTTTTTGTGAGAATCTATAAATTTGGGGGGACTATCCTAATATTCCGGGTATGGCGTCCCCCCAATCTCAGCACTGGGTTGGGTCCAACCTATTCTAAATAAAATCAGGTTCAAATTAGGAGGGGTATATGAAAAGGACCATTTCCCCTCGCCCCCTCATATGAATGTCTTCTTTTGCCCCATACAGCCCCCAAAGTTAAATTTTTAAGTAATATTCCTAATTAATAGGGGAGACCCGTCCCCTATTCCAAATTCTATCGAAATATTGATTGTTTATTTTCGAAACCGATTGAAACATATTCAATACTGTATTTTCTCGATCTTAAAAGTATTAACATTGAGCTGCCTCGAAAAAAAAGTTGTTTCTGAACACTTAACTTCTTTCAGTAAGTTTTCTTCCCCAGACTTCTCTCTCGGGTCGGGTCGGATGATGATAGCACCTGCGAAGGTCACGTGACCAAGCTAGCTTCGGTGGTTGCTGGGGCAACGACCGACGTCGCCGGTTGTAAGATATCCTTTTCTGTTTCGCGCCGGCATGTCGGTCAATCCCTGCTGCATGCGCGGAGAATTCCACAGGTACTGACCGTGGCCTAAATCGGGGCCCGCGATAACAAAATGGAGGATCAGCAAATTAAAGAAATCGGGAGTTGTAGAACACCGACGAGACATCTCCGACACACCCGCATAAGAGCAGGAAAAGAGAAAAGAAACATCTGATTTCGATCAATGACATCAAAACGGTTTCTTTTGGGCGCACGGATTGAAAAGCTTTCGTGACATGACCTTGAGCGACAGATTGTCTCAATGATTGTTTACCTGTTTTTTTCATACAGATATTAATGATTTCAGGGTTGCAAGAGTAATTTGAATTTAAAATACGCCAAATATAGCAAGCGTTTTTAGTAAAGAAGGTACTACCTTTTTATTAGTCTGGGAGGAATAGTGAGATATTTGTGTTAAAGTGGTTAAAAGTGTAAATAAAAAGGAAAGGTATTAAAGAAAGAATAGTTTATCAATCTCCGAAAATTCGTCTGGCCTGATCCTACATTCCTTTGGAAACAAATATTTATTTCAAGAAAAAATTACAACAATATGCAACAGTATGCTAGCAATGACTAATAACACACAAAACACCTAAAAATTAACTCAGAATGTGATAAAATCTACATTTTCCTTTTAAAAAGACACAACATAGAAATTAATATAGATAAAGAGAAGATGATACAATGACAAAATACATGATATAAAATTAACTTTAAATAAATAGCTGAGAAAAAAAGCAACGGACTTGCATTATGGTAATTATCATTATTATAAAAAAAAGTGGTTCCTGTGGTGGTGTATAAAAAACAGGGGCGATATTGTACCGCCAGCGGATGTTGATACTTTCTATAGGTGGCAAGAGAGTTCTTGAAAAATATTGCAGTTTTGAGTCTACTATCAATAAAATTTATACTTTTATACTCAGAATTCAGAGAAATTTATAAATAGAAACATTAAAAAGCATTCTATTACCTTAACTATAATTTTAAAAATATATATTCAGTTTATGAAACTTCTTAAATAATCCTTATGTATACTGAAACTCCAAAAATGTTCGTTATTTCTGAAAGAAAACTGTTTAATCTTCAGAACAAGTCAACTTATTATTTAAATAATATCCATATTTTAAAGGGAATGAGTCAACTTCAAGTTAAAAACTGAATATTTTCCGTCAAAATTTAATGCTTCCTTTTTAAAAATAAATTTAATTTCTAGTGAAAAGAAATAATTTATTTAAACTTGATACAGTTTTTATGAGATTTTCATGAGATATTTAAAAATGTTGCAAAATTAATTCACCAAGAATTGGAAGAAGAAATGTCTGAATTTTTCTAAACAACATTGGTTGAAAATTTAATTTTTAAAAATATGGTTTTGTCATAGATTATTTTCAATATAACTTTAAAAGAAAGTAGTAATTTAAAAGACAAAGAAAATTTAAGTAAAAATATTAAAGTAAATTCATAAAAGTAAATAAAACAAATTAGACACTTGTTTACTATAACTACTTAATAACGATCAAGTTATCAATGCTACCTCTTTCGTGAATGATTATGATATTCATAATATCAAGGAATCAATGCTATTAAATAAGAATAGAAAAGGGAGCCTGTGCAAAAAAATATTGCAATAGAAGTTTGAGGAAACCAAGGGTACAAAATTTCTGTCAGTGAAGTGACCTAATAGCCATTATAAAAGCTAACAACACTGTTAATGTAAAAATTCGAAATTAATCAAAGATAATTAAAAAAAACAACTGAGAACAAATTTTGTCACCTCAATTATTTCAACTTTATTTAATTTTTTGTATAATTCAAAAAATATTTTTATCTTATAAAACTCCTCTCTGTCCCTATCAATTTTGCTTGGGCTTTCGTGTATTTAAAAACTTGATCGAACAAGACATTTTACAGTCTACTTCTTTCTGTTGGTTCCCGATGTTGCTACTCTTTGGAGGGATCTGGTGCACACACCCACTAATTATTCTTCTCCACCCCTCTGTCCACTTCCATCCCAGCGGTTGGACAAACAGGGAAACAGGTGTTCTCCGGCTCATCCCTGACCCCCCCTAGCTATGGGAGGAATGGTCAAGACGGAGGACATTTACAGGTGGTTGAGAGGGTGTGACAAATTTTAAAGGCGTGTGATTCGTTGGTTCACATCGAACCAAACGAAAGGTGTCTGGGGATTTCCACAGCAGAAAGTGTATGGTTTATTCACTAAACTAACACAATATTATGTATTTGCAGGAGGTTGAACCCTACAGATATGCTGATTGATTTAACAATAAAAAGTTATGAGTCCGTTGGGGGATATTCACAGTAGGAAAAAAGTTCACGAATAAACATAACAATATAAATTAGCTGTATTCATTTTCTACCATAATTTGGGTTGTACGCTTTTCCCACTCCATGAGTCAGTTCAATCGAATTCAAAGGCACGTTCCAATGAACTCTGGACAATAACTGACACAATAAACAGTGGGGTAAGAGAGATGACCAGTTTGATTACTCGAAGCCCCAACCTTGCAGATAGCAGTAGTCGATAAAAACTGGTTTTATGGAAGGATGTGGAATGAAACCGCATAATACTAAGAATGTTTTTTTTAAAATCAATTTAATTTTTGTATGAACTTTAATTTTCAATATCAGTACTTATAATGCTGTAGAATAAAATTTAATAAAATTCAAGCAAAAAACCTCAGTTAAGTTAAAACAAAAATATCAGGTAATAAGTGCGAATCCAGGATTAAAATCGGAGAGGGAGTTTAAAAATTTTGTATTGTCTCTTAATTTTATTGGATGAGCGAATGAGTTCGTTTACAATCTATTACAAAGGATTAACGGCTTTATGGGTTCAATTCCGTTAGAGTCCCCGCTAAATATCACCCGGTTCTTTTAGACCACAAAAAGTAGAAATATTCATAAATAATTTAAAACTCCTGCATTAAAATGTTTAATTAGATCAATAACTATTCAGTTTATTAATAAAAGTCAGGAAAATTTGTTGATATTTCGATATATTTAGCGATTTGGATATTGTCGATATTTAGCGGGGACTCTAACGGAATTGTACCACTTTATGTGATATAGAGTAAAAAATACATAACTATAGGTAATACGTTATACTAAAATAAAAAAAGGTTCTACTAGCACAGAAAACATAATTTTATGTTCTTCACCACTAGGAATCCTTTCCCAACTTTCTTACCCAGCGGTGTGACGGACAGGTGTTCATCCCTAACCCCCTAGCTAACCAACAGGGAGAAGTCAAAAGCCTAGTGGACAAAAGCCAGAGGACACACAGGTGATTGAGAGGGTGGGACAAATTTTAAAGGTGTGTGATTCGTTGGTTTTACCTCGAACCAAATGAAAGACACCCGAGGGGTTCGACAGGTAAAAATCTCAAATTAAAAGAATGTTTAGAAAAGTAAACTATTTATTGGTCCTTTAAATATGATACATCATATATTAATAATTAAGTAAATATATGGTATTTACTTGCAATAAACTTTCTTGCCAGTACAATTGTTACAAGTTTTTTTATTATTCAAATTTTTTCATGTGCAATCTATTTTATAAGAAAATATATTTATTATGATTTATTTTCTTTATGCAGGATAAATGAAAAAGTAATGAAAATTAATCATGATATTTAAATGATCCTACATCTAAATAAATATTAGACTAATTATACATGCAAACTGATTGAATAGAGTGTAAAATATTCAACATTTGTGTCACATTTGCATAATAAATATTTCTGTCTAGTGAATTATTTCATTTTCTGATTTGGCAGTAGCGAAATTTTAAATCCAAAATATCGCCAAATCAGCGATAAAGGATAATATCTGATGTGAACAATTATTTCCGCTCCCTTCCAATCTCTTCACATCATCCTCGTCAGTAGTTCCGGATCGATACGGATGCCATATATGGCCACATGAAAATTCCTCCCTTCTTATTGGACTAAAAGTATTCCCGTTTTGTGAATTCAACCAATCACAGCCACAGACCATGGCGTTGTAGGAAAGGTGGTCTTGGACTCATACCATATATGGTAAAGAGAGAGATTCCTGCTTTACTAAGGTACACGTGCCATAAAAGCCGGCATCAGTTCTATTAGGACGCTGTCTTTCGTTTAGAAGTGTTCTTGTGTTCTCTGTGGATAGTTACGTTTAGTGTAAGTTCTGGTTTTTCAACTAGAATTCAAATATTGGATTATACTTCTACGTTAAAGGTGTGGGTGAGCTACAAAATATATTGAAAATCTATAAAGTTTTTAAATTATGATTATATTCTGGATACTAAGGTATTTGCCAAAATCCCGTGATTTGAAGGGCGTGTACCTTGTACCAGATTATCAAGTTTTAAAATCTTGAGTCCCGTATTCAAAATTAATGCGATATCTTTAATAATTGTGACAATTGTATTAATTTTTTAACTTTTATATTTATATTGTTAAGTGACTTTTAACTTGAAAATAAGTTTCCTATGCCTAAGTTCCCTATCTGATGCTGTATCGCCGATTTTTCATGTCAAACCACCTGTTATGTCTGTTTTGAAATCTTAAGTGTTACTATTGGCTATGATGCCTTCCAAATTATTACTTGATGCTACTACAAAAATTACTGATGCAAGGTTTCGGGCAAATTAGTGTTAAATTGATATGTGTTGGTTTATCTTTGTATGCCTATTGCTGTTTAAGACCAAGAGCTTGTTTCGGCAGCTCTATTTTTGATGCGGCTTTTGACCTGCCTATTCCTTTCGAACGAGTTAGTTTAGCTTAGCGCTTGATAATATTATAAAGAAATCGTTGTTCGCCTTACGATTCCCTTGTCGTATGTCACTGTAAAAGATAATGTGAATCTGCATCTTTGGTATTAATATTCGTTATTTGTTTACAGATCCCTCATAAAAAACAATCATGTGTGACGATGATGTAGCCGCTCTTGTCGTCGACAATGGATCCGGTATGTGCAAAGCCGGTTTTGCTGGCGATGACGCCCCCCGGGCTGTCTTCCCCTCCATCGTGGGTCGCCCCCGTCACCAAGGTGTCATGGTGGGCATGGGACAGAAAGACAGCTACGTCGGTGACGAAGCCCAGAGCAAAAGGGGTATCCTCACCCTGAAATACCCCATCGAGCATGGTATCGTCACAAACTGGGATGACATGGAGAAGATCTGGCATCACACCTTCTACAACGAGCTCCGAGTGGCTCCCGAGGAGCACCCTGTCCTCTTGACCGAAGCCCCCCTCAACCCCAAGGCCAACAGGGAAAAGATGACCCAGATTATGTTCGAGACCTTCAACACTCCCGCTATGTACGTCGCCATCCAGGCCGTGCTGTCCCTGTATGCCTCCGGTAGGACCACTGGTATCGTCCTGGATTCCGGAGATGGTGTCTCCCACACTGTGCCCATCTATGAAGGGTACGCCCTCCCCCACGCCATCCTGCGTCTTGACCTCGCCGGACGAGACTTGACCGACTACCTGATGAAGATCCTCACTGAGAGGGGCTACTCTTTCACCACCACAGGTAAGTCATACGATCCAATAATGTTGAGTTTATTAAATGATAAGTAGTGAACATGTGCAATTCTATGTGCTAGTTTCTTATTATAGTCATGGAAGATTTAAAACTAATTTTAAATTTGATGTCTGATGATCAGATAGATGCTTGTAAACAGTATACATAAAATGTAATTATATTTATGTCTAGCATGTACTAAAAGGTATATTAATTTCATGTATAATAAAACATTTGGTATTTTTAATCATACTTGTAGCTTAAGTTTTTAGTGTGAAAATTAGTTATTATGCAAATTGAGAAACATTAAGTAATAAAGTTATGTGAGGTGAATAGTTATTAGAGTTAATGTTTGTTGCTAAACTTGAACCTTGTGTGTGTGTAAAGAAATTAATGATTTGTTATTCTTGCAGCCGAAAGAGAAATCGTGAGAGACATCAAAGAAAAGCTGTGTTATGTAGCTCTAGACTTTGAACAAGAGATGGCCACTGCTGCATCCTCTTCCTCCCTAGAAAAGTCCTACGAACTTCCCGATGGGCAGGTTATCACAATTGGAAATGAAAGGTTCCGATGCCCAGAAGCCCTCTTCCAGCCATCCTTCTTGGGAATGGAATCCTGCGGTATTCACGAAACCACATACAATTCCATCATGAAGTGCGACGTAGACATCCGTAAAGATCTCTATGCCAACACAGTATTGTCTGGAGGTACCACAATGTACCCTGGCATTGCTGATCGTATGCAAAAGGAAATCACAGCCTTAGCTCCTAGCACCATGAAGATCAAAATCATTGCCCCACCAGAGAGGAAGTACTCTGTCTGGATCGGAGGATCCATCTTAGCTTCTCTATCTACCTTCCAGCAGATGTGGATCTCTAAACAAGAATATGATGAATCTGGCCCAAGCATTGTCCATCGTAAATGCTTCTAAATGACTTTCAAATTTAAAGTAACGGCTGCACAGAACACTGTTCTTCTTCCCCAAAGAAATTTTTAGTTGACTTTTCTCTGGTAAAGACTGCTGCAACAAAAGGTATTATGATTTGTACAGGTAATTGGTTCCTTTTAGAAATGCAAAATTGCCAAGCCCAAATTGTCAGTGGTCACATGCCGTGCTACGTGATTGGACTCGTACAAATTTTACTTGCTGCTGTACCAGTCTTTTGTCTAGATGTATTTATAAATTGTGTTGTATACTGAGTTTAAATACAGGCGTTTGTTTACTCCTTGTGTAATATTTTGTTGTCAATGAACTGTCACCATACACTTCATATTGAAGGTATTCAGGCACTTTTTAAGTTAACGTTAATTGCATCAGTATGTTGGGTTTTTTAATTGAAAGCTATTGCTGGGGTTAAAAATTAAAATTGGAGCCATAATTGTGGTACACTTAAACCTTCTCATTCAAAGTAAAACAGTTTTAATTAAATTAAGCATTGAGGGTGCATTAATCCAAGAGAGCCTATTGAATTGTTAAAAAGATAAATTAAGACTCATGGGTTTGGGTAATATGAAATTCATAAAAATTGATCATCAGCAACACTAAAGTTAAGATGAAAACCTAAATGCAAGTTATGGAGTTGAAGATCTGGTCCAGGATGAGTTAAGGTAAGACATTTTATATTTGATAACATCACAGGTATAAGTTTGAAAACTTATAAAATTACAAATGAGTAGATTGTAAAAGAAAGAATATTTAGTCATAATTGGCTTATTACAAAAACATATTTGGCTGATAGCAAGGAGAAAAATTGTGGAGTGTTATCAAGTGAGCTGGCAGAGAAAGGGCTGCTGCCGAGCCACAGGGTAAGTTGACAAGTGCAAACATTTTCTTAATACCTCCATACATGCATGGGCTAAATGAAATTTTTTTTATCATTCCTGGGTAAGATTTTAATGAACTAAAGAATTGTTATTTATATTTGACACTTAAGAAAAGTTTTTAACTCATTATTCACAATTTGATGGAAATTTGCCCCTTGAAAACTGGAAATTCACTCCTTTTGGGTGTGCAAATTAATTTTCAAATCCAAGTTAGGGGTGAGCAAATATTTTGACTTGAGGTCCATAGAAAAATGCAACTTGCATTCTTCTTTTACACATTACCTTATATTAAAAACAAAATCCCTCTTGTTGCCGTTCAAACAGTTCCACACATCACACTATTTTAATATCACTTGGTTGTCATCAGCCAGAAAAAAAATTGTGGAGGGGGATTTCGATATTTTGGGAGTGTATATGGGGTAGTTTTCTATGGTCAAAAAAAGGAAAACTTCATAGTTTTGGCGGGGATACCCTCTGGCTATGCCCCTGGAGAGAAAGTTAAGGAAGATAGTGCAGGATTCCTCCTCAGAAGATTTGCAAAACCTTAATTAACTGTAAAGAAATTAAGTTTTTTACATTTCAGCACCCCTCTTAAATTATGATTATAAATATTTGAAATAACTAGTGTCTTACGAGCTTGAAAATTATTTATAGCTTTATATTGAAAGCAGTGGCGGATCCAGAGGGGGGGGCCATGGCCCCCCCCAAGAAACCTTAACAAATAGCTTAAAAAACACTTTCTTAATGCTAAAATTCAAAAATTTTCTGGGGGAGAACCCCCAATCCCCCCTTTAATATTTTGACATGCGACATCTCTTTTAGAGTTTTTTCCTTGAAAATTCTTCCGCTTAAAAGAAGCTGTTCTCTTTTGGGAAGTTTTAAAATAGATGAATACTATAGTTTAAACAGGCGCATTTGCAAAAATTTTCTGGGAGAGGACCCCCAGCCCTTTTCAAAATTTGGCATCTATTTATAATTTCATCCTTGAAAATTCTGGGGTTTACATGCTTTCAAAATGAGCTGAAACTTTATTTTTGGAGGCAAAGTTTCAAAATTTTTCTCGGGGGTTACCCCCCAGACCAGGGCCGGATTATCCAATAGGCAAAGTAGGCAACTGCCTAGGGGCCCATCGTCAGCTAGGGGCCCCGTCCCCAGAGGGTGGGTGCCCATATGTTTGAATTCAGGAAGGGGTCCAAGAAAAATGTTTGCAAGTACTAAGTAACTATTTATATTTTTTTCTAGCAGTAACTAGACTATTTTTATGAGGGGTTGGTTCATAACTATTTCAAAGGGGCCCTCATGAGTACTTAATGCAAAAATTCTTGCATAAAATACTGGAATTTCAAGCAAAAAGTGGGCGTCTAAGAGTCCTCCCCAGAAAAAGTTCTGAAATTTTATTCTTAAGAGAAATGTTTTAACTCATTTGGGTGACTTCTAAAATGAATCGCGACGGGGGGCCTGCACATAGGCCCCCTTTGCCCTTTTGTATGGGCACCCATTCCACAGAGAATTTTTCTTGAAATGTTTCTTTGAGTTAAAATAAAAAAAAATTATGCAAGTCCAGACCTAAGCAAGGGGCCCATGAAAAAATAGTCCAAAATGGTTCCACAAACTGACCTCTCGCTCTCAGATTCCTTATAAATTAGCTTAAAATTATCTTTTGCATGCTAGAAATGCAAAAAACAAAAACTAATGTTTTGAAAAAAAATATATTCTTTAATATACTTAGGATTCCTAACTTTTTAATGTTCTTTCTTCCGGTTCCCCACTTTTCCATAGTTTAAACTTTAAAGCACTGGTGGTTCATACAGAACCCCGGTGGTTCACGGTAAAAAAATTTCATTAAAATAGGAAATTTCATAATTTAATTGTAGTCCGCACATCGCGAGCAGTGGTGATGTTTTTTTTTCAGTTCCCTGTCAATCCCCTTGAACTGCTGCGAGTAAATCCGGTATCGGACGTTGTTCATGGCCGTGGACTGCATACTATCCCTATACATATTGTTAGAAGAGTAAATTTTTAATTTTTTTGTTCTTTAAATAAATTCTATAATAAAAAATACGTTCATTTTGATTTGTTTTATTTTTTTATTGAATATGGTTTGGTTTAGCTAACGTTTTATAACAAAAAATTATTGAATATGAGCCTTCTTATTATGAAGCTTATCAGCTTTGTTATTGAATAACAAGCTTTCTC
Source organism: Tetragnatha montana (assembly GCA_963680715.1). Taxonomy (NCBI): domain Eukaryota; kingdom Metazoa; phylum Arthropoda; class Arachnida; order Araneae; family Tetragnathidae; genus Tetragnatha; species Tetragnatha montana. The sequence continues at coordinate 8,594,844 of OY796685.1, forward strand.
ATCACTAGCGGATCCAGGGGGGGCTAGGGGGCTTGAGCCCCCCCTCCCAAAAAAAATGAGAAGTTTTACACTAAAAATATGGAATTTTATGCACCACAATGAGTTAAAACCCTGTTATTTTAAGGTCAAATTTTCAAAATTTTTATGGGGGAGGACCCCCAGACCCCCTTGGTACTTGTGTAGACCCCCTTGTACTTTTATTACAACTGTATTTTATAATAAGTTTGTCAAAACGCAAAAATTTTACCATAAAATCTATGTCCGAAATTCTGATGAGGCAATAGGCAAACCAAAACGAGTTGAAAAAGAGTGTTTTTTTTATTTAAATTTTCTAGGGGAGGACCCCTAGAGCCCCTTAGTATTTGAAACTCTATTATTACAACTGTTTTATATTAAGTTTGTCAAAACACAAAAATTCTACCATAAAATTGATATCCGAAATCGGATGAGGCGTAGCAAAACAAAATGAAAAGTGGGTTTTATTACTTAAATTTAAAAAAAAAAATCTGGGGGAGGACCCCCAAACCCCCCTTTTAGTGGTTGGAACAGGATAATTCACTACCTTTTCCATATTTAGATAATCAAGAAAATACAATTGGATTATGAAAATTAGCCTTAGCCCCCCCCAAAAAAAAACAAATCCTGGATCCGCCGCTGCATCTCACTGTAGTAAAAGCATAATTATAAATAATATTGCGATGTGGTTTTAAAACATATTTTAGAAAGGAAAGAGTAAGAGAAAAGGGGCTCCCGAGAGTGCATTGCCTAGGGGCCCGGACATGGTTAATCCGGCCCTGCCCCAGACCCCCTATCAGTTTCTCATGGTTACTTATTTACTATTTTCTCCTTGAACTTATTTCTCTCCTCTCCTTTTAGGAGTACAAGAAAGTTGCCCTTTTTAGGTGTTATCCAATGGGTACCAAATGTACAAAAATTGAGTAAAAAAACTTCTATAAGTAGCCAAATTTCAAAAATTTTCGGGGGGAGGGCCCCCAGACCCCACTTTTGCTTTCGAGCTAGTATTACCCGATGAAATCTTTTTAACTTTAACAAAGTTTAGCATTTTATTTATGTTATACTCGGAAAATTGGGAGCCAAACACCTCGCTAAACGTAAGTATTGTTATGCCCCTACAAAAAGGTTTCATCCCCCCCCACTTTCTAAAACAATGGCACGGGCCCTAGATATCCTCTAAGTCAGTGGTTCTCAACCTTTTTCACGATTGTACCCCCAAAGGAAAAATATATTTCCCTGCGTACCCCTCGCATGCAGTTGCAGGTAGTGGTTGAAATATCACCTTCGTTTAAAGCATAGGTTCCCAAACTTTTTGGGACCACCGCCCCCTTTTCAAGAAGAAAAATTTCCACCGCCCCCTTACATATTTTTCCCCTAATTTGCTTACATTTCGTAGAATTGTATACCAGCATTAAGTTATGAAAATAATTCAATTTATAACCCAGTGAAATACAACTTTGTAAAGAAAGCTATTATGAACAATATTCAAAAGTTAAGTTTTCTATGCACTTTAAAATTTAGTTTGAAACAGTTAGGATAATAATTCAACTCTACCTTTTTTTATATAATTTTACTCAAAAATAATTATTTATCTAATTTTGAACATACTGACCCCTCTTGTACCCAGGGCGTATGCCCCGTTTGCTACCTCCAGAGTATATTTTTGAACCTACGTCTGAAAATTTCCTGCTTCCATCTTAAAATTACATAAATTATTGATACTATATCAAACTATATGTAAAAGGGGGTGTCTGGGGGGTCCTCCCCCAGAAAATTTTTGAATTTCAGCTTACTAAAATGTGATTTTAAGCTACTTTTACAGGATTTTTGAATACTTGGCGTACCCCTTAAAAGCTCTCGGCGTACCCCTAGGGGTACGCGTACCCCCGGTTGAGAAACACTGCTCTAAGTTACTATAAACCCCTAAAAAGCTGCTTAAAAGCAAGCACTCTTCAAAAAAAAATTCTGAGGCTCTGAAAATTTCGAATGTAATACCCTCCGACTCTGACATGGCCCCCCCCCCCCGAAAATCTGGTCTGGATCCGCCCTTGATTGAAAGGGGGTCTTGGAGTTCCCCCATGGAAATTTAACACTTAGAAGAACTAGGTATACATATTAAGGATTTTCCAAACATCATTAAAATCTTTACGCTTCCATTGGTGTTGTGGTGTGGTTGGAAAAAAAATATGCATTCCTGTACATGCCCAAAGGAGAACGAGTGACACCTTCCATTTTGTCCCGTATATTTGAATATCTAGTGGAGCAATACAAGCAAGGCGAAGATAGTTTTGAATAAAATTCTAGTTTTATTTTACGATCAGTGTCCTTTGTGTTTTGTTCATAAATATAGCAGTCCCACTTACATAAAAATTATCAATTCTAAATGCTGTTAGATCAATCCTTGCGGTGTAAAAAGATCCCACTTATAACAACAGTAGTGTCAGGGAAAAAAAATCTTTTTAATTTAAAATATTTTCCTAAACCTGATAGTCATAGTTGATGTGCTGCCATCTATTATTAACCCTGTAAAATAGATCAGGGCTTAAGAATATAACAAATTTTAATTCTTAAAAAACATATTACTCTGCTCATTTCCCAATTACAGAGAGAAGGGGTTGAGAAAGTAATTCTTCTCCTTGTAGGTGGTCAGTGTAGCCAGAAAAAAATTTTGGAGGGGGGACATTGGAGTGGGCGAGTCGGCCAAATATTCTATTTAAAACTCTTTTTCTAAAGTTGAAAGTAGAGAAAAATTCAGACATTTATAAAGACAGTGAAGCTAATGATTTTCTTTCCTGACCACATTAAGTTGTTTTCCCATAAAAACAGATATGTACCACTTTTAAGCTGAATTTAAATATGTAAGTTGTTTTTCTCCATCACACCTGCATGTTTTGTTTTGCATTTCACATGTAGACCTGATAGTATTCGACTAACTTGAAGTGTAAAGGTTGAAAATTTCTTCCATATATAGCATTAGAAATGTTCCATTAAGTGTCCAGAAGTAACCAGTTATCAATTAGGTGCAAGCACCACCAAGTTGTTAACTTTATTTTCCTTTTATTATGTTAAAAGTTTGAATTTAACATTCTGTGAGTATGAATGTTTTTATTTGTAAAAAAGTGCTGACTTAATAATGGGCAATACCACTATTTTTAAAAAATTTGGTTCAGATTGCATACACATAAATATACCTTCAAAAATTTTTGCTCTGCGATGCATACTTTTTTTTTAATTTTCGCGGGGAAAAGTTGTGACGTACTTCCATCATATACAAACCAGTCGCGTATTGCCACCGACTGGCGAAACTAAGAAATCATTGTTATGCAGATTTTGCCTCTTGTTAATTTGGATGGCTTTGGAAATATTTTAAAACACTAGTAGAAATAAAAATATAACAGTATTTTAAGAATAAGAATATTTTACAGACAAACTTAACATTTAATAAATTCCTTAGATGTATAAAAAGAGACGAAACTTACATAAAGTATTACTTTTATTCTTATTTATTTTCGTTTTACTAGTGTTTTAAAAATACTTTTGGAGCCATTCCAAGGTTTGGAGCCATTCTAATTAACAAGAGGCAAAATCTGCATAACAATGATTTCTTACATAAATAAATAAAACACAAATCGGGATGAAAAACCAAGAAAACTGCACCTAAGGCATGCAATTTTGGTGTTATACGATGTATTTTTTGGTCCTTTTGCATTTCCGTCGGTCTTTAAGGGTATTTCAGCTGGGAAACTTTTTAAATGCATTTTTGTGCCTTTTTGATAGAAACAAAGAATATCGACAAGTCCAAGCAGCCAAAACGAGGTTGTTTGTATCGGATGGAAGTACGTCACAATCGCATCAGCCAATGGGAAAACGATTTGAGTAGGGCTCAAATTCCGCGCTTTTAAATCTTAAATAATTAAGAAAATATTTTCATGCAGAAAATGGAATTCAGAACAGTTTTCTTCATAGGGTGACGATATTATTATTCATATTTAAAAAATAGTGGTATTGCCCATTATAAGGTAAATTTGGCTAACTTGCTGATTAATTTTAAATAATAAGAGTTAGAGGCATCAAATAACATTAAAATTCATAGACATTTTAATGCTATCTGGTTAGTAGTTGAACAACCACCAATACACCAGATCATCATGAGAAAGAAATATAAATCTATAACACCATCGGCCCAGTGACAGAAACTTTATTCTGCTTATTGAATTGTGTGTGTGAATCGAACTGTGGAAACAAGTAAAGTGGAACTGATTTGTTTTATCACCGTTTGATTGACTTATAAATATCGTTTAAGATAATGTAGAATGCATACTATGATACTGAAGAAAATTTACTTCCAGAATACTGTTTTTACAACACAGAATCTTAGATTTTCTCAATAGTGGCAACTGCAATGGCTACTAATATAAACATCTCAATTTTTTTATTGGAGTAAGTTTTCTTCATAAACTGTTGATTATGCTTTAACCCTTTCAATCCTAAGCTTTCCGAGATCACCACTGAATCCTATGAAAAATTTAGGGTGGCTGAAGCTGAAAGGGTTAAAATGTGTGTACTAAATATTCAATCCCCTTTCCAAAAATATATTTAAATAAACTTATTTTGTTAAATGGACATAAACAAGATTAAACCTTTTCATTCACTAATAAAATTTTTATTACCTTAGATATAACTTTCTCTTAAAGAAAATTGCTAGGATGGATTTCTCTTCATGGAAAATTTCCACCTTTGCAGAGCAGTAGCTTAAGAACTGCTGATCTACATCATTAAACTATAACTGTTACTCAATTTTATTCACATAATTACTACCATCTGGAATCCTAGGGAAATTATGTACAGTTTTAATTTTAAGATAAAAGGAAAACAAAAAGTACATAAATAGGATATTGAAAAATGTTTATTTACTAGTTACAAGTAAAATAAAAATTTGTTGAAGTTACAATCATAGGCCATCACAAGGTCAAAGACAACAAATGAGAATTTTTTAATACAAATGACTATGCTCTAAAACTAAAAAGCAGCCCCACTTTCAACGAAATATGAAAGTTAATGTGTGGAATGATTGAATGTACAATGTTTGAAACAGAAATGTGCTGAACCATTATACAACGAATTTTTTTACTATCAACATCCTTTTGATCGTAAGCTGACATTTTTACAATATGAATACGCAATACTAATGTAAATCTTTAGAATTCACACAATAATTATTTAATAATCATTATGAACACTGTGGAAGATAGAGTTTTTATAAGCACACTTCATATCATTATGACCATTTATGGAAAGAAAGCTGCTCATGAAATTAAAATTGTTATAGCCATTAAGAAAATGAACCTGACAAAAAATACACATGCGAGACTTAATGGCCAGCTGGTGTAGTTCGCTTAGCATTTTATACATGCTTGGCACACGCAAAGTAGGCAACAGCATGCAGTTTCAAATCATATGAAACTTGCTTCTTAGTTTATGCAACAATTAAAAATTTCATTCAGTTGCTTTATACATTTTTTATTATCAAAAAAGTGACTTATGAAAGAAAAATTAAATGATATTACAGTTTGTAAACTGAAGCTCTTCCATCATTTGACATTACTCCAAGTCAGGAAGTTCTGAAACAAAAACCATCTGTATAAACAATTTCATTTGGATCTGCACACTTTAAATTGAAGAAAAGTTTTTATCTACACAGCAATTTCCACTTAATGTGATAATAGTAATAAGTAATTCGATAATAATGCCAAGCAGTGTAACTAGAGTATTTGCTTTAAAATCCTAATTATGCACTACACAAACTTGGAAAATTAAAAGGAACATTATTTTAGTGCACTAAGGCTGTGAAAGAAAAACTGCAATTGCCATTAAAGAGCTTGATGATAAAAACTACTGGATTTTTTTTCAAACAGAAAATTTGCATGGAGTGTTTGTTTTATGGACACAGGAAAAGTGCATATTATTAAAGATGATAATAATTAAATGAATAAAATAAAAATAGATTTACATAATCAGTCTTGTTATTTGATTGCCACATCTTGTATTGTGAATAATTTACAAATAATAACCATATACAATTGAGAATGCCAGGTTAACTTTAACTATCCAAAAGAAATGCACAGAACAAACAAGCAATTTAATTTTAAATAATCATACCTTCATCATCACTGTCTACAACTTCATCTTCCTGTAAAAAAGATCACTTTTTGAATAAAAAATACACATTCATTGCTCTTTAGATATCATTAATTGGGGCAAGGTATCTCCACTTTCAAATCAAGTTTATTTAGACACATATGCCAATTTTGCAATCAATGCAGATCTTACCCTGTTGCCAGATATCGGTTTTTAAACTACATCTGACAAAAAAAAAACCCCTGGGCCTCATTTCAACTTTCTTAGACTTAACCGAGTAAAACAACAGTGTGGTAATGGACGTTTAAGATTAAGAGTAATCATTAAATAGCTAGTTTTTAAAAAATCTTAAAGGTCGATATCATCTATTGACATTCTAAAAACGCAATTACATACTTTTTTTTAGGAACATAGGGCTCTTAGTACAGATACAAGGGATCATGGTTCCCACTCTTTGAAAACATTGAAAATCAAGGACTTTTCAAGGACCACAACAAAATTTTTCAAGGACCTTTTTTCGTAGACAATTAAAAATTATAATCTTTCTAGAGAAATTGGAGTTGTTTTTAAAATGCCTACTGACTCCAACTTAATTTTATACCTAGTTTGTTCACTTGCGGAACTGGTGTAGAGGGCGTTACTATCATAATTTATGGTTTCAAACATTGCCATTAAATGCGGAAAGGAAATTTAGATAAATCAGCAAAAGGCAGCTGGAGTGGATTCAAAATTCAAGGACTTTCAAGGACCTAATTTTAGCAGAAAAATAATTCAAGGACTTTCAAGGACCGTGGGAACCCTGGGGATGCTTTTTTGACTATGCAGATGTTACCTACACAGATGTTAGTTTATACAGCAACCCTAAAGCACACCAAGATATTTCCAAAAATCTTCTAAAGTAAATTTGAATTGAAAGTGGAAATACCTGGTTCTTGCAGCAAGGGAGGGACTCTGTTTGAAATACAGAAATGTTTACTTTCATTGCACGGATTGCACTGTTAAACCTATCCTTAAGTGACACATCATAAGCACAATGGCAAAACCATAAATCTGCAAAAACCAAGTTGCTAAACATAAGTTGGCATTCATTTAATTTGGGTAGCTCTTTTGAATTTTAGATACACTAACAGGTTTTTTGGAAGAGTATTAGTTTTTAGTCCAAAAAATAATTGCATATAGTTGAATATATGTTAACTCAACCTTGACAAATTTGCAGTTTTGTCATTGTGCCAAGGATATGAAACAATAGTTGCAACAGCTAGTTTCCCCATAAATCAGTTTAGCTCCAATTAGTTAATTCATAATTTGATGATTATTTTCAGATATAAGTAATGTGTTTCTATTTGTAGTACTGTAATACAAAGTAATATGCATGTATGAAATTAGCTTTTTTCATTTACTAACACTAAAAAATACTATATACTAAAATTTAAAAATTGCTTTCAAGACTACTGTAGTTAGAAAAGATAATTTAAGAGCTTTTCAGAGGCCACTTCCTATCTAGGACAAAAAAAGTTGTTGGGTAATTGTACCAGTCAGGCAGTTGATTGTAGAGATTTCGAACCAGATAAAAGATATTAGGAAGGAAAACTCTCAGCCTTAACATTTATATCAGGTAAAACAGTGTCATCTTAGCTGAATGTAGTAATTAGATCAGTGATTATCAACCTGTGGTCTTTGGGACATTTTCGAGTGGTCCATGAAATAGGATATTTCAAGGACCACTTAAAAATGTTGATATCCAATATTATATCAGCCTTTTGGTAAACTTAAGTTTTAAACAACACACTTTAGGGACAACATTAGAGTCTTAAATTAACACTTTGAAAGTTCCTTGTGTAAATATCTACATATATGTTTGTAAATCTGATTTTGATTATTTAGTGAATGTGGTCTGTCACTTATTTAGTAAGGGATCTAGAGGTCTTTAGATGTGAAAAGGTTGGAAATTACAGTATTAATTATCATACAAAATACTTACATAATTCAGGTCTGCACCTTCAGCACCCCCACCCATTTTCCGCATCATCTGTAAGCAAAGAAAGCAAGTTAAGACATTTAAGATTTTGAATAATCTTTTAAACATTTTTATTTTTACATTTTAATCCATTATATATATAAAAACCATTTAGCTGCTTGATTGAATTTTACCAAGCAGATCTTTATACTTGTTTTTTTCTCATAATTTTAAGCAAATAGTCTGGAGAATTAAGATCCAGTTAAAAGTGCTCTTTAGTTATAAGTTTAACTCTTTTAGTCTTAGACAGCCCAAGATTACTGTTGAATCCGATGGAGAATTTGGGTCAGCTAGGAGTAAAAAGGTTAATATCAGGATTGGAAAAACCCCATTTTTTTTAAACCGATTTTTCCTTAGCACATAAATATTTCTGATTGTTTTCTGTTATGAATGCAGTGAATAAATAATCAATTAAGCTAGGGGCCGTCCATAAATGTCATTTTTTTTGCCCATTTTTGACCCCCCCCATGTCACAAGTAACGCTTTCAATCGATCAATATGTCTAATACATAGAGTTGTAAAATTCTTCGGTAATAATATTTTGTAGAATATTCTCCTAGAAGCAACTAAAATTATTTTTTTTGGATAAAAAAATCTTAGAAAAAAATTCTGTTTTTATTATTTTTGGTTGATTTTCAGTTTTGGAGGATGTGATGTCACAACTTTTAAAAACTCCCCCCTCCCCCTTGTCACAAACTGATTAACCCCCTCCCCCTCCTCTGAGCATGACATCATTTATGGACGGCCCCCTATAAACAAAGTGATTTAACTAATTTATTAATAAAAATTAATTCTATTTAATTTTAAAAAGTTAATATTAATAAACCATTAAGGTTTTTTATGTTTTAAAAAAAATCTGGTTTTTATAGCCTGGAAAAGACATAGTAGTTGTAGGTACATTTTAGTGATAAAGTTGTTATAAATTTATAAATAAAACCAACTATAGGTTTTTACAATGGATTCAAATATAGGATTAAAAATCTCCTATTGGTGTTTATATTTAAAAAAAACAAGAGTTACTTTTCAAAGCATTAAAAACCAAATGCATATGTTTAAATAATACATATTTAAATATACAGTACTCAATGAATTAAAAAAATACACAAATAGGCTATTTATAAAAAAATAAATACATAAGAGCTCTTTAGAGAATTAAAAAAACCCTGGTTTTTATTTAAAACTACATTTCCTTGAATTTGAGCATAACAAATTGTCACAAGAAATCTCAAAATGATTAGAGAAGACCCCATTAGTTTGCACTATGTGCAACTGATGGGCAGATATTCTTTTGCAGAAATAATAAATTATACGGGTGTGAACTGTGAACATTTTTATATGTTTATATTAGCTCACATGATTTAACAGCCAATAGTTTTCAGTTACTAATTTTCAAATGTATTATCAAAACAAAATCTCTACTGAAACAGATGATCAACATGCAGCCTTTTTTTGGTTAAGATAAAATACTTGTAATGAAAGAAGCAATTGTAACTTGAGTATTTAATATATTTATTTGGAAGTATTAATAATATGGAAAACATATTACCTCTTCAAAGTCAGTTCCTTCATTTTCCTCTTCTGAATCATCTTCATCTTTCCATTTGTTGAAATCAACTTTTAGCCAGTGGAACTACAAAAAAAAGAATTAACTTCTTTTACAAACAAGGTTATAAGCAGGGTGTGAAAAAAAATTAAAACCCAACCTTTGTGGTTTTTTGTGTGTGGACTTATACTTATTACAGCAGGAAAAAATTTGAGTGATAAGTTTTATAATTTTTAAGATATTAATTTAAGAGTAAAGCAAAACTTTAATTGGAAAAAATGTTTTAAAGTTTTTTTGTTTATATTTTATCATTTCTAAGTGATAAATAGGGCATTATTAATAATGCCAAAAGCGAAACATGCAATGTGATAAATTTAGTGTTATTTATCACATTGCCCGTAGCATATACATATTGTAAATAAAACCTGGCAAAAAAATTAAAAAACTTATTAAATGAAAACCTGTACAGAGTTCAGTACTATTGTCAAGAATACATCTATATGATTATCTATACTAATAAAATAGAAACCCGGAAGTGCCGGAAACCCCCGTTGTTTCTCCGCGTTGCCTGTACAACGTATGTGATTGGTCCAAAGCTCTCTTCTCCTACTCTCGGAGTGGTTAGGATTCGTCCTGTCAAATATCCTAATGCTAAAAATCATCGGGATCTAGGGGTAGCCATTTTCTCTTTGAAACCTGGCAACAACCAAGGGACAACAACGTTATTCTCATTCTTCGGTCTGTTTACATTATTCAGTGAAAATTATCTGTTTATATCGAGACTGATTTGACTTTCGTTCTTATGGATTTTAATAGCATTCTGTGGCGGGGATTGTATAAAGCTTTTTCAGTTATTGCTTTTTATTTCTCAAACGTACTTCTCGGACGCCGATTGTTAAGCAATATGGCTTTGGCTGTTTACATCCGAAGATGGCTGAGAGGCGGCGAACGTTTCCCCCCTTCATTTTGCTTCTTACTATTCTGATTTATTACTTTTGTTCCGTTTTTTGTGCATAGATTTCTTTTTTATTCTATTTAACTCTGTATTTTTTGTTATGTTTGGCTCGATGATGAATTCATTAAGTGCTTTGTGTTATCCTGAAACTGATTTTCATTTTATTCTTTGAATCTTACTTAGTAATTAAGGCTTACTTTTCTGTGTGCATTTTTAACACTAAGAAAATCTATGTAACAGTTTACATCAGTTTGATTACAGTTGTGCATTTTTTCCACACTTTCAAATTCACCATAGTTGCTTTTGTTTTTAAAGTAGTTTAGTCTTATTTTTGTTTGAGAATTGTTTGTGATTAGTCACATAATTACCTAAAGTTATATAAATATTACATTAGTGGCATTTCATACACTTTTTCTTAATCATTAGCTACTAAAACAGCTTGGCAATATTCATCGGGAAAGATAACAATTGAACGGTTTTGGTTTTGAGGCAGATGAGGCTTCCTTTTCTTTTAGGTTGTTCGTCCATTTGTTACACATAATTTAAATTGGCACGGCTTCGATAAGAGTCCTCCAGCCGCCATATTTATCCACAGCAATATGCTTATGTGTCATAATTGAGCTTATGGCTAAACATGGCAGCTGAAGGACTAAGCTGTGCTTTAAATTACTCTGGCTTTTTATACATTTACTGATTTTTGTTTAATTTTTAGAATAGATTCATTTAACTGTTTGAATCCATTTTTATGCACGGTAATGCAGAGGGCCTCTGTGTGGTGCAGTCTATGTAATGCTAAATCTGTTACACCTTAACTATTTTTTATTAGTTACACCTTAGTTATTTTTTAACAAATATGACTTTCCAACTATTTTAAAGTGTATGAGATTCTGTCAAAGGAACTTAGTATGGGCGCAGCCCGTCATTTATGTCTGAGCAAAGCCGGGATAGCGCGTGCGCCATAGGTATAAATATAAAGTTTTACTGGGCCCGGGCAACGCCGGGTCTAGCGCTGAAAGCGCTAGTGATATAATATTTTATACCAATTGCGCAGGTTTTATTGCATTTTCAAGGGTACAAATTAATTTCAGAAGTACAAATTTAGTTTATTTAATTGTTGATTTTTTGCCCTTCATTTACCTTGCACAATATTGTTTAATTTTATGATATTAGTTTTTTTGATAACATTTCTCTTCACATATTATATTGTTATTTGCATTAAAAGACTTGATTATGCAAGTTTTTAAATGAAAACCCAGGGTGTTTTTGGGTTTGTGGGCAGGTTGAAAACTCTGGCTATAAGGGATAAAATTAGGAAGCAAACTGCACTTAAGTTTTAAAGTATGCTTGATATTCGGCAAAATTCATTAGTCAACAATTTCGTAAGAGGGAAATTTGACAATTTTTGTGATCTTATTTGATTATAGTGAAGTGGAAACTTAAAATTGAAAGGAGTATAAGTGGTGCTATTTAAGTGTTTCTACAATAAGAATATGAAGCAGTTTCACTAAGTTTTTTTTTAGAATGCAGATACAGTAGAACTCATTATCCGAATCATTTTCAGAAAAAAAATTAAGGAAACGTACTGCAATTCACAAATAATTATTCTGTCTACGCGTGCTAATGTCCTTCTCTCCAGCAAGCAATGACTGTCATTTCCAGTACAGTCATTCTGAACTAATGAATACTTGTAAGTGTGCTTAACATGTAAATGTGTGTTGCCTTTTCATTTGATTAATCAAAAGCTTTTTTTCTCTGCCAATACAGTAATTAAAATAATTTTTTTTCCGTAACAAAATACAATTACCCAAATGGGGCCTGGTCCCAATTGATTTGGATATTTGGAGTTCTAACTGTACTGCTAATAATTTAAAAATGGATTAGATTTTAAAACTGAATCAGGGGTGCAGATTATTAATTTGTTATAATTTGGGCCCCATTTTTAAGCAAAAATTATAACAAAAGATTTTGTAATACATAATTTGTTTGCTTTATTTAGTTAATTTCAATTAAAGTAAGTAAATAATCATACCTTTTTATCTTCTTTAAGAAGTCGTTTCCAGAATGACTCTTCAGATTTGATTAATACAAATTCAGTTGCTCTATCTCTAACTGAAAACTTGGATTCCTATCAAATAAAGACAACACAAGTTTAAAGAACCCATTCAGGATCAAAGCGACATAGTTGAAACAAGTAGTATTATATACTTTTAACATAGGTTTATAAATAATACCCTTTTAAACAAGTTTTTTCATTGAATGTAGTTAAGAATTCAGATCCATGTAATTCTAAAGATTTAAAAAAAATGATAATACATAATACAACAATGCGTGCTGCGTGAATAATATGATAGATGACACGCGCGCCGCTCTAGTGTTGCCACAATACCATGCTTTCACCACCTAAAGATTAAATTATGATTAACTTTCTTGTACTTGGATGGATTTGCGTACACTGAAATTTCAGTTTTTAACTATGAAGGGTGTTTCAAAAGTCCGCTTCACTGCTTTAGATTTTATTTGGGACCAAAGTCTCCTAGGGTCATGAAAGTAAGATGCACCTTTAGGTTAAGTAACCCTGCTGAATCAATTGAGATGGCTTGTCCTTAGTGGCAAAATAAGAAAGTTAAAAAAATAAAGGAAATTGTTGTCAATATCATGACAAATGCACAGAATAAAATTAATAAAAATATCTTCAATATTCAAGGAGACTTGGCAAGTGAAAATAGAAGTTTGTCTAGCCACAGAAATGAAAAAAGTTCACATAGTTGCAAGTTTTTATGATTTTTTTAGAAATTTATCTTTGTTTAGCTAAAAAATGAAGGCAAAAACTACATAACACTGAAAAACTTGCAAATTTCAGGGATAAGATTGACAAAAAAGCAAAAAGTCTGGAAAACTGCACAAACATTTTAGCAACAAACTTTTTAATAATTTCAACTAGCAAAAAAAACTGAAATTGCTTTTGATACTTCACCTATTATATTTTAAAACAATCTTGTTTTAATTGTTCATTTTTACAAATGACAACGGCTATGAAATACAAAAATAACTATCAGTTTTTTATGTAGCTCTCTGAAACATGTCTCGTATCATATGCTGAAGTTTCTTTTCTTGCTTTCATATTCAAGGACGAGTTTGAGTAAAGATGACATAAGTGTGATCTTATATATATATATATATATATATATATATATATATATATATATATATATATATATATATATATATATTAATATTTCAGCATGAAACTAACCATTTTAACAATGAACAAATTTTTATTTACCTGGGATATATTTGGGAGGATTTTAAGAACTTTAAATGCATAAAACTAGTCAGTAATAATATTAACCAGATTAATATCTATGTGAGCTCACATGTCCTTACTCAACTACGAGAGGCACCACTGTACTTCTGCCGAAAATCTGTGGAGAAGCATCTGTGATCCTACTTTGGTAAAGAAACCCTTAACACTTTCACTTGTGAAATAAGTTTACCAAACAACCCAGCTGGTTAGATTACAATGAAAACCCAGCAAATGTAAAGTAAGACCCTTTCCATTGGTAAATAAAACTGATGAAAAAAACGTAAAATTAAAGGGGTTGCCACTTATCTCGGGACACTTTGTATAAATGGGTCTCTATTGACAACCAGATAATATTATTACTGGCTTGACCAGATAGTTGAGTACAACTCACTGGTTGATACAGTAATGTTTAATATAGCTGTGAAAAGGAAGCCATTTATGTACAGGCATAGAAATATTCACAGCATTTACAACATTAAATATGTCCAAAAAAGGAAGTTTCTTCTAAAATAATAAATCATTCTTTGGGTGTACAACAGGGGTTCACCATTTTTTAGTAAAATATAATTTCTATACACATATTTCTTCCCAGAGTTGTGTTTAGTATAAAAGCAAACAGCTCAATTTCTTATAATGATGGTATACTAGACAGCAACTTAAGTTGAGCCTACGACGTCACTAATAAAAGTAGTTCCCATCGCGGTGTCTGAATTTTGAGTAAAATGAAGAACGTCAATTTAAAAATATGATTATTTTGCAAAACTTATGTATATATAGCAGGGTTGTTACGTTTAAAACAAAGCAAAAAAAAAAAAACATTGTTTTAAAACACATGTACTTTATTAGTAATTCTTTTTTCTATGAACAGATGGCATTAGTATATAAAATTAGTATTTACTTTCAACTGTTTTATTTGATTTTTTTCTAGAAAGTTATTTAATAAAAAATACAAATAAACTTGTTTAAAAATCATATTTTGACCTATAATTGACCTGTTCTTTATGTTTTATTTTAATATTTTAAACGATCAATGCTGCTAATGTCGTCAAAATATGCAATGAACTGAAAAGGACTAAAATGAATATTAATATAATAACTTATGAATGTTCAGCTCGTATCTTAAACCTTTTAGAAAAATATACAGTAACGGACCCTTTATCCGGAAACCCGAAATCCGGCTCGCATTCAAAAAAAATTTTAAAGAATTTTTAATGAGCAAATGCTGCTACGACACGCAATGGTTGCGTCGCGCCTTTTGTGACATCGTCTCCGTGAATGAGTTGGCTCCATTGTCCCTGCCTTGCCACCATGACTGTTTAGCCTGTGGGGTATAAAAGACCCCCAAGGCGTGCAGCTTTCGGGCCCTTCCGAACTTTTACGAAGGCCGGAGAAACGCGCCTTTGCGGAGTCCGCCGGCCGCGGAGTTGTCTGCTACTCCGCGAAGGGGCGTTTCTCCGGCCGTCGTAAAAGTTTGGAAGGGCCCTTCTCTTCTGTTCTAATCTTCTCTTCGCCTCCTGCTGCTTCGCTATCGGTTCTGGGACGACCCACGTGCTTCGCCGGAATTTTTTTGCTGGATCCTCTAATATTAAAACGGACGATCAGAACAACGCAGACGATGTTAACGCAATTTTAATTCCCGTTCATATGATCGGAAATTTAGATTTACGAGAAAGGAAAATGATAGTAGGGACTGGGAAGCGGGTATTTTGGCTTTACTGCGTCTTTACTGGCGTTTTTTACGGGCCGGACCCAAAAACCGGAAAATTCCGAAATCCGCGACGATGTCGGCCCCGAGCTTGCCGGATAAAGGGTCCGTTACTGTATTGACATTTCTAATGTTAAAGCTTAAGTTGTTGACATAGTAACATATTTCCAAAACAATAATTTTACTTCAGCCAAGCTCTAAGAAACAGGTGCTAAAAAGCTCAAGATGGCATCTGATGTCAGGGGTAGCTTTGTTAATTCATTTTCAATTTTAAAAACTTAATTTAATTTTTTTTAAATCATGTTTTTTTTTTTTTTAGAATTTCTGTGTTGAGGGTAAAAAAACAAATAAAACTTCAAAGTTATATTAAAGGGGTAAAAAAGTATATTAAATGTGAAATTAGAGTATCAAAAAAATTCATGAATCAAAGAAATTTGTAGTTAAATTGAAAATAACCATAAATGCTTTAATTTCAGGGATGTGATTGGCAAAAAGGCAAAAAAGAGGAAACCCAATATCTCAATAAAATGAACATGCAAAGCACAAATCCATACATAAGGCAACTTACAGAATAGACAATTAAACTACAGCATAATTAAATTTACTCTATTTTTATTCATTTGTGAAAGCAAAGTAAATTAAATTATTTTACTATATAGACAAAACAGTACATTATCTAAACAAAATTTTCATGCCGCGAGAGCAATATTATGAGGAAACAATTATACCAAATCATTTAATAGTTGTTTCACCTATATAAAAAATTATTTTCTCTAACTTTTCATACACCCTATTATCTGCACACCTTGTAATTCTTTGTTTAAACCCTCAAGTTCAAACCATAAATTTCTATTTGCCTTCTTGCAAACAACAAGAAATTCCTATAATATTTTTTTTAATTTGCCAGTTAAATATTGGACACATTTGAACAGCAAAAAGTGAAAAATTTTTCCCAAAACAAGCATTTAAAGCCTAATAGGTTATTGACCCAAAGTAAGAAAAACGCGATCACGAACCGTCTGTCAAGTTGTTTTTTCTACCCGCATCCACGCTCGTCAAACTGCCAACTTTACAGGCAAACGTCCAGGAAAAAGCGTAAAAATTATTTTTTTCTTCAAAAATTTTCAGAATTGCGTGAAAATTAAGCTTCATCCGTAATACAAACCGAATTTCTGTAACAATTACGGACATTCCGTAATAGCTGGCAAGTATATGCGTACTGGGTTCAAGAAACGTTGCAACGAAGTATATTAAAATTTTTCTTTTTAAAATCAGGCGACCCTGTTGTACTATGCATATGCAAATTACTTAAGGTGAGAACAACTTTTAAATACTTTGTAGGTATTGGCTTGACCAGATCATTATATATAGCAACACCTGGTTGATACAGTAACATTTGATATAGCTGCAAACATGAAGCCATTTAAATCTGGCATAGAAATATTTACAGCATTGAGTATTGAAAGCAATTCTATTTAAGAAATATTTAATTTGCACTAAAAACACAAGAACTTTAGCTACTTCTTAAATTACTTGAGGTGAGAACAACTTTTAAGATCTTTGTATTGTAGGTACTGGCTTGACCAGATCATTAAATAATGGAACACCTGGTTGATACAGTAACATTTGATATAGCTGCGAACATGACGCCATTAAAATCTGGCATAGAAATATTTACAGCATCGAGTATTGAAAGCAATTTGCCAGTACAATAAAAGGACAATTCAAAGAAAAGGGTACTACCAGAAGTTTTTATCAAGAAATATCTAATTTGCACTAAAAACACAAGAACTTAAGCTACTTCTAAAATTACTTGAGGTGTGAACAACTTTTAAATACTTTGTAGGTACTGGCTTGACCAGATCATTGATACCAACACCTGGTTGATACAGTAACATTTGATATAGCTGCCAACATGAAGCCATTTAAATCTGGCATAGAAATATTCACAGCATTGAGTATTGAAAGCTATTTGCCAGTACAATAAAAGGACAATTCAAAGAAAAGGGTACTACCAGAAGTTTTTATCAAGAAATATCTAATTTGCACTAAAAACACAAGAACTTAAGCTACTTCTAAAATTACTTGAGGTGTGAACAACTTTTAAATACTTTGTAGGTACTGGCTTGACCAGATCATTGATACCAACACCTGGTTGATACAGTAACATTTGATATAGCTGCCAACATGAAGCCATTTAAATCTGGCATAGAAATATTTACAGCATTGAGTATTGAAAGCAATTTGTCAATACAATAAAAGGACAATTCAAAGAAAAGGGTACTACCAGAAGTTTTTATCAAGTAATATCTAATTTGCACTAAAAACACAAGAACTTAAGCTACTTCTAAAATTACTTGAGGTGAGAACAACTTTTAAATACTTTGTAGGTACTGGCTTGACCAGATCATTGATACCAATACCTGGTTGATACAGTAACATTTCATATAGCTGCGAACATGAAGCCATTTAAATCTGGCATGGAAATATTTACAGCCCCCCATTGAGTATTGAAAGCAATTCTCCAATACAATAAAAGGACAATTCAAAATGCCAAATATATCTATATCTTTAATATCTAATGTTTTAAATTCACAGAACAAAAAACTGGTACACTTGTTGAATATCACATACATTTGTCTTAAATTTCAATGCTGGCACCTTGTTGATGCCTCAGTGTTGAAATTTACACCAATTTGAGAAAGAGTTGCACTCCTGTCACGTTTAATGATTCTCTTCAGTCGTTATTGGTCCCATTCTTTCAAGATCTTTTTCAGGTCGCATTGATGTCAAATGAGATGTTTTAGGGAATTTCAATATTTTGTTGGCTTACAGGCAAAAGGCACTACAGATAGACCACGAAGTTGAGTTGCTTGGGCAACCCCCCAAAAACCGGAATCTCTTCTTTTTTTTAGCTACCCCGAAGCGGCGAGCTCCCCCCGGGTCAGGAAAGGTCAAGCAACTGAACTTCGTGGTCGTACTGTAAGTCACTTTTTGCTCAACTACTTTGTAGAAGGTTATGCCAAATTTGGCGATCATTTTACCATTGCCATAAATTTTTGTTGGTTGATTGTTATAAGCGCAATTCTTATACAAATATTCCGCAAGAAAGTATGCAATTTTGTTGAGAAAAGGGATAGTTATAATTTATTTTTTCTTAACCTTTTACCTGCCGATGTTCCCAAATGGGAACATCACTTTAGGGAATTTTTTCACCACTTAATTTTTTATGCAGGAATTTGATACTTGGTAGCAAGAAACTCAAAGATATGAAGTTATTTTACATGCAAAAGTTTTTACCGTGCAATTTAATCCTTTTTGTGGAATTTATATCAAAATAACAGATTTTTGGCTCTTCCAAAAGTTGCACAAGTTTCAATTTATGATAAATTTAAATAAATTTAGTTTTAAATAATTATGCTGTGTTTAGGTAGCTTAAGTACAAATCTTTTCAATTGGCTTGGAAGAATATCTCCATATTCCGATTTTGGAGAGTAATTACCAATTCAACGTATATGTTCCCAAATGGGAACATCGGCGTTTGGGGTATAGTTTTTGAGGGGATTTTCATAACATGTAAAAATTCAAGCTATTTCTTATTATCCTTAATTTTTTTAATCTTTTCTGTCTCAAAGGATATAAACAGGTTAATCATGATGTTTTAAATTTTTAAATCTATAATTTAATTTTTTTCTCCTGATTTATGGAGGAATAAATGCCAAATCTTTATAGCAGATTCCTACTTTTGTATATTTTTCTAACTCCCTGACCGATTAATTTTCAGTAATTATTATTATGAGTTATGCAAAGAGCATATTTGGAGTACTTCTGAGGACTTGGGTACTTATTTTGTTCAAGTTCTCTTTTTTACAAAGAAATTTTAGGTATAAATTTGAAAAATTTTGAAAATAATGAAAAGTTTGTACATCTAAAAACACTTTTCTAACGTAAGTTGGATGTAAGAGATATGTTGTTTAGTTTAGAATCTTCTATGAGAAACGCAGCTTTAACAAATCAATGGAGATAGTTATGATTATCACTTTTGAAAGCTAATTAAATTTGAATGCAATTCATGGATTTTATGCTAGATATCCAGATAGAACAGTAATTAAACCTAATTTTTCACCCAGAAAGATAACTGCTTAGCTTTGAAACGCATGGGAACATTATTTCGTATTTTTTATACCGAAAAATTACCCATTGTGCAGTAAAAATGTACGGAAAAGTTTCACGCATGTAATAAATATGTAAATTTTTTCTTATGAAAATCTTTAAAATTTTACCCAATCGTCCAACTATGGGAATTAAATATGAAGAAACAGTCCAATATGATAAAAATGTTCAAAATTATTGAGTAGAAACCTATTTCAGTAGTTTTACTTCAATTAATTTTGAAATATATGCCTTTTGGAAATCCCCCTAAAAACTTCACTCCAAACGCCGATGTTCCCAAATGGGAACATCCTGAAAATCCTACTTAGGATTTTTTTTCTGCCAAAAAATGTCAAGATTGGTTTTAGTAATGATGAAACAAGCCATTTAAGCCAAAAATCAGAACCTTAAATTTGAATTGCGGCGTTTAAAAGGTTAAGTTTCTGATTTGATAGCTTGATAAACATTTACCTTTTAGACATCTTGTGATGGTCCGAAAACTAAAGCAAAAATTTAGGAAAAGCGCCATCTATGAAGGGGCAAATCAACTATATTTTTTGTTTCCAAAATTTTTTTCCATCCCATAAAAACGAATAAACATTTTAACTGTTTCACCCCTTTTAAAATTTATATTAGGAAGTAAAAAATACCTTCTGAAATTTAAAGCGTGAAAAAAGAGGAATATTTGTATAAGAATTGTGCTTACAACAATTAACCAACAGAAATTTCTCATATACACTATAACTAGGATGGCAACGGTAAAATGATCTTACGGAGTAGTTGAGCAAAAAGTGACTAAGTGCCTTTCGACTGTAAGCCAACAATTTAAAATCCTCTTTTGTAATGGTCATTCGGGAAAATTCAAATTATCACTATATACAGGGGTAGGAGCAACTATTTCACTAAATATAGGACATTCTATACAAAAAATATAGGACAAATATAGGACCCTCCGGAAAAGGGTTAACTATATTTATTTACATTTTTCCAGATTATAACTTTAAAAACTGATACCTCTCAGTGAATTTAGACTTGATAAACAATAAAGATATGATTTTCTTAGATAAAACTAAAAACATTCATTAAATGTTCTGAAATGCAGATTGAAACATAACACAGGGTGACTCAAAACTCATGGGCAAAAATGATAGAGCGATAAAGACAGATCAGATCGAAATCAAAAAATCAAATTCTGCCCAGGCCTAGTGGCCCAACAGGCGGTTTCTATCTCCGTTTCATTAGCCTTTGGGCCTGGGGTGCTAATTACTTCCAGGCTGAGTGGCTAGTCTGACGCTGGACCCCCAGTTGGGCTGAGTTGACCCATGACCAGCTACCCAAGCAGAAGGCATCGAACCTGGGTCGGTAATGCTCGTAGCCAGGCGCGCTGACCAACACCACTGCGGCCATGATCAGATCGAAACTACTCGAATATAATTCAGAATTATCCTTGAAAATGGACCCTGAAGCAATTCTAAGGTGCTAGAGTACTGATAAAAATTGCCAGAACCAATGTAAAATGAGTTATTGTGGGGGCAAACAATTGGAGGCAGAAATAAAATTATTAACTTATTTATAAAAACTGTGTAAAGTTTTTAATCTTAGGCGATTGTTTTCAAGAAGAGACAATAATTTTCTTGCTTTTTTGTTCTTAAACTTTGAAGATGACCTCTTTAGGACAAGAACTTTACACGATTTTTATAAATAAGTTAAAACATGATAATTGTCACTGGAATTTTATTTTTCTACTACTATCAACCATTTGCCTACTTTTCCATTTCACCCATTTTTCATTACTTTTGTACAAAATTTATTTTAATGCCTCAGGATTGCTTCAACTTTGGGTCCGAGATGAGAAATATAGGACATATAGGGCATTTGCAAAAATATAGGACAATATAGGACGTTTTTTAAGGTTTTTGGAAAAATATAGGAAATATAGGATATATAGGACAACTCTGACCCCTGTATATAGGGGTTTTATGGTGTGAATTTCTTCCAGGCATACCTTCAGACACTAGTTGAACCTTTGCCACGTTGATTTGTGGCACTCTCTACATGCTCACAGCGACCCTACGCGATTTTCAACAGGTGTATCAGATTTTTCTTGGCACTTCAGTGTAATATTGAAATAGTAACAGTATTTTGTTCCAATATTAACACTAGGTATATAATATAAATGGTTAACTACCAAAAATAATGGTACTTGTAAGTAACTAAAGGTAAAAATGACTATTTTAAAACCACTATAGAAGAATTTCTGGTGTTTCCCTTCTTCAACGTTTTATTTGTTCAATTTCCGACCCAAAAAATTCAACAGTTTTTACTGGTTAAAATTCAAATATGTTAAATCTTGACACAGAACAGTGTTGGACCACTTCGTATTGGACGTATGAGATGCGATGGCGACAGAGAAGGGGTTAATGGCTCAGTTACACCTATGCCCAAAACACCAAATAAATACTTACATCAGGTTTAATTTCTTGGAATAATTCAAGAGTAACTTCATGTTCCTTATTTTCAGTTCCTCCAGTTCCTCTTTAAAAAAAAAATACAATACTTTAGAAATTAAGGACATTTCTTCAATTACTTCAAAAATTAGGGGTACTACTGACTTCACTCAAAATCACAGAAAACTATCAGAGTAAGAAACTTTTACAGATTAAAAATAACCCTCTAGTTCAAACCATAAATTTCTATTTGCCTTCTTGCAAACAAGAAATTACCCTAATATTTTTTTTAATTTGCCAGCTAAATATTGGACACATTTGAACTGCAAAAAGTGAACACTTTCTCCCAAAACAAGCATTTAAAGCCTAGGATATTGACCCAAAGTAAGAAAAACGCGATCGTGGACCATCTGTCAAGTTGTTTTTTCTGCCCGCATCCGCGCCGTCAAAAAGCCAACTTTACAGGCAAACGTCTGGAAGAAGGCATAAAAACGATTTTTTCTTAGAAAATTTTCGGAATTGCGTAAAAATTAAACTTCATCCGTAATTCCGTAGAACAGACCGAATTTCCGTAACAATTACGGACATTCCGTAATAGTTGGCATGTATGACATAGTGAGTAAAAACTAACAATACCGGAAATATATTTTGTCCTTTTCGACTTTTATTGTAGGATTCAGACAATCTTCCAACTGAACTTTGACATAGAGTAGATTTCTTCGTTGAGCCCAATAAATTGGTGGTGGTAAAAGCCTAGAAGAAAAAAATAATAAAAGGTTGTATCATCCAAACGGGTGATATTACAAAAAAATTACACAATAGAAATACATCAATTAATGATATCTTTTTCCTACTAATGGCAAGTGGAAAATATGTACCATGCTTGGTTCTTACGTATTATCCAGCTGACTATTGACTAACAGCAATCTTCAGATTCAGTGGCAGAGTCTATGATAATTGGGTAATGCCATGGGTGCCACTCTTCGAAAATTGCAAAATGGAACTATCTTTTTAATCATTTTTCCCCAGTCTAGCAATTTTTTTAAATTGGAAAACTTATAAAATATATGAACAATTAAATAGGTCCTTAAATTTTAAGTTAAAGCTGTATCTCAGTCAAACAGCCTTATTTGTGGGCAAAGTGTGCAATGTAAGTACTGAAATTTAGTACAAATCACTTCCGGTCATTCAGCTAATTTTGAGTTTTGTAATAAACCCGAGACGGAATTACGTTCACGGAACTTTTGGAAAGACGGAATTCCGTCCCCAGGACGGAAGAGTGGCACCCATGGGTAATGCATACTTGGATAATGTAGGAGCACACGCGCACGCCGAGCGCAGCTAGTTTTAGAATTTTGCAGAAAATATTTTGAAATAATTTACATTTTTGGTAAATAAATTGATTTTTTCTTGCTGTTGTTGCTTATGAAGCATTATTACAGTATTTAGGTAAACAATAAGACTGTCATTATGTTTTTAAGTCAAAATTCAAACTAGGGGCACCAATTAGTTTGCAGATAATATTTGATGGAATTTTTGTGTGCAGAGATTTTTTTGTTTTATCCAACTATACTATGGGGTAATGCTCTTAGGATTCAGCTGCATGGTCGTCAGGATAACACGAAAGTAAGTACCAAATGCTTTAATCAATCTATCAACCCCCTCAAATGTGCAAGGATGCAAATTAGCAACAGTAAGTAGGTACAAAATATAAGGAAATGATTGAAATATCACTTCAAACTACAAATATACTAAGCACTAGTCAGCAGGAAAAAATTTTCCTATGTAATTCTGGCTAATTTGTAGGTATTTTTACTATTGATAAAATATTGTTCACTAGACATAATTGCATTCAATAGACCCCACTTAACAGGTATATACTAACTACCAGTGGGTGTCTGGCCATCATAAGAAGCTTGCAGGCCATAGAGGAATTTCCCTTTCAGAGAAATCTATATAATGAACAAATTGTGGACATTGCCAAGGCCGTGATTTTGGCACATGGAGCGATTTAACTCTACTTCTATTGGACACGACACCAACCAACCAACTACCAGTGGTCTGCCCAAGACAATTTTACTTCCTTTTTGCATGACTTTCACAAATTCACTGTTTGGGAAAAAAGTACCTTCAAAAAATACAATTTTTAAATGCAAGTTCTCTAATAACCTCATTAAAATAAGCATAGTGAATAAAACTTTCGAAATTGTGAAACTGTTAGCAATTTCAAACTAAATTATCTCTTGTTTTTTATGCTTAAGTAGGTTATGAGGTGCAGTTATTTTTCAACAGAAAAACAAATTCATTGAATAGGGAATCCAACAAATAGTTCAAAAAATTAAACAGCAAAGAAAAAAAAAGGGTTTCAATAGAATAAGTTGGAATTACGATTAGAAAAAAAAACAAATAGAATACAACCGATGTAGATGAAGTAAATTTATAGGTACAAAAAAAGACAAATATTATATTCATTAGATGCTTAACACACAATGAATTAACTAAATAGGCGTGTGTTAAGAAGATATAGATGTAAGTAATACTTTCACACCCTATTTATATAGTATCAAGGCGATGCAAATTTCAAGTAAGGAAATCTTGATTATTTCAATAATTAAAAAGTCAGGAGAGGATCTTGATTGCGAGTAAAATACATTCTGCAGGGTATTTCCCTAATTTGCAGCAGTATACGCCATGCACGATACACACCAGATTAAGAACCGAAGACTTTTGTAAAACAAAACTATTACCTGTTGTCTCCCATTTTGACAAAAGTTGTTTTCTAAATAAAACTAAAACGACTAGCCTGGATTTTTAAGGGTGAAAATGTAATAAATTCTGATATTTCGGCAAGAAACCGCTAGAAAGCCGACATGCGCATTGAAAAAGGAATTGAAGGAGCTGTTGCCACATAAGTTTAAATTTGAGCTATTTAAATTTATTCACAGAGAATCCCCAATTCTATCCCGAAATTTGTTGTCCAGCGGTAGCTTTTAACATTCACACATGCGGAAATACATCACCCTTGTTTAAATGTATTTAAAAAAAAAAAAAAAAAAAAAAACGTTTAATGATTAAACATTTTTTTGTTTCAAAATTTAAAATGTTTAATTAAATCATGTTAAAATAAAATTTTCCACCCTGTAGTAAAAATAAAACTACTATGTAGGTTTTAAGCTTATTTTCGATTCCTACATGAAGAACGCAACAGTGTACCGATCGACCAATAGGAGTGTGCTTTAGCTCCTCCTCCTTCAAAAAAAAGAGACCACAAACCACAACAAGAACACGCTTTTGGTTTATGCTTTTTTGTTTGTTCAAATACCTATTTTTTTTGTTATTATGATGGAGAATGAAATGGAGTTCTCTTCAGATACAAATTTCATTGAAAAAAGAAGATTTGGTAAAAGCAAGACTTAAAGTTAAAGATAAATATGAATTTATGGTGTGGCTAAAGGTATTATGATGATTACTTCTGAAGTTTTTATCATTCATTTTTAAAGTGAATTCATCATTTGAGCAGATTGAGATAATTCAGAGTAGGGGTTTTTTTGCGATTTTTTAAATAAGTTATTACACAAAATTTTTCCTAATTTAAAAATAAGATAATATTTTTTCCTATACATGCTTGTCTCTGCATTTAGAGATGCTCAGCTAGGCATGTAGGAAGCAAATTAGATGGCAATTAAAAGAAATCATGAACATATTTTAAATATAGGGGAGAGATGGGTACCTGAAACATATTTTAGTAAATTATTTTTCTATTCAATGATATTACTTATTCAAACACACCTAATGTATATATTAAATAAAACTAATTCAAATAAGTTCCTGACTTTCATGAAATGTTCCTGTTCAAGTGACTGATTAGTTGATTGTTTGGCAAGTTTTATTTCTTATCAACATTTTGGTAAAAGGGATTTAATATTGATTTGATACTTAAACAAATCTTAATTGTAAAGCTAACATCACAGATTTTTCTTTGTGTTACATATAGTTATGTTTTAAAAGTCGCATGTAGACTACTATATAGTACAATGTGTATTTAGAAAAAAAGTTTCATTTAATGCTCATTTATATAATACTTATGAAGTCTAGTTTTCTCTTAAAAATTGCTAATTTATAAAGGAAAGTATGTGTCAAGATTTACATTAGTTGTCTGATATTATAAGCACTTCATTATTTATATTGTACCTACAAACATTATAAAGTTAATTTTCACTTAAAATGATTGTTCTTTTGAAAATTGGTCACACTGAAGTTGTGGGATGAGCGTTATTAAGCATTTTGCCTCAATAAAATTATTAAAATTAATCATTACTTGGCTACTTTCTCTTTCAGTTTATTCGGTTCAATTCCCTTAACGTTCCCGCTGAATATTGCAAAGCTTTTTTGTATGCTATACATACAGATATCAAAAAATTATACTGATTTTTATTGATAAACAGAATAGTTTATTGATTTCACTAAACATTTTAACCTATATGAGTTTGAAATTAGTAATATTTCAACTTTTTGGTGCTCAAAAGAACATTACAGTATTTAGTAGGGTCGTAAATGGAATTGAATCCCGTTTATTCATATCTAACTCTCAAATTCTTATCTTTGCATGAATATATAACTAACCCAGACAGCAAAAACTGGTCGAATACCAGTAGAATAGACGTCTATTCCACCAGTTCCGCTCGTCTAAAACTGTTCCAAGACTCATCGAAAACTATTCTATAACTCGTCGATTTCTCGTAGAAATGTCACTCCAATAGCCGTCGATTAGACTAGTCCAATAGACGTCTAATCGACGTCCTCCCATGGATCACTACGTCCAAAAGTAGATGAGTGTGGTCTTATTATGGAACAGTGGACTCCTCCAAAAGACGTCTAATAGACGTCTATTAGACGACTTTAGGGTGACCATAAACGGCCCCGCCCCTTTTTTCTTACACTACTGATTGTTATTGTTTATTGATTTAAATTAATTTTTTTCTAACTTAAACCCCTGTCAAACTAACTATTATACTTTTACCAATATTTTTAATTATAAGTAATCTTTTCAATAATAATTTTAGGGCATTTTGAATCCAATATCAATGTCATTGATTGGATTCAAAATGGCCTAAAATTATCAAAAGGTTTACTTATTATAAAAATATTAGTAAAAGTATAATAGTTAGGGTGACAGGGGTTTAAGTTATAAGAAAAAAATTAATTTTAATCAATAACAATTAGAAATCAGTAGTGTAAGAAAAGAAAACCAAATCTATTAAATTTTGTTACACTTTAGAAGTATTAAATTCTTTAAAATAACTTTAATCCCTGTTAAGTGAAATTCCACACCTTTACTGATCATTCTTACTAAGAATCATAAAAATCAAGCCTTAAAAAGTAGTCTACAAAATGAAGAAAAATTTGGAAACCTAAATAAAAACATAAAGATTTATAGATGAAAGTATGGGGTTTTTTTATTTTCACGTATTTAAAAACATTGAAATTATACACATATAAGTAAAATACGTATACATTTCAAAAATCACTGCTTATATACATATAAAGAAGTTAAGTTCATGGAATTTATGAACTTCATTTTAACAATATTTCTTCTATGAGTTCTTTTATCATACAATTTCCAATAGGAATATGTGAATACAATTCCAGGAATTACATCCCATCAATTATAAGTTAAAAAAATCATCTTATTAAGGAAAAACACCTTAAAATTTAAACATTAAAACTTTAGACAATTTTTAAACATACAGATTATTTGATACATATCCAAAAATAGTTTATGTCATTAGGGTTACAGTTTTTTTAAAAGTGTTAAAATATGAAAAGAAAATCATCTATAACATTAACTTCATTAGTGCTTTTTTAACAATTCATCAAAAGTTGAAGGCCAATTTTCAATTATATTGTTTTAGTGACAATGCCTTGAATACTGAGATTAGTTGGAAAAACTTAAGCACATTTAATTAACATTTCAAGCCTATACTATTGTATTATTCAGCTAAAACCATCAGGTGTATCACAGGGATGTGATTGACCAAAAGAATATACATGAATACACAAAGTTGATTTGAAACAAAGCATGATATAACATACAATGCAATAAAGGTGCATATATTTTTTTTATGTAAACCTAAGCAGCACAAATGTTTCAGATTCGTCCAATTTTGTCATGTATGGCCAAATTTCACATACTTCTATCTGCAATTACGTAAACTTGACATATTTGGTAGGAGCTGTGCCACTAGGGAAAACAATCTTTACTGAAAAAAAAATTGCAACATTGTTAAAGTATGAACTGGAATTAGTAGGTACTTATCAAATTAAACTGAGAATAAATCTTGATAATTATACTTTATTGGATACCTTCAACAAATTAGATATACATGTCAATGAAAAAAAAAACATTTAAAATTGTTTACTCTGTTGGTTAAGATATTTTACACGTTTTTTATTCAAATAATAATTGATTTTCAAAAGTTACCCAGAATTATTTTTAACTAATAAGTAAAACAGCATAAACTTTTTGATCGAATAGCATAATAGTTAATTTTAAAGATATTATGGTATATTTAATATTCAATGATGAAATATAATTTATAAATAAACGAGAAATTAAACCTACATTTTAGGATTGCTGGGAAATTTGTGAAACCTTTTTTAGGATTTCCACTTCTCGGTATACCGCAGATTGCACATTTGCATTGAAGACCTTTAGATCTAGAAAAAAAGAAAACTTACTTACTTGTAAACTTACTTACATTAATACAGTAAAACAAAATATGGAGATAATCTAATACAAAAGTACAAAACTTACCCAGAACTTGTTCTGGCAGATGTATCAATTGACATGTTACATACATGTTCTTACATGTTACAGGAATACATGTTAGTTTCTTATAAGAAACTAACATGCATTAATTAAAAATAAATGAAGCACAAATGTCCACGGTATCTTAAGAAGGATCTTTATTAAATTAACAAGTCATGTTTTTTACCCATCATAAGCCCAATAATTCATAAAATTAAAAACAATCAAGACATCTCAAGTTTTATAAAATGTAGGGTTAGACTTCAGTATGTCCTGCCAAATATTGCCAAGCTGTTTTAAAATTTAAGTATTAGAAAGATCTCAATTCAAAGCTAATCAATTAAAATATCTACAATTATATCAATGAAAGTCAAAAAAGGTAGAAACATTCGAATATTTTTCATCTAAAATGACTAAGCAATATTAAACAGGACAGTCTACATAATAAATATAGGGAATGATGAAGTTTGCAGAGTTATTGGTACTTTAAAATAAGCCAGACACAAATCTAGATCACTGGATTTATTGATAATCTTTCACTGTTAATGTTAAAACATAAAACAGTTGCAAGCTTCCTGCTAGTTAAGATATTTACATTTATATCATCATATAAAATACTTACAGTTAATAACTTTCAGCAGAAAACAAAGTTTTAGTTCCCATTTTCTATTTAAACATTTTAATCACAAAAAACACAGTTTATTGTTTACAACTTTACATATCGTCTATAAGGCCTGCAGTAAACCTTTAGAGAGAATTCTCGCATCAGTAATTTATTCAACTAAGATGTAATTAACACCCGTAGTCTTTACTGCGACAATCCCTGAGCTGCATATTAACATTAATATATTATTTTGAGTATACTTTTTACTGTTTATAGCGCTCAATAGTGTGATCCACAATGTAAACAAAAGCTTCGACTTCGCTTAGACTCGTTTCCTCGCGGCGGCTTTGCCCTGTAGATGTAGTGAAGGGAGGAGCTAAAACGAGTAAACAAGCAATCCTATTGGTCGATCGGTACACTGCTGCGTTCTTCATGTAGGAATCGAAAATAAGCAGGTTTTAAAGACCTGTGGCGTGGCCCACGAAGCCTCATGAAGAATCCCCCAACCCCAGCTTCAGAGCACTCCGAAAATTCATTTTATGTAAAATATATTTAGTACCTAATATAAAAGTTTTTCAAGTAAAAAGAGGAAAATGTAATCTCATTATCTATCTCATTGGGAATATATAATTATTATTTTCATGCATACTTTTTGTATATTTTTCTTCATCTTTTTCAAATAAGAACTAATGATTACTTTCAAAGTGAATATCAATGTGTAGATTTCCTTCTGAACATGGGGTGTCATTTAGGGGGGGGGGCGGGGGAGTAATTGCCCCCCCCCAAAGTTTCTACTTTTATGTGAAAAATAGCTGCAAATCCCATGAAAATGTTGTAACTTCCACAAAGAGCATCGTGTGTCTCAAAAGAAGTTAAAACATTACTTTTGAGGGTCAAATTTCGAAAAACTTTCTGGGGGAGGACCCCCGGCCCCCCTCTATACTTTGACTTTTATTACTTTTTTCCCTTGAAAATCCTAAAGTTTACAAGGTACTGTTCTCTTCGGATGTAACCCTCAGAGCTTCAAAATGAGCCGAAACCATAGAGTGCTGAAACACTATTTTAAGAGGCAAATTTCAAACATTTTTATGAAGGACTAGATACTAATTGATAATGTGACTCAGTGTGGGGAAAAAATACCCCAATTCTCAGTAAACAAAAAATATTCCTGAACTAAAGAGTGCACAGTAGAAATCTGCCCAACCCTCTGTCCAGTCCCTTAAGGAGTTCCATGCCTAGCATGTTCACTCCCTTAGTTGAATGAAAGGCAAACCACAGATGAGCTTCTGGGTCCCAAATTGTACCCCACCTCCAACCTCCAAGGCCATTTGCACTCTGTAACTTATTTACAAGAAGCGGTTCCCTTTGGGTGTTCCCCAAAGAGTTTGATAAGGAGATAAAACAGTAGTTTAAAGGGGCGGTTTTAAAAAAATATTTTGGGGAAGACCCCCCAGTCCCCCTCGAATCTTTGACTTTTATTTATAACTTTTTCCCTTGAAAATCCCGAGGTTTACAAGAAACTGTTCCCTTTGGATCCCATATCCCAAAGGGCCTCAAATGAGTTGAAACACTACTCTAAGAAGCAAATTTTCTGAATTTTTTCTGGGGGTGACCCCCAGAAAAAAAATTGTAAAAATCAACTCAAGTTGTAAAGCTCACAACACAAGTTGTAGAGCTCAAGTTGTAAAAATTACTCTATAGGGGGTACCTTAAAAATGACTTTGAATCAAACCTCCTAAAAAACATAAGTCTGCACGGTGTGTCTGCCCCCCAACCAAAAACTGAAATGACGCCCCTGCTTCTGAACAACTTGACATGGTTAGAATTTAACTGCAATGAATTTTAGGGTTGATTCAAGGACAGCTTATATAATTTAAACACATCGGCGTCTTACGCGGCATTCGCACAGATAATGAAATTTTTATATCGAGAATCATATAATTAATCTTACTATTAGTTACCACTTGAGACTTGAGAGTATATTCTTTACACTTAGCTATATCTTTAAAAATGTTGCCATAGTAGTGCACAAGTACTGACTGTAAATTTTTGTTTACTCTTTAAAATTAGGGGCCCCCCAAATTGTGGGACCCCTATGCCCGGACCTAGTGGGCCAAATAAATCAGGGCCAGCCTCCCCCGAAAAAATTGCAATTTCCCGTCCGAAATTCTTTTTTGGCTACCCCAATGTCCATGGCCATTTAAAATGTTTTGGAACCTCTTTCAATGGAGAGATTGTGGCAGTTGAACTGGAAGCTGAGTCAAATAAAATTAAGTCTTTACGGATTTTTGTCTCTACTAGATAATAAAAGGGCTTTCTTCACTTATTTCACTCTCCTAATAAATTAGGTAACGAATACACTACTTCCCTGAAAACAAAACTACTTTTTTGATCCCTTATGATGCCTTGGAAACGGGTTTTGACATATTTTGGAATTTTCATTACTTAGAATTTTTTATACACATTATAATAAATTTAATAATTTAGTAAGAGTCTAGGAAGGTGGTTGCCCTCCGCACTGGCAATAGGCGTAACAAAAGAGGGGAATTCGGGGATATATCCCCCGAAACTCAAAAATTTTCCTATTTAAAATAGAAAAGAAAAGGATTCAAACAACTCCAATATCCCCACTAATAATAAGGAATAAGGGTTTTTCCTTTTTTGATCATAGAAAACCACTAAAACTACCCCATATCCATTCCCTCCCGAAATATCAATATCCCCCCATGATGTCCCCCTCCGAAATCGCGGTCCCGCGAACTTAATTTGGCCTTTTAAATCAGGGATTTCCAACTTCCAAGTACTCGAGGGCCGCAATCGAAATCACAAGTCAAGTGGCGGGCCGCAAAGTAATCTGTCACCTTTTTATCCATGATATATTTTTCGGGGGTAGTGTCTTTAAAATGGAACTTATCCGGCGAGAGAAGGACGAACGAAGGTTACTCACACATATTGTAAAAGGTACTACTGTATTTTCAAAAATTTCAGAGGATATGTAAGTTTTTTACTCCTATACATTTTTCAATTTAGAATATCAATTAAAGAGGGGGTCTTCCTCCAGAAAATATAATTTCCCTAATTTTTTTTTTTCAACCTCCGTCTCCAAACCTCAAACTTATAGGACTTATTAAATAGAAAACGACCGACCACAAAGCTACTCCATAATCAAAGAGGTAAATAGGAGGCGTGTGTGTTCTTGGGTCCTCCCTCCAAAAAAATTTTAAATTTTAATATGCTGAAAAGTGTTCTGAAGCCTTTTTTTTTGGGGGGGGGGCCAGGGAGCTGGGAGCTTCGTTCATACCCCCTTCCCTTCCGGCACGGATTTTTAGGGGTTTATAGTAACTTAGAGGGGACCGTGCCATTGTTTTAGAAAGTAGGGGGGGAGGGAGAAACATTTTTGTAGGGCCATAACAATACTTTTGTTTCGCGAGGTGATTGGCTCCCATTTTTATACAAGGTCTTTTCCGAGTATAACATAAATGAAATGCGGAACTTTGATAAAGTTAAAAAGGTTTCATCAGATAATGCAAAAGGGGGTCTGAGGGGTCCTCTCCCATGAAATTTTGTGAAATTTGGCTTCAAATAGAAGTTTTTTCACTCATTTTTGTACATTTGATACCCATTGGATAACACAAAGAGGATAACTTCTTATACCCCTAAAACAGCTTTAGAAATTGGGAAAAAAACACTGGTCCGACAAATTAAAAAGGACCGGTTTAAATAATATTATAAATTAACTATTGCATTGAATGTGAGTACCAAATAGTAATGTTAAAAATTAATAGTGTTCGGCACTAGTTAACTAGAACTAGTTGCAACTAGTAGTTAACTACCGATCAACTGGTAGTTAACTAGTAGTTTAACTACTTTTGGTTTAAACTAGTTTAACTAGTAGTTGAACTACTTTTGGTTTAAACTAGTTTAACTAGTAGTTGAACTACTTTTTTTAGTAACTACTAGTTGAAACTACTTTCAAATTTTCAACTACTTTAAAAAAAAATTTGTTTAAAATTTCAAAAATATTTAAAATTTTTATCAAAATATACAAAAATTACACTGCTATTTATAACTACAATGTCATGGTAGAGTACTCAAATATACCATAACCAGAAATAAAGCGCCGTTTTGAGCGAAGCATAAAGTTTTTTGTGATATAGATAAGAAAGATGTATTAGAATTTGGGCAAAAAATAGGTTATGAAATTAAATAGACTAGTTAACTAGTAGTTTACTACTTTGGGAAATAGTTAACTACTAGTTGCAACTAGTCCCAGGAAAAATAGTTAACTACTAGTTGCAACTAGATTTTCCCAGACTAGTTAGTAGTTGGTATTTAACTACATTTTGACCACTAGTTGCCGAACACTAAAAATTAATACATGTTCAATAATATTTTTTCTCTTTCGCCGGGGGGCTCCCCTATCCCATATCGCCACATATTTCGGGTTCTGTCAAAAATATGTACTTGCTTCACCAAATGCAATAATCAAACACACTTTTTTTACAGCTAGAACTGGAGGGTGTGATATTTTTCCACCGCACACACACAGGTCCGGCGGACCAGCGAATTTCTGATTCCACGGGTCCGAGCTGTTTTTTAGTTGTCCCGGACCAGCAAACCACCCCAATTTCGAACCCTGCCCTTGCCTTAAAGGAGAGGAGAGAAACAAGTTCAAGGAGAAAGCTCAGTATATAAGTATTTTTTAAAATGTGCCTCAAAAAATAAAGGTTCAGCTCATTTTGAAAGCTTGTAAGAAAAAGAAATCATAGAATTTTCAAGGATGAAATTATAAATAGACGAAAAATTTTGGAAAGGGCTGGGGATCCTCTCCCATAAAATTTTTGTCAAATACGCCCTTTTAAACAAAAGTATTCCATCTATTTTAAAACTTCCCAAAAGAGAACTGCTTCTTTTAGTCAGCAGAATTTTCATGGGAAAAACACTATAAAACAGATGCCAAAATATTAAAGGGGGTTTGGGGGTTCTCCCCCAGAAAGGTTTTTGAATTATAGCATTAAAAAAGTGTTTTTTAAGCTCAGGGGCGTAACCAGGATTTTTCCTTGGGGGGGTCTAGTGTGAAAAATTTATTGAATATGAATAGTTTTCCGTACTTAGTGAAATTAAAATTATTCTCAAACTATTATAGTTACACCTATATATTATTAATGGTTAATAATTTATTAATAATTAATATAATAGTTGAAATTTAAGCACTAATTTTTGAACTCTAGTTCTATTTTAAGTTTCATCAACAAAAAAATATGCTTTTCTTAAATGTAAAAAAGTTTCTTAAAAATATTATTAGCTTAATGTAAAAAAGTTCGTGGTTATTATAGAAATTAAAGTACAAAAGGGGGGTCTGGGGGTCCCCCCCGGTAAATTTTAAGAGTTTTTACAAGCAAAAAAGGGTTTTTTCAGGCTCTTTTAGGTAAGACCCAAAGGGGGGGTCCAGACCCGCGGACCCCCCCCCTTGGCTACACCCCTGTTTAGCTATTTGTTAGGGTTTGCGTTTGTTCGCTGGACCCGCCCCTGGATTGATCAACTTCCTCCCTCCCCTCCCTGACGTCTTTTATGGACGGCCCCTTATTGGCTTGAGTTTTGCAAAGCCTATTGCAAACAAATAGTGTATGACTTCTCCAATAGATGGCGCTACTTCAAAAAGTTTTAAAACTGCTCCTTTTTTATAGGAGCAGACAGTGGGGAAAGTATAGTAATAATCTCATCCCATTCACATCCTCGGAATCCCGGTCTCAAAAGCGGGCTTACTTTCTTTGGCAAAAGGATACCGTTGATAGTTTCCACGGAGCACCGTTAAGTATTTTTAAAGGTTTTAGCAATATTGGGAAACCTTTCGAATGGAATAAACTTGCTTCACCCGACAATCGTTTTAACTGCGGAGCGGAGTGCGTTTAATTTACCTAAATATCTGTGTGAGCGCATCTTTTTTGAAGGACAACATGCGATTTTGGATGCCCATGTTTACATTTTTTGTGTGATGTGTTTTTGATTTACATTTTGGAGATACAATGTCGTTCCAGGAATCATTTTGGGTAAGTACTTGTCTTAATACTCATTAATTAATTTTTTAATGGGTGTGGCAATTAAGCATTTTTTGATACATAAAAGTTTGAATTTTTAAATTTGCCTTGAAATTATAAATAGTTATTTAATCAGCATTACTAATTCGGAGATATAGAGATATGTATTTTTATATTAATAGAGATTATTAGAGATATATTTAGAGATTTTGTTTATAATTATAATTTATATTTAAATAGTAAATTCAGTATAATTTGAAATTTTACAATACTACTGCCCACTTAAGATTTTAAGGGATTTAAATTTTAAAAATTAAGGTAATAATTTTCTAAACTATAAGTAAAGATGACTCAAAAAAGTATCTTGCGAAACGATGTATTAGATATATTCTTTTTTGAGGTAGATCATTAATACTTACCACCTGATAACATTGGAGTCCCTAAAAAAGAACGTTTTTCTCAATCCATCACAATTATTAGAAAAAAAAAATATGTTAAAAAATGAATTAAATGGATAAGGAATTTTCTTAGCAAAATGGTATTTATGTGTTTAACAAAGTAAAATTTTTGTTAAAAATATTTTGCCACTTAAATCTATTTGATTCATATCTAATTTAGAAATCAGAATTTTACAAAGAGTTAGACTAAGCATAAAAATTGCCTGAAAATAAATTATGCGAAACAATTTTAAATAATTTAAGTTAATAAATAATTTTGCATAAAAATTGTTTAAATTTGTATAAATAACAATGGAAGTTCAAAAAATTTTTCTCTGGTCTATCCAGAGTTTTAAATACTGTCCTTTTCCTTTCATTGCTTTAATGAACAATGAGGTTTATTTTCTAAATTAATGTAGGTGTTATTCAGAGTAAAAACGCTTAGAATTTTGGGATTTGAATTTATTTTGCAGGAGAGACCAAACTCTTTTGAGAGTACATTTTCAGAAAAATGTTTTAAGCTTAAAATAAATTCTTAATGGAAAAAATCATAACTTAAACTATGTAATTTCTCCCAGTAAAATTTAGTACAATTTACTATATAAATCAATAAAAAAAAGCCTTTTACTTGCACAACTACGTTTTGGAGGGGGAGGTTCTGGGACCCCTTTGGATCTTTGGCTATATACCCTTTTTACGATTGGCTCGTTCAGTTGTTATCAGCATTTCTAAATTTCTGTAGCCATTGGAGGCAGGGTTGGCAAATATCACATGATATTTATATAGATATCAAAATATGGGATACTTTTATATATCTCGGATTTATATCAAAATCTTGCCTTTTAATTGATTCTTGATTACCCAGAGCATATTTTTGCATTAATCACGAGACATTATCAATGTACCAATAATTTTATGCATGTATGTTATAATTTCATTTCTGCCTTAAAGAAAATATTGTTTGCTTATAAAAGTTAAGCTTCATTGTAACTAATAATTTGAAGAACAATTTATTAATTCGTTTTACTTGAAAGATATCAATAGATTATTTCAATTATTTTTCATTTTTCAAATGATGATTGTGTAGCAATTGTTACAAAATCTGACAAGGTTTCATGAAATATGATACTGTAACTTAATGATTTTACAATTTTGTAGCTAAAATTGCTTGTTTTGTTGTTGGACAAATATCATGTTATATAATACCCTATAAATATCATGATATATATCGAGTGATATTTATAGGCCAACCCTGATTGATGGACTTTAGGGTACATCCTATCCTCCCCAAATAAATGTCCATTTTGATATATGGATGTGGGATATCTGATTATTAAAAACTAGTAGCCTCTAAAGAAATTTGAATAAAGTAAACTTGTAAAAATGAGTTTGATTTTGGTTGCGCCTCTTTTTTGGTAATCAATGTCGGAGAAACGATATTGGCCATAAAAAAACAATTATAGGCAATGTCGTCGATATTGGCCGAATTTTTTTTTCTTTGGGGAAATTTATACTTCAACAGCAGTACTACTTCTTCAGGTTCCATCTCTCAACTCGGTTTCTGTTAGCGAACGACTACTCTCCAGTCTCCACTCGTCCATTAATGGAGCACAGTGAGAAACTTATAAGTTTCTCATAGGGCTATCAATATTACCAAGTTATGTGGCATTCTTTCCCAAAAGAGCGGCCATGTGCGTTTCCTGATTGCCGCGTCAATGACAACTACAATGCTCCGAGACTTTGACGCATTAGCAACATATAGCTCCGCTTCAGAGAACTTGAGCATGAGAATGGCCCAGAAATAATAATTAGCTACTAGGTCCGTGAACTCTCTACTTCTGGGGACAGCTGCTCCCTTTATTTGGGGGAGTCTATAGCAACCACGCCTTAGCAACAAAATCGATGATAATAACAACTGTGATCGATATTCCCTTATTACAATGGAAATAGATGAGTTTGATTTGAAAGATTTGAGAATTTCTTTTGCTCATATTTAAGTGTTTTTTGAGCCATTATTCTTGAGCAATTAGGGTCGTTCGTTCTTCCTATTATTTGATTTTGTGTTATGTTACACACAATTGTTATGTTACACTCCATTGGTCTTCGCCGTTTCCCTGATGCATTCGCATTTGTACCATGTTTGATTTAAAACTGGGTGAATTTTGCCAAATCATGCAATGACATAATGTTGTATTGTCATCCAGATTTGAACTATGTGTTAAGTTTTCAAACCTAGCTTATCGGGAAGTTAGTTAAAATTCCACCCTAACAAACAAGAAAGTGACATAATAAAAATGTGGTAAAAAAAAACGATCATTTTTTTTTAAGTTTAATAATAAGGAAAATGGGCCGAATCAACGAGAATTGTTTAAAGTCGATTTCGAAACTTCCCACACAAGTTTAAACAGTAGAAAATAAATTAATGAAATAAAAAACTTTTTAAAAACCACGTTTTTAAAACTGATTGAAAAGTAGTGTTCGGCAACTAGTGGTCAAAAAGTAGTTAACTACCAACTACTAACTAGTCTGGAAAAATCTAGTTGCAACTAGTAGTTAACTATTTTTTCCTGAGACTAGTTGCAACTAGTAGTTAACTATTTCCCAAAGTAGTTAACTAGTCTATTTAATTTCATAACCTATTTTTTGCCCAAATTCTAATACATCTTTCTTATCTATATCACAAAAAACTTTATGCTTCGCTCAAAACGAGCCTTTATTTCTGGTTATGGTATTTGAGTACTCTACCATGACATTGTAGTTATAAATAGCAGTGTAATTTTTTGTATATTTTGATAAAAATGTTAAATATTTTTGAAATTTTAAACAAAATTGTTTTTTAAAGTAGTTGAAAATTTGAAAGTAGTTTCAACTAGTAGTTATTAAAAAAAGTAGTTCAACTAATAGTTAAACTAGTTTAAACCAAAAGTAGTTAAACTACTAGTTAACTACTAGTTGATCGATAGTTAACTACTAGTTGCAACTAGTTCTAGTTAACTAGTGCCGAACACTATTGAAAAGTATGAAGTAATATTTCCTAACTCCTTTGAAAACGAAAAGCGTGGAGCGAGTACAATAGATAAGACAAATAAAGTGTGGAAGGAGTAGCTGATGACTTGTCTATTGCATGAGGTCCATGGTTTTCATTTTACAAGGAATTAGGAAAAAAATATTTTATCCTGTTTAGTCCATTTTAAAAACGTGGATTAAAAGTTCAAAAACGTTTTAAAAGTTTTTCAAATTTTATAATTATTATTTTAATTAATACAGTGAAAGTTAGAATTATATTTCGGACACTTTTTATTTCATTTTAGAGAGAAGTATTCAGGCTCTATAAACTAATGGGAAGACTTGTTGTGCCTCATCTTCCTGAAAAACTGAGGGCGCACTCTGCATTCATTCTATTGACGCGCTCATTTTTAAGGACTTTTAAAACTGCTTTTCCACAGATTTTTTATAGACGCCCAACCACCTTTCTGTTGAGTGCCAAAAACTTGACAGACAATATCAGAATTCTATTAAGTCTCAAAAACTAGGGATCAAATCTAAAGAGGAAGTTCGCATCTTTATTTCAAGGGTTGGGTGTTCACACAATAAAATCTAAATAAAAACGTTGTTTTATTAAGTCCTTATAAAGGGAGCGTGTAATAGAATGGAAAGATGCGCCTTCAGTTTTTGTGAGGAGATCTCCATTTCTCCATGAGTCTCCCATTTTCCTGTCAGGTCCAAAAGTGAGTTAAATAAACAGATTATAGAAAATCAATAACGTTTGTACAAGGTAAATTTGAAATTTGGTAGATTTCCCAAATTCTATTTTAAAGAGTAAGATTTTATCTGGCTATTTTCCCTATTTTAGATGTACATTTTAACAATTCATAAGCAACTTTAAAAATGCTACTAAATTTTCCCGTATGCTGGACCGGGGTCCGGGGAGATACTTTTTTTTTTACCCAAGGTTACAAAAACTGTTGAGGTTTGTAAAAAGGACACCTTTTCCATTTTACTACATTACAAAATAAAGGTTTAAATGTATTTGGGATGTTTTAACACTTACAATACTGGCAATTATATTTAAGTTATATTTCCACAGTATTTTCAAAAGATTATATCAGTAAAAAAGTTATCAAAACCAAGTTTTTAAGCTTGAAATTTCCTCATACCTCCTTTTTTAAGATGTCGGTGCGTTCCTAAAAAATATTGTACAATATATTTTATTATATGTACAGCCTTTTCATGACATACGGTTCAATTGGCATTAAAAGTTTAAATTTTTTTTCTTTAAGTTTCAAAAAATACTAAGACAAATGTGTCGTTAAACGATCAC
This sequence comes from Tetragnatha montana, assembly GCA_963680715.1. Lineage (NCBI taxonomy): Eukaryota > Metazoa > Arthropoda > Arachnida > Araneae > Tetragnathidae > Tetragnatha > Tetragnatha montana. The sequence goes on from OY796685.1 coordinate 8,635,328, forward strand.
GCCCACAGTTTTCCCTTTGAAATGTGATCTATTCAGAGTTCAACGACTTGTCCCATCAATCTCAATTCTCCAACACCCTGTGTTCGTTTATTCAGAAGTGAATCTGTGCCCCTCCCTATCAACTTTTACATCTGATGATCGGCACATGGAAACAATGACAAATATGTCCACCCATTAAAGCAACAAGTTGGTTCCACTTTGTTCGCTTTCAATTCAGCCCTATCTCTTACGGTCGGCATGTTTGAATCTGGATTAATTCTTAGAAGTAACATTACTGATTATATTCGGTCGACTACTTCTGGGCTTTCGGTCTACTGACCTCTTAAATTGTCTTCTCTTTAGCATCTTTTATGATCCGCCACCCGAAATGTACACTAAGTGACAAAGCAATAAAATTCAAATGGCTGTTTGATTGCTACTATACCTAATTCAGGATGGAGGATATAGGAACAGTACTGAGATTACTGATGTTGAAAATCTATACTTTTAGAGATATTGGATACTTTTGTCGTGAATATATATTTGAATCGTCCGTTTAAGAAAAGGAAATAGTCCAAAAAATGGCAAATTTACATTTCGTGCTAAAAAAAATCTCCAAGCTTTACTCCGCACATGAGTGAAAAGAGGGAAAGAATAACTACCCCCTATAGGCAGATATAACCCCTTAAATTTGACGAGATTGATGTCCGTTCATTTTATTTTTTGATTAAATTTGAAATTTAAGTTAATTTGTCTTTCTTTTCTTATTCTCTGTGCTGTAAACTAACTAAGCCAAAATAAAATTTGTTATGTTTTTTTAACCTATGAATATTTGACTCCACATTGATATTCACTTACTCCATTGATACTGCCTTAACTCAGTTTCATAATAATTTTTAATTTTAATTGTTGTCTTCCAGTGGCGGATCTAGAACATGAGCAAGGGGGGGGGGGGCTAACTTAATCTGATTGAGGATGATAATGAAGTAACAAGCCGTGCTTTTTACAATATTCGTTAATGTCTTAAATATTGAGGGCAGTGTTGAATGTAAATGACTAGTATTGTTAAATATTACTAATTAATTAGAAAATTAAATTAGTTAATCATTAAATATATCAAAATATTAATAAGGGTGTGTCAACCGGGAGGGGGTTTTTTACGATGAATTGAGTCAAATATTTTTTTTTCCAAGAATATAGATCAAATGTGAATTTTCGTGCACTTAATTTCAATGTTTAGCGAATAATACATCCATCCCGAGGCATAAGGAGGGTTTGGGGGATCCTCCCCCAAGAAATTTTTTGAAAACTTGACCCTAAAAGTTGTGTTTTGACTCATTTTTGGTCATTTGGGACCCTTTGAATGTCACACGAAAAAGATGATTTCTTGTACTCGTTTTCAAAGGAAAAAAACTGTAAGATATAAGAATTTCATGGGGGTGGTTTGAACCCCCTAACCCCGTCTCTATTTTCACAGAGTAAATGTTTTGTAAGAGACTTAGCGCATTAGACACTTTTAAAAGTGAATCTAATAAAAACCAGGGAGTTAAAGATCTTACAGAGGGGCTAAAGCTCATAACCTTTAAGTTGTAAAACAAATCTATAAAAATGTAAGGGGCTAAGTATTTCGGAGGTTATGCTTTGTAAGGCTTAAAAAGCTCATTGGAATCTACAAGTTCTGAATCGCATTTATATTAAAGTGCTGAAAGCTAAAGATCTTGGAGGGGGCTAACGCTTTTAGGCTAAAGCTCATTAAATTGCGAACTAAATACTATAAAACATCGCAAGGAGGCTAATTCTTTATGGGGGCTAAAACTCATTGGCCCCTTTAAATTGTGAATTGAATCTACACAAACTCAGGGCTAAAAGCCTTGTAGGAGCTAAAGATCATGGAAGGATTCATAAGGGTTAAAGCTCATTAAATAGTGAACCAAATATATATTTAAAAACGCAAGAGGGCTAAAAGCTTTGTAAAGGCTATTAAAGAGCATGGAGGGGGCTAATGTTTCATAGGGCTAAAGCTCATTAATTTGTATACAAACATAAAAACGCAAGAAGGCTAATGCTTTTAGGGGCTAAGCTCATTGGATAGACCCTTTAAATTACGAATCAAACCTTCAAACATGCAGGGGGCTAATAATTTGTAAGGGCTAAAACCTCTAGAAATCCTTAAATAGTAAATGGAGTTTATAAAAATGCAGGGGGCTAAAGATCTTGGAAGGGGCTTAATGCTTTGTAGACCCTATGAATTGTGAAAAAGGCTACAAAAAACTGAAAAAAAGTTAAAAATTTTGAAAATTTAAACAAACTTAATTTTTTTTTTCGAAAAAGTTCAATTTTATGTAGTGTAAACTTAAGTCCCAAGGGGGGGGGGCTATAGCCCCTATAGCCCCCCCCCATAGATCCGCCACTGTCGTCTTCCTTATTTTCAATTTTGTGCTGTGAACTAAGTAGAAGTATAATTTAATTTAATTATAATTTAATTTAATGTAATAAGTAAACATTTAGAACTTAATGGTTGTTGAAAATTCTGTTTCATTCGAAGTAACATGCATTCCCTTCATGGTGTTAATGTATCATACTTTGAGGAAACCTAATTTAAATAAATTTAATTAAATTTTTTAAATTTAATTTAAACCCCGCTCTTTTTAAATATATCATTCAACTTAAAGTTTAGAGGGAATTCTAAGAAATTCTGACATGTAGGCCTTCAAAATTCCAAATTATTTATTGTTTATTTTTATCTCACCCTACGCTGATTCACTGTCTAATTAACTAGTTGACCATTTGGTAGGTTAAAAAATTTCAAAAATAAACTTATCATTGAATAGTGTGTTGTGAGCTTTTATCTGTGTCTCGAGAAGTGTAATTGCAAACCTCACAAGTGATATCGTCCAAGGATTTCGATCAGTGCATTCAAAAATAATCTAGAGCTGTGTTTCAGGTCAAGCGAATGAATATCCAAAGGAAATGTTATGTATCCGCTTCCTTTAAAGCTACCATTTTCCCCTTTAAGGTCAGCTGGTCAGAACTTGAACTTGAACTGACATGATAATTAGGTCATTTGTCATACAATAAGGACCAGTTTCTGATACCTTGATACTATTATAAAATGCAGAAAAGAAATCGAAATAAGAGAAAACTATTAAGCCATATAATTCTATAACAGACCTCTGTGGAACTAAAATACGGAGTGCGGTTTGGTAACCTAGTTTAGTTTTCAATTATGTTTCTCATGTATCAGTGTTTATTTTTTTTCTCCAGTTTTTAAAACTACTAAACAATTGCTTTTCTTCGAATTATTTTCATGTAATTATGTGTTTCTGTGATTTGAGTGTGGCGAAATGCTTGGGAAACATGTAAATTAAAAAATAACTACAACACTAAAACTGCTGTGGAAAGAAGAAAGATTCAGTTAAGTTTAGTATAAATTATGGATTTGTGAGTTGTTGATGTTTTTAGGATTAAAGCTACCTTGGCATTTTAAAACACCTAAAATTTTTTTCGTCCAAGTCCCCTTTACAAGTTTCGAAGTTTCTGCAAGTGTATTATAGTATACATCGTTATTAAAATAGTTTTAATTAGAAATTCTTACTTTAAAAACCCTCAAATTTGAGGAAAGAGACAAACCAAGAACCATTAAACCAATGAAAATAAAAGATGCATATGAAATTAATTAATCCAATTGCAATTTATAAATTTTGCAATATTTTTTTTCTATTCTTCTAAGATCCGGGCTTTATGACTCTATTCGGTCTTGTCTCGATATCGGTGAATATCGAGACATTATTTTTTTCTCTCTTCTGTGTAAATGTATATTTTATTCTCTTTAATGAGAATTGAATGTTAAAGTTTCTTCAATAATATAATAGTTGTTTTGTACTGCTTCCCAAGAATAATCTCTTTCTCCTCTGTAGCTGTGATTTTTTAAAAATTTTATATGGTATGCAATGTGTGCGTGCATGTTATCTTAAGTAGAATAAGATGATAGGAATCTAATGTTGATAGATTTTGTACAACAATTCCTTACTATTTTAAAGATACCATCAGCTTATGGAAATGGAATAGAACTTTCTAATACGAACACACAGTCTTTGTAAGCTTATGAAAGAAAAATTAAACAATTCAGTTTATACAAACATTAATGATTTCCTTAAACGTTCTATGTATTGTTTTGCCCACAGAAAATCAAATGTTAGTTTGATATACAGTTCAAATTCAGTATTGATACTCAGAACTCTTTTGTCTTTATTCACTTCTGCGTGCCCATTTGTAAAGCACATATTGATTTTATTTCCTCTATTGGTCCAGTCCATGAAATAACCCATCTGCTCAGCTGACACCTATTGAAACGAAAAATCACCAAAGCAAATTTTTTGAACGCTTGATCGAGAATCTCTATCTAAAGGGAAAGCTGGTTTCAGTCCACACGCTTTTCTCGTCTGTATAAATCCAACATATAATCCCCGTAACCGAAATCTTCTGCCTTAACAATTAAAACCGCATTCATCTTGGAAGCGAGCCTAGCTTCATACATTGTTAAAAGTTCCCGTTAAAGGCTCTGGAGATCTATCGGACCGTGGAAGACACGAGACGCTCGTGTAGAACATTTCATTCTTTTATTATTTATCATCATCATTGAAAAAGAGATCAAATAGGGAGGACTTCCGTAAACACGGAATCATGGAGTTTGTTCCGTATGAACCTTGGTTCTATTATCTGACAGTTGAGAGGATTCTAGGATTAGCACAGCATGCGCTCTGATGATGATAATCTTGTTAAAGGCTTCTTTTCTCAAACGCCTTGCCCAGTAATTTTCAATCGCAAAGAGGGGATTGTACGCCTACACTGACTTTGATGGAACAATTGCTTGGGGTTTGTTCTTGGGATTCGAAGGGAATTAGTGGTGGAAAGTGCGTTGCACCTGCGTCAATACTGAATTTCAGATAAACAGTATTATCTTCTTCGAGAAGTTAATCTTCAACGGTTTTTGTTTTCAAGTGATCATCTTTAACGATGGTCGTTTTTATTTCGTTGCCGTATCTAAGATGAAAATAAATCTATAAGACAAACACTTAAACTGAAAGACAAATACTGTTTTTTTTTCCCAGTTGATAATAATAATTAGGGGTATTTGAACATTTTATAAGGTATCGAAAACCTTGCTTTATTTTCTGCATAAATTAATAAAGTCATTTATTCTTAATGATTTCTAGCTTTTAATGAAAGATTAACGACCAATAAAGTTCAGTTAAACAGGATCTTGCATTCATTAAATGCGTCTGCGATGATTAAACCTGATAGGCAGAGAGCAAAGTTGAAGCTTTTCTCACGACTTAAAGGTTTTAGGTGACCTAGAGTGTAAATATATCACCTCCATATATTTTGAATTTCTCACATTTGAAAAAAATCTGTTATATCTCTTTGGCATTTTGCAATTAGTTTTTCAATTATTTGAGATTGTCCTCAACATCAGTACTCTTTCTTTCCAAAATATAGGGATCCCCTTAACAAACATCCCCACTATAGAGTATCAAGGGCCTAATTTTGATTGTTTTGCTCCATTACCTACTACTACTATGTCCCTTTCAACAACGGAAGAGGGGAAAATTCATCTATCTAAGGTCCTCCTACAAGTATTCAAAAACCACCAATTATGACAAATATAAGGTTTTTTGATCGGTCTATAATATCCCACAGTCCATGACCATTGACCATAGGCGATAATGGAAATCGATAAAACGTTGCCTTGAGATAGGGACCCTGGTAACGCTGGGATCCCATCTACTACTCATGAAACTCACACTTCCTAGAGGAGAACACTTCGACACTTCGAGAGGCGGAGAAAAAGAATCTCAATTCCCTTAATACCCCTCCGAAAGTGACAGATGGAATGAACACGCCAATCACAGCTGTGACCACCAAATTGTACTGCCTAAACCTCAGTCAATCACAGACATTTGCAGTGCTGTCCTCTACCATGAGATGGCATTTGAGGATAGTGTTTTGGACCTTCTGTTCGACTTTTCCTCTGTGGTCACAGAGAGAGCCTTCTAGCCAAAGAACACCAACCCTAACCCCGCACCATCAAAGACCAATATCCAATTCCATAAAAGGAATTCTTAATATAATCACCCTCCCCTTGAAGAAGCTTATCATATCTAAGTCAATAGAGCTCATTAATTGCTCTTAAGAGACATCCTTCCTCAACTGGAGTATTTTTAAACCGCGGTTCTTTGGAACTGCTCCTTTCCCGCATAAAACGGACCGTTGTGTTAATTGCGTCGGCCGTTCCTTTTTAACGCGTTTAGCGCATAATTGACAGGAAAGTCCGTTTGAATTCAACTGACCGTTGCGGGCGGTTGGAAGAAAAGCCGACTTCTTTTATTTTAACACCCTCATCTTTTGTTTCTCCTCACAAATGGACTCGAGGTCGTTGATCTTACTTTTGCCAAGAATTGAAAATGATACAGTTTCAAGTGTACATGGCGTGAATTAATTCTTTGAAGCATGCGTTATTTTTTTCAGGCATCCCTTAGATACTCTTCAATTGAAAAGGTTCCCTTTTTTTTAGTAAATATTTGAATGCTATGGAGTTCAACGATGCACAAAGATCAAAGTGTTTTTAAGCAGTTCCAGAGGTAGGAGTATCCATCGGGAACCTCCCTAGAACTTGAAACTATTACTATATAATTTAGACTTCAGAACATTATTATACAACCGAACGAGTCCGAGTTCCCTAATTATAGTTTTTAGTCTTGGGTACTAGAGTCACCAATAACAATCTTGTTTGACCTTATCTTGTGTGTTGTAACCATAATGTCTACGGGTGTACATCCGTTGTATTCCAAGCTATAAGCTGGCCGTATATGAGTTCAATTTTATAACCTTAAATGTATTGTATTCAAACTAACTTTTGCACAAGGAAGGGACCACCAAGAACACCTGAAAACTTAATTTGAGTAGTAGTTTCTGTGGGTTGTTGGATGAGATGGCTGGGGCTGACCCCTGCTGTGTTTTAGACTCTGTTACAATACATGGTCTCATGGATCTGGTCTATCTATAGTTCCACTTGACCAGGTGGGGATTAGTACCAATACCACCACCAACATCCTAATTTCATAAAATAAAGTTAGTTTTGAAATTTAAGGGATAGATGTAGTATTCTTTTTTTCACACTAATCTCTAGGTTTTACAGTGGTTTCCATAAAACTCTTTAGGGAAATCGACAGTCAATACCTAATTGTTTAAAATTCAAGCATTTCTTGAGAAGCTTTTGAATCGGCAAAGGCCACCAATTTTCTAAAACCTTCTAACTCTATCCAATTTTACACAAGGCGGATACATCACCAAGGTGTTGCCAAACCCGTTTTTCCAACAGTAAGATATCGTTTTCACATAAGTTTATTTTAGTCGCATATCTGAATATAGGTTTGTAGAACTTATCATTCCGCATCATTTATTCCACTGCTTGATCTTTATCCCACTGGAAGCCGACGTACATACTAAAGAACACTTGACACTATGCGCGTGTCGCGGCGTTTCATCTGTGACAAAAACGAACTCTCTCTTCTGTCAGGAGCAATGGTCCGTTAAAATGGAACGTTATTTCATTGTCATGTGTGTGCTCGGAATACATCTCGCCCATCGTTTGCGTGCCCAGGGGCCCTCATTCGAATTCGTGGGGTGGACATGGGGATGGTAGTGACCTGAGAAAGGGGTTATCGTCAGCTGCAAGTTCCCTATGGATGGTTGTAATTCAATGGAGAAATTAGACTTATTATTTTTCTTAATATGTAGTGGGCATTTGCAGTAATGGTTGCTTTTGACACAGTTTTTATTGAGAGAGCCTTGGTAAAAGTGCTAGACCAAGATAATGGGGTTTTAATCTGTAATGAAAGTGTCCTCAAGGTTCGCCTAATGAGTCAGCTTAATGTCCTAGCCTTTTGAGTATTGTTGATGATAATGATAAGTTTTGTGTTGAGGTATTGTTTTGTTACAAGTTAAAGATGACGAAATTTCTGAGAAGGGCTGGGAATATTTTCTAAGACACGCGAAACATCTACCTTGTAATGAAGTAATTGATAAAAAAAAATTGCGTGTCATGCATGTTGAAGCAGCCTAAGATCTGTGATGTAGTCTCTGATAGTTGGAAGTTCAGATTTTGTCAGTTTATTATTATTAAAGTAGTAGAGGTATACATTAATTGTAAGCATATTTTAAAAGTAGTTATTTATTTACAAATTACTGTAATATTATCTCATTAGCTGATGCTTATGAAAGCATGAAATTACGCGTTGTAAATATGTGCTGTTATATAAAATACTATAGGTATACTGACTTCACTTATTATACCTTCTCACTCGTTACTTAAAAACAATTAAAAGCTGGTAAAATAAACATGCAGTTGATCACTTCATCATCCATTCATCAAAAAAAATTTTGTTAAACATCTTTAAACCAATTTAATAATTATCATCTGGAACAGAATTATAAATTGAAGTTTAATGGAGATGTGTAAAACTAGTTTATACTTATTATATTGGCTTTCATATCTTACATAAAAAATGAATTTTGTTCAAACAACATCAAAGGCTACAGATAACTTCTTTTGTAATTTAAAAATGTTTTCCCCATTCGAATGACCTCTATTAATAAAATGAAAAAGGTCACTGCACTCGACAATAATTAAACTAATCTAACTATTAGTTTGTGTCGATTGACTTTAAAAAACTATGCAGCCAATTCAAAGTTTTTTTTCCTTTTTTATGGTTTCAAATTTGTTTAACTTTTATCCGATGTGAATCTTCCAAACATCGATTCTTTCAGGTGAATCTTATGTATCTTACCTTTACTCTCTCAAGGCTCTATTCTATTCCGGTTTTTGTATTTCGACTTGGATCGTTCGGAATCGATTATAGAAGACTCCGTTCCAAGTGGGCCACAAGGTCATGTCAAACAAAAGAACAGAAGGCATATTTATTTATGAGACAATATTTATTACTGAAAACAAGCCATTATAGACAAGCTCTTTCAATTTATCTGCTATAACATCGTACTATACGTACAATCAAACATGTCGTGTGTCCACACACGTGAGAATGGAATAACGTACAAGTTCCCAAACTTTTTAAATTTAATACCTTTAATTTCATATCTTCCCTTACCTTCCCTCATTCGAAGATGAAAAAATTTTGACAGCTCTATAATTTTTTTAAAAATTTCTTGACTTTGTTAAATAGCGATAATGAATGATTTTTTAAGAATATGAATAAATTTTGATGTTAGGAAATATGCATTTAAAAGCCCAAAAGGAATTTACTTACTCTAACATTAAAATAGTCAAATTTTTATGAAGATTTAAAATATAATTTTGTTATTAAAAATTTAAGGATGTACACAGAAATCGACAAATTTATATCCTTAAAACATTTTTTTATCCTTCATTTTTTTTTATCCTAAAATCATGTAATTTTTTATTTAAACTAGATAAGGTATAGGGTATAGGTAACCCATAGGTGGCTGCTATAGATATGATTTGACGATTTTTCATAATTTTATGGTTGGGTATGGAGAGGGAGTTATAATTATCTATAACAGTTAAAAGTAAAAGCTATATTTTACAATGCAGTAAAACAACTTTGTAATTAAAAGTTAACACTAATTTGAAGAGGGTGGTCTACCATTAATGTCACCGAACTCAAATTAACACACCTGTTTTAAACCAAAGGGTCAAGGTTTTCCCTATGATGCGTTTTTCACCATTTATTATTTTTCAATTGTTGCAAGTCAGTAAGAAGGGTAAGAAGGGAATAAGTCCAAAAAAATGGCAAATTGACTTTTTGTGCGCAAAAAAATCTCTAAGCTTTCGCTCTACACATTAGTGTAAAGAGGAAAAAAAATAACTACCCCCTATCGGCAGATATAGCCCCTTGAATTTGCGAAATCGATGTCCATTTATTGTATTTTTGATTAAATTTGAAATTTAACTTAATTTGTCTTTCTTTTCTTATTCTTTGGTCTGTAAACTTAGCCAAAATAAAACTTTATTTGAATTTAAAAGCATTTTTTTTAACCAATGAATGTTTGACTCCATTGATAGCGCCTTAATGACTCAGTTTTACAATAATTTTTAATTTTATTCGTCTTAGTCTTTCTATCTTTCACTTTTGTATTGTGAACTAAGCAGAAATATAATTTAATGGTCAATTTAAGTGGTTTTTAAGATTTTTGATCAGCTGAAATTTTATAAGGTTGAAGAAGGGAATAAGTCCATCCTCTTTTTTTAACCATAAAACATTTTTAAATACACTTATAATTTTTTTCCATGATTGTCCTGTTTTCTTAACAGTGTCATGAATTTTTTGTAAAAATTTGGTGGCTATAGGATAAAAATTCCATTACTTATACAGTTTTTTTCGATTTTTTCAAAACTTCATTTTTGGACTTATTCCCTTCTTGTAACTGACGATTCAATTACAGATACACATTTAATTTAAGAAAGTAAATTTCAAAAATTAACTAAAAAATATACCATGAAAATATTAATATTTTTAAAAAATATTTTTTACGTTTTTAAATTTAAACTTTTTAAATGCTGAATCTAAGTTACGGAATTTGTATGTCTATACCCCATGCACTTTTTAAAGGTGTCTTGGACATCCAAGATGATGTAAGACACTTTTCTATATTCTATATTTCTATTTCTATATTCTATATTTGATATTTCACATATTCTATATTAGTGTCATGTTAGGGTGTTTCAAAAAAATTTTCTTTTGAATTTCCCAGATGCCCCCCCCTCAAGTTGTTACAAATACTAAAACATTATTACCTGCAAATTTTCAGGTTTCTAGGACGATTTTTGACCCCCGCGCCCTTCAAAAGTAGGTTTCCCATGTTAAAGTATAGGGAAAATATTGAAAATATCGTCATTTTTGGTTCTTTTCAATTTTACGAGCCTGAACGCGGTCAATATCGAATTAAAACCTATACATCATCTTTGGGACATCATTGCCTCAAGATCCTATCTGAAAAATATTCCATGGCACCTACTGGGGGACAGTTACACGGGGGTGAAAAGCGAGCATTCACCGAAAAACGAGGATGCTTGCGGGCGCTAGCGGCGGGAGCTAACTAATGGATTTTTACTGATAGAAACAGAATAGAACGAGGTACCTTAGGAAAAATGTTCAATAAACACTTAAATAGGCTTTTATCCAGGTCCCTCCGCAAACGCCGGCGAGCATAACCAGCACCCGCGGCAAGCATCCTCTGTTTCGGTGAAAGCTCGCTTTTCACCCCCGTGTAACTACCCCCCAGTAGGTGCCATGGAATGTTTTTCCGATAGGATCTTGAGGCAATGATGTCCCAAAGATGATGTATAGGTTTTAATTCGATATTGACTGCGTTCAGGCTCGTAAAATTGAAAAGAACCAAAAATGACGATATTTTCAATATTTTCCCTATACTTTAACATGGGAAACCTACTTTTGAAGGGCGCGGGGGTCAAAAATCGTCCTAGAGACCTGAAAATTTGCAGGTAATAATGTTTTAGTATTTGTAACAACTTGAGGGGGGGGGGCATCTGGGAAATTCAAAAAAAAATTTTTTTGAAACACCCTAGTGTCATGTGGCTTTAAGCGCTGATGCAACATAGAATTTATTTAAATATAAATTAGAAATATGATTGATAGTCTTAAGACACTTTAAGAGTATTTCTATCATCCTTTACACATAAAAATTAATTCTAAGCGTTAGCAGATTTTGTGAAAAAAAAGCTTCGATATCTTATAATTTAAATAAAATTTAATTATCGTATTATGAAGGGAAGTATACTAATAAATAAAGAATAAATAATACATAATATGTCCTGCATTATTGTAGCCTGCGTTTGCGTGCAAACATCTTTCATCTAACATACTAATGTTGAATATTTTTTGCTATGTTAAATTACTTTTTGCGTGATTTAAACTCTCAGCAAAATAATCCATTGGTTTCTGAACTTTCAAGTTCATCCTAGTGGGGAAACAAGAATTTCTCATTCCGTGTTTAAATTTGTCTTTGATAGAGAATCCGTAATTTTAAATGTTCTTTTGTCATTTACATTATAATGAAATCGCGGAACACTGAGAAATATGTGAGCTTTTTTCAGACTTATGCTACCGATTCTCATACTAAAGTAGGTTGATGGATTATTGAGATTTATTTTTTATTTTAAGAAATCATTAATTCTCTGATACATCCCAAATTTCTAATTTTGGATCCTTTTAAATTGAAAATATCAAGGTTTTGGATTTTTTTTTATAAAAGGTAGATTATTTTCCTTTTGCTTAGAAATTCCTGTCTTTGTTTACTTTGAATTAGCTTTTCTCTCAAAACACTGACTTGAGTCAACCTTGATTTTGAAAACTTCAGTCAATGAACTTTCCATTGTAGACAAGACTTTATCTCAGAGTGAAATCATTGTTGTTTCGTGGGAATTTTTCAGTTTTTTTATTTTACCTCGAATTTAATGGTATAATAAGCCGCTTATGAACTGAACATATTTTTACAGTAATTTCTTAGATTTAGCTATATTTCTATCTGAATTTTTTAAATATTCCATGATATTTATGCACTTAAATGGTTACTATAACGTAACATATTTTTTGGGGTTTCACACAATTCGGCGACCGTGAAAATCTTGTTTCTTTATAGGTATACATTTATAGTGTAGATACAGTTTCTATTTGTGTTTAAAAAGAATTTTCATGAACGTTTATACGTATCGATGTACTGCAGTTCACGCTCACTTGCAAATTCCATTTTTCGTTCTCCCGTGTTTTAATAAAAATGAAATTTTATGGATCATTGAAGATATTCCAGTTTTATACTAGCTGGTTTCTTTTGATCGTAGTCTTTATGCAAATAGCATAAATTGTTACGAAAATCATTCGAATGACAAAAGCATACGGTTACGGTTATGCATGATTCCAGATTGTGATACGAACTGAAATGAAGAGTGGTTTGAAGCTTTTATATATTGTAAGAAATTGATTCCATTGATTTCCCTCCGAAATTATACTCTCGAGTTTTTCAATTCAATATTCAAAAGTTGATATGCTCTGTTAAGAATTAATTTCACTCTATACGTTTTACAACTAAGAAAACCCCAACACTTATGCTTTATTTAGATCCCTTTTTGACCTTACTCGTTCATCTCAAATGCCCCGCTGTTTTTTAAGTTGCGAAATTCTCTACATCCAAGTAGAAAAAATAACTGACGTCATTTGAGCGTCATTATGGAAGATGCGGGAAGATGCAAAAACTCTTCAACGAACTGGTTTCAAGGGATTGATGGAACAAGCTTCGAATACGAAAATTCTAATATGGAGCAAGGTTTTTAGCCTCTTTGTTGCTAAGTAGACAGTTTTTCTCGCGTTTGAAGGGTTTTTTTTATCCTTGTTATTTCGTAATTCGAAATGGAAAGTAGCGCGACGACATCAAAATGTCAAGGGTATATTTTATGTTCTACACACTGACAGGGTTAAATGTTAGAATCTGAAGTATTGAACCCGGGATTTGTGAATTTTTATGGGTCCTAATTTAGCATATCTGTGTGAAATAAATTCTATTCAGAGTTCATTTCCTCTTGTGATGTTGTAAATTAATTCCAACTGCGGGAAAGTAAAACTATTTAGTTAAACTGGAAAACTTATGTAATAAGTAGTAACTTCTAAACTCTATGCAACTCTCTTCGCTTGCTGATGGATTCAAGAACCTATGAAATTAGTAGTCTATGCAACTCTACTGGCATACATTTTGTTCCTTACTTAAAAATTTTAGTCATATCAATTTTATTTACTTTAAATATCCGAGCAGTATGTTTTCATTGTGCACTACGAAAATACGACTTGTAATAGAGAGGAAATTTTGGGAAACTGAGGTAAATTGCTTGAATTTAGTACATATAACGATATTTGAAACTTATTTCTAGAGGATCTGCCAATTTTTCGACCTGAGAGAGTATACTTTTTTTCCTTCGAGAAACCATTTTTTAACATTAAAGAAAAATCTAATTATATCCCTGACTAAAATCCCGAATTTCTCTACAATTTTATCTAGATTGCTGCAGAAATTATAAAAAATCGATCGTTCCAAACACATTAGTTTTCCATCAACACTTAAACGTTTAAATTTCTTCATCTCTGCTGTCCTCCTGTTTAAAAGTTAAGAGATCCCTGATGTGGTAGGTTTTTAGTTGGCCAGACACCAGTTATTTTAACCAGACTATTTTGTACACTAGACCAGTACTCTTTCTTCTGGGCAGACTTTTATTTCTACCGATTGTCAGGTAAATCGTGTCTATCTCACAACATTTCCTCTGCGTCAGATTCGGAAGAATAGCCGACTACTTGGTTGCATTGCAGAATACCCGCATTTGCATGATTTCTGACAATGGATGTGTAACTGTTCTATTCATAAAGGTGACATACAGTAGCTGAGCGTGAAGGGTATTTTAACTTATTAAGCGTATGAAAAATTATATTGATGCGGGATTTTAGATGTAGTTTTGCTGATTGAATGTGGGACATTCCTTCTCTTTAGGCTGATCGCGCACGAGCGACTTTTGTTACGGTGACAAAGACAAAATTGTTGCCTTGGCTATTGAAACAAGTTCAAGTATTGGTAGAGTGCGCGCACTAGGCGACGTGACACTTGGCCGATTGCCAAGAATTTCTTCATGGAGATCCATTGTTTTCTAGTGATATTTTTGATACTAGTAATCCTGGTCGCCGTGACTTTAGTCACTCGTGCGCGCCCAGCCTTAAGGTTAAATATTGTTTCTTGCGATCTAAGAGTTATTGTATGAATTAAATATGCTAGGAATTATTTTTATTTAAATGGAATAAATAAAGTAAAATATTTAAGGTTGTAGCGTTTAGGCTGATCGCGCACGAGCGACTTTTGTCACGGTGACAAAGACAAAATTGTTGCCTTGGCTATTGAAACAAGTTCAAGTATTGGTAGAGTGCACGCACTAGGCACTAGGCGACGTGACAGTTGGCCGATTGCCAAGAATTTCTTCATAGAGATCCATTGTTTTCTAGTGATATTTTTGATACTAGTAATCCTGGTCGCCGTGACTTTAGTCACTCGTGCGCGCCCAGCCTTACGGTTATTTAATTGAGTTGCTTGGTACACCAGCGAACTAATTTCAATGTAAAGCGGTTGGAGTTAGCTTGTTGTAGCTGCAAGCACCTCAATTACTGAAAGGTATATTGATCGACATATTAAAAAAGACCAGACACTTATTTGCAAATTTGAATTATTTTAAATCAGTGTAACAAACTTATTTAAAACTTTCTATCGAGACACATGTAAGGTGATAAATCTGGGAAACACTCGTTGCATTGTTGTTTCCAGCACCTGACTTGAAAATAGAATGCTTTATGTCAAGATTGAATATATTTCATTAGAAATATCCCAAAATAGGGACATAAATTGTTTTTACATCTACTAACAACCCAAATCTGTCATTTTGATAACTTTTCCTGTCGCAAAAAAAGCATTACGACGGACGCATTATTTGACAAAGACCGACCCTAATGGGTCGGTCAAACAGAGGTCTCGATCCCTCCTTACTTGATATTCCTTCCAAGCTGAGATCCACATCCCGCTTGAACATCCTCAGCCTGTCTCTCTCCGGAATACGCAATCACGATGTTCACGCAGGTCATAATCAAGCGTGCGTTTCTTTTCACTTCTCATCATCGCAGGAGATGAAGCCGAAAGCGCGGTGTCGAGACATTTGAGGTCACTGACAATAGCGAGTAAACTAGGCGAGTCAAGTTTGTCCATGAACGATGGTTAATCCTCAAGTGGTAGAATATTAATTGAGAAAAGCCGATAAATTAAATGATTTAATAAAGTACCACAGTATAACCTCTCGTTATCTCGAACTTTGAAAACTCTAAAACCTTTTTATCTCGAAAAAAATATTTTCCCCTTGAAATAAAGTACTAATTAATTTGGGTACTTATGTATTATCCGTCGACCGAACCGCTGAATCCGAACAGCATTACCAAATCTCATAGACTGCCGCTGAATCTGACGTATGATGAACGGTCCACGGGATAATAACTTTAACCTTTGTAATAATGTAAGAACCTTAATTTTAAATATTGAGTAACTGTTATCTCGAAAACTGGATACCTCGAATTTATTTTCGAGTCCCTTCGATTTAGAGATATTGAGGTAATACTGTACTACATATTTCATATTTTTTTTATTAGAGAATAATGAAACGCAAGATGTTACTCTTGGTATTATCAGAGTAAAAATTTGGTAGCAGACCTATAAATTTGTTTTGATAGTAGTACCTATTCTATTTCTATGATGAAAGTGGGATTAATTAAATCCGGTAGAGACCGCCAGACGCCTGTGCGGTAATTAAAAGTCACTAATTTCCCCTTAGCCGCAATTATCACAGCAACCACTATTGTGTCACGCATGCTAAAATCATGCCATCCGTAGCTCGACCCCATCTCTTATTAAACCCCGGCAACTGTGAAACCGCCCGCCCGGAGTTCTGATAGCTACGAAAAGTCGTGCCTGCCCTCCTTTCAAGGTCTGCCTATGAAGGGCAATGGGCCATGGAAAGAGAATCCCCTTAGCATGGGAACGATCCGGAAGAGATGCATTATCATTATCATCATCTTCGGATAAATGCGGTATCGATAACGAGGTATGCGATTGAAGAATCGGACTGTTGTTTGGACGTGTGTTAGCAACGTGTTGTTTTTGTTTGCGAGGATGTAATTAAATGTTATTCAGTGGTGGATGGCGGGTCCGGTCTAATTAATGTCGGGAGAGGAGGATGCCTAATGACGAACTGACCACTTGGATGATTGAACTTGGATGGTGGTCACTATTACTGCTCCATTGACCTGAAGAGATTTTCAAAATAAGGAATTTCGGACCCGAATTAAGAAGAGGAAAATTTGTTTTCTCGTGGAAAGTATTATGCAGGATGTACTATTTTTTTAGATGGGGATTTTACTGTTTGCTATTAAGTGGTGTTTGTCTACGGAATTCTATGTAGATAATCACAAAGCTTTAATAACAAAATGTTTCCCCTCTTTTTATGCAAAAGAAAAATGTTTCATTAAATTATTTATTTGCAACATAATGTTTATATATTCAGACAGTTGATTTAGTAGTGTGGAAAGTCGTCATAAAAATTTATAAGTGAAGGCTATTTATCCCCATTTCTCAATTTTAAAAAATTTATCTGTCACTCAATTCTTAAACCTGGATTACTTTTTTTCTATTGGTACTAAGATATCTTCTAGATATTAGTTATTAAAAGTTAATTACATAAAACACTACAAATATTTAAGTAATATATAAAAGCAACATTACACTTGCTCTTAAAATTTAAAGTAGGCTAAAGTTAAATGTAATGAATAGAAATCGAATAAGAAAGATGACTATTGGTGGTCCTGTTTTCCAAATGACTGTCGCAACCTTAATGCGCTTAACATTCGCTGATGAAATTGATAAGTTTAGTTCAATTGTAAGCTAAAGGAACGGATAGAGAGCTATTTCCTGCTCGTTTCATAACAAGTGTTTTCAGAACCAGTATTATAAAAAGTGATGACCTAAACACAGATTTTAATGCCGAGTCTGTGAGACATATTCTTTAGTCGTATCTCGAGGCCAGTCTTGTTGTTTTCAGTTTAATATTTATAGTTATGTAAAGTTGATATTAACTCTTTCTTCCGTTCCCTTTTTAGTTTGAGTAAATTTTGAAATACAATGTTATTGGGGAAAAAACTTTTAAGAGATTTTAGTCCGACACCACATTTAAAATTCATATCGGTCATGTTTTCCCAAAAAACCTTAAGCATGTCCCTCGTAAATAATTACTTTTAATAAAAATATTTACTCCGGAAGGAACCAAAGGTCTATATAATTTTTTGTGAGTGGCCTCTCGATATTCTTGTGGTCTGTTTCCCCGATATTTTATTGCTGACAACAACAAGTTAAAATTTGTAGTAGTGAATAGGTGAAATAACCTCCTTAAAAATTAGCAATTTATTTTTAGAAAAACAATTTTTTTAAAATAAATATTTTTATGGGAGACTAGAACAAAGAGCAAACGCTTCCATATTCCATATCATTAAATTGACGTTTTCTTCGCCATGTGATTGAAGAAAAAAAATCATTAGTTTTTTCATTATACTACTTCACAACTTTTTATATTTTTGCTTATTTGGTTAATATTTATATTTCTACGTTGTAGTTAACAAATGCCGCTAATTTTATAAATCATTACGGTGAGAATTAAAACTTAACTTTGACTTTCTTTAAGCGTCATATTTCTTTAGCCTTACTTTTTACTTTAGCCTTTATTTGGCTACTTTTTCCCCTCCAAAATGCTCAAACCACTTTTGGACAGTTATTGCCCCCTTTTCCATTGTTCTTTTGTAAGAGCCTCCATTTTGGCAATTCCATCCCGAAAATATTGAGAATGGGGCAAGGAAAAATCCGTGACACGAAAAGCCGAGAAGTTTATCGCCGTAGTCGTACGTCGCACCGTTTGAGAAACCAGGTAGGCGAGAGTATAATGACACACCTGCGGAAAGTGAGAGTCATCAGCTTTTGAACTGCAGGAAGAATCTTCCGCAGAAAGGGACAGCAGATGCTATATTTGCTGATATCATTCCATCCACATCCTACTAAGTAAGTTTGGAAATCGAGCTATCGGGCAAACAATCGTTACCGATACACCTACGCGAAGGTTGGTCCGGATGAATCAATTGAATTGATGATGCATATCATTAGGATTATGTCCTTTACATACAGTATGCCGGTATATTTGTTTGGTAAAAATAATTTAGAGGTCAGAGTGAATACTTAGTACGTGGATCAGGGGCGTATATTAGGGGGGGGGGGCGAAGGCCCCCCCAGAAATTCGGATTAAGTTAAAATCCTATTTATTATAATAAATACCCTTATAAGGGTCAAATTAAAAAAAAAATTTATGGGAGGGGATCGCCAGACCCCCTTTTTAATTAAAACTTTATTACTCATAGCTTTTTTTACATTAAGTTCCTTATGATGAAAATTATACCTAAATATTATTAAAAAACTACATATTAGACCTAATTGCATTAGAATGATGATAACAATGAGGCTGATGGAATAATTTTGGGTCCTTTACCCCGTTGCAAAATTTAGCTTTAGACTTGATAAATCACTAATTTTTTAGAGAATATTTGGATTTGGGCCTCTTGGAACTTATCAAGCATTGGAACTTATATAAGCATTAAGCATTAAAATCTATGAAGCTAAAAGAATTGGACTTGTGCAGGGGTGGTACTTTTCCGGCTCCGGGATCCGTTTTTTTAACAGCATGAATCCCGGAATTCATGGCTATTTATCGGAAATTTTAAGCTTAACAAAAAAGCACAAAATTGGATCCAATTAAAAAATAAGTGCCTAACTACAGCATTAACAACATGTTTATGAAGAATCCAGTCCCACTATCTGTGTTCTAAGTGGGATTACATACTAGCTGCGTCATTCTAAAATATATTTTCGACGCCGTACGATCGAGTCGCGTTTACATACGACTTTAGTTCAACATTCAAGACTATTCTGTCTTCATCGGTCGCGCCGTAAATTATGTGTAGAAAATACCTCTTCAGTACTTAAATTTGTTTTTAAATCTGTAAAAATTTCGGATTTGGAGCATTCCGTAATTCCGGATAAAAAGGTTCGTTACTCTAATAGCTTTCCTAGATTTTAAGTTGAAGTCAGTATAGCTCTACTGCTTGTGTAATATTGATTGATTTCTATTGGGGATGTTTATACCACAGAGTATAGAGCTTAACAGAGGGTCCATCTCCATAGACGCTAATGGCAACTTTTAAAGCATGGTTTTTCCCATAGAACGTGGCGCCCCTATGCGATAACGGTGGAACTAACCAGAGAACAGGACGACAGTGCAGGACGAACGTTATTGACTCTCTTCAATTCGCATGCAATCTCTCTCTCTGCAACCTCCTCTTTCTCTATTAACCCCGCCCACCTGGCCAGCTATCATCCCTCACCTGTCACTCAAATCGCTAGAAAGGGAAAAAGATTTCTTCTGTTTTCCCAGTTTTCAAACAGCTACGTGTGTCTTTTGAGCATGCGCTGGGGAAAGAGGAAATTTCTAACTTCGGCTTTTGAATTGGAAATCGCCTTTTACAGCGATTGATCTGAATAATTTCTAGACTTAGAAATTGAATTATCTTTGTAATTTTACTTTCACCAATTGAAGTTTTTGTTATCTATTTCTATCGCGAGTTTATCTTTTTTCATTAAACTAAAATAATGAGTTGATTAACTGAGTGATTATGATTTAAGTTTGCATTTTTTAGCATTTTGCAAACAAAATGCTATTTTTTTTTGGTTATTCAAAAGTAGTAAATTTATTAAACTTATTTCACATTAGATTATGCTATAGTATATTCAAAAACTGAACTGGATTGCAGGTGAGGTAGACTGAATATATGGTGATTTATAATATAAACAATTCTATTTTCCATAAATAAAACAATAAAACAACACCATAAATTATACCCAAATATAATTTTTCTTAGGTGAAAAGATTGGAAGAAACATAGAAAATAATTACTTCATATTAATTTCAACACAGTGAATACAAGTAGTAATAAAAAATAGTTTATTGAACAGATGTTTACAGATATTACAAAAAACTAGACAAATTTTATGTATAGCATTTCTGATATCTTAAGAACCAATTAGTTGAAGGGATGTATGCAAAAATATAAGACAAATTGAAATTAAATAAAATGACACAAGTGGGAAAAATCCCAGTTACAATATAACAGAATTTGACTAAGAAAAATGATTAGTAGTGATTTCTAAGTCATTGCAAATAAAGCATTTTTCCTTTTAAAAAATTAACAGGAAATTTCAATGATTTAGACATAGAAGTGCCTTGACTTCCTTCAGGGATTTTGCCAACCTATTCCACAATAGAATTTGAGATAGTAGATAATTTCTATATTTTTAAATGTTTTATCAGATTATTGTTTATTTTAGTATCTGACTTATGTAAAAGCTTTTGCTTTCATAGGCACACAATACTCAACCTAAGCTTAAAACCTCTTACATAAAAAACATAACTTTGAATAACAATAACTCAATAACAATTTTGACAGTGCAGGGTAATATAATGCAATCATTCTTGATAGCTTTGAATTCAACCAATGCAGATTCAAAAGCCCCTGAAAATTGATGAATTTATCAATTTTTTTCAAAATAAGTATTTTAAAGTGATTGCCTGCATTTCCAAACCATGCTTTTTTATAGTTTTAATTAAAACATATTTCAAAATTTCAACCATTATTTAGATTTTACTACTTGAGAAAGGTAATTTAAACCTATTCAAATAATTAAAAACTGCAAAAAAGTTTATCATGGCTTCATTTAATATATTTATCAATAAACTGAAGAATATACATACAATAAGGGAAAAGGATACAGACTTGATTTACAAGTCAACAGTAATTACCAGAGAAGCATAGTTCCAAATTAATTTAAAAACATGACTCAAAAAGCACGAATATAAGATTAAATAACATTTTCACAAATAAAGTAACTCATCAAAACTCAGTGATAAAGTAAATAATCAAAAGGTAAGAATAGCATTGAAACGTACTTGCAATTTATTAGCTACTGGAAAGTTGCTTTATAAAAATAATAAACTGCATACTAATAAAAACTCAAGGAATGAATTCAGGAAACAAAGTAGTACTCGCAAACCATTTATAACATTAAATAACATATAATTGATCTTCAAATATATATGTATTACCAGACGATATTTATTAAAAAAATAAAGATTTCATTTACAGTTCTAAATAACTTTCGGATCATTGTAATGGAAATTCACCCATTTTGTTTACTTTTTTTCATTTGATAATTGGCAAATTTTTACTATAGTAATGTCTTAATCCTTTGCTTTTTTTATTTGATAAACAAATATTCTTAACATAATCTTGCTTTTTAAAACATTGATTTGAAAATTATTAAA
Source organism: Tetragnatha montana (assembly GCA_963680715.1). Taxonomy (NCBI): domain Eukaryota; kingdom Metazoa; phylum Arthropoda; class Arachnida; order Araneae; family Tetragnathidae; genus Tetragnatha; species Tetragnatha montana. Next base: position 8,657,403 of record OY796685.1, read on the forward strand.
AAGTCATTACCTACTTACAGTTTATCCTTTCCCAAACGAAAATCATCAAAACTGGAGGAAGTTGTTTACAATTCAACATAAACGTGTTCTAAAAGCAAAAGAAAGACATTTTTAGAAAAGAAGCATTTTTATAATTAATCATAGGATTTATGTTATTGAATAAAACAATGTTAAATGAGACTTACTTGGAGAATGATGCAAAATAATAATATCTGCTAGAGCAATCACTGATGAGACCGAGACACTACAAATCATCCATGTTTATTTATGGGGAAATTTTACTACCGGCAGGGAAAGTTTAGGGAAAAGTTCCTTGATCTGGGGAAAAATAACAGTGATTGCGAAATTCCCATAAAAAGTTCCATATCCAATCAGAATCACTCGTTCCGACTTGTTCCCTCCCACTTGATATCGATATGATATCGATTGACAACTGGGACCATCAGCGCCACTATGCGATAACGGTGGAACTATTGTCTCCGAAAGAGTAAAATCGCCGCTTGGACCCTCTGTTAGAATCTATACTCTGTGGTTTATACAAACACCCACATTTGATTTTTCAAACAAATTATAGACCGGGAGCCAGCAACATATTTTGTCAGTCATTTCCTCTCAAGCGATATTTGGTGGAAAATTTCAGGAAGTTATATCATAAAGCCTGGTGAGCGTCAGCTGGCTGTAGGGCGGTGGAATAGACGTCAGCTGGTCGTTTAACATTTGGAGCGTCTTTCTCAAAGATTCTTTGCGGCTTCAATTACGCAAGAGAAAAAGAACAAGAGGGAAACTCCAGGGAAACTCAGTGAAACTGTTATGTTTTTGTTTACATTTCGATTTGCTTTGTATTGAGGAGAGGTACGAATGGGTGTGTGGTCGCATGAGCGGCGGATATCGTTTTAAATCAAGATTTTGTAAATAATGTAAATAAATATCTGTTAATTATTATCCAGATCAGATACTACACTAGTAGATCTACTAGTATAGTATCTGTGGTAACCAATTGCAAGCTCAGTAGGTCACGTGTTGGTTCCGTGTGACGTCAGACGGTTAGAGTCCATTGTTAGGAAATAGAACAACTTTCTTTAAAGAACAATAAATTATTACTTCTAAAAATTAATTACTAACCAATTTCCCTAAAGATAACTTTTAATTTCTTTTTATAAACCAAACCAACTTTTTGAAAGGACACTGTTTTAATTAATTTTTTAGATATTATTTGTTTTTCAGATAATTTTAAGTTGGCAATATTTAATTAATAATGTTCTAGAAGGGAATTGTTTTTTGTTGACAACTTGAGACTCATGAAGTCAGGAAACGTTAGTGCCGTTTACATGAGCCAATTACCCGGGTAAAAGGCGGCTCTTACTCCTCTTTTCTACCCGGCATTCCCTACGAAGGGAAAAAGATAGGAAAAAGCCGGGTAGGATTCAATCCTAGTCAATTGCCGGGTAGTACCCTCCTTTCCCATGATGCATTTCGTGTCCCATCCCACACTACCTTGCGTGTTGTGTAGTCCGCCATTTAATTGTTTGTGTGTGCTCTGTTGATTGTTTTGATATAATTTGTAATGGACATCAATAATGTAGAAAGTAGCAAATGCAGTTTGAAATGTGAAGATAAAACGTTAAGTTTAATAAACATCCATTTATTTTTTAAGACAAGCACAACTTACAAACATGATGAAAAACGGAAATCAAAACAATAAACATTGATGGAATTGAAACAATGTTGCCAACACAATTTTGTATAATTGTATAAGTGTTACTAGTAAATAAACAAAATATTCAACAAATAATACAAGATTGCTTTCATACATCTTCGCAGGTCTTCGGTAAGCAAATCTGCTATCATCCGTTGATTTTTTGCATATATCGCCAACGCTCTTTTAAAATTCATTCTGATGCTCTCTTTCAAAAACAAAAATGAGATATTTGTTAACAAACTTGGAAACCATGGAAACAGGCAGATCACTTTTCTTACCACGTGACCGAGAAAAAGCCGGGTTAGATCATGTCTCATGTAAACGCCTTCAAATTTCGTTACCCGGGTAGAGTTGGAAATTCCCTTCAACCCACTTTTTACCCGGGTAGCTACCCGGGTAATATTTTTCCCATGTAAACGGCACTGTTGAAAGGAAATCACTGAAAGTATAAATTTTTGTTCATGTTTGTTGGTTCCTTCTCCTAACCCAAGGCTGGATAATAATTAACAGATATTTATTTACATTATTTACAAAATCTTGATTTAAAACGATATCCGCCGCTCATGCGACCACACACCCTTTCGTACCTCTCCTCAATACAAAGCAAATCGAAATGTAAACAAAAACATAACAGTTTCACTGAGTTTCCCTGGAGTTTCCCTCTTGTTCTTTGTCTCTCGCGTAATTGAAGCCGCAAAGAATCTTTGAGAAAGACGCTCCAAATGTTAAACGACCAGCTGACGTCTATTCCACCGCCCTACAGCCAGCTGACGCTCACCAGGCTTTATGATATAACTTCCTGAAATTTTCCACCAAATATCGCTTGAGAGGAAATGACTGACAAAATATGTTGCTGGCTCCCGGTCTATTACTTCTCTGCTCCGGATAGAAGATTTTTCAGTTTCACCGCTCTTTTTTTCTAATTAAAATGTTTTTAAGAAGCATTGCTCGATTTCTTGACTAATGAATGCCTGTTCTACTTTTTTTGTTTGTATGTATGAGAAGAATCTTTTTCTACCTATTTAAAATCGAATTACTGTTTTCGGTTTTTTTCACCTTTTGTTTGAAAACTATTGATGGAGCGAAACTGAATGATCTGGTCTACATTTTGCGAGTCAATTTTCATTAAATGTCCGAAGTTTCGTAGTCGACCTATTTTTCCATAACACTTTTTGATGTTCTAAAAACAACGAACGGTGGGCGTTTCCGAAAAGAATCAACATGCCTGAACTCACAAACTCTTTTAAATTTATAGTTTCAAGAAGCTACAAGCTTTTTCAACTTTTAATACGGGAATGAATCATGGTTGTTGTACTATTGAGAGGATTAAAACAGTAAATAATTTTTCATTAATATTTTAATCTGCACAAAGGAAAAACCCTGAAATCCAGTGGCGTATATATTTCGGGAGGGGTCATTATCAGGCCCGAAACTTAATTTTTTTTGCACCGGGGAAAGGACCCAAAATTTGTCCTAAGCCCGTTCTTTTCCATATTTAATGGTTCAATGTAGCTTTTTAATTCATTTTTAGGTAGAATTTGCATCCTGATGAACTTAATGTAAAAACATTGTGAATTATAGAGTTCCAAGTACAAAAGGGATCTAGGGGTCCTTCCCCAGAAAATTGTTTAGAATTTGACCTTATAAAACAGGGTTCAAACTCGTTTTGGTACAACGAGTCCAAATTTCGGGTGAGGGCCCTCGCCCCATTTTATTGGGGCATACGTCCCTGTTGAAATCATCATACCAAAAATTTGCTCTACTCTCAATGAAATCCCCGTGCGATAAAAGGTACCGACACCCCTTATTTCCCCTATCTCTGTATCATAAATGTCTGGTTTACAAAGAAAATGTAGGAATGCATCAATACCATTAGGAATTGAAGCCTAGGTGATAACAATATCCATCCATAATCATCAAGGAAACCCTCACCAAAAAAAACCATTTTTTCTAAAAATGTACACATAATTACGTACTAAGTCGTTCTTAGCCGAATTTAGGTGTTGCATACATATTCCTTAACCAAAGATATTTTGAAAACCCTTTAAGCCCATGGTCCGTCATGGCAGAGCTAGCTTCTGAGGTATGGATGAGTGGGTGAGTTTTGCCTCCACGGTTCGTCAGCTGTTGCCTCTGATAAAATCGTCGCAGCACTTTCGATAATCGGTTATGTGTGTTTGTGATTACAGTGGAAGCTCTTATAACGACCTGCTCTTATAAAAATTCTCTCTTATAAAGACCCAAAAATTAGTCGCTGTAAGAGCACAAAAGTGCTCTTATAAAGACTAATCTTCGAATCGATGCAGCTTATCGAATACTTTTCTGGATCGGTTTGTGTGCGTCACACATGAATTAGCCAATAAACGAATATCAGAGTATGACAAACAACACCAAGTAACCATCGCATCTTCTTCTCGCTTGCTTTCGCCCGGGGTAACCGGCTACAATCCCAAAACGAAACCTTGCGCTACCCAATGCGCAATTGATTTGAGACTTTAAATTTATTAGCGTTTCAGTTTTATGTAAGCATTCTAAGGAAGCTAAGCTACGCAATAAATTAATATCAAAATAAAAATTTAATAGCAAACACAAATATTTATACTTTGTAAAATATTGATCTTAAATTTCATAGCAAAAAATAAAGTAATATAACATTAAATTGAAAGTATCAAGAATTCATAAAATAATAAATAATTGCTTAAAATGAGGAAAAATCAATTGGGTGATTCGAATTGTGTTCTAAATCCCAACGATCTAGTATCCTACTGTTTGTATATAATGGTAAAATATACAACCAAGGGTTTCAGTTTGTTGATTAAAAAAACGTATTACGGGTAACTGCAATTTCTATAATCCATCCCTTTGCCTTTGACGATTGAGGGTTGTTGATCGTTTTCAGGTTTAGATTTCCTCCAAACTTTATAAACTAATCTACTAAAAATACATCATTGAGGGAATCGAGTCCACCTTCCCGAAAAGCATCAAAATTGATAGTTTAGCTTAACGAGTTTATTGCTTTTAAACGAGTGATATTCTACACTCGAGTGTATCACTCGAAGTTTGCTCTTATAGCGACAAAAAACTCGGTACGGATTAATTACGCTATAAGAGCTTCCACTGTACCTGTAATGCCCACGGGAATTTGACACAATGGCTGTGTGGATTTCTGCCGCCTTTGGTGTTATCTTTGACATCTCATTCCGGTGTCTTGCCGCTGTTTATAAGTCTGTAGAGGTCAGTTCAATGAGAGATTTTGAAAAGGGAGTTGCATTGTTGGAGGTTTGTAGGATCTTAAGGTGCGCCCACACTACGTCCGAATCCAGACGATCCTAAATCGGATGTAATATGGATTATGGATGATTTGCACCATTAGAAATATGGGTTTTAGCACTAATATATTTTAAGTATAAGAATTATTAGGAACCAAAAAGCGTTTAATACGGCAAACGTTAAATCGGGGTTTCAATGTAGTTTGTAGTATAAGTAAGGTGCCTGGACATTTAATTCTGAGACAATAAAAATCCTTCACTTGATAAAACAGGATCGTCAAACTCCCATTCACTTCTAGAGCTTCGTTGACTCCCATTTAAACTCTCAAAATATTTTTCAAAACACTTATCAATTTGACGTTATTTCCCTTCTAGACTCTATTGTGTCCCGTCCCGGCACAATTAAACGAAGAGGGGGCCTCAAAATCTAAGAACTTCTAAAAAACCAGAATACCCTGCGTACACAAGACAGTTTAAATGGGTGAGACTCGCACTAATTACAGCTTTCTAAACACAGAAGTCATTGTTACAATTTCAGTCAGTGGGTCCCCAAGATTTTTAAGGACGATTTTCTGTAGAGATGAAGGATATAACTCTACGGGGGTCTCCCATAGCTAGGTGCCCCTGGGACAATGCCCCTTTTCATTGACTTACTTCCTCCTTTGCCAAGAAAAGCAAACTTCCACAAGCGCATTTTTAGTCTCGTGAGTAAATACGCATTTTGACAGCTCTGTAATGAACTCGTAAAGCACAGGACCCCATCAGAATGCTCAAACGGCCACGAAAATAACTACTCGACTGGTTCTACCCCACCATCTCAAAGTGATTCCTTGCAGGGCAGGTCAACCAAACTCTTAATTGCTCTCCCTAATGCGTTTGCTTTCGGTCGGCAGTCTGTTTGCACTCTCGAGAATTTGGAGCATGTAAAAAAGACTCCGATCACTCTTTTTACACGCTCCACATTGCAAATCCCCGTGTTACCGCGATTCCCACGCCGAGAGCGAGGCAATATGCATCGTGGTAGGTGTCCCTCTCGTATACGATCGTGAGCGTTTACCAGGAATGCAAGATTTTCCTATTGAATTGCCAAGTTTCCGCATTGGGTTTAGGGAATTGATATTACTTTTACCCACCCGGCCACACCAGTATCCCTTATTACATTTTTGAAAAATTTAGCTTTAATTACATAGTATAACCTCCAATATCTCGAAACCAAAGGGACCAGAATAAAATTCGAGATGGCGAGTTTTCGAGATAACAAAAAAAAATAAATAGAGAAATACTTAATTTCAAGGGGGGGGGATATTGTTTCGAGGTATAAAGGATTTTGAGATCACAAGGTTATATTGTACTTCGTTTTGCATAAAAAATATTATAACATTCTCCTTTGGGAGTAACTCTAAAAATCAACTTTTGTTAAATCTAAAATCAAAAAACCTCAAGGTAAACCTTAAAGATTTCAAGGTAGGTTCTTCTGTAGAAGCGTTCTTGTCCATCTAGTAGAAAAGGGAGCTTCGCAGACGAAACTTGGGGTATGGAAACATGGTATTCATTAGTGACAACAACATAGGAGGGTGCAAGTTTGACTTCTGAAAAGCATAGGGAGTTTGAAAACTACATTTACCTTTTAAAAATGGAAACTATTCAAGTTTTCTTGTAACAGCATTTTTTTCTGCTCAATAAAAATAATTAAAAGCTTCATGATTTGAGGGGTTGACAGTGAAAATGAGTAGGTAATTGCCAAAAATTAAATTTTACAGGAGAAGCAAAGGAAGTTTTGATGGTCCAATACCGCCAATGCCAAGTGTTCGGGAGTTACAACGACTAAAACTAAACGAAGCTCGTTAGGCACTTGCCTCTTTTTCGATGCTATTGGCGTTGGAACATAGTTTATTTTCAGTGAAAAAACGCAGTTTCGCAAATTTTGGCACTTACCTCATTTTTATTGTCAACACCTCAGTTCATATCTCAAAAAATGTCACCCTGTACCTTTTTCTCTTTTTGGTGGGGCACGTACCACTACCCCCCATTGTATCCTCGCTCCTGGTCTTCTAGTTTCTAGTATATCCACCACCCCATGCATGTTGTTCACCTTCTATTGTGATGAGATTCTGAATCATCTGAATACATTAACTTTCTCTCAATGGTTTACCGACCCCGCAATTGCAGTAATATCCTCTGTTGTATCTGGATCATTAAGATCTTGAGAGAGATTTCATGTCTAATAATGATAAAGGCGAAGGAACGAAAGTTAATCCCGCCGCTTTTTGCAAATCCTGTGAATTTCTCCACGCCATTCAAATGACCAGATCGCGTTTTTCTCCAGTCTGGAAATAAATAAAATAGAAGATGTTGTCCCCAAAATCGATTGACCAGATTTCGACACGGGGCCCGGCCGCGAATGAACTGGGGGGGGGGGCAGTTCTTCTTTGTGTTAGGTTTCGTCTCCGAATGGTCCGAAACCTTTTGTTTTTACAACTGATGGAAAGTGTCACCTGGCAGTCAATAATCCGCTTTACTGCAATTCGGAAATCGGGGCCAAAGAGGACTGATGCCATTATCCTCGGCCAATTTCCCTGCTTGTTAAGATGCCATTGTTGGTGAGGTGAAAACACTGTACGACCCTTTCATCTCAAAAAGTCGAGGTTTGGAGTGGGCAAGTTCTTTCCGTGATTCTTCGGTTTATGTGTCATAAACGTGTGTTCTTGACAGGGAGAGATGACTTTACTGACGGTTGGTTTTTTATTGGTTTCGTGTTTTTTTGTTGCGTTTGCTTTCAATGTGACCTAATTGAATCCAGTTGCAGTTGTCAAAACAGCTCCTGAATTACTTTCACTTATTTCTCAACTCCGTGTTGCTGTGCTGTTACCGCTTTCAAAAGATTTTGATTAATCCATTCATTTATTTGTACCCAGATTGCCTCCCTTGACAGACACTCGGGTTGAAAGAAAAAATGTCCATTATTGAGATTGTATTTACTTGTATTCCAGTTATTTTATTTCGCTGTTATAGTAGTCTGGTCTCTTTGTTTTTTTTTACTTTCTACCACTTTCTTTCTGTTTTATCTTGTATAGAGTTGAATATGATTATTTAAATATTCATGCTTCCATACATCACTCAACATTGGCTTTTCCTTTTATTTATTTTTATTGCAAAGTTTAACTGATTATGAAGAACTTGACGTTCATTTACCAGGGTCGGATCCAGGGGGGGCACTCTGGTCTGTGCCCCCCCCCTTGGACCCAAAAAATCCCTTGTAATTACGAGAAAAAGTCCCAAAAAGTACTTAAAATGAGTTAAAACCTTACTTATACAGGTCAAATTTCAAACTTTTTTTCTGGTGGAGGACCCCCGTACCCATACCCCCCAGCGGTACTAAAAGGGAATCTTAAGTGATACTTTTTAGAAAATCCCCAACATTTTGACATTTTTCTCAGAAGGTAAAGGTGATGGTCTGGAAAAGTGCCCCCCCCCCTTGGAGCCGTGCTGGATCCTCACCTGTCTTTTTTTAGCTTACTAATATTAATAGGAGGTTCACTTTCATTTATTATGCATAGCTAAAAATGAGTACTATTCACTGTTTTACACCCCTGAGCTTTTGACTCAGGTTAGATGAGCTCTATAAGTTTATTGACTATAAGAAAGTCAACGACAAGTTGTGAAATCCAAAGACATCCTTCAGGGAATTAGATGTTCCAGGATATGCTATTTATTTTCTATGTTGGTTTTTGCTAGCTTTTGTTTAATTCGTCATTTTTCTGAAATTTTTACTAATAGTTTAAAGGTTAAAAAACTGTCCTTAATTTTTTTGAGCCTTAGCAGCCTTCTTTAAACAGACAAGTTTCCTAAAAACTCGCATTTTAATGATTTTACAAAACTTTATATGTGTTTATATGCAAGTAGTGCGTTTTGTTTCATTTCTTGTGCGTGATGCTATTTTGTATGCAATGGACTAGAATAGAGTTTACCTTTTACGTGGATTATTTTCGTCAGAACCCTGATACAGTTGTATGTCCCTTTAATGGCGACATTTATTGGTGAATGCTGACATGAATACAGCGGATTCACGCTCACTGACAGTTGTTGTCTTTTGTTCCAATGTATTGATGTCCACTTTTTACCTTTCGACGAAATGTTATTTTACATGTGATATTTCCTGCGATTGTGATGGTATAAATTTTCTGCATTGAAAGATTCCAATCTACATATATTTCGAACCCATACTTTAATGAGAATAAAATCCACCGTGCAAGACTGTGAAGCAGAATATAAAAGAACAACGGTTTTATTTTGCACGTAAAATATAACATTTTAACCGTTGTTCTTTTATATTCTGCTCCACACTTTAATGCACCGTATTCTCAAATTGTAGAGTAGAGGAATTTCATTCATGATACTTTGGATGTTTTCAAGTCTCTATATTTCTTATAAAATACTTATTTTATACCCTTTATTAATTAGACACACGTTTTATGATTTAGTTCATAATACTGAATGCTTGGTTTTTTTTAACTATATAGGATAAATCTTTCAATGTTCTCTAAGGTTAATTTTTTTCACAGTAGACAAAAATTTTTCTGAAAAATCTAAACAGTATTATTCCAGTTACCAAAATAAAGAAAGTTTCTTTAGCAAGAACCTTATTCATAGGGTGGATGTAGTGTTTATATTTTCCTTTTACTCTTTTTAAATCCAGTTTTTTATTTGCAGGGTCCAAACGGTTTTGAAGAATTGAGAAAATCTGTAAAAGAAGGGCAAGATTTTACCAAGGATATAACTGCTATACTACATGAGCGGTAAGTAAATCTAACCCAATGATTTAAAGATTTTGTACCTAATTAAACAAGGCCAGAAGATTCATCAAAGATAACAACAAAGTTAAGAAAATTATTAAAAATGCATCAGAGAACCCTCTCATCAGGGTCAAATTAAACCAAGACCAATTTATGTAATCAATATTAAAAGTTCATCTCATAAAATAAATATTTCTAAATTTTAAATTACAGCATGTTGAAAAATGATCACTTTAGTATCGTTTGAAGAAGATAAAAAGGGCTTTTATTTAGAGGTTTTTAGTTTTTGCTATCCACCCCTTTAAAAAATCGTGAATTTCAAGGAAGTCGGTTAACTAGGCGCAACTCGAAAATTTCCCACTTTGGCAAAGTCAGATCAAAACGTTTGGTTACAAATTTGGTTTGATGGTGACTTATTTTACCAACCTTTAAAGAAAACTTTTCCACAAATTGTATCCCATGGCTTCCCATGTACTCATTTAAACGTTAACATTCATTTGTAGTGTTTTAGTTGCTCTGGCTCTCCAGAATGGCGTTCTGAAAAATATTTAGGTTCCTCTCTCTCACAGTCCACTCAATCTCTTTTTCACTCATTTTCTTCATCTCACGGTTCTCCTCAATCTCTCTCTCCTCAATCTTTTTATCCCTCCTTCTTCCTCCTCGCGTTCTTCCCCTTTTAATCTTTTTCGTACGTTCACCTCATTTTCTCCCCACATATTCCTCTATTCACCTTGTAGTAAATGACAAAATGAGCCAACCAAGACTTCACTACCGGTTCCATATTATACCAGTTTACCATATTGCTTGTATTTTCTACGAATTCGTCTACAATGTCCTTAAATACCATTCAGTTCAACCCTTCAGCAACCAAACATCCCATGTCCAACCTTCGAGACGTTTCCCGACCCATTGTAGAGGTCGTCCGTAGACTGCTGTCCATAAATTTAAGAAGTCTGTGCACAAGAGAAAGGGAAGTCGGAGAATGACGTTTCAGGTGCGCTCTGGAGTTGACAAACAAAAGAATGGACGTTGCGTGTGCGTTTCGGTCATAACGTTTCGCTTTCTGGTTGGAAAATGGCGTGTTGAATGATGTGTATATAGATTACTGTTATTTTGAACTACAGAGAGCGAAAGCAAAGCCCGTAGCACTATTATAATAATGCTGTTAATAGTGCCGTTTACATGGGAAAAATGCTACCCGGGTAGCTACCCGGGTAAAAAGTGGGTTGAAGGGAATTTCCAACTCTACCCGGGTAACGAAATTTGAAGGCGTTTACATGAGACATGATCTAACCCGGCTTTTTCTCGGTCACGTGGTAAGAAATAAGTGATCTGCCTGTTTCCATGGTTTCCAAGTTTGTTTACAAATAGCTCATTTTTGTTCTTGCAAGAAGCATCAAAAGGAATTTTAAAAGAGCGTTGGCGATATATGCAAAAAAAATCAACGGATGATAGCAGATTTGCTTACCGAAGACCTGCGAAGATGTATGAAAGTAATCTTGTATTATTTGTTGAATATTTTGTTTATTTACTAGTAACACTTATACAATTATACAAAATTGTGTTGGCAACATTGTTTCAATTCCATCAATGTTTATTGTTTTGATTTCTGTTTTTCATCATGTTTGTAAGTTGTGCTTGTCTTAAAAATTAAATGGATGTTTATTAAACTTAACGTTTTATCTTCACATTTCCAACTGCATTTGCTACTTTCTACGTTATTGATGTCCATTACAAATTATATCTTGTTCTTGTTGTTGTTCTTGTTGGTTATTTAGAGACATTTGCTGACTCCTATGGAGCTGCTTGGTCTTCTTCTTCCGAAACTTTTTCTCTGAATTATTGTGAAGAGGATGGTTTTTTCTGTATTTTTCAGTCTGGTTTTATGCTTGCTTTGAGAAATGCGATTATGGCTTGGATTTTCTTTTTACCGTTTCCTTTATTTGTTTTTAGGATTTCAGAATAATTTAAGGAAGTTATGTTGAGGGAATTCATTAGTTTTTCTCTTTGTTTGTCGTATTTTTTGCAGATTAACAGCATGTGATCATTAGAGTCTATTTCTTTGCATGTAAGACATATGGGGTTAGAGATTTGATTGGCAAATTATATCAAAACAATCAACAGAGCACACACAAACAATTAAATGGCGGACTACACAACACGCAAGGTAGTGTGGGATGGGACACGAAATGCATCATGGGAAAGGAGGGTACTACCCGGCAATTGACTAGGATTGAATCCTACCCGGCTTTTTCCTATCTTTTTCCCTTCGTAGGGAATGCCGGGTAGAAAAGAGGAGTAAGAGCCGCCTTTTACCCGGGTAATTGGCTCATGTAAACGGCACTACAGTTAACACTTTTGGCAGAAGGCATCGTATTTATCGATTTGTAATGACAGAATGGTCAGTTTGAACAGAACGTAATAAATGCGTAGTAATGAGTTATAAGTTGAAGCGTTTTGTTCGATTAATTAATGGTATATTATCTCGTTACGGGTAGAATCCGAAATTTAGAATTTCAATTTGGTAAAAGTATTTCCAGGTATCTTTTTATAAATATAAAGAAATCATCTAAAGATTATCACCAAAGCTGGCTTAATATTTAATCACATATGATGAATTGCAATATGATCAAAACCCAATCAACCAAACCAACTTAAGTGCAACCAAAGTAATCAGACTCCTATCTATTTCCATGTTTTCATCATTTCCACAATTGAGTGATTAGTCATTAGCCTAATCATTTTCTGATTGCACAAGGAAATTTTGCTACTTAACTTTCTACGGATAGTTTAAAAAAAAAACTTGACAAAACGCCATTTTATTTAACGGGTTCTAGTTTTTGATTAAAACTTACTCAGTGTAGCCTTCAGCTTTTTTGGGGTATTTCCTAAACGTCCTGTCTGATAGTTCCTAACTTTTGGATATTGTATTAGTTGGACTCATTATTTGTGACAGTTGAGTGGTCCTGAAGATATCTTGAAATTTCAGAATTCGATTACCAAATCTGATGCGAATTTATATTTTGGGCCGTTTTTGAATATTACGTTCATTGAGGGGGAGGGGGTTGCTATTTGTTTATTTTATTTTTGCTGGCAAGGGAGAGGGGGATATAAGTAATGCCACGAAAGACATCAAAAACACTTTATTTTTGAAAATCTCTTGGAACTTGAAAAAAAATCTATAAAAAATAAATTTGGGAAAATAAAGTTTAGTACTTGGGTAGAAAAGTTTCAATGCATTCTGAGGTCTAGTCTTTTGACTACATTAGGAACACATGAAAACGATGCATGATTTAAATTAATATTTTATACAAAAAAACGGTGGACAAGTAGGCAGTTTTTCTACGTGATTTAAGAGGGGATTGCGATTTGCTTATTTTTGCTGACAAGGAAGGGGGTAATACATCTAAAAAATATGCATAAGTAATATTTCAACTGCCCCATTTCTATAAAGAAATGAGGTTCTTGAAAACGGTTTACCCTCAAAGTTTAAAGGACATAGAAATTTAGTTGCCGTAGTTATTGGAAGTAGAAGTCAAAACCTTAACATAAAATTTTATGGGAGGGTATTTTTTCCAAGTAACCTAGACTAATTCGGTATCAAGAGTAGATCCTTACTAATATACTAACCAGTTTTAAATTGTTGGGTTCTCCACCCTCTTCCCCCTTGACCCGCTTTTAAATTAGTTAATGAACTGCGTTGTACGTTGATAGAGATAAGCGAACAAATTTTTGACCTATTATAGTATACTATTAAAAAATCCCACTATAAATTATTTTTAGGCACTCCTTTCCCTTACTTCAGAACCCATAATGATTTCCCACCAGGAAAATCCTTTATTCCCTCTAGGAAACCGCAGTATTGTTCAAGTCTCGGCCCTCCATAAAATTTTAAATGCCTTCATTTAACAAACCTCCGAGCATTTCAATAAATCTGCGTTGTTTACGCATAGGAGTGACGCACGAATTTCGTGCATTTGATGAGGCAAAGGGCGGCGGGGGAAACCTCAGAGGCCTCGGCGGTTGGTTACTTCATCGTTTCCTGTGCTGAGTTTGATATTCCTTCAATCTGCCCAATTCAGACAGTTTGCGTGGGTGACTCAACGGACAGTCGGATCGGGTGGCGACTGCCTCCTCTTCTGTGGCGCCCATCTTTTGGGGAGAACCCTCGACATGAGTGTCTGTCACGAAAGTTCTTTTCATCTGCGGTCCTTGTTTGAAATTGTTAATGTCAGTTGTCAATGCATTATATTTGCTCAAATATTTGTTTGGGAATTATGGCCTTCATCTGTGTTTGAACTTGAGAAACTTCCTTCCCTGTAGTGATGATAGTAGGTCAGTGGCGGATCCAGGGGTGGCACTCTGGAAAGTGCCCCCCCCCTCTTGAACCCAAAAAATCACTCATAAGTACGAAACAAAGTCCCAAAAAGTATTCAAAATGAGTTAAAACCCTACTATTACAGGTCAAATTTCCAAAACTTTTTCTGGGGGAGGACCCTCATACCCCCAGCGGTACCAAAAGGGGGGATCTTGAGTGATACTTTTTAGAAAGTTCCCAAAATTTTGACATTTTTCTCAAAAGATAAAGGTGATGGTCTGAAAAAGTCCCCCCCCAGGAGCCTTGCTGGATCCGCGCCCTGTAGTAGGTACGATTCAGGGCTGTATCCAAGGGGCCAAGGAGGGGGTTAGGGGTTCAACCCCCTTGAAATTTCAAATTTTTTACTGTTTTTTCTTTGAAAATTCTGAAACTTGCACTTGCAAGGCGCAGTTCTCTTCGGGTGTAACCCATAGGTTCTCAAAATGAGTTTAAACACTACTTTTCAGAGTCAAATTTTAATTCTTTTTTACTTTGGAAATTCTGTGGTTTATAAGGAGCTGTTCTTTTCGGTTGTAACCCAAAGATAGAGTCTCAAAATGAGCTAAACACTACTTTAGGAAGCAAATTTTCAAAATTTTTCTGGGGTGACCCCTGACTCCCCATTTTTACTTGGAGTATTTGTGAAATTTTAACAAAAAATTACTAATATCATTAACTAATATAATAAAGTCTCCTTAAAATAATTCCTTGTTAAAATTTTAGTTATCCCTTTACGTTTATGCTTGTTGAGAATAAGAAGAATTGACTCATTGCGTTTCTACTGAAGTTTTTTAGTCAGTTTAAGTTTTAAATACTCTACCTCATTTTTATACAAGGAGGTGAAAATTTTAGAAAGTTTTAGGGAATAGTAAAACAGGGGAGGAAAAGGGGACTGGTTCTGAGGATTTTTGATTTTCAAGTTTTCTAGATCCGCTTCAATCAGATACTTTTTAAGTATTCTCAATGCCTTTGTTAACCTTTTTAGGTAATCGGATGAACTTTGGAAAAGATCCATCCACTCTTGTACTACTACCTAAAAGGCTTAAAGTGACCCACTTGGAGCTTTTTTTTGTACAAAAACATTATTATAAGCTTATTTTGATGAGTAGTTCAAGTATAAGAGATCTATCAAGAATCGGTAAATTGTTCTATGCATAGGTTCTATGTCGGCTCTTGAGAACCCCAATTTCGTTTTTTCCCACTTGACAATCTTACGACATCAGAGCGTATCGTGATTAGAATGAAAGAGGATGAGTGAGAGAGAAAGAGTGACGGAGAGTCAGAAATAGTTTCAGGGAATCGAGTAGAGAAAGTTAAGAGATAAAATGAGTAAGATAGAAACACAAATGCTTTCCGTAACACCGCTCAGCCACGTTCCAGTCTAACTAAATCACTACTGATTACGCGGCCTTAAAAAAAACATTGTCAAAAATTTTCATTGCATCAATAAACAGTTATAATTGATTCAGTGAACAAAAGTATCCTGGTTTTTATTTTAAAAGAACTAAATCGTTCGAATGGAAAATTAAAAAGGTTTTGAAATTAAACGTTAGTTAAAATAAAATGACTGTATAAGTAAAGGTTCATTAGCTAAGCAAGCAGAACCTCCCAAGTAGAAACTTCATTGATAGATCCTCCCGATTTTCATCGGTGCTCAACGGATACTCATAATTAATTGATTCGAAAATACAATAGAGACATGAATCAAGCCCTTGTGTTAACGGTTTTATCCTGAAATTCACGATGTGTTGTGGTAAACTCGTGTGGCACACAATCACCATCATTTAATTTACATCGTTGTTATTATTCCGTGGTAAAGTATCCGTTCTCACGTTCATTAATTTTTATTAAACTTTTATTTCTTTTATCATTATAATGTTATTTGCTACCCGTTGCGTACCAATAAATTTATTATTATTCTAAAAATAGTGGATCATTTTTAGAAATAATAGTTTTAGAGCAGTTAACAACTGAGTGGGTATGATTATTGCAGGATGACCCTTCCCTCTTATTTTGGCACTAAAGAATCCCTTTTAAAAGGAATAATTAAATAAGATAATCAAAAGAAGAAACTCTTTTGGTGTTTTAGCTTAACAGTCTTTTTAAAACTTTGTTAGATTTCTTTTTATTTAAATAAGTAAGTTAATTTTAAGTGCCTTGCAAACAGTCCTCAACTACAGTGGCGTAGCCAGAAAAAAAAATTTCGGAGGGGGATATTGGAATTTCGGGAGGGGATATGGGATAAATTTATTCATTTTCTATGGTCAAAAAGGTTGAATTTCGGGGGGGGGATATATCCCCAAATCCCCCCCCTCTGGCTACGCGCCTGCTCAACTAGGCTAAGCTTTTTTTTGCGGGAGATTGGCTCAAAATTATTCTTAAGACCCCCATTATGCATAAAATGTTAAGTGTAGCTTCTTAGAACAGGTCTGGACAAGACAGTGTATGTATGTGAAATCAATGTTTTATGAAATGGGTTAGGGTCGAAAAAGGTTTCTTAGTTTTAAGGTAGTACTTTTTACATTAATCCCAAGCATTTAAGTGAGTAAATGCTTGTTGATGACTGTCTTTTTCTAAGGCCTCTTGCGATGCAGAAAAAGAGATGGCACTCTGCCAGTTGGAAAACCCTGCTGCTGCTGTAGACCCTTGGAGGGCAGTTCGTCACGTCACTTACTGCGACGGATATACAGAAATTTGTCTATTTAATCAGAAAAAGTCGAGTTGATTCGAAGTTGGGCTCCAGAAATATAAAATTGTCCAAGGGGCGACCCACAAAACACTTTAAAAAATAATACTACCTAAGGAACAGCTCTTTAATATGGTCGCTCGTCTTTTTCCCTTCAGCATAAAAATTACCAATTTTTTTCAGTAAAAAAAAAAAAAAAAAAAAACCGGAGGGGATATTGTAATTTTTTACGAGGTATGGGGGTAAATTTAGGTATTTTCTATGAAATTTCTGACTTAGATAAGTAGGGGATTAGGGATATATCCCCCCCCCCCAAAAAAATAAAGCATAATTAGGAATAAAATGAAAAAATAAATAAATAAATAAAAAATAGAGATGAGTTTAAAATACTTTTCATTCGTGTTTGACTAGTGATTAGGGTAGACTACGACTGGAGTACTAAAACATGGGCTTTAACGAGCGGTGCTATTAATTATAAAGGATTTCAATTATTGAAGGCCACCTCTTCAAACTTCTCTTCACAAAGTATTGGAGAAAAGTCTATCCTTATATAACTTCGTATACTTTATTTTTAGGTCTGAACTGGAAGTGAACTACGCCAAAAGTTTGTCGAAGTTGGCAGCTAAAATAAACAAAGCTACAAAACTTACAATTGGGTAATTATATTGAGAACTATTAATTATATTAAAAACATGCCGTTGTTATTCTGTTGCAATTGTTTTTTTATAAAATTTATACTACCCAAAATATGAAATTTATTTTCTGTTGTAAATCTAATTCTTAACGACTTAATTAATCACCCAGAGATTCTCACGCTCATTTAATGTGAAAAATAAATCTGGCTTTCCAGAAAAAAAAGGGTCCTTAAAAATCAAAATTTGCTATATGGCTATTTCTTTTCTTTGAGTGTGTTGCGAATGCGGGTTTACTTCGTTGGAACACGCTATTTTTACCTGACTTGGTACTTTTTAGGACAACTCAGCATGCTTGGCAGGAGGTGGCCCTTCAGATGGAGAATGAGGCTGATACCCATAGGTTAGTTAGCTCATTTAAATCGCTCATGCATTTACCTTATTTTAAGCGTTACAACTTATATTATGATGCATGAATTTTTGTGTTTCATAGGTATTATAAAAAAGTATTTTTTAGCAGTTGCTTTAAGTAACTTCCTTACAAGTCATATTGACCTTTTTTCTTGGTATAGGCATTTTTCAAGTAATTTAGAAGATGATGTGGTTAAGCCACTCAAAGTACTAATTGAAACTCAACATAAACAAAGAAAATTAGTAAGTATTTTACTACTTTACTGTTTAATTTTGTATTATTCCAATAAATCTTTAAAAATAGGGAAGAGTAGCTGATCTTAAAAGCATGGGCTGAAAATTTATTTTTTACTCTTAAATATATATTTTTGTATGGTTTTAAAATATAGGTTTGTATGGTTTTATTAAAATTCCTCCTTTTCTGTTTCTTTTGAATTAATTTTTTTAGCTTGAAAACTCCGTAGACAAAGTATACAAAACGCTAAACGACAGAAGAAACGAAGAGTTCAAAGCAAAAAAGCTGAGTTATGCATGCGCAAGAGAAAACGAGCGAATGCAAGACCAAGTTTTAGATTGCAAGCTCAATAAAGGGAAGCTTTTGACAGAAAAAGACATTCACAAGGTAAGTTCATCCCACCTACTATATTTTGCAAAATTTACGACCTGTTTTTTATGCGGATGAGAAATAAAGGGGTGGTGGTACAAGGGACTATGAATGATACATTTACTATGCGTAGTTGATAAATTGTAAATACTGAAAAAAAATTAACAAACTTCTGGGAGGTTTGATACTCAACTTTTGAGGTTTGATACTTTTTTTCTGCTCAACTGCTAAACTTTGTTGGAAGCTATGAGAAAGTGAAACTTCTTATTAAGAACGCACATAATAAAAAAAACCTTGCGACCACCTCTTATGCTAAATCGCACTCAAATGTATTTAATCAGCTAAATTTAAAGCTTATTGCCCACACAACACAGAAAGGTCCAGTAGATGTCTAATGGACGTCAAGCATGGATATAAGAACATCCAGAAATAGTCTAATAACGATCCAGAAAACGTGCAGAAAACGTTAGAATGTCCTCTATAGACAATCCAGAAGACATCTAATGGATATCCATTGGATGTTCTCATGGACGTTAAATGGATGAGTTTTAGATCTTTTTGGATCATCCATAAAACGTCCAGAAACGTCTAGTTTTTGGATCATCCAGAAACATCTAGTTTACATCCATTGGACGTCCAAATGGATGAGTCTTTGGATGTTTTTGGATCATCCATAAAACGTCCAGGAAATGTCACCTAAAGACCATGGTCTCTGAATTGAATTTGAAAATAACTGCAGATATTTTCAAATTCAATACATTTAAACTAATGCTTTTATATGTATATATTAATTTTATATACTTTTTGTTGCTGCATATTAATCTTTTTTTCTTAGCAAATATACTATTGAGTTTAATAACTATTCCTTACTTTTATTTCACATTTTTATACATTCTTCTTAGTGTTCTTCTCCCACATGGGAATATTTAATAAATTGGGCAATTGCTCATGTATTCATCTTTTTTTTCTATACTTTTCATAGCAATTAAACTATGAGTTTGCAACAAAGTTTACTTACCTGGTTATTTGCAGCTCCAAATAATATTTGACAGCAATTTTGATTCAAAGCAGCCCTTTTATAACTTCAAAATTTGATGTCAAATTCACAAATACTTTTAATTTCAGTACATAATAAAAACTGCAAGTGAGTTATATGCTAGAATTTCAAATTTGGCTTCATTAATGCAATAAATTGTGCAATTTTTAGTTTTAAAACTGTGAAATTGTTTTCTTTAAAATAGGAATTTAAATATAAACTTCTTAAAATCATTTTGTGCAAAAAAAAAAACCCAGTAGATTTCTGATGCTTTTTGAATGAAGAATGAATACTGTGTGATAACAATCGTCTATAATCTCTTTTATCTTACATAAAATATACTAAATATTAACTACTGAGATATTAAACAGTGAACATCTTTATTCTAAACAACCTTTAGAAAATAAAGTTAATATAGTAATTTGTTTCAAAGTAACAATGCAATATCAAATCAATCAGTCTAAAAGAATACATTTTATTTGAGTTTGAAACCCTATACAAGATAAAAACAAAAACAAATAATGCAAACAATCTATATCTGAATTAAAATAGTTAAAATTTCCAAACTTTATATTGGCAATTTTTAGCCATCATTTTCATTCATTTAATGGAATACTCTAAATTAGAATGTCGAGAAATATGCTTTACAAGAATTTAAAAATATTGATGAAATATTAGTTTAGTCTGTCTTTCTTCATTAGGCAGTTGGGAACAGGGAAATCCAAGTTTAATAGGGTTGTGGGAGCCCCAATCAGTTTACTTATCTCTTTATATGTTTTTGTAAACTAAAATTTTGTCTTTTTCCCCAGAAAATTTATCTCAAGAAACTTATTTATAAATATGTACAACATATCTGGAGAAAAAACTTGCATTCTAATTATACTGAAATCCCTTATTACTTTTTACCATGAAAAAAACCCATTTACTTTTTTGCTGCACAGACAATCTAATCGCTCGGAAACCGTGGAAACATTGTTAATCCTGGAGGCTTCAACAGTCGTTTAACTAGGTTGTCAACCTGGTTGACAACATTGCAATGTTTACAAACTAGTTACCAATAAGTGGTGAAAAGACCACTGAGAACTATAGGTAAATAAAAAATATAATTTTAGCATGTAAAAATTAATTAAAAAAAAGACACATTTAAAGTGCAGGTGTTCAATTTAATTTAACATTTAAAGTGCAGGTGTTCAATTTAATTTAACATTTAAAGTGCAGGTGTTCAATTCCGTTAACGGTCCTGCTAAATTCCGCCAAGCTCTTTTAGGCACCAAAAAATAAAAACATTGCTTAATAATTTCAAACTCATAGATTAAAATGTTCAGTTAAGTGAATAACTGTTCAGTTATATCAATTAAAACCATAAAAATTTGTTGATATTTGAATATATGCCATTCAAAACTGCTTGCCGATATTAAGCAGGACTGTTATCAAAAGCATTCATTCGATAATTTTAAGTTTATGTTTGCAATTTGGTTGTGAACAGTCTTCAACCAGGTTAACAAAACCAAGTTAATTTTTTAAATAGCATTAACTTACATAGTAAAAGCATTAACACATCCATTTCAAAATCAAATGATAAAAATATATTTTCAGGCTCGTAGAACTATTGATTTTGGAATACTGATAGAATGAGCAAACGGGCATTGTTTGGGTCGACATGTTTAGTGAGTATCCCAACATCAGCTAATCGCTGTTGTAGTTTTCAGTTGTGTGTTCTGCTAATACACCAGATGACTGCCTAAGAATTTTATGCCAAGACCTTAAAGTTATTAGCAGTAACCCAATTTTATGGCTTCAAGAAAAGTTTTTAAGATCAAAGTCAATCTTAAAAACATTTTGATTGCCGAAGATTGAAAAAATTTTGTATCGAGGGAATGGAAGATTTTATGGGTGCCAAATCAGAGTATATCTTCAAATCTGGTACTTAACTTGAAATTCTGTCCCGTGAAAATCCTCATGTTATATCGCCCACCACTACTAGCACTTGAAAATAACTTTTTTTGGTGCATAATTCTTACGCGACCATTTGGTGTAAAAGTAAACCTGACTAAACACAACAGCAATCAGCCGTTGTTGGGATACACATGCTTTTTGAGTTGGGATGATGGCCCTATCATCCCAAACAAAACTGCTTACTGCTATGGGGGTGTGCACGCATGCTCCATCTAAATTATATTCCTAGGTCTATACGTAGAACACTTGCATATCCTAAGAAATTGAAAGAGAACACTAAATTTACAATACTCATCTTCTAAATGCATCATAAATAAGTCTTGCAAATCCTCTAAAATAAATTCAGAGGCTTTTTAAATGGTGCCACACTAATGCGCCAGCCGGTCTGTGGGAGCGACTCGCTGTCAGCACATATGTAAGCCGTTTGTCCCGAAATTATTAAGGCACTGGACTGTGTTTACACAGTCGACCAAAAACTTATGATCGGAAACAGTCATGCACGAAGAGTTTGCTGGAACTAGAGGGGAACTCGCCTTGCTAGCTGAGGCGAGGTCTAGCATTTGACTGGAATGTCCATCCAGCTGTGGGTCACACAGTTAGAGGGTGCTCGCCAAGCTGATCGGTGATATTGCTGTCGGATTCCAGAACTCAGAAGTTTAGTTCTGTGCTGGGGGACGTAGGATGTCTGCGACACAAGCAACCAGAGCAGCGAAGGAAACTGGCAAGACCGGGGAGAGAAGCGAAGAACTGGTGGGCTACCCGTCACAGGAGAAGCTGGAGAACTTTGCTGAAGAGAGTAAGCGTCAGAGGGTTGACCTGTTGAAAAGTATTAACGTAAGAGGAATTTCAGATATATATTTTACTACTGAATAAATAACTTAAAACAGAAGAATATACAAATATGTACAATGACAAAACTGGGAATCTGAAAAATCAAATTACTCAATTTTTACAAGTTTAAGTTAAGGTGTTCTTATAAATCTGTATTCATTTGATTCAGAACAGAATTGGATTCTATATAGCCCAACCCTTTTGATAGAGTTTTCGTTTTTATCTCGTCATCTGTTAACTTACTTTTTAAATCAAAACGATCGTTTATAAAAATACTGAAGCTATAAACCACAAATACAAGTTAAACAACAGTGTTTGAAACGAGTTCTTCCGGCTGGGCCGGAACGAACTTAAACAAATAAAAAAAATTATTTTTTCTACATATTGAGACAAATGATAATGAAATAGAAAGGTTAAAAATTTGCTTACCTTTAATTCATGCACGTTAAGACATACCGCTTCCGCTCGCGTATTACAGCCCAACTTAGGCCGTTTCGTCTTCTTCCTCATTAAAGATGATTGTATATCAGAGTTTAAAAAACAATATTTAACAGAAACAAGAAAAATAATTATTTAAATACAGGCCTCCCTCGCATTTAGAATCACGCTCCGCTCGGGCTCGCTTTTTGCTTCCATGTTTCGTCATGTTGGTTGGTTGGTTGGTTGGTTTTGTTGCTCTGGTTTTTGCTATGCGCTTATACCAGGTATCCTTTTTTTTGTAATTTGTTGTTTTTAGTTTTTGTTACCGAGCAAGTTTGTCTCTACTCTGTGATTTGTCCGTGTCTTTTTCTTCCGATTTTTATTTTATTATAGTTTTCTTCTTTCTCAGGCGTGAAAACTCAACAAGTGTAAGCTTTTTGTCTTTGGTTTAATATTGTTTCCCGTAAAGCTTTTCCGAGATAGTTTTTTCCATGATGTCTTCCAATTTTTGGCCATAGGTATTGATTATGTTCCGGCAGTTCCTATCCAGCTTTTCCAATCTCGATTTCAATGATTCTGGGACTAATTCCTCTTCATCTTCGTCTTGGTTTATGTACTCTGGGTCTTCATCCCCCCGGGATGGGCCACTCAAACTAGATTCGCTTTTGGTTGAGTCTTTGATTTTGTGTAGATCGTCTTCATCTTGACTTATATTCCCTGGATTTTCATCCCTTCTGAGTGTGCTCTTCAAGCTAGATTCACTTTTGGTCGAGTCCTTAATTTTATGTAGGTATACTACGTTAGCAATTTTTCCATTCAATTGTTCTAGTCTTACTGCACTGCCTTTTCCTTCCTTATGGTTTTCTTTCCTATGTTCTTCCGGATCGGATGGATTTCCTACATTTGAGGCTTTAATCAGAGTTTGAGCTAATGCCCGATCTAAAATTTCTTCTACTTTGGTAGATATCGTTTTAATTAGTCTTATTTCTAGTTCTTCGAATAGCTTTGCGTGATCAGCTTGAACTTTTGACTGATCAGACACCTTTCCAGGTAGCAGCTCAGATATGATTTTTGTGAGGTTTTCAACCGCCTCTTCTAGTCGATCGATTCTTCTATTTAGGCTTTCTATGTGTCCTTGCTCCCTTCCCGCGATCGTAGGTGCTTTCCTTTGGTTTGAATTTTCGTTTGACTTCACGATTTCGGAATAACTTTTCCTTGGAGGCAAGGATTTCTTGGCTTCCCTAATGGAAATATTTTCGGATTTTGCTTTGTTTATGATTTCACCTTCTCTCTTTACGATCGGACATCTTATATCTAGTGCTGCGTGGTCACTACTCCCACATCTGAAGCAACGTTGGCTTGCTTTATCACAGTCGGAAGCTTCGTGGTTTTCTCCACATCTTGAGCACTTTATGTTTCGCTCTTTGCAATTACCTTTAAAGTGTCCGAATTGCAGACACTTGTGGCAGATTTTAGGTTTCTCTATAAATTTTTGGGCGTTGTAAATTACGTATTCATACTTGACTTGATCCCTTTGTGTTCTTCCAAGTTCTTGTAATAAGATCGTGGGAGAAGCCGCATTGTCACCTTTTTTGGTGAAACGAACTATTTTGTTCACTCTTACTCCGTGTGCCTGGAGCCTTTCGTTTATATGGCTTACAGAAGCTTTCGGATCTATTCCGTTTATGATATACTGTACTGTGATTGAGCTTTCGAATACGAAGCTTGCAATGTCTCTTCCCACTATTTCTCTTTTGTTTAGTACGTTGATTGCCGATTTCAAGCTGTTTGCAGTTACAATAATTGTTTTATTTCTTGTAAGAAAGACTTCATCATCTGGGTTTAATAAGTCAGCAAACTCTTTGTTTAGGTCCTCATTCTTAATAGGAAGCTCTTCGGAGTTGGCACTCTTCAAGCCCAGCTTTATACACGTGGCGCCATTTTCAAAGGCAATTCTAACTTTTTCTTCAATCGGTAGCTTATTTGTGTAAATTCTGTCTTCCTTGGCCCTTTTGTCTTTGCTAAACTCTACATCGTTGTCTTCTTCAAAGTGGTCAGCAGACCGTTTGAGTTCTTTTCCGCCTCTTTCCCCATGCGTGCTCACGTTTTCGTCGCCCTCTACCTCCAGTTTGTTGGTGTGACCGAACAATCTCCAAAAAATCACGTTGCACTAAGACAACTATTATTCACGCTTTGAATTCGTCAAATAATAAGTAACAGGAACAAATTATGCTTCGAGTCGACCTCTGACTCTGAAAAAATTTCAGTATCACCACAACGCGTCACAATTCTTCGCTCACAGAAGAAAAATGTTTCGTCATGTAAATAAATAAAATGGCGAGAGCCGATGCCACTCACTCAGTCTGATAGAAATTATTGGATATTGTTGGATATCCATTGGATGTCTATTGGATGTTTTTTCTGGATGATCTATAAAACGTAATTTATGGATATCTAATAGACGTCCAAAAAATGACAAGAACTAGATCATCCAAAAGTTACGTCCACTAGATGTCTATTAGAGGTATCTTTTGGACATGGATGTTCTTGGACTTATTTTGGAAGTATTTGGACGAGAAATAGACCTTTTCTGGACGTTTGTGCTGTGTGGGTGATGGCATCTGGTTTTACAATTCATGAGAAGGCCTAGGTAATCGACGAAACTACAATATTTTTTTTTTTTTTTTTTTTGCAGTTGGAGGCAAAGAAGCGAAAGGCAGAGGAGCTTCTGACTAGGGCGGACATCGACTATTACAATTCGTGCATAAAAGCCGAGAGGGCGAGGCAAGACTGGGAAACGTCCGTTTACAGGGCTGAAACGGCCTTTCAGCACCTGGAAGAGGACAGGCTCAACTGCATGCATGACTTTGTACAGAAATACACCAATCACCACAGTCTCATGGGGCCTTCGCTGATTGAGGTAAGTTTGGACAGAAAGAAAATTATTTCACTGAGAGAGGAATAAAATCTTCATCATGGTCGAAACTATTAGCTTGACCTTTGGCCTTCACGTTAAGTCTTGGTTCGATTCTGAGAAGTTTACTACGATTTGACCGTAATGATTTTAACCTTGTCTGGAAGAGTTTCCAGCTGATACCAGTTGGTATCGGATTTGATTAAATTAACCATTCTTAACACCCCCATTCGCATTTCATCAGCAAAATCGTCCATCGCGGATTTCAACAGAGATGCGGATGTCTTAATGAAAAGAATGAACTTAACGAACCTCTTAAATTAAGTTTTAGGCTAGAAAAAACTAGAAACCTTTTGAGTTATCTTTTGTGTAAAATGTTGATGAATAATCATTAGTTCTATGCTGAAAAGAAGGTTTGGGGGTACTCTTTGGAAATTTCGCCCTTTAAAAGCAGGGGGGTTACTTATTTTTGGCCTCCTAGGAATACATATTTTTTTTCAAAGTAATCAAAATAAAAAACTTGATAAATCTAGCCCATTAACCCCCTTGCCTCCCTAATACACATCATCTGTTACTAATGCTTATCATGGGCGGATTTAGGTGGTGAACCCTGGGGGTGCGTAGTGGAAAACTTGGGGGTGCAAACTGTCCCTGATGGCTTTGAAAACATGATTTTCCCTATAAAAAATAAAATTTCTCAAAAAGTTGGGGGTGCAACGCACCCCCTTAAATCCGCCCATGATGCTTTATACTTATAGAAATGATGTGGGAAAATGTGAGTGGTAATGGGTCATCTAATGTTATGTTTTATGACAGGACAAGACAAGGGGCAGACCACTTTAAAGAAACCAATATTTCGCTGTGCCTCAAAGATTCTTGTGAGGACTTCGGTGGTCGTCACAGACACCTACTATGCTTTAAAATGTTTTCTTCTTAAGCAACATTTTATAATAACCATGAGTTCTAATTTCTAGTATCTCTCAATTAAATTTGCATATAATTGTTGTAGTCCTTAAGGATGGGAACTAAATCATGCGAATCAGTTCTGCTGCATTTAATACCTGAAAAAATTGAGCCACTGGACAGGAAAGGTGGTCTAATTTTAGGATTTTGAGTTTAACTCTTGGAGAGAGGTTGTTTTTCATTCAAAGGAAGAGTGGTTTACTTACAGTTTAGTTCCGAATATGAGAGCTATAGGTCTAAACTAGAAGTACGAAGTACGTAAATCACAATCCACTGAAAAACACATGAGTTTTCCTAAATTTGTTGCAAATTAGTAATACCAATTTTTCTCATAGATGCATCAGTTTCTTTGTTTTCAACAAAATTTTACTGTATACATTTAAATTGTGATTCTTACAAAAAATTAAATTATCTTTTTGTAGTGTTCTGAAAGACTGAAGACTACAGTAAGCTCAATAGATGTCAGTGCTGATGTTTTAAAACTAATCGAAACAAAAGGGACAGGTCCCAATGTTCCAGAGCAGTTCCTCCCTGATTTCTTTGTAAGAGTGTTTTACATAAGTACTATCATAATATCTTTTCCAGATGTTTTGAAAGAAATATAAACAATATAACAGTATGAAAGTTATTGATGATATTTTGAAAATAATTTTGGGTAAAGAATTGCAGTATCTGCAGTTCATGCTTTTTGTATCCTATTTACCTCCTAAGAATAAAAATATAAGGATATACTTAAAGTTTACAAAAAAATGCTAATCAGAATTTTAAAGATGGACTGATTTCTAATTTTTTCAATGCAGGCTGAAAACTTGAGCAATGAAATGAAAAAAGAGCGAAGAAAAGAAGTTCTTCAACGTTTTCTGTCTCTTCTTAAGCATGACCTTGAACTAGAGAGAAAGGGAAAGCAAGGGGTAGAAAATCTAGCCAAAGTCTTTCAAGAAACGCCAACATTTGGGGATGCTGATGCTCAACAAGATGTGTTTGAGAAGTTACAGCATGTAAGTGGACAAATTTTTATATCTTTGAACAATCCAATTTGTCTTCATTATAGTCAAGTATTCTTTCAAAAATAAATCAGCTGGTTTATCAGCCTAGAATGACAAGTATTCATAAAAATAATCAGTAACCTAAATGGTGTGTATCAAGGGTATTATGTATTTGGGCTTAAATATTTTGAATCCTGGATACTTGTCAAACTTATGTAGTTTCACAGATAAATTTTGTCAAATTGTTTGCTGTAGAATATAAAATGTATTATTACTTACACCTTTTCTTGGGAAATGCAGAGAAACAATCTATTTTATTCCAGAACTAATGTTAATACCACATCAATGCTGTTTGGTAATTTTTTAAAGCAGTTATATTTTCCTCATAAACACAAAAAAAAAAAAATGTAATCTTATAATGTTTTTTATTACCTTATTATTAGTTATGGTATGTTATATATAAATAACGAGCAATACACATAAATCAGAAGCATAAGTTAGTTAACAACAATATGGTAGATATTTTAAAAAGTTTACAAACTTCGAACTTTTGCTTTGTTTAAAAAAAGACGAGAAAGCACTGCAGGTTTGAGATTGCTACCTTCAGGTAAAGAATTAGTATTTCAAAATGTCTGGTTTAAATGTTTACAGTTATAAATTTATTTTCTTTGCCAGATGAGAGCCATGTTGACATATTTAGAGGCCACCAGATTTAAAATGCAATGCATCTTAGCAGAACTGGAGGGTCGAAATAAACCTACTCACCCATTGTTTGCACACATGGAAATAAAAAACAAACAGGTAAAAAAGTTTTAAACATTTATATTTGAGTTTACTCTTCAGCTAAGATAAAATTCAATGTCAATATGTTTACATTAAATGTTATATCATCACTTCTTAGTGAAAAGATTTTAAAGAAATTTAAATTTAAAAAATTATACATTCTTTATTGACTAAAATTTATTCCTAAAGTAATATCGGGTATTTAATTTTGAATACTCATAAATATTTAAGTAATCTGAGTACTCAGTTGTTGCAAACTTAATACCTAAAAACCTCCGTTAAAAGCAATTTTTAAATGTAATATTTTAATTTATAAGATGAGGTAGAATATGTAATTTATTACAGCTAAAAAGTCTCTGAATATGACTACTTCACATTGAATTGAAAAATAATTTCACTAAGGAAAAAATGTTTTACATTTAAAGGGAATGTACCAAACTGTTCTGAAAATTCCACATTGGGTTAGAATGGAAAGGAGAAATTCTGGAAGTAGTGGTTCGGGATCAAGTGATTCCCATGACCTGGATATTTCTCAAGTTAGAGGTAAGATATCTATTTACTATGTACCAGTTCTAAAAATTTTAAATTTTAAACATTATTCAATGGCTTATGCACCTTACATAGCATATTATGGAGCAAATAATCACAAAACATCACAAATAATTTTCATGAATGGCAAATTAACCTTATTAATTGCTTTTCTTCTTATGCTCATTACCTTTGAACTGTTAATTGATATTAAATTTATTATATTAATGACTATTAACTGACCATTACAGGGATGTTGCACCACATCAAGCATTTTGTAGCTGCTAAACTTGATAAATAACACTCCACTTTTCAATATCTGTCTATTTTCTCATATTAAATATGTGTTCAAATTTTAAAATTCAAAGTTTGAACACAAAAAGTTAAACTTTTTAAAAGTTAATGTATCAAATGTAAAAGTGGAAAAAAATCTTACTATTTTCACATGTTAAAGTCACAAAAACCACTAACGTTACACCAGTTTCACTTTCAAACTAAACTGATTTATCCTCCATACAGTATGGTTGGCTGACTACCATAACATCCCTTTAAATGTGTGGCTTCTGGTTTTTATAATCTTATTTCCCTCAGAGGAATCTTCTCTAAAATGAAAATGCCTATTTAAAGATAAATTTAACAAATTGAATAAAAATGGCGACTGTTTTCTTTGAAGTCTGTGAAATTCATTATGACTTTGGGGAACAATTGCATTCAGGATTTAACTGGTCATGGATGTTTACTAGAATACAGGGTAATCATTTCCTCCTATATGATATGAACAACTATATTTAAGAATTACTTTTTTATTTTAGATCACACTGACTTATATGCAAATATGCCTCCTCGTACCAATGGAGTTTCTTCACTAACTCAGTGTCGGGCACTATATGAATATGAAGCAAAACTAAGTGATGAGCTAACTCTCCAACCAGGTATGCAGTTTTAAAACTACCCTTTTTAAAAAATAGCATCTGAAAGTATAATTTTGTTAAATTTAGCCCTAGTAGTCAATATCTCTATTTGAAGATACTTTTAATGATTCTTTATTCCATTATATATTTTTTATAAATTTTAGGCGATATAATTATTTTGGTTCAAAAAACTGAAGATGGTTGGTGGCAAGGTGAATTAAATGGAACAATGGGTGTATTTCCATCTACATATGTTGAAGAACTTTGAGATTTGCTTGACAGAACCAACACATATCCATACGGACAAAGTGCAATTAGTAATAATTTTTTTCATTAAAAAGAATGAAAAAATATAGTCTATTGCTCTAGGAGCTATTTGATTGATAGTGACTTCAAGTGTTGGAGTATCATTTTTTTAAGCGACAACTTTTCTATTTTTAAAAGGAAAACTTTTTACTCAGAAAGGTACTAATTGAAGTTGATTCATGATTTAAAGTTTTTGTCTAAATCTATCAAGATTAAATAATTTAAGGAAAGAAATTCAAAGGATCTCTTTTTAAAAGTAAAAACTGCATTATTAAAAAACAATTGTACCCAAATTTTTCTACAATATTTTATCAACTACATGTTACATGTTATAATATAATTATTTTAAATTGATGTAATTTAACTTTTTATCAAAAATTACAATTCCTATGTTTTATCTGGCATTATACAAGATGATCTAAAAAGACTGGAGCAATAGGCTATTTGCTTGAATATTTTCCCTAAAAAATAGTACTTCCAGTTGTGATTTTTTTAAAAGTAACTAATTTTAGTGTATAAGTTGCATGGTAGGTCTAATAAAGAAAATGCAGAAAATATTTTGATACTGCCACTGTAGATCACGCTTCCAATAAGAAAATTAAAAAAAAAAAACATTCCTGAATGAAATACAAAACATTCCCTGTCAATGCTATATGCAAAATTTATTGATATTAAGTTGAAATTAGTGTCACCCCTTTAGCAAATCTCTGAGAATGCATGCATATTTTGCATTTGGAATGTAAAATATGGCTCACCTCCAAAATTACAGGCTCTACAGTTTTTCTCACTTTATGTATTATCTTATCCCATAAAAAGTGAAACAGGTATAATTGTGAATTTTGGAAATGTGTGTACTGGGATGGAATCATATGAATTCCACTTAAAAATTGCAGCATTAGGGAAAAATTTCTAAATAAATAAAAAGTTTTAACTTTAGTTTTAACCATACAAAAATTTAAGTTCTACATTTTCTCAAATAGGCCCTCGAGGGTCATCAAATTTGTTTACCTTTATCAAGGAAATTTTGCAATTTTAAGTATGCATTCAGAGAAAATATTTAATCAAACATCCTATTAGTCCAGTACTTTTTAATCACTGTACCATGTTTGTAAATAATTAAATGCGTACTTTTAAGTTAAAGAGTACATATTTTTTAGATTTTTTTTAGGAAAAACAAATTGCCATAAACATACTGTTTCGTTCCTATAGGTGGTTTATTTGTAAATATTGAATGTCTTGAAACAGTTTAATTCTATGTATATTTGTAAATACCAAAAACTTGAAAATATGTACAATGTTTACTGAACATAATAAAGAGTTGTTAAAAATGTTCAAGTAGTTTTTAAAGTAAATAATACACTTATTTACATCAAATTTATTAGAAAGTAATATATAATATAGATTAATAAAAAATTAAGTAGGATGATAATTTATATAATTTCATAAAACTGATTAATTAAAAAAAATAATCTCGTAGTTGAAGGTTATTATTTAACATTAATTTCCATCTCATGTATTCATTCTTGGGAAATTCACCTGCAAAAAAATTCATTTGAAGAATATGTGGTATAATCCAGAATATTTAATATTTCCAAAAATAAGTATACAAAATGTCTAGTATAATCTATTGATTTATCTCTTAAATAACCATACAAGAAACTAACATTTCTTTTAAATTCAAAATTCAGTGTTGATGATGCTGGGTTATATTGAATTTAGATGTATTTCCAGATAAATTTTGTTAATTCTGTTTTTTAAAAAAAATTATTTGGCCTTTTATTGTTTAAAATATATTGCCAACTTGCAGCAAGTCTAAATTTGTACTGGAGTAGCAACCCCTAAAATATAAACTACAAGCAGTCACTGTTGAAGTCAGTGTAAGCATATATCCTAGTCATGGGATAAAACCAAATTCAAGATAATATTTAGGGTATTGAAAGAAATTGAAGAAAAGTAAAACACATGATAAGTGAAACCTATTAGAGGCCGAATTAGTTTGCAAGGTGCAAAATGAATTTTCCAAAGAACACATTAAAAGGAATTATATTTACCTCAGTTATTTCCAATCCAGGATCTAATACTTTTATCATCCCATATGAATTCTCCTCTGGGGGATTCAATATTTGGGGGAAGAAGTGCAAGGTGAGCTGGAGCTGAAGCACCTGATATCAATAATATATTAATTCAATTATTGTACAGGGGTGCAGAAAATGTTTTAGGGCCCAAAATTTCCCCAGAACATAATTTGTTTCCTTCAAAATTTTCCCCAAAATGAGATTTTATTAAAAAAAGTTTTTTTTTTTTTCAATAATTAAACTCCTTTCAGATTCAATAATTTTCACATAAACCATAAATTTAAATTATCTTTATGCTCTGGTTTTTAGTATTTCTTGCACACTCATAACCTTAGCTCAGAAGTGCTTCTTTTCTTAAAAACGTTGTCTATTTTTCTCAAAATTTAAGCTATCTGTATATTACTCCAAAAGTAACTCATTTTTTTGTAAAGAACATCGATGTGATCAAACAAGACCGTAATTTACAGTGAAAATTACCCATCCTACCACGAATACGTTGTTTTTCCTGCATAACAATTGAAAAGCCAACTTTCAGGTATTCTCCTAGAAAATTAGGATTTTTAGCCAGATCCGTAGTTTACCCACTCTACATTTGTAACTCCATAGTTTTCACCGGATTTCCGTTGAAATTGGAAGTTATGATGAAGTCACTACACAAAATATTTGTTTGTCAGGTGATTTTTAGTTTTTCTTTCCATCTTGGGGCAAAAATTTCCCCAGGGCTGCTTGAATTTCCCCCGAACCTCGTTCGGACATATTCTGCACCCCTGTTATTGTAATATGTAAATAATTGTTAAAGAAATGCTGGCTATTTACAGCTTTTTATAAAGCTTAAGAGCTATCAATTACGATACAAAAAAGTGGTTAAATAGTTATTATACTCTATCAATGACTTCTATAGATACTAATTTTTAATTTTATGTGCTTTCTTAGTTTAAGCCAGTAGTTCCCAAACTTTTTTGACTTCCAGGGCCCTAACAGACTAAAAATTATTCCACTGCCTCTTATAAAGAAGGGTAAACAAAAAATTTTACATAATGTGTCATAAAATGAGTTTTTTTCCATAGTTAATTTGGTGATACTATTAAATTAAAAGCAAATAAGTGGGGTAGAACTTCAAAATATCATTAAATCTAATATCCGAAAAATTTTTCCACATATTTTACATTTACCGATAATTAATCAGCTAACTATGTGTATAAATTAAAACTAAAGTTCAAAATGAAGACAAATTTGAATTATTTTAAGTCAGTAGAAATGTCTTTTTTTTATGGCACTGGGGTCATTCCACGTCAAATCAACACACTTTTTGGCATGACCATCTCGGATTTTCTTGAAATTTGGTACATATGTTCTACTTATAGAAACTCGGAAAAGTACCAACTTTCATCAAAAAATATTAATTGGTTCTGGAATTACAGGTGTGCAAAAGTGGTCAAAATGGGCCAAAAATGGACCAACATAAGTTCTTTAAATTGCTCTAGAGAATCTTCTAATTGGGTTATACAAATGAAGTTGGTGTCATTTTAAAGTATTTTAAATGTTCTTTTTAATGGTGTAAAATTTGATTTAAAATTTTGAAAACAATATATTTTACAAAACAAAATAGAATTAAAAGTTCGATTTCTATCAAATGTACCACTTTTAAAATTTTGAAAAAAATTCCAGTAATAGGTAATTTTATTATAAATAATCTGGTAAATTTATAGAATGGGACAAAAATGGGATCAGTGCCAAAATCTATTAAAACCAAAGTTCGATTTTTCCTATATCCCCTTAAAAAATTTTAAAACTATCTTTTTTTCATTAATTGGATGCGAATTGAGTTGTATTCAAGTGCTGTTGACAATTAGGGCCCCTGCACAAACTTGGTGTAGCACGGGCTTCATATTTACAACCTGTATATTAATTCAGGCCATTGTATTGTAACAATGCACATAATGTAAATATGAAGCCCGTGCTACACCTAGTTTGTGCAGGGGGCCTAATTGTCAACAGCAGTTAAATACAACTCAATTCACATCCAATTAATGAAAAAAAGATAGTTTTAAAACTTTTTAAGGGGATATAAGAAAAATCGAACTTTGGTTTTAATAGATTTTGGCACTGATCCCATTTTTGTCCCATTCTATAAATTTACCAGATTATTTATAATAAAATTACCTATTACTGGAATTTTTTTCAAAATTTTAAATGTGGTACATTTGATAGAAATCGAACTTTTAATTCTATTTTGTTTTGTAAAATATATTGATTTTCAAAATTTTAAATCAAATTTTACACCATTAAAAAGAACATTTAAAATACTTTAAAATGACACCAACTTCATTTATATAACCCAATTAGAAGATTCTCTAGAGCAATTTAAAGAACTTATGTTGGTCCATTTTTGGCCCATTTTGACCACTTTTGCACACCTGTAATTCCAGAACCAATTAATATTTTTTGATGAAAGTTGGTACTTTTCCGAGTTTCTATAAGTAGAACATATGTACCAAATTTCAAGAAAATCCGAGATGGTCATGCCAAAAAGTGTGTTGATTTGACGTGGAATGACCCACTGTCTATTTGCCCGGCAAATATACAACTAAACTCTACTCTTATTTACGGTTCTGATTGGAGCGCCGGGACTGCTACGTAACCGTGAGAGCTACGGAGCATGCGCCAACTGCCGTTTTTGCAGTCCAAATCGACTTCCTTTTTTTATTATAAATCAGAGTAACTAGTTTTGAAAATGAGGCCCTACTTGTATCAAGAGATGATATTAATTC
Organism: Tetragnatha montana; assembly: GCA_963680715.1. Classification (NCBI taxonomy): domain Eukaryota; kingdom Metazoa; phylum Arthropoda; class Arachnida; order Araneae; family Tetragnathidae; genus Tetragnatha; species Tetragnatha montana. Next base: position 8,692,334 of record OY796685.1, read on the forward strand.
ATTAATGATAATAAAATAACAGTCCATCAGGGATGATATCAGAAACCCAATATCACATAAAATGTAATAAACTTTATTTTGTAATTTTAAAGAAAAATTACCAACTTTTTAAAAAAAATATCAAATGATTGACAATTTTCTGAACAATGGGGGAAAATCTAAAATTATTCCTAATGTAGTAAGATAATACTCCTCCCTGGCTCACTAAACAGTATTATGTTGACTACTTGGCTTTTTTCATCAATAAATATGAGCATCACTGTTTTAGTTTTACTCGCAAAACTATTTTTAATAAACTAAACACTAATTTACCTTGATCAGGAGACAAAGGACCTTTGTGGCTAGTCATATCAGTATCAACATAACCAGGGTGAACCTGAAAAATAATAAAACCCTATTTTAAAAAATTTAGGTATCTCAATTTTAAAATTGAATAGAAAAATATATAAATATTTTAATAAAAATATTGTTTAACTTACTTTTAATAGCATCTTCATTAATACGTTAAAATTTATAACTTTTCAAAAGTAAATTTAATTTATGTTTTTAAACTGAGAAGTAAGCTATAAGCCTTAATAAGATAAATAAAAATAATTTTTTAATGAGCTAAACTTACTGCATTGATGACAATATCTGGACGTGGATCTTGTAAGAATTTTTTATGTTGAATGAATGTCAAGGCATTGAATCCAATCTTTGAAATACTGTAGGCACGATTTCCCCATCCCTTTTCCTTATTGATTCCAGCTTTAGCATCTCTACAAGAAAATTGAATTTATATTTTTGAGTTGAACGAGAAGAATTTTACCTAAGAGACATAGACATTGTTCTCCAAACCATATGCTGGGGTGCCAGTGTTATTACAGGGGTACTTCAAACCTAACATTCAAAAGATTTTCTGGTTCAAAAGTTTAAAAAGAGAGTTTTCAAGAGATTGATTTTACAAATTTTTTGAGGGTTGATAATCAAAGGCTTTAATTTTGTTGGATAAAAGGTTTTCATAGAAATGCTTTTGCAAAAATTTTATATTTTAATAAACATTTTAAGGTTTAAGTTTTGAATTTTATTACAAAAATAAATTTTGTCTGCTTTTATTTGCCATAATTATATTTCAAATAAAAAAAAGATGAGTAGCCTCAATTCAATTAGAATTTCAAAGACATTTATATATAAGTAAATTCTGGGAGATCTTTTAACAATAAAAAGCCAGTATGAAGCAAAACTCTGCGCAAATGTAGCAGTTTGATAATCATAATAATTTTATAATTTGGGTTAAAAAGAAGCAGAATCATTATGGAGAATCCAAAATCATTGGTACAGCTGAGGAAAAAAAAAAACGTTACAGTAGACTTTGCGGGAGAACGGGTGGGGTTAGAAAGATGCTTTTGGTGTCATTTTTCAAGATTTAGTGTATGCTTGAAAAAATTAACTGACTATTTTTCTCTCAGAGGTCGTCTTCTGGTGCAGCGCAATAAAAACTGCATCTTTTTTCATGGCGACCCTCATCACCGTGTTTCATTTAATTTGGACGCTAAACAAACCCATGGCAGACCGTTAAAATCTGAAAAATTCATATTAAAAGCCTGATTTAGTCGCCAACACCCGACTGCCAAATACGGATTTCTGACAACCTACCAGTACTAGTGAACCGGTTTTCATTAATATTTCAGTTTTAAATTGTCGAAACATGAGATAAGGTTATTTTAAAAATTTTTAAGCTTAAATAAGCATATAAATATTATGATTAAATTATTTTAATTTTGTTTATTAATATTAGTTTATTAGTAATTTCAAAGTCAAAAATCGCACTGAGCTAATTTTCGTGTTGTTTGAAAACTCGTAAATAAAAACAAAAACGAAAGAAACGCCAAATCATCGATAAATTGCCAAGCCTAAAAAATAACTGTAACGTTTTTTTTTTCCTCAGCTGTACCTATGTAAAAAGATTTTTAACAGAAAGAAGACAGAGAAAGGTAAGAACTTCTTACTCAACAAACTGTTTCATCAAACTGCACAGCTCTTCCTCTGTTAAAGATTCTGATAAAAACTTCTTTTGAAGTTCTTTACTTTCAATAAAAGAAAGTTGACCCACTGAGCTTGTTACATTTACAACTCTACAAGAAATACCAAAAAAGCCATTTTTATAAATCAAAGTCAAAAACCTTTCTTCAATCACAATATTCAATTATCTATAGGAGTAAATTATTTTACCTAGCATGAGGCCGTAGCAATGGAAATAAATGATGACAAACATTAAGATTGTCAAAGAAATTTATCTTGATTGTGTTCTCAGCTTGTTCAGAAAACGGAGCAGTATCAGCCATCTATATGAATGTAGAAATAATTAGAACACAATTATCTTTCATAAAAAAGTAATGGGAAAATTTTATTCTGCAATGGGCTCAGTTTGTAAGCAGGGTTTGTAAACTACAATTTCCTAAAGTTTTATTCAATAGATTACAGACTTTAAAAATGCTTTCTATTTACAGTTGGATTCCATTTAATAGGAACCTTTTTGGGACTAGGGCATTTTGTATCAATAAAGTGGATTTCCCAATTAACTAAAGTGCCCATAATATCAAAAACTTACAGAACTACAGCCTCAAAATAATATAGCTAAACATTAAATAAAATTAGTCAAAAGGTTTTTAAAAAAGCACAAACATGCAATAGAAGCTACTTATGATAAATTTGAGAAGTTATCAACTCATCTTTAAAATGAAAAAATGTTTAAATGAAATCAATCTAACAAGGAGTGGATCCCAACGTGTCATCACCGATTTGGTTCATTTTTGGTGTGGAAGTAGTGCTTGACTAGGACATCAATTTGTGAAAGTATTAAGAAGCAACTTTCAGAAATTTTGGAGAAAATCGCAATTAAAAATCTTAACATGTACTTATAAATTTAATAAGATTCTAGTCTTGCAAGCGGATCGTGGTGTAGCGGTAAGAGCTGTGATTCCCAACCCAAAGGTCCCGGGATCGAGTCTCGCTGCATACCATATTTTTTATTTTTGTTTTCCACGCAATTAAGAGCACAGATATGAAATAAAGTAGTACATATTTATATTTATAATTATCAATTTTGAAACATTTTTTTATTTTTTTTTGTTTTTGAAGTCTTTTCATTCCTTGTTTCCCAAAAAAATAGTTATAAAATCCAATTTTTATGATCCTATTGTAAATATTATATGTTTACCTACAAAAATGTTTATTTTAACTATCAAATCAGACACATAACAAATCCTTTTAGCATAACAAAATTGCGTACTTTCTTTCGGATAGTTAGGGATAAATTAAGGTAAAACTTCATATATAAAAATATAAATTATTATTATTATTTTTTTTTTTTGAAAAAAATCTTTTCATTCCTTGTTTCCCAAAAATATAAATTATTAAATCCAATTTTTTATGATCCAATTGTAAATATTATATATTTACCAAACAATTTTTTACGCACAAGAAAAAATATTTTAAAATTTATAATTAAATATTATTATAAGTTTATTTCATATCTGTGCTCTTAATTGTGTGGAAAATTAAAATAAAATATATGGTATGCAGCAAGACTCGATCCTGGGACCTTTGAGTTGGGAATCACAGCTCTTACCGCTACGCCACGATCCACTTGTAAGACGAGAATCTTATCAGATATATAAGTACATGTTAAGATTTTTAATCGCGATTTTCTCCAAAATTTCTGAAAGTTGCTTCTTAATATTTTCACAAATTGATGTCTTAGTCATGCACTACTTCCACACCAAAAATGAACCAAATCGGTGATGACACGTTGGGATCCTCTCCTTGTAAATTCACTCCTGGACGCTAATTGTGGGGAAGGATATAAAATATGCCTCATCATTAGCTAACCAATCAGCTAAAAAGAAACTTCCTAATACCATACAATAACTAATATCATATATTTACTGTTTTCTCATCAGAAGACTTATCTGTTTTAGACATTAATGTAATTTTTATTTGCTTCTGCTACAGCTATATAACTCAATAAACTAAGCAAAAAGAAATAATTTCATTAATAATTTTAAAACAAATAATAAGGATTAAAATATTTTTCCATGAATGTATCGAAATAATGCTTATTTTTAACATTTCTTGTTCAGATGAATTTTGGAAATTTGTACCTAATAAGTGGATTTCTCAATGAACCAGCATGTCAAATAAGCGGAATCTACTGTAGTATAAATCAAGTGATTCAATTTACTTTATTTTAAACTATATGTATTTCATGTTTAAAAACATTAAAATAGTAATACTTTCTTCTAATCATATAATTGAATGAGTACAGCATCTCTTTTTAATTAAACCACACATTAAGAACAAAATTTTAAAAATTGGTGAATAGAAAACATTGCAGTATTATGCATGGTTATTTTCAGTTCAGCCTGAGTCATTGAAGGTTTGTTGAAATGAAAAGTTCTTAGGGCAAAGCAAACATAATAACAGGGGCCTTTAAAGATCTAATAGTGAGTAAAGTAATTAAGTTTGATTCTAAGTTTTTAGTGGCCCCTTCAGCTATGAATTATCCAAGTTGCACTGAATATACCTATACTATGCTTTCTTTACCTTATACGCTATTGCAGCATTGTTGACTAATACATCCAAGCCTTCATACTCTCTCTTTAGAAATTCTGCTAGGTTCTTGATGCTTTCATTGCATGATATGTCTAAGAGGTGGAACTTTGGATTTAATCCCTCAGTTTTCAAGTCACTTACAGCCTTTTTCCCTCTACTTTCATCACGAGCTAGATATTTGGACATAAAAATACACAAGAAATCAAAAAGGAATACACATTATCACAGTGAATTTAAGAACTGTAAAAAATATTTGCAGTTTACTATAGTTACAACAAATAATGCAATTAAGAAACAGGGAATAAATTTTTAGCTTCTCTTAAGAAAGGCTAATTTAGTTTCTTTTCTTTAGAAATTCATGTGGAAGAAATTGAGATGGATACAATATGTAGAATTAAAATATTAGTGATGGGCAGGTATCGATACCAAATACTTAAGTACTCGATACCTAAAAGTATCATACCTAAGTAAGATACCTAAAGTAGCATAGATAAAAATTATTATGGTACCAATTTCAGTATTTAAGAAAGTTCTTAAATACTGAAATTGTTACCGTAATCATTTTTATCTATGCTACCTGACTACCTTGTACCTTTTTCCCAAACTATTTTATTTAAAATTTATGTTTGGAATCAATTTCAGACCTAATATTTTGATTATAGCTTTAAAAAATATTTCTAAATTCCATCAACATTTTCAGCAGGATGTGATAAAGCTGAAGTGAAATAAGCTCGAGTTGCTACGATTGAAAGGCTAGGAGAAGCTTTTCAGTGTTAACAAGCCTTAAAAACATCAGCAAGAATTGTCGAGGGAGACGCGATGATGAATTACAGGTTCAATCGCGGTAAAGTTGTTTTTTCTGCATTGCGATCGGAACACGAGAAGAGGCAAACTTACTGGGTGAGCGCCAGGGAAGACTCGCCAGCAATTCGAAAAAAACTTACAAAAAAGCCAAATTTCACTAAATAAAAAGGGCCAAAATTGAGAAAATCCTAAGGACAGCGATTAGCAGAGAAAAATTTATCGATCAAAAATAAATTCAGCAGAAAAATTTCTAAAAAAATTTTTTTTTGTAGTGTTTTTGTAGAAAATTTTCTGCAAAAACACTACAAAAAATTTTTTTCTGCGAACGCTGTTTGCGCGTTCGTGTATATTATACAAGTATGCTCTTGCCTAGCCTGATTCTTCAGTTTACCCTATCTATCCTAAAACCAAAAAATATTTAGTATAACTTTTGAATTATATGACGTAAGGTTTGGTCTATCCCAAAAACTGCTGTTTACATGGTCTCTACAGTCTGGATTGTTAAATTAAGCTCTAACCAAAACATTAAAAAGAATGGTACTTGCGTATTATCCCGTCAACCATTCAGCAACACAGCTTATAGTACAGTCAATGGGATTTGATAAAGTTTTCGGATTAAGGGGCACGGTCGACGGGATAATACGTAGAACCAAAAGAACTAAGTGTTACTAAATAATACCAGCTGTATTGACAGAAAATAAATTATCATCCTGGTTAGTTGGTCGTGCCCTTAAAACAGTAGGCATTCAAATATTAAATGAAACCAAGAGCTATTTTATTACCTGTTAAGAAGACATCTCCATCGAATTTTTTACACAGAGCTCTGACAATAGCAAATCCAATACCCTTATTGCTACCTGTAACCTAGAAAGCATAGCAAGAAATTGGGGTCATAATAAACAGAAGTTAAAATAATAATCTAAATTTTAAGGATATCACATACCAATACAATAACTTAAAATGTATTCAAGAAACATTTTCCCTTATCTCCATAAAGATATGCCAATACTTACAACAGCAACTCTTTTAGCCATGCTGAGAGATATTGTTTCAAAGAGCAATGGAAATTAGCGCAACTAGTAAATAGGTTATTTACTAGCAAAACTGAACGAAGCTTTAGCCGGAGAATTATATAATCAGACAGGGATGGGCGGGGGGAACACCGAACACCACGTTTGTTTATTTATTTTGTTAGAAGTAGAGGTAATGTAGGATTTGACTCCGCTGTAAAATTTAATTAACAGTTTTGATCGATGTTGTTTAAAAAGAACTCATTAAATATTTATCTATATTTAAATAAACTTATGAAGTAAGTAATTCAAATACTTTTGCTCATAGTATATCCCTAAAAAGTTAGCTCTTTTGGGATATATAACTAGAAAAAAATGTCAAGAAATATGTGAAAGGTAAAGAAATAACTACAACTTTCATATCAGGCGCGAAAAACTTAAAAATAAACAAAAAATATTTTTAAAAATTTTGGACGTTTGGAAAGATTTTGTAAAAAAATCTAATGCAATGTTAGAAAAATTAAAAAATGTGATTGGTAAGTTTCATTAATAACTTCTTGCTACGTCTTTTTAAGTATGTGAAATAATTGAATTTAATTCTCAGATTTTAACCTCGATCCAAACACATTGAAAACAACGTTAGTTGAAGTGGAGTCTATAGAAAGCAAAAATGACAGCAAATTAAAGTTACTGAGCAAAGATTCAATTCGTTTTGTGACGGAAATAGTTGAAGGTAAATATTAATATTCTTCTTTCTATTACTTTCAGTGATTTGAAAACTCCAAATATAGTAATTAGTAATTAGCAGTGCATTATTACGACATGGTGCCACTCTTCTTGGCGACTTTTTTCTTTTGACATCCATCATAATCCAGTATATCTGCTGGGTTGCTAGAAAATGAATTATTGCTGTGGTTGGCAACGCAGTACAATTCCGTTAGAGTCCCCGCTAAATATCGCCAAATCCAAATCGCTAAATATATCCAAATATCAACAAATTTTTCCGACTTTTATTAATAAACTGAATAGTTATTGATATAATTAAACATTTTAATTCAAAAGTTTGAAATTATTTATGAATATTTCAACTTTTTGTTGCCTAAAAGAACCGGGCAATATTTAGCAGGGACTCTAACGGAATTGAACCGGCAACGCCAACAAAACAAGTGGCACCTGGTTGTAGTAAGATTATAAGAAAGCAGTGGAATCTGGATATAGCAACTAGTGTTTGACACATTTGAGAGGGTGCTTTTATGTGTTATTTTTATTTTTATTAATAATATATACAATTTTATTGTTTTTTAGCCAATTTGCATTTTGGAATTCATGGTGTGATTGGCTACATTTTTCAAAATTTCACCAATCATGCAATGTAAATAGGATTTTACCACGACCCCTCACTGGACCTCCATATCGAGTCGTTATGCAGAAAGGGTGATATACTTAATGACTTTGGGGAAAACCCAATTAGAGCAACAAAAAATAATTATAGATCTACTACCTCGAATAATATAATACTCCAACAGCTACAAAATGTGAAGCAGTCAATGCAATTGCAAACATTCCAAAACATTAAGAACGTGATCATTTGGGGTAATTTTGCCATAAAAAATTCCTACAATATCTCTTTTTTCTGTTAGCTAATGACCAGATTTTTACATATTTTGACCGAAATTTTGGGTTGCTTTAGCAAAAAACTCATGTGATTGGGGTTGCTGCTACAAATTAAAAATAACACTATTCCTATGATAAATAATTGATACTTTAACTACTGGTCATTGTAATGAAGGGGTCGTTACAAAGAGGTTCTGCTGTATTATATATAAAACAGCAGGTCTAAACTAGGGTCTGTTTAGAAGAAATTTGGGTCCGTTTTTGGCCCCTTCACAAAATGTTTTACCTTAAAAACGGATCCTTCACTAAGTATTTTAGCCTTTAAATGGATACTGTTTTTCACAATACTACAAATATGAGACATACAAATTCATAAATTCACAAAAACAAGCTCCTGGGTAAAACAAACTAATTCAACGCTAACTTCCAATTCACAAAATTATGAGTAGATTTTCACAAAAAGACGAATCTGGTTGTTAGAATAGGTGGTCCTGTATAGGGAGGGGTAGTCGCTCAGGGAGGTTTTAATGTAAGATAGTTTCTGAATAATTACTCTTTTAATGGGTGTGACAAATTGGAGTCTCAGCAAACCCAAATTTGCTTCAACAGGTCAGATAGCAATAATAGCATATGATTATTGGCTAAAAGTACAGAGATATAAATTTTGTGTACCTTTACTTACTTCTTATTACGAGCATCCGAGGCTGTTTGCCTCGATAGCTCGGTTTTGTGTACCTTTTAATAGCTACAATTTATACAGTGTAATAATATCTAGCCTGTGTTCTAATTCATTACTTAATCATCTGTAAGGCATCTGGCAACAGCCAATCAATTAAATCCTTTAAGGCCTGTGGGGATTCGATGTATGGTGGGGAGGTTTTTATCTCCCTTTTGGGGATTCACCACAGAGGGGATTCGATGTATGCTCTTTACATAATAATAACACCACTGGTTAAGGACTCCAATATTATTTATTATAGACTAAGAAGAATATACGTGAAGCATCTTTGAGATTTGGCTCCCGACTGGGGGTTGCTACATTTCCCCAGAGGGTGAAGACCTTTGGCTGTGGTGGGGAGGTTTTTATCTCCCTTTTGGGGATTCACCACAAGCCCTCTTCCTATCCTAATATACATAATCTGTAGTAAAGTATCTGTTGATAAGATTGTAACCTGATCCTGGTTACTTGCTTGATGATAGGATACATACATCTTTAAAATATTAAACCTTACTAGTACTATAAACTACAAATACTACATACAGTATATCTTCTTATGATACAACTAAATTTGACTTAAAAATTATTTTCTCTAGAATACCATTCATGCGTCACAATTACTCGAAATATTGAAGATTTGAAAGAAGCGCAAAAGCAAGCAAATGTCAAATTAGAAGAGCTTCAAAAGAAGTATGGACAGCAGAAAAGAGGTATATTGATAAAATTGTAAATCTTTATGTTTAAAAGAGTAAGTGTAGTACCATCACCATTTCCTGTAAAATCAATTAGTACTTAAGGATTAGCCAATATTATTGTAAAAATTGTCCTCTGGGAACTCTAAAGACTTTGAGTTGCATCAGCATTCGATTAATTCTCAGGTTGTCTGTTGGTACAAGAACTGTATAAAAGATATAATGATAATTATAGCTTATTTATTAAAATAAATTACTTTATGAGAATGAAACTTTTCTGTAGGTATTTGAATTTTTTAAAGCAATAATAAGTATTTAAAAAGTAAAACACTGTTTGTATTTTTTAAATTTGTCTGATTAGAATGTGCTACCATTCTTTTTTGTGGTGTTTCTGATGTTGATTGTGGATTAACTAACTTTCCAGAGCTCTATTAGGATTCTTCTCAATTTCTTAAGCTTATGTTTAATTTTGAGTTCATGATTATAATGGAAATTAAAACATTGCATTAGAAAAGTAGTTTTCTAATCTCATCTGTCTTAGCTTCTTTGAAAGTGTGTGTGAGTACATGAATGATAATAAATTGCTTTTCTTTCATAATATTTTTTGTTAATGGGCTTTTAATTGTGCTTGTCTGAAAATTACTAAATTTTTCAATCTTTCTCATCCCATATTTTGCTCAACTCTGCATTCTCCTTTTACTTTTGGTTTTCTTTGAAAAGATAAAGGTTTCTTTTGAGTTATAGATAGTAAGATAGCTCGAATGTTTTTCTATTACATATGTCAGGTAAATTTAGGGAGGTGTAAAAATTTCAAGTTTTCTAATTTATATAAAAAGTTTTCAAGATCCCCTTTAACCTACTTAACTCATTAAACTCCAATATAAGTTTATAGCAGTTTACTGTTATAATTTAAATTCCTATTCAGATTTTAGAAATATGTTATGTGCTATAGATATTGGTTATAATATCTTAAGGTAATTTTGCTTATGATATTACGTTTAATTTCAGCTTCAGAAATGAAATTTAAAATTGCTTCTAGTGTTAAAAGTATGTGTGTAATATGTTCATAATTTGTTTAATGCAATATGCATATAAAAGACCAAGTTTGCTTCACTCAACTATTTTCTTTTAAATTTATTATAAATTTTAAAAAAAGTTTTTTTTTTCCAGTTTCTGAATATTCTGTTTTACATTATAAAATTATTTTTTAATCAGTTTAATTTTAAATGTAGACAATATTTTAGCTATGTTAATACTAAGCTAAAAGTACAAAGCAGATTATTTCTAATAGTTTTTCCTCAAAGGTAAATCATGAGAAATTGCAAAGCAATCAAACGTTTGTTGATCTGTGATCTTGGATTTCACAGTCTTTCATTGCCATTAAACAACATCTTAATTATTTTTCTGTTTGTGTTAACAATTTGGTTTCATGTGTCCAAATGATTAAGATTTTTGGTAGTAAAGTTGAGTTTTCTCATCTCTCTTTATAATAAACAAAGTTACATGTAAGAAAGACTTCAAATATTATGTAAACACCTAAAAGGGAAGGAGGTTTGCTATTCGCCTATTTTTGCTAAGGAGGGGGGAAATAAATAATGAATACATTAAAAACACTACTTTCAAAATATCTGGTAACTTGCCAAAATAAATTCACTCCAATTATTAATTCAAGAAATGAAGCATACATTTTTGTTTTGTTTCAAGTCATTAGTTTTTTATTAAAATTAGGTTCTAAATTTTTAAATTTTCATTATTACTGAAATTTTAAAAAAGAAATGGTGAGAGAGTGTTGAACAGTTGCTTATTATGTGATTTTAGGAGATTGGTTTATGATTTACTTATTTTTGCTGACAACATGAGGATGAATAAATATTAAAATCCCCAAACTCATGCTTACATAATATTTTAAGGGCCCCAAAAATCTGTCATCAAATATAATGTAAAGGTTAGTTCATTTATATTTTTTTTGGAGTGTATTTTAAAAAGTTCTATTAACTCTTCAGGAAAAAGGAAACGAGAAGAAGAGCAGAAGAAAGAATTATTGCACCAGAATATGTTTGCAAAATACCTTGGATTATCTCTTAATTCAGTTAGTAAGTATTAAAGACCAAAGTATGTTGTTGCTTCTAATGCCATTTGGAATATTAATTTCAAGCTCCCTTTGCAAAGCGTATCAGCAAAGCTCTGCAAAGAAAATCAGGATGATATTCAGGATTTAGAAAATAGTTTAGGTAATGATTCATAATAGTAAAAAAGTTTATAAATGTTTTGGTACAATATCTTTGATTTAGTATCTAAATTGATAAGAGTAGGAGAGGTGAGGTTACATAGATGAGTAATATGCTGTAAACATAAGCATAATTCCAAGTTATTGAATTCATAGTATGATATTTTCATCAAAGTATTAATATTTTATTTTGAGAAAAAAGATACTGTTTATCTGCACATTTAAATAGTTTAAATGAAAATTAGCATTTGTTTTATTGCTACTTTATTAATTTTTAATAAGTATTAACATTAAAAAAGGTGAGTATGTCTAATTAACCATATGCCGGTTTGAGAACAGTACCTCATAAGTGAACATAAGATAATCAGCTTCTCCCTTTTGAATAAATACACTATAAAAAATTAAAGTACTAATTTTAGCATCTTGTTATTGTAAATCAAGATTTATTGATAAGGCAGACTTTGATAAAACAAAAAACTTCCAGTTTTTTTTTCTGAAAAATTTCTGCAAATAAATTGTTTCAGTCCTTTAAATTTTAACTTAAAATATAATGACAGTATAAGTAAGATTGTTCACCAAAGTACTGCAATAATACTTCATCAACAACAATAAAAAAAAGTCCATTCATTTAACTTAAGTTTTCTGTGCTTGGTGTGTGCATCTATATTATTCAAGCCTGCCTGAGTGGAGATGGGGTTTAATTTGTACATGATACTCTAATTATCCTCCCAAAAAAGAGACAGCAAAAGTGTTAAAAAATATTGCAGTCAAATTTTTAAGCTTTTAATTAAGTGAATGTTTGAACAATAAATGTTTAAATACTTTTTCAACTAAGCAATAATCAAACAAGTTTTGAGTAAATTTTGGCTTGGGATATGGCATGGAATTTAGATTTCACTATTGCAATTAGGTTATAAAAATATAAAACTAAAGAAAATATAAAACGTTTTAGGCTAATTTCATGAGCAATAAAAAGCACTATTTTATTGAAAAAGCTTTGAATTGAAAGTGTACTCTTTCTGTACAATGACTTGAAACTTTTTTTTGTCAAGTATAAAAATATTTTTTACATTTTTATAGGGTGCCAAAGTAAGAATGAAAGCTATATGAATTTTTCCTTCACTAACATTAGCAAAAAGAAGTCTGATGAAAAATTCTCATTTAATCTCTCGACGGATGGTGTAACATATTGTAGTAAGTCTTCTTTACCATTTATAACAAATCTTATTCATTTATCTTATTACTAAATGCACATGGGGTTATCAAAATAATGCCTTTTTTGCTTCATTGTGTACTCAGCCATGACTTGTCACCACACTTCTGGAGACCTTAAAGTGAGATATTTCAGTCCCACTTGGCTCTAGTTGGGCATTTACAATTCAGTTATTTTGAAAGTGTAAATCTGTGTGGTCTGATACTACTATGCTTTCCTTGAAATTAAATTATAACATACATCTGATTTTGTTTTGATACTCTTGAAGCATTTTCAAATATTACTTATTAAACCAGTGTTAGTGTTATTTTTAAAACTCCTTGTACATCATTATAATTTATTTAACTCATTAAGTCAATTCAGTACTCAAATATGTAAATTTAGTTATTTATTTTTAAAATTAAGAAAAGAAAAACCTGCCAAAATGTATTTTTACTTCCTCATACTTAATCTCATAACCTTAAAAATGTACTAAAATAGTTAAGTTAATTATACTCTTCACATTATTAAAAAGTTTTGAAAATCTTAAATCACTAAATACAAATTTTCTTCCAGTTTTTGATTGCTCTCCAAAAATTTCTGAAATGGATGGCCTTTTGAAAGAGTTAAATGAAACTAACAATCTTGAAACATTTGTCATAAAAATTAGAAGACACTTTTGTAATATCGCTGCCTCTTCCTAATGGATTGATTAAGGAAAATACTTGTTTTCTTGTTATTGTACGTTGCATGCTTTGTCTTCTCAAATTGTATATATTGTAAAAAGTTGTACTAAAATAACTTATGCTTTGATTGTAAAAAACTTATATGTGTAAAAACTTAATATTTTACTGGATAGATATATTTAAAATATTGAAATTTCGCTATTATAAATTTATTATTTTACATGACATCTTTCTTAACTAAATCTATATTTATCTAAGGAAAATAAGATGACTTCATAAAATGAAGTTAGTTAACGAAAAAGGTATCATTTTAAGCCTGTAAGAACAGTAGTCTTGATATCACAAACTTAGTTATCCTGCAAACTTTTAAATTTTGCAAAACAAATTTCTTGACATTATGTATTTTTCTTATGTTAATCTCTATTCTTATACTTATTAAACATTATTTGACACCCAAAATAATGTTTTTTCAAAATATCACTACTGTTTGTCCATTGGGTGATTCGGTTTTTCTAAAGGCTGAATTTCCAAGTTTTTACTTTCTAAAATACTTCAGTTTAATCCACTTCCGTCGGAGAAAAAATTTTAAACTTTCTCCCATGTACAGAAACTTGCTAAAAGTAAAGTATTAAAAATGATACCTTAAACGTATGTTTAGTATATAATCCTTATTATAAGAATTTTAATTAAAAAGTAACAAAACAATGCTTGTATTTTGGATAAGAAATATTCTACACCTTTAGTTTTCAAATTTTATACAACATTGAAAACTGTTCTCATCACTAATTAATAAAGTTTTTTACGCCCTAACTTGAATGTTTCTCTCAATTCATACCACATTTACACTAAAACTCATTGCATAACAGCACTTGTGAGTCAAGGCCTATGATCCCCATATTAGTTTTTGAGACCAAGAGCTCTGTGGGTGTAAGGTAGTCTGATTAGGGGCCTTGGTGAGATTTAGTATAAAATTTTTGGGTATGGTTCAAAATCCTGACTATCAGTTGCCCAACATCATCAGCTTGCCACCAATGCAAACAGCTTCGGGAAGTCAAGTTGTCTGGCAAATGAACGGATCCCATAATTTTTTTATATGTCCTTGACACATTGTTTTGTCAGCATTTAGGCATATACATTGTAATTATCACACTGTTTAGACTAATATGCTCATTTTCCTAAACTGGTGGGAAAAGATAAAAGAAAATGTATATATTCTCTAAATTATAAGATTATGTCAGATTTTGATAGACTCCTGCTGATTTTGCTAGACCCCTTCTCCCTTTTTTTTAAGTTAATGGACGTCCCCTTTGGTGGTCAGTCTAATGTGAGACCCCCAGTGTTTAGTTTCCAAGCATGCTTGCTCCTCAGTTTATAAAGGTTATCAGTTTATCTCAGTTATCCAATTTTATCCCCTGAAGGGATAAAATTGGGAGTGGACTTTGCCCAGTCTGAGAATTGAACCCTGGACCTGTGGCATGGCATAGGAGCTGCAAGTGCTACCATTACGCCACTGGCATAGCACATTTATTATTAAATTGTATGTCACATATAATTGTGAAAATTTTCAAACACAAATGTATCAAGTTGTAACAGTCATCTAATGGGAAATTATGATCAGTATAGCTCTTGCTATATTTAACCTTTTTGGTACGGGTGTCTCTTTATATTAGTATCTTTTATTCTTATCAATCTTTATTTAGCATGAGCTCCCAATAACATGTAAACATTTAACTTACTAATAATTTATGTTTTCTAAATTCACATAGAATTATTCTCTTTATAGCAGGCATGGACAACCTTTGGAAAGTTGCAGGCCAAACTTCAGAAAGTTAATGAAGTTGCAAGCCATAGATAATTCTATGAGATGAGACAGATACTCAGATGGGGCCATTTCAGAGGCAAGAGTCAAAACTTTTAAGGGGAGAACGGGTTTAATTTTTTTAAAGCTACAAGGTTTTTTACTTGCCTGCATAAAGGTTAATGTTTAACATAATTTTGTGAAAGTTAAAAAGAGGATTTCAATCTTGTCTTTCTAAATTTTGGGGGTAATACCCAATTTAAGAAAAAAACCTAGATATTCGCAGCCATATTTAAAAATTTCAATTCTGTATCAAATCATTGATCATTATTAACTCGGAGGCTTATCAGATCATTTCAAAGTATTGTAATTTGGGGTAGATTAACCATATAGATAATTGAAGGGCTTGGGAGATGAAGGGGTTATATTACAAAACCCTAGTTTCGAGTAATTTAGGTTCAAAGTTTTATTGTTGCATAGTGTTTAATGTTACATAGCCCCTTCATCTTCTTCATATATTCGTTTCCAGCTGTTTTGAAGTATTCAGATTTTGCTACGTAACACATCTGCCCATAACTCTTTCATCCATAGAATTAGATTGCATTTTCAAAAAATGTTACATAACCCCTTCATCCACCAAGCCCTTCAATTGTCTTTGAAAAAAAATTAATTTTGTCAGAAATATCTCATCCAAATATATTATTATGGCCAAAGTAAAAGAATTCCCTCAAACAAAATAAACATTCAGTAATTACTCCGAATTTATTTAATATCTTTAATAGTATCTTATGTAATTTACAACATAACTTTAAACACTAATACAAAAATAAATAAGAAAGAAACCTTTTGGAAGGTTAGAATTTTCAAAAATGAAATAGGGTAATTTTCAATAGATATACTTTCAGGACTCTATTTTGTTCAGCCTTATAAATTGTTATATTATTATAAATATAATAAATGGTAAAATACATTAATAGAGACAGTGAAAGAGATAAAGATGTTTTTCAACTAAAGTAAGCCACCAACATGCAAAAAAGTATCTGATTTATTAAATTAAAAACGTAAAAGATAAATGAGTTACTTTATAGGTTAAGATATAAAAATTGTTTTTGATGCTTGAAATTATGTTTTCAGTAAATGTTAAATTAGGGCTCAATTGATGCTGATTGTTAAAAAAACAGCCATTGGCAGCCGATGTTAAGGTGTGAAAAAACTGGCCCATTGACCTAAAAAACACCTCAATGCCGATGCTTGGATGATGTTTTTCACTTTTTGCCAGAAACAAATATTTTCCAGTTTTTGAATTTTGAAAGAAATAATCCTACGATTTTCCCAATTTTAGTCCATATAATGAGTGAAATCAGACACTTTTTATTACTTTCTAAATATTCCCCACAAGTGTCTTGGCACCAGGGAAGTATCCAAGGTGAGGTTAGGGGATCAACCCTCCTAAAATTTTGACATAAAGTTTACTATGTTTAACTAATTTTGAGAACTTTTGGGTTACACCTGAAGAGGATTGCTCTTTTTAAGTTGCAGAATTTTCATAGGGAAAAACAGTATAAAAATTGATGCCAAAATTTCGGGGGGTTGAACCTCTAAATCCTCCTTGGATCCTCCCTGTCAGAAACAAACATTTATTTTCATTTCAAGCTCTAAGATGATTTTGGTCCTTTTCTGCTTTAATGCAACTATTACCAAATGATTAAACTGAATTTTTACCATAGGCCATAAGCATCAGCAATCAGCCATTTTCAGTCCCATCGGCATACCGATGGAAATCTTCAAACAATTGACGTTCACCCATCGGCCAAACATAGTTGGATAACACAAAAAACTCTGCGCACAAAAATTCCATCAAATATTATCTGCAAACTAATTAGTGCCACTAGTCGTTTGAATTTTGACTTAAAAACATATTGACAGTCTCATTGTTTACCTAAATACTGTAATAATGCTTCATAAGCAACAACAGCAACAAAAAATCAATTTATTTACCAAAAATTTAAATTATTTGAAAAGATTTTTTGCAAAATTCTAAGACTAGCTGTGCTCGGCATGCGGGTGTGCTTCTATATTATCCAAGTATGCGGCTAAAAAAAATGCCATTGGTTGAGCTTTATGTTAAATTATCATAATCATAATTATGACATAGAAAATAAATTCCCTACTGCTCATAAATCAAAATTACAATAAACGGTACTTACGTATCATCCTGTCGACCGTGACGCTTAATCCGAAACGTTATCAAATCCCATTGACTTTACTATTACTGTGCCGCTGAATTAGACGGCCGCTGAACGGTCGACGGGATAATACGTAAGTACCCAATAAACACTTATTTGCTTATTGTCAACAAATTTATAATAATATACAACAGTTTTACTATCGTAAGACACAAATATGAGTTGCTGTCACTGAGATTGGTCCTTTTCCACATTTATACACCCTGGCCAGTGGATCCTTGCCTCAATTATAGACAAACCATATCAGGATTCAAATATTTTTATCATCATGTATATAGATAATCAATACCCAATTCTTTAACCTAGGCTGTGTTGAATGACAGGTCTCAAACTTTGTGTCATAATGGGATATGAAATGAGAGCAGTTGAAGTAATGATAGTCTGAGGTAAGCTTTGAGAAAGAGATGCAGCAGAGATGGTTGGAAGTGTAACTTGTGAGGGGGCAATAGACACTGGTGCAATGCCTTGTCCTAAACCAAGTTCAGGAAGTGACGCAGCACCGAGGTCACTGCTTAAGGGTATTGTAGAAAGCTGAGTGATAGATTGAGGAGGGATAGGGGCCATGGTGGGAGTAAGTGTGTGGGGTATGAGTTGCTGGGAAATAGGAGAAACAAGTGTTTGTTTGCTGACCCTGAGCTGAGCATTCTGGTCGAGCAAGAACTCGTTGGTGGCAGTCAAGTCCACCACTTGTTTTTTCAGTTCTTCGATTTTGTGCAGCAACATTGCATTTTCTTCCTCTAGCATGTGGTAGTGAGGGGATATCATTGGTCTCCTTCCATCAGGGAAACGTGCATCTGGGAAAGAGTTTTCAAATGCTCTGCGCTTTGGTAGCGGTTCATAACCACTAAAAGAGTTGTACCGTTCGTCATCCAGGGGAAGTCTTCGCACACGGGGGTTCACCCCAATGGTTTCCATTTGAAACTCATAAGCAGTCATGTGTCTGAACTTGCATCGTCCTGCTCTTCTGCAGTCACCTTTTAGGTAGTCTTTGCAAATTGGGGCCTGCGGCAAATAAATATTGTTAGAGTTTCCTATGCTTTGTAGTACAGTTTCAGGCAAACGACCAGTTGAGCGGAAGATTTCCTCCTCCTGTTTAGTGCAATGCACGAACTTGCAATTGGGCCGTCTACATTCTTTATTTTGGAAGTCATGACAGAAAACTATGTCTTTTTTGGAAGAGCCAAGAGCTTCTGCTTCACTGTTTTCAGGATGCTTGAACCGACACAGTTTTCCACGCTTACACACATTTCTTAAAAAGTCTCTGCATATACTGTCTTTGCAATCAACATCATCACCATTAAGACCATCATCACAGTTCTTAGCATCAGACATTTTTTTAAAGTGTGATCAAAAGGTATGAACTTAGGGTAAAGAAGAATAATTTCTAATCATATATCAGCAATTCAATTTCTGGAAATTGAAAACATATTAATTAGAATATTTTAAAGGGAACTATCAAAATAACAAAATGTACAATGTTAGAAACTCAAGACAATCTTATATTTTTTTTATTCAGAATTTAATGCAAAATGTTCTGCAAATTTTATACTAATTAAAACTAGAAGGAAACACTTTAATGTGCCTAAAAATATTAAAATCCCATTTGGCCCCTTTCAAAGAGAATAATTAAGTGAACATGGAAAGGAAAATGCAGAAATTAGTTAGCACACTTACTCCTGGTTTAAAAGTTATTTCAAATGCATGGTATGATAAGCATGTGGTTAAGATTTATTTCTCGACAAATAACTGAATTGTCTGGAGAACTTTTTTTCAATTTTTACTTTACAGTTCCTTTACTTCTTTCAGATTTGGCTTCCTCAAGGCTAAGTAGTTGCATAAAAATTAAACAGAAGGATTGAAATATATATATTACTATTTATTAAATTGAGTTTTCTAAAAATTGGTTTCATTGCAAGAGTTTATTGTTTCCCGCACACATAAAAACGGATTGCATATTTCATTAATTTCATAATCCAGTGCATACAGTGCGATCTCCTTCTAAAAACAAATAAACAAACAGATGATTAAAATATTTCTTCACTTGATTCTATTGGTAAACATATATTGCCATATTTAGTTGAAATTTTAATTAACAATAAATGGGTAAAAAAAGTGATAATTTTTGTAACTTAAGGAATTTGAGGACTGTGGAATAATTTATTTTCTTATAATTCTCGTAATCTTAGCCTTTTAGCACTCCTAAATCTTCATAATTATCAATTTGCTTTAACAAAGCAACTTGTAAAAAATATTGACAGTTTATTTTCTGAACATAAATTGATGTAGATCATATTTAAAAGGAAATTTTACTCCAAATTTCAATAAATATTGCAATTTTTGTTGTTAGTTTCTAAATTTTTCCAATAACTTGATTATTTTAAATGTCTGGCATCACCTTTCGCATTACCTTTTAAAATTTCTCCCCTATAGAGCATTTTCAATCACGTGTCTCCGATCACGTGATCAAGCTGGCTTGGACGGCTTGGAGGATAGACAACTTTTCTTTAACATTAGGCTCCCATAGAGAATACGCGCTGCATTTAGTTTTTATAAAAAAAGTTCATTTAAAAAGATTCTTTAGGCTCGGTTAAAGACCGGAACGAAAGAATAATAGTTATTGAAGGTAAGTGCATATGTTTTTGTGTTTTAGTGGTAAGCTAAATTTAGAAAAAGACTTATTACGAGGTGACATGTTTTTGTTTACATTTGTTAGAACAATATGAGAGTCCGATACATCTGTAAAATACTTATAATATGCTACTAAAACTAAATATTGAATAATTAATAAATAATTAAGAATTTTAAAATATGTTAGTAGCATTGCGAATGGTACTTGCAATTAGAACACTGGCAGAAATGGTTTCAGCAATTAGAACACTGCTAAATATAAAATGTAGTATTATTGAATGACTTATAATATGCAGAGATGCCATTTTAGAGTAAATAAAGGTTACTTTAAAGTAAACTTTGGAGAAAAACATAAAACATCCTTATTTTTCAAAATTCACATCAAAAGTAAACAAATAAACGATGTGCATCCTATAGTTTTCCTTCATACTGTCTGTCATCCAAGCCTCTGACGTCACAAGCCTGTGACGTCATGTGCGAATGCTCTATAATAATTTAGGCATAAAGGGGCCCACAGACGAGCAACTTGGTCGTCAACCGGGTTGTCAATTTGAGCAAGTTTTCAACCAAGTTGGCCGTCTGTGGGGAAGTTGATGATTGAATTTCAGGTTGATGATCTGATCGTCAACTTGGTGGGCGGAGCTTAATCGGAACATGTTATTAGGAAAATAAAAAAAACTAAGCATTAAAAATTAAAATAATATAATTCTAGCTCGAGAGAATAATTAAATAAAATATAATTTTGCATTTAAAGTATCAAAATATATTAATTTGTTACAATCTGATTAATTTATTCTTCATTGTTTACATTCTGGTTGACGACCAGGTTGGCCGTCTGTGGGAAAAGCATCAACCTGGTTGGCAACCGGGTTGACGACCAAGTTGCTCGTCTGTGGGCCCCTTAAGGTGTATGTTATAATTAATAATTTGATGAATTAAATTCTATAATGGATTTATTGCAAATTTGAAATGATTTCTCAACAACATCTTTTACCCTTTGCTTCGGTTGTAGTTATTTAGGCTTAACTACATCTTGGAAAAATAGAACCCCAAGAAGGTAGGTATTGCATGTTAGGGCGATATTGTTTTGGTCCCTGACACCTCATGCCTCACTCAAAGTTTGCACCTATGATGGTAAACAAATATGAATGCATTTGTTAAAACCAGTATTTCTTCGTGCTCCTCTAATGCCGGCTGTTACCTTATTCTTTTGAAAGATAATTATTTATTACTTTTCGAATGAAATCGATAGAAGAAATCGCATTATTTGAAGAACAGCTGTAAGAACTTTTGACTTGTAATTTCTAATTTTTTGTTCATGAAACTTATTAAATATTGTCTTACGTTGATCTTTCTTATATTGTGTTTTGTTGCATAGAGATTTAAGTATTTTATGTGAAAAAATATGCTTAATAAATGAATACAGGCTACTACAGTAATGTGTGTTGATTTTTCAATTATCATTAGATTAGTCTGGCTCTTTGTTAACATTGACAAAGAGCCAGATTAATCAAAACTTTAACTAATCATAACTTAAAATTAATTTAAACTCAAATTCCCATTTATTTGAGTCATAGAAGATAGAAATCAGCAAAAAAGTTGGTAATTGATCACTATGTACCTTAGTAGCTAAAATAACAATGTGTATCAGAATTCCCCACATTTTTGCAACCTTTTTTTTTAAACATAGGGTACAATAATTATATTCACTTAATATTTTGTGAAAGTAAATTTCTTTCTGATTATTGTCATGCAGTGGCGGATCCAGAGACTTGGTTTGGGGGGGGGGTGATTTTACCTATATGTGCATTCGACATTACAATCAATTTTCACTTTTACATTCAATTCGTAAGAGGAAGACACATAAAATATATTTGGTGGAAAGTTCCACTTTCTACTGATTTAATTGTAAACCATTAAATGCATGTTTAAAATAATTCATTTTCCTTTTTTAAAATGGAACTTCTACTTAAATGCATAAAGTATACACTAATATTACAAGACAGACCAAAATAAAGAAAAATTAGAGAAACAGAAAAGTCACTAAAAGTAAAATTACCGCAAAGCCACGAATGCCTTTTTCTGTTTATAATTATTTCTTTTAGCTTTTTCACAATTTAGAAATTTAGTAAACCGGATTAAATCATTAGAACCTTGAAATGATAAGTAATAATGACATTGAAAGCTGCCCTGTTAATGTTAAGTTCTCAAAATAATAATAAAAACTTAATAAATGTACATAAAAAATATTAAATCTATTACTAAATGATAAAAACAATTTTCTTTTGTATATGTATTCCGAATTTAGCAACCAAGAAGAAAATTTAAAATAGCAATTTCTCTTAATAATTGATACAGTGATATACTTGAGTTTAAAAAATTATGAAACATCGAAACATAGTTTAAAAAAAAAGAAAAGTTGCAGAAAATGGCAAAACTACCTCAGCTTTATCTTCAAAAAAATCATTTCTTGGCTTTTTCTTAAAAAACGAAAGCTGAGTTCCACTGTTTGTTTCTGAGCACGACCATGTTCACTATTTCCGGAATCCATTTTTAGTGATAGTAAAACGCCAAATTTTAATAAAACAGCAAATCAGTGTAAAAAAACGAGGCAAGTCAAACGTTGGAAAGAAAATCAACTAAATTTTTTACTAGTACAGCTTGGCATATGTACGACATGCTCCGCCCACAAGTTTTGACTATCCCACTGCCAACAAATAGCTGTTATCCCCTCCCAATATGGGATTGCCAATCGCTCTGAAAAAGCTTTGATTGGCCCTTAAATAGATGTTGAAAAACAGTGAGATTAGAAAATATACAAACAAATCTGGTTTTTGTGTGCAATTATACCAGTAATCAGCCTCGATATGAGGTCCAATTCACCCCGATACAGATTTCTTTAACACCGGCTGAAATTTCCGGTGACCAAAGAGTACCGAACAACCCCACGAGAGGAAAAAGTGGTCATTAGCGCGGACCCTCTGTCAACCCTTTTATCAGGGCTCGGGAAGGGAGCCCTCTGAAAAGTGATCGATGCATTGAAGTTATCATTTAACGAGTTGCTACTATTGCCGAAAAGGGGCACTGCGAGAAACCGGAAAAAATACTCGCTCAGATGGTGACAGCGGTTTCTCAGTAGAGATTATTCACAAGTCAAGTTAATCGCTGTTATCGGGGATGTGATTTTCGGCCGGAAATTCGGCGAGGTCACTTTGTTGGGGGGGGGTGATCACCCCAATCACCCCCCCCCCCGTGGATCCGCCACTGTTGTCATGTAAAATTTCAATAGCTTTTGTCACTCAGCCATGAGTGAATCAAGAAAAGTTAAGAAGGATCGATAGTTTTTGCATTAACAAATTCAGAGGTTTTAAGTTTTATATTTTAGTAAAAGCACTAAATTTTTGAGAATATGATAGGAATTATTAGGAAACATTAACAAGCTAATAGAATTTTTTTTCAGAGTCTGTCCGAGATTACCATTGAATCCTATGGAAAATTTTGGGTTGCTAGGACTGAAAGGTTTTTTGTATTGAAACAAATTTAAAATCTCCCCATGCTCCACAAAGTATAACGTGGGGTGGGGGTACTGAAAGGGTTAATAGTGTATTTTTTAAACTATCATAATTTCCCTTATTTTTCAGTGTGTTATAATTACATGACTAAAGCTCAACCCTAAAATTTGTATTTATAATTACATGAAGCATGTGAGCAAATTTTCTACAGTATGTTCTATTTATATTTGATTACATAATTTCTTTCTTCTAAATCAGTAGTTCTCAACCGTTGGTTCGTGAGAGCCTTGGTAATGAATGGTCTATGAAGAAGTCCGGTAACACATAGAAAAGAGTTTTAAAAAATATAATTTTACATTAGAAACAATTATAAAATGAATTAAATCTGTTGATGACTTTTAGCTGTTTAATTGTGCAGTTGCCACTAAATGAAAGTACTTTCTGTTACCATAGGTAACAAAATAATAATTTGTTTCCAACAACATTTATTTAATATAATAGAAAAAATTATTACGATTCCTTTAGTAGTGCAATAAAATTAAATTGTTCATAAAATTGCATTATTTAGAACATTAAATTTCCATGTTCAATCGGCAAATACACTGGCATTTTTTGCAGTTTTATGAGGATGAAAGATTTTATGTTATAAAGGGAGAGTGGTGGTTGATAAAGTTTCTAATATTAGTATAAGTGGTCAGTCGGCCTCTACGAGTTCGGAACCAGTCTTCTAAATCAATCCTAAAACATTAAACAAATTAATGTAATAATTTTTCTAGGTGTTTGAAAAATTATTTGGTAACCTACTTTACTGCTAAAGTTCATCAAGCTATTTAGTACTTATGTTAGAAATTTGACACATATGATTCTTTGGCATTTGGAATGGCCTGGATATTTTTAACAAGATAAATTACGGAATTAAACTTAATTATTATTTGATTCAATTTCGAAGGAAATTTCTAACTTCAGATTTTAATTAACCTTTTCTGCAGCAACCACCCTCCATTCTGGGAAAGATCTTTCAAAGAAGTCAGTTGAGGTTTAAAAATTATTAACACTTAATTAATATTTAATAAAAATGCTTCTATTATCATTTGTAAAAAGTCCTGAAAACATTTTTGTTTTACTTAATCTCACAATTAGAGATACCAACACTTGAAATTTAATTGAGGGCTTCTCCGTAGCTTCTATGGTTGTTATTTACATACTACAAATTACAAAAATCATCGGAAAAACTACGAAAACCCTTCCAACACCGGTGCGACAGGAAAAAATTGCCAATATAATGCTACGCCGCATTTGTTCAAGCACTCGTGGCTAATGACAGGGTCTGTGTGTGTGCTTATGATCCTTAAAATTTAAAAGCAATTTCCTTGCAATCAGCTCCCATTCTCAAAAATTGTATGCTATAAATGTTTTAAAATTGTATGCGCACAAAACGGTAATCAATATCCTGGCGTTGCAAACTCTTCGGACGCGGTATACAGCCTGTGAGAAAAATAGTTTCGAGACAAAAATTAAGTTACCAAAAAAAGTTAGAAAACGTGCCGAATGTAGGGGTGATTTTGTTTTTCAGATTTCTGGATAAAGATTTCATTACGATACTATGGAAAATTTTCATGTGAGGTTGGAGTCTCTGACTTTCTTAGCTTCTTTTCCTTTTTACTAGAATTATCTCACTTTTAATTCCCTAATTTTCCATGGCTATTTGGAAGTCTTAGACTGTATGAGGGAGAGGCAACTTAACTGGAAGAAGTTCCAACAAATTCTCTTAATTGAAAGAATCTTAAGGGTATAATATGTCTTAGGTAGCCACTTAACCTGAAAATAACCCTAAGAAATTTGATTAAGGGTGAGTTGAACCCTTACAGTCTTGACTGCCTCAAATTTTTTATAGGATTTAAAATTTAATTGAAATTTCAGGCGGTCTAGGTTTGTGAGTGTTAAACAGGAAAGGCGAGGGAATTTTTGAAGAAATAAATTGGGGGAAGTAATATTTTAGGAAAATCACATTACAAAATATTCATTTTTTCACCCACAACTTCCATCCAGAGTTGCTACTTTTCCAGGGTAGCCTTTAAAATCTGGTTTTTCAACAGCATGAATTTTGGGTTTTATCGAAATTTTTGTAAATCTAGAGCTCAACAAGAAAGCACAAAATTAGGTCCAATTAAAAATTAAGTGCAGGGATGCGGTGCAAGTGCAAGAATCCGGTCCCACCATTGGTTTTTAGCTTGATTACATAGTAGTTACATCATTCTGAAAGAAATTTTTCGCTGCTAACGTCATAGCTACAATCGAGTTGCGTTAGTTAAAACATTCCCGACCATTCTGTCTCTTTGTCGGTTCATCAGCGCTCTGTAAGTTTTGTGTAAAAAATAACTTCAAAACAAGAATTTTTCTAAATCTGTAAACGTTCCGGATAAAAGGTCTTACTCCAATAGTTTTCCCTGATTTTGAGTTGGAAATCAGCACCCCCGAGCTACCTAGGATAAAAATCAACCTTTAATATGCAATTAAATAGTCTTTTACTCTTTAACAAAAATAATATGATATTGAGTAACTTACCTATCCATTAAATAGAAAATTAACATGCAATGCGTTTTGTTAGCCATATCTCACCATTGGATTTTTTGGGTTGGTAGGAATCTCCATTTAAACATTATGTCCGTTGTCTGTACAAAAAGTTTGCATCTTTAAACCAAAAGCATCTCCATTTAACTAGCTAAACCTTGTTAAACCACCACAGTGACAAGTTAGTTTTGGAAAATCAATGGTGAAATGAAGATTTGGTATGTACTTTAGGATTAGCTGGGTGCAAGCACTAAGTGTTATGGTAAGTCACCATCTCAACTTAGCAGTATGTTGCTTTAATTTTTTTTATTTTTATGCATGATTTATAAAACCATACCCATCAAGTCTGATTAACAAGAATTGGGCCCAGCTAATCCTTAAGTACTGAATATTTAAATGGGGGATGGCATTGCTGATTATCTACCTTGATTTATCATTATTTAAGTGAGTGTAACATGATTCAGCAATTTTTATTGAGTTACTAATAACGTGTTCTCTGCATTCTTTTATGTTGGTAACCTATTTATTCACTTCTATTACAGCATGAATGGGGATAACATGAAAGATAACATCTGCCGTGACTTCTTGCGCAATGTCTGCAATAGAGGGAACAGTTGCAAATTCCGACATCCAGAGGGAGACGAGGCCAAGGCCCTGGGTAAGAAGGAACTTATCTTTTGTCACGATTTCCAAAACAAGGAGTGCCGCCGGGTAAACTGCCGTTTCATTCACTGCACCAAGCAGGAGGAAGAGGTGTACCGCTCGAGTGGGTACATAGCGGAGCACATCATGGAGACCGTGAACCAAAAGACTGGTGGCCAGGTGATTCCTAGCATCCCTGTGTGCAAGGATTTCCTCAAAGGCGAGTGCAAGCGCGGCGGGCGGTGCAAGTTCCGCCACATCTCCTCAGGACAGTTCCACCTGGAGAACAACAACCTCACTACCCCTCGACGGCCACCCCAGTTTGAGAACTTTGAACACACCTTCGATGGTTTCGGGATATGTGAGCCCCTTCCCAAACGGCAAGCTTACGAAGACGTTTTTACGCCGTTTGGTTCTGGGAACACCGTCCCTGAAACCCACCAGTTTCTGCCTCAGCATGTGCGGATGCTGCAGGAAGAAAATGCCAGGCTGATGCACAAAATTGAGGACCTTAAAAAACAAGTCATTGACTTGACGGCGACTAACCAGTTTCTGCGCGAACAAAATGAACAAATTAGGGGGATAGCGAGTAAGGAATGGCAATATGTTTCTCCATATCAAAACTCTTATCTTCCTCAGTGAGAGTGATGCCAGTAGCTTTTATGTCTTTTCATCTGTCACATTGATGTTATACAAATTTTAAAGCATTGATGTTAGTACAAAAATGTTAACATAGAAATTGAATGGGAAATTATGGTTGGATATAAATGTTGAATTTTTTTTAATCAGTGACCTGTTTTTATTTGCTTCTCAACATATTGATGTTGCAGGTTTTCTGGGTAAATCTTGACTCAATGCGCACTGAATGTATTTTGCAACATACAAGTTTTGCAAAATGTTTTGTTTTTACAAGTTATTTTATTTTACCCTTTTTAGAAAATCAAAGGTATATTTCTATTACATATTGTTTAATTATTCTAGATATTTGTTTTTCTGTTTATTTCCGTAAATGGTATTTACTGGTATAAAACATACTGGTATAGAGATTAGTTTGTGAATTTTTTGAACATTTTTGTTATGATACACACAACTTTGGTTCAACCAACTGCAACTTAGATTTTTGTTCTCATCTGCAAACAGTTCTTCTTTGTGGCATTTATTTTTTGTCTGTTTTAAAAGGTGTATATTGCTTTAACATCTGGCCTGACTCCTAAATGAACACAGCATAAGTTTGTTAGTATGAAATTTAAACTGCCCAAATCCGTCCTGTGAGTTGCAGGCATTGCTCAAGTATATTAAGTCCTGTATTTCAAATATATTCTGCAGAAATTGAGCCATTTGAAGTTATTCTGCAGGCATAAACAGCTTAAGGGCTTTCAGAAATTGTTAAAATCCTTGTTGAAATACTTAGTACATTGTGTATTTTTCTTTTATTTTTTGTTCTAATCTTTAATTAGTTTTTTTTTTATATTTTAATAGCTGTTTGATGCACATCAATGAGGAAACAAATTCAGGGCACTCATTTTTATTCTCCATTTGGCTTCCTTAACATCTGCTCTCTACACTCTAAAACTCTTTTACTAAGCATTGTAAGAGAAAGAAAAAAAAAATCATTACTCAGACTAATTGGTTTGTAGATTAAATATTATTTGTTAAATAAGTCATTTATATTAAACATTTTGTTGTATATTATATCTCAATATTAAAACTCGAATAATTTTAATTTTAACCTGCCTAAAAAACTTTTTTTTTAAATATTGTTCCTTTATAAAATAATAGCTTCTGTTTGAAAGTTGAATCATTTACACTATCCTGGTAGACATTTAACTAATTATCCTTGTTGTTTTTACATTTTTTTGTGTGTGAGCTGCAATATATTCTTTAAAAAAAGGTATATTTAATTGTAGATTTGTTTATTCAGACAGATTATATTTTAACTTTTTTTACATTATTTTCTTGTCCTATTTTACCTAAACTTTTTCATAGAGAATTACAGTACTTGATGCTTAATTTAAATTTTTCGATGACTATTAATAGTACTTATTGTATTGAGTATTATAGCTTCTTCATAGCAATATGGCATGTATCTGTTAAATATCCTTTTTATGCAAATTTTTAGTTCAGCTCTTGATTCTTAATAACTGAAGGACTATTAAGAAATTTACCTTCTAAATTTATATTTTTCCAAAATCTGTGATATAAGAAGAATAAAAAAATTGCATGTAGATATTTCCATCAACATTATTCTTCATTAATAAATGCAGGGCTTGATTTTCTAGACATACAGATGCTAGAACTCTAACATTCTGAAGATAGATGGGGGTATTCAAAAGTACTAAAACACCATTTCATTGTGTTCAGCCTAAAATTGAGCCCTGGATAAAGGAGTACTGATCTTTTTAAATTTGAGATTATTTTATTGCTAATTCAAGGAACAGATTCAAGTCGAACCTTGATAGAGCGACCCCTTCTGGGACCAACAATATGAGGTTGTTTTAACAAAAGGATTTGGTAACGATAAATTTATTGCTGTGATAAAACAGTTGATACTATTATTACTGGTCGTTGTAACATAGGGGTCGCTATATTGGGGATTGTAAAGAGGAAAATAATGAAAAAAAAATTGGTCATTTTGTAGTCTTTATCACTAAGCAAATGGATATTGAAACATTAAAAGTATGTTTCATATTACATAAAAAAAGTGTAATCAATTTTAGTAGATCAAAAGTTTTTACAGTTTTTTTTACACTTTTTTTTCAACCTGAAACTTTTCAATTTCCTTTTTCTTGGAAACATGGTTTAAGACTGACATTCTCAGTCTATCTTAATACTTACGACTGGTTTAATATTACCCTACATTTTGTATAGTTGTATTATCTTTTTCATAATTGATTACAACTTTTGTTTTTTGCTGCCAGTCTTAAGTAAAAAATTTAGAAAAATCCTATTAAAAATAACTTTGTAAATCATCGTATGAAAAAAATAATTTCATTATGATGAAAACTTAAATTTTTAAAAAATTATTCATAACCATACAAATGAAAGATGTTATTGATGTTACCATGTAAACTATTTTACCTGGTCCCTTTTTAGCTACTAAGTCAAGTCAAGAGTTTGACTATAGAGTTTATATCCAAATAAACTATTAGAATGAACTTATTTTCTTATTATTCTTTCATTATTTTTAATATTTTGATACAGTGGATTCTTCTTAATAGAAACAGGTTTGGACTGGGCCATTTTGTGCCGATTGAGATGATTTCCCCATCAAGTGAAGTTTTATGTATATTTTTTTTAAAAATCAATTTGTTTTAAGAGAAAACTTTAGACTAAAAATAACATAAACACAATCATTAAACAAAGTAGAAAAGATTTTAAAAGAAATACATATACATTGTGTAATATTGTTGCTCAATCCATTTCTGTTTATAGCCAGACATCAAAATTATGGTTAATACAGGGAATAATATGATTAAATAATGAATAAAAGGAATGACATGCCAAATATTTAATGCAAGGAACAAATGAGGCAGTCCGTGCCAGAAGGGCGAATTTATCAAAATCCACCCTACTAGGTTTGCCCTTCTGGCACGGATTGCCTCAAATGAACAAATCTGTGTTGTTATCTTTAAAACAAAGATTTGTTCAAATGTAATCCATAATAACTTCTTTGTGCAGATGATGTGAAAGCATGCCTCATATAGTAGCTTATCAATCAATTAAAAAAAGATAATTTCTTGAAAGTCATGAAATGACTCATAGAACTTACTGTTTTTTAATCAGAAAATTCAAAGGAATTTGTTTAGATATTTTTCGGCATTTGTATTTCTCTCTGGTACTATATAATTCAACTGTCTAAGTAAAAAAAACAAAGCAAAAATCTATTTTTTTATAAATACATTGATTTATAGCTGCTGAGTTTCACTTTTTGCCAGTTAAGAAGCTTTTTGTATCTAATTGACTAAAATATGCATTATTTAGTTTCCGTTCCTGGGGGATTTGTGTCTATTAAGCAGATTTCCCAATAAATCGGGGAATCTAAGCGGAATCCACTGTATATCTTATAGGCACTTGTCTCATTATCATGTGTTCTTTTTGTTTATTACATTATATGTACTAATGAGTTATTTTTAATTACCCAGCTTTATATGATACAATGTTAAGTGATGTTCTATATTACTCTGAATGTGTATGGTATTTTACTAATCTTTCTTAGCTGTGAATATAAATAAAATAGCTGAGGAAAAAAGTAGGCTTCAATAAACTTATAACATACTCAGAATTTTGGAACACTTTAGTTAATTTTTTTAAAGTTGTTGATGAATTATTGAGATGAATTGTCTATGTTATTTTAAATTCATTTACATCGTAGGTTTACCAAAGAAAATTTTAGGATGTTATTATGTTCTATTATAGGTATGGGGTACTTATCGGGTGATATATATAAATCTTTTAAAGTATTTCTATTTTGATTACTGTTTTCAGATTTAGCTGTTTACATTCTCAAATCATAAACTGTTCAAAGTGTGTTTATAACATTACTTAATATCATTGTATAAATTATATTAAAATTTAATTTTTAATCATAAAAATAAGGTTAATAAAATATTATAAATTTTTTAAGTTTAAAAAAACCAAGCATGAGTTATATTTTTTTCCTTTGGGGACAATGCTGTTCAAGTTATTTTTGGTTCAATTTCGATAACTGTCCCATTTAATATCACCATGGTATTTTAGACCCCAAATATTTAAACAACACCAAATTTTTATGGTTTTCATTGCTATTACTTTTTATTGTAATCCATTAGTTTTGCATTTTTTGGCAATATATCTAATATTTGGCATCTAAAACACCATGGCTATATATTTAGCGGGACAGTTAACGGACTCGAACCTGATTTTAGTTTTTCTTATATGTATTTAATAGTCTTGCATTTTGTTAAGATAAACTTTTTATGATTTCTGAAAATGAATTAAAATTTCATAGTTTGAGGTAGCCCTATCTTTTTGCATGCTCCAAATTGTTTTCTCAAGCATATTTTTAATCATTCATGAGTAAAACATAAGCATGTTTATCTCCAGCTCTAATTTTTAGTTCATTTTAACATTGCAGTTGTTCTAATCTTGTTAACATTGCTGTATTGCATTGTTTTAAAAATTCTGTAGTACAAAATTGAGTATTTTTTAACTTTAAACTATTAATATTTTATTTATATCAATCTTTGAAGATTTAGCTTAAGTCAGAAATTTAGCTAAGATCTTGGTGTGTTTTGATAATAATTTTTGTACTTGTCCAGCTAGTGATAAATGAGCTTTCATATAATAATAGTGTGGTGATTTCAAAACTACACTAAAAATTTCATACGAAAATCAAATATGTTGTAAAAGTAGGGGATGGATTTCTTTTAATATTTATCCATGAAAGTAGTTTTATTACAGTAAAAATTTCAATCTGTATTTTATGAAAGCACATTGTTTTTGTAATTTAATTTGAATCTACTTTTTTATTCTCAAACATCACTCTGAATAACTCATTAAAATAGCACATTGTTTAGATTTTATATAAGCTAGGTTGATCCTAATGTTATACAGTAGACCCTTTTTTCAATCACCTGTAATAAAAAATACATTCTTTTATCATGCTATTCGTTATAACGAATGGTTTATTGATAGTCGAGGAAGGAGTTGTTCTGGTATGTTGATACTTCCTGAAGGGGTTGCTCTATTTAGGTTCTACTGTATCATCATTGAAAAACGTTCCTGGATTACTTAATTGTAATTACTGTTAAGTTTTTATTTTGTTTGTTTTTAAATTTATGAAGATATTCTTTATTAGCTTCCGAGCAATCTTTTAAAATAACATTGAAGTTTTTCTCAAAACATTAAATTCTCTTCATATTATCTTAAAATAAAAGGTAATTTGTGTTATATATTCCTTATTTTCTGGGGAGGTGATGTAGTGCATTTAAATTAACAATCTAACTCAATCGCACCATCCTTAAATTCTCAGGTCTGACCAATATTAGTGCTTTTCTATGACTGATATTATGATGTTAGGTCATAAACTACCTTTATCCAATCTTTAAGAAAAACTTGAAAAATGCATCTTAACAAAAACCGAACCAAAAGATAAAACTCTTTATTTGTCTCCTGTGAAATTTCTGTAATGATGGATTGAGTTGGGTTTGTTATTAACCGTTTAATAATAATTTGTAAAGCTTTAAAAATAACGCTGTCTCTTCTTTCTTCATACCTGAAGTTTTCTCAGAATTGTTTGGGTTTTTAATGATGCATTTCAATCTGAATCAAAATGTCATTTATTAATGGTTTTAACTCATCATCGACATTACAAATTCAAGTTTAAAAACAGACATATATCAGAGCAACCAACCTAAAAGAGCTGAACTTAAGCCACATTTGAGGTGGGATAGTCAAGGTGTTTTTAAGAGCAAGCTTGTGGAGTAGGTATGCCATATTTTTATGGAATGAATTTTAGTATCTTATCAAAACCGATTGACTAATTGATCATTTTTAGACATTTCATGTAATAAAATCCATTTTATAAGTTAATAATCTGGTGATAAAGCATTTTTTGGTTTTTCAAAAGATGCTAGCATTCAAGAGAGAACTTGTAAGCATCGTTTTGTATCCCAACGAACTTGTGCATTTTTATAGTAAGTAATGTTGACATCCATGTAGTTTGAAAATAAATGAATTTTAAAGAATAAAAGAGGAAAGTATATTGATTGTAGTAGATCGAGTTAATGAACCGAATCTTAATAGGTTATTTGATTATTCGGTGCTGGTCTTTCCATGGAGTATTCTTCCACAATAGGATTACTCTGGAATACTATATGCTTTCCCTTTTAGAATGAATATCATGCCTCTGTTACATTGCTTCCTCATCAATTGTTACACATGCCAGCTTTATTCCACTTAATACACTTTAATAGTTTATATTTTTCTAATGTAGACAATTAAAGCAGAAAAAGTGAAATTAAAAGTGAAACAATTCATGATATCCCTTCTAAATCTAGATTTGATGGTATGAAGAAGGGGGTTTTCCTCCTTCAACTTTACATGAAATTGTGTATCATTGTTTCTACCTCTATATTATATGAAGGTTTGTTGTCTGTTAATACCTGCCATCTAATTTTAGGAATTTTGAAGGGGACATTTGTACTGTCGATTTATTCTGGTTTTGAATTCTTTTTATATATTTGCTATAGTTTATTATACGCATTTCTTTATACTCTGAAAGTGAGGTTAATCCCAATTGTTATTGCCTCATTGTTACCTTTTAGTAAACACATAGATATAAAAACTTTGTATAGCTAATGAGGAAATGTAAAACAAGTGATATTGAATATCACTTTTCATTCATGTTTATAGTTACTTCGAATGATGATGAAGGCTTTCTTAAAAAAATTTTCTTTATTTGGTCTTGTATGAAATGGTTCTTAAGGTATGAAGAATGGGAAATCTGATCAAAGCCATTTTATATAATTTAATACAAAATTATTTATTTTTATTGTACTTGATTATTTTGTAACTGGAATGGTGTTTAGAGATGCAGTCAACACTAAATAAATGTTTCATAATCAGTTTTAGTGTTTGTGTTTTCATGCTGTTTATTTTCTACTTTTATCTTTTCTGCTCAAAAATTGGGAAATAGAAACATTTAAACGATAAGACCTTCAAGATCTGGTCCCATAAAAACAATTTCTTTAATGTCAACAGAACAGTTATTTCTGGCTCTAGGCAAGGTATCTTTTAAAAATTCTCCTGTATCGGTATATAGATAGATAGAACTAGTTTTAAAATTAGTGTCATGAGAAATGTGTGCATTGCATGTGAAAGAATTATATTATAATGTTTTTCAAAGTTTTTTACTCATTTTAAGAAACATTTTTTTGGGCTTTAATATTTTCAATTAGTGATGTTGATAGCTCTTGTGGCACTAATGGATGGAACTGGCAGGCGATGTTACCGTTAATTATTTATGTTCCTCAAGACTTTTAATAAACATTTTCAGTACAGTTCCTTTTATGATATATCTAATTAAATCTCAAAAGAAAAACATTACAAGCCCCCAAAGCTTCCCCAATCCCCATTCTTCTCCCCGTTTCCCTCCAGCAGCAATATCCCTCTCAAATCGATTTAGGATTCATCGAAACCTTGGAGTAATTTTTGAAATGAAATGATTTTGAAATGTACTTAATTTTTTTTAGAGTATTTGGGTTATTTCCCATAAAAGGTGACACTGAACATGGACTGCCCCCTTGTTGTGTAAATGAGATGGATAGTTTTATTTTTCTCCAGTGTTCTATTCAGTTTATATATCAATCCTTTGTCTCTAATTTCCATTTAATCACTTGACTGTCTATTAATTTTTCTAAGAAAAAATAATTTTGAAACTAAAGTTCAAATAGACTAATGAAGTTTGATATTACAGTTTAAAATGACAAAAGGGAATTGATCTTATATCAAGAGAGCAGTAAGTTCTTTTTCTCTAAATTTCATTTATCCTTCGATATTGTCATTTAAAGCATCCTTAGCGCCTATCAGTTGCGTAGCCAGAAATAAATTTCTGAGGAGTATATCGGAATTTCGGGATACTCTGATGAAAAATAAACTTTCTTGACTTTCTGTGTGTGTGTGGGGGGGTTATATCCCCAAATTAAATCCCTGTCTCTGGCTACGCCCCTGTTACTTTTTCAGCAACGTTTTTTTTGTTGCGACGGACGCTTGTATTCCTTAATTTCTAAGAAAGGATTTGGACTCTAATTTCTGTTTTCGAAAATAGATGGCGCCCATGTAAACATTTCGTTTCAGTGAACCGCCAGAATCAAAAGTTTTCTTTTTTTCCTGAGAATGTGTTTTCTCGGTTGAGAATGTCTTTCCAAATTTTAATATGAAACTTTACACGATAGGATTTCCTAGTTCTTATTTTACCCATGTTAGACGTCAGTGGCGTTTATATAAATTTCGTGGATGGTCCAAAAATCCTCTAAACAACAAATTTAGTTTTAAAATAGATTAGCCCATCGCTAGACTTTGCTCCTTGGGGGTGGTCCTAAAATTATTTCTCCTCACCCCTGCATACATACTCATACTAGGTTAAATTAAGCTTTTTTTTTCTTAGAAAATTTTTAAGTTGGGGATTGCACCTTAATGAGCACAGATTTCCAAACTAAGTACAAAAGGGGGTCCTCCTCATCCCAGAAATTTGAGGAAACTTGACACTTTAAAACAGGTTTTAGTCCACCTTGACCTTTTTACCGACTTCAAAAAGGAGGAGGTTATTATACGCTCCTGTTGGTCGGTCATGAGAGCGGATTCATGGAAGAAACACCGTTATTTTAAAATTTTTTCTCAAAATCCGGAAAATAAAAATTTCAGTATTCATCTTGTTTGATGCATGTTTAACCGTTTGGGGGCACGTGGTATTCCCTGGATCTACACGCCTGAATAAGGCAACTGGTCCTAGGGTCTCAAACCAGTGTGTTAGATATTTAAATCAGTTAACATGCCATCGAGATAGAATTAAACCGTTTAATACTATTTCATCTTATAATTTTTGCCTCAGTATTTATTTAAACAAAATGTATTTTTATTTGTCCATCCCAGCTATTTAAAAATTGCTATTGGTTTTTCAATTAAACAATTTCCCTAGAGTTCCGTCTACACTACATCACTTCCTTTGTTCCAGGAAAGTTGTAAAAAAGGATCTCCACAGTTGACAAACTTCTCCGATGTTTCTATGTGATGATGAATTTGCTTTTCAAGGCCTGGAAAAGTAACTTTACGTCTCGAATATCTCCTCGAATAATGCAGTTATTTTCATGAACTTTTTCTGTGATTTTGTTGTGGTATTGCACACATTAGTTTGGAAAACGAGGCTTCTCTCATGGTGTTGGGATTGGAGCAGCTTCATTGATCCAAAGACCTAGGGCACCTAAAGGTCGAAGTCTGACTTAACCCCGAGCTGCTTTTGTTAGTTAGTACGAAGTACCTGGAGCACTTTAGGGTAGAAATGGGCACCCTAGGGCCAGAAGATATTTACTGATTGCCATTGGTGCAGAGGAGATCAGGCTCGTACTCGATGCTCGTACTCAGGATGTACTCGAATTTTAGTAACAGCAGCACATTAGTCTATTTGAACTTTTTATTCTTTCTTCTTTAACTTTGTAAACTTTATTTCGTATCAACGGATTTATCATGGTTGCTTAGGATTATCGAAGTATGGTTACTTTGTACCTACCTGTAGTAAAGTTCCATGATTTTCTATAAGTATTATGATTTTTTCATGAAGTTCCATGACATAAAGTACACTAAAGTGACCCATTCATTCTATGATTCTACGAAACATTGTTTCGAATCGAAAGGCGTAAAACTAACTGAAACTTCCTTTATGCCAAGGAAGTATTCGTAGGCGGATGCACGAACGATGGAGATATTTTCTGGTGTAGGGATATTGTTCAATATTCTTTCCCGAAAAGTTCCTCCTCCTAAATCTATGTCTATGCATGTTGCTTTCTGATTAGTTGAAAAATAACTACATAGTTGATATACCTGGAGTTCTTTGGGAAAGAGAAGGTTCAAATTGTATGGGGAAATTGTCATTAAAATAATGAAAATTTTCTTCCTTTATCTGCTCATTCCAGTCTCCCTCTCCAGTAGGGCGGAGCGAAAAAAACGATATTTTTGATTTTGATTAGAGCCTAGTGCGGAAAAGTTGTGTACTGGTGAGTTAGTCACGTGTGCAAAATTTCGGGGAAAACAAAAAATGTCTTCCGTCTTTAAAATGGCCTTGAAATTTCAAAAAAGTGCTGATTTTTTTACAAAACAACTAAAAAATCAAAAATGAAACCCTCATATTTTGTTCATAATTTTTTTTATGAAGAACTAATATAGTTATAGATATAATGTTCCAAGTTTCATTCTTCTATCCCCCCTCCTTTGGTAGTAATAATTTTTAATGTTCAAAGAACTTCTGTAAAGTTGTTTTTCTTGCATTTTTAAAAAGCTAATTACTCTAGAACTATACAACTTAAAAACCTGAAATTAGTCACATTTTATTCGTAATTTTATGCTCTTTCATTTGGTGTGCATCATAACCTTAATCCTTTCCTTAATAATTTCCCAAAACTTTGCACACATGAAAAATAATTTTTTTTTCAGTCTTTAAATCACTCTTAAAGTTTTGCAGCTTTTTAGCGTATCGTTGATATTGTTGATTTGTGCCTTTTTTTACGCAGCTCTTAGCTTTTTTTCTAGAAAAAAACCCTCAGAACTCACCATGGGGACAGTGGCGGATCCAGAGACTTGGTTTGGGGGGGGGGGGGGTGATTTTACCTATATGCGCATTCGACATTACAATCAATTTTCACTTTTACATTCAATTCGTAAGAGGAAGACACATAAAATATATTTGGTGGAAAATTTCACTTTCTACTGATTTAATTGTAAACCATTAAATGCAATTAATTCATTTTCCCTTTTTAAAATGGAACTTCAACTTAAATGCATAAAGTATACACTAATATATAACAAGACAGACCAAAATAAAGAAAAATTAGAGAGACAGAAAAGAAACTAAAAGTAAAATTACCGCAAAGCCAAAGCCTGTTCGTTTCTGAGCACGACCATGTTCACTATTTCCGGAATCCATTTTTGTGATAGTAAAACGCCAAGTTTTAATAAAACAGCAAATCAGTGTAAAAAATCGAGACAAGTCAAACGTTGGAAAGAAAATCAACTAAATTTTTTACAGCTTGGCATATGAACGAGATGCTCCGCCCACAAGTTTTGACTATCCCACTGCCAACAAATAGCTGTTATCCCCTCCCAATATGGGATTGTCAATCGCTCTGAAAAAGCTTTGATTAGCCCTTAAATAGATGTTGAGAAACAGTGAGATTAGAAAATATACAAACAAGCCGCCCGCTCTGGTTTTTGTGTGCAATTATACCAGTAATCAGCCTCCTTCCGGTGACCAA
Source organism: Tetragnatha montana (assembly GCA_963680715.1). Classification (NCBI taxonomy): domain Eukaryota; kingdom Metazoa; phylum Arthropoda; class Arachnida; order Araneae; family Tetragnathidae; genus Tetragnatha; species Tetragnatha montana. The sequence goes on from OY796685.1 coordinate 8,731,269, forward strand.
AGAGTACCGAACCGGAAAAAGCCAGAAAAAGTGGTCATTAGCGCGGACCCTCTGTCAACCCTTTTATCAGGGCTAGGGAAGGGAGCTCCTCTGAAAAGTGATCGATGCATTGAAGTTATCATTTAACGAGTTGCTACTATTGCCGAAAAGGGGCACTGCGAGAAACCGGAAGAAATACTCGCTCAGATGGTGACAGCGGCTTCTCAGTAGAGATTATTCACAAGTCAAGTTTATCGCTATGTTATCGGGGATGTGATTTTCGGCCGGAAATTCGGCGAGGTCACTTTGTTGGGGGGGGTGATCACCCCAATCACCCCCCCCGTGGATCCGCCACTGCATGGGGAGGGTGGGTGCATCGCGAGTTCACCCGTTCCCACCCATCCACCCAACCAAATGGACACTTAACTTCTTTGTTTTTATCGGGTACGGTACTTACCTTTGGTTTCCAAAGGTGAGCATCGTTTTTCTGGACTGCGTGCGGATTCTAATCATACCATCATGGTTACTTTCCCCACACACAGCTCCAGAGACCTCTGTTACGATTTTGATGAAACGTTCTACACTCTGAGTATGAGAAGGATATTTCAAGATACCCAGATGTTGCAAAATAGACTCTCCCCACTAACAATCAAATTATTTAAATTTGCGTCAGATAAAGAAGCAGTTATTGAGTTATTGTGGGTTCTGTACAATTCTCCCAATTAATTTGGTCTACATATGTAGCTGCCTCAAAATTCAACTTCGGAATTATGTACTGTCGAATCTCATCCTTTTTTATTCTTTTCTTGCCTTTAAAATTCTCCGAAGTCCTATTTCTCGAATGTGTTGTTTTTCATCAGTGATTATAGACAGGAGTACTATAGCTTCTGGATGGCCAAAATACCCGTTTCTCTGGATAATTGGATCAATTACGGTCTTTAACTCATTCTTGAGGTAGCGTGACACATTTATAGTTTTCCACAAATTTTGTGAACCATTCGTGCAGTGTGGATTCGATTTTATAGTAAACCACATAGGTGCGTATACCTTCATAATAAATTCTGCAAGAGTTCGAAGTTTGTTTGAAGGATCTAAAGAGCTAATATACAAACTTAATATTCGATTTGCAGTTGTTAACCAACGTGCATGGGACATTTTTCCAGGGTTTTTATGCGATAAACTGGATGAGCAGCTTCCATTTCTTACAGCTTGACAAATGTCCCAAAGATATCGCTGGATTATTCGATTTTGGGAAATTCACAGGAAATAACTTCGAAACTCATAACTGGGCGATTTTTGCAATTTGTCATTGATTTACCGATTGGGCCAGAAAATGCTTTAAGGTTACTCGTAGCACCGTCCAAATGCTGCACTAAATGACGGAGTGGCAGTTCATTAGCATGTAACTTGCAGATAAACCAGTGTAAAGGTTTACCAAAGGCTTCTTCAAGACAACGAATTACGCCAGTTTTATATCCAGTATTAACAATTGTTCCATCGCACCCTATTGCTTCTAGTTGATGAATGTCAATATTCTCATTCTCCATGAATTGCAATATCATATGAGATATGCTCAAAGCTGATGACGAGGGTGGTGTTATGTGTCCAAGGTACTTGCTTCCTGGTTCTTTAATCATAGTAATATGTTCTTCCAAGACTGTTTTCTGATACATATTTCCTTCTATGCTCACTTGAATTAAAGTTTGGTCCTTCCTCCCGTCAAAATAAAGTCTTCAATGGTTGGGTCCATATGGGCACGGGTGGAACTCGCGATACACCCACCCTCCCCGTGGTGAGTTCTGAGGGGTTTTTTTCTAGAAAAAAAGCTAAGAGTTGCGTAAAAAAAAGCACAAATCAACAATATCAACGATACGCTAAAAAGCTGCAAATGCAGCAGTGATTTAAAATGCTGCAGTGATTTAAAGACGGAAAAAAAAATTTATTTTTCATGTGTGCAAAGTTTTGGCCTTTTGGGAAATTATTATGGAAAGGATTAAGGTTATGATGCACACCAAATGAAAGAGCTTAAAATTACGAATAAAATGTGACTAATTTCAGGTTTTTAAGTTGTATAGTTCTAGAGTAATTAGCTTTTTAAAAATGCAGGAAAAACAACTTTACAGAAGTTCTTTGAACATTAAAAATTATTACTACCAAAGGAGGGGGGATAGAAGAATGAAACTTGGAACATTATATCTATAACTATATTAGTTCTTCATAAAAAAAATTATGAACAAAATATGAGGGTTTCATTTTTGATTTTTTAGTTGTTTTGTAAAAAAATCAGCACTTTTTTGAAATTTCAAGGCCATTTTAAAGACGGAAGACATTTTTTGTTTTCCCCGAAATTTTGCACACGTGACTAACTCACCAGTACACAACTTTTCCGCACTAGGCTTTAATCAAAATCAAAAATATCGTTTTTTCGCTCCGCCCTACTCTCCAGTCTCCCTCCCCAGTTCCTTCTATCAACTTTCGATGTCATCTCTTCTCTCCTTTTCGATCTTCTCAGTTTTTTTGTTTAATTTCGGCCATTGCTACCCTCCTATCTCCAACCTATACACTTTCAAAGCAATTTATATGGGTTTAAACAAGAACATAAAAGACCGAAAAATAGGGACGAAGTGGTTCAATTTTTAAGATATTTTCTTAGTGCGCATCTACTACCCAAAGGGAATATTTCTGCCGAACTTCAGGGGTGTTTTTAGGTTTTTTTGATGAGTGTCTGACTGTCACTCAAATGGTATTTGAATTTAATCGATAAGGATTTAACAGTTTACAGAGAAACAAATACCATAGTAAAGAAGGTGTAAGTTATTGAAGAACCAACAACTTGTGGACTGAGTTTATGAATGATCCCTCAAAGTCATTTCTGCAAATTTTTTGACGCAACCCTCGTTTTATCTGCTTGACGGACGGGAAGATCTGCTCTCTTCACGTGCGAAACAAACGTCGCACGTTACTTAATTAGACCTTTATTCCTTCTCCCCTCATTACATCCCGACTGTCCCAGCCGAGAACAAAAGAAACACCAGTAAAAAGAACTTCCCAATTACCCCCCTCCCTTCTGCTGCCAGATGCTTTATTTTAATTCAATTAAAGGCTGCTCTCTCTGGAGAGCCCTCCACAAGTGGCTCTCTTCCTGTCGTGACGTCTTGCGCGTGGCGTCGTATTCGAATGGATGCGACCTGTACCCCTTGATGAGTCGCTGTCTGAGAGGTTGTTAGGTAGCGGACAAATGGACATGAGGGACCGTTCACGTGGTGCCTCACTTCAAATCCCGATTATTTTGCGAAAGGACTCTACTTAGTATTAAGATAGAAGTGGGACGCCATCCCCCGAAAAATTTGGATCGTCCTGCGTCCTCTGAAATATGTGGACTGTCTAACCCAAAATATGTGCTAAAAATGAGAGAAAAAGGAAATGGGTGAGAAAAATAGAGAAGAAGTGAATATTCTTCTCCAACTAAGCTCTGTTTTTATTGATAGTCTGCAATAAAACAAAAAACTTCGACATTTTTAAACGAATTCCAACTGATCTATTTCTTTTATAATGATGGGAGAATTATAAGTTTCGCTTTTTGTAACAAATTGTATCTTAGGCACTAATTCATGTAACTATGGATTATGTATAAGACCGTAATCATGGTGACGTGGTGGCCTTTGTATGAGGCCTTTTGTAAAGTACTTGTATGAGGCCTCGAAGAAAGTACGTTCCTGTTTCGTCTTAACGAAGCCACTGGCTGGGAAAGTTTCATACCAAAGCTCCTCTGGATCTACTATACCCTCCTTATAAGCATCGTGGGAAGTGCTCAATTCATGGGCTTCTCTTGCTCTTCAGCATCCTCCTTAAGGACTTAAAGACCTTTGTGGGTTTCTTTTGCTCTTCTGCATTCTCCTCAAGGACTATTGGGAGCGCTCCATTCGCAATCTTCTCTGCATCATCCTTAAGGATAAAAAGAAGGTTCGCATTCATGGGTTTCTTTTGCTCTTCCGCATCCCTTAAGGAGCAAAGGGAAAGGGAGCGCTCCATTCGCGGGCTTCTCTTGCTGTTCTGTATCCTCCTTAAGGAAAGTAGGGAGCGCTCTTTCGAAGGCTTCTCTTTCTTTTCTACATCCTCTCTAATGACTGAAGGAAGCGCTCCCCTCCGGGGCTTCCCTTCCTCTTCTGCATCCTCCCTAAAGACGAGCTCCTCCCGGAGATCCTCCCCGAGAGCTCTTATAATGTTAAGAAAATCATATTTTTATAATGGTTTTTCTACGTGAGGTCGTATTATTATATACTACATATTTTAAATGGAGTATATATGATGAGATATAATTAGGTCTCTCAAAGTAAATTTGCCGATGCCACACCAGTGGTAACACCGTATGTATCGTCATTGAACTATTGTAAATTTGACATACTAAGTCTCAGGAGGATACCTAGGAAGAGGAATTTCTACACTCAAGTCCGTATATACTTATGCTTTGGGGGATTTTGGCAAAGTTTTATTTTTAGCTGGTTGGTATTTTTATGGTTGTTCTTGTCTTTGCAAAGGTGATAGGATTTGAAGCTTCTTGTATTTATAAATCTAGAACACCCGCAAAAGGATTATAAGTATATATCCTTACGTGAATAGTGTGAAACTGAAATAAAGTACTAAATGGAAATTTTATGAAAAGTATTAAGTAAGTATAAGTTATATATAAGTTAAGTATAAACTCTAAATTTGAGTCGTATAATTTATGTATGATCCCTAAAACGCGTTGGTATTGGCTAGCGGAGTTTAGACGAATATCCCTATCTGGTGGACATTTAAAGAGAAGTGTGACCTCTGTCGTGTATTTGTTTCAATAGGCCGTAATGGGAGTTTTTGAAATTGAACGGAATTGATGCTATCTGTTCTCCTCAAGTAGACTGCGTGGACAGGTTTCACATGACTGCTCTTGGTTCTTTATTGGAGAATGTACTTGTTTCTCGAGTCATACATGATAGCAAACACATTTTGATCATGTCTTGAAAGTGTTTTGCATCAAGAGATTTTGCTACTGTTTTTCTTAATTTATTTAACTGGCATTAGTCAGTGCTTTCAGAATCCCCATACAATCGAAATTATTTTAGCTTGTTTGATATTTTGGTCTCCCAGAATGTCTTAAATGGCTGCGACATTGAGAAATAGGTTTTTAGTACAGTAAGTAGCATTGTTTTCTGATTTGAACTAGCTTAAAATATATGTTAAATATATTGAATTTGATCAATATTTGGTGTCTCTCTCTTCTCACTAGTTCTAATTTTCTAACTCTGTAAGTCTGCTACGATTCGAAGGAAAATAACCTTGTGCTGTACAAGAAAAGAACTGACCATTCCTTCTTCTGATGCAAGAATAATAATGGGGGAAGTTTGTGGCTGTTTGCACGGACATCGATATTCTTAACGATAATCGATGATTCCGTGACGCTGCCGAAAGGGTTGGGAGTTCAAAAAATTTTCTGGAGAAAAAGGAATACAAGTCCGAGAGAGGAGTGTATGCTTCTTTCCAACAGTACAGCATAATATTTTTTTAAGTTATGTTTAACCATGGTCTTTTTGTATAAGCTTTACCTTTCATTAATATTTAATATCCTCTACGAATCATCATTCTTAGCTGTTAGAAAGAAAATTTACTTTCAGAATAATAAATTTAATAACAGAATAAATTTAAGAGACAGTTTCTGTTAAAATTTTTTCGGTTTTTCTTGTTATTTATTATAAAAAAAGATGGAGTGTACCTAATTGGCAAATTTTCATAGTTAATTCACAAGGCATGTGGTTTTTAGTTCTTTGTTTCTTTCCTCATTTGCCATAACTTACTTAAGAGTATCAGTTTTAATATTCTTTCAATTTATTTTAACATGATTATTCTTTTAGCAAAGGACAAGCTTATATTTATTTGTTTTCAAGATATTTAGATCTTAAATTGATGAAATCAATCATCACTAAAATTTCAAACTGGATATAAGTTATTGATTTAAGAAAATAACAAACTTCTAAAAACATTTTTTAAAGTTGTTTTCAACAGTTTATTAAAATCTGAATAAATTATTAAATATTAAAATTCTAATTTAAAAAAAAAACGAAAATCCCTCATCTCTCAAATGAAAATTAAGAGGTTTATATTTCTTACTGACATATACTCAGAGTGAAATCAAAAGTTTTTATGATTTAATTGCGAAGACGTTTCAAGGCACTCGGTCGAATTCTGTATACAGGAAACGAAGCTTTACTACTTGTGTTATTTCGAGGTAAATTTAATTTCCTCTATGATGGATTCGAGACAATAGACATCATGAATCTTCATAAAGGTTTAATTATCAATCAAGGATACAACATTAGCTCTGGAATCGTTTAAATAACTTGACCTTGAAAAGTTCTTTCTCGAAGTTTAAGATGTTCGCTGCGACGCATTTCTCCCGTCTTTTTTATGCTTGTTTCTATTTGCAGTGGTGGGTGGATTGTTTTGAAATAAAATGTAGCAAATGTTATTGAGGAAATTTAGCATAATGTGTTGCAGCATTGATTTTCAAGAAAGAAACATTAAAAATTACTTTTAAAATCTTAATTCCTTGGTAGTTTTTTTTCTCTTTAACAAATCTTAAATACTATTTAAGTTTAAGCCTATTTCCACCCAAAAATGTTTTCCTGATAGAAAGTTGATATAAAAAGCGATGTAAATATCTTGTGGAATGAAGAAAAATGGAATTATGAAAAGACTGGTAGCTATATATGTGTTTAAATTATTCTAAAACCACCACTGGAAAAGGGGGTTTCTTAAATTGCACTTATTTCTATTGATGGCATTTCAAAAGCGAGTCGTCATACAATAAATAAGGCTTTCTATGATGCGCAACATTCTGGTTCCTTAAAATTGAAGGAAATTTGGAAAAGTAGTTAAGTATCAGGAGAATGGTGTTTGGTCTTGAAGGTTGAATAATCAGGTTTTCACACTAAATTCCGCTTCTTTTTCTGAGAAGTCGAGTTATTGTAAAGAAAACGTGATTTTTTGTATAAATGACAATATTTTAAATTTGTGGTTCTCGATAAATATCTAGAACCACTCTTTGAAACAAATGCTAAATCGATAGTTATTCTGCATCTTCCTTGGTTCTATATATAGATCTCAAGTTCTGGGTGCCCAGGAAGCAGTTGTAATAACCGGAAATTACCAATTTCAGCTGAAGAAAATTTCTTAGACCTGTATGCTCCCCAAATTAGATACCTCTAATAGATGTTTCTTTATCTTTGGAACTTACCAAACTATTACATAAAATGTTGTAGTTCCTAGAACACACGAATGAAGATTGATTTTATAACCGCCCGCCACCTCAAAAGCTTAGCTTCAAAATTCCTTAGATTGCAGTTTGAAAGTAAGTCATTCAACATTTATTTTTCTTATCAAAGATATTTTCCCACTATTGAAGTACAAATTATTCTTTTTCTTCTTATGAGAAGCCTTAAATGTTCTAAGGTTTACCAGAAGCCATACTTCCAAACCTTTCTTGGCCGAGGGCTTTTCTTATCCGTATCATTGATCGGAAACAGGTTTCGTATTAATCGTTACTAGAAACAAAGCTTTAAAAGATCAATGGATTCATCCAATTAGCTATCATGAAAATTCTTTCTACTTATCTTGAAACCAAGATTCTTCAAAACAAGGAGCAATATTTCCTGTGTGGCTTCTTACGTCGTCCAAGTTTAAGATTTTTTAAACTGAAGTTAATTTATGTATATCTTTCTTATTCCTGCTAAAGTAAATTGACAAAAGTAGAAATTTTGTATATAAAAGCTTGATATAATTGTTTAAAGATATTTGAATCGTCAGTTTGAAAAAGGGAATAAGTTCAAAAACAAGTTTTGAGAAATCGAAAAAAAAAAAAAACTGTATAAGTAAAGGAATTTTTGCTGTATAACCACCAGATTTGTACTGGGAATTCAGGAACCTATTTGGAGTACAGAATAATAATCTAAAAAAAATTAAGTTTATTAAAACAAAATATATACCTAGTTGAAAAAAGTTGATGGACTTGTTCCCTTTTTCAACCTTTTGAAATTTCAGTTGACAAAAAATCTTAAAAACTACTTTATTTGACAATTAAACGATATCTTTGCTTAGTTTACAGTACAAAAGTGAAAAATAGAAAGACATAGAACATAGACAAATAAAATTAAAAACTATTATGAAACTGAGTCATTAAGGTACTCTCAATGGAGTTGAATATTCACTAAAAAAAGGTGAAAACACTTTGAAATTAAAAGTAAATTTTATTTTAGACTAGTTTGCAGCACAAAGGATATTAGAAGAAAGACAAATTAACTTAAATTTCAAATTTGTTAAAAAATACAATGAATGGACATCGATTTATTTTAACCCCAACCTACTTTCTACTACTTTTTCACATAATTCCTTCTTTTTCCTATATTTAATGATCATCTACCAACTACTAAATCAATTTCTATAGAAGCTCGTATAATCAGTATAGATGCTCATAAAGAACTTAAATCATACGCAAAATTTTAAACAAAAAATCGCAATCTTAGAATTCTTTATTTTAAAGCCAATTGTAGCAATTATGTTCCAAAATTAAGATAACTCATTCTCTTTTTTTTATCTCCTAAATTCAGAGAACCAATTAGCGTTAATATAAGGAAGTTTAAACCGAAGTCTTTATAACTAGGGCAAGGTGATGCAAACGTTGATCTGATGCCACTGGAATAAATTAAATATCTTATAACCAATTTATTTGAATCCTATTAATTACAAATTTATTATTGAAGTTATATTTTTACTTCCTTCAAAACTATGTCGGACAATGTCCTTAGCTCGTGGTTGATCGATCGTGTAAGAGAACTTTAAATTATAATACCTCACAAACTCTTTATTGAACTTTCATTTACATAAATTTCAGTATCAAAAATCAAGGAAGAGAGTTATTCTCAACCGTGAAGCCAGTAAACTACTATATAGATGCTACTATTAATGGGCTGCCAGGAAAGAGTTTTCATTGCATGATTAGAGTTGTTAAGTGTTGTGACTGTAAGTCATGCTTCAGATTAGAGGATGAGATAACTGTTGAATAAGGTATTGATTTGTAATTAAGCATTCGTGAAACTATGGGGAAAGGGGAAAGCTTTGTTTAAAAACTCTTCATTATCTTTATGGAAATTGGAGTTATAATTATTTTAAGTATTCATTAAATTTGTTAACATTAATGCTGCTTTTATTTAACTCTCCATAGTTCAAAAACCTTTTGAAGATCTTTCTATTTTGTTTACACAAAAGTAATTATTGTTTCATTTTATCGCAAATTATTTTATTTTATAACTTTCAATTGATACTTTCATTCATCGTCCGAATGTACAAATTATAATCAGAATCTATAGTTATTCGTATTGATACTGATTAAGTATGGAATTTTGTTAATAGTACTTTTATATAATTAAAGGTTTGTTTTGGTCCGTAATTTTAATAAATCAAGAAGTGAGATTATAACTATTTTTCAAATTTTTAAAGCTTAAATGTCAAACACATTATAATACATTTAACATTAGGAGAATTGAAGTATAATTGGTGGTGTATGATAGTTCTTTAAAATTTGTCTTAATTATTAAACAGTATTTTTATCATTAAACTAATATGTCAGTGATATTTATTTTTCCAAATATTTTTCAGAGAATATGTAAAACTGCGAAGAATCGAAGTTCATGACTAACTGCTCAAGAAAAGTTCGTTTTTCTGAAAGAGCCGTACATGATACCTACTATCATAATTCATCACAATTAGTGAAATCGCCCATTGTTAACGGGCAGCAATAAAAAAACATGCTCAAGATCTTTTGCACCTATAAAACGCTCCCATCCGAAATGAATGTTTAACCCGCCCCCTGCCGACGTTTTCGGCAACTCTCCAACTTTGTCAGCGCTAATGATGCTGACAACTCATCGCTTCTCTTGGGAGGAGATGTGGTGTATAGTTATAAAGAATGACGTATACCGAACGCAAAACGCTCTGCATTTCAGTTCATATGTGTCTGCTGAGAATATATTTCTTGGACGGCGTGTTGCAACTCAACGCCACTGACGTAAGGGACTCTTTAATGATGCCATATTTTCTTTTCGAAAAGGCTGCGAGGAAACCTAATGTCAGAGAAATAAATTGGAGAGCAAAGAAGGTCTTGACACGGGGTGGGTACTGTCACAAAAGGAAAGATAAGAGAAATTATTTCTTACTCAAGAACCCCTGTGTTTGCTACTACAAGTTAATTTGTAGTAGCATAAGGAACATTTTAATGTTTTATAGTGGCGTTTCCTTACGCTTGACCTCAAGGCATCGTGAACTTTCTTAAATGTTTCAAAATTATGTCCTTTTATGAAATACCCAATGTTCATTGCTCCGCAATGGAAAGAGAGTAAATAATTAATTTAAAATGGGGATTTGCTTGCTTAATGTAATTTCAAGTCGTTAGAGTGTTAATTCTGTCGTAAAATAGTCATCGGAACGAAAATTATTTACTAAGAAAGATGATGACAATGAAAGAATCTTTGGAGGTCTTAGCTAGCTTTGTTTCATGAAGTAAAGGCAATATTCGTAGAAAATTCACGGAATAATGCTTTTGGATATTTGATTTTGATGGATCAGAAATTAAGGTACAGTTATAATTTGAGATATTTTTTTTAGCTTATTTAATGATGAAATTACAAAAATAAATAAATTTATTAAATTATATGGAACCGGTGGAAAGTTTTTTTTAAAAACATTTGAACTACACTGAAAGAGGATTCCTTAAATATATTTCGATATTTATTGATCATACATTCTACGAGGCAGGCTTAGCGTCGCTTAGTTTCAATTCTTAACGATGTTAAAATAATGCTCATATGTGCATGAAAATAAAACAACTATAACTTCCGAATCTTAGCTTAAAATAAACAAAAATCTTTTGAAAAGAAATCCTATTAAGATAATTAGCAAACAAAAAGTTAACGCCATCTATCTTAATTAGAACCATTAATTGACAATTGGATAAATAAGCTTCGTCGACGGTAAAACTCTTTATAGTTTCTTTAAGAACTTAAAGAAAACTGATGTTTACTTAAATAATATCATTATTCCCTTGACATACATGTATGTACGCATCAGATCTTTTAAAGGAGGGAGAAGAATGGAATTTTTTTTATTTTGGGTAAATAAATAATTTAAATGCCCCTACTAACAGTGTTTGAATGGACATACTCGTATATTCAAATTAATACTGATTAATTTAACTTAATTCCTTTCTTACCTATCTTTTTCTTCAACTTACAGTGAGTTTTGACTAAAATACAGTAGGTAACCTCAATGTGTCTCGAAATCGAAGGCATTAAAAAAAAAAAAAAACTGAGATGCCGAATTTTCGAAATAACCAGGTTATCCCAATAAAGTAAAAGTATTCACTAAAAATACCGAGGAACCGTACATATAATGTATTGGTATATTTTCAATTAAAAGCAAAAAATTAGAGAGTAACCAGAAAAATTGTCATTTATTCAAAAAGTGCTCATGTGTATGTTTGCAGTATTTTCTCAAAAAAAGTATAATGACGACTTAGAAAAATTCGACCTGTCAAGGTTTTAAACTCTTCAACATTGAAATTAAAATTAACATTGGAGAAGTACTCAACTTACTTTAAAGGGATTTTTCTTCTCGAGATATAAAGATTTTAAGATATCAAGGTTCGAGATAAAGAGGGAATACTGTATTCTTTCCAACTAATAAATAATTGGAAACTAAATGAGAATAGTGTCAGTTTAACTATGCTACTCTTAAAACAATTTAAACATCCCATTTGATAACATGAATATCAATGTCATTCAATAAATTTAAATAGGTAATTGCCTGAAGACGCTACCATTTATTCTTAAAGAACGTTTTCATTTTATAACCACTTATTTATATCTTAAAACCACAGTAAAAGAACTTATCGTTTGATAGAAACGCACGCAATTTAGATTTCGCGGAGCCACGCATGCGCTTTGTCCTGTTCCCATAGTTACAGTTCTTGCATAAAGCATGTAAACGAAGCACCTGTTGCACTCAGGATATTCACTTTTTGAAAAAAGTTTTTCCATTCAAGTTTTCCTCATGTTTCGAAGTAGCGGGGTTGTACACCGTCGCTGTATGATTATTTTATCATCGTATGCCGATTTGTTTATATTGACGAAGTCTAATCTTTAAGAACTCATCTATCCTATCTATTCTTTTTTTGAAAATAACCTCGTTAAGGTTTAAAATATGGGTTGTGCCTGTTTTAAAGAAAGGATGACTCCTACACCGGAATATTTTGTTTACAGATGTTACAACAGGTAAGATAATTTTTTTACACACCTATTCGATATAAAAAGGATGCCTTTTTTGTAATGGAAAAAAGTTTTAAAGTAATACATGTTTTATAATATTTTACGTAACATGAAAACTACTATTCATGGTGTCCTATTAATTAAATAACTCATTACATACTTCTAAATTGAGTTGATATAGTTTCATGTAATAGTGAAAAAATACTTTTTTTAATTAGAAAAATCGACTCACAAAACTTTAAAGGATTTGTTTATGAATAAATTTTGTTGGTGTTTCATGAAACATTTTAGTTTTACGCAATATAAAATTTATTATTGTAAATTTTAGAATATACTTTACTCCACAGCAAGTTTGGACCATCTAATTTATAATAAGGATGTCCGTACGTGATACTTTAAAAAAAAATAGAATAAGTAATGAGCAACCTCTAGGCATTTGACCAACAATACTTATTAAGTACCTATTGTTGGTCAAATGCCTAGAGGTTGCTCAATAATTTTCGTGGTTTTTTTTAGTTTAACGGTGAAATATAATTTTGATTAAAGCCCTGGTTCATTTTTTTTTTTTGAATACTATAAAAGTTTTGGTTTGCATTATGTAGTATTAAGCTATATTAAGAGAAAATATACCTGACCTCCTATGAAGTGTAAAGTTTTATTATTTGAGCATTTAACTTTTTCAAATTTAGGTGTAAAAGTTAACCTATGAATTTTCTTATTTTTCTAATGGTTCTGGTATTGGTACCACTACTCGTAAATGTAAAATCTTTCATGTAACGACAGTTCAATTTGAAGAGTTTTTATTCAATTATGAGTCATGCCAAAATTTATTTCACTATTGTTTGAGTATTAAGGAAGTTTGGGACAAAGTATTGGTTTTGAAATATCTTTCCATCTACACTACACTTTTTGATTAGGGTTTGTAAAAAAGTGAAACAAAAGACAAATTGTTCTTTTGAAAAATATTTAGCAATACGAAGCTATGAGTTGTAATGAAGCAACGACTTGTTATTACGTACAATAAAAAATATAATAGAAAATTAGATTATAAAATTAAAGTAAAATCTTAAATTTTTTAATTTTCACAACAGTTAGAGAAATAGTATTTGTCTTTTTTTTTCATACGAGTGTCAAGCAGACAAAGAATATAAGGAGCTCTGAATTATTAAAAAGAACTTTATAAAAATAATATGACAAGTACATCCCTTTATAAAAAACTAATTTTAACATAATGTTTGTTACACATTAATATGAGTGTGACTTAGGTTATGCTCGTATTTTTATTTATATTCTTTTCAAAAATAATCTAAAACTATGTAGCTATAATTTTGCGATTAAACTAAACTTAAATATTCATAGAAAAATATTAAATAATTGAATTTAATTATTGAAAAAGCATGGTAAAGTGATTTAAAAGTATGGGAAAATGAGATTTTCTATATCTTTTATTCAAGCATAGATTTGATATTCAATTAAGATGACTTATGCACGCATTATTTTACCCATTTTTATTGGTCTTTTTTATAAGCGAAAAACTATCTTTAAGATTGTTATTTTTTTTCTCAAATCGATTCCTAATTATATGTGAAAGGGGTTAAATGATGTTTATTTTTTATAAATACCTGCTCTTATGACAAATAAGGATTGAGTTTAGAAAATTAATGCATTTAAAAGCTTACCTTCGAACAAAAGTAAAAGAATTGTTTAATGAATATGCCACTTTTTCGAGTAAAGGCTTAAAGGAAAATTAAAGGACATTCCATTCACCGTTTTTTTTATTAGCTAGATTCTATTTTTTGTTATACAATAAATTTGTTTTACTTTTATTGCATTTTTGTGAAAGTAATTAAACTTAAGTACATTGCATTTATCACTGCAAGATAAAGGTATTGTTAATGAAGTATCCTGGATTATTTATGTACAAACTGTTAATTATATCCTAAGCCTCTATTTAAAGAAATGGTTTCGAATGTACTACGTTTAAACAGCCGGATAATAAGTTAATTATTCCTTTGGGGGTGGTTATAATTTTTTAAAGCATTTATCACATTGACTTTTTTAAAAATTTTAATTTTTCATATTAGAGAAAATTAACGAGATTATATTTGTTAAAACGTTAATTTCTTGTAGGTTTTTAAGGTAAAGTTAGTGGATGTGTTCTTAAAATAGATAAATTATTCATAAGTTGATTAATAACTAATGGGCTTATTTTCATTATTTTTATTGAAAAGCTAAAAGTTCTTGTTTCAGAGAGGGTAGCTCATTTTACTTTTTAATTTAAATTCGTGTTCTCAAGATGTGTCAACTTAGCGATGGAGAAAAATCAACAACACAGGCGTTATTTTCATCTATAAAATAACTACTACGTAATATTTTTACAATGCTCTAAAAACAAGCCAAAATTTTATCTTGAATTTTTATATGCTTTCCAAACATTCAATTTCACGAAGAGCAAAAAAAAAAAAAAAAAACGATTCCGATAAAGATTCCTTTCAAAAATCATTCGAAGTTGCTCACTAATCCAGTTCCCTAAAAGATCCTACGAAAATACAAGTCACACATTCAACTCTGTCGCTAGTGCGATCATTGAACAATTAAAGCCCAGTTCATCATTGTCCTTGACGTGGCATTTAAAGCCATGAATGACCGTTATTCGATTCGTCTTCTCGTGCTTCATTGTTCACGAGCTTCCTTTCTCATAAGCAGCCCTTTCATGATATTTCACGTCTTTTATGAGGGGAGCGATAACTCGTACGGATGGTCATGTACGGCGGAAGGCCATCGTGGGATTTGATCACTACGTTGTTGACTTTTTAAGGTTTCCTTCTCCCGATTGACAATTTCGAATGTTTAAGATGGTTTCGAAGAGCTGGTTAAGGAATTAAGGATGGAGCTGTGTTGATTGAAGCCAGCCAGAGTATTGGGTAAATGTTTTGAAAAGATATGAAACTTTAAGGGTGTTTTATTAAGGCTTGCATGAACTGCATAATTTTCTTTTGTGTTTATTAATAAATGTAAGAAACTTTATGGAGTGTTATTTTCTTACTATGTAAATGACACGTGTTTCAAATGTTTCGAAATCTTTAAAAATTAAAAGAGCCTCGGGAGGAATGGAGATAGGTATTCGGATAGGATCGAACCGGAGTGATCATTCCGTTGTGTCAGTTGCTTCAGGAAATATTCAGTTGCTTATTTTGTAGGATATGCTCCCATATATTGGAACTGTTAAATAAAACCCACAGAAGCAAACAAAATTGTTTTCAGAATTCACCTTTGTTTGTATGACGGCGTTTTGAGCTATATTGTTTTATCATAACTGATGTTCTGCTGCAGGATCTTCGCACTTCATCACTGGTAGACTGAAGCGAGACTGAAGGTAGAGAGAAGTGCAAGGAGAGCATGAGTGTGTAAAAAAGAGAAAAAGAAAGAATAAAGGGAGATGATCCCCAATATTTTCTTGCAAAGCGTTCTTGGCAGTAGTTATAAAGATCAACTGTCATGGCATTATTTTTATAAGACTGAATAACAACATACAGTTTTACCCAGCAAATCTTATGAGCATTGATTAATCCACCACCAAACTTTAAGAAATCCACACAGCAAATAGAAGCAATTTCGTTGCATAAAAAACGTTTGGCCAAACGTTATAGTGCTTTATTCTTCTTCGGGGGATAAAACTTGTCCATTTCGTTCTCTCCTCCCCCCCACGTCAACCTCCATTTTCCACTTCTCCAACAAAAGCGCTCCTGAAAAGTCACGTACATCCTGGAAATAAACGGGCGGTATGCGAGGATTTTCGATAACAGATGGGTTCTGAGGTTTCTAGGATATTTGAGAACTTGCGCCCGGCCAAATGCGGCTTCACATTAACCCCCAGGGAATTCCCGATACGCGTTTCACATCATTTATGGCAAAGTGCAATGTTTGTGTTTTGCGTTTTACTTATGGGATGAACAAACAAAAAACAAAAAGCGGCGAGTTTCTTTTCTGTTGGCAGGCACGCGCGAGGTAGATTTTCTAAGCCATCGCTTCCGAAAACGACCACCCATGGTTTTACTGGTTTGTTCTTCTTTCCAGAATTTATTATTGGTTTTGTCACGGAAAAGATGCGTTTTAGAGATATGGGGAGATGTTTGAGATGGTAGAATGTGGGTGGGTGTTATGTTCTCCTGGGTTCTGAACGAATGAAAATATTCGTTTCTATAGTTTTACGGTGGTTGGTTTCATAAATAAGTTTTATTTGAAATTCTGAAATGCACATGGAGAAAGATGTTTGGAAACGTGATGGAGAAGAAGGGGGTCTGGAGGTCCAGTTATATTCCTCTTAGTGTTCTAAAAAAAAGTCGTTATTCTACCAGATTTAACAAATCGATTTGATTTATTATTTTTTCTCTTTGAAGTTTATTAGAATTACACAAAATTACAAGCCATTTAAAGATTTAAAAGATTCATTTTCTTGACCTAGTTAACCAGAAAATTATAGTCTATTATGTTTTTTTTATCGACGGGACACGTCTCGCCTTCTTCCTACTAAATAGTTGTTGCGGTGTTTAGGTGTTTAGTTTTACGGTGGTTGGTTTCATAAATAAGTTTTATTTGAAATTCTGAAATGCACATGGAGAAAGATGTTTGGAAACGTGATGGAGAAGAAGGGGGTCTGGAGGTCCAGTTATATTCCTCTTAGTGTTCTAAAAAAAAGTCGTTATTCTACCAGATTTAACAAATCGATTTGATTTATTATTTTTTCTCTTTGAAGTTTATTAGAATTACACAAAATTACAAGCCATTTAAAGATTTAAAAGATTCATTTTCTTGACCTAGTTAACCAGAAAATTATAGTCTATTATGTTTTTTTTTTTATCGACGGGACACGTCTCGCCTTCTTCCTACTAAATAGTTGTTGCGGTGTTTAGGCCTGCGGAGATTGGGCGATTGTTTGTTTTGATTCTGGTCGTCGTGGCGTTCGGTTTTATGTAGTGGTGTTTGTTTTTACCTAGCTGATTTGGACTCGTTCTTGCATTTTATCTTTGATGAGTGTCTCGCCTTCTTCCTACTGAATAGTTGTTGCGGTGTTTAGGCCTGCGGAGATTGGGCGAGTGTTTGTTTTGATTCTGGTCGTCGTGGCGTTCGGTTTTATGTAGTGGTGTTTGTTTTTACCTAGCTGATTTGGACTCGTTCTTGCATTTTATCTTTGATGAGTGTCTTGCCTTCTTCCTACTAAATAGTTGTTGCGGTGTTTAGGCCTGCGGAGATTGGGCGATTGTTTGTTTTGATTCTGGTCGTCGTGGCGTTCGGTTTTATGTAGTGGTGTTTGTTTTTACCTAGCTGATTTGGACTCGTTCTTGCATTTTATCTTTGATAAGTGTCTCGCCTTCTTCCTACTGAATAGTTGTTGCGGTGTTTAGGCCTGCGGAGATTGGGCGAGTGTTTGTTTTGATTCTGGTCGTCGTGGCGTTCGGTTTTATGCAGAGTGTTTCGGCAGAGTGTTGTCCCCTGAGGGTAACGGGAAATGGCCAAGATACCACGGACACCTCCGACAACGGAATCTCCCAGCATCGCCCGGACTCCGGTATTTGATCCGAAGGCAACCGTGAATGGAAATGACGTCCGAGAGCAATACTCTGGGCTTCGAGACTTGGTCCTCGAATGGGAACCAGAGGACGGAGAGGAACCATCGATGCAATACATATGCTTGGTCGAATTGCTGGCTCTTTTTGAGAGAAAGTTCAGAAGCCAGATTCAATCAGCTCATTTTATGGTGGATTTCTTGCCAATTATCCGAAAATTGTGCAAAATATCTGGAACAGCACCACCAAGGGAAGTAGTAACCGTACCGGAGGCCATCTTGCAAAGATTGGATAGGTTGGAGGATCTGATAAAAATCAACAGGCACTTGCCGACTTATTCAGACATGGTTAAACAGCCTCCCTCTGGGGAGAGGCAGCCCATTAGAGAACCCCCTACTAATAGTGCAACCCTTCTAATAAATGCCAAGTCAAACTTGAGCACCAGCGAGGAGGAACATAAAAAGATCACCGAGGTCCTGTCTAAGAGTGGAACTAGGATCCACAGGGTCCGAAGAACAAGGATTGGCCTTGCGGTAGAGTGCGCAAGTGTCACGGAGAGAGAGAAATTGGAGACTAATATTTTGAAGGACTCGGGGATTGCCGAAAACTTCAACACGAAACTTCCAAACAAGCGCTTACCTACAATAATAATTAGGAGGATCAATCAAGATTATAAGAAAGAGGATATCATTAGGGAGATAAACGAGAGAAATGAAGCGATGATAATCAGAAATGGTGAGGTGTTTGAGCCTCTCTTCTCCTTCAAAACAAAAAATGCTGGATTCTGTTGGGTTTTTAAATGTAACTCTACTATATTTCACAGGATTATAGGGAGGGGAAGAGTATTCCTTGGGTGCCAGAGTTGTCCTGCAGAGGAGTACAACAAGGTTCCTCTCTGCACCAAGTGTGGGAAAATAGGACACCCGAAATCCCGTTGTAATGGACGGGAAAACTGTCTGAATTGCGGAGAATTGAAGCATGATGAAATTAAATGTCCCAACCCCAAGAAATGCATCAACTGCAAAAGGAGTCACTCATGTCTGGAAACTGAAGTGTGCCCCCAATATGATAGAGCGATCGACGCCATAAGATTAAAAATAGATTATGGAAAATAGTTCGGAAAATAATTCCTTTCTAAATAGTGGCGACACAGAAAGGGGAGACTTTTTGATGCTACATATAAACACAGCAAGGACAAGGGCAGCAATGGCCCAACTTGAAAACGAAATAAAAAACCAAACACCAATGGTTGTTTCGATAAACGAACCATACATTAGAGATGATCGAACGCAACTGTCAGTAAAGGACTTTGTATTATGCGAAGCACAGAAACCTAGAGCATCTCTGGTGATCAACAAAAAGCTAAAATACTATAAACTGTTTGCTAATAAAGACATAGTTCTTGTTAAACTGGCTTTAGAGAACTTGGAGGAGATTT
The DNA here is from genome assembly GCA_963680715.1 of Tetragnatha montana. NCBI lineage: Eukaryota > Metazoa > Arthropoda > Arachnida > Araneae > Tetragnathidae > Tetragnatha > Tetragnatha montana. Next base: position 8,750,603 of record OY796685.1, read on the forward strand.
TGATAGGATCAGTATATGCCTCACCGAGCGAGGATCTGATGGAGACTTTGATAGTACTGGGCGAGCTACTGGAAAAACATAAATGTTGCATTAAGTGTGTAATTATGGGGGATTTCAATGGAAAGAATGAATTGTGGGGTGGAGAAATAAATGATAATAGAGGCGAGCAAATATTAATTTTCTGTCTTGAAAACGATCTCACTGTGCAGAACGATAGTAACAGCTCACCAACATTCTCCTGTTCCAGAGGATCCAGTTGGATCGATCTGGTGTTCACGAGGAATATTAGGAGATGTAGGGTATCAGTGGAGGACAATATCACACTTAGCGATCACAACATGTTAATGGTTATAATGGGAGAGAGAGAGGCACATAAATTTCCAAGAAAAATTGACGCGGATAGGATGGACTGGATGGAGTTCGACAGATCCTGCGAGACACTTTATGGGAGAGAGGAAATGATGAGAATACCAACAACTCATGAAGGAATAGATAGGTACGTGGTGGAGCTTCAGAGGAGCATATTTGCTGCGGCTATGGAAAACACCAGGGAGAGAGGAGAGAGACGGACAAATAGATGGTGGAACCCAGGCCTCACGGAAAGGAGATCGAAGGTGAGAGCATTGAGAAGGCGATTTCAAAAATCGTCTGGAGAGGAAAGGAGGTACTGGCGGGAAAAATATAGAAGAGAGGAGGCACTTTATAAGAGAATGATTCTGAGGACCAAGAGACAGAGTTTTAAAGACTTTATAACAAGTACGACAACAAATAATTTATTTGGAGACAGGTTTGATACTATTTTCTTAAAAAAGAAGAGAAGAGTCGAAGTGGGTCCAGTCAAGAAAGAAAACGGTGAACTTACGGAGGGAATCAGGGAGACCACACTCGCACTACTCAGGTATCACTTTCCTTTGGAACCAGATGGGAGTCGGTTGCCTGCATCTCGCAATCTGGATGACATTGTACCACCATTCACAAACGACGAACTAATGTTTGCTACAAGAGATATTAAAAAGGGGAAGAGTTCAGGGCCGGATGGAATCCCGGGAGAGATCATAAAGAGAATGGTGATGGGTGGTGGAAGACAAATCCTACTGGCCCTCTTCAACAGATGTCTGTTTGAGCGCTGCTTCCCACGACCATGGAAAAGGGCAGAGATAATTCTAATCCCCAAGCCCAATAAAGATTTGAACGAACCATCAGCATACAGGCCTATCTGCCTGCTACCAACTATGGGAAAACTTCTGGACAAGTTAATAACAAATAGGCTAACTTTTATTCTCGAAACGACTAATCAAATAAGCAACAACCAATTTGGCTTTAGAAAATATATGGGAACAGTGGAAGCCCTAGAAAAGTTAATAACAGATGTGAAAGCTACTCTTAATGGAGACGGGATAGTGACATGCATTTCTATCGATTTAAAGAACGCTTTTAATTCGGCTAACTGGCACATCCTCAAGGACAAAATAGGTGCCCTAAACATACCAGTTTACCTGAAAAACATGCTAAAGGATTTCTTAAAGGACCGAACAGCGGAGTCATCTGGAGTTAAACTAAAATACAATAAAGGAATCCCACAGGGTTCAAGTGTCGGACCGGTATTGTGGCTCATAATGATCAACTCTATTCTAGAACTGGAATTGGGTGAGGGAGCAAAAGTCCAAGCATTTGCCGACGACCTAATAGTGCTCATTGAGACGAAGAGAGTATATCATATCACAGAAAAAGCAAGCAAAATACTAGAAAAATTATATACATGGATCTCTCAGAATGACCTAGAAATAAACACGGCAAAATCAACTTACACAATATTTACCAAGGCAAAGCTTACAAGGTTGCCCACCATTAAGATAAACCAAGAGAGAATTAAGTACGAAGACAGCATAAAATACCTCGGAGTGATAATCGATAATAAGCTGAGCTGGATCAGACATCTCAATCACTTGAGAAAAAAGGTACTAAACGTACATTACATGTTATCGCAAAAATGCAGAGTTGAATGGGGTCTGAGCCCCAAAGTTAAAAAAGAAATTTATCTGAGAGTCATTGAAAAGATGATTACTTACTCTTGTGAGATCTGGTATGAAAATAAAGTAAAAATAAACAACAAAGTAAGGCAGATACAGCGTGGCCCCCTGAAAATAATTACCAGCGCCTATAATACCGTATCTACAGATGCGCTCTCCGTGCTTGCAGGAGTAATCCCCATAGACATAAAAATAAAAAATATTAAAAAATTATACGAAATCACAAAAACAGAGAAAAAAATTGAAATCGGTGGAATGGAGATGGAGAGGAAACAGCTAAAGATCCCTGAAAAAATTCATTTACCTCCCTGGAAGAGGAAACTTTTGAGATGGGAGGTGTTTGTGACAGACACTGAGCAGGGGAACGACGTAAACATATACACCGACGGATCACGATTGGACAACCATACAGGGTACGCGCTTGTCACAATAAAAAATGGTGAGACCCTCGGGATTGACCAGGTGCGCTTACCAGACCATAGCACAGTATATGAGGCTGAACTAGCGGCCATAGAACTAGCAGTGGATGGGATTGCAAAACTGGACACTGGCCAGAGGGTGAACATAATAAGCGACTGCAGATCCGCCATCCAGACCATTACTGGTTTCGTAAAAACTAGAGAAGCAGCCGACATTAAAGAAAAGATACTAAAAAATAAGGAAAACGGAAAGGATGTCAGGATATTTTGGATCAAGGCGCACGTGGGATACTCCGGCAACGAGTTGGCGGACCAGTTAGCGAAGGAGGCAACGAGGCGCAAGAATGTTGACGTGGACCTCGGGGTCCCTGTAAGCCACATAAAGGGAAAACTCCGAAAAGAGGCGGAGGAAGAGTGGAGAGAGAGGTGGAGAGGCTCAACCAAGGGTCGTACAACATACAAGTTTATAGAGAAACCATCAACAAAAATAATAGAAGGTGATCATTACATTAATCAAATATTGACGGGACACGGGTCATTTGGGGTATACCAGCAAAGGTTCCACGCTAGAAATCCGCTCTGCGGTGAATGTGGATGTGAGGAGGACATAGACCATCTTGTCTACCATTGCGGGAGATTTGATCGCAAAAGGAACTGTGGTTTTCCAAAAAATTATAGAGAAAAAAGCATCGGACAGCTGCTGAGGCACAAGGGAGCTAGAGACACCCTTAGGGACATGGTCAGGCAAAGGCAGGAGGAACTGATTTTCGAAACCACCTGATCCTGCTTACTTAAGGATTTTGAAATCTTGAACACCAATTGATGCTACACTTTAAAAAATGTTTGAGGTTTTTAAATATATTAATGAGCTAATATAAAAATAAAAATAAGTTTTTAGATAAATAATTCATTTTTAGGGATACTGGTGGATTTTTGAGAATGCATGTTAATCATAATAATCAGTAAATCTAAATTAATATCTTAAGGCATAGTACCATGATTTTATTAATAAAAATATTAATTCTTAACATAGTTTAAGCAAAAACATAATAATGTGTAATTCTGATGTAATTTAAATTATATAATTATTTTACCTGCTTTTAAACTTCTTTATTTTAAACTTGGACTATGACCTCAGGATTTGATCCTTTTGTATTGTTATTGTTTTATTTTTGTGAATAATGTACCATCAAAGCCCGAGTGCCTGCTTAGGCAGGCGGGACGGGAGTATATCAATAAAGTATCGACGGGACAAAATATTTATGTTATACCTATTCCGCAAATGTATTATGAATTTTCATTGCTTATTTCTAAGAAACCAGGGCCAAATATGAATATAAATTATTTTTCTTTTTGTCATGGCCGATATGTTGGAAGTGATAAACTTATCATGCAATATCTTACAATGCAATGTGACATGCAATTTCTTATTTTATTAACAGTCGACTAACACCATCATCACTCAAATAAATGAGTATGGTCTGCTTAGCCTAAACACCAAGCCCTTAATTAAAATCTCCAGAACTCTCCTATGTCACATGTTAAATTATGCAACTCTGTCCTGTTTTCTCGACCCAATAACTCCACGAAAGTATACCTGTCTTATTACAAGCACCCGCGTTCACAAACATGCAGGAATGAATCATTCGCGCAGGTGTCTGGTCGACTCGTACATAAAATCCCCGACCTTCTCCTCTTTTTCTCTGATGTGACCATGGATGCGACGCCCCTTTTACGCTTACCTTGCTTTTGCTAAACAACCACCTGTGATGACGTTTCTTTTTCTTGTAAATAATGTTGATAGGATAGGCCTAGAGGTAGAAGAATAATAGGAGGCGAACAATCCCTGTAACTCATAGAAGAATGATCGGAAAAAGAAAAAAACCCCACCTGTTTATAAGGAAGGAAGTGAAGACTAATGATTTTGAGCTTAAAAGTTCACATTATCTCAATAACATTTTGATTGATGGGAATTTTAAAAAGAGCCAAGAGCCTATACACACATCCTGCGATATTTATAAGTTTATAGTTTAGTATTATCCCATATAAAATACAAGTTATTGAAACTAACTTTACAGCCTCAATTATTATCCTTAAGAATGAAATTAATTCCAATATGATTAACTTTTAAAACTAATACTTCCATTTCATGTGACAACACAAATGCAAGAACTAATTAAGTAATAGGGGATATTTAAGTATAAAACATTTGTTGAAAATATATTCATTCATAACATTTGTTTTAGGGGAATCTTGTTTTTTTCAATACAATGCCCGTTCTACGTAAAGTGTAAAACCAAATAAATAGAAGTAGAATTGATATATAACCACTTTCAATTCTAGGGATTAAATATTTAATGCTCCTAAGTTTTGCAGCATTGTTTAAAAAAATGTAAAGCAAACGGGCGATATAACTTTTTAATACAAAAACTCTCTTTGCTAAGGTTTTTAACTTTTTTTTTATTAAGTTTACAAAGCCATCATGGAATGTGAAATCCTTTTCATTAAAACAACAGAAAAAACCATTGCCAACTGTGATAAAGTGGAAAATTAACAATTATTCACGTTTTTTCAGTCATAGCTATTAACATTCTCGTTCCCCAAAGGACAGTACAAACAATAATACATCGCGAGTAAATATTGTGTTTGTTTTTTTAAAAGTTGAAAGAAGCTTTGTCTCTGATTATGGAAGCTATTAACGAAGGCTCTCTTCCAGTTGCATCATTATGTACACCTTAATGAAGCAGAAGCCTTGAGATAAAGGGTTTAAAAATTCGATTTTCTTGGTTATAGGCGTTAAGATAATGAAAACATTCTTAAACAAATGAAAGCATTTTAGAAAGAAAATCAATTAATAAACCTGGAATTATTCTGAGATTTATTATACTCAAATTACTAGTTTGGAAAATGTCTTCAAATTCAACTTTTTTTTCTGGTTTTCGATCTTCTCAGATGTTCCGAGTTTAACGTTTAGAGAGAGACGTAAGTGTATGCTGTATTTCACTTGAGACTCACGTTTGAAATTTAAGGCGGTCTCTCTATAAATTTTCGAGTATGACCTTATTTTTTTCTTAGTTCTCATGATGTTATTTGTAATCCGAGGTCGACACACATTATATTAATGATTACGGTGACAATTAGATCTGTTATTGATCCGAGTTAAAGAATTTTAATTTACTATTTGAGCTACGTGCATACAACGATTGGACTCTAAAATTGCATTGTCTTCTTCATCACACGGAAGGTTTTTCATCAACAGGACATGCTTTTAATATCCTTTAATTCATTTAGCATCATCATCTCGGACTAAACTTGGTAATTTACTGGTTCATGTTATGATTGCCGACGCGAAGAATGATCTTCGTAACGCTCTCTTCGACGAAGTCTATAATTAAATTACACGTAGGCCGTACCTATAAATACCACTTTTAGCGTCTATTGTTTTGTCGACATTGTAATAAAGAAGGTTAACTGTGCATTACTCTTCGTCCGACGCACTGACAAATCCCCCGCTCCATAAACAGATCGTAAAGCAACAATTTTATTCAATTATGCTCTGGAAGTGCTCCTACAATTCAACTGGAGATCAACGCCATTGTTTGTTTTCCGAAATAGGTAGAGATAGCCTTTACCCATAGTGATGGCATTCTGTGAAAGGGAATTATCTGATCGGATTTTCGCTGAACCATGAGACGATGTGGTTTTGTTCTAGGTCAAATAAGAAATGGATGTTTTTACAGATTTCGTAACCGTTTTGCATAAAATTGAGAGCAAAATTATGTTTCTAAGAAAACAGAATGTTGTTTTAATTCTTAGCATAAAATGTATTTTTTTACAGATTCAGATGATTATTTATGAAAATAATAAATTCAACGAATGCTGGCGAGCTTAACTTTAAAATTATTTAACACTTCCCTAATTTAATATGTTTATTTAAAAGTTTGATAAATTTACCTAGTAATCCTTTGTCAGCGGAGGAAATAGTACTTAAGAGAATATCATAATTCTTTCAAGCCCATATTTAGGGTCCCCGTCGCCCGGAACTAAAATTTAAAGTCCCTCTCTTTGCTTTTTAATCGTTTTTCAGCAATAATTTTAACAATAAACTTGTGAAAAAGAATTAACAACGAAATTACATTTTTACAGTAAAGTAATCTGAGTATACAAATAGACTTATTCTAATTTGACGTCGTAAAAATTCTGCCAACTAAGCTACGGCGCATGTAACAAAATGCACCCTGCCCCTTGGTTATACTCCTTTCTTGCATTGAATATTAAAAAAAACCCACACTCAAGACTGAAAAAAAAACCTAGTGTACGGGCAACGAGGACCTGCATAGAGTTTCACCCCATAAAGCTGAATGAAAATAAAAGAAACTGAAAAACATGATGCATAATGTGTTAATTAAAACGAGTGAAAAGGTGAAATCGGAAAAAAAAGATGTTTTGACATTTTAACACAATAGGTCTCGGTGAATGAATCACAAATTCACACAATGAATGAATCCACAAATTCGGAATTTTTTTTTTTTACTTTGCTAACCAAAGATTTGCAATACTGTATTGCACATATTCAAGCAATATTAAATGAACCAAAATGCATTAATTTAAATTGTCAAATGATGTGAATAGAAACCTGACTGAAATGGTTTAATGGGAATAAGTTATCTAAGTTCCATATTATCTTCCAATATACCATACATTAATTTTGATCAAAAGTTATTAATGAGTATGATTTGATGTAACATAATTAATGTTCCTATGGAAAATCATTTTGGGTAATTACAATTATATCGGAATAAATCAAACTTAATTCATACGAACTATTTTTACTTTAAGGTAATTAATATAGGATCGTAGGTAATTGAATAGTAACATTTGAACGATGTGGGAACTAATTTTGCCAGCCAAGCTTTTATATTAGGCACAGTTCGTAACAATACATCGAGGAAATTCAATAATAAAAGTTTCATGGTGCAACACGTTTTTCTACAGTATCCCTATTGGTTGAATTTGACCCTTTGGAGACTTACAGATCAAATAAAAAAACTATAAACACAAAATTGTAATCAATAAATTTACAAATATTATGTGTGTTCACATACTACTAGTTAATTAAATACAAAGAGAGTGGAAAAATTCCTCGATATAACTAGCTAATCACTAAACTCTTTTTGACTTCTTCTCTGTTTAATGAAAAAAAAAAAATTCTGTGACTTTTCCAGTGGATTTTCCTGGAACTTACCACATGTCAGATTGACATTGGGCTGTATAGAAACAAATCCTTCTATATATGATTGCAATATTAAAGGAACTGTACAAAATAGTTACAAAACTTCATAAAAACTTCTCCTTTTAAAAATATTGATCTAGAAAAGTAGAGCTGATTAAGGTAAAAAAACGTACGTAGATTCAGTGCTCTAAATAGTATATAATAATCAAAATCAGCTCTAAAATCCCCTTAACCCACCAAAAAAAAATTATGTTAGTTTTTTTTAATATTAAGCAAAGTTTTAAGATAGTATGGAGATTAAACCTTTGATGGAGAATGTATTGTCTAGTTAAAAGGTAAAATTAGATAAAACGTGATATCTAATAAATATAAAAATATGGGTACGTACCTTGTTATTTTTCATCGATATAAACAGTATCGTTTTTTTTTTTTATCTTAGATGTCTCTTTAAATGAAAGCTTTGTTTCATGAAGGAGATATTTTCTTCTTCTCAGTCCACTCATTTGTCTCTCTTTTCGTGTTTTGGTTGTGTTTATTTGTCACTACATGCGCTTTTTTCCCCCAAGCTTTTCATATACTGTTGTACATAAGTGTACAATGAACATAAATGGTATATATGTTACTTTGCCTCATCATATACTTTAACATCAATACTTTAAGTTATCAGCACTATCCATGTCATAAAGTGCTTTTCTGAGTCTTATTTCTTTCTTGACTTTATTTTAGGAAAGTTAGTCCGGAATTCCTTTGTTTAAAATAAGAGTAATTTTACTTTCTCATGGTGTGTAGTCTAGCATCTTACTTTTTACTTGATTTTAATTAGTGCTAAATTAATCTTCATTAGTGAGAAGCGATTGCTTTCCGAAATTGATTTTTCAATTAATCCTCCTTTATTGACAGAGAAAGTGATTCAGAACTACCTACTTGTTTCTAAAATAATGTTTTTACTCTATCATCAATGTTATTATAATCTATCATCATACTGTATTTGTAACTTATCAATAATTAGCATAAAATAATGTGATAAAATTACTATTACAATGCATATTTTTAGATCTATGAGCGAAAGTATTGTACTGTAATGTTATTTTCAGTTATAGTTTTACCTTGTCCAAAATTAATATGTTAACATAATACATTGATATCAAATTTGATATAAATGTTAAACATTTCCTTTTTTGTAACATAGTAAACCGAAGTCTAAAAATTTATAGACTCTGAGTGTACAATGTACATACAAATGAATCCCCTCATGGTAATCGTTAAGAACTGTATCCTTATGCTTTCTGTTATATTATCTTTCTGTTTTTCTTTTGATTATAAAAATATAAACTCTCCACTTTCATGATGAGTAATTAAAATACGTTACAGTACATACAAAGTATAAAAATGTATTAAAAAAAAGTTCCGTACTTCAACCTTCAAATTTCAGGATTGCTGCTGATCCTACGCAAAAGGTTAAAAAACAATTAATATTATAAAACTAGCTGATATGCCCGGCCTTGCACGGGTGTAGTGTATCAATTTATTTTTTTAAAGTTTTCTCAAGTTACATGTCTAATTTTTCTGTTACCTCAATTACCAATCATCCCGATGTTCCCTGTAGTTTTTCTTATCCCGGTGTTCCCGGTAATTTTTCATATTCCGGTATTCCCGGTAATTTTTCATGTTCCGGTATTCCCGGTAATTTTTAATATCCCGGCGTTCCCGGTGTCTTTTTTCGTGTTGGTGTTCCCGTTGTCTTTTTCATCCCGGTTCCAACTGTTTATATTTACCCAAACCCATCCAGTTCCTATGTTGCACTTTATAGTTTCCCCTAGTAAAATATTTAATTTTAAGGTTTTCATCTCATTAACAATAGTGAGTCAAGCAGATCTACTTTTGTAGAAAAATAAGCATTAACAATAGTGAGTCAAGCAGATCTACTCTTGTAGAAAAATAAGCATTTTTAACCATAAAAATGTTAAATTACAGGTTAATATTCGATTTTCGAACTTGGAAAACGTTGTATTCATAATCCTCGTCTCCAGATACGTCTGTATACCGAGTCTTGTCCACGCCTGCGGCATAGTTTGAGAGGAGATGTAATTTTCATGTTTTAATCTCATTTGTTACAATAGTGAGTCAAGCGGATCTACTCTGGTAGAGAAATGGAGAAATAAGCGTTTTTGACCATAAAATCGTTAATTACTCGTAAATATTCGATTTTCGAACTTGGAAAAGTTCGTGTTGATAATCCTCGCCTCAGAATACGTATATATACCGAGTTTTTTGTACGCCTGCGGCGTATTTTGGGAGGAGATGCAACACATACCCACATACCCAGCCACATACGGTTTTAGTTATATACTAGCTGATATGCCCGGCCTTGCACGGGTGTAGTGTATCAATTTATTTTTTTAAAGTTTTCTCAAGTTATACATGTCTAATTTTTCTGTAACCTCAATTACCAATCATCCCGATGTTCCCGGTAGTTTTTCATATCCCGGTGTTCCCGGTAGTTTTTCTTATCCCGGTATTCCCGGTAATTTTTCATATTCCGGCGTTCCCGGTGTTTTTTTTTCAGGTTGGTGTTCCCGGCGCCTTTTTCATCCCGGTATATTTACTCAAACCCATCCAGTTCCTATGTTACACATTTATAGTTTCCCCTAGTAAAATATTTAATTTTAAGGTTTTCATCTCATAACAATAGTGAGTCAAGCAGATCCACTCTAGTAGAAAAATAAGCATTTACAATAGCGAGTCAAGCAGATCTACTCTTGTAGAAAAATAAGCATTTTTAGCCATAAAAAACGTTATTTACATTTTAATATTCGATTTTCAAACTTGGAAAACTTTGTATTTATAATCCACGTCTCTAGATACGTCTGTATACCGAGTTTTGTCCACGCCTGCGGCGAAGTTTGAGAGGAGATGCAATTTTGAGGTTTTAATCTCATTTGTTACAATAGTGAGTCAAGCAGGTCTACTCTGGTAGAGAAATGGAGAAATAAGCGTTTTTGACCATAAAATCGTTAATTACTCGTAAATATTCGATTTTCGAACTTGGAAAAGTTCGTGTTGATAATCCTCGCCTCAGAATACGTCTATATACCGAGTTTTGTGTACGCCTGCGGCGTATTTTGGGAGGAGATGTAACACATACATACACACATAGCCACAAACAGTTTTAGTTATATATAGATAGACTAGCTGATATGCCCGGCCTTGCACGGGTGTAGTGTATCAATTTATTTTTTAAAAGTTTTCTCAAGTTACATGTCTAATTTTTCTGTAACCTCAATTACCAATCATCCCGATGTTCCCGGTAGTTTTTCATGTCCCGGTGTTCCCGGTAATTTTTCATATCCCGGTGTTCCTGGTAATTTTTCATGTTCCGGTATTCCCGGTAATTTTTAAACTCCCGGCGTTCCCGGTGTCTTTTTTCATGTTGGTGTTCCCGGAGCCTTAACTGTTTATATTTACCCAAACCCATCCAGTTATATGTTGCACATTTATAGTTTCCCCTAGTAAAATATTTAATTTTAAGGTTTTCATCTCATTAACAATAGTGAGTCAAGCAGATCTACTCTAGTAGAAAAAAAAGCATTAACAATAACAATAGTGAGTCAAGCAGATCTACTCTGGTAGAAAAATAAGCATTTTTAACCATAAAAATTTTAAATTACAGGTTAATATTCGATTTTCAAACTTGGAAAACTTTGTATTTATAATCCACGTCTCTAGATACGTCCATATACCGAGTTTTGTCCACGCCTGCGGCGTAGTTTGAGAGGAGATGTAATTTTCATGTTTTAATCTCATTTGTTACAATAGTGAGTCAAGCGGATCTACTCTAGTAGAGAAATGGAGAAATAAGCGTTTTTGACCATAAAATCGTTAATTACTCGTAAATATTCGATTTTCGAACTTGGAAAAGTTCGTGTTGATAATCCTCGCCTCAGAATACGTCTATATACCGAGTTTTGTGTACGCCTGCGGCGTAATTTGGGAGGAGATGTAACACATACCCACACAGCCACAAACGGTTTTAGTTATATACTAGCTGATATGCCCGGCCTTGCACGGGTGTAGTGTATCAATTTATTTTTTTTAAGATTTCTCAAGTTACATGTCTAATTTTTCTGTAACCTCAATTACCAATCATCCCGATGTTCCCTGTAGTTTTTAATATCCCGGTGTTCCCGGTAGTTTTTCTTATCCCGGTGTTCCCTGTAATTTTTCATATTCCGGTAATTTTTAATATCCCGGCGTTCCCGGTGTCTTTTTTCATGTTGGTGTTCCCGGTGTCTTTTTTTATCCCGGTTCCAACTGTTTATATTCACCTAAACCCATCCAGTTCCTATGTTGCACATTTATATAGTTTCCCCTAGTAAAATATTTAATTTTGAAGTTTTCATCTCGTTAACAATAGTGAGTCAAGCAGATCTACTCTAGTAGAAAAATAAGCATTTTTAGCCATAAAAACGTTAATTACAGGTTAATATTCGATTTTCCAACTTGAAAAACTTTTTATTGATAATCCTCGTCTACAGATACGTCTATATACCGAGTTTTGTCCAAGCCTGCGGCGTAGTTTGAGAGAAGATGTAATTTTTATGTTTTAATCTCATTTGCTACAATAGTGAGTCAAGCGGATCTACTCTAGTAGAGAAATGGAGAAATAAGCGTTTTTGACCATAAAATCGTTAATTTCTCGTAAATATTCGATTTTCGAACTTGGAAAAGTTCGTGTTGATAATCCTCGCCTCGGAATACGTCTATATATCAAGTTTTGTGTACGCCTGCGGCGTATTTTGGGAGGAGATGTAACACATACCCACATACACACATAGCCACAAAAGGTTTTAGTAATATACTAGCTGATATGCCCGGCCTTGCACGGGTGTATTGTATCAATTTATTTTTTTAAAGTTTTCTCAAGTTACATGTCTAATTTTTCTGTAACCTCAATTACCAATCATCCCGATGTTCCCGGTAGATTTCTTATCCCGGTGTTCCCCGGTAATTTTTCATGTTCCGGTATTCCCTGTAATTTTTAATATCCCGGCGTTCCCGGCGTCTTTTTTCATGTTGGTGTTCCCGGTGTCTTTTTCATCCCGGTTCCAACTGTTTATATTTACCCAAACCCATCCAGTTCCTATGTTGCACTTTATAGTTTCCCCTAGTAAAATATTTAATTTTAAGGTTTTCATCTCATTAACAATAGTGAGTGAAGCAGATCTACTCTAGTAGAAAAATAAGCATTAACAATAGTGAGTCAACGGATCTACTGTTGTAGAAAAATAAGCATTTTTAACCATAAAAATGTTAAATTACAGGTTAATATTCGATTTTCGAACTTGGAAAACTTTGTATTTATAATCCTCGTCTCTAGATACGTCTATATACCGAGTTTTGTCCACGCCTGCGGCGTAGTTTGAGAGGAGATGCAATTTTGAGGTTTTAATTTCATTTATTACCATAGCGAGTCAAGCGGATCTACTCTGGTAGAGAAATGGAGAAATAAGCGTTTTTGACCATAAAATCGTTAATTACTCGTAAATATTCGATTTTCGAACTTGGAAAAGTTCGTGTTGATAATCCTCGCCTCAGGATACGTCTATATACCGAGTTTTGTGTACGCCTGCGGCGTAAATTGGGAGGAGATGTAACACATACCCACACACACAGCCACAAACAGTTTTAGTTATATACTAGCTGATATGCCCGGCCTTGCACGGGTGTAGTGTATCAATTTATTTTTTTTAAAGTTTTCTCAAGTTACATGTCTAATTTTCCTGTAACCACAATTACCAATCATCCCAATGTTCCCGGTAGTTTTTCATATCCCGGTGTTCCCCGGTAATTTTTCATGTTCCGGTATTCCCGGTAATTTTTAATATCCCGGCGTTCCCGGCGTCTTTTTTCATGTTGGTGTTCCCGTTGTCTTTTTCATCCCGGTTCCAACTGTTTATATTTACCCAAACCCATCCAGTTCCTATGTTGCACTTTATAGTTTCCCCTAGTAAAATATTTAATTTTAAGGTTTTCATCTCATTAACAATAGTGAGTCAAGCAGATCTACTTTTGTAGAAAAATAAGCATTAACAATAGTGAGTCAAGCAGATCTACTCTTGTAGAAAAATAAGCATTTTTAACCATAAAAATGTTAAATTACAGGTTAATATTCGATTTTCGAACTTGGAAAACGTTGTATTCATAATCCTCGTCTCCAGATACGTCTGTATACCGAGTCTTGTCCACGCCTGCGGCATAGTTTGAGAGGAGATGTAATTTTCATGTTTTAATCTCATTTGTTACAATAGTGAGTCAAGCGGATCTACTCTGGTAGAGAAATGGAGAAATAAGCGTTTTTGACCATAAAATCGTTAATTACTCGTAAATATTCGATTTTCGAACTTGGAAAAGTTCGTGTTGATAATCCTCGCCTCAGAATACGTATATATACCGAGTTTTTTGTACGCCTGCGGCGTATTTTGGGAGGAGATGCAACACATACCCACATACCCAGCCACATACGGTTTTAGTTATATATAGACTAGCTGATATGCATATGTTATGATAGGTGTCTTTTTCATCCCGGTTCCAACTGTTTATATTTACCCAAACCCATCCAGTTCCTATGTTGCACTTTATAGTTTCCCCTAGTAAAATATTTAATTTTAAGGTTTTCATCTCATTAACAATAGTGAGTGAAGCAGATCTACTCTAGTAGAAAAATAAGCATTAACAATAGTGAGTCAACGGATCTACTGTTGTAGAAAAATAAGCATTTTTAACCATAAAAATGTTAAATTACAGGTTAATATTCGATTTTCGAACTTGGAAAACTTTGTATTTATAATCCTCGTCTCTAGATACGTCTATATACCGAGTTTTGTCCACGCCTGCGGCGTAGTTTGAGAGGAGATGCAATTTTGAGGTTTTAATTTCATTTATTACCATAGCGAGTCAAGCGGATCTACTCTGGTAGAGAAATGGAGAAATAAGCGTTTTTGACCATAAAATCGTTAATTACTCGTAAATATTCGATTTTCGAACTTGGAAAAGTTCGTGTTGATAATCCTCGCCTCAGGATACGTCTATATACCGAGTTTTGTGTACGCCTGCGGCGTAAATTGGGAGGAGATGTAACACATACCCACACACACAGCCACAAACAGTTTTAGTTATATACTAGCTGATATGCCCGGCCTTGCACGGGTGTAGTGTATCAATTTATTTTTTTTAAAGTTTTCTCAAGTTACATGTCTAATTTTCCTGTAACCACAATTACCAATCATCCCAATGTTCCCGGTAGTTTTTCATATCCCGGTGTTCCCCGGTAATTTTTCATGTTCCGGTATTCCCGGTAATTTTTAATATCCCGGCGTTCCCGGCGTCTTTTTTCATGTTGGTGTTCCCGTTGTCTTTTTCATCCCGGTTCCAACTGTTTATATTTACCCAAACCCATCCAGTTCCTATGTTGCACTTTATAGTTTCCCCTAGTAAAATATTTAATTTTAAGGTTTTCATCTCATTAACAATAGTGAGTCAAGCAGATCTACTTTTGTAGAAAAATAAGCATTAACAATAGTGAGTCAAGCAGATCTACTCTTGTAGAAAAATAAGCATTTTTAACCATAAAAATGTTAAATTACAGGTTAATATTCGATTTTCGAACTTGGAAAACGTTGTATTCATAATCCTCGTCTCCAGATACGTCTGTATACCGAGTCTTGTCCACGCCTGCGGCATAGTTTGAGAGGAGATGTAATTTTCATGTTTTAATCTCATTTGTTACAATAGTGAGTCAAGCGGATCTACTCTGGTAGAGAAATGGAGAAATAAGCGTTTTTGACCATAAAATCGTTAATTACTCGTAAATATTCGATTTTCGAACTTGGAAAAGTTCGTGTTGATAATCCTCGCCTCAGAATACGTATATATACCGAGTTTTTTGTACGCCTGCGGCGTATTTTGGGAGGAGATGCAACACATACCCACATACCCAGCCACATACGGTTTTAGTTATATATAGATAGATTCGTGTGATTTGTGAATTTTTTTTTGTTTTATATGTACTTTTTTTACATTAAACTGCATGGTACTTATATTAATCGTTTCTCTATAACATATCTTAAACTTGTCGTAAGTTTAGATGTACAAGTTGAAAATTAATCATCACAGCTTGCAAAAAAGTTGTATATTTTCAATTCTGTAAAAAAAATATTCCCTCCCAGAGAAACTCAAAACAAGAATTATGGAAGAACAAATTACTATTCAACTCACTCATTTGTTTTTCTGCGAGAGTAGACTTTAGAGACAAAGAGAAAACTCTCTTAAGACAAACACTGGGATTCATTATTGGACAAAATCCAAATCCGGAGACAAAATATTAATGACCGCTTGATTACCGCCCATGGGGTTCACTTTGTTCTTCTTGTGGTCATTGAGTCCTAACAAAACAAACGAGTGGACATTACTCCGCTTCCATCCCTCCTGATTATACAGTACAGATGGAATATTTATTCAGTCCTTTCGGCGTGGGTTTTAGATTGAGTATCAACACCCCCTGGAATCAATTTTCGTTACTGAGACAAAGGATTTGGAGAGATTGTTTCGCCGATTTCTGTCGGTTGAATTGCCAGAGTGTAATTAAAAGGTTTCTGGATATTCGAAGTGCGTAATTAAGGGAAATTAATCTGAGATTTTCGTGTTTTTTTTTTGTATTGGTGGGTTACTTACCATTAAGGGTTGAATTGCTTTGGAAAGTTTTGTAATTATTTTTCTAATTTACAAAAATAGTGTGATTGCGAATTTGTCATAGTGACATGGAATGTTATCCAATCTTTGAATTTGTTCTTATAAATGATTTAATTTCTAATATTAAAGTTTCGTGCAATCTTTTAGTTTTTGTGAAAAAAATTGCTACTGGTTTTCTTGTAATATAAAAAGTAGTTAATGGTTTATATTATGTTTAAGGCAATGTGATAAATCCGGGCATTATTAATAATGCCCGCGTATTTCGGGCAAAGTGATAAATACTCATTGATTAATGCAATTGAATTTATCACATTGCCCGCCTCAACTTCAGGCATTAATAATACCCGGTTTATCACACTGCCCGAAACATATACACGATTTGTAAGCCAATTTAAAAGAGATCTACATGGGTTCTTAAACAGTTTAAGTATTTTATAATTCAGAATCAGTTTTTGGAGACTTTTTGAAATATTCGACTACTTGTAAATTTTTTTCTTGTATAAACTTCTCATTATTACAAATTAGTAGTTGGATATGAAAGTACTATTCACAAAATGATACCAACCAAAATTTCAACTAGTTAACTAAAAGTTTCATCATATTTCCTTCCTATATTCGAGATCAAGAGTAGTACATACTCTTTTTGATGAAATCTGTTATTTAAACAAGTTCAGTTTTTTTATATGTCAAAGAAGAGAAGACATTTGATGTGAAATACAATAGAAAAATCTTCAACTTCACGTATTTTAATTTTTTTAACATAAAAGATTTAAGTATTAAGAGCGCTAAATACATACTTTTTTTAAAAACCAATTTCGAATTTTGAAATAACCTATAGTAGGCCTTTAAGCAAAGCGAAAGGAGCTCCTTGACTATTAAAGTCAATTATTCTTAATGAAAAAACAAAAATTTACCCGGCCTCTAGTTCTCTCTTTCTTCCCAATTAAAGAAAATTATGGTTAAATGACAGTAGTTATTGCTCTTAATGGAACCCAACACAATTATCTAGTTAATATTAACCTAGTTAATGGATTTGTATACTCATACTGTCTTTCTTCAGGACTGTTGCATTAAACTGTTTACACGTTAGACTTGCAAAATATTAACTGTCTTTAAATAACTTGTTGCCTTTTAAAAAAGATAATTTATTCCTTGCTGTGTTTTTAATTAGCCTTATTAAAAACTAATAGATCTGTAGTTCAAGGTGGAAAAAGTAGTTCCGAGGAATATAGTGTTTTTCTTTTCTTTTCTTTTTTTAAAAAAAAAAAAAAAACTTAAGTAGTAGGTATACTGCTATCAGAACATTATCAAAAATATTAAATTACGCATACGGATATTGTAAAAACTGTAGACTAATTAAAAATATCAGTGCTTCAAGATATTTTTTCTCAGAATGAGCTAACATATTTTATTGAAATGAAAAATAAAGCTGTAAATGTAAATCAAGTTTAGTTTGGTATTATTTCTTTTTATCAGTTTCAAGGTAATGGAACTAAAGAAAAACGCAGCAAATAAATATGCTGATATGATTAATAGTTATGCACGCAATATTTTTGTTACAGAAGTTTACTGATGTCAAATATTACTTTTAACATGCTTTGATAATATCTTTTTGGTTAAGTTTGCTATACAATGTTTATAATAAAAAATGTAAGGGATTTACGAGCTTTTAAGCTTCAAATTTCTAATTCGGGATTTAATATAAAGTCTAAATTTAAATCAAAGTAAATATTTTATTCCCATTATAGTTCATTTTAAGAATATCATGTGCATTGTGCATCATATTACTTGAAGTAACTTAATAATTGTGAGCGGCGATAATTTTACAGTGAAGTGGGTAACTTGGATAATTAATATTTAAAAGCTGAAGGCAGCACTACAAACTTCAAGTTATACACAACTTCGAATTAAAGACGTTCGAGTTATCCTAGTTGCACCACGGAATCGTGAAGATTTTGTCGTTAAAGACTGATAGAGATATAGTTCTTTTTTTTAATGCAATGCGAAATACAAGACAAGAATTTACGAAAACGTTTTGATACTAAAGAACAAGGAAAGGATTTCGTTGCTCGTTAGTATAATGTGATGTGATAGTTAGTATAATTCAGACTAACAAATTATTTTACCTCTACCTATACTTAATTAAGAATAATTAATTTCTATGGCTAAAAACCTTAAGCAATACGTGAATTCGTAGCATACAACTTTGAAAAAAAGAATCCGCAATGACGAGATATTATCTTGCATAATTGAAGTGTACGTCGTTATGTACATGTTGGGAAAGACAACAACAGGATACTGACACACTGACAGTAAGTGCAGATGCGCAGAAAATCTATAACTGCTTCAATCGTTAGGAATATTGTAAATTAGCTCGAACATTTTCCTCTAGCCGAGCCAGTTCGAATTTTGTTTTTTATTCCGATTTCATCGTCTCCTTTGGATTACCATTTCATCTGACGCACATTCTCTGGTCTCGATGCAGGAAAATCCGAAATTTGGAAATTTGTGCAATGAAATTCTGCTCTGATGGACTCCTCCACATCCTCCTTATCAATAATCTAACCTAACCGATGTAACTCAACGAAACGGACGTCCCAATCGTCCGAAAGAAAAGACGCAACTCCCACCCCACCTAAAAGAGACAACTTCTTTAACGTCTCCCACAGAGAAAGAGGAGCGAAAGTAAAAAAATAAATAAAAAAGAATACTTCTGGCATTGTTATTTTCGCCCTCGTCTCTCCCGGCGTCGTTTGATTAAGTAATTGACTGACTGCCATCATCTCTCCGTCTGAGTGCCCGTTGTCTGATCAGTCTCTCCAGAAGGTCCGGCGGAATTCCTCTTCCTGTGCGCTTGGATTGTGAAGATTCCATGGAGAAGAAGAGAAGGTCGTCTTCGGCCGGACCCCCCCGTGGGGAAGCGGCCATGAGTAGGTCCTGCAGCAGAAGATCCCTGAGGATGAGGTAATGCGTTACTTCTTATGATCTGTGGTGACGAATATTACTCAAACAAAAAAAAAAGGGGGCACTATATGACTTGCTTGAAAAAATGACGCATGAAGTTAATGTAAGTAATGTGGAAAGAAATGTTATAAACATCCTTTTCTGATACATTATTTACATCTATTCCATTTGGTATATTTTGGAAAAGTTGCCTTTTTAGGCAATTCTTTTGGTTTTAAAAAAATTTCTACCCTGTTTATTAGTTAATTTTAAGTTTTCACTGAAATTCCTCTTTTAAAGTCAGATGAACATTAAGATTATAAAGAACATCAGTTACGAACGACTGAAACTATGATAAGTGTTAGATTAAGAAAAAAAGTAACATAGGGTAATAAAGGAGCACTTGCTTAAAAAACTGACGCATGCGAGTTATTGTAAATAATGGAAAGAAAATGTTACAATCAGTCTTTTCTCATACATTTGCATCATTTCTCACATTTCTACATTTCTCATACATTCCATCTGGTATATTTGGAAAAAGTTGTCTTTTTAGGCTAGGTTTTCTTTTGGTTTTAGGAAATTCTTCCCTATAGTTAGCTTTATGTTTTGACTGACATCCTCTTTTTAAAGTCAGATGAACATCAAGGTTATGAAGAACATCAGTTATGAACGATTGCTTCGAACTATAATAAGTGTTAGATTTAAAAAAAAAGTGAAATAGGGACTTTTTTAGTTTGGTTTAGCTTGGAAGCACATCTTTGGGTATATCGAAAGCTTAAACTGTTAAGTGATTACAAAACAGTAGAAATTTATTTTCAAAATTTTGTCAATATTATAATCTTTACTTACTTCATATGTAGCTCGTTACTCTTTTTTATCATTAGATTATGTTAATGATGTTAAATAGGTTATTAATGAGTAGATCTTAAATTGTTGAGGTTATCTTGTGTTAGATTAGCTTAACATTTAAAAATATTTAAATAAGTAATTTTTTTATTTTTGATTGCGAAGTATTAGTTTTCTTTCCAGGATTATAATGTCCCCTTTAAACAGCTCGTCTTTTTTCGTCTTTGAAAAGTTGCCTTAAAAATACAGAATGTAATTTATACAAAACAGTTAATTAATG
Source organism: Tetragnatha montana (assembly GCA_963680715.1). Taxonomy (NCBI): domain Eukaryota; kingdom Metazoa; phylum Arthropoda; class Arachnida; order Araneae; family Tetragnathidae; genus Tetragnatha; species Tetragnatha montana. Next base: position 8,771,102 of record OY796685.1, read on the forward strand.
TCGTAATTTATGAAACAGAATAGTTTAGTTTTTGATTATGGTTCTTTTAGTTTGGAATTATCTGACTATCTTCTCCACGGGTTCCAAACCTTTTTGCTCAGTGGGCCCTTTGGCGATTTTTTTATCGTACTTCATGAACCTCCCTTCCTAGGAATCATTCTAAAAGCAGTCAAAACATTAATTTTTAAACTTAAACTTTCCATAACGGAAAAAAATATAGAGAAAATAAGTATTAAATGCAAAAAGTGAGAAACTTTACCCATTTTACTTCACCTTACCTTATATAAGACGCACTTTAAAATTTAGGATGCTAAAATTTATTTTGCAGAATGAAAAACCGCGCTTCTTGCAAAAATTAAAGAGAAAAGAAGTAAACACAACTGTTCACGTTTATCTTTCAAATAGTGAAAAGTAACGCAGTAAAGAATCCAGTCTGAAATAAACAGTTACTGAATACATCTTGGCCTAAAGTTTTGGTTTTGCAGTTTCATAAAAATGATTATATAAATCTTACCATTTAGTCTCAAACTTCCCATCTTCCCATTTCATGTCAAGCTGGCGGCTATATCTCCTCATAAATGCATATTTTTCTTTGAAATTGTGTCTGTATTATTTCAAAGAAAAATAAGCTTAACGCTCATGAGAAAGGAGAAGTCACTGTATTTTTCTTTAGAAAAGTGTTTAATGTTTTAAATTAGCATCAGTAACAAATAAAATAATGCAACAATTAAATACCTGGTTAGTGTGTAAAAGTAACAATGGATTTAACACTGATAAGAGTTTAAAAAAAATAAAATTTTGAAACAAAAAGAATATCAACAATGAAATTATAATGAACAATGAATTCTTCTGATTCAAGAATGAATGAATCTGATTCTGATCAGAGAGTTAATTAAGAAGAATAATTTTTAAATTGAGAATCAATCATTATGATAAATATATTGTTTAATTTACTACTGCTTACTTTTACACCATTTTTTAGCTGCTTGGGAAAAGTTAATAGAGATTTTCCTATTTTCTGGTGTGAAACTTGTTTTTCTTTGAAATTATAATTAGAGGGTTTCAAAGAAAAAGAAGCATCCGTACGCATTTCCGAGAAGAGATGGTTTGTCATAAGATTGGGAGTTGGCGAATAACCTACTAAGTGCACACAGTATGGTTATTCTTCCAGTGTGTTGATAATTTTAGTGTAATATTCTGCCAAATCAGAACTATTGTATGTACTCCTAAGACTTCTTCGGTAACTGCTTATTTCAGATATTTAATTGTATCCCAATTTAAAAGAGGGGGAAAAAAAGGAAACAGTTATTAATTTTTTCTCTCTCTAATTATAAATTTCTCAGTAAAGTGTTGTGTTTTTTATTTAGCATAACCTTTTGTTTATATTAAAATATAAAATTATTAACTAAAAATATAAATATGATGTATCATTTTATTCAGAATAGTATTTTCCCTGCCTGCAAAATACATTTTTCAGGACATCTCAAATATTCCACCCAAATTTACTGACATTCCATTCGATAGAATTGATAAAGATCAGTGCTGTAACTAAATTGGCTGGTTACAAATCCTTTTTAGAAACTAATTCCACTCGCATATACTTGATTAAATGCAGCTTTCTTGAAAGTAAAACTGTAAGATTTGAACCTTGCAGCGGCATATACAACAGCGTTCTTCCATTTCAATAACTTTTTTCTCTACTTTTATTAAGAACGTACTATATTTCATCACTTTTTAAATAAAATTATATTTTAAAGGAAAAGCTCGATAAAAAGTAACTTCATTCTGCAATTTTGAATATTTAAATATATTAAACAAATGGTTTTAGTTCAAAATATAGTTTAGATGCCATAATTCCTAAAACAAGTTATTTTAACGAATAAGAAAAGTATAGAAAAGTATAAAATAAGTATAGTATAAAATAAGAAAAGTTACCATCAAACGTGGTAATATGTTAGTTAATATCAAATCCATTGAGCACTTCTGGTGCATTCCCTAACATAACGCTCATATGGAAGGAGAATAGTATTTCCGGTTAAACATATATAAGTGGAACTGTTCTTGGGATTTGAAAGATAAAAATCTAGTATTAATAAATTAAATAAATTCTTCAAAACATCTTTCTTCTTAAGAGGAGATATATAAAAAAATACTTAAAAAAAACAAGGTTTATAAAAAAATAGAAACTGATGCTTTCATGTTGCTTCTACAAAAAAATATTTTCGGGTACTGCTACTTATGAGACTATCAAAGAAAACTGCTTTTGAACGAGAGTTTTTATGTTTCCTTTGATTGGCACTAAAGCTTAAAAGTTCTGTTGGTACTCGGTGTGAGTTTGAACATTTACGACTGTGGTATAAACGTTTAATTAATCGATTCAGGCTCTAGAAGAAAAGGAATATCGGAACTTGACTTTGCTTCTATGGAAGCAGTAGAGAAAGTGAATAATTTATAGCTGTTTTATGGGCTTATTCCCCTTTTTAACGAGTCTCCATACCGAGTGGAATTCCTTCATTAACATAGAATGTCATAAAATCAGCCCACGAGTTTCTGAAGTTAGTGATTACTGATTAGTAAATGCGCATCTAAGATAAAGCGCAATGCAGGCGTTGTTCTTAAGATAGTACATATTTAGTCCTGTAAAATTGAAATAAGAAAACTACTCTAATGATCAGTTCAAATTTCATTTCAAGTTTTTTTCATAAATCAAAGTCTTAGATTGTACTTTTTAATTACGTTGAAAAAGTTTTTTTAAGGATCAACTCAGTAATTTTTAACAATACTGAATCAAGATTTTTGAATTGTATATTTTACTAGAGGGACTGGACGATTTTAAATATTTTTTTTTATGTTTTGAAAATTAGAACAGCACAAGGTATCCATAATAAAGGTTAAAAAATCATTCAAAAAACTTCATTAAAAAAAATCATTGCCTTTTTTGATATTAGGTTGCGAGTATATTATAAAATTACATGCCTAACCTACAAGAATAAACACCATCGGGAAATTTTATATCTTTAGAATTGATTATATAAATATAAAACTTGAGCATTTGTATTAAACAAAATTTTTAGATGTGGTAAGTTAATCTAAGTAAAGGTGCACATTAGTGCCATAAAATAAAATCTGAGTTTAAGTGTGATAACCATTCTAAACTGAAATAGACAGCGGTTCTCTGAAAAATACTTTAGTTTTTCTAATTATTTAGGTAATTAATGTGCTACTAAATAACTACTAAATGTAATTAATGTGCTAAAATAATCCACGGAACAATCGTTTCATTATTGGTAAGCTATGAAGTTTAACAAAGCCATTTGTATCACTCTTCTGTGTCAATTCTAAGCTGATAATATATGCAGATGTATTCATGTAAGTGAAAAGATAAAAAATACAGTTTAAAAATTTCTCGATATTCTGTTCATTAATCAAGAGGCGTTACATTATCTGTTTATTTAGCCTCTTAAAAATCTATCTTAAGCGTGTTTTCGAGTTATCACCTAACAAAGAAGAACTGCAGTTTTTATCAGGCTTTTAAAAGAATTAGTGCTAGGAAAAACTCGAATAGAGTGTTCAGGGAAACAATTAATTATCGGGGTTACACAAAACCAAACCTTTTAAGAAGAGAATGACCTGAAATTTAGTATCCAATAAACTGTATGCGAAGCAATCTGTTCTTATATTAATATCTACATTTTTAGACATGTCTTTGTAATTGGTCATCATCATTTGTATTTGTAATTATGAATTTCATTAATTCTGAATTGATATGAAATTAAAAAATATCCTTCCAATAATTACATCAAGAGTTCTGTAATTACTCTAAGAACTGAATAGACATAGAAGCTTTGAAATATAGACTTAAAAAATTGTGATTTTTTTTTAAAGTTTTGCCGTGTTATTCATTTTTGAAATGTACGAGAATACTGAGGAGGGTTCAGGATTCCTTTTTCATCTTATTGAAGATAAAAAAGTGTCGTTCGCAATTCCTTTTGGAAGGAATCACACGAGTGTCCTCATAAAAAATGAATTCGGAAGGAAAAAGGATTTTAGTGTTCGCATTAACATTCTTTTCAAACAAAGCCATAAATCACACAAGACTTCGTTCCTCAGCAAGAATCTGTTTAATCTTTTAAAATTTTCAAAAAACTGTAAAACTGTTCGCTTTCTTATTCATTATGCATTAAGAAACGCAATAACTGAGGTTTATTTTAACTTGAAATTAAAAATAAAAAAGTGGTGAAAAAGATCACGAAAAACTGAGAAGTCAGAAAAATAATCTGTATCAAATAATCTTAAGAATTTAAAAAATGTATTATCGTGACATTGTTCGGTGTTTGCTATTGCCTAAAACAGAATCTTGATCTTTAGTGATTATTAAAGCAGTTTTTAAAACTTTCTAACATTTGTAAATACTATATGTTAATAATTCTGATAATTCTAGTATGATTACCTTTATGTGTTTATTTTAAAATATAAAATGTATAAGTTTGTAAATAATTTATTTGAATAGTTTAAAGTTATTGATATTTTGTAAACTGTAATTATTTAATTAAATTAATATAATTTTTTAAATAATTTAACAAAAAATTTGAATAACGAACTTTATAATGAAAACCTTAAACTACTTAAAGATTTGTTCACATTACAATTCGTCGATTGTCTATAAGTTAGTAGTTTGATCCCAAGGGAATCATGAATATAGCAGCACATTTTTAATTCAAAATTTTAAATATCATTTGATAATTTTATACACCCCTTTGAAGGGAAATTAATACAACAATTAGTGATAAACTTTAAAAAATGTCAGTCCATCATGAAATACAACAAAAATAATGAAATTTCGTAACTAGATTATTTTACAATCAATGGAAATATAGTTTGTTAATTTTGAAAAAGAATATTAGCTACATACTCAATAATATTATGCGCACAGATTATAATATTTAAACTTAAAAGTACCGACAACACAACTAAAAGTTTTAACCATACTAATTAGTAAACCATAAAAATGAAATTTAAGTGATATAACACTAACTTAACACTATCAACCCTTTTAAAGTTACAATTCTCTGCTCTAGACAATGCAAAAATAAAAGAAATAAAAATTAATGTTAACGAATGCTTTAAAATATTTAATCTTTATTTTTAATTCCTTTATTTTAATAATTTCTTGGCCGTCAAAAATACAAAATGTTGGTTTGCCTTAAGATTAATAACTAACAATGCTTAAAAAGCATCGATAGGTATTTCAGTAATTCTCAATCAAAGTCATTGCCTTCAAAAGTCGTTACTTTTCGAAATCAATCACACAAAATCGTCTTCATAGAAACAAACCGGTTTTCCCCGAATCAAATATAATTTTTCCAGTTTTCATCGACATTTTTTGAGGAAAAAAACCTAGACCATCCAGTTTCTGCACGTGTCCGAATCATCCCTCTCGGCATCTCCATTCAAGCTCGGATGACGCACACGGCGTTTTCTCCACCAAATGACATGAATAAGATCGTTAGCGCAGTATCCCATCTTTTACAATACGGAGTTGGATAGCCATCTTCGGCTCACTGAGAAGAAAACGACATATCGTAAAATGTGGAGAGGTATCACGTCCGTTTAACCTTTATTTGCATTCGGAATGGATTTGTATGCCCGTCAAGGCTCCTCCTGCAAGCGCCGTGATCACGATTACGAATTGAGATTTGGGAATCTGCATTTCCATGCTATGTTTGGTTGGGGGAAGTGAAGGAGATGATGTTAGGTTATCGAAGTATGAATTGAAGCTAATTTATGATCATTATGAGGATGATAGCTTATAGCATATGGAAATTTAAATGTGGCAGTCTCTGTAGAGGAAATAGGTATTTTTAAATGACTAAACACGACTCAAGTTAGTTGCACGCATTATATTTGTAAGGTATTGGCTAAAAGTATCCAAACCCCACAATTAAAATATGTTATTTAAATTAAATAATGTTCTAAATAGTGGAAAATACAAATTAAGGTACATGACAAATTTGAATTTGATTCCAAGGAGGTACAATTCCATTATTTATCACCTTAAAAAAATGCTATGCTGCGTTGGACTCTAAATATTCAAGTATCGCCAAATTTTTATTGTTGTCATCATACATAATAGTTTTATCTATACTATCATCTAATGTAACAGTTTAATCAGTTAATTTGCCAATTTTGGCGACATTTCTGAACACTGACGTTCAAAATTGATTGAAAATTTTTATTGGGATGTATAAAGAAAACGTATACTGTTCCGAATATTATGGTACCTAAAAGTATTAAATACCTAAGCATTCTATGCTTAAAACTATCGATTCGAGAATTTTAATGTACCGATGCATTAAATAATATAAAGTATAAAATATTATTCTAACAAATAGGGTAAAACGGGGCAATTTGATACAAGGGGCATATTAATACACCTTCAATATCTCAAAATCTATCAAGGTTATTTTGGTCGTGTTTTTACGAAAAGTTGTGTCTATATGCCTAAGTATAACATATGAAAACATTAAGCTCTGTAATAAGTCTATAAAATTTCGTGAAAGAAACTAAAATTTTTTCATCAAAAATTTCCAAAAGTAAATTTCTAAGTAAAATGTAAAATTTTCCTGAAGCTATTCTACTTGGAATACAGAGATCTGTAAATTTGAAAAGCAAGTTCATTCTTGTTGTTAATAGGGGAAATGCTTAAATTTTAAATAACCTTTGCAATTTTTTTAATTGAAGGTTTCTGTTCAGAAACAACAGATGGGGCAAATTAATACACTTAGATGTGGGGTACTTTGATACACTAGTTCTAGTATAAAGTGCAATTGATGGCACAAACCATTAGTGCCTTATTTACTTTCTATATGATTTTTGGTGAAGATACCTTGGAATATTATTTGAATTGATCACGGGAAAACTATCCCATCAAAACAATTTATTTCTTTAATTAGAGATTTTTTAAAAATGACCATTTGTCAAATTCTTTAATTATTTTTATTTCTAAATGTTTAATGGAAAAATGATTTTTTATACTTGAAAAAAGGTGTTAAAAATGTGCTGCAGACACATGTCAATAAAAGTATATTTGTTATTTTTCAAAACTTTTGTTATTAATTACTATTTTTGAGCAAATTAATCACTGTATTAAAATACCCCAAGCGATGTATCAAAATGCCCCACTGGTGGGGCATTTAGATACAAAATTCAATTTTTACAAAGGTCGTTATATTTTAATTTTCATTAAACTTATATTTTTTTTTCTAATTGGTTTTATAAAATTGAGTCATTCTTAGATGTTTTTAGAAAAAAAACTATCCGAATAAGTCATTTTTTCCACTCAAAAAATGGATTTGAATTTTGCTGTATTAAACTGCCCCGTTTTCCCCTACTCTTTACCTACTTGATTTTTAAAAGTACTCGATGTAAAAGAAAAGTATCAAATTATGTCCATATCCCTAGTATACTGAACCAGGATTCGGCACTCAATTTGCATAAAGACGCACGCCAGTTATCTGGAACAGCCACAAGAAGATAAAAAGAGGGGGCGGCATTATGTAGAGTCACCTTGACCATAGAGATGCAGACAGGAATGAAAATTGATGATAGAACCCTGCCTCTCATTGGTCATTCCCCCGGTGCTGGTGACGTCACCGGACTTCTCCCGCTCCTCTTTTTTTGCTCCTCATCTTCGCCGCTGGCCGAGGCGAGTTGTTTCTGCTTGGGAGCGGTCCCGACTGCTTCTGTGTGGCCGAATTTATTTGCTTCTTCTTGTCGAGAGTTTTTGTTTTTTTTCCGGGAAAGGATCAAAGGACTTTTAAGTTGGTTGGTCTTTGTGAATGGAGCTGGGTGGGGATGTTAGTTCTGCGTCACTGTCACGAGGTTTGGGTTTTTGAAATTATAAGGTGTAAAGGGAAATAATATTCCTTTTGTATAATAGTTTATTGTATACATAGTATGACACTGATTAAAATCTATATTAAATACCCTCAAGTATGTACATCTGAATAAAAGTCAAGCTTTTTTAATCGTACAGTTACTATTTTACAAGGCAAACTGCAAATTTAATAGATGATAATGGTTTTATGTTCATTAAATAGAAACTTATTTAAAACCCTACAATACAAGCTTCTGCAACATATTACTTTGAAGGTCTAAAAATGAATGCATTTAAACTAAAACAAAATTTTAAAAAATGCTCATCAAATTTCTATTATTAACAGTAAACATTTTTAACGGTTGGTTTTGGACAACATGAGGATGTTATTTCTTCAAATTATTAACTCTTCCTGCTTGAATTTGAGATGCAAATAGTTGTCAGTGTTTGTGAAAAAAATATTTGCTTGAACGGTTAAATAAAATATGCATTGACTCAAACATTGAAGAGCTTAAAACAATAAATCATAAATTACATTTTTAATAAAAAAAATCTAAACTTTTGAAATATTTTATATTTTTATTTTGGTTACACATATTTGTTTCGAAATAATAAAATCACCTAATATCTTATTTATCTCCCTTCTTCTTTTAATTGTGTTTTTAATATGCTTTTAAATATAATTTTATTGGTTGAATCATTTATCACCTAGGAAATATTTTAATCAACGTTTTCAGAACTTCAAGTCAATTTCGTTAAGAAACTATAGGTTAGAAAACAATTTAAAAGTAATAGAATTTTAATAAATTTCATGATGCAACCTTAAATTATATTTATATACTGACAGTGTAGAAATTAGAATAGATATTTTTATTTTTAAATTTTGTTTAATTTTATGTGAAAGAAGATTACTTATTCTTTTCGTTTTGTTAGAGAATGTTTTTAAAATTGAATATGAAAAAATAGTAAACTTTAAACTTTTATATTTTATATAAATGTTTTTCAATCGTATTCTAAACTGATATTTTGTTAGAATGTAAATTATTGCTTGCTTGTTCCGTTCACACTTTGACAATTTCAGATGAAAAAAATGGAATTAAGAGTATATATTTGACAATATTTTACATTAATTATTTATTATAAATTTACTATAGGATTATAATTTATTTTTATAGGTTAAAATGAAACTTTGCGGACCACAGGAGACTTTCGTAGCATAAGGGTTAAAAAGTTTATTCTTAAACTGAATACATTAAATAATTTTATTTTTGGTACTTAGCTCTTGATTTTTTTTTAAAAATTGCGCAATAAATAAATTTAACTAATTAATTAATTTTAAAATAATAATAATAATTTGAACTTCAAATTAGGGAAAACTGTTGTTTAAATTAAAACCGCACAGGGTTTCTCTGTTCTAAAATTCTGTTCCAAGATTTTCTCACTGGCCTTTTCATCTTTTAGAAACATAGAGTAGATAAATCTCTAATTCTTGGGTCGAAATTTGGCATTGCCTTTACTTTGAAGCTAGTGGAAACTAGTTCCACTTCTTACCTGCCCCAGGTTCAAAGACCGATCCGCATTTTTTTAATCCTCTGTCCTTGAACGACCTTCGCTTGACCTTCAAGCCAGGAGCCATTTGCCCAACTTCTTGAAATCCCTCTCCTTCAAACGAGGGTTGTTCCAAGCCAGAATCTGATTGTATAGTAGATCTAATGGAAGCTGCGTCCTGACCTATATTAGAATAGAGAAAGACTGAACAAATGTTTGAATACTTAACACTCTTATATCCATGCGAATTTGATTATTGTTTGGCAGTTCAGTTTCTGTTGTTCTTCTCGTGATCTTGGCTAAAAGTGTCTTCAAAAATAAACTGAGACTGTTCTAGGGTAGATGTGACTGAATTTACTTTTCCCTTGGGTAATTTTCAGGCATTTCGAAAAAAGACATGCTTATGTTTACATTCCAAATAACCATCCCGTAAAAAACAATTTTAGAAATGCTGTATTGAAGCTTTTATCCCTTAGTTTTGATACTAAATACATTATGATTAATTTTTGACCGCAAGATAAATTAAGTTTGACTTTAACTGTCGCCAAAAAATAAAAATTTCCTATTACTAAAATCTACCAGAGAATAATGAATAAACTGTGATATAGAAATTCATCAAATTTAAATTTAACCACGTCGCGTTAAACCTAGGTAGTATGTTAAGGCCTAAAACTTTGGAAAAGTACGATCAGCTTTAGAAATCGTGTGTAGGGCGTTCAATTTCATTTAAAATCATTTTCTGAAAATAGAAACAAAGAGTACATCGAATTTTAGACATTTTGTTTCTTATTTTATTTGTGAAACTAAATTAAAAATATTACACTATAGTATAGATTTATAAAGTCGCTGTCTATGACCAATTATGGGAAAACTACTTCTTATTCTTCCCTGTAAAATATTCTTCATAAGTTGTTTTGACAAAAATTAAAAGACAACTTTTTGTTATTTAAAGAGATCACGTAATGTATATTATTTAAGAACTTCGAGTGGAAAGACGTTGTACTATGATTGCTTTTAACACAGTAAAAATAGCTCGACTTCTTCAGAAGATATAATAAGCATCACTCTTTTACATGTTTACTCTATGACACTGGATTCAAATGGTTTACTTTGAACTAGTTTGAACTAGAAAACATCACCCAAAAAGCATTCACCTCATTATCACAAAACCGAATGCAATAGATGTGATCATTAAAGAGAGTTTCTCATACCTTGATTATATACTAGGTATATCCCAAAAACTGAGAAAAAAATCATAACGACTTTACTCCTCTACTATTGTATTGTAAAAGTTATTGAAAAAGTCGGGTATGCTATTAATTACAGTCTTTATGCATGCATTGCAATTTGCGGATCTATTATTTCTTGCACTTTGTTTATTTTCACGGTAGAGCTATCAAGGTTAAGTGACAGTCGCGCAGAGAATGGACTGTCCACCTTTTTTGTAGTGCAAAATACCCCTAAATAGTTGTTAGTTAAGAAACTGGGTTATGAAAGTGAGATAATAAACACCTTTTCTCGAAATGAGGATGGTTATTTGTGTATTCTATATTACCTAAGTGTGTCCTTAAATATAAATAAAAAAATTATTTACTGTTTAGTTTGAAAGATGTTAATGATATGAGATTAATACTAAATTTGGTCTGATTTAGAAGCTAATATTTTTTTTACAAAATTAGTTAGATTTAAATATTATTTTCCTCCATAGTTATCTCTTTAAAATAAAGATTCTTTTTGTTTCTTTAAAACAGTATTACCAAAATATTTTATAAAAATCATACATATTTTCTAAAGCTTTTCCCAATCCGTAAGATTACGTAATCGTCCCACTTATTTACAATCAACTATTTACTCTATGTATATTAAGTTATTAGTTACTTCTGTAAGCTCCGTGTAATACTTGTTAGTGGAACACGGAGAGATTTTTATATTGTTTAATAAAAAAATCCTTAATAATTCCAATGAGGTGGACAGCAAAAAAATGCCATTAAAAATTTGTGTCACTTACGAAACACGATGCAGTGATGAGTGATTTGATATGTATGTGCACCAATACTGCAAGAGTAAAATTACATAAATATTAAACATTTAATATCATTGCACAAGTGATATTAACACCGCCGTGAATGGCAAGTTTCACAATGACCTGGACGATTCCATTGCGAAAGACACAGTCTCATCCTCTTTCGTTACTAAGCAACCTCCCGTGTTTGCAAACACCCTCGATTGTTCCTTTACGCTCAGACCTATTATTACTACAAAGATGAACCGCGAACAACGGGTTTCCTATTTGTACTTCGTAATTACCACATTCAAGGTCACAACCGTTTGATTTTTAAAAAAAATCACTTCGTGTTCCGGATTCTTTAAGCGGGAGGATATTATCTTCATGGGTATTTCTTAAGCAAAGTTGAATGGATTTATTCTCTTGTTCTTGTCATGGTGTTCGGGGGGAATCATCTTTGAATCTTGTACTATTGTCTTAAATTTAATTGTTCTATTCTTTTATTAACGTTTCCTTATATTATTTGGCGAAGGTTTTGTAGTGATTATGGTTTTTAATCCAACCCTAAAAGTGGAGGTATACTTATTTTTTTACAAGGTCTTCTAAGTGCACATAATTCGAAATCCACAGTCTATCGTTATTTATATGAAAAATCTGCAATTACCAAATATAAGTTCAATGTGGGTTTTTCATCATTTTCATTATGCATATGGGGAAGCTACGAATTAGAGTAATTTGGTAAAATCTCGGTCGGTTAAACCGTACAGTTTTCTGTATTCTACATTTTCTCTCAAGGTCAACTAAAGTTAACAAGATACCATATCTTATTGTTATACAGTTGAATTCATAAGTTTAACACTGATCCTACCTGATTTTGCTTGTTGTTAACCATTCATGAAGGTCGACAAAAAGATCTTGTCCTGTGAAAGGAAAATTCACTAAAACCTTCGTAAACAATTAGCTTTTTGGAATTCGAGGAACTATATAAATATTTTTGGACTTGGGTATTACTGAGAAAAGAAATCTTTCTATGAATATCTTTTCTTCCCAATAATGAGAAGCCTTGTAAATTCTAAGGAAAATTTAGCTACTTTTTAAATTAAAATGCCTATTTGAGGAAACCGTATAAAATATAGCTACTTGCATGAAATATATTTTCAGATTTAGAGAGATGTTTCCTTTCGAAGAATATTCTCATAAAAGTTGTGAATTACTTTGAAAATCTGTTATCTGATGTATACTTAAGAGTCGGGAAAAAATGTGCAGAAGAGAAAAATTACTAAACCTGAATTAAATGCATTGGAATTAATAATAAGGCTTTGACAACTTAGATCGTTTTTGATTTTGCTAACTGATGTGTATATCACTTAATCAAAACCTTATCAGTTGAGATGAACTTTCTGAGTAGAACTTCAAAATTATCTTAACTCATTCTATTTTGAGGTTAGCACATAGGAATCGATAAACTATATCTGGTCTTAGTAAAACTGTTAAATTTATATTTCGAATAAGACTTTCCTTCCTTCCTTATTATAATTCTACACAATGTCTATGAGTTCCTCTTAATATAAAACAGATGAAAAATATATTTCCTTTATCCCGATCAACACTTAACACTTTACGGCGTTAAGGTCCTATCGGTAAACTTTATCACTGCTTAAGAATGCAACGTGATTTATATTAATAGAGATAATTCGCACGTTTTTGACACAAGTCTCTGAATAGACACGTCGTTTTCAAACATCCTTCCTCCAAACGACAACGTTCTTGCAATATTAATCTCTAAGGGTATCGAAGCATGACAAAGACACATTTCCCCAAAGTTGACATTGGCCTTGGTATCTAGACCATCAAGTGGCCTCTGATATTCACGGTTTAATGATATTTGGAGTTTTCTGATGGATGCCTGTGGTAATGGTAGAGTTCACAGGGTATTCTCATCATTATGTGCATAGGTTCTACATTTTCTAAGTATTTCATACTTAGCACAGTACTAGTTAAAGTGATATGGGACAGTGTTGTTTTTTATGGTATTTTTAGAACACGACTGTAAATTAAGGGTGAAGCTAGTGAAGAATAAAGATGGACGGGGATAAAGTGTATCGAGTATAGTAATGATGGTGTACAAATAGCTCGGGATGTTCTGGACCATTAGATTTGAATACACATCACTTCTCCCTTAAACTAGGTGTATGGCGATATCCATTACTAGACATTTGAAGAACGTTTTGCATCGAAATGGATGAATTGTTTTGATCAACATTTTCCCCACGTCTTAACTGTATGTAACAATTTTAAAATACTACGTGATTTAAACTGATACAATGTTTAGTGATTACCTACTTTTACATTTCTTTTATTCCCTATGTTGAGAAAATCTCTCTTTACTTTGTTTCTTTTAAATTAATATAATTTATTTTATAATATTTATTTTTGAAATATTTTCTGATATATACTAAAATAGTTTTGATACATTTGTTATTTAGAAAAGACAGGTCATCTTTTTTTTAAAAATACTGATACCCGATTGGTATCTGAATCCTGTATTAATTTCAGAAAGATATCTGTTTAAATGTGTCTATTTAGTTTAATCCAATTAAATTTAATCGGGAATTCCTATATCAATTGTTAATTTCTCTTAATAGTCCAGTAACCAGGTGTCAAAAAAGGGGTGTTTCAGGAAAAAAATCCGGAAGTTTTTTTCTCAACGGTTTTATATGTTTTCGAGGGTGCTGAATCCGAATCTGAACTTTGCATACAAAATTTCGAATGGCATTTTAGTGAAAATTCGAAAAAACCCCTAAAATTTCACCCCATTTTTTGATTTTCTACTTGTAGAACGGAAAGTATGGGTTTCTCATGAAAATGTTAATTATAGAAAATAAAGAAAATAAAACAATCTAAAAAGTTGCCAATTACAACTTTTTTGTCAGACGAATAGTTTGGCCGCGAGAGCGCGCTGAAAAACAGCCATTTTTTGGCCTTTCCGCAAAAAAATGGAAAACGTGCTCTTCTACTCTCTACAAAATGAAAAATATTCACTTTATCAACAAAAATTTTACGCCACGTGAAAGAGCATTTAATTTTCTATAAATAACTTTCCTTAAATTATATTTTTGAGAAGGAGGAGGGAGCGAAGCAAAGATCGAAAGTAAAGTAGTTAATACTTAACAAAAGACTTTCAGTGGAAGTTGGTTCCTTGCACAAATGAAAATGAACAAGCAAATGAATTTTTCATTGCCAAAAAAACCGTTTCTGGGGGAAAATACTGAAGATTAATTAATTTAATTAATAATCATTGGGATAGAAATTAAGATTAAATCATAAAAGAAATTATTAAAGTAGTGTTTCCTATTTATTTAAATCAAATGTTACTTTTTTACAGAAGATATGGTGAATTTTCCGCCTCAGGGGTGAATATTGCCCGATTTTTAGTGCGCTTTAAAGGCTAAACTATTGGTCTGACAAAAAAGTTGTAATTAACAATTTTGTAGATTGTTTTACCCTCTTTATTTTCTATATTTAACATTTTCATCAGAAACCCATACTTTCCGTTCTACAAGCAGAAAATTAAAAAATGGGGTGAAATTTTAGGGTTTTTTCGAATTTTCACCAAAATGCCATTCGAAATTTTGTATGCAAAGTTCAGATTCGGATTCAGCACCCTCGAAAACATATAAAACCGTTGAGAAAAAAACTTCCGGATTTTTTTCCTGTAAAAACTACCTGGTTACTGGACTACATTACCTTTATAATAGGCAATCGGTACTTTTTTTTAAATATTTACATAGAAGGTTTTTTTCGACGTTTTTATATGTTTTCGAAAGCGCTGATTACGAATATCAAAATTGTGCCCGCGTGGAAACTCGGCTTCATATCGAAAATCGGAAAAAATCTTAAATTTTCGCTTTTTTGTTCGATTTTTACTACTATCGGAAACTATTCGTTTCTCGAAAAAAAGAAGTACACCAAATTATAGTCTGTGTAAATAAAATCGGCGGTTTCACGTCATGCTTTACCATGGCAACACAGAAGAAATACATGGAGAAAAAACTCAAGGTCAACCGCCGATTCTATTTACACAGACTATAAAGTACGTAAAATTTCCTATAAGATGCACTGACTCGTTTTTATTTTGCGAGGAGCGGTGTACACTTTAAAGCGTTTTGAAGCGCAGCGATTTTTTTGACTTTCTACAAAAAAAGTGAAGAACGTTCCCTTTCCCCCTCTACAGCTCCAAATATATACACGTTACAGACAAATAGTTTATACCACATGAAAGTACATTTAATTTCCTACAAAATACACTAGTCAACTTTTACTTTATAATGTGAGGTATTGTCGCTAGAGCGCGCTGAATGACATCTGTTTCTTCACTTTACACAGAAACATGAAAATCCCTTTCCTTCAGAACGCTCTAACGCGTACACTGCTTCTTGCAAAATAAAAACGAACCAGTGCATCGTATAGGAAATTTTATGTACTTTAATTTGGTGTACTTCTTTTTTTCGAGAAACGAATAGTTTCTGAGAAAATCGGTGAAAATCGAACAAAAAAGCGAAAATTTGAGATTTTTTGCATTTTTTCATGTGAAGTTGACTTTTTAAATGAAAATAAACTTGAAATTTGGATTCAGCAATGCAAAATCTATATAAATTCGTTCATTAAAATATTCCCATAATATATTACATGAATTTAAAAATTTGATTGAATTTCCGCCTAAAATACCTAATATTTCATAAATAAATTTTTAAAATTATTTTTTTAGGCATGCTTAGTCATCAATTTATTCAAAACAACCTATTTTATTGGTAATATACCGGAAGTAAAGCGCAGATTGGAGATTAACTACTGCAAAAGTTCGTTTTGGCTGTAAGGCGCAAAAATTTAATTCTTGATCTTTGCCGCGCTCCCTCCCCCTTCTCAAAAAAATAATAATTTAAGGCACGTTATTTGTAGAGAATTAAATGCTCTTTCACGTGGTGTAATTTTTTTTTTTGATAAAGTGAATATTTTTCCTTTTGTAGAGGGTGGAAGCGAGCGTTTTCCATTTTTTCGCGGAAAGGCCAAAAAGTGTCTGTTTTTCAGCGCGCTCTAGTGGCCTAACTATTCGTCTGACAAAAAAGTTGTAATTGACAATTTTGTATATTTTTTTATCTTCTTTATTTTCTATAATTGACATTTTCATGAGAAACCCATACTTTCCGTTCTACAAGTAGAAAATCAAAAAATGGGGTGAAATTTTAGGGTATTTTTGAATTTTCTCCAAAATGCCATTCGAAATTTTGTATGCAAAGTTCAGATTCGGATTCAGCACCCTCGAAAACATATAAAACCGTTGAGAAAAAAACTTCCGGATTTTTTTCCTGAAAAAACTACCTGGTTACTGGACTATAAGGACGATGAACTTTTTAAAATTAACATAAGTTTTAAATATAAAATAAAAATGCATTTCAACTTGAATGTTTGAAGCATCTCTAATTCCAAGTGATGGAAAATCCGAAGATGTATCTTATTTACATAAAATTAAACAATTTCTCTTTAAAATTTCAAAGTCATTGATAATTTTGGCTTTCAAAGTTATTGATAATTTTGGCTTTTTTGGTATTTTTCTTTAGCTTATAATCCAAGTTTCACTGTATTGGTTTAACATCTCAGTTAAATTTAATTAATAGTTTAAAGTTTAAATATTCAGTATTTTTTTCATAATTTTACATGCATGTTTTATTTTTTTACTATACCTTTTTATCAAAAACCAAATGCACGTATTAGAGAATTTAAACCTTTTCACAACCTTGGAAAGCACGTAGTTCAAAACTACCACGACCAATTTTAACCTTATCTATATATAACTAAAACTGTTTGTGGCTATGTATGTATGTGTTACATCTCCTCCCAAAATACGCCGCAGGCGTACACAAAACTCGGTATATAGACGTATCTCGAGGCTGGAACGACGACCATCAACTTTTCCAAGTTCGAAAATCGAATATTTATGAGTAATTAACGATTTTATGGTCAAAAACGCTTATTTCTCCATTTCTCTACTAGAGTAAACCTGCTTGACTCTCTATTGTAATAAATGAAATTAAAACCTCAAAACTGCATCTCCTCTCAAAATACGCCGCAGACGTGGACAAAACTCGGTTTATAGACGTATCTAGGGACGTGGATTATAAATTCAAAGTTTTCCAAATTCGAAAATTGAATTATTAACCCGTAATTAACATTTTTATGGCTAAAAATGCTTATTTTTCTACTAGAGTAGATCTGCTTGACTCACTATTGTTAATGCTTATTTTTCTACTAGAGTAGATATGCTTGACTCACTATTGTTATGAGATGAAAACCTTAAAATTAAATATTTTACTAGGGGAAACTATAAATGTTCAACATAGGAGCTGGATGGGTTTGGGTAAATATAAACAGTTGGAACCGGGATGAAAAAGGCGCCGGGAACACCAACATGAAAAAAGACACCGGGAACACCGGGATATGAAAAACTACCGGGAACACCGGGATATGAAAAACTACCGGGGACATTGGGATGATTGGTTATTGTGGTTACAGAAAAATTAGACATGTATAACTTGAGAAAACTTTAAAAAAATAAATTGATACACTACACCCGTGCAAGGCCGGGCATATCAGCTAGTCGACTATAAAAATGCTCTTCGTTCTTAGTTCTCTGTCATATAAATTTCCTCAAACAATATACTTTAGCTTCTCGAGATCTTTAGTATCTGAACAGTCAGTTTCCTGAATTGAATTTTTACTGCATAGGTATAATAATAAAGGATCGTGAACGCAATACACAGCTCATAACATTTTCTCAAATGTTATGCGTCTCGCAGAATAAAATAAGTTTAAAAGAAACTACGCCATCTATATTTCTATTCTTCACTTCGAGATGTTTATGCGAAACAGTATATTTTCACTTATTTCACCTCCAAAAAGAAGGGGGGAAGAATAGGACATATTTTCAAATTTTCGAGTTTCTTTATAACCACCGTTTTGCTGAGCATAGTTTGTGAAATGGATGGAATTTGGTATTCCACTGGCATATTTAGCACGCGCAGGAAGTTTATGTAACAGAGGTACGTAAAAAGTAGAAGATATTTGTGGATTTTCTGACTTGTCTTACTTGAGAGTTATATTTTTTTATAAATTGTGTGTTAACTTCAAACTTTAAACGACGAAAAAAACCTTCTGGATGATAAAATAATTTTTATTTTATTTTTGGATGCACTTTTAAATATTATTAAATAAACGAGGTTAGAGGTCAAGTATTTATTTCCATTATTTTACCGATTTTTTCTTGCAAAAAGTTTTTCTTTTAACTCATTAAATATCGAAAACCCTATATTACTTATTTTTTTATTTAAATAGGGAGAAACATCGGTCTCTTGTAGGTTTTTTTGAAATTTCTACCCCAACCTCGTCTGAATATTTATCAATTTTACCCAAATAAGGTGTATTTATTAAAGGAATTCTTTCCAGTTCTCTCTTAATAAAATTAATTTTGTGTTAGGCCAATTCTATTATTCAAGGATATTCGTAAAAATCACCTTGAGATATTTCAACGCATCCTAAGAGTAACTTGTTTACAGATTAGGATACGAATAAATCCTTTGTATTTACCGTCCCTTGTCAGGATATGCTGCTTAGCTTGCCGAAAATTGAAACAAAATGCCGCCCGAATCGTCGACAGAATGATGTTTTCTACGAGCGGTTCGCACGCTATTTTGCGTGTGGAGATAGATCATCTTTCCAAAGAGAAAATTCTCGTTCGCTTTCTGTTTCTTCAGAAGAACAAAGTCTAAGATGCTCTGAAGGTTTTTTTTACATAGCAATCGTAGGAGATATTGTTTAATGCTTCTCTTTAAATTACTTTAATGTTTGAATTTTGTTTGATTATAGATCGATATTAATTGCCACAAAAAAAATAATGTGCAATTAAAGATTCAGAAATTGCCTTATTAAGAGTAGATAATTGCTTTTTCAAAGATATCGTATGTTTGAATTTAAGAAAAACAATGTTCTAATTTAATCTTAAAAGTAAAAGAAGTGATGAAGAAAATTAACACACAGTTTTTAAGGGTAAATCTAATCCCTTTATACTACTACTAGCTGATATGCCCGGCCTTGCACGGGTGGAGTGTATCAATTTATTGAAATTTTCTCAAGTTACATGCCTAATTTTCTGTAACCATAATTACCAATCATCCTGGTAGTTTTTCATATCCCGGTGTTCCCAGTATTTTTTCATATCCCGGTGTTCCCAGTATTTTTTCATATCCCGGTGCCTTTTTCATCTTGGTGTCCCCGGTGCCTTTTCATCTCGGTGTCCCCGGTGCCTTTTCATCTCGGTGTTCCCGGTGCATTTTCATCACCGTGCTCCCTGTGCCTTTTCCCTCCCGGTTCCAACTGTGTAAATCTAACCTAACCATCCAGTTCCGGTGTTGCACATTTAATTACGACAGTTACCCAATTATCCATTCTAAGTGAAAAAAATCCATTAAAATTATTACAGACTTTTGAAATTCCAAAATTTGTAAATACCCCCTGTTTAAATTGAAAAAAAAAATCCCGTTAAACTACACCAAAGAAACAAATTATAAGGTTAAATAACAAATTGATCTAGTGTTTCTATCATCAACTTTCTAAAAAAACTGCATGATGTAATCTTTACTTTAACCAGTCTAATTCTTAAAACTTTCTATTTCAACTTAAAGTTTCATGGAAAATGAAGTTTTTAATAAGAAAATACTGTTATATTATTAATAACCTTTTTAAAACATTTAAAACAATTTTAGCCAAGTTTTATCTTTAAATACTTTGTTTTATGTTTAAAATTGTTTTTGTTGTATTATTTGCAACAATGCGAGTTAAACAGATCTTCTTTAGTGGAGAAGTAAGGCGATTTTTTCAAAAAGGCCTAAAAGGGGGTGAAGGGGTGGTTTTAGAAATTTGGAAATGATGTCATTGTCTTTCCCCCGTCCCCATACGTATGTGTACCAAGTTTGGTTCGATTCGGACGGGTAGTTTTGGAGAAATTGAGCCAAATCTGTTCCGGACAAACCCAGGAACCCAGGCAGGAACCCAGGGACACCTTCATTATATATAGAGAGATTGTTGTTAATACATTTAGAATTTTCACAGTCTCTGTTTTGTATACGTAAATTAATTGTAAAAATCTAAAAGCATGTTTTTATCGAATGTATAATGTTGGCTCACTTTTCTTAAAAATATTAATAAATAACTCAACGCATACAATATATAAATTAATTATTAAATACGGTCAATTATTTAATATAATGTAATTAATTATTAATATTAATTATTTGAATTACTTTTGATTTCTTCTGTATATGTTCCATAAGAATAAAAATAAGTAAGTTGTAGAAACAAATCTGAAACAACAATAGCTGAAGATATCATTTTCAAGTAGTAATATTATTCAAATTAATATTTAAAAATTCAAACTAAATTTATGATAAAAGTTTTGAATCTATAATTATTTTTATTTGTATCGGACAAAGGAATAAGGTTTGAAAGATTTTTATTTTAAAACATAAAAAATTTATTTATTCATTAAAAATTGTCCTTCCTAAGTGCAGTTTTGTTTAATTACAGAAATTTAAAACTTTTTGGCAAATGTTCGGCTTTACAGTTTATTACAAAATCAGATTATTTTAAACCCTTCATATAAAGAAAAGATATGGGAAAAGCAACACACAGTTAGGAATTCAAAAGACAACACACACCCTTAAGTTTAAATAGTACAAATTTTACCACACCTTCAGCTGCTTCCAATCTAAATATCTGAACTGAACACTATTTTCAAAAACCCTATTAAGTTACTTCATTTTGATAGCTCCAACCGCAAATAACTTCTTTCTCACAAATTCCTCTCCTTTCTTCATCAGTTATCTATATTACAATCTGGGAGCGTCGTTAAATCAGACCAACAGGTTTGGTCAAGTGAAAATTCCAGAGAATTTTTAGAAGAAATTTCTTTTTTCTAGCACTTCCGCATTCCGACACAAGACGGACATGACTTCATCCCATGTGCGTTTTACATGTGTCGAGTTTCGGAAGTCGTTAAAATGATGTGATCTCAGGAGGATTAGGAGAAGACTGTTTTCGCCTGGCTAACACGGTATTCCCGAGTTCAAACGCAGAAATAGCCAATTCTGATGGTGGGTCCTCTTTTGGATTTAATCCTGACAAATCGTGCGAAGCAAGACCTGTGAAGGTGTCAAGATGGGTTCTGTGCGATGTCAAGTTGTCAAAGATGATCAGGCAAAATTGTTTGGAAGGACGTTTTTTTAGTGGCATGGCAACGACCAGTCGTGAACTTGGAACGTTGACAATGACTGCTACGGATTCGCTTTTCGAAAATAATAATGTTATTATTTAACTTTATTTATTCTTTTTCTTTGGGCTCCTTTAAGTTTTGGGGAATAATCGCTGTCACAAATTAGAGAAGAAATCCTGATGTAGGTTTTACAGTGAATAACACCAGAAGAGTGGTTTGCTTAGTATAAATGCCGTGAAATTCAGTGCAAAAAATTTAGGGAAAGTTATTTTGGATTATTCTAAAAATTTCAACTTCTTTACATAGAATAAATAAACCTAATCAAAATCCAAATTCCCCTTAAAGATGAAGGTTTTAAGTTTTTTAAAAAAGGAAAACCTATTATAACTTTTTATTTGTTTTAGTTTTAGCTTGTGTAGCTTTAGAAACAATAATTAAAAATAGGCTTGCTGCCAAACATCTTATTACGTATGAATGTGTGAGACTAAAAGCCTCAAAAAAAATCTTCACAGAAGTTATTATAAATATAAATTTAAAGCGGAGAAAAATGATATTTTAAATAGCATTTATTAATTTCCTTATTAATTTTAAAATTCTAGCTTAATGTTTGTTATAAGAAGAAAAATAAGGTTTAGTAATTCCTATGAACTGCGTATCTGTGAGCCTAAAGTAGGAAAACAGTGGTTTAGTTTGATATTTTTAATTCATTAAACAAAAATAACCTATTTCTTAATTTATAATTTGGTGTTATATTATTATAATTAAAACAATTTTATGTACACACATAAACTTTTTAAAAAAGAAACTTTTCAAACTTGGAAAATGTTTTTTTTTTTAAATTAATATTACTACACTAATTATGATGCTGTTATCATAGAATTTGTTGTATGAAAATTAAAAAAAAAACCTGTATAAAGTGCTTTTTAAGAAAGATTCTTTCTAGATATCAGACAACTTTTTACTTACTTGATATATTAAATCTAACCTTGACAGTGACCTTGATTTTATCAGATAAATCCAGGATATAACTTAACAATAATTTACCAATTTATTATTCCATTCTCTTCTTATGAATTTCGCCATCCGTTATCAGCGTGAATCGCCATTTGTCTCCGAACCTATTTAAAACATTCTGCATAATGCGTCGTAATTTATTCGTCCTGTAGGGAAGAGAACTTTTCGCACATCCTTTTCAAAATAGCAAGTGTCAGCACCTTTCCCGAATTTACTTCTTCAATAAGGAATTAACCGCTCCATAAAAGGCAAAAACTGGTTCAAGAAGTCACGGAATCCATTGTTGTCGCCAATAGCTAGGGTTGAATGGTGCACTTTTCCCCAACAAGCAATGACCGAGCACAGTAAAATGCCGACTTGTGTTCTCTTATAAAGAAGGTGGCGGGGTGGTAAGAGAGTGGTTTGTTTTTTTGAGAGGACTGTCGATAGTGATCTGGTGATACAGTGGTGGTCCTCACAGTGCAGCAATGCGTGATGCACTCCTGGATTGACAATCGCCTGTTGTGGACCGTTGATTTCTATCTGAGGTTTCAATCGGAGAGCACTTATTTTTGATCCTGAGTATCTGAGATGGAGTCTTGAGATTTTAGCTCTGAGATCAGGGCCGGATTAACCACGTCGGGGCCCCTAGGCAATGCACTCTCGGGGGCCCCTTTTCTCTTACTCTTTCCTTTCTAAAATATGTTTTAAAACAACATCGCAATATTATTTATAATTATGCTTTTACTACAGTGAGAAGCAGCGGCGGATCCAGGATGTTTTTTTTTTGGGGGGGGCTAAGGCTAATTTTCATAATCCAATTGTATCTTCTTGATTATCTAAATATGGAAAAGGTAGTGAATTATCCTGGGGGGGGGTTTGGGGGTCCTCCCCCAGAATTTTTTTTTTAAATTTAAGTAAAAAAACCCACTTTTCATTTTGTTTTGCTACGCCTCATCCGATTTCGGATATCGATTTTATGGTAGAATTTTTGTGTTTTGACAAACTTAATATAAAACAGTTGTAATAATAGAGTTTCAAGTACTAAGGGGCTCTAGGGGTGCTCCCCTAGAAAAATTTAAGTAAAAAAACACTCTTTTTCAACTCGTTTTGGTATGTCTCATCCGAATTTCGGATATAGATTTTCTGGTTGAATTTTTGCGTTTTGACAAACTTATTATAAAATACAATTTTAATAAAAGTACAAGGGGGTCTACACAAGTACCAAGGGGGTCTGGGGGTCCTCCCCCAGAAAAATTTTGAAAATTTGACCTTAAAATAACAGGGTTTTAACTCATTGTGGTGCATAAAATTCCATATTTTTAGTGTAAGTAAAACTTCTAATTTTTTCTTGGGAGGGGGCTCAAGCCCCCTAGCCCTCCCTGGATCCGCTAGTGGTGAGAAGGCTTGTTATTCAATAACAAAGCTCATAAGCTTCATAATAAGAAGGCTCATATTCAATAATTTTTTGTTAAAAACGTTAGCTAAACCAAACCATATTCAATAAAAAAATAAAACAAATCAAAATGAACTTATTTTTTATTATAGCATTTATTTAAAGTACAAAAAAATTAAAAATTTACTCTTCTAACAATATGTGTAGGGATAGTATGCAGTCCACAGCCATGAACAACGTCCGATACCGGATTTACTCGCAGCAGTTCAAGGAGATTGACAGGGAACTGAAGAAAAAACATCACCACTGTTCGCGCTGTGCGGACTACAATTAAATTATGAAATTTCTTATTTTAATGAAATTTTTTTACCGTGAACCACCGGGGTTCTGTATGAACCACCAGTGCTTTAAACTATGGAAAAGTGGGGAACCGGAAGAAAGAACATTAAAAAGTTAGGAATCCTAAGTATATTAAAGAATAATTTTTTTTCAAAACATTAGTTTTTGTTTTTTGCATTTCTAGCATGGAAAAGATAATTTTTAAGCTAATATATAAGGAATCTGAGAGGTCCGTTTGTGGAACCATTTTAGTCGATTTTTTCATGGTCCCCTTGCTTAGATCTGGACTTGCATAAAAATATTTTTTATTTTAACTCAAAGAAATATTTCAAGAAAAATTCTCTGTGGAATGGGTGCCCATACAAAAGGGCAAAGGGGGCCTATGTGCAGGCCCCCCCGCGATCCATTTTAGAAGTCACCCAAATGAGTTAAAACATTTCACTTAAGAATAAAATTTCAGAACTTTTTCTGGGGAGGATTCGTAGACACCCACTTTTTGCTTGAAATTCCAGTATTTTATGCAAGAATTTTTGCATTATTAAGTACTCGTGAGGGCCCCTTTGAAATAGTTATGAACCAACCCCTCATAAAAATAGTCTAGTTACTGCTTGAAAAAAATATAAAATAGTTACTTAGTACTTGCAAACATTTTTCTTGGACCCCTTCCTGAATTCAAACATATGGGCACCCACCCTCTGGGGACGGGGCCCCTAGCTGACGATGGGCCCCTAGGCAGTTGCCTACTTTGCCTATTGGATAATCCGGCCCTGTCTGAGATAGATCAAGCATAGTGGAAAGTATATGCAGCTATTGCGTTCGTTTTCTACCCGGATATGTACTAACTTGAAAACTTATAGAATTGATGGGTACTTTAGGATTAGCCGGACGCATTCGTCGAGTTTTATGCCAAATTGCCTAAAATAATCAAATATCAAAATATAACACCCTTAAAATATATCTCAATTACACTGTTTCTTTTATTTTTTTTTTATATTTTATGTGTAAATAATAAAACGTTGCCAATATTATCCGATTCAAGGGATTTGCGCCGGTTAATCCTAAAGTACCAATTAATGTATGATAAATAAATTATTGGGTTTCGGGATAAAATAAAAATATTTTTAGTCTGGATGCCAAATTATTTTATTGGATTTTAATAAAGGGTTTATCGTTAATTTTAAAAGGCACTTAACAATATGAATTAAGAATGAAAATTACAAACGTAATACTATTATTTGAATATTAAGTACATATTAAAAAAAAAGTAACATGGACTATAAATTTGGACATAAATAGAAACTGTTTTGATTTCTCAGTTGAATCTTATCTGATACTTAAAAATTCAAACACAGGAACAGAAATTTGAAGACAAAAATTTAAACAAAATCACCTTAAATTTAGAAAATTAAAGAAACAGAAATTCGCATTTAAAACTATAATTCTATACTTGTCCCATCCTTTATCTTAATTTTATGTTAACGTTTATCACTATTACGAATCGAATGAAGTATCTACACTTATTATAATTAGTTTAAATGGAATCGATTCATTTGCCTTTATTAACATCATGAAACAATACGCGTATTTAAAATTTAGGCATTTAAATATCTCAATCAAAAATATCTTAATTGGAATTAATTCTTAAACACAGGTACAGAGTACTAACATTTTAAATACTGAATTAGCCCATCCCTTGAAATATTTCAGTTTATTTTTCTAGCTGACGATACTTAACAATATTTAAAGTGACATAGAAATAAAAATCCTACTAAAATGATAGGGGACCGAAAGAAAAGATATGAATTCTCGAAACATGAGTAAGTCCTGTTATTTAAATTGATGCACGGATTATGGAAATACATTAAACATTATTCAAAAGGAAAGCTCGGTTTTAGTTCTCATGAAAGTTAAAGTATTCTAACGGAACAGCCCTAGAATGCTATTTATATATTTGGATTTTTAAGATTCATATAAGATACGGCTGAGAAATCAAAACAGTTTCTATTTATGTCAAAATTTATTGCTCATATTAATTTTTTTTCTCAAATACATACGTAATATTCAAATAATAGCACTACGTTTGAATTTTTAATTCTTAATTCATATTGTTTAGTGCCTTTTAAATTAATGAAAAACCATTCATTTAAAATCTAAAAAAAATAAGTGTGTCTCCAGACTAAAACTATTTTATCTATTAAATAAATTCTTACACACAATGAAATCTAATTTAATTGTTTTAATAAAAATTAAAAGAATTATTGTTCCAGGTTTTAAACTGATATTTTTTCTTAATTTGCAGTATCTGCATTAGCACGGTAAAATTATGACTGTTAAAAATGAAGCATGTCGTTGAGATTATTTGAACATCTTTGACTTCATGAATTTCTCTTAATTACTGAGTGAATTTCTATACTTTTTATATTTTTCTAAATTATTTTAATACAACATAAAAACATGTATTTTAAATATTATCTATCATTTCAGATTTTAATTTGGAAGGAATTTTAATTTAAAACTGTTAAATACATTGCTTTTTAGGAAAATAAGCACTGAGAATTTAACTTGATAGTTTGTATAATTTAATTACAATTTTCACATTCAGGAACAAAGGAAGTGTTACAGAATTACCAAGACTTCCTAGATGAAGTTAAAAACAACTCTAAGATGCAATTGTTTCAATTATGAAGTTCAGTGAACTCTTTATTAGTCACTCTAGACTCTAGATCATAAATATCTCGAGAGACATTTACACAATGTTTTTTGACATTATAATAATACGGAATCTTAGAACGAAAAATTAGTTACCATCAAAGAACTATCTAAAACCCTTTCACGTGATTATATTTAATTAATAACTATCTCAAAATAGAATAATCGAGCATAGAGGACTTCTAAGTATCCATCAATAATTGTTCTATTTGCTTTAATGGAGGAGGAGCTGTATAATGTTCGTGTAGAATAATTTAAGGAAGGACAGTTTAAACTTGGACAATAGTTTTAAATTTTAATTTTATATACTCTTACTTTTCATAAGCTGTTTTGAAAATAAATTTTTCTATAATAATTTATTCTTTAGTGTAGACTCTAGAGAATAGTTAAATAATTCATTAATAACAAATATTAAGTTAAATTTTTAGAAATTACTTATGAATGAGTTTTAGGGTCACAAAATTAAGGGAACTATGAAAATAAAGAAATTAATAGTTAAAACACCATTAGAAATCTAAGATTTAGGTTTTGCCAAATTACATAGTAATAAAAATTTTAATTCTTCTTCTCTTCAGTGTAATTGTATAGAAACGAAACGCTTTAGTTGTTTAATTATGTTCTCATTATGTTTCTTTGTATTAAATTGTAATTATTCTTGTTTTTTATGCACTCTCTTGTAAACGGGTACGCACCCACTGCAATAAATTCATATCTATGTCTATAGAAACGAAAAGAAATCCTGATAGGTAATTTGTAAAATTTTGGGTCATATTTTCCATCAATTTACCACAAAATAGTCATAAAAGTTTTGCATAGATATTTTAATAAAGGTTTTATTCAAAAGTAGTAGGAACACACAGTTAGCATAATTCTAGTAGTAAACAAGGCCATCTACTTCGTAATTAACTTAACCTTTGACTTTGATGTTTTTAAGTAGTGTTTTATTTGCATCTCTAAAGAGATCTTGTATTTATCTGAAATATTTAATATTTATATAAATATTTAAGTTTAGAATATCTAAATTTGAGCTCATATGTCACGTAAAAGACTTTGTACTCACTGTAAATATGCGTAGGTTAAATTAGCATGTTTTGTGTTATTAAATGATGAAATTATTTTTCAACATGAATACTATTTAAGGTTTAAGAATATAGTACTAAAAATACCTGAAAATTTAAAGAAAAATATCATGTTGGCATTTTCTTACTTTTGTAAATTAGAAGCCTAGTATTTAGGTTTCTTCTCGAGATTAAATAAATATTAAGGTTTTGAGACAGCTCGAATTTCTATTAGTGTTAAAGAATTCGATTTTTATGATCTATTATTGTTTTTTCTAAACTTTTTACAGTTTTTAAAATAACTATATGTCATTACAATTATTAAAACTCAACTAAAATGTAGAGTGATGTCGAGTTTGATCAAAACATTTTTTTTTTCGTTTGAGAGCAATCAAACCTGTAAGCTGTCAAACAATTTTTCTGTAACACGTGCATTTATTTCAAACCCGTTTACTTGCCATCATAGCATTCTGCATCATGTGGGCTATCATAAATCATCATTCTCTTCTATTCACACGTTAACTTCCTTATGAACGAAACCTTATTATTTAAAAAAACCAGTCAAAGTTATTCCTATTTGCTCGGAATTTCTCCGACCTAACTAAGACAAACAACTTTTTACGTTTCTTCCCATGAAAGGAAGTGAAATTCTAAATTTTGAATGAAAATACGAGTTTACACTTGGAGGAAAGTTGCTTTTCTTAACGATTAGTATTCTACATGCTAGCTGCACCGAAGGTAAATTAAAAAAAAGGTTAGGGGCCGGGTTAAGGCCGTTTGAAGGCTGTTGAAGTTAGAATTCATCATTTAAATCTATTAGACATAGTAGAAAGTTGTTTATTGAATTTTAAAAAAATAAATTATGTAAATGTTATTGTTTCTACGAAGCGTAATTTAAATTTTAATTCGAGTCGTGATTTCGAACGATATAAATTAGGTTTTTTTTCTGTTACGCGTAACCTAAAAGCATATTAATAGTCATTGATAAATAGAAACTGCTGTTTTTATAAGAAAGTAAATATTTCATGCACATAACTTTAAATAAAATAAAAGGGAAGAGAATGTAAATTATTTCATTTCCATATATTGTTGGTTTAAAAGATATTTCAGGGTTGCCCATTAATAATAACGGATATGGGAAAACGGGTGTGCACCTTTAAATATATTACATAGATAATTACTAACACATTTTGTTACTTTAAACTGAGTTTCTTAATTACTAATCCTTATATTGAACTGCAATTAAAAATACTAATACATACTAGTTATTATCAACTTAAATAATAGTGTACGAAATTTTTCAAAAAAATCTCATGCTGTTTTTTATTTGAGTACTAAATACTATATTTAAGTACTATTGAGTTACTAAAACGCTGATCATAAAAAATGCATCTGTAGAATTTTAATAGAAGTATTTCACAAGTAAATAAGCTATTGGTTCTATATCCCTAGGAGCACAATAACATATTTACTTATGAAATACCTCTATTAAAATTTTGTAAATGCGTTTTGATGACTTAATTTAGTTTTAATTACTTAAAAAATATTATTATATTATAAAGTAATTTGCATGAAATATTTGGAAATATTGTGATTTAATAAAAAAAGGTTATTATTTATTAAAGGATGATTATTTTTGGGAATTTCATACCATTATTTTAATAAATATTTCAAGTGTTACCACTTTAGTTCCCCTCAATTTCAAATGAATGTTTCCTTAATAACATACTTTATAGAAAGTTACCGTTAATAATTATTGTAAACTAAACTGTAAAAGAGAAAACTGGTATGATAAGAATTCACTGGAAATTAAATACCTAATTAAACATGAATCACACGTCTTTGGAATATGGGGCAACTAGTGTGAAAGATGAGTTGTTCCAATTCCTGAGCAGTTTTACTTAATCTCGAGAAAATTACGGGATGTGAAAATACAACCAAGGAAAGGATGGAATAATAAAAGTAAAAGTTCTTTTTGAAGCGTGACACTCTCGCTTCTAAATATATTCCATTTTGTAAATTCCACATGATTTTGTTGTGTAATGACATACTTTTATGTGCTCTTTCGAGTGTTGGTATCAAGCTAAGATAAAGAAGTTTGAAAATTTGGTAGTAGTTTCTGTAAAAAGTGTAATCGAGGAAAAATGTTATTATCCCATTCTTTTGTGTTATGAGGAAGAAATTTAATGGGATACTTACACATTCTTTTAAATTGCAGTTTCACTCAGGCTTGTAATGAAGACAAAAGTTTTTATAGTTTTAATTTAAATTTATTTAAATGAATTAAAAGTCATTAAAAGGTTTATCATAAAATTTTTTCGGTTAAAATGGTAATTACTAATTACTTCCTGTTTTTGCAGATAGACACAGATGAAAAATATAATTTAGTCATGCGAAAAGTTAAGAAAATAAAATATATTTAGATTGTAAAATAAATTTTATATCAATAGAAATTTAAGGTACAATATTATATTTTAATCGGATTAAACTTTTGAACAACTTGAGGTTTTCACAATGTAAATTTCAAGTAATAGATTGTATTGCCGTAAAGTATCAAGTAAGTTATCTAGTATCTAGTTACTAAACCTAGAAAATGATCTGGACAATATCAGACTTTAAAGTAATAAAATGTAAATAAAATATATTTATAACCTTCAGTATCAAAACACTTTAACAAAATAAAATAAATACACAACTTTTTAAAATTTTCGCATCTGTTAATTACTTATCAATTCATAATATTAAGACTTCCAAATGATTTCTAATAGGAATAACAGCTAATATGGGGTTTGAAAATTTTTACAAATTTATAAACATACAAAAATGAGTATATAGGCATTTATAACTTTTCTAATTAATACTTAAGAGTTACTTTATCGAAAGTATTATCTTTTATCGTTTTACCTTTACCGAAAGTTTTACCTTTTATCGAAAGTATTATCTTTATTTATCAAATTCTTTACAAGCTATTTAAACAAATCTCTCAAATTTATGAAAGAAACATACAGAAATTGTCAGCTCATTTGCTTAATCATTAAGCAATCATCTGGATCATCTCATCATGGATAACCTAGACAAACCCTCTAATTTTCTCATACAATATCTAGCATTACCTAGATTCTATTTATCATTTCATTATTTTGGTGGTAGTTTTATTAATCTTTTTGATTCCGATCGCTCCAAATTCAAAAATTTTTCTAACACCGTTTATTGGAAATCAGAATTCCAAACAACCTCCACATCAACCCCTTCGGCGTCTTTAAAAACCCTTTGTTCTCCCTCACATCAGACTTTCGCCTATGGGGGTTTCTTACATGCTCCGCTGCATAACACTCTTTACTCTGTTCCACATAGTCTTTTTCCGAGAAAGCAACTAGGCCATAGGAAATGATGATAGTGATTCGGCTTCTTCTTCTCATCTCCCTTCCGAAAGAGACCCCGAAAACGTCTCGGAATTCCCTTCCCTGGAACGAAGAAGGTGGTTTCTGGAAACACCCTCCGCATAGCTTTCTAATGATGATGAGCAGGAGGGAGATAAGCAGAGGGAATCAGGAGCAGTCAACCGCTATACACGTGCTCGTGGTAGAACAATGGAAGAAAGCGTTTGACCGAGAGGAATTCTGTAGTTAATTTTCAGTTAGGGTGGAAAGATGATTTTTTTCTTCGCGAAACTCCCGATTCTTTCTTAAATAAGTTATAGATGGTATCTGTGTTTGGGGTTTCAAAAGGTATAATTTTGTTTGGGAATGAATGCTACTATTAAAGGTATGGAAAGGGTATTGGCACTAAATGCTTTAGATTCTGAGGGTGTAATTATTTGATAAAATAAACTTAACTTTAAATTCCAAAGAAAGTTGTGTAGTTGACATTTCTTAGCAATGTATATTATTTGAGATTTGTTTTTTAAAAAAATGTTGTAAAGGTTTTCCTCTTCACTTTTGGTTTAGTACCATGTAACTATTTGTAGTGTTCATTGCCCTCTTTATTGAATTATTTTTTAACTCATTAGTTTAATCAATGACTGTTAAAAAATACATTTAAATTAATTCAGGAAAAATAAATAATATTTACGTTTGAACCAAAATATAAAGACATAATTTTCCCTTAAATATGATAATTAACGTGATTCAGAACTAAATTAATTCATTTTTTTTTTTCATTTACTGAATTGGCAGCTATAACTATTGCATTCAGTCATAAATTGTTTTCCATTTATTAAGAAAGAGCAATGATTTACCTACTATGTCATTTTTTGATGCAACACATTCTTAAAAATCTTGGAAAATGATTGTAATTGTATTTTTTAATGTAATACTTTTTCTACTTTCTATACTTAACTTCTTTTTTTTATTAGTAACAACAGCTTTAAGAGATTTAATAATAATAAATAATAGTTAAAAAACAAATTGGAAAAAGTCTGGTTATATTAGTTACAAATTGCTTCATTTTAGATCTGAAAATAACGGTCTATGTCGTACAAAATTGATATTATGAAATCTTTTTATCAACATAACTATTTTTACCCTTTAACTTTATCTGTCTCATTCATGAAGTCATTTTATTTCGCATGAAATGATCCCTTTATGCAAAAGTAGTGAAATAACTGTGTGAAAATTTCTCTGTGTGAGTGTCAACGAATACCATTGAAAAATAAACCCTAAATTTAAAACTACAAGTCAAACTCTCAAAATATGATGGAACGCTGTATCTTCAGCCCATTAATCATAACCTATCAATCAGGAATGATAAGTTTTTTTAAAAAACTGACAAAAGTATTTTTACTTTAAAATATATATAGCAAATAATGAATAAACTTGAATGTAAACAACGTTATTTTTTACTATAACTACTAATACAATACAATAAAAACCCACGCATATTATTAATTCATTCAATGCTTAACTATGAGTAAACTGAATGTAATCGTTAACTGATCTTACATTAGAAGTGATAGAATGTATTTAAATAGCTTGAAAATTTTACAGTGTATGTTAACTTGATAGATATATAGATGCTATTTTTTACAAATTTACTTTGTACATTTAATGTTTATTTTAAAATTGATGTTTCTATAGAATGTGAATTCTTTCTTAGATTTTTCAGAAATTAACTTTTAAAGTTTTTCAAATTTATGGATAAGTAATTTTTTTTATCTCGAACTAAAAAACGGAGACATAGTTTTTTCATCCCTTTTGAGCTATGGACATTTTTAAAATTCATTCAATTCAATGAACAATGAAATTCAAATACTAATATGTTACCTTGAAGTTATTTGATTTCTATTGAAATTTTCATTCATATTTTTATTTATAGTTTTCATTAATTCCACCCGAAATTTTTAGAATTCGTTCTTACGCGTGACCCAGAAAAAAAAAACTAATGTGGGATAAAAATAAAGGCATGTATATAACTAGAATTTCCCAAAACGCTTTACATTTAGAGAACTTGATTGTCATCACATTATATTACACCCCTATCTCAAAAGGAACGTACACTCAGGTGATTTATCTCTCTTCATCAACAGCTTCTTCAGAATATCAACGAAGCTCAGTCATGGCAGATTAAGTATTTATAAATAATCCACTTTTAAAAAATGAAATCTGTTGTTCTTGTCTGGTGGCTGTGCGTGACTCCTGCTTTCTACCCTCCCCTTTTTTCTTCTCCTTTTAAAAGAACATATCCATTCTTGTTGTGTTTCTTCACTCTCTGCAAGAATCTTCCCCTAACAAAGCGATGATTATCTTGTTTCGACTTTGTTTTCCAGTTTTGTGCTGTTAATTCCAAAGATAAATCGCTTCTTGCTATTTTTTTCTTTGATTCTTGATCGAAGCGATATGGGAAAGTGAAAAGGGAAATTACACGATCCTTTTTTAGGATTTTTCTAAAGAAATATCGATATGATTCGTTAGGAAAAATCGAATTGTTTTGTTGTGCAGCGGTGGTAAATCGTAAAAGCGAATGGATTCTTTGGTTCATAGATTTTTATTACTTTTTATTAATTCACAAAGGCAGATTACTGCTGATTAGATGCTAGCAAGGAAGAGTTTGTGCAAGATTTAGAACAAGATTTTAGCACAGTATTTAATAAAATACGATGCTGATATATGCAGAAAATATGCTGAATGATTCAATTCAACCATAGAACTTATAACTGATATTATATGATATTACCCAAACCAAATGATTCTTGATCATTAGTAATTCTATTTTTCTTGTTTGAATGAAATATTGTAAATTATTTTCTTTTTATTGCAAAAATGTTTTTATTGTTAATGCCAAACATTTCAAAAGTTACATTTAAGGTGTGGTTAGAACGTGGTAAAAAAGCATACTGCTTTTAAAAGTAATTAATCCAGAAACCTAATTTAAAACATATTACCACTACCAAAATAAAAAAAAACTGACCTTCTCTTCTTTTTAAAGCATAATTATGAAATGTATTAATTAAAATGCACTTAACCATAATTTGAATAGGTTTATACGAAATATTTTTACTTAAATGATTAAATGTAACTAAATTTTAGAAAGTAGATAATTAAACCAAGTTTCTTTAATCAAGTATTCCAGAGACGTCTATTTAATATTCATTGGCATTTTGAATACATTCATGCAAACTTTCGATTTTGTTTATGTTAATAAGTCACTGTGGTAAACAACGCCAATTGTGTCAGAAAACCCTACTCTTATAACTAATTTAAATTAAAGAATTTATACTTTTTGTATCATTCGTTGAGATTTACACAACAGGACACATTTTATACTTATCAATATTGTATCCTATTTTAGAAAAATTAAATATTCTGTTTCAAAATTGACAAATTCAATAATTTGTTATCAATTAAAGATGGACTATTATTGATAGTCACGATAACTTAGGAGGTATCGATGGTAATATTTATAGAAATGGCAGTAGTATTGAGATATAATTTTAATGGTTGTGGAGACCACCTGTCATATATTTTATTTCTAGTGACTCACGTGCAACCAGTGCACGTGTCATGTTTCTCATAAACCAGTTCAAGACGAAAACACAGCGTGAACTTGACAGATACTCATACACAGCATCCCATGACGTCTCTCGCAAACATTCATTTGCAGCAGTATAATAATAATAGGCCATCTATCGCAAGTTCACATAAACACCTACGTTAACCAGCAGAAAGTTCCAACCGTCTCCCACATTAATTTCGATCCCGTGACACAAGTAGGGAGCTTCCTGTTGCATTCCCGTGTCCTGCCGTGTGCTCGAAGGACGGGCGACCTTGGATGGAACGAATATTCGGCGCGTCTTCTTGTCGTATACCTGTGTGTGTCGGTAAACATTCTCTCACCCCTGTGATGCACGCAGGTGGTTACTCGTCACGAACCCCCCTGTATTATTGAGGAAATGCCGGAGTGCAATTTTCGGTTGCTCAAGTGGCAATTTCGAAGTTTTCCGCCTTTCAAGCCTAATGAATCTCGGCAGTGTATACTTTCCCTTTTGGATTGATGAAGTACAATAATTTCTAGTCGATAGAATATATTAAGCTGATTGATGATAAGAATTATAGACATCATTTAGATAATGTAGAAGATACGTTTACTCTTGTTGCCTAATCACTTTTCGTAAAATTCTTTGGTGCAAGGGAAGATCAAGGAATATCAGAAAACAGACCACTAATATTTCAAGTAATTAAATTTGTTTTGTTCAAATTATTAAAATAAATATAATTCAAGATGGAAAAAATATTGATAACCTGAAAATTTTCAAATTTAGTTTGTAAAACTTATTTAAAAGTTATCACTTAATTAGAGGTGGGCAATACAGAAGGTTAAATTCTAAATTTTGATATTTCGAATAAAAAACTTTATTGAACCTATAATGTACTTTACTCATCATATTATGGTCCAAAAATGTTTTTCTGATTAAAAAAGTAGCACATACTAACTTGTGCCTTTTTATTTTAGTTTCATAGTTTTTCCTTCAAAATAATATTTTTGTGATTTTCAATCATTCCTTACTCAAGGAAGGTTTTATAAAACTAGAATAATAGTTGCTTTTAGGTCCTACGCTTTTCAAGACTTAATATTATAGAAATACACTAGAATCCTACCATTTAACTTTAGTAGATTGTTTCAATGAGAGAAACGTAAATGTAAAAAGTGGCGTAAAAGAAACTCTTCAAATATGACGTAATTTATGAATGATGATACCTCAAAATGAATCCCACTCAGTCTCTGAACGCGCCAAATGACTTTATAAGCCTCATATCTAGATTACCTTCCTCGCAGATTTTAACATGAGACACTTTAGTGCACATCACGACCCGCCAGTTTGCCTAGCTGTCGCGAGAACAGATAACAGAGAAAGTATTCTCCGAAATTCCAATGACGAGGTTCCCTTGCGCAACACATTATCCCCGCGCAAGGTGTTTCTTGAAAGTCCGCGCGACTCGTTATAACTTATTCCATAAGTGCGCCATTTTCTGCTTCTTTTGAATAGGCGAATTTCGAATAAGGTCTCGCTTGGAGGAGCTCAAATGTTCCTGGAAGAAGGGAATTGTGTTTTTGGTTTGATTTTAGGGTCATTCAATGGAATCGAGAGAAAGGCGGGAAAATTAAAACTGCTTGAAAACTTCATCTGTTATGAAATGGGTGATGGAGTTTACAGCCACCCGAGAAAAAAATGTTACAGTGAGTGGAGGCTCGTCCATAGGATGTCCAGTGAAAAGGAAATAAACCAATCTTTTAAAATAAATGAAAATGTAATAAAAATCGATTCTCATTTTTACCTTATTTAGTATAAGCTTCTAGCATCCCTTCTATTCAAAACGTCAAAAAGAAAAAAATATTAAAATTTTTTCTTCTTCTTTAATGGCACGTGCGACCGAAAAATGGGCAGGCAGAAAAGTAATCGCCGAAAAGAAGAGATCAGGTAAATAAATCATCAGGAAATTCTCTCCTTCGCCGGCCGCTCTCAACTTCCCAATCGTACACTTTGACTGTGCCGCAGCTTGTTCTACTTTGTTCTAGTAGCTTTATTTGCGTGTAATTTTTTCAAACGTTTTCAATACCATGGGTTATTTTTCCTTGATATACCTATTTAGTTTTGTGTTTTTAAGTGGTTTTTAAAAGAAAAAGTATATTTTAAAGAATTTCATTTTTTATCAATTGTTGGAAAAATATTTTCTACAAAATACAATTTGAGGTGACAAACCAGATATTTCAAAAGGATATTTGAATCAAAAAATACAAATGGACCTCAATTTCACCAAATTCAAAGGGGTATATCTGCATATGGGGGAAGATCTTTTTCTAGAAAATCTTTGTAGAGCAAAGCTTGGAACACAAAAAGTCAATTTGCCATTTTTGGTTTTTATTCCCTTTTTTAAACTAGCGATTCAGTTAGCCAAGGGGGACGGGATGGCCTGTTCGGTTTGCTCCTCTGCCTTTCACGCCAGCAGTCTGCGCACTGCTCCGTCGTGAGTTCGATTCTCACCTCGCCCCTGGGTGTATTTTCCTTCTTTGTGCCAGTAAAAATTCTGTTGTGTCTGTCTTACTTGACGAAGGTGTATAAGCGGATCCTTGAGATCAAGCACACATACCGGAAAATATATGTAACCAAAAAACCAAACCAAACCAGTTAGCCAAGCAGTTTCCCCTGCAAAACGTGGTTTTCCTTGGTAGTAGGCAAAATGCAGGGAAACAAACTTTACTGCTATACACGCACTAACAAATTAAAACAATTAACTAAAATTTTTTAAGAAAAGAAAGGTTACCCTGCAGTGGTCCCTTCCCATATTTTAAAATGTAACCACGAAACTACATAATTTGGGTTTAGTTGTGGGCTATTCCATACACGTAATGACCTTAGTAAAATATTTTCATTAATTTATTTTATGTTAAAACAAAAATAATATTTTTATACTTTTTACTAAATTGCTTAACGTTTAATATTTGTAAACTATCATATTTTATCATCATTTACCATAATTACTACTTAATTCCGTCATTGAGCTACAAACGTTTTGGATTGTACAGGTTTTTAAAAAATAAACTAAAAATCTATGATGAAAAACTAAAGGTTTTTTCTCAAGCTAAGTAAACCAGCTTCATATGACCTTATTGTTATTTTCAACTTCTGGTAAGTAAGAAAATTAATATCAATAAAAATAAGTAATGTTCTTGATGTAAGTGCTTCTGGAACCATAAAAATAGTGTTTAATTTTCAAGTTTTTTTTAAGTACTATCTTAATATTAAATTGCTTTTTATATAGTAAGATGTTACCATCTAAGAAGTTCATTTAATTTATTTTTAGAAACATTCAATGTACTACTATATTAAAAATCTTGTTTTAGAGTTCGATGTTTTCATAAAGCACTGGAAGTTAAACATTTTAAATAATAAAATTCAAACACATAGAAATGAGGTCAAAATGTTTTCTCTTTTATTTTTCTGGGATTTCTTTTTAAACCTCGGTAGATTCACTGGGTATTTCATCGTAATTTAAAAATCTTTATTCATACTAATGAGATGGGTTAATAATAAAAACATATTTTTAATTTAATTTTAGGCTTTTAAGGAATCCAGTTTGACTCTTCTTTGGTCATATGAATGAAAATTCCTGTTTTATAAACTGCTACGAAATGAGACCATCTTATGATCTCAATTCCATTCTCGTTTTGTTAATTAAGAAAAAATCTTTATAAATTGAAAAGAGCCGTAAAATTGGTACTTAAAATTGGGGTAACCTCTTTTTAAGTAATGGAAAGCTTCTTCTTGCCCATTGAAACAGTAAAAAAGTATGACATTTATTACTAAATTAAAGTGTTTTTACTTAAATATTTAAAAATGAATATCCCTATTGTTTTTATATGTAATATAGTATATAATTTTCAAGGAAGTATTCTACACATTACAATTTTTTAAACATTATTTGTATAAAGTAAATTTAAAAAACTGTATGTGTGTAAAATTTTTCCTATGTTTTTATACGTAAAGTGTAATTTATACACATTAGATAGAAATTATACGGATAGACTTACCTTCATTCAAAATGTTCCAAAATAGTAAGGGGTGTTTTTTCTCACGTGACTTATAAGAATATATTATTAAAATACTATGAAATTTACCAAAAGCAAATAAAGACAAAGCGCAAGTTAGATGTCCTAGTTAAAGCTATCTTAGAAAGAATTCACGTTAATATTATTTACTAATATATTTGTTTATAGAGTGCTTTGCTTAAGTTAAATACTAAAAAAAATATTCTAAAGTAAAAACAGATTCTACGCATTAAAAACATGAAAATTAGAATGGTCTGGCTTCATTAGAATGGTAATATTCTTAAAGAGATAGTTTAATAAAACTTTAATACTATTTCTATATTGCTTCTTGGAGCAAATATCCTTTTCGCAGATATTGATACTGTTGACCTTAAAAACAACATCTAACTGATTAACTTACACTAAAAGATCCCTTATTGCTTTTATAATTACCCAGGTTATGGGTTAATTATATAACCCCAACTAAAAGAGATCTCTTGCTGAGGTTAACCACTCAGAAAAAAAAATTCAGAGGAGGAAGATCTATAATGAGAAGCGTACGTCTGCGTACAAAAGCGATACAAAAAAAAGAACCAATTTTGTTCCATTCATTCGCACACGAACGCGGGTATCAACAATGGCGCCCCAGTTCCACCACTTAAAAGAATACTTTAATCTAATATCTCCTGATCGACAGTAACGGAGATCGTTACATTTCTTTTCGCGGGTCCTACAACCAGACTGTGACGGAGATTGTTTTCGGTATAACGATGCAACAGCAGGCGTGGGGAATTTTCCCTCGGATTATTTTCTTCGTCCTAATGTTTGTGTGTTTGTGTTCTGGTTGTGTGAGATATTAATTTAACTTGGCGAGATAGGCACGACAGATACGATAGCATCGTTAAGATGCAGTTATATCCAGTTAGAAAAAAAAAACAACTGATTGTTCTTCTTAGGATAAGTCATTGGAGACCAAAATTGAAATGACTATGAGTTTTCTTTTTTTTTTCAATAGGGAGCTATTTTTGTATCAAAATGGTTTCTCCTTTGAAAGATAAATGATCGATTCTATAATTTTGGACCGTTTACAAATCATTTTGATGTGCTTTTTTTTTCATCTTTGACTCCGTTTATTTTGGATAAAAAACTACCACAATTAAAATTTAATTGAAACACTTAGCTAGAGTATTGGGGTGGTATATCAAAATGTTTTTTCTTTTAGGATTTTCAAAAACGGATTTTATTTTTAGTGATGCAAAACTTACACAATATCCATCAATTTATGTCTTGTTACGAAAAGAAAGACCTCTTTTCTCTCTTTAAAGTAAATTTCTGTTTCACTAAACTTAATGTCCGTTTTAGCTGTCAGCTTGTGGGGTGATTACCATTTATCTTATTTCCTTATTATATTCATCTTATTATAAGAAAAATAAGATGCCAGCTTGTGAGGTGATTTCCATGTTCTCAAATATGTTTCTCTTAAGTTTTAATGCATATTTCCTGGTCATAGACTTTGTCAAACAGTTACCTAGACAGGTAGGTGATAAATAGGTCTTTAACACTGAGAGAACAGCGACACTATTTTGCGTCTGACATAAAAGAAAAGTTTATATTTTCTTTCCATTTGTATCATATCTCCCGATTTATCATTAATTGTTCTTGTGTTACTTTTTCATACTTTTAGTGTAAAGTTTTTAACTGTTTTTATGATTCGATTTCGTTTTAAGCTATTGATGTTTTTTCCATTAAAAAAGATAATTTGGAAACGTTGTAGCATAAAAATGAAAATTTTTGTGAGAGTATATTATAATTTTAAAATTGTAACACTCACAACAAAAGTCCCCAACTAAATTAATGTTCTCAATTGGAGAGATTCTATCTGGAAAATCTTTGCTCTTCATGAGCTACAGTACTCTGCAAAAATTTTAGGGGTTTGCAAAACATAGCTATTCCTAAATTTCTATCTTTAATCAATACATAGATCTCGGTGGAATACTCTATATACGAAATTGTGCTAAAATAATAAGTGTTTAACTTACAGCTACACACTTATAGAAGTGCTTAGGTTTTATAACATAGTGTTGCTAAATACTCTTAAATCAGTACTCTCTTTTCATTCACTGACCTGAAGAAAGTTCCTTCTAATTTAAATTTCCACGAAGGAAAAAAGTTATCTCAACCTCTCATACAGTTGAAAAATAATTTGTCTGTTACTTCATTCAGTGTTATTAATAAATGACCTCTCCGTCATACACGTCCCCAAAACATTGCATCTTGTATATAATACATAATTACATCAAAATTTTGATAATATACCGCACGGTTGGAAACAATCTCGAATCACTCTCTGGAAGAACGAAGCCTCGATGAGAGGAATCCTCAGACCGTCCGCATATGAGGCAACTCATCTATTTCACACCATCCCAGAGAGGTGACGCTACGGCACTTCGCAACAATTTTTTTTCTACACTTCTCTCATTGACCTCCCCACCAACGGAAGTGAGGAATTTTTCACACTTGCGACGCTTCGGAATTGTTCTCGGAGTCACATAAACCGCTTTTGTTTGTTTATACCGCGGGTTACGGTTTCATCCATGGTTTCTTCACCACTCTCCGTCGTATCGTATAGGACAGATGAGAGGGTTTCATCAAAGACCGTAAACTGTGACCCGAATGAACGCGAAGAACAAACGGTTGTCGTTATTATTATTCTGGAAGGAGATGGTGTCAGGGCAGGTGGTGCGAAAATAATACCGAGAGGTTTTTTTAAGGAGGGAATGAAGTGATCGTTGAGCACATGGGTGGTTCCTTTCAAAAAAAGGAGCTTTTGTGATGGTTAAGGAGAGATTATTCGTCTCCTTGCACGACAAGATTAACTTTTTATGAAAAAAAAGTCTTTAAAGTGTCATATTTGACGCAATGAGACAGTGATTTTTGGTATTATTGCTTTTTACGAGACAATATTGTCATACAATGGTGAAATTACAGTGACAAAGAGATGGAGCATTATAATAACTACTGTACAAAAAACACTACAGAAAAAATGTTGTTTAATTTTGTAAATAAGATTTTTGAGATAAAGCATTTCTGCAATTTTCTTCTTAATTAACGCATACACACAAAGAGCTCTTTTGCTTTTTACTAAGATATTTTAGATATTCGGAGAAGTTTTAGGATTAGAGATCTTAAGCAACAAGATTCGTTAACAAGATTACTACGTACCTCCTTTTCAAATATTTGTACAATATTTTAGTACCTTTTAAATATTAAAAATAGAACATTAATTGTTGACCAAATAACACCTTTTCATGGGCCAGTTTTTACGATACTTAAAATAAATGGAGAGGAACAATAAGGCTTTAGAACTTTAGATCTACCATTATAGATTTTTAACGTCCTATATTTTACACATGTATTTATTTACAATAAAATAGAACGAGAAAAAATATTTACATCACCTGGGATCGCACTAAGATCCATGTAGGTGAACGAACATGCATAGAAATAATTTACAAATTGGTATAGAAAAAAAATTACTACAACAAAAAAAAAACGTGTTGAGGTTATAAACATAAGTGAACAATACATAAAAAATAATATAGGAACAATATAAATCCAGGAACATCAGTGGCAAACAGGGTGTCTTAAATTACGGGTTTAATATCTGTTAATATCTGTCATAAGGTTAGTGGTAAGGCATAAAAAATTAGAATACTTAATAATATACAATAATTAATACAAAATTTATGAGATATTAGATATTTAAATATTTTATTTACATTAATTTACAGAAATTAGAATATAGAAAGCCCAAAAGGAGATATTGGCCTCTACTACCTCCCCCCGCTCAGTAGCCCTAACAGGGTCGAGGCATAGAGGGTCGAGGGCAGTACTTCGGGGGCCCGCTGTCGTTGAGTGCTCTTTGTTGTGATGCAAAGTAGTTCCAGCTGCTCTCTCTCTCTACGCTTGCAGATCTTGCCTACGACGCTGTAGAGCAGGTGGTCACACTTTCGCTCGCTTAAGAGAACGTGTAATGATCGCCCTTACTTAGCAAGATCCTATTTTTTTACGTAGGTTGAAAACACCATCAAGTTCAAAATACGTAGTTATAACTTAGTTCAATGACGTAGTTTTTAATGGAAAGCTAAGAAAGTCAATGTGATGTTAGCTTGTGAGGAAGGGCCTGGCATTTTCATGCAGCTGGCATTATTTTTCTATGAATGTTTTCCCTTCTTAAAATCAAGATCCTTAAGATTCAGATAAGAAAAAGATCCAATTCACCTAAAAATAGGATGATAACAGTTTCCAAGCAAATCGATTGATATTTATTAGGATAGATA
This sequence comes from Tetragnatha montana, assembly GCA_963680715.1. NCBI lineage: Eukaryota > Metazoa > Arthropoda > Arachnida > Araneae > Tetragnathidae > Tetragnatha > Tetragnatha montana. The sequence continues at coordinate 8,814,709 of OY796685.1, forward strand.
TTTATTTTCCTAAAACAGGCCACTATATATACCTATTTACCTTACTAGTTTTACAGGTTTTGAATATTTTAATTATCATCTATATATTCCAAGAAATCATCGGAAATATTTTCTCTCTTTATTATTATTACCCGATAAAAATATTAAGATTAAAATAAATTTTTTAACCTAAAATAAATAAATAGAAACAAATACTCTTCTTTTAATGTGTTAAGAGCTATCCAGATTCCAGTAATTTCTTTTTTTAATTATTAAAAAAATGGAACTGTTAAGAAATTTTCGGAATTATCGTCTTGTTTTTGCTAACATTTTTACTATCTGAGATATTAAGGGAATTTTTTAACTCGTAAAATACTGCGTTCTATAAGAATTACGTCCTTGAAAAATATATCTCAATTCATTATCTCACAGGGAATAAAATAGCCTGACAAGCGTATATTTTAAGAACATCACAAAGCCTTTCTAAAGCCGAAAGAACAAGCTGGACGCACGGAGCGGTTCTTTTCGCCGTTACGTCGAGTTTTACGATTTCATTGGCTAAGGGCAAATGGCCTTTGATTGGTCGAGAGTTGTTAGCGCAGTCTGTTGAATCGAAGTCGAGTTCCAAACTCGTGCAAAAAAGTTAAGATGGTTGTTTCTCGAGTGTGTCTGCCGCAAACAGCGTTAACAGATTTTTAACTCCCGGTGTCATCGGAGTGCATTGTTATTACCAACAGAGCGTTCTTCTCGTCTGTCTCTTGTGGATTTCGGTTGGATAATTTTTGGCTTCTTTCAAGGTTTACCTCTGGTGTTGGATATAATATTCCTCGAAGAACGTGTTTTTGTGTTTTGACAGTTGAATGGTATTGCGCAATACTTCGGTTAACCCGAGCTAGTTTTGGTGTTAATAACTGAGCTATGGTGTGACAGTTTGGTGATTATCTATCTTCAAAATGAAGTTGGAAAATGGAAGTGTTGTAGTCGAGGATTCTAAAAATGGGGACACCGCGAAATATCGGTAAGTTTTAATTTCTTTTTAATTAAATTCTAAATTTGATTCAATGTTCCTCGAACTCAATTATTAGCTTCTATTTCCTTGATAATACAAATATTTTCAGATGAAAACTAATACAAATATTTTGTTTACTTAAAACTTTCTCGATGTTAATGCTTAAGAGATTTATTTAACGCTCTATGCGACACAATGCTACTGGATAATACTTATTTACCAACATCGAATTTACATTATTTTAGTCATGTTTACTGTTGTACTGTGTACTAATATAACAGACAACCATTTATTATTATGAAGTATTATTAATCCCAAAATTTTGCTATTTTTCTTAAAACTTTTTGTATCAATCAAATTCTTACTTATTAATTTAGTTTGAACAATTAAGATTTCAAGCTAGGAAGAACATTTTGAGTTTTTGTTTTCAAACACAAGCAATCTTTTTAATATCATTCGTAATTTTAAATCAGATCTGTTTGTTTTGCAAATTAATCTATTTGCCGGATCTTCAAATTCAATATTTATAAAATATTTTAAGATTTCACTTTAACTACATTAAAAGGATTTATGGCGATCATAGTCGCACAAAACTTTTTAAAGAATCCAAGTAGGAAGCAAGTCTGAAAATGTTAAGTCCCATTTTCTTAGGGTTCAATTTACCAAGGTTTTGGAGAGGATCCAACGATCCACAATTTAGTTTTGTATGTACAATTCAAAATACTCCACAAAGTTACTATGTAATTTAACCTGTAGGTCTTCCGTTATACTATACTAAAAATTCTGGTCAATTTTAGATGACCTTTGGTCCTCTTTCTCTCATTTACCTCCAAAACGGTATAATGATGAAGTGGATGTGGATATTGAGGGATTGATCCCTCCAAACTGGGAAACCTTTTTTTCTTCTGAATACAGACAAATAAACTCGTATTATTTCCTGAAAATATTGATATTCATTTAAGTTATTTTCTTGTTTGTAGAGACGGGTCATCTGGAAGGAGGCGCATTAAAATTATGAAAAATTAAATGTTATGAATATAAACAGGTCGCAAGGTATAATTGTTCCCAAAGCTTTTTTTTTTGTCTCAGTAATTCAATTATAGCACTTTTTATTCTTTTCTTTAGAATTTCCTAACACTCGACATTTTTCGGAACTGCATTTTTCTACGCGGTTCCCGGGTGAATTCTTCCCACATAATCGTAAACTTGAACTGTTCTCAGTGCTCCAGTTTTCGTTTCATTCTTATCGATGTGCGTTTTGCGCTGATCCTCATCCGAAATTTGCTTGCGTGAGTTTTTTTTTTACTGCGGTACCGAGCAAATAAGATTGTTTATGGAGCCGCGAAATGTTTTTTCCAAAGTAGGAACATTTGGGAATTCTGTTATTTGAGCTTAGTTTGCGAAATTTGTGTGCAGCATTTAAAAGCATTTGTAAAAGTAAATTGCTTATTAAAAGGAAAATGAGATTTTTTTCCATGTTAATGTTTAATCTTTTGTATGGATTTAACTAGCCGCAAATCTGATTTTTTTTTCAGACTCCAATGAAAATGCTAGATATTTCATTACATATTTATTCATCAAGAGCAGAATATAATAATAATGTTTTTAGGCGAACTATAATTTACCATCATTGCAAAACTTTTTGCTCATATTTTTTTTTTCAATTAAAATAAAGATTTTGAGGATGAACTTTTGTCTCTTAAAGATATACCCATGATTTGGAGCTTGTCCAGTTACGTTAAAATTTTCAGAAAACTAAAAAAAGTTATCTTGATTCAGGATAAAATATATTTTCTTTGCGAAATAGTAATCGTTGACTGATTTTATTTCCAAAAACTCTAACCTATCCATTCTTAAATATGCGTTGTTTTTTTCCGCATCTAAGGAGGTCTATTTCGAAAAAAAAAATAAGATCAATCGTAACGATTTGACCACACTACCTATCAACGCATTAGCATGAGCTCTCCATAACTAGTTTAAAATTAAGTGACAAATTTCTCTTCGAAGGATTTCAGGTTACAGGGTTAGTCGTGTCCATGAATATAGGGAAAATAACGCATCGATGCATGTAGTTAACCTTTAATTACTGCGTTATGATGACCCAGACTAATAATACGAGCTGCTTTATTAGAGCGGTCTTTTTCTTCGGCTTGAGAGAAGATCCTTGAGTAAGACCAGATGCGGTAGTTGTGTGGTTTAAAAATATGTAGATCAAAAATGCTGTTTGCCGGATCGCGTCCGATTTCCTGGTCAGAAATTTAATTTTATACTAACTCACCCAAGATTGAATTTGTTCTAGTTAAGATAGTATGATTCTTTAGAAATGTGCGTATTGTGTGCGTATTTTTATAATGAGGATTTAAATATACATAACTTAATTATTCTCTTTTGAGTTTGGTATTGCGTAAATCGTCGACCATTTCGTCAAACTTTAAAACTACCACCAAAATTTAATTTTAATGTTATTCTGAGCTATGTTTCAGTACCTAATTTTTGGTGACTCTTTAAGCATCGTCAAAATGATAAAAGTTCAATGAACGTAGTTTTGAGTAATCGAAGGTTTTCTCTAAGTCTGAGTTGTTCCTATGGAGACGGCACTTTTTAGGTAGCTCTTATGGGCCAATCATTGAGCTTTTGACTTGGGCGATTACCTCACAAGGTAAAGGAATACTGTAGAAGATATTCAAATACATGATTTTCTCAAATTTTGTATATTTGGACTTTTTTTGGGGGGACCAAATTTTTAAGCTATTAGTAAAAATCCTTACATTTTTGGTTACTTTCAAATGAGATTTTTTATGGATTCTAAAGTAATGCATAATTTAATTACTTATCTTTAAATGATTATTTAAATTTTCATTCCCTAAAAATACCTTGGAGTGTCTGAACTTCTTTAAATCTACCGTACTATATCAGTAGAGGTAGAATAAGATCTAGGGTGGGATGTTTAATCCAAATTATAAACTTGAAGAACATTTTGGTTTTTCGTTCAAATGAAAAGTGCATTCCAAAGAATGCGAATTACGTGGAAAACGTCAAAAACGTGTATCAGCAACTCAGTCTCTAAAAGATTATCTTAATTAATAGAGGCTCGGTTTTTTTCAAACCTGTAATGTACGCTAATCTGCTCGGGGCAGTGATAAATATTTTAGCATCACGCGGACTTCCATGTGCCGAAAACTGGTTTTCCAGGCTTTACGGCAAAAAACCCCTTTCCTTTCAAACAGGTACACAATATGTAAACAACTGCTTTAGCAATAGTGGATAAAATTATAATTGGTCAAATGTAAAGTTCTTGTTAAACATCCTCTTCCAACCAACGAGCAGCCGTTACGAAAAGAAAAGATGAAGATGTGAAGAAAAGATGTTACAGCTGGGAAAACGACCTTCAGTTTTACTCGCACTTCCTCCAGGTCTCCCAGATGGCGCTAGCTGTCTTAATTATGTCAATCTGAAATCTGCCGTAACGGAACGGAGATGGAGAAAGCGCGTGTTTTTAAAGAGTTAATTAGACTCGGTCATCAGAAAATAACCGGAAGAATATCCTGCCCGTTCGTTTAAGTATAGAATAGGATAGGCAATCTTTAGATTTGAAAACAACCTTGAAATGTTAGTTTGATTATAGTCTGTGAGACTGTGATTACCATAATTACTAATTGCTACAGCTCATTAAAATTATCATCATATTTACTACTAAACTTATCACGAAAATCAAAAGTTTAGGAACCCTTGTGTTGCTAAACTCTAGCAGTACAAGGGTTCCTAAACTTTTGAATATTGCGACCCACTTTTTATAAACATATTAAATCTAACGCGATCCAAGGGAGGTCTGGGGGTACTCCCCCAGTAATGTTTTGACTATTAAAAACTGGGTTTTCAGTGTTTAAAAACTAGTGTTTTAGTAATATGGGGGTATTATGCAGTTAATTATTTCTTAAGAAAATTACCATAAAAAATACAATTATTGCTCCCCTTTAAATTCGTAATTGGCACCTCACGCTTATAGAAATACTTACCCGTTTATTATATTTTTTTAAATTTTCATATTATATGAATGATAAGCAGCAGATAAAAGTTGCACAAGTTTTCCTTTACTTGTCCTTAACTTTAGACTCCAAGTTTTTTTTCCTTATTGTTCATTTATATTCATTTTACTATCTGGTCTGATAGGTAATGTTTTAGTCTACTTTATATTAAACCAATAATTCTTTTAATATTCGGACTGTTTAGGAGGAGTGAGCGAGTTAATTTTGTACTGATTATTTTTCATTTTATTTTAGAGTGGGGGTGGCTCTAGTTTGTCAATCCTAGAGTTGGTAGGCTTACTGAGTTTTGAACCTTTAAAAAATTGAAACGCTTGCGAATATCATCCTCATGGCAAATTTTATGCAGTCAAAACATTTCTACATTGTTTAAAAAAATAAAAATCCGTCTCGAGACATCCTCATCAACTACTCTGAAAGGGGAAAAATAAATAGTTTGTGCATTTCTATGCCTTAAAACACACATCTTATAAGCCCCGGGACATCTTGTCTTGAGAGAGAAATTCGGAATTAAAAAATCGGGCCGCATGTCGTCTGTGCACGGATAGGGATTCGGGAGCTTAATCTGATTAATGACACGTGTCGGGGCTTCGAAATTCGGAAGGGGGAGGCTAGGGTGGCAGACGGCCAAGAAGCCGCTGACACGGCCGTGTACTTGTAAAAAGGGACAAGGTCACGGTTGGGGGCGGAGGGACTCGACACCGGAGTGGGGCACCGATTTTTCCGCATTTCATCAGAGAAAGTTTTTCCGAGGGAAACGGATTTCAGTGAGAAGTTTGGGAAAACCCTTTCTACGACGTCAATGTGAAGTATTCATTATGAACTCATCCCAGGATGTAACAATTAAGTTAGAATCGTATTGTATGTGGCGTGGACTGAAGAAAGATAGTAACTTCTTAAACGGGGAGTAGTTCAACAGAATATCGATCTGTGAGTGAACTTTTTTTTATCTATAGTTGACCAAAAATTTGCTTATGTCTGAACCTCAAAGTTCTTGTATCCTTTTTTTCGTAGTTGCACCCCTCTCTTTTAGTTTTTTATATGCAAAATAAAAAGCATTATTTATGAAAAGTAGGACGTCTGTTATTATTTTTCTGCGTCTGTTGATGTATGGTAAGAAAAAGAAACAACTATTAAGTGGGTGCTAGTCTTAAGAAATAGAGCTGGTCTTGTAATACTAACTGCTTGGATGTTTTAGAATGCTGGGCTATTCGAAGTATATATTATTGAAAACGGGTAAATTCACGCTTTCAGTGTAAGACATAGGACCCTTTCATGTTTAGCTATTAAACATAGAAGATGTTTTAAAAAATAAATCTAGCAAAGAAGTTAAGAGTTTTATACAAAATTGAAATTTTATTGATCAAAGGAGCCTTCTTAACATCTTAAAACTCATTTTTATCGTGATTAGAGAGAAAATTTCACTCGAACTTTTTCATGGTCAATGACCCTTGGTCACCGACAGGTTCATTCGGCCATATTAGAATTTACTGCTGTCGAAAGCGCAGACAGCACTTAATAAACCTACGCAGTTCTTTAGTTTCGTCACTCTCCTTTCTAAGTGGCTGCTGTCGGGGAAATTAAACGACCCGTTTCGAAATTTTGTGGACAAATGGGTTCGACCTTTTCTTCGAAAAAGATTGGTTTTAGTAGCTAGAGTCCGCAAACTTTCTGATGTGATGGAAATCGAAGTTCCGAATTTTTTGAAGCATGAACTTTTCCAGACTATATTTGATATACACCTATGATGAATAGTTTCTGCAATCCTGTTTCTTATTGCTTAATTTTTTTGATGAAATTATTTCGAGATGGCTAATATAAAACAACCTGATAAAATAAATTAGTACCCTCTAAGAATTAAAAATTTTAACTCCTAATCTTTGGCGACTGCATGAAAAATTATGTTATCTTCCTTGATTTTGATGTAAGTGTCAAAAGTTTTTTTTAACCAACTCGAAAATGGAAATATAAACACCAAAATAATTACTGGGAAGGAACAAAATAGAGGTGAAAGAAGTAATGGAAATCATCAGTGATTTTGTCAAAATCGCACTAAATTAAGGTTAAATACAGTTGTTGGTCACAAATTGAGATTATAGAGTTAATTTGAGGAGGAATATAAGGGTTATTTGTTTTGAAAGAGATTTTATTTGTTGGGACCGGAGATTCTTAAATTATATATTTGGAAAATTTCGCTTTAAAGAGGAAAAAAAATATATTCCCAATCTATTATACACTGATGTGCTATTGTGCTGTACCACCATAAAAACGCTATTGTGTTCGCCTTCGTATTTCTAAGTTTATATCCCGTAATATGTATTTCAAATTCGTTCAGCGATTTCTCTTTCACTGGCGAACCGTCCACGAACCTTTCAAAAAAAAAAAAAGACCGAGGAAAAGGGAGATAAATATATATCGTCTGAATAATTCAAACAGAAATCAACAAAAGAAGAAACCCTGAAATGTTTTTTTTTTTCCAGAACTGGTTGGCCAGTGTTCTCGAATCGCGCAATGTCGGTCAAAACCCGAAAGTTGGCATTCCGACCGGGGAGGCTCCAGTTGGCAGAGCGGGGCCGTTCATCGGAACGATAGATTGCTAATGAAATGATGGGCCTGTTTAGAAAGGGATTCCAAAAGGGTAGGCTTTGGATGGATGGTGAATTGAGGGCTGTTTAAGAGAAAATATAGATTCGTTGGAAGTACTACTACGTGTTGTTGGTTGGTTGATTAATTGGGATCTGGTTTAGAGTGCTTTTCAGGTGTCAAGAACTGGAAAACTTGAACGCTAGTGTATGTTTTGTTGTTTGAACAGGGGATGCAGGGAAGGAAGGGAGAGAAGTTTCAGGTTCCTCGAAGACTTGAAAAATTCGCAAGTCCATGCCTTGTTCGATTCACTAAATGACCACACCATAGCTAACTAATTTTATAGCCATTCAGCACGACTATTTTCGACCTACAAGATATTTTCACTCTGTTTATTTAATCTTCTCTATTTATAATGAAAGTTAAATATTATAATTCATGATCTACTATACCAATAAAAGATAAGTAAACGTGGGAGCATTTAGTGGGGATCCATCTCATGCCTTATTACCCGTAGGTAGTAATAATTTTATTTAAGTTCGATTCAATGATTTTTGAGCGATTGCTTTACCTCCTCTCTTTTTGTTGCCTTTTAGTCTAAAATGGTTTGGAAATTCTGAATATTGGTTAATGAAGGTATATTACAACGGAATATAAATTTAGTAGAATATTACGCATTAAATAATAAATCTCCATCTTAAAAAGTCTGGTATTGGCAATATTGTGATGTTTTTTTGGAGATAGTTTTGTGGCGATTTAGTGAACCCAGAAAGGAAATAAATTTGAGGTGAAAACTTTTACCATGTGTGGTATGACATTTAACATTGCAGGCAACACTTTTTTCAGTTTTTAATTGTTGAAATGTGTACTTCATAAAAATTATGAACAGAAAACTATGACAGACAAGTCACTGTACCGAAATTAATTTTTACTTGTTTGCAAATTTTATTTCTATTTTATAAATTTAAAGTCATTGAGTTGATGGTTTAAACTCGGTTAAAGTTCAATAACCTCAGCGATTATCGATGCGAGAAATTGATTTGGACTGTTATTAACTTGTAAAATGTCCAGAAAGTCTGAAAATTGAGTAAAATTTCAAAACCATTCTGTGCAATCATTTATCAAAATTTAACTATAATAACGAACATCTCTTTAAACTCGAATAATAACCGAAAACCCTTCACAAATTTGCAGACACGCTAATGTTGTTTCTCTTGAAGCTGTTACAATGGGAGTATTGCGGCAATGATGCTATTTCCGAGTCGTCTTGTGTTAAGCGCTTGACTGAGCTTTTGGGCTGAGTGGTGTTTAAAGTCGCGGACGAAAGGAATCAGAGTCGTCAGTTAATTTTGTGATTATTCAAACTGTTGTTTCAAAACGGGTCGTTTCTGGCATTTTGAGGTAGTTTAGCTCATCCGGCTTTTAACTGTGACGTGTACTTTTAAAATGTTTTCTTTTTCTATGTTTTGAATTTATAAAATTGAATTGATTTTTTTTATAAAAAAATTAAGGTAATTTTTCAGTTCATGTTCTTTTGGTGTGATAGTTGGGAAATTGTTTTTTAGCTAATGATTTATTTCATCAGGGTTGGCAAGTTTTTTTTTCCAAAGTAGAAATAACCATCCGGAAATATTAAGTTTCTTCCAATGGAAGAAAGAAACTGGAAGAAAACTTTTTACCACGTTTGATCCCTGTAAAGTAGTATATATATGCCATCAACCCTAATAACTCTCTTAAAATCAAATTTACTGATAACAGTAATTTAATTTTTAATTAATCATTAAAATAAATTATCTTTTTAAATTTAATTTTAGTATGATTTAATTAGAATTATAAATCAATTTTAAAAATTTGTAGCACTTGTTGTTTTTTCCCAATTTTTCCAGTTTTTTACACTGTCCTTGAAAAACCCCTCTCTGCATTATATTAACGAAAAATTTTGAATTTCATTTCGAAATCCAGATTTATCTCCCATCTAAGAACGGTATGTTTTCTCATTTCTTACTGTCTCCCGTTTATTTTGAAGTCTAAGAATTTTTATCTTGACGGCACCAAATTGCAGTTTCTTTTTACCCCGTGCTTTAACTCTGAGAATATTTCTATTTTGGATTTTTTTTCTCCATTTTTAACCTCTAAGATTTTTTCGTAGACCACAATAAGAAAATTATTTCATTCATAATATTAGTTTATATTAATAGGTCGTGCGGAAACTATTTATCCAAACCCTACCAAATCATTCAATTTTAAATCATGCAGAGACCAAAAAAGGAATTCGGAATGTACAAATATTAATTGCATATTTACTTTAAAAAGAAGTGTTCGAAAAGTATCTTATTATAACTGTATTTTTTATTAATACTACTTTGAATTTTCCTTTTTAAGTCGTGCAGTTATGTCTTCTGTAGGAATATCATTACTGGACACTACTTCATTGTTTCAAGTTGTGTACATTCAATTCATGATCTTATCAGAAAATATAAATGTAGTTGTTCATAGCTATTTACCATTCACTCATGCTTAAAATTAGCCTTTATAACCAAAGCATGTTTTGTCATTCAAACCTTACCTACTTATTTCATTTCCTTATGTTGTCGATTATGTCTTAAAACGTTTTTTTTTTCTATGTTTCAAGGACGACATAATGTCTTTTAAAAAGTCGGAATTAAATATATTTGAGGATTTTCAATTTTCCTAGTAATTTCTTAGCTGTTTTGTATGTTTTTTTCTACCACGTTTAATTTTTTTTAGTTTATTTTCACTTTTCCCTTCTCGGTGTATTAGAGGAAATGGAAGTACTTAGAGTTGTTAGAAATTATGCATTTATTTATTTTCTTATATTTTAAAATTAAGATTTTTAAAAAATCAAAAAAAGCTTAAAACGTCTATTAATTTCTCACAATTACAGTACACTATTTCTTTACTAATAATTTATGTTTGATATGCTTTTTACCACAAGTCTAAAAGACAGCTTTTTTTACATGTTTCATTCTCAATCTAATCGATCTTGTTTGGAACACTGGTCGCCTTGTAAAATAGTTATCTCAAATTGCCAAAACCTCACATCCAACTGTCTGGATTCCAAGTCAGAAACAAAGTAAATGAGTTGATAAATATTAACGTCGAGGAGACGCAATGCTTTGAAATTTCATTACCTCAAAGAATACTTCCTCAGAACAAAAGAAATAAGGAATTTCTTTTTATCTTCCCCCCAAAACTAATTAACAAAAAACCCGAAACTCCAGAGGAAAACTAACTAAGCCCTAACCTTCCTCCACTACTGAGAAAAGCAATTCATGTTTTTATCATATAACAAAATCTAATTCCGGGCCCTCCAAGTCCTTCCTAGCCACATCATTGAGTACCAAAAGGCCGAAAACGTCATCCCTTTCTTCGCGAGGAGGCGTCTCAATCTAATAGCAAACGGCATATTACGCCCGCACTCCCATGTCAAACGGCATCTCTCATCCTTTCTTTCTCTGGCGTGATTATCCCGGCTTCCTGTTCTTTTGATGAGTCTTCCGCGTCTTATAATACAGAAAAAAGGATGGATCTCCTGGTAGGCTTTTGTTGTGTTTTCTGTGTCTGAGGGTTTTGCTAAAAACGTACCGCCTTGGCGTGCGATGAAGACACCCGTTTTTTTATTTTAGATGCGATCATTGTTTCTTTTATTATGGGAGATTTGCATTGAAGTTTGTTGATGGTTAGAAGGAGATGCGGATTTAATTGCTGGTTATCATGATCGCAGAATGAATGATGCGTGTGTTTAAGGTTAAGAAAGTGCCTTATTCCTGCTTTTGTTCATAGATGAACCTCCAGCCATAAAACCTGCATCGTGTCTGATTTCTCTCTTGTGTAAGAGGTACTTACTTTTTCGAATAATGAAGGATACTAAATCGTATAAGAAACAGGTTTTAAGTTTATGGTCTGCTAAAAAACCATCCCTGTAATTAGTCTCAATAATCCAAAGCTGTCGCTGGGTTTTAATAATTCTAGCTTAATATTTTTGTCGGTAAAAATTAACTGAATATACTATGTTTAATTAATTACGCTGATTTGATTTCATGATCTCATAGAAATGAAGTTTGAGGACATTAAATATAAATTATACTCTCGATATTACAAAGTCGAAAGAACGAGTAAAAAATTTTTCGAGATAAGGAGTTTTCGGCATTACAAGTTAAATTAGTTAGAGGATTACCTATAACGTCCAGGGGAAAAATATTTTCCCGAAAAATAAAGGTTTTCGATATAACGAAGTTAGTCTTATCGAGAATATAATCTGTAACATGTTGTACAAATTCAAGATTATGTTTAACTTCTGCTTAATTCATTCACAGTAAGTAAACACCTATTAGTATTTTTTTTTGTTAATTTTTTAATATTCATGCATTAATATGAGTGCTTAGTGGCTCAACCATGTTCTACTTTATAAAAATTTATAGGGAAATATATAAGCTGTTTTATTATTATTACTAGCTATGACAAACGTGTATAAAACATATATCCATTCTGAAATTTGGTCATAAAAAAGCAAAGTTCTTATCTATAGTTGTTCTTAAAAAACAAATCTAGAGATAGAATAGATTTAAATTTTTATTCGTCTTTATCCAGACTACCACCAACAATACTTGTTCCGGGAAAATCAGATTTAGAAAGGCACTGTAGAGTTTATTTCTTATCACGGTCCAAACCTATAGGGTCGTCCGATATCTTTTATATTCCTGTCTCAAAAGAAAATTTCCGTAATCTATTTTCCGGTAGTACCTCCACCGGACAGTCCCATTTTGATATCGGCCTTTTTCTTATGGCCCCACTATTCGAGATCGAAAAAAGCTCCATGCAATTGGTATTCGATGCGGAGGTGACTTTTTCCTTTACCCCTTGATGCCCGCCGTCTGACCATCTGGGTTCTCCAAGTCTTTCTACCAAATGGGGCTCAGCCAGCTCTGAAATTCCAGATGGGTACTGCCCCGGAAAGATGTTCCTTGATCCCTCCTGGGATTCGATTTATGCCTCCAGGTTTTGTTGATGTGGAAAAAAAAGTTTTTGATTACTTTGTGAATTTTCATGGCTAATTCCGCCTGTGGTGATTGTCTTTTGATGCTGGCTCTGTTTTTTTTTCTCTTTCCTGGATTTGCGGGCTCATGGGGTGTGGAGGGACATTTTCAGGGCTTATTTTTATTGTTTCTTTTCGTTCGTTTGGTCGGCTTGTTGTTTTTATTGTCGGCTGCTGAAGTAAGTCTGTCTTGTGGGGATTAGAGTTTGGATAAGATTCTGTCGGGGGCGTTCTAAGATTCTTTTCCAGTTTGACAGCGCCATGAAATTGTTTGTCCAGGGCTTTTATTCTGTAGAACTTAGTTACCGGAACAAAAACTAGTTGGTAATTTATTAGTCATTAAATACAATTATGCTTTTAATTAGGTAAGTCAAGTGAAGATTTATTTGTTTTCTATGCATGTATTGCTCTAAATAACCGCTTAAAATGTTTGCCATTTGTTTAAGATATGCAGAATGCATTAATTTGACCATTTGCATCAGAAATAGTATGCTCAAATCGTTATTAAAGATAAATACCATAAGGAAAGATAAACCTATAACTTAATTAAATACCTTTACATATGCGTAAAGCAGTTTAATATGCTAAAACTCTCGTAATGGTTAATGGTTTCAATTTGATTTTCAAAGTAAATATTATTTTTTTAGAGCTTGGATATATTTTGACCTTGCCCCATATAACCAAAGTGATTAATTCAACCAAATTAGTTTTGAAGGTGTTGATTAATATTGTAAGCTTGATAATTAACCAAATATTACACGGAAACAAGCCTAAGTACGTTGAAAATTTATGCAAGCGCATGAAGAAGCAGTTATTAACTAATGTAAATATTGAAAATAAATTATGATTCTATGAAGATTTAATTCTTCGTAAACTAATTCGACCGAGTTGAAAACTGATTTGTTGAAAATCAATTGTATTAGTCGAGATTTGTAGAAGTGAGAGAATGACCCCTACCAAATAAAACTTAAACTTGAGAGTTCGAAACGGAATCGCCTGGAACTTGGGGATTTTTTCGGATTATGAAAAATTTTTAAGTTAAAAAATTACTGTGAAAATAAAACTGATTATGGTCTAGTTGGCGGTGGACAAGTTTCCATAGCTCTGCCCCGTTTAAAATGTTTATAAAAAATTTTGAAACTCACACATGAATAAAAAATGTAAACATAGCTTTTACTGAAATTTCATTCCCAAGCTTCCCAGTTTTCAACAGTTGGAAAAATTACGGAAGGTTAGAAAAATGTTGGTTTGGGGTAACTGAGTGTTCTCTTTACGTATTTGTGGATATTTTTTTCAAAAGAAATGTTAGGCTTACGTATAGGTTGCGGTTCCTCGCATCCTCAGGCTCTCTTCCCCATCCATTTCCCACGCAGGGAAAGCCTCCCGTGCGAGTTAACACCCTCTTCTGCAAGAAGGGATTTAAATCCTCTCTCGTTTCCATTTCGCACATGTACCTCCTCATAATCTGGCACAGGATCAGAGGCGAGCAGTTTGCCGAACTTTTTACCGAACTCGCTAATGGATTCTTTGACCCAACATGCGAAAAATGCAAAGAAATCTTTGCACTTTTTTGGAGGAGGTGCCGTACTCATTGCTCCTGATGTGCTTTCGCTCGCACTTTCCGATTTATTAGCTGCCTTGAGTTGCCCTTGGGCTTGCGTGTGCCCATTCGGGTTTCTTTTTTTTTTATTCTCGTAGGAGTGGATACGCCGGTTTTTTGTTCTTTTCTGATGGCTGAGATTTATTTACTGGAGCTGAAGGAGGAGTGAACGAACTCTAATTTTTCGTGTGTGTCGTTTACGGTTTCCTTTGCGCGTAATCCAATTTGAATGGGGGTGATGGAAATCCTGATGCGTCGTCGTGAGCGTTGTTTTTGCGACTGTCGGCCAGTTGGGCGGGGTGATGCTTTTTCTTGTGTGTTAACTGGAGTATCGTTTGAGGCAGTGTTTTCTATGTGTCGCTGTAATGCTTTCCAGGTTAAATGTACGCATGCAATATCGCTAATTTCAAGAGGAAAAATTTGGAAAAGAGCTTATTTTGTATTTGTTGTTATTTTTGAGCTTAATTCTCTTCTAATATTCGTTATGCTTTCACTGTATGGATACAAATAAGGAAATTCTCCAACTTACTGCTAATTGTACCAATGTAAGTAACTTTTTTCTTTGAAACGCGGCTCTTTTTGTTGGCTTTCATTGCTTTATAATTCATAACGACATTTTTGAGTAATGAAATTATCTATCATTATATTTAATTTTTTGAATTGATTTTTATTGCTTTGTAAATCATTCATTCATTTACGACCCTATTTTGAAGGTTTAAAACGCATTTTTATTAAAAATGAGGCATTCAATTTCAAAGCACTGATATTTTGTAAATAAAAGACGACAGCTCGAATATATAGCTCGGCGAATGACATCTGCAACTGAAAAACTGCTTTTCTGAAATATTTCTTACCTAGAACACCCTAATTTAGTTTTATTCGTAACATAAATTTCAATATTTCCCCTTTTTTGTTATTAGTTTATTTTTTTGAAAATATGGGATTTTGTAATCGGATGAATCCTTCTGAATAATTTTGTAGTTTTATTCGACCAATCGAAATTTTTTTAACCAAATTAATGTTGAATCGATTCTCCTATTGCGAACCATTTTAAAAATATGGCTAGAAACTGAGCGAAAAATTTAACTGCGAATCATGAGCATTAACTTAATTAAAAATATCCAGATACAATTGTTACTTTACTTAGAATTGTTTTTAAGAGTCATATTTTTATATCTCCTTAATTTTCATGGTTATATCCTTCAGACATTAAGAAAGGAGAATCTTTTTAATGAATTCTCCTCTCGTCTTGAACCGGTATCTTGGAATCGTTTAAAGATGTTAACGAGATTCATTATTTCGATTGCTCTTCAATGGACGAGTGCTGCTCCCTTCCCTAATTGGAGTCATTGATTGCTTTAATATTCTCAGGATCAAATACCTGAAGGTCATTGGTTGTTGCTTTCATTGAAGGAAGGTGTTAACGAGTAGTGTTGATGCTCTTATGTATTATCTATGGAGACGTGATGATTTTTTTCTTTATCTTTAGATTATCTGATAAAAAGCTTTTCTTTTCCGCCATGAGCTGTTTCTGAAACGACACTTGCGGATTAATGAAGGGGTGATAATTAAAACTTTCCATTCATTTTTGGCCTTTTTATTTGATGAATACTGGAATGGGAAAACGTTACTTTTATTGGGGCTGATAAAAATTGGTTTAATTAAAATTAATGTGCTGTTGTTTTCAAATATGTCAAGCAGCCATTTAAGATTTATTAAGAAATCCCTACCTTGAGTACCTTTTACCGATCTTTCTATATCCCCTCATGAACCATAAAAGCATTTAATACAATAAATATCCTCTTCATGTTTAATGAGACTTCTCTTGATTTTTGCATGATTTATGAAGTTAATAGAAATTTTAAAGGTTTTAACATATAACCGAATTCGAATTCGGTTATTAAAAATCGAATTCGAAATATGTCGAAACGACAAACAAAGGTTTTAATAAAAGAAGGAAAACAACGTTCGCTTTTGCACATTTAATTAAAATAAGATTTAAAAAATCTAAAAACAGACATGTTTCGAGGATAACATGGATGCTCTTCGTCAGTGTGACGATGTGAATGAAAAGCAAACGTTCTTTTTCTTCTTTTATTACTTAGTTTGCACAGCTTGCCCTCTATACTTCAAAGGTTTTAATGTATGTGTTTTAATCAGTAGTCATTTGAACATATATATTGATTTTTTAAGAAAAACGTTTTCTAAACACTTTAGGTAGTCAAATTTTATTCACTTTTTGTAATTTAGTATTTAGTTTTTTTTTTTGTATTTGTTGTGTATTTTTACACATTCTTATTGCATGATGATTGCAAAGATTACTGAAAATATGGGCATATCTTAAAACCTAGCTAAAGAAAGGGGATGGTTGTTTCAAAATTGCCAAAAATGAACTTATATAGTGTCGTAAATATAGATGTTTCATCCTTGAATTTACGCTTTCACTGACTTTATTTTTCCAAGTCGTAGTTTTAAAGTTTCAAGCGTAAAAAAAGAAATATTCCGGCATTTGAAGAATATTTGTCTAAGAATCTAACCTTGATGTTTAACACATTGAGTCTTTTACAGCATACTTATCTTCGAAACGATACCATATCTCTTGTTTGTTCCCAAAATGACATCTTGATATAAATATGGCACAAACCATAAATTCCAAACTGTCTTGCGTCTGATTCTTTTTGCAAGGATATGTCAATTCAACATTTTAGAAGTTTCCCAGACAGTTCGTTTTTATCGTGGGATTTATCAGTCGGAGGCTGGCGTTTCTTCTATTATTTCAATGCTTTCGTTCCAGTAGAGAAAGTGGAAATGATTTGTTGTAAAAAAAAACAAAGAAATGTTAAGTTTTACCCCAACTGAACATATTCAACATCGAAGGGTCTGTCGTAAGTTTGAATGAAATATAGAGGTATTCAAGATTCATGTACTTGCACAATTTACAGTCCTTTCTTTTCGGATTTATTGAAAGAAGAAAAGATATCACAAAAATGGAATAAAGCTAATGTTATAAAATGTTGTGTGATATCATACGATAAGAAGATGATGGAACAAGATGACTTGATAACATAATAATGTGACTTAAGAAATATTGGTTGTCTAAACAGGCTTGGATCCAAGGGGGACACTCAGGACAGTGCCCCCCCTTGGACTCAAAAAGGTTCTCAAAATGAGTTAAAACCCTATATTTTTAAGGGTGAAATTTCAAAAAAAAAATTTCTTTTTTGGCGGGGGGGGGGGCTCTATACCCCCAGCGGTACCACAAGGGAATCTTGAGTGATACTTTTTAGAAAATCCCCAACATTTTGTGTTTAAAAACTTTTGTGTCTCTAAAACTTCCCACCTTGGAGCTGTGCTGAATCCACGCCTGGTGTCAATAGATTATAAAATAGATAAAGATGGTTTATTTCCTAGGGGTGCCAAATGTTGACCATTGTACTAGAATTATCACAATACCCATTCTAAGAGCGTATGAAGTTTGCAAAACTCAGGTATAAAGCATCCATCAATGGAAGAAGGCTGTTAAAGCATTGCAAGTTTAATAACGCCTTTTAATTTCTTTCTAGTATCATTATCTGGAAACAATGCAATCTCACTGAAAGAATCGTAGCGAAAAGAGTCAGGTCAACAACATTTAGTTACCCCACCGACTCTTTCTTAACCCCAAGTTGAGCTTCTGGATCGGTTTCGGAGTCCGACCGACGGATTTCAAGACGTTCCGAATGGGGAGACTGGAGCCTAATCAAGATCCCCGACCACGATCGGATTAGAATGGTGCTCAAATGGAGGAACTAATCGAGTATATAGAGAGTGTTCTGCGTAATTATCAGCCAATGACAGTCAAAAGCTCTGGAGTGATGAGCATGTACTAAGTGGATTAGGCTTGACACGGGGATTCGAACAGGAATATTATGGTATAGAGGTCGGCAGAGAGTGGGCTTTATTGGTGACCAACTGCTTTGGTTTGATTTGCGTTGTTTTAGTACGAACCTTGTGAAGTAAATATGGTAAATAAATATTTTAAACCTATCTCTTCAAGTATATGCATGAATTATTTGGTAGTTTTAAACAATGCCCTGCTTATATGGGGAGAGAAAAGTTGAATTTCAGTATGTGAAACTAAGAATTGAATACTTTCAGTTATGATGTTGATATAGTCTGATGGCCACCACGGGGAAAAACTTTTAATGTCGTACAATATTGTGGTGGTTGTTAAAGAAACTTATTTTTCCACACAATTTTAGGGGTGATGAGGATTCATAAGCGATAAACAACATTTTTTATGCCAAATCTGTGTGGCTATCTTTTAGCTTTGTTCTCTTTTCAAACTTTTCTTTTTCTTTCAAAGTTTTTCTCGTGGTGGTCAGACTATACCTAGTACTGAGGAATAAATTCAATATTGAGGAATTTGTATTTTTAATTATGTGTTGCACAAATTACTAATTAGTACTTATATTACGCACATCTTATATAAATAAAATCAAATAGTATACATACATGCTCTTAACAGTAATGTATTTAAATAAATAAATAAATATAATATTTTTCTTTTCAATTTTCATTTAGTGAAAAGGCCTTACCTGCTCGCGCTAAAATTATTCTTTAACTACAAATACTTATATACACCAAAACCAGCAGTGTGCACTTGAACCTGAAACGAAATTCCTTAAGTGGTCAGGCAATATGACTTGTAAGAGCCCAAGTGTTCTTTCGCCTCAAGAGCGTCGGACTTTTTCAAATTGGCACTCCGTTGACCATTGAACGAGTGGGCGTTCTGTACCATCACCATCATAACACTCATCTCATTTGTTCCCCGTGTCGATGTAGTAGAAGGAACGAAGATAAAAATTTTTCAGGTCCTATAATAAAAGAAAGTGAACACTTGAACGCGGCGGGTGACAAATAATGTCAAGGATTTTAGGACACATACAATGTGATAGCCTCCTCAGGCGGAGATGGAGAAGAAAAACCGTGTCCTGGCTTGCCTCCAAGAGGAAAAAGTCCTCCTCCTCCCCCTTTTTGATGTTGAGGGGTAGATGATTTTTGATGGGGGTGAAAATGCGCAAAAAAATATTCCTTGCTATTGGGGATGGGTGATAGTTGATGTAATACTTCTGAGTTTTTTACTGGAATGAATGAGTTAGTGATAGTTTTGAGAGATCGGTTGAATCATCGTATTGATAGTTTAGGACTTCAACTATTAATTTTCTTCTGAAATTGCATTTTTAAGAATATTACGAAAATTTTCAAGTATTTTTTTTCATAAAGCTCTTAATTGCATTAAATAATTCGTCTCATCTCTTTGTGCCCATAGCGAAAAGCTTAATATCGCTTTTAAAACTGGCAGACAGTAGGCAGACTTTTCTGCAATGAACCGTCTGGTGTTAAAGCCTTTAAAATAATTGTGCAAGGAGGAACTTCAATAAACAGTTTAAAGATGCTACTGATAAATACGATTGTTTTCGACTTTTCTACTGGAAATAAATGCAAATAGTTTTAACCTTTTCATCATTAAAAGTTAAAGAACAATATAAAGTTTATTTTTATTAAGCTACTTTTATTAGGATTTTATTTTTTATACGTCTAGTGCTTTTAAAATGTCATACTTAAGGAATTTTACATACTCTAGGGGGGGGTACTTGTTGATATACTTGATCCCCTTTTTTAGTCTTTAATGTTTACTTTGGAAACAACGAAAATATTTTTTCAGGTATTATGAAAGACTTGTCTTTCACTGTAGTTTTCCTTTAATTAAAAAAAATAGTATTGGTATGAATGTTTTTCAACTAAAAAAGGCTAAGTCTCTCCAACTGTAAGAAAATTTGATTCTTGAACAAATCATTAAAAATATTCAAATTAAGTAGTAGAAATCAAATTTATTTACGACTAAATGAAATAACTATATTTTTAACAATTTTCACTTTTATTGCTTAAAATTTAAGTTTCGTTTCTTTTTTTTTTCATGCAGTTTGCGATCTTGTATCTCTTCAAATTGTCTTTTTATGGATGTGCTTGTTAAAATCAAATAACCTCACATTACCCATGAAATAAACATCTTAATATTAACAAGGGATATGAAAATAATAATAAAATTTTTAGTACGTGTAAGGCCTTTTTACGCAAAATTTAAGCGCGGCGTGTAAAGCCTTTTAAAAAATTCTTTACGTGCATTGAAGTATTAAGTACAATTGTACCTAAAAGAAACATTTGAACCATAACCCCACAAATACTATTAACTGTTTGGTACTTAATAATAACCTATTGATACCCAAGAGTTCTCCATTCCGAACAAAGTATCTAAAAAAAAATTGTGCATGCCCGTCGTTACTCGTATTGCATTTTCCCCGCCAACACTTTGCTCCTGTAAAACCGTTTTTCTTCCTTTACACCGAAGCATCGTTAAGCAGGTCCTTTCAGGACCAGGAAGCGAACTTCCGCGAATCTGATCGTCGCGTCAGACAACTCTCCCCACTTTCACAGTCATTGTTATTTCGGATGCCACCCACACCTCAACTCGGCCTTGGCAAGGAAAAATTCTTTTTCGAAGCGAATATTTATTTATCAAGCCGGGCCGTGTCCACTCATGCATCTTAAGAAGGTGGGCGCAGATGGCACGTTCTTCCCGCCGTCTCAGGCTGCTTTTTATTCGATTCCATCGAATTCTTTTCGTTGTGGCGTAATCGGTGATGCAATAATTCTCTTGTCTCCCATTCAAGTTGGAAATTTCGGTGCTATGCTTTTAATAAACGGTGGAAGAACTTGATGATTAATGGTTTCCTTTCGGGCGGGCTTAGCGTTGCACTGTTTTCTCAAGATGTCTTAACCCTTTTATACACAGAATTTCTTATCAATGTGAGGTTGTTTATTAGTTCCTTGTCGGTGTCGCTAGTATAGGTATAGAAAATGTTATGGTTCTTAATTTAAAGGTATTTTATGTGGCCTTTCAAAGAAAAAAATAGTGTGAAGAAATGCATACATGGAAAATCTCTAGAGAAAGCGCAGATTTCTTAGTCTTGTACAAAGTGTATTTACTTATAATATTCAGTGTTCTATCCATATTTTTATATAAATTCCTTTGTTTAATTTAAGGTATTTTGCGTAATTACGTAGGCGTAGTAATGGATTAAATTTCCTATTTATAATCACGATGAATATCAGAAAAGGCAAATTTATTTATGTCATTTAATGAGAATGATTTTGATTTCAACAATACAGAATAAGCCGTGTATCTATTTTGTGACCATGTTGAGTACGCACGTAAAGTGTTCTGTGAATATTTTGGAAAGAATAGGGGTCACACAAACTCATGATGTATTTTGTTTTGCTATTTCGAGCAATAAATAACTTTACATTACTTAAAAACTTTTTTTTGTTGATTAAGTATTTTGGCAACGTAAGTTAAGAAAACTTAATTTCTTCTGTCAAATTCCCCATTGTCAACTATTAAAGAACAAGAACTATCTAAGACAATGACTAAGCACTGCTCTCGATAGATTTCACCGAAGGGTCCTTAAACTGCAGACAAGAATCCCGGAATTTCCCGTTTTCTGTGAAATATACGAATCCCGTTCCAGGACTCCTTCTCATTCCCTTTTGTTTCGTATACACGGCGGCACTAAAGGACGATGGCCATAAATCCAGCACGTTTCCCGTGGCTGTAAGTCAAGATTTAAAGCGTATTTTCTGTTCACAGTGTCATGTTATTGGACAGTGGCATGTATTGCATTCTTTTCAGGGATCTAAAATCTCTCTTTATGTCGCCGACAGCGACTCTATTCGGCGATTTTTTTTCTTTCCCCTTTTATTGAGAGATATTGATTTTTTTTTTCGGAGTCATTGCTTTCTTGCTGTGCATGACCTTTCAAATATATTTCTGGTCACGTTCAAGATTCGGAAAAGTGGTTGAGATGCCGTCTTGTTTTGACCAAATGGCGGCTGTCAGTTTGGATGGACTTGGGATTATTTTATTCGCCTTTTGTGGTGAAGACGTCATTTTGGTTGAATAGAAGTTCTGATGACATCTTCCGAAGAAGTTCTTTAAGCACGTGGTTGTTTTAGTTATGCTCATATTTTTTCAGTTATATGTTCCTTGTTTCATTTTGATAATGTGGTTTATTGGATCCATGGCGTATTGGATTGATTTTATCACAATATATTTTGAATAAGTAGTAATCTTTGAATAGTTTTTGATATTTATTAGTATTTTTAAACTTAAATATTTCACCTTAAGCAACCTTTCTAATAATCGTATACATTTTGAATCCATTTGGTCTTGCACACAAACCATGGAAAACCCGATCTTGAAGAGTGGTTTGAAGTTGTTACGGCTAAAGTAAGAGTGGAGGGTATACCTTTTGGTTTAATCGGTTGAAGAGGGGAATAAACCTTAGGTTTAACCGGTGATAAGATGGGGGATAAATCTTATCTACTTTAACTGGTTAAAGTAGTATAGGGATTACCCACCATTCTTGATTTAGCCGTAACAGTGCTCTTTCAGTTTATTCAGACATTTCTAGAATAAGTGAAAGATAAAACTTAAATAAAAACTCGAAAATATAAAAGTTTGACTTTGAAAAGAGCGCAGCTAAAGAGGAGGATTTGGGGATATCTCCCCGAAAGTCAATTTTCTTTTTTGATCAAAGGACTTAATATATCCCCTCCTGAAACTTCAATATCCCCCTCCGAAATTTTTTCTACTTTTGCCACTATGTTCGGGAATGCCATGTTAGACTTAAGACAAGTTGACTCATAATTTCTTTCAATACTTTACTTTCTTCATAGAAATTTTTATATTTTTTCACAGTTTTCCTATTGTTAATTTTAGGGACTTGACCCTTTTTCTCATTACGAATCCATCTTAATAAAAATAGCATTATCCCTCCCCCTAACATTTTGTCTTTCCCGCCTATTTACGGATTCTATTGAGGTATTCGCTCCATACCCTATCCCTTTATACCCAGCCATCTATCTCCCCTAGTAAGTCTTCAGGCTTAGTCGTCGTCATAGAAACAGACCCAACTTTTCCCAACGTGTGTTCTTTCTGATCGAAGCCAGGGTGGGAATATCCAAGTTTAGTTTTTGTATTACGGGTTATTTGTCCCGCGTGCAATAGCCTGGGTATCGATCCTGGTAAAAAAAAAATTACGCCCTCCCAAACTGATTTAGGCGGCCAGGAAACTATACAGAAGCGGAGTTCGGTTTTCGATCGAAAAAGCCATAGAACAGGAAAGAACAGAATGCTCATCCAACTTATTTGTACTGCTGAAGTGGATGCGGCTCCTGCCACTCAAACCCTTGCTTCTGGGGTATTTGTTATTTTAGAGTTTGATCTCTTTTCAGAAAGGATGTTTGATTTTGGAAGTGGGATTTAACGAACGGGAAAGAAAAATCCCACACATTAGTTATTTCCCTTTTTCCCATGGAAAGCTACTTAATAATAAATAATAAAGGAAATAACCGGTCAAAATATCAATGCTTTTCACAAATATTAATATGAACGGATCTCTTATGATTCTAATCTCATGTCGTTATTTCGTGCCATAATGAAAACCCTAAACCAATAACCCATGCAGAGATATTTTTAACTCCTCTGAGATAGTATTTCACTCCTTGAAGATCGGAATTACTCTTTAAAAAACTAGACAGGAGTATTTTCACTCTTTGAATTTTTCACAAAGGTTTAGCTTAAACCTTCAGCCATGGCATCCTAATTATCATACTTTTTAATTGTGTTTTCATTCAGCCATAGTACTTTTTTTTCATTTATTGTTCTGATGATTAGGGAGTTTGATTGATTGAAACCCAAAATAGCATCTTATTTTTTTTTTCAATTTCATTTTGTGCATTAAAAAGTAAGCGTTTTTAATAGAAAATTTGTCTCTATTTATGTAGTTTATGCATTTTCCGTATTTCACTCCTCCTAAAAAAGTCAAGGAGTATTTTTACTCTTCCGAAAAAATCCTAGGAATAACACTGAACCCATGTTATTATTTTATTAAGCATTTTGAGCAAATGTGCACCCGAAACTAATAAAACTTTTTAAGGTTTCTGAATCCAGAGTGTTTCAGAATAAAAAAATTAGAAATAAAATATTTCGATTTGATTCGTCACCAGTGCTGTGTATGAAATTTTTCATTCGATTGACTTGTACCAAAGAGTGATTTTTATATCCGTCAATAAAAGATCCTATATGTTACTAATTTTTTTTTTACTTTTGACACTCTTTGTGGCCACGCAGTGTAAGAAGCCAACGCGCACTCCGGTCAACACCCTCCTTATGGGTAAAAACCGAGAGATAAAAAAAGTTTGGGGGCGATGAGAGGCGAGTTTAGTGCGTTTAAAGAGTGGCCTCTTAACTAAAAAATCAATTTGCATAATGAAATGAGCGGAGCTGCCTCTTGTGTCTTGGGCAAGGTTTTTCGGAGGTAAGTGGTTGGAAAGCGGAACTGATACTGGCGTTTTTTATACAAGAGGGCTCTGGAATGATGGCAAGATGGTTAATGGATAAATGGTGTGAATCCGCTCTGCCCTTTTAGTATCAAGTGTTTGGTTAGCCGTTTTTTAAACCTTGTTTAATCACTCTAGCTAGAACTTTCGTTATTTTTTTTAAATATTTTTTCTTCTGTTCTTAAATCTCATCGAAAACCATCTCGACTTAATTGTTATAACCTTTTCTTCATTATTTTAGCACCAGTTCCTTTTGTCTCGTCATATTTGAATAGTTTTACGTTCATTTTTATGGTTAATTAGTAAATTTTTATATTGGAAAAAACATACAAGTTTATGTATCCTAAGTATTATGTCAAAACACTCTAATTTTATGTTATTTTCCATTGAACAACAGTTTGTTGCATGGGAGCTTTAATTATTCTGGCTATCTCAGCGTACAATTTACATATTTTTCTGTTGAAATATTGCAATTTCTTTGTGTTTTGGTTTTATTTTAGTCGTAGAATTTAAGAACACTTATCTCCCTTCCTAAATTAGAAACTTTATGCTTCTTTAGACTAACTTAAATTATATGTTTTAATTTATTAATGAACTTTATTTAAATTTCTGTACGTTATGGAGCTTAAAAATTCTCATAGAACGTAAAAGTACAGTATGAATAGAATGTATAATTTTGAATTCAGTTCTGCCCAAATAAGAACATTAAATTAGAACGTTACGGCATAAAGCTTTTTTTCGAATGATTCTCTTTTTATACAATAATAAAAATATATGTGTACAAAAAAATGTAATATCTAATAGAAGACCGAACGAAATATTTCAAATCCTCCGTTTTAAAAAAGAAATTTTCCGTAAACATTTTTATTATCTAGCTCCTAAATTATTCAATTCCTTACCCTTTGATTTACAAAACATTCCACTTAAGCAAAAATTCAAGAACTTATTATTTAATTTTCTTCTTGAAATTGAAGATTTAGATGACTTTTTCTTTTATTTAAATTAAAGAAGCAAAGAGAGGTAATTTTTACGCCTTAATAGCTGCTTTGCCAATTTTTCTTTACAATTTCAAAAAAAAAAAAAAAAAATCTTGTACGTTTTGTATGTTATTATTATTGTTTTTTATTTGTGTGTATGTGTGGGTTTTTTTCTTGTTTTGTTATCCCCTTGTCAATTTTATCATCAATATCAGAAAAAAATTTTTTGGTCATCTAAATGGGTTTTAACCCCCAGATGACTCATATGTTTTGTTCTTTTCAAATTTTTCCCATATGTACTATCCAAATTGAAATAAATAAATTATTATTATTATTATTATTATTATTATTATTATAAATTATATCCAAACGATATGTGAACCCAATATTTCTTATAGTGGATATAATCTGTAAATTTTTAAACATGTTTAAAGGAATTTTTTTGTAAAAGAATTTCATCAAAATATCAGTCTGTGACAGCCTGAGATAAAGACCAGGAAAAGAAAGGAAAGAGAAAAGTTTCGCTTCTCTCTCCCGATACGCCTCCAAAAACGATATGCAAAGAAAAATCCCTTCTTGCATGATTTCCCTTCATCAGATATGAAAGAGTGATAAAGATGGTAAAAGGGGAGAAAAACCATCGCTAACTCAACCAAAACTCCTGTTATCACCACGTGTTTCGAATCTTTTGTAAATGGATTAAACTCTCCGCGCGTGTGATTTCTTTCCCCAGTTAATCTTTTTGATGTGGGGTTAAAAGAAGAGCAAAAGATCTTTCGAGAACGATACTATTAGTATCGGCCCCTTATCTTTTGAAACGAATAACTTCTGGAATTAATTCGTGCCGTTTCCATGGGAACGAGAGTGATGAATTGTACTGCCGTTTTTAAACTTTCAAGACGGAGGCGGTGATAAGCTTTCTTAATTGAAAATCTGAAATTTCATTGAGGTGGTGGAGACTTGTTTTTCGTCTTGCTTCGATTTTATGGATCATCATCTCCTTTTATGTGTCCGAAATACGAGTGATATTTTATGTCCTTTTATTAACTGGAATTATTATTTTCGCGTTGTCGCTTTGAATTATTAAAGACTGAAAAAGTTTTCTTTGCTGCAAATCATTCAGTTAAAACTGTCACTGCTTGAGATTGTCATACGAGGAATTAATTTGATACACGTTTGGATTACTTTTAATTGGTCTTTAAAACTTTTCATGAATTTTTTTTATAAAAATGTTCGGTTGTTACTTGTTAACCATGTTACGTTTATAAAAACAAGGCAAACCAAATTACCATTGAATAAATATCTTACAAAGTTCTTCGACATAAAACCAAAAGTTTTACATTTAGCTTCAACATTTTAAAATTATTTAATCCGTCTTTTTTAGAGCTAAAAATTTACCATTTAAACAGGCTAAATAAGGCAATAGTAGAATAGTGAATGAAATTGATATACTGACTTATGGGTAACTAGGATTTGAAATTAATTTCATCACTCCGTCTACCAAAAATACATTTTTGCATGTTTTTTTTAAAAAAACATGCTTTTGTGTAATTAATATTGAAACCAGTTCGTTGTAAGCTATCCAATTACATTGAATATTGTAAAACTGCACAGTCTATATTACAGTGTTTCACCAGCGAAATACCAAAGCACACATAAGAGAGCCATAACTGTGCATAATAGCTCTTTTCATTACCCATTATTATACGTGGGTCCAACATCACCCTCATATTAGTTCTCCTTCACCCCCAATGTACGTCACGCACATGCCTTACACCCTACTCTCCCCTATACAAGTATCGATTATGGAAAAGGGAGGGAGTATAACGTGTCACACCCCAAACCTAAGGATCCAAAGGTCCATAATCCCAATAACCAAAGGGGGAAGTCGAGAAAAACAGCTTTCTTTCACAATGTTATCTGTTGAGGATTGATTTCATCCCGATAGAAATTATATCCAAAGGTATCTAGAGAGATGCTTCGCAATTATTGACTTTATTTCTTGCGACTCGCTATGAGCTCTGTGTCGTAACTTAAACAGGTGTGGATCACCTTTACCTGGTTATAGGCATTTGGAGAACGCGTCGTCTGGGTTTTGGAATAAAGCGGAGTAGTATGACGAGGTGAGTACGCTGTTGTAGTTTCAAATTGGTGTTTTCTCCTGCTATGCGAAATTTTGCTGTGAAATGCGATTTTTTTTTATTTATGCTCGTGGATTATACGTTGATTGGTGCTTGGATTTATGTTCACGTTTAAATTATGGAATAAACAGTTATTGGAAACTAATCGATCAATCCAGAAATTAGTAGGGTATCAAACTGTAGCTAATTTGTAGCTAACTGTAGCCAAGCGTATGATTTCCAAAATTAATTTTCTTAGATTGTAATTGAATTGAGAAACATCAAATCAAGGTATGTTTTTCCTAGTAAAAGGTAATAGTATTAGTTTGGCAAGTGAACTAACTTTATGTAAAGTTTCCTGTAAACATTTGATTTTAACATTAAAAATACTTATTGTCATGAAGTATTGGGATCTAGAATACTTGCATGTTGGGGCATAAGTTTTATATAAGCTTTAATTCAATCGGTTTTTTAAATATGTAAATGATCATCTGCAACGAGCAAGTTTACTTCGTTTTCCCTTGTTAATAATAGTGTACTTTTTATGGATTTTACTAGTTTTAATATATAAATTTATTACCCTTTTATACTTCATAGATCAAAAATAACTTTATGGTTGAGGTTGGTGTAATCAAACATGGTAAACATTTCAAATACTCTTTATATTATATTATCTTTATATTATTTGACATTTAAAAAACGTGTAAATTGAAAAATGTTTTTATTTGTGCAATCATATTTTTTTACACATCTAATGTTTAACTTTGCGTGATGAGTTAATAAAATAATATAAACACGCAGCACGGCATGTTAAGTTAATGATCTTAGGGTGGCTGGTTTCGCTCCGAGAACCATGGGTTTCATTTCAATCTCGCTTTGATATTAACCGATAAATTGACTCCCTGGAATCCAATCCGTCTGACATCGTTTCGCTATAACAATACCACTTTCTTTCGTGGCCGTTAATGAACCTTTATTCGTCGTTTTAGCGAAGTAATGAGGCCTTTTAGTTTTCGTTCCTATGGCTTTGCGGAAAATCGTGAGAACCGCGTTAACTGGGGCCGTGTCTCGACTCGAGTAAACGCCTTTTCAAATTGAAAACACAACAGACCTCGCTTCGCCTTAATGAGCATCTTTTAAAACAATGGCGTATTATTGGTAGCATCATTAGGGTGATTGGAGATATGTAGGAAAACTGCTTTTTCAGTCAAGCGGTTGGAGTATAACCCCGAAATTATATGTATTTGCAACCTGCATATTCACGAAAGAATCTTGAAAATCATCCTATACTAATTTACTTTTCGAAAAGCTCGTATAAAATGTTTGTTCCGTTAAAAATTAAAGGGTTTAAGTTCAATGTCGATTAAAATCCAGATAGTAGGTAAATCCAATTACATTGTGTGAGAGATGGTCGTGTTTTTTCGAGATAAAAAGCCTCTCTAAGCAGTTAACCAGTTTTCGAACATTAATTTTTGTAGTTTTGTTCAAACTTGATCAACACAATTAAGATTTCCCTGGTTCAAAAAAAGTGTAAAAAGTAAATATAAACTTATTTTAAAATCTGCTAGGTTACGGTTATTAGTTCATAAGTAGTAAGTGGTCTGGAAAAGTAGATAGTAAATTATGAGGTGTTATCACAATCAGAAAAGATGTCAAATTAGCGATTGATTACAAAGAAAATAATTCGAAAATATTCAGTTTTAAAAAAATTTAAATTCTTTTGCCTTTTATATGTATAAGATAATTTTGTAAACGAAATAACATCTGATTACACTCCCTTAATTCCATTTCACTTCTTCATTCTTATAATTATAATTAAATTATTGATTACTTTTAAAATGAATTTTTCCTTGTAAACATTTTTGCATAAATATTTTAACTTGTTTATAAATTTACACCTATTATTTACTCAGCTTCTTTCTATTTCGCTAATATGTCAACCAACTACCGTCTTTCAGGGATTATATTGACTAAAAGCAACCAACAAAATTCGGCCTACTTTCCTTGTCTTCTAAATTTTTTTCTTCCTCTCGTGTTCTCATATTCATTTCAAAGATTAGACCAAATGCGCAAAGGGAGAAAAGGATTAACCCTCAATGTTGGTCGTATAGGAATTTTCTGGATTTCGTGTCGATATTTCTAGCTCTGGCATACCCCGCCCCTTGACAGCGATGGACAGGAAACCCTGTTTGAGTTTGGATTAGTCTATAACAAGATTGTGGTGTTTTGCGGTCGATAAAACCCCATATCATTAGGAAAAAGCCCTGGACATGTTGGGACTTTGCAGGATTAAGAGGATGGCAATAATCTTGTTTTCCCAGCCTGTGTACCCTAGGTCACTTCATAATACAGAAATCTTTCACGTTTCACTGCTAAACGTGTTTAGAAGGTTAAATTGGTTGTGTTGAAAAAGCATCTTAACTTATAGTTTTGTAGTTGTTCAGGTGAAATTTTTTCTACGAAGCATTTAATGTTTATTTTTTAACTGTTTAACCATATTTCCTATACTACCCCTTTTACTATTTTTTTGCTATGAAGATACAGAAACCACGGGCCTGTCCAGACCTTTTTTAAAGGGTCTTGTGTTTGGAAAAATTGTGAAAATCTACTCATAATTTTGTAAATTTGAAGTTAGCGTTAAATTAGTTTTTTCGGTCAGGAGCCTGATTTTGTGAATTTTTGAAATTAGGGTCTCATATTTGTAGTATTGTGGAAGAATAGTGTCCGTATAAAGACTAAAATGCTTTGTGAAGGGTCCATTTTTAAGGTAGGATTAGGATATTTTGTGAAGGGTCCGTTTTCACAATAAAATATTTTGTCCAAAAACTGACCCAAATTTCTTCTAAACAGACCCCTGGAAACGTTAAATGAAATAAAGTAATTATTTTAATTATATAATTTTTTATTTAACGCATTAAAATGTAGTCACTGATTATATCTACATAAAATTATACAAGATGGGTAAGGTGGTTTATTGCTTTTTTTGACTAAAAAAATTAAAACCTAGTTATAAAGTTCTTCCAAGATGATTCGATAATATTTTAAATAGAACTATGTTTTGTAAATTTTTCGAACCGGTCAATAAAGAAAACTACATAGCAGCAATTTGAATTTATTCATGACTAGCTTATCCAACAGTCTTGTAAAACTAACTTTATTTTACTTGAATAATATTCAAAAACCGCATTTCCCCCTAAAAAACGTAATCCTATTTGCTGTGGATGTTATCCGAATTCCTCGTTTCCGATACTGAGGCGCTGGATGTCCCATTTGCATAAACGTCTCTCCCTGTAAGCCCATGTCTGATCGTCCCTGCAGCAGAATGGATGGAGAGACATTACTTATTCATCGAAGACGAAAACTGACAGTTTAATTAGGGAATCGGGAAGCTTAAATCCACCTCTTCCTTCCCGTCCATTACTCATCTCTGCTACAAAAATGTGTAGTTAATTCCGAAGGGTTCACTAGTAGTTGGGCTAGTTAATCGAGTTGTCACTCTATATGTTGTATGAAGAGATATGCTTATTCCGTAGTAATCCGATCACTTGGAGGTTTCGTTAGAGCCTTGACCCGTTTGAAAATTCTGTAATAAACGGGCTTTCGGTCTTCTAATCTCTCGTGTTAGTTGGATGCAAACGAGAAGCGTTTCCGGTGATGATGGGGAAATTATCGTCCTTTGTTCTGTAGAATGCTTGCTTCTCTATAAGCCTCTGAAATTACGCTGTTGGAACGGTTTGTGTGGAGTTTCATAAATGTTTTGGATTATATGTTATTTTTTTTGTTTATTTTTTAACAGTTGTTTGCTGTAGAAGCTAATAGATTTCCGCGTACTGTTAAATTCCGGTTGCAGGCAGAAAAAAACAAAATTGGTAGCTATGGTAATTTTTGGCAGCATAAAAAGATAACTATTGTGAATTTTTCTTGGGGATTATATTTTTTAGATACCTTTTCCCTTTTCTATGCTACTTCTCTTCCTCTTAAATAGTATAGAATTAAAGTTTTTTAAATAAAATACTACCTTTTCTTAACATATTTTCTCATGCTGCAAAATTTTCAGTGTCTAAATTTTGTTGAGTAGGACAAAAAATACCGGAGAAAATATATTTCTTAACCTAAACTAAGTAATGATATTTTTGAAAAGGTTTTTTAAAAAATATAATAATTATGAATTTAAAACTGTATTGTATTTGAACATATAATAAATAGTAATCCCTAAGCTTATGTGTTTTGATTCAAAAATAAAATTGAAAACACGTTTAACATTTGGAAATTAGTCCAAAGTTTAGGTTTAGAAACAAATGTCGCACAACCAGCAAAATATTGAACTATTCAATTAGTGTTAAACACTACCTAATTTTTCGAAGTTATGTTCCATCAAAATTTGATAATAATTACACCAATGTGCAATTTGTTACTATTCATTAAGAGTGTGAACTAGACATTGACCTGAGTTTTTTATATTACAAAGAAATTCAATGGTTTCTCTATTGGATTTCATCTAAAAAATCCTATAAAAAAGAAAGCCATAAGTCGATAACTTTGTCCATAACTATCATCGTGTTCCCCAAACCTAATTACCATCCCTCGCCATTATTGAAGCTTTAAAATTCATTCTTTGTTCCCTCATTTTACACCACATTATTTGAAAATCTCACCGCCATTTAGCTCCGCACTCTTCTGCTCATTTTCCGAAAGGAAACACCGCGCTTCAACGCCCCCCTTCAAAAAGCCTTAAAATATTAATTTAAAGTGTAGTAAGACCAAAGGCTAATGGATGCACTTTTAATAGTGACAATAGCTGCCTCGCAATTAACCGTTAGAGTTGATTGATAACGAGTAATAACTGCAAGAGCTATGTCAAAAACTATTAGTCACTTTCTCCTTCTAATGGCCATATTTAACAGGCTATTGAAAATGACTGCCAAACGCATTAAATATACGTTAATTGCCCCCCTAGTGACGATAATGCGTATTATTTAAAAGAGGTGCTTCCTCATCCAAATTGCCTAATATCCCGGAATTTTATGCCGATCTCAACCCAGTTTTGTTTTATAAGTTTTGCGTCTGGGGAAAAAGCTGACTCGCGTAGCACAAGTACATCGTAAAAAGTGCGTGTGGTTCAGGATATTTGACGTATAACTTAACTTTTCTTTGTTTCGGCTTAAGTGGTCTGAATTTAAAGAGGAATTGTGGGTTCTTAAAAACCAGTGGATTTGCCTGATAAAATTAGGTTGAGAAATGCATCGAGAAGTTCGAGTGGAGGTTCAAGAAATGCACATTGTTGAAAAAGAAAACATATTTAACAGCTTTGCTTATCTAGCGTAACTCTAATTCAATTATTTCAGTTTGTTAGATCCCTTTCTCAAGATATTAGGTAAGTAATATTTTAGGCTGCGAAATGGTTCCAATAAATTTATCGTAATCATATAGTTCCTTTGATAGAGTGCCTAGAATGTCAATTGTCGCGCAGTGCTTGCAAATTGGTCTGAGGGGTAGGATTTTGCAGTACATTGTAAGTTTCCTCAGAGACAGGACTATTAAAACCAAAATCAACGACGTTTTTTCCAGTGAGGGTTCTACTCTCAATGGAATTCCCCAAGGCTCTGTGGTTAGTCCAACGCTTTTTAATATTGCTTTACATGACTTGGATGGGGTAATTCCCAGTGGGGTGTCCATCGTTATTTTTGCGGATGACATCACTATCTGGGCTACTCACAAGGAACCCAGCATTGCAACACATCTTGTACAGGTTGCTCTGGAAAGAATCCATCAATGGTCTGAAAGGTGGGGATTGATCATTTCCAGGGCCAAGACTGAAGTTAGCTTTTTCTCCAGGAGGTATAATCATAAACACTATAAACCATTGGTGAAACTGTGCAGTTGGGTCCTCCCTTATAACGCAAACCCGATGCTCTTGGGAATCAAGTTGGATCCCAAACTACTTTGGAGTGAACATATTGGCTTCACTGTTGAGAGGAGCACAAATCGTTTAAATTCCCTAAAGGCAGTATCTAGCAGAGCATGGGGTGCAGATACTTTCATCCTGCGCCAATTTTACACGTCCTTTCTGAGATCTAGGCTTTTGTATTCGTGTGAAGTTTGGGGAGGTGTGGCTGAGACTCACTTAAAAAAGTTACAGACTCTTCAGAATGCTGCGCTTAGAATCTGCCTGGGTTGTCCAAGGACCACAAGTGTGCAGGCAATGGAGATAGAACTGGCTGTGGAGCCGCTTGACTTGTACATCCAGTCCAGAATAGGTATAAAGCACTTTCAACTACAGGCCTTTGGGGTTGTCGAACTTTATGGAGTTACAGATATCCGTCAGTCTTTTTTTAACCAAAGAAACACTCCCACGGGAGTTTTGGACTCAATGGGACCGGAAATAATACCATCAGTGTTTAATGACCCACCCTGGCAACGTACTCCTGTGCAGGCGTTCTTGGAGATCCCTGGATCCCTGACCAAACAAGATCTTCCGTTGCTTTTAAGATTTACATCAATAGAATTAATACATGACAAATACCGAGGTTTTACAAAAATTTATACAGATGGATCCGTTGATAAGACCAACTGCAGGGGCGGAGCTGCTTACTTTTGTCCGGATACGGGTGATGCCTTTATGTTGCCATGCGACGCATCATCGAGCATGAATGCAGAATTGCTGGCATTGGACGCCGCTCTTGAATACTGCAAATCCATTGACACCCACAACATCTGTATACTCACTGACTCGAGGGCATCCATCCAGGCCTTGCAGTCCCCAAGTCCCACAGAATACTATTTTCGAACTAGAGAAATTTTGCAGAAGTTGAAAATTTTGAGTGATTTAGATAGGAATGTGGTACTTCAGTGGATTCCCAGCCACTGCGGGATTGATGGGAATGAGACTGCCGACTCCATGGCTAATAAGGCTTGTGGTATGGGCCCTGTCCCGCTCCGCCGTTACACATTGGGACAGTGTAAGGCTGCTATTAGAAAATCTTTAGACGAGTCCTGGATACAGAGATGGAAGGACTGCACCACTGGACGGGAGTACTTCAGTATCCAAAGCTCCCCAAATGACCCAAAGATCTTCAAGGATATGCCCCGTTCTGTGGCATCGTTTGCAGCACGGGCGCGTATGGGTCACATAGTGACCAACAAATACCTTCATAGATTCTGCTTGGCAGCCAGCCCTCTTTGTGAGATGTGCGGCAGGGAGGAGGAAACTTTGGAGCACATACTCCTGCTTTGCACTTCCCCCTTGCCCGCCAGAGCGTCCTTTTGCGCTAAACTGGCTGGCCAGTCCATGAGGGACATCCTTAGGGATAGACGTTGGTGGCCATTGGCCACTAGGGCCTATCAGGGACACCGAGCTATCGAGGCAAACAGCCTCGGATGCTCGTAATAAGAAGTAAGAAGTAAGTAACTAACAAGGTTAACTAACACAACTAACAACGTCTTTGACAATAAAAATGGTGGTAATAATTGGATTTCCTTAACGCAATTTATTTAAGACTTCTATAGCTGGTATGCAAAAACAACATTTATCAGCCGATTTTTATAGACCTCATCTTTTAGAGCGACTGACACAATGAACTATTTCTTATGTCTATTCACGTCTTTCGTGCCATGATTGGTGCACTTTATTTATATCCATTTTGTTCCAAAGTGAAAACACTCTTGAAAATTGGGGGGGAAACAAGTATTTTATGCCCTATACTTCCTCAAAAGGCCTAATCAATTTCAATAGCGATATTTATCTGGCCTCAGATTCATGTACCCATTGTACTCTGAATCATCCCACAGTGTTAAGTTGCAGAAAGGGTCTCTGGGTGCTCTATCTCTTATTCACCCTGTCGCATATCTCACGAATAACGCCATATATTTCAGTTTCAAGTCGGAGAAAGGCGGACTTCGTCAAAACACTTCTGATCAATTCTCGCCATAAAAATTTAAAGCAATGAAGCCTCTCTTTTTTTGGGCCTCGGCCACGTGTCTCTTGTCACGGACAATGAGGATAATTCATTTCTGGTGGCAGGAGAGCCGTGAAAATAAAGAAGGAACACTGTCGTGGAGTGGCACCGGGTAAAGTGGCACCGTCAATTGAGCCTCGTTTGAAGCAATACCCCCGGTTTCCGTTTTAACCCTCTGCTTGCTTAATGGAGCGATTGCTTTTCTTGTCAAGTTTCTTCTCTGGATGGATTTTAAGTGAATTTTTTTTCTGGTTGTCGGTCCGTATGCAAATGAATCTTAAGTGGAACCCATTGAATATCGCTTTCGAGTCCTTCCTATCAAGATCTATCGCTTTTTGGGTGGGTTGTGAATGGAGGTTTTTGTATATGGATGGTTGTCGCTTTCGTATAAGCTGTGCTAAGATTCGAAGGGATTCATTTCCATGAGAAAAGTGTTCTCTGTTCCGAGATGCATCTCTGCCAATATGCAAAGCGATGTTTTATTTCTGTGGATTTCGTTGATGTTAGAGAATAATGTTGATACATTCGTTTTACTTGGGAGATTGAATTACTTGACTTACTTACCCATTTTTTATACTTATTTGCATAAAAAAGTGGTTTGAGGAAAAAATATTAATCTAAGCTTTTATCGCTTTCTATTTCAACTTTATTCTCTTCTCGCGCTCAACAGCTCAACCACTATCAACAGCTCAATCCTATTCCCCACTCCCATCACTTTGTTTTCGCCTATAACTAAGCCACAGAAAGATT
Source organism: Tetragnatha montana (assembly GCA_963680715.1). Classification (NCBI taxonomy): domain Eukaryota; kingdom Metazoa; phylum Arthropoda; class Arachnida; order Araneae; family Tetragnathidae; genus Tetragnatha; species Tetragnatha montana. The sequence continues at coordinate 8,851,224 of OY796685.1, forward strand.
ATTACTACTATTTGTGGGAAAATCTTCCACTATATCCTTTTATCATCCCTCTTTAAATGTAACTACTTTTACTGTGTAATGTATCCCTTAGGAAACTGAATATAAATATTTCAAATGTTGTATTTAAATTATTTAAACATTTTGGCCACAATTAAATCTACTATGTAGAAGACTTGGTTGGCGTTATTTATTCACGGGGGAATGATGAATGTTTTGAATGATTTCTCCTATTGTCGAATTGGATGTACAGATTTTCTTTTATTCTCAAGTGTATAGCTTTTGAAAATGACAAACAAAGCTTTTGAATTAATTTAATCTAATTCTTACTTTTAGGACTAATTATTTTCATGAATTTTTTTCTTGCCAACTTTTTTTAAATCGTAGGTATTATATATAGGTTTATAAGTAAAAATAATTAGTTGTAATTCAAAAATACATGATTAACATATATTTATTATCCCCTATCCAAAGATTATCTTATTGCTAAAGCTCCTGTTTCTCATAACCCGAAAATTCCGGATGTAAACTAAATGAATCATGCTTATACAGGTGGCAGCCATGAAAGTCGTTCTAGCACATGCGCCGCATTGTATTAGAATTGGAATGTGTGGGCAGAATACCAACATTCGCAAGGTCTGGAAAAAAAAAAACTAACTTCCAAGTACCTTCATAATAGAGGCTTTTTGACAGCCAGGGGTATATTATTGACGTCTGTTCAAACGTATTGATGGAAGTTATTTTGCCAATCCTTATTCAAGGTAATTCCTACCGTTAGATTTTCAGTTTCGTAGTTTAAGATGATTTAATTTGAGATTGAAAAATGGTTGAAGTTTATTGGAGTAGCTTTAAAAAGTTCTTATGAAGTTAATACATTATTTTATTTAATACTTATGTAGACTTTTGCTTTCGAAATTTACTCAAATTTACAACTAATATTTTAAATAAGTTTTACTTTAAAATGTGTTAGTGTGATAGGGTTGGGAAGATTTAAGGGGCCACAATAATATTTTTTCTGTATGGATCTTCATTGGAAGGATATGTTTTTTGATCTCTCTGTAAGGGAAAAATACCTAAGCTTTATCCCGAAATATCTACACTGTGTCTTTAAACAATTAATAAATAACAATATGAAAGAAGATTTGTCACAATTATCTCTAGAAATTTTTATTTCTTAATTAAATTGTGTTCATCCTATATCTTTTAAAAGTAAGTTTCCCTATCTACTGGCTAAAAGTCTCTAGGGAACACAAATCGATCCTTTTTCCTTACCTGCTTTGCTGACTCCGAAGTAATAATTTTGTCTTATTGTTTCTATCGCGCAACTATATTTCCCCATCTCTCTATTTTTTTAAAGACACCGATATAGCATTGATCCCCATTGAAAAAAAAACCGCTGCCAAACTCAATTTCGTAAAATGTTCAGAAACCGCTATTGCACAGCGGAATCGCAATCGAAAAACATCGCGAAGAGAGGGAAAAACCCTTTCCAATCTTTTATCTGCAGTAAGGAGAAGTAGCCCTCTATTATAACACACAAAAAACGAGCGGGTGCAATTTATCAACCCGCATTGTTTTTTATTTGTCTGCGGATTGTTTGTTTACTTTTTATCTCTTTCATTCAATAAACAGACCGCCGCGTATCAACCTCAAACCATGACATGTATACGCCTCGAAAAGTTTTCAATTTCGCCCGAGACGCTCGAAAATGCAATATTTAAGGGGCCTCGAGACCTCCCGCGAGATTCGCTAGAAATATTGTTCAGGGAACGGGCGTCGAATATTTTCAATTCGATATTTTTGCTTTTCCTCTCATTGTTGAGTTTTCTCCCTCTTGTTTTATAGCGGTAGTTTATAAAATGTGGGAGTGTGAATTATTATGAACTCTAAAGTGCTTTGCTTTTTTGCGGCATCGTTTCTTTATCACAATCGTATGTTAGGCCTAATGGTGGCCATGATGGTTCAATTTTTGCTCCTGAGGTATTCCAGGCGGCGTTCCATAACTCATCAGCGATGGAGGCCGTAATTTCCTAGCGCATTTTTCAATTGCTGCGTGAATTGTGTGTTCCCTCTATTATATTAGGGGCGTTTTTCGCCTCCTGAATATTTTTATTAGGAAGGCATGCCTGGAATGACTTCCGTTCGTTTCCGTATATTTGCCCTTTGAAAAAAGGGGTTGATATTAAAATTGTTTATGAGCACAATTGCGTTGAAAGCTAAAGGGGAAGAGTGTTGTTTAATGCTTTCTATTTAAGAGAATGTGGTGAATGTCAATAAAAATATTTTTTTACAATTTAGTTTACTTCTGAAACTTTGGAAATATGTGTCTTAATAAACCAATTAATTTGAGTTAACGTTTTGCCTTATAACAATGCGATGAGGGAAATAAAATTGTTTGTTTTGACCACTAATGCCCATCTGGATTTATTTAAAAGCATGTAGAAGGTACTTCTTGTGTTGTAAAAAATGTATCTCAGTTTTAAGGAATCCTGATATGTACTAGTTTAGCTCTAAACCATAACAGTCCTGTGAGGGACTCGATCCGGGTGTGATCCAGAGACACGTAACCTTCTAATCTGGAGTCATAAAATCCTGTCACTAATAACTTTTTTATAAAAACTTTAAAACATGCATTAATACAAATTAGCTAAGTACGTAAAAATATCAGCAATCAGGGATAGCTTTGAGGAACAGTTTCTCATATATATCGACATTAATAAGCTTCCTAGTTAGATTCTTCACTTTTCCCCATACCACCGCTGCGGCAGCGGCACCTGCGGCACGTGTCGTGTCGTATGCTACCAGTGATGGTCCGTCACAACAGAAAACAATGTTAAATTCTGCGATAAATCATTCTCTTTGGCTTTTTATACCTCCGTTCTCACGTAGCCTTTATCAGAATCCCACTACCTGTTACATGTCAAAACAAAATCCCTCAGTACCTTGAGAGAAACTAACCCCGCAATTTTGACGGATCTTTTTTTTCTCGTCACCACTTTCCATCATAGAGAAGCCATTGATTTACCGCATTTATCTTTTATTGCCCTCCGATATCCGACTGTCAAACAAAGCTATCGCTCATCACGTTCCATCAAAATATAACAAAACTGATACGACAGAGAGGGAGAGAGAGTCTGAAGTGGAATACTTGGCATGCCATTCCTCCGTCGCACAATGGGAGTCTCCTCGTCCTATCTCATCGTAATGACATTCAGAGCTGAGTGGGACAATCGAATCTTCCAGTGTGCGGAAGATGTATTATGGAACTTTTTTTTTTATTGTCATCATCATCGAAATAGAAGCGTGTGTCAATAAATGGATAGGTGTGGGTTTCGTTTGTTTATAACTTTCGCCTTCGGAGGGTGAGGTGATGTTGTTCGGCCTCGAAATTGTGCCTTGTAGAGTGATATTTTTGGTACTTTTTAGTATTACAGGTGGTCGGGAAGTCGATAAGAAATTGTAAAATGAGTGATGTTGTTGTTTCTTATGCCACTTGGAATATACAAGCTCCATCCGCAAAGCGTACAGGATGAAATGAGTGATTCTTAAGTTTATGAAAACTGGTCCTGGTGGGAAAGTTAATTAGGAGGGCTGGCTTCAGTTCTTTGGAAGAGTGATAATTATCCTTCAGTTTCAGTTGTATATAATGACATAACTACCATCTGTAATAGAATATTATTCTTTCTAGATTATTTGATTTTGTTAAGTTCGAGTATATTGTCTTTGTCATAAATATGATAATTTGTTTTGTATTATGAACTTCTGTGATATACTACACTCTTGGATCCTATAGAATCTGAAAGCTACAGTTTTATCCCTCCTATATGACCCTAAAATTTGCAGAGTATTCTTTGATCATCATAAATCGAGTCATTTAAATAGTCGAAATAAGGGAATGGGTTCTCCCTCCTTGCACTGCAAATATTTGTCAGCATTCTCCCCAGAACGTTGCTATTGGGATGAACCGACAGATATTTAGTAGACAAGTCGTACAATAATTGACCTCGCTGGTATACTTAATTTCCTTTTAATTTCTTTTGGGAGCACCTATGGCACACATTTAACTGCATTAAAAAGAACTCCACTTTGTTCTGTGTGAATTTGCTCCTCGTTCATTTAGAGAGAGCGAAGCTACTTCTTAAGCAAAACCATCTTTGCTGCATTTTCAATTGCAATTCCAACGACTCCCTTAAGCCTTTTAATTGCCTCCTGCTTCCCGCCCAGACAAAGAAATGGCTACTTATGTCTTTTGCCTCCTAAAAGGAAACCTTTCTCGCAATTCGATTGGGCACCAGACGCTTTCTGGGAACTGTTCCAAGGGCAATAAATCCGAACCGTTCCTCCGAAATCCCTTGTCAAGCCGAGGGACATGGATACGATAGGCCGAATCGGGAATAAATTCCTGGCTAATAGGAAGCTAGTTGTTGGGCAATGGGAAGCCATGAACCCTCCTAATAGGGATGTTTGTATCAATTGTGCTTCCGAGTTTGGTGTTAGACTTATGTCTTTTAATTGGAGAAGGGTGAGCACAATTAAAAGAATAGATCTTTAAACTGTTTTTGTATTAAAATTTTTATTTGAAAAATGTCTATTTCTCAGAAGCACTAGGTTTATTCATTCTCTCAAACTTTTTAATGTAATTAAACTCTTAATATTATATTTTCCCACATTTTTAAGTTCTTAGTCATAACTTTTCTTAGTTTTTTTTCGTGAACATTTCAAAAGAGTGCACGTCTATTCTAATGTATTTCAAATGAACAAAAATTAACTCCCTTCTTACTTTTACCCCCATTAACTATTTCTATTTTCACAGCATAAAAACAAAGTTAGACAATATGAGCCAATGTTTGAATTGCTATTGGTTTGAATTGTCATAGCCTCTTTAGTATACGATTTGGGAACATTAAAAATCATCTCTGAACAACTTGTATAGGGGGAAATCTGTAGTGGTTAAGACATCAAGTTTTCCCTCCCATAACGAACTACTTTACCTTTTTAAAGCTATGTTGTAGGCACTCTTTCTTTACAGTTGTAATTATCCCTATTTGGAAAAACTTCGATCATTCGCGACTTTGCTTTGACCAAGTTTTATTACAATAACCGTACAAAGTTCTGAAACATGAAATTATTAAGATTTCAATTGATACAATAGAAAACTATTTAATCTGTAGAATAATATTTTGATAACAAACCTATTATTACTTTATCTGACAGTTTTAGAGAATGTAGTGAGTGCTTACACACAACATCATAATAAAAATTTAAAAGGAAAGATAAATTTAGAATTGTTATTAATAATTGTCCTCAATTCTTACAACAACAATATACCCAATGTACTAATTATTGAAATAAAAGATATTACCATCAGGCTATATACTACGCTAGGTTTTTGAACTCCTTAACTTGATAAACCCATTCATCAAAATCTTGAAATGTAGTTTAAGGTCGAAGCAGCTTTCAACTTACTGACCTTAACCCACCGTACCAGGTCAGTCTTGTCGTTCGAGATTAAAGCCAAGGCTTAGCGGAAAGGAACTTTCTCTGATGGGATTTCCACCTAATCTGACCGTCACATTAAAAGTTCTCCGCAACAAACTACTTTTCCCGTCTTCAAACACCACTCACGATGTAATTAATGTGAATTATATCCGATAGTCTTCCCTCACGTCCATTGATGGCTAATACCCCCATCGTATTTCCCCAAACGTTATCAAGGACATCGAGCCTTTCCCGAAAGTAGGTATTCCTTAATCTAGGAAAGCCCACTTTCCGGGATTGGGTCCTGCTCAGGGCACCTAAATCAACATTACCTGGGACAAGGGAGAGGGCTCTCTGGAAATTCTTTCCATAAACAATCGGAACTTTTTGTTGTTCGGTTTGTGGGGAGTAGTTGGCACGTTTTGCCAACCTGAGGTCGAGGTTGTTTTCTTGTCTGGGAGACCTCTTGTGGTTTTGGGTCGAAGTTCCGATGATATTTATGGAGGTGATGAGCTGGAAAGGAATTGGCGAAAGTTTTGATCTTCTTGTGATTCGAGATGGTGGGAGCCTAACTTCGCAATTATGTACGTAACCTTCGTCGAATTCCAGTCATTTGCTTTCATTTCTATATTGGTTGCAGATTTAGAATTTAAACGAATGTGAACGTTGTAACCTTAACAAGAACTTTAAATGATTCTCAATTTCTCAAAAAAAAAAAAAAATGTCATTAAGGTAGCCTAATCTCTCTTAATTAAAAAATAAATACAATGCATATATTTTCCTTTAGTAGAATATTTACTGGAGAGAAGTTATGTTAATTAACTTTTTGAATGTGTTAAGACTTGATTATTTCATTGCTTCTTATTTCTAATCATTCTAACACTTTTTGAATAGATATTACATCTTCCCTTGCGTCTTCATCATTCAAGCATTTTGTATTTACGAGAAATCAAAATTAAAATTCTCTGTTTTTTGTCTATTCTTTAATTAAATTTGCAAAAATGCATAATCTTCCTTGCTTCTCGGAGATTTTATTGCTCATATTCAATATTACAGAGATAAATCTTAAATAAATTGAATCTAGTAATGGGTTTCTTGCTTAATTTTCCTTACGGCTGAAAAGTCAACGCAGTTATTTAGCCAATCTTTATTTCTCCCGGCACAGACATACAAGGGCAGCACATAAATTAAATTAATGAAATTTAAATTAAAAATTTTCCAGCTTAATTCCACAACCTGAAAAACAAGAAAAATTATTTTAATCCAAGTTAGCCTAGCTAGACAAATGAATAAACCCACCCTGCCTAGAACTCTCTTTCTCGAAACAACTTCGGAAAAGTTATTACCGAAATAAAGTTCCCCAGAAAAAACCATCTAATAACACGTAAAAAACAACACAAAGCAGCCTGGACGTAATTAAAAGCAGCGCCGTGCCCGGAAACGACATAATTCAGCATTAAAATAGTTTATAGGGAACAAGAGAAAGCTCCAAGGAGAGAGAAGAAAAAAGAGCCACATCGCATTCCTTGCTTTCTTGCACCTTTTGTGCCATTATTTCCGTGTTTGAATTCCTCTTGGGTGATATTTCGTGGGGAATGAGCAGTATCAATAAGTGCTCTTCGCGAATAATAGCGTCTTGTTAGTAGGGTGAAGGGACACATCAAAAGACAGTTAAAGAGGGACCCTGAGCAGCAAGAGATTTATCCGTTTTGCAGTGATTAGTTGTCCAATGTTGTATGGGTATCATTGCTGCATTTTGCTTTTTCCTACTATTTTACACCTGTTTTTGATAAGTATATGGATAAAATGAAAAATATCTTTTTACATTTTAATTTGATTATCTTGGAGATAAATTTTACTGTCACTCTTATTTTGGGTAAAAAATACCCATGATGAATATTTTTAGCTGTGCTTGGTAGATATTTCAATAGTAGGATCAGTAGTAGATATTTCAATAGATATATCAATTGTATATATATATATTTAAATTGTAGGGTTTTTACGTTTTTAGCTTTAAAAAATCAGCTAAATTCACATACATTTACATTAACTACATCGTTATTGTTATTTTACACATTTTCAGTTTATGCAACTTTAATTACAGGAGTTTAAAATGGGGAGAAAGTGAAAAAATCTCACGAAAAATGGGCCAAGGTTCAATAAATATATCATCTAACTTTTAACTCAAGGAGTATGCATTCAATCCCATTCTGTCACATTTTTTTAAGCGAAAGAAAAAATAGAAAAATTTGTCATTTTCATTTGGGATAAGTATTTTTATTTTAATTTTAAATTAATAGTTATAAAGCTAATTAAAGTATCAATGTTTTATATTAATTACCGACGTCATAAGTATTTTTCGAAGACATCATCGTTAACACTTAAATATATCACTAAATTTGTTTGAAACACACCTAACGTAACTAATAGACTTCTTATTCTGTATAAAGTTACTAAAATAGTTTTCCTTGATTTATCTATTATCTAACCTTAAATGTGTTTATTCATTACGGCTCAATGCTCGGCAGGAAAAACGTTCTCTTATGAAAAACTTTATTGATTACATTATTATTTTAACAGACACTTTCATATTTGTTGGCCTTTCATAATTAAACACAACTAAATATTAATTATTATTAATTAAATATTAATATAAATAATGTTCTTTTCCTCCTTTCCTTTATACCTGGATACAATTTAAATTATTAGCTGCACTGTGTACTCTTCTATTTATCTTAAAATTTCTACTAAATTTATCAAATACTTTTAGCTAGTTCTTTTAAACCTGTTTTATAAACAGAGTTTATTTTTTTAAATTTGCATACGTAAGAAATTTCTGATATATTATCTCCTTTTAATGTTAATTTAAAAGTACAACTGTTCATTTTGAATACCTCAATTTTTCTGTTTTGCATAAAAACCTCATTTTAACTCGAAAGAAACATTTTCCCATTTTCAGTTGCCTTTAAACTACTAATTTCTTTTCTTTCCTAACCTATTTTTTACTTGTGTCTACAATTTAAATTTAAATTAAAGAATCCACTTCTCTGCATAATTACTCCTCTTATCAGGACATTCACTCATTCGTCCAAGATATCGATTTCACTCGCCCCAATTCTCAAGAGGGAGTGATTGATGCCACTTTCAACAAGTGGGTGATGGCACCGCCGATTAATTCCATTCAAACGAAAGCACTTGGAACGTGAGAAAGTGGGTTAGAGGGGGAACTGACCCCCGGAGCAACGTTTTCCCGATCGTGCCTTCCCTCGTTCCCCCAAGGCACCACACGAGTCGAACGAGATCTACGAATTGGATAGAGAGCCCTCTATTGTGAGTGATGTATCAAGGCCAGTGTCTGGGATTGAACAGGTGGTTGGTTGCAAATGAAAGGGTTTTTTTGAAGTGGGTTTCAATGTCATGAGGTGGGCGTTGATGTGCCTTCGGGGGAGAGAAAGGGATTGTTTTATTTAGATGGGGATGGATCAGGCGGGTCTTTTTCGAAATTGCTTTTTTTTTGTGAATTGTGTGTTATTTAATTGGTAGGAACCATGGAGGTAGGAACATGGTCTTCTGAGAGAAATTCTGAGGTTGACTCTTTTTTTAGTTGTTTGGAATAGATAATAATCAAACATGTTAGGTTAAAGAAAAGCTCTTGTGTATGAGAAATTATATTAAAAGTAGATTTTTTTGTTTCATTGATTTTCATTTAAACTGGAATCGTAGATAAAATTGTCTTTTTTCCCCTTCAGGATTTCATTAAATTGTTTGATTTATTTTACTATGGTTTTATTTACCTTTTCATAATTTGTAATGTAATTTTAAGTTTTAATAATATTTTTAGTTTTTTTTTTGTAACAACTTCAGTTGAATCTTACTATGTGAAGTAGTAAGTTATATGTAACTATTCTTCTCAAACTCTTCAATAAAAGGTGTACCCTACCCCACATAGCAGTTCTGAAACGGTTATCTGAACAATATTTACCTGAAAGCTGTTTTACAGAATTAGGTAGTCTTTCCAGTTTTATTAGTTCAAAATGGGGGCTTTTATTTCATTAATAATTTAGGTAACTAAATTGTTTTGTTGCAAACTAATCACGTCGTTCTTTTATAAATATAAGAAAATGTTTATTCGTAAGAATAATAAATAAGAAGTTTGATATTGAATTTTAAAACATTAAAACATTAGATATAACATAAAACTTCTTCCTGAAAAGGATTATTTTCTTTAGAAAAATAAAATTGCAAATTTATTTGAGCTTCAGTTATATACGTACTTGAAATTATAGTTTCAAAACAAAGGTTTAGAATGTTAATGGGTAATTTTCATAAATGCTCTAAGAATTGCATTTTAGCAAAATCTATTTTAATTTCATAATATCATTTTCTTTAAAGTAAGTGATAATTACTACTTCTATACGAACTCTTAACTTTGCTTTTATATTTCTTTTACAAAAAAAATCTATTAAGGAATTTTAGTAAACATAAATATTAATATTTTGGATGAAGTTTTCAAATATTCCTATAAGTCCATGAAAATGACCATTTTTTATATTTACGAACTTAACCCTTTAGTGCGCCGCATTGCACATATGCAAAGCGATGTATAAAAAAAACAGCACTGAAGGGTTTAAACCAATCCATTTTATCAATGCCAAATTGATCTTTTCCTTTATATCCAGGTTAAATTTCTTCATCCTTTATTCGTGGAAAGAGATTAATCCCAATATTTAACTTTATTTCTTCAAGCTACAACGTGCGTCAGCGTATAATGTTTTTATCACCTTACTTCTAGAAATTCAAAATGGCGATTTTCTTAGAAGCGTTCATACATATGGAAACAATTGTTTTTTTTATGAGTTAGTTTACGAACACTAAACTTGTTTCTGCTTAAGTTTTTGGACGGCCATCTTAGACCTTCCATTATTTCACCATCCTTTCCATAATGGTTTTCGTCTGGTCAGTAACTTAATTTTTTTTTGGCAGAGTATTGATGTTTTATTTAGGTATTCAGCGATGGCTGAAATTTGGCGGGTTGACCAAAGAATGATTCGGATCATATTTGCTGTGTGGGATTTCCATTTCCTAACCCCACATTTTGGAATCTGGCAGGTTTTCAAAGATGTCTCTTATGGGGCTTATGTCTGTTTTGTAGATATAGCGTGAAAGGGTATATAATCATCTCAGCCTTGATGGTTAAAATGTTTAAGAAAAACTAAACACGGTTTCTTCTATTGCTTTTAGCGTAATAAATTCATGTTCCTAACTGTTTAAGGAAAAATATGTTCTTACGCGTTCCGAGCTAAGTTAACTTATTCCTTCTATAAACTTGAACAACTTAAACAAGCTTAGTAGGGTGTGTTAATCACCTGTTTTTACATTATGTTCCACTTTACACCCTACTTTTTTGTACATTTTATTATTTTAATAGTGTATCTCTCGCATAACATTGGTAACTGAACGTATTAGTGCAGGTAAAATTATGCCAATTAGTTTTAATTATAACTAATTGGTAGTTTTTCCTCTTAAAACATAATATTTTGAATCGCAATATAAATTATATTGGCTGGAAATTTTAAGGATTGAAAATGTAGAATAATAAGGTAATATTAAGCAGTTATAACGAGAAAAGAAAGAAATGTTCTTCATGATGGTAACGGTTGCCACAAGGGAGACATGAGGGTCCTTAAATAAACGAGAGTAGTTTAAAAGAATGAAGTCCCCTTCTTAAAATGAAAAATTTTCGTATTTTCATCCATTAACTTTATTGTATAGATTTTTCAAAGCTGATGGTAGAATTCTTTCAGTAGAATTTTATAGAGGTAATCAATGACTGTTTTCCCACTGGAAGATCGTTGAGGGGGATATATCCCGTATGTGCCTTTGATTCCTTCGCACTAACGACTGCTCATTACCACCGGCGGAACACCCACCAAAACCGGACTAATGAAATTCAAGGAATGCCTCCACCTAGGTTTTTGCCTCCGAAATCAAAGCATCCCGAAATTATGACTATCGGAGAGCTCTCTCTCTCATTAGCCGAACCCTTTCGAAACGCTGGTGCTCTCTCCTCTGCATTCCTGCGCACCTGCTAGGAGATGCCGGCGGTGGAATAAAGGTAGGGATAGTAGTAGAGCGCACATCGACTTCTACCCTGCGTGACCGGGGACAAGGAAAGTGGCAAGGAGAAATCTGTAATCAGGGAAGCCCCATTGACAGAAGAAAGGGGAGAAATTTAAGTTGTTTTTTCTTCCCCAAAGAAACCCTGATAAGATCTGTATCTAATTATTCCTTATTATCTGTAAAATTTTTTTATTTGAGGTTGAGGTTATTTTAAATAACCGCAGTTTAGGAAGAAACCACTGTAGGTCGTTTAAAGGTTGAGGGCAAATTTTTGTTTCATTTCATGTTTTTGACGAAATAACGATTGACGCATTAACGATTCGTTTATACCGGTGTGTATATAAAGGTAGTTATTAAACTTGCCCTCTTCATTTGGTTTCCTGATTGCTTTTTAATGGCTCTATTTTACTGACTATATACTAGTTTTCCTTCACAATGTAGGATCTTTTTAATTGAAAAATATCTATCTGCCACAATCACAAATTATTCTTCCATAATTAAATTTAGTATTGATGTAGTGTGCAACTTATCACTTTTAGTTGCCTAAAAAAGTTGCTTGATATAGTGTTGACTGATAATTAATTGGTTGATCGGATGATTGATTATAGATATGAAATGCAATATTGTTGATCAATTTCAGTATCCGCATCTAACCAAAAAGTGGTACGACGCGCACAACACCAATAACACGCAAAATAAGATGCGCCCTCTAAGAAATTCTGCTTTGAATTTTAAGATGCTTGCGCTTGTGGTGGCAGAAGGTGTTTACGAGTCGCTCATCAGGGAATAGAAGGTTCGATATGCATTCTATTTCTTTCAACACTACGGATGATGCCGGCGGTGGTTCCTTGAGCCGGTTTGTTTCCCCGTGGTCCGCTTTTTTTCTCTCCGTGCAGGTAAGGTGACGTCACAAGGTGAAGGTCGCACTTTCACTTTCGAGTCGAGTTTTTGACTTTTCCCCCTCTCCTTGACTTTCTTTTTGATAGTTTTTTTTTTCCTTTCCTTAACAGGATTTGCGGATGTTGGCTGGAGGATGAGTTGGTTCGGTGGGTTTCGGCCGTTCGAATTCGGTTTGGTCAGCGAGTGAGGGTCTTGAGACGAAATGTGAATGTGTTTTCATTTTTAAAAGTGAAAGTTTCCTTCCCTTTTTGAAAGTTCACTGCCCTTTGCTACTTCATACAAAAGGGCAAAAATGTAACTATACTTATCTGATTTTTCAATTAAAAATAAACTGCCGAAAGATAGGGATTCTTTACTTCGGATGTGCTGAGTACCACGAGTAGAGGTACAATTGGTGATAACATAATTGTTTCCTTTAACTATGTAGTTAATTTTAATAAAACGCATTTGCCTTGTTATTGCAAAACTTTGTTGAGAAATACTTAGAATTAACATGTTGGGCGGTAAAGGAAGTGAACTGCTGCGATTACAGTGTTGTTTGAAGTACTTTCATGAAAATTACAAATTTATTGCTGCTTTTGAAATTGGCACGTTAAAATGTTTCAACTGGTCAAAACAATGGTGTAACGTTTTAAATATAGTAAACTCACAGTGTTTATAATGATTCGACATTTAAAAGTGTGTTTCCTGAATCTGCATGAATTTTCAAATTACTGCCTAAGATTTATTTGTACAATCTTTGAATTTTAATTTTTTTGAGTATTATGTATTTTAAAATATTTCTTATTTAAACACATTTAATACAGTAAGAGATGTTGCATATTTAAAACCTAAGCTATTCTCAATCTTAAAAATTTTCTATTAAATTATCTTGGATACTTTACAAATCATGTATATTTACAGTTCTTGTTTTTAGTTCAATAATATCTATGTATGTATAGTTAAAAGAAATCTGTTTAAATTCTGTCAAGTTTAATTTCAATCAATACGATGATGTTATAATCGGCGTATTTTTAAATCCCTTTACTGACTGGTTGAGTAATTTTTGTCCATTTAAACTTCAGCAGTGTAATGTATCTAAACATTAAAACTAATTCCATTATTTATTGAATTACGCTCCAAGAAAAAAGGAATGATTGCTCGAAGAGGGCTCCAGCTTCTCTGGCTGATGTTCAAGCCGATATTCCATCACACCCTTATCTCCTGCATCTGAGCTACATTCGATATTTCTCCACTGATATCTCAACCTGATCTTGTTTGATGAATATTAGTTTTCTTTATCAATATGAATCATACGCACGGTTATTATCGGGTTTCTTCGAGCGTAAAATGGCCACCGTGTGTTGGTTGCACCAGACCTTTTCCGAGTTTCATTTAAATGAAGCGTAAAATGCCTGCGTTCGTCTTTGTTACCTTAACTTTGAAATGCGGCTTCCTGTTCCACATATTGTAGGAGTTTTTTTTTTGTGTGGGGGTATGTGGCTGATGGCTTTCGTTAATGACCATTTAGGCATTTTTGAGTTTTTTAAAAGAGTTCATGGTCTTGTTTTGAATGAAGTTTTTCCGAGAAATTTTTATAACGAGAGAACTGTTCAAGACACTTAGTTATACATGAATTCTACAGGAAAGTATCCTACAACCTGGTAAAGTTTTTTACAATTGAAATAAATTGAGATTGCTTAACTTATTTCGTACCAAGCTTTAACGTATAGGAAACTGACAGTTGAGTAAGAAATAGCTAAATTACGTTCGTATTTATGCACTTATAAAATTAATTCTTTGCATTATAAGGGTTTCTATTCTGCGTTTCTATTTACTTTTCTGTATGTTACTAGTTGAATCTACTTCCCCTCCATAAAAGTTTCCCCATCCCTTATACTCTTTTTACGACTATCTGTTCGAATATTCATTGCATTAAGGACACTAACAAGAAAAAAGGAATGCCTTAACACAGTAGAACCTATCCTTCGTACAACCAATCCTCTTCTTTTCCCTAGAGTCTAAATACGTGTGACTGGGCAAATTGCTTTTTCCTGGACCAGCAGTTTTCCCTGCATAGCGCCGATGCATATTTGCCCTGTGTTAACATTCGGGATCAAATGTCTTTGTCGACGCTATAAACGGATTTACTGGTCGTCGACCGTGCTATTTTCGCAATAGCGGGAGAGTATTGAAGACAGGACACGTTAAGACTGTTTTAATGAAATTCTCCTGGGTTTTATCGCGTTTTTTGGATGTGAAAAAAGAGGAACGGACAAGTAGAGGTTGTGGGTTCACTATTTTCGTCCGTTTTTTAGGTTATTGAAAACATTGATGTATCTTGCTTAAATTTTCAATCAGTTTTCAATATCAGTTAAATATATTCTCAATTAAAACAATGTCGAATTTTTGGGATGCTAATATCATGATTGAAGCATATTAAAGAATGATAAGTTTGAAGGTGAAGTCGATACAAGACAGGAAATCAGGTTAATTTTTGTCGTTTCCATTCATTAAGAATAATAATTAAAAACCTTTGAATCTTTCATATGACCTTTTTAAAGTAAATTGGTTATATATTACCACAATGAACTTATTTTTCAATGCTAAACATAAAAAATTACTTTTAGCTTTACTGGATTCTAATTGATATGATGCTGCAAATAAAGTTCTAATTACAAAAGGTTTATTTGAATATTTGCTTTCTAAATCCTAACGTTTAATATGTTAATAATTTTCTAAAATTTGGTCTGCACTTTTAACCTGAATCGAGAATTTCTTTTCTGCACCCCCTACCACATTCTCAATAGATCACTATTAATTGTATTCAACTTATAAGAGATTTTATTTCGCGTAACATTTACTACTATTAATGTAATACCTACCCAAGCTAAAATTAATTCAGGTTTTATGTTTAAAATATTTTTCTGACTTATATTAGTCAAATTAACTTAAACTTTTTTTACGGGATTCAGAGAAAGTATTTTGAAATAAAGATGAAATTGAATCTGCAATGTTCACATAAAAAACTACAGTAAATTTAACCTGTTTCTAAGAGACCAGTCAAACCTACTCTCGTATATACCACGGGATAGGGATAGTGATTTCAACTTCACATGCGCTAGTGATAATTTGTTTGCAATTCACCGGACCATAAAATGGAAGCAGCCTTTTTCACTTTAGTTATTTGGCTCCAGTGCTTGATTTTCCATTAACGATTGTGGTCTAATTCTTAATGATACCGGCTTCCGACGCGGTGAGTCTAATGAGAAATGCATATTGGCCGTCTGGCTTGGAGTTTATTGGTATAAATAATATGTTAATGCCTTAGACAGCGAGCTGTGTATAAAAATTACATTTGAGTTATCGTTTGGCAATCATCGTTTACGTCGAGCTCTAAAATTGTCAAATGTCGGTTTATCGTTGACTTATTTATCACGAGTCAAATCAATAAAACAGAATTGGTTCAGAATAACCCCCATCCATCATGTTTGTGGACAGAACTTTATCGAGAATTTATGTTCAGTTGAAAATTTATATGCTGTGGATAATTTTAATTTCAGTGTTTAGTGTTAACGTATACCTCCTACTGCAAATGCATGAAACACTTTTCCAAACAGAATAATGAACACTTTTAATCAAAAGTGTTTTGATTGTATTGCAACTATGTTGCAATTGTGTTGTGTGACAAAAAGATAGTGTTGTAAAAGTGTTGCTAAAAATTTAAAAACAGAATAAGCGCTCTTATAGTGTTTCGATACAAATTTAAAAACACTTTGATTCTTAACATTTTACAAGTTTATGATATTTGAAATTTCATTACATTAACGAATAATTTTCAAATTAGTGTCTATTATATAAATTTAATAATTGCATTCTATCTATTTTATTTCATTAAGACAAGTAGAAATATAAAGTTTCTTTTAAAATTCATTTAATGTTTTTGATGATACAATTAAAAATTTTTATCTTAAAGTTTATAACATTAATATTATTACTTTAAATTAAACTTTCTTCATTATTTTCATTTTAACAAGAATTGTACCTTACTTTTTAAAACTATTTTTCAATAATTTAGTACATTATTGATTATTTTTTAAATTTTTAGTATACTCTTACTCGTAACAATTATTTTCGTTATTAAGTAATCGCGAATATTCTTAATTAGCCTCATAAGATTGTTTTTTGTTTTTAAGTTAATTAAAATGTTAGTTTCTTTTTATTTCCCTATTTTCCTAACTCCTCAAAAACTTGTCTTAAATACGTATTTTATTTTAGTATCATATTTCATTATTTTACTACATTAGTGTCATCTTAAAGTACTTGTTTTTTAAGTAGATTTTCTTAGAAGATGAGTTTCTCTATAGATTCTTAATCAGTATAAGTGTGGACTTTGCGTTTTGTTGTTTTTGTTACGATAAATATTTTTGTAATTATAATTGATACAATTCAATTTCTTAAAGCTTCACTCACGCAGAAGAACTTATGCTTTTACTCCATTCACTTATTGTCATTCAGACGAAAACCCTTTTTCTGATAAATTCTTAATCATAAATAGACTCATTATTTTACATCAATGATACTCTTAATAATGAGGTTGAAAAGGACCTAAAAATTCTAAATGTCCGCAATTGGAAGGAAAAGGCAAGAGACAGAATGGTTTGGAGGAAGATTGTTAGAGAGGCCATAGTCCAGTACGGGCTGTAATGCCAGGGAGTTAGTTAGATACTCTTAATATCATGGACTTTAATGTTATTGAGACTTTTAAATAAAATTCTCCTCAGTATTTAGCAATTAACTCGATATCTAGAAAACTTTTACAACGTCCTTTTCAACTTCGAGAGGAGTATTTAAATTTTGTCTCGCCCGTGTAATGGAAAATTTTCAAAAGACATTATTAAAATAGTAGATACCCTTTATGTACATATACTCCATTTTGGGTCTGTGTGTTAATATATTACAACATCATAAACGTTCATGACATTTTGTTTTTCCGCACTCCATGGAACTTTTTAAATTGTCATTCTTATTTCACTGTACTAACTAGTACTCGCAAAGCACAGAGATTCCCCCTGTGTATCGAATTCTTTTCTTATGTTTCCTCGATATCGGTGACGCAGCAAACATCCTTCTCATCAACCCTTCCCGCACCTACAAATTATTCTGAAGCTAAGTCCGGTTCCCGTTGCGTCATACCTTAACGCGTGCTTCAACAGGTATCCCATGTACTACCCCACGTCATTAGGAATTCGCTTCTTCTTGTAAACATTAGCAGCAGTTTGGATACCTTGTCTATAATGAGTGGCTGTGGAGATGAGACGAGGTAGGGTTTTCTATGTGTTTTCTCTGGCTGAAAATTGTTTTATTTGTGGTCGTGGTGTGATTGTTTTAAGTATTACGTTTATTTTATTATTCATGCAAGTTCGTTTGGAACCGTGCAAACATAAAATTGCATTGATATTTCTTTTATTATAATCGTTTTTCAAAACATTTTCGTTCCTGAATAATTTTCTACGTTTACATGTATTTTAACCCCATCTTGGTATTTGTTGCGTTTTAGACATTTTGGCCTATAGTAGTAATAACGTTCTAATTTATTATAATTAAATAGAATATATTATCATGTTAGGAATGACGTTATGAATGTATGGTCTCCGTTTTTTTAGGCTCTAAAACCACCATTTCTTATTAAAAAAGAAAATTTATCTTGAAAATGCCATAAAATATTTTTTAAAGTAGAATATATGACTTTATTTTATATATTATCTTTATTGGACCTTATTTTAAATAATATCCCGATATTACATTCGTGTATCAATTTTTTCATTCATATTGTTTATATTCTAAATAAAATAATTTAAGCTCTTCTGACATCAAAACATCAGTGTTGGCTGAATAATACATTTTGACTTCTTGAGAGGGTTCAAAAGGGACAACTTGTGACACTATGTGAAGGAGATAGAGAGGCAATATATTAGGGTGTTTGTGTCGTAATATACGTTCTTTTTTTTATTGACATGACTCTTAAAAAAGCATTCGACGTGTTTGAAACAACGGACGGTAGCTCAACACTTTTCAGTGCTATTCTGTGCCTGGTTGTGAAATATTCTGCCATTTTCTCACTGGAATTCACCAGCTTGATGCATTGTTTTAATATTGCGTGGTAAAATGGATTCTGTGAATACGTTCAGCGTATATATTGCTACGAAAACTTTGCTATTTCTCTTTGTATATGATGGAGCACAGTACTTGAAAACTACTACAGTTGACTCCGCTTAATATGATCACTTTTATCCAAGAGTAGAAAGATAACAATATCCGATTGATAATAATAAGCGATTCGATACTAGAAAGAGAAAGTTTCAAACAGTGTAACTCGCGTGTTTGCTTTAAAATCACAACTATGTTGTTCTAATCGAAGTATTTAAAACGATTACCTAGTATGTCTTTTGCAACTTTTACATTCTTAAAAAAATATCAGATTGGAACGTATAACACTAATAAACTAATGAGTAATTTTGTAAGATTATGTATTAAAATTTATCTTCAAACGGGAAAAAAGGAGGTATTTAGGAGATTTCACCAGATTTTGATAACATTAAGCGATATATTGATGACATAAAACGATACATTTTGCGTTAAGTTAAATAGGAGTGATCGGGTCAGGTCAGTTTTGATAATATTATCCGATTGATAACATTAACCGTGATCACAATAAATGGAGTCGACTGTATTGGTAAGTTAGGAAATAGTACTCCGGTGCGTTCTTTTTATATTATGTTAATTAAACTTTCTTGAAATAGTTTTTAAGTGAAAACCCAACCGTACTTGAAAACGTACAACAGTAATTGAAATTGAGCCTTGAAAACTAGGTATCAACGAAAGTGTGAAAAAGTGACTGTTCCATAAATTAGCCGCAAAACAATACTAGTTTGGTAACTGGGTTTTCTCCTCTCTTCACTTCCAAAGCAATTAATGGGACTTCCGAACACTTTGAAGATTCCTTTGGGCATTGACAAAACCCTGCGACAGCAAGGAATGAAGATCGATCTGCTAATTTTGCCGTGACAGAATTCACTTTATGCTTCAGAATACGATAAAAATAACAATAATACCTGTTCCGTGGATCAAATAACGGAGCAATAGATTTACTACAATGGCGAAACCAAGAAATAAAGCTAAATACAATTTTCCCGGAAAACTTTTAAAAATGGAATTGAGTTCATTTCGAAACTTTCTGCATGTAGTATTTCCAGGTCCTTGAATCGTCGTGGTCTCTAAATTAATTGTCTTGACGATAGTTCTTGATTTTTGTCTTAATTGCCCCTTTACGTGCCGGAATTAATGAGGAAGGGAAACTTGATATTTTACAGTCCTGAAAATTCGATGCTTGGTTTCCCGGTGTTGAAACGTTTCCTCGAGGTTTATTGTTTTGCTCTTGCGATCGTTTATTAAGTTACGGCTGCAGAATTGAGAGTGAAGCGTATGTTCGAGTTTTAAAAGTGGGTTCGTAAATTATAGTGAGCTTTGCCTCAAATAATTGGCTTTGGAATGCGATATTTTCAAGATGTTCTTATTTATAGAACGCTGTTTTTTTGCGTTCAACATGCCTGTTTGTGAAACATTTAAAGATAGGGAATTCTTTTGGAAGACGACAAAATTATCTCGAAGTGTTAAATTAAGAATTGTAAAAAAAATTTAAAGATTTAAAGATTTTTTTTGTTAAAAATCTCAATCAAAGTATACTGAAATCAACCAATAGTACTACTCTCCAAACATCATTTGGACGTGAACACCCAAAAGTAATTATAATAAACATACATATTCTGAAACATTTAAATAGATAAATTTAATTTCTAAATCTTAAGATTACAATTATCATATTTTACGTATGTTTAAACTTACTAAACTTTCAAATCAGAGATTTTGTTCAAATAAATAAATTTTAAATTTGTTTACATGGTATCCTGCTTGAGCCAACAAAGATATCAATTTTTATAATTCTAAAAAGATATTTTAATTCACTAGGGCATGTATTCTACATGACTAAAATTATTTTAGAAATTTTCTCCTTCAAACCTTTCTGTTCCTAAATCATATCGCCTTTATTTTAGCGAGGTACCAGAGAAAATTTATGGTTGAATAGTTCTCCTATTCGTTTCTTAAATAAAAATATCCTATTTATAAGAAAAATATGTAGCAAGTTTTGTAAACAACGTTTGAAAAACTAAAATTACACCACGAAAGATAAGTGAAATGCAATAACTATTTACCCGTAAAATTTGGAGGTTATTCACAATATCTTGACATTCAACTTGAGTAATTCAAATAAACACCCCTTCTTGACATGTGTGTCACCTCTGATATACCTCTTAATTTTTTTTTGCCGACCCCTTTAACTTTAAGATATTGAGAATATCTCTGCAGTCTGCATTAATGATTGATTACGTATCCTTCAACTCACCACAACCTTCTTTTTGCAGCACCCGTGTGAAGAAGGTGGCTCCCCCTCCGCCTCCCCCGGTGTCGAACGGGCGGCCACCCCTGTCCTCCACCCCCGGCGAAGACTCGGCCTTCGACGAGGCACTCGACGGACACATGGAGATCCAAGTCGTGCTGCCAGACCTCAAGAAAGTCCACATGACCGTCGACAGAAGGTAGGATTTACAGAAAATTCGCTATGTTGACAAACTGACTTTTTTGTGCTGAAAAAATATCTCTAAGCTTCGCTCTACACATGAGTGGGAAGAGTTATAAAATGACTACTCCCTATAGACTGATATAGCCCCTTGAATTTTACGAAATTGATGTCCGTTCATTGTATTTTTTTTATTTAATTTTAGTTCATTTGTCTATTTATTCTAACCACAGATTAGTCCAAGCAAAGTTTGTTTTTAATTTAATTGTTTTTGCGTATGTTAGACTCCATTGAAATTCGTAAAACTGCCTTAATGACTCAGTTTCATAATACTCTTGTATTTTATTTGTCTTAGTCTTTCCATTTCTCACTTTTGTGCTGTAAACTAAGCATAAATATAATTTAATCATCAAACTAAAGGACTCGCATCAGTTGATGTTAATTTTACTCATGAAGCTACTCATGGCTAATTAATTGAATACATTTATAATGTAACCAATTGAATAGTTTAATTATTTGGTTTAAACCCGTCACAGAATTGAAAAATGTAAAAATTTTGCGATATTAGTATAAATGTGAAATTTGTACCCTTCATCCCCCACTCTTTCCTAATATCTTCTTGATTTCGGGATTTTTTTGCTATAATTTACTCTAAATCACGGTAAGTTTCAGAAGGAAAAATTAAACGGATAAAACATGTAGTATTAACTTTTTTTGCGTGATATGTAAATTCCGGTTTTTCTATTTTTTTAACGAAACGGTTTAGTGTGATAAAAAGCTTTAAATCCTGAAATGTTATTACTTGGTCCTTTTCTGTCGTAGAAGACTCTTTCTTTATTTTAACATGATAGCATTACAATACATATGTTAATACAAACTGGAGAAACTGTATAAAAGTTTTTTTCATAAAGATTTTTTCATGCGTGATTTTTTCCGCCTAAACCCTTTTAAAACATAAATTTTCCCCCATTTTAAACATTTTAAATTTAAAATGCGCATCTAAAAGGAATTGTGTGTAAAAACGTTGCTATCACTATCAGGATTGTAAGGATTGGCCCCATTGAATTTTTAAGAATATATTAATTGCATGGGGATCCAACTTGCTCTTTGAATACATTCCTTTAGTTAGTATAATATAAAATTTGATATCGCAATTTCCACCCTGATGTTTATTACTTTATAAATTAGGCAAAATGTAAACTAACACAACAAGACATGAATTTGACTAATTTTGACTTGAAGCAATTGTACTTTAAACCTTAACCTTGATAATTTAATAGTGTATTATAAGTAGGAGTAGATAGGTTTTTATAGCTCGAACTTCCACGAATTCTCTTAAGAACACAATTCTCTTGTATTGACGCAACAAAAACGTGTGCTGCAGCTAGGACCATAAAATTTCTACAATAAGAGGCACACTCAACGTGTGAGGTTTTATTAAGGTTATACGACTCAAAAGTACCGAGATATTGTGAGAAACATGTTTTTAGCTAGATAATTGTTTATGGAATCGCGTTATATTGATGCCTTTTTATACTTCATTGGTTTTGGTATAGGTTAAATAGTATGTAATGTACAGTATAGTAAATGTTAGTATAAATAATTCAATACTTTTTCAGTAATATTGTCTTATTCTCCGGTATTCGTAGACTCAAAAACTGTCTTTAAATAAAATTAAAATATTCTTTAAAACTTACAAAATAAAATCAATAACAAAATTTAATTTTGTTATAACTTGTTGAAAACTAACTTGGCTTTTTTTCTGCTCAGAAAAAACCTGTTACCAATCAATGATGTAAGAATCTTTACTAAAATATAAAATATATGTTTGCTTTCCACTAAAAAACCTCGATACTCTACCTTAACATTCTTGTTAAGTTCTAATTCAAATTCTTGTTAATACTTGTATTTTGAGTTTCGTATAGTGAAAAAGGAGGTTTTTCCTCTTCGTTTGTACTATAACTATTCAGTAGCTCACTGCACAAATGTTTTGAGATCGTAAATACTCAAATCAAGATTCTATTGTTCACCCCTTCAAACACTGTCAGGCCCTTATTGGAATGGATAAACTTTAGGCCTGTCAAATATTAAAATCCAATTAATGTTAGAAATCGGGCAGAATAGGGTTTGATATGTTACTAAGTAAAAATAAGCTTTATTTTTGATATGCTTGCCTCCCCGTAACAAATGATATATCATTAAATCACGTTCAAATACCTTTCTTTTCACGTTAATTTAATTAAGGTTATGAACGTAAATATCTAGATGCTTTTGACCACTTACCACAATAATGTTTCTTTTTCTGTATACCAGATATCAAAAAGCGTTTAAAACCTTCAAATAAATTCTTTTTGAATTAGTCAGAAAACCACACACACTTTAGATTGAACCAAATCATCAATCATACATTTTTCTCTTTAATTAACTTATTCTCATTCACTTGCTGTCCAATTAGGAACATCTGTGGTCATTTTTATTTATGGAAGACATTTGTCAAAATCGTCTGCGTTTGATTAAAAAATACTTGGGAGTCGCAAGTTGACAGTTTTCCATAATATTGCCTATCGGGTAACTAATGTATTCCTCCGAAAATTTTTCCTAAGCACCATCTGAAGGATTTTTCAATGCAGCTTTCTAAATGTAAAATTTAAGTATGATTCTAAATTTGAAGAGGTATTGTTAATTTTTTTACATTGCGAAGTGTTTTGTAACTTAATCTGCCCTATTAAACATGATGGTCTTGGTTAAATTTTAATTGAAATGTAGAAATGAACAGTTATTGAAACCCAATTTATCTTATATTTAAATTTTACAAGTTACATTTTTTATATATTAAAAAATGATATCTTTTTAAGTTTTACTATCACATAAATTGATCGAATTTGATATTTATATTTATCTTAAGTTTGAGAACTATAAGTTATAAAATAATCTAGTATTTTGAACCTTATCTAGCTCGTTTTATCATGGACGATAAAAAGTGGCATAAGCTTTTAAACTAAATTTAGTTTAAGGTGAAAAATAGAAAGTCAAATACAAATAAAATTATGAAGTATAACATTGAAAATGAGTCATTAAGCTAGTTAAATCATCTATTAGGTATGTTATAAAATATAATTTAATGATAATTTCGCTTAGTTTAAAGAACAAATGAAGAAGAAAGAGTTAGAAAAAGTGAAAAAAAAGATTAAAGCTAAATAATAAATTCCGTTGAATGATTGTCAACAAATATGTAAAATAAAAAAAAAAACTACATTTAATTAAAAACTAAAATGAAAGTCATTATATGTAACTTAAATTGTATCAATCATCCATTAGATATAAATTAAAAATAAAATTATACTTTCGCCAAATTTACAGCAAAAATGTGAAACATAGAACAATATTTAAATTTTACATTTTCACCTCCAATATAAGAAAAATATGTGAAAAGTTGTTGTCAAGCACTAATTTCTAAGGGCATTATCTCCCTGTAATAAGAGGTTCTCAACTCGAAGAAATTAGCGGACCCTATTAGCCTAAAGTGTGATCAACATCATTTGTACACAACCTTTACCCTGTTTCACTTTACTTCTAAGCATCCTTTTGCTCTTCAGCACGTCTCTAGGTCCTCTCTTTGCTCCTCAGCATCCCTTTGCTGTTGAGAACATTTTATTACCCTTTAACGGCTCTCTTTGCTCTTCAGCATAACTTTGCTTTTCAACATTATTGATATTGGTGCCTTTTGATTCACTTTTATTGTAGTAATGCACAGGGTTCGTACGCGGCCTTGAAAACCTTGAAAGTCCTTGAATTTCAAATTTTCGATTTCAAGGCCTTGAAAATCCTTGAAAAAACGTATTTTACCCTAAGAGCCTTGAAAATCCTTGAATTTTATTTAGGCCTTGACATTTTTAGCCAGAAAAAGATTTCAGGGTATCTGCTGTCTGCAGGGTATCTATTTTAGTCCTGAAATACTCCGGTCCGGAATTTCAATGAAAAATCCCGAATTTTCATACATCCTTCCGGACGTTTGCCTGTAAAGTTGGCATTTTGACGGCCTGGACGCAGGCAGAAAAAACAACTTGACAGACGATCGCGTTTTTCTTACTTTGCGTCAATATCCTTGGCTTTAAATGCTTGTTTTTGGAGAAACTGTTAACTTATTGTAGTTCAAATATGTCCAATATGATCTGGTAAATTAAAAAAAATATTAGAGGAATTTCTTGTTGTTTGCAAGAAGGCAAATAGAAATTTATGGTTTGAACTTGAGAGTTTTAATATCAAACAAAGTGTGTAGATAATAGAGTATACAAGATAAGATAGATAGATAATAGAGTAAACAAGGTGTGTAGATAATAGAGTATATGAAAATTTTAAGGTAAATAATATATTTAAGCATTATTTAAATTTTATATCATAAAGAAAGTCTTACAAAATCTTCAATATGGGTAATTTTTTGGGGTTGAAATTAAACTTCTTAGAGTAAAGTTTTTTACTCCTGTCAGTGTTTCAGTTTTTCATTTTCTGCCCAATTTATACATTGAGTCAATGCATCATAAAAAATATTGATCATTATTTACAGTTTTATTGCAAGTATAAGGTAGTCTTTTAGTTTTGGAAGTTAAATCTGGTAGGTTCATTTATTTAAAAATATTTTGTTAATATACTATAACTTAATTAAAATTTTATTCAACCCCCTTTTTTTTGTAACTAGGAACTTGTATGAAAATTTGCTTTAATTGAACTGTTTAATAAATAAAATTGTATGAAATAAAACTAGAGTAACTACTTAAAAAAAGGTTACATACAATTTCTGTCAGCCTTGAATTTTTCATCTGGTAGCCTGGAAAAGGCCTTGAAAATCCTTGAATTTTTTTCCTCCAAAAGTGTATGAACCCTGAATGCATGACAGGCTCCCATGCCATTCTCCACGGATATCCTAATGACTGGGGACTGGGGATCACTGCTATAGAGGATAGTTATTTTCCCCTGTTCGCCTAAGTATAGAAGCTTTGGCGATACTTTAGAACTCGGTCATTTTGTCAATTTTGATTCTAACTCCATTTTCCAAACAAACGATTCATTTAAAATTGTACTGTTTACAAGAAAAGTAGTCGCGAGAATTAGAAGTCAAGTCCCGCTCGAAACTATTCGTGTAGAGAATCAAACTAATTTTTATTCCAAATGAAGCTCCGAATTTTGAGTCTTGTAATCGCATTCAAAGATCGTGTTCTGGAAATTCAATTCAAACAACCAGTAAATTTCTCTCTGCATCTGACTCGTGAAACTTAGCCCATTTGCGATTCATTTAATCATCCGGTCCGATTAATTTTGATCTTTGTGATGTTTTGATCATTTAAGACTATTTTTGCCGATTCAGAATCCAGGGTAATCAGCCCATATGGTCTGTTTTCTATGGGGAGGGGCAGAAAAATGCCCGGCCACCCTGATCCGCTGAGATACGGTGGAGCGGATGTTTTCGTAATCAAGGGACCACTAATGACTGGAGGGTTTTTTTCTTGGCTTTTTTCTTGCCCCGGTCCCTGAGAATGTTTTTAGAAAATGGTTCAATCAGATAAGTAGAATTGATCTTGGAGGGTACTTGTTTTTTATAATCTTGAATCCAACGACCTCTTTAGAATTAAATCTATGCGGTGGTGTTTAGATGTGTTCTAGGAAAAATCTGATTATTACGTTTACTTTGATTTAAGTAATTTGCAGTAATGAATGTGTCTGATTCTCAGTTTTCGAAGCCTATTTGGTTATGTGATTTGGAATAATATATTTTTTATATTTTTATAATTTTTATAGAATTGTCATAAGGTTATTTTTATGAAAAAAAAAATAACTTTATAAAATAGTTGCGATAGATAAAGCCAAAATAAAAAATAATTAAGTGCTTAAGCCGACATATTTTAGTGTTTTCCAACATTCTGAACACTTTCAAATACTTCAAAAGTTAGAGTAAAAGTAATTTAAAAATTAAATTATAATTATAAAATGCTTTTAAATTGTGTTTAAAATATCTTAATTTTTTTACATTTGGGCTTTGCAAAGATGAAAAAATCTATATTTCCTTTCGCGATTTAAGGCATTAGTTTATTAAACGGTCTCCTTCGAATCATGCTAAAAGACAAGACGATTTTTTTTTCTGTTTTTTTTTTCTCAGGAATTAATATTTGTTGCAAAACATATAATTTAATTAATAATTTATAGCTATATGTTTTACTGGACTATATGTTTAGTTTATTTAATTTCTACTCGGGGGGGTATAATTTTTTTAAGTTATATTAGTATGATTATTTTAGATTAAAAGTTAGGTGAAGAATCAAATTTCTTGAATAAAGTTTTTTAATCAACTGTTCAACTCGTTCATAAGAAGCATATTTTTCTTTTATATATCCCGACTATTTGAGTAAAAACTATTTATAATTTCAAAATGTCTTACTATCAAATACCTTTTTCTCACTCTCTCGATATTTGAATCCCGTAGGAATTTTAAACGAAAAGCCATGTAATACTTGTGATTTTTTCTGTTAGGATATTCAAAATAAATTTCCCTCCAATAAATTCTTTTAGTTTTTAACTGTCAAGTTAGGCCACAAAAAGAATATGTAGAGAAATCTGATACCTTTATTAATCTTCCATTAAAACTGTGACTGATTAAAATTTAATCCACCAAGTTCTGAAAAATAAAGTTTTAACTTCATGACGTTTTTTTTTATGTGAAATCGTGTTTCATGCCAGGAAAAATACACATGAAGGAAATCTGACTTTTTTTTTTACTCGGTGAAATAGCGCCGTTTTCCTCCTCTGTGCTTTCACGAGACATTTTGACATTCGCTCCCATTGACAAAGTTGATGGAAAGGAGAATGATTCAGAGGTTTTAGGCAGTGTACTTGCAATACATAAATTGCATCACACTGTTTTGTTTTTCCCCATCCCCGCGCGTGTCTGTTGACAAAAGACGCAGGTGAGGTGCAGAAAATAGTGTTGGGATTTATTCTCCGGCAATGGGTTCTTTATTGCGTATTCTATACGTGCGTCCTCGGGGATGATCCAGCTTTCCTTGTGTTTTGATTCTCAACCGTGGCTTTTTCTGAAGCAATATTTATTTACGAGTGATTCATTACCAATGACATCTTTGATCAAAGGATAAAGTGCACTTTTGTTAGTCTTCACGTCTTGGAAGGGATCTTCCCCTTAATCTGCAGTTTTCCCCAGTTTTTTTTTCATTTGTTTTTTTTTTATTTTGTGATGGAGGTAAGTGTGTATTTCAGTTTTCTCATTTCTCCCCGAATCTTATATTTTCGTTTCTTCTAACAGTACCTAGTAGTACATAATAATTTCTTAATTAATCAACAAACGAAACATTAATATCTCGCTTTAAGATGTGTTTTGTGCAATAATTTATTTCGAAACTTTAATTTATGTTGAGTGGTGGTTTACTAAATTCCAACGTTTGGTCGTTAAAAAAGAGCAATCATTTAAAACTTTTACTTGAAAGAAGTTCCCCCTCATTAAATAAATTAAGTTCCAAAAACAAAACGAGTCCTTTGTATCGCTGCTCTGAAACGATTTACGTACGATGCTAAACACTTCAATTCCATTACATTATTCGTTTTCAAACCAGAAATCCTAAAGCCGTCTTCGAATCTTAGAAACTCATTGTTTAATTTCGAAATTAGCCTTTCTAGTTAAAAGGAATTGTTTTTAAGAAAACCATAAAACCTCTTCCTTTACTCTTCCAAATATTTCAGAGCAAAGTGCTTTCAGAATATGCTTGGGCTTTTATTTTGTTCCCATACATAAACGCAAGAAAATGGCCTTCGTATATTAGCCCACAATATTTGTTTCGAAGATCCTTTTCTCACAAAAAAAAAATTCTTTTTGGAAAGGAATGGCCGAAATTTTACCCGCTCTTTAAAAAAGAAATGGCGTTCTACTCTAAAGTTCATTAGAGGGAAAAAGACGAGGACTAACTTTCACGAAACATTTGCTCTGAATGAACATTCCATTCTTATAAAAGGAATTCGTAGGGTCTAACACTGGATTTGAAATGATCAGTGATTTAAAAAAAAAACTGTGCCTCATATCAAGTTGAATTGCTATCGTGGTACTTTTCTTTGGAGTACTTTTAATTTATTGTAAGTGCATCTGATAGTTTTATGTTATAAAAGTTTTTTATCTTTCTGATATAAAATCTTTTGTTAGATATTTGTTAATATTTTTGTGTATTCTATTATTTATCTTCCGCATAATGGTAAGGCTGACTAAAGGAAAGGATTTTAGTTTTTACGGAAAAATTTAATTATTTTAAGTGCTTGTGCACTTAAAGTTATAACTATCTCTTGGCTAGCTTATAGAAAGAATTTAAACATGCGTAGATTATTAAGAGTTTTTAAAGAAATTGGAGAGTAAAATGTATACTATAGTGTTCTGTAAACCAAACTCTTTTGTCTATTACAATATTAGTTTTAAAATGCGATTTCAAAATGTTTGCACAATGCACATTTCGACGGTTGGTTAACAAAAAATAAAATTCCTATTTTATTTTTCTAAAGGATTTTTCCTTGCCGTATTCCTAAACCAGTTCTCAATGTTTAATAATTTATTCTTATTAAGTCGACTCCGTTTAATGTAATCACTTTTGTCCAAGAGTAGAATGATAATAATTTCGGATTGGTTATAATAAGCGATTTGATACTATAAAGTTTCGACCAGCGGAACTCGAGTTTTTGCTTTAAAATCACAACTATGTAGTTCTAATTAAAGTATCTATTTAAAACGATTACCTTGTATTTATTTTGGTACTTTTACATTCTTAAAGAAAAATATGAGAGTGGAACATGTAACAGTAACAAGTTTATGACTTATTCTGTATGATAATATATTAAAATTGGCCTGTGAACTGGAAAAAAATAGGTTTTTCAGATTTTGGTAACATTAAGTGATATATTGATCACATAAAACGATATATTTTCCGTTAAGTTTAATAGAAGTGATCGAGACAGGTCAATTTTGATAACATTATCCGATTGATAACATAAACCGTGATCGACTGTGTTATGTTGCTGACATATACTCAAAACGTTTTGAACCGATTTGTTTCCTGAGCCTTCCACCCTTTAGATTAGAAGCATCTCCATTTCTACGGGGATGCAATCAACTTTGAATTAAACCATTTAGTTGGTTAAACTATTATTTTCCATTTACAAAAACGTAAAATATCTATTTAAATTCAATGAAAAAGCACGAATTTTACAAGTTGAATAAATGCACTAACTTCCAACGAAAACGTCCCAATACCCTAACCATATCACCCTCCTTTCATCATCACGAGGCCATTATACGAACCCGGGAGCATTTAAACCGACCACAATTAACGGACTTCCGCCACTTGTCCTCTGCTCGCGCGTTTATTTGGCCATTGATCACCTCTGGGCAGCAAGGCACCCCCTCGGTCATTTCGTTCTAACCAATGCCAACTATCGCTTTTGATTAGAATCCCAGATAGATCATAAACCATCCCTGGACCCGGTCCGTTAGGGCATTTGGAATTGTTCCGAGAGCTGGCTTTTGCATAAGTCACGCGGTTCGGTTTGGATGACGCTCGCGCGGGTGGACTATTTGTATTGATGGTTGGTCAACCCTTTAGGTTTTATTCGATGAGTGTTCATTGCTAGAGGAGAGTGTTTAGAATGTATTGAAGTTCGTGTTTGGTTCGATGTTAATGTTGGTTTTCCAATTTCCGCAGTGAAGAGCGTTTATAGTGGATTAGATTCGGTTGGTTTCATTTGCAGTACAGTGATACGTAATGATTTAGTTTGGAAATTTCCGAGTTGATGATTTTGTGGGTATATAGGGGGTGTTGTGATACTGCGATTCCATTTGTTAATTAAGGATCATCTTTGCATTACGATAAACTTAAAATTTCTATACTCTCTAATCTTATGAGTAGAGGAAGAGTATTTATGATGTAATTTAAAAAATCAATATGTTAAAAACAGGATTTCAACTTTTCTTAGCATTTACTTTTCTTAGCTTTTTGGCCAGTGTTAGTGTTTTATGCTTATTATTTGATCATTTATTTGTTATACGTTTTTTAATTATGAATAAGCATGTATTTTAAATTAAGGTTTTAAAATATAGTTAATTTTTTTCACACACTTCATTAATTCTTTTGAAATATAGATGTACACTGTAATAATTCACCGGTACATTTTTTATAAAAAAAGTTTAGTTTTCCAGAATTTACAAACTATATTTAATCAAATAGAATTTAACTCATCAATCCTGTGTAAAAATAAATCTTTTCAAAAAATTGATTGATCAAACATTAAATGAAAGGAAAAGGCGGGGAAAAATTTCCATATCTATGGTAAAGAAAAATATACTTTACTTTGATTCATAAGATTAATAGTCTTAACCGTTTCCTTCATTTCTGAAACGATTGTCATGATTTATAAAAAAAAACACAAGTAATGTCTTTATTCGTCTAGTTAGATGCTGACGTTAAATAAAGCGATTTTTTTATATAAATGTGAAAGTGGGGAAATTCTTTGACAATGGAATTTCCCCTTTCATGTAATCTAGTTTTACTTTAACATTCTGGTATAACAGAATTACAGTATATCGGAATGAATGGAAATTTCTACAGTTTTCAAGTGTTCTCGTATTAACTTAAACATTAGACTGACTTGGCGATATCTTCCCTTTTGTATCTATTGCATAAAATCTATTTAGAATTGCTACATATCGTAATCTTCTTTCAGCTACCATAGCTTTTAGATACTTTCTCTTCACATTTGTGCATGATTTCATTGTTGGTATCACCATATTTCTTGTCAGTTTACCAACAAAAAGAAAGGGTTGCAAAAGGTGTTGGGATTCCAATTAGAAAAATATGTTAAAGTAACTTTTTAAACAAATTAAAAATTATATTTTATTTTCTAGTTATTATAAATGTTTGTTTGGATGCCTTGTTGAACTTTATGAAATTTATAAATCAGCGACAGATTAAGCACTCAAATAAACTCTTCATAAGCCTTCGTATAAGTTAGTATTTGTTTTAGCTATATAAATCATTCGATGCATTTGCAAATGTAAAGCATTGAATCCTGTTTGTTTTAAATTATATATGAGGTAGAGAAAAATAATCCTCAAAATTTCTGCAACTTGCTTTTCAATCAGCAAATTTTCTCCATCCCGTTATAATTTCTCCACCTGTTTTAAAAAAATTGTTATCTGGCATTTTTGGAAAGACGTGTGTATGTTTCACATCAATATACAAGTCGTATGAATTCCAATGCAATTACTCTAAAACCATTTCTACTCTTTCGCCCGTTTTTATATTTATTAAATTTTAAATTCAAAACGCGTCAATTTTGAGTTTCTCGAGTTTCCCCAAAAGAAGTTTTCCCATTTATGTGCTCTGGATTGAAATTCGTCGATCGATAAGCTTGAAATATGCTTGCCTTGCTGGAAGGGAAGTATTATTTACGTACACTTTTATTATTTGCGTACGCCTGGAAAGTAGCTTTCTCTGTAAAACGGAATCCCGTGTCAAGGTATTTCTCCAGAGATGGGAGGCCCGTTCTCCGTATATTTCCAGCTCAGCAATAAAAGCAAACTATTTTTAGTACTTTTCTTCCTCTAAGTACCTGGAAGACATTTAAAGTTTGGAGTAAATGCAATCGATAGGAGTGTAAATAAAGATATCGATGATTCTTATCATCGATTGGAGCGGAACGGTTAGGCAAATTTCGGGATCTTTTCTTGCCCGAGCGATAAAAAGTTTCCTGCGAATTTTTATGGCTTGTTCGCTGTCGCGGCGGTGGCTTCAGGTTTTAATTTTTTTATGTAAATGCCCTCGGTTGTGTGGGAAGGGAAGATTTATAGGCTTCAATTTGCATTTAAAATTCCGAGGAAATCGCTGTGTAAAACATTTTCACGTTCGGGGCTGGCGTGTTTCTCGACATGTTATCGTCGGAGAAGATTTCGAATTTGTCTGAAAATATATGCGAGAGTGCCTGGCTTTTCAGTCGAGAGTAGCGCTATTCTCGGGGAGAAGATCCCCTTATTCATCCTGCTGGATGTTTCAGGAAAATGGGACTTTTTCTCTGCATGCATGGGAATTTCTTTCCCTGTGCCTTTATTTGTATTTGAAATTCGTATTCTAGGGAAATTATGAAGACCTTGGCTATAAACCCATCATTGTAATATTCATAAAAATTGGTAACATAAGACTTTGGCATCTGCAATTTCAGATGTCCCAATTCATTTGTGAAATAAATACATCCCTAATATCTTTAATCTAGTGTAAACTAGTCCAATATGAAAAAGACTTTATTTAATTTTAATGGTATGAATTTGTTCCGTTGTGAGCTAATATTTAGTACCACGAAGTCAAATTTAATTATGTTCAATCTATGTTTTAAACCCTTTAATTTACTCTTTTTATCCATTTTTGGATGTTACAAAAAGATTGGAAACTTGCAAAAAATGCTACTCATACCATAAATTCTTTGGATATACAACACACATGTCTTCAGTCAAAATATCGTAAAATTTTTTTTCACCCAAAGTATCACAGCTAACCAATGGCATCTTTATTAGCTGACAATAGATCCTGGATTCTCTTTGATAGGTCCGAAGAGAGTAGATGGCTTCCGAAGGTTGATCTATAAATCTTCCGAGAAAAATGTTTATTAGGTGATGAAATTTTCTGATAAGCATGATAATCTATCTCACTTAATAAAATGACCCTAAGAACAAGTAATAATTCAAATAAAGAATAATCAATGATCAAAAACAATCAAATCTAAGATTTGGTGGTACGATCGTAATGGACCACCCTTGTAGACTTTCTTAATAGAGCTAGATACAAAGAGGTCATTTATAAAGAAATCTTTCTCACACGTTAAATTTGTTATTTTCTTTGGGATTACTCCAGCAAGGCAATGTGACCAAAATATCTCTCATCAAATCGTTATCTTCGAAAACAAAAGCTCGGCGCCATTTCGGGTAACGCTCTCTGGTGATGCCTCCTGATAACGAAGGGAAAGGCTTCCCGGCTATTAAATGAAATAATAGCTTTGATAATGAGAAAAAGAAAGAGGAAAACTCGCGATTTGCTCGATAATATACGGATCAATTATCCAGCAGTATCAATCAGCCGCCGAAAGTGGGGAAGAGTTTTTGGTTCGTCCGGACCGGTTCTTGAAAATAATTTTAAGGGCAACACTCTGGATTTTGTTAAAAGAAAATGTTAAAGTCAAACTTCAATCGTCTTTCTCTAGAATGAAGTTTCTATATTTATGTCAAATACAAGGAGTTGAAGGTATGGCTTTGTTGATTGTATAAATGTCTCCTGTTGCTCTTCCAATTTGTATGTGGTGTCTGATAATGGAACTTAAAACAATTTAACTAACAAATAAAAAATCCTTCATAAGGGCTTAAATTTTCACAAAGATTGTAAAACTTTTCAATCAAGCAAATATTTGGCTTCTTGTATAATTTCAAAATATTACTCTATTTTAATTTTTCTAGTTAGTTCTTCATCTCCCATCACCTAATAAGGTGGTTTTATTTTGAATCAAAACTACTATAAGTTATTTTTGTAAGATAAAATTATAACAAGACAAAATTCCTAAGCAATTTTAAAAGTTTAGTTTGATCCTTTCACTCTTGTCCCCTCCTACACAACGAAAAATATGAACGCATTTTTTAATTTAGGTGAAAACGTATATAAAGTTAATATTGGATTGACTTTAAGTTTATTAGATACCTAAGAGGAGGGACCCCTGTCGCCGAAGGCGACTTATTCCCCAACA
Source organism: Tetragnatha montana (assembly GCA_963680715.1). Classification (NCBI taxonomy): domain Eukaryota; kingdom Metazoa; phylum Arthropoda; class Arachnida; order Araneae; family Tetragnathidae; genus Tetragnatha; species Tetragnatha montana. The sequence continues at coordinate 8,886,154 of OY796685.1, forward strand.
TTGATGGTCATTACTGAGGCACGATTAGGGCAAAAAATTTAACTTAGCACCACCACGGAGGGGTGGTTTTGATCCAGCGTGGAGGAGACAAGGGAGAGGGGGAGGAAGAGCAAGGGAACTTACCCTTCACACCAACGACGAAGTCCTCAGGCAGTACCGACCGCGCAGGCGCGGACGGTGCACACTAACACCGTAGTTTATTTAAAAACAATAATGTTTTTACAGTTTTTACAGTTAGCACTCTGATCAATCAGAGGTTACAGTCTTCTTCTTGATCTACAGGCTTCTTTTTGAGTTACATTTCACTAGTATTACTGGTGGTGATGAGCATGTTTATATTATTTAATCACACTGGCAAGCATAATACAATAGGGATAAGATAATGATAGTTAGATTATGCATGAGTCTATAGTAAGAGTTGAGTTTAATTAGCACTGTCGACAAAGAAATTTACTGAGTGCTGTAGATTTTTTTCCCTTGTAAACGGACAACTGCCCAATACAAAAAAGTCTATCTGTTTGGCATTCATGCTTACATGTTACTCCCTAGCTAGTCTTGGTGATTTCTTGAATCAAATATCTCACCCCCAAACCAGCCACACGTATAGCTACAATACTATGCAAAACCAGAGTAAAAGCTTCCGAGGGAATAAACCCTCTTTATCTGTAATACGCAGTTAGGGTTTAGCCCCTCCCAAATCTCATGCCCTGGCCGCATAAACACGTCAGAAAGGGAGGTGGGAATGGCGCTCTCGTGGCTCTTAATGTGCGCATTCTGGGGACGAACAATTTGCGGTGCCCTTAACTTGCATACAGAGCGCGCATTTACTGCAGTGAGAAATGGGAGCGAAGCTATGCCGTTTTGGAAAATTCCCGCCGAGGAATTTCACAATCACAACAATCGAGGCTTTTTCCACAGCCGAAAAGGATTCCAAAAGATGTTATGACCGCAGGTGCCTGTTCGACTTGTGGAAATTTCGTTATTGTGGTTGATTTATTCTGGGTTAGTTTCTTGCTGACCAGTGGGGTTGCTACAGGCGTCCTTTGGGATTTTTCAAGGCTTTTCCAATGTTAATGATTTTAGGAAGTTATTCTCTATTTTTAACTTGTTGCTGTTAAAAATTAGCACAGTTTATAATTGAATTGTTAGTTTGAAAAAAGGGAATAAGTCCAAAAAATGGCAAATTGACTTTTTTGTGCACATAAGAGGAAAGAGGAAAAATACCCTCTTTAGGCATATATTAGGCGAAATATCGGTATCCTTTCAATGTATTTTTTTTATTTAATTTGATATTTAAGTCTATTTTTCTTTTCTTATTCTTTGTGCTGTAAACTAAGCCAGAAACAGGATGTGTCTTAATTTTAAAATGCGTTTAGAATTTTTTATCCATTGAATGTTGGACACCATATTGATATTCATCTACTCCAATGATACTGCCTTAATGACCCAGTTTCATAACAATTTTTAATTTTCCTTGACTTGTGCTTTCTATTTCTAACTTTTGCGGTGTGAACTAAGTAGAAATGTAATTTAAGTGTCAATTTCTAACTGTGCAATATATTTGAATACACTTATATTTTTCGATGATGTTTTTTTATATAAGATGCTGAGTTTCCAGTAAACTTTTGATGTTTATGTATGTGCAATGAAGATTCCATTACTTATACGTTTTAACAATTTTCAAAATTTCTTGATGTGTAAGATTTCGCGATTGCATTGATAACTTTAAAAACAAACATTTAGTGAAACGTAAGTTTACTTTCCTTATTCCAGATACTATTTGAAATTTCGCTTCGAAACTTGAATTCTACATGCAAATATTTCTACTAAGATTCTCAACGCTATTTCAGGCCTTGGTAAACAATTTGATTATTATTTACTTTAACATATATCTCTCTGTATTATCTCAAATATTTCCAAGTTATTTGCAATCGATTGTTCAATATTTCTCAGAATAAAGAAGAAAAAGAGTTTATCAGATCTTGATTGAATTTTCTTTGTCCCTTTGTTTTAGCTTACCTTGTGTTTGTTAGTGAAACTGAATTTATCAATCACCATATATCAACTTGGGTGGTCTGAAGTTTTATTCCTTATGATAGCGCTAAACTAATGAAAATGTTATCATTTGATGAAAAATAAGTACTCAAGAAACCAGCCGTATCAAAGTATCGCTATATTTCTTTTTGCATTGCGTGAGAAAGTGTTTTAAAACCATGTATAAGCAGAATGTGTGTGTAAGCATCACGCAGACTTTGACCCTGACATTATAAAAATCGGGAAAACTCAATGTATGATATAACTGCTTCTTTTATTTAAATTACGTTCTAAACTAAGGGAAATAATTAAAAAATCAAGGTTGGTAAATTTTAAAAATAATTTTTTATTTTAAAACTCAGACCTAATTATAGTGTACAGAACAATATAAAAAGTCCTTCCTAAAGTTTTTTGAAGTTATAAGGTAATAGATTTGTACTTCCTTTTGTAAACTAATAACGTGGTAGCTAGGTAAGAATTTATTAGTTTTCATATGGAAAATTTTTACTTAGTTTGCAGCATGAGTATTTATAAAATAACTAATACACTTGTAAAATGTAATGAAACTGAGTCCGTCAGGTTCAATGAATGTTAAAGAGGTGTATCAATCACTTAATGTAAATTGAAAACATAATTTATTACATTTTCGTTTTATTTACGGCACAAATGTGAAAATTGGAAATTCTTAAAGGAAGAGACCTAAAAATTGAATCAAAGATTTAAATTTCAATACATGATCTTCGTGAAAATAATTAATAATTAATTTTGCTCAATTCAAGAAAAAAAAATTATCTGCCTATGGGTTTCCTTTTTATAACTGACTTTTAAAGAGAGGTTTGAAGATAAGAGTTTTTAGAGCACAAAAAGTCATTGTGCCATTGCTTTCTTAAAAATGGAGATTCAATTAATTTAAGGAATTTGAGGATGAATAAGTGCAATTTGTTTAAGGAAAGTCAGATGGAGAGAAACAGAAATCACCCAATTCGGAACAGTATAGTCTGACTGCCACGAGAAAAACTTTTGTCTTCGTACAATATTGTGGCAATGTTATGAAAACGGGTTATTCCACTTTGGTCTTCGTACAATATTGTGGCAATGTTATGAAAACGGGTTATTCCATTCCCTTCAATTTTGGGGGTGATGGTAATTCATGAACACCGTAAAAACGGTTTGTGCCAAATCTGTGTGACTATTATTTAGATTTGGACTTGTTTTTTAAGTTTTGTTTTTCTGTAAAAGTCGTTCTGTAAAGTAGCGGTCGGTCTATAGGTATGTTTCGAAAGTAATTCCACGCGCATTGTCGCTTCCGCATGTCCTCTTGCTCAAAAGTTAAGCGCACTTTACACTACAACTCTACTGTAGCTAATTTTTAAGTATAGATTACCACATATGGCATCAAACTCTAAATCCCAAAAATGAGAACAATAATGATGTTTTCTATACTTGAAATTAAAGATCTCATGAATGTCAAGGTCTCGATTTGCTTAACACAGCATTCATGTCCCACCATACCAAAACACTCACAAATTGATCACTTCGCCATTCACGTTACATAAAGAGAATGAATATAAAAAAAATATTCACGACAGCGTTTCCCTCTCGTCGATTGCATAGATTATTGTGTTGATGCGGCCACCATCATTCGATTCTGTCCTGTGATCATCCCTTCGTGTCTCCCCAGCACGCGTGCCTGACCCATCCGCGCCGCAGAACGTGCTAATGCCACCATCTCGTGCGAGGATGGGCGTCAAAAACGCACGTAATGCCTATCGTTTGCATTTTTCGATCGGGCCTCATTGTGTTCCTTTCTCATTCTCATCGACACTTCTTGGTGACGGACGGTCTTGTTTCCGGGGTGGACGTGATTGGAATGGACGGACATGGTCTTGTGGAGATGAGTCCGAGATTTCTGGGTTCTTCTGATGGAATTAGTTTTGAAAATCTGGGAGGTGGAGTGTAACTAGTACTCCCAGAGGAGGGTTTGGATTTTGATTCTTAAACTCTTGAGGTTAAGCGTAGATTTTGTACGGGTGGCGATTTCTTGCAACATTTGTCCTCGTAGAAGTTTTGGTTTTTAGTGGATTTTTCGGAATGGGTTTTTCTGTGAAGTTGAGGGTAGGGTTTTTCTAATTTTCGGTTCATTACAAGCTATGGACTGAGGTGACCAGCCGTTTGCTTTTATGGTTTACTGTAGGGAAGTTCATACAAATTAGTTGAAATATGAACTAGAGAAGTCTTGTGATATTTTTAATTGGATAAACGTGATTAAATTAAAAACTAAAATTGATATTAAGAATCTAGTTAAAGCATATTGGTTGTCTTAAAATCAAACAGTAACTTGAGTTGGGAATTAATTTATTTTAAAAAATGGGTCTATTCATTGTAGTTTTAACGCTATAGGGTCCGGTTTTTATTGAAGAGTTTAGTAGCTTTGAATTAAGGAATATTGTATTGTATCAATTGAGGCGCCTGCAGCAACAGCGAGCTAATTTCAACAGCCTTGCACTGGAGTTTTCTCCAAACTCCTGAACTCCCGAGAGAGAAGTTTAAAATGTCAAACAGATTACACGTAGATTTTGGATTTCTTCCTTATAAACTCATTGTTTCAAATATATATTCTGTATCGAATAAAAGTATCTACTCTAGAAATACTCCTTGATTTTAGAAAACAAGGATTTAGTAAACAGAACGCCTTATTTTATGGAATAAATTTTTTTCCACGCCATACATTTCGCTCTTTCAAGTGTCAATTGTTTCGAACCACGAATAAAAAAAATATTGCTCCTATTTTGGTTCAGATATCCTTCAAGAAAGATTGAAAAAGAACTTCACGCCATCCCCGTGTGTGAGATTTCAAAGAGAATAATACATAATAAATACGCAATACGAATCCCCATTTGATTTATGCTACGTCTGACATCCTTGATATGCCATCACACGCGTTCGAAATATTGCCCTCCGCCATTCTTCCCCAAATCCACCAAATAAATCCATTTTTCCACCGTAGGTGGCTTTCCGAACATTCTTTTGCCCCTTGTCCGACGCAAGAGGAAAATCATCCTCCGTTTGAACAGACTCCGCTCTTTTCCGCTTGGCATAAAAAGCGAGTACAGGTAACAGATGTGTAATACTCGTAAGGCCGAGTCGTTTTCATGCCTGTTTACTTTCCGTCGCTGCTGCTGCGAGCTAGTTCAGTTAGTGGCATGTGAAAACCGTGGAGACGATTGTCACTAGAGTCCGCATCGACTGCAGCCTTGCGTGCAAATATGGAGTGTGGTAAAAATATAAATTCATACCAACCAATCCGTGTAGACTGGTGGAATTTTAGATAAAAAAGTCAGATAAATAAATTAACTATTGAAGGATAATAAACAATTTTCTACGTGAGAAAGAATGATGGCAAAATGTACCTGACAAAAAAAATTCTTCAACACAGTTAGATTATTTGTAATTATTGAGAACCATTTTTAAGTGTTTTCTGTTGCTTAAGGACTAATATTCCCCCCACCCCCAAATTCTTCGATTTATATAAATTTAATCTTTCTCAATAGTTTTGAAGCATTTCCAATTGGGTCATACCAGTACTTATCAAAGTAAATTGTTTTAAGATCAAATTTGGAAGAAAGGGATAAGTTAGGGATCGTCGGAGAGGAACGCTAAACTTCTGATCATGAAAACTAATTCCAGAGAGGCAATTCTTACACTCTGGGAACAGGTGCTCTGGGTGGCAAATAATGTTGGTATACTGTACTTTCAATGCGGTAAGAGGTTCGACACGCTCTCTCTTTTCTGACTCGACGACGGTAGAAATCCTTCCATGCTTGGGCGATCGCTCACGACTTTTGGGCTCTACGGCTCACGTCAGCTTGTTTGTGTGTGTTTTGCAATAGGAAGAGTGGGAAGGAACGGGATAACACGTTATGTCACTCGGGATAGGTGTTACATGGGTCTGTTTTGAGATGAAGCGGCAGTTTATTAGTTTAAGTATGGATTCATGCGCGTTTATTGCAAGCATTTGAATCCCGTTTAAGTGCTTTTTAAAATCTATTATTGAACAACATGTGCACGAGAATTTCTGGAATTATTCCTCAGACATTCCTCAAATGTATAAGAGTGATTTTATATGTATTCGAACTTTTTGGCAGTTGACATTAATATACTGGCGAAAATAGTCTAATACTTTTTTAATAAAAAATGTTTTATTAACTTAAAATCCATTATAGGTACTGGCTTTTAGATACTCTAAATTTTGGGCTGCTTAGTTTGAATAAATCCTTAAGTGTTTTATTGGCTTCATATGAAGCAGTCATTATACTATGGCAGAGAACGACTAATTATCTCACTTGTCGTAATAGCCGACATCTATTAAACGCAAATTATCCTTTTAATTGAGAGTGGGTAATGGAAAGCCTGTCTCCATGTTGGCACAAGGACAATTTTAGCCCTGCTTCTCAAATCCACTTTTCTAAAAATCGAAGAAATTTTTTTTGTTCTTCAAACCAAAAACGATATATAGTTTTTTTTAATTTTAATTAAAATTTAATTAATGCTTTATAATAATTGAATGATTTAACACAATTTTTTAACTAATTTAAACTACGAAATATACGAGAGGTTTTTTGTAAACACTGCGTTAATGTTTTGTTTAGGTTGGTTTACTATACCAATCATTAAAGATATTGATTTTAAAAAGTTTGAGATAAGTAAAATGTAGTTGAGATGATTAATGGGTTTTAAGGAATTAATAAGAGAGTTGGGATGTTTCTACGTAAATATTAAAGCGACATCTAATTTTTTTAAAGATTACCTTTTAATTTATTTCTCCATAACAAAAACTTACAAAAAAAAATTTAAAGACAAGAAAATACTCATTAAATTTCAAAATGAGTGATGGACTAAAAACACAGCTGCTTTTTACTATCCTTCTATATAATGATCTTTTGTCTTGTAATAATAACATTCAATAAAATATTTCTCTCTACGCTAATATTCTATACTCAAGTATTTCCTCTTTAAAAGTATATGTTGAACAAAAAAAAGATCAAGCATTCAAATTTGTTTTTTTATGAGAACGGTCGAAAATTTTACCTTCTCCATTCTCTTATCCCTGAATAATATCAAATAAATACACACACACAATATCTCTTTTCTCCCCGCATATTTTGGTTGTGTTGATTTTAGCCGCCTCGCACAATCCCTACAATAAACAATGTCACAGTTTGCTCTCTCTTTGACTCTTTTCGTTCCAAAGGTCTCTCTCATCCTCCTCTCTAGCCGTAGAGGTTGGCTGCGAAAATATCGCTTATCGGCGTCTCCTCTCTCGCGGCGGATGAGGAGATAGGCTATCTGGCTCGGCAGATGCCCTGGGAACATCGGCAGACACGATTTGATTCAGCGATTGCTGCTGGTCTCGGTTTACTCTGTGTTGTTATTTAACCTGCGTTATATTGCCTACGTTTTTTATGATTGGGATTTAACTTTTTGAAAGCATGGTGAGTTCTAAAGATTTTTACACTGTGTTAAGCTGATTTAAATTGTTTTAATGGCGGTTTTTATTCGAATGAATGATTAAATTGGTGATTTACATATTTTTTCTTTCAATAACGGATCGTTCTGATGGTTTACTCCTCAAAATGGGTCTCTTAAACCTATTGCATTTCCCATTTTCTTATCTTAATAAAATGAATGAATTGAATTAAAGATGTATTAAATATATTCTTAAATTATAATACCTTGGACATGAAAAAACTTGGTTTAATGTTTAATTGGGATTTGGAGGACTTAAAAAATATAAATTTGTTGTTAAGAAAAAGAATGATTAATATGGGTTACACATGTAGAAATCTACAGAAATCCTTTAACATTTTAGTTTCAATGCTATGCAGTGAAATATAGTATATACAAATGGGTAGGAGGAAATTTTTGGGATAAGTTTTTCCCTATGAAAATGTTTTAACTGTCATTAACCCGATGAGATTTTGTTCGTAATGGACATTCTCGGTTTATCCAGATTATACTCTAGGAAAAAAGTTCATGGTTTGTCATATAATTCTTTTTAAAAAATTAACTTGGAAGAAGAGACGATTTTTTAGCTTAATTTCCTATTTAAATTATTTTATTCCTTAAGAATTTATTTTGATATAGTATTTGAAGTCCTCTTATATTTTCTTCATTTGTTATTCCTCTTCGGCTTTAAAACCAACGCAACATCGACCGCGTTTTATCACTTAACATCTCGATCAACAGCCTACGAAGCCTTTCAGGGGTCCACACCTCCATTTCCATCGAACGTGGTAAAAAAGGCCCTCGCAATCGTACGGGCAACTTCTGTCTCTCCCGTCTAATCCAATTTCCCCAACCTCAAAAGCCAAGAATGCCGTAATGGCAGTTACCGGCGGTTTTATGGAATCCGAGTCATTATTCTCCCCTTTTAATAAGCTTAGGAATCTCCTGCCTCTTTGCATCTATCTATCTGTTGGCCCGCTGGGCGTCGTAGGGCTTCTTTCGTGCCCCGCCTGCGGCAGAACGTGTAGGGATTCTTTCCACTCCTGTTGTCAAACTTGCCCGTTTTTGGGCCCCTACCGATGGCCGTCATTGTTTGGGTTTTAGGTTAATCGATTGCTCTCTGAAAGAGAATGCAAATATTCAAATATCGGCTTTTGTTTATGTAGGGTTACCTCCAATCTGGCAATGCCCTTAAGACTAAAGTTTTATAGTTATACAACAAACCCTATTACAAGTTTTTTTGGAAAACAAATTTCATGGTTAATAACATTTTTCGTGCTTTTAGAAGCCTTCGAGGAGTTTGCAGTAATCTGAGACATGGTTTAAAAATATGCATAGGGAAATATTACACGAATATTATCGGGAATTCTAAAACTAAAAAGTTTTCCCAATCTTTTTATGATAAAACTATGTTATTCATGTGCTTTCATGGGACTTTTTTGCATGACCCATTTGGTAGTGGTTTCCAGGCCTTGGTTAACTAGTAGTATGAGTATCATTGAAAAGCATGCGGGTACTTTTCGAAACATTGGCTTACCATTTCAACAAACACAATTTGTCGAAAAAGTAATTACAGATTAATGCTTTCTGTAACTGGAATGTATCCACTTCTTTTCTCGATGATTTTAGCGCACTTCTGAAAAAATTTTATGCAGTTTGTTTCAAAAAATTACGTTTTCCCTGTTGCGTTTTTATACTTCTAAGTGTTACATTCAAAAATACATTAACAATTTGCTTTAGAATCAGCTACGTATTTCTGATTTTCCATTGCTTTCTTTATTTTTATTGTAGAAATGTAAATCCTACTGATAGCTTAACTTTTTGAATTCTTCAACACTTATACTACAGCATACTTTTTCTGTCCTAGCATTGTAGGGTTTAAAAATTACTACCTTTGAGCTATTACAAACCCCTTCCTTCTTTCAACATGCATTAGCATTATGGTATATTTTTTTCGTTGCGACATGGTCTTCTCACTTTATACCTCAATGTTAATTTCCTACCTAACCAACGTTTTCTAAAAATAGCGTTCGATCTCTGACTCATCACAGCTTTCCGTTACTGAGTAAATGTGAACCATAACGGGAGAAACCCGATGAAACATTCACTCTCCCCCAAAAATCCAATATCCATTCTGCAGCTCATTGAAACGATGTTGCATTCCTCTTTTCCAATGAAAATATTAAAAATTTATCCTAATTTTAGTTCTATTTTAATTTTCTTATTATTTGTAAATATTTTTATTGTTGAGAATCTATTTTTGATATTTTAAAAAAAAAAGGTTTAATAATTTTTACCTATTTATTTATTTTCTTACTTTAATTATACACCATGCAGTGAATTAATATTGTATGAAAGTTTTAAACGCATACGAGTTTATATTTCAAAATATCTCTTCAAATTTGTTCATTGCCTTTCCTTAAAGGACGCTTGCATTTTTATGAACGTAAACGCAACTGTTTTGGATGTTTGCAAACTTTTTTACAGATAACTCAAAATGCAAAAAGCTAAACTGATGCTTCATACGTTCTATAGTTTTTAACACTACTTAATTACTTAATTGTTGAGATGATAAAAGGTCTTTTACAAAACTATGTTAATTTTCTAGATTTAATACTTAAAAATCCAATATTTCTTGTTAACTAAATAATCTGATCGTGGAAATATTTTGTCAATCTCTTTATTGGTATCAACAGTCCAAATACTAATGTCTGAAATGTGAGATAAAAAAAATGCTTCATTAACTTATCAAAATTTCTATGAAAACATTTTATTGAATTCGAGGAAATCTATTAGTTCAGACTAACTAAGAGAAAGAAATCATTTAACATCTCAACAGAAATTCCTCTGTGTGGTGTGTGTGTGTGTGTTTTATAGTTCTTTGATCCGTCTGATTTCTAATTTCTTTTTGGCCTTAATTTTACTTACTTCAAAACACTCATTTCCGTCAATATTCGTGGTTATAGAATCTAAAAGGCTTAATTAGAAACAACTCTGCAACTCGTCAAATTTTTTGCCGAACGCTCGCCCCCACAAAAAAAAACAACTTCCCAACCCAATCGAAGTTCCCCCACTCCGCTTCCCTGCCACGCACACAAACCCTCCCCACCAGAGGGCGCAGCGCTCGCCCACCTCCCTCCCCGCATCCCTCTCTTCCCCATCAGTGCTCGCCCTACCTCTGCTCCGCGGTGACCACCATGGGCGCTCTCTCCGCACCTCGGATCGGAGTCCTGCGGCCCCTCTGGCCCCGCTCAGGTAAGCCCCTCTCACACCCCTTGACCCCCGAGTGCACTCAAGGGGTGGATGCGCCCCTGAGGGCGGAGGACGCTTGACCAATCGATGGTGGGATCGCACGCTGTACGGGTAGGGAGCGTGCATATGGAATGGAAGGCCGTCGAGTAGTCTGTGCGCTCTCCCTCTTCCCCCCCCATGTGTTTTTGTTCTCTTGGGAACTGTTGTCCGCACATGGTGTGGGGGTTTTGAATTGACAGGGGGGTCTTGATGAAGATTGACATCGATGGCGCGTAATGTGTTGGTTTGGAAAAAGGTTGATGGATAAATTAATGTAGGTGAAATGTTCTAGAGAAAACAAAATTTCTCGCAAAGTTTAGTTTCCAATTCCGATAATGGTTGATGAATTTGTTCTAGTTATTGGAGATGCAGTGCAACTTGGCCAAGTCGAACGTCTCTAGTCGTTCGAAGTCGTTGATGATTCGGATATTTCTTTTGGACCCTTGAATTTTCAATTAAGTTAACTTTACTTAGTTTGGGGTTTTGGAACATTTTTGAAGGTCCCTTCAGCCTCGAATTATCAGTTTCATTCTGCAGTATTGTTTATTCAAAATTGATATATTTACGCATTTGTTTGAAGTGCTTTCTTGTCAGAAAAGAAAGTTTTTTTGTTCTAAATGTTTTTCGTAAAGTTGGAAAATAAGAGATTTTTTTATATTTAGGTAGTAAAAGATTGATATTTTGTTATGAATGCGTGAGTTGACAGATATTTCATATTTGTTTAAATTATTTTCTAGTCAGAAAAAAATTAAAAGGTTTTATTTGTTATTTGATAAAGTCGGAAACTTTTGATCATTTTACAGTAAGAGGATGTAAGTTTGGAAAGTTAATGGGATTTGTCAGTTAGGTTTTGGTACAGTTTGACTGGTATTTTGTGTAAAAATTGACTTGTTTCACTAATATAATGTTCTGCATTCTATTCCTAATATTCTGTATGCTTGTATTCTAAATCTACGTCGTATTTTATTTTGAGGTTAAGTTCTTAAATAGTGTGCTTAACATAACAATACCACCCACAACTTTGGTTTGCGTTTTTCTCTTAAGTTTTGTTGATAAAAACTTTTAATGAAAACTATTAATCTAGATGTAGTATTTACTCTATCTAAATATTTCAGTATTAAAAGTTCAAAAACTTATTTGATTACAGCATTCTGATTTCGAACTTGAAATATCAAAGCTTCAATTTCTTCCTATTGAAATCTTTCGCCAATAAGCTACTCAAGAACACTTAAAAGATCAAAACAGTTAATATGTCATCTGTACCTTTAACTCGTTATTTTTTACCTGGGTTTTCCATATAGGAAACGATTTCCCTGTAAACTTAACGAAGTAAGAAACCCCTAATCAGTTTGTTTATACAACACAAGGAAAGTTAAATGAGGAAATAATGAATATTCTGCTAATCAATTTGAAGAGTGACGTCCCAGATAATTTCAAGTTTTGTTCAGGCCGCTGGTCATGGTTCTTGACCTAGGCAGCCGCAAGGTTTTCAATCATTTATTAATTTGGGAATTAACGTCCTATATTACTGGTTCTAAATGAAGATGTTTGTGTTCCTTCTGAAGTATTTTGGTACCTGATGATTAGGTCAATGGTGATTTCTTTGTACGCGACTCAATTTAAAAAAGAAAACAAGTCGGAGAAAACTAGTTAGTTTCACTTAATTAGGCTAGTTGTTGAAAGGGTGGAATGTTTCTTGAGCAGTATTTTTTAACCTGAAATGCATACCTTAAGGGACTTAAACTTTGTACCGATTCATGTGGTATTTTAAAATTTCTCTAATGGGTCATTCACAAATTAGAACGTCACGCAATTTTCGAGTGATTTTTTACTCCTCACTTCTGTGATGTCACAGTTTTTTAAACTAAAATTAAACTCAAATTTATTGTAGCATTTCAAAAATCATATTTTATTTCATTTTCATTACATAATTAGCTCTTTTTATTTATGCTAATCAAAACTAGCAGTGGAGTAATTACCTCTTTTTTGCATTGGAACAGCAGTAAAAAAAAAACAGTTTTAAAGTGTGATCTGTGATCCCTCAAATATTTGAACTTTTATTTCACTCTCTCCCTTGTCATTTTGTTGTCTCACAAATCCCCTCCCTTCTAAAAGTGAGACGTAGTTTGTGAATGTCTCCAAATTTTGAACACTTCAAAATATGATCCAATTTAGAAATACATTTTTTTCATTAATTTTTCATTATTTTTTATCATTACCTATTCATTATATTTTGAAGTAATTATAAAGTTATAGCACTCCGTCATTCACTTTCTCTCTGTAAACAAACAAATATTTTTATAATTAAGCCAAAACAACGTTCTATTTACATAATTTGATTTACTAAAATCAATTTGCTGCTAGTATCGATTTTTTAAGTGGCAAATTGATGGATTACCTCTAAATGTGGTAAAGGTAAGGAGCGAAGAATTCACAACAAAACTAAGGATTGTATAAAGTTAGTATAAAGTTGCCCTAAACTGGAATGTAGGGGTATAGTGTAACATTAATGTTTTAGTACTCTATTTTTCATTATCACAGGTTTACAAAACACAAATTTGGAAAATATTTTATTATTTTTTTTTATTTCCAATGGCAGAGCACAACATGCACACTATGACCAAACCTGTGGCACCTGTGGACCGAAGCCACGGAGATGAAGTACTGTTGTCCACGCCACACACTCACATTCGCAGGCACAACCCCTTTTTACAGGGTGGCTACATTCATTCATCAATTAAATTCAAAATTGCAGATTAAACTATTAAAGTATTTTAAACAGTTTCAACCAATTGGAATTCGGATGAGAGGATTGAAATGTTAACTGAATAAAGACTACTTCTACCAGAGAACTAACCAGTAAAATCCCTAGATTTTTGTATTGAGTGCTTCCTTGAATTTACAAATTTACAATCGTGGGAAAACGCTAAAACGCATTCCAGGGTTTGAACTTAATTTCGGAGTCTCTTATCTGTGAGGCCTAACCTGAATCGAACAGAACCGAGAGAGGAGGCATCTCTTCCCCATTAGTGAAAAGAAGTTTCGGAACTCGTTTGGGTGGGGATAGAACGATGACATTCTGGCGAGAAATTCCAAGATTTCCCGCATATCCGATGCGTACGTGAGGGGAATTAATTCGATGGGAGTAAGTGCACAAGTTTATCATACTTATTTATATGACCCAGTTGTATTAAATCTTGGCGGCCAGTGAGAAACCGCAGCGAAGGTTAGGCAGTAGTAGTAGTAGTAGTAGTAGTATGAGGCTATACATAGGTTTATAGTATAGTTGCCTTGCATTCCAAGATCTTTCCCAATCCTTATCAGAATTTGTTCCTAGGTCGGGTTTTAATTACTGGATTTTGTATTACGGTATTTTTCAAACTATCTCCTCTTTTCTTTAAAAGGATAGCCTCTCCAAGTTAAATTTAGCTGTGTACATTAAAAATCTAAAAAGAGTGTGTAGATAAGTCCTTTGAAACACTGATAGTGTTGCATTCTTGTTAAATATTTTTTCCTGATAAATTTGTGTCTAAGTTGGGTGATTTTAATATTGAATTATTACAAGTTTTTAAAGTATGGCTAATGACTGCTTCAAAACAGTCAAATACCATATTTTCTTGATACCCTGAAGACGAAGGGTCTGGGTTTTTTAGATTACAAGAGAGCGACAAAATTCGAATAGTAATAAGAAAGTGAAACCTGAGGGATTTTTGTAAATCGGAATGGTCATTTATAATGTCCCATTTTTGAAATATCCCATTTTGTGTCCCTTTAAAATTTACTTTTTTATTTAGAAACCCTTATTAAACGTAAAGGATAACGATTAACTGATTAAAAATTACATTAATGTGCAGTAATAATTTTGTGAAATTCTGCAAGTTTAAAACTTCAAGCTCTGAATTTTCATTTCATCCTTTCTCCTCTGATGTGGGAAAATGACGACCTCAAAAACGTTTACATGTTCTTCTACAACAATTCATCAAAATTATGTAATTTCCTTTTTATTATAATTTTATTGTAAAAGTTTTATTTTGTGTAAAAATGGCTAGAATGAGGCTAAAATTTAATAGATTCATGTAACAAAGCATTATCGATCAAAATTATAGACTTTTAGTGGTAAAATTTATTACCAACAGAAATTACTTAAATTTAAACATTTTAAGGATGCATCTTGAAGTATGTGGGAAGGGTAAATTATATATTTTCCCCATGATAATTTATTTTTGAAGGACTCCCATCCATATCTTCTCCAGCTTTATTTTATCACAATAACTTGTATTAGGGTTATTTCACAGTAATTGTAGAGTCCGTAACATTTCATTTTGTCTTTAAAAGTTGTGTAAATTTCAAATTTTTATAGTTTTTCTATGCCAATCTGATGTTTACAGGCTATGTTAGTATGAGAACAGAAAATTTTGAAAAAATTTAAGAGATAATTTAAAAGACAAAATGAAATGTTACGGACTCTAGAATTACCGAGAAATGCCCCATTAACAACCTGACAGCTGACAGTACTCGTTTCCTAACATATTATCCTAGATTTAAATTTATGGTCTTAAAATTATTAATGGTTATTAAAAACATTATGACCCATATTAGACATTTTTAACTAACCGTAGAGAACCAAACATATTTAAAACTGTAGCATAAATATGTATCCCATTATAAAAAGATTCGTCAACAAAAATAAGTAATTATTATTTTATATTATTATTATAAATATTATATTATAAATTATAATATTATTTGGTCCATGATAGTTTGCATAATTCAAGGAAATTTTGTTGAGCACCAAACCCATCGTATATTTAAATTTACTTAATTGTTTATTTTATAACATCTAAATATCTTTAAGTAAACAGTACGAGTTTAATGTAAATTAGAAAACAAAATGTAGAGTTACTTTTATTTGTACCAGAAAAACATAATTGGGTGTAAAATATGCGAGCACTTTCTCATCAAACAATAAAAGTCTAAAATTATATAGTATTAAAAGTTTAGTCACTTCTTTAATATTTCCTAACATGATTTAACCATGTGTTACTTATACCGGTAATATGATGCTAAAAACATCGTAATGCGTAGAGAATAAGTCATTTGATTCAAGTTTTTCCCACAGGATAAATGAAATCTGCCTTGACATCATTAAACATTCCCATTGTTCATGTAAATGTCGCGCGGAGAGCAGACGGGGTTTGCGGAATGTGCTGATCTGTAACGAAATTCTTTTTGTGGGAAAAAATTCCATTCTGAGGTTCATGTGTAGTTTGCGAGTGGAAAACTCGTGTGATCGCATAATGCCGGCGCATGTAGATTACTACTCAAATTGCGCAAGCATGGTGAGATGAGCTTTGGGATGGGAGAGAATTTGAAAAGATGAGGCTTATTATGATGTAGTTATTGTCTGTATTGATGTAGTTGTGGGCTCCGATTTTTGATGTGCTCATCCCGTGTTGGAAAGTTTTGGCTCGGGGGTTGGTTGAAACGAACGTAAGTTCAAAGGAAAATATTTGCGCAATATTAAAAGTCCTGCTCTTTTAAAATACACTTATTTTACTCACATTTTTTGTATGGTTGATATTGTTACGAAGCCCGGTGGCGCAGTGGTAGCGCATAGCTCTTCCGTGCCACTGGTCCGGGGTTCGATTCCCGGGTCCCGGGCTGGGCAAAGTAGACTCAACCTTTCATCCCTTGAGTGGGTCGATAAATTGAGGACCAAGCGTGCTTGGGAACTTAACACTGGGGGTCCCGCGTTAGGCTGACCACCTATCCGGGACATTATGCCTTGCACCCCAGGGCCCACGGTCAGGAGAACGAAGATGGGCATCGTAGGCCTGGGCCCACTAGGGCTGTTGCGCCGAGGAGTTTAATTTTTAGTTTAGATATTGTTACACTGTAAAAAATTTCCGTAAAATTTACGGTTTTAAGCTGGCAGCTGGGTTGGTTGTGGAAAACCGTAAAAATTACGAAGTAAATCCGTAAAAACAACGGCGTTTTACCATTTTAATCCATGTTTTCGGTTTTACAAGGTAAAACACCGTTGTTTTCACGGATTTACTTTGTAATTTTTACGGTTTTCAACAACCAACCCAGCTGATTTTTTTTACAGTGTAGCCCTGAAAAGTATAGTAAAATTTCCAAGCTACGTTGCATAGTGGAGTATTTCACCCAAAATCCCGGTCAAAATTTCCTTTTACGTCCTTTTGTCTTTAATTAAGTATAAACGAATAAATATCGTTTGCAATATAAAAATAAGAGCAGAAACAAAAGGGTTGGGAATAGTTGATATAAGTAAAATATTTAAAAACCTTACACGTATCGTCATGTAGTCAATTGCATAACATAGAGTAAAATACGAATGTCTTCTGAACAAGGCAGGTTTTAAAAAAATCATTGTAAAAAATGCCTTTAATATCAATGAAATCTCGAATTTAACTGTGGGTAGCAACGAAATTTAAAAAACCCATGGCCAAAACAAGTATGCCGATGAATGCACAATTTCTTCAGCTTTCAGAAAATGTAATTTTTATTAATGCTCGTTTAACTTCTTGTTAAGCCTTTTTGCCACTCAAATACTTCACGGTGCGTTGGTACAAAAAAAACTGCAAAGCTATTTAAAACCAGAAACTGTTTTCATGCAACTTTACGTAATAATTTAGTTAATTTTTACTCTTATGAAAACATTTAAATCATGCTAAATTGGTTGAATATTAGAATTTTCGATAAACTGTCAGTATAGTTCACAATATGTTCAGTTCTACTACTTTTAAGTATTACCATAAACTCTCATACACAACAAGTTTTAAGTTAATAGAAAAATTACATCAAAAATATTATCAAAAGCTTTTTACTAATTTTAAAAAGAGATAGCTAACTTCTAAAGATAAAAATATTATTCATGCAGCAGCAAATATAAAGGTGTAAGAAATGTCAATGTGCTTTATTGATGACCATATTGTTATTTGAAGGAAAATACGATTGTAATCCTATGTTGTAATCAATTTATACCTCTAAGCACACTCGGGTATAGTAAATATTATCTGTAATTATTTCAATGAAAGTTAAGTGAATGCCTTTGTTCGTTTTCTCTGAACAGTTTGCTTTCGTTCCACGTTTATAAGCAAGAAGGCATTCGCTAACAATGCATAATTAAAATGTTTACAAATGACTTAAATCATTTAGCTTCATGTGTTTTATGGTCTAGAACTCTTTGTTTACATCTCTATAATACTGAGAAAAACTCGCCATTGACACTACTTTTAAAAACACTTGATAAAGAAAACCATACTCCAATTAAGTAAACAACAGTTCTTATATAAATTTATTAATTAATTTTATTTGTTGCTGAAATAATTTTAACCACATTATTAATTTATTTTAAGCAGTATACTACTGTACCTAAGTAATTAGATACAGGGTTCAAATCTTACCTTTTCGTGTTCTTAATACACCGGTGTTAAGTTAAGTTAGAAAAGTTAGTGTTTTAAAACACTAACTTTTCTAACTCTATACACGCTTGGAAATATTGATACTTAAAAATAATTATTGGACAAACCTTCCCTTCCCTAAAACAAAAGTAAAGTAGGATGATGATACAATAATTAATTATAATATGATCTTTATGACTATGACAGGTTTTACTGTTTTTTGAATTTTGCCCTGCAGATTAACTACTAACCGTACCATACATAGGGATCATCAATCCGAACTGCTAACACTTTTTTGATTTAGTTAGCCAGGGGTTCTCAAACTTTCCAACATCACGACCCACTTTTTATAAATAAACTCTAACGCGACCCACCCCATCTTCAGTTAATTTTCCCATCCCCCCTACATGACTTTAGATTCGTGCGTGTGGGTTTTGGCGATCTACTATTTTATTATAATAACAAATTACATTAGAGATTATTTAAACTTTTTCGGTATTTAAAAAGATATATTTGAACTAAGCGTATCCAATTGTTTGATTGTGGGACCAAATGAGTTTCAGAGTCAGAAGGGGGGTCTGGGGGTCCTCCCCCAGAGAAATTTTTGAAATTTAACTCTTAAAAACAGGGTTTTAACTCTTTTTTTTTTTTTGGTAATCCAGGATAAATTTCAATTACAACATCATTTCCTAAGGAAATTTTTGTATTCAAAATCTTGTCACGACCCACCAAAAGCTGACTGGCGACCCACAGTTTGAGAACCTCTGGTTAGACTATGCGATGCTGACCAAAACCTTTACCAAGCTATCTGCAATTACTCTCGTTGCGCCATATGAAAAACCCAACCTAATTGAAACGAAATGACATAATCGGTGGTCCCCCGTCTCTACAATGTGGCTACAACCCCTTCCCCCGTGCATTTTTGCCACCGTCGATAAATCGGCGCGCATTCATCCGCTCTTAAGTGCGCCGGCAATTACATCCGATCTGATTAAAGGACTAATTAATTTCGGGGCCATTCGGAGAAACTCGGAGGGAGATGCCACTGCAACGACATGAGAGGGGCGACGAAGGAAATCACGCTCCCTTTGGGGATTTTGGGGTTAAGGTGTCTATTTTGAGGGTGTCTTGGGTCAGCTATTTGCTCCTGTAGTTGTGTGTCGACCAGTTTCTTGTTTCTTCTGTTACAGAATCAACAGAAACGATTCTTCATATTCTGTGGTCTGTATTTCTCTTTCATAGCTGCAATAGCATAGGTATTGCTTTAAGATTATGTTTCACAGTTGGGTTTTTATTTCAATGAGTAACTGGTAAACCACATTCAACCACGAAGAGGTTGTAAATTATTTTTATATCAGGGGAAGAATACAGGTCAGGTACAACATTTGCGGCTCTTCGAAACATGGTCCATATCTTACGAAGAAACGACCAGTTTTTCCGAAATTTCAACAAAAATGCTGTTAAATGCCAATAACGTGTCTAAATTTAAAATTATAAATAAAACAACTTTTCAATGTATCGCGGTTTAAAAAGGACTATCAACTTCAAAATGATTTTTTCCTAGTCTTGCAGATTTGTACTACTATATCAGTTGTTCTGAAATTTTCATTGTGGATTTGCAATACCTTTGACAATGCTGGTAAGATGGTAAGTTGACGTATGAATAAGAACGTTAAGAAGTCAAACTAAAATAATAAAAGTTACAATCTAATCTTCCCCACAGTGACAAAAACACAAAATTACCTTCTGAAATATATTTAGCTGCTCAACTCGCCACTAGCAGAATTCTATGTAAATCCTTATCAATAATTTTCTAAATCTAAATGAATCCAGCTAGTTTTAAAAATGCCATCTTTCTTTTCCTCCTAAGCAGATTTCAACCGTTCAGTGGGTTAACAGACTTTCTGGAAGGCCGGTCGCACCTCCTCAGATGCACTACGTCCGATTCGGGAGTGGCTTTGGGGTGGGAAAGTAGGCTCTCTCTCTTCTAATAGAAGTGGGTCCAGTTTTTAAACCTCTCTGTAAGGGGAATGAACGGGCCGTCTGAAGTCTCTTGTTTTTCGGCAGTCTCGAGATTCGAAAGGAGATTGACCTTCATATTATTAAACCATTCTAGACGAGGTGGGTTGTTAATGCTTGTTGAATTGGTGTTATTGGGAAAGTTTTTCCTTTCTTCCTGGAAAGATTGTTTGTCAAGGTAGCTTGGGTGATAATGTAGTTAATAAGAAAGGTCTATTGTTTATAACGAGAGTTTAATTTTGGTGAGAATTGTACTCATTATGAAGTTAAGAATGGAATGACCTCATGGGTAATTTTAAATGAATCGTCAGTTTAGAAAAAGGGAATTAGTCTAAAATCAAGTTTTGAGAAGATTAAAAAAAACTGTATAAGTAAGAGAATTTTCGTTGTATAACGACCTAATTTTGTACTGCAAATTCAGGACCCTATTTAGAATACATAGCAATCATCGAAATAAATATAAGTTTATTAAAAAGTATTTTACAGTTGAAAAAAATTGATAGACTTATTACCTTTTTCAAACTTATGAAATTTGAGCTGAAAAAATAATCTTAAAACCTTTTTAATCGACAATTAAATTATATTTTTGCTTAGTTCACAGCACAAAAGTGAAAAGTAGGAAAACTAAGACAAATAAAATTAAAAATTATTATGAAACTGAGTTATTAAGGCAGTATAAATGCAGTCAAATCGCCACTAGATAAAAAAAAAAGTAAAACCCCTTTTAAATTAAAAAAAATATTTTGGATTAGTTTACAGCAAAAAGAATAAGAAAGACAAATTAACTTAGTTTCAAATGTGGTTAAAAAATACAATAAATAGATATCGATTTCGCCAAATTCAACGGGTTATATCTGTTTACATAAGGAGTAGTTATTTTTCCCCCCTCTTTCCACTCATGTGTAGAGCAATGCTCGGAAATTTTTTCGAGCACAAAAAGTGAATTTGCTATTTTTGGACTTATTAACCTTCTTCAAACTGACTATTTGAATTATTCTCAGTTTGGTTCTCTACTCTATTTCAGTTCATATGTATAAAAGATTTTTTGTAATTGAAACAAGTTGATCTTGGTAGTGTACTGAAATACTTGTTGACTATTCTACAAAGAGCAACTTGGATAACTCAAACTTTTAGAATTAAGTCGTCAATAATTTGAAATTTTCTCTTGATCCCTTGAGTTTTTTTGAGTAAACCAATGTTAAAAAAATCGTGGATAATAAAAATCGTTCATGCAATTCAAAAATGGAAAATTAGTTATGTAAAGCATTAGCTCATTCACAGTAATTTACTAATCATAATGGCTTAAATATAAATATACACATGTTAACTTATTAGAAGTATTTTTATAAGTGGATGGAAGTGCCTTGTTCTCGACCATTGAGAGAAAAAGGATGAATGATTAATGAAATTTTTGGTATAGTTTTGCTTATCTGTGTATTTTTCCCTTTGAAAGAGATTCTTGGGAAAATTGCATTTTGGTTATCTACCTTGTTTTGATGTTTATTTTCCTACAATTCCTCTCTAATACACCGAAAGAGCACTGAGTTGTCATTGAAACTTTAATGATGTAATCTGTAACATTTCGTTTTATTAGTAGAGGGGTTAAAACCTTTAGGTAGTTAGTGAATACTTATCTAAATGCTCTTAATTCGAAGTTTTAATACTATCAGAAAAGTTGAAGTACACTATATTCTTTAATAATAGTGGGGAACTCCGTTTACAATTTATCAAAAATAAAGCCCCTTTTTTATGTTTTTGCTTTTATTTTTATTTGTTATTTACTATTTACCCTATTTATTATTATCGTTACTTTTTTCTACTTGAATTTAATTTTAATATTATTATCCCTTGGATAAGTTTCTGGTAATCAAATAGTCCTTTATCTCTACAAAGAATAGCTGCTAAGTTATTGCGGGTTAAGATTGTTCCAAATTTTCTATAAATTATTTTGCACGTAACTTTCATAATCATCAGTAACATTTAATGAAACTGACTGACCTGTGTCATTTCGTACTATTAACCAAAACTCAATACTCTATATAACATCTGAGGCATTTGTTAATTCAATTTCACTACGATTCCAAATCTGTTCAATTAGGATTATTATAATTGAATAGTTAAATATATAATGCTATGTGTTCAATCAAATGTTTACTCTCCGTATTTACAGAATCGTCCCAACTATTTGTTCAGTATTACAATTACACAAGTCTGTTTTGGTAATCCGTTATACATGAAACCATTACAGATCATTCACAAGTCCACAAGCCCTTCGGTTGGAAAAATTTAACCATTAATCTTTTCAGGAGTGGTCCGAACCATTTGTTAAACTGGCTCATCAAACATTGGCTTAAAATAATCGAACGGAGTTGTAAATGAACGGTTTTCCTGGTTTGATGTATCGTAGCTTCTCTCTAATATAGTTAATGGTACATATACCTACTCCAGAAGAGTTGTTAATGTTAAACTTCCGGAAGGTTAACTCTTGCTCTGCTCCCAGTCTATATCATTTTATTTTTTTAACGATAGCCTTGTGTGCTTAATTTTTCATACCTTTTGTTTTGTGACCTCTGTAAGAATATTACAAATACTTGTATGTTATGTTTCCAATTGAACACATTTTCCCCCAATGTTTCCAATTGTTGAATATCATCTCATAGTTGAACTCTTGTTGTCTTTCTCTTAGGTTTCTCGTGCTATTTATTATAAGCATCTAGAAAACACTTACATTGAATTGCAAAATTTAATTATCTTTATTTTTCCTTTAAGAAAACTTAAATAAAGAGTTAAGGGAAGTTAAACATATTATAATACATAATATAATAATAATATTTATTTACATTACAGGTTTAATACAAAAATTAAGAAAAAATTATATTTGTCACCAAGAAGAAAAACAACTTGTTTAGGTGACAGTAATAAATTGAGTATAATATAATTAATTTGGAACAAAAATTATATTACACAAAAAACATAAAATTACACAAAGCATACAATAATAAAACAATAACATAAAACATACAAAATAACAGGCACAGCTAGGCGTTATATAATTACTATTGCTTCTCTATAATGAAAAAAATACATCTAAATTATCTATTTCATTTAAAAAAAAGATGTAATAATCGTTTAAAAGTGGTAACATATAGAATACTTTGAAGATTGTAAGGTAGTCTGTTTTATAGTTTGGGGGCAAGATAAAAGAAATGCTTACGAAATATTTCTTTGTGTACGCGAGGGACTTGAAATATTTCAGATGGTCTTCTAACAGAGATATTGTTTTTAATTATACATATATTTTTATTTCGATGCAAAAATAAAATTATACGAAAAAAAGCAATGTGACGAACAGGCAAAAGACTAAGACTATTTTGATCCTGGAGATAAGAAGAACTAAAATTTAATATTCTAAAGCATTTATTTTGAATAGAAATTAAAGGATATAAATTTGTTTGTAATAAAAGTAAAAATAAAAGAAAAAGTAAAAGCAAAAAGTAAAAGTAAAGTTTGTAAATAAAAAGGATATAAACTTCTTGAATAAAATATTGTTTGGTGCAACTTTTTTCTTAATAGATTTTCTTTTCCTAAAAAATCTCATGCATTGTATTGCATGAGTATTTTAATGAAATATTGAAAAATTTGCTGCAAAACCTATTAACCCCAATTTAAGAAGTTTTTATGCTTTAGCCATTTTGACGCATCACAAAAATATCCCTTCTTTAAGCATTCATCCTTGTCTTAGAACTAACGCCTTATAAAGCTTGATATACACATTTAATATGCAGTAAATTCAACTACCTTAACATCTCCAAAATCCTTCCTTACTTATTGATGCCCAACAGCCTATTACAGAACGCCCCATGCCGCTACACGACCAATATGCTGGGACTAGATCCAGTTCATTCTTAACCATTTCTAAGTTCCGCGACATTGTTTTGTTCCTAGTGACCTTGGCATTCCAAAAGCGACAATGATTTTCTCCCTTGTGTGAAAATATTCTAATATTTCGCCAAGTTCATTGTTCGACGGTTTCTTGGTTTTTTCTGTGGTCTGCCACGGTGCAAAAGTACGTCCCTTTGTCCTGCGTCAGAAAATTATCGTTTTGGATCTGAATAAAGCTGGAGGCTGACTTCAGTTCTAACCGAGGAATTATATACAAACGCCTTGTTTGTGAAGAATATCAGACCTTTTGTGTACTTGTACTTTCATTCTCCCCCACTTGTTTTATTTCCATTTTCATGTTTATGGTTTGACAGTTTGATGATTATTACTATTTATTTAGTAAAGTAAATAGAGAATCAGGTCAGAAATGCCAGAAAATTTATTTGCTCTTTGCTTGGATTTTGCTTGTGACAGCTTTTTAAGTAAATTTAGTGTAATGAAGAAAAACGGAAAATAAGCTACATAATTTCTCTTTGTTAAAAAATTAGGATTTTTTTATTCGTATACTGATATAATATCTTGTTTATAAATTCTTATTTAAAAAATAATGTAATGGAATTAATTTTAACTTATCCTAATACGTATGTACCTAAGTCAAATAATTCCTCAATATTAAAAAGAATATATTTTCTATCCATAAATAGTTCAGTTGGAGCAAAAATATGATGACCTGAAAAGTAAAAAAATTGAATACTTTTAAAATTTGAAAATATATTTTTGTTTCAAATCCTGTCGGTTCAAGTTTAGAAAAGTTATCCAAGAACAAAAGTATAAATACTCCAACCTTAGTTGTTTTTCCTTTCTCCTCATCAATGGAGCTATTTATGATCTTGGAACTCTTTGATAGATACGGTGATCTTGTCTCTACTCTTCGTTTAATGTCTTAATCTGAAATCTTTAGTAATGTTATAAAGTTATGATAATCTTGAAGGTTCTCATGTAAACAGTTTGATCCCTTAATCTTTTGTAATCTTTTATGAAGTTTTCTCATGTTTCTTGGAAAACCTACCTTTTCTTTTTCTTACTGATTCATCTCTGCTATCTTCAAATAAATCGCAAATAACTCCCAATTCTACGTTTCGATTGATTACTCATAACTTCAGTTTTAAATTTTTTATCAAGCTATGCAATTTGCAGTTAATAATTAATTACTCTCAATTATTTTTAAGATCATTACTTTTAAATTAATGTCAGGTTGTGGCACTTTTTTGACAGATTTAACTGAACACCTGTACTACTAATATTTTTTAGAACTTTCGCATAGTTTAATTAACAGCTGTCTTGCTTGCTGTCTTAAGCTTTGAGTTTTAAAACTGAAGTCCAGTGTCTAGTGGGATTTTATAGAGTGTAGTAAATGTGACCATTGAGCTAAAAATCTTGAGAGACCTCTGCTCCAACACTTTGGCACTTTCGGAGAGTTAACATTAAGTAATAAACTGAACAGCTACACTACAAATATTTTTTTACAACTTTCTCTTAGTTAAGGAATTAACAGTTACATATTTTTTTCTGTTTTGGAAATAACTCAAGTTGCTACGATCCATCCGGAATCTTTCTGACCAGGCTACCCGGCTACCGAGCCACCAGCAATTAACTCTCTTGTCCAACAATTCTAATAAATCGCTCTCCAACATTTTGTACCGCATTTCCTGTTCAATATGCAATGACTGGATAACTGAGATCAGATTGGCTGACTGTCAGATTGATAGAGTAGCCTTCGCGTTTTCCCCGTTCCATTTATAAATAACTCCATTTAGATAATGAACCTGATGATAAACATTTTACTTAAACTGTATTCAACTCCCGAACACTATGGCTTGATCTAAAAGCCGGACTAGAGAAACGGTGATAAATTATTCTCTCCCATAACACCTCTCCGAATCAATTCGACTCGTGCCAGGTGAAGTTTTGAGTTGATCGAATCAGGTGCCGCCAAGAAAATGTCGATGGAACTCGCATCAATCTTTGGCATTGGGCATTAAATTCAATTTAAGGGTTGCGTTCGACCTTTACATTTCACCGCCGGGATGGGGCTTTTATTTAAAGTGATTGTTTGGGAATTGTATTCCGGAGAAGAACAAGGTGACATGCGTCTCTCTTGAATGGGAAAGATTCGGTTTTATTTATGTAACAAACCATTCAAATTTATTGATCCCTATTATAATTTTGCAGTAGAAGGATGCTCAAACCTATTCTTTTAACAAAGCTAATTCATGTGTCTATCTTGAAGGTTCAAGTAATA
Source organism: Tetragnatha montana (assembly GCA_963680715.1). Classification (NCBI taxonomy): domain Eukaryota; kingdom Metazoa; phylum Arthropoda; class Arachnida; order Araneae; family Tetragnathidae; genus Tetragnatha; species Tetragnatha montana. The sequence continues at coordinate 8,912,614 of OY796685.1, forward strand.
ATTAAAATCATGTTTCTACTCATTTTTCAGTGTTCACGTTTAAAAATCTGAAATGTTTTTTTTTTTCAATTTGAACATCGACATTATTTTTTACCCGTTTTATTTATGTTAGGTCAAAGTTTCTATCGTATAACACCGACAACTTTTGAAGAAATTTAAATTTGTTTCCTAAGTTAGACATAATACGAATAAATAGATTAAAACTACAATACTAATTATCATCCTTGTGGCATCATTCTACAAAAAGAATGGCTTTTGAGTGTAATTCTTTGTTTGGGGCGTTTAGAAATTCTTCCCTTATCTTCTAATGTTGGGAATAAAAATTTCTCTCTAATTGTATCAATGCATAGATAACTTCAGAAAGTTCCTGATTTCTAGATTCTTTTGTCTTTGAATGATATAACTGATAATGAAGTCGCATGAACTTAACAAACATGATGGTGTGTACTTAAAAAATATCCATTCAGTTTTTTTTATTCCAGTTATTTGACTGTGGTAGCAGGCCATTTAGAGGAATAAAGGCTAACAAAGAAATTATTCCAAACAAAACGCAAGCTCTTAATCCCTACGTAAAAATAAATGAAACGAACTTGAAATACACTGCACGTCAGTTGACTTTGACCAGCTCACCGTGAAAGATTCTCCTTTGCTTCGGGGCGCAGAAGGGCTTTTCGGTGGTTCTTTTCGATTTTTTTTTTATTCCTTTCGAAGTTTTTCGGGATCGTTGCATACTTTCTACACGTGATGGGCTTCAAGCATCTTACCGCGATCACGTAAACATTCAAAAAACCGGATCTCCATTTTGAAACGCCGATGATCAGTGCCTGCGATTTATTTTTAAATCTGCTCGAGAGAGAGAACTTTTACGAGAGGTAGAGAAGCTGCTGTTAATTGGATAAATCTACGTTTTGATACTTTTTTTTATGCTTGCTATTTTAGTGGGAACTGACTTGTTTATATGGGATTAGAGCTTGTTTAGATGGTACGCCGGTATTCCATTAATGAGGCTGTTTTACTATCATTGCTTCATTATTAACTCTAATGCTATGCTTTTGAGAGTAGATAAATTCCTTTAAATCTAGCGTAGCATCGAAGCTTCTAGCGTAATTAGCTAAGACCTGTCATTATCTCGAAACTTGCAAGAGACTTAAGCGAGTTGTTAAAGTAAGGTTTTCTTGAAAATGCCCTAAAAATTATCGATTTAGTGGTAGTTTTTTTCTGTTAGGGGTTTTTACAACCTCTAAGTTAATAAAACTTTATAAACTGCATTCCTGAAGTGTTTCTACATTTTATGTATACATCACTGGCAGTACTTACCTTAGTCATATTTAATGGGAACTTAGGAACTCGATGTGTCATTATGTTAATAAAAATTTTAATTAGTTCAGGCCGTATCCCAAGTAAAAAAGGGCACTTATATTAAAAAATCCTTTATATACAAGCATTGGAGAAACAGTCTAAATCTAAATGAAAAAAAAATTAACTGAAGCACATAAAAAAGCTATTTAGTCGATACTAAATTATTTTCATGCCCTTTTTTATAATCTTGATTTTCTTTTTTTTTTTTTTTTTTTTTTTTTTAAAGTTTTTAAGACTACAGGGTCTTGGCTATTTACATTTTTAACAAATTAAGTTTCGTTGCTTTTTTTACTAGTAAAATTTTTCATTCGAAATTTTATAAAATATTTAACACTAATATTAATTATTTAAAACTGTGAAGGCTTATACGGCCGGAGTTATAATTAAAAGGAACTTTTTCCGGGCTTGTTGGCCGTAGTCTCGTGGATGTAAAAGAAGAACTATACGTTTCGACCTTTCGACCCCAACTGCGGGGGTCATCATCAGTAGAAAGATAAGTCTTGATTATTCGGCTTATTTCTCAAGACTGTTTTTTTGGAGAAATAAGCCGAATAATCTGGGTAGTCTTTCTCTAAAATACGAAATATGCTAAAATAATTTTATATGGAACTAGGCAGCTACCGCCCTTTGCCCGCTAATGCTCACCAACCCCCGTAAACTGTTTACGCAGGACATTTCGGATCGCTTCGCAATCCATACAAAACCCTACTCACTGAACTTACTTTGTAAAACATTCCTAAAAAAACATTTAGTAGAAGAAACTCCCCAATCCGAACACTTTAATACCAAATAAAAGTGAATAATAGTAAAATAAAGTGATGTGTTTTACGAATCAGTAATTAAAAAGTTTTTCTCTGGAAACCGTTCATCATTTTTTTTAGAATAGATAGATTAAATAACTTCCGTAAACGTATGATGAATTTATTGCAGCATTGAATATTGGCAGATATTGAATTGAAATTTTCACTGCAACTTTTATTTATCAGTTATCAGTCTTTCGTAAATTTAATTCATGTTTGTCTCACTGTGAAGATATTAGCTTTAACTTGCGTGCTACAGACACAAAAGGCGTTTTTACGTTGGGAAATATATTATTGTTGCGTGCAAAAACTTGGACAGAATAAAGTACCTTTACGCCCTTAAATAAGTTTTTATTTTCTGTAACATTATTTCCCTGAATCTTTGACTTTTATTCGAGTTTTTATACTGCTTTATCTCAATTTCAAGCGAACATGGAGAAATCCCTCATAAAAAGTGAAAATTGCTCAGAAAGTAAAATTTCTTTTTGACTGTATGAATCTACAGTAGTTAGTAAAACTGTATAATGTTAAAACTTGATGGTAAATTTTGTAATATATTAGTGTCATTTTATGGATTTCGTTACATCATAAAACTGTGAGGTGACACATTATCATCCCATCATTTTATAGACGTTTTAGTTTTGTTAAATTTATTTAATTTGTTAACGTAAATTTCTTTTATAAATTCTGACAAAAAACGAACTTTTTTAAATAATACAAGATACTCTATAAAGTGATATCTAATTCGTATTTATTGATACATCATTCGGAAAAATAATTTACGCAAGCGTTTTTCAAACATACTCATAATTATACTATGTAGTATTTCTTATACTTCTAGTATTTCTTAATCATCATGAAAAGAACTTTGTTCTCTAAAACTTCTAATAATAACCATTTTTAAAGTTACGTTAATATAGTAAAGCAAATCTAATCAAAAATGTTTATCAAAATGACTAAATTAATCCTAAACCGATTTACTCTTTGTTCAACTTGTGCCCTTATCGCAATGCACTCAATCTTGGATGAGTAATTTAATGTATCACAAAACGTTTTTGTATCTATTTTCTCCTCTCATTTTCTTACTCATAAAATTGCCATTGATTATGAAGAAAGGGTCATCTTTGAAGGTGTTTTTAAAAGATTTCATCTGTATATCTACTCTCCTAATTACAGCGGTTAAAAAGTATAAGGGCAAAACATTATTAAGATATTTAATACTTTATTTTCATTCAACAAAAAAAGCTTTGGGTATACCTTATGTTATACTCTAATGTTTTACCTTTAGAAAACACTAACGAAATGTTTACATGTAGATAACATAATTGAAAACGAAAATTGTATGTATAACAATGCTTTACATTTAGAAAAGTTGTAAAAAACTATAAGGACGGCAAAATTACTTTAAAAATCAATTGAAATCTTGCAAAATTACTTAAAAATCAATTGTCTTATAGTCCATTACTGTTACAAGCTAAGACATCAACGATGATAAAATTCAGTTTTTTGAGAGACCAATACTTAAATGGTTTAAAAACGTTCCATATACAAGAGTCTTCAAAGATGTTTATATGATGAGCTAACTGTGTCTTGAGCTTTGAGTTTAAAAATTGAAGTCCAATGTAAGTAGTGGAATTTTATATAGTAAATGTGACCCTTGGGCTAAAAATTTTAAGAGACCTCTGCTCCAACATTCATAACTTCTTTTGTTTAAAATGTTTGCACCTCCCCAAAATAAATTCTTACACGAGCTGATTTCAGTATACAGCCCTGTTCTTAAAATCAATTCGTCAGTGTTGAAAACCTAATCGATATGCTGCGTTTAAAATATTCTTCAATGAAGTTACGTCTCTACCCGAGACTCAAAAATCCAATCCTTTCCACTTTCATTTCAAAAACACTCCTAGTTTTCTCTATTTCCTCCCTCACTTTCATTTTGAATGAGGCGAGATGGTAACGAGGTACTACACATGAAATCCAAGGGAGGGGGGGCTGATCGTTTTTTGTACCGAACCTAAACTGCCAAGCCGCCCCATACATTTCATATGTCCCCCCTTCTTGCGCCCCATGATCCATTTTTGGCGGGCAACCAGCCAACTCGCGTCCGTAATGCCGCCACTGAATTCGCGCGTTTCTTTTGGTTCTTTCTCGAAGAATGTGTTCTTTATTATTACTATATTTCGCCCTTGGTTTTCTTTGGCGACGATTTGGCGATTTTTGTCGGGATTTTTTTTCTATTCGTCGAGGGGAGGGGGATGCTTCGTTTTATTATGGGTGTTGATTCTTATTGTTTTCAGGGAACGTTATTAATGGGATCTGAATCGCCTCGCTTTTCACAGGCTCTGTTGTTATTGATGGCTCGGCGGAATTGTGTTTGCGTGTTAAGAGGGGGCATTAAAGGGATTTTTTGAATAAAGTTGTTTAGAAAGAGTGAAATTTTAGTTTTCTTACTTGGAGTCTTGTTTTTTAAATAGCGTCTTAAAAATCTAGTGATGTTGATAATTTTGCGTTTGATTGATCTATGGAAATAAAACTAGGCATTGTGTAAAATGTGTTTTAATGTGTTGTTCATCAACGAAAATATTAGGGTTTTTTTTACAAGTATTACATTGTGTCTTTTAAATGTTTTAAAAATCGTTACTCTTTATGTTTATTAAATTGAAAGTTTAGACTAAGTTACAATCTACGAATTTTTTAGAGGTTTTATCCATTGAAGATAGCATCTACTTGACTTAAGATGAAAATAGCTGAAAGCTATTTTTTTCTTACTACGGGCTTATTAAGGCAAAAAATATTGATAGCTTTAGGTATGAAAACATTGCATTATGAAAATTCAGTCCTAAATGCTATAAATATTAGAAACAGGATTTAAAAAGTTTTTCGATAAAAGTTTTATAGACTGACAAAAAATAAGTTTTAAAAGTAGGTTAAAAATTGGTTGCCTAAATAAAAAGCTCTTTTGTGAAGGATTTCCTGAAATAAATTTTTAAACCATAAAAATTTATTAATTTTTTATAAGGAAAGGTTTTATAAGATTATTAGTTTTGATAGAATGTTTATTTCATTCTTGATAAATTTGTAATGTACAGAGGGGTTTTGTTTGGGTTTCTTTTTGTTGGTTTTTCTGTAATGCTATATGATCTGTGAAGATTGTTTCACCGCATGGGTAGACGTCTGGCAGGAAAGTTTTTTCACACTTTTTTAGCATGAAATTTTGTGTATTTCTCAAGAATCAAAATAATTTGATTATGAAATACCTTGTAAATGCAGTTTTTTTCGTAACACTCATCGAAGAAATATTTTTTTATCGAGCTTTGCCTTATCATTATCGAAACCTTATCTGAAAGAATGGTATTTTATAAAACAGCATCATCCTCTTGGTTTCATTTACCTGGATTCACCTTTTTGATGTTGGTTAAAGTGTTCTATCTTGATCTAAAGTTGTCTGTGTAATTATTTTAATTTGTTATACAGAGAAGTACAGCAAGGTGATTATATGCTTGTGTGATGTTAATTCTGTTTTTTATTAGTATGCTTATTCTGACCTTACCTTGTTCCTTGCAGGACTCCTATGATGGACTTGCTGGTTCATGCCACCACGACAAACAAGATATCTCCTGGTGGTCACATCATCAATGTCATTTCCAAGGATGAGCGTAATATTCTTTACAAGCCCAACACCCCCATCGGATCCTTAGATGCCCACACCGTTTACATAATCCCCAAGTCCACACTTGAGTTGCCCGTTAAAAGAATGCCAAAGCTCGCCAACCAGCCTTTTGAGGTTAGTGGATCAGTCAGAAATTTGTTAATTCGGTAAATTTTTTTCCTGGGAGAACTCTTGTTATGTAATTTGTCACTTATTTTATTAAATGTTGTTGTATGATTTCATTAGTTTATTGGTATAGTGGTGCATTTGGTTCCCAATAGAGTTTTCCAACCAAGAGTAAGCAAACGTAATATTGTAGAGTAGTAAATTGCTAATATGAAAAGGAAAAGGAATTTAATGCATATTTAATACATAGTCGAAAATAAAGATAATCTGTTATTTAGAACCACACTAGGGGTTCTCCAACTTCTTTCGAATTTTATAAGGGAGATCAGGTTGCAAGGAGAAAAAAAGTTGGGAACAAGTGGAATAGTGTAAAGTGGTTATTTATTATCACAGTAACATAATATCTTGGTCAATATATTGTAATAATTTAATAGGTTGATTGCAAACACATTTTAACATTTTATATATAATCAATATATTTCTGTTCAAGTAAACTCTCTTGTTAAAATTCTTCCCTTAATTTTACCTGCTTAATACAAAATTTCTGGCATGCAATTATCATTGATCACAAACGTAGCTCATAGCGGAGGTATTTTCCAGTTTGGATCATTTGAATAGTATCCATTAAAAAACATTTCGACATTACTACGCCTTTATCAATTTTAAAAAGAAACTTTTTCCTCGAACAGTCATATTATGATGAAGGAAAGAGAAATTTTATCTTTCATCTTATGATGCAATGATGATTTAGAGAGTGATGGAAGTGATTTAAATGAACCGAGTTACTGTTATTGAATAGATTATGATCTAATAATAATAAGATTGATCAAAAGGCACTATTATCAATGAAAATCGTTTTTGTGAAACTTGTGTAGAAATTTTTGTGACTTATGTGAGTTGCCACAGTGGTGTGAAGACGGACATTGTCTTCAAAAAACACAGTTTTTCCGTTTCTTAGATTTCTAAATGACAATTCACATTGATCATAGTGCATTTTGGCATGAATTTCTTCAAAAGAAAAAACCATTTGCAATATCAATAGACTATTTCTTTAAATTGAATGCAGTAAAAATATATCTCTATGGACTGGCGGCAGAAATGTACGACATGGAAATTCTTAAACCAGAAAACAGATACAACACATGTCTAATTGATGATAATTATTATTGTGTTCAGATGTGAAAGAAGGTTCAAAGTAAATAATAAAAAAGTTATTTTTATTATAATAAAAAAATCTTACTTTTAGGACGACCCTGGTATAAATGTTTGTTAAGTTCACCAGCATGGAATTTCATCTCGTGGCTATATGCCTATAAACCACCTTGTGTGATGTTCAGTACAAAAATGTTTCGGTGTGTTTCTAATGAGGAATTAACGTGGCGACTTTTTTCAGCAGCAGACATTCAGGTTGCAGGTAAACTTGCCTCAAAATCAGCGAATGGTTCTCCGGGTCAGTCCACGCATCACTCTTGCAGAATTAAAGCATCAGATTTGCTCCGACAAAGAACTAGATCACAGTAGTCATCACCTAGTACATCCAGCCCAACCAGACACTATTTTGGATTTAAATGCTACCCTTGAAGTTTATGGGTGTGCTGAGATTAGCTTGATGTCAAATTCAGGTAGGCCCTTTGGTTGGACTCAAAAAGGTTGGTCAAAGTAATATGAACACTCCAGTGAGACTGACGTTTAAAATTGCTCTACATAGCACTAAATTGTACTTTGTAAATATATCGTGAAAATATTGAGAAGTGAATAAAAACTGGCTGCTAAGATAATATTTTTTAAATGTTTCTCTAAAGTTACTTCCTCACAAAGTGTTTACGTTATTTTGTCGAACTCAAGTATCTTATTTTTATGAATTTTTTTGGATACCGGGAAGGTTTAATAGGGTACAGAATACTTTCCTTGATTAAGAATTGTAGAAAAATCAAGTTAAATTAAGGGATTAAAAATTTCCTGTACGAACTTCTTAGAAGGGTAAACAGCTTAATTTAAATACTATTATCAAATATTTCATTACTAATTCTTGTGTGCACAGAAAGTAAAATTCAAAGGATTAATTTCTGAACATATTACATTTCTTTATAGGTCTCAGAGACAGCATTCAACGAACTTCAACGAACATTTATCCCATTCCAAGAATTGAAGAAGAAAAAAAGAAACCAGGAATTTTTCGCATTTTTACGAGGAAAAAAAAGGGAGATGTGAGAATTGATTTCCATTATTATAATATAATTAATTAGCCCTTATTTCTTGATTTTACGTAATTGAAAAAACTAAAATTAAGCTTCATGTGGAAAACCTTTAAAGTAATTTATAAAATTTCTACACAGAGTGTCTCAAAAGAGGTCTGCCCACAATAGCCCATCTTTATTTCTTCTGGCAATTTTTGTCCGCCCTTTATATCGTCTGTGGAGGGGAATTTACGATCCTACTTTCTTGTGGTGATTCTGAATTGCTTTTGGGTAGTCTACATCCCCCTTAAAATTTGGCAACGACCTTTTTAGAAACCTTGTGTATTAAAAATATCATTTTATATTTTTAAATACTCCAAAAATAAACTAAATATATATTAAAATATTAAATACTTTTAAATAAGTTGTCACCCAAATAAAATGCTTTTAAACATACTATTGTCGTATATTGCTCAGCACTGGTATCTCATCCGGCCATCGCCAGTTATCTACCCTTCGAACAAAGGCAAAACTACAAATGACCCCATAAAATGTCCCCTAGAAGGTGTGAGGTAACACCCTAGAGGGGACGAGACACCATTTGGGGTTTATTTAGGGGGTCGTTTATGGCTTTGCCTTTGTTCGAAGGGTAGATAACTGGCGATGGCCCAATCAGATATCACAAAGCTAAATTCAATCAACTAGTCCCTTTAAAACTTTCCCAAGCTTGTTGAATAACAAGTTCACCAATAGGGTAGTGTGAAGCACGGCTCAGCACTGGTATTTCATCCAGCCTTCGCCAGTTATCTACCCTTCGAACAAAGGCAAAACTACAAACAACCCCATAAAATGTCCCCTAGAAGATGCGAGATATTACCCTAGAGGAGGCGAGACACCATTTGGGGTTTATTTTAAGGCTGTGGACACCCTACGACGAATCTCAGCCCAAAACTATAAAGATCGTTATCCTAAGTGAGGGGAGATTGATGGGACTCGAGGGACAATCCACGAGTCTACTCCCGATGACATCCGTTTTCCTCCGCTAGTGGATTCTAGTGGATCGTCCCTCGAGTCCCCATCAATCTCCCCTCACTACATCCCCACACCAACGATCTTTATCGTTTTGGGCTCAGATTCGCCGTAGTGTGGCTAGAGTCTAAGGGGCCGTTTATGGCTTTGCCTTTGTTCGAAGGGTAGGTAACTGGCCGGATGAGATACCAGTGCAGACCCATAAGACCTTTGTAGAGTACCCCATTAACGAGTTCCGTGTGTTCAGTTTTCAGTGGAAAACAGCAATGGCTCTAACGGCGGCGGCGGCATCCCCACTTCGCACAGCGAGCACTCCTCTCTGAACAAGCGGAACAGCTACCAGCCGACGAAGAGCCTGAAGCGCAAGCCGGCCCCGCCTCCGCCGGCCGCCCTCCTCGGCTCCTCTCCCCCGCTCATCACGCAGAGCTCCAACTCGCTCAACTCCCGCCCAGAGTCCGAGATCTCGGTCAAGACCGCCGACGAGATCGAAGGGTCCATCTCGCACTCTAGGCACAGCTCCGACTCCAGCGGCTACCACGAGCCCTCCGTGTTCAGCGACTGCTCCGAACAGAACAAGTCTCCGGAGGCCTCCATCGTGCACGGCGGTGGCGATGAGGTGAAGAGGGCCTCCATGGGAGACCTCCGGCACGCCCCCTCCTGCTCCAACGTGTCCATCGTCAGCGCCTCGCGCAAGCGCAAAGCGCCCCTGCCGCCCGTCTCCACCCTCCCCGCCATCGAGTCACCCTCCACCCCAGACCCCCCTCCTCCAGTCCACCAGAGGGAGTCCAAGTCCCTCGAAGATGTCCACCAACAGTCTCACCAGGAGTCCAAGGATCTACAACAAGAGTCCGTGGCTCAGCAGGAGTCTGTGGTTCAGCTACACCAAGTGTCTAAGGTTCAGCAGCATCAGCAGGAGTTCGTGGCTCAGCAGGAGTCCGCGGTTCAGCAACACCAGGAGTCCGCGGTTCAGCAACGTCAAGTGTCTAAGGTTCAGGAGTCCGTGGTTCAGCAACACCAAGAGTCCGCGGTTCAGCAACGCCAAGTGTCTAAGGCTCAGCAGCAGCAGGAGTCGGAAGCGTTGCAGTATCTGGAGGACGTGCTCCAAGAGTCCGAGAACTGCAGTCGGAACTTTTCGGGGGGGCAGAGGGTGCTGGACGACAGCGACACGGACTCGCTGAGGGACGAGGGGGAGGTGATCTCTGTGTGCCAGGCGGAGGTGCACGCGAACGATCAGGACTCGTCGGATAGCGTAGTCGAACCGCCTACCGTAGTCACTCCCGACCCTTCCGTTGCATTGCCTAAATCCAGCTTTGCTCCACCCAACTCCCAACCTGACAGACACGAAGGTGAGCTTTCTAGACAGCAGTTCATAGCTAAACTGGAGGCGCTTCTCCAGTCCAGAATTCCTGTTCAATTGTAGATGCTTTTGTGTGTGGTGTTTCGTCTCGCGTGTCCTTTTTGTGTGCTTTAGCTGTTCTTGATTGCTACGGCGATTACATTCCTAAATTATACTAGTTCAGTGCATTCAAGCTGCCTTGGGATCGTAAACCTAAGTGGTACTTTGATAGTTAAACTTAATCGGTATTGTCTATTGAAATTGAAAACTAATTGATACTTGGATAGAATTAAAAGTTGTAAAATAGTTAAATAGATCTCTGATTGAAGGCCCAAGTTGAGAATAAATTGCAGACTTTACTATTACTTTTACTGAGTTCTTCAGGGATTCATCAAAGTGAAGGGACGCGTATCCATACCATTTTCTTTGGAATATGAAAAAATATGCTAATAGTACTAAATTTATCTCATTTAGGTTAAAAATATTTCCCTCTTACTTTCAGTTATACTTTAAAAACTTAGGGAAAGTAGCCATGAATTTGTACTTTTATCCAATTTATAACCGTGATATTAATTGAAATGTACCATCATATTCATTCATATAAAATCGGTTAGGTGAATACAAATCATTAATGGATTAGTATGCCGAAGAAAGTAGTTCGTAATTTTATGCTCGTTAGACACGAATTGTAAAGTTTTAATGGAATATGTAGATAACTTGCTTTTACTCATACGTTTCCCGATAGGTTGTTTCCTCAACGGGCTTTAAAATATGCAAGCAAGTCAACCTATTATTTCGACACTAGATGATAGATTAAAGTTCTCCATATCGCACTTCCTATTGTACTGTAAAGTAGATCCACAGCACTCTTCCTCCATTGTAAGAAGTACCGTTCTTAGTTGTAGATCCATCTGCCGATGACAGTGGAATCTCCCAGACCCTCACCAGTGATGCAGACTCTTCCCTTCCCTCCCTAAACTCCGACCTGAAGGCAATGTCAGACTCTGGATGCCACGAAGAGATTTATTGCAATGTCTCAGGTGGGGTCATTTCCTCCTCTTTTTCCTCGCCCGTCATCTCCTCTCCGAGAGCCGGACACGTACCTATTCCTTTACCGAGACTGTCTCTTAAGCGAAAAACTCTAACGTCTATGGAGTCTCTTAATTCCAGCATTTATCCGTCTTGTGGTTTGTTGGTTTCTTCATCTCTTTCTTCTGCCGACTCTCTCTTTGCATGTCTCTCTTTCTCTGTCTTACTGGACTTTGCCTGTGTCCTCTGTTGGTCTTTTTGGTTTCTGTTTCTTTCCCGACAGTACTCCGCAACACAAGAATCTTTAGTCCTCGTCAAGCCAATGCTCATCTCTGGTCAAACGAAATCATTGATATGATGCTTTTCTTTTTACTTGAGAACTTTAACCAATCGCGGTAGAGATGAGGAGCGGCTCGACTAAGGCTACAGAAACCTTTTCTGTGCACAACCAGGCATTTTGGCAAGTACTTAGTACAGTGGTTCCCAACCGGTGGAGGAAGAGGGTCAGCAAATTATACACTTAAGGACTAAATGGTCCACATATTTATACGAGTTGGGAACCACGGACTTAGCACAAAACGGCAATTAAAACCATTGAATTCCCATCTCCAATCAGTCCATTTGAACATTGGAACAGAGATGGGGGTCTGATAAAATTATTTAAAATAATCAATGGTTTTTATAGATTTAAATAAAGAGGAAAATTTGTAAACTTGCGGCTTATTGCTAGAACTAACACAGCCTTTTAAATGAGAAAATATTCCCTACTCCTGCCAAAGAATAGGCTCAAAAACTAGTAAAAAACTGTTCTAAGGAGGGAGAGCCTCATTAATAAAGTAATAAGAATAAAATAATTTTCAGCAAGCATAAACATGAAGAGTAATATATGTATAGTGGTCCAACCTGGATAAATGGAACGAAAGTTTCGGTCCCCCGAGCGACTCTTCGACCACATTTTATTTCAAAATTTATTTTGAGCTTCAAGTTGCAGGCAATTTTCCTTAGAAGAAAATTATTCGAATCAAGCTAGAAACTTTAATATTTTGTTTGAAATTCTATCTAAACGAACCTCTATCAGTTTGAACGTCAAAATGCCTAATCGCTGCGCCGCGGAGTACTGTTATTTCTGTTAGCATGTCGTGTATTGAAAATTAGTGTTAATGTTGAACTTTACCTTAGTATTACTATATTTATTTCAGAATGTTTTAGCGCATGCGTTTTTATTATGTAATGCCTGATATTAGTTCTAAAGCACAACATAATATGGTCGATAGAAGTTGGCAAATTAAGAGTATGAACTACTTAAAAAAACTTAAAATCAGTCATTACGAGCTTAATTAAAATCAAGTGATTAAAAGCTACATTATTTCATACAATCGGTATGTCTTTAAGTTATTTTACAAAGCTTATTATATTTTCTTTCATTTATTTTAAAAGAATGGTGCTTTTTGTATGAGAACCCAATTTTTTAAAGTACAAGGGACCTTTATTTCAACAACCCATTCTCTCTTGAAAAAAATATTATACAGTAAAATTTCGAAATGATTGGGCTACTGGTGGTAAAGTAAATATCCCAGGCTAAAAAGGGGAAAATCGGACAGTTGTTTACCTACCCTACTCGTTATAGAGTTGACAAGTGGGCTCCTTTCAATTTTCCACTAACAACCTATAGGGATGATATTCAATGAGATAATGCTCCAAATCGTATTGAAACATACTATCTTCTAGCTAGATATTTTCTTCAACTCGAAAATAGCCAAGAATAAAGTACAGAATATGTTCAATATTGATGAGATATGACCATCCTACTAGACCGGGGAAAATACTCCAATTGAGACTCGAAATTACCACATCACTGTGAAGTCAAAAACGAAAAGTTCTCATAAATTAATAAAAAACTAAAGGTCCTGGAGAAAATATTTCATGAGTTTCAATGATATTTGAAGCATTACCTCTCATTCCATATCATCTCTGGGTTGTTAGTGAAAAAAAATTAAGGAAGCACGCACCACAACCATATTGAAATTCTTGCATTTTATTCCCGATCAGAGTGGAGGTTAAAAATAAAATGTCCCTCGTAAATTATGGTTAAAAATTATGTAAGGTAAATTATGGAAAATAGATTTGCAGGGTCCCCTTGCATTATTGGCTCATTTTTTATTTTTAAAAATTTAAACTAATTGTGCTTGATTATTATGTTTTTATCAATAATTGTATATAGTACTATTTTTATAGGTTATTGAGTTAAGCTAATATTTAGGTTATGGCTTTAGTGTTTGCTATATGTATGTATAAGTATTCGTATAGTTAGGTTCCGATATTTTTTCTTATTTATTTGCTTTGTATAGTTTACTTTCAGGATGTAAAGCAAAATCTTCAGCATTCATTTATCTCTTTTAGATTCTTTAGATACAAAATCCGTGCCTTCTAGTGATGAATTCCATGTCTATGAAGATATTGTAGAGAATATCGCAGGTGAGCAAGCCCAAGAAACTTCAAACTCTAGCTCAGCACAAAATTGTTTAGAAGGTGAGTGAATCTCCATCCTCAAAAAAACTTTTTAGAAAAAAAAATCACTTGATCTTATACAGCAATCAGGTCTGCAAACAGTTCTAGTTATTTTAAGGAGATTTTTAGATAATTTTATCTCGTCATATGAGAACCAACAGAATGTGAAATATCAGTTCTTGAAGCAATTCAGAACTTTTTTTTTGTTGACCTAAGATTTGAACCTAAGAATTAATCATTCTTCCATTTTTTGAGTAATCATTTACCTTTATTATCACTATCCTAGCATATCTGGACCTTGCACCATTGAATAATCAATAAATCCACTATCCTCATCCCGTGGACTAAGATAATGCAAGTATCAGCCTATTGTCAGTCTTCAAATTTAATATCACCCACTACCTGCAATGGTTTCCATGTTTGGCATTCTTATGAATGTAGATAAAGATAGGTGATATGAACTGATAGTGATGTCTTCGTGATTCTCCTAACAGACCTGCGCGTCTTTTCTCCCCTCTTGAGTTTGTAGTTGCACCTTCTTTGGACATGGTGACTAAATTTCGTACAGCAATGTGATCAGGAAATCACATCTGGCTTCGAATGTAGCATTTCTTTTGACGTTTTTATAATCATAATTATCTCCTTCTGGTTCTATCGAAGTAGGGGCGTTAAAAGGTCTCTTGATAAAAGTAGCAGAGGTAAAAATTATCCTTTCTTACCTTCTCGGTTTTCAATGGTTAATGTCATTGTACATTAATCGATCTTCTGTATTTTCTGCTGTGTCTATTTTTGAAATTCTTGCTGTAATATTCCATGATCTGAATGCTATAAAATGCCCTTGAGAAAAGTTATTAATTTGTATTTGATTGTTTCCCGCTAGATTACGTCTAAGTTTCTAATGAAGATCCAAATTTTAATTTATTAATTAATATTACGGGGATTATACTTGGTCCAGTTTAAACTGCTCAAATGTTCAATTCATAAATTTGTTTTTATATCAAATAAATCATTCTGCAATGGTTTAAATTATTAAAGAACATTTTTTGTTAATATACTCGAAACATTGAATTTTTTTTATACATTATAAAATAAATACTTATCTGTTTTGCGTATATGAGTGTTTTAGAATTAGCTGTCAGGAGTTTAGAAAATTAATGAATGATATTTTTTATTTTAGAAGAGGATTTCAAAGTTGATCAAGCTGTTTCAACGGAAGAAAGTTCTGAGAAAAGCATTTCGCTTGAAGAAATCCACACTGTTCCTAAAACATTAGAATCTACTATGGATGTGCCTACTACGGTTGCCGAAGTACCTACACTTCAACCTAGTCCACCAAAACCTGATGCAGAGGAAAATCCTGAATCCAAGTACGAAAACATTAGTGACAAAGTTAGCCTAACCAGCAGCTCCGTTTCACTAGATAGCCCTCGGAGTAGTGCGACTCATACGCCCCAACTACTCAAGAAGTTAGATAACTTTGCTTTGGGTTGTTACAGGAAGGATAGTGACATTGACATCTATAGTGTTCCTTCACCTGAAGATCGCCCTTCAAATAACCTTAATAGTGACAACAGAAAAGAGATCGAACCTCCAGTAAGAAGAAAAAAAGTTCAGCCAGATGTCAAGGTCATGTCATTTAAGGAACGGAGCTTGAAAGATTCCGGAGAATCGATAGAAAGCACCAGAGGGAATGTTTCTGAAAAACGTGCACAATTGAGTAATACCAGTACTTTGCCTTTGACTGGGAGATCTACTTCACTATTTAATCTTGTTCCGCAGAAGAAATTTCAGCGAGCCAAAACAGAGGCGATTGAAGATGAGGAGGAGTTGGTGAACGGAAACATGAAAAGGACGCATTCAGATCAAAACATTGCTAAGGACTTGGAGGCAGTAGAAATGAAGGATACCTTCCTTCAGGAGCAGAAGAGATTGCAAGAGGAATACCGCCGCTTGCAGGAGCAATTCATATCGTGGCAAAAGCAGCTGTTGTCTAATCAGAACTTGTTGCAAAATGAAAAAATTGTACCGCAGATGCCTTTTCCTTCATTAGAAGGTCTGACTAGTTTAGATAGTAATATCCATGCAAAGCTTTCGTATGAGAACAATTCCAAGCAAAAAAGTGATACTAACATAAATTACAATGACTATAAAACCAGGTCTTTGCCTCGACCCAAAACCAAACCTTTGTCGGTGAAGGAACCAGGCAGACCCAAGACTCCGCCTCTTTCTCAGGCTGCTTCAGACACAGCTGTGGTGGACATTGACATAAACGCAAAAGTACCTGCCAGGAGGCCAGAGTCCATCACTTCATGTTCAGTGGATACCCAAGTAAGCTTCAATCAAGACAAGATAGTTCAGGTGCCACCTCCGCAAGATAAAGACACGCAAGTACCTTCTCCTCAGGAAAAAGTGACTTCTGGAACCCAGGTTCCATCTCCAGAGACTATCCTTAATAAGGACACTTCAGCACAAACAAGCGAAGTGATACAGACCTCTTCGAGTGATACCTCTCTTTCCTCACCTGAGAATGAGAACAGCAAGTCTCAGACGCTTCCTAGACCCAAACCTAAACCCATTAGTGCCTTGCCGCCATCTCAAACTATGACACTGAATCGGAACTCTCGCCCCAAGTCTCAGATAGTGTCTGTCACTATTGGGTCTTGGCAACAGAGACAGCCTGCTGACCTAGATATTGAGAAGTCGAGTAGTGTGGCTTCTACCAGATCAAAATTCTTGAGCATGGAAAACATTTCGCAAGAATCTGCCAAGCCTGTCTATAGTACTATAGAGAAACGAAAGCTTCCTCCAGTTCCTACTGAAACGGTTCCGAAAACCGTGGTGAAATCCACAGAGCCAAAAACAGCTTCAGCAACTATGGCTAAGTCTATAGTAATGAGCAGTACCAGGCCTAAAGGTCATGAAGAAAGCAAGCCAGAGGTCGATAAAAAAGTTGCATCAAAAGTACCTGTAGTAAATGAGGCTAAGGGGACAAAAACAGTTCCCAAGCAAGTAGAGGATACGAATGTGAAGCAAAAATCTGAAATAAAACTTGCATCCAGGGAGCCTACAGCTACATTCAAGCTAGCCAAACCATTTGTTAAACTATCAAGCATGAAAGATGAAACCCATACCCCATCTATTATTGGACTAAGAAAATGGCCTTTATCAGAAATCAGTGAAACCGATGGCAAACAGTCTATGTTGGACGACTTAAGGGCTAGTTCCAAGAGACCAGGTGGCTATGTTCATGATAAAATACGAAGAGCAGAGGTGGATCTCAGGAAACCAAAGTCAGCCAAGCAGGAACCCAATACAGTTCCCAAAACAGTTGACGACTCCAACGAAGCTTCAAACGTGCATATCACTAAAGTTACAGTTACGAGAAAATCCAGTGCGACTGACTCTCACGCACCTCCTAAGCATTCTTCATCGACGTCCAACGCGCCGGCATCTGTCTCCAGGAGCCAAACACTCCCCAAGTCTATGTCCCTCAACTCGGAGTTGCTGTCAGTGTTTTCAAAGAAAGCCTCTGCATCAGAGAAGCATAAAGAGGAAACCGCAGTCAAACAGAAAACCGGTGCTCATCAAACTGTTACTGTGGTAAACGGGTCCTCTGCCCCTCCCCCACCTCCTCCCCCTCCCCAGGCATCTACCAGTAGTACGGCAATGCCCACCATCCCCCCTGCAGAGCAGATTCCAGTGTCCAGTCGGCTCTTGATGGCTCGCGAGACCAAGACTTTGCCCGCAGCCAGAAAGGACACAAAGAAGAAGAGTCCTACAAAGTTCTCCAGAACTTCAGATCCCAGAGAAGAGCTTATGCTAGAAATTAGAGGTTTTGGAGGAAAGCAAGCATTGCGCAAGGTAATGGTTTACATTTAGTTTTCAAAACAGATTTCTCATTATCTTAATAAAATGTTGATGTCCACAAATTTCAAAGTATAGATGTTTATAAAAAGGAATTAGGAATAAAAATGGTTGCATACTAAATATTATAACATAGTAAGTATATTGATTCATTTAATATTTATTCCTAAACTTTTAATTGACCCCATTAATCATTGCAGTTTGGATAAATGCTCTTCAACACTTACTTAAGGTTTTCACCCATCATAAAAAATTGGCTACTTTAGAAACTGCATTTTAATATTACAAAATTGCATTGAAATTCTGTGACTAACAAAGGCCACTAACATTCTTTATATTATATATATGGATGGTTCAGAAAGTAAAGAATGATTGGGTTTCATCTCCCACCACCACAATGGCATGCTTGACAGTTAGCTCCCTTCCTTGATTTAGCCTGAGCCAAATTAAGATGATAAAATGTCATGGTGTCTGTTTCATAACCTTTCAAAATTGTCTTGTTGCCAATCAAAAATCCTGTCAAATAGGAAGTATCATAGTATCATAACTCACATTTAGTGCCCCATATTGTATGGGTATCTTTCAGTTTGAATATTTGACCCTATATTATGACCAATAACTTGATAACTTGGGTACGATCTTTAGTGATTAGTACCTAATCACTAAGTTTTTGGAGATTTAAGAGGGTTTTATCCACATACTAAGTAAAATATAAATTTGTGTATGTCACAAAAGTAAGTGTTAGTTCAATAATTAATGTGGACTTATTCATAACAGTAATTAAAAGGTGTCAATATTAAATAGTGTAAAAGATTGTAAGTTTAAGAATGTATGCGGGAAAGAGTAAACAACAAATTAAACTTTTTATGGTAAATCATTTCCAATGTATAACCAGCAATTGATACTTAAACCAGATTCTAAGATAAAAATTATGAATTTATTTATTCTCAAGTAGTGAAGTGTCTAAATTAAATAAAAAAAAGACTGCAGGGAGGTTTTTCTAATGTATTAAAACTTAAAAATGTAACCTTACTTTTAAGAAGAAAAAAAGTTAATACATTGAATTTTTCATACCAGCTTGTTGAAAGGTCATGCTTAACACTTCTTAAAAAGTCTCCAAAGAAGAAAAGTGCAGAAGGGAGTAGTAAATCTGCACATCAATGATACAGTGGTTGGTTTGAATTTTGAAATTCATGCAAGTATTCAACCAAAGTTGCATGAATTAGAAATATGATGCATGATTAAAGTGAGCATTTGTTATTTTAAAAAACCACATGCTTAAACATAGTGGGTAATTTAGTTGCCTATCAAGCATTCCCCTATGCAACTATTTTTTTTACCAAGCTAAGAAAGTATGATAAAAAGAATGAGCTTTATATAATTTAGTTTTGTGTGTGCATAGCTTTATTGTCTTGATATTACTTTCAAGCATTTCTGTTACTTGAAGTATGCATTAATAATTTAGAAATTGGCTGAGTGTTGGCATGCTGTATGAGCTTTTGATATGATAAATGAGCTTGCTTACTGATTTTAGTGTATCTTTTTTTTTAGCACAAAATAGTTCTTAATGATTCACTTTGCATTATCAGATTCCTCACATAAAGTACATAAAAAATGCTCAGATAACTGTACCAGGTAGTAGTAAGTCATATGCAATTTACGTTAAAAAGGTTTATGGAAAATATGAACATAGCTATTTGGATATGTTTACAAATTAAGATGCTAAAAATTACCATGGCAGAATGAAATGAAGTTTTGTCGGATATGACGGTAATATTGGTTACAATAACAATATAATCTGTTTTTATCAGATTAGGAAACGTATGCCTTGTAGATGTACAGTTCTTACAGCATTTTTTATGCAATTTTAGCGAGGAATCTTTGCGCGCACCTTTTGGGAAGACTCGTAAACCCTGTATATCATTCCTACATGCCACTCATAATACTCTTGAATTTCAGGCTCCAATGCAAACAGGATGGAATTTGAAAGTGTTTGGTACAGCCTCTACTGCAAGTACCTAGATCCTTTCCAAAAAGTGAACTGATCATGTGCCTATGATCAACTGATAGTCATTGGTTGTTTAAACAGAAACTAAGTGATTTGTACAGATAATTATAAAGAATTCTAGTTTTATCATCCCTCACATGGTGATAGAGCTTTTTGTGCCAGTACAGAATGGTGGATGCAAACCATATGGATTTTCTACTCAATAGGATTAAGTACCTCTGTTAGTGCCTGACAAAGTGCCACAAGTTAAGCTCAATGCCCAACACCAAAGATACTATACTTATGAAAATGCAAAAGAGGAAAATTTGGTGTATCAAAAGAAATATATATACATAGATGGTTTTATTTTTCACTTAGCTACTTAATTGTTTTGAACGTGAGATCTTGGATTTTAAAGAATAAGAATTAAGTGCATAGCAGATTGAATCAGAATTAATACATATCTGCTATTCATTTTGAATTTTAAACTTCTTGTTTTCAAAAGGTAATTTTTAGCCACTGCAGTGCCTCTAACATGGGAACAGTTGAAATTGTTTGTATATATAGTGTACAAATGTATAAATTATGATTGAAGGTGATTGAAAAAGTGAAAGTGTGAGTTAAAATCAAAGCAGTTTTTGTTTTTACTTTACTTATAAATTTATTTAATTTCAAATAGAAAAATTAATGTAAATATATACATATATATATATGAAATGATAGTCGTATACTTTTGAAGTGTTTTCCTTAAAATATGCCATATGGGATATGGTTATTTTTTTCTTCTGTAGTCACTCTTCTCGTTTTTCTAAATAAAAGCATACTTTTGTACCATCTGAGACATTCTGTCTAAAGTTAGTTATTACATTAAAAATTTTATAGCAAATATAGTGCTTTTATTTTTAAAATCTTATGTTTGAAATATTAAATAAAGATTTATGCTGTTTTGATGCAATGATGTTATAGTGAAAGTACCCATTTCATACATTAATTTAACAAACTTGTAAAAATATTAGTTTATAAGGTTATATAAATGTACAAAATTTTACATAACTTGGATGATCAAAATAGACGAGTAGGTGGCTTCATAGCATTCTTGGCTAGCTTTACTCTTACATCCAGTTTAGCAGCTTCTTCAGGATCCAATTTTGATTGGTTCTTTAGTATAAAGTGATGCATGAAAAGCTTCAAGCTTTCTCTGAGAAGTTTTAGGTTTTCAGCTCGAGATATGCGAGTGAATACACGGGTGACCACTTCTTCAGTCTCGTGAAGAAGAATAGCCAGTAATATTTGCCGAAAAAAGCGAACCATTGGCTTGTCCATATCAGAGAAGTGAATTACCTGTTAAAGTAAAAATTCAAAATTCTTATAACATTCAGAGAAAATTTCACAAGCTAATAAATTGTAGCTTTCTTTTACTATAAAGGAAACTAAGTACAATTCAAAAACATAATGTAAATAGCTTTTAACATGTTTAGAATATCTTTTTATAACACAAGTGAAGTAACTAAATTTTTACTTTAATCCTTCAAGAATTCAATATAATAGAAACATAAATTATAATATAACATTTTGCTATAGTGAACCAGAGATTTAATATTAGCCTCTGCCCTTCTGACTATTTAGCAATTTCATGTTGTCTTGTGATAGTGAGTAGACATGTTGGGAACCAAAGAAAGATTAGCTTTTTGCTGACTCTTATTGGTGGAATCCTCCTTTGATTTGGGATTTTACACAGACCTTGATGGCTGTGAATATGGCTGTCAGGTTATACTGAACTAATCCACTGCTCCTGAATGAACTCTTATTTAAAGAAATGTTTGCTTTACGTTCCTAATGTTGACCAATTTATACAGTTCCTTTAAATCAATCAAGCCCTGTAAAATGTGAAGCATTTTCTTTCTACAGCTTTGTTTTAAATTATTTTCCCAATTGTTTACTTGCAACTAAGCAAAAAATTCCTTTACACAACTTGGAAACATTTAAACAAAACATGAAACACAATAACTATTCTTAAGTTAACAATGGTTTCTTATGACAAGATTTGATAGTAAATAGTCAACTCAAAATCATCTTAAAAAAGCTCCAATTTATATTTGAACCTTTAATTTTAAAGCATTTACTGTATCACAAAAAAAAATACCTTTAAAACGGAAATGGGTAAGGCTCCACTGATGAAAAGATGACTCAGTAAACGGGCGATATTGTTAAGTTTGTAGGACTTCATACTGGATACTTCTTTGAATTTATCCCATAATGAGAACTGCAGGCATATCTGAAACAAAATTCATACATTGTTAGTTCTTTTAAAACTAGGCATAAATACAAACAAAACTTTTTGAGGTATTTAACTCTGTTATCAGAAGTGAGCCCAGCAAAAAATATAAGCAATAAAAATTTACTACTCTTAAATTTTTTGTAGGAGTTTGATAAAGAAAGGGAATACATTAAAGAAATCGAGATAATATAAAAAACATGGTATTTTTTTTCATATTGCATTATCACATTAACCATGAGATAAAAGTTAAAAATGCAACCCCAATGAACTCTATATTTTTCAAAGTGAATAAACACACTTAAAACTCTACAGTGCAACTATTTACAAATAATAGGTTTAACAATTATGAAAAATACTCACTTGATGCTTTCTTGCATATGTGCAGAATTTATCCAATAAATGAGCATAATATGGATTAAAAGTTTTTTCTTGAATAACACAATGCAAAATGACATTGATGATTTCTCTTTCTTGTTGGTTCTTCAAATTCAATTTCAACAGCTTTTCAAATGCATCCATGAAATCCTAAGGAATAAAAATTATTATCAGATACTTCTTGGAAACTCATGTCACTATATTTAATGATTATAAGAAAGTATAAAAATATTTGGAACCAACTTGGAAACCAAGATCACTAAAACTTGTGTAAGTAACCTTACCTCTGCAGTCATGAGTATACAAAAAATTGATTTTCTGGTATCAGTATTCATATGCTGTTTTCTTGCCAGTTCCAATATCTTATCACTGTACAGGTTTTTAGGTTTTTCTGTTTGTTTATCATTGGTTTCTGATAAAAAAATTGAAAATTAATTTCACCAAATAAAAATATTAATTAAAAAGAGAGGTGAGAAAATTATGTAATATATTTATCTAGGTACCAAGTTTACTTCGGAAAATCTAAAGATGAAGCGTTAACAATGTTTCATTTATAAAAACACATTAGAAACATCTAGAACATAATAGTAATGCTATAAACTTCTTTGTAAAACAAAAATTTTATGATTTACGCAAGGTGCCTTATAATTTAGAAATTTTATTCTTTATGCCATAATTTATGAAAAACAAAAACATAGAAAATTGTTAAAAATATTATCAATATTCAATTAACTTAAAATGAAACTTAAAAACCTAGCTTATTGTCAACTTATGAAATATAAATCTATTTTTAAATAAAAAAATAATTACTCTTTGAAGTTTCTCCTGGTTCTACCCAAGCAGATCCCACAATCCACCAACGACCTTTTTCTTTTGCCTTTAAAAGATCTTCATAGGATATGGAAAGCTCTTGGAGAGAACAACCTATAAGAAATCATCATATCATTCAAAAATCTCTAAATTTAGTCTACAGGGGTCATTCCAGACTTTTTGTGAAGGGTCCGGTATTTGAAAAAATTGTGAAAATCTACTTATAATTTTGTGAATTTGAAGTTAGCGTCAATGAGTTTTTTCAGCCAAGAGGCTGTTTTTGTGAAAATAGGGTCCAATATTTGAAGTATTACGAAAAAAAGGGTCTGTTTAAAGGCAAAAATACTTTGTGAAGGGTCCGTTTTTAAGGTAAAATGTTTTGTGAAGGGTCCGTTTTCACAATGAAATATATTGTGAAGAGTCCGAAAACGGACCCAAATTTCTTCTAAACAGACCCCTGGTCTAAATAAAGAAAAATACAGGGTCACAGCAAAAAGTCCGGACACTTTTTAATAATCCAATTAAAAAATGGTAAAAAAAAAAGAAGCTGGATAAAGAAACAGTTTTTAGTCTCAGCATCGTAATGTCATGGGGTATTTTAAGACTAATAAAAAATATTTAGAAAAAATGCTGATAGATAGGACTACAATATATGGTGGTTTAACCCTTTTAGTCCTAAGCTGTCCAAGATTACCATTAAATCCTACGGAAAATTTGAGACAGCTAGGACTGAAAGGGTTAAGCACATCTATAAGTTGTGGGAAGTGAAAACAGGGAAGAGGTCTAGAAAAATCTAACTAAATCTCTTACAAAAGGGTTGGGAAGGTTCCAAAGTTTAGAAAAACACCCTATTCATTTAATCCATCCGGAATCAAATAAATCTGGGGAAATGCTAATGGCCAGGAACCCCTACATTGTTGGTAGCAATGCCATCTATTAGAAGTTTTCTTACTTGACATTTTTTGGTTTGAAAAAAAAACCAGTGACTTTATAAGACTAAAAACCTTTTTTATTTTGATTTCTATGAATTTTTAAGTGCACAGATGTTTTGACCACCCTACCAAACACTAAAACTTAAGTTATGGTAGCACAGTACAACCTTGATGAAGAAACTGCTAAGACCAAAAATATATGAAAGGATGCTATTATGAATGAAATACTTACTATGATAAGTCATAGTAAACATGGTTCATAGGAGGTAGTAGTAAAGAGATAAAGGGTTTGTCACAGGTCAAGGCTAAACTGGATCGGTTAACTGTGTTATATCAGGCTTGGTCACTTCCCAAAAGATCAAAGAAGCCGACGTTACTGGAAGTTTTCAGATCTTACCGCTTGAAAGCGCTGGCCACGTATAAGGAAATTTGGTTGATTGATTGGGTTGGTTGGGTTCTTGGTGCTTTTTGCCTCGGCTCTTTGGCCGGCATATACCTCGCATGGATGAGAGTTGAGAATCAGCCACCCGGAGATAAAATCTTGGGAGAGAAGGAATCTTTTGGTTTGAGGAGGGAAACAAATTCGATTTGTCAGCTCTGTTTGATCGCTAATTTTTTGTAGGTTTCTAATGATCTATAGTCTGTGTAAATAAAATTGGAGGTTCACTACTAGTCATTTTCCACTAGTCACAATGCACTGCCACATCGTTGGTCATGCGCGAGTCTCAATTCAAGCGTGACGAGTCGGCAATTTTATTAAAAATTGCCATGAATGACAGATAGATGGCTCTGGCCACGTATGGCTCACTAGAGACATAATCCGTAACATCGCTTTTCACTCATTGTCCAAGCCTGATATAACACAGTTAACCGATCCAGTTTAGCCTTGCACAGGTAAAATTCAAGAGTGTTTTGGGATTACAGTGTATAATAAAAAAATAATTGTGAAAATTTTATAAATAATAATTAAACCTCTCCTAACAACCAACTTTGCATAGCGATTAAGTTTAGAAGGCATAGATTTTTTTTCTCCATTCACCTATGTAACTAGTGTTTCAACTTTGTTTTTGTATTTGTCATCATTCTATGTTTTGTCATATTGTTTATATAGAGGGGGGGGGGAATTGCCCCAATCACCCCTCCTGTAGATCACAGCTACTGCTTCTAGATCAATGGTTTTGTACTTCTGAGGGTCTTAGCAAACTTAAAAGCGTACTTGTTTAGTTGATAATTATTGGCATAGTTATATTTCCTAATTACTTACAACTTAGAAAACTAAGAAACTAACTAACTTAAACTAAGAAACATTGTAAGTTAAAAATCAATTTTAAAATTATTAATCTTGATTTCTCTTGAAGACCAATTGGATTACAACAAGTAAAAGTGCTATAACAATATTTTCAATAGTTATAAGAGAGTATTTACAAAGTAATAGAACATTCAGAGAAAAGCTACCTTTACGAATCAATCCTCTCAAAAACTTTTTACTGTGCTCTATGATTGAAGGATCATAATCAGGTACTTTATATATATTATTATTTCGTATAGCAGTCAAGGTTTCCAGCATGAATTTTACTCTTGAGCTGAAATAAAAATAATCACAATAAAAAAGACATAATAATATCACATACATAACATAAATGGAGTTTTCCATTATTATTTTATTTTTTGTATTTTATATCCATCAAGAAAAATACAATAATTTAATGAAATTTCTGTATATAATTCATATTAAATGAGCAATAACAGCATCTCTTAAAATTCAAAATTTTCAATTTTTAACTTATTATAATAATAATAATAATAACTTTATTTACTGCAAAAAATTTTTTTACAGAAACACAAGGAAAAAAACATTTGACGCCAAGGGGAAATTTGACAATTCACGTTCAGGCGACAGAGAATGTGTTTTACATTAAATACAAAATAAATGAAAAAAATTTTTTTACAACTTAAGAAAATGAGTAAATAAATAATGGCAATAAGCTGGATAACTGATTATAAATAGGTTGCTTCAATTGAGGGAAAAATATGAATCCAAGTCGTCGATATTTATTATGAAGTCAAGTAGTTTTCTTTTAAAAGTGGAGTATTTAGTAATAGTAATTAAATTTAGAGGTAAACTGTTATATAATACAAAATTATAAATTAAATATTCTTTCCTGAATCTAAAAATCTGCTTATCTTTTCTCATAAAAATTGCTTAATTAATTATGGGATATTTTAATTACAACAAAATGCACTCCAGGGTAACGTCACATGGGCCTCCCAGAAAGGCGGGAAACACTCTAGCCATGGAAACACAGAAAGCAAGTTCCTATGTTGTTTTTAACTAACAGTGTACTTATAATCTGTAATCATTCCTTGTTTAGTATTTTTGAAAAAATATGTTAAACAAGAATTTTTATACAAATGCTAGAAAATAAAGTGTTATGAAAAGCTCAGACAGATAATTTGCCTAAATTATCCCATAAAAAGATAATGCAGTTCCTCACATGGAATCAAGATATTTTTAGGTGAAATTAGAGCCAGAGATCTTAAAGCTCAAAGGTATGATTATTTCTCTTATTTATAATTAAGATATCAATTTTGGTCCAATTATAAATCATTTTATTGAATCAGTGTGATTAAAAACAGTCTAATGAGAAGTCATTACTCTAACTTACTCATATCAATTCAATTAGAAAGCCAGTTCTTTAAAATGTGGCTAACAGTTTTAAGTATGGATTTCAATGAACACTAATTGTTATGTAAAGAAAAATCATGTTTTTTGTTTAATGTTTAATTACCAGATTTCCTGAGAAATTATGCTTGTCAAAAGCAAAATTTTTCAGGAAATCAGCAGACAGAAAATAGCTATTTTTAATTAAAGATAACTTAAAAATTAGGAATATTAAAATGTTTTCTTGGGTTTTAGAACCTTCTGAATACATTAAGAATAAAGAAAATTAGACCGTAATTGTCCATTGCTATGATTTAAAATGGTAAAAAATATAACAATTAATACTAAAGTGGATAACTGAATTGCAAACCAATAAACATTAAACTGATCAATTGACTTTTAATTATAGATCCCAAAATTGCAAAAGCAGATCAGTGGTTAGGATAGCAAATGTTCTTCAAGTAAATTGTGTCTAAAATATAAGAATAAATTTATTACTCGTTTTCTTCTGTGTTGAATGATGTAGCTTTATCCTTGATGGAAAACACCAATTCTTTCAACTTGAGGGGGTCATCTTTTCTTAATCCAAATCCTATATCTAAAAAGAGTATATTCATACACATTTGTTTCAATTATAATTTCTTACTAAGGAGTATCCCTTCATAAAGCATACTTACTTTTCAGTAATAACTGAATAAGCTCTATGTCTTTGTGGCTGAATGATTGCACCAAAATGTGAAAAATATCAAACATTAGTGTAGAATGAGTCACCTAACAATAGAAGGACAATATAATGAACTTCAATTCAAAATATACTTGATATTGATCGAGAATAGCTTTTTAAAAGATGAAATAATTTCTTTAAACTTATTTTACTCTCTGCACAACATACAACCCACTGGCTACATGTGACCCACTAGCCCCCCTTTTTTGCCATACAAAATTTGAATAACTGACATCTTTTAACTCTTAAAAGCCTAACTTTCTAAAACTAAAATAGATTCTGATAAAAATTAATTAAAAAGTCCTATTTTAAATTAAAATTACAACTTAAAAACTTGAGGTACTTTATTCATAATTTCTAATTCAATTATTTGTAACTTTTCTCAATATCCTGAACATGGAATAAGGGAATTTATTTAAATTTATTCATTGATTTTTATTTCAAGATTTTAGCTCTAAAGTAAATAGTCAATAGATACCAATTTTTTTCAATGTTATAAATTTAAAATGACTACATAGTTTGTTCATTTAGAATAATCTGAAGATGATGAGCAGTAACCATAAAATATCTAAATCACATGAACTGATAACGAATAGCTAATTTTAACTTTTAAACATTATAATAAAAGTTATACTATCAGATATTATAAATACCTTGAAAATGTACAGATTGGATAAAAAGAGTAAGACATTATTAAATTCTTTTCCCTCTCCGTAGTTATCAGAAGCCTTGAGAAGTGTACCAATTTTTTCAACAATGCTTTGCAAAAAAAATGCTCCTACAAAAAAGTGATTAAATAAGTAATTTTTACAGGCAAAATAAAACTTACAAATGTAGGGCTTTCACTTAAAAAAAAATACAATGCACACACACAAAGTAAGTCAAAAATATTTTAGCTCTCTCTACTCTAATACTACTTTTCTAAAGATTAATAATTTAACTAAAAAAGTTAGTTTAGCAGGAATCAATCATAATTGAAAGGAATTATTAAATGAGATGCATTGAAAATGCTATGTTACGCCATTGCAAAATATTTTTTCCCCAATTTTTCAAATGCCCCCCTCTCATGTAGTTATTACTGAAACATTATTGCCTGCAAATTTTCAGGTCCCTAGGCCAATTTTTGACCCCTGCACACCTCAAAAGTAGTTTTCCCATGTTATTGCATAGAGAAAATATAGTAAATATCTTAATTTTTTGGTTTTTAATTTAGTAAGCCTGATAGCTGTCAATATTGAGCTAAAACCGAATGTTTTTACAATAGGATCTAGGGGAAATGATACCTCGAATGTGATATATATGTTTTATCTCAATTTTGACAGCATTCAGGCAAAAAGATATTTACAATATTTTCCCTATGCAATGACATGAGAAAACTACTTTTGAGGAGGGGTCAAAAATTGGCCTAGAGACCTAAAAATTTGCAGGTAATAATGTTTCAGTATAATTGTAATAACATGAGAAGGTGCACTTGAGAAATTAAAAAAAAAATCCCATAGACTTTTGCATGGTGTAACACCAGGGTTGGAAAAAAACCAGGTTTTTTTCAAAAAACCCGGTTTTTTTTGGTTTAAACCAGGTTTTTTTGGTTTAAACCGGGTTTTTTTTACTGAAATTCTTCCCTAACACATAAATACAAATATTTCTGATTGTTTTCGTTTATGAATGCATTTAATAAATAGTTCATCAATTCAGCTATTAACTAAGTGACTTAATTAATTAATTAAAATTAATTTTATTTAATTAAAAAAAGTTAAAATTATACATAACCATAAAAAACCAAGGGAGTCTGTTTAGAGCATTAAAAAACCATCTGGTTTTTATAATGCATATTATATTTAAAAATCCAGTGCTTATTTGATTAAAAAAACCAATTGGTTTTTATTATGCATTCAAATATCTAGTTCTTAATGAATTAAAAAAAAACAAGTTTCAAAACCAAACCACTCCATGTTTTTTATAAAAAAACCAGGAGTCTTTCTAAGAAAATTTCAATTGGCTAATTGTTTTCAAAAAATTGCATAGCTTTACAGCATTAATGTCAGAAGCATTCAACATATTTTGTTCAAAAGACAATATTTGAATCAATAAATGACTTTAAACCCAAAAGTTAAGCTAAGTTTTTTTTTGAAAAAAAACCAAAAAAAACATTTGGTTTTTTTATGAAAAAAACCATTTGGTTTAAACCGTGGTTTAAACCATGGTTTAAACCAAATGGTTTAAACCGTGCCAACCCTGTGTAACACTACAGGGCATCAGATAGTATAAGAAAGGAGAATGGTGAAATAGTTTTAAAAACTGGAAAAATCTTGATTTGTTTCCATTCTTTAAACATTTGAGCAGATTTTGACAAAGGTAATTTTAAGCAGTCAAAAATAGTTGCTGACCATAAAGTTAAGTAAATGAACTTACCAACTTCTGATCCAATATTTGCATGCAATAAAGAAACTAGCATTGCTTGCTCCATTACAAGACGAGGAGGAGTCAAAGAGGAAGTAAACAAAAGTCCAGACATCAAACCAAAGAGGGTCTCATTCATATCTGAAAGGGATGGAAATGTAACTTAGATAAATGAGAAATATTCAATTGATTTTTCACTTCTGTCCCAAGTGAATTCAGCTATGCCACTGAGTATAAACAAGAATTTGCACAAATTTTTTAAAGTTAATGTAGCTAATTTTGGAAATTTTATAAACAATATAAAATTAACTTTTTACCATTTCTACTATGCTTTCTGTACATATCTTCAATTTGATGGCAGATGTTTTGCAAATTAGATTCACTTAACCTAAAATAGAACCATAATTAGAAAATGAAACTAAACAGCTTAACCACTAATCTCTAATGGCCTTATTCTGTGCTTCTTGACCAGTGGTTAACTAGCTGTCAAAGAAGGATCACACCAATCCGATCTTTTTATAAAGTTGTTGATTCCTTCTTTGACTCTAGGTTAGGAAGAAAAGAATAAGGATATAAAATAGTAGTTTTGGTATTTAATTATTATATTAACCATGGCATTGCATGATGCAAAACTAATGCATCTTTTGGGATCAAATGATGTATTCCTTCATGTTTTTCATGAAGGTTTAGTAGTAACTGTGATTGATTATACTCCTTGCAGTTAAAACAGGCATATCAAGGTCAGATAATTTCATAACTTCAGTCTTCACTCCCTTTCCTTTATAATGTCCTATCATTAAGGCTCTTGTAACAGTTGTAGCCAACGGGGGAGATTTGGGGATGTATCCCCCCCCAAAAAGAACTTAGAACTTTGCCAGGCTGCTCCCCCTAATGCCATCATTGCCAAGGTAAAAAATGTGACCTTGATATGCTGATTCTTATTTTATTACAAGGACTGTAATAGAGTAAGATGAGCATCTTTACATGACTATACTATTAAGAATTACTTAGTAAATTTTTCCGATACATTTAAAAGCTGTTATTGCAACTATCACTGGTAGTCACTTAAAATTATTTGTAATCTGATCAACATTGTATAGTCAGTAAGCCTCACTGGCCTCTTGCAAAGCCATGACAGCGGAGCTCTGGAAGCGGAGATCGGTCCTTTTAGTTAATATCTTATCAAATTAATTAAATGAATGAAATAATTATTATTTAAGGATACAGCTATTTTGATTATTTTGTTTACATCATTTTTACCGAGGCAGATATATATAAGCACATTGCCAATATAATAGAAAGTCCAAATAGTTCTAACAATTTTACCTATTTATTAGTCCTTTCAAATTCCTTTTTATTCTTGTTCTTTCTTCATTTTCAGAATCTTCATTTCCTATTTGTTTTCTCAATTTAGGAGGAACATACACATTACCAGATGTACTTGATCCTTTTAAAACATTACCAGATTCATCTCTTAATCTACCATAAATGTCTTCCCAAACTTTTGATTCCTCTTCTTTGTTTTGAAAATCATCTGGCTCCTGCTCTTTCGATTCATCTAAATCTTCCTCTAAACCTGAACCTATAGACCCTTCAAAGTCAGATGGTTCCTCATCGAATTCATCCTCATTCTCATCATCAATGGCACTTCCATCATCTGAGTCTGGCTCTTGCTCTTCGAGGCCTTCTGTCTCATTCAGAAGTTGCGTTAATGTCCTTTTCTTGGGCTGAGGTCTTTGCTCTGCAGTGCGCTTGTCTGATTTACCTTTCAGAGCAGCAATATCCTCTTCGAAATCACAAGAATCATCAGACATTATAAAGCCATTATCTTTTCCTTCAATTGCTTCCAGTATAACTTAATATGAGTTAAGGAATCGTTACAGAGCAAGTTCAAAGGTAAAAGGGTTGACAAAAATTAAGCATTTCCAAAAAGACAAATAAACAGGATTTGTTTGATTTAAGTCTGGCATTTTTTTAACTGGGTGTTTTAATAAGTTTTTTACTTAAGCAAGGCCAAGCACTTACAACGATGAATGAGCTGTGTGTTTTCATCTATCTTGCTTGTATGTAATATTTATGTATAATTGATTACTCTTGTTTGGATATTTTTTTTTGGTTCCAACAATTTTACTACTGAGGATGTTCCTTATAGTTGAAAAATTAATATTTTCAAAGTGTTTCTATGGATCACAGCCTGTTAGCCAGAAAGATTTTTTATCAATGAACCATATATTTCCTACAAAGTATAAAAAACAACTCTTGTGTTTATAAACTAAACCAAGTCTTCAGCTAAGTATTAAAAAACAGTATTTTTTATCCTTTTATATATTTTTAAATTATATATTATATTTTATTTGTATTTATTTTTAAGTATATTTTTAAAAATTTTAAAAAGCTGACCAAACTAGTTCAAAATAACTGGCAATTACAAAATGGGTTAAAATATTAAGTAGTAATGCATCAAAAACCAACTGGTGTATATAGCATTTTAAACACTCAAAATGGAAATAAATAAAATATAAAAACTATTAGTTTTAATAAAATAAACATCTGTAATTTCTAAAAAGTATTAAACATAACTGTTTTTCATGCATTAAAACTCCTAGCTAAAAACCAGAACGTTAGTCCCAACACAATTTACAAACTTTAAAAAAATTACTTTTTGATTTATTAACGAATTTCCCATGCAAAAAAGCTTTCATCAAAGGTATATATGTATATCAGTATCATATGTACAGTATATGTATATCATATGTATATCTGATATAATATATATCAGGCTCAAAGCTTTATGATCCCTTACTGAGGATAAACCATCCACAACTAGTTATTGAATTTGTAAACAAATGAAGCAAAATTTAGATCGTGGCATTTTATCAGAACCTGGTCTGGCCTGGGTCAAATATCAAAAGAGCCAAAATGCGCCAAGGCATTCTGAGCAAATGTATGGCAGCTTTTTTTTTTTTTTTGGCTCAATGAGCAATTTCAGTCTCTGAGCCTGACACAGTGGCGGATCCAGGGGGGTGGCACTCTGGAAATTGCACCCCCTTGGACCCAAAAAATCACTCATAAGTACAAAAAAAAAGTCCCAAAAAGTACTCAAAATGAGTTAAAACCCTACTTTTACAGATCAAATTTCCAAATATAATTATGGAAATTTCTCCTCATACCAATCCCTCCGAATACCAAATACCCCTAGTGATACCAAAAGGGGATCTTGAGTGACTTTTTATAAGATTCCCAAAATTTTGACATTTTTCTCAAAAGATAAAGGTGATGGTCTGAAAAAGTGCCCCCACCCTTGGAGCTGTGCTGGATCCGCGCCTGGCCTGGCATACATAACATATGCAGTTATTTAAAAAGAAGGAAGTTATCCCCAAAGCAAAATTTCAAACTAAAATTTTCCTATCACCAATACACTGCATAA
Source organism: Tetragnatha montana (assembly GCA_963680715.1). Lineage (NCBI taxonomy): Eukaryota > Metazoa > Arthropoda > Arachnida > Araneae > Tetragnathidae > Tetragnatha > Tetragnatha montana. The sequence continues at coordinate 8,946,086 of OY796685.1, forward strand.
CCCAAACAAATTAATAATGTGCTTTACTCATTTTAAGATATATATATCCATCATCTTTAAAAAAAAAAATGTGAAAAAGGATACAATCAAGGCCATCCTCTTTAAAGACATTTGGAAGTTTCTTCTTTTTCTTTTTATCAATTTTAAGCAAGGATTCTAATCGTTTTATATTTTTATCTTCTTCTTTATTAGCTTCAAGCAACTGTTGAATCCTAGCATCTTTGATCTAAAACAGAAAAACTCTTTAGACGTTATTGCCTCAAAACAATATGAATGACATATATCATGAATTGCTTTGCTTATGGGTCCTTCCAAAGGGGGCCCATCAGGCTCATTTGCTTTGACTTAAGTGTAAAAAGCGTGAAATATATGAAGTGCTACCCATTGGAGTGGCCAATCAGGATTGTAAAGGAAAATCATGGAGATTTTTCTTAAGTGGAAATGGAAAAAAATAAGACACAGGGGAAATATAGATAAACTACGGGGCTTCGCCCCCTGCTCGCTATCGCTCGCCAACCCCCGGGAACTGCTGACGCAGTTCCCCTAGGATTGCTTCGCAATCCTGTGCTCGCTACACTCACTCGCCATACGCTGGTACAGCCTAGCTGAAATTGTGTACTACCTGGATTTGAACCCAGGTTATTGAGCGTTTCGTGATTACGAATATTGTACACCTGATCGCCAAAACGTAAACAAAACACAAAACCACAACAAACCAACCGTTGCCAACGGGAGAAAACAAATACTGCCAAATTCGTAAGCCAAATTCGTAAATACTTAACAAATACTGCCAAATTCGTAAGCCACGTACGTACGTACGTAAGAGAATTATATATATAGATTCTAGTTCTCTGCCTCTTATGGATACAAATCCTAAAATTAAATCAATACTTGTTATTATATCTTATGGATCCATTTTTTTTTTTAATTTTTTGCTCATTAAAAATTGATAATAATTTTAATGTGGATTAAAATCTACTTTTTACAACAACTGAGTCATAAATTAAATATCACCATGGGTGCCACTTTTCAAAATTTGCAAGACGGAACTTTAAAGTATCGTATTAATCATTTTCATCCAGTCTAGCAATTTTTTTAATTGCATGAAAATTCATAAAATATCATGAACAATCAGTTCCTTAAATTCTAAATCAAGATAAAGCTGTATGTGAGTAAAACCATGTTACTTGTGGTAAAAATGTGCGGTTCAATTCCGTTAATGTTCCCGTTAATTACCACTATGCTCCTTTGGATACCAAAAAAGTAGTAATATATTGCTAAAACAATTTTAGACTCAGATTAAAATGTTTAGTTAGATCAAAAACTATTCATATTGTCAATAAAAAAAATGTTGATACTTGAATGTATGACATTCTCAAAAGCATGGCAATATTTAGCAGGAACGTTAACGGAATTAAACCAAATGTGCAATGTAGGTATTGGAATTTAGTAGTACTAATTTTGCGTTTCGTAATATTACCTGGGACGGAATTCCGTTCATTGAAATTTTAAAAAGACTGAATTCCGTCCTGGGGACAGAAGAGTGGCACCCATGAATATCACCTTTATTCAGATGCTTATCAATCATTTTCTATGACAATGACATAATTATAAATTACGCTTAAAAATTCAACAACTTAAGATGTTATTAAACTATCATTGAAACATAGAACTTACTGTGGGTTTTTTAAACTTCTTTTTCTGAGGATTATTTTTAAATCCATTAACATCATTATTAATATCATCTTCCTTGACCTTTGTCTGAAGCTTTTTTGAACGTTTTCTTTTCAAGGCTCTGGTAGACATATTCTGAAATTGAGAAAATGAAACATCGGAATAATTATTATTCAATAATTTTATATTCATCACTAATATAAAATTAAATAGACAAAGAATAAAGACATTTAATCAAATACATTTTATATTGGCTTTCAAAATTCTATTAATTTTCAATATTTTTTTTTATTTGCATTACTAAATTATTTGTATTTTGTATTGGATTTTTGTTTGGGAGAATAAATAAGGCACATGAAAGTTTGTGTTATGATGATGGTCAAAAGATAAAATATGTTAATTAATATTTTTTCATAAAGGTATTTTGACATTCACTTATTATTAATTTTAGTTTATTTTTAAAAGTTATCCTCTACAAATGTTATTTAGACAGTTAAAATGTTATTTCAATCAAATTTAATAGGGAAAAATTGTCTTGATTGAATAAAAACACTTAGTGGAAACTTAAGCATTTAAAACTTTAGATTCCTCACTAATAAAGAGATCAAAATCTTTTAAAAACGTTCAATTACAAAAGATATAATTTATTTGCTTATAAAAAAAATTGCAAATAACGATCTATCAAGTAAAAATTTGGCTTCAATTTAGCTCTAGTTGGCATTCGCCATGGAAGACCTGTTTCAGGATTGGTTGGATTGCAATACCTAAAATTTGTTTTCAATTAGAATCGGTTGTCACTTGCCATTTATCCCTGTGGAAAATTTGTAATTTTTCTCCATTACCTACTGTAATTTCGGGGAGGTAAGCGGAACAGATTTGATGCAGGTTCTCCACAGTGACCCCCACCTTGGGGACTGCTCTATAGCAGCTATCAATTTTACGTCGTAGAGGACCTATATCAAATCTGTTCCTCTGTTGCTGTTTAATGTTATGCATTTTTTTTGTGATGAGGTCGGAACCGTTGAGTGTGAGGAGTATATGTACTACCTACAAATTAAACCAGTGTGATCTCGTTAGCGATACAGGGATGGCACAAGCGAAACAGCAGGGGCGTAGCTAATAAGGACTCTTTCAAATAAAGCTCTCTATTTATTGAAAGATAAAATAACATATTAGCCCACATACTCAAATTTTTTTCCAGCTACATTGTTAAGTGTGAATGAAATGCTCTATCTCACATGTAGAGAAAATGCTCCCTATTTTTTAAATATGTAGGGGAAATCCAAGTTGAAGTAGGGGTGTAGTAAGTTAGGGTAGCTAGCTTGGCTACTTAAGCATCTTCTTCGAAGAGAGAAGAGAGGTGGAGTAGTTATTGGCGAGAAGGGTAAATCCAAATAAGCCAGGCCTGGGCAACATTTTCGGCAAATTTTGGTGTTACCAATGCCGTTTATTGTCGAGTAAGCAATTCAACTTTTGTAGAAATGGGTTGCCAGAATTCACTATTTTATCGCCATTTTTGGTGCCAGGCCCGGCTTCTTTGGATGACCCGCAAGAAGTAACCAGATTCTCTCTCTCTCTACCTCCCCTCTCTAGCAATAGGATGGATGTCAAGACACTATACATCCAATGCCAGTAATAGCAAGAAAACAAATCACCAAGAAGTCACCATGGCCCGGATTCTTAAAATTTACCAAATTCGGAACAGCTTTAGAAAAGGTCCGCTAGCCGCCATATTTAACCACAGCTCCCACAACATGATAAAGTCTTGTCAGTATAGAGATCTAATCGAACTATTAGATCTCTAACAATATTCTACTAATTGCTGTTATTTTAGGATCTCAAAATAATAATTTTAACAATTAGATCGAATGGTTTTCGGTCATAAATTGAGCCGTGGTTAAACATGGTGGTGGTTCGCGGACCTTTACTAAAGCTGTACCCCAAATTCTTCCCTATATTTATTTGTAGAATTTATTTTTGACACACAAACAAATGTTTTTTATCATGGTTACCAGCAGATCAACCACCTATACTAAAAAAGGCAATTTAAAACTTACAGTTAAATTTTGGCTGCCCAAATGTCTAATTTCCTTAAATAAATAATTCTTAAAAATAATTAGAGTGTTAAGAGAATAAACCAGCTTAATTCATCATTCCCATTGTCATTCCGTCATTCCATTACAAATTCCACATGTTTTCATTTCCAGCAATAATAACAAACCGTCGAAGTTGTAGTTTGTGTAATTAATTTGTGTAAAAATGAAAATTTTAATTTTTAAGATTTAAATAATTTCTTTATTATCATTCTAAAGAAAGGTTGATTAAATAATTAAAAGCTATACATTGATCATAAATATTTTTTGGTATAGATAGTGATCTGTGAGGATTTTGTTTCCGTGTGTGAAATAGAAGGTGAAATTATAGTGACTAGAATAAGCAAGAAACATCTAAACTTTACTCCCCTTATAACCTTCTTATTTATTTGTAAACAGAAATCTTGATCGCTATCAATGTAATTTAATTTTATTATTACAATAAGAAAAAATGTTTCACCGTAACATTTTAAGAAATATTTTTAGATATCAGGTTTTTTCAACATCCCGACATTTCAGTACATCATATAGTCCTAATATTCTTCACAATTTTGAAACATGTTTAAGGCAAGTAATAATAAAACCAAATAACTTAAATTTAATCTGTGTAAGGTATATGGCCGGCCATGCAAAGTGGCAAAATGTTCTACATATTAAAGCTGAAAAAGATAGACAAAAGAACTTGGTTTCAAATAAATTTGCATTTCTTATTCGCAAAGCAGTGCAAGGTAAGTAGCCATCTTCTGAGTAAAATATTTTGTTGATTACATGAAAACATTTTAATGGATATTGAATTATTTTTAGAAGGGGGAAGTAATGATCCAAAGCTGAATTCCAGGTTAGCCTCTGTAATAGAAGCAGCAAAGAAGAACAAAATCTCCAGCACATTGATTGAAAATAATCTAAAGAAAAGTGTAAGTTATTTGTAGTGTTAAAACCTTTTGGAGTACTTCTCTATTGCTGTTTCTAATATGCCGCTCATGTGGCGCCCCCAAACGTTGCGATCATTAGCACGGGCAAAACTTATTACGGCAGTTCCCTAATCTTCCTACTTCCATGGTTTGCTGCCAAGGCGAAAGTATAAGAATCCACTGACAAGAATCATAAATATAGGAATAAAATTGGAAATTAAATAGGGATATAAATATTTTACAAGAAATTAAATAGACAAACAGTTAATAAAAATATAATTACAATTAAAAAATTTCTATCTTAATAGAAAAAAAAAGTACAGAAAAAGTATATTACATTTACATTTGAGATGAACTATTCAGCTATCTGATCAATCCTTAAGAATACCGATTTTCAACTTAAAATTATGAATTTAACACTCATTCTTTTACAAAAAGATTTTAATTGATAATTATAATTATAGAAAAAAACTAAAATTATCTTATAAAATTAAAAAAATACCTTCAAATTTTTTTTAATGTTGTACGTGGTCAGATTTAACCACATCACGTTCTGACCAAGAGCTCCCACTTTAACAATAACCGTTGCCAAACTGAACCTAAAAGTTATAAACCTCACACTTAATTCTTTTTGGTTCAGTGAAATAATCCAAAACACAAGCTTAATTATCATTGGTCAAAGCAAAAATGAGTAGAAAGAAAGAGTAACAAGTTCTCGATGAGACGTTGAAAGGGTTGCTGTATTTTGAAACTTGGAGTAGAAGATTCTCTTGTACGGTCGCCAGAATCTGGAGATTATACCTAAGTTCCTTAAAAAGTCCCCAAGTTAGCAATGGTTCCTGATAATGGAATCTTAGCGAAAGAGCCCTAAAAAATGTTTTGTTTTATATAATTTCAGAAAGATAAAAAGAAATCAATAGTTGGCTCTGCAGAAATCCTGGGTCCTGGAGGCTGCATTGTGCTAGTTGAATATGAAACTGAAAGTGTATCTATTACAAGACATGAAATTAAAGTATTTTGTAAAAAGTATGGGTAAGTTGAAGGCATAGATTTTTTCTGTTTAAAGTATGGATGGCCAATGACATGAAAAATGAGTCTTTGAAGAGTCAGATTCAGATTACCCTATATTCTGGTTCCTTTACAGTAGTTCTGTTGAAAAATTGCCTTCCATACTAACCCAATCAATAACCATGACAATGCGGCGTACTTCGAGAGCGTGACACCCGCGCGCTCCTCACGCTAGGTCAAACCCCGGTGACGACGGGATCTGGCAACGCTCCCACCCTCAGGGGAAGTTCCAGCCCTGAGACTACAACTTTCACTCCTTACTCGACCGGTGGTCGCACTACTTCGCACGCTCGCACATCTCTCCCTCTCTCTCTCTCTCGGCTAAACAGTGTGCCTATTAGGCCTAACCTAATACTGATGTAATAAGAAGAATAAATGTTAAGTTTTATCATTCAAATATACAAATGTGTTTCGTCCATTATTTAAGTAAACAGAAGGTGCAAATGCCCCTCCTGTACTGGTGACCCAAGACCCAAGGACCTTTTCGCAAGACTTCTTTTTGGATACCCCACGTGGCCATTAGCTGGAGCTCAACTTCACCCGGGTAAGCAGACCTTTTTATTCCAACGTTTTGTCAATTGAGCTGCTAATTTAATTTCATTACCTTTCCTATGTCATTGCCGGACCAATCCGTCGCGGCTACCACCCCCAATAACTCAATCGACGTCTCCCCTAACGGAGAAAACAGTAATAAAATGAGTGTAAAACTACCTCCATTCTGGGACAAACACCCAGCCTTGTGGTTTGTAAGCATTGAAGCCCAATTTAGAGTTGCAGGTATCACGCAAGATACCACGCAATATTACTGTGTGGTTTCGGCACTTAATTCGGAAATCTTAAATTTCGTCAGTGACATAGTATTGGCACCCCCAGAAACAGATAAATACCAAACCCTAAAAACTAGACTTATCGCGGAGTTCTCGGATTCCGAGCAGCGGAGAATTAAAGCCGTTCTTTCGGAGTTAGTCCTGGGAGATGACAAACCCTCCCACTTGCTCCGAAGGATGAGGCAGCTCTCCGGCACCCTCGGAGAGGATTATTTGAGAACGCTCTGGCTACAACGTTTACCTACTCAAACCCAAGCCATCCTTTCCATCTCCGACGCGACCGTTGATAAGTTAGCACTCATGGCCGACAAAATCCACGAGACGTCAGGTCTCGGAGTAGAGGAAATAACCAAGGACATAAGCCCCCCATCAGAATATGGTGAATTGCGCGCCCAAATAGCAGAAATCTCTAAACAAGTAGAACGCTTATCTAGGAATCGTGAGCGCTCGAGCGGAACGAATGCTCCTATCCCCCTTAGTCGCCCTCGCTCCCCAACCCCTGATAAGCCTAGAGATTTGTGCTGGTATCACTGGAAATACGGGGAACGGGCTAGGAAATGCTTATTACCTTGCAAATTTAGATATAACCAGGAAAACTAGCGGGGAAATCGCATACTTTGGCGCAATGCGATTTCAAACCTAATAACAGAAGCCGCCTTTTTGTTCAGGATCCCAGCACATATTTAACTTATTTGGTAGATAGCGGCAGCGACGTGTGTGTTCTACCAGCCAATAACAAAGCCTTAAAATCTAGTACGGATTTAACGTTGTTTTCCGCGTCAGGCTCGAATATTAAAACATATGGTGTGAAAAACATAACATTAAGCCTAGGTCTACGCCGAAAATTTCAATGGACCTTTGTACTGGCGGATATAAGTAAACCTATCATAGGCGCCGATTTTTTGAGCCACTACGGTTTACTCATAGATCTAAAAAACCGTTGTCTCAGGGACCCCTTAACCAATCTTAGCACTAACGGCAAAACATCATCTAAAGATAACACCCCCCAGGTTACGCTCATTGCATCTAACGCTGCTTATCGGGAAATTCTGCAGAAATACAACGATGTTATTCGCCCTTATCCTAAATTAAGGGAAGTAAAGCATAATACTGTCCATCGGATAATTACACGCGGCCAACCAGTTTACGCACGCCCTCGCAGATTACACCCAGCAAAATTAGCAGCAGCTCGACGTGAATTCGAATACATGGTAGAGCATGGTATTTGTAGGCCTAGTACATCTAACTGGTCTAGCCCCCTTCATATGGTCCCTAAAGATTCCGGCAAAGATTTTAGACCCACAGGTGATTATAGAGCCTTAAATAATATAACTGTTCCTGATAGGTACCCTTTGCCACATTTGCAGGATTTTTCCAGTCAATTACACGGAACCGTGATTTACTCAAAGATAGACTTAGTAAGGGCATACCATCAAATCCCAGTGCATCCTGAGGATATACCCAAAACTGCCATAACAACTCCATTTGGACTCTTTGAATTTTTGTACACCCCTTTTGGCTTATCCAACGCTGCACAAACTTTTCAACGTTTTATCAACGAAGTTTTGCAGGGTTTCGACTTCATATTTGTCTACCTGGACGATATCCTTATCGCTAGTCGGTCAGCAGAAGAACACAAAACACATCTCGAATGTGTTTTAAAGCGTCTCTCTGACTATGGCATGCGCATAAATTTAAATAAATGCGTTTTAGGAGTTCCCGAATTGTCATTTTTGGGATACTTGGTAAATAAAAGCGGCATCAAACCCCAACCAGAGCGAGTCGAACCCATACTAAAATGTCCGTTACCTAAAACAATAAAAGATCTTCAACGTTTTCTCGGGTTATTAAATTACTACCGTAGGAACGTAAAAAACGCCGCACACTTACAGGCCCCTCTCAACGAGATGCTCAAAGGGAAAACGGGTAAGAAAAACCAAAACATTGAGTGGAATGACGAGACCAAAAACGCTTTCGAGAACTGCAAACAACGGCTAGCGGAAGCTGCAGTTCTCGCACACCCTGACCCAGACGCCCACCTTACCTTATTTACTGACGCAAGTAACACTGCGGTAGGCGCTTCCCTGAACCAAATTCATAACAAACAAAGCATTGAGCCTTTGGCGTTCTTTTCGGCCAAACTCTCCCCAGCACAACTAAAGTGGTCAACGTTCGACCGCGAGCTCTATGCGATTTATGCTGCAATTCGGCATTTCAAGCATATGTTAGAAGGGCGCGAATTCACCATCTTCACCGACCACCGTCCTCTCACCTACGCATTCCTACAAAAATCGGACAAATGCTCACCACGGCAACTACGGCATTTGGACTATATAGGTCAATTTAGTACTAACATTAAATACGTTAAGGGCTCGGACAATATACCGGCCGATATGTTATCCCGAATCGAGGCTTTGGAACTCCCAAATGTGTTAGACTACTCTGAAATTGCACAAGCCCAGACAACGGATACAGAGTTAAAAGACCTAATTAATTCAAACTCTACCCTGAAACTCCAAAGCGTAGTTTTGCCTAACTCGGAAGTAAGCGTATGGTGCGATACCTCAACCCAAAACGTCCGCCCTTATCTCCCCTTACCATTCCGTAAGGCTGCGTTCAACAATCTGCATAACTTGGCCCATCCAGGAGTAAAAGCAACAACGAAATTGTTGACAACCAGATTCATATGGCCCAATATAAAAAAAGATGTAGCTTTGTGGTCACGCGCTTGTGTCCCCTGCCAAAGAGCCAAGGTATTTAGGCACACAAACAGCCCGCCAGGTGACATCAAAATACCCGATAAGCGTTTCGATCACGTCCACATCGACATCGTAGGACCGCTACCTCCCTCGAGAGGCTTTACGTACTGCGTGACGATGATCGACCGCCATACGCGTTGGGTTGAAGCTGTACCCGTTTCCGACATTACTGCCCAAACGGTAGCCAGAGCGTTCTACGATAACTGGATAGCCCGTTTTGGTATCCCTCGGATCATTACATCAGATCAAGGGAAACAATTTGAGTCCCACCTATTTTCTTCCTTAACGCAACTACTGGGGGTTAAACACATACACACGACAGCTTACCATCCTATGTCCAATGGCCTAATCGAAAACTGGCATCGGACAATGAAAGCATCCCTTAAAGCTCATTTGACCGATCGTTGGACCGAGGTTTTGCCCACCGTTCTGCTTGGAATGCGTTCCGTTTTCCGGGACACCATTAACGCCACAACAGCCGAACTGGTTTATGGAGCCGCTTTAAGACTCCCAGGCGAGTTCTTTTCTCCAACTCCAAATGACTTCAAAGCAGCGGAGTTTGTCCTTCAACTAAAGGACACAATGAAGGATTTGACTCCCGCTCCAGCCACCAACCACGACACCAAGAGACGTCCTTTTGTCTCCCTCGATCTTCACAGATGCAGCCACGTTTTCCTGCGCCATGATGCAGTGCAGCCTCCCCTCAAGCCACCGTACGATGGACCGTACCGGGTACTTGAAAGGACTGACAAAGTTTTTAAAATACAGGTCTCGGACAAAGAGAAGTTCGTTTCAGTCGATCGACTGAAGCCTGCCTTTACCCTCAACGAGGCACAGGGAGACGCAGAGCCACCGACCGACCACCTACTGACCATCGCTGAGCCACCGACCAACCCCCCACCGACCGTCGCTGAGCCAACGACCGACCACCCACCGACCGACCCTGAGCCCCGTCACGCCCACGCTGCAGATGTCCCTGCTCCGGACGCCCCCATCAGACGTACCCGTTGCGGACGACAAGTCCGTTTTCCTGTACGGTTCAGGTAGACGTTACACCCAAAGGCTCCACTAGGAAGGGGGTACTGCGGCGTACTTCGAGAGCGTGACACCCGCGCGCTCCTCACGCTAGGTCAAACCCCGGTGACGACGGGATCTGGCAACGCTCCCACCCTCAGGGGAAGTTCCAGCCCTGAGACTACAACTTTCACTCCTTACTCGACCGGTGGTCGCACTACTTCGCACGCTCGCACATCTCTCCCTCTCTCTCTCTCTCGGCTAAACAGTGTGCCTATTAGGCCTAACCTAATACTGATGTAATAAGAAGAATAAATGTTAAGTTTTATCATTCAAATATACAAATGTGTTTCGTCCATTATTTAAGTAAACAGAAGGTGCAAATGCCCCTCCTGTAACAAGAATCATTGTCAGAAACATATACGGGTGTATCATTATCAATGGGAACAAACTTCTAGGGGATATAGGGTGCATCATAAGGATTCAGAATTGCGTAGGAACCCATGGTCCCAGACTTCATCCTAAACCGCTAGGAGGTACTTTGTACCTCTGACGGGAGCGGGAATGCAAGATTTGTGCAGGCAACATTGCCTGAAAAATATTTGTGTGATACTCGTACTTCAAGGGGAGGTAGGAAACATTAGCAAGATTAAAAATTATTAGCATATCATGACTCTACTTAGACGTTAGGAAAAAGTGGTAAATAAAGTTTAAAATCTGATCAGGACCACCAATTTTTTCACGATTGCATCAGAATCGCAATCGAATGCAATGATGAAGGATTGTGTTGGTCGTCCTCCCATAACGATCCGCACCAGTTCCCTTGCCCAACTCCGCTCACCTTATTTTTCTGCTGCAAATATAACAGAAACTCCCAATGTGTTCGAAGGTCTACGACAATCGATGATCAGACATGCTGTTTTGCATATGGTGCACAATTTGAGCACGTGCTGTAACATGAGTTTGCATCTCTTAGATACCATTCAAACACATTAAGCGCCACAGCTCCCATTTTGGTAGCATTTTTAAAAGAATTTTTTTCACCAAAAAGAAATAAAGATATACTTATAATTTGTTTCCATTAATAACAAGGGTATGAATAATTGTTGGTAATTTTTGCAAAAAGTTTGCAACTTATGTTCTATTTTTAAAAATTCTTCGAACTTAGACAAAATTGGCACTTTTTTCTTCACAACAAAATAAATTCACTTAAGATTATTCATTCAAATGCGTGAGTTTTAAACCAGCGAATATGTAAAACAATATATTGTCTTTAAATCAAAACAAATCGGGGGGCAAAAAAATAATTTAGAAGGATTTTACAGCTTTAGAATTTAGCATTTAGAATTTTCTCAAAATGGCAGCTTTGGCATGAATTGACTAGTGTGATTTCTTGTGCGCTCCATGTGTTGTGTGTTACTGAATTGGAACTCTCTGGGTTTATATATATATTGCCTTTCTATAGAAATTCTGTCAAGGTGTAAAGTCCCCCTGTTTTCTGCCTTTTGTTGTTCAAGGGCAGGTGTGTTTATCAACAAGCAGGTGATTTATTGCCTAGCAAGTGTTGAATTATTTATGATACCACCTCCTACATTCTGAAGAACGGACAAGGAATGCATGTAGAATTCTTTATCTGCATTGTAAACTATAAATTCAGTAAGTGCAGATGAAAAACTTTCTTACTTTCAGTTGAATGTAAAATACCTGTTCATTGTAGCTGTGCAGTGTGTTTTAGACTATAAGAAAAATTAGATTCGCCGGGATTATCAGAAGATAAACAGGTATTTTATGGGTGCCACCAAATCTTGTTAAAATAACTTAGAATAAAAATTTTTAATGTAAATAATTTTTATTTAGTGAAGCTAGAGAATAAATTTGGTGATGTCTAATTTATATTAGAACGGAGAAAAGCAAGGACATTTCAATAATGACTATTACATAAAAAATAGAAAAGGGTGTCCAATAGAAAATTCTTCATAAAATATTAAAAATGGATAGAAAAAAAAGAACTATTGAGCAAATTATTCTTTTTTCTATACGTTTTCACAGGCAAAACGTCTTTTAAAGAGCGTGAAGAAAATCTACTTTGAAATTATCAAACTTCAATGTTTTGACGTTTTACTAGATTTATCGCAACGGGGTACTAGGCACATTACATTGGATTTTTAAAAAAAAGTACTGGTACAGGTTTAATTAAAGTATTACTTCTTTCTGTTTAGATGACGCATAAGAATAAATTAGTTGTGGTTAGAAAAACCTATAATTTGATTGAAAATATTGAACAGTTTAGCGCTGACGATGCAGCTTAAAAAAATAATAAATTGTAAAAAATTTAACTGCGCTGCAAGCGTGCGGTATTAACGAGCGAAGCTCGCATCAGCGCCAAAGGCGCGTAATCTAGCTGGTAAGACGCGGCTTTGCCGGGTCAAACCAGCTAGTAATTCTTTAATTTTTTTTTATCAATTTCGGATCCTGATCAGATCTTAACTTTCTTTAATAAACCACTTTTTCCAACGACTAGAGCCATAATATGCTAATTATTTTTAATCTCGCTGATCTTTCCTACCTCTTCTAGAAGTACGAGTACCTCACAAATATTTTTCAGGCAATGTTACCTGGAAGATTGCACAAATCTCCCACCCTAGCGGCTTAGGATGAAGTCTGGGACCATGGGTTCCTATGCAATTCTGAATCCTTATTATGCACACTACCTCCCCTTGAAGTTTGTCCCATTGATAATGATACACCCTGTAGAAAGCTTACTTCACTCTTCCTTTTTACAGGACTTGCTTAGAAAGTCATGAAAATTTATTAAATGGATTACTTGCTTAATTTTTGTCATAAAAAGTCTGGTATTTCAGGAAAAATTGAACTAAGTCATGGATTTACATTGCTGGCAACTTAAAAATAAAACTATAATTCTTCCAGGCCAACTCGGCTGCTTTTATGGTTGAGTTTTTGACGTGCTTTGGATATGAACCCTTCATTTCCCCTTTCTCGTTTTAGGCTATTGATGGGGTCATTTCAAAGGGTAAAAACAAAGGGGCCTTGCCCTGACCAAAGTGTGTAAAATCACACTTGCTGTTAACTTTCAGTAGTTTTTTTCCTGCTGTACTCTCAGGCATGTATTTTCTTGTTTCTCGCAGGGGTTCCTAGATCCACTGAATACCAATCACTTCAGATTTGCTACTCTGAGTTGGCAATCTTCCCGATAACAGCAGAAAAAGTCCAGTTTTTCATATTTCTACCAAAATTTTCCAGAGTTCTGTGTTTTTAATTACATCCATTGATACTGTACCAAAATTGGCTTGGTTCTTATTTCCAAAAGTAATCAACTCATGTAAAAAAATCGTATTTTAAGCAGCAAATTTAGACTATTTACCATAGCGAAATATTGATGATAATTTATAAGTTTAGAGCCAGGATGTTACAATAAAAGACCAAAAAATACAAGTTACTTAATAGAACTCCATCAGAACAATCTTAAAACCAAACAATCATCACATACTGTTTTTAGTTCTATGAAATGCTGCGCAATATCCCAGTCTTGAAATACAACGTGCAACACTATAATAAATCTCGTAATATTTTTTTCCAACACTGTTGGTTGGTTGGTATGTGGCGATCCTAGCAGGAAAAGTTGTCAAATGTTTTTCAAAATTTAAAACTCTGCTAGCCTGTATAAATCTAGTAAGCAGTGACTGGGGAATCCTGCAGTTTTATTGCAATTTTTTTCCCACAGAAAAGGAGAAAATTAATATGCTGACAAGGAGTAAATAAAAAATATACATATTTTATAAGGTTTTGTCTTTAAATCTTAGGAGTTATCACTTATGAATAAATCAAATAAGAGAAGTTATTCAGTAAATTCATCTACTGTTTAAATGTATTAATTTTGATTTGCAGTGCCCATGTCCTTAGTGGTGAAGGTCGTTGGCGAGCTGCTTATGAGCAGAAGGGAATTGTGAAAGCCATCGCTAGAAAAGATGGCCAAGAATTAGATCCAGAAAAAGCCCTCGATGATGGTATTCTTGCTGGAGCCGAAGAAGTACTTGCTAAGGTGGAAGATGACTCATCTTTCTTAGAGGTAAGAATTCTATTATTGGCCTGATTATCATAACATTCTGTCCTGTCTCTCCTTGTAACAAATATTTTTTGCAATCATATTGAAGGCATGTAACAATGTTAACCTTTAATAACTTTCTATTTGCCTCCAATACTATATTTTCCTACATTTATCAAGCCAAATAAACTCCTTAATTTCTGGCTAAAACAACCCTTATTTATGTACTGGTTCTGCATTCAGTATCTGTAGTTTTTGCCTCTCATATCGTTGGCACAATGACAAAAACGCGAATCTGCCATGTTAATGAATAGAAGATTTGTGTTTTTGTCATTGTGCCGACGATATAATTCAGTCAATACACTTAATCATTAACTATTAAAAGAAATTACTTTCATTCATTAGTTGGCTATCCCTTGTTAATTATTTATACTAGGCCCTATGACAATGATCAGTGATAAAACTAATATACAATAGGATAAAGAAAATTTTAGTATAGAGAGGTGGCAAGAAAGTTTTAGCACAGGGTGTGGTAACCCTAAGTATAGGCATGAATTAACTAAATTTTATTTATATTATATCCTTTTAAAATTGACATTAAATGAATTGAAAAAAGCAGTTAAAGTAAGAGGGTAAACAGAATTTTTCTATGAATGTATTTAGTTAGATGTCACTAAAATATTATCATTGAGGACTTATGTATTGTCTTTTCTCTTAGTAAAACTGCTATTTTTTATTTCTTACAGTTTCTCTGTGCTCCAGATGATTTAAATTTAGTAAAAAAAGAAATTGAAAAAGATTATGATGTTGAAGATGGCTACATTGCATATAATCCGATAGCTCATGTTGAGTTAAATCAAGCAGATACAGCTGCTTTTGAAGGTCTTTTGACTGATTTGGAAAGCATACCAAGTATAGTGAGAATCTTTGAAAATGTAAAATAATTTACAATAAAGTTATTTGTTTTTAAATTAGAAATACTATTTGAGCATATATAAAGTTGCTATTAAATTTTCACTCTTGAGAAAATGTTACCCTTTAATCCTTTAAAAATAAATGAAAATTCCATGAAACCATTTATTGATGTGATATTTAAATTAATTCTGAAAATAAACCTGAAGAAATTTATAGCTTATTTGTGTATCTACATGTTATTAAGAAATAATACTACTATAATCTGAAAATAGTTTTTTGCACCATTAAAGAAACAAAGTAGTTTCCAATATTTATTTATAAAACTTTTTTTTTCTCTTCCAATACTTAAATACTAATATCTTCAGCATTTGGACATAAAATTCATGTACAAATTTTATAAAAATGTATCTGAAAATAATATACTATAAGTACTTGTATCACAAACAGTTTGGTGTGATAAATCTTAACACTACAATAAAAAAAGTAATAACTACCTTAAATATATAGTAAACATACTTTTGTATGTATCAGCTAATTTTAGGAATTATTTATTAATTCAAGTCAATTATTTTTTACTTAGTGTATCTTCCTTATAATGTAAGGTTTAAATTTTAATTCAAAATGTTCTTTAATCTTTTTTAAGGTTTGAACCTTTTTAAAGAAGTGTTAAGCCTTATAAGAAATTAATATTTATAAGTTTTATAATAAAGTTTTTATACTTGCAAAAATATGCATCCTCTCATGAATTAGCCAAAAAAAATTACATATTTATTAAATCACTTAATTTGCTTTGCAGTTTGTACAATCTTGCTTGCTCAGGAAACCATTTAGTCTAACCAAACCCTCGTGCAGCCCAACACCATAACTGATTTTAATACTTTTTTTGCATTTGATTATTTGAATTTAGTTAGCTTTAGAAAATTAATTTAAATTTCTATATTAAATATTATTTTTTTTAAACTTTAAGTAAAATGGCAATATATCATTGTAAACAATACAAACCATTATATTGCAACAATAGCTAAAATTGGAATATACATCCAACTACTATAGTCTGTGCACCAGTGTGTGGTAAGTCATGGTCACACAAATTTTGTCTTCTCCCCACTGCCTACAGCTGCATTGCCATGACGACCACTGAAAAAAAGCGACCTTGATTCGTCACACTAGCGTGCAGACTATTAGAGTATCAGAAAATAGCTTTGCTTAACAAGTTGATTGCTTTAAAAACAATATGTATATTTTTTTAACTGTTCATGACTGGTTAAAAAAAAATTTTAAATATGAAAGAAAACTGAATAAACAAATAGGGAGCTATTAGGTAAAACAAGTGATCAGACATTAACACAATTGAAAAGACAGCAATAAACAAAAACTCAGAGTTGTTTCCAAAATATTTCAAAATAGTAACCAGAAAAACGTAAAATTGTTATAAAAATGTATTATAGATAACACAATTGCAATTTCAGAAGGTTTTAGTATAAAATCAATTGCTTAGAAAAGAAAATTAAGAATGACAACATAATTTTTGTTACAAAGAAATTGTAACTAACTGTGATACTAAAAATATGTAAATATAAATAATTGACAAACCACAATTACATATATTAGGAACTAACACAAAAATAAAATTTGCCCACTTTCGGTCATATTCTGAACCTCTGGTAACCTAACAAAACAATAGATTTGTTTAATTTGGCATCCCTTGACCTACTGTGATTAAGAAAATTTTTTTTGTTAACAAACCACTGAAGAGAGCAGCAATTTAGGTTCAATTACCTAAGATAATTGAAAAATGACTGCTTTTGTTATCAATACAGGCAGTGAAAAATTAAAATTCATTATTATTCAATATTTTAATTCAGATCCGAATTGAACTTAAAAAATTGAAAAATATGTAATTGATATGACAAGATCACATGGTTATTATGTGCGATCACACAACAACCAATCTCAATAGTGAATTTTTTATTGCCAGCTCTGGTGACAAACATTGGTTAGTTGATCATAGTGCTCGGAATTCCTACTTAAATAAGCATAAATTTTTGTGACCAAGTAGTTAACCAGAAAGCACAGAATACAGCAGTTAGAGTAATATAAATTGATAATAAGTATTTAAAAAAAACAGATTAGGGAAAACTTTGCACATGTAGCTATAGATTTTTGAAAACTCACTTTAGAGTCATTATTGCCATATGTACAGCTTGGAAGAGAATTAGTTTAAAGCCTTTTCTATCAATTCACATGAGTGGGGTAATGCACCGTGCAATTATGTGCACTAGGTTGGGTCGAAAAAGACAAATTTTTGAATATTGAAATGCTTGGGGTCTCAAAAGTTGTGTCTATGCTGATAACAGGAAAAATAATCAAAAAATTCCTAAACATTTCAATGAAGAGTGCATTGGGCCTAAAGTTTGAAAAAATACCAAAATTTTGAAATTATGTTTATAAACTTCAAACTAGGTGAAAGTATATTTTTTTATATGTCTAAATTTACATATAATTTACATTTTACATTCAATAGTGTCTTTCTTTTGTAAGTGGCAAATTTTAGATTTGCCACTAAAATTCACTAACTTTAAGCCTCCTACCCAGATTTCAAAATTTAAATAAGGTTTTCAAATATTTTTATTTGACTTCAGACAACTAAAAGGGTATACATACACCTAGTTTGGAGTTTATAAACTTAAGGTACAAAATTTTGGAATTGTTTTCAATTTAAGGTGATATTTGTCAGTTTTCTCAAACTTTATGCCCAATCCATTTTTTTGAGAAATTTTTCCAGTTATCAGCATGCCAAGACGCAACTTTTGAGACCCCAAGCTTTTCAATATTCAAAATTTCATATTTCAAATATTCATTTTTCAACCCATCTCAATGTGCACCAGTTTGCAATCAACTCAACTGATACAAATTAGTACAAACAAATTCATTTTTAGAGAAAGTTGTTGTATTAACTGTCAAAATTCTGCCAAGAATAAAAAAAGGGGGGATACTTGAGGAGTACCTAGGTCGTTAGACCTTCAAACTCCAGTATAACCACCCTTACTGGGTGAGATCTGTTACAGAACGTGTGATCGAAAGTCACTGAAAGCCCCTTGTTTTTCCAAGTAAACTTGGTCCTCATTGTATCGACCCCAGAGGGATGAAGGGCTGAGCCTTGCCTAACCCGGGAATAGGACTCAGGCCTGTGGGGTGGCAGTGAGATCCACTACCAGTACACCACTAGGCTTCCCTACCATGAATATGAATTTTAAAGCATAGAACTAAATTATTCTAAAGAATAAAGAAATTACAAATGCATATTTTGAAGGAACAAAATGTGCAAAATAAATGCATAATCTGGAAGTGAGGAACATAAAAATTCCAAATAAGGGAAGAAAAAAACAGCTAAAATACTTGTATGTAACAAAAGACATATTTTTGTTCAATAAAAAAGAAGGGAAATTCTCTTGAAATATTAAAATTGTGACATTTTTTGTAAATTAAAAGCCTGAGGAACTACAAAGAATAACATTGATTGAACTTGTTTTTTAAGTGGATTGGTCAGAAGCAAGCTAATGACTATATAGACCCTTCAAATATATGTGTGAAACAAACATTTCTTATTATACACTACATAAAACTATAAAGCAGATTTAGATTTTCTATAAATCAGATCTAAAATGGCTGAATAAAGATCCAACCTATAAAAAACTTTGTTTACACTTAACAAAACAATTAACATAAAAAACAATAATTTGACACTAAAAAATAAGCATGCGTAACATGGTTATATAATACTTGGTGTTAATCTCAAACAATGAAGTGCATTTAATATAGCTGCTATGAAACACAACAAATAAATCAATCTAACAATATAATAAGCATCTAAAATATATAATTTTTAGAAATTTTTTTATCTAATTAAATATTTTTTTAGTTTCTCAACATTGTACATAAATAATTTAAAAGCAAGAGGAATAAACCTTACTACAGGCTTACCCACTTAAAATTGCAAATGATCCAACAAAATTAGCAAGGCACCCAAAGTACAATCTTACCCTAACATAATTTTATGTGTAAAAACAAAACCAACTTTAATTCTAAAAGTTTTTAACTTTCAAAACAGGATGGGCATAGTTTTGGAACCACCATAGTTGAAAGTGGCCTCCATGGCATTCTCTAACTACTGCATCATCTCCAGCCTTTTTTAGCCCAGCATCAAGGCACTTTCCAGATTTTTCATGATAGATAACACCACCCTGAAAAAAATTGTACCCTTCAGAATAGTTCAAATATTGCCTATAAAAGATGTAGTTAAATAAAAATTAAGAAGGCTTTGAGCTGTTGTTTGTTAAATGGTTTATTTTATAAACTTTGTAAGACCTTATGCCGAAGAATTACTTACAGCAGCTAACATGGATTATTAAAATTCGAGAAACCATAGCAAAAAATATATAAAATTGAAGAAAAAAAATTACTTTTGGACATTTAAAAATATGAACAGGGTTATTAAGAAACTAATGAAAATCTTAAAAATTAAAATATAAAATTATTCAAAGTATCTTTGTTGCTGTTTTAGATAATATATTTTTTACACATCCAAAATTGCTTAAAATTTTCCATTTTGATACAAATGCATCCATGATTTTTTAGATTTATTGTACACTTCTTATACAATGTCAGTAAGATAGAGAAAATATTTAGCAACATTCTAAACAGTTCTAATTCTAATAGGTCTTTCAGTTCAAAAACAAAAAAGACTATGTTATGCCCTGAAATTAGACCTTCACAACACAAAGAAAAATATAACCTAATTGAAAAAGCTTGAAACAAGAAGCATGATACCAACTGATTCAACTTACTGCTTTACTTAGTGATGACACTATATTTAAAATTATAAGACTCGGAAAAACATACCATTTTGTGGGACCATTTTTGATTGTCACCTTTACCATGACATTTTGTCATAACAACTGGCAATTCATGATGTATATTGGCATCATTATTTACTTCGGCACAATTTTCTTCAATTCTCAGCTCTCCATCATTTGTAAAAGATATAAGCTAAAAGATGAAATATAAATTATAATAAAATACACAAACCACATGTATATAAATATTATATTACTAAATGCCAAATTAATGAAACAACCTAAGAAATTTAAATTAATAATTTAAGATAATAACAATTAAAAAATTAATAATTGTTTTTGCTGTGTTACTGCTCTATTTCAAATGAACATTTTCAAATAAAAACCAAGTGTCAAATAACAATTGAAACCGAAGTGTTAATTAGAAACACAAACCCTTTAAAAACAAACAGTACCTACACTTTTTTAAGGATAAATTTGGTGTGTGTAAATTGTATTACACAACCTGTTTATTAGATCTAATAGAAACCATGTTTAACAAATTTAGAATCAAACTGTTTGTACCATATGACAAGTACAAAACCTTAGAAATCAAGAGCAAAATTTAAATTTGGCAAGAAATAGTTTGCTTACTAACTCATATTCCTGTATTTATTTTGTTTAAAAAATATCTAAAATTTAATACTTTTTAAATCTTGGAGCTAACTGTAGTCAGTATGAATCATGGTAGTTTAAGATAGGAAAATAGTTATAAAACAATTATCAATGAAATAACCTACCTCTTAGAAAGATAGGTTATTTTGTTAAAAACCCTTAATATACTTGATAATATTTTTTTCAAGAATTAAACAGGATTTAGAATAGAATGCAAAGTAATACTCACTTGATTTATCACAATATCTGATGTGGGATTGCAGGGGAAATAACCGATTGGTTCTGCTTTATCTTCATCCCGACTGAGGGTATCAAGGCACATATGTGAAAATGGATTCTTAAGCTAAGGAGAAAAGATTTTGTTTTAGTAGAGAAATATTTTTTAAAAATATAAAGTATCAAGTTAAGCTTAATTTGTATAAAAGGAAGTTCAATACTAAGTTTGATAATTAGGGATTACCTGAGTGTAAGTTTCTAATATACTTAAAGTTGTTTAAGTGATAATTGTTCTGATATAAAGCAAAAAAATATATAAATTTCTCAACTATTAGCGTTACTCTCAATAGCTTTTAAATTCTTGAATGTAATTTGTAAAATGTTGTCAAAAAATCCAAATAGCAATATTTTCACCTGGCTAATTCTAAAAAGTACCCTAAGTTCTTAGATTCATGATTATAAAATCTTACATTTGTATCGTTATGTTTTTAAAAGCAATAAATAGAAAATTATGGTTAAAAAGCCATAAATAAAAATGTTAAAGTATAAAAACCTCTGATATTCAGTTTTTCCAATTAGTTTGCCCAATACATTTGATGGCAAGGATACAAAGCAAAGTTAAATTCTCAACAAAATAACAATGGTACTTAAATATACTCACATATCCATAAGATTTCACTCCTCTGTCAAATATAAATTTCTCTGGATAAATTTCATCTAAGTACCATTGGAAAGATTTACACTGTAATTTCTTTTTGAATTCTAATCTCTCTGTAATATCACCATATTCTATGCTCTGGAAATAATAATAAACAAATAAAAAGAGTTAATAAATATACGAGCGCCTAGAAACAAAATACTTTGATTCAATGCGCATGCGTGTGAACTTTATTTTTGCTGTTTTTTGGAAATTTTAATAAAATAATCGGGGATAGAACCTAGGAACTACCGCATGCTATGCAGGCATCCTACCACTGCTCCAGCGGAGATTCAATAACTTTAAAACTTATTAGTATAACATCTTCTTTGTTTTGGCGCATGCGCATGGTGAGACCAAAGTATTTCGTTTCTAGCCGCTATAAATAATTATCAATAAAACTTTTATAGTAAAATTTACAGGATAATCAATTTTTAAAAGCATTTTGAACATTGCACAGAAGTTAAGTTTATAAAATGGGTTTGAAACTTCAGGTAAAAGATTCCTGTCTTAAAAAACACAATAAGAAAAGTTTTTCTTAGTTTTCTTCCTTTCAAGAGTTGAGTTTTTCTGAAGTAGAAAGTGATTCTCTTTGACCTAGTTTCTTTTGACAATAAACTACTTACAAAAATAATGATAAGAATTTTAGCATTTAAAATTTTAATTTACTTACTTTAAGATCTGGACGATGGAAGTAGAAATATTTTTTAAATTCATCCATCCAAACTTCGACAGTTCTAACAGTATTGATTCCATGAGTATCTTTGTTACCAGGAAATTTATATGGATGAAAAGAACGAAACACATGACCTACATGAGAACAAGGCACTATTTCAAGAGTACCGCCACACATCCAAACCTAAAAATATAAATATTTGCTTAATGACGCAGATAAAACTGTCAAACTAAGATTCATGATAAAATAAAAAGCAATAAATTTGTATCAGGACGGGACTGACTAAAAAAAATTATCCAGCTTAAAACTAAATTCCATTTTAATCGTCAAATTATGTGGGTGATTCCAGAGAATAATTTTCACACAAAGATTAGATTTGTATATTTTAGGGAAAAAAAGCATGAAACTGAAAAATTATATTTTTCTTGGTAAAATATGATGAAGAACCATGCAACTAACACACACATAAAGAAAGTATGAACAAACTGCTATGGTTGTATGGATGGTTCTAGAACAGTGGTTTCCAAATTCTCCAAGTCCAAGGGCCACATTCACTAATCCAAAAAGTCCCATCTGACATACTGAACTATCCATCTAAAACACAAGAGCCAAGGCAGCTAGCTCATCCTGTGCAGTTAAGTACGGTTCAGAACTATGCATGAGAGAATTCTGTTTTGAAATTATGATGCCCAATTCTTTAATTTCATATTATACCTTAATTATTATGATACTGTAAATTGAAAACTGGAGAGCAGGTAAAGAAGGCAAGCTATATTTTGGAGACTCCTGTTCTAGAACATAAATTTGTGGGGGGTGTTAGTTGCCCATCATATTTTACCCAAAGTAATGTAACAAAAAAATCCTATTATACTAAAAAAAAATAAGATAAATATATCCTTAATTTATACATGTGATCAATTGTTGAATGGAAACAAGATTACACACTAAATTAATTAATAGTATTTTGGTTCATAATTTTCTATAATGAATGGCATAGAATTTTAAAGCAGCAGCTTACTCTAAATGACATTTCTAGATTTTCTCCACCCCAAATTTCCATACCAGGATCATAGCTACCAATTTCCCAAAAATACTCTCTATCAATAGCAAAAAGTCCACCAGCCATAGTTGGAGATCTAAATTATTAAAAGAATATTAATGATAAACAAACTTCAAATAAATAATAAAAATATCTAGTTTTGAAGAAGTTCAGAATAGATTTCACCTGAACAGTTCAAGATTTTGCTTTGAATATTGAATTTGACCTGAACCACATTAATATAAGAGACTATAATGTAAATTATTAATTAATTTTTTAAAACATTATTTGGCAAGTCATGATGTAAGCTTAAAATCTAGTTGGTACTTACGTTGTATCCCGTCAACCATTCAGCGGCTATCTAATTCAGTGGCACGGCTATAGAAGTCAATGGGCTTTGATAACGCTTTCGAATTTAGCCGCATAGTCGACGGGATAATACATAAAAACCACCTAGTTTTTAGTAAATAAAAGCATGCAAACAAAGGAGCACCGACTATATTAGTTTTTAGAATTACTACAAAAAAGTATTAGAAATAAATCACTTTTGTAGGCTTTTCATATAAACTCCAAAAATCCTAATGAGTTAAAATACAGCAAAAACTTAAGCAAGTTAAAAAAAATTAATCATCTCATCCTATTATCCAACTATTCACGTGTGAGCTACATCCATAGATTTTACTCCTGTCACAACAAAATATTTCATACTTTTTATCAAAGTTTTAGTTTACTTATAAAGCTTAATAATAAGTTCCAAGTGTTTCCATGAAATTCTCAAACCTTTTGACACAAAGCCTTTTTTCAGGGCAACTTATAAACACAAATTTTTTGCAGAGCAGTTTTTGGTGAGAGACTAAGATAAATTTTTTAAAGGTGTATTTGGAGATGCTGCACAGACAGTCAGAAAATTGCTGCATTATGTCTTTCTGTTAAACTCAATAGTAGTAGCACTATAATCTTAGTCTCTAAAATATTAGAAAATACTACCTTGTAGGACCTATTTCTGATTTTCTACGCTGCTCTTCTTTTTCAGAAACTTCAATCCAAGTGAAGTGTCCGTTCCATGTAAAACCTCCAACTTGGAAATATTCTAAATTGGTAGCATAATACTCAAAAGTTTTATCATCAATGACATCAATAATTGGACAAACAACAGCAGTTCTGCTTTCCTTTATTCTTTGAACAAGTGGTTCTAACCTGATTGTGCAAAACAAAATCAAGTTAGCTTATAAATGCAACTTTTTTTTATATCTTTATAATACATTATATATTTCTATGTAGAAATATATTAAAGAAATAGCTATATAAAAATTTTAATCAAAGGTTTTAAGAACAAATTATTGTGACCAAAATGGAGCATGGATTTCTTAGACTTGTTCTTCGCCCTCTTGTGATAAGGCCAATGCCTGAATACAACCCTAGTAACCACAATGATGAATTTAGCAAGGATCCAGATCAGTAAAGGTGGCATTTTTCATGTTTTGCAAAAGTAACAGTTAATCAGCTGCATCAGAATACTCTACAACAGGGGTTCTCAAACTTTTGAACATCGCGACCCACTTTTTATGAACAGAATCTAACGCGACCCACCTTATTTTTAATATTTTAAGGTATAATTTTTTTCAGGCCAGCAACAGGCATAGTTAAGTTTGGACCCCAACTATTTTACTTGCAATAATTAGGGGACATCCATAAATTACGTGAGGTGTTTTTTCACCCCCCCCCCCTCCCCCCTTGGTGAGATTTTGCTAGACCCCCCCTCCCCCCCACGTGAGATTTACCTACAACTTTTTAAAAATGATTTTCCTTTCTCATACTTAAAAAACAAAGAAAATTGCATAATTTCTAACTTAAAAAGTTGACGTGAGATTTTAATTAACCCCCCTCCCCCCTTGGTGAGATTTTTCCAAACCCCTCAAAAGTGACTCAAGATTTTCTTAACTTATCTTTTACTTTCGACACCAAGTTGTTTTCTATACTTATATTCTTTTTTACTTTCTGGTAAAGCCAACATCAAGTTTGTAAGGAATATAAAATACTGTCAAATTTATTCACAATCAAATTTTTCACTGTTTATTCAAAATACTGTCGCGACCCACCAAAAATTGACTCGCGACCCACAGTTTGAGAACCCCTGCTCTACAACACATCAAACATTCCTTTAATAAAGATTGCACTAAAAGGCAAGTCACAATCGCAGGAACAGTTTGGCAAAAGAGAAGTCAATTGAGAATTAGTAGTCAAATAATCTTTATTTTTATGAGCATCATAAGAATCAGATAACTTACCATTGAACATTAGCTTCACAATGAGAATCAAGAAATACCAAAACATCTCCTGTTGCTTTCTTGGCACCTTCTAATCTAGCAAGAATTAATCCTTTTCTTTGATTAAACCGCACCAATTTGACAAAATTTGGTTTGAATTTTTCTTCTAAATAGTCTTTTAAATAATACTTTAATTCATCTGAAAATAAATATTTTATCAAACAGGAATGTTAAAATATATAAAACTAAGTGTAAGTAAGACTATTTAATTATTAATTCTTTGGATAGTATCCTGCATCATACTTAACAAAGGGAATTAGACGCTTATATCAACATTTCTTTCAAACATTTTATTTTATTTTAACGTTGAGGGGAAATCCCTGAATAGATAGTAAAGGCTCATCCAGATTTTTCACTTTCGATCTTCATTGAGGAAGAATCATCCAAAGTGAAAAATGGGAATTGGCATTCCAATTTTTACTCCTTCATTTTTCTATGGAAACTAGCAATTCATGAGAGTGAATCACTCATGATGAACATTGAAAGTTAAAATTACTTCATAATAAAAAACATAATTACTTCACTGATACTGGTGCAAATCTGTTATCTGTCTCATAAAATATTACCAAGCTGTTTATGGGCTCCAAATAGGGGGACCTGAAACCAGGGTTGGGAAAAAACAGGGGTTTTTTTGGTTTAAACTAGTTTTTTTTGGTTTAAACTGGGTTTTTTAAACAATTTTTTCCCTAACACATAAATATTTTTGATTGATTTCCATTATGAATGCATTAAATAAATAGTTTATCAACTAAGCTTTAAACTCAGCTCAGTTTATAAACAAAGTGTGACTTAACTAATTTATTAATAAAAATTAATTTTATTTAAGTTTTAAAAAGTAAAAATTACATATAAACCATCAGGTTTTTTTTGTTTTAAAAAACCAAGTGGTTTTTATAGCATGGAAAAGACAGTGGTTATATGTACATTTTTATAATAAAAAAGTTTTTATTTATTTATAAATAAAAACCAACTGTGTGAGATCATAGATTCAAAGATTCTATCATAGATTCAAATATCTGGTCTTTTAAATGGATTAAAAAACCAAATTGGTACTTATATTTCAATAAATAAATGACTTTAAACACATAAGTTTCACTAAAAAACTTCTGCAGTTAAAAAAAAAAAAAAAACACTAAGGAAAACTAAAAGTTGACTTGAGATTTTAATTGACGACCCCCTGGTGAGATTTTGCTGGACCCCTCTCCCCTTTTTAATCCCACATAATTTATGGACATCCCCTAACAGAAATAAATAACCTCAAAAATTGCTAACCAACTTGTTTAAGTATACAGTTTTATTGGTAAGTAACACAAATTTAGCAACTTTTAAATATTGGGCACCTAAAACAGATTGGCGATATTTAACAGGACAGATAACGGAATTGAACCCTGATATTTATTATGAGCTTAGTAGTACAATCTCATTATTAAATTAACTGAACCCAAGCTGAATGAGATCAATTAAAGATTATAGAGCAAAATTACTACCTTAAATTACTAAATTTTAACTACCTTAAAAACTGTTGTTTTTTATTAATGGATCTTAATTTTCATAAATAAATTTACATCCTTATCCCACAAAATGTGTATATGAAATAGTCTTACCTTTGCTACTAAAATC
This sequence comes from Tetragnatha montana, assembly GCA_963680715.1. Taxonomy (NCBI): domain Eukaryota; kingdom Metazoa; phylum Arthropoda; class Arachnida; order Araneae; family Tetragnathidae; genus Tetragnatha; species Tetragnatha montana. Next base: position 8,973,495 of record OY796685.1, read on the forward strand.
ATCCACTAAAATAATTTCATGCAAGAGGTGAGCAGGGGTACGGTTAATCACACTGTTTATTGTTCTAATGAGAGTTGACCATATTTCATTAGTGAAAATAATTATCACACTAGCAGAAGGTAAATTCCTGTCATATGATTCATATTCACATCTAGAAAAATAAATAAAAATCATTCATAACAAATTCCACGAGAAAAGAGACGGCTCGCTAGCACTTGCGGCGGGAGCTGGATAAAAGCCACTTGAGTGTTTTATAGAATGTTTTTCCTAAGGTGGCCCATTCTATCCTGTTCCTATTAGTAAAAAATGAATGTATATTAAATTTTAGCCAATTTGTTTTGAGATCGAGCGAGCCGACAGCGAGCCGTCTCTTCTCGCGGAGAGTGCGCTTTTAACCCTCAGGGAACATCCCCCCAGTAGGTGCCATTGAATGTTTTTCCTATAGGATCTTGGGACAAAGATATCCCAAAGATGATATATAGGTTTTAAATAAATTTTGACAGCGTTCAGGCTCATTAAATCAAAAACATAAAAAAATGGAGATATTTTCAATATATTTCCTATGCTTTAGCATGGGAAACCTACTTTTAAAAGGCACAGAGGTCAAAAATTGGCCTAGAGACTTGAAACTTTGCAGGTAATAATGTTTCAGTATTTGTAATAACATAAGAGGGGGGCATCTTGGAAATTACAAAAAAATATATTTTTTTGCAATGGGCTAAGCCCGGACCAGGAAAAAGTTGTAACCTTCCCCCGAACCTAATAAAATTTACCCGAACCTTATGCATTGCTCCTATGGAGCTGGCAAGGGCTTCCCCCGAACCAGGTTCGTAGGTTCGGGCACTTTTTCCAGGTCTGGCTAAGCCCTACATTAAATTTTTCACTAAGACCTAATTTTTCACTTGCTTATTAAGCTTGAAATTTTCGAAACTTTCCATAAAACCCAGAATTTTGGGATTCATGCAGTTAAAAACATGGACTTACGGGGCTACACGGAAAAGTAGCACCCCCCTTGCTGTAGTGAAACATTTGGATGCAACAATTAAATTATTTACACAACCAACAATTATAGTCAAACACAAATTGGGCAAACTAACAACACATTGAATGTATTTAAATTACTTAAAGGTTTTAGAATTACTTGGGATTTCTTGAATCAGGAACACTTCGATTTACAGATATACGATCACTTAAATAAACATTGAAGGCAGCGGAATTAAATTCTTTATCTGCTAATTTCTGTTCATCTTTTGTTAATACCACAGGAACTCCATGTTCTCCTAACCCAGGAGTTACTTTCCATTGAGGTATTGTAAAATTATAACGTTTTATAACATGGCTCTTTTTAGCCTTATATTGAGACTCTAGAAGGTTGGTTTTGATCTTCGGCGACAAACTGCTAGTCAATTTGACTCGCAGTTTATGAAGAAGAGCAGGATTATGAAATACACTTTCCCGTTTAGTTGATTTAGAGAGAGATTTGGAGGCATCTATTTCAGGAAGCTTCCTTTTATTGCTAAATTCATATTTTTGAGAAATAACTTGAGATTGGGATATTTTTTGAGAGACATCCTCCAAATTGTCACTTTTCATATAAAGCCAAAGTAAAACTCCAAGAAAAGTAAAAGATATAAGTGACAGTTTTACGAGAGTAAAACGTCTACGCGAAAATCTAACAAACGCCATTTAGTATTGAAGCATACTAAGCAATATAACATTTTACGATAAAGCGACTGTTCGAATTCAATAAAACGAACAGTAAAATGAAACCGGTATCATAACTACACGTGGCCAACAAGTTTCTATTCACACATCAATCGGTTGCTAACGTCAACAAATCTGTTTGTTTACGTACGTATCGAAAACGGAACTCTTCGAATGCAAAAGTTGAGCTACGAGGAACACGAAAGAAAAGTTTTATATTTTTAAATTTTTGTGAAAATAGTAGAAATATTTATAATTTTACAGTAAATTATAAAGAACCCAAAAATGACAACTCGTAAACCAAGTTCTTTTTAAATTTTATTACTTTTCCAAAATTTTACTTTTTGTTAAAGTAATAAATTAAATTTTACATCAAATAATATTAACAGATAAACTGTACATGAAGAGAAAAATTAATAATTTACTCAACAAACAGTTTCCTAATTCCTAATTTGATTACAAATGATCACATCAGATCACATGTTTTTGCCTCATATGCCATATTTTTAACCAACCGCACTTGTTTTGAAATTCTTGTAAACAAACTTTGTGTTGTATGTGTGATGGTGTTTGATTAAAGGTTTTTTCTGTTATAATCCTTAGAAATGTCCCAGAACAGCTCACCATTTCGGTCGTTTAGCATTTTTTCTCACTATTTGGTGTTTTTGTTCTTATTTTCTGTGTCTTGTCTTTGTGGGTTTTCCTCATCGGAACAATGCACTAACATAGACGATTGCAGATGTAAATTTCCTAATGGAAGTGTCATTGATATTTCTAGCCTAGGATTTCGTAATCACAAGCCCAGGTGAGAACCAACGGGTTTTTATCTAGTCTAGACAATACAGTTAATACCTATTTAAAGGGCAAAATGTGTGTGATTTGCTTTCTTAGAATTTTAATACAATGATAACTTACTGTGAGGTTTGGGCATAGATTTGAAACAAGTCCTTGTGCTATATTACGACTGGGTTCCACTCTTCTTGGCGACTTTTTTGGCATCATAATCCACTATCGAATCGAGTATATCCTCCAGGTTGCTAGAAAAGGAATTATTGCCCTAGTTGACAACACCTAAGAACAAGTGGCACCCGATTGTTGTATGAAACCCAGGTGCTCCATGGCAAAAAGTGATAGGTCGACAAGTATGGGAGAATGGCCTATTGGGCACTGATATAGGACAGTCGGGTCATTCCATGTTAAATCAACCAAAGGTCTGGACTTTTGGGGCTTAGATTTTCAAAAAGTTTTGTATGCTTTGAGAGACTTTTTCAAATGTTCATGGAGAGACTTTTTTTTACAAAATACAAAAATTTGGTAGAATGAATGAATTAAGGAATTCTCTGTTAGAACCCTCCTGCAAAAGAACATCTGCCTCTGGCATATTCTTTTTGGTTTCCGTTGGCTGTTTTCTCATTTGCTTTGCTTGACGAGCATTTGGTTCACAATTGGCGCCTGGCTAACCGATAAGTAATAAAATAAGTTTTTTTTAAAGCTTGTTTAAAACAGAAGAGAACAGCCCCTTGTTCATGATTTTGGGTCAAATAGTTTTTGAGCATCGGCTGTTTAAAGATGTCATGGTTATGACAAAATTTTTACCTCTTTAGCCTGCCAAGGGTGCAGTGCCGGAAAAGTTTGAAAACCCCTGATTTAGGGTGCCAAAATTTTTATTTGAAATTTGGCAATTTACTATAAAAAAATCTTAAAACTTTCAAAAGTTTGGAAAATTTAGAAGAAGCTGTAAAAATTACATTGTAGACAACTATTGACAGTGAAGTCAAAAAGCTGAAAATAAATTTCATTAACTGCATTAAAAAATATAAAAAGCTTAGTATTAGAAATTTCAGTGTTCATTAAATAATTTTTCAAGTTTATATAATAAAAAGTAATGCTTTGATGTTTTAAAACTTGGTTATAAAAATACTTCTTATTGAATGTTTCTTTTAGATGGTTTGAAATGCCAGTGACAAACAACACAGCAACATTTTCTTATAATCCTTGTTTTAAATTTAATTCTGGTCCAAGTTGTCAGAATGTGGCTGTAAGTTTACCCTTTTTTTAATTTTTAAAGTCATTTTTAATCCTTTAAAATTAAATATGTACAGTTAAACCTTAATTATCTGATCCCCAATCATCTGAGTTTCTGCAGTAACTGAACCATCAAATGTTTCTAAAATCCTTTTTATCCTTTAAAAAATGGCAAAACATTGTTGAAAAAAGTACCAAAGTAACGTAAAACATAAAGCAATTAAGGGCTTTTAAACATAAAATACCTTTTAATTATCTTATCAATTTAAATAACATGGCACATATCTTTATATCTGTATCTATATTGGTTAAAATATACAATTGAACTTATATAATATGTTTTGGGTATTTATGATTTTCATGTTAACCAAGATTTTTGTTTATAGTATCCATGTTAGTCTCCATATTAATTTGAAAAATGAAAACTCTACTGTAATAATTTTCCTACCAGTCTTAAAAAATAAACAATTTAGTTAAAAAAAACAACAGTAGATTTACTGAAAACTCTTCTAAAGACAGTCATAATATTCATTACTTTCTTTTTACCAAACTACAATTAAAAAACCCTTGGTTGTTGGTTGATATTAACCCTTTCAATAAAAGGTTCAATAGAAATATTAGCGACTTAGGACCGAAAGGGTTAAGTAATTAATGCTATCAATATAAAGTTTTATCTTCCTTGAAAGAAAAATTAAAATTATCCCTCTTTTTAATAGGTTTGCCAAAATGTCAAAAATACTAAAATGGAAGAGCACAACTGTGGTGATAGTGCTAGATTTCTTTGGAACACAACATTAAAAACCACTTATGTACTTTATGTAGCTACCACTGGTGATGAAAAAAGGTACTTACTTTATTTCAAATAAAAATTTCCAAATTAATTTAATATGATAAAGCCTTAACTTAATGCTTAACTTCTTATAGAAATACGTCAGTAAATCTTCTATGTGCACCTGAAGCATGGGAACCTGAGCTTACTGTCATAGGAGAAGAGTACCGTGGCCATTATGTGAGTCATTTACTATTACTAGCAGTTGTCTAAAACATTTTTGATACTTTTTTGATGAATTAACTTTTTTCTTCATCTTAAACTACTGACTGATCTCTGTAACACCAAAGGTGCAAAATATGTCCGAACGAGGTTCGGGGGAAATTCTGAAAGTTCTGGGAAAATTTTTGCCCAAGTTTATAAAGAAAAAGCACTCTACAAATCCAAGTTGTTATTGGTGACAGTATCTTACCCTCCAAATTCCACGGAAATTAGGTTAAAATTACGGATGACAGCGAAAAACTATGGATCACGCTAAAATAACGAGTTTTCACAGTGAATACCTGAAAGTTGTCTTTTCCTTGCGTTTTGATTAATATGCAGGAAAAACATTGTATCCGTGACGGGATCGGTAAGTTCCACTAAAAATTGTGTTCTTGTTTTAATCACATCAATGTTTTTGACTGAAAATGTTTAGTTAAAGAGAAGAGTTTTACTATAGTTCAAATTTAAGAGTTTATATAATTCGTATTTAGATATATTTTTGAGCTGAAGTGACCTGTATATATAAGGGTATAAAATCCATAAAAATTGAAACTTATGGAATATTTGTACTTTAGTAGAATCATAAACTGGAATGAAAATTTGGAGACATTTGGGGGAAATTTTAGACAAAATTAATTATGTTCTGAGGAAATATTGGGCCTTGAAATATTTTCTGCACCCCTGTGTAACACTCCTAATGCATGCAGCGCCCAGAATAAATTTTGATGCCTAACGAAGGTTTCTATCTTGCTTACAATAATTGAAAGTGTTTTGAAGCTATTGCATTAAAAATTATTAATTTTCTTGTTTAGGCAATGAATTTGAAGACACGTTGTGCTTGTAGTGATTTATGCCGCGAGTCTCATCTGTCAACTGGTTCAGTTCTTGTGATAATGTAAGTTTTTTTTTTGTAGTGTTAAAACTGATCCCCATAACTGATTTTCGTGCAATAATCAGCCAGAATCATGTCATTGGCATTTTGACCATTTTTTTCCCATCCAGTGTAATTGGCACTGGAATTTTATTTCTATCCACAACTGTTTGCCCACACTATCCCATCTCTCATTGCTTTTGGAAACTTTTGTCTACAGTCCAGTCAGGGGCGGATTTCCAAATGTGCCACCTATAGGCTGAACCAAAAATTGCTGCCTATATGCTTATCTTATAAACTAAAATTACATTAAACTAGACAATAAAATTGGAAATATGCTAGTTATTTTCTAGTTTAGTTTATTAAAATTACTTAACATACTTCCAAAAACTTTGTTTCAACAGAATATTAATATATTTGAAATATTTTTGCACATGAAATATTCAACTAGTAAATACACTGAAGTGCCAAACAAACTGATATTGATAAGGAGGGGGTAAAACCCCTTAATGCCTCATTCCTATTCCAAGAATCTTTGTCTCCTTACCCTTTTTTTATTGCTTTACCAGTTTCCATTTAACCAAAGGAGAGAGGAAGAAACCATAAATTGAAATACGAGACTAGAGATAAACAACGCCCTGTGGGTGGGGTTGCTTATCTGATGGAGCGTTCTCCGTCTTTCTAGTGATTGTTTGTGTTTCCTTTCTATTTTCCTTTTTTTTTTGCAGAAAAGAATTCTGCTGTCAAAAATTTGCTGCCTAATAAAATTTGCCACCGTGGGCTATATAGCCTAGCTAGCCTATTTAGAAATCCGCCACTGACTCCAGTACCTTGGAATTGCTTCAAAAACCCCTTTCCAGGTTATCGGAACTGTCTCTTTACAAACTAGCCTTTTTGCCCATGAGTTTTGAATAACCCTGTATACTGATTGACACTGACTCCATTCCCAACATCGATGCTGGACCCCATAGAGAAGTTGGAATCACTTCGTTGATGGAGATCGATTCCATAATTAATAATGCATTACTATGTTACTTTTAATCTTGTTTTGCCCAAATTGAGATGAATAGATTTAAATTTAAAATGAATATACATAGTAGGATTGAGCTGTTATTATAGTCTGTGTAAATAAAATAGGTGGTTTGAATTCATTCTTTACCATGGCATCTCAGAAGAAATACATTGAGAAAAAACTCAAGGTCAACTGCTGATTCTATTTACACAGAGTATTAGACCGGGAGCCAGCAACATATTTTGTCAGTCATTTCCTCTCAAGCGATATTTGGTGGAAAATTTCAGGGAGTTGTATCATAAAGCCTGGTGAGCTTCAGCTGCTTGTCCGTGGGTGGGTTGAGCGGTGGGAGCCCCCCAAACACTCCCCCCCCCCCACAAAAAAAAATTAAAATTTTCAGTCATTTCCTCCCGGCTAAAACTTTGATACATTATAGTAGACCCAATATCTAGAAGAAAAAAATTCGTCAGCTGGCTGTAGGGCGGTGGAATAGACGTCAGCTGGTCGTTTTAACATTTGGAGCGTCTTCCTCAAAGATTCTTATCAATGAATGAAGCGGTTGGGTTTCCACAATACTTCAAGTTATGGCTAGTTTCATTGTGTTGTTTTTTGTGTGGGGGGGAGTGTTTGGGGGGCTCCCACCGCTCAACCCACCCACGGGCAAGCAGCTGACGCTCACCAGGCTTTATGATACATCTCCCTGAAATTTTCCACCAAATATCGCTTGAGAGGAAATGACTGACAAAATATGTTGCTGGCTCCCGGTCTATATAGTTTGGTTAAAATATGTAAAAATAATTTGATTTTGTTCAGGTTTTTTTATATTTTCTTGGTTTTTACTTTATTTTAAAACAAAGCCTTAAAAATTTTTAAAGCAGAATTCTTAAAAGTTTTAGCTATGAAACAGCACTAGATATAGGACCACTTCATAAAGATTTTTATTTGTTGATTAAGTAAATTAGTAACAAATATACAGACTTTTTAAAATTGTATTTAAAAAAAAAAAAGGCTAAAAGGCATTAGTTTATTCGGTACTTACGTATTATCCCGTCGACCGTTCAGCGGCCGGCTAATTCAACGGCACAGTAATAGTAAAGTCAATGGGATTTGATAACGTTTTCGGATTAAGCGTCACAGTCGACGGGATAATACGTAAGTACCGTTTATTCCGTCCATGCCACATATTATTCCTTTACCTCTATGGATATTGGATATATTGTCATTATAACATAGGGGCCGCTATATTGGGATATTTGTGAAGAGGTTCTACTCTGTTAATTTAAATGGTGTAACAGATATTGATGGTTCAATGTTTTGGAAAAGTATATAACTAAACCCTTTTTCCTTTCAGCTTTATGATATTTGTGGCATTATACCTTGTTTTGGGTATAATTCATTCAAGTTTAACCAGAGGTGCACATGGATGGGAGCTTATTCCTCATTATGAATTCTGGGCAGACTTCCCAATGCTTGTCAAGGTAAGTTTAAAATCCTGACAGCTTAGATGGACATTTTTTTACGAAAAAATTTCTTTTAGTTATTTAGTTTAAAACTAAAACCTATTTCAACTCTACAATGAAATAACTATTAACTACATTACTTTAAACATTTTGTTGGATGCTCTCATTTATAGTATCTTATTTTTTATGTGTTAAAACTTTTGTTCCTAAAATTTTATTTATAGCTAGCTGACCATTTTGATGAAAAAGTTACGTAAAAGTTTTTAAGAAAAGTTAAGAAAGACAACCTTGGGAAATTTAGGATTGAAAGGGTTAAATAGCATATTTAACTTGATCTCGTAAAAGCATCTTCGACTCAAAAAGGCTTCTATAATAATTTTAAGCTCATACTTATTATAGGGAGCATTCTTTCATCTATTATGAGTAGTTTTAAAATAATCAATTAGAAGGTAGATTTTAAGGTTCAACAATGTTTACTAGCTGTCCAAAAATACTTATCACTTTGAAATACTGAATTCCCAGATAAAATAAGTTTTGTTAGAGAATTTCTGCTATAAATACTAATATTGATTTCTTACATATTTTCAGGATGGTTGTGTTTTTGTTGTGAGTGGTTGTAAAGCGGACACAGCTTATGAAAAAATATGAAAAGATGTGCTTACTGTTTTATATAGGAAGAGGATGATTAAATTGCATTTTCTTATACTCATCAGTTTTGGTTGAATATTGAGATTAGACTACTATTTTGATGCTTCAGTTTTTCAAAACAATGCATTTTAACAAGTGATGTTTTTATAACCTAAAAAGTACAAGCTACAATAAGTTTGACTTGAAGGTTGTTTGGCACTTGAACACAATATTAAAACTTACATTTGTACAAGTGATCTAAATTTTTAAAGCTATTTTTGTTGTTGAACAATGCATTAACGATCAGTAATTGTAGTCAAAGTATATTCATTATTTTATTTAGAGATAAAAAGTGTGATTTACTTTAACACTGCAATAGCACTAATTCATAATAAAGTACAAAATAAACCTTTAATACTGTACAATAAATATTCATTAACATATATAGCCTTATTTGTAACTAGTATTTTGATTTGTACTTGCATTCAAAATACAAAAATGTGGACTTTTTTTTAACTTATGAAGATTTGAAATACAAGATAATTTTCAAAATCAAGAAAATGAATTTAAAGAGGATGTCAATTATTGTTTGTAAACTTTAAAACAGTAACTTTTTCTTATGAATTGCAGTGCTTACTGATTTAGTTTATCCAAATTAGTGATAGTCTTCATTAGTTTTGTTCAAATGTGTATCTTAATTTTAAACTCATAGTATCAGTTTTGTGCTCGAGTCCCATATTTTAAGAATGTAATATGCTCAGTATTATGTTTACCCTTTATAATGCACGTAGCATTTTAGTTTTTACTTTATGTAACTTCTTTCAAATTCACATGTTCTTTTATTTTGTTAGCTGAAAATTTTCAGTTCTTTATGGAGTATTTATCAATTCTTCTACCTCTGTCTTTAAAATCTTATTGAATGATGTAAATTTAAAGAATTGAATGGGGCTGCATTTATAAAAACAAATTGCTTTTGATTTAGGTATGAAAATGAGCTTCTGTTTGTAACTAACTTGGTATGTTTGTATTTATCATATCTCCTTTACACAATACATGTCTTTCAAATACTTGTCCAAATAACACTTTTAAATAAAATAATTTTACTATTTATCTGAGATTGTGACAACTTGGCATATTTTTGAGTCTAATACTTAATTTCTGCAGGTAGATACAAAAATATAACTTTATTTACCCTTAATTATTCATGTTGGTGTATTTTGCTCACCTTTTTAGCTTTATAAGTAGCTGTTTCATTTCTGCTTTGCCTTAAACTTTACCTTCCAACTAGTTTAAACTGAGTCATGCTGAATGATATGAGAGGTTTCGTTACCATGCAATTTGAAACTAAGAGCTTGTGTTAGGTTTTATTATTAAGACTATCCGGTGTATGGAATGCACCACACAAACATTTTAGTTCTATGGTATGTCCAAACATGAAATGACCAAAACAAATCATTGGCTTACAGGAGAAAGGCACTAAGCCAAATTTGGAGAATCCTATGAAATCGGCAGAACAACTCCAATGAATGACCAAATTCCCGCCAAGCTTAAAAGCGATCAATGTGTTGGGGAAATTTCATGATGCAAAAGAAAGTGGTTGGATATTGCCCAATTTGGTGTAAATACAGTGGCTAGAGGAGTATGTATAGTGTCTTTATCACCATAGAACCGCGTACAAATTCGTTTCCGAAAAAGAGGAAACCACCAGAGGGCGATGGGTTCCCGTCGTCTCGAGTTTACTATGGATTTTACAATTACATTGAAATTGCATTGTATGTTCGAAAGCATATTAATACTTTGATAGAGGTTTAAGTATTTGTTTGTTTTTTTATCTAGGCAAGAATTTGTTTTTTTATTCTTTAGAGCATTTGAAAGAGTTTATTTTTTGCAGAAAATAGATGGCGCTAGCATTCTAGGTCATGATGCCATTAACTTTTTTCCTCCCTTTCTGAAGCATTATTTTGATAGCGGTCGAGACACTTCTCCTTCTAGCCACTATAGCATAACATAGCACATAGTAGTTGAGCGTAAAGTGACTTTGTGCTTTTCTTCTGTAAGCCAACAATATTACGAATATCAAATTTTTGTTTGCAAAGAAGATTCTATAAAATTTGTCTTATAAAAATTTTATTTTGGAAAACAATGAAAAAACCTAAACTGAAGAGGAGATATTTTCTATTTTATGAAGGATTAAAAATAATGTTAATATAAATATTTATGCAATTACACAAAATAATTAATATAATAACCTTGGGATTTTTAAATTTCATCTTTCTGACAATGTTTAGATTCTCAAAAAATTCCGTCTAATATTTGCACTACACTTTAAGATGTATGTATTCTTTTTTAAAATATTTAACTTTAAAATTGTTCATATAAAGTGGATTTAGAAACAATATTAAGTAATTTATCTTCTTAAAAATTTTGCATTTACTACACTTTCTGGGGAAACGGTCTGCTGGACCCGAGAGGCCAGCGGGCGTTCCCCTGTAACAAAAAAAGTGCCAGCGTCCTTCTGGGTTAATCAAATTATCAGGAATTCATTTTTTATGTATTCAAACTGATAAAAGAATTTTAAAGTAATATTTTCTTATTTGAAAAAACTTGATTACTAAAAAAGTGACAAATAAAATTGGATTACATTAAGAATCAGTTGAACTTCAAACTATCAAAAAAAAAAAAAGGTTTGGTTCAGAAAGAAATTAAAGGGACCAAAAGAAAACTTTGAATCAAAGATGTTCGAGTAATCCCAGTTGTGCTGTATACAATCAATAGTGTTTGGCACTAGTTAACTAGAACTAGTTGCAACTAGTAGTTAACTACCAATCAACTAGTAGTTTAACTACTTTTAGTTTAAAGTAGTTCAACTACTTTTTTAAGTAACTACTAGTTAAAACTACTTTCAAATTTTTAACTACTTCAAAAAAAAATTTATTTAAAAAGATATTTAAAATTTTTATTAAAGATAGGGTACTTCAAATATCATAACCAGAAATAAAGACCATTTTTGCGCGAAGCATGAATGTTTTTTGTGATATAGATATGAAAGATGTATTAGAATTTTGCCCAAAAGTCTGTTATGAAATTAAATAGACTAGTTAACTACTTTGGGAAATAGTTAACTACTAGTTGCAACTAGTCCCAGGAAAAAATAGTTTACTAGTTACAACTACAATTTCCCAGACTAGTTAGTAGTTAACTATTTTTTTACCACTAGTTGCCGAACACTAACAATCAATATACAACTTATATTTAAATCAAATAGACTAATTTAACTTTAAATCTGCTGAGATAATTAAATTTATTAATCAATTTTGTGTAAAATCATAAGGAATTATTTTTATACATTAAATTTTGATTTACGTTATGAGATAGCAATAAAGTTTAACTCCTTTAATTTTATATAAGTTGCTATATAACAAAACTATTAAAGCTTTACAGGACAACATTGGTTCATTCCAAATCTATTTTTAAAGATAAGCCAGTTTCCGAATTAGTTTGTTGTAAACAGCATAAGAACAAAAGACAATTACAATTTATTAAAAATCAACAAAGTACAAATATAATTTTACACCGGGATGAAAAAATTTAATTGAGCACATGGAATGAAAAAAGGAATGTCTTTAAGTATATCCATCCTCCTTTTAAGTTAAACTTCACCATATGAACTTTTCTTTCCACAACAAGATAATGAAAATGCAACTCCTTCCTAAAGTATGGAATAAGTAAAATTGTTAGTACTTAAAGAAAAATCACAAATACATCAGTAATCACTAAATAAGCTCTAAATTTCCAAAAACACTAATTTACTTAAGAAGGAAAAAGGGACCATTGACATGACTTTTACAATAAAAATCCTTGTTCTGCAATTAAGTATAGCACAATGGTGTTTTTTTTACTCATTCAAAGAAAAAACAAGTGAAAATATTACATGTAAAATGTATAAACATAACATAACAAACTTACCAAGTTAAATGATAATTTAAAATTCCAAGTATAAAAATAAAAAATAACAGTACACTATAAAATTTTTTAGTACAACCGTACCAGTTTGTTAGGGTTTGAGATAAGATGTATATTTTCTAACCTCCAGATTCAGTTTTCCCATTTCATTAAGTTTTTATAAAAATATTCCCCGACTTTTCCAGGTTAATTTTGAATAATTTTTCATTTGAAATAATAGCTATTAACTGCAATTTTTACAGATATCTCTTGCTCTTTAAACATATATTTATAATAAATAGTAAATATATTTTTTGTTCAGCAAGTTTGATATTGTACAGAGGTAAAAATGAGATGCTCGCATTAAAATTGGTTTCTTTTTCATGTTCCGTAGAAAATTTACCCGATTTTTAGCAAAAATTAGAAAATTTTCCCGAATTTATCTTTTTTATCATTAAGAGCAGTCATGTCTCATTAGAAACTTCACACTATTCTTATTAGCCATTTTAACACCTGCCCACTTTTAGATATTAAATATCCAATACTGTGAACCATGGTTCTTTTGATCTCCTCGCATCTTTAGAAGGCAATTGTGTCCAGAATTTCTCTCTATGGATCATAATTGTGCATTAAATCACAATGCTGCTATCTTAGAGATTAGTGAGAGTCAAGAAATCCTGCTAATTCTATTAACTTTCAGCGTTCCCAGACAAACTCAATCCAGTAAATACTATGAGTTTTTGTGGTTAGCAGCCTATAAACGTACTCAAAATAAAATGGTACAGTGTATAAATTCTAGAATGAAAAATATTATAAGGGAACCATATCATTGATGAACATTATTTTTTCAACTGGCATAGATGGATCCTTATTTTTGTCAAGGAGTGGAAATTTAAATGAATAATTTTTTTTTCAGAAGAGTAATCATTCCTCACAACTTCCACTTAAGTATTCACTGGGATACTTCTTATATGAGCAAGAGTGTGGGCCCTTAAGACTTCTTGAATTTCAACCTGAACAATTACAGCTGTTTGCATAGACAAACTTTTCAATTGAGCAGCCACTCTTGCTGAATAAATCAAACTGGTTTTCCAAAGACATGTGTCGGAGGATTACCATATCTTGAATAGTACAGTCTTTTTAATTGCCTAATAGCTTGAAAATTTTCATTTTGATTTATGGTGTTCTGTATTTTTTGGAAAAAGATTGTGTTGGAGTCTTCAGGGTAGGTTGGTAATACACTTCCTTTGGAGTAGGAAAGATTATTAACATCAACCCCTAACTTCAACATATGCTTCTAAGGTTCTTAAAGTTCCATTGTTTTTCATATGAAAGTAAATAATGTTACAGGTGTTGCATCTATTCATAGAGAGGAAGTTGAAATAGACAGGGAGATATAATAAAGTCTTTGATTTCTATGTAGCGAAAATTCTAATGTAAAACTTAACTAGGAATTACTGTCCATGTGTGTACTTTTTATGAAGCTTTTTATTTGACTAACTAAAAGTGAATTTTTTAATACTTGGGGAAAGAACCTCTGTATCACCTTTTTCACCAGGAATATTCTATTCTATTAGAAAATTATATACCAAGGAACTTTCACTTTGTAATCATATTATTGCATGTTTCATTAACTTTGCATGATTAATTTTAAATAATATCTTCTTCCTTTGAACATTGGCATTTAAAATAATTTTAGTATTCAAATGAAACTTAACTTTAATAAGTAAATAATACAAGTATATTTGACTTTGGAAAACAAAATTTTATAATGCTAGACTTGACAGACTTTTGGTGAAATAAAAATATGTAAATCTTCTCTTTCTGCAATATATTTTCCCCTTCTTGATTTTGAAATTGATGCAAAGCTATACTTGCATTTAAACAACTGGAACCAAAAAGGAACAAGGAAATAAGCAGTTACCAGCATTTGTGACATATTTAATTTTTGTATCTTCAAAAAATCAAATTCTGTCCTGGCCTATCAGGTGGTGCCCATTTCCACTTTATTAGCCTTTGGGCCTGGGGTGCTAATTACTTAGCTTATGCCCAGGAAAAGTGGCTAATCCAACGCTGGACCCCCAGTTGAATCCCCAAGCAAGCTTGGTGCTCATTTTCTCGACCCCAGAAGGATGAAGGGCTGAGTTGACCCATGACCAGCTACCCAAGCAGAAGCTGCAAGGCCTCTAACCTGGGTTAGTGATGCTCGTAGCCAGGCACGCTGACCACTACACTGCCACGACCAGAATTTTTGTGTCTTAATGTAATATAAATTTGAAATTTTCTATGCTAATGTTATGTTTCTGTGTTAACAAGTTAATTCAATATCAGCCGAGAAAATTTTTATACAGTAAAACCTCACTGAGCGACCACCCCTATACATTGACCAGCTCCTCTTTTAAAGGCACCGATTTCCCCCTGTACTCCTAATGTTAAAACACCTTCTTATATGGGTGCTTCTATTTCAAACATTATGGAATATTGTCAACTGAGTGCTCTGAACACATTTTAATTATTGTTACTGTATAAGTTTAATCAAGTTTCTTTTATTTAAACTCTGAGGATTTTTATCTAAAAAGAACTATACTGTAAAATGCCCTATTGAAACATTTTCACCAATAATAAATTCCTTAAGTATTTTCAATACTTAAGTTTATGAGTTATTTCCTTGTTAAATTAAGGGTTTATTTGGAAGAGGGATAATCAAATGCATGTGTATTAATATTAAAATAGTTAAAGATAAAAAAAAAACTCCAGAGATTTCTCCAACTTCTCTTGGTTAAAAATTATAACTTGAAAGGATGAAAAAATACTTACTATAATTAACTTTGGCAATTCATTCCAAAAGTCCAAGTTTGGAACTAATTCCACACCTTGAGCACCATTACAGAAGTTATAAATCATTCCAACTATGAAGTATCCTAGTGTTATTGTAAAGAACCTAAGAGTTGAATCAAGGAAAATTATTAAACAAAATATTCAGTAAAAGAAATTAGTGAATTTTTTTATTGAAAAAATATTAGAGCAGAGGTTCCTAAACTAAGGGTTCAAGTCACTGGTGGGTCAAGAAAATATATTGTCCTGTGGAAATACTGTGGTGGAAAAGAGGATAAGAGCACACACAAAAATTATTTGGGGCTATGAAGTAAATAATTAAAAAATTAGAGCCTCGAAATTTTACTGAATATTAGTTTAATGTCTTGCAAATCTAGTCACAAAAACGGAAAGTTTTATCTTAAAAATGTGTAAAAAAGAACATTAAAAAGACATTGGTCATCGCAACTGACTGATATCAAAGGTGGTCCACTTCTGAATTGAGTTAAGAAGTCTATAGAAGCCTTTGAACTATCTTATGCTTAGAATTTCAGTGAATTATTATAGCTCCTTCTCAAGGGTTTTGGGGCATTCCCCTCAAAAAAAACTTTGGAAATTTTACCATTAAAAGGTTATGAATTGATGTTATTTACTAAGTTAGTTAACTGACTGATGTGCCACCTAAAATTATTCAAAAATACGCTATGTTTTGGTCACACCTCCCTACTTGGTGCCTAACACAAAGGATAAGTAAAGTGAAATAAAACACAAATATGTCACTTTAATGTGTTGATAATGCAAAGTTTGTCAGTTTTTTAAATTAAATTTGAAAAATAATTAAAATTAGCGTTTTTAAATATTACATATTTAAAATATGTTTATGAAAGTTTTTCTGTACATTTGTTATGATATTGCCAACAATTTTCTAATTGAAGTTTTCATTCTATCTCCCCATTAGTTTTTTATTTAATTTTTTAAACTTTCTTATTTTGTCACTAGAGGTGCTGCAAGCCATCTTAATGAAATCAAGATGATCAATTATCTAGGGGTACATCTTACTTCTATGATAGAGGTTTTTATGAAGATGTTTTTATCAAGAAACTAACAAGATTAGTTTCGGCGCAAGTTCAGACTTGCATATGCGGCAAGTTTTTAGCATTAAAGATCACTATTATGGTAACCCTAACTCATGTTAAGTGAATGATTTGGCTTCTAAATGTGCCGCTAAACAGCCAAAACTCGCCAAGCATACGCAACTCTGAACTTGCGCCTTAGTTTCTTCTTAATCTTAAATTTCAAAAACTGAACAATAATATTTTAGTTTATACTAGTACTAATAACATATTTAAAGCAAAAACTGAACTCATCAACTCTAATTATAAAACATAGTAGAGAGAATCTATAAATGAACAAATTTTTTTTCAATTGGTATTACTTTATTCAGATGTTTGGATTATCTATAATAGACTAAAATTCATGGGGTTTTGACAACTCAGTATGTTTTAAAATTAATTTTAATGCCTTTTAATATTTCAGCTAATTGGTTTAGGCTAAAGAAGAGGAGCTACACGGCCTCTTCAAATTTTCTAGAGACAAGGTGTACAGAGGAATATTCAGTCTTTTTCCAATGTTAATAATACTACAATGGAATAACTTAATTGTTATGCTTAACTAATGCTTTAGCTTACGCTATAAGTAGTTTACTTCCTGTAGACAATCCTGATGGTTTATCAGGTTCAACAGGTGATCCACAACCATTTACACAAGCACATTTAGATTTCAATGTCATTACCTAAAATAAAGAAGGAAAACCTAATTAGAGTAAAAGTAGAAAAAAAAAGATTCAGCAGAATTTTAATTATAAACATTAAATACTTATTAAATATTAGTTAACTATAGGTAACATTAAGTACATATAATCTCAGCAAGCTTTTAGCTCATTAAATGAAAATTATGAAATTAATAATTATTGCAAATTTCCAATAAATACAAGGATATTTTCAACTTTCTGTAATTTTGTAGCCCTGTGCCCCCTGACATCAATCACATTTAAAAAAAGACGTCTCCCTGTTAATAGTATTTATTGGTAATAAGGATCATAGTGACTTACCCAAATTTTACACCATCTCCATTAAAAGAAGCAGAAAAATAAGAAAAAAATTTAGCTTTAAGCAATTACAAATATATTTTAATAATACACTAAACAAACTATGAGGATGATGATAAACCAGGCTCATATTTTAGCACTTAGGTATAATATTAGGTTCTTACGTATTACCCTGTCAACCGTGCCGCTGAATCCGAAAACAATATCAAAACTGTTCCATAGCTGTGCTGCTGTATTTGACGGTCGCCAGTATAATACGTAAGTACCTAATATTTTTTAATAAAAATAAATCTGAAATATTTTTGAAATACCTCCACTTTTCTCAAGTTTATTATTCCATCTCCTTGCTTTCTAAACTTTGGTTTATAAAAATTGCAACACCATGAAGGACTTTATGGTTAGGTGATGGACTTAGGTTTATGTATGCTCTTTACACCATTATTAAAAGGTGCTAAGAACAGAAATTCTCCAAGTCGAACAGTAAGAATAATACCCCAGAAGACCTAAAATAAATTTTAACTTACAACATTAGAGTTATCATCTCTTTCAGGATCATCAATGTTCAAATTATGACTTTCTGTAGAATTATCACATTCCAATTTGACAGAAAGAGTCCTGTAATTAATCATCATACATTATGAACCTAAGATTCAAACAGGGAAAAGCTTAAAATAACCAAAAGGTGCAATTTACTGTTTAGCTCCAGGTACTGTGTAGTTAATGTGTGGTATCCCATTGATGAAATCAAACTTGAAAGTATCTTGCAATCCTACAGCATGCTCTTCAGGTGCATCCCCACTACTACTTCCTGGAGATTTTACGCAACCCTACAATAGTTATTTAGAGAAAATATAATGGTTTACTATGAATTTTATCCTTAGACATTAGATTCATTAAAAAATAAATTCCAGTAACAAATCTGAGATTTTTGTATTGACTGATGTCTATAAAAAAGTTTGCTAAAAAAATTAAATTTAAATTGGTGGGCAATTTTTATATGGCTGGTGATACTATAGTGGTCAGCACGTCTGGCTGCAAGCACTATACCAACTCAGGTTTGATTCCTTTGGCTTATGCTTGGATAGTTGACCATGGGTCAACTGTGTCAATATGACATAAGAGATAATATATCATTTGAAACTGTGGAGGATAGAAATTCTATGGCAATAAGCCAAAAGGACAGTGTTCGATGTGTCACCCAAAAGTCCCAGATAAGACTTTTATTCTTTCCACACATTATTCATTTATTTATTAATAATATAATTTATCTCAATATCAGGACCAAACATTAAGTGAATTTAATTTACTTTTTACCCCACCAAGATGGCTGGTGGCAAGTTGTGATGGCATAGTTTTGCCTATCACCATTTAAGTTGTACAAGACTTGTTTATTGTTATAGTTTAAAACCTTAATTATTTTTAAAAGACATACAGCAGCATTATTACAAGGCTTATTTCCATCTTTCACTGTAGTATACTTATCAGGAGAGTCAAAGGGATAGCATGGATTATATGAATAAGAATATCCACTTCCATTTTGCTGAAGTTCAGAGAATCTAAAATAAAATCAAAACACTTCAAAGACCTAAATATCATCTTTGCGATGTCATTGCCTCAAGATCCTATTGAAAAAACATTCAATGGCACCTTACTGGGGAAAGTTCCCTGAGGGTTAAAAGCACATTGCATGATATGCAATGCCTTATGGGGGTCAATCCATATCAAGTGATCCAGAAAAAATGAAAATGGTTGCTCGACCATTTTACAATCAAATTATTTTTTGGGTGATAATTCTTACATTATTAGAGAGTTCAAAAACACATGTTTTAATTTTTTATCTTTGTTTAAATTTTTATGGCAGCCATCAAAGTTCTATGAAAAATGGTGATTTTTGCGTTTGTAAGGGTTTACATTACTCCTAACTGGTTTAACTTAAATTCATGCAACAAAAGCCATTTTACTCAGAAAATGCATACCCTTCATTATTTATAGTAAATATTTAAGGATAATTGTATCCCAAATATTGAAAATCAGCCTAAAAGTTTAACTTTAAAAATGACGATTTTTCAATTTTTGAAGGAGTAATATTCCCAAAAGATCTTTATTTTCCAAATACTTTTTGTATGCAAAGTGTAGTTAGATAGTACCTGACTGGACTGTATTCTAAAAATATTCAACCATTTTATTTTGTTCTTTCTTGTAGTTATAGGCCTCCATAGTTAGAAAATTTCAAAAAAAATCCAAATTTTGACCCTCTATATCTCTGTTGGAACAAAGTTTAAAAATCTGACATTTTTACAGGTGAAGCCTCACGAAGGTATCCTCTTGTAAAAATTTCATCTTTGGTATTTGTTTCCAAGTCTAGTTATATAAACCTTCAAAATCTAATATTTTCAAAAAAAAAAATCCAAACTTTGACCATATCTCTGTTGGAACAAGGTTTAAAAATCTAAAAATTTTACTGGTTAAAGCGTCACTAAGCAAGGGCGGATCCAGACCAGATTTTCGGGGGGGGGCCATGTCAGAGTCGGAGGGTATTACATTCGAAATTTTCAGAGCCTCAGAATTTTTTTTGAAGAGTGCTTGCTTTTAAGCAGCTTTTTAGGGGTTTATAGTAACTTAGAGGATATCCAGGGCCCATGCCATTGTTTTAGAAAGTGGGGGGGGATGAAACCTTTTTGTAGGGGCATAACAATATTTAAGTTTCGCGAGGTGTTTGGCTCCCAATTTTCCGAGTATAACATAAATAAAATGCGAAACTTTGTTAAAGTTAAAAAGATTTCATCAGGTAATACTAGCTCTAAAGCAAAAGGGGGATCTGGGGGTCCTCCCCCAGAAAATTTTTGAAATTTGGCTACAAATAGTAAGTTTTTTTACTCAATTTTTGTACATTTGGAACCCATTGGATAACACCTAAAGAGGGCAACTTTCTTGTACTCCTAAAAGGAGAGGAGAGAAATAAGTTCAAGGAGAAAACAGTAAATAAGTAACCATGAGAAATTGATAGGGGGTCTGTGGGGTAACCCCCGAGAAAAATTTTGAAACTTTGCCTCCAAAAATAAAGTTTCAGCTCATTTTGAAAGCATGTAAACCACAGAATTTTCAAGGATGAAATTATAAATAGATGCGAAATTTTGAAAAGTCCTCTCCCAGAAAATTTTTGCAAATGCGCCCTTTTAAACTATAGTATTCATCTATTTTAAAACTTCCCAAAAGAGAACAGCTTCTTTTAAGCGGAAGAAATTTCAAGGAAAAAACACTCTAAAACAGATGTCACATGTCAAAATATTAAAGGGGGGATTGGGGGTTCTCCCCCAGAAAATTTTTGAATTTTAGCATTAAGAAAGTGTTTTTTGAGCTATTTGTTAGGGTTTCTCGGGGGGGGCCATGGCCCCCAGGGCCCCCCCTCTGGATCCGCCACTGTCACTAAGGTATCCGGCAAGTGCAACTGCGACAGAAGATTTTTTCCTGCGAGTCGCCAACTAACCGGTCCGGCAGCTTTCTCTCTTGCGTGAAGCGCAGATTTTCAAGGCTTCCTATTGGTCCTTCCCGACAGAGCAAAAAATAGGAAAGAAATTCGCAATCGCATGCGATTTTGCCACACTTGCCGGATGCATATAAAGCCGCCTTTATTTCCAAGTCAAGTTACAGGAAATGAAAGAACATTAAATTTAACAATGAGGTATGTATTATTTCTCTCTCTCTCATTGATGGATTATAACATGTTCTCAACTAAGCATTTTCACAGTCTGGTAAACTCTTTGGGAATGGCCCCCAGTAGGTGTCATTACATGTTTTTCCAATAGGATCTTGGGACAATGATATCCCAAAAGTGATATAAAGGTTTTAACTCAATATTGACAGCTTTCAGGCTTATTAACTTTAAAAACAATGAAAAATTAAGATATTTTCAATATTTCCCCTACATTTTAACATGGGAAAACTACTTTAGATGAGTGCAAGGGTCAAATGTTGGTCTCAGTGGCGTATATAAGGGGGGGGCCGAGGGGGCCCTGGCCCCCCCCCCCCCCCGAAATTCAGACTAGGTGTACCAAAACAAGTTAAAACACTGTGTTTTAGGGTCAAATTTCAAAAAATTTTCTGGGGAGGACCCCCAAACCCCCTTTTTGTACTTCGAATTTTATTATTAACAACTTTATTATAATAAGTTCATCAAAATCCAAATCCTACCAAAAATATATGTCCAAAATTCGGACTAAGTGTTCCAAAAACAAGATAAAACCCTGTTTTTAGGGGTATAGTTCCAAAAATTTTCTAGGGAAGGATCCCATATCCCCTTTTGTACTTGGAACTCTATTTTAATAACTTTTTAAATATTAAATTCATAAAAAAGTACATCCCAAATTCGGACTTAGTGTACCAAAACTAGTTCAAAACCTGGGTTTTTTTAGTCAAACTTCCAAAAATTTTCTGGGGGAGGACCCCCAGACCCCCCCTTTGGTGTTGTATTTTTATTACTAACAACTTTTCCTATATTAAGTTTTTATAACCTAAGTTATCACCTAAAAAGCTACATTGGGCTTATTAAATATGTGGGGGAGGGGCTGGGGAGTAATTTTGGGCCCCTCCCGAAATAAATTCCTATATACGCCACTGATTGGTCTAGAGACCTGAAAATTTGCAGGTAATAATGTTTCAGTATTTGTACCAGCATGAGGGGTTATTTTTGCAATGACCTAATAAACAGCTAGCACTGGATTAAAATCTGTTTATTATTTCATTAAAAAGTACTCAAATACCTATTAATTAATTATGTTTCAATAATTAAAATTTGGATGTTTTTAGACTTAAAAAACGCAGATATTACCGAGGTTTTTGAATTTGGCCAACTGAAGTTAAGTCTATCACTAGACCACCATTCAGTACACATCTGCAAGGAGTACTGGCGATGCATACTTCAGTAGCGTATAACTTTTGTGCAAAAAGAAAAAACACAAGAAAAAAACTAGAAAAATACATGTCAATTTAAACACAACATGCAACACAGATGACTAAAACACTTAACAATCAAACCAAGGCTAAACTGGATCGGTTAACTGTGTTATATCAGGCTTGGACAATGAGTGAAAAGCGATGTTACAGATTATGTCTCTAGTGAGCCATACGTGGCCAGAGCCATCTATCTGTCATTCATGGCATTTTTTAATAAAATTGCCGACTCGTCACGCTTGAATTGAGACTCGCGCATGACCAACGATGTGGCAGTGTATTGTGACTAGTGGAAAATGACTAGTAGTGAACCTCCAATTTTATTTACACAGACTATAGATCATTAGAAACCTACAAAAAATTAGCGATCAAACAGAGCTGACAAATCGAATTTGTTTCCCTCTTCAAACCAAAAGATTCCTCTCTCCCAAGATTTTATCTCCGGGTGGCTGATTCTCAACTCTCATCCATGCGAGGTATATGCCGGCCAAAGAGCCGAGGCAAAAAGCACCAAGAACCCAACCCAATCAATCAACCAAATTTCCCTATACGTGGCCAGCGCTTTCAAGCGGTAAGATCTGAAAACTTCCAGTAACGTCGGCTTCTTTGATCTTTTCACTCATTGTCCAAGCCTGATAACACAGTTAACCGATCCAGTTTAGCCTTGATCAAACAGAACTCCCAAATTCAATTCCACTTTATCATAATCAATCTTGATTCATGGAAGTCACATGCTATGTGTGAAGGAAAAGTAAACAATGACGTAATGCGGTTTCGAATTCATTCATAAGTAGTGATTTGCAATTAAAATTCTGCTGTGTTAATGATAGAACCCTTTTCGACTCAAACTCTTAAAACTGCCGCAATAAAATTTCTTAAGAAAGGCTTACGGAATTTTTTAAAGTACATAATTCACATTCCTAAAAAATATAAAATACCTTAACTTAAATTTGTTCACTTTAACTGCTTCAAAGCACTGCTTTAGCTTTGCTTTAACATTAACCATTAACCGTAGGAAAATACAATCAAAACAAAAACAAAACAAAAATTGCCTAGGCAACAAGACGCATAAAAAGGATCACACATAAAATGCCTACACTAAATTAATCTGCTATATATTCACGGTGCGAAAATCATTTTCTAATTTATTGAATTTTAATGATTGAAAGCGTAGATGTTTTGACTAGCTTGTTTTGAAATTAGTCTTTTGATATGACATACTTAAAGTTAGCTTCCGCTAAGCAGCTTGACAGCTACTTATGTATTTTTCATAAAATGTCATCATACTGATGCTTAATGTTTTTGTCAAAAATATAAATGTGATGGAAATTTGCGGTGCCTTTCAAAACAGGATATTCCTATTTCTATGTGCTTGTATATCTGGAATACTATTTGCATTAGTCTGGAGGAAATACGAACAGACAGTTCAACTTTCTTCCTTCAGAAGCCACTACACTACAGCTCTCCGGAAATCGAATTACGAAGAATGGCTAAAAAATCAAAATTTATCAATTTTGCCTACATCAGAAGAAAATATTCGCTATAAACTTAAAAGCCAACAGGTTGACTTGGAAAGTGATTTCTTATTCAGAAACACTCCTGTTTTATGTTTGATTTTTGTGAATTCTCACAATGGAGCAGAGGCTGTTAAACAGACATGGGCCAAGCATTGCAATATAGTGACGTTTTTTGGTCGTTTTGTTGATGACAATATTCCAGTGATAAAAGTGCCTCCTGTTACTTCATTTGAAGGATTTTGTTATGCATTTACTCATGTATATAAAAAATATCATGGACAGTATGACTGGGCTATTGTTGCTGATGATTATACTTATGCTGTCATAGAAAATTTACGCTATTATGTGGCTCCCTTAAATAGTAGTTTTCCATACTATTTAGGCCATCCAGTTAAAGATTTTTCAAGTATTTATAACATTGGTACGGCTGGTATTGTTTTAAGTAAAGGCAGCTTATCCTTATTACATTCAGTATATTCTACAGCAAATGACTGTAGGTATAAAAGACCCCCTTCATGGTATTTTGATCAATCCATTGGAAAAATTTTACATGCTTTCAGTGTGCATCCAGTTGATACCAGAGACACTAACTTAAGAGGACGCTTTAATCCATTTTCCGTTGAGACTATGTTAATACCTGGATCCATATCTATTTTTAGTTCATACTGGAGAGCAAGTGTATTCCTGAGTGAAGAGGTAAAATATATAAGTTATATATTTATTTGGACTTAAATATTTGAACAGTGAAAACCCAATTTAACAGCACTTAAAAATACCAATGAAAAATAACATACAATTATACAGGAAAGCATTAATTATTGGAGACATTAAATCTGGGTTTCACTGTTTCTATTTCTCCCTAACAAATTATTCTAAACAAAAAGTAAACATTTTCTTCCCCTATTTATATGGCATGAAAACTACCCTTATGGAGTGAAAGAAGGCAGGTTGATTTCAATCCTAGTGTAGATTGGCATGTCAAAATGGAGTCGAGTAGTCATTTTAATTCATTGGGAAAAAAATCTAAACACAATTTATATATATCATTATTAATAATGCCCGAGTATTCCTTGGGCATTATTAATAATACCCGATTTATCACTTTGCCCCCTTTTTTAAAATAAATGTTAGAGGTCATTTTTGTCTCATCTAAATTGTTTACATAACTTTATATGGAAAAAAATTTTCTTATTAAAAGGATTAGCTATGATATAATTTGGGCTAATAAAAATACATTCCATTCTATCAGGGAAAAATTGGCCTTTCAGGCAGTGCCCAACTCCATTCGTGCTTGGAATCCTAGTGTTATTTAGCTTATCTCCAGGCAAGGTGGCTGGATTAATATTACACTCCCAGTTGATTCCCCAAGCCAACTTGGTATTTTTATACCTATTGATCCGAGGTGCGATGAAGGACTGAATTAACTTTGCCCAGCCCAGGAATAAAACTCTGAAGAAGTGGCATAGCAGTGTGAAGCACTACCACTTTGTCACTGGGATTTGGGGCTGTAAGTCTTTCTTTTTGTGGTAGTACTTACACATTAGTCGACCATGCAGGGCCGTATCCAAGGGGGTGGTATTCAGGGTTCAAACAACCCCTACCTGAATTTGGACGTAAATTTTTATATTGTTTTTTTCCTTAAAAATTATGTGACTTACAAGGAGCGGTGTAAACCAAAGGATCTCAAAATGAGTTAAAACACTACTTTTAAGAGCAAAAATTTACTGAAAATGGACCCCAAACCCTCTCAAAATTTTGCTGTTTATTGTACTATACTGGGATTCTTTAAAAATTCTGCCACTAGTGTTCTTAGGGAGTAATCCTAAAAGGCCTCAAAACGATTTAAAATGGTATTTTAAAAGGGAAATTTCCAAAATTTTTCTGGGGGAGGACCCCTAGACTCTCCAATTTTACCTGGAATCTACATTATTTATAAAATTTTTAAATTAAGTTCACCAAATTTTATATAAATAGGCAAGTTATCTAAATTTTGACAAAAAAGTACTTATAAGGAGGTACCTCAGAAAAATGTTTGTGACCAAACCCCTCCCGAAACAAAAATCTAGTTACGGCCCTGCGACCATGCCATTGAATCTGTCAACATCACCAAAGCTGTGAATGGTTGACAAGCTAATATGTAATGTAAGAGAACCATTTATATTAACAATTAATTTAGTTGCTAAATATATTTGCACAATTATTCATGCAATTTTACTTTAATTTCTTTTAAGATAAAAAACTGTTTATAAATCTATTTGTCGTGTACTTAAGATATAAAATAGGTTTTGTTCATTATGACATTTTGAAATTATCAAGTATTTATCACTTTCTCTCTCTCTTTCTAATATATGAGTATATTTAATGTTTCTTATTCAATCTTTTCCCTTTCTCAGGGTTTTAACTGCTGCAGTGACAAAGCTATTACATTTCATGGTATGTTGCCATCAAAATTGTATTTGATGGAATACCTGCAATATCATTTGGCTGTATTTAGAAATAGCTTTGAGGGTACTGGAAACAAGCCTGTTGATGACAAAAAACTGTCAAGCAACATTGCAAGATCTGATAACATGATTCAAGTGGGTGAACCCTTTGTACAGCTAGTTGACAAGGAATGGGTAAGATCTGGTAAAAAGGTTAAATCAAAACCTAAGAAAACTGTTGTTGAAAAATTCTTGAATGAGCTATTTGGAAATTGATACTTAATTTGTTTTTGTAGTTTTTATTTTACATTTGAGTTATACAATGTAAATTTTTAATAAACATATATTTTTTTACAAATTAGAAAGGACTTTTCTTATTTGTTTCCTCTTAATTTTACACCATAGAATATACAACATAGGTTCTATCTCTCCTGTTTAGTGGTGGATTTTCCATTGTTGTAGGTTGAGTTATTTATTACTTGTATTGCTTATTTTTAACATGAAATTAATTAGCTCATAATTTTATTACTACTAAAAATAATTACTATGCTTGATAATGCCTGTAATTTTTACACATACTTCACCATATTATACAGGGGTTTCCAAATTATATAAATCTGTAGATCACTAAGCCAAAAATTCGAGCCTCCATGGACCACCCATTATAACTTGAAATCTTTCATTCTTATAAAATTGCAAGATGAAAGTTCATTTTCCCTAATTAGGCATTAAAATGATTAATTTATAATTCTTTGAAGTGTAACTATTTTAGGAAATATGAAATTTTATCTCACAAGAGATAGTAATATTTGTTAAAGTAAACCTAAATCTTTGGAACCCACAAAAAATATCGCCGTTTTTCTTTTTTTGAGCTCTTGCTTTCATTTCAAATATTTAATAGTGACTGTTCTCAAAAATTAAACAGCGCCCATGAATAAAATTTAATCCTACCTTGTTCAATGAGCTCAAATTTATGTTTGTAAAATTTTTAGTTGCTACCTCGCCCCTTCACAGATCACTTGCAAGACTCACGGCCAATCTATGGTCCACAGACCATTGGTTGGGTTATGAACCACTGCATTACCATAAAGGATGTATATTAGCTATTTAGATTTATAAAAAGATAAGTTTAAAACTATTTTATTTAAAATATTAAACATTGATGAAAACATTATCGATTGTAGGTATCATGCTCATTTTGGTTATAACTGAATGTAAAGTCTTTTTAGCTGAATTTGTAAGTGAAACTTTATGCTTTGGGATGTATCCAACATAAGCCTCTTCAACTTCGCAATTTTCTTTTATAAGTAGCTGCTTGACTTCATGCAATTTACTAGGTTCACAGTAAAACTGAAAATAAAAAGTTTCCATTAATATACACATACAAATATTACGAAAAGACTTCTTTTCATCTAGATTTAAAAGTAGAAAAATTGTATGGATCAGAAATTTTTGGATTCATTTATTAAAGCCCTTTGGCCTAAAATCCACCCTAACCCCAGGCAAATAATTTTTTACAATGATTTTTTTCTCAAAAATAACATTTTATCATTTGTGTCCCAATTTAAGGCCATAAGTCGATAGTAGAAGGAATGGTATTCTTGCAGTATGCAATCTACCAGTTTTATTTAACTGTATTTAAGGTAGATGGTGACACTGCAACTAATGTTTTTTGAATCCTAATAAGCTAACTAAAAACTAACTAATCCTAATGAGCTAATTAAAATGGTAGATCGCATACTGCAAGAATACCAAAGAAATTGTTATAACGAGCTGAATTTTTTTTTCACATTTTATTTTAGCTATTTGATCTAAATTCCACACCAGCCGCAAGCAGATTTTGAAAACATTATTAAATTTTTCTTTTCAATTTTTATCAACAAAGAAGGTAAAGGTATGAGTATTTAATAGTTCTGTACTATTAAACTACTTACTCGCCAATAAGGTAATTCTTCAGCATCAACAATGCTTTGAACAGAAAGAGCTCCAAATTTAGAAGCTATAGAGCTTTCCTGCTTTAAATCTTTAAGAGCTGAAACTTTATCATCATTCGGAACAAATAACATCCCTACTTGCTCAAAACGTTGAGGCCATTTTACAGTCTTGCGAACTAAGTATCCACTAGAAAGAAAGAGTAAAAACTTTGAATTTTCTGTCTACAAATAAAAAGTATGCAAAACATCAGCAGTTAGGAACAGAAAAGTTACATTAAAAGCAAAGCAAAAAGACATTGTTTAAAATACATGCATTTTTTTAGCAAGTTGCTCACTTTATTTATGCAATGAACTAGCCATTTTCATGTGCGGGTCACCCAGAGTTTAAAAAATTGGTGTCGAGTGTAAGGCCTGGGTATAAACCACCAAACGTAGGTAGTGCATTGGTTGATAAAGATCATGATTCTTTGATGAAAACTTACAAAAATCTGTACTTTAGGATTAGTCAGGCGCAAGCAGTGAGCTTTATGATAAATCATCAAAATTAATCAAATATTATAACTATTAATTTTACAAATTATTATAATATAACAACTAGCAGTGTATCTTTTAATTTTTGTTACATTTTAATGTGTAATTTGTAAAAAGTTGTTGCTATATTGAAGTCTATTTGGCAAGATTTACGCCCTGCTTATCCTAAAGCACTCGAAAATCATTTGAAAGGACAGACTGTTTGTGCTGTATTTAAAAGCTTAGCTTTGATAATAAAATTTTAAAAATCAAATTTAAATTTTTAAAAATTATTTTTTTAACATTTCTGTGTTGAGGGTAAAAATCCAAAACCAAATCTGTTTAAAACAAAAGGAACATATTTTTTTCCCAACCTTTGTTAGAAAGAATCCTAGGTAACAAAAGCAATGAACAAGTAAAAAACGATACACTGAGATTATTTTTAAACTAAAGCAAGCAAAGTACAGTAGAACCTTGATATAGTGACCCCTTATACATAGTTGGATAAAACAAAAATCTCTCTGCCCACATAAATTTCTTCTGAAAATATTTTCTGCAAACTATTTAAGTGCCCCCAGTTGTTTGAATTTTGACTTAAAACAATGACAGTCTCATTGCATTGGTCACCTAAATAGTGTAATAATACTTCATAAGCAACACAACAGTAAGAAAAAATCAATTTATTTATCATAAATTTAAGTTATTTAAAGAGATTTTCTGCAAATTCTAAAACTCTCAGCGTGGACGTGTACTCCTATATTATCCAACTCTGCCCTTATGGGACCCCCAAATAGGGTTAGTGTAGCAAAACATTGTAGAAAGGACATTATATCGAATTTGGGGAAAAAAATTAGAAAAACAAAGAAATGAAATATGGATATATACTACCTTGAATAATACAATTCTCAACAGGTGCAAAATGTGAAGCAATCAATGCAAACATTTGGAAACACTAAGAACACGATCATTTGGGGTAATTTAGCTATCAGAAATTCTTCCAATATCCCTTCTTTTCTGTTCTAGCTCCTAAACAAGCAGATTTTTACGAATTCTGACTGAAATTTACAGTTGCAGTAACAAAAAACTTAGATTTTACGTATTATACCGTTGACTGTGACGCTGAATCCAAAAACATTATCAAAGCCCATTGACTGTTCTATAGCTGTGCCGTTGAATTGAACGGTTAACAGTATAATGCATAAGTACCAAAAATTGATGTGTTTGGGGTCGCAGAATGAATTAAAAATAATATTAATTATTCCTATGATAAAATAATTGGTACTTTAACTGCGGGTCGTTGTAACGAAGGAGTCATTGTATCAGGGGTCGTTATAAAGAGGTTCAACTGTATCTTATCATAACAATGATAATTTTATGTGTTTATACTGTGTGAAATGAATTACTAGAATGTCTTTAATTTGAAGTCATGGATCACTTTTAAAGTTATTGATTTCTCTTGGTCTCTTCAACTTCCTATTCAATGAATAGTATTACTTTTTTATGCAAGTTTTAGATAATTCAAACTTTTTTAGTGTTTTTTTTTCAAGATTTGAGTTACCTAATTTGTACATAATTTCAATAAATTTAAAATAAAATTGAAATGCATTCCTACATTTATCTTGGATTGAACTAAATTTTAATTTAATGCTACTACAAATAAAAATGTCTGAGTAGAGAGAGATTAAAATCAAAGCTAAAAAAATCAGGAAAACTAATAGTGGACTATTATTTAAGTTTGAATATTTGGATTTATATTTTTATAAAATATCAATTGTGTTCTTATAATAATGGAAGAAGTGAAAAAATGGAATGTATTATATTTAGATAATTTTGTCAAAAAGTATAATTTGATTTCATATTTTTCAGTGCATTTAAGTACCCCAATCATTTATAATAAATCTAAAAACATTGATAATAGTGAATTGCGAATAATTTGGCTATCAGGATTATAATTGCATTACAATTTGTAATCATGACATTTTCTAATATGGTGATTAATAAACTATAGATTGTGTCATCTTTAACATCATTTCTGCATGCATATGAAAATCAGTCAACCAAAAGAATTACAAACTAGTTTTCAATCAGATTTTGCCATCTTAGTGAACAGGCTGTAAGAGCTTAAACTAGACATAACCAATAGGAACCTTAAATACTCATAAAATTATTTAAAAAAAACTTACTCATATGTATCACACAACTTTAATAAGTGAGGTTTTGTGATAGAAAGATCAATATCTTCATACTGAATAATGAGATGACAATGATTATCAAGCAGTATTTCAACTAAACCAAGATAGGTTCTAGTATCCTATAAATCAAAAGAGTGAATTAGGTCACTAATACTTGGTAATGAATGTATCTAATGATATTCTAATCTTTTAAATGGAAATATCATAGTGGTTTAAAAGTTTTTTTCTATGCTTTTTAGAGAAAAAAAATTAGTTATTTTTAAACCACACTGAGAAAATCAAAATCCTATGGTAACAAGACAAACAAACGTAACACAAGGCTTCAATGAGGGTAACGTGAAATTCAGTTTTTTCTGTCCCTTTTATTTTATTAGTCCATTTTAATATACATACAGTTAATACTTTTAATGAAATATGCAATTTTGGAGGTGTTTTTGTTAAGTGGCCCAAGCTCTCTCAAAGCTTTGACGGGTTGGCCCTCTTTGTAATTTTTGAAATTCAACCACAAATAAGAGAGTTCGTGATTTTTAGATATTGAACTATAAAACAAGAAGCTTATTAGTATATAAGCTATAAAATAATGCAAACTAGAAAAATATTCAATCTAAAAAGAAAATGTTTTTGAGAAGTACGTCAAACCACCCTAGCCTTACTCTACATTTTTTGCCAAAGCAGCATATTACCCTCTTAAATTTTAAATTATATTTATTCCTTTCGTTTGAAAATTGGATTAGAATTGCAAGAAATTCGAGGGAAATATGTTTAAGTTGTAAGCATCTTTTCTAAGGTTGGCAGAGACAACCTTAGATAGCAAAGCAAATGGAGTTGAAATTTGACCACAGAATCTTTCAATTAATAGCAACACATTTAATTTTCCATGATCTCTTACAGGAACTGTATCAATACTTACATATTTTACTGTTGACTGTGGGCAAGCTTACTCACCACTAAAAAGTTTTTAATGGTTCTTAACAACAGAAATACTTATTTGGGATAGATTATAATGTTACCTATAATTTACTTACTGTTGAAATCCTTCTGACAAATTGTATGAATTCTTCAGATATTTTATGCTCTTTTGCTTTTGAAAGCAACATAGCCAGTTTTTCATTTTCTTCTACTACAGGGCCACCTTCTAAAAAAATAAATCATTATACTTAAAACTAACCTACAAGATTTTATATAAGTAAAATATAGATCATAAATTAAAATCATTCTTACCCAGGTAGCACAGCTATATCATTTTATATCAACTGATTACTTAAGTCATCGTTTGATATTGTAGGGTTATATATTGATATAGCATGCTACCTGGGTAGAAACCTAAATTTACTAATAAATATCTGAGAATTGTGACAACTCCACAAGTCATTGCTTGGTTCATTAATCATTGGAGCACATAATATTTTAGAAGATGAGAGAGACCAGGATTGGTACAGCAGTCTACACTCAAAAACCTAAAAATATTTAAGGAGATCTTTGAAAATTGCTACAAGTTTTTTTAAAGTACAAATGAAAAGGTTCCAATCACAATACTAATTAAAAATTGTGTTTATTCAAAATTAAATTGGTACTAGTGTTAAACCAAGTAATCAAAGAAAAGTCTAGGAAGTTGGGAATTAAGTTTTAAAGTAACTATAATTTTGAGTAGATAAACTACAGCGTGTGCACATTGTAAAGTTGAAAAATGTTTGCAACTTATCTGCCAGGGAGACCAAGTAGCAAATCTAACCCCCAGAGGCTGGTTTGGTTGACCCAGCATTTTTTGGAAGTTTTTTGAAAGAAAGGAAGTAAAAGAAAAGAAAGGAAGTTTTTTTGAAAGAAAAATTGTGAAAACATAGAATTCTTCTGTAAATCCGCAATGGTAAACCAAAGAGAATACATTCATCAGTGGCTTAGTCAATTGGGGGTCCTAGTGCAGACTGGATGGAAGGCGAGGACACCTGTATACAAATACTACTTCTTGGTAAATCATGGAAAAGGGTCAGCTAATCAATAACTTGGTTTTGTGACAGGATTGATGAAAAGAGGGGACAAAGTGGAGATATGAGGGGAGGAAGGAAATAAACGTGCTTTTTCTAGTAATGGGAAATTTTACCCAGAAAACCTCTCAGGTATCTTGGGGTATAAAAGCTAATTTTGGTAGTCTAGTGATGTCTATTGACCAGTGAGGTATTACTGTTATATGACACCAAGAGAAAGTGTTAAGAGTTTTTGAGCCATATTTTCCTTCCAGTAAATATAAGACTGGCAATTTTAACTATGTATGCATTTTATTATCATTTACTTATTCCCGCTAACTTGTATTTTTGAAAAAAGAAAACCTACTCGATTAGAATTAGATTAAAGTGAAATTCTTCTTCTTTTAATCTTAAAATAATTTTTAAATGAAACCCCCTTATGTAACTGATTTTAAATTTTCCTCTCCTTCTCTATTCCTTTGAGAATTGAATAGAAATGAAATTTTAAAATATAGTTAGTAAACAGGAACATAACCCTCTGCTCAAGTTCTGTCCCCCTGACGAAGAGTCTTGAGTGGAGTATCGTTTTTCTTTGTTTTTCGTTTTGCTTATTTCTTTAAAAAACTGTGCACTGTTCTAGGGGATTTTGAATTTTATTGTAGTTCTTAGCTATTAAACTGTTTTAAGTACTGTTAAGCTTGTAAATTTTCGGTCTTTAACCCTTTCACATTGGACGGGACATGATATCCAAGGCTGGAAAAATTTTGAAATTACAGTTGGGACAACATAAGTCCCAGATATAGAAAATCATCTAGGAACAGAAAATAACCCCAAGTTGTGCCACCAAATGCATCATGAGCCCATAAATTTATCATCTCAGTTGTTCCCCCAGGCATACTTGTATAATATACACAAACGCGCGAACGGCGTTCGCAGAAAATTCTGCCCTCTGCAGAAAATTTTCTGCAAAAAAACTACAAAAAAAAAGGATTTTTTTAGAAATTTTTCTGCAGAATTTATTTTTGATCGATAAATTTTTCTCTGCTAATCCCTGTCCTTAGGATTTTCTCAATTTTGGCCCTTTTATTGAGTGAAATTTCGCTATTTTGTAAGTCTTTTTGGAATTTACTGGCGAGTCTTCACGCGCGCTCACCCGGTAAGTTTGCTTCTTCTCGTGTTCCGATCGCAATGCGGAAAAAACAACTTTACCGCGATCGGACCTGTGATTCATCATTGTGTTTCCCTCAATTCTCGCTGATGTTTTTAAGGTTTGTTAACACTGAAATTCTGAAATACTGATTCCTAGCGTTTCAATCGTAGAAACTCGAGCTTATTTCAATTCAGCTTTATCACATCCTGCTGAAGATGTTGATTGAAATTTATAAATATTTTTTAAAGCTATAATCAAAATATTAGATTGAATAAATTGATTCCAAACATAAATTTTAAATAAAATAGTTAGGGGAAAAAGTACAATATAGTCAGGTAGCACAGATAAAAATAATTATGGTACCAATTTGAGTATTTAAGAAAGAATGTTAAGATTTCAAAATGTGTAAATTCTTGCAGAAAAGTTTTCGGAAAAAATTTAAGTTTGCAGAAAGGTTTTCATTTTATACAAGTATGCCCCCAGGTGATCAAACAAGCGACAACCACCAATATTGCTCAGTTGTTGTTTGGCGAGCATACTCACCACTAAAAGAGTCAGATATTGCTTGTGTTTTTTTGGAAGTCTGTTTATGTATAACCCTAAAAAGGTGCCTTCCCCAATACAAAAGTGTGCAATACTCAGCCGCCCTCCAAGGGCGGGTCCAGACCAGATTTTCGGGGGGGGCCATGTCAAAGTCGGAGGGTATTACATTCGAAATTTTCAGTGCCTCAGAAAAATTTTTGAAGAGTGCTTGCTTTCAAGCAGCTTTTTAGGGGTTTATAGTAACTTAG
Organism: Tetragnatha montana; assembly: GCA_963680715.1. NCBI lineage: Eukaryota > Metazoa > Arthropoda > Arachnida > Araneae > Tetragnathidae > Tetragnatha > Tetragnatha montana. The sequence goes on from OY796685.1 coordinate 9,008,518, forward strand.
AGGATATCCAGGGCCCGTGCCATTGTTTTAGAAAGTGGGGGGGGGTGAAACATTTTTGTAAGGCCATAATAATACTTGTGTTCGCGAGGTGTTTGGCTCCCAACTTTCCGAGTATAACATAAATAAAATGCGAAACTTTGTTAAAGTTATAAAGGTTTCTTCAGATAATGCTAGCTCGAAAGCAAATGTGGGGGGGGGGGTCTGGGGGTCCTCCCCCAGAAATTTTTTTGAAATTTGGCTTCAAATAGAAGTTTTTCTACTCATTTTTGTACTTTTGGTATATATTGGATAACACCTAAAGAGGGTAACTTCTTACACTCCTAACAGGAGAGGAGAGAAACAAGTTCAAGGAGAAAACAGTAAATAAGTAACCATGAGAAATTAATAGGGGGTCTGGGGGGTGCCCCCAAGAAAATTTTTGAAAATTTGCCTCTAAAAATAAAGTTTCAGCTCATTTTAAAAGCATGTAAACCACAGAATTTTCAAGGATGAAATTATAAATAGATGCCCAATTTTGAAAAGGGCCGGGGGTCCTCTCCTGAAAATTTTTGCAAATACGTATTTAAACTATAGTATTACCGGTTTGAGAGGGCTTGAGCCCCATCCAATGTTAGCTGAAGGGGGGCTAAGCCCCTCCCCCAATATTTTGTGATGTTTGGATATTTTCTGGTTTGGAATCCCCTTCAAGAGCGGTTATTTGGGGAGAGGGTAACCCACAAAAGGTCTCAGAATGTGTTAAAAATTTCTTTTACAGGGTTCCCACTCTTTGAAAAGATTATAAATCAAGGACTTTTCAAGGACCTCCACAAAATTTTTCATGGACCTTTTTTAAGAGACCCATATAAAAATCCTAATTCTTCTGAAGCAATCGCGATGTTTCCAGAAACAAGCTTACTCTTTAACTTTTTTTAAATTGATCAAGTGCCTCAATTTCTGACTATGCACACAGAATACAAGTTTTATAATAAGATTTTAAATAATATAAAAAGTAATCAAAGATGAATTTAAATATTTCATGCAAAAACCGGGAACTGCGAAAAGGAATCGTAGATGAATTTGAGATTGAGATTCAAGGACCTTTAAGGACCTGGACCATTTTTCAAGGACTTTCAAGGACCTAAATTTAGCGAAAAAAAATTCAAGGACTTTCAAGGACCGTGGGAACCCTGTTTTAAGGGTCAAATTTTAAAAATTTTCTTGGGGAGAGACCCCAAACTTTGGAATTAAGCTGAAATGCTACTTTTAACAGAGAAATTTCTAAAATTTTTCTGGGAGAGATCCCCCAGACCCCCATCTTATTTCGAGCTCGCAATAATTACACAATACTTTTACATTAAATGCACCTCAAAATATTACACCTTGGCGATATTTAAAGGGACATGTAACGAAATTTAATCTATACATCTGATACAAAATTAGGTAATTAGGCACGTAAACTTAATGGTTGTTTCTTTTAATTTTATGTTTTTTAATGTCTTGTACTGGCCCCCCCCAATATTTTATAAAAGTTGGCGCCTATGGATGTCAAAATATTAAAGGGGGGTTTGGGGGTTCTCCCCCAGAAAAGTTTTTGAATTTTAACATTAAGAAAGTGTTTTTTAAGCTATTTGTTAGGGTTTCTCGGGGGGGGGGCCATGGCCCCCAGGGCCCCCCCCCCTGCCGCCCTCTGAGGAAAGAAAAGCAATAATTCAAATATCCTAACAACTCTTACTTTTGCTCTAGGATTACGACCAGGACATACCTTGTCCCGGAAAAGTTAATTCATCGTAATAATCACTTGGAGGAGAAATAAACCCCAGTAATGGGGCACACTAAACTAATTTTTCTGATGTATTTAAAGGGTAAAATTTAATTAAAAACACCTCTGCACATGCATCTTGGTATTTTCATACAGAAATCTTCATGTTTTAGAAATTATAAACTTCTGATTAACCAAATAATTTGGCTTTGAGCTGTATCAAAGGAGTTTTAGGGGGTTCAAATATTTCCCACCTGAGAAATTTTAGCACCAGTGTATACAGTACTTTTTCCTTGAAAATATTACACGGTGTTCAATATGCAATCAGTAATTAAAAAGGATTTTGAGAAGAAAACCATAATATCTAGGTATTTATAATCCTAGGAAATAAAATCCCCACCTAAAGCAAAATTTTCAAAATTAGATAATTGTAGACCCCTTAAGCACTTCGTTTTGAAGAAAAGAAGCAACACAAACCTCTGATTGACTTTTTTAACAGCCGTAGATATTTGAAGGAAATAAAAGGTCGATGAAGATCATCTAATTGAGAAACTACTGCCTTCTTTGGAGCGGCAGCTATACCTCTATTAAATTGAGTTCCTTTAAACGAGAAATATGAACTATTTTTGGAATGGAAATTAATATAATTGTTACACTTAGTGTAGGAAATAACATATTTGGAATAATGGAAACATTTCGAACTCATTTTAAATGAACTAAACATCTTAGTTTCACGTTTTAATTTTGAAGTGCACCACCAACCACACGGCGAATCCCACAAAAATCAAAATAATAAACAAATGATTACGTCATTTCTGTTCGTATTTTTTGGAATCAGAAAAAATAAATCTGGTAGTTCAAATTACGCTTCAAAATTGAGATAGTAAACTAAATTTAGTAATTTATGTCAGAAATAAATCCAGAGTATTATTAAAATCCACTTTAAAGTTTGATTTTACGCAAAAAAAATTATTTGACCGTGTTTGACGATTTAAATGTTGCGTATGGCATCTTAATGAAGTGTGTGTCATTTAGTGGTGTCATCTGTTCTGTTTTGGTTTGAGCATGGTTTTCTGCTCAAAAAATTGTATAATTACGGATCATATATTGATGACCTTGTTAATTTTAAGACATGGCTGAAAGAAAATTCACTCGCAGTCTCAATAAACCGGGATCGGCTGCCCAAGTTAGAGAAACCGTTTCTCAAGCGGTTCGAGAAAGTACAATCCTTGTAAGCTAATGTTTACTAAAGTTTTTTTTTTAATTTTGACCTTATTTCAAGTTAATCTTCCGCACGAAAGCATTGCATGGATAAATTTATTCATAATATGAAAAGTTATTAGCTGTACGAATGTTATTCAATTCCCTCCAATGTCTGTGCTGTCCAATGCTGTCTGTTGAGTTCCTTTATCAGCAGAACACCAAAAATATGTCAATCCTATTTTTAGATAATAGACCTCTTCATTCAAAATTATCACACTTAGAAATGACAATTTGTGGCTCATTTTTAGATGAACTTTGTTGTAATGTTGTCATTAAAAAACTATCTAAGGACAACCTTGGGTTCAAGTTGCTCCAGGGAATTAAGTTTTAAATGCCCTCAAATCATTTAAAGTAATATCAAATTTTCCTTAAAATGGACATTATGTAATTTGGTTTTTCTATAAGGAACTATTAAAATGTGAATATTAATACTTTATGCTCCACCCTTCTGATGCTTATATTTTTCTGTTTTTGCGTATTTTTTAAACTGTAGTAGGTATAACAGTGATACAATGAATTGGCAGACCTGCCAACTCTCCGGCTTTTGGCTAGAGTTTCTGGCCTTTAACTTTGAATCTCCAACCTCTATTTTTGCTGTGTCTTTTCTCCGGCTTTTACCCTGCATTCAATTAAAACACCCAAAAAAGCAGAGGCCGGAGATTTAAAATAAAGGCAGGAAACTCAGTTTAAAAGCAGGAGAGTTGGCAGTTCTGGATTGGTAACCTATCCTTGCTTACAATAATTTGTAATTTTAAAATTGGCATCTCAGAAAACTATGTCTATATTATTATTTGTAAGTTCAGAGAAAGTATACCATAGTAAGTAGCTGACCAAATTCATATTTTGATTGAAATGTAAGTCTTGCAATAATTTAATAATGTCAATGCATAATTTAAACAGTTGACTTAATGCTATACTATGAGGGTGGTATGTAAAGTTCATAGCCTCACCCATAGAATGCAGTCCGATTTCATTGAATATTTTTTTCTGTTAGAACAACTATTTGTTAAGTTTTTAGATTGTTCTAATCTGAATTCAGCTTCCATTTAGCTGTAGTATAAATTATTTAAGTTGCACTTAATGTTAATATTGGTGAAAATGAGTAATGGGTGTTTCAAAGGCTTTCAGGAAGATCTGTAGTATGTAATATTGTATATCTTATTATTTTACTCTTATTATATGCTATATATTACCATTTAGATAAATTTGAAAAGTGCTCCACTCGCTGTATTATTGTATCGCTGTACTCGCTGTATGTCAATTAAGTGGGGTGTCTTTATGGAATATTTTCACTCAGTAATGAAATTGTTAACATGAAAGTAAAATGGAGAAATGAAACATAAACTAAAAGGGTTACTCCTCGCAGAGTTACTGATGTTTCCATGGAAGCCACAATAGGTCAACAGGGAAGCTGTCATCAATAGTTTACTACTCGCTACAGTATGCCAAGGTTTCCTATCTATTATTGCCACCATTTGTTGGCATGGACTTACACAACAGTCTTTATGTCCGCATTCTTCTGGGACAGGGACAGTATGACTGCTAGAGGGCATATGACTGACACACACACACACATTAATTTCTCTAGTATTCTCTACCCTTCAATAGTTTGTAAATTGGGATTTTTGTTTTTGACATTTAACCTTTTGTATTCTTGGCCAGTTGTTATATTGTAGTAACAGTGATCTTGCATCCCTAAAACAATTGTAGTACTAATTTCATATCTTTTAAATATGCAAGTATACAGTTGCTTTTAAAAATTCATGTAGTACCTATAGTTTAGTTTGAAACACAATAGTATTCAAAAAGACAATTTACTCACCAGCCTCAAATATTTGCTCACCAATGTCAAGTAGCAAGCAAAAATTCCATGCTTCCATAAAACCTATGGATAATGAAACTTTTCAGACCAGTGTTTTCTAAACAAAAATCTAAAATCTAGGTATTTCTTTTCTAGGTGAAACCTCAACTTATTGAGCCTGTTGATTTTGAAATATTTTTTCACAAGAATAAAACATTGCTCCAGAATGATCCCTTACGAGAAATGTTGCTGTTTCCTCAGGATGATGTTTTGGTAATTCAAAAGTCTTCTTACTTTTAGACTAAGATTCAAAAATTACTTATTTCAATAGATGATTTTGATGTAATCATTTCCTGAATTTATACCCCTTTTCTGCCCACCTAACTATTGATTAAAACTTGCTGAACCTTCAGTTTCTGTGTATTGTTGTACATCATAGTAAATCTATTTTCTTTTTAATCCATCTATACAGGAAGAAGTTCTTAAAAGAACTCATCGAACAGTCAATTCCACTATACCACAATTATCTGATAATGAGGTTTCCTCCCTCTTTACCCGCCAGTGTCTTAAGACTTATGTGAAAGACTGGCATGTTATAAACTACAAGTATAAAGCATATGCTGGATCTTATCTACAACTCCCTAGGTGAGTTATCTTCAATTTATCTAGTTAAAAAAAAGATACAAAAGACATTTTCATTCAACCTTTTTATTGTTTGATAATTTTGACACTAAAAAGCTTTTGAGACATAGCTGCTGAATTATGGGTAGAAGAATAATTTAGAATTAGTATGACTAGTCCTAGTGTGACATATCATTCAAAAAATGCTTAGAAACTCTACTCTAGTATATTATCTTAAATACCAACTTATTTACAAGCAGACTGTGAGGACTATTCAGGGTATCTCGGTTTTATGGCTTTTTAATTGAAAATTTCATGGAATTCACTAAATTTGAAGTAGATTCTAAATAAGTTAAATTTAAGAATTGCGATTTAATTAAGGAATCAATATCAAATTCTGCCCAGGCTTAATAGCCTATCAGTCATTGCCCCTTTCTGTTTTTTATTTATCTTCAGGCCTGGAGTGCTTATTACTTTGCATTGAGTCCAGGCCGAGTGACTATTTTAGCCGCCCCCATTTTATTCCCCAAGCAAACTTGGTGGTATTCATTTACTGACTCCAAAGGGATGAGGGGCTGATTTGACCCCTGCTACCCAAGCAGTAGCTACAAGCCATTGAACCTGGGTCAGTAGTGGTCGTAGCCAGACATGCTGATCATTAAACCACTTCAGCCATAAGGAGTTTATTTAATGATAAGAAACTTATAAAGCTGTTTTTTCCCTAAATTATTCAAATCAAGTTTCTTTATTCATTTTTAATTACATTGTTTTTAAGAAGTTTTTAACATTGGATTTTAAATTTATGCTTTTAAGAACATGATTCGAAAGATCTTTTGTCTTCATTAATTCAAAGTGAAATAAAAATACATTTTGTTAATTTAGTATGAGTTTGTACTGAGTTATTTTTAACAAAAAGTTGCAGAGTTAATTTTACTAAATTTTTTAACTCTGCTATTATATAGATTTCCAAGACAAAGTGAACTAGAAGATCAGGTCTATGAAGTAGACACAGAGGTTGATGGAGGGAAAGATTCAGTATGTACTTCTTCTGCAGTCATTAGTATTATATGATGATTTTATGCTTAAATTTTTCATACTTATCTCAATATATTTTGCTTTAACTCTTTCAGTTCTGACTACCCCAGATTTTCTTTAGGATTTAAGGGAAATCTTAAGTGGTCTAGGATTGAAATAAGAACTCAATTTCTAAAGAAAAAAGTACTGGAGCCCTAATATTTTGCATTATGTTAACATTTGTGTTTAAAAAATAATTAAATTTGATGGTTATGTTAAATTTTACCATTGAATATACAAATATATGTGTAACAAATAAGGCTATGGATCAAAAAATATATAAATATATTTTACACCACAAACATTTCAAGGGCAACTCAAATTTAGCTATTTTTATTTCAAATATATAATTAAATTAATTTTTAAACATTAAATGCTGATTTTTGAAATTAGAACCATTTGTTTTATTGGAAAATGGCTTTTTTCTATTTTTAAAAGTACAGGAATTGTCCATAATGGGCTCTGGTGTGTTCCAAAGAAAATTCAAATATTCTTTTAAAACAAAGTACAGGAGGCTATCTCTGGTGCAATTTAAGCCCTGATTGAAAGGTTAGACCAAATATTAACTTCCTTAAAGTCTACTATTGTGTGGTAAAAATATAATTGGTAATTTTTAGCTATCTTACTACATTTTATCAGTAGTTATTTTTTAAAGAAAAATTCTGTTGCAAAACTTCCGACAAGACATTGAAATTATCTTAAATACTAGGTGTGAAAATTTATTTATTAATCCATAGGTGATCAAAGCCACATTCTAAAAAATAGCCAGAACTCATTTCTGTATCGTTTTTCTGTATGACTCTGAAATATACTTAAAATTTATAAAACAGTAGTTCAGTCTCCCTCTGTTTTGACTAAGTTTTTCTTCTCTTCATATTGTGGACTTTTATCATATGTGTGCATTTTTAATTGGATACACATTTCCGTTTTAGGTAAGTTCCGTTGGGAGTGAAAGTGGCACCATTAAAGAAGGCTATCTCCTGAAAGGACCAGAATCGGGCACTGATAGTTTTATTAGTTTAGCCACAAAGGTATATTAGGTCTTTTAGTTATGTATTTGTGTATTTATTTTTACTTATTATTTTTATTCTGTTTTATTTTTTTAAATTGCTTAAACCATAAAATATCATTGTTTTTTTCTCATTTGATGAATTTTTTTAGTCTTTTAAAAGAAGATATGTATGCCTGCGCCAAGAAGTCGATGGTACTCATATTTTAGAGTTTCACAAAGATGATAGAAAGACTGATTCTAAAGGGGCATTATGCATGGATTTTTGTAGTAAAGTAGCTAGAGTAAGTATTCTCACTGTTAAGATTCCTTATTTTTTTTTGTCTACATTTAGGTTTGATTTTTATTTGTTTCCCTAAAAACATGGTTTATTTAAATTTAATGTAAAAAAATTGTGTGTAGTTTATATTTTACTTATAATTTTTGTGTTATCAATCAATGAATTGTTTGACTAATTTCATTTTAGAGCTCAAAACGAAGTAAATTGGGTTTTGAACTTCAAATGGGGGATGGTCATAAATCATGCATTTTAGCTGCAGAAAATGAAAGAGAGCTGGAAGGTTGGCTCTCCAGTTTAAACACAGTTCTTATTAATACTAAAAATAGCTTGGAAAACAACAAAAAGCAAGTTACATCACCTGAAAGTGGAGGTTAGTACCACTGAGGTTTTTTTTTCTGAATAAAAAAAAACATTTGAAATGCCATGTTTTGTTTCCACTTGATATAAAAAGCATTTTTTTTTCAATAATTAAACTAGGTTGTAAATAAAAATTTCTTCTTGCCATTGATAATTAAGTATGGCAAGCAAATTTATTCTATCAAAATGTTTGTCTTTCATATCAAACTATAATGCTAAGTTTTAGTGTCCAGAAAAAAAAATCATTCTAGCAAGTACCTTCAGAACTGAAATTTCATTCCCTGAATTACACATATCTATTTCAAAAGTAAAATTATCATTTATCTAGTGAAACTTGCATTTTGTTAAATTATTTATTAGTTTCATTTATATGACAGTTGTAGTTCTAAGTGTTTACATTTTTTAGGTGACTTCTTGTCTAATAATCAATCTTCCCCATTTGCATATGGTACCTTGAAAGGATTAGAGCACAGTAAAAATCCAGAATTAGCAAAGGTAATTTTTTGTTTTAATTAAGTTTATGTTCAATATTTACAAATTTGGTTCTTTTCATTTTTCTGGGTGCTAGTTATAAGCATGTTTGTTCCTTAAAAAATCTGTTACACTGGCAGGGTTGCTTTTTGTTTCTTTACATATTTTTTGGTAATTGGAAGACTGGTTGTAATCTAATAAAACAAAACTGTACAATTAGCAGGATTTGCACTTGAATAAACTTAAAGTACCACAAGTTTTACTCACTCTGACTTTTTAATTGCTGCTGAGATTCTGATTCACATATTTGTTTATTTTTAGTATGCTCGAGAAACAGATTATTCCATAGCTTTTAATAGAAAGGAAAACAGACAAAACCTTTTTGCTATATATCCAGATATGCAGGTAACTTTGTTAAAATCATAGTGAAATAGAACTTAGCATGTTTGAAATGTGAACTTGTATATAAAATGGCATGTTTGCTTTCCTTTTTAGAGAAATATTCATTCTTCCCATGTTTATGATTTGGAGAAAGAAGTAAAGCCTTTTAAAGAAGAATTTGGAACCAGAATCTTAGTCAAATGTGAAGAATTAAGTTTTAGATTACAGGCCCCTCTTGAAACGGAAAAAAATTCACTATGCCAGGTTAATATTGAAGTCTTTATTGATTATTCTGAGTCTTTATGAATTCAAAGTAATTCTATCTCTAAAACATGATGTTTTTTTTTTACTTATTTAGTACTTACCAATTAAGTTATAGTTAAAACTGCAGTGATAGTCAGCAATACTATCTTCTAGCACATAAGCCAACTATAAAGATATTTCTTTTGTAGATATCTTTTGAAAGACATCTCTTGGTTGTGCTTTGGTTCATTAAACCATTTGAGTTATAAACAACCTTCTATAAATGTAAAACTGATCTTCTAAAATTCTATAATAATGGTCTCGTTCTAGTTTTTGGCTTGTGAAATGTTTCACTGATATTCAGTTTAATTAAAATGGTGGTTTTTTTTCTTTTTCAATAAATTTTATTGTTCTTTCAGATTGAACCTTATATTACAACTTTGTCAATTTATGATGCTAAAAGAAATAGGAAAGTTTGTGAAGACTTCAAATTTGATGTGAATCATCCATACATTCGTAATATGCTTCCAAAAAGCAGAAGAAATAGTACACAACCTGTCCAGAATAATACTAACTGCAATGGAGATTCACAAACTTATTCCAATCCACATTTAAAAGACATTGGAGAGGAGTGGTTTGCATTTCCTAAACAGGTAAATAACAATAATATACCATATATAGTTTTTAAAAATATAATTCTGTGTTGTGACTTCTATCTGATGCTTCTGTATTTCAAACTTCTTTTTACCAGCACTTATTTTTAAAATATTTAGGAATTGAATTAAAAATGTCACGAGTTTAGGTTATAAATCATTTCTTACTTTATCATCAGGGTTGGAAAAAACAACATGTATTTTTGTTTCAAACATTTCCCCACTGGGCCCAATACATTTACAATGAAGAAAAAAAAAATCCAAGAAAAAAATATTAATTGTAAAACATTAATTTAGACATCAATTAATAATCCTAAAAGTGTTTAAAAATAAATGGATAAAAAGTTGAGTCATTTTAACCTGGGAAGATACACGCACCTTTCTGTTACACATTAACACATGCGGGGTTTGTCAGACCCACACACAATTTTCTGTTCTAAACATTCAGTATATACAAAACCTTTATCAAGGAACATTTAAATATGTCATGTAATCATTTAAAATGCATATAACTTATTTTTAAGGTGACAAATTTTGTAAAAAGATAATATTGGACTAATTTTTTTTATGAAAAAAAAAAGTTAACTTTTTAGTGTGCATTTATAATTCCCTTTTTGTAAGAAAAGAGTGAGATTGGTCATTTTTTGGAATCCTTTTGGTCATAACTAGTGCCTATACCCTCAGTTTGAGAAACCCTCCAATAAAAATGATGTCCTAATGCAGAAAATAATGCAGCTACTTTATTTAAACTTCAGGTGGTAATTGGTGAAAATCTTTTAGGCAGCTACACTGGGTTTCAACTCTTTGGGTTGAAAATGAGAGTTTTTGTGAAAGTTTATTTAAGCGCTGGGGTCTCGCACGTCAAATGCTGGTTAAAACTTAAATATTTTAAAATTAAGTATTTAAATTTAAAGAAAAGCAACATATTTTTTTAACTACTTGAAAAACATGAGTCTAGTATGTAAGAAAGAATTATTAAGCAATAGTATTCCGTTAACTGTTATATTTGAAATCGTCAAACTCTTTCTAACCCCAAAATAATTTGATAATTTTTAATGGGATCAATAATGGAATTTTACCTACTAAACAAAAATGAGTATTAAACAATGTTTTAAACATAACAACCCTGTTCATTATTAAGATTTTTACATTAAAAAGTTAACTTTTCAAGGTATATCTTTTCAATATTAATTAGTACTAAAGTTAATGTGCTTGTAAAGTGTACACTTGTATTCAATGTTTTTAGCAGTATGCCTGTCTAATCATTTCATGTGATAATTATTGAAAACATATTTGTTCTCTTTATTGAATAAAATGTGTTAAATCTGTTACTGATACATGTTTTGTAAATACAAGTGTACATTTTGACGTTCTCTAGGCTATTTTCAATGTTCAACATCCAGAGGCTGAGCTGTACTTTGTTTTGAGGATTGAAAAGGTTCTTCAAGGGGGTATTTCACAAGCTGCAGATCCTTACACCAAAGCACAATCAGGATCCAATCACATTCGATTAGGGGCTAAAGTTCAAAAGATAGCTAGAGCTTGCTGTCAAAGACTTGGACATTATAGAATGCCATTTGCTTGGGCAGCTAGGTATTTGTCATGTTGAACCATTTGTTTAACTATACCATGCTGAAAATTTTTTTTATTAAATATTAAACGTTACATGAATATTTTTTTCAGACCTATATTTAAGTCTGTTAGTGGAGAGTTAGACACTACTTCTGAGTTTGGACCCATTTACAGACAAGAAGGCACAAAACTGTCTGATGAAGATTTATTACGTTTTCTCTCAGATTTTAAAAAGTGAGTGGTTAAAATTGAAGTTTTTTTCTATTAATACTTATGACAGAGGTACTCAACCTTTTAAACATTGTGACCGTCTTTTGAAGTTGATGTTCTTGCTGTCTCCCTCTGAATTATGTTAATTTTTTTTAAATCTACAATAGCAAGATTGCACATCATTTTAAGTAAAAAAAACTGATTGTTTTAGTCACAATATTTTTGTTAAAGTATTCAGATTTATTTTTGCTATCCCTATATTTAACAAACCCCTAATTGTGTTCTGCCACCCCCTTGTGAGAACCCCTGATCTATGATATTTACAATCCTTTATTTTTTAATAAAATTAAAAGTTTTTATGATCTATTTGCTCATTTTCAAAGCTTTACGTTTTACTTTATTATTGTAATCTGGGTTCTGCATATTGCTGGCAAAAAGGTATTTCTGTCAGGACAATGACAAAAGCAGAAATTTGCATAATTAAATGCAGTGGTGTAAGGAACTTTTTTGCAATGATGGCAATGAAAAAGTAACTAAATGTTAAATATAATTTTCTTCCTTGAAGTTAAAATTATTATTTAAAACATACAAATCTTGTTATACATTGTAATTAACCCTTTAGTGCGCAGGTTTTTTATTTGTTCCTTTGCATATGTGCAATGCAGCGCACTAAAGTGTTAAATTAAGATAAGGTTATGATGTAGTCATCTTTATAAATTCTAGTTTTCATCTGTGACTGTTAAATTAACTTAGATTAAAGCTGGGAAAAGCAAATTTTTAAAGCTCAGAAATATGTTTTTGCCTTTTTTACAGGAAGTCTTTTTACCTTTGATAAAACTTACCAATTCTGTGTAATCTTAATTTTTCCCCATTAAAAAATTATAATACTATTAAGTGATTCTGCTTAGACTTTGTAATAATCTGTTTTTTAATCTAAAACTGGTTAAAGTAAGGAAAATATGCTATTATGTGTCAAAAATAAGATTTGTCATTTTTCCCAGGACAGGTTGTACTATGGGTTTTTCACCTGTGGCAAAAACTTGCCATCCTTGATTGTGCATGACTTTGGTAATTAGAGGTTTTATGATATCTCAATGATGACACTAATTTTTTTTTAATTTTTTATTTCAGACCTGATAAATTGAAACATCTGACAGTAATTCCAGGACAGTTTAAGTTTACTTTGGAACTTCTCAAGGAACTTCCTCCGAGTACGTACTATTCCTTTACTGTTTAGTAGCATAAATTTAAGTTGTATTCGTAATATTATTTTTAGCAACAATTAATTGAATATTTTTATGAAAAATACAGAGATGCTAGGCTGAGAATAAAATATTGTGTTGTACTGATTGTTTTTAGTATATCTTTTCAAAAATTAATTAAAAAGGAATTGAAAAAACTTGTTTGAGAAAATATTATAGACAATTCATGTTGGTTAAAAATATTTATTATAATTCATGATTGCTAAATTTAACTTGTGACTAAACTCTTTGGTTTAGAAAATCCGTTTTCAACACAAGAAAATGTTAAATGCTTATATCAATTTAATGTGTTTAGTTGGTAAAGTAAAATTCACTGTTTCCTTTTGTTTTGACAGATACTCTAACTTCATCATTAGTGCCTCTGACACCCTTTCCCATTCCTCCAAAAAATGAGCCTACATTAGAAATTAAGCAATTTCCATCAGGTGTAGCCAGCAGCTGCAATCCTTATACTACCTACTTAAATCATTTATATATTTTCCCTAAGTGTCTTAAATATGATAATCAAAAGACCTTTACTAAGGTAATCATGTCGTTTCAAGTTTTTAGAATGTTAATGCTTGTTTTATATTTCCTGCTTAAAAATTGTGACTTGATATTTTTATAATTATAGGCTAGAAATATTGTATGCACTGTTGAATTTAGAGATAATGACGATGAATCAGCCCAACCTCTTAAGGTAAGAAATTGAATGATAAATTCATCTACGAAAAAAATTAAAAAATCATTATTATAGTTATTATTATGTATTTAAGGTTATATATGGTATTCCTGGTGAAACAATTTATTGTTCAGAAGCTAGCACTTCCATAACCCATCACAATATCAGTCCAGATTTTTACAAAGAGGTAATTATTTGAATAACTTTATACTTTTTATATGGTACCTCACTTGTAAAGAGATTAAATAGTGTCATTTATAATGTAAATACAAGAGGTTATTTTTTAAAACTAAAATACTCTTTTTTTTTCTAACAAGTTGAAAATACTAGAAATATTTACCCAAGTTCCATCCATTAAAATTTTAAAATATTTTCTCCTACCACATTACAAAGAGTTTTCTTAAGTTTTAAAATGTTGCAGAATATTAAACAATGGTAGGTTACTTGAAATGAAATGAAATACTTTAATAGTATTTCCCCTTCAGGTTAAAATGCTACTTCCTACTCAACTGCATGACAAACACCACCTTCTTTTCACATTCCATCATATAAGTTGTGAGCAACCAAAAAGTTCTAAAAGAAAAGACATACCTGTTGCCAATGTTGTGGGTTATTCGTGGCTTCCCCTACTCTATAAAGGAAAGTAAGTAGCGTTTTATAGTCTATTATTTAATCATGATTTAAAATTTTTATTACATTTTACTCAATTTTGATGTTTTTATTTTTAGATTATCAATTGATGATCAGAATCTTCCTGTATCTATTAACTTGCCCGCAGGGTATTTGTCATGCCAACCTCTTGGTTTAGGAAAAGGGGTAGGATATTTTCTCATTGTTTTGTAGAATTAATTACTTGAAGAAGTGTGGATTTCCTGTTATATTTTTACTTTTTTATGAATTCTTATTGAGTGAAGATCACTAAGTACTTTTTAGTTGTTTGATCTTGTTAATATATCTTTCATCTTTGATTTTATTCTACTCATAATTTTTTCCCTCTGTTTTTATGGTCATGAAATCTAAAGTATTTGAAATAATGAGGTGCTAAAAAAGGTATTTAAGTAGGAAAGATTGGCATGGATTCATTAAACTAAAAAGATTTTATTTGTGCTTATCTAAATAGATTATGGTTCCTTCCAAAGGCATACAGTTATAATTGCATTGCATATGTTTAATTTTTTTTTACATCTTACACTGCCTTCTTATTTGTGGCAATTAAATGTTTTATTTTTTTTCTTTAATTTATTTAGACAATTCTTTAAGATAATTTTTTCTTATACTTTAAATTAAATCATAAAACATTATAATAAATTAAGTTCCAATTTATTTTATATTTTTAAAAATCTTTGTTCTTATATTTGTTTAATAAAATACAAATCTTTAACGTTACAGTTTAGTGGTCCAGAAATTCGATGGGTTGATGCTGGTAAAGAACTTTTTAAGGTTACACTTATACTTGTATCAACTGTAAATTCTAAAGTAAGCTTTCTCATTTTTTGCATTGAAAATTTTAATTTTTAATGTTATTTTTTACTACAAAATTTGGTGAATTTTAGGACCAGCATCTTCACAACTTTTTCTCTCAGTGCCAGCGGTTGAGGGAATCTAAAATTCCAGAAATTGAAGCAAATTGCATCAACAAGGTAAAGTTTTAAATGCAATTTTTAAAGTATAGTTTTTGTATTCATCTTTTCATTTACAAATACTTGAATGTATTTAGTTATTATATTGCTGTTTATGAAGGGTGCAATGAAGACTATTGAGGTTGGATTGACATGCAACATTTTATGCAATTTGTTTGTGTGTTCCACCATGCATTGGTTCTTATTGCTGTTACGTAAGAGAATCAAATGTGCTTGAATCATATTAGATGTAGCACACATAGAAATGCAAGTCAATCGAGCCTAAGAAACATTAATTTTGAAACACGAAGGAATTTTTTTTTATTATTTTTTTAATTTAAAGCAGTCAAACGTTTACTGTTATTTCAACTACTTATTTATTTCATTTAATTTTATTATTATTTTTATCCATACCACAAAAAATCTGCCTGTATTTTGGGCAATGTATTTTTATGTTGATTGGTTTACTGTTATTAGTGATATTTCTATTCTTTAGCATCCAAAATAGAATTGGCATTTTTTAATGATCAAGATGACTAAAAATTAAAAAAGGCTGGTGTGTTTTAGTTCTATATTTTCATTAAGAAAATTTTAACTAAGCATTTAAAAAAATGAATATCACTATATAGTTTAAAGGACTTGGTATAATAAAGGAAGTGTATAGGCATTTCTTTGAATTGAATGGTGAGATGAAGAATACTGAGAGACAACTTTTGCATATAACAAGATCTTGGTTTTAGCAAGTGGAGAGTAATCAAATGGTAAAACCTGTATGAAATAGAAATTTTAAACTTGTTAAAAGAAATGAGGACTCAGATTTAGCTAGCAAAGGTTGGTGCTTCCATCATGCTTATTAAAAGTGAGTCAACAGTATTAAATTTAATGTTTTATGTATTTGCTGAGAAACAATTCCTTAGGTTAAAGAAGTTATTGTTTTTTACCAAACTAATATTCTCTCTTCATTTGTCTGCATGTAAACTAATATCTAAGTTCTGTATTCTTTGTGTCTTTAACTTCTTCTGTATTTAATTGGTGATGGCATGAGTTTTACTACTAATCAGATATTTTTTCATGAAGATTGTCAATCCTTTATATAATTTTCTATCTATGAGCAGTTTTTAAAATTTTTTAAGGAAAAATACTATTAATGAATATTGAGCTCTTTCTAAATTGAATAGATTCAGAAACATGCTCCTGTGTCAGGCAATCGGTTTGGTATATCCCACAGAATATAAATGATACTTGATTTTGGGCCTAGTTATTTCAAAACTAGGTGTGTATTAAAGTGTCAAACTTTTTTTTCCAAAACTAATGTGAGTGGTTTATGAAATCCTATTTTTTAAAAGTTTAATATCAATATTGTGAAATTTACATTGAAAAGATTAAAAACTCTATAAAAAAGAAATAGTGGAAAGAGTTTTTAACTTTTATTACACATTACACTAAACATTGGCCATTAGTCTCCTCAACAAAATTAAGTGCGATTTATGCCTTTAGAGGAAACCATTTGTGATTTACTATCTTCTAGTTGTGGGGATTTGGGTGGTGGGACTTAAGTTCCTGTCCTGTGATTCCGTCTCTTTGCCAACGACCTCGGCCTCAGAGTATGCCTTTGATACTTCCTGTGTCTTCACCTGTGAGTATAACAGCATGCTGCATGTAACATCTCTGTCTTTCTGCTTTTCTGTCTTTCTCACCTAAGCTGGCTTTTAAAAAATGAACTGATTATTCTGAAATTAGTCAAATTGAACCCTGATTGTCTGGTAGTGACATCAGACTTCCCAGTGTCTTGGCAATATAGATATAAAACTGTTTTTTTTTTTTTAAGTAAATATGTCATTAAATTAATACAGTACAACTTTGTTAGTCTGTACTAACTGGGATCAAAGGCAATCTGTGTGGATAATAAGCAAAATGAATCCTTAAGTAAGCAAACTTGCTACTTATTACAATAAAAAACTACTTTTTTGTAACAAAACTACATAAAATTGTTTGAAACATATTAAAAAGCATAAAAATAACTTTTTAATTAGTTTCATAAGCTATTGTCCACTGTTTTCTGTTTTAAAAATGTGTAGTTTGAATGAAGCATGGTCATGTCTACAGAAGCAGATCTAGGTTTAACTTTTTCGGACATTTTTAAAACATCTTCCACAATAAAACTGCAATACTTTTGAAAACATTGAAGAATAATATACTTTTTTGGCCATAAAGCAACATTTAATCATTTCAAAGCATTATTATCAAAAAATTTCCAGCATTTCAACCAAAATTATGATTATTTAGAAATTTTCATCAGATGGCATTTTATCCAATGAACCTTTACTCTACTGGGAAGGGGCACTTGCCCCCTGGATCCACCACTGCATGTCTTCAAATTTTATCCAGATTTTCGCATAAGCAAAGTTTTACTGTACTGGGGGAAAACCAAACTTTTGTAAACATTTTTTTAAGAAAATTTTGGATATGACCGAAATGTAATTATTATGGGAGATAAAAATATAGCTTTTTTTTTTCTCTCAATTTAATATAATGTTACTTTGGTTCCTAATTTTAAGCTTGAAATAAAGTGGAAAGTGCTAATCTATTTCTATTTTTATTGGCATATCTAAGTACACAAGGCTACAATCTACAAGTTAGGAATGTTTTGTTTTATTGCTTTGTCACAACATTTATTTGATCCTCTGTTAATGATTGAGGCTATTTTAGATGACTAAAAATCTGGGATTGCTCCAATGTTAGTGTTTTAGAAATTACATTATTTAATGCTTACCTTGTGCATTATACATAATTGTATCTCTGCTAATTTTTGTCTGTTTTGTACATGTGCTTTTAAATCTAACTCTAAACCTAAACAATACTAACCTCTATTGATTACTGAAGAGATTTAGAACTTGTTAAATCAAATTTAGAAGATAAAGTTACATATATTTTATGTTGAACTAAACTAGCATTCCAAACTAGACCTAGGGTGGTTTAAGCACACCTAGAATCCATACTCCTTTAATTAGGGTTTTGCTGGCTTTTGACTGATTCCTTATCTTCCTTGTAGCAAGAGGATGGACAAATCACTTCTGGCTCTGAGGTTGGTAGAGAAGTGTCTAAATATGTAAAAGTAAGTATATTGGGGAAACTTTTAATAGAAATTTATTTTTAATGTTACCCAAAAATAATTGTTTGTTTTAACAATTATTTTTCTTATTAATGTTTGCTGTTTCATACAGTTCTTGAGTTTTTCATGCAATTTTTGGCAAAGTTTTCAGTTTGTTTCTAAAAGAGCTGTCATGCAATGAGTAGCCATTCTGCTTTGATGTGTTATTCTGTGTCATTTATTTCTTTTATGTTTCATCATATGCTCTCCTACGTTTCTTAAAAAGAATATTCATTTCCAAATTTTCTTACCTATATCTTTTCATTTGGGAAGTATGTTTTTATCTTAATAAATTTTTTATTCAGCTGCATCAGAATAAGAACCAGAAGGTATCTAGCTTCTTTTAAATGGTTTTATTGCTATGTATTTATTTTTGTTTGGTTTATAGGTCCAACATGGAATGACGAAGACATTAAAGGTTGTTATTACTGGCATGCTTTTTAAGCCATTTTGCTGAAAATTAGCTTAATAAAGCTAAATTTGCTTTGGCATATGTGAAAGAGTATAATAGCAACCCTTTTTCACCAGTACTTGTAGTTTGTCAGCATTTGACTAACAAATTTTTGAACTTTGATGCCTTCCCCAGAAATTAATAGCACGTTGCTGCATGCAAATCAGTATTTCAATCATTACATCCCTCAAATTCTTCCATTAGATTTTATTTTAAAGTCAACACTTGCACTTTTACATCTAGCTGTTATATATGCTGAGCACTTATGAAGTACTTGTGTGTGAGCTACTAATCCTATTGTTATGTTATGTGAAATGCTAAAAAAAAAAATTACATTTATTCACATTTAAATATTTTTCTTTGTAATTTCTTTACTCTTAAGCATCTATAATTAAAATAATAGTAGTATTTTTTTAAAGAATTAAACTTCTCCCCCTCAACTTGCTTTTCATTTTTATATCATATTTTTATAAATTTTTTAATGCAATTTAATATTTTTTGTACTTTAAAACATTGTATTTGAAAGCTTAAACTGGTTTCATTCAACTATTCACCATATTAAAATGAATACTTGATGTTTTTATAATTCCAATTATGACTTGCTAATTAAATCTCTCTTAATGGTTGGTCTCTCATTCTCATATGATCTCAGACACAAGGAACATAGGTAAAGCATGCAAAAATGAAAAACTACTAAAGAGAACTAAAAAATAAAACAACAGTACATTATATTGTGTCAATTTATACTACTACACTACTAAAAACATAAATAATATTAGTTAAAGGCAGTTATGATTACTAACTTGATGTTACAAATGACACTCGCATATCCAAAGGTCCAATTTTGATCTGATATGTGTACCTCAGAGATAAACAGTTCCTTCTTCGTCATCCAATTCTAGAATCGGGTCAGGTTGCATTGACAATTAATTTTGTGTTTCACAAATGTCAAAAGTAACAGAAAATGTTGGTCCCATTTCCCTCAGAAGCATTATATTTCCTGCTTGAGAATCTATGCACTAACATTGTTAATGTTTCTTTTACTCTAGACTCTTCATGCAGTGGACATGAGTACCATAATTTATTTCCTGCCAACAGTATTAAATGAGCTGTTTCACTTGATTGTAATGACATCCAATGAAGATGTTGCCTTAAATACTGTTCGAGTTCTTATTCACATAGTCCATGGAGTTCATGAAGCAGGAAAGAATGATATTTTACATTCTTATGTGCAGGTAAAAACTCTACAATGTATCAGTTGGGTCTCTTTCTGATTGCTAAGTTATGCCTTTGAAATTCAAATTAGTTTTTTTTATAAATGCATATTCTGGGTTATTTCTCTGCAGTTATCTCTTATTGAGTAAATTTTTCTGCTTGTTATAAATTCAAATTCTCAATTTTACTAAAACTGTTTCAGTATGTTTTCAAAACTCAAGAATTGACTGTTAAGAAAAGAGTTGTCCATGAAGAATTGGTGAAGTCTTTAAACATTATGCTTAAACCTGCAAACACTGACTTCCTGATGATAAATAAGTTTCTGTGCCACTCTTGGTTTTTCTTCCAAATCATTATCAAATCAACAGCTCAACATTTGTTATCAACTGAAAGAATAAAGGTATGAAAATGCTTTAATATATCATTTAAATCATTTCTACATTCACAGCCTTAAACCTTTTCTTTTGCATATCAAGTTTATGGTTAGTTTTTGAATATCCCTCATTCTTGGTAGTTTAAGGTCATAAACCAAGTTTTAAACATCCACCCTGATAAAATTATCTGATTTGGTTTTAATTTTTATAATTTACTTGTGACTTAGAAAATAAAGTTTTGTAAATTAAACCATTAATTTCAAATTATTTTAGTTATATATTTTTTTATAAATATTAAAGATAATTATCAAGAAGTTTTATTGGAAATGTTTTACCACATTATTTACACATTTCTCCCTGGTTCCTTTAATTTTTAGATGCATCGCCAAGAAAGATTTCCTGCTGATTATCAACTTTGTGTCCGTAGCCTTGTTGATGGAATTGTTCCTCATATTGTGCAAAAGCACAAAGAGCTTCCAATTGAGACAAAACAAGCCAACATTAGCTTAGCTTTCTTTTTAAAAGTATGTCAATGCCTAAACCTATTGTGTCTTTTTTCGCTGCATTTACTAGTACTTTTGTTGATATTATGAATTCAATCTATCATATTTATTAATATTAGAAATATTAGCTAATGAATGAAATATTTTTATTATAGAAATGTCTCTCACTCATGGATCGTGGATTTGTGTTCAAGTTGATCAAAAGTTACCTAGAAAAGTTTACTCCTAATGATAATAAGGTATTAATTGTTCAGCCACTTAAAATTTGCTTATTTTACCCTTTTAATCCTAGACTGCCTGAAAGGAGCATTAAATCCTATAAAAATTTGGGTGTTTCAAACTAAGAGGGTTAATGAATTTTATTTAGGTTAGCTATATTGTGTGTCATAGCTAATAGCCACAGTTTTAGTTTATAAGGTGTGCTTAAATCTGCAAATTTCCTTTTACACTATTGAGATTTTAAAGTACCTTTAACAAATTTTTTTAGACTAAAACATTTTACACATTTTCTCTTTTCATTTAGATTCTGCATGATTATAAGTTTGAGTTTTTGGAAGTAATATGCTTTCACGAGCATTTCATAGCTTTAAATCTTCCTATCATGAGGAGCATAGGAATTCATGGCAATACCAAAAATATGAAAGGTAATGTACTAAATTACTGAAATTTTTTACTTTTTTTTAAGCTTTAAACAAATCTTAAATCTGAAAGGAACTTTTTGTTGTATTAGTGAAGTTTGTGTTGAAAAAAATCAAAGAACTATTTTACTTAAATTAAGTTATAATTTTTTAAAACATTTTTTATCAAACTAATTAGGAACAGTTTCCAGAAGTATTGTCTTGAAATGGGTTGTAAAAAATATCATTACAAGTGCTATACAAGTATGCAAGTTTACTGAATTTATACTTCATTTTTTAAGAATGTCATAAACTATTATATTTTCAACCACAGAACTTTTAATGTCTAAAAGAACTAAGAAGTATTCTATACTAAGATTTTTGTGTATTTTCTGTATTATTATTTTTCTGGTGTTTTAGAATTGTTTTATTAGCTGGAAAGTTCTATTCAAAAACTTTGAGGTATTTAAAATTCATAATTAATTTTCTTTATTATTAAAGCTTTTGGATATTCCTGAGGGAGTTAAAATCAAGTGACTAATTGAGTTACGTACTTCATGCCTTGCACTATATTTAAAAAGGAATATTGGAAATGGACAAGTGGAATAATCTTATCTAATTGCTTTCTTGGTGTATATTCTGCAGTACTTCTTTACTTAGTAAAATCAAAAGTTTGAATTTTTGTTACAATAATCAGCCTAGTTAAATTACCTATCTGTAAATACATTTTATGTGCTATCCTAAATTGTCTTCATCTCTTAATTGCATATAAAAGAATTCCTATCCTTCATTAGGTCCTTAAAATAGATCAGAAAAGTTTTTACTACTTCTGAGTCATAAAACAAAGTATTATGTATCATTTTTTGGTTTAGTGCCGATTCATCCGTTCTCAACTGATCCGTTAATGAAATATTCTCCCAACTCACCCGGTGAGGGTTATATGAATTCTTATCTTGTGTCAACTCATCCGGTGGGTTCCCAAGTTACCCCAATTGGCTTAAAAGCGCGTTCGACGGCGATTTAATCTCCCTTTAAGCCCCCCAAAAATGTGGATTTTTAGAAATTATAAACAAGGATCCGCACATGGACGTATGTAAGGGGGGGTTTAAGGGGTCCAGACCCCCCCCCTTAGCCCAAACCTTAACACACATTTTAAAACTAAAAACAAAAAAATTATTGTTGTTTCTATAATTGTAATACATATCAATTGTAGTAGCCAATTGTACAAATCAAAAAATATGCACATTTATCTTACAAAAAAATCATAAATTTGTAAAGTCAGAGACAAGGATTTTATTTTTAACAGTAAAATAAGTTTATTAAACTTAAAATTAAGAACCTAAAGGTTAAAATCTTAAAAATAAAAGTATTTGATGAACAGTTTTTTCAGCGAAATTGGGTGGTATACCCGACTAAGAGCCAACAAATTTATTTTAACGCCAAACTTAGTTTGTACCGCCAAACAATAACTCACCGGATCAGTTGGGAGTAACAAACCATCATAAATCATCACACCGGATGAGTTGGCACAATTTTTGACAACCGGATCAGTTGACACCGGACGAGTTGGCACATCACCCATTTTTTGAAGGTTTGGCAATTTGAAATTTAATAAAAAAAAATAAACGTTTTGCTTCTTTGTATGTTATACTTACTGTGAATAACAAAAGGCATGGGTGTTATAACTATCTTCTTAAAAACTTAGGTATAGATGTTTGAGTAGCAATTCTCTGTAGGACTTTTCTTCTATTTATTTATACTTTTTCTTCTGGTTAGGGTATAATTTAGAATGTTTCAATTTGAATGTTACCTTTAAATTTCCAACAATCTAATTAACCTTTTGTGTCTGCTTCAGAAACCTGTGATGAGTCTACTGGTAAGTGATTACCAGCTGTTTCAGCTTGTTGCTTTTGCATGAGAGATCCATTTGATTAGATTTGCTTTGGTCTGCTGGCTGTTGATTAGTTAGTTTTGGGCTGCGTAAAGTTTCATTGCTGTAATAGATTTTAGTTTGCATTTCACCCTATCATTCTTTATAAATTGTTCATCTTCAGTCATTTTGTAGATGCTGAAATATGTAGTTGTTAGGATCCCATTATTTTCTCACCTTTTAACTGGTCCTGTAAGTGTTACACTGATAACTTAGGAGTATTCTACAGTATTGTTGTTTGTATGAAGCAGTTCCAGGAAAATTTAATGTTTATAAAATAAATCTCAGAAAACTATATAAATTGATGTTTGAACATTGCTTATTGATAATATTTTTATTGTTTTATCCAGATTAAGTGGCATTTAAAGGGCTAAGTTATTTTATTTTCTACCAAATTTTTTATGCAATTTTATTAGGTAAACATCAAATCTTGATTTGATTAGTCAAAAAGTGCCAATTTTGGGAGACATAATCTACTAAAAATATGTTAATGTATTAACAAGAACATGATTAATTATCTACAAACTTAATGTCAAACAATGCTGTGTGCTTGATGATGCTTGATGATCTCAAGATTTACAGATAAATTGCCAAGGGTTTCCATCATATATGTAATGGAAAACTGCATTCTTAGAGTTAATAATTACAGTGTTTACTAAGGTAATAAGATTCATGAGGCTCTTGAGCCACAGTTTCACAGATATTGCAAATTTGATATAATTAAATTAGACATTCTTTGTGTATGCAGTTTTATAACTTAAAAATAAAGGAATCAATGGATTCAAGAAACATAAATGATTTGTGTTAGGAATGAAAGGAAAACTGAAACTTGGTACATATATTGACATTTTCTAGGCAACTAAAAAAGCAAAGGTACGGAAGTAATCTCAATCAAACTAAGAACTTCAATTGGTTAATAGACAGTGTATTTCAAAAATAAGTTTGAGATTTGAAATGAGTTTGAAGCTTTTTTAAGGTTAAAACTGGTAATGTGCTTGGGACTAAGATATTCAATTACAAGCATATTTGTAGATTGACTTTGAAGTAACAAGACAATGTTACAGTATAATCAACATGAAAAAAAGTTCTTCTAGGAACAAAAGAGGTGTGTGAAGCAATTACTTGGTATATAATTATAATGAACTGAACAAATTTGTAGGTGATTTTAAAAATTTTACTAGACACTTTTACTGAACAACTGTGGTTAAAAAAAAAAAAAATCTAGTTTAGGTTCTCTGATTTTTACTGTTAGAATTTTTGAATCCTTTATTTTTGTTTTGTTTTACTTCAAATTGGATAAGTATTTTTTTACCTATGGGGGGTTGTTTTATTAATTAATTACTTAACTTTTTTATGAAAATCTAACTTATCAATCATAATATTATAACTTGTGTTTGTGTGAAGCGTTTATTTAACTAAAGTTTTTTTTATCATTTGTCAACATAGCATGCATTGCTTGTTTCATTTTAACAATTTAATGATTGAAATTACATGGCACTTTTTTTCATCATTTTAATCTTGATACTTGTCTAGGTTGCTTTTGAAAATTTTGACTGGGAAAATGTTAACTGTGAAAGCTTTATAAAATTTACATAAACTTGACAACTGTGGTGTTACTAAAAACTAAAAACATTATTATCATGTCTAGTTCTACTCATATTTTTACTTCAACATAGTATGTTCTCATTAGTTCATAACTAGTGTCACTATATTTTACAAAAGTTCCATACTTAATTCAATTTTATGCTGAGAATGATTAAAAATGATAGTTCAAAGTTCCGTCTTGCAATTTTTGAAGAGTTAACATCCATGGGCATTTGAGATTTAGGTACTTGAGGATGTATTCTCATAACAGCTTGCTGTAGTGCTTTATATGCAGAATTCGTAACATACCCTCTGCTTATTCTGTCTTATCTGGTATTTTGTCTTCTACTTGAAAACGTTTTTAATGAATATTTTCTTAAAAATTGCATTTTAATTTACAGACTTTGAACACGAATATCGTTTATCTGAAGAATTCTGTCGACATCACTTTCTCTTGGGAACTTTATTGCAAGAAATAAGAGCATCCTTATGTGAAGTGCATGAAATAAGACAAACTGCAGTTTCAGTTTTTAAGAATCTTCTTGCCAAACATGCCTTCGATGACCGTTATCAATCAAAAGTTAGTAGTTGTATTCAAAAATTGTATTTATTGTTCCTTAACTTTATGTAATCGAATAGTTTTCATATATGTTCTTTGGCTCATTTTCTTTAAAATATTTGTAAATGTTAAAATGTATTTATTTTTAGAACTCTTTCACTTATGTATACATTTTTAACTAAATTTTTAATATCCTTAAATTCATTTTTTCTTTTAGGCTCATCAAGCTCGTATAGCTTCCTTATACTTGCCATTTATTTCAATTTTAATTGAAAACTATAGTTCCCTCCGTTTGAAAACACCTCCTTCCACTCCACCTCCTTTGTCAAAAGTTGAAAAGATCAGCACCTCTAAAATAGCTGAGAACTTTTCCAATCCCGTCACACCTGTGCTGTCTCGAAGAAGTACAGTAGAACCTACAGGGTCTTTACCAGCATCTGCTCGAAACAGAGACTCTAATTTCTTCTCTTTGATTGCTGGACAAGGTTAGCTTTTTACAGTTTCTTTAATTGTTGTTTTGGCATGTACTACATTCCATCTGATTTTTATTTAAAACTTTGTTTATTTTTACTTAACATTTATATTTCAGCTCAACCTACCGTTACATTTGCAAATGGTTCTTGCAACTCTATTGATAGCAATGCTTCTAACCCATCAACATTATCTGAAAAAAGTAAAGATGGTGACTTTAATATTAAAGAGAGAGATGGAACTGAGAGCTTGGATGACTATAAATGTCATGCAAGGTAAGCCTACTGAAAATATCTTGCAGTTTGACTTAAATTATACAAGTTTGTACAAGTAAAAAATTTATGGCTGCATTATTTTAGGTCTCATTCTCTGCCTTTTTCAAGTTCTTCGAGTGTTTTGCAGTTTGATAAAATGGACTCTCCAGAAACGAAAGATTTACTTGTCTGCTTTTTGTATATTATAAAGCATGTAAATGAAGGTAAGTAACCTTTGTGTTAACAAGGATCTGCCAAAGCACTTGAGGCAGGTTTGAATCCATGAGTTTATTTTTTACCCTTAAGCAAATATACAATAATATGCAAAATATTGTTTATTAAACACATAATAAATTGGTTTTCTGGTTATTTTAGAACTACTTATTGGATGGTGGCAGCATTGCAGTGAATATGATATTCTTGACTTCTTCCACTTACTTGAGTGAGTTTATAACTATAAAAGTACATTATTAGCTAGGCTAATTTATGAGAAAATAAATACTCTTAGTTTTACTCTGCGAATTTTTAATGTTTGTGACAAAATATTTTGCTTGCAGGTTATGTCTACATCAGTTCAAGTACATGGGGAAGAAAAACATAAAGTAAGCTTTGATTGAGTGAATAGTTATAACTTTTTGTAATTTTAACTCATTTATTTTCTTAGTGTGTATTTTAACTAATTTACCTGTGAATCTCCACCAAACAGATGTCAACACCCTGCAATGTTTCAACCAAAGTCTATGACTCTTCCTGCAAGAACGCCTCCTCCTTCATTTGCTCAGAGGTGTAATAGTACCTACAGCGAGGCTGGAACTCATACTGCATGTAAGCATGTTCACAAAAAATATAGACTTAAAAGTTTTATGTCTTCAAGTGGTGTGATTTCTGTTCTCACTTCTTTGACTTAGAAACTATTTTATGTTATCCTATTTTTAAGTCTTCTTATTAATGATTTTTATAAATTTCCACTTCACCATAATTAAATTTAATGAAAATTAAGGCAACTAAACCGAAAACGTTCCTTTGTGGGCTTTCATCCTAAATTACCACCATTGATATTTAATCTCCTTGCTTTCAGGAAATCAACTTTTTCCCTTTCATAATTTGAAAAATATCAAGGATGCTAAATTATTGAGACCTCACCTCCAAACAAAAATCCTAGATTATCTAATCTAATTTTTAACAAAATACATCACAATATCTAATTAGATTGTTTTTAGTCATCTAATCAGAAAAGATTATTTTAGTATAAAGTTTTCAGAATCTTCGAGACAGTGATAAAATTTAATTTTACTAAAATAATGGCTGAACTAAAAGCTTGCAGCAAGTTTTTTATGTTTGTCATAAGAATTTAATGGGCTATTTTGGATTGAGGACTATTAAATCCAGTATTGAAATGTGTCTTTGGCTTCATAAGATGCTTCATAATTGTTCCTAGATGCATATGCTTTCCTATTGCAATGTGTAATAGATGACAGTTGTCATAGATGTCCATAGAAAAAAATACTAGGCAACTTTAATCCAATTTTTTCACAATAAGTGGACAAAATATTTTAGCCTCTTAGTTGTAAATAATTTTTTTATTCAATAGTGCTTTCTTTTTCTGGCAGCTGCATTATCATCATCAGATGCTGACACATTTTATCGAGCTTTGTTGGAAGCAAATATGGCTACTGAAGTTGGACTAATTGCACTTGATGTCTTGGGACTCTATTCACTTCACTTAAAAGAACAACTCCTATACAAAGATGGAGATAATGCCCTCATGAATAAGATTTTTGATATTTATTTGTCATTTTTACAAGTGGGACAGTCAGAAAAGATGTTCAAGCATTTGTTTGCTGCATTACGAGCATTCATTAATAAGGTAATGCCTTTGTCATTCTTTTTTTTTAATATTTCCATTTTTAATCCTATGTAAACGAAAATTTTATTTATCTTTATTTAACTATCTATTAATTTACCTCTTTTTAAAGTTTAAATTTTTCATTAAGATAAACTGGAATTTATTCTTTAGTTTACTGTTGTGCTGTTTCAAGGGAATGCTGTTCTCTGTGGAAAATTATGTTTCGAAGTAAGCAATATTTTTATTAAATATATTAATTTTTCTCTTTTCTATAACAACTGAGAATACTTTTTAAGTGAAGTATTTTGTAAAAACCCTTAATAAATTATTATATTTAACTATATTGTTTCTCTTATTAGCTACTTAGATGTTGCAATTCCAAGTTACAAACTGTGAGAAATGAAGCATGTGCTTTATTATACCTTCTCATGAGAAGCAATTTTGAATTTACGGGTCGCAAGGAGCTAACTCGAGTTCATTTACAGGTATTTATTTTCATTTGAACAGGCTAGTAGTAAATAAAACTAGAAGTTGAATTTCTCATTTATGAAATACTATTTACATTGCAATGTTTAGGCTATAAATTCCTTGCAATAATGCAAATACTTTATTTTGCAAAAAAGTTACTTGCACAAAGTGCATTGAAGTTGTTCCCTTCCAATATTTTCATGCCAGAAATATGTATCGCCATATAGCTTGTTTTTAGCCCAAAATTTGGATGTTCATATTTTAAGTTCTTATTAAATTATTTTAATATGCATTTCTTATGTTCTATATATACCTTTATTTTGTAAAGTGTCAAATTTCATTTGGTGAGGATGTTTTTCGTCAGTCTTTAAAGAAAAACCTTGAAGTCCCTTGATTGTAATATATGTAACTCTACTTTAAGGTTGATGGATCTTGAAATTACCCCTGACTAAATCTTTCCAAAACATCAATCTTTATGTGCATAATTACATTCTTTTAATTGCAAAATATTTTGGCTTACCCTTGAATTCATTTCAGTTGATTGTGTCAGTGTCCAGGCTTTTAGGTGATGTTGTTGGACTAAATAATGCCAGGCTTCAAGAAAGTCTCTCAGTAATCAACAACTATGCTAATAGTGACAAAGCAATGCAAAATACAGGTAAATCGTTCAGTTTCAGTTTCAAGATGTAGGTTAATTTCAAAAGCAAGAATAATAATATCAATGTATGTCTTCTGTAGTGTTTCCATCTGAAGTAAAAGATCTGACGAAACGAATCAGGACTGTTTTAATGGCCACAATGCAAATGAAAGAACATGAAAATGATCCTGAAATGTTAGTAGACTTGCAACATCAACTTGCTAACAGTTATGCCTCTACTCCAGCTCTGCGTAAAACATGGCTTGAAAGCATGTCACGGAATCATTTAAAAAATGGAGATCAATCTGAAGTAGGAATTTACATTGAGTTAGTTTCTTCTAATTAAAATGTTAGTAATTATTAATAAAGTAACTAAAACTAGTAATTATTAATGAAGTAACTAAATTAGAAAATGATATTAACTTAATATTGCTGAAAGAAGTATCCTATCAATAAAGTTGTTGATCTAACTTTATTTTTGTAATCCTTTTAAAAATAATGAATTTGTTGTCCTACCGAAGATATATGTAATGTGAATTTCCGGTTTGCTAATTTTGCTGACTAGGGGAAGGAAGAATATGAGTGATACTAATGGGGGTAAGACATTAAAAACTCTTCATTTTTGAAAATCTCTTAAAAGTTGGAAAAATTTTAATTTATAAATTAATTGAATTAAAAATGAATTCTAGCTCTCCTAAATTTTTAAAACTAGATTATTACTGTTAAATATATAGTATATACTGTATAAAAACATCTGATGGGGTGTTAGTTTGATTATAAAATGAAGATTAAATAAGTAGGAGAATTATAGAAAGCACTTGTGATTTGCTTATTTTGCTATCTTAGGGGAGGGAATTAAAAATTACCTAAAACATACTTATCTGATTTATTTAAACAGCCCCAATGACGTAAAGTAAGAAACTAGTGTTTAAATATTGAAACCAGTAGGCGTTAACTTTTATTTTTAGGTGCCATTATATTGCCATTTCCCTCTGATTTCATTAAAAACTACTAAATGGTATAAATTGAATATTGATGAATTAGTCATATATTAAGCAAATTGAATTTTTTGTTCTCTATTTTAGGCTGCACATTGTTATATTCACATTGCAGCTATGGAAGCAGAATACTTAAAACAAAAATGTAAGTTCTAATGTTTATTATAAAGATTTAAATATGTATGTTAGAATGACTTTCTGTTGTATTTTATTATTTAAAATAAATGTATTTCTAAGTGTTGGGTCTAATTTTTATTGATAGCAAAGCAGTGTCTTATGAATTTGTAATTTTTTTTAGGTATGTTTTCAGACGGTTGTAGTGCTTTTAAAGCTATTTCTTCAAATGTTGAACAAGATGAATCAAATTTAAAAGAGGATTCAGGAATGCATGATATCCAGTATTCTCAGGTAAAAGCTTGTGTCTCCAGTGATAATTGTAATTTCTTTGTAACCTTTTTTACTAAGTGTTGGCAGACAGCAGGTTTCGCAAGGAGCCTGTTACACGTATCAATTAAATTTTACAATGGCATTTTTTTTATCAAGGATATTAGTACTTTTTAAGCATCTGACTACATGAACATCTCATGCAACAATCTAGGCATCATTTTAATATTTTTTAATAGACCCGGCAAGGTATTTTTAAAAATTCTATCTACTTTTCTTTAAAAACAATATATAGGGTAAAATGATTAACTAGATATTCAGTCTTGCAATTTTTGAAGAGTGGTACCCTTAAGGATATTACTGTATAGTTTTGGATGATATCAATTCCATGCATAATAGTATTGATATTATGCATAGCACTATTTATTTAATAAGCTTAAAATTTTGCTTAAACAACATCTCTTTGATGCAAAAATATATCTTTTTAAAAGCCAGTCTTGTGTTGTGTCTGCTAAGGAGTTAATTACTTAAAGTTCCAAGAATTTTAAAAGTTTAGTTCCATTAAGAAAATAACATTTACATAGCATGATTTTTGTACACTAAGGACTTTTTTTTAAATGTAGGAAACCTTACTAAAAAACTTGGAAATTTGTGTGAAAATGTTGGAACAAGCTGAACGTTATGAAGTTATGAGTGAAGTATACAAGTTGATCATTCCTATTTATGAAGAGCAGAGAAGTTATGATGTAAGTTAAATTGAAAAAATTAGCACTCAAAATATTTGAAAGAATTTTTACATTTTCATTTTTACTAGAGTTTATTTTCTTTTTTTAGTCTTTACTTCTGTGTTACAAAACACTCCACAATGCTTTTGCTAAAATCGTAGATGTGAATAAAACTGGTCGACGACTTTTAGGAAAATACTATCGAGTTGCATTTTTTGGTTCTGTAAGTATATAAAATCAGATATAAATATCTTCGTTTAAGTAACATATTAGTTACTTGAGTACCTAAATGTTACTGAAATATTATCTTCAGTTATTAGCAGTTTTTAAACTTGAAATTGTTATTTTTAGTCTTACTTTGTGGATGATTCTGGAAAAGAATACATTTATAAGGAACCTAAAGTTACATCCCTCGTAGAAATATCAGAACGATTATACCATCTTTTTTGTGAGAAATTTGGTAAAGATGCTGTTAGAATGATTATGGACTCAAACAAGGTTAGTTTATTTAATTTTTTTAATAACTGATGGCATGTTTAGACATTTCTCAGTTCTGATCAGAGTAAATTCATTTTTACCACATTTAAGTTGCTTTCTTGTTTGTTCTTTCCTTGAACCCCAAGGGGGGCTTAATAGTTTTCACATTTGAGGGCTAGGTGCACTCAAAAATGGTTGAAATTCTATGAAATTTCTCATGAATGATCCTTGCTATAGTATCTTGTAAAACAGTTCTCATATTTTTGATATTTGAGTTTTAAAAGGTGAAATTCCCCTTTCATCGATACCTAACTTCTTGTAATTCATCCGTTGCATTTGCTAGATTGTGGCCATGAAGGGAGAAAGAGAATCCAAAGTGCTAAAAAAGTATAATACAAACATTTGCTCAGAGAGGCCCTTTTTTCATTTTACAAGGAGCTCAGAAAAATTATTTAATGTTTTTTGTCAGTTTTATTTATTGCTGAAAATTAAAATGCATACACTCTATGTAGATAGTGTATATTCCGGTTTTGGGGTTGCTGGATTAGGTGGTTACTGTATCTAAACTAAAGTTTTATTTTTTAGGTTAACCCTAAAGACTTAGAATCAAAGTATGCTTACATACAAGTAACTCATGTTATTCCATACTTTGATGAAGATGAATTAAGATCAAGACCCACTGAGTTTGAACGTAACAATAACTTGCGCCGGTTCATGTTCGAAACACCATTTACAATTGATAGCAACAAAGTTCGTGGTTTACCAGAAGAGCAATGTAAAAGACGAACTATTTTAACTAGTAAGAATTTTATTTTTCTAAAGCATTTTAGTTTGTTAAATTTATTAATTTACCCTAAAGGCTCTCATTTTGTATGTTGTTTAGGTATATAATCAGCCAATTGATTATCCAACTGATAAAATAATGTCTCTAAAAGAAGTGCTTGTGTAAGCAAGTTAAACTGTATATTACATTGTTGATAAAAAATAAATGAATGCTTGAGAATTTAACTGAATTAAATTTTATTACATTTCTTTTACAAAGTTTAAAAAGATGTTAACTTAAGCATTTGACTAGAGCTTGTCAACATTACTAGCAGCATTAAAGTACAATCTTCTTTGAAAACTTAAAAGATTTTGCATAGAACTAAATGTTATTTTTTTTTTCAGCACTATACTCTTTCCCTTATGTGAAAAAAAGAATCCCTGTGTTTTCAAAAAGTGTGCAAGTGCTGAGCCCAATAGAAGTTGCTATTGATGAAATGCAAGCTCGTGTAAATGAGTTGGAAGAAGTCGTTAGGCTGCAACCTACTGATTTAAAAAAGTTGCAATTAAAATTACAAGGCAGCATTAGTGTCCAGGTTTTTATTTAAAATATTCATTTAACTTTATCTTTTCTTATTTTCTTTCATATCAATTGTTTCCTAATGTGTATGCTGAATTCATTTCCAGTAGGCTTGTAAATTTTTACAAAAGTATCTAAAATAAAAGTAAATCAAATTAATCATCAGAATTTTAAAGAGGTATAAACTCAGTACCTTGAAAGTTGAAATATCAATATTTAAACGCAATTGCTGCTCATAGAAGTTTTACTGCATTATATTTTTGGGCCATAGAAGTCTGAAACTTGTTCTAGCATTATTCAGATATGCTAAATATTTAAGGAAAAATGGAACTAAAATGACAAGAATCCAACTATTAAATTAAACTTAAATGAAAGGTTATATTTTGTAAAGTATTTAAATGATTAATCTTTCTCAAGATCTTAAGTATCTATCTTTTCAAGGTAAATGCTGGACCTCTTGCATATGCCAATGCATTTCTTGAAGGAAAGAAACCCGAGAAGTATCCAACTGATAAAATAATGTCTCTAAAAGAAGTTTACAGGTAAAGAAGTGCTTAAAAATAATCTAAATTTGTTAACTTATTATTTGTTGAAAAGTTAGATTAATTTTGGTTGTTTGGTGCAGGAGATTTATCAAAATCTGTCGAGAAGCACTTGAGCTGAATGGGCGGATAATAACATCTGATCAATATGAGTATCACATGTCGTTAAAGAAGAACTTCCAAGAATTTGTTGATTCTTTGTCTGGAATGCTCCATGAAAAAGTAAGCATATGCAACTAACTGCTACATAAGTAATGATTTAAGTGTACTTTTTCTCTAGACATCAGTTTTAGCACTTAAAAAAGAACCTATTCATATGATTTTGGATCAAATCTTTGATTTTCAATAACTTTGCCTTTTGAGATAGGTAGTTTATTTACAAAGCCATTTTGACTTATGTTTTATCAATAATTTTTTTAATCTGAATATTTGAAATTTTTTTCCTATATTTAAGTCTCCTTTGAAGTTAAATTTAATACTATGCTGGTTTATATACTGTTTTACTTTATTAATTTTTAGATTTTATTTTCTTAAAGGTTTTTTAAATGCTGATTTTATAATTACCCTCTAAAAATAAAAATTTACCGTAGCCAAAATATTTCTGCCAACTTAGGTCCTACTTAAAAAAGAGGGTAATGGTTTTTTGAATAGCTTCTAGCAGTTAACTAATACCTTTATTATAGCTTGATGTCTTTTGTAAATCTTAAAATAAATGTGGTTTTCTATCTCAATAAGCAAATAACAAATCCCCTCCTCCTTAGTAGGTTATGTAATATTTGATTGTCCCCTTTTTCACTGATACCAGTTCAAGTGAAGTAACTTATTTGGAGTTTAAGAAAACATAATACTTTATCTTCTAGTTATACTTCCAAGAAAAAGATGTTTTATCTTTGAAGAGAACATCTCTAGATGTGTTCAATTACATTAGTGGATCACCTAGTTCCAGTAATGCGTGATATAAAAAAGGAAAGTTATTTTACAGTTTATAAACTTATCAGAGCCAAAAAAAAGTGCCTTTTGATTAAAAGGCATTGTTTGACAATTTTGTAGATATGAAATTTTTAATTTGTTTTATTGAGGTTTAAATCTCATTGCAATCATCAAAGGTGTGCAATTTGTAACATAGTGTAATAATTTACTTTTATATACTAATATATTTTATCTACGGGTATTATCTGTCCTGCTGATCATGTAGAAATGTACAGTATATATTAAGGTGCTATTTTTCTTTTTCTGTTGCAATTTTTTAAGACATTTTACAAGCATAATTTCTTCTAACTTTTTAAACAGCATTTTATACTTTGTAAATTGAGATCTAGCTTGACTAAAACATCCTTAACAATTATTTTCTGCTTTTAACTGCTTCATCTGTGCTTTATGTGATATTTATTTTTAATATTAGCTGTAAATATGTTTTATATAGCTTACTTTATTTATGCATTTTATTATCACTAATTGTGTAGAACATTTCAAACATGGAAGGAATTATGTGAAAATTGTAAATAAAGTATTGTTGTGATGTTAATTGTAATATATAGTAAATTGTAGATTTCAGTTGTATTTATATGTTCATAAAATGGTAAATACAAAAATGTTTATTAACCTGCTTTAGACTATTAAAAATGTCAGTCATGCTACTTTCTCTCTAAAGATGTGCATACTTTACTAAGGACAAATAAATAGCTGTGAATAAACTATTTTTGAGCTTGAGAGGAATACATTCAGCTGTTCACTCCCAGCTCATGAATAACGATCAACTCTTGTACAACACGCGAAAGAATTATTTTATAATTGTTGTTAGATAGGTCGACTTTGTACCCCAAAACACCTGCAGAAATCCAGAATGCACAAAAATGGAGCAATGTGTTACATTGGGGATTTTCAGATGTTATTAACCAGTTGCTATCAGTAGTAGTGGAATGCATAGTGATATATGTGAGCAAATATGTTTTTATTTAAGTATTACATACACAAAAATAAAAAATTATTTCTATTTATCAAATTTTGAGTTTATGATAGTTCTAGAGTCCAGGTCCTGTCCACCTCATATTATTTAGACTCTACTGCTGGGATCAGCAAGTTATTTTAAGTGGGGTTCAAATACTTGTGCAATATTTTATCAAGATCCAGCCAGAAGAAAAAGGTCTCTAACCAAATTAGTAATGTTACTTTTAAAGTGACTGTTTATTAGACCTATGTAACCCATTTTTAGATATAAACTCAATTACTGATATGGAAGTATTATTTTAAGGAATACCGGCACTAAAACTTTAAATTACTACAATAAAAATTTCAGGTGGTCTTAACAGAAAAATGAAATTAATTAATCTTGGGCAAATACATACTTTGTTTTTGCATTTTCAAAGTAACCCATGACCATTTGCAGTTATAATTCTGGGTCCTCATAACTTACCTATTTATACTTAGATTATCTGGAATTTTGTAGGTAGTGATTTTTGGGTAACATATTGTGAAAAACTCAATGTATTAGTATGCTTTAGTAACAATCAAAACACTTATAAATAAAAGTCAAAGTTTTAAGATAAAATCGAATTTATTTACAGAACATATACAATAAAGAATTCATTGTACTTCTGCAAACAATCTGAAATGTTTTCAGTGAGAAGAATAGTATGTCTGAAGAAAAAATAAAATAGCAAGACCATATAAAATTCAACTTAACAGCATAAAATCATTAATAACATCCAAATGGCGAGTCAATAAGGAGGCACTAGTAATTAGGAAAAATGTAATGCAATTCAAACACATAGAAAGTTCAATAAAAATACAATGTGATTCTCATTCATACGTTTTTTTCATCAGCCTTATTTTTATTAAAAACAAGCTTACAATATCCAGTATTTTTAAGCTTTAAACTGTACACAAATATTTTAATCTGAAAAACTAAATTTCTCCCAGTTAGCTAGAGCCATAGAGTTTGTTAATAATCTTCAGTTCCTTAATATAAAAAAATCATTGCCGCAACAGCCCTTAGAGGCCAAGGCTTACAATGCCCATGTTTATTTTCTTGACCAATGATCCTAGGGTGTAAGGGAATGGTCAAAGGAGGGACATATCCTCCCCCTGATCTCCAAAATCACCCCCCCCAGATAGTCGATATCCTTGAATTTTTTACTATACCACTGCTTAAAACAAAGGCTTATGTCCCAGCTAGGTAATCAATGTAACATGAAACCCCCTAGTGTTTAGTTCCCAAGCATGCTTGATAATCAACCCACTGACCTGTGACATAGGATTACCTAATAAATAACTAGCCCCAGAAATCTGTTTTTTTAAACAGCATGTATTCCAGTTTTTTTTGTGAAAATATTGAGCTCAAGAAAGTGCAAAATTAGGACCAGTTAAAATATAAGTGCAGGGCTGCAGTATTTACATCTTTTATGAAAGAAATTTTTCACCGTCGTAGCTATGATAGTCATGTTTACATATGGCTGTAGTTAAAACCTTTCCGACCGTTCTGTTTCATTGGGCACTTCGTAACTTTTGTGGGGTAAATACCTTTGGAACAAGATTTTTTTTTTTAAATGTCAACATTTTGGAATTACAGATAAAAGCTGTATTGTTTGTTTTCAATTATAAGTTATCTAGGATAAGTTGGAGTCTGTAGCACCACTAACCAAACAGATTTTATAATTTTGATCAGTTGAAATTAAGTTTAATTTTTTAATGAAATAGTCTTTCAATTCTGAAAGAAAATTAACATGTATTTTATGCCCTTGACTACAATATATTTACACAATGACATAACTAGTTCTTAGGTTTGGTCTTAATGGAGTAAATCAATTAGCTTCTTATGTTGGTGTTAAGCATGCAGTTAAAACATCTTAACTTCATTTTACTTAAAAATTAAAGCCATTCTAGTCATAAATGAGGGTTCCCACTCTTTCAGTAAAACCAAATACAGGGTCTTTAAAATTATTTTTTAAAAAGTCTTAAAAATTTATTTTATTTCTTGATCTAATTATAGAATGAGTGCTTAAAGTAGGAGTGAAATTCTGTCCAAGAAGTTAAAATGATAATCAATGTTAAATAAAAAAATATTCTGAATACATACTTTTGTGAGGTCTACTAAATGCAAAACTCCCAGCCTTAAATTCTGAATTTGATAAGAACTGCTAAGTTATCTTTGTGGTGTTTTCTGAACTGTATAGGTAACATGTTCAAAGGAGGGACTATACAGGCTCTTCCCCAGAAGTTTTTTTTTCTTAAATTTGACCTTAAGTAACTTATTTTCAGCCATCCTAAAGGTAATTTTTTCCCCTGGAAAAGAATAAGACAAGGGTTCAGATTTAAAATAGGAGCCTTTTAGGGAATTGATATGGCCTTTTACAGGCCCATAAAAACAAAAGCCAGTGCTTCTTTAGGGGCCCAGGAGAACCCTCTAAATTGCATCTATTGATATCTTTTAAACCTGAAGCAGTGACATAGCAAAAAAAAATTGGGTGGTATATCATTTTTAAATTATGTATGTTGAAAGAACCAAATATCAATATATAGTTGATACACCCCTATATCAACTTAATTTGAGTAGAGAAATTAATTACCTAAAACATTTAATATCCACTCATAAAAATTCCCTTGTTAGTGAGGAAAGGTTTTAATTTAAAACTGACACAAGAATAGATTTTACAGATAGTACAAAAGTCAAGTGACTTGAATGTTTTAGGAACACATAAAACTTGACAAAAGCCCTTCTGTATAGTTGTCTTCTACACAGCCAGCTGCATTCAATCGAGGTTCCATTCAATACTGTTATTTACAACTAAACACAACAAATAATAAATGAGGGGAATTGAATAGTACATTCTAAATAAAATAAAGTTCCTATAAATGCTCAAATTATTTAATTTTACATGCCGAACAATAACCATAACGTTGTCCATAATGATAACCAGTCTATCATTTTCTATGTCCCTACAGTATTGTTATAGAAGGATTTTACAGTAATTATGAACTTAAGCAATGAATAGTCATTTTACTTACTGGTTAAGGAAACTAGTAATGCAGAACTTTTTTGATACCCTTTTGAAGGACATTTTAAAAGATATCTGTTAAATGCAATCAAATGAAAAGAGCATTAAATTCAATACAGAGCATTTTGATTTTAAAAGCATTCCAACAGGAGTATTTTAAATAATATTAGATTATACTTTTGTGAATTATTCTTCATAAAGTAACATTTTAATTCAATCAAATTAAAACTACTGTACACAAAATTAGTAGCAACTTACAGCATCTTTTTACATTATTGCTTCTGCATTGTTTTATGCAGAACAGTAAACTCAACAATTTACATAGAGGCTAAGTCTGAATAATAAAAGTTGCATTTCATGTTATTAAAACAATGATAAAGCACATAACTAAATTTGCAATTTCTAATAACAATACTATGTACATTTTCATGCCATATAAAATTAAAAACAGGTCCAGTTTTTAAATCATGAACAGGAAATAACTTTTAAAATCAAACAGTAAAAAATGTCCTTAGACTTCTTTCTTGGGCAACCTTCCTAATAAAAAAAGATAAGTTAGAAGTTTGTATTGAATTATTTAAGAATATTTTTTAATTTAATATTTTAATTATGATAGCTTAAATGATGATTGGAAAATGTTAAGATGTTGACTTTCTTAATTAACATTAATGTAACTCAATGAAATGAAATAATATAATCAGCTATTTCAGGCAACTGAATATTAACTTTAAAAAAGCCACTTAGATTTAGAAAGTATAAATTATCTAAAATTTGGCAAAATATGTAAACTAACATGAATTTATTCTGAAACTTAAAAAAAAGTATTCATAAGTAATAATTCCTCCTAAAAAAGGTTCAAGAAAATCACAAGCAACTTCAGAATAACATTTATTGACTCTGATAATTAAAAGTATATAAGATGCCAATTACACATGGTTCATTCTTAAATGCATTAAAATATTACATACCGTAAAGGTTACCTTTAATATATGTACAAAAAGCATAACAAAAACTTCTAAGAATCTTTTTCTTTGACTACATCATTTTGAACTTTAGAACATCCACTACTTTTAAAATATTCACTCGAAACATGTGCAGAAGTAACTTCTACAGATTCTTTCGTTTGAGCCTAGAAGAACAATAATTTTAAATATTTTGAGAACAAATGTAAGTCTACTTTAACAATTAAAAAAAAGACATCACAAAAGGAACTAGTACATTTCAGAATAATAAGTTTAAGAAACATCTAATGAAATTACACCTAATGAATTTTAATTTAATTTTTTACTTTATTTATAATTTATTTTGTGAATGAATTCCTTTGTCAAACCTATTTCTCCTATATTTCCAGTTTAAACAACATTATTGGCTAACTATGGTTAACTGAAATGTAAAAATGTTTTTTTACAAATGAGGCAATACGAAAAAAAAACATACATCCGCTGCTTGAGCTCGTGTTTCTGGTAAGGATTCATCAACTCCATTTCTTTCAACTTGAGACACAAGATGCAAAGTTACATCACCAGCTATAAAGAAAATTCA
Organism: Tetragnatha montana; assembly: GCA_963680715.1. NCBI lineage: Eukaryota > Metazoa > Arthropoda > Arachnida > Araneae > Tetragnathidae > Tetragnatha > Tetragnatha montana. The sequence continues at coordinate 9,048,797 of OY796685.1, forward strand.
TGTTTCAGGGTTGTCACTTTATAAATGTTGAACACAATGAATTTCAACTTGCTTAGTATATTTCAAAACTCTTGAGTTTTTATTTAAAAAAAAAAACTTTATGATGTTTTTTAAACTGGATTGTACTCATTTCTATTTATATTGTCAATAAATGAAACAAAGTGAAGTTTGTCTCTTGTTGGAAGGTGGCTGGGTATTGCGAAATCTATTTCAGGGTTATACTAACCACCTTTCCGAAAAAAGACAAGCAATAGATAAAACCTATCTGAGTGAGTGAGCACTGGCTTTAGAAGGCACAGATTTGTTGCCTACTCCCCTAATATAAAAAAAAAATCTCAAGAAACAACCAGTTTTCTCAGTTTACAGAAAAAAAATTCTGATTGCTATAAGACATTTTCTATTTTATATAAATGAAAAATAGAATATCACATTTACTAAAAGGGGAGAATTGCCAGTGATGGGTTTAATTGTAAATTATCTGAATGGTGATCATGTTTGTTAGACTAGGTGTGTCCAAGCTTTTACATACCACGCGCCAGTATTTTGACTGAATTCAGAGATGCGACATTTTACTTAGTTTTTTTAAGTTAAGTTAAGCATTTTTATTACTGCTTTAAATTATTCTTGGACATTTGGGACCCCCTGGGTGACACCTGAAGAGTATAGTTTTTTGTAAGCTGCAGAAAATCAATTACCAATCAAAAGGAAAACAGTAGGTATATAAATAAATTGTAATAAGTGCTTCAGAGGTGGTTTATCTTGAAGTCAACCCCTCCTTTAGTCCTGGAGTAATGGTATGTTATTTATACTTTATGGCAAGAGAGAATATAAAGTTTTCTTTTACCAAAATTCTTAAAATTTCAGAGCAAATGTTCAACAGAAATGATTACAAGTATTAAAAAATTAAAATATTGCAAGAGAATTTAACATAGGAATTGACTCAAATAATCATTTTCTATCTAAGAGGTAAACAGTTTTAATATAATTTCAAATGAATTTATGCAATTTACTAAGTTAATGAACTGAAAGAGAGATGTGCCACTATTATTCGTCCAATGCGCCATGTTTGGCGCATGCGTAGCGTTTTGGACAACCCAGGAATAGACCATAAAAAAACAGAAAAAATCATGGTGCCATGGAACAATATATATAAAGCATCATTTTTTTCTAGATATACGTGAACTTGAAATCAGTAAATGTTAATTTAAGTAGATAAAAGGTGTGAAAGGAGAAATTTTTAAAGGTCAAAATTTTGTTTCTTCCATTTTTATCTGGTCTTTTTTATTACCTAATACAAAAATTTTGTAAAATTACATTTTTCTATTTAAAAAAATATAAAAATATGAAATTCATAAAAATTTTGCCATAATTAAGATATTGACCATGCTTTTTTTTAGTACATATATCACACTATGTTATGTTAGTTAATTAAAGACACGTAAAAAGAGGAATGCTCATTTGTATGCCAAAAATACCAAAAGTAAAAATCCTAGAAAATCCCTTTGAAAAATAGCTCCATTTAAAAAACAGAAGGGTAAATAAAAAAATCTGGGGTAAATTTCTAAACCAAAATCCTCCGAAGCTATCCTATTACAAATGAATAAAAATGATACAAATAAACAACAAACAAGATTTTTTAAAATAAAGATAATTATTTTTTTGTTGATTTTTACTTTCACTAGCAGCTTCTTCGTTTTTCGTCACATTTGCCTCAGGGTTCAAAGAATTTGCATCCGTTGTTAGAGATAAGACTTTGTTTCTCTGGGAACACTTTGCCTCAGCCTCTTGGTTATTGCATAGTTCCTTGCTATTTTTTCCATGATCATCTAAACAAAGTTCAAAGATTGAAAACTATTTTCTCATTATATCTTAGACACAATCAGTATTGATTATATCATTTAAAATTAACTTAGGCTTTAAACTAGTAATACATATGAAAGTTCACAATTTCTATATATATTATTTTTAACAAATTTTGGGTTAGATTGAATAAAAATACACACATTGGAATGAAACTCAAGGCTATCAAATTTTATTCATAGGATTTTTATACAGGGTTAACTTATTTAAGAGATCCATTAAACACCTTAATAACTAAATAAATTGACTAGATTTTAAATCTTGTACTTATGTTTTTACTTTTTTCTTTCATTGAAGGTTTTTTGGGACTAATCTTGTCAGAGAGAATTCCTGAAGCTTCTATTACATCTGCCAACAAATTTCTCTTACACTGTGCATCACTCATCTGAAAGAAAAATGCTTTGTTTTAAGAATGTTTTCTAAATTTTTTTCTTTAGTATAATCAAGAATGGAAGTTAGAAATTCTCCCAGGACAGAAGTGGATTAAACCAGTTATTGAAAATCATGTTTCATAAATACCACTAAATAGGACTGGGCAATATAGTGAAAAATATTAATGTCTAGTAAAGATTGATGCTATGATATCTATCTGTCGATTTACCACAAATGTTTATAATAATGTTTCCTGATACATCGAAAAACAAAAGCAGAGTTATTAGCATTTTCCCATTCTTAGTGATTTTTCACAGTGTATCTTCCTCCATGTTTTGTAAATCTTGACTTATCAAGTAGACAAACTACTACTTTTTCTACCTTACAAAACTGAGTGCTTATATGAATCCTGATTCACTGTGAATAATAAAATTAATCCATTTCATCAATAGCAGTAGCAAAGTGCTTTGTTCAAAGTAGAAAAATAGGTTAAAAGCATATAAATGTTTTAAACAACCAATTAACCCCTCAAAAGTGTAAGAATGCATAAATAAATAGTAATTAGTAAGTACATAATATCGCCATATGGATGCTATATCATGATGCTAAAACTTAAAAATGATCAGTCCTACAAGTGAGTTAAATTTTTTATTCTGTTCCTTCTTAGATAAAATTGCTAGGATGGATTTTCGTCTTGAGACAGAAAACTTTCACCCATGCCTGTACGAAAACATAGCCACACTACTCTACTTCAGAAGTCTGTATGATCAGATGAAAACGGGGATATTACTATGTTAATGTTAATTTACAGTTCCTATAATGCTTAATGAGATTCATTAGATAAAAAATTGGAATACAACATCAGCTACCAACCTAAAGCCTTTAATGTGCAATGGAAGCTTCTACATTTTGACATATTGGACAAATGGGGTGAATTTTAAAAACACCACACTACTGAGCTCCATAATAGTACTTAATGAACCTTGCTATATGCACCTCATATCCCTCACATTATGTTACAATGCATAATTTATTTTTTGAAAAGGCAGCTAAAAAAATTAAAAGCAAATGAAAAAGATAGACAACTTCACTGCAAGGTCTGTTCTTTTACAGGATCATTTCTTTATTTTAAATATTATGTGAAAATTGGAGGGGTGAAGCAATTGATATACTATAGAAAATTTTAGAATTTTTTTATTTTTCCCGTTTTGTCTGGACAGGTATTTAAGATTAATTTGGACCAAAAGGGCTTTTGTACGAGCGAAGCCCATCTATAGCAGGGTAAATTGCACCTTGTTTTAACTTTTTATCACCTGGGCAATGCCGAGTATAGCACTTTAGAGCTAGTGTTATATTAAAGTTAGCATATATTCTAAATGGTATAATTATGTATTCCTAGTCTGGAATCTCTTGAAAATATCAGGAGTCAGCAGTTGTGAGATTTAATTAATGAACAGCTCCCAAGAACTAAAACTTACTGCATCTGGTACTTTCGAGTTCTGAGATTCACTGGTGCTGTTTTCAGATTGGGAAACAATACTAGTGACAGGACTGGCAGCACTAGGAATTGTGCTAGATCCCAAATTCATAGCAGCTTCAGAGGTCTTGTAAGAGGAAGAGACAGCTTGGGACTGGCCCCGAGCTGGAGCAATGGCTCTGGGGGATTTGCTCATCACAGGCCTACTTTTATCTGGCTTCTGAGAAGATAGATTCAAAGAATATATGGAAATATAATGTGGTAAAGTATTAAAAGGAACTATAGTTAGCAGTTACAGTTAGTTGAAATCAATGTAAAGGCAATAAATATTTTTGAAGGGGAAAGGCTAAAGCAAGCTAATTAACTTTTATACAAAGTAATTACATTGCCTAAGCAAAAACAGAGATAAAAAGCCTTAATTTAAAATATTTACAAAAAGACAAAAAACTGTCTGAAATGCAACAAATGCAAAAAAAAACACCATAAAATAAAATTACGACTATTATTTGAGTTTTTAATAGCTCTCTGAGAGTTAACTAAACATGCACGTTAACTTTGTAACTAGATACAATTTTTTGAATCCTAACACTAGTTTCATACCAAGCATGCACCTCACTCTTAAAATACAGCCACAATAACTTTAAATTGCCCATGCACACAGCACAATCGGAATACCCATGTTAATAAGCAAGCATTCAAAATCTTAACATACTATGTCACTTGGCAGCTTCGTCAATGAGGAAGAGCCCATGATAACAGCTGCTCCTGGCTGCTGATTCCGTGGCCACATCTGAGCCTTGTGAACCACAATGACATTGGGTTTGGCTGCAGCTGAAACTCGTATCGAGGAATTGGTGTTTAAAGTACCAGCAGGTAAAGTAACTCGTAGAGCAGTAGAAGAGATATTTGTTGTCAAACCTAGTGCAGAGATTGCAGAAGGTGAAATGGCACATGGTAGGCGAGACCCAACTGGTTGTGAAATATTCAATATCCGAGCACTTCTAACTAACCCTACATAAAACAGGAACAGTATTTAAAAAATTATCGACTAATCACTTACCTGATTTGATGACGGAACTTAAGCCTGATACTGATTGAGTAAGATTACTTTTATACAACAAAAGGCTACTATATTACTTGCCTACTTCACCTGATCTAAGAGCTTTTAAGTCTTCTTAAAAAAATGCTACTAGCAATTTTACCTAACTTTGAAAATTTGAGTAGTGAAAGTAGTATGCATGTTACCGTCAGAGTAGAAAATACAGCCTAGGTTTGCATTTCTCACAAAATGGCAGCATTTATATATAAAAATACATCTATTTATTCAAATAGAATTTAACTCCAATTGTTTACTGTAACTAGGTTATATACCAATACTACAAAATAGTATAATATGCATCAAATTAATTTAAAGAAGTTTGGTTTTATCAGTTTTTAGATAATTCTATTAATTTTACATTAAAAAAAATATCAAACAAATGGCTTTACCTATCTAAAATGTGAAGAAGTTATTATTTCTAAGCAACATAGGAGAACAATTGTCACTTTAATCTTTAATTATAACAGATGTTTTACCAAGAAATAGCAAGCTCAAGGTAAACAAAGTAAAACCATCTCTCCTTATAATTACTCATACTTAAGATTTTGTGTTATTATGCAATAGGGGGTTGCAGCAACAAGGAGCTTGCTCTAATGTAAATTTGTCAAAGTTAGCTCATTGCTGCAAACATCTGAATTGTTAATGTTATAAGTGAATTTAATGTGTCAAAATCTAGTTTTAATACTTGTCAGGATGTTCCAATCACCTCTTGCAAAAACCTCATAAAATTCAGACAAACAATTTGAATTTTTCCAGGTTTAAAAAATAATATTACATGCATTTTTTAAGAATGCTGAATCTAAGTTTTCAATTTAATTATAAATACCTTTAACAGGTTAAGTTGTATTGCAGTTATAATTTTCAAAACCAAATGTAAATTTTGTTTAAATTGAAAATTATATTTAACATCCAAATAAAAACTTAAGACTAAAAAAATATATATGAAATTGACTAACATTAGACTAATTTATATACAAATCTGAAAAAAGCAGGGTAGGAAAAAAAGGGGTTTTTTATAAAAAAAAATGGTGTTTTTTTTTATAATTTTAAACATGTTTATTTTGTTTAAAATGTTTTATTTGATTTTTTTACCCTCAACACAGAAATTCTAAAAAATCCCATGATTAAAAAAATTAAATTAAGTTCTTAAAATTGAAAATGGATTAACAAAGCTCCCCCTGATATCAGATGGCATCTTGAGCTTTTTAGAACCTGTTTCTTGAAGCTTGGCTGAAGCAAAATGATTTTTTGGAAATATGTTACTATGTCAACAACTTCAGCTTTAACATTAGAAATTTTGATATATTTTGCTAAAAGGTTTTGGTTTAAGATACGAGCTGAACATTCATAAGTTATTTAAGTTATTATATCATATTCCTTTCCGTCCTTTTCAGTTCATTGCATATTTTGACGACATTAGCAGATTGATCATTTAAAATATTAAAATCAAACATAAAGAACAGGTCAATTATAAAAAAATATGATTTTTAAACAAGTTTATTTGTATTTTTTATTAAATAACTTTCTAGAAAAAAAAATCAAATAAAACAGTTGAAAGTAAATACTAAGTTTTATATACTAATAGAGAGTTTTCAGGTGACGTCACAACCGGTTATTTTCTTTTAACTGTGTATCTTCTGTAGGGCTTTTAACTGTTGCTAAGACCGTTGTTTATCTGTTGCTAAGGCGGTTTTTAGGTATGGGATCATGTGATTGCAAATACTCCAATAGAAGAATTCCTCAGCTAGTCATTTTCTGTAACTGTTAACCTCTGTAGGGCAAAAAACTGTAACCCTTTTGTTGCTAAGGACGTTGTTAGGTCCGAGTCACGTGATTTAAAATGCTCTATACCATCTGTTCATAAAAAAGTACATGTGTTTTAAATATATATATATATATATATATAGATATATATATATATATATATATAACTCATCTTAGAATCTTTGAATTTAAACTAGATAATTAATGCAAACTTGAAGCAGCGCCAATGCTGCATGCAACAAGAGCATGAATATAATTATTTGGTACCCCTGATGGTACTGTTTGGTACCCCTGATGAAGTGACAGAGGTATGGTGGACTTATTAATAATTGTTGTAGGTTTTGTTTCTGGCTCATTTAAGTGATTATTTTAATTATAAAAATTTATTTTGCCTTAATTATATATATATATATATATATATAATATTTTGCTTTGTTTTAAATGTGTTTAAAACTAGTGTTTTAAATGCAACAACCCTGGAAAAAGTATTTTAAGTGGTTGGATTTCACATTAGCAACATTAAAAGGAATTAACTGAACTCCACCCATCACATTTCCTAGATAGTTTTAGATTAACAACAGCAATGAAAATTCATCCTATAAATTTAAAAGCTATGGTATATTCAGATATGGTCCTCTCTAATTAATTTTTTATTGGTTTACTGAAGTAGTTATATTCATATAATATCAGATCAATTTGTTATCATAATGGTTATAGATAGATAGATAGATAGATGGGGATAGATCTCCAACTTTAACGGTAACATAAGCACTTTTCTTAATACTCTGAAGTGAGTTAAATATTGTTATTAAGGATTTTTAGTAACATTAATGCAGAATTAAGAACAATAATATTAAACAACATAGCTGTATTATAAAAAAAAGATACTTTTATGAACAAACGACCCTGCACCATCACTTTAGAAAACAAAAAGACTCTTAAAATTTTAATATTTGTTCTTAAAAATTCTGGATTTGATTTCAATTTTAATCATATTTTATTTAATTTTTCAAAATATTTTTTTTTTGTATTTAATGAACATGAAATCAAAACTAAAATTTGATTTGTAATAATTTTCAAACAACAATGTTGATTTTATGTGTTAAGTTAGAAATTTATGTGTTTTACTACAGAAGCTCCTCATATAATTTAGTAACTTTATTTAGTGACGTTACTAAGAAAACAACTATAAAAGTTCACTAAAAAACTTATTAAAATATATAATAGTTTTAACAATCTCTACTTTTAAGCATTTGAATTCTAGTAACTTAAAATCTATATGTACAACTATAGATACTACAATCTATATAAAACTACAATCCTTAACACTAAATATTCTGCACTCAGAACACATTTAAAGATAATATTTTACATAGTTTCACAATGTAACACATTTTAAAAATAATCTTAAATTTCAAAAAAAAGGAAAACTATTTACATACAATCAATTTTGATTTAATTACACATAAACCATCAACCATTTTTCCAATATTAAAACAGTTGCTGTATCTTTACTATACTGAAATATTTGTATTTTTTTCCTTTTTGCAACAGTTTTAGTATTTGAATTAATGAAGGAGTTGATAGCTTAGTATGCAAGTACCATAATTTCTCATAATTAATAAAAAATAGTAGTATGCTAAACTAGGGGGGGGGGGAAGTAGATTGCACATATTCATGGGTGAAAGTTAGAAATTCTTCCAGGATGGAATTAAGCATACCACTTCACAGAAAATAGTGTATTTATTACCTTCAAATCAATTGAGTGTTAACTTTTTCCATCCTGAAGAAAATCAGTAGGACAGATTTCTGTCTCTAGACAGAAAACTTTTGTCCATGCACATATTACAACTAATTAATACAAAAACATAAATGGGTAGAGTAACTTACTTACAGTATAAAGCATTGTCTAAAGAGACATCGACTTAGATATTTAGAGCAATAGCTTGACTATTTATTCTACCAATTTCAAATGGATTTAGTTATTAGTTACTGCATAAAATGGGTGAAAAAGGTAGGTTGGAGCAAGGACCGATTTAGAAGTTTGGGGGTCCAGGGCTAAAACCTATATTAGGGGACCCCGACATGTTTTAAAATAAAACTTAAATTTATTTCATTTTTTAAAAAATAAAATCAAGCATCTTTAATCCAAGTGTAAATACACAAAGTGGAATTATTTATTTGAAAGCTTTATAAGCTTAATATATTGTTTTTAAATTCATTATTTAATACATTTATTTTACACTCTTTCACATATTTTTAGCTTTTTAAGTTTTTGGGGGCCTTTTGAGATAGAGGCCCTGGGCAAATGCAATGACCCAGAAATCAGGCTCTGGGTAGTTAAGACCAAACTTTTTTTTGTGATTTTCACTTTCAAAATGTCTATAGAAAACATCTTACAAAAGTGTAAACATAATTTTATGGTTTATTATGAAAGAAATAAATTTACCTTTTAACATCTTTACAGATGTTTTTTCTTAAACTTCATAAATAAAAATATCTTAAAATTGAAAATTTGAATTAATTAGTTGGGTGTATCTCTTAAACCAGACCATATTGGCAATGTTTTATTATTTATGTATAAAGATATAACAAAAATTAATAGAAACACTGCTAGCTGAGATATTGTTATGGTGTTCTATTCTGATATTTGACTATTTCAGGCTATTTAGACAAAAAACTAAACACTTGCGCCTGGTTAATCCTAAAGTACCGTTTATAGTTAATTTTTAATTAGGTAATTTAAAAGATTGGTGTAAAATTATCAAGTTTTAATAAACAAACAGAATTGTTTTTGATGTTTTGGAGCACTTATTTTTATGAAAACTATTATGAGTACACTCACATTCTTTCTTAAGATTCAAAAATCAAAATTTAAATAACTTTGATTTGGAAAAAAGTGTTGCAAGTCATTATTAAAATTACCCCAATCCACAGTAACAATGTTGTCATTAATCTCTAAATTAGATAAAATTCAGGGATTTGTTTAAGAACAGTTCTACAATTTAAAAAGATGGCACAACACAGTTTTATCTGTTTCAATGCTGCATCTGCCTAAAAAATGTTTTCTCCCTGGACACAGAAATGAGTCCCTGGAAATTTTTCCCATCCTAATTTATGTCTCCAAAATAGTTCTAAGATGCAAAATTGTCTAGAGACGAATGAACTTTCACCCATAATCAATAACTAATTTTTATAAATGCCAGATGATCAATAAAATTAAAATTTAAAGAGAAAAAACACCCTTACTAGTTACATTTTGAAGGAAGAAATAATCATGCCAAGCATAATAGTACTAGTATATCTTACCACCATCATTTCTGTATTGAATGGTTTGGGTAGCTGAAGTGTTGATTTTTACATGGCTTGGAGAGACTCCAACACCTGTAGTCTTTGGAAGTAATTGAGGAGAGGTTTTCGCAACTTCACTCTGAATCGAGCCAGTTGTCTTTGTAGATGTCGAAAGAGTGGGGGAGGATGTCGATGCGACATTGAATATAACCGGAGCCAATGTTTTAGTAGCACCTCCTTTGTTAGCAGGGGAGAAGAGTGATCGCGAGATATACTGTGAAGAGTTCTGTGCAGAAGTATTTTTGGCAATAGTCTTCGAAGCCTGCGTAGTCGACTTTGTGCTAGTCTGGGGGGGCAGTATTGTTTGTGGTTCTGATTTTGAAGTTGTTTTAGTAATGGAAATAGGAGACTTTGTAATCGTCAGTGAATCACTTGACAACGGCAGTTGAAACGGTGAAGTTTGGTTATCAGAACCAAATGTGGTTGGGGTTGGTTTCTTGGAAAAGAAACTAGGACTTTCTGATTTCATTTTCATATTCATGGATTTTTGAGGCACAGTTGCTCTTTGAGTTACTTGAGTCTGAGGGCCCAATTTAATACCAAGACCAGCTGGTAAATTTGGTCGAGTATAGTTTGGAGTTTTTGATCTAATTGGAGACATAAATTTATTATGCTGTGACGATGAAGATGGAGTTGGTAAATGACCTCTACTACTTGGAGTTGTTGTACCTGCAACAAAAAGACCATTTCAATACATTTTTATTCTGCTTAAACATAACTACAATAGAAAGATATTCAAAAACTTACATGCAGAAGACAAGGAAGTAGGTATAACAACAGTAGAGGATTTGATTGATCCCACAGAGCTAATAGGCCTGGGAGTTTTTTGATCAGGGGGAGTTTTTATATGTTCAGAAAAGGTAGAAACATGATCCCCTTGACACATTGTAGAAGGATTTTGAGAAGTTACTTTGCTTGCAATTACATTTGAAGTCATTGGGTCAAAACTTGAAAAAGTAGTTACAGTAGATGTTTTCAGCATAGGATGCTGCAAAGATTCACATTCACTTTTAAACAACTTCTTAGGTTTCTAAAACAGATTTAAAGAAAATTAGTAAGCAGACAAAAAATCATAAAAAAATATTATAACGATGCATAAATTTTAAGAAACCATAAAAACTCACAATAATTATGAAAAATTTTGCCTAGCAAAATACAGTAGAACTCCAATCATCCAAATCGCTAATAATATTAGATTGCTTTACGAAAAAAAAATTGGTCTTGAAATAATTTTATAAAATTAACAAAATGTGTAATTCTTGTTTAAAAATTATTAGTTGTTACTTGTGCATACAGTTTGATGACAAAGAAAAGAGTCATCACAATCAAACTGAATCCTAAATATTTTTTAAGTTATTATTATTTATGTTGTATTGTACTATGGCAATATTTGGCATTTATCAAAAAACAGAACATAGTACATAATTCACTTCAAACAATTGCATAGCAACTACAAAGTATTTATTGGAAAAAAATGTAAATATTAGTCATTAAAACAAATACAGCACATATTTTACTGTATTCTGCACAATTACATACCTATTTTGTTTTTTCAAGAAACCAACTTTTTTCATTTCATTATATTTGATTAACTGGATATTTTGTTATTCGAATCAAGTCCAGCCCAAATAAATCTGGATAATTGTAGCTCTACTGTGTACTTTCTAGTTTTCCCCAAGAAAAGAAAGACAGCAAATAAATAGCACAAGATTTTTAAATTTGTGCAGTTTTGCACAATTAGAGCAACATACTTGCATCCTTTCAAATGGATTCTAATATCTCTTTATAATGGAGATGAACTTTATTATTTTTTACTTTATTTAAAAATCATTATTTTAAGTAACAACTTCAAAATAGTTTTAAATGGCCTCATTAACTTGTTAAAATAATTTATATGATCTTTGATGCAAAAGCATAAATTTTTGACTTTTGTCAATGTAACAGTCATCCCTGTTATTCTTTGGTTATAAGATAATCAAGATTGTCAATTTGGTTTAAAAAAATTTCAAACCATGCTAAACACACCAAGACATAAAAAAAAAACAAGTTTCTGAAAGTCAATAGCTGATAAAAAAAAACAACAACCTTCGACATTGATTTTGTGGGAAGCGATAAAGAAGCTGAAGAAGTTGGAGACATGGTATTTTTTGGTGCATTGAACTCAGGTAGAGGAATTGGTGGCACAGCTTCAGGCACTGAGATATTGTCATAGCTTTCAGGTACAGAAGAAGGCTCAGAGACAACTGGATTTGAGTTCTCGGCATAATACAAATTGCTAAAATATTGACCTTCTATAGCTGGTATTTTACTGGGTGACATTAATGCATAGTCAGGAGGAGAATAATCTTTTCTTTTGCGACTGGCCACGACTTCTGGGCCATTAGACACTGCAAAAAAAGAAACTAAAATTGACAAGCTGTTTTCCCCAACTCTATTGCAATAGTAATTCACAATAAAAACAGGCATATATTACATATTCATCATAAAATACAATATTAAAACTATTTTAAAAAAAGTTTTTGAATGTAAAAGCTCCATTAAATAAAAAGTATGTAATTTGCATTATACAATGCAGAAAAACAAGTACTAATGTTCCCCTCCCTAATTTAGCAAGGGTATATACAGGCTAGACAAAAAGTCAGGACACTTTTTAATAATGCATAAAAACTTGAAGAAAAAAGTCTTTCAGTCATGATGAGGTTACAGGATTTTTTAAGACAAAGAAAACATAGTTCAAAACACCACTTATAGATGGCATCACGAAAAGCAATAAAATTCCTTTTCTGCTTTTAATTAAGAGCTTAAATCCAGAATGATCAAAGGGGACGTCCATAAATCACATGAGGTGTTTTTCGCAAATTGTGGACACCTCCCTTCTGGTAAGACTTTGATAGACCCTCTTCCTCCCTTTTTGATCCCCATTTCATTTGTAGTGGTGGGCGCCATCTATCAGTGGTTTTTAGACTATTTTTCTTTGTCTTAAAAATTGACCTTACGATGCTGAAAATGAAAATCATTTTAATTTTGATATTTTTTCCAGATTTTATAAAATTTTGCCCATCTTGTATACATATTTTTCCCTGATTGTGACGTTGAAGAATGCTTGACCAAATTTTGATTTTAATACAAAAAAGTTGAATTTTAAATATAAATATAATTATTTAAAAATGTAACTTATTTTCTCCCTAACTTTTATTTGAAAGTTCTTGTATCCAATTAAGGGAGAAGTTCCAAAAAAAGCCAATTTTATGGTTAACTTAATATTAAAGCTCTTTATCTCCTGACAGGACTTCCCATCAAAAAACATTGCTCTATGAAAAGCAAATACTAATCAGAAATATCCATTGGAATTTAGTAATGAAACTTTCTAATTTATGGATAGAAATCAGTTTTAAATCCCATGATATGAATTCAATCCACTATTAGAACTGCTAGAAATTTGTTCATCAAGTTGCTTATGATGAGAAGGAAAACAAAATACTTATAATTTAATCCAATCAAAATTTTGAATTAGTTTTCACCACTCAAATATTAATAAAAAAGAATAACCCCATACAAATCACAAATAATGTTATTTAAATTTATAATTTGTGTCCTTAAGAGGCAGGTATATTTTCTCTGTGCCTTATTTTACTCTCTTTCTACACAAGAAAATCCCTAAGAGCCTTTCCCTATGTATATGTAACCCTGATTGGTCAGTCCACTGGTTAACATGTCAAAGTTTTAATGCCTTTCAATTCACTTATGTCATCCAGCTGAAAGCAATCAGAGTCAGATGAGCCCCTCTAGAGAAATATATGTAAAAATCCAAAATCTTATGTTTTTAACTCAAAACTTTTCCTAAAAAATAACAATACCGTATATTTTCGCATATAAGCCAAAGGTACGGTTTTGCTTCGAAAAATTTACCGAAAATTCAAAAAGTGCATAAAGCCAAGCTAAAATTTTCCACCACTGCTTCCATGAATTACTAAGATTAGAGCACCGAAAAAACGACCTTCCACACATCTCTCGAGCCACCTTCAAATCACAGGAGTTTTTCCCTCCCACAACAGAAAGCAAGACCTTATCATTTTATGGCTTCTTTATGGGTGTCCCTACATTTGCTTTCATTGAAGTATCATATCGCTCTATTGAAACGAAAAAACACACTATGCCCGTCTTATAGACAAAAAAAACCCACATTGTCTGCCGATAAGCCTGAAATCAACTAACCAGTAATGACCACAGCCGAAGGATACTTCAAAAGATACTGTCACAACCGCAAACAGCAGGGAAGAAAGAAAGCCCATCAGTTAATTGTGTCAACCGATTGCTCTCTTTTTGCAGTTAGCTACCCACCAAGTTCTTTTGTGTTATTGTTTAATTTTGATAAGATGAGATAAATCAAATCAATAAATTAAAAGACAAATAAGATTGATTTATTCAATGGAATATTTTTTATAGAATATGCAATTTTATTGGAATAATACTATTCCATTAACAATATTTTCTAACTCTTAGTATCCGTTTATTTGTTGACTCCCTCATTTAAAAAAAAAATTCTAGACTTATACGCGGAAATATACCACGGTATTAGTGTTACTACTGCTTATATAAAAGCACATTAAAATATTTACCTTCTCTTAATCCAGTTTTCCCAGAATGCAACAAGGATGCATTTTTAGCAGCTTGTGCACTAGCAACTGAATTTGCAATTTCAGTAAACACAGTTTGTGGGGCATGACGTTGCATAAGTGGCACAACTCGTCTTCCTTCGATTGCCCACTCAGTGGTCGTATTTGAACCAGATAGCCTAAAATGATCAAACATCAATACTTTAACCACTTTTACTTTAATTACTTTTATCACAAAAATTGTGACAAATTTCGGTAATGCAATCTCTAATCAAGGTAATAATTTCTCTTTTGCAGAAAAGCTTTTGGAAATTCTTTAACGTTGAAATAAGTAACTAAATTTAGTCAACTAAAATTGTAAAGTATCCCACTTTTGTTATTATTAAAAATCCTTCCAAACTAAATCACTCATAAATCAAAAGAACTTAATTTATTTATCTGAACTTGTAAAATATTCCAATTTTGTTACTATTAAAACATTCTTCCAAACTAAGTAAAATATTCTAATTCAAAGTAACTGAATTAAGTTAGCTAAGATTGTAAAATATCTTAATTTTCTGTAACTACTGTTAATAAATCCTTCCAATCTAAAACTTTCATAATTCAAAATAACTTACTTTTCAGCTATAGTATTTAAATGCTCATCATTTAAAGCTCTCCTTATTTCAGCCCGATGCCGTTCCAAAGAAATGCTGTAAAATTAAAGATTAAATTACTTATAATTCATAATAACATTGAATAATAGCACAGGTCTGCAATGAAAATTGATGAAAATGAAGTTTTTATCAAAGTCCCATGCATAGTTGGATAAAACCAAAAACTATCTGTGCAAATAAAAATAAAGCCACAAATTTTCTGCAAGTCAATTAACACAAAAATAGGTATTTTATAGCATTTGTTTTAGCAAAACATTGCACACTTTTAAACAAAAACTACTTCTTCTGACCAAAACTTATACAACTCTCGCTCCTATCCTATTATCGATTGGTTTTTACACACTCCCAATCCGAAAAGCGAAAATTGCCGGTAAAATCCTCAAACTTTATTTATAAATTCGGGAGATTTAATACTTTTTCGGGATATCGGGAGATAACAGTAAAATTTGGGAGGCTCCCGAAAAAATCGGGAGAGTTGGTCGCTATGCAGTTATGTTAATATACACGGTTTCGGTCATATTAAAGACTTCTGCTCTGTACGAAATCCCTATATTATGCTCTCTTTCTAAACTACTCGAAAACATAGTTTTTGCCCAATTATGAAGGTTTTAAGATTACAGTTTTTGCATCTGAAATTGAATAATTTTATAGATATTCTAAAAATCTTTTATAATCCCAACTAGCATCTCTTCATGGCACCCACTTTGGGAACCACTGCCATAAGGGAACTCACAGCTTTCCCCAAATTTTCAAAGGAAAAAATAACTTAAGAAATCTGGTAATATGAGTTAAAATACAAAAGCTGGAGCAGGTGAACATCACGAATTTCTTTTGAAAAATTATTGGATAAATTTTGGGAAATTACAGATAAGGGAGAATGAAAATGATCAGGGGGAATGAAAATGAATCAAAAAAGAAAAAAATAACTAAGGTAAAAATCTATCTTTAAGGGGATGGCTGTTTCTGCAGCATATATGAGAGCACCACTCATCATCTACAGTTGAAATTTATGTTGATTATCTGTTCATTTTCGTTTTGATCTGTAGATACTTAGAGAAAAAATAATAGGAAAAACTGTTCGCTTGAATCTTGTGAGCAATGTGAGTGTATTCAAGCATAGGGAGCCCGCATCCAAACTAATGGGATCATCTCTCTATCGTTTTAAGATTTTTTGAGACAATTTGTTAAGCACAAAAATTTTATACAGAAGTTTGAGGAAAATATCTAGATTTTGCAAAAAAAAAGTTATTTTAGGGGAAAATTTCTCTGCAAACAGAAAAACTCTGCATTTGGCATGTGTCTATATTATCCAACTATATTCCCATGTATTTATTATAAACTGTGTAAGTTTTATTGATTATAAACTGTGTAAATGAGCCCACTTCGATTATTAATGATTTTCATGGAAAATAAATAGCAAAAATGAATTTCAAATTCTTATTTTTATTTATAATGAGGAATTTACTCATTTTACATAGTTATCAAAATTCTCAAGAAATATGATGTTCTACAGCAAAGCAAAAGTATTTTTTGGACTCTAAGTTCCAAAACACATTAAAAAATTTAGATAAAACAAAAACATTTTAATAAAATTAATTTGTTATTTATACTCTCATTTTTTGTTAAATATTGCTTTATTTTCTCAATTTGTTAAAAGTGTGATAAATCACACTTTTCTGCTGAATCCAAAATACATAAAAAATTATTTTCAGTTAAAGTTTGAGTTCAAAAATAATTATTCTAGATTTTATTTCCTTTTTCTTGAAAAATTGTGTTATTTACTTGTCAAGAAAGGTGATGCCCTATGATAAAACGGAGGTCAGTGTTGGATGCAGCACACTAAAAAACCTTAAAAATTACTTTATGGTTGGTTTGGTTTATTGGGGTTTAATGGTGTGAGGTCAATTAATTACTTTATGGAAAAATCTGAGTTAGAAATTTAGTATACCGAGTCAATTTTCCAAAATTTTTAAGTATTACTTAATAAAACATAAAAATCTAAATTGTCAGGAAATGTGACATTCCAGGAAAAAACAGAGGTCATTTTTTTGATTCAGCACACCAAAAAACATAAAGATAAGGTGGAAAAACCTAAACAGCTTTCAGCAAGTCTTTTTTTAGCAGACCTGCATAATTCCTCCTAAATTTCTATAATTCTGCATTCAATTAGGAGGAAATATAAATAACAGAACAGAATATTACCTGAGAATTGAAGACAAATCTTGCAAAATCTTCCTTTTTTCTTTAGTGAGACTTCCTTGGGCTCTAAATGCACTTATAATGGCTGAATATGCCACCAATTCTTGAATGAAAAAAAAAAGTACTTATAAGTGGATAAAGTAATAACTAAGAAAGGTTAAATTCAAATTCATAAACATTCAAATTTTATTCATAATATTTGAAGGTATTACTATTTAGCATTTTACAAAGGACTATTTAGAACAGGGGCGTAGCCAGAGGGGGGGGGATTCGGGGATATATCCCCACCCCCAAATTTACCTTTTTTCTTTCCCATACATATTTAAGAAGCTAACAGGATGTAAACTATTTGAATCAAAAATTAACCTTTTTATCTTTTAACTGAAAAGAATTCCAATTTCAAATAAAATTCAAGGACTTTGTACTGAATTCAAGTACTTTCCAGGGCCCTTGAAAACAAAAATGAAATTCAAGGATTTTCAAGGCCCATGGGAACCCAGAAGAATGGTCCAAAAATTTAAGATTGGTAAATGAATAGGATGAATGGTACTTTAGGATTCACCAAGATTGAATTTTATATGCTAAACCACCAAAACTAATCAAATAACAAAATAAAACGCTACTAAAATATCTTGATTAGCACTGCTTCTATAATTTTTTTTAATTTTATGTGTAAATAATAAAACTTATGCTAATACAGTCTGAATAAAATATTTGTGCCCAGCTAATCCTTAAGTACCAGGATGAATCTTAAAGTGTTCAACTAATTAAGACTTTTAAAACTAGCATAGTGTTGTGTTGAATTGCAGCAAGAAATTGACCGAAGAAAGAATTAAACAATGCATGTTTTAAATAGAGTGTTTAAAATAGCTGTTTTAAATATAACCAGAACTCTTTCATACTATCCCAAATAAACATATTTATGTTTTCATTTATCAGTCACAAAGAAGTATATATTTCTTATTCTCAAAACTCTAGTCTCAGGAAAATATTCTTGTTTTGTGTCTTGAGATGTAACGTGAGATTATTCTTGTGCCACCTCTAGGCACAAATTATTAAAACTAGTAGTTTCAGTAAGTTCTTGAATGTCTGGGAACTTACCACAACTTCGCAACTCTTTCTTACAATCCTCTACAGAGTAATCTACAAGCATTGGCCACATTTTCACAGATTTTTGGGGTCCCAAATCTAAAATAAATAAAAAAAAATAATTATTAAATAAAATTCAACAAAGCAAATCTTATATCTTAATTTGTACCTACTCTTTCTTTTGAAAAATTAGTACTTTTTTCGCTACGAGCAGAATGAAGTACAGAACAAATAATTGCAAAAAAGAGGTTAGAATTTCCATTTCAACGGTACTACTATTTTATCGATTTAAAAAACAATTACTTTCACCCAATCGATAATAAAACTTCGTTTTGCTTCTGGATAGATATTTTTCAAGAGTTAGAGGGAAAATTCAGGAGAAAAAACATAATTTTCAGTGTAGTTTTAACTTAACGGCCCTTAAAAAAAGAGCCCCCCAGGAATTTCAGGAGGCATACAAACCCTTCTTAGAGAGCAAATTTGCACCCATGATGAGTGTCGGGGGTGTACGTGAGTAGTTAAGTTTTGGGGGAACAAAAATAAGGGTACATTTCCGTTAGAGTCCCCGCTTAATATCGCCAATATCTAAATCGCTAAATATATCCAAATATCAACAAATTTTTCTGACTTTTATTAATAAACTGAAAAGTTATTGATCTAATTAAACATTTTAATTCAGGAGTTTGAAATTATGGTACTTACGTATTATCCCGTCGACCGTGACGCTTAATCCGAAAACTTATCAAATCCCATTGACTTTACTATTACTGTGCCGCTGAATTAGACGGCCGCTGAACGGTCGACGGGATAATACGTAAGTACCGAAATTATTTATGAATATTTCTACTAAAAGAACTGGGCGATATTTAGCGGGGACTCTAACGGAATTGAACTGAAATAAGTTCCCTGAGAAAGTTTTTGAAAATTTGACTCTCAGGTTTTTTAAACTAGTTTTGGTACAATGTCTGAATTTTAGATAATACATTTTTAGGTAAGATTAGCATTTTAATGAACTAGATGTAATAAAAAGTTGTAAATAATAGGTTCGAAATACAAAAGGGGATCTGGGGTTCCTTTTCCTCCCCAAGAAATTTTTTAGAAATTCGACACAAGACACAGGTTTTCAACTTGTTTTTAGTACTCCTAGTCTGAAATTTCAACATACATTTTTAGGTTAGGTTTGGATTCTGATAAAACTATAGTAGAAAAGTTTTTAATAATAAAGTTCCAAGCAAACGGGGGGTCTTCCCCCAGAAAGTTGACCCTAAAAGCAGGGAATTAACTTGTTTTGGTACACCTAGTCGGAATTTCAGGGGAGGCTAGGGCCCCCTAACCCCCCCTTAAGATACGTCCTTGAACCTTCTATATGTAAAATTTTACTAATACAAATGCTTTGAAAAAGTAACAACCTCAATTTAGAACACATAGAGCATTAAAAAAAAGTTAATTTCAACATATTTATAGGACTTGGAAGAAATGAAAATGTCACAATTGTATACTGAAACTGTTAGTTACTAGCACAATATGAGATGCTATTGTTTTTAATTTATGTGCCACAAACTTAAAAGATTTAAGCAAATAGTTATGAAAAACATGAAATATAGATTTACTATTACATAGGCTCAAACTAACTTTTAAAAGAGAACCAAACTTTTATTAATACTTTGAGCCATTTTAAAAGAATAGGAAAGGAACTCATATTTGCAAATGGCATGAATGCAGCATATACAATTAATTTTCCAGCTTTTAAGGTAGTTAAGATGGGTGTGCATTCAAATGTCACTTTCTAACTGCTAAAAAAACTATCCTAAAATAACAGAAATAATACAAATTAATCCAATTCGAACGAATATATATGAAAAACACATTTTGTGTCAACTGATTTACCATGGCAGAGCTATTTGGCGCATTTTTTAACGCTCTCTGAAACAAATTATAGGAACCTAATAAGTACTTACTTATAAAGATATTTTTCACTAGAATTTGTTGATGTCAATCTACATACAAATATCTTAAAAATAGTTGATCTTTCATGCTTTTTTTTAATTCAAAATACCAAACAAATAACATAATCAAATACGATTTTAAAGTGAAAAATGCACAAAAGAGACAGTTATAGTTATAAATATACAAAGACCAACTGTAACGTTTCCACTGAGGCTTCAAAATAGCAAGAAGCATTAACTGTAAGTTTAAATTAAAATATTTCGAAACTCGCATCAAAAATCAATTTTTAAAGTGTTAAAATTTGAAAAGAAAATTATAACATTTTACATTGTGTTAAAAAACGCTTTTATTTTTACATTGTCATTATTCAAAGAAAAATTTTATAAAATAAGTTTTTTCCTCTTCTTTTCTTCTTTTTGACACAAAAGATAGTATCATTTGATTCATTTATTTATTAATATAATATTGATGTAATAAAATTGTTTGTATTGAATATCGTGATCGCACAATATCAGATTATTAATTATTACTTCCGGTTACTGTTATTTAAATTTTTTATTTGGCATCATTTTAATAAGTATTAAGAAACATAAACAAAAACAAAGTATTCATGATTTCATTTCCCCATTGATTTCCATCCCTGATATCTAAATTTTAAAACAATTCTGAAAGTATTCACATAAAAGAGTAAAGCATGGTAACCAAACAGTGTCCGAACTGTCAGCAGCATGTCCCTGTTGCTTGTAAAGCCTGTCCGTGTGGTCACATATTTTTTGTTGCCCGACGAGCTGTCAGTATCCACAAAACTGGACGTACTGACGAAGGAGAAGTGAAAAGACGTCGTACAGAACGCACCAAAAGAGAAAGACCAGATTATTTCAATTCTTTGCAAATAGACAATCAGCTTAAGAAAATGAAAAACCAACAAAAGGGTCGTAAAAAGGCTGAAAATGCTGGTGGAAATGAAGGGGAGGGATCTAATAGCGAAGAAGGCAGTGAAGCCACTAATCAACAAGGCTCGTCGTCGCTGAACGCAAAGCACAAAAAGAGAGGTCGCCCGAAAAAAAACTTTTCTCAAGACAAGAATGATTCCAAAGCTGATAAGGAAGATGAAGCGGATATGTTTGCTAAACTGCCCAAAGAGAGAGAGGACCAGTTTGCAATCATTTTATCAGAAATAAATAGAAAAATGTGTCAGCAGCAATATCAAATGA
Organism: Tetragnatha montana; assembly: GCA_963680715.1. NCBI lineage: Eukaryota > Metazoa > Arthropoda > Arachnida > Araneae > Tetragnathidae > Tetragnatha > Tetragnatha montana. The sequence goes on from OY796685.1 coordinate 9,070,441, forward strand.
TTTAGATGTGTGTGCGAGTCAAATTTTAATTAAATAATTGTGAATATTTTAACTTTATTCTTGCTTTTGTCATCTGTTTTCAATCATTTGAAAGTGAATTTCTGTTTTATTATAATAAATATTACTGCATTTTATTATAACTTTGAATCAATTTAGAATTATCCCTTTCATCTTATTTATCATATGCTAGGAGGGGTTGGGTACATCTAGACGACTTGAAACACTTTAAGTATGCTGGGTCAGAAATGCATTACCAATAATGTTGGGTATTTTAAGAGGGCATTATGGGCATAATCCTGAGTCGATATCAAAGTTCAATTGGGTTATCTGTCCCGTTCAAATTCATCAAGGTGTTTTGGGTGCTAAATAACAAATATTGCCAATTTTTGTTTTTATCAATATAAAAGTACAGTTGAAGCTTTTGTAAAAACTAGCTGTCTAAACTTTTGAAAGACTTCTCTTTGGCAAAAGTCCCTAGTGGTCGCCAAGTTGTCACTGTGTTCAATTACTAATGAATACTTAAGATTTGTTTTGTTAAAACAACTGATAGGTTCTAAAATGGGCCAACTTGGCACTCGGTTAAGAACTTTTGCACAAGTTAACTTTCAAAAGTTGAGACAGCCAGATTTTGTAAGAACTTCCAGACTTGGATAACACTGTTCAACAAATTTCACCTTCAAAATTTTTTCTTTGATGAAAATAGTCATTTCTTATAGATTTTGGGTCGCTGAAAACGAAAATTGCCATCAAAATTCTCAATTGGTTCGGGATTTTCGGGGAACGGCCCCTCCCCCTTTTTATGTTTTTTGATGACTTAATGACTTTGAATTCGATTTTCAGTGTCAAAAAGCATTACTGAAGTCTTGAAACTACTCACAAACGGACAAGGAAGGTTTAAATTTATAAAATTTGAAATTTTGTAGCAAATGGATAGGTTTAAGGGGTCATTACCCCCCTAAAAAGGCGAAAAAATAGCTAAAAATAATAGAGATTTTTATACGATATTTTTTCCTATTATTTTTTACGCAATTCACCTTTGAAGGGTCCTAACCCATTCCCAAGGACCCAAATTTGATGTCAATATGCAGCAATAATTTTTACTAAAAGCGGTTGAGGTGTTAGCGCCCCAAAAGCCCCCGCGGAAGAGTACGAAAGACCCTCTCAATCGCGTTGGCACACTCGCGCGCTCTGACACCAGTTCTATTCCGCCCGCGTAGTACCAACACCCTGTTTGACTGATTTAGTGGCCAATTAAGTTAAAAGGTTCAGTATACCATACATTTATATGCCCTTATGTCTATTTTAAACTTCTCAAAGCAAAAATATTAATTCCAGAGCGCGCGAGTGACAAAGCGATTGAGAGAGTCTTTTGGGACTCTTCCGCGGGGGCTTTTGGGGCGCTAACACCTCAACCGCTTTTAGTAAAAATTATTTCTGCATATTGACATCAAATTTGGGTCCTTGGGGATGGGTTAGGACCCTTAAAAGGTGAATTGCGTAAAAAATAATAGGAAAAAATATCGTATAAAAATCTCTATTATTTTTAGCTATTTTATCGTCTTTTTAGGGGGTAATGACCCCTTAAACCTATCCATTTGCTACAAAATTTCACATTTTATAAATTTAAACCTTCCTTGTTCGTTTGTGAGTAGTTTCAAGACTTCAGTAATGCTTTTTGACACTGAAAATCTAATTCAAAGTCATTAAGTCATCAAAAAACGTAAAAAGGGGGAGGGGCCGTTCCCCGAAAATCCCGAACCAATTGAGAATTTTGATGGCGATTTTCGTTTTCAGTGACCCAAAATCTATAAGAAATGACTACTTTCATCAAAGAAATTTTTTCATTGTTGAACAGTGTAATATATAGAAGTCATCTTGTCATCAAAAGTTATAAGCTAAAATAGCTATCAATTTAGTCATTGCTTTCTCAGGGTTCAATTGGTAGGGGTTTTTTATAGTTTTTCAATAAGTTTTATTTGATTTATTCTGTTGTGTGTAAGTACAGCTAATGCCAAAATAGTAGGGGAAAGTGGGCTAGGATGGGACACCATCAATAATTCTTAAAAATAAAATTACTTTTAGTTTACGAATCTTCCACCATATAGAGGCATAATTGTACTTGTTCTGTTTATTATTTTAGCTGCAAGCACTTAATGTTTATGAATGAAAAATATTGTTTTACTAAATATAAAAAGTAAATAGCTACTCACACTTTAAAGTAAATTCTTAATCTTATTCTTTTTTGCAAACTTAACTATTTTAGTGTTTTTAAACTCAATAATCTATCCTTTATGAAAGAACAGTTGAGTTAAGCTTACTACTTTTATGTGTTGTGTATGGTGGTGGTGGTTTTTTATAAGGAATTTTTTTTACCTACAGGAAATGAACTGTTCACTTATTGATGGATGAGCAGAATATAATTGCAAAGTTATCTCCACTGGATATTATTGGTTACACTGTTACACTAGTTGGGCACAATGTTATTTTTCTATTTATATTTCACTCTGTATAATTTAAAATATATTAGGTAACTGTTTTTTTTATATTAAATCATACTTACTTATACTCCTCATGCCGTATGGCGCATAAGGCATCCAGCCCACCCATTAAATCATAAGTATGTGAATAAGCTTCTGCCTCTTTGTAATTTTTTCACCATATTTTTGAAAATATGAATTTTAATTTTGAAAAAATGTTCCATCTCACCCCGGCATTGGGGTGGAATGGGACATTTTTTTTCTTGTTATTGGAATTAGTTTATAAACCTTAAGTTTTAATAATTATCATCTAGTTTTATTTTTTAAAATGTTTAAAATGTTATTCTGAAAGTTTCCCCACAGAAGTGATTGTGAAGTATTTGCTAGGTAAGGTAGTTGATTTGAAATAGGTGTCAATTTTAATTGTTAGTTTAGTGCAGGTGTGTCAAACTCATTTCAACTACAAATCATTTATCACTATTATGAATATTCACGAGGCATACATTACACTTTTGATAATTTCTTAAAATTAACATGAAGTTTAAAAGCATTAAAAGAGTTATTGAAACAAAAATGGATAATTTAATGTTAACAGTTTACTAATACAACTGATAATCTTGACCCTTGTCTTTACTTAAGCATAAATTTACTTTAAGTTCATATTTATGAAATTAAAGTTTGAAATAGCTTTTTTTTTAATTTTAAAAAATTAATTTAAAGAAGAAAATACTTTTATATTTTTGATGTCTTCAAAATTAAATTAAAATGGGCAGTGGCGGATCTATGGGGGGGGGGGCTATAGGGGCTATAGCCCCCCCCCCTTGGGACTTACGTTTACACTACATAAAATTGAACTTTTTCGAAAAAAATTTTGTTTAAATTTTCAAAATTTTAAACTTTTTTCAGGTTTTTGTAGCCTTTTTTTACAATTCAAAGGGTCTACAAAGCATTAAGCCCCTTCCAAGATCTTTAGCCCCCTGCATTTTTATAAACTCCATTCACTATTTAAGGATTTCTAGAGGTTTTAGCCCTTACAAATTATTAGCCCCCTGCATGTTTGAAGGTTTGATTCGTAATTTAAAGGGTCTATCAAATGAGCTTAGCCCCTAAAAGCATTAGCCTCCTTGCGTTTTTATGTTTGTTACACAAATTAATGAGCTTTAGCCCAATGAAATATTAGCCCCCTCCATGCTCTTTAATAGCCTTTACAAAGCTTTTAGCCCTCTTGCGTTTTTAAATATATTTGGTTCACTATTTAATGAGCTTTAACCCTTATGAATCCTTCCATGATCTTTAGCTCCTACAAGGCCTTTAGCCCTGAGTTTTTGTAGATTCAATTCACAATATAAAGGGGCCAATGAGTTTTAGCCCCCAAAAAGAATTAACCTCCTTGCGATGTTTTATAGTATTTAGTTCGCAATTTAATGAGCTTTAGCCTAAAAGCGTTAGCCCCCTCCAAGATCTTTAGCTTTCAGCACTTTAATATAAATGCGATTCAGAACTTGTAGATTCCAATGAGCTCTCTAAGCCTTACAAAGCATAACCTCCAAAATACTTAGCCCCTTACATTTTTATAGATTTGTTTCACATCTTAAAGGTTATGAGCTTTAGCCCCTCTGCAAGATCTTTAACTCCCTGGTTTTTATAAGATTCACTTTTTAAAAGGGTCTAATGCGCTAAGTCTCTTACAAAACATTTACTCTGTTAAAATAGAGACGGGGTTAGGGGGTTCAAACCACCCCCATGAAATTCTTATATCTTACAGTTTTTTTCCTTTGAAAACGAGCACAAGAAATCATCTTTTTCGTGTGACACTCAAAGAGTCCCAAATGACCAAAAATGAGTCAAAACACAACTTTTTAGGGTCAAATTTTCAAAAATTTTCTTGGGGGAGGTTCCCCCAAACCCCCCTTATGCCTCGGGATGGATGTATTATTCACTAAACATTGAAATTAAGTGCACGAAAATTCACATTTGATCTATATTCTTGGAAAAAAATATTTGACTCAAATCATCGTAACCCCCCCCCCGGTTGACACACCCTTATTATTTGGATATATTTAATGATTAACTAATTTAATTACTAATTAATTAGTTATATTTAACAATACTAGTCATTTACAATCAACACTGCCCTCAATATTTAAGATATTAATGAATATTGTAAAAAGCACGGCTTGTTACTTCATCATCATCCTCAATCAGATTAAGTTAGCCCCCCCCCTTGCTCATGTTCTAGATCCGCCACTGAAAATGGGTAATTACTATTGCGATATTTTTGAACAAAAGAGTATCTTTGAATATAATAGTCCTTATTAAAAAACAGTCCACTATAAATTTTGAACCCAAAATGTATTTTGATAGTAATAAAATTAGAATCTCCCCCTTGAAAAGGTGGGTTCCTCTTGGAAAAAATTTGGAACCTGTACAGACGGTTTTATACACATCTTTGAACATTCCTGTGGAATACTACTGGTTAGAAGATTTCCAGCTTTAATAAAAATTAAAACTGCAACTGCGAGCCATTAAAAATCTCATTAAATTGACATGACATCCCTAGTTTTGTGTATTCCATAAAACCCTTTTCTTTAAGAGGCCATCTTCAAATGCAATGCATGCAACATACATCTTTTTTAATGGCCGTTCCCAGAGCGCTCGGTGACCTCCGGGTCTTCACTTCATACTCCTCGGGGTGGAGTTGCTCTGTCGACCACCTACAACAAGTCTTCCTAGAAGATAGTTCAACTGTGACATTAGTCACAAACGTCAAGAAAAGTACAGCGCACGGGCCCGAGTTACACAGAAGCTTGAAGACCATCATCCGGTCTAGGTTCTTCATTCATCACCACGTGTCCCCCCCTCGTGAATAATGGCAGTTCCCAATTTTTATTCAATATTCTGAAAGAGAACATCAAAAATCTTCAAAAACAGAGCTTCATTACTCATGATCATCATTACCTATCCGGAGAAAAAAAAGACTTGTTGACTGCAAATTTGGTTCATTTCAGTATTATAAACTATGCCAAATAAAAAAAATTCAGGGATATCCCAATCATGTCTTTGGGTTTATTGTAAACTGAAAAAAACAAACAGTGGTGTAAAATCAAATCTGCGAAAGTGTCGGGAGATAGATATTCCATACAAAGGATTGCTTTGGCAGTAAAGTTTTTTTTAGTGTCTCAAATCAAAAGCTATCAATTTGAAATGTCAAACTTAAAAAGACTGACTGTTTTTGCCTTTATAAATAAGAATAAAGCGATGAATTTTGTTTACTTAGAAAAATTAACTGGTTTTTGAAATTCCAAAGAGATGATTATTTTTGTTAAATTAAAAGAGAACACATAATAATGTGAAAAAAAGTGTCAAGTAATAGTTAAGGAGAAAGAGAGAGATAAAAAGGAGATTTTAATGAAATATCGAAATTTCTTTCTTTTATTTAGATTATGTTTTTAAAATAATGTATTTTGAAAAAAGTACTTTCTCTACTAGGGAATGGCATACAACGCAAATGATACCCATCTTTCAAAATTTGCAGTTTGGAAAGATAAAAGAATACTTTTTTCCTACAGCTCAGCTAATAATTTAAGAGTGTAAGTCCCATACCTAACTCCTAACTTACACTTCCAATGAATAACTTTTTACTAGTTTTACATATGATAAAATACTTTTATACTTTTATTGGCATCAAAGTTAAAGTCTCGTGACTGTCTGATTAACATATTAAAATCTTACATATTAAAAACACACAGAAAACTAAAATTGATACCCCTGTTAATTACCCTATAGGTGAAAGGAATTCTTCGCGTAAAATTATCGATTAATCATTCGACACTCACAATAAGCAGCAGTTTCCCCTCCCTAATTGGATTAGAAAAGATTCCTTTAAATGGATTACCGCTGAGAAAATGCGCCGTTGATTCTATTTTAGGATAGAAGCCAGTAGATAATCACTTCGTTTGAAACTTGTCCAGAATGATATTGACATCAGCTTCGAAATGGGATTATGCAACAGCTTGACCTGCAAAATGGACTCTATTCTGTTCTTTTCAGACTTTCATAGAACCGTTAAAGGAATAAACGACCGCTCCTTCCTCAAAAAATTAGGTCTGAAACTCCCTCTGTGTCCAGATTTCGAGAGCATGGATACTCTTGTACATCTGTGGTGGGTCAACTGCCTCTCCAAATCCAAGTGGTATAACATGTTGCCAATTTTGAGGAACCGGGTGATGCAAGATTTCATAGACACTCTGTACTGTACGTCTAATTCCTTCGACGAAATATTCATGCTCTTTTTCGTCAATGCCAAATGTCGATACTTCATGCTCGGTCACAATAAAAAGCTGGGTTTATCCAGTCAAGACCTGCGCGATCTTGCAGTGGACATTCTCAGATACGCTTCCATTGCTGATGTAAAGTATTGCCATCGTATAGGTAGGCAGATGAGGCTCGAGAACTTAATAGACTTCCCTCTGAAGACATTCAGTCTATGTCCTTGCACAAGAAGGCCCTTGTACGTCGCCATGTATCTAGGCCGGCCGGAAGTCGTCCGACAACTGCTCAACTGTGGAGCGAGGATACCCTACGAGGACGTCTGCATCTGTACAGAAGAACAAAGACATCCTCTGAGAAATGTCATGGATGTCATGAAAGCCCCTTTAGAAGTGGCCAACAGCACAAGCGTGTCAGATCTTATGTCGAGCCACAGAGAACGGAGCATCATGTCATTGAGGACCCTTCTAGTCGATGTCTGTTATACTACTGACCTGAGTAAACGTGTGCAAAAAGTTCTAGAGGAGATTTCTGGTTGTGGTGATATGACTGAGCGCATCCCTACTTTGAAGCGCATTACCAGGACTCAGATACGACTCTGGGTGAAAAGTAACCGATCATTATGTATGAGTATGGATGAAGTTTTTGAGGACTTGCCCTTGCCAAAGTCCTTAATAACCTATTTAAACATAGAGGAACGAATTGAAATGCCTGGTGAATCTTTAAAAGAATGATTGGGAACTCTTGTATTCAATTTTACTATTTGTATGGTCTTATATAAATATTTATTTTTAAAAACTTTTATATAGTATAATCTTTGAAATGTACCACTTTTTCCTATAACTCTCCTGAAATTTTAATCATTTTAAAGCTTAAAGACAAAAACTTGTTGGTATCTTTTTTTACACAAGTATTTATAGTTTTGAAAAATCTCGATATTTACAACGATCATTGTGACTATGAATATACATAAAATAATTTTATAATTAGACTTTTTAAACAACTGTTCTTCAAAAATGTTACACATTATTTATTCAAAAAGGCTCGTTACAACTGATAAATATCATTAGATAGATTTAATTTAAAAATTGTATAATATGTATTTGGTACAATTCCGTTTGAGTCCCCGCTAAATATCGATAATATATCGAAATATCAACAAATTTTTCTGACTTTTATTAATAAACTGAATAGTTATTGATCTAATTAAACATTTTAATGCAGGAGTTTTAAATTATTTATGAATATTTCTACTTTTTGTGGTCTAAAAGAACCGGGTGATATTTAGCGGGGACTCTAACGGAATTGAACCATGTATTTATAAGTTATAATACTAATGTGATGTAAAGTTTAAAATTGTATAGTATAGTTTTCATGGAAGGGTACTTGTTCTATGTTTCATAATTATAGGTTACTTCATTATCAGAGCTTTTTCTGTTTAAAAAAATAATCCTTTTTTATTTTGCACTAAGCTTCTCTGAAAATTAGTAATGTTTTTTTTATTTACTACACACAAGAACGACTATGGAATTTAATGTAGGAATTTTTTATGTTTGGTATTTTAGGATTAGCCGGGCGCAAATATCTCCAATCGAACTATATTTGCAAAGTTTTACACACATAAAAATGCAACAAAAATTAAAAGAAACACTGCTAGTTAATATATTTTAAAGGTGCCAGATTATTTTTGGCGATTTAACATAAAACGCGACGCCTGCACCGGGCTAATCCTTATATAAGCACCCCTAATCTATATGTATTAATTTTATTTAGTAAATAAAAGTAGAATACATTATTTTCTGAAGCCAATAAAAATTAATTAATAATTATTTTAATAATAGTTAAAATTAATTTCATATTATTTGCTTAAAATATTTAATTAATAGTTTTTGTTAAAAAAAACTATCCCCCTCTCTCTCTTTTTATGTTTGTCTTTGAGCTACATAGCGTAAAAAATTCAAAAAGAAACGAAAAAAACTCATAAATTAATTTGACTTAATTTATGAGTTTAATTTATTATGAGTTTTATAAATTTATGAATCATAAATTAATTCTCCTCCACTTTTAAAAGCTAGTATAAGAATTAATCGCTAGATGGAAACAGGAGCAATTAAGGACTATATTAAGGACATATTTTAATTAATATCCACCATTCTATTAATAAAATGTTTAGGTTTAGGATTTTCATAGTTTTAAAAGGATCATCCCAGAGAAGAAAAAAGTAAATTATTTAACCTTTTGTATTTACATTTCTATTTAAGAAAATATTTGCTTCCTAAACTCTCTCTATAGGTATTTAAAAATTTTACAAGAATAAGAATTTAAAAATATTATATTTATACATAGTTATTTTGGAAAGAAAATTGAAATTAATCTCATCATGTAATATATGGTATATTTCTAAATCCTGGTTTCTTTTCTTTGGTTAGTATTTTTATAAATAATAAATTTGTTGAAACATAAAATAATGTGCGAATTTTTTTAAAGAGAAAAGCAGTGAGGTTTTTATGTTGTAAAAATTTTATGTTTAGCAACTGAAAATTCCCCAAGACTTCATCTCCTCTAATAAATTATTGACTCTATGGCATTGTAAGGAATGCCCCTGAGTGTAAGCACTGTGGTTCGGAAATATGAAAGAATAAAAACAAGCATGAGAAGCTCTACCAAAACATTTTCATGGGATTTTGTGGAAACTTTTTTCTAGGGTAACAAAAACAACATATACTAAAGCCCACCTTTATATTTTATTACATCCGTTTAAATGCCCGTTTTAATTTGATTGCACACAGGATTACTAAAGGATCGATCCCTATTATCCATATTTTAAGGTTGCTCGTAAAATATTCAATCATTCTATATCGGCAGTTTGTATTTCGCCTTACTTCATTCATGTTCTTATACTCAGTCAGGGATGGACCATCATACAATTACCCTCCCCATCACACATTCCATACGCAGAACAAGCGCTTTAGATTCTGAAAGGACCTGCCTGGGGTTCGGTAAGGGGATATAACTTTTGTGCCCCCCACCTTCCCACATACCAAAAGAAAACACCTATAGAAAAATCTTAGGGGGAGAAAACAAAATTCCTTGCCATTGAATACTTCGGCAGAAGGCTCACGGGAATCTTTCAGTGGCTAACGCGTTGTTGATTTTTTTGAGGGAGAAGAATTCATAGCACACAAAGGTTCTACCAATTTACGATAGTCCGACAGCGTATCGTGTGGAAGGCGTACCTTTGATGCCCCCTCTCTGTTAGACTTTTTACTTAAATTGTTGCATTTCATAGCGTGTTGCGCATTTTACTTCGACACAATTGTTTAGTGGCGTGGAAAAGTATGGAGTGGGGGCTCCATGTTTCCGGTATGCGGACGTAAAAAGTTGTGAATGAACTATGGTGTCGTAAATAGATGAAAAATAACGAAAATTTTTACTATCTAAATACGCCTTATGAAACGATTATTTTCCTTCTCTTTGTCAGCAAGAAATTTTTTATTGCTAATAGCTATTATTTGACTTAGGTTTAAAATACATAATGAATGCCTTGCAGTAAGGTCAACAGAGGCTTTTCTATGGCAGCGATGCTTCCCCACGTCACCGGGAATTGCCCATTTAATCCGTTTTTAATTATTACTAAAAAAATTCTACTCTTATCTTTGGTAGTGTTCGGCAACTAGTGGTCAAAAAGTAGTTAACTACCAACTACTAACTAGTCTGGGAAAATCTAGTTACAACTAGTAGTTAACTATTTTTTCCTGGGACTAGTTGCAACTAGTAGTTAACTATTTCCCAAAGTAGTTAACTACTAGTTAACTAGTCTATTTAATTTAATAACCTATTTTTTGCCCAAATTCCAAACATCTTTCTTACCTTTATCACAAAAAACTTTATGCTTCGCTCAAAACGGTGCTTTATTTCTGGTTATGGTATTTGAGAACTCTACCATGACACTGTAGTTATAAATAGCAGTGTAATTTTTTGAATATTTTGATAACATTTTTTAATAATTTTGAAATTTTAAACAAAATTTTTTTAAAAAGTAGTTGAAAATTTGAAAGTAGTTTCAACTAGTAGTTATTAAAAAAAGTAGTTCAACTACTAGTTAAACTAGTTTAAACCAAAAGTAGTTAAACTACTAGTTAACTACTAGTTGATCGGTAGTTAACTACTAGTTGCAACTAGTTCTAGTTAACTAGTGCCGAACACTAATCTTTGGAATACAGTATCCCTTTTACCTGGACCATATGTGTATAGAAGGTAAGTTGGAAGAAGGTTCCGGTTAAAGTGGAATACGAAAAATTTGTATTTAATTAATGAAAATTCCATTTTAATAGTTAAAAGAAGCAATTATCAAATTTTTCCTTTTTTGAAGTTTAATACCATTTGCAATTGGAGCAATTTTTTAAGTAATTCAGACATTTTTTTTTGCTGAAAAGGCTAGGACTTTCTGTAAGTTTACCAGGTTTTTTTTCGTACCAAATATTTCTAAAGGGCAGCTTAAGCGGAGATCAGGTCAAATGAGGGCTAGTTTAGAGTAAGTCTATCACGGTTAAAAAATGCTTAATTTTGCAATGTATAATCTTAAAATACTTCTTCATTTGTAAAAGAAGGCTGATTGATTAAAATGGTAGCAAATTTTTATATACTAGACTAGTACCTAGTACTACATATTCATATTAATTTGAGGGGGTTGAATGATTGAATGAACTATTTATTGAGTGTTACCACACACAGTTCTTAAAAATAACACACTTCGTTCGACGATTATAACTATAACGCTTCAAGTTCATTATAACATCTGTCTTCCGAAATGTAACTGTTAGAAGACAAGATAGACCGCTCTGAAACAGGTGTCTTGGATTATTATTTTTTATTGGTGTAATATAGTATGGTGTGAAAAGATTTCCCACATAAAGAACTGATTCTTATCTACGTCAACAGATAAAAGATGACATTTGACGCATCTGGTTATATCATACAGCTAAGGATTAGATATCACCTTGCATAATTATGATGCTACTTGTATAGAAGCATCGATGGGTCAAAGGACTAAGTGGGAGTGAGACTTCTCTCTTTTTCTTTAATGTAATTCAAATGTGCAATCTATTATTTTCATCAAATATAACAATAGAGAGTTCCCACTGTGGGGCTATCGCTTATGAAGAGAAAAATCTATTGTGATTCTTTCATGTGTTTGGTTTATAACAGAGTTTAACAAACTCTTGTAATGATCTCCTATTCAAGAATCATAAAAGTAGAACCTTTTTTAATGTTATAATATGTGAGTTAAGTTTTCCAATCATTTGTTAATTAACGAAGTATTGTTAAATGAGCAAGATCCACATGATTCAAACTTACAACTCCGTCCATCGGCAGATCGGAGAAATCGGCAGATAAAACCGACAGATAATAAAATCGGCAGATAATGTTATCTGCCGATTTTGGCGGATGATATTCAGAAACACCCCCTCTGTCTGTGTCCAAGCCCCCTGATGAAGAGACATGGACGGAGTTGTAAGTTTGAATCATGTGGATCTGTATTAATGGAATTTTTGCTTACTTGCAGCATTTTGCGCAGTTTGCACTATTCTATGGTATTTTCTGGTATGTTTAAACTTAAAATTCAAAATTAAAGTTCAGATTTCTTGGCTTGATTAAATGAGCAAGGGTTGATTCAAAAACACTTTTCAAAAGTAAATTTTATTTATCGAAAAATTAAGGAGGTAGAGTTATTTTATTAGAGTTTTATCTTTTCTAATAAGTCTAAAGAGTAAAGACCTCCCATGGATCAATGCCTATCCTTTTTAAAAATTGCTAGTTTTTATAAAGGTTTAAAACTCCTAGCACGGGAAATTCTTTTCTATTCACTTTTTATCTTTTATTTGAAAATGGATTTAATGCCGTTTTTATAAATTTTAACTTTAGGTACTACGAGATCTCCCAAAAGTTCCCAAACCAACATATTCCTTTTCCTTGCAACTCCAAATGAGCTATTATTTTTCCATAAGAATTAGCATAGTCGTCTCTGAAGAGCAAGCTGCCTGAATAAAAAAACACGAATGCGTGGGATCGGCCCATGAAAGAACCTCTCACACCGACTCCATCCATGATCTCGATTTTTATACCTTCGGCCGTTACACCACAGCAGGATGGAGGTCGCACTTTTTCATGAAGAGCCTGCTTTTGGCCTTGCCCCTTCCTCTCCAGCAAGTCAGTAATATCTAAGCTTGCGAAAACAAATGTAGAGCTTGGAGCTGCTGCGCCCTTTTAAAAAACAGAAGACACGGATTCGAGACGGAGGTGATGAATTAATGAGTCTGACATTTATAATGCGAGGTGTGTAGTAAGTACTGTGTGGGGAGTTGCATGGTTGTGCGAGCTTTTGTTATTCGGTCGGTAATAAATACAGGTAATAGGATATTTAAGCTAATAAGAAAATTAATTCATTTTAAAGTGAGAATATCCAAGCGTGTGATGCTTGAGAACATTTTTTGAGGGTTGAAATATTTGGATGAGAAACTTTCATGTGAGATAATGATCTGAGAGAATGTAAGGATAAAATTGGGCTGAAAAAGAGGATTTTACTGCCTTTTCGAGGAGGGTTTTGCAAATTATACTGAAACAAAAGTTGGACCTTTATCATCCTTTAACTCGCTTGTTAAGTCACTGATGAAAAGAAACAACTCAAACAGCATAAACGTTCAAGATTTATCCGATTTTTGTCATGGATGGCCAAATTTTGTTTACTTCTAGTAGCAATTACGTAAACGTGACATATTAGATATGAGCTCTGCTACAAGGGAATCTAAAAATTTTCTGAAACTAAAATTTTCATTTAAATTTATAACAGAATTTTCTGACGAGTGCTGATTTTTTACCAGCTGAATAAAAGGTAAAAGTTTGAATCCAAAAGACTATTATTTATGGAGTTCTATTTGTGTTGGAAAGATAGCTTCTCTGCAATGCATGTACTATTGTAAGGAAGGAGCATGCACAGAAAATATTTTATGGTCATTTTCTGATACATTTCAATTATTATCAACGGAAAAGAAGAGATCATTGAGAATCGATTTTACAAGATTTAATTTCCGATGATTTTAGCTCAACACGGAATAAAATTAATATACGTTAGATGGAAATTAAAAATTAACATTATTTTTTACACCTTTTACGGCGCCTATCTGAATTTGGATCTATTCTTACATTAAATCTTAAATTTGCACCCAAAATCTTCTTTCTATTAAAAAAACAACAACCAGCCTCTCTTTTGCAAGGTGTTATTTTCAACGCCAGACGCTCATCTCGTTTACATTCAACACTCCAGCCAATCAGAGGAACGATGATTGCACATCATCCTCACCTTCAAACATCGCACAAAAGCGACGGACGTATGACGGGAAGGAAGCGATTATGTCAAACCCTACACAATAATTGAATTACCTTTCTATTCCGACACCGCACAGCGAGAGGGCCACGTGCACCCCACAACACCACCTCGTGGCGCTATGAATAGCATATTAATTGGGATATTCGTAGGTCTCGTGGCTTATCCGAAACTTTTTTTTTCCCACACACCACTTCACATCTGTCGAAATTTTTGATATCCCACAGTTCATAGGGGGCGCGGGAAGTATTCGATAGTCGTGACCTCCTCCTCCCCCCTCCTTTATAAAAGCCGAATTTTGAATTGTCTTTTGGCCTTCTCCTTCTGCTCGATTTTTCGATGGGGGTGCAACCGAACCCCTTTCATATCGCACTGCACCAACTGTTTGCAAGGTTTTTTTTTCGTGCGTTGGGTTGAAGGGGATGGAAAGGCGATTCTTCTCATGGATTTGGTCGGTTTTGAAATTAGTATATTAAAATGCAAAGAAAGGTGGTTTAGTGAGCACGTCTGTTGCCTCTCTAGTTCGTACACCTGGTAACACTGGTAACTTTATTTAAAAGCATTAATATGCTTTTCTCCAGGGTATAAAATTTTAAATCGTATAAAAATTTAAGTTAAAACGAAAATTTAGTTTTAAAATTAAAACCGGAATAAAAACCTAATTTTTTAAGAATTATTTCAATGACTTTTTATACTGCTTCCAATCTTAATGAATTAGTAAATTTTTGTTTTATAGATCCTTTAAAACTTTTATTTGATATGCATGTTTTGAAAATTTGTGAATTTCTATAATCAAAACGTTTTTTGATTGAAGAAGAATTTTTTAACGAACATAATAACGATTAACGATAATAATGTTTCTTTCTGTATGTGTCCAACACAGTAAAAAATACAAAACGTATGACCAATGATAACAAGGTAAAAAAAAACAATATGTATACTATGTGCATTTATTTTATTAAATAATAATATTTATTAACCAAAATAATTTTTTAACAAACTTAAGAAACATATGATACACCTAGAGGACTCAGGTGTATTACAAATATTAGGATATTTCCATTCACATTCACATTCAGGCAGGATATTTTAAATTATTATTTGTCTTCTTTTTCTGGGGTAAGTGTGTATAGGGTCAATTCGAAAACAGATGGCAGCACTACAATAAAAGAGTGGTGCTATTGAATATTTTGGGAGATACGAACGTGTAGTCTAGGGATTCTCAAAGTCGATACCAACCCTCTCAGGGTGTCGACGAGGTTTTCGATGGGGTCGATGAAACTCTAGGGATTAATAGGGGTCATTAATGACTCCGGGCGGTTGATGTGCCAAAGTTAAGAGTTAATGAACTTCTTTTAAAAAATGTTGAAACCAATTTAAATATAAAATTTTAAATTACATAAACTACCAAAATTTATATAAAATCTTCTAATGGAAAACTTATTTATTTATTTTTATTATCCTTTTTCATATTGTAAAAAGTTTTCTCGTCCAAAATCTTACATTTTTCAAGTTGAGGTTGCGTTGAATACCTACATAAACATAGGATACTTCACTAAGTACTAGTACTAAGGTTTGTTTTCAGTTATTATTGAAAAAAAAAGATTGAAAAACTAGGAAAAAAACATAATTATAACTTATTTTACTTAATAAGATACTTAATTAATTTGTTTGCAAGTGCCTGTGTTATAGATTATTAGTATAAGTTAATCAAATACTAATAACATAAACATAACAGCCTTAACAGAACTAGATCATTATTTGCAACCCCTTCCCCCATTTAAATTTTTTTTTTTCGTTGTTCAATATTCAATTTAAAAGGCGTCATAGAATCCATTTAGGTATTTCAGTCAAGTAAAGGAATCCCAAGAAGCAACATTTCACTGGGGTTGGGGTATGGGGTCTTCTGCGTTTTCTTTGCAACAATCTCTCTACTCTATAAGAAAAACCAATGATTACTCCTTACTCATAGATCTCTTACTTCAAACTGTCCTCGATTCCTTTTATTCAACAAAGTCTTTCGTACAATCGTAACAACAATCGTAAAATTTTATCATACTGAAAATTCTCCAAGGGATTTAAATCGTTAAAGTGTTTGTCATTTATAACGAAACTAAATTTTACCCAGTTACTCCAATAACTTATTTTTTTTCATATCAGAGTGAATATGGAGGGGAAAGTTATCATTATGGTACTTTAGTCTTTCTTAACCCCGTAGCATTGGCCTTCAATGGTTCCTCGCGTGATTGTTCTTACTCGTCTTCCCAGAATTCATGCTTGGTCGGAGAGGCCATTTTCTTTACAGTAGAGTTCCGCTGTAATTGCCGAATTACCTTTTCCGTACTGCTGTTCTGTTGTTTCTGCGTGCAACTCGATTTAATCTTCCTAGGAGGTACAGTGATTCACCCACTCATTTGGCGGCAATTGCGGTCAATGACGATTGCGAGTGATTTCCATATTCTTTCTTCAAATATGGCCAACCCAGAGTGAAAAGGTTCAAACAATAGCTTTGAGTGAAATTGGGCTATGCATCTTAATATCCTTTAGAGCTTCAGATAAGTTAGTATCTATATTTTTTTTTATTGATTTAGTTACGAAATTTTCGATACATAAAATGATTTGAGATATGCGTGAAATTTTTTACATAATGAAGGAGATTTCTCAGGTAAAATTTGTTGTTTTGTTACTAAGCAGAAGTGTTATTCATAATTAACGCGAGTCTGATTTTATACTGCGGTATGTCTAAAAAATCGTTCTAGTAATAAATTCTAGTGCAATCTCAAGTTGAGTCTCTTGCATCTTATGTTTGCTTTTATAATCAAAAATACTTTTTTAAAAAATGCTGAAAAAGAAAAATAATGCTAATGCTCATTAGATAAGAATCAAACATTAATAATGCTGGATAGCTTGTTTTTTCATTACTGCTATCTTGTAAGATTTATTAACCTCCAAACACCTTACTTTGGAATAAAAAATGGGAATGAGAAAAAGAAAGAGCAGGTAGAAAAAATAAATTAGAGAGTGAGAATGAAGGATATGGAGGGTATGATCATGGCTACCGTATGATAGAGAAAATGACTGTGATTAAATGACGAAGAGAAGGAAAAGATAAGAAGGCAAAGGGAAAAGGATAAGTTCGATGAGAGGAGAAAGAAAAACCATTTTCCAGAACACTGTTTCGGGGTTCCTGCGGTTAAACATTTAATAAAGGCTTCA
Source organism: Tetragnatha montana (assembly GCA_963680715.1). Taxonomy (NCBI): domain Eukaryota; kingdom Metazoa; phylum Arthropoda; class Arachnida; order Araneae; family Tetragnathidae; genus Tetragnatha; species Tetragnatha montana. The sequence continues at coordinate 9,087,787 of OY796685.1, forward strand.
TTTTTTTTAACGAAAGACATGTCCCTTTTAAACACGGAAAATAATGTCCAATTCAAATTTGGAAAAAAAACCAGCAATAAATTTGCTTTATTGACAGCCTTTGTTTCTTCTGTATGGGCGCTAGCTGTCTCTCACGTATGTAGTCATAAAAATACCTTTGACCGCTATTGTTAGCACTGACCGCATTTGTTAAAGCATTTGATTCGCTTTAATTGTAAAACCTCCTCGCCACCGCGACCAAGCATGCTGCTTAAAACAACGAAATGCAGCACACTGATTCTTCGGTTGTTAGACAGTGTATAGGCTTAATTAGCGGTTATGTTCTGTTACCGTCCGCTGTAATCCTTATGTGATGGAAGCACGCATCTGAGACAGCTGGAAGAGAGCATGCTTTCTTTTTTTCTTTTAGATGTCTGTCTATCTTGGCTGATTCACATTACGAGTCTGGAAGAAATGATTTTGCAATTGCAAATGCATGGAATAGATTTGTGTTGACCTCAAGGTGATATATTCACTGTGTCAATTGTTAAGTCGGACTGTCTTTTGTTTGAGGAGTGGTGATAAAATGTCCTAATGTCCTAATGATAAAATGAAAATCCAGAGAAAGCAATAATGAAATTCCGAATAATAAATTTACTTCCAAGCTACTTAAGTGCATTTATGCTTCTTAATTGCACAGGGTATGGACTGGGATGCCACCTAAACTTTAATTAATGTATTCATGTCGTATGTAAAAAAAGTTAAATGGTTTCAGAATTGTTGGATTACATTATTTTTAACTACACTAACTTTTGCATTTAAAATATTAATGAGTTAAAACCGAAGAAAAAAACAATTAGTTATATACGCGAATCATTTACTCAAACATTTTACGTTTAAGTACTTTGTAAGATGATTTACATTACAGAGGTCAGTTGCGCTATATGGCTGTCTCCCTTTTATGGGAAGTCTGTGAACTTTGAGAGTCCCATACTTCAATTTGTAAAGGTTTTTCTCACAAAGTAGATTTCCAAACCTTCTTTTTAATTACATTAATTACACAAAAATGCCTAACCCTTAAAAATTTCACGTTAAACTTTTTTTTCTAAATATTCTATGCATGGTAGTTTTTAGAATTACAAGCAATCTTCGATATTAGGGGGTGTTTCAATTTAGTTTTATATAGGTATCTAAATATAATTCTAATGCTTGAATAGAAATTCATAAAATAAATAGACACTTGTTATCTATTTTTTTAACTATCATTTATCCTATTGAAAATAAGAGTAATTTAACTTGCTAAAGCAATATAATTTTTCTTTGCTTTTTTTGCTTCCAGTAAAACATGAAGTGAAGTTAAACCCTTGGCAATAAAGAGAACCTTTCCCAAACATTAGACTCTTTTAGCACGCCTGTAAAAGACCTGATAAATCTTTCTCAATTCACTACACTCCTCAGCAATATATCCTAACTAACTAAACAGCAATTTGAATTCAGCTCAACATTCGTGCATGACCAACAAGAAAACAAAACTCGCTACTAGACAATCAACCTTCCTAACCTTCTCTAGACACGCCGACAACTCAACTCTGCTTTTCTCATTGGCAGCAGCTTCCTTTACCATCCATCGAACTCTAATTGCTTCCATCCTGATGCTCAGTAGATCCTCCCAGGCAATGCAATGCAGAGGTTTGTGCTTTTAGTTTACGAAGATGCTTCCTCTGTTCTATACTCGTTCGTCATGAATGAGTGTCCTATCTTTTAATAGCAGAATCCCTATCTTCACATAAAACACAGTCAAACCAATCGGAAGACTAGACTTCCTAATAATGAACAATTCCAGCATTTATTATTATTTTTTATTCGATAAAGATGGTTGAAAACGAAATTTTGTCACAAAATTTTTTTGATTACAATGTTTAGTAATAATTTTTTTTATATAATTTCAAAGTTCGTCTTTTAAAAAGTGCGTGAAAACGGCGCGGGAATACTATCTTGTATTGGGTGCGAAAGAGCAGAAATTTATTCTAGGCCAGAGGTGGTTCTGAGAGGCTTGATAGCTCATGGTTTCATGGATCTAATTTGATGTTTCGGTCAAACTAGATTCAGATAAGAAACAAAAACAACATGAGTAAAGTATTTTATTATAACTACAAATCTATAAAGGATTCATGAAACATAATGATAGCATCTCAAAAGGTTGTTGGGGGTGAAATTCTGTTTTTCCAAATGTCTATATGTTCCTCATTCTATGCGGTCAGCAAAAGTTTTTATTTTCTAGTGTCCAGTAACTGACATGACAACTGTAACGAGAGAGAGGAAGATAAAGATAGAGGGATGGATTTTTACTAGAGTTTCGAAGGTCCCAAGCATTCACAACTTTTGAAAAAAAAAAACCTCCTCCTACACGTTACTATTTGGCACACATCCTCTCATAATCGCTATCGACGTGCTCAATTGTCGACACACGATAAATGGTGCTCGCACGCCCTATCGCCCCGCGCGAGGTTTCGAGTGCCCCCCAACGGTTCGCGCAACCGCACGCAACGAAAGCAAACCTCTTGGGACCTCTGAGCACTTTGATGCTCAACGCTATGGTCTCGCTGGTGGGTGTGAATTCCGAAGAGGAATTTTTCCCATGATCCTCCCCCTCTCGTTCCAAGTGTTTAGTTTGGTATGGGTGGGGGTTTCTAGTCCCTTTGGGGGTGCTTTTATTAAAAGTTTGTTCTGAGATTAACTTAACAGCGCCGTCTGTTCATTTTTTATTCGAATGATGCAGTAATACAATCTGTTCGCTTCTAACAGCTGTAGGAAAAATGATTGGGATATACTTTCTTGAACATCTTAAATAAAATGCTTCCTTCGAGTAAAATCTTACACATCCATAAAAGATTTACTGTATACAAGAGTTATTTATATTAACTTCTTCATAACAAATTTTGAGTAAGATGTATATTTTCTAACACATTATCTGTAAAAGTTAAGTTTTGCAAATAAATTATTGTTACATTTATTTTTAACATCACACTGTTGTAAAAATCCCTGCTTATTTTCATTTATTTTATCCACCTCATTTTTAATTATTCACTTGAGTACACATATTTTAATTTTGATCAAAAATTAAGAATATTTTAGAGAGCTTCAATGATTTCGAAAAAGGTTATGAGTAGTATTTATTACTAATAGTACTTATTATAAAGTCCGTATTATTAAGAAGCGAGAAATTAAGACTATCATAGATGATAGTTATTCTTATTCCTCGGCATATAAGTTGAATTTTTAAAGCTTCCCGACTCGTCATCCAGGTGATTCCTCAGCATGAAGAGCAATCAAAGAAACAATAAACCTAGAAATAAATCGTTGGTCTTTGATCACCATTCGGACTCTTAAACGATGCTATCTATAAAACTTTCCCAGGTGAAAAAGTTTCCCGTTTTGAATCAAATAACCACTCCCTAGGCTATCATGAGAACCCCTGATTCAATTCCCACTGAAATCCAACTCCTTATCGAATGAAGCTAATGGGATAAGGCCCTCCCAATCTGATAGCTCAATCAAACACGTTAAAAAAGAACAATTAACCCCAAGTACTTCCCGTCCTCAAACGCCGCTTCACCCTTTCCCACTGAAACCGATGCTTTGTCTCTCCAACAAACCACCGAGAGGTCCTTTCGCCATAGGCTATTTCACAAGGAACCGATCGCTAGCCAAAGCAATCTTGACGATATTTAGTGAAGCGGCTAGTTTAACGGTTTCCTGGGGAGAGTGTGATGTAGAGTTCCTCTTCGCCACAGACAGAACAAGTTAACCTTCCCACGATACTCCATTTCGATGCTCCCTGGCGCGCTTTTTCCAAGGACACCATTCCATGCGTGAGACATAACCGAGAGATCTCTGCGAGTTCCTTGAAGAGTTCTGGTTTTGCTCGCGATTATCAATGTTCGAGTGATTTTTTAACGTATTCATTCATTCATTCACCAAAAACAAAGCAGTCGGAGCGGCGATGCCTGGTTCCGAACTGGTAACCTGATTTGCATTCGATCGGTTCATCCTCGTGCGGCCAGCGGCTTTCTCGGTGGGAGTCCGAGAACTAGCTGCGAAAACAACTTTCAGTGACTCTATTCCGTCTGTGGTGCAGGAAAGTTTCATTTCAGTAGGAATTCCACATCCTTTGATATGGGGAATGGGGAAAGTAGGGCTAATGGGATTTTTTTAAAGTAAATGTTAGTATAAAAGCATAAATGCAGTTATTATTAAATTTTAATAAATGTAAAGCGATTTTACATTTAAGTTCATAAAAAATAAAAATATTCCTTGAAAGTAAAAAAAAAAACAAACCCTTATTCATCTATGTGTTATGTCACCTTTTGTAATTTAATACAACTGTGCAGGGCTAATGGGACATGCTATGGAATTCAAATATAAAAGTCATTTATTAATTTCAAATGCTATTATTGTTAACATAGGCTATATATAAGTATATAATATTGAATATGCAAAAATTGTTGTGGATCAAATTTCAGCATTAAACATTTTAATTACAAAATGTCTTCTGCAGCTAATCCTGACGATTTCTTTACTAATTAGAATTATCCTAATAGGATATTTAATTAATGAAAGAATAGTCAGAATAATAAGATATTTAAAATTACTAATAAAATTACTAACTTTAATTCTACCTGAGAAGAGTTAAAACTAAATATTTAATTAATTTTTTAGCTCTTTCATTGCTTCTGAATATAATTTTCTGTTGGTGATATTTTGATAATACTAAATACAACTTATTTACTACAATTTACGATTGTAAAAATGCATTTTTATTTAGGCACTCTTAAGTATATAACTTACAAACTTATTTACTTAAACTTAATTAATAACTTAAAAATTTTCATTGTGCTTGAATTTCTCATATCTTGGATTTAAATGTACTTTTAGTTTCAATCTCCAAAAAGAACTCTTAAAACTATTTATGTGAATATCAGAGTTAAAAAAAATAGTTCTTGCTGGAATGAATGGTTTTCAAATGAATAACCACACAAGAATGCATTCTTTTTTTAGTAAAGTTTACGACTTTTCAGAAACATATTTATTAGGGTGGTCCTTATTTGTATGGTAATTTTTTTTTTAGGAATTCCGTTGGTGACGCCCCCTAGTTTTGTGTCACTATAGAAAATAATAATGTATGCAAAATTTAAGCTCATTCGTATAATAATAACACGTGCCGCAAAAGCCTTGAAGTTTTAAAAAAATACTGATTTTTTTACAAAACATCAAAAAAACCAAAGATTAAACCCTCCCATCTTCTTCTTGATTTTTTTATAAGAATCTAATATGTTTTTTGTTATAATGTCCCAGATTCCATTCTTCTATCACCTCTCTTTCGGTAGTAAAAATTTTTTAAAGTAAAAATAACTCTTGTAAAGTTGTTTTTTCTGCATTTTAAAACAGCTAATAACTCTAGAACTATACAACTTAAAAACCTGAAATTAGTGCCATTTGGTTTGTAATTTTATTATCTTTGATTTGATGTGCAACATAACTGCCTTTCTTAAAAATATTTTTTTCAAAATTAAAAAAATGGGAAAAAAATTGAATAAAAAAAAGTTTTGAAAAAAAAATTTTATTAAGTAAATTTAAAGTTTTCCAACTCCTAAAATAAACATTTCTGCCAAATTTCAAGTTGAAAATAAAATTTCATCATGTAGAAAAAAATAAAAAGTTTCGAAATTTTGGCAAGTCCCTTAATATATTCCATACAATTTAACAAAAAAAGCGATTCAATCATGGGGAATTCAAAAACTCCCTTGAGGGTGTTCATACGATTTGTACCATGCAAAAAAATTCACTTAAATTTCAGAAAATACAACTCTTAGCCTATTCGGTACAAAATCTTACTAGAGAATTCATTTGTTACTTAAGTATAAGTTTGAATATTGACTCAACCGATTATTATTTAGAATTATGATTTTATTTTATTCTTTGATCTTCAAACACTTTTATTTCCTTTGATTTGGCATGTTGGAAGTGAAAATTACGTAAAAACTTAATTCTAAGGAAAATTGAGGTGAAATATAGGCACATTGAATTAAGTTGGAAACTAACTCGGTAAGATTTTGTACCGAATCGGCTAATAGTTGTATTTTCTGAAATTTAAGTGAATTTTTTTGCATGGTACAAATTGTATGAACACCCTCAAGGGAGTTTTTGCATTCCCCATGATTGAATCGCTTTTTTTGTTAAATTGTATGGAATGTTAAGGAACTTGCCAAAATTTGGAAAATTTTTATTTTTTTCTACATGATGAAATTTTATTTTCAACTTGAAATTTGGCAGAAATGTTTATTTTAGGAGTTGGAAAACTTTAAGTGGACTTAATAAAAATATTTTTCAAAAATTTTTTTTATTCAATTTTTCCCCCATTTTTTTAATTTTGAAAAAAATATTTTTAAGAAAGGCAGTTATGTTGCACATCAAATCAAAGATAACAAAATTACAAACCAAATGGCACTAATTTCAGGTTTTTAAGTTGTATAGTTCTAGAGTTATTAGCTGTTTTAAAATGCAGGAGAAACAACTTTACAAGAGTTATTTTTACTTTAAAAAATTTTTACTACCGAAAGAGAGGTGATAGAAGAATGGAATCTGGGACATTATAACAAAAACTATATTAGATTCTTATAAAAAAAATCAAGAAGAAGATGGGAGGGTTTAATGTTTTGTAAAAAATTCAGTATTTTTTTAAAACTTTAAGGCTTTTGCGGCACGGGTTAAAATTTTTTGATTGAGCTAAAATTTTGCAAAAATCATTTATTTGTATGATGGAACAATTTGGGGGGGGGGGGGCGTCACGTAAAGATTTCCAAACTTTAAAAATAAGGACCACCCTAATATTTATGGTTGGGTTATAATTGATAATCTTTGACATTTTCCCCTAATAAAAATAAATCTACAATATCCTTTTAGAAAAAATTCTTTCCGTATACATTTTTTATTAAAACACAGTAAGAAAAATAACTATGCAAGCAAACAATTATGAAAGATAAGTGTAAGCTGGATCAAAAGTTCATACTTAAGCATCTAAAATTCTAAACTGATGCCTAACATTTTTTTTTATATCTTTACTCTTGATAAAAATAAACTTAGGATTATCATGACTTTGGGGCGTATGGGTGTAAGTTCGAATACAACCTTAATCTACCTTATGAGAAAACTCTGAAGTCCCGAAGATTATTTCGGTTTAAGATTAGCCTCGGTTACTAATAACAGGTCAAAGGCAGTAACATACCCACTAAGAGCTAAAATACAAGTAACTTACTTTCATTGTCACAATACAATACTCTAGCTAAGAATATCCCTCACTGTTACAAAGGGAATACATGATTCTTCTCTCTCGCTTAGCCAAGGGATTACTGTAACTATTTTTCCATATGGAAGAAGCAAATTCTTTAGGACCAGATGGGTCAGAGTTTAATTTAGAAAAGGGCATATAATCCTTGTTGTCATCTGCTAATCCGGATCAGAAATGCTCATATTCATAGGTTGAAATCTCTGTGGGAAAACGCATTAGCTCTGTATGTTAAGATAAGCTCTTTTTTAAGAGATAAGATAAGATTAAAATATAAGATGTATGTTAAGATATTTCTTTAACTTAGAACGATATATTTCTTTAAAAAAGAGCTTTTTCACTTATCTAAATCTCTTCTCTCCACTGGATTTACATTTGTAACAAAAAAAATAAGACACCAGCAATCTTAAAAATTTTTCTGTGTGTCGTTTTTTGATATATATACTATTAAAAGGGGCTCATTCAACAACCGCATGTTTAAAAGGGAAATGATGCGGAACAAAAGAAGTTTGTTTAGAATGAAGAAAACATACAGGGAACTAACATTTTAAAGCTCTAGAGAGAAATTAATTTCCATAAAATATCATACTAAATAAAGTTTTGAAAAAATCAAAAAAAAAAAACCTGTATAAGTAATGAAATTTTTGTTGTATAACCACCAAATTTTTACTCTAAATTCAGGACCCTAAGAAAACAGAGGAATGATCAAAACAAATATAAGTACATTCAAAAATACATATTTTACAGTTGAAAAAACGTTGATGGACTTATTCCCTTTTTCAGCCTTATGAAATTTCAACGAAAGAAAAATCTAAAAAACAATTTTAATTGACATTTAAATTATATTTCTGCTTAGTTCGCAGTACAAAAGTGAGGGAATAGAAAGACAAATAAAATTCAAAATTATTATGAAACTGAGTCATTAAGGAATTATCAATGGAGTAAGTGAATATATGAATGGGAGAATTGTTCCCTGGATAAAAAAAAAAAAGAAAAAAAACCTTTTGAATTAAAACCAAATTTTGGCTTTATTTACAGCACGAAGAATAAAAAGTAAAGACAAATTAATTTTAAATTCAAATTTAATCAAAAGATACCATGAATGGACATTCGGGTGGTCCTTTATTTATATGGTAAAATTGTTTTTTTTTTGGGGGGGGGAATTCAATTAGTGAAGCCCCCTAGTTTTGTGTGTTAGCTAAAAAGAGTGTTAGTCAAAAGCTAAACAAGCAAAAAATATGTTCAATTTCTTTTTAAATGCCCGTAGAGATAAAATCCCCAAGCCAATGTCACTACGATCGGCACACAATGTTCAAAATTATCTACGACGTAGGTTGCGCATGAGCAAACGATTACCTAATTAACATATCTGCCTGCTCTCGTTATGAAATATTGAAAAAAAAAAGAACGTCTACTCTAATTTAAACAAGGTTTTCACCAAAAAATAAAAAATAGTGTTTAAGATTTTTAACCGAGGCTTTAAAAATTATATAGCAAGAAAAAGTTTTTCAAGAATTTTTTAAAAATAAATTTTTAAGCAGATGCGCGCGCAGGTGATCAGACGATTATTTCGACAGTTTTTTTTCTAATTAGAACCACAGAAGCACTCGATGTTTTACGCGTTTGGATTTATAACCAAAGTCAAATTTTAAAATTACCTACCTTATTCAGAAGTCTTATTTCATCAGAAGAATAAACTGTTTAGTGGTATCAAGTTCAAGATGGAGTACAATCTATTCAAAAATATGCGAGGGGTAAGTTGCAATTTTTATTGTTTATTAGGATGTGTTGTTTGAGATTCGCCATTAATGAATTTGACTGTTTAATGTAGTTGTAGTGTATAATGTGCAAGTGCGTTGTTATGTAAAGAGGAATATTTTTAGCTATTGTTTTTAAATTAAGTGTCTTGGTATTTACTTTCAGAAAATGAATTGATTGATTAACAACTATGTATTTTTCAATATTTGTTTGTAAAGTTAATTTTTATTAAGAACGTATTGAGTTAGGCTTAACCCATAGAAATTCTCTAGAAACTGGGGCCGTATTTTAGGACTGAGAATATAAAAATTTTATGCATTACCTTTCCTTTAATATTGCGTGAATATGTGTATTTTAGGAGAAATATTAATTTAAATTATGCTAAAATAAATTTTATAAAAATTAATGAGTATATTCATAAGATTTTCAATTTATCATATTAATCTCAATAATAAAAGACATTACCATAAATTTAGCACTTTTTTTTGGTACTTTTTATCAATCAATATTTAGGTACATAAAAATTGAGTAAAGTAGAATTACAAAGATTAAAAAGACTATCCGTTTTTTATTTACCATAAAAATGCATAAAATAAATCGATTGACTAGGTTAAAATAAATCGATTGACTAGGTCTTAGTAAATTGGTCATTTTTAATTAAGAAATATATACTGAAGTTTTATAGCTTTTGTTTGAAGGAATTATTAAAAAAAGGTCTCTAATTTATTATGATGAAAAATTTTGTTATTAAAGGATCTAGTCTAGATTGTTTAGGTGAATTTATGCTTTTTTAACCGAATGCTTAATTAATAACCGAATTTTATTATTCAAAGTTCTGTTTTAGACAATAATGTTTTGATAATGTTTTAGAACTACTTTACTCATTTTTCTTTTTATGACTAAATTCAACAGGTTATTTTGAAAAAAATCTTCTTCTTCTAATCTTCTAATTTTCATAGTTTTGAATTTGATGTTTTTTAAGATTATTCAGATGTTTCAAAGTAACAAAACTTTGAATTTACACCATTTATCCCCATTTAATTATGTAATCTTTAAAATGTTCCTTGAAAAATTTTCTAGTGTGCATTTTAATAATAATGATGATAATTATTGATAGTCAAAAATATTAAACTGTCACGGATTTATTTTTGAGATTGCCAAGAACCTTCCTTGAAGTAATCTTTTCAATTTAGTTTTAAAAAGTTCTGTTTATATTTCTGTGTGGTTTTGAAGTAAAATCATGGGGAAAATACTATACAGATCCCCTTGTAGGTGTGTGGATAAGGTAAATAATGAATTACATTTTTTTGTAAGAAAATTTCAGATATATTTTTTAAAAAAGCAAAAAAAAATAATCAAATATATAAATATATAAGATTGATATATTTAGGAATTTTACATCATGTATCTTCTGGAACATTTTACATGGTAATAAGTAACTATATTGTGCTGATATTTTAACTTTTTAATTTACTATTATAACCATGTTAAATATTCCACAAGCAATGCACTAAACTCTCTGTAGTATGTTTCTCCATGATGGTAATCGAAAACAAAAATGAGCATTAGTTATCGAATAAATGATTATATTGTATGTGTGGTAATATTTTCTTCATCAAATGTGTTTATTAGCTTCTTTAGTCTATTCTTTTATCATTCTTATTAGAGGGGAAACAAAACATAGGTTTTCTCGATACTTCGGTCACAACTTTCCTAATGAGCAAGGGTTTTCCCGTTTACTGCATTAGTGCGCTTCAATTTCAGCTTCCACAGGTTCAGTTTTCGGTGGTTTTTCGCGAAATGTCCTTGAGTCGACCGTTTTCACATCTGCGCGAACAGCTGTAGGGTTCTTGGATCGGGCTGGAATGTCAAATGCACTTGGTTGTGGAACGCTTTCATGGCAATTTCTAGAAATCGGGAGGTGGGCATAACGTTTTTAAAAACTAAATTGATATCTCAATGCACTGCTTCAGAGGAAACTTTCAGCATTATCAGTTGCACGAGAAAAACATAAAAACATAAACATAGTTGATCTATTTTGTAAATCTTAGATAATAGTTAGATATCCTCTTAACAATTACTACTTTAACCCAATGCTTAAAAAAACATGAAATTTCCTAAACTTATAATATAATTGTACTCAAACGAAAAAGCACCAAAACTTGATGTGGTTTTGTTATCAAAATTATTACCAGTAAATAACAAATGATTTAATCTTTACAGAACTAAGAATTATTACAACCTTTAAATTGGTTCTTTAAACCTCATTTTGAGGTAAGAAGCAAAATGGCTATTAGATACGCAAATGTGGATACTTTCTTGCCATCAGTAAAACATTGCTTTTGTCTTTTCCCTGAAATTCTGTAGTAACGGTATCTAATTTCTAAGACTAATTTTCTCCCCGAGTCACTTTGGGGAAAACTTTTCTGGCAGCCATTTTTATAGGTCCCTAGAGCGGTTAAAAGGCAAAAGAGTTCGAAAAGAGGTGAAAGCTCGCAAAACTTCTGTTATAAATAATTTTTATTGAAAAGCAGGTAGCTTCATTTACATTAATTAATTTATTATCATTGGGAGTTCATGGGCTCCTATGGACCAGCCGGGCCCCTGCTCTTGCATAAGCTAAAGCATTGGAGCTGCTCATATGATCTTGTTCAAAAAGATTGGTATGGTTGGTTTTCAAAGATTCTCGTGCAACCTTTGTAAGAGTTATGTGCATGAAACTTTTAATTGTCACATTTGAATTTGACTCCAAATTATTTAAAAGTGTACAAATACTTATGCAAACCCTATAGGGTGAGATAACAACATATTGGTGAACTAAACCGTTAATTCATTCATTTATTTAGACTCCATATATTTATTCAAAAAATAATCAAAGTGGTGTTATGTGATGCACATTTCAGTGCACACACAAGTCTACAATCTTGCTTTTAAAGTAAACAAGTACCAAGTTGTATTTCACCTTCAAAGCAACAACCTATGTTTTTTTCTCAAAACAAAAATTTGGAGTTTGAAATAAACGGTTCAGATAACGTTTTTTAACACTTGCAGAAATTTTCTTAGCTTTAAAATTAAATTTGAAGTGTTATGAGTTATAAATAAATTAATAATGTAGATTGTAGAGTAAATTAAAAAAAAAGTATTATCATTATCTGCAGTAAAAAACACATATAATTATTTATTATTTTAAAGAAAATAACCAAAAATACTTGTATAAAAATTACAAATCTCGATTATTGGTTATAGTAATGGAATACAATCTTTGTTAATTTTGTTTTGATAACTTGAAGGTTTAAAAAATTGTCCTTAATTTCAAATGTTATTTAAGAGGATAAAATGATAAGTAGGATTTTTTTCTTCATATCTGTTAAATAACACGTATTAATGAGATTTACTGAAGATTTTTCTAGTAATTGCAAAAATATCTTTCACGCAATGGAATATTATTAATGTGCTATAAGTAAAAGTGTGCATAGAAATTATTTATTGTTTGTTTGCTTTTACAATAAGAATGATGCAAGATTTTAAAGTAATTATTTTGGGCATAAATATTTCAAATGATTTACGACTCATCAAAAGAATAGTTAAGATAAATTCCATATCTATACTGTGGAAAAGTAGAGATGTCTGATTAAGGAATATGTAGTGTAGTAAAATTTTGAATTTGGAAAATGTAAATCTCAAACGGAAATTCGATTTTAGATCTGAGAAATAACTTAATGATGCAAAAATGCTAATATACGTGCAACAAGAAAATCTTTAGTTTTCTTTAGCGATGAAAATTGCATCTATTTTATAAATTCAAAATTAGGATTATTTTAGTATTTTTGAAACTAAGGTCCTGTTTTGGTGGTATAAAAATCTATAAAATTGATAGAAAGACATTAAAACTAAAGGGCTGATATTGTGAAGGTCTTTTTAAGCTTAAATGTTTTGTGAGAAAGAAGAATCCTTTTTTAGATAAACGGATCACGATTTTTTCTAGACAGACTTTTATTATAAGCTATTAATTTTAATAATTTGGTTCATGACATTCTAGTATAAGTGAATGTAATTATTGAGAATAACAAATATTTCATTCTTGATAAAAATATTTAAGATATTTCAAGTTAGCCTTTCTCATTAATGCTTCAGAAAAAAAATAATAACGAGGCAATTTAAGGGCATATTAATATGAAGTTAAAAGCTTTTAAAATCACTCCAGTTTTAAGAAACTTTTTCCTATAGTTAATTTTAAAACCACAATATACTGAAAATATCACTAAAATTTGATTAACCATGCTATTTTTTACTATATCATTTTCTGTTTTTTCTTCAAGAATTACCTGATAAAAAGATCTTCAAATTTATGAAGAGGCACTAAATGTGTTGAGCAGCTATTTATAAAAAAATTCATTTGGTTTATATATTTTAACTTAATTTGCATTTTTGTAAATACTAAATAGCCTGAAACCGGACGTTGAAAAAAAAGGAATAGGGATATGAAAAGTTTATTTGTTGAATGGACTCTAACCGTCTGACGTCACACGGAACCAACACGTGACCTACTGAGCTTGCCATTGGTTACCACAGATACTACACTAGTAGATCTACTAGTGTAGTATCTGTGGTAACCAATGGACTCTAACCGCCTATCTGGTTCGAGACTTCACGGAACCAACACGTGACCTACAACTGAGCTTGCAATTGGTTACCACAGATATTACACTAGTAGATCTACTAGTGTAGTATCTGTGGTAACCAATCGCAAGCACAGTAGGTCACGTGTTGGTTCCGTGTGACGTCAGACGGTTAGAGTCCATTGCAAGCTCAGTTGTAGGTCACGTGTTGGTTCCGTGAAGTCTCGAACCAGATAGGCGGTTAGAGTCCATTACTTTGTTAAAAAAAGTTATTTTTCAATGTAGTTTATTAACATTTTTAGATTATCCATAAATTCTTTTTCATATTTTTGAATGAAATTATCTAAATATTTAAGGTAATGTTGAATGAAGCTGGGTTTCAATACTTCATCTGAATAAGGGTATTAGGTTTCAATAAAGCAATAAATTATGTGCTTAAAATTTAACTTAACTGTAAGAACTGTGTATTTTTTAACTGTAAGAACCTTAAATTGAAATATTTTCAAGCCCTTGTTAAGTTTTCTGTAGAGTTTAAAGCATGTGACATTATAGCAGTTTGCTATATTTTGTGATAAATGATATGATATCCAACAAAGTGTTGGAAAAATCATGAAAACTGAAATAAATGCAGCCACATCGAATTTCTTGAATCGAATTGTCAAATAGTAATGGCTACATTGAATTCTCTATGATGAATTCGTAGAACCAAAAAGTCACTGTTTTTTATTAAAGGTTTTGCTAAGATTTATAACGGCACATGGGTATTGTTTATAGAACTGTTTGGAGACACTTGCTGACCAAGTTGGGTCGCTTTCGTCTCCTTCTTCCTTTACGCACATGGGTATTTTTATTCTATCTAAACCAATCAAATTTTTATCTTGATTTTGTATCTTTGATTTTTATCTTTTATCTTGAATTGTATCTCGATTTTGTTGGGTTTTTTTTTTTTGATTTGGTACTGTAATTTTTTTGGTCTAGTGTATGGTATTCCATGAATTTGAATTTTAGCAAAATAGTATAGTTTACCCTCTCTTCTCATAAAGAAAAAACACTTGGAACAATTTTTTGAAATGGAAAAAGTATTGATATTGCATTAGAATTTTTATAAGAATCAATTTAAAAATTGAACAAAACAATACCTAAATGCATCATATTTCCAGTTTCCTTTTAGACAAAATTGTGACAAAAAGTAAAAAACAACTTTGTTTAAAGGTTTAAAAATTTATCTTAAGTTTTTAAATGAATAACTCCTTACCATCCCCTCAGCTTCATTGCCGTCTATGTAGACGGCAGGAATTGAAAAAAACTAAGCATTCAGTGTGAAAGTACAATTAAAATCGCAGTCGTGGGATGTGTATTGGCTACTGTTACACAGGGCCTTTGCTCAGACCAATACGCACGGTACTCAGACTACCAGAACAGCATGTCGACATGTAGTGGGGATACGCTGTCGTGTGAAAACGATGCGTTGGTCACTGTTCCCCAGGGCTTGAATCGTTTATTTCAGAAACAAGTTAGAGCCCATTGGATTAATCTAGCGTTTAACTTGTTTCTGAAATAAACGATTCAATTCTCGTTGCCATGGTAACTAGAGTTAATCAGTATATTTTTTGTTCAGGAAACTTTAATTTAAAAATATGTTAAGGATATGAAAAAGTTGCTATATTCAGTAAAATAATTTTACACCAATAGTAGATTAAATAATGGAGAATAGACCACTACTCCCTGGGACGCCTCCGGGTTGACGACAGGTCTCATTGCCTCGAAATGCCGGATGGTTAGTGTCCGGCTCCTATACTTCCAGGGGAGTTGGCACGTAGTACCCGGGGATACGATTCTCTTGATTGAAATACTACAGATTGAAAATCTGTAAAGGAGGATGGGTGAGGTGAGGTGTGGCTAAATCTTTATCAATATCTTCGTAGAAATCTGGAAGCCCTCACTGACTCGATTCCGGGGCCCCATCCTCAACTCTCGTTGCCATGGTAACTAGAGTTAATCAGTATATTTTTTGTTCGGGAAACTTTAATTTAAAAATATGTTAAGGATATGAAAAAGTTGCTATATTCAGTAAAATAATTTTACACCAATAGTAGATTAAATAATGGAGAATAGACCACTACTCCCTGGGACGCCTCCGGGTTGACGACAGGTCTCATTGCCTCGAAATGCCGGATGGTTAGTGTCCGGCTCCTATACTTCCAGGGGAGTTGGCACGTAGTACCCGGGGATACGATTATCTTGATTGAAATACTACAGATTGAAAATCTGTAAAGGAGGATGGGTGAGGTGAGGTGTGGCTAAATCTTTATCAATATCTTCGTAGAAATCTGGAAGCCCTCACTGACTCGATTCCGGGGCCCCATCCTCAACTCTCGTTGCCATGGTAACTAGAGTTAATCAGTATATTTTTTGTTCAGGAAACTTTAATTTAAAAATATGTTAAGGATATGAAAAAGTTGCTATATTCAGTAAAATAATTTTACACCAATAGTAGATTAAATAATGGAGAATAGACCACTACTCCCTGGGACGCCTCCGGGTTGACGACAGGTCTCATTGCCTCGAAATGCCGGATGGTTAGTGTCCGGCTCCTATACTTCCAGGGGAGTTGGCACGTAGTACCCGGGGATACGATTCTCTTGATTGAAATACTACAGATTGAAAATCTGTAAAGGAGGATGGGTGAGGTGAGGTGTGGCTAAATCTTTATCAATATCTTCGTAGAAATCTGGAAGCCCTCACTGACTCGATTCCGGGGCCCCATCCTCAACTCTCGTTGCCATGGTAACTAGAGTTAATCAGTATATTTTTGTTCGGGAAACTTTAATTTAAAAATATGTTAAGGATATGAAAAAGTTGCTATATTCAGTAAAATAATTTTACACCAATAGTAGATTAAATAATGGAGAATAGACCACTACTCCCTGGGACGCCTCCGGGTTGACGACAGGTCTCATTGCCTCGAAATGCCGGATGGTTAGTGTCCGGCTCCTATACTTCCAGGGGAGTTGGCACGTAGTACCCGGGGATACGATTATCTTGATTGAAATACTACAGATTGAAAATCTGTAAAGGAGGATGGGTGAGGTGAGGTGTGGCTAAATCTTTATCAATATCTTCGTAGAAATCTGGAAGCCCTCACTGACTCGATTCCGGGGCCCCATCCTCAACTCTCGTTGCCATGGTAACTAGAGTTAATCAGTATATTTTTTGTTCGGGAAACTTTAATTTAAAAATATGTTAAGGATATGAAAAAGTTTTGCTATATTCAGTAAAATAATTTTACACCAATAGTAGATTAAATAATGGAGAATAGACCACTACACCCTGGGACGCCTCCGGGTTGACGACAGGTCTCATTGCCTCGAAATGCTGGATGGTTAGTGTCCGGCTCCTATACTTCCAGGGGAGTTGGCACGTAGTACCCGGGGATACGATTCTCTTGATTGAAATACTACAGATTGAAAATCTGTAAAGGAGGATGGGTGAGGTGAGGTGTGGCTAAATCTTTATCAATATCTTCGTAGAAATCTGGAAGCCCTCACTGACTCGATTCCGGGGCCCCATCCTCAATTCTCGTTGCCATGGTAACTAGAGTTAATCAGTATATTTTTTGTTCAGGAAACTTTAATTTAAAAATATGTTAAGGATATGAAAAAGTTGCTATATTCAGTAAAATAATTTTACACCAATAGTAGATTAAATAATGGAGAATAGACCACTACACCCTGGGACGCCTCCGGGTTGACGACAGGTCTCATTGCCTCGAAATGCCGGATGGTTAGTGTCCGGCTCCTATACTTCCAGGGGAGTTGGCACGTAGTACCCGGGGATACGATTCTCTTGATTGAAATACTACAGATTGAAAATCTGTAAAGGAGGATGGGTGAGGTGAGGTGTGGCTAAATCTTTATCAATATCTTCGTAGAAATCTGGAAGCCCTCACTGACTCGATTCCGGGGCCCCATCCTCAATTCTCGTTGCCATGGTAACTAGAGTTAATCAGTATATTTTTTGTTCAGGAAACTTTAATTTAAAAATATGTTAAGGATATGAAAAAGTTACTAAGTTATGGTATCTGCTAAATAATTCAAGCAAACTGTCTGCTTCATAACTTAAGGTTGTTCTACAACTTTCTTGACATGATCATAATAACAGGAAATACAAAAGTAAAAGTTATGTTTAAAAAAATTATGAACTGAAATGGATATTTATTTGACGGTTTCAAACTCTCTTAGAATTTCAAATGTTGTTCCATATGTTTTAAGTTTATGTTAAGAGCCGATATTCTATATTATTTTCTATACGAAATGTATCCAAATATAATAGTCTTTCATATAGTTTCACATAGTTTGTTCCCAACATATTTCCTTTAATGTAGGCCTGGGTTACACTATAAAATACGCATGTGCCATATATTTCTTAGTTGCAATGATTACATTTTAAAACAATCAAAGTTTACAATTTTTATTCAAGATAATGATTGTAATAAAATATATTCTACCTTAACTTCTAAACTTTGAGAAAAAATTTGTTTAAATTTTTGTACTGAATATTATTTACTGTGATTTTGCTATTTGAAAATTGTCAGAAAATTTTATTTGGGCTTAAAAATACCATAAACGAATATGTTTGACAAATATAAAAATTTATATTAATTTTAAGAATTTCTTATCTACGCCTTGCCAGACTCTGGCTTCTAAAAGTGAAAGAAAAAGTCAGTAAAGAAAATATAACTTTTATAATCTTAAAACTTATGTTTTTGATTAAAATTTTTGGGTCACATTTAATTTTAATTTTTATAGTTATTTTATTTTCATTAAATTAATGAATATGAATTTAAAACTCAAGAGGGTGTCTTAAGTTTTCAATGCCATTTGAATTAAAAAACTAAAGAAGGAAAATAGAATTGAAGGTTTCATGTTGTTTTCATTTACTAAATTGAGAACTTTTGTGTTCATCCTGATCAATTGCATTCTAAATTTTTAAATTTTCAAAAACTAATATTAACTGGAGTGATTTTATAAATTTAAATTCACTATTTAAGTTCAAAAACAATCCATAATTAAAATCCTGAGTATTTTAATTGCCTAATTATTTATATATTTTGAAAAATTAATATTGGGAGTTGTTATCTATCTTTATAACGTGTATTTATTGTAAGGAAATCCTTTGTACAACCACTTTCAAACTAACTGATTCTAGATTCAAAATATTTGTGTTTGGATACTTTTCTTCTTCCCCAACTTAAGAGGTAATTTTTTATCATAACATTAAACCAGCAATACTTTTTACAATATCAGTTCCTTTTTTTTCTTGTATAAATTATTGCTATCAGAATAAAGAAAAGTCTAGTAGAAAGATTTTACAAAATCATCCAAATCAAATATTAATTAGGAATTTTAGAAAACCAACAATTGTGATTTCTATGCCTCTTTTATACAATAAGCTATCTTTAAACAATTATAGTACATTATCCAAATCTTATGTAATTTTTTTTCAAAACATTCCAAAATATGTGTACTTCGTCAAAGTTTCATGAATTTAACTCTTACAAGTGTTTTCTTTCAAGCAAT
This sequence comes from Tetragnatha montana, assembly GCA_963680715.1. NCBI lineage: Eukaryota > Metazoa > Arthropoda > Arachnida > Araneae > Tetragnathidae > Tetragnatha > Tetragnatha montana. Next base: position 9,107,067 of record OY796685.1, read on the forward strand.
GCATTAGGAAGTCAATTTAGTTTCCCCAATGTTATGCCTAATTTCCGATTTAAGGAAATTTCCATGCAATTGTTTCATTGCCATTGTGCTTTTGCCATTTCTCCTGATCTCAGGGCCCTACAACTGTTTTCTCCAATAGTGAAAACCGCCGGCTCCAGAACATTTCGCGCACTACTTCCTAAAGGTGGATCGGTGGGTGTTGTGATACAAGCGCACTCTTTCACTAAACGGGTAGGCTTTTTACACGTTGGAAAAGCTGTTACCTACTTGTCGGGAAAATCAAACCTTCTCTTTCTGTCTCTACTAAGAATGAAACTAGGAATATTCTGAGATACAAATACTCATTTGATTATAAGAAATATATGTAACCATGGTTTAGTTTGGACACTTAAATGTTTAATAGGGACGAATCTGAGAGAAATTTTGAAGAAGCATAAAATTGTTTCTCACCCCCCCCCCCATATATACTTAATTATTTTTATTTCTAAAAATACCTTTATGCTTCTACAAAATTTCAATCAGATGAATTTTGTTTTCGAACTTCAAATCTAAAATTTATTTGTTTATTTAAGTCAAAATTTTCCGATTAGTTGAAAATTTAAAAAAGTGGAAAAATTATTTTTCTAGTTTCAAGTCTTATTTTCTAATATTTTGTTTTTACTTCTCATTCCATGGACCTGAGTCTTCTGATGTCGATGTATTCCCAAATGCCCCTGGGTGTCTTTTGTTCTTCAAAAAAAAAAAAGATAGTTCATATCAACATTGGGTGAGTAAAGCTTTAAAGAATATTCAATAAATAATATCAGGGTACATTTACACAGGGGTGCAGAAATGTTTCAAGGCCCAGTATTTCCCCAAAATACATTTTTTGTCCAAAATTTCCCCAAAAATACCTTTGTATTTTCATTCAAACTTTTGTATTAAGAGTACTGAGTTAATATTTAAGAACTCTTCTCAACAGCAAATTAAAAATGGGAGAAGCGTAATTATATTATATACGCTTCAATATTTTTTATCCAGTTATCAATAGCACTTCTGATACTTAAAACATACCACATACAATATTAATAAATTATTGAATAGATATTTCCAATCAAATTTAATCAACTAATTAATAATATATTTGAAGAACTTTTAAGTGCTTTTGTGTTAAGAGTACTGAATTAATATTTAAGAACTGTTCTCAAGATTATCAACAACAAATTAAAAATGGTGGAATGCGAAATTATGTTACATACGCTCCAATATTTTTTTACCTAGTTATTTTGGGATAGTCAAAACATGCAACACAATATTAATAAATCATTGAATATATTTCCAATAAAATTTTATTAAATAATTAATAATATCTTTGAAAAACATTTATAAGTGTTAAATATGTTTATTATTAACTAATATAAGAGTAGGACCTGCCAACTTCTCCCCATAGGAGAACACTTTATTTGTCAACAGTTGTAATGTTTATTAGTTATTTTCCCCATTAATTGAATACAAGTATTTAAAGTGTAATCTGTTAACTAAAATCTTTAGAAAACGATACTAAAACTTCAAAAAGAAGTAAGTTATGCAAAATACTTTTTTATGCATTTAAAAAAGAATAAGTTTCTGAAGCTTTGCAGCAAAACTTAAGAGAAGGTTTTGCTGAATAACCTGTAACAGAGGTACTGCAGAAAAAGCATAGTGTCAAACTCATCAGAATACACACAAATTTGGAGATATCTTAAAGTATCCAGAAGACACTTTAATATCCCTAAAAACTTCTTTGAAATCTTTAAAGTTAGTATACCTACTACTACTACTTTTCCACTAACAAGAAGAGGCAAACACACTAAATGTTTACCTACAATTAATTTCGATTATCAGACTAAAAATTATAAATTTCAGACTAAATGTGCGAAATTTTAGTATGAATAGCACGTATAGAATGTTTTCCCACAACTGCCTGATTTTCCCTCGAACTTCGTTCGTTCGGCCGTTAGAACATATTCTGCACCCCTGTAATTACATGCCTTTAATAACGGATAAATGGAGATGACGTGCGCAGATAAAGTTATGTATCTCTTCTTGGCATAGGGGAGAGGGGGTACATTTTTACAAAAAGTGCATTGTTGACTATTTCTCCATATATTTATAAGATATCGAAGGAAATTGATTTGTTCAAAGTTTGCAGCTTTCCTGAAATTTTGGTACCCTTGTTAAATGCGTTCATAAAAATTTCCAAACTAATATTAACTGGAGTGATTTTATAAATTTAAATTCACTATTTAAGTTCAAAAACAATCCATAATTAAAATCCTGAGTATTTTAATTGCCTAATTATTTATATATTTTGAAAAATTAATATTGGGAGTTGTTATCTATCTTTATAACGTGTATTTATTGTAAGGAAATCCTTTGTACAACCACTTTCAAACTAACTGATTCTAGATTCAAAATATTTGTGTTTGGATACTTTTCTTCTTCCCCAACTTAAGAGGTAATTTTTTATCATAACATTAAACCAGCAATACTTTTTACAATATCAGTTCCTTTTTTTTCTTGTATAAATTATTGCTATCAGAATAAAGAAAAGTCTAGTAGAAAGATTTTACAAAATCATCCAAATCAAATATTAATTAGGAATTTTAGAAAACCAACAATTGTGATTTCTATGCCTCTTTTATACAATAAGCTATCTTTAAACAATTATAGTACATTATCCAAATCTTATGTAATTTTTTTTCAAAACATTCCAAAATATGTGTACTTCGTCAAAGTTTCATGAATTTAACTCTTACAAGTGTTTTCTTTCAAGCAATGCATTAGGAAGTCAATTTAGTTTCCCCAATGTTATGCCTAATTTCCGATTTAAGGAAATTTCCATGCAATTGTTTCATTGCCATTGTGCTTTTGCCATTTCTCCTGATCTCAGGGCCCTACAACTGTTTTCTCCAATAGTGAAAACCGCCGGCTCCAGAACATTTCGCGCACTACTTCCTAAAGGTGGATCGGTGGGTGTTGTGATACAAGCGCACTCTTTCACTAAACGGGTAGGCTTTTTACACGTTGGAAAAGCTGTTACCTACTTGTCGGGAAAATCAAACCTTCTCTTTCTGTCTCTACTAAGAATGAAACTAGGAATATTCTGAGATACAAATACTCATTTGATTATAAGAAATATATGTAACCATGGTTTAGTTTGGACACTTAAATGTTTAATAGGGACGAATCTGAGAGAAATTTTGAAGAAGCATAAAATTGTTTCTCACCCCCCCCCCCATATATACTTAATTATTTTTATTTCTAAAAATACCTTTATGCTTCTACAAAATTTCAATCAGATGAATTTTGTTTTCGAACTTCAAATCTAAAATTTATTTGTTTATTTAAGTCAAAATTTTCCGATTAGTTGAAAATTTAAAAAAGTGGAAAAATTATTTTTCTAGTTTCAAGTCTTATTTTCTAATATTTTGTTTTTACTTCTCATTCCATGGACCTGAGTCTTCTGATGTCGATGTATTCCCAAATGCCCCTGGGTGTCTTTTGTCCCAGCAAAAAAAATCAGCAAAAAAACTTCATAAAAAAATGCAGGTTTTCTGCAGGTATTTCGGACAAAATTTTCAGCACGAAACCTGCATAAATTTTACCTGCAGAAAACCTGCAGTTAAATTTGTCCGAAATACCTTCAGAAAACCTGCAGTTTTTATGCTGATTTTTTGCCTGCAGAAAAACTGCAGGGAAGCTTGTCCGAAATACCTTCAGAAAACCTGCAGTTTTTATGCTGATTTTTTTGCCTGCAGAAAAACTGCAGGGAAGCTTATCCGAAATACCTTCAGAAAACCTGCATTCTTTATGAAGTTTTTATGCTGAATTTTAATGCCAAAAACATTTTAAACCCTGAATGCATAAAAGATATTATTAGTCATGTTGTGACTAAGTACAGCTGCGGTGTTGCAGAAGTTCGTTCTGCGATACGACAAAAACTAAACACGTGTCACAAGAGCTGTAGCAAATAAAATATGTCAAATTTCTATTGTGCTTTAATTTTTGAATTTGGGAAGGAATTTTTTCAAACCAATATTTTAAATTTTACTTTTGAATGTGCCTTTTTTCCAGAAACATACCCTATTGGAAAAAAAATTTCCGGTATAAAAAAAATTAAACCGGGTTATGAAACACCGGAACTAGTATGATACTAGAACCAGTATGATACTGGTTCTAGTATCATACTGGTTCTAGTATCATACTAGTTCCGGTGTTTCATAACCCGGTATCATACTGGTTCTAGTATATACTAGTTCTAGTATCATACTGGTTCTAGTATCATACTAGTTCTAGTATCATACTAGTTCTAGTATCATACTAGTTCTAGTATCATACTAGTTCCGGTGTTTCATAACACGGTATCATACTGGTTCTAGTATATACTAGTTCCGTTATCATACCGGGTATGGTAACAGAACCAGTATATACTAGAACCAGTATGATGCCGGAACCAGTATCATACAAGAACCTGTGTTTCAAAAATTGCTTCTACAAACCAAAAGAGTACAAGAATACACAATACAAAAAAGTACAAGAATACAGTCATATGGTATGTACATTTATGGGACACAGGTTTATACAAGAAAACAATACTAAATCAACAGAAACATCAGACTAAATTGTAATTAAAACTACGCACAATCACAATATGTGAGGCGGAAAGCGAAAAGGGACCTCTTGTCGGCAAAGTTGATTTCGAGAAAAAGCCATAAAACCAGAAGAAGGTCAAAACTATCGAAGATGATGACAGTTTTAGTCTTCCAGAGACTTCAAGGGGGCGAAGGGTGCAGTGTCCCAATCACTGTGACCACAAGGATATGGTGTCCCTGACACCGAAAGCAAAGGGTGGTATCCCAGATACACCTGAGGGGCTAGAGGAGATACGGTTGTCCCAGACGAATTCATCCCTTTAACAAATGTGGGTATCCTCGAGCCTGGTTCCTTCGAGCATTGTACCCCCAGGTGATGGTGATGGTGTTGCAGTACTCTCGTTCACATACTAGGGTCGAACCGCATTTAACCTGAAACAAAACACAAATGTGTAAATTAATAAGTCACAAGATATTTGCCAAATACATCTAAAGTATATAAAGTGCAAAATTTACAAGGGTTATTGCAGCTAGAATAAAAAAGATTTTAAAAAATGTCATTCATTTTATTGTCAAGAAAATATACAACCAAGATGCTGGATTATTACATATTCTGAAATTAATATGATAATTTAATTTAAATAAGGAAGTGTTTTGGACCTTTTGGCCTTGGTAGTTGGATTAAAAAAAGAAAACGAGGGATGTTTCTAAGCCTCATAAGATAGTGCAGAAATTCACAGGGCTCCAATTATGATAAGGAAGAACAGGGTCAAGATTTGAAAATTATCAAGGCAAATAAGGAAAAGGAATTGCAATGCAAAAAATATATATTAAATCTGCTATACCACGTTAGACTGCAGCATCGTCCAAAAATTGTGATTGCTCTTCAAATCAGCAACAATGTTGAGCTATGTTGGAAATAGTTGGATTCTATATGCCTCATTCCAGTTGTTTAAATTATTACCAATAAATTAAGAACAGGTTTGATAAAAACGGTTAAAATGTTAATAAACCATTGCTTGTGAGCTTGGAACAATAATGAATTACAGAAACAATCAGATTAAAGAGATGGCAACAGAGGGTTAGCTGAATATTGCCAATGTTTATAGAATTGGCCACTTCTCATACCCTTCATTACAAGTTTAAATACAATGTCACTTTAGCCACTTGTTTTCAACCCACAAATGTGATATCACCATCAATGTGTACCATTAATCTCAAAAACTTAGTTTTGCCTCTTCTCCTATAGAAAAAGTACCCTTTAATTATAAAATTAAGCCTAATGAATGTATTATTACATTGAAACCAAAATGACAATTATATGAAAGAAAACTATATTATTACTAGTGCGAAACCCAAACTCGCAGGATGCCCCCATATTAGATTCTTTTAATTTTTTTATGGAAAGGTTTTCTGTATAAAGAGGTTAAACCTACTTGCAACAAAGTTCTATCTGTTTGTACTGCTATCCGCAGACACAGCATCAATAGAGACTTCAATATCATTTCCCACTGAAAGATGCCAGGCAGACCTGAAATAATCAAGAGAAACATCAGCGATGATACTTGAAGTTGAATGCAAAGGAACACAGATGTATGATCAAGTGTAAAGGAATAGGCTGATGACACTGTAAAATTGTGTTAGAAATTGCACTTAAAAGTTGAAAGCGTTATTTCCTGAAAACATTTCACCTTAATTCTTTAAAGTCGAAATGTACTTAAAAGAAACACTATCAAAATATATAATTGTGCGTAATTTAAATGCTAACAAAGAACTTAAAATTTATTAGTATAGTTTGGACACGGCTTACTAGATGCTATACAGGCTAGCCGAGTTTTGAACAATGAAAACCATTTGACAACTTTTCCCGATTTCCCGCTTGGATCGCCACAAGTCCTACCTATATCACCCACCGCCTTCAACACTGTGGATATGCTTTGCCAGTTTGTCAAGTATTGCCATTTGGATTTTTAATGATTTCCATACTCGGCTAGCCTGTATAGTATCTAGTAAGCCATGGTTTGGAAATAATATTTGTTAAACCTTATTTGTCGTGTTTTGGGGAAGTTAGAATGTCTAACTTTGAATCTATTAATTTCTATGATGAAACAATGGGAGGGATACTTGAGGGAGTACCACCTAGGTCGTTAGACCTGCAAACTCCTGTATAACCAGCCTCACTTAGTGAGGCCATAAGCCTAGCTGTTACAGAAAGTGTGACTATGAAAGTCAGTCATCGGATTCAAAATACCCTTGTTTCTCCATCAAGTATATATTTGGTCCTCATTTTATCACCCCGGAGGAATGAAGCGTAATTCTGATGGTGTGTTAACACCACCGCGTCAAAACTGGCGAACAGTAGTCGTTTTCGAGGCTTAGAGGTTTTCTATTGCTTCTTTTGAATCGCTGTTGACCCCTATCGCCGCTTTTGACACAGTGGTGTAAATCCACCATGAGTCTGCCTTCCCCAACACGGGAATAGAACTCAGGCCTGTGGGGTGGCAGCAAGATCCACTACGCCACTAAGCTTCTCTTAACTTCTTTATGGCAAAAAAATTTTTCACTGATAGAATGTTTTCCTACGCAAAAATTAACTTATTTTATTCATTTATTAATTTTACTGCAATGAAAATACTGTTTAGTAATAAACACTAACTTATTAATAAGCAATTTTTTAGTAATAAGCATAGTATAAACATGGTGTTAAGAAGTAAAAAGTAATTAACAAGTTCACAATTTAACTAAACATGCTGTTTCTAAATTGTTTACAAAGTAAAATATTTCAGTGCTTTAAGTTAATTTAGCTTAGTCCATCATATACCTATTGACCATACGTCCATGTGCCTATTTAACACCAAATCACTCTTTCTACTCTCATAAAAGTATGACTAGTAGACTCACTCATGTAATTATAACAATTTTCATCAATGTGTACCATTGATCTAAGTAGGAATTAGTTTTGTCTTTTCTCCCATAGAAAAAGGACCCTTTAGTTATAAAATTAAGCATAATGAATGTATTATTACATTGAAACCAAAATGACAATTATAAGAAAGAAAACTATATAGTATTACTAGTGCAAAACCCAAACTCGCAGGATTCACCCACATTAGATTCTGTTAAATCTCCCACTGAAAGATGCCGGGCAGACCTGAAATAATCAAGAGAAACATCAGCGATGATACATGCAGTTGAATGCAAAGGAACACAGATGTATGATCAAGTGTAAAGGAATAGGCTGATGACACTGTAAAATTGTGTTAGAAATTGCACTTAAAAGTCAAAAGCGTTATTTCCTGAAAACATTTCAACTTTATTCCTTAAAGTTGAAATGTACTTAAAACATAGTTCCCACTCTTTTGTGAGGAAAAAAATCAAGTATTTAAGGGCTTAAATTTAAAATTTTTCATGAACTAACATAGAAAGGCAGAAAAGCCATTTACAAGTAAAAAAACTTTTCTCCCCCTTTAGTACCCTTACTTCAAAAACCTTTCTTATAGCAAATATTAATTATAATATTACCATTACTATATTTAACAATTTCAAAACATACTACTATATATTACTTCTTTTGGGAAAATCAAACAGAAAAATTCAAGTAGGCAAGTTATACCTGTTCTACAATATGCTAACAGGATATGAACTATTTGATTAACTTTTCATGTTCGAACTGAAAAGAATTCCAAATTAAAATATTTCAAATAAAATACAAGGACTTTTAAGAACTTAGCACTAAATTCAAGCATACTTTCCAGGGCCCTTGAATTTAAAAATGAAATTCAAGTACTTTTCAAGGCCCGTGGGAACCCTGTAAAAGAAACTATCAAAATATAATTGTGCATAATTTACGGATATAGTACACTTAGGATGATAATAAATAGATCTCTTGGAATAAAACTTAGCAAAATATTTCAACAAACTAAAGACAGGGAAAGAAAAAGAAAATAAAATTATGCTAAATACTGCAAATTAAATGTTACAAGACCTAAACAGAACAGAAGTCAGTAACAAAACATTTAAAAAGGTTAAAAATTGTTACTACTTCAATATTGTTTCATACGCAGTCAAGGGCGGATTTAGGTAGTGAACCCTGGGGGTGCGTAGTGGAAAACTTGGGGGTGCAAACTGTAAAAGCATGATTTTCACTATAAAAATTCTGAAAATGCACAGTTTAAGTTAAAGCCCATTAAATGTGTTGCTGATACTGATGGTTCAAGGGATAGCAACTAAGAGAACTATTATGTATTGTAATGTGTGTGAACAGTTGTAATGGGGAATCATTAACATGTGCATGCATTTTGATTCATATGTAATATCACACATGATCAGCAATTAGCCAAAAACAATATTAAATAGACATAAACACTTAATACATGGGGGCCACTTTTCAAAATTTGCAAGACGGAACTTTAAAGTATCGTATTAATCATTTTCATCCAGTCTAGCAATTTTTTTTCATTGCATGAAAATTCATAAAATATCATGAACAATTAAGTATAGTTCCTTAAATTATAAATCAAGATAAAGCTGTATGTGAGTAAAACCATGTTACTTGTGGTCAAAATGGGCGGTTCAATTCCGTTAATGTTCCCGCTAAATACCGCTATGCTCTTTTGGATACCAAAAAAGTAGTAATGTATTCGAAGTAAAAGTTTACGGGCTTGGTTGCCGTGGTCTCGATGTTAAAAACTCGGACGTTTCCCTCAAAACTGTGTTGGGCATCATCAGATGTTTTTTCTCTCACAAAACCAACCACGTAACGTAAAAAAAACAGCTGATGATGCCCAACACAGTTTTGGGTGAAACGTCCAAGTTTTTAACATCGAGACCACGGCAACCAAGCCCGGAAACTTTAACTTCGAATACATCCGGACGTGAAAGCCTTTCTGTTTTAATTAGTAATGTATTGCTAAAACAATTTTAGACTCAGATTAAAATGTTTATATAGATCAAAAACTATTCATATTTTCAATAAAAATTTTAAAATGTCGATATTTGAATGTATGGCATTCTCAAAAGCATGGCAATATTTAGCAGGAACGTTAACGGAATCGAACCAAATGTGCAATGTAGGTATTGGAATTTAGTACTAATTTTGCGTTTCGCAATATACCTGGGACGGAATTCCGTTCATTGAAATTTTAAAATGACGGAATTCCGTCCCGGGAATGGAAGAGTGGCACCCATGCTTAATATAAACTTTAGAAATGAAACTCATCAAGCATTTGCCTTTGGTCAAAAACACAATACATTAAAGAATAAGTTCAAGGACTGGGTATGAATGCATTGTATAGTGCTTCCAAAACCCAAAATTTTTTATATCATGGACCACTATATTTTATTTTTCTCATTAATCCCAACTCTATAACTACATATTCTTAAAAAAAAAGGGTAAAAATATCCATCTTGTAAATTAAATTGGTAATTTTGAAAGTCAAGTAGAACCCTTTTAAAGCAAAAATTTTAAGGGCATTTTAAAATTATTTTCTTCATCCTAATTTTCAAAATCAGAATCACACTAAGGGAATCAGCTTGACAGTATTTAACGAAATGTTAACACAGAAGATATTCCTCTCAGTGATACGATGAATCCAGCATGGGGTTTTAATTTCTTCGTATCCTAAATAATATGAAATAGAATCACTAAGTGTGGTCAAGTTTTGAAGAGGTGCTTTAAATTCAGGCTGTTTTATATAAAATAGGTCCTATAACCAAGCAAATAAATATTTCTTGAATTAATAATTTAATAACTGAATTTAATTATTATTATATTCATATAGGTTAATAAAGTAGTTGAGCATAAGACATATGCTGCCTAAAGGGAGTCGCTTTATAGGTTAATATTGAAGCCTAACCATACAAATTTTTCACAGCAAAACATTAGAAAAAGCACACCTTATATCCACTTCCCCCATGGTGGGGAAAAGGGGTGAAAAAGAAAAACAGTCCTAAAGTCAAAATATTTGTTTTGTAATTCAAATGTATCAACATTATTTTTAAAGGAAGAAAAACAAGAAATAAATGCATTATAAATCTTCATTACAAAAGGATGTGCCGGGCACAATGATCCCAAATCGGACTTCGTTGGAGGTATTCTAGAAATTACTCATGAAAATATTTAACAAATTTTAAGCAACACTGTTTTTATTTTGTTGAAAAGGAAAAAAGATAATTCTAATTAAAATATAATGAACATTTAACTTACTTGAAAAGAGACAGGCCGGAACATGCGGATAAAAAGAAAAACTCAGATTCAAAACAAGTGGCTTCTGTTGCCATTTCCAGAAAAAAATCCAAATCTTTGCTGTGCCTGTGGCTTAGTAGGTAGAATAAAAATAATACAAGACGATATCTAAAAACATTAAACCCTGATATAAAAGTAAATCACTGGAGTAAATAAAGTTTTCAAAAGGAATCTTGAAGAAATTTTATAGTAATTAAATTATCGAAAAGTCAAGAACGACATGTATACACAATACAGCCATTCTGTTTGTTAGTAAATCGTCCTGCCCTGTCCCCGTTTATTTTTTTACTTACGTCATTAACAGATTAAATTATTCACATTATGACATTATTTTCATTGCATTTGAATATTAATGCATACATTTTTTTAATCTATAGTTGGGGCAATTTATTATTTGCAAGTATTTCCAAGTCGAAATAATGCGTTTTTGGGGTATTTAAGACCTGGTTAACGCTCTTTAAAAACATTTCAATTGAATAAACTTAAAAAGGACCTAAAAAAATAACATGTATCAAATTTATGTGCAATTTGATGTTTAATTAAACAGATTTTCAGAGTGGGAAAAAAACAGTTTTTCGAGTAAAAAACACAAGTTCGAAAAGGCCCAAAAATTGGTATTTAATAATAAGTTTGAATTTTTTTCAATTTTTATTTTTGTAGTTAAGTAATGTGGTAAACTTTTTCCAGAAATTCGGGTTGCCATGGGGATTCTGACGTCATCCAGGAATTTTCAAACACAAAAGAGGTTTACTTGTCTTTGTAAGAATCCATTGCATTATATATCCATTGCATTATTGCAAATATAAATGAACCCCCAAGTGTTTTATAACACTGTATTCCCTTTGATTAGTAGATTAAGAATATATAAAGTATGAGGGGGTGGGTCCCATATTTCGGGAGTTTTTCCGGTTTCATTGAAAAACTGAATCTGGGCGTCACGCCCAGAGTTTTAGAGCTAAAGGTATAAAATTTTAGTATTTTTAAAGGTCTTTAAGAGTTCTTCAAGAATCTGGTTACTGCTAAGCTTTCTGACAACTATTTCCAGAGAAATCTGCGAAAAACCGTCTTGGAAAACGAAACAATGAATTTAATTGTCTCTGGATCACGCAATTTTTACAATATTTGTTAGTGATTCATACTGTTCAAATTCCCACTTTAAATGCTTTCATAAAATATAAATTACTAAGCTGTGATCATAACAGATCCGCAGTTATTCAGCGTTAAAATTAGCATGTGTTAGGCTTAACGCACCACGAGGGGTCTATTCCCTCCAAACACTACGGTTTTCGCCACTTTCTAACACGGTTCTTAAAGGTCTTTAACAGTTCTTTAAGAATCTGAATACTGATAAGCTTTCTGACAATTATTTCTAGAGAAATCTGTGAAAACACGTCTTGGAAAACGAAACAATGAATTGAATTGTCTCTGGATCACACAATTTTTACACTATTTGTTAGTGATTCATACTGTTCAAATTCCCACTTTAAATGCTTTCATAAAATATAAATCACTAAACTGTGATCATAACAGATCCGCAGCTATTCAGCGTTAAAACTAGCATGTGTTAGGCTTAACGCTTAACGCACCACGAGGGGTTTGTTTCCGCCAAACACTACGGTTTTCGCCACTTACTTAGCTCTAAAAGTAACGATCGAGTATATACTTTTACACAGTTTATTGCAATATATTATAAGCCAGATTATATTGTCCGAAACAAATTTCTGCACGTTTTTACATAGGTATATATCAATATTTCCAAAAATTTTCATACAGGTATCGAATTATCAAGTATGTGTTTTGGAATTTATATCAAAATTTCTTTATTTTTCGAGAAAATTTCAAATATTTTTAAGTTTATGACCTAAAAAAATAAAGGTTGGAATAAAAAAAAGTCAACAAATTCTATACTGGTATTTAAATTTTCAGTATGTTTTAAAATTGGTAATAAAAATTCAGTAGCCTTTGGAACGTCTGACGTCTCCCAATGAGAGCTGAAAAGTCAGTTTCAGTTTGTGCGCATGCTCGAACGTCAGCGTTGGCGACAGAGATTTGAGGAAAGATTTTGGCTTCTTTGGAGGTAATGAGTGGCCCAGATGGTAGAGCGTGGGCTTGCTAACTGAGAGATCACGGGTTCGAATCCTGGTGCCGGACAACTTAGCAACGCTGTTATTTTGACTTATTTAAAGGACATAGTTGTTAATTAATACGTTTTATTTAATACTATAATGTTTTAATTATTTTTATTAGATTTATAGATTATGAGAAAAATTTTGTTGTTTTGATGTGAATATGTATCCGGCATTTTTACGACGCTTATGTTTTAAATTATTTAAAGGACATAGTTTTTATTTAATATAATATTTTAATTATTTTCATTAGATTTATAGATTTTGAGAAAAGTTTTGTAGTTATGATGTGAATATTTTTAATTATTAAATTTTATAACATTATTCAATTTAATTTAAGAATTTAGTTATTATTTAATTAATATTAGTTATTATTTAATTTATGTTATAATTTTTTTTATAACAATAACAATTTTGAGAGTTTTGTGTAGTTATGCTTATGATGTGAGTAAGTAAATTTTGAAGGCCGGATGTTCATAATTTTAAAATTAGGGATCGTTATGTTATAGTTTCGTGTTAGATATAAATTTTCATAAAGAAGTTTTTTTATCAAAATAATGTGGAAAATGAAGTTTTTATGCAGGAAAATTAAAGTTGGAAACCTTCAAAAATTATACTTTAAAATACATGCAGGTTTTTATAAAGGAAAAATGATACTGAAAATCGTTATTAATTTGTCTTCACAAAACCTGCAGTTTTCTTGAAGGAAATCTTAAGTTCAAAATCTTCATTAATTGTTCTGCATAAAAACTGCAGTTTTTGTGAAGGGAAAATAGCACTAAATAAAACCTGCAGTTTGTCTTCACAAAACCTGCAGTTTTCTTGAAGGAAATCTTAAGTTCAAAATCTTCATTAATTATTCTGCAGAAAAACTGCAGTTTTTGTGAAGAGAAAATTGCGCTGTATAAAACCTTCACAACGCCTTCACAAACACTGCACATTACCTTCACAAAATCTGCATGGCTTGACTGCCTTCAAAAAAACTGCAGGTATCATCATGAAACCTTCAAAAAGGGCACTTTTTATGAAGGGAACATGCTGATTTTTTTTGCTGGGGTTCTTCAAAAAAAAAAAAGATAGTTCATATCAACATTGGGTGAGTAAAGCTTTAAAGAATATTCAATAAATAATATCAGGGTACATTTACACAGGGGTGCAGAAATGTTTCAAGGCCCAGTATTTCCCCAAAATACATTTTTTGTCCAAAATTTCCCCAAAAATACCTTTGTATTTTCATTCAAACTTTTGTATTAAGAGTACTGAGTTAATATTTAAGAACTCTTCTCAACAGCAAATTAAAAATGGGAGAAGCGTAATTATATTATATACGCTTCAATATTTTTTATCCAGTTATCAATAGCACTTCTGATACTTAAAACATACCACATACAATATTAATAAATTATTGAATAGATATTTCCAATCAAATTTAATCAACTAATTAATAATATATTTGAAGAACTTTTAAGTGCTTTTGTGTTAAGAGTACTGATTTAATATTTAAGAACTGTTCTCAAGATTATCAACAACAAATTAAAAATGGTGGAATGCGAAATTATGTTACATACGCTCCAATATTTTTTTACCTAGTTATTTTGGGATAGTCAAAACATGCAACACAATATTAATAAATCATTGAATATATTTCCAATAAAATTTTATTAAATAATTAATAATATCTTTGAAAAACATTTATAAGTGTTAAATATGTTTATTATTAACTAATATAAGAGTAGGACCTGCCAACTTCTCCCCATAGGAGAACACTTTATTTGTCAACAGTTGTAATGTTTATTAGTTATTTTCCCCATTAATTGAATACAAGTATTTAAAGTGTAATCTGTTAACTAAAATCTTTAGAAAACGATACTAAAACTTCAAAAAGAAGTAAGTTATGCAAAATACTTTTTTATGCATTTAAAAAAGAATAAGTTTCTGAAGCTTTGCAGCAAAACTTAAGAGAAGGTTTTGCTGAATAACCTGTAACAGAGGTACTGCAGAAAAAGCATAGTGTCAAACTCATCAGAATACACACAAATTTGGAGATATCTTAAAGTATCCAGAAGACACTTTAATATCCCTAAAAACTTCTTTGAAATCTTTAAAGTTAGTATACCTACTACTACTACTTTTCCACTAACAAGAAGAGGCAAACACACTAAATGTTTACCTACAATTAATTTCGATTATCAGACTAAAAATTATAAATTTCAGACTAAATGTGCGAAATTTTAGTATGAATAGCACGTATAGAATGTTTTCCCACAACTGCCTGATTTTCCCTCGAACTTCGTTCGTTCGGCCGTTAGAACATATTCTGCACCCCTGTAATTACATGCCTTTAATAACGGATAAATGGAGATGACGTGCGCAGATAAAGTTATGTATCTCTTCTTGGCATAGGGGAGAGGGGGTACATTTTTACAAAAAGTGCATTGTTGACTATTTCTCCATATATTTATAAGATATCGAAGGAAATTGATTTGTTCAAAGTTTGCAGCTTTCCTGAAATTTTGGTACCCTTGTTAAATGCGTTCATAAAAATTTCCATGTGTTTCATAATTCCAAAATCATTATTCTAAAAATTAAGAATTTCTGTTTAAAAGTGTCCCAGTAAAGGGGTACATTTGAACAGGCGTGAGGCACATTTGAGCACCTCCATAAATAATAAGAAATACTTTTTTTAGAAGCTACCAAATTCATTGTACATTAAAGTTTAAATTTACAGCAATCAATTAAGCTGGATATTAGGCACTTAAACGTTTTTTTTTTCTTAAATTTTATAGTTTTGTACTCTTAGAAAAACATTAATGAATTTGTAGTGCAGATTAAGTTTTTCTTGGTAAAAAAAGTACCTATATATGCAACATATTCTTTATCGGTTTTCTCTCGGAGTCTACTCCGAGAGAAAACCGATAAAGAATATGTTGCCCTTTAATAAAAACAATGAAAATAAATTTTAAAAAATAGTTTTGTACGGTTTTTAAGAAAAGTGAGCTATCTAGCAAATCAACACCCATCTCCTGAAATTGATGGTTTGAATATTTTTAGTAGAATATCATGGTAAATAGATAAAAGATGTTTTGTAAAGATTTTTCCTTTCAGTCTTTTCTGCTTTGTTCTTACCATACATTTTAAACCAAAACTCATAAAGCTATTCATATTGATTTATAACAAGTAGCTTTACTGCAAAGCTATAAATTACCTAATTAGCGAATAATGTTTCTAAGTAGATATGTGAAAACGTATAGGTAAAGAATCACTAATATATATCTTAAATCTTATAAAAACGTAGTTTAAAATCTTACTAATGTTATTAAACAAAAAATCTTTCAACTGGTTTTAAAAGGGCATAGACAAATAAATGCATAAAACTTAAAAATATTAAGGAATGTTAAAAAAAAACATTTTTATACAGAAACCCCCATATTTTTTTAAAATCTTATCCAACTTCTATGATTAAGTTAAAATTGGGGAAATCCTGAAAGCTTTGAGTTTTATTTTTACTAGAAATAGTTGAACTATTGTAGTTAAATTTAAAACAACTTAAAATACTACATTTAACGTCTAAAAATGCATGTAAAATTGAGAAAAGAATTAAAAGGCATTTTGAACTGTTCAAATGTACCCCAACTTTTTGTGTTCAAATGTGTCCCATCTACCATCTCAAACATTAAGAGTAAAAAATAGATATTTATAATTTGGAAACAAAACTTTTTTTGACTTAACTTTATTAATTCTACAATAGAAGTAATTTTTAAAATTTTTACTTTAAAATTTTTCTGGATAGAATTTTCACACAAATAAAATAAGACATTTTACTTTGCACTTTCTAAAGCAGGAAATTTTCAAACAGTAATAGTTCCAATGGGCACAATGCTATAAAAATTCAGGCAAAAGATGGTACTAATACAGCTACCTATTGATATTTCTTTCAGATTTTTAAATTGAAATCAACATAGAGATGTGCGAGTTGTTCCAATATGCCCCTTAGTTATAGATATAATGTTCCAGGTTTCATTCTTTTATCACCCTTCCTTTGGTGGTAATAATTTTTTTAATGTCAAACGAACTTTTGTAAAATTGTTTTTCCTACATTTTTAAACCGCTAATAACTCTAGAACTATATAACTAAAAAACTTGAAATCAGTCACATTTTGTTCGTAATTTTATTCTCCTTGATTTGGTGTGCATCATAACCACGTTTTTAAAACACGTTTTTCAAAATTTAAAACTGGTAAAGTGTTTTCTCAAACTGTCGTTTAATTTATTTCTCCCCCACGGACCTCCTCCACATCATTTTAAGGCAAGCAATGCTCTGGATAATCGTGTCATTAAATCCTTCCTGAATAGCTTCAGGGGTACACAACTCCATAAAAGAGACTAATCCGTCCCAACCACCCTTCCTTATCGGCTATTTTACATAAAATAAAATTAAAGAAGCGTCTATATAGAATCGGCTGTAGAAAAATCGCCATCGGGAGGACGGAGATAGATAGCCATCATCGCCGTAGCCATAGCGACAAACGCGCGATTACTCTGCTCCGCAGGCCGTGACAATCGCCTCTGATCGTGACCAGAATGGGAGGACCGTCCCTGTCACGGAGGGGGAGTTCTGACGGTGAGAACGGTGTGGAAGGGATTAGGATGCTGTGTTGGGTCGTTGGGGATGATCTGTTGTACTGCTGGAGGGTTAATCCGATGTCTTTGGGTTGATATGCTGGTTTGGTTAGTGGTTGGTAGATGTTTTTTTTTGTATTGGGTCTTGTTGATTGTTGGAAGCGATGTCAAGCAGTGGGGAGAAGTCTTTGTTAAAAGATTATTTAAGTCCACTGCAAACACTCCGCACAAAAATAAATATTTTAAACACATTTATTAACACTTTCGACTTTGTAGTTTTCAAATTGACAACACTTTAGTTGTGTTGTCAGGGGGAACACTTCTGAATATGTTTGAGAAGTGTTAGAAATTGTTCTCTCCTGAAATGTGTTCCAAAAATAGTGTTGCAAAATGTGTTTAGAATCTGAAAATGTTCTTAAATCTGGATCGAAACACTATATGAACACATTTTCTGACTCTGAAATTTTTAATAGTAATACTTTTACAACGCTATCTTTTCCTCACACTACGCATTCATTTCACTCACAACATAATTGCAAAACAATCAAAGCGCTTTTGATCAGAAATGTTCATCATTGTATTTATTTAGCGTTACAAAAGTGTTTCATAGTTAGTACCATTGGAGTAAACGAGTTTAAGAAAATAATTGACAAATACTGGGAACCCGGTAGGTCAAGTTAAATCAGGGGTTGACAAACTTTTATGGCCCGTGGACCCCCTGACGACATTTTTCATAACCCGTGGACCCCCTGTCTTAGGGACCGTTCTAAAAGTAGCTAAAAATCTTATGTTTATGACACATATTTCTAAACCACACGTATAAATTTTGTAGTTTTTTTTGTGCATTGATAATAAGCATTTGATTTCACACTTTTACATATTTTTTTAAATATTTTTTTTCATTCAAATCATCATTTCAAATCATCTAATATCATTTTGACATTCGTATGGTTACACAATATTTTTAAAGAAATTATAACAATCAAACATTTAAAAATTTTGAAATAAAAATAAATCTAAACTTTTAATATCACTACATTTTGAGACACAAAAACTTAATTTTAACAATACGTTTTGGTCGCAAGCTTGTGGAAGTTAATGGCTTATGAGTGAATTATTCATTTACCAAATAAAAAAATTTCAGAAGTACTAATTACAATTAATATACCGGATTACAATTAATATAAGAGACAGTGGCGTATATAGAAATTTATTTCGGGAGGGGCCGAAAATTACTTCTCAGCCCCTCCCACGCATATTCAATAGGTCTAATGTAGCTTTTTAATACATTTTCAGAAAATTATTTAAGACCTAAAAAATATAGTGTAAGAAAAGTTGTGGCAACAAAATTACAAGTACCAAAGGGGGGTCTGGGGGTTCTCCCCCAGAAATGTTTGGAAATTTATCTCAAATAACGTTTTTAACTAGTTTTGGTACACTTATAGTTCGTATTTTGGATATACATTTTTATATAGGATTTGCATTTTGATGAACTTAATATTAAAAAAGTAGATACTTCCCCTGAAAATTTTTGGAAATAACTACTTTAAAAACAGGTTTTCAACTTGTTTTTTATATACTTAGTCCGAATTTTGGACTTACATTTTTAGGTAGGATTTTGATTTTGATGAACTTATAAAATAATAGAGTGTTTTCAGGTGACGTCACAACCGGTTATTTTCTTTTAACTGTGTACTTTCTGTAGGGCTTTTAACTGTTGCTAAGGCTTTTGTTTATCCGTTGCTAAGCCGGTTTTTAGGTATGGGATCACGTGATCACAAATGATCCAATAGAAGAATTCCACGGCTAGTCATTTTCTGTAACTGTTAACCTCTGTAGGGCAAAAAACTGTAACATCTTCTGTTGCTAAGGCCGTTGTTAGGTCCGAGTCATGTGATTGAAAATGCTCTATAAAGTTGTTAATAAAAAAGTTCCAAGTACAAAAGGAGGGCTTGGGGGTCCTCCCCCAAAATTTTTTTGAAATTTGACCCTAAATAACAGGGTTTTAACTTGTTTTGGTACCACCTAGTCCGAATTTCGGGGGAGGCCAGGGCTCCCTCGGCCCCCCTTATATACGCCCCTGAGAGACTGGATGCACTCGCGGCCTCGGACGAGGAGTCGGTGATAATCAACTTTTAATACTACTAAAATTTTATTATAAGAAATACAAAATTTTTGAAACTTATCAAAACTTTTCAATTTAATTAAATTTTTCCCGTGGACCCCCTGGAATTCGCTGTGGACCCCTGGGGGTCCATATGGACCACTTTGGGAACCGCTGAGTTAAATGGACCAACCTTTCTGAACTTCACGCCTGTAGTTGGTTGTCAATATTTGTATTTGTATTTGCAGTTTAGTCTTTTAATTAAAGAACTATTTTGTTAAAAGGTTTCTTCACGGATTATCAGGCTTTAAGTATTATTGCTATAGTTTCCTTGCTAACTTACCCCATTAATATCCTATCATCTAACTTTAAGAGGGAATGGATGGGAGTTATTAAGAGAGATAGAATGTGAAATCAAAAGGGAGATAAAAAGAATGAGATGAAGTGAACAAGAGAAAGAGAGAAAGGGGAAAAAGTAGGTGTGTGTGTAAAAGAGAATGTGAGAAGGAGAGAGGTAAAGAGAAGAGAAGGTAAGTACGAGAGAGAGAGAGAAAGAGATAATTAGATGGTTAACAGAAGGGTATTTTGACGATTCCCTTTGGTTTGACATAGTATATTTATTTTTGGTGAGTTTAAAACATCCTGAGTCAAAAACTAACAATTTGTAAACCAAATAAGTAAGGTCATTTAAATAAAATAAAATCCCATTAGTATTACAGTCAATGTTTTTAAAAGTTGATTTTGTTTAAATATGGTTTCATCATTTAATTTTCATTAAGTGTTATTGCTTCATGTAAGAATTCCTCAAAGAACACCTTGTAGTGTAAGGTGTTCACAAGGTAAGAGGCTTTTAGGGTTATAACTCTAAAAACCCTTCATATGGGTTCTTTAAATACAAAAGGTCTCTAGTTATAACTAGTAACTACCAGTGTACCGAACTGTAACCTTAGACCACTGGCTCGACTAGTTGGTACTTACTGATGTGAAGCGAAGCAATATGCTTGGTTGTTGAAGACCTCTTTGTTTGTCTGAATGCTGGCGGAAGAAATTAGACATCCATATTTTATTTTGTCTCCATCCATATAGGTGTATTTGGCACAGCTCTTCTTTTTGTGTCCCGTTACCAAACAATTTGACATTACTTTTAACCGGATGAACAAATGACCCTTTTAATGCCTCTGTTTTGGATTAAATCTTTTGGACATACATAAAAATATAAATGCATAAAAAAAAATCCCGTTAAAATATGTGAACAGAAATATGGTAAGAAATTGTAAAATGTAAAAAATAAAACTTATCATGATAAGTAGGGTTACATAATGCAATCTAAATTTATTCAAATCCATTAATATTATATGGTATGTAGGCATTTTAATGTGTAATGGGCTTATATGAGTGTGATTAAGTCAGGTTCAATAAATTTTCGCCATCAAAATTGGCTATGCAGTCCAAAATTCATAAATATGTAATAAATATGACTTTGGTATCTTTAAAATTGATACAAACAAGATCATGTCAAACAATTTTATTTTAAAAGTATATTATATGTAATTTTAAAATAATGGTCTTTATTTCATTCTAAAGTTTAAAGATTCATTATTTTTGAGAAGCCTATTTTTTATGCGTTACTATTAATGCACTTTAAACCACATCCTTACCGCATTAAAAATTTCGTTCATACTAAAACTAAAAATTTAAAATACGCAAAACAAAAAAAGTAACAACACAAAATGTAAAACTTCATAAACATTTACTAATTGATTATCAAGCTACATTTTATTATTATTCCTTACAAACAAAGTTTTCTTTCTCTATTGATAAAAATTTATCTAATTACTATATTAATTACCAATAAGAGCAGCGATTAAATATAATAGCTTAAATCGTGCACAAGGGCCACTTCACAGTTGAATGGCTCTCTGGTGTTTATGTAGTACCTTCAAAGTCAATAGATCGAAAATTGAATAGACAAATGTTTTACCAAAGATTAATCTCACTTAAGTTCCTAGACTTAGATCTTAGATGCATCTTCTGTGAACCGCTCTAGCCTTTGATTAGTGACTGAAGGAGTGGATCTTGTTTTGGAGGAACAATGAAAAAAAAATTCAGGTTTACGGTGAAGAGAGCTTCTGCTTTTTTTAATGCCATAGGATTAGTTATCAAGGCTGAAACTGGTTTGGGGTTTCGGTAAGCACAAACACCTATTGTTAACTACTGGTTTTTCTTTTGACTCGGAGATTCGGAACCCGTACTGGCACTATTCGATTAGATAAAATACAAGATTTCTTATTTCTTATCCTATAGTACTAGTCACTTTTATAGAAAACTAGCTGATATGCCCGGCCTTGCACGGGTGGAGTGTATCAATTTATTAAAATTTTCTCAAGTTACATGCCTAATTTTCTGTAACCATAATTACCAATCATCCTGGTAGTTTTTCATATCCCGGTGTTCCCAGTATTTTTTCATATCCCGGTGTTCCCAGTATTTTTTCATATCCCGGTGCCTTTTTCATCTTGGTGTCCCCGGTGCCTTTTCATCTCGGTGTTCCCGGTGCATTTTCATCACCGTGCTCCCTGTGCCTTTTCCCTCCCGGTTCCAACTGTGTAAATCTAACCTAACCATCCAGTTCCGGTGTTGCACATTTAATTACGACAGTTACCCAATTATCCATTCTAAGTGAAAAAAATCCATTAAAATTATTACAGACTTTTGAAATCCCAAAATTTGTAAATACCCCCTGTTTAAATTGAAAAAAAATCCCGTTAAACTACACCAAAGAAACAAATTATAAGGTTAAATAACAAATTGATCTAGTGTTTCTATCATCAACTTTCTAAAAAAAACTGCATGATGTAATCTTTACTTTAACCAGTCTAATTCTTAAAACTTTCTATTTCAACTTAAAGTTTCATGGAAAATGAAGTTTTTAATAAGAAAATACTGTTATAAAGTTTTTTATAAGGGCCGTTTTTAATTTTTTAAATTATTAATAACCTTTTTAAAACATTTAAAACAATTTTAGCCAAGTTTTATCTTTAAATACTTTGTTTTATGTTTAAAATTGTTTTTGTTGTATTATTTGCAACAATGCGAGTTAAACAGATCTTCTTTAGTGGAGAAGTAAGGTGATTTTTACAAAAAGGCCTAAAAGGGGGTGAAGGGGTGGTTTTAGAAATTTGGAAATGATGTCATTGTCTTTCCCCCGTCCCCATACGTATGTGTACCAAGTTTGGTTCGATTCGGACGGGTAGTTTTGGAGAAATTGAGCCAAATCTGTTCCGGACAAACCCAGGCAGGCAGGCAGGGACACCTTCATTATATATAGAGAGATCGTGAGGTTTTTGTTCTTGAATGGTATAATATTATCGTCTTGATAAACTACTGTGTTATTGTATTTTTAAGGGGAGGTTATGTACTTTTTTAATTTTCTTCTTGATAAATTTTAGAATTAACTCTGTAATACTCGATTGTAATTTCAGCTTCTCTGCTCCATGTAAATATTTTGTAAAGGAATAGTTTTACAGAAAAAGTTATATGTTCAGTTTTCTCCTTTTTACTAGACATGTATAACTATAGAATTCAAGTACTATTGCAAATTCATAGAGATTTTCAGCAAAATTTTAAATTAATAAATAAACAGTTAACTATTGAAAATTCTTTGACTGTTTTAGAATTCGTTTTTATTTACAATATATTCTTATATTTTTGGTTTAGTAAGATTAATATTCTAAATTAAAGCTATTCTTAGTTTTCTTTGAATTTTTCAGTTTTAAGCTAATAAATTTATAGTTTCAGAGGACATAATCAATCTATTATTAGTAGTAAGTAATGTCTTAAAACAAAGTCAGACTGTTTTTAATTTTAAAATTATATAAATCTTACTTAGGTACGTCTAAAAAGAAACTAAGAAACACCTAAACAGAAAATGGACTTTTTAAATATGTATTCAAGTAAATTTGATTGTCAGTAAATTGACAGCGGTAAGTTGACAATCTTTGACATTTATGTTAATGACATAAAACTGGTTACAATAATTAGTATAGAAAATGCACTAGAGTTATTATTCATGATTGACTTGCCTCATTACCTATCAATCATTTGGACTTTATTGAGGGGCCATTCTAAATCTAAGATATCAACCTTTTAATCAGTGATTTAATGGTGAAACATAGACAAAGGAATAATTTTATTAATATAAAAACTTTTTAACATATTATAATATTATAATTTATAGCATTACATCATGCTTAATATTTGAAAATTTTATTTTTATTTTTAAATTTTAACAGAGGTAAGTGAAACTTGAATGAAAATCTTCCTATTGTTCTTTCATTCTTTATAAATGGTAGCAGTAGTTATTTCTTTAACTAGAAATACAATAATACAAAATAATTCTCACAAAATTAAAGAACTTCGACAGTCAACATGCTTTTTAATACTAATTATTAATGTTGCTTTTAACTATATTAGTGTTCATTCATACTTTTTTTAGAAACCACTTAACGATTCGCTTTTTCTTGGTGATTCAACTGTTTAATATATGTTACTGACAACAGTTTTACGTAATGATTGCAAACATAGTATTTAAATATTTTGGCTATACTTTTCCAATAATAAAGAGATCTTTTCAAATTATTGCATATTAACCGCGTGGGAACATCCAAAGTTTTAAAGCATTAAAAACAAATCTTTATAAAGCTTAAGTTTTAGATCATTAAAAAATACTTTTTAACTATCTTACATATTTTATTTGTTACAGAACTTTGTATTTTTTCTTATCAATTTAAAAGTTTGTAAGCAAAAGTAAGTGAAGTTACAGTAGTAAATTATCTTTTGAGAAATTAAAACCAGAAATTTCAAATTTTGAAGTATGCAAAGAAATTATATTTTATATTGAAGTCTAACAAAGAAGGTATTTCATAGATCAAATGAATTTTTAAGTGCCAAACATCTTTTAAAGTTTTATTTGGAAATAAAACTTAAAGAAAGAAATTGAATTATTTATCAAAACACTATAATACGGGGTGAATATAATTAAAGTGTCGATTTTACAAAGGTGTAAAAAGAGAACAATGGTTGGAATGACTTGATATTTCACCGGAGTTCTAGAGGGAAATATTTTTTGTGCAAGACAAAAATAGTACCGAAGTTGCCGCTGAAGGCTGTGTACTCCGCATAAACCCTTAAGACCGACCTGATGAAAACCTGCAAAAAATAGATATCTTGTCTGTTTTTAGTTCGGTCCTAAGGGGTCATCATGACAAGTACAACGCCCCCTATATGTTAATTTTGGTACTATTTTTTTATTCCAAAAAATTCACCCTGCTTCAGGAATACTCAGGTGAAACATCAAGTTATTCTGACCAGTGGTTCTCTTTTTACAGCATTTTAAAAAATCGAAAGTTTTATTATAATCACCCTGTACTTCTTTCACCAGCTATTCTCAGTAACAAAATCACAACAAAATCAATTGATGTCGTGAATTTGTCTTTAACAAACTGAAATCGTGTGGCATTCCCCTTTCGTAATTACTTATATTCCACATTGCTTCTCTTAACACTCACGAATACTCCACACAAAGAAGTACCTGCCACAGGTGATGAGCGAAAACACTATCAATTACCCCTTCTAGACGACGGCAATAACACTATAAGCTCAGCGCCACAGTAGCAGCATCATCGACTGCTAACATCAGAAAGCGCATCATCCAAGACCGAATCTTGAGAAAAATTCCTCACTCCGTTCGTTCTGAATCTCCGCACGCAACTGTGACGTCACAATGGTGAGGCAGAGGAGTGTGTGAACCTCCTTGAAGACCAACTCTCATAATAGGTATTAGGAGAGGAGTAGTATCCAACAGAGTAAAAACTTGTCGCCCGCTTTTTTGTTTGGTTGTTAATTTTTAGCGTTGTTGTTTTTCTTCTTCTTCTTTTGCTCCAGCAAGCAGCGATCCGGTATTAGAAATCATTAAATATCTGTCGCGGTCCGTCTTGATAAGCGTATTGTTTCGGGCGAAAAAGAGTTTTACCTGTTTGGCTGGGGTAATAGTCTTGGTTTAATGGTTCGGTGACAGCGAAAATGGACCCGTTTACTGGCGATTCGATGACACGATTTGTTTTGTCTTCTGCGCGGGTTCCTTAATTTGCACTTTCGGCTGGTGGTCCTGCTGACTCTTGACACGAACGAAATCGAGGTTTGTTTTTACTGCATATTGTTTGTTTGTTCGTTAGAATAGAAGTGTTGGGACAATAACCTTGAAAGACTTTAAACTTTTTAATGCGGAACATGGAGTTTGTAGTGAATCGAGTTAAGAAGCGGTATTAGGTATGAATGAAAAAGACAGAGAACACATTTAAGCAAAGATTCATGGGTGAATTCAGGAGAGAGGGGCTCTGGGGATGTTGTAGATCAGGTCAGGGGCCCTAAATCCTTCCTATCCCTAATGCACTCCAAGGGGGAGGATATAAGAATACATCTTCCCTGAATGAAACTCAAGAAATTTTCCTCTACTCCGAATTTTTTTTTCTGCCTACGATATGTAGAGTAAATAATGGAGGGGGGGATTAAGTCGATGTTGGATACAAAATGTTAGTATAATTATTCCTAATGATACATGATACACTCTCGTAAATCCACGCATGCAGTTGTCCCAAAACTTTTTTGATTGAAGGTGGAGGGCCAGCAAAACCCTGAATAGGGAAAAATTGTTTTGAAAAACATTTGACAGGCTTCTTGACAGGCTAAAGAAACTTCTGTTATGATTTTCTATAAGAGATGAATAGATGGTTGTTTTTATTTCCAAAATATAATCAAATACCATATATCAGCAACTGAGGAATGTTTACAGCAATTTTCATGGAAAATTGATACCAAAGACACCAAACTAAAACATTCCTCTGTAACGCTTTTATTTTTCTTGTCATTATAAATTTTATGAACACTGACCCTTAAACCTTTATCAACTGATAACTTCAACGACCCCTTCGAAAAAAAACATATATTATTCACCGATATTTGAGAATCCCACCTTACTTCTTGCGAATGTGGGCGTCCTTTTCCTAAACGCAAGAAGAATCTCCTCTTAACATCAACAAAGAAGTCCTCATCAGAAATGGTCACTCTAATAATGGACACTGTCCCATAGGTCACGCTCCCCGACAGTGCGTAATTGGAAAAACAGCCGGGGCAACAAAGGGATGCTGGAAAGACAAAAGACAGCGTCCACTAATGGGAGGATGTGGGGGGGACGAGCATTAACGAATTTGGACCGTTGACCAACGATCGCGTCCGTCATAGTTGAATGACACCCCGAACAATGTGTTTGCGCAATGTGCAGGTTCCATCTACGTGCAGCAGTATTTAAACAGCGATTCCGAGTTTAACCGAGATTAGCGCATTCAGAGAAGATCGTTCTCTTTTTTTTTTAAACGAAACGCACGATTGTTCTGTGAATGTGCAGTGTTACGACCCGAAGTAAGGGTCTCATTTTTTTTCCTGAGTGATCCGATTTTCATATAGTTCGAGGTAGTCTGTTTATTGGTTCAAAACCATTTCGCTAAGGGTTTTTGTAAGTTACAGTCATTTAACCTTAAATGAGCTGAAAATAAATGAAAGAATACAAAAAGCTTATTCCTCTATTTCTTTTAGCAACAACTTTTTAATTTACTTTCTAACCAGTGAAAACAATTTTGGAGGGGAATATTGGAATATGGGGTAATTTAGTCATTTTCTATGGGGGCAAAAAAGTAAATTTTCTTACTTTCGCAGGGATATATCTCTAAACCCCCCTTGGATACACCCCTGCTTTCTACTATTAAACTTTATTCCCTCATGGGGAATCACTCTGACAGATTGTAGGAGATAACTCACAGCATTCAACAAATCTCGCTTTGGTATGAAACACCCTAAATTGTGAAAATAATGTAAAAAGAAAAAAAGCCCTTTCAAAATAATATTTCTCAATAGTTCATCTGTTGAACTCCCCTTCGTCATTTTTTTGTTCATGTTATTTCCCCACTTCCAGTAAATAGGCCATAAGATATTAGCTTAATAGAAAAGATTATTTTACTTTTAATTATATTATTTTGCTTTTGAAAAGCACCTCAATTCCACCAGTTTAATCATACAACACACTATTTTTCTCAGTAGTTTTACTCCACGTACTTCATAGAAATAACTAGCACGAACGAAATGCATCAATGGCGTAGGAATAAAATCCCGTGCAGGCATGTGTTTCGTATTACAGTAAGCGTTTTCGATAAGTCGATTTTCATGAATGAAAACCACGTGATCATGATTGCTAGAATTACGATTAACATCTGTGATAAAAGCACCTGCGATCAAAGCGCACGGGAAGCAGGTGAAAAAACACATGCTTTCTGCAGTAAACGCATAGAGTAAACCAGATTTTGTGAAACAAATTTGAAATAATTGAGAAACATAAAAATATATTTTCTGATGAATGGTCAGAGATATCGCTCGCCAGTGATTATCTAGCTGACTCGAGTCCTACTATAGAGCAGTGGTTCCCGCCCTGGGGCATCTTTTCAGGGGCGCCGTGAACACTTTACTGCTAATTATATCAATCCAAAACCATTTTACAACTTAATTTTTAGTCTTTTTTTTTAATTTTTCGAGGTATTTAAATCTAATTTTTATAAGTGTGTGGTTTAATTACTTTAAATTTTAAAAAATTGAGAGGGAAATTTTCCAGTTTTTTGACACAATTTACCAATAGAGTTCAGCCACACAATTTATAAAAAGATGGTTAGGAGGGGTGGTTGATTTTTTTAGACAAATGTTGATTAAAAATTTGAGAAAAAGTTTCAACGGTTACTTTTTTTTATAAATGGGGCGCCGTGGAAGTTTTTTTTAATCCGCAGGGGTGCCTCTTTCGAAAAAGTTTTGGAACCACTGCCATAGAGGGTCTCACGCTGGTGATGGTGTCATCCTAACTTTCGTCTCTTTAGACATTTAAAGAAAATATCCTATGAAAATTAACTAGAGATACACCTCCTAAGTAAGAACTAGATAGACCTCCCAATATCTGTCCACATCTAAAAAGAAAAGTTTTTCCATTCCCCTCAAAATTATTCCACTTTTATTATACCCTTCGATCTTTTTTGTAAATTAAAAATTGGACTTCGATGCCTATTGATGTCAGGTTAATTGAACTTTTTCCACAAGTATAATTGTACAAGTACTCGATACTTAAAATACCTCTAATGTAAGAATTCTCGTGTATTGACCTCTATTACCATTCTTCTGATACCTTTTTGATTCAATGTGGTGTATCTGACTATGTCAGATTCAAAGTTTCCCAAATGATTTGATGGTTATTTATTCCAACACAAAAAAAATGAAAGTATGTGAAAAATAAGAGCACAGTATAACACACTGGACTTCCAAAAACAGACTTCCTGAATACGAATCACCTTTTGTCTTCCAACATCGCCTTACTTGGAGTCACTTTTCCACCAAATCTGGGCCCAAAATAAGTCACCACTCGGGAGAAAGAAACTCGGACAATGGCAGTACTGCAAAAGTAGCGACAGAGAATGTGAGTTCTTTCTTTATAAAAAAAATCGTCACCTTTGAGATCAAAGGCGGGTGCGGGGTAGTTGTTCGCGCTTCTCCCCTGTTACAGTTCGGAATTTGTGCAACGTAATGCCCTGATCGTGTGTGTCGGGGGGCTATGAAATTGCGTGTCTCTTATCCTCGTCTAGTTTGCATGTTAGGTTCCGGATGGGGGTTGGATATTGATTTTTTTCGAAAAGAAATATCTTGATTTTAAAGTGTTGAGCTGTCAGAAAAGTTTTCTTTTGTCTAGAAAATATATTGTTTCTTTGAAGCCGGAAAAGGTTTTTCAGGCAGTCAAGAGGGTCGGACGGCTACTTACTATTTAGAGTTCCATCGATAAGATTTCTTCCCACATATATCAATGTTCATTATCTGAAAAGGATAACTAGGACACTGTATTTTACCCTATATTTTCATATTATTCTTACATTTTTAAACTATAAAATATTATTAATAAATTCATTAAACTGAAAAATCCTTTTTTTTTTCATTTTTGTAATTGTCATTAGGTGACACCTGATATTAGCTTAAGTTATGTTCTTTTTTCACGAAATAAAACACCTCCACCAAATAAAAACCTTCTACAGCAGTGTTTCTCAACGTGGGGCGCACGCTCCACCGGGGGGCAATATGAATTTCTAGGGGGGCAATTTGAAAATTTTCAACCAAATTTCTCCCCAGGGGGGGCATGGAAAATTTAGAAAGGCTTTGGTGGGGCATGGACCAAAAAAGGTTGGGAAACACTGTCTTCAGTTTTAGCAGCAATTTTTATTGTGTATTCCAAGTGGCAAGTTAAAGCTCAGTGAGTCAAAGCGTAAGTGTCATTGTGACCAATTTAAAATGGACTTTATTTAATGGATTACAATTTTATCATTTTCCATAGAGCATTTTCAATCACATGACTCAGACCTTAGCAACGTTGTTCCAGTCCTCCACGTCGTCAAGTGCGAATGCTCTATTGTTGCCTTACTCCAAGTGCCAATAAGTGCTATGTATGATGCATCTTGTTGAATTGTAAGTATTATTAATTAATAATTTTGGGTTTAAAAGCATGAACTTGTGTTCATAAATCAAACTTTGAGCTTTTCATTGAAAATGATCAAAAAAATATTTAAAACGCCCCCAATGGACCTGGTGTAAACTTACTGGTACCGAAAATAGCCTCTATAAAAGCTAATTTCCAGTTGTTGACACAGTGCATGCCAATGAGATTAGAAAGTAAGAAAGAGAGAAAAAGGCTGATTACACAATTTGATAAGGAAATTATTAATAGAATATTGAATATGTTTACTTTTTCTCCCTTCCTCACTCTCTAAGCGCTTCGAGAGGAAATAATTCAATAGAGTGGTAAAGAGAATTATTAGTTTAGAGAATAGAACAAAAACAAAAGAAATAAAAATGATAAGAAGATGAAGAATGGTGAGGCAGAGAAAGATACAAAATATGAAGAGAGTATTATGAAATATCAGATTAAGAAAGAGAAAAAATGATAAAATTGAATGAAAAAAGAGAGAAAAATATACTTATTCACTTTGCCTTAAATACTTCCTAAATTATTATAATCACCCCAGTATTAAACTAACCAAGATTAATTCATTTCCAATTATTTTTCCCCTACAAAAGTGCGTCAACTACTAGATCACATTGTTTCCCGACTGTCAACTTTTGGAGCATTTTAATCTGTAAGAAAAATATAATAAACATTTGCATTAAATTAAATTGATTAATATTCGTTATATTATAAAGTTGGAGTAATTGGTAAAGCATTTACCTTCCATAAATTTTTCATGATGTAAACTCAGCCCGAAATATGTGAACAAATAGGCAAAAAAATCCTTAACGTGTCAACTATTTAGGATACGTTTACCTTAGTAAAAATATTAACACAAAAAATATATCCAAATGCTACAATTTTTATTTTTCCAAATTACAGTGGTTCCTGTTATAAATTATAATAAATAAATCCTAATTTAATTGGATACGAAGAGGGAATGATAAATGACCTAACAAGCAATTATTCTCCAAATTAGCGTCAGCACTTCCACAGCTCTTCGCATCTCTCAAACAAAAGACCCCAAATC
This sequence comes from Tetragnatha montana, assembly GCA_963680715.1. Classification (NCBI taxonomy): domain Eukaryota; kingdom Metazoa; phylum Arthropoda; class Arachnida; order Araneae; family Tetragnathidae; genus Tetragnatha; species Tetragnatha montana. Next base: position 9,138,437 of record OY796685.1, read on the forward strand.
GCAATTTATTTCCATCACACGGTGTCAAAAGAGGAGACGAACAACATCGCTCAAAAACGATCCCGCTCTCGTGAGAGAATACCGAATTATTCCACAATTAATTCCCCCCCCACACACACACACACCCTTCCACAGACGATACAGCTCAGACAAAGAGCACCCGCGAAACTCCCACGACAGAACAAAACCATCCCCATTGCATAACAAAACACATTCAATGATTAGCTCCATTTGCTGAACGAGTCCGGCCGAAACGGGAGAAAAATGATAATTTACGATTCGTTAATAAAAAGCGATGGACCATTTTCCAGAAGGGGTTTTTAACAAATGCCACGATAAATCCTCCATTCTCCCGAAAGCCTAATCAGGCTCAACAATGGGGTATAAAGAGGGCTGTCTTTCCCAAGGTGGTGCCTCTGTCTCCCTCTTAGTATGTGATGCGCAGCATTGTTATCGTCTGACCTCTTCTGATGATGTCCTCCCTCAGTTTAATGAGGGAGGGTGAGCTTTATCCTTCCTATTTCCCGTGATAGAGCTCATTGTGAGCCGTAATTTGATATGACCTCATTTGTGGATGCATAATTATTAGGTATATAATGTTGAGTGTATTGGGATCTCTTCGTATTTGAATACGTCATACATATAGGTCACGTGCTACGTGCAGTGATATACACTTGAGAGGATCGGAAATATCTGTATAATTTATTGAAAGTAGCATTTGTATTTATCTGTCTCTAATTCAAATATTTCTTTCTCTACGTTTGTAAAATGTAAACTACGAAACTTGAAGAAAAGATGTTTTATAAATTTAGATTAAGTTTATGGAGATCTTTAATATTTAATTCTTGTTTCACAAATAAAATACGAAATAGGGGGATAAATTAATTTGTGACTTCACTTCAGCTTGATAGCTTTCATGACAATAGATCACCTATAAAGAGTTTTTAACATTTGATAATTATTTAATTAAAAAAACATGCGTAGAACGTTGATAATAGCAGAAAACGGCTTTTCGTGCATGAAGTCTTGTAGTTAACTATGAACGACTTTCCGTAGAGTTAGCTCACAATTCCCCTTTACAGACCTTTCTTTTTCTTGCTTTAAAATCAATTTAAATATTTTACTGGTATAATTTTTTTTCTTCGAATTGTATCAGTAGTAATTTATTCTCAAAGTATATTAATAAATGATAAAGACATATATCTTATCAAAGTACTTAAAAAACTGTGTCGAAAAAAATAATTCAATTCATAAAAAATATATTTGTTCTGATTTTTACTCTTAACTATGGAACCTCAAGATTACCTTGAGGATTATTACATGCGTGAGTCATATGACGCTTCTTATGATTTCTTATTTTAAAACTTATTGTAACTTTTAAACTGTATTGAACTCAATATCAATATCATCCCATCATAAGTCAGGTGATCACATTCATTCGAACGACCCCGTACGAAACATAGCAATGAGTCACCTCTCGTCTTAAAAAAAAACGTCTTGTCTCCCAGTCCTTATCAAAATGCCTCAAAAACTTTCTACAAAAGGAAGAAGGAAACGGACTCAAATAGGGTACAAAAGGGAACGCACTGCGCCGCAAATTGGAGCCCCACCGGGCGACCCGGCCTCCCGGGGCAGTGACAGGAAGCGCGGAGGAGAAAGGACCCATGGGGCGCGCTGGGGCGTTTAATCCGGCCCTTCTCTGGACCCAAGTATGCGCGAAATCGAAATGCCGGTGCGTAGATTGGGAGCGTGGGAGGAGAATTAGAACACTCTCTGGGGGCTTTGAGTTAAATTCGTGTAAAGTGGAGTTAATAGAGACTTGAAGAATGGGGAGAGTAAGGTACTGCGCAAGTGTTTTTTTTTCTTTTGAAACTGTTTGAAGCATCAGTTCTCACCGTGGAGGTCTCTCTACTTGGGGTACCTGGAGTGATGCTGTGGCTTAAAGCATAAGGTTGAAAAATATGATCGAAAATTCAATTTACTGCTTAAAACTTTTTAACTGTAAAGTTACTAACTGGATCTTGAAGGGTCAGTTCGCTGTATTGTTAAGTTTTTTATTTTTTTAGTAGTTTCTTATGTTAAAGCTTAAAAAGTTAATCTGTATTTTTTTTTTCCTTAATACAAACTTACAAGTTTTTTTAAACCCTTTACGAAGCCAGTGGCGGATCCAAGGGGCACTCTGGACAGTGTCCCCTACCTTGAACCGAAAAAATCCCTCATAAGTACGAAAAAAAGTACTCAAAATGAGTTAAAACCCTATTTTTACAGGTCGAATTTCAAAAATTTTTTCTGGGGTTATCCAGATTCCAGATCCCCCCCACACCCCAGCTGTACCGAAAGGGGATCTTGAGTGGTACTTTTTAGAACATCCCCAACATTTTGACGTTTTTCTCAAAAAGGTAAAGGTCTGGAAAAGTGCCCCACCCCTTGGAGCCGTGCTGGATCCGCGCCTGTACGAAACAGCTAATGGTTGAGTTCCTGATAACTGTCAGATATTTTTTTATCATCAAGTTGGATGAAATATTGTTTCCACGTACTTGACTTGTCCAAGTACAACTGATCTATCTTTTTTTGTCGAACTTTTCAAAGGAACCTAATTAATGTAATAATTTTTAATGCGCATTGTAAAACTCACAGAACTGTGTTGTTGAGGTTAATTTCATACATTAACATTGGAACTTTTATCCAAAAAAAATATTGTGTAACATCTGGAAAGAAAAGTAGTAGGCATAAAAGGAAATTCCTTCAAAGAAAATTTTATCCCACATATTATTGGAATGACTATGCACTTTGTTTCAATTCTGTAATCATCGTTATTTTCTAAACCCTGAAGAAACTCTGGAAACGTCTCATTACCTTTCATACCTGCTGAGGGAAAACACTTAAACCTCTCCGGGAATCTGGTAATAAAATATATGCTATTTCAATCAAGAATCCTCAAGTCATAAAGTTTCTATATTCTTGAGATGATTTCACCTGTAATGAAATCACGGTAGGTTGGATATGCATTTTATTTATTTATCTCTCGCTGATTTCATTTTTGGAAAAATTCTCGTGTCTTCCTTTCTCACGATGCAAGTTTTATCATCTTCAAAATGGTGAAGAATGGTTCTGGAAAATTATTCAATGCATTCCGAGCACCACTGATTTTTATGACTTCTGGTAACTTTAAATAAAAAACCCTCAGGTAATTTGTGAATTTTTTTCTGGAAGAACTGCCAAAGATTCCATTTATATTGTTATTACTATAGCAAATTTTCTTCTTTTTATATCACAGGTTTAATTTACACGAAATTGTACTACGACACTAAAAGAAAACTAAAATTCAACATGAAAAAAACCAATACGTCTATCGCCCATGTCCAACATTGTCTATGTCTATGTCTCCTTAAGTTTTAAAAAATTAAATTTTCTCTTGATCTACTCTGAATCAAAGCCACATTTGTCTCTAAAATTTGAAATACAAAACTAATTTGTAGCCTTTTTAATGTTTTCCACATTTGTATGAAGCACGTCCTCCTTTTGAATCAACTCGATCTATTATTATCTTTTTTCCCACGTTGTGCCGTTGTTGTGTCCAACTTTTTTTTTGATATTTTTATTCAAATATGCTACTTACAATGACATTATTAATGGACAGAGACATTTTGCAATCAGCTTGTGCTGTTGCTGTACTTTGCAATGATACCAACTTTTGTACAATTGAAGAGTACTGAAGAGTATCAAGAAGTATTTTTTAACTTTTTTATACTTTAATAGACGGTTCCTACTTCACTGTTTAAATGTATTTTTTTCATAAAAGGAAAATTGCAATTCTGTATTTTTCTTGTAAATTACTATTTTATCAAAAAAGAGTAAATACGGACCTCTTTCAGCATTTTCTTGCTTTAGCAGTGCTCGGGGCTAGAGCCGAGTTTTCCTCTCGCGTGTTTTAATTTCTATATTGGCACTGACGAAAGAGATCGCGGAATCTCTGAAACGGCCGGCCGTATGCCTGTTTTCCTTCAGTTATTTGTGCATATTTACGTTTTGTTTTCACCAGTTATTTAGTACCCTTCTTATGATAAAAATTTTGTTTTCGCATCCTACTCTGATGAGTAGTACTACCATCAGTCATGCTTCTTTTCCTCTATCATATAGTAGGTCCTGGTAAAAATATGGTAGCAATGGAATAAATTCGTCTTCACGCCACATATGTTTATTTTTGAATACATCCTTTTTCTTTTCAGATTCAAATATATAAGTTGCTTTGCAAATACATAAGTTGCAGAAAGGCAGGAGTTGCAAAGAAGTGCTGTCCATTCAAATCAGTTTTTAGGTCCTCACACCCCTATAACTAACATTTCCTACTCCCGATTGACCCCCGCCATTCTCACGAGCACCATACCATCATCTGCGCGATACCAGCCAATCGTGTCAGCAATTGAAAAGCAGTCAGCATAAGAGCATTTTCTCAGGGAAAACAATATCCGCTGCCTCCATCAGCCCAAGCACCGAAACGGAGGACGGGCGGTGGTTTCGGCCCTCCGCCCACGCCTCGTGGGAAAAAAGCGGGCCGAAGGGTCCGCGGTCCTCCTCGGGGACAGCAGCAGATCGTTTGCGCGCCCGCACTTGCGCGGTATGGGAAATCGAAACAGGTGGCGACGCGTGAGAACGTTCGGGAGGGAACCCCGCCCCTCTGGTGGGCGGAATGGAACAAAAGGCGCGAGCCAATTAGCCGAGATGATTTCTTCGGTCATATTTGAGGGGGGGGGTTCATTGATACATTCTGTCAACTATGTGGTGTTTTCTGTGGGAACTACGGTGGGACCTTTGACATTGCTCGATGAGGTTCAAATGAACATTTGGTCAGATTGAAATGAATATTTTATTCATTGATGTTTTTTTATTCCGATTTGGACGAAAGGAAGATATTTTTTCTCCCTTGATCAAAAGGATAGTGGCTAAAGCGACAGAAGGTAAAGATTAGGTATAAACTAATTAACTGTCTTGTTTGTGTATGTTGATTGACTTTACAATATTGTCTCAAAATTAGCCAATTAATTCCCTGCATTTTTTTACACATTAAGGAAGGAAACAAAAAAAATTAACTAAAATTTCTAGTTTGAAAAAATTTAATACCAAAAATGCTCAATTTTAAAAAAAAATGTTGGTAAAAAAACCTCAAACATAAGTTGAGAAATTAAATGCCCCATGCTGTAGATGTAGATGTCCGTTCTTAAAAGAAGTGTGGGATTGAACATAGCCCAGTTTCTTTGTTTTACCTTTAAAAAAATAAATTATAATGTTAGCAATCTCAAATATGGTTCGTTCATTAATATTTTAACTTAAAATTTTAATGAAACAAATGTATTTATGTACTCAATAGAGTTTATGGACTATTTTAAGAGTTGGTTTTAAATAGATAGGCCATGAATATTAGAAAAAGAATAATTATTACCTACTTAAGGCAATTAATTTTTCACAAAAACTTTAAAAGAAAACCAATAACTTTAAAAACATTAAAAGAGATAATTTAATTGTTTTCTTTGAAATGATAAAAATATAGCATAGTAAACCAAGCTTTGTCCAATTCATCCGAAAGAAGGATAAGTAGTGTCGTAGATTTGTACATTGAATCTCGTTCTTAGGCATTGACATCCAGTGTGATTAGAAAGTTTTTTCGTCCTTCTTATTTTCTCAATAAAGACTCAAACAGGGTTAAAACCGCTAAATTGTAACTAAATTACTAAGTGGGGACGTTTCCAGCCTATTTCAAGAAGAGGTATACTGCCGTCCTTAGCAAGAAGGGCGCATCTCCGAAAATCAAGATTTTCAGTAGCACTTTTCGCCTAAGGATTTCAAGAAATTTCATAGATACGCCCTTTTTCACTAGCGTTTTTGTGTACCTTTTCGTACCCATAGGTACATGAATGAGGTATCATAAGGTGCAGAAGACTCCAAAGATTCTAGATATGCAAAAACACCTGAAAATCGCCAAAATCCGAGATACGCCCTTCTTGCTAAGGACGGCAGTATACCCCACCCAGGTTAAAGTTAGACCTTTCAAAAAAGGGTTAACCCATATTGGTCTCCCATTAAGAATAAAATGATTAAAATACTTTCTTATTCTTATTACAGGGGGTCAGCTCCCTTCGATGACCTCTAAAATTCGTCCAACAGTAGGTTAAATAGGCATGATGTATAAAAACTGGGAAAAATGCTAAGGGGTTCATAAAATCATCTCCGACGGTGAAAAAAAAAGCAATGTGATAAATCGGGCATTATTAATAATGCCAGAAGTGTAGGCGGGCTATGTGATAAATTCAATGGCATTTATCAATGAAAATTATCACTTTGCCCGCCTTCCCTCATGGCGTTAGTAATAATGCCCGATTAATCAATTTGGCCATAACAAATACACCACTACATTTTTCATTTTTGTCCTTACTTTCGCTCCTCAGGATTACTTCGCCAGCCCCCCCAAAACTAGGTTTATTCTGAATTTTTCCCCTAACATTTTTTTAACATCCCCTACCATTTAAATTTTTAATCACCCTGCAAGCTTTGCCTTCTTTTGAGGTAAGTTCTGCGTCTTCTATTAACGAAACAAGGAGAACCTGCAAAAAAGTGCACGGGGGTTTACCTATTTTAACTTATTGAAAGAAGGGAAAATTTCTAAGTAAAAATTAAATTTGATTTATCTGACCTATTTAAACCATAAAAACCAGTTAGAATTGTAAAGAGCAAGTCTCTTTACCCTTAGGGCGAGCGCGCACGGGCGACTTTTGTCACGGTGACAAAGACAAAAACAACGTTGCTAAGGCTGTTTTTAGGGGCGGGACATAGAAGTATCCAATAGCAGCATTCGCACATGACATCACTGGAGGATAAAAACAACGTTGCTAAGGCCGTTGTTAGGTAAAGTCATGTGATTGAAAATGCTCTATTGTTTTCTAATGATATTTTTGATACTAGTAATCCTGGTCGCCGTGACTTTCTCGTGCGCGCCCAGCCTTACTTTAATCTTAAAAAATGCTCATTTTTGAAAATTTTAAGTTGATGCTCGAGCTGAAAATATTTATCGGTTTTAAAAATATTTTAATTTCCAGGGCCCTTATTCAGGATTCAGGGGGTGTTTAAAAAAATAATACAATTTAACAACAATAATACAATAAACAAGAATACAATTTAAAAAAAAATATTGGGGGAGAACCCATAGCCCCCTCCGAAATTTTGACGTTTAATTACTACATATTTACTGTGGTTTTTCCCAATGAATATGCTACGGGTTGCAAGGAGCGGTCTTCCTCAGGTGTAATAGATCTCAAAATGTTTCCAATAGTTCTCAAAATGAGCTGAAATGTAACACTAATTTTAAGGGATAAATTTCAAAAAAAAATCAAAAATCTAAGGATCAGAAGGAAAGGTGGTTTCCCAGACCCACTCTTTTTTTACTTGGGGTACTTGGGGAACACAAACTAGACATCTTTGGGAAAGTAATTTTGCAGTGTGTTTTAATAGTCTTGGCTCTCCCTAGCAGAAATTTCTGTCTGCGCCACTACTAGGATTTAATTATGGGGGGCTTCAAGCTCACAGTCCCCCTCTAGATTCACACCTAGCACCCGAAGCATCACAAGATGAACTTCAAAACTGGAGCTCTTCATCGCCGGTCCTGATTGGCTGAAGCCGGAAAAACTGCCTCCTGAGTTTTCACTCACAGAACATCGTTTTTGTTGTTAAAAAGAGTAATATCTTTAAATTTTATGCAAGAAAACTCTATCCTTTTAGCATTAATATAACTTTATATTAGCTTAAACTCCTTAAAATCTCCAAAACACGGCACTTTACAGGGAACTATTTGCCAGAAGGCGGGGTTTAACTTTCTCCCAGTGAACGACTGGATTTCCGAATTCGGATTGGCATTTTATCGCTGATTTGGCGTTGTATTGTGACTCGCGCTTTGAAAAACAAGTCGAACATTTATTTCATTCTTTAAACTTTGTACGCAGTTTTAATAGACAAGACAGGCAAATGCTTCGATTTTATTACAATATTTAATGTTTGAATGAATGATTAACATATATATTCCGAATTTAATTGAATAAATACACTCAATGAATTTAGTGTACATTAAGTTTTTGAAATGGTATTGTATTGCCTCCACCTTCAAAAATTGCAGTTGGGATTTTCCCAATGAACAAATCTAACTTTTATATTTATTTTAAAACTAACATCCAACATATGCGTAAAATTGAATTTTCACTATACTTTAAATAACATAAGCATAAATTTGTACTTAAAAAATACTCAACAAATTACTTCCTTTTATACACAAGCAGTGATATTGGTTGTCATTAAAATTAAGTATTTTTAAGAAAATAAAACAAATTCAAAATTATTCAACGAAATTTCAAAAATTATGTTATCTAATTAGAATTTTTTTTCCATTTAGAAGAAATATAATTATTTCAGGTATTTTTTCAGATCATCATCATAGATAAATTTTTATTATACCTACTAAAAATTTATTTCAAAGTTTATTAAAAAATTTTTGAAGACACTCATTTATTTATCTGATAAAGTATAGTTATTTAACTGAATTAATTTCTGTCAAGCACCATTTTAAGGTATCTATATTGCTTTTTACTGAAAACTCTTATATAAAAATATTTAAAGAATTTTTTTTACTAAAGACTGATTACATTGTTTTTCTCTTACCTTGTACACAACTGAATGTAATTTTATGAATTAATAAATAAAAAGTGTCTTGCAAACAGATAAAAATACAAGCTTTTCCCATTTGCCTATTTTTAACATTATTTCAATGTTCAATACTCGATCCGCTTTAAACATTTCAATCGATTAAAAAGATCTCGAGAAAAGCGCAAAACGGAGAAAGTTGTTATCGAAACGTTGGCGACATGCATCCCCGCCAAGCCGCATTCAACAGATAGCGCCAGATCACGAGCCGGCAACCCTACCGAAAGGGACGCTGAATAGTTTCCCTTCGGGTCAATCATCGCCATTGGCGCAAGACGGTTCAAGAGCGAAGGTTGTGTGAGTGTGTGTGATCGAGACCGGCAGCTGAGTTGTGTTGTTGTTGATGAATGAATTATTTTTAACAAGAGTGCCTTTGGATTACCTCGATTAATTCTGGATTAACGGATAACTTTCCTCGACTCTTCTCGCTGTCCCGATGTGTTGTTTACGAAGAACTTAGATTCCAACCGGTGTCTGTGTGCTGCTGTGGCACGATGGGCTACTCGGTGTTTTGTGTGGTTTGGGGCTTTGTTTTTACAGTGTTGATAACTTCCCCCGTTCCTGTTGATGGTAAGTCATTTCCATGTTGTTTTTGTGTCTGTGATTTGCATTTGGTCAATATCGTGGTATCACCTGTTGATTCAGCGATCCATATAAGATCAGGGGCAGTGTTTTTATTTTGATCCCTCGTTTTGTGTACCCGATTTGATTAACTATCATTTCAGAAATAGATTAATTTCTCAGCTACCTTACGTTTTTTTTATTTTAACTTGTAAAAGATTATGAAGCTTGCTTGTGAATCTCGTGTGTAGTTCAACTGATCGCCTTATTATTACAACAAAAAATTGTAAATTATTTGTGAAAAGCGGTTTAATTTGTATATTATTGATTACATAATGTAGTTAGAGTTGGGTATTACGTTTTATTAAGTTCAAAAATTAGATAGGAGAAAGTTAGATTATAATGGATGGATGTCCCAGGGAAACTACATCTTCCCTGTAGCGTAACATTTTCTTTTAGTCTCTTATATTTGTTTGATTTGATTTTTGAACTAAAGCCGATATCAAGGTAAATCTCTTTTGGCCATCATCCAAATTGTTTAAGAAAAACTGAACATGTCGATCGGAGCTTTTCTGAGCAACGGCTGAGGAGAGTGTGTAACCATTAATTGTCAATGTCCTTTAATCAAATCGCTAATGGTGGAGCGGATGATCTAGATGCGTCGCCTGTGCTCTCTTATGATGCCCGAGGTCGACTTAATCCCTCCCAATTAATAAGTCACGTGATGGCATTTAGGACAGATCCTCTCTTTGACACATACAGGAAGCCATCATTCAGTACCCTGCCGTTCTTTGTTATGGTTTAAGAAAACAGCCCTTCAACTGTATGTACTAAATATAATAGTAAACAATAGTAAAATCAGTGTTAAAGGCATAAAAACGTGCTGTGCCCTGTAATAAATGGAGGATGTTAAATGCTAAAACAAAAATCAATAATAATTAGGAAAAGTAATTAATTATTAAAGTAAATTTTAAGTCTAAAATAAGTTCTGAAATTTGTAAGAGAAGGATTTCAAGGGTTCCAGAAAAAAACATTCTCTTGTAATGTATTACAATTCTTTGAATAACAAAGAAATGTTTCCCCCATTGTATTATATTGGAACCAAATTATGATCTTTTCTTAATTACCTTATATGACTGCTATAGGCCAAAGCAAAAAGTACCAACAACTAAACATAACTAACATTATCTTATAATGAACAAGGCAGCAAATAGTTTAATCTCTGATTAGAGAAAATGTAAGAACTTCTAAGCTTTTTCAAATTCACTAAATCTAAACACGAACTATTACTGCAATATTATTAAACTAGCACAGAAACTACTGCTGTATAAAATTTGATATCAACAATCCTTTCCTGTGATTCAATCCAACAGCAACGACCTGTGTCCCCATTCTAGGAAAAGGAACTTGCCAACCCCTGAAGAAAAGACTCCCCTCTTTCCCCGGCTTTTCCGAAGAATCGAACGAAAAGGGGGGAGGGGTCTGCTCACGGAACAGGCAGCGCAGAACAGAGCGTTTCCCACGGCCGAGGGCTTTTTTGCTTCGCGGCCCCCGGTTTTTGCGCGGAGGGCCCCAAAGCTATTTCCGCTCTTCCTTGTGAGTCTGAGGTGTTGACCCAAAGGAGTTCGCCAGACGAGGGCTTTTGATCGGCATCGATACAGGGAGGGTTTTTTTTTATTGGGGGGGGGGCTGATTGGGAATTGTAGCGCACCTTTTGGAAATGGAGACTTGTCATTTTTCTTCTTATGACAGCTACCTTGGGTGGTGGCCGACTTTTAAGCTAAGTTTGAACAACGTATCGAAGGGCAATTTTTTTTTTTATAAATGGATATTACCTATATTTCGGGAGTGTTTTTTAGCTCGTTGTTTAGTTTAAATTTGATTTTCAAAATAGTCATTTCTTGCTTGAACAGCCTTTAAAATATATTGCTATTTCTGATTTATGGTCGTCCTCTAATTAAAAGATTTTCCTCTTCCATCAAGCTTATTTTGTTTTCTTATAATCTGATGTCAATTTTTCAAAAATTGAAATCAACCTTTCCTAAATACGAAATTTTATAATAAAACCTAAATAAATCAAGTGGAGTTGGATTTTAAACAAATTGGGATTGGTTTATCCATATTTCTAGCTTGTTGTTTTCTATTTACATTTTAATAATTACAATAAAATGATTTGAAAATTTCCTTCAGGCTATTAAAAATCTGATTGTTATTGTAACTCACTTGCTCTAGTAATAATCTTTAGGACTCGTTTAAAATAAACTTCAGTCCAGAGCTTTAAAAGTCCTTTGTAAAACTACTCTTTAGTTTTAATTTTTTCGTATATCATATTTTAAAAATACTAAAGCCAAACAAAAACTTAAAGCATAACATTGAATTTTCAAAAGAAGATATGGTAAGGAAAAATCTCAAGATTAACCAACATGTTTTTTTTACCTCAAAAACGCTAAATCACTTACCGCCTTTATTAGTCTAACGACAAATAATTTAAAAGCCCCAAAAATGACCCCCTGTTCAGTACCGGAACTTCAAAGGCCATCCCTGAACACTTATTACGTGCCTCCCCTTCTATGTGAAAAAGGCCGTCTGGTAGGTAGTAAGTCGTTTCGGATTTAATTGGCTTTTCCGACTGGAACCAGCAGGGGGCTCACGGAACAGACCATGTTCCAGCCCTGTAGACCCTGTCTTAATTATGATGGTAGTCCCTTAGTTTTTCTTTTCTCTCTCTCTCTGCTCCTCTGGAAAATTAGTTTCATTTTTCGTAGCGTTGTGAAAACTGGGCTCTGATTCTCCTCACTCTGCTGGGCTTGAAGCGTTCGGCATGGTGTTGTGTGTGCGGTTATAATCGAAACCTCCCATTAATTACTACAGTTCCTTTTGTTCCCTGCAAGTTAAACAAAGGCACGCGTTTTTGTATTAGGTGGTCAAGGTAATGATTAAACTGTGCTGCTTGAAGGATAATCATGATTTCTCTTGTTATGTGTAAGTGAAGCTAATATTGATTCGTGATTAGGTGTGGAGCGTATTGAATGGGTGTTCCTCTTTTTTACAAGCTTCATGAAATTCCTATGGGTTTACCTTAGTACGTAGCAAAGGTACCATTAAGAATTCCTTCTTAATTTTCCCCCAACAATAGAAGTCGATGATAATGACTGTGAAACATGATCAAAAACTTAAAAGTAATTATCTACCAAAAACACATGATAACGCGTTAAAATTTAAATGCAAGTTTTCAAGGTCTTGTTGTGTTAGAGAAATAAATTTAAATGAATTAGAGAAAAGGAGTATTTTTCACCATAACCACTGGTTCGGGAAAGGTTAAATGAATAACCTCATACAATCTACATACCGTTTTTGAGGGATATCATGGAATAAATGAATGTTCTTAAGTTATAAAAGAGGGACAAACATACCCCCGGAATGCACCTCTCTAAAATATTTTCTACCATTCTAATAAGTACTTTTTTCTTTAATTATGTTTTCTTTTATAAACAGGCTGTAATAAAAGCTCTTAGGAATAAAAAATAGATGTGTCCACTAAATTAACTCTTCCCCAATTATCGTTTTCAAATATCAATATAGGATATAGGATACAATTAGGATATTCAAATATCGTTCTGTATAGTAACTATCACAATGATTAATTCGATATTTAATCTTGGAATATATTAACATTTTTAGTGTGGTGACAACATCACCTCTTGGTGTTTTCGAGTGTATAGAGGAGGTCTTTTGCATGTATCTTTGTAACAATCCATTTCTCAGAATCTCAGTGGCAGACATTCATAACGGAGGGGCAGCGCTAGATTACGTGCAGGAAGGAAGGTGTATATTGGATTACGGGCACTACTGAAAGAATGAATGATGTTCGGCCCCCCCTCCCCACGAGAAGAGGGGGGGGCTGCCATCCCACCTCGTAGGAACGGGTGGGAAAACGCGTCTTCGAGAGGACATTTTTTTCTTCATCCGAGGTCCTCATGAGGGGGATTATGCCACAGATTTGTTTGTATTTTGGCATATTCTTTTTTCATTGCCGAGTGGAGTTGAGAGATAGGGTTCCTTGATGGACACGAAGAGTCTGGCGGAGAGGGTACAGCTGTTGCGTTTTTATCACCGCGCTCGTGGTGGGGGCGGTGGAAAGAAAATGTGGTTCCAATTTGAAACGCGATAAGAAGAGCGTTTTTGCCTTTTTCGCGTCGAGGAACATCTGTGGGGAGACGGTCGGTGGGAATCTCGATCTTCTCTCCTATTTCGCGAGTCGGGTGATGATGGGATTGGATGGAACAATGGTCGACTTGTTGTGGAAGAGCTCGGCTACTGAGGTGGTGACGAGGTTTGGAGGAAAAGGGTTGGGATTGTAGTAAATAATCAGAGATTGAATGGAAGAATGTTCGATTCATTTTTCACTTCTGACCCATGAGATTGAAAAGAACCATTTAAAAAACCCCTATAAATAAGAATCTATTAGAGTACTATGTATTAAAAACAAGTTAATTATGTGTGTACATAAGAGAAAGGGGAGATAAAAAATTAATAGCATTTTTATGCCTTAATATTTTTTTTTATTTTTATGTGCTAAGGAAAGTCTGGATCTTGAAAATAATATTTAATTCACATGACATGTTTTTTTTTTCTCTCTTTAAATACGTGGTTAAGAGGTTAAGGATAATTGGGTTAGTTGTCTCAAGAGATTGAAATGGAAGCTAATTAGATTAAAATAAGGATTCGTTTATATAGTATCTTATTTATATTTCGTTTGGAGATATACCCCTACTATGTTTGTCTCCTTAGTAAGTAGCTAAAAATGTAAATAATTTAAAATTAAATTACATTTTGAATTAATTAATTAGTTAAATTAATTAAACAGTTTAGGAAACATCCCCCCTCAAACCTAATGCATCCATAAGCTCAAAATATAATTATGAAGAATAGTCCTAACTCCCAACACAAGATTTTCGACCACTTAACGTTTAATACCGGTTTACCTCACTATTCATAAAAATGATCATATTTTATTTTTAAATTATCGTCTCTTGAACTAAAAACCTAAATTCAGTTAATTCGAGAGAGGTTAAATAATGACTCACGATACGTTGGATTTTGGATTTGGAAACCACGCTTTAAAAATTTCATAAGAAATTAAAACAATGAAATGATAATCCATCATACTGATACTGTTCAAAAATCGCTTTAAAAAAATAATTCGTTACAGTGCCTCAAACTCCATAATAATAATTTAATTCCTTAATTGCAAATAATATTAATAGCCATTCGAATGAAATGCAGTGGTTTTCCAACATAATCGTGAGATGCTCGACTTTTTCCCAGGAGATGGGAAATTAATAGGCATGAAATTTCAATTTTCCCGATACTCCATCATACCCCACATTTTCCCGATAGACTACTAGATCGGCAGCCCATTTTTCAACCTGCTGGAAACGTCGGGCAATATTCAATTGGTCATTGTCTGCCTGGGCGTCCTGGCCAATCAATCAGGCCTTCGAGATAAGTGAGCCAGAAACAATGTGATTTAATTTCTCTCCCGGAGAACTGAGCACGACGCAACCTTAAGAATTCGTTGCTTGCCCTAGGGTACCTCGACTTTTTTTCTTCATTGGTGGAACTGACATCATAAAGTAGTCGGGTATTGTTAGTGGTGGTTAATGAAAAATGCCACCGACTGATGTTGTTTGCGCTTTTTTTAAAAGAGCAACAACCTAGAAGTAATGAGGGTACGTAATTGGATATTTTAAAAAAGGAACAAGTTTCTAAAGGACTAAGCTCTTTCTGGATATTGCGCTGAGCGCAGAAATCTTTTAAGATTTTGGATGAAACTTTTTTTATACAATTAGAATTTTTGATGAATAAGTGAACTCCTTTCTACTGTTGCCATTTAAGAAGTATTAACACAATATCTAGGTAAACAATGTGGCAGTCAATATCTTTTAAGTCTAAATTAAAATACTTTGCAACTCTTAATTAATTTGCAGAAAAATGTTTGAAGCAAATTTCGTGCGCTGAACATTTATTGATTTATCCAAACTGTTTCTGTGAGATTTGGTTTGAAACTTATTTTTTTAGTCATACATTTAAAATTATTGCAGTGTTTAGGTTAGCTTGTATTTTAGTTTCTGTGTAACTTCTACCATAAAGACTAAAAATTATAATCTTACCACGTTTATGAACTTGCAAACTTTTCTTTTAAGTCCTTACTTACTAGTTTTAAGAGGTTATTCAATATTATGAGTATATTAGGGTAAATTCTGACATCCCCCCCCCCTTAACATTACGTAAGCAAACGCCCTATCGTTCTTTTTTGTATTTAACGTTTTACAGTAATAATCTAATTATACAAATTAGTTAATCAGCTTTAAACTTACTAGTAGCTCTTCATGATTAAAATTTAAGTTTTTTCCTTACAATTTGTTTAAAGAAAATAGACTAGTCTAATTGTATGCCTTCACAAAGCCCAAGAACACTCATTTCCGCTTATATTAGTTTGAACAGGAAACACGATTCCTCTTTAATGTTATGCTATACACCCGAAATGCTCAAAGGACCTGGTCAAAGCTCGTCTATGTCACAATTTAAAACCATAGCAAGTATATTTTTTTAAATTTGCACATGCCCATCATTAGAAGATGCTGACTAAAGTCAGTCTTGCAAGTCATAAAAGATTTTGTAAAGGAATGTGTTTTAAAAATGTCTTACGAATACGAATCTCATATCCCCCTTGTTGTAAAAACCCCCTCTTCCTCCCCCTTCCCAACCACGTGCCAATAACAAACAATTAAAATTTTTGTCAACTTAATAATTCATAGTTAATCCATCCTTCTATCAGTTTAAAATTGAATTTTTCAAACGCATTTTTACGAAAACCCTTCCTTTGTTTCATAATAGTGGTGCACAAGTTTTTAAGCGTCGTGGGACAACACATTAGACCCCCAAATGAGTTCTTCAATTAGCACCTTTATAAATCAATAAAGAAAATTGTTTCCAAAAGCAAGGAAGATAATCTTAAGTGTCGATCGAAAATCAGCATTATCAAATAAAGAATCTCTTATCCTATCCACTTGTTCTCTCTTAAATAAACTCTTTCCCCTTGTCCAACCTGTTGATTACCTTTTCCTACTGCCTCGAGAAGAGCGAGCAGGTAAAAATAGAGCGCTCTTCCTTTGGGTAGGAAACTATTTTCATCATTGCTCCAACCTGTTGCTGGAGGCAGAGGAAAAAATCTTTGCGACTGTGATCTCTATCGTTGATTTACGATTGATTCCGTAAATTGTTCTTTTTATTATATGAAACTGATATTAAGTTGGGAATAATAGCTGGGTTTATCGTGCTTAGAATATAAGGTCATTACTGCTATTTTACAATTTTCCTGTCCGACATAACTTGCTTAGGTTGTCATTATGAATTTTTGTATACCTTAGAAAACACCTTTAGGTTTCTTGACTCGGCTCATGTTTGGATACATAAAGTGCAATTAATTGTAAATAGATGAACCCCCTATGCAAATAATATATTTTTGTTGATAAGTCTGCAAAAAATATGCTAAATCCTCGTCCTAATATTTTTCCCACTTTTTTCAGGTCTCGTATCTTGTTCCCCAAACCCCTGTAAAAACGGAGCTTCTTGCGTAACGAACACCAAAGGCGAATCCTATTGCAAGTAAGTAGTACAATAGTTTTTATAGAAAAATTTAATAAATTTTCAGAATTTTCTTGGCGGTAAGTATCGTAGATACAGCTCAAGACTCATGGATATTACAGCTTTGATGGAACAATTATTTCCTCTCATTTCCCATTTTTGCAATAGTATAATAACAAATAAGTTTAGGTTCAGTAATTTCTTTTGATAACAAAAGGATTACAATTTTTTTAAGGTGAGGCTATATTTTAAGGGCAAGTCTCCTTGATTACGTAGGTATTCGTGGAAGGTTTATCAGAAAGCATTGCTCCCTCGAGGCCTGTCATCGGGGAATGCATGCGGGCTTTTAGGCGAGGCTTTGGAACCATCTGCCGCATGACATCAAACGGTTCCGTTGCCGGTCACGTGATGGCTGAGCTATTGTTGGGGGCATAACGGTTTTCGGGGGCTCAGCCTGGCTTGCTGGTTGCGCATTACTGCTTTTGTGGAAAGAATATTGCGTTCGGAGATTATTTTAATACCCATCGTTTTCCAGTTTTGGGGAATTATAGTTAAGTTTTTCTCTTTGAAATTTAAAATGGAGTTAGGAAGATAATTTTTATTTTTTAGTTGAGGTCATTTTCGAATGAAAACCCATGGTTTGTGGAGGGTGTTCGATTAGATCTGAAGGCTCCCGATGTATGAATAAATAGAATAAAGATGAAGTTATGAGTGCTCGAGAAATAAATAAAAGGGTGTAAATTGACCATTGCTGAAAAATGCTAAACACTTCGAAATAAAGTTAGTCTGTAGGGTCTGAAGGGAATTTTTATCTGTCTGTAGGGAATTTTAATCAATAACATTTATAGCATAGTTTTACTGAGATAAATAATGGTTCAGCTAAAAAAAACTTTCAATGTAACTTTACCGTTTCATTTCGTTGATGGTATTGTGTGGGATATTACATTTGTGCGTGTCTTGTAAATGGGGACTCAACTCAATGGTTTGTGGTTCATGTGTCCGACATTTGATAGTAGGGGCTGATTTCGGGCAGGTGGTATTTTGAATCGATTCTGCACCTTTAGTTTTTAATCCGTTAACAAAAAGTTTCTTTGTTAAAATACTTTTTCTAAAGCTTAATACATAATCCAATGTAATCATGCCTGAATAATGTTTTGTAATATTTTATTTTCTTAGTAATAAAGCGCTTGCTATATTTCCGTATGCTAGTATGAAAATTAAATGTCACTATCATTAAAAAGATCATTACAAAAGTTTTATTGAGGTTATTTAGGCGATATATGCTATAATGATTAATAGTATTAATTAACTAATGTCATCCACTTCAAATTAAGGTCAGTCCCAACTGTAACAATAAATACCGAGTGCCCGCTTCCGCTACAATATGTATCTCACTCAATCAGAAACAGCCTGAGAAGACATCTACCTGTTTAAACAGGTGGCATGAAAGCAGGGAAACTTGATTCTTTCTATGCATACAATGCTTTCTTATCACCTGCCTTTTTCCTATGATCTAGGACCGTGTATCCGTTACCTCTGAGGCAGAAAAATGACTTTTTTACACTGTGAAGAACTTGAAAACACTTGTGAGAAAGAAAGTGTTTTTTCTTGCTTGTTTGTTTTTCGTATTATGCAGATTGGGATTGTGGAAACTAAAGTTTTCCGTCTTTGAGTTTACCGAAAAGTTAAGTAGTCTGCATCCGCACTGAAGTTTTTTTGAAGATTAACTTTTCTTTTGTAAAAAGGAGTGTTATTTGATTCAGTTTGTTTGTTCAACAAATTGAGGTAGATTAAAACTTGTAGAGTTATTTGTTTATATTTAAGTATACGTTTAAATATTTAAGTAAACGTTTTAAATAAAGCTGCAATAAAAGATTTAAAAATAACCAAAGAACATATGGGCTTTATGGAAACAATTTTTTAATTGCAATTTTTACTCCAAAAATTTACAAGGAAAAAATCAAATTGAAAGACTATTCCTTTTGGCTTAATGATTTTATTTTATTTCAAACTGTATTTGTAAACTGTGAAGTTTTTATTGTAAAGCAATTCATTTGATGTAGCATTTAAGGGGGTAGGTGCACGAAAAAAGTCCCTTTCTCCGTAATGTTAAAAATGAGGATTTTTAAGGAACATTTTTTTAAAAATGTACTGAATCAAAGTTCCCAATTTTTTTCTGAGTATTCCCTGAACTATATTGCATACTTTAATGGGAGATATTAAGGCTATGATGATTGGTTATTTTTTAAAAAATTACTACCTGGATGTACTTGGCTTTTTTCTCAAAAAGACTGAAATTTCATTATGTATCATACAGTAACTTCAGTTTGAATGAATTTTTTGAGAACCCCCCCCCATTATAATATGTAACATAGTGCCATTAATTATAATACCAAGTTATAAGTAAATTGCACTAATAGATTTTGAGAAAATGTTCCTTATGTGGTAAAAAATGCAGTTTTGAGAAAAATGAAATTTAGTAAAAAACTAACTTATTACTAAAATGCATATCACACCATAGCTATAATATTTAAACCACAATTTTTTAAAAAAAAAAGCTAAATTTCAAGGCTGAACATATAACAGAACATTTATTTTGGTTTGAGGGGGCGTGGCACCACAATCACAGCTAATTATCCATTTTTAATTATTTTTTTAAAAAATAATTAAAAATACTTCTACTCCGCGTAGAATAATAATTTTGGTATCGTTCGAAGCGTAAAATGTAATACTTGTTGAAAATGCAAAAATTGAAAATTTGTTTTTTGGTCGAAAGTTGTGCACCTACCCCCTTAAATTAATAAGAATATTCCTTTTATACAACAAAATAAATGAAAGGGGGAGATAGGGATTCACCCCATTGATTACATTAAATTTATACGAAACATCACCTGTGACTTTATCTTAAAGACAGATCTTAATTTCATTAATTACCTTAATTACCCCAAGTTTTACTTAGTAACAAAATTTTTCTTCTCGGAACACTGAAGTCTAGACATCATTAGCCTAGCGATTATCCATTATTTCTCTTACTTTTAAATTGTTTCTCTCCAGAAGAGATTAATTTTAATGTAAATATTTATCATTCTACCATTATGAATGGCTTTATCGGTTTAGGTAGGAATTTGATCCGTGTGTTTATTATTTGTCTCTTCGTGCTAATTGAGAACAAAACCTCTCGAGAAATGAAGTGAGATAACGAGAAGGAGCCGAGTTTCAATGGCCGCCACCGTCCAATCCGGTTTCTGGCCCCTCCTATTATTTCGGCTACTGCTGCGGGGTTTTCTTCTTCTTCAGCAGCTGCCGAGATAACTAAACTCGAACATAAAAAAAATTGTTTTAAGATTTTTTTTTCTCTCGGTCTTTGCTTTTCGAGGAACTCCTTGGGGAGCGGTCATTCATTAAAACGAGGCATTAACCTGGTCGGGTCAGTTTTGGATACATAGGGTTGAATCGAGAAAGAAGGAATTTTTAGTTAGGAGAATTATTGTTGAATTTGGGTTTGAATGGTTGGGAACCAATGCTAAAATTTTTAGTGCTGATTTTATTCTTAAGTTGTTGATTATTTTAATTCCTATTAAACCGTTGTTTTTCTATCTTTGATTTCCGATTTCCAGTGTTTTTATAAACCTAACTATGATGCAGGGTTCAGGGACAGTTCAGACGATACCTGGAATTATCAGGAATTTTTAATTAAATTGAAGAAGTCGGGAAAAATGGCTTTTTTCGCTAAAGCCTAGAAAAGTTATACAGAATACTTGGAAAATGACCAATTTCGATGTCAGAGTGCTATTTTCGCATCTGATTAGGAAAAACTCTCTGATATTTAAAAAAACCACCCTGATATAATAGAGGGATATTATGTTTGTAGTGAGCAAAAAATATTCGAAAAGTTGAAGTGGGTACCTAATGTTTCGACCTTAAAATCATTTTAAATTAAACCCGGAGCTTGGAAAAGACAGAATTGTATTTCAAAAATTGATTGGGAACCCCTTGATAATGGCCTGGAATTGGAAATAATTCTCAAAGAAAACTGTTAACTCGAAGGCTTATAAAAGTTCTATTTGCTTTTTTTTTCCTTTAAAAAATTGGCATTAATTTTTTAAAAAGTTAAGAGTTTACCAGCGTAGTCAAACTTAAAAACCTATATAAAATAACTTATTAATTTATTACGTGAAATTCTTTCAATAGAATACTTACTCTTATTTTACAGAGAACATTATTATTTTTATTTACATCCACATTAACCCCTTTTTAAATATGAAATGTTAAGCAACTCACGTATTTCATTTAAATGCTTACTTCGAGAGCTCTCTCTAAAACACTTCTCGTTACTCAGTCTCACAACTTCACTTTCCTCTCCATTCATCATACCAGAAAGTATTTGCTTCACGACGACCCGATCTTCATCATGAAGGGAGCGAGAGAGTCTCAAACCTTGAACCCCGAGAAGAAGAAACGGAAGCCGAGCGCACGCTCGCAGAAATCCGCGCTCGTGTCACGAGAAAATTAAACGCGAAGTCACGAAAAGCACGGATCCCACCCTTCAAGGTGGAAGAAACGCCAATGGGGGTTTGCGTAATGTTCCTTCAGGGGTCTGGAATTTTTTTTTGCGTGCATGGTCATCTGTGGTTTTTTTCTTGGCACGTTTTCTCCAGGTGGGTCTGCCAGGAATTCTTTCGGCCACGAGCCCGCTCACGAAGTTTGCAGCGTTCTTCGTGTCGAGGCACGTTGGGCGCTCGTGCGAGATGGCGGAGATTCGGGAATTGAGTTTGGTTTTGCATACCTGGCAACTCACGGTGCGCTGACGATTAGGATCCTCTCCCCGCCCACGTTTATGTAATAGAAAACTTATTTTTCTGAGTTTTCTCTGTGCTTTTTCAATTGCTGATGTGTCAATTTTAAAAGACTTAATTCAAGAAATACTAAACTATATGAATTGATTTCCATGTAACACCTACTATAGTACTAACTTGACACATCAGCTGTATATTCCTCATTGTATCATGAATTATTTTTTAAAATTATGTTATTTGCTTTTCAATCAGTAGCTTTTAATTTTCTCAGTTTTTCTGTAATTTCAACTAAAGTGTCTTTTAATTTTTTTTTTATTTCAAAAATTTAAAAAGCATAAATTATGAAACTTTGACACAGCCATAGTGTCTCATATTTTACTAACTTAACTTTATTTAAGTCGTAACTTGAGAGAAAACTTTCTCATTGATATCATCACCTTCTAGATTGGAGATTATTATTCGGTGTAAACACAATCGGTCACAATAAAAACCCAATACACCTCGTGTCTATTAAACCCCTTCAGCTAAGGGATTGTGCCTCGATTGTTCCATTGAATGTGGAAGCTCCCTCCAAATCGGATGATGAGATAATCCTGATTGATGTGCCAGGTCCCCTTCGCTTTAACACCCTCCCTCAATCTTGGCAAGTCCTTTGGAATGTTCCCTGGTACAAATTGCTTTTTGATAGTGCCGATGATCACTTTTTAAAGCTTCAATGGTCAAGAGATCACTGCATGGCGTAAACTGTGTTGGGTTGGTTTCTTTGAATGCGGCCTCTTTGTGATCCACGGGTTCGTCTGATCCAGGTATGGGATCAGTGTAATCCCTGCCTTTGAGTAGCATCTGACCGCCATTCCCTCATGGTGGGAAACGGAGTTAACCCTCTTGTGTCATTTAAGAACCTTTTTGTACGATTTGTTCTCAAGCGCTAGCGATTTAAGTGTGCAGTTTTACCTCTTGTGAAGAACATTTTTGTTAGATTTCTGTCCTGTTATCTGTTGTTGACTAGTAAAAGAGAAATGCTCGGAAAAATTCTGGTGTTATCTTTTTTTTTACCTAATACAAAACACGTGCACGTCGGGTTTTTTTTTTGGAGGGGAGAGATTAGTGAGTAAGTAATGAATAATTGTAAATCATTGCATGTAGCTTAGATAAAAGTACCATACGTCCATTTAATTTATTTTTTTATAATGATTGACAAAACTATTGTGCCTAAAATTATATACGTCGTCTTAATATCGGAAATGAAGCTTTTAAAAAAAGTTTTTTTATTTGTTGAGGGTTTTGACATGAAAAATGTCAGTTGGTAAAATATTTGTTCGACCTATTAATGTTAGGGAGTAATCTAAACTGATGGAGGGAGGGTCTTTCTTTCTCTTGGATTTGAAGTACATATATCTCAAACATAAATTTATAAATAACATCGTAATCATTTCCTTCCTCTTTCGAAATATCCCGAAGATATACCGCGATATGTGTGTCATTAATCCAAAACTCACCTCGGCACCAAAGACAAAACAAGTCATCAATGGAAACAAAAATAAAATCAGTCAAGCATCGAACCCCCCCCCCTTCTTATCCATGTCCGAATCGAAATCACGTGGCCGTGTCCCCGAGGGACCGTCTCCAAGCTTTCCCGACGCGTGTTAGCGAGTTCATCTACTTTCCTCTCACTTTGTGGCTGCCCCCTCAAGTTTCGCGACTGTGGCGCACCGTGGGAACGCGATCGCGTCGAACAAAGACGCTGCGCCGGCCATCTGGCCTCCTCCAGACCCGGAGGGGTGAGCTCCATTCCCCCCCCCTCTCCTCAAGGGGAGGGAGGGGAGTGGTTGGAGGAGATAAGGAGCTGCTCTTCTCTGGAGGAGGAGTACCTTGCGGATGTTGATGTGGCGGACATGCGCGGTTCTGTTTGTCTTGGGCGACGGCGCGCGGAAGGTTTTTTGGTGGGTGGGGGTGTGATAGGGTTTGTTGGTCGGTGGGGGGTGGTGTCTGATTTGAACCCTTTCGCCGTGGGTAGTGTGTGGGGAGATTTTATGGAATAGGGTGCTGTGGTTGTTTGCTTGTTATATATTTTTTATTACGTACTAACCTGTGTAGTAGATGTAACCCTTACGTAGTAGATGGGATTTTTAAAAATTGAGTTAAATTTTTCGTAGGATCCTTTTTTATTGCTTGAGGAGGACCTAAACAATAGAGTTATGCTTATATTGTTTGAATAGTTATCACATTAATTTAATGCATTCTATACGTTTTTAGCAAAGAAAAACATAAAATTTTAGTATTCTTTTTTAGTTTTGACTTTTTATGTAATTTACATTAAATTAAACATGATCAAGACCATTTATAAAATCCCTTATGATAGAAAGATAATTAAGATAAAAAGATAACATTTCTGGGTTATTCTCCTCTTTTCTAGTTTCGAAGTTACTACTTTCCATTCACGAGTAAAATATTTTGCCAACTTTACCCCCTTTACCTTCAAGTATTATAAGTAAATAAATACTATCGTATTAGCTCACTTTGTTCTAATTGTAAGTGCAAATTATGTTGAAACAGAATAAAAAAAATTACAAACCAATCAGAGAGGAAAATTTGTATTTATTAAAATTTAATAAAAGGTGCATCCTTCTATCCTACCGGAAATCACGGAAAGTAGAGCTTTTCTTTTTAACAGAAAGTGATGAAAAGCTTATGTAATGTGTAATTAAGCTGCCTCTTCTTTCGTATGGAATAGATAATTTTGAAGATCAATGCCTTTTCTTAAAAAACAAGCGCTTTATGGGGAAACCCGTTCTCAAAAATTAAAACTCATTCAAAGAGGAAGCGAATATGCTAAACTAATTTAGTTAATTTGAATAAACACTTTCACTCCCTTTTAAAACTCAATATTCCCAGGCTCATACGAGTATTCCAGTCACGGGTGGAGATGACAGGCTTGGCGTTTATCTCGACTGGAAGAAATGAGGTCTCAAACGCTTTTAATTTGATTTATTTTTCCTTTAAAAGGAGAAAAAAATTATACAACTGAGTCGCCTAAAAGGAAAAATACTACGGCGTGAGAATTCCGTTTCGATCGGTTCCCAAAGGTCAGTTATTATTCTCTTTGAGAAAGTTGTAATCAGGGCTTGAAGGAAGGAGTGGGCGCTGGGAATTTCTGTTGAAGGCCAAAATTGTCATCCTTGTCGCATTTTTTGAATGTGACACTTTTACCGAAGTAATAAAATCGGTGTTTTACATAATATTTTTATTCCAGTAAGTGTATGTCTATAAAGCCATTAACTAATTTTCCCATTAGTGTGGTTTGAGAAGACTTGTTAAAATCTGTAAAAAATTGGAAATGTGCCCTGTGAATTTTTTTATTTTCTCCTATTATAAAATATGTGTTAATTTTTTCTGGAAACTAAATAATTAATTGAGGATGGGCCAAAATTGATAACTTAGCTTCTCCGTGAATAATGAGTAATTTCAATCCGTTCAATATTTAAGTTGTTTGCTTGTTTGCTTACTTGTCGATTGCTAATCATTTTAAAGTGGCATGACGAATTAGTTAATCTAAAGTTAGTATATTTCCCTATGGCTATTCTTTACATAACTTTTTCTAACTGAAACTGATTTTGATCATCAATACACTGTTTAAATTCATTGTAGGTCGATGAAAATTAATAAATTTGCAATCTTTTTAGTACAATAATACATTTCTATTACGCAATTTTTAAAATTAAGTTCACAATAAGTGTGAAGGGTATCCTGGGATGTGTGTAAAAGCTAGGAAAGGTTTTATATTGTGAAATGTTTACTTTTTAAATAGCCCTATAGATTATTACTGCCAACACCGTTTATTTATGGCGGGAAACGGATTTTCCACGATCATCTCTTGACTCTGAAACGCAGGGCCTCGAGCTTCCTTTTGTTCTTGAATGAATAGGAAGAGTCTTTCTATGATCTCGCGTCACGTGACCCCCGTTGTAGGCGGGTTTTGTGAATGAGCGGAGTTGTAAGTACGAGCGGAAGTGAAGCGACAGGACAAACCGGAAGTCGCAGTGTTACTTTGTTTACGCATTTTCCCCTATGACGCTCTCAGATATACGTCCTTGTGCTCACATTCTGTGTGCGGAACAGTCACCCCATTTTTAGCTCGTGTCTTTTTGGTGGATGTAGGACAAGGAATTTTATTAAGATGCCATGATAGATGTGGGATCTCTTTACTACGGCTAGCCGACCTGACATCGGCCTCTTCTAATTTTAATTTGCTGCGTTATCCGTCACCATACAAATAAAGCTTGTCTTTCTTCGGAAGGTGGCTGAGAGCTGTGAATTCTTTTATTGTTAAAAGGCACGTTTCTGTAGTTCTTAGCCGCCATCTGAAGAAAGACAAGCTATATTATTATTTATATTGAGACACTTCGTTAATTTTTAAACGAAAGTTTGATGATCCAGTGTTCGAAAACATTGACTGTTTTATTAAAGCAAGGAGTAGTTTACAATTGGTGTACAAGGCAGGTGATGATCATATAATGACCATACCAACAGGCACTCCTTTTGAATCAAATTCGAGATTGTTTTAACGATTTCCTGCCTGCTTTTACGCCTGGGGTATGAAACATCTTCAGAAAACACTACAATTAGGGAACTTCTACGCACTGCCCTAAGGCCGTCTCATCATTTTTTTCTTTACAATAAAACAGGCATCGCGACGAACCGTCCTCAATCAAGTTAGCCCGACACCGGACTCATCCAAGTGTGGCAAAACTTAAACGAAAAAGTAAACACATCTCGAGGCTTGTGTCCAACAGGATCCCTGCTGTCACAGTTCAGTAGTTTGCAACATCTTCCCCATTTCTCGAAAAAAGGGACCGGGCGATTTACTTCACAATGATACTCCGGAATGTGTCATAGTAGCCCTATTACACGGCCGAAGGAGACTGCATGAAAAAAAAACGTCCGTCCACTTATCAAAGTATTTTTTATTACGTTCCATCTGATTGCAAAGGGCTCTTGACGCAGCTATTAGCTGCTGTAAGTGCATGGAAAATCATATAGCCCAAAGGAAGGACTAGAGATGGTCATTAGAAAGGCTCGCTTGTCATAACTTTGATCTGACCGATTGTTGTGCGTCCTCTCCTTGTTGATTGGTCAATTGGAGATGATTTTGAGGCGTCGTTTCGACAAGGGTTTATGGCGCTTGCTTCGATGGTTTTGAAGTTCATCTCCGTTCATGGCACACTCCTTCCATTTATCGTCGCGGGGCTAGTTTGGAAAATGGATCTAATCGACGGAAAATGCCAGGTTGGGGGCCTGGCGGAAAATCGTTAGCCCGGTTGAAAATGATTCATCCAAGGGTAGAAGATTTACGTGTTCCTTTTTTTCGTTACCTTTTCTTATTTAAAACTTATTTTCAAGGTTAATTAACTTGTTTAAAGGTATATTTCGTATGTCAGACTGACTTTTCATTTATTTTTAGTAGGTCCATCTTTTAAAGTTATGTGACCTAACTGATAAGAAACATTCTTTCAAGGTAGAAAAACAGTGAACAATGTGGCTTTAATTTGGTGTTCCACAAATAAACGACACCGTTGTTCTCAGTCGTAAGTAAGAAGATAGAGGTAGATTTTTATGGGTTTTAAACTACTACGTTAACGTAGTTCAAATACAGATAGAATACTAATTCCTTATTGCTGCAAACTTCATTTTGTTTACTTTTATAACATGTTAATAAAAACTAAGCTTTCTTGTTATTTTTAACTGTGTTATCTACTAGAATTTATTTTATCTAATGGGTAGAGGCCATTTGTTTAAAAAAGTTAATCTTATTTTCCCCGTTTATTTAAAATCCAGCAATTATCCGGGTAAATCTAATCTAATCTAAAAGATTATGTTGTACTTTTAAAACTCTAGTGTTTAAAAATTTCGAACTAACACCCAAACGCCTTCCCGCAGCCAATTCTCCGGCCGATTGATTTTTCTTTACGATGTATCACCCGATTATTAACCCTTTCAAATGAGTCTGATAGGTCAAATCATTCCTATTGATACAACCAGGGCCGTAATTGCTCGTTACAGTGGGAACGATTGTTTCAAAGCCTCCGAGACCCAAGGAACCATAAGGTCCGTCCCACTCTGGCCGTCCATTGTCTCGAGTGCAGCCGACCGGCGCTAGTGAGATCATTCCTGTGGACTTTTGGCCGCGTAATCTGCCTCTTGGACATGTTTTATTCATTTCTTGATATTATTAGTATTCTGGGCCTTCCTGTGGAGATGTTTTGTCGAGTGGATTGTTTTGGGAGACTGTGTTTGCTCTTGTTTTGTGTAGCATTGGTTTTGGCTAGTGGTGGTGTGAAGAGTTAAATTTCCATATTTATTGAAAATGCTACTTATTTTTTTTTTTTCGTCCGTATGGTCCTGAGGATGGTTTTTTGAAAAAAATTATCCTCAGTTGCAAAATTGGGAATAGTATAGGATACAATTTGCTCCTCTGCTGATATTCAAGTGTAAGATTGTCTGGTATGAAAATTTTATAAAATAAAATAATTTTGTTGGTGTTTTGGTGGAAAATTAAAAACATCGAGATGCATTTCAGCTTTTTCTATAGTCTTGAAAAAGCGAATTTTTAAAGAGGTACTACATCTCAGTATTCCCCTTGCTTCATCACTAAGGTATATTTTCTTTGCAACTTTTTCCTTTCCAAGTTATTTTAATGAGTGATGTTAAATAGGTATATTTGGCTCCCTTTTATTATCTCATTAAAATATAGTTAAATTCCTGTCTTCAATTTCAAGTCACGAAGCTGTATAAAATGTAAGGATGTCATGATCTCTAAAGGATTTCTTCAAATGATCCCTTAAATATTGAAGGGTAATAATGATGTCTGCCTAGAGGTGAAAAGCTTAAGTGTTCCTAACCTGATTCATATAATATAGCGTTATTAGCATTTACACGAATTCTAATCGCTATTAAATAGTCTTTTAGATGGGGCAATTATAGGAAAGTATGTAACCGGACTTTCTTAAACTGTTCATCAACTTCTTCATTCATCAACACATTCGAAGTGAAAGAAATACAGTCTGCTGTTAATGAAAGTTTTTACAACCTAACGACTTTTGAGAAACCAGAGACTTATATCATCTTGTAATTGAAGATTTTTTTTTTCCCGAGGGTCACCCATCCTAAATCCTCAATTACTCTGGAAATACAGTAGGCCGTAATAACGAACGCCTAATGGATGAAGGTAAAAGTGGCCTTTAGCCCTCGCCTCTGCCGCAAATTGGAGCAACTGGAATTCTTTCGACTTTTTTTTGTGGTGTTTTTGCCCTGCTCCTGAGTAATTAGTTTAGGTTCAAAATGATGCGAGTGCCTAGGGTCAGGACTGCCTTTTTTTCTCGTTGTGCTATCTGTGAGATCGTGCCTGCTGGAGGAATTCTGCTTTTACTGCCATTGTATCTTTGATGAGTGATTTGTGTGTCTGAGTCCCTTGTATATGAGAAGGCTACTGGAAGTAAGTTTGAGGATAATTGTAAATGGATTTAAAGTGATGAATAGCTTGCTAGAGTGGTGAAATTTAATTTGTTATTCAGTGAGTATGGAGGATGAGTTTTCCCAAACTTTTAAAAATCATAGTAAATACGGAAGTTCTGATTTATTTGGGAATTCCAGATAGCACAAAACCACCGGCCAATATCGTTCCGTCAGTATTGATCATTGTCAAAATAACCCTCCCCGAAATATCGGGCAGTATGAATGATATTGCATAGTATTGGTGTTTTCTAGCCAATATCGTTTTTCCGACATTTTTAAAAATAGGGTGAAGAATCCAATTTTATTTTTTTATTTTAAAAACTAAAAATCTCACAAAATGTTGATATTGGCCAACATTGTTACATTACTTATCGATGTGCCTGATCTGTTCTATGGGGCCTGCCTGTATGAGTTGAAGTTGAATAAGTATTTAGTTTTTGATGGAAAATTTTATATGTTTGGGTTTTTTTTTTAAAAAACCAACGAACTGTATGGCTGGATTCTGTGTTACCACCGAGTTCTAGAGCTTTGATACACCCTTTTTTACTGATCTGGTAGAGTTTATTAGATGAAGATGTGGCATAATTTGCTTCTATGGTATACGTAGTTCTATATGTTTAGAAACGAACGATCTACTTTGCTTTCAAGTGTGTGGTCATAGAATTAAAATGTCTTTGTTCCGTATCTTCAAAAGAGTTGTTTTAGTGATTGAGACCGACCAAAACGCTTGCTCGTTGCGATACAGCCCATTAACATACGCGACGCAGAGACGATCAATTTATTCCAGACTCGTTTTCGATATTCTTCCCAGAAATGGCAATCTGATCCCGCCTAATGGATAAAAAAAAATCAACTGGAGTGGTGTGGCATTCTTCTGTAGCACCGCTCGTGTTTTTCGGTGATTAATTCGAAAGCTTGATTTCAAGGCAAAGTAAATGACCTAGCCATTCACGCGGGTCATGAGAAAGCAGATCTCGTTTATCTTGTGTGCAGCATAGAGAAAAAGCGAGCAGATAACCGGCATCGCCCGATGATTGAAATGCGAAGAATCGGTTAATGACTCCTTTTCGATGAGAATGGCTGCACTGTTTCTCGATCACTTTGTTGCACTTTTTGTATCTCTTTTTGGACAAAAACAACTTGAGTGATGGATAATTATGGTGCCAGAGTGAATGGGGATGATGAGATGTTATGCAGAGTTGATCATTGTCGTGGTTGGGAATTTTGGAAACCATATTATGTGAAAAAAATGAAGACATGACGCTGAAATTAACATTATGTGTCATGTTTGTTAGGTCATAATGATTAAAGCTTCAGAACGGTTTGATGGATAGTTATAATTACTTTTGAATGGTTGGAAAATTATAAGCACTTTTCTGTCTTCTAAAGTGTATTAGATGCTTTGTATCATCTATTTATACGGAATGCATGTAAAAAATAAGAACGATAAATTTATGATTACAATGCTAACGTACATTTGAATATTTTTTCTTTGAAAAAAAAAATTAATTAAATGCAAAGAAATTGTTTGAATAATATCTAGATATATAAAGAACTCTACAACTTAACTTCACAATTGTTAATTAACTTAAGAAATCATTTTTGGGAAAGTCTTTCTGAACCAATGGGGCTACCTGGAGGAACATCATTGGTTATAATGTCAGAAAAAGGAGCAAATCGTAACCCCTTCTCATAACGTAAAAAATTGCCACACAACTCCCACTTTTTAATACTTTTAATAACGATCCAATTTAAAAATTTCGAACTTAAATTGTAAGGAAAACTAACTGGGGTGAAAAGAAAAATTAATAATCAATTAGTTTTTAATTAAATGATCAATTTTGTTTGAAAGTTAGATATTTTAAAAAATACAGTGGTCTATATGGTAAGCATTAAACCCCTTGTGACAAAAGAAAGCGAATAGCAAACCTCCTTCCCCCCCTTGCGTGCTTACATTATGTAAGACTATATGGGTCTGTTCAAATGTTATAACATTTGAACAGACCC
Organism: Tetragnatha montana; assembly: GCA_963680715.1. Taxonomy (NCBI): domain Eukaryota; kingdom Metazoa; phylum Arthropoda; class Arachnida; order Araneae; family Tetragnathidae; genus Tetragnatha; species Tetragnatha montana. The sequence goes on from OY796685.1 coordinate 9,169,705, forward strand.
ATATAGTCTTATTATTGTGACATTTTTCATCAAAATTGAATTTTTGTGGGGATAAGTATTTTTTCTCATTTATGTTCGCATGTTGATAATCTTGACAACGCTAGTGCCCAAAGGATAAACGTTTCGGGCCTCTGGGGCAACGGTACGTTTTTTCATGCCCATAGAGGAGAGTGTTTCTTTTCGGGGTCGTGGGAATGAGAAGGGATTCGGCAGTCGGAATTTTTTCCTCCGTCACATGTGCGCGCTTTTTTCCCGAGCAGGTGATCCTCTCTTCAGCTTCTTTTCGCACCTGAAACACACATGTTCCACGATGCAGCGTTCTGCTCATGGTCCCTGACGCCTCCCCAATCGCAAGGTTGCTTGTTAATTAAGACGGATGCAAATGAGACGGAAGATTGGGGCGATGCTGTTTTTGGTCGTTTGCCTCCCGGGGCAGAAAGAAAGCTGCTTGCTGATGGTGACACTTGTCATCGGAAACATCTGCTGCTCATTTGGGTCTCTTGAAGGATTTCGCTCTTTGCTTGCTGGGGATGACTTATCTCGGTTTTTCGTAGATTTCCGTCCTTGGTTTTCTTATTATTTCAATATCCTGCCCCTTTCGTGTTTTTTCAACGAATGGCGGTTATTAAGGATTATCAAATGCTTCCATTAAAAGTGACCCTGTTCTGTAATTAATTGATTTGAGGCGTCTCATGTTTGGATATTATTCATTCGGTTTGAGTTGCAATGGGCCCTTTACTATTTTCTTGATTCCAATGTGCAGAAGCAATAGATCCTTTACTATTTCAAGGTAAAGAAAATAGAACTGAAAACGAAAAGTCTTTGGTACTTACTAAATATTGGGCTATTAATCTGAAAATTATTTTTGTTACGTATATTTTAAGATATTTTTGTTACTGTAAATAATTCTATAAATGGATTAAAAGTTAAGAAATCAAAGGAAAATTTAATGATGAACTAGAAGTGCTGTAAAAATTGACAGTCTAAAACCTAGTATTTACATTAGGTTTAAAAAAGTTTTGTCTAATCTAATGGTTTTTAAATTTTCCTACAGTGTTAGTTGTTACAGTCATGTCCCTTTCTGAAAGCATCCTTTTTTTATGTGATGCTTAAAACTCATTTTGACCGAAGGCATTAAATCATTTGGTAAAATAAGTTAATCAATGTACTACAAATAAAAAATATATGAATGTACAAAGAACTAAGTTCTTAAATTTCAATGTAGCATACTAAAAAAATACGGGCATTAAACGAACTTTTGAGCTTATTTAGTGAGAGTTTTCAAACACATTCTGGTTCGCACAGGAAGGTTTATGTTGTAAATTCTCTTCTGACCTATCTTAAAACATTTTTAAAAATTTTACACGATTCATAAATAAACCATTTTAAATAGTACAAAGATGAGAATGATTCCAAAACGAACTCCCCTAAACGATTTTTCACCTCTCCAGACAACAAACCCCTCAACCCTACGTGCATCCCACGCACTTTCCAGCCTGTTGTGGTGGTGCGATATCCACACACCACACCACCTGCCCCTACAGAAGAAGGTCGGTCGGCCTGGAAGAATTTCCAGCGAGCCCGCTCGTGCCACGGCAGCTGCTCTCTGGCGAACACCTGGCGTCTGCTGAACTTGTTGCGTTTCTTGGTTTTTGCTTTTCTTTTCTTGTTTTCACTCAGCATCTGCGCGTGGTTGTTGCAGGGGCCACACTGGATGGAGACGGAACACCCTATTTAGTAGAGTGTCTTTTGCCTTATCCTTCGAGAGAAAGAGTCCGATCTGTCGTTTTTGAGTGCGATTCGAAAATTGATTTTTAGTGGAGGATTTTGTGAAGTTAATTTCGGTAATTGGGTCTCGGTTGCCGAGTTTGCTTGTTGAGGCGTTTCATATCAAACGACCACACACGGAATAGCGAAAAAAAGGGAGAGTCGTAGCCAGAAAATATATTGGAGGAGATATTACGATTTTGGGTGGATGTTATATCAAAGTTAAGTGTTAGAATTTTGGAGGGGGGTGTATCCTATTAATTATCCCCCTTTAGATTTTTTTAAATTTTTGACTTACATTTTTTCTTTTATGTCAGTTAATGGATAGTATTGAGATTCCTTTCTAAAGCTTAAAACTTTGCTTATTTTGTAGCTAGAATTTTAGTGTTCAAATACTGAAATGTTTCTTAATTTTAGATTTTATTGAACTGGATTTTTATTTTTTAAAGCGGATTTTTTTTTAAATTTTGTATTTATAACAAATACCCCAACGTGTAAAAGCATTGAAATGAATACTTTTAGGCGGCAGGATGCGAATTCCGTATTCTTCCTTTAAAACTTTTAACAACTATGTGGTCTTCGACTATCTCGGTGCGATCTAATGTTTTACTATTTTTGCACATCATGGACACGACAACAACAACAACAACTATGTGCTCAAACGGCTCAAAGAAATAAAAGTGATTGTTAATAGTACCTCCCTCCTGGCGCTTCTTTTTGAACAGTTTTGCACAGTAAATATTTAACGACCCGTATCTTGAACATAGGAATTTTCGCTACCGAAAGCGAACCAAGGTAAATGCGAAGTGTTTACGACCACCCCATTGTGTTTTTTTCTGCCGAAGGGTTTCTGACCTCTGAAAGGGGGGTTGCCCAGGTAGTTCCAGACTGCCCTTCCAAATAACCGCCCCTCGGCCTGGAAAGCTTTCAAAATCCCATTTTTTTCCCTGGACAATAGGGGAGGAGGGCAAATTCTTCCGCGTTAAAGGTCGTAAAAGTGTCAATTACTCTCACTTGTAGTGTTGTGTACCTGGGTGGGATGTAGACTAATGACAAGAAAGGGACGACACTGTGTTGCACATCAGGTATTTTCGGTGCTTCTTCCTAGAAGGATGGCGGTCTCTTTCTGCCATCCTATGTAAGAATACCCCAAACCGATAGGAATTTTAATTGTATTTCTATCACTTAAAAACTAGTATTTATAGTTTGACTGTTACTTACTGAGCATTTTTATGGTCGTTAAGTTGTATCCATCTTATGCTTTGAGTAATTTATATGTATGAATTGTAATTGGTGCAATTTGTTCAACCTATTGCATCACTAATGGGGTTCTGTTATCACAATGATTGGTAAAGGATAGACCAATGAGAAATTCAGGGATCCTCCAACGTAAGCTGAATTTTCCTACTGCTATGGGACATAATAAAGGTGTTTGATCAATAATCCAATGGAGGGACTCTTCACCCGCGGGATAGACGCCTGTATCGTTGGGGAAGTAACACAATAGAAGGGGGAAATGGTAAACCTCAGACTAGTTTTTAGGGTAGCCCTAATACGATGTACCGAATTTTCATTTTGGATGTACGGCATTTTCTTTTGCTTAGTGTAGAAAACGCCAATCCATTTAAGTCAAGAGACTTACAAAAGCTTATTAATTTCACAAGGTAATTAAAGTTCCGGAATTCTCCGAAATCGACTTGGCTCCATTCTGGCTTCTCGAAAGCTGCTTACCCAGGTAATCAGTGCGAATCTGTCTCCATCCCTTATTAATTACATCCTCGATAATCACCATCATCCAACAAGCCGGTCTTAATTCCCATCTTCTCACCCGCCACATAATAAAAGCTTTCTTCCAAAAAGCCTCTCTCTTCGCTTTCCCACCATCCAGCCATCTGTTGCCGGAATCTCACTCCTTTCCAGAACCTCCGAATTACCTGAAGAAGAAATGATCACCTCGGCTGCTCGGGCCCCGATAATGATAATTGAGGCGCTCTCGGCTTCGTGGGCTAATCCTGCGCTTTCCGAACGCCTCTCTTCTCACGGAATTTCGCTCGGCCACTCCTTCCTCCGCCGCTTTTTTTTTTGCTTGTTTGTTTGCTTGCTTGCGATTTCGTCGTTTATTGCTGTTGTTGTTGGTTTATTTATTAATGTATTTCTGGAAGATGATATTCTGGAGGTTAGCCGGTGTCGGAAATCAGTTTTTGGGTGGTGTCTTGTGTTGTAAATATCTATGGTGATGGGGTTTTTTGATGGTTGTGAATTGTGATTGATTTTCTTCGTGGCGATAATTGCCCAGTAGGAAAGGTGTTATTTTCCTGGTGAGTTGAAGGTTGTGTTACTTTCTTCATAGTTACTATGTCAGTTGAGGATGAAACTAGTTTTTGTATCATCTTATCAAGTCCGCGTAGCTAAAAAGATCATTTGGACCAAGTTTCCTTACTTTTTTCATTAGATTATGATCAAAGTTCTTAAAATATAATATAACCGTAAAAATAAATCTCAATTAATTTTTTTAAACAAAATGTAAGTATATCGTTGAAAACATCCTACTGTTTACTCCTCAGAAAGATGTAAGTATAACATTTTAAAATTGTGATAGAAACCTCTAGGACTTTCTCTGTTACTAGCTTTCTAGTGATAGCTGAATTCAAGCTTATTTTACTCCAATGTAAGTTAGGTTCCTATTAAAGTTTTTCTTGCCTTATTCTTCATTCATTGAGGAGCGGGAGAAATGGCGTAACTACTTATCTTTGTTACATTGAAGTACGTAATGGGATAGCCAAAAACGCAATTTGTAGTTTTTGTAATTGAAAACTGGCTTTTAAAAAGTTCTCCATCTGTGAAAAGAAGTATCTAGTTTGGAGTCTCTTATTACCCCACTGATATTCATCTCGCCCTGTGTCTTTCGAAAACTCCACTAATAATAACTCCAGACATTTAGATACTGCCCATATGGTAATATCAATCCCACAGATAAAAAGTATAGACTTTCACTCATGAACACGAACATTCACACTTCCATCCAACGGTCGGGCCCCGAAAAAAGACTAGTGAGTAACATCATCTCCCCTCTGCGGTTTCTCATTACGATTCCAATGTTCATCAGTCGAAAGCGTCTCTCTTCACCACCCGTTGATGTCGCCTCGTGCAAAAAAAACGGATTATTAAAAGCCCCTCGGACTGGTAGAAAAAGCGCTGTGTGGTGGGAGCAGGTGCAGCGAGCGGTGAAGCAAGCCGCGTTCCCAGGAGAAAACTCGGCAGAGGAAGTCGGTTGTGGGTATCGGTATGTGACCTCCGAGCGGTGCCGCCGGTTCGACTCGGGGCGACATCTAGTGGAGAGAGGGCGAACTAGGATGTGCCCCGCCGATGTGGAGGTTCTGATATGGCGGGGTTGGGAGGGATGGGGGTAAATTGACTGAGGGTGTTGGGAATTTCTTAATGAGAATAAAGGTATCTTTTGATGCTTTTTTGATGGGAATATTTCTTTGTGAAGATTCAAGTCGTACTGATTTTTAGCCATTGGTTTGTGGACTTGTGTTTATCATTTATTATTTTTTTCAGCGGGTCTCTAATAAACTTTTTTTTAATTACTATAAGATTAAAATGAATTTTTGAATTTTACATATGAATAATTGGTTATTAAAAAACAACAGTTAGAAATTATTTGTGAATTGTTAGAAAGTTTTACCTTTTGAGAAAAATGTCAAAATGTTGGGGATTTTTTTAAAAAGTATTACTAAGATCCCCTTGTGGTACCGATCTTCCCCCTGAAATTTTTTTGAAATTTGACCTATAAAAGTAGGGTTTTAACTCTTTTTGAGAATTTTTTTTGCGGCCAAAGGGGGAAACACTGTCCAGAGTGCTCTCCCTTGGATCCGCGCCTGGTCCACATGAATCCTCTCTTTCTAAGTGTTAAATTTTAAAACTAATGCCAATTCAATACAAAATTAAACCGATTGTGTTTTCACTAGAAAAATAAGTAGGCATAGTTTTTCTCACAAACTAGTCAATCTCGGTTCTTCAGTAGCGGTTGTTCACAAGTGATTTAATTTAACTCGACCCTTTCTCACGCGAATAAAGCAATTAGTATGAAACGATTTTAATTCTAACGATATCTTGTTCGATGATATTTGTCACGGAATTTCCACAACCCCTTCCAACCTGTCGCAACGACGAACAAACAAGCAAACCTCCCAACGGAAATCTGCGCGAAACCTACCCAACCCAAGCACATAGAGGCTCACAGCATGAGAGAGTCCGTTCGGGGACCAACAGCGCGTGTCACCCACCTGCCCGTCATAATCCGCATTAGTTACTAAATGAATAAGAGAATGAGTGTGTCAGTCGGGCATGCGAAAATCTATGGGCGAGGCCCAGTAACTGTTCCTGTCCGCTCTTTTTCAGCCGGGTTTTTCCGGTGTGAAAACGAAAACGGAAATGCGGGCTGGACCTACAATGAATGGGCTTTTATGTCCAGTTAGTGTCCGAGTGAGCTGGTCTTCGAGGGTGACGACGTGAGGGTGGTTTTAATGCGTTTGGGCGGAGGTGGATGGTTTTTCAGAGTTTGTTTGTGGTCGTAACTGGTAACAGATTGATTTGTATCATTTTTTAAAAGTTCTGGATGGCCTTGACATAGTCTTGTTGGGGGCTGGAAAACCCAGAGTTTATCAAATATTAGCGCAAACGACATTATAAAACTATTTATTCTTTAATTTATTTTGATGGAAGTAGATATTTGTATTCCGAGGAGTTTCCATAATTGCTAGAATTGTTTTTAGGGAGTTGGAATTTTAGAATCCTGGGGAATACACTACTATTCATTGGGATACAATTATTTCCATTGTGTACTTACTATTTAATTTTTGGTCATTTTCTTGTTGATAATTCAACTTGTGATCTTTCTTTGTAAAAGAAATGTTAAAAATATTGGGGTTAATAGGTGCATGGTCCCCATTTTACATTCCTCAGTTTTACAGCTTCATATTTCTTTATTCCTTAAGATGTCTTAAGTTCCGAAAATCCGAATGAAATAATTCAAACCAAAGTATTCAGAAAACTCAATTCTTTTAACATTTTTTGAAACAGCTTTTCAAAAAGACCGCGTACGAAACATGTTGCCAGGAATTCTCTTAACCTCTGTTCTTCACAGATACACCGAAATCCTTTCAGTTTCATTCATTTCTAAAATGCAGAAAATGAGCGGGCATGTTTCTCAGAATTTCCCCCACTTTATTATTTCAGGCACATTTCAGTTTCAGAGCTTGTTGTGCATCCCGAACTGTTGTTTCCCGCATCACTGGGTCACATAATGGGCCGGGAGGAGGATGGTCAGCCCTTCCAAGGCCACTATTTACCTCATAGACCCTCTCCCAGAGCGTCTTTTTGTCTTCCAACACACGCCCTTCCGACTTGGGTGGACTTTTTTTTACCTGTCTGAATATCCCGAGGCGTTTAACCCATTTTGTTTTGTGGTTCTACGTAATTCTTGTTTGAAAGAGGGCTTAAATGATATACACTTAAAGGTTTCGGGGGTGTCGTGGTATTGATTGTCTTGGTTAAAGTTGGTGTGAATGGGTCTGTTTCCCTCTGCTGCTTTGTAATTTGTGGACGGATTCAATTTACTTAGGGGGAATTTATTTATTCGTTCCCTATCATTGCGTCTCTTCTCTTGCGTATCATTTCCTTTACTTTCTTTAGATTTTTATTTGTTATTGAAAACTCTCTTAGACAAATTATAGTTAAGTTTCTAATGGTGTGTATATTTTTTAAAAATTTAGTGTCAAACCTTGTATGAATTCCTTTTACTCGTTTAAAATAGGCTGTAACGTGTGTAGCAAAACAAATTAATGTATCATGTCTGCACATTAAAACAAAGCATAATACATTAGATAGCTGAAAAAAAGCTGAATTAAAACCCAAAATTAATTAGTCCAACTTATTTTAGTTGATGTTTATGTTGAAGAACGGACAATGTTTTTATAAATTTAGGGGATTCGAAATATTTTTGTATGCTATTTTGTCACTAAAGCCTCACAACTCCTAATCTGTCCTCTGTCCTTATTTTGGTCCTTATATCTTGTCTTTATTCTATTTTGAGCTTTTTCTGTAATATTTTGTGCATTTTTACACTGTAGTTAACGGCATCATGGACTAATATGTACTTTAATACTTCAATAATGGTATACGAAAGGGGGAAAAAGTTCTTTAAACGAAACCACAATTTTTCTCCTTCCACTATTGGAATCTTCATAATGAGTATTGGTGCAACATTAATGATGTTACTACATCAAATTATGCTCATCATGAACTGCACTTCTAGTCAATGGTTTGGTTACGGATCTGAGATTTTGATAACTTGTTGCTCTTAATGAAGTGCACCCATATGGTTCGTCCAGATGGCTGATCATTTCATAAAGGGGGGTAGCACCCCTCCAACCCCGATATAGTGTTCGGGCCCCCTACTATTCCTAGCACCCAGCCTACGCAACAATGGCGTATCATAGCGGTTTCCCGCGCTTCGTTGCGTAGCTGTTATTGTTAGCGGTTCCAGATTCTCACTGACTTTTCCCGATGATGCCAGATTGGGATTTTTTCCAAAAGCTTGGTCACCTGTTGCTTTTGGAGGGCCACTTGTGGAGGCAGAGGGAATAATGAAACAGTATAGTGGGTGCTTTATAATAAACTCCCGTACTTTGTACTGGGTCGTGTATGATCCGGTTCTCGATGGTTTTATGTGTAATAATAAGGAGTGTTGTTCGGGTGGGGGGTGATTAACAGGGGTCGGTGGAACGCTTTTGTCGAAGGCAGGTTCTGGTTTTGGTGACAATGTCCGAATTAGAAACGATGGAGCTGCGGTGGTTGTCAGCAGGTGATGGTTTTATTATAAATTCATAAAGGAATAACGAATCCACCTGAGCTGGATTGAAATCGCATATGCGTTCTGATTATTACCATCTGTTGCTAGTTGTGACGTGTATGAATAAATTATAGGGGACTCGATTTGTAAGAGCTTTGAATTTGAAATTTAGTTTTCAAGGAAAGGTTAACCATATGTTGTGGTTGTGACCTTATCAATTGAAAGGTTTTGCTTTTCTATTAATTTCAGTGTCACTTTTTGAGGGTTAACGACATTAACAGACTTAAAAGGCCGCATATTTTTAACTTGTAAACTGAATTGTTATGGATTTTGATAAAAAAAAACTCTTGAAAAGATAGGGCTGCTAATGCATTTTAGAATACTTATTCGAAAAGGTAGTTGTTGAAAGGAAAACATTCAAAGGAGAAAATACCCGCATTTTTTTTTCTGTGTACAAATGGAAATAAACTTCATATTGCTGGGTTAATTAAAGTTACAGGGTTATAAATGACTAATGTGGAATGCTTCATAAAAAGCAATTGATTAATTAATTAAATTAAGTAATAAATGACGATTAAACCTAACTCACTGACATTACTAATTGCCCCTTTCTGTTTCAGTTGTCCCTCCCTTTATGTCGGTCAGTATTGTCAGCACATGAATCCTTGCCACACTGGCCCAGGACCACGATGCCAAAACGGAGGGACCTGCAACGTGGGCTTGTCCGCTAAAAACGGACCCACCTTCTCCTGCTCTTGTCCGGTCGGCTACTCCGCCTCTCTGTGCGAGATAGCCGTTCCAAACAGCTGTGATAGCAACCCCTGTCAGAACGGCGGGACGTGCAACCTAGTCACCCTCAACAACTACACCTGTTCTTGCACAGTTGGGTTCAGAGGTAAGACATAGATCTTTTGTTATATACTTGTGTATTGAATTGTCAAATTAACTCGCTATTCCCTCAAAAATCATCGCAATTCTAATGAGGTTGTTATTTGATCTGTAGGTCGCCATTGTGAAGAAGTAGACCACTGTTCGAGTCGCCCTTGTAGAAACTTCGGAACCTGCCAGTCTCAGGTGGACGACTACAGGTGCTCTTGCGCTGAAGGTTTTACCGGCACTACCTGCACCAAAGACATCGACGAGTGCGCCAAGGAACCTTGTGTGCACGGAAGATGCGTGAATACTGTCGGTTCTTTCAGGTAAGAAGCCTCGTATAAGTTTAAGTGGATGATTGATTGAATGGGTGTGTTTGAACGTTTGAAGTAACAGGGGACTTCGATAAATGAATTTTTTTTCATTGCTAAAAATGTTTTTTTATAGATGTACTTGTGAAACGGGCTATACGGGTCAGAATTGCGAGTCGCAGTACATTCCATGCGAGCCCAGTCCTTGTGAAAATGGCGGGACCTGTAAAGCTCTCGATTCCCTCAACTATCAATGTCTTTGTCCTGAAGGTAAGCTTCATTCACCGTATTATTCATTCTGTAGCCTCCCAAAGTCGAATTAGATGCGCAAGTTGTGGTAACACCTTTGTGGACGCTTGCTTATTTGGTTTGTCGCCTCTTGTAGGATTTTCCGGAGAAAACTGCGATGTCAACATCGACGACTGTCCTGGAAACATGTGCCAGAACGGAGCTAAGTGCATCGACGGGATCAACAGCTACACTTGCCAGTGTCCTCCCACCTACACCGGTAAGTTCATCGAAGCTTTTCCCAAGGCGGGTAGTTTTTGAGATTATATGTCCAGTTCCCGAGCTCATCGTGCTATCTTTTCACCCCGTAGGTTCCTACTGCAGTAAAGACGTGGACGAGTGTTCTGTGCGTCCGAGCGTGTGCAAGAACGGCGCCACGTGCAGCAACACGGTGGGCGGCTACTCCTGCATCTGCGTCAACGGGTGGTCAGGGGAGGACTGCAGCGAGAACATCGACGACTGCGCGGGGGCGGCCTGCTTCAACGGCGCCACGTGCCACGACCGCGTCGGCTCCTTCTACTGCCAGTGCGCTCCTGGCAAGACGGGGCTGCTGTGCCACTTGGAGGACGCCTGCGCCAGCAACCCGTGCCACGTCGGTGCCATCTGCGACACCAGTCCCATCGACGGCACCTACATCTGCTCCTGTCCCAGCGGCTTCAAAGGCGTCGACTGCACCCAAGACGTGGACGAGTGCGAGGAAGGTAGGTGTCTTGTCTTTGAAAAGTCTCTCTGGTCTTATTTGAGCCATTCCTCATCTCTACTGTGATTGGTCAAAGTTCTAAAAAAAAGGGAAAGTGCAGCATCAAATGCTTTCGTTCGACCAATCAGAAGAGAGATGAGCATTGGCTTCACGAGGACTAAAGATTCTTGTTTTTCTTTGATTTCAGATATGGTCTTTGACTATTCAATGTCCTTATGGTTTTGGATTGTTTCTTTTCGTAGGGTCTCCTTGCGAGCATGGAGGGATCTGTGTCAATACGCCTGGATCGTTCCACTGCAACTGCACTAAGGGCTTTACGGGGCCCAGATGCGAGATCAATATCAACGAGTGCGACTCCAACCCATGTAAGAATGAAGGCACCTGTCTTGATGAGAGGGGTGGATTCCGTTGCGTGTGTATGCCTGGTAGGTACCACATCTCTTTGCTTGAGTAAAGTACTACTTAAAGATTTTCTCTGAATCACCGTGCACTAAAGTGCAGTTTAATTTGGGAAAAATATGTTATGGTCTTCAAAAATGTGCTTCGACTGGTGTCATGGTGACTGGAAATATTCTTAATATGTATTTCTTTAGGTAAACATGTCTTAGTCCAATTAAGTTTCAAGTTTTGGAGATACATTTCAAGATCCTCCTTTAAAATTGTGTTGGAATAAGGGCATGGGGCTCGACCGTTCTCTGAAATAAACCAGGGGTTATTTTATTCTTAGGATAGCAAGGATTTCCAGGTTTTCAACCGACTTATTTTTTTTTGGGGGGGGGTATATAATATCGTTTTTTTTTTCTTTCATAAAAGTATTGTGAATGTACACAACAGGGTTTGTATGCTCCGGCTCAAATAAACTTCCTCTGTAGAGATTACAGAAAGAAAAAGTAGTAGTATAAATTTCGTTCCCAATTCATAGGTTTAAGTATGCGTCAGACATATTTTCTAATTCCTTCGTCTGGAAGCTCTATTTCTAGCCTAGCTGAATGCACTTTACTTTGAGATCAAACTGTATAATTTGGAGTTGATTTATCCCGCCTTATTCTGTCTCCACGCAAACTCCACTACGTTTTGGTATTTTTCAATTTGGGCCGATAAAGATCTGCGGAGTCGCCCGCTCTTTGTTCCCCGAGACGAAATTGACTGGTTCTCGCATTCCTGCGGGCAACAGATGGCCCAACCTTTGACGGCGATGAACACCCCGTCTCGGAACCTGTCTTGAAAGAAGCTCCCTGAAACTTATTTTTTCTTCCTATCCCCAGCGGAGAATGATGAGATCCTTATGAAAACGAAGTGCCACAACGGAGATTTATCTCCCTTTCCAGTATATTAGCATTCAATGCGGGCTGCGGTGGGTCTGGAAGACAAAGGCGTTCTTTGGCGCGATTTGGCGCAGTTATCGTGATTTCATACCTGTTGTTGTTGCAACCTCGGTAGTTTCGGCGCTGTTTGAAGAAACTGGTAGCGGGGGTTCACCTGGGGATGAACCCGGGGTCAAGAGCAAATGGGAAACACCCAATATTTTGGCTACTGGCGGTTATTTTTTAGTTATTTGGTTTCTAAAAGGATCTGATAGTTTGCTTCTACCTGCCGAGACAGACGGTAAAAAAATCGCGTTAGTTTCGCTTTTTTAGCGGGAAATACAGTTGGAAGAATGCTTTTCTAGTCTGGAATTGGAGGAATCTTTAAAACTTTTTTGGGTTAAAAATTATAAGGGCGATTTCTATTTGTTTTTAATTTTCATCAATAAATATTATCATCACTTAAAGGGTGAAAATATTCATTTCAAATTATTTTTTTCATAGGTTATAGCGGTGCTTCCTGTGAGGATGATATTGATGAGTGCTCTCCAAACCCTTGTTTAAATGGAGGAATTTGCAGTGATCGAATTAATGCCTTCAAGTGCCTCTGCCCCATTGGATTTTCAGGAAAGAAGTGTGAGGTCAATGAAGATGACTGCTCTTTGCACCCTTGCCAAAATGGTGGCAACTGTACTGACGGCATTGCCAGCTACACTTGCCATTGCAATCCTGGTTAGTATTGTAGAAAAACATGTACAAAAATCTTTAAAATTAAAATAAAATTTGCTTTTTTATAATTTAAAAAAAAATTACATTTGAGATAAATTTTAATGTTTTTATTTTTTCTCTTGTACTGAGTTTAAAACTGTTTAATTTTCAGGCTTTACTGGGACAAACTGTGAGACCAACATCAATGATTGCCACTCTTCTCCCTGTCACCATGGACAGTGCATTGATGGCACCAATTCCTTCGTCTGCATGTGTGATCCTGGTTACAAGGGTTTGTTATGCCAAACCCAGATTGACGAGTGTCTCAGCAATCCTTGTCAGCATGGAGGCATTTGTGAAGATCTTGTCAATGGTTATCAATGCAGGTGCAGGCCTGGAACATCAGGAACAAACTGTGAATACAACATCAATGAGTGCTCCAGTAATCCTTGCCGGAATGGTGCTAAATGTATAGATGGGATTAACACCTACACTTGCCAATGTATACCAGGATTTACTGGTAAGTTTCATCCATAAATTATAGAGCTGTTGATTTTATGTTTTAAATATAAACTTTAAAATTGAATGTATGTATTTATTTTTTTAAATGTCATTTCAACTGTACCTATAATGATAAATCTAAAGACTAAAGATAAAATTTAGATATATTCCCCTCAGGTTATTTACTTATTATTTTTTCTTAAAGGTTTACATTGTGATACTAACATCAATGAATGTGCAAGCAACCCATGTGCTAATGGAGGCATCTGTACTGATATGGTAAATGGTTTTAAATGTGAATGCCCACGAGGATACTTTGATGCTCGATGCCTGTCTGATGTAAATGAATGTGCCAGCAATCCTTGCCTCAATGGAGGCACTTGTGAAGATGAGGTTAACAAGTTTAAGTGCCATTGCATTGAAGGTATGTTTGTGGTATTAATTTTAGACTGAAAGTGTTTTAATATATTTTGAAATTCATTGCTAGTACCTCTTTGATTTTGCTTATTTCTTAAAACTAAACATATGTTGTCTTTTTAGGTTATGGAGGCCATCGCTGTGAAGTCGAGATAGACGAGTGTCAGTCCAACCCTTGTCAACACGGAGGAAGCTGTCAAGATCGGTTGGCATTTTATGAATGCTCTTGCCTGCCTGGCTACAGTGGACGCAACTGCGAATCTAATGTGGACGACTGTGAGAGCAGCCCTTGCTTGAATGGAGGCTCCTGCATCGATTTGGTTAACTCCTACCAATGTGTTTGTGAAGTTCCTTTCACTGGCAATCGATGTGACATAGAACTGGATCCATGTGTCCCTAATAAGTGCAAGAATGGGGCTCAGTGTAAACCATCATCAAACTACTTGGACTTTGCCTGCACTTGTGAATTAGGATACACAGGTAATAAAATACAAAAAATATCTGAGCCTATAATGGGAAATTTTAACTATGTTTCTCATTCAGTATTAAAATGATTTCTTTGGACTTACAATATTTTCGTTCTAAAGGTCATCTTTGTGATGAAGACATAGACGAATGTGCCATTTCATCTCCCTGTCGTAACGGCGCTACCTGCGTCAATACCAAGGGCTCCTACCAGTGTCTCTGTACAAAGGGATACGAAGGTCGGGATTGTCTTATCAACACCGATGACTGTGCAGCCTGTAAGTATACTGAAAAGCCTTCTCTGATGTCATCAATGGTGTGAAAGCTATTTCTTTAAAACATTTTTGAGAATATTTTTAAAACTTTAATTCTTTTCAGTTCCCTGTCAAAATGGAGGAACATGTCTGGATGGTATTGGTGAATATAATTGCTTGTGTGTGGATGGTTTTGGAGGCAAGCATTGTGAAACAGACATCAATGAGTGTGCTGACTTCCCTTGTCTCAATGGAGCTACCTGCAATGACTATGTTAACAGCTACACTTGCACTTGTCCCCTTGGATTCAGTGGTACTAACTGCCAAACCAATGATGAGGACTGTACTTCAAGGTTAGTATTTCTAAAAATTCTGGGTAATAATATTTTCTATGTTAGTTTTTTTTAATAGTGTACAAATTGAATATGCATTGCATTGAATTAATGATTTTGTATTTTTGTAGCTCTTGTATGAACAACGGAACTTGTATTGATGGAATCAACAGCTTCATTTGCCAATGCACTCATGGCTATACTGGATCCAACTGCCAGTTCCATATCAATGAATGCGACTCTCAACCCTGTCAGAGTGGAGGAACTTGTATTGACCATGTTGGCTACTACACATGCCATTGTCCATTTGGCTACACTGGATTGCATTGTGATGTAAGTATTTTGTTAAGTATAAATTCTTTTCTGAATTTTTTAAATCAAAAGCTGCATTTTAAGAATATTTGTTTCTTTGAATTTCTCCAGCCTAACTTTACACAGATGACCTCTTAATTTCTCAACTTAAATATTTCAATTTTAATGCTCTCTCAATTTTATAATTTTGAAAACAGCTGAATGATACAGATAGCTGAAAACTAAAAATATTTATAATATAAAGATAGTTTTCTTTTAATAAGAACATTTAAAAATTTATTTATAAATTTTAATCTTGTACTGGTTTCTATTATAACATACTTTAAATTTTGAATGAAAAATCTGTAACAATCTTTTGTTTTTCAGACATTCGTGGACTGGTGCAGTACCAACCCATGTATGAATGGGGCCACTTGTATGCAGCTGAACAATACATATGGCTGCACATGCCAACCAGGGTGGACTGGTCACCTCTGTGATGTCTCCATGGTGTCTTGCTCCGATGCTGCTGCCCAGAAGGGAATAGATGTGAATGACCTGTGTCAGAATGGAGGCATTTGTGAAAACAGGGGCAACAGCCATTACTGTACCTGTGCAAATGGGTATGAAGGGAGCTACTGTCAACATGAAATAAATGAATGTGCCTCTCAGCCTTGTCAGAATGGAGCTACTTGCAATGATCTTATTGGTCAATATTCTTGTGACTGTCCACCTGGATTCCAAGGTAATCCTTCTGACTTTTTGAATTAGATAAATTCTAGGAAATATCATTAAGCTAAACGAGTTTTCTAATTGTTTGTAAAAGTAACAGTAGTTTAAAGCAATTATGCCAGTTAAGTTCAGTTATGCAACTAACACATTGCTATGAAAATATAGAATATCCATTATTTTGAAGTTAAAGAATGAGTATTTTTTAATGTTTTTGAAATCCAGTACTGTAAATGTCTAAAACCAATGCTATATTCTTCAATGTACTCATGTACTCTGTATTTTATTTATAGGATTGAATTGTGAGTTCAACATCAATGACTGTGAGCCAAATCGTTGTCGAAACGGAGGAACTTGTCATGATTTAGTGAATAAATTTGTCTGTTCTTGCCCCCATGGAACCCTCGGCATCCTCTGTGAAATCAATGTCAATGAGTGCTTTGAAGGAGCCTGTCACCATGATGGTAAATGCATTGACAAGATAGGGCACTATGAATGTCAGTGCCAACCTGGATTTGTAGGACCAAGGTAATTGTTACTCCTCAGTCAAATTGTTTTTATAGAGTTTTTTCTCTCAAAAACAAGGAGATTCAAATGTTTAACTGTTTTCTATTTCCTTGTAGGTGTGAGGGAGATGTGAATGAATGCTTGTCAGATCCATGCAAGTGGCCTGGAACTCAAGATTGTGTGCAGTTGGTGAATGACTACCGATGTGACTGCAAACCAGGCTACATGGGCAAACACTGTGAATTGAAAGTAAACTACTGTGCAACAAATCCTTGTTTGAATGGAGGTGTTTGCAGCTACAGTCAAAGTGGTTCTCCTATCTGCATATGTCCTGAGGTAATATTCTCGATTAAACTATTTAATAATTTAAACAAAGTGAAAATGCTGTACAGAATTCTTAATAATCAAGCTTTATTTTACTCCTTAACTCCATTTATTTTCATGAACTGTGATTTGACAATTATATGAATAATTCTCAGAGTATCATGCTAGGCAATGTGGAAATCTGATAAAATTTTCAGTTTAATTATTGGGAAGCCCCTGTTAAATCTCAGTAACACTTCAGCCCTTTTTAAAACTTATCTCTGAACTCTTAAGTATTTGCAGAGTTTTATTAAATATGAATGATTATTTATATTTTCAAAGAAAGGGGTCTAAAAATTTTGTTCTTTTTAGGGATTCTGGGGTGAAACTTGTGGTATTACAAACTCCAGCTGTGCTCACTATCCCTGCAAAAATGGTGGTGCCTGCAAGCCGAATAACTATGGCTACAGCTGTCAGTGCCCTCAAGGAATAGGGGGACGCCACTGTGAGAAAGATCTTGTAGATGACTGCCTCTCGTCTCCCTGCCAAAATGATGGCGAATGTATCAATCGCATTGGTAAGTTTTTGATACTTTATTATCTCTATTTTTATTTGCATAAAAGGGAAATATATAAGTAATTTGAAAGTAATAAAGATAAAGTCTATAATTTTGATTTAAATATTTGCATTTTATTAATGTCAACTTATAATTTCAGGAAAATTCGAGTGCAACTGTCCACCAGAATGGAATGGTTTGTTGTGTGACATTTACGATCCGTCATTCGGAGGTGGGGTTGTACATACCAACCCCTCTCAAAATTCAGCCAAGAAGTCTTTGGAGGAAGAAAAGAAAATGTGTCTGGCCAACTCTTGTGAAATGAAGGCTCGCAACAACGTTTGTGACGAGGAATGCAACAGCTATGCTTGCAACTTTGATGGGGGTGATTGTTCCTTAGGTTAGTGAAACAGTCAGTCAATATGTTTATTCATATTCTATTCTTATGGTATTCTTTAAAGGTTAAGTGGTTATGTTTGTAGTCAAAGTTTAAACTTTTAAAGGTGCTTAATACTTTGAGATTTCATTGATTGTTCAACTTCTAATTTATAAATTCTTGTTATAGGCATAAACCCCTGGAAAAATTGCAAAGCTGGCATCAAATGCTGGGACGTCTTTAGGGATGGACAATGCAATGTAGAATGCAATAACATTGACTGTTTGTATGATGGATTCGATTGTGACCAGATGCTCATGCCTTGCAAGTATGTATGGTTTTGATAGTCTTTATTAGCTTGCAAGTTTCTTTTGAAGTTGTGCTAAATATTTTGCTTCTTCCAGTGAGCATTATGACACATACTGTCTGAGGAACTATGGAAATGGTCATTGTGACAACGGTTGCAACAATGAAGAATGCAACTGGGATGGCTTAGATTGTGAGAATAACAATCCTCCTGTTTTAGCCACTGGATCCCTTGTTTTTGTAGTTCTGATGGAGCCTGAGGTAAGAATTCTCAAATATTGAATATGGACTTGAAGCTGAGAACATTATTTTATTTATTTTTTAAAATTAAGGTGCCATAGAAATTATTTAATTAGTTTCATTGCATAATTCTGTTTTGTATAAAACACTCTAAATGTCTAAGTATTTCTTCTCTTCTGTAGGTATTCTTAAACAATAGTGTGTCCTTTATGAGAGAAATCGGCCATGCTCTCCGAACTAATGTTCGCATGAAAATGGATGAAGACAATCGACCAATGGTTTTCCCCTGGCGATCGACTGATTCTGAGTCATCTATGTTGAGACCATTCAGAACTACTGGGTAAGTGACTGAAAACCTTTTAAATGTAAAGCTTTGATAGTTATGCTATCTATTAATACTAAGTGTTTTAAAATTAAACCCCACAATTTTCATTCCAAATTAGACCCTACACATGCTTGTATTCATACTTTCTGCTAATTTTGGGAACCAGTTTCTAAATTCGTCTTTTTCTTTAGAACCCAAGTTTACATAGAAATTGACAACAGGGTCTGCTCAAGATTATTAAATGGAGAATGTTTTGACAGTGCTTCAAAGGTAAGCTAGAATCAACCTACTAACAATGCATTACTTTTATTCTAATAATTTCCCAAATATTCAAAAGTACCAAGTACCTTTCCAAAGTGTAATGTGTCTTGTGTTTTCTTTTTAGGCTGCTCAGTTTTTGGCAGCTGCCCACTCCAGAAATGCCTTGTCAACTGCATTTCCTATTCGACAAATTGAGGAATCGACGGATATAAAGGGTACTGCTGGAGGAGAATCCTACTCTAATCTGGTGTACCTTGTCTCTGGGGCCGTTCTTGTTTGTCTCATTGGGCTGGTGGCAGGAGTTTTGGTCAACACTCAGCGGAAACGAGCGAGAGGAATTACTTGGTTCCCTGAGGGATTCTTGAGGAATAATAGTGGACAACACAGAAGGTCTCGCCGACGTGGACCAGATGGACAGGAAATGAGGTAACTTAAGAATCATGTCCTCTTTAAATTGTTGAATTCAAATAAATTTAGAGTGATTTTTCTAATTTCTATGAATCACTACATTCCTCTTTTTAAGAATCTCCACATTGCTTAATGTAATTATGTATGATTAGATAAAGAGAAATAACTATGGAATAAACTCTAATTTATGTAAAAAAAAAAAAACCTTAAATTATCTTAATTAATGAAGCCTTTGTTTATAAACATTAGTTATTCCTCTTAGTTATTAAGCATTAAAATATATTAAAAAGTCTAAAATGAATATTTTTATATTTAATTAATTAATTCGAGATTTACGCAACTAATTCATTGTGACCCCCTTCGATTTCTTGTTTCCTAACTTTGTCTTCTGACCTTTAGAAACCTCAATAAGCAATGCTCGATGAATGCATTGGAAGTGATGGACAATGGCTGTCTCCCCCATGATGGTCAGTGGAGCGACGATGATATGGACCATCCCCCCATGAAACGCATGAAGAGTGACCGATCCCCAAATCCGAGCTATGGAGACACCCACACTGTGATGACCACTGACGAGTATGACGACAACGATCCACGGCCTTGGACCCAACAGCACTTGGATGCTGCGGACATCAGGAATCCCGACATACTGGCCCTTACTCCTCCTCAAGGCGACAATGACATGGACCCCCACTGTGTGGATGTTGATGTCAGAGGACCTGGTAAGTGTCGCCTTCAGATGTGATGGGGATTTCGAGTTGGTTATTTTTGTTTTTGTTGAACACGGGTTAAATTTTGTTTGTGTCTTCAGGTGGCTTGACTCCCTTGATGTGTGCTTCCTTCCGAAGTGGAATGAATGGATTGTTGGAATTGAAGGATGAGGTAGAAGATGACGACGGTTCTGTCAGCATTATCAATGACCTGTTGATGCAAGGAGCAAAGATCAACATCACCACTGAACGAACTGGTATGTAACACCTATTGATCGTGTTTTTTAATCTATTTAACTAAAATTAGTAAGTTTTAATTTTTTAAGCTCTTGCCGGTAATGTTTCTTGTCCCATAATTAAGTTTGCAATTTTTACTGGTTTTTCAAACCTAAAATATACAGTGCTGAATATAATACAAAAAATAATAAAATGTAATCATGGTAATTTACTTTTTAGGAGAAACCTCTTTGCACTTGGCTGCTCGTTATGCAAGAGCTGATGCTGCCAAGCGCCTTCTTGATGCTGGAGCTGATGCCAATGCTCCTGACAATACTGGACGTACTCCTCTTCATGCTGCTGTAGCCGCTGATGCTCAAGGTGTCTTCCAGGTAAGTTCACCATATGTGTAATAATAGGTCTATAATAGAATTATTATGTGTCTTAAATCAACAAGATTAACCAATTTAACCATTGGTGCAAATGAAATTCTTTATTTATGTATTAATATTCACTGTTTTCTTTTAGATTTTACTCAGGAACCGGGCAACTAATCTGAATGCGAAAATGCATGACGGTACTACTCCTTTGATACTTGCTGCTAGACTGGCAATTGAGGGAATGGTTGAAATTCTTATCAATGCTGATGCTGATATCAATGCAGCTGATGACCATGGTAAGTGACCCTGACAATAAGAGCTATCTAAAAGGAATTTTAATGAGTGTTTTGTCATCAAAACTGTTTTAAAATATTCTCTGTGATTACTAATGAAGTGCTTTTTTATAACAGGTAAAACTGCCCTGCATTGGGCTGCAGCAGTGAACAACATTGAAGCTGTGCAAGTTCTTCTTGCTCACGGAGCCAACAGAGATGCCCAGGACATCAAAGAGGAAACTCCTCTCTTCTTGGCTGCTAGGGAAGGCAGCTTTGAAGCCACCAAAGTCCTTTTGGAGCACTTTGCAAACAGAGACATTACCGACCACATGGACAGGCTGCCCAGAGATGTTGCTCTTGAGCGCATGCACACAGACATTGTCAGACTGTTGGATGACTACATGCCCTCCAGCCCTCAGATCAACATGAATTCTAATGGGCCCATGGGCTCTCCCAGTCTTATGGCTCCTGCCAACATGCTTGGTTCTACTAAGTCTGTGAAGCAGAAAAAGAGGCCAAAGCTCAACACCATTGCCGGTCTACCTATGAAAGATGGAGATATGATGTTGTCAGATGCCAGTGTTCGTAGGAAATCTTCGGTGAAGAAGCGAAAAGAGCCTCCTCCCATGCTCATCCAAGGCATTGATGGGTCTGTCACTTTGTCTCCTGTCAATTCCCTGGAGTCGCCTCGTACCACCTCTTACCTCGAGGGAACTCCTCCCCCCATCGAAGCCTTGTATAACGGACACTTGGGCATGTCCCACCCAAATCTGATGAACATGGACGGAAACCTCACTATGACCGGAAAGCAGCCGCCGTCGTATGAAGACTGCATCAATGCAGCCACCCACATCTACGACGTGATGGGCATGGATGCGCTGGCGATGGGACTCAACTCCAACTTTACCAACAACGGCATGATGAATTCCCAGTCGTCCCAACAACAGCAGCAGCAGAAGAACATGAAGGCCAACCACCCGAGACAGAACTCAATGCCCATCAGCATGTCCCAGAACCTGACTGTCCCGACGTCCCTGGCCTATACCATGACCCAGAACCTGAACAAGCAGCGCCCCTCTCTGCCCACCTCCCCCACCCACATGGCTGCCATGAGGGCGGCCCACCACCAGAAGGCTGCCCGGATGCAGTCTCACCAACCGAGCAACAACACCTATGACTATCCCCCCATGACAGACCTACATTGCATGCTGACAGCCCCAAAGACGTCTGTGGCATCCACAAACATGTCCTACTCGCAACCCTACCACTACCCAACGCCGCCTAGCCAGCACAGCCAACCTGAGGCCACCCCTCAGCACTACCTTCTGGGGCCAGAGACTTACCTGACCCCTTCCCCAGAGTCGCCTGGACAGTGGTCGAGCTCTAGCCCTCATTCTGCTCAATCCGATTGGTCGGAAGGTATTCTGAGTCCGATGGGCCCCATGCACCACTCGCTGTCTGTTAGTGAGCAGCAGAAGTCTCAAACGCAACAGTTAGGGCACCTGGGACCCGAAGCGGTCTTCATTTAATGACTCTGAAGCACCCCAGTCATTGTTTTTACATATTTATGCAAAATTCATTTCACGGACATCTGAGAGAACTATGGTGCTTGTACATAAAAGAAGTTTGCACCTTTTTAGTGTAAATGGAGATTATCATATGATTTTGCTTTGTCTGAACAAGCAGAATGAACTTGACCAAGGTTTTATGAAATGTATTATAGTCATTCACATCAGTCTGTGGAGAATAATGTATAAATTTACTGTATTTGTGTACACTTTTTTATAGTGTTAAGTTATGACTTGAGTTTTGTATATATTAAGACAGCCTTCAATAATGATGCCTCTTATTTTAAAATTGTTTCTTGTTTTCGTTTTTAATGTTTTGAATCTAAAATAAGTGTTCTTTTAGAAGTTTTAAAGCAAGCATTAATGCATCATTTAAATAGTTAATTTTTCATTTCAAGTTATATGAATTCCAATCACTCTTTCAGACAATTGCTTACAAGTGACTGCTCTCAGCTATGAATTATATACCTATGCCAAAAAAAAATTGTTTGGTTAAGTGAGAATATTACTGCTTAAAGCTGTGTAAAATATTATGTAAGTGCCTGGGAGGGGTATTGAATATTACATAATTATTTTTGTTAACAAGAGGGGAAGGAGACTGTGGCATGAATAATGCATATGTAACACATTAAAAACATGTTATAAAAATTTAAATTTAGTAAAATAAATTAAACTTTAAAGATTTAATGTTCACATAGGATAAAAGTTTAAATGAATATTTTGTACCTTTTGGGTAGAAGTTTTTTTACAAAAAAAAAAGGATGAATGTTTGTACAGTTTGCTTGTGTAAAATAAGAGGGTATATGTGATTTGTGCTTACCTTTTTAACTAAAGGGAGGGAGACAAAATTGCCAAAAAATATGCATACATAATATTTAAACAGCCCCTTACATCTAGACTCCATTTTTCTGCTTAACATAATTCTGTAGTTTTTTTAAACCAAATTAAAACCGAGTGAGAAAATTGTTTGCACTGAAAGCTTAGTCATAAGTTGATGTCTGAATATTTTTAATCAATTGATTTTGTGTGTGAAAGTTTAATCATTTCAGCTGCATATGTAATTATACTTCAATTTATGTTTAGTTACAAAGAAATTAAAATTATGCATGCATTTTTTAGTTACATGTACATAATTTCACTAGAGCTACAGTATATAAGGCCATACTATTTTGTACATCTTGTAATATTTTGCATGTATTATATGGATATTGCTCATATATGTTTTTAGTGTTGTATTTATTTCAACAGGTCTTTTATAATACTACTACTTTTAGATTCTCAGGTTTAGAAGATAAAATTGTCATATATCTTAAGGTATACATACTTTAAAGAAAAATAATTAACAATCTTTAATTTGAATATTTAAGAATTTTTTGTAATTTACTAAAACACATTACATTTGTGATGAGAAATCTAGTCTTTTAAATTTTAATCAGACTTTTTATACTACCCAAAAAAATGTTGAAAAAATATGCTAAAACTGGTTCTCCAAAACTAATTAAAATTTGATACTTATCAGAAAGATGACCTTAAGAAAATCTTTGAAAACTTTTGTAACTAAAGTTTTGTTTATCACGTATTTTCATTAGACTTGCAGTGTTGTAAGTTCCATGTTTTACATACATGTTTTTACTGAAATAGTTAAATTGTAATTTTTATGTTTTTAATAAAAAATATTGTCCTATCAATGGTTCTATTTTTTTCTCTGAGCTAATTTGGATCTTCCTTTCTTGAAATTAATAAGCTAAGGTATAGCCAGACAGAAAAAATTAGAAGGGAATATTGACTTCTATAAAAAAATATATTGAAAATTTAATATAAAAAGATTGAATTTTCTGTTTTGGAATTTTTTTTAGGAAAAACACATCCTTCTTGGCTATGCCCATGAACCTATCTGGAGATATGTATTTAAGGAAGATTTGAATCTTTAGCTGATTTCAACATTAAAGTTACTCTTTAACATCAAATCACATCCTTAGCATCAAAATCAAATTAAAAGATTTTTTCATTAAAACAGTTCTTAACCTTAAAAAGTATTGAAATATTTCACAATATAATAACAATAACTCTTCAGTTATGTAATGAAAGGTCTGAATGATCATTGTCATAAGGAAACAAAAAATGAGAACAATTTACACACCATCCCAAAATCCTTAATTTTGACCCTCTAAAATCTAAATAAACCGTTATTTTTTTTACTTATCTAATCTGGGATAAATCCCAAAATCTTCTGATAGTCTGTCATCATTAATTACAGACATGGCTAATTTTATAGGTCAACTGAAAAACTAGTTGGCGTCTATTATAGTCAATTTGTACTTAAATTTTAGTCCTCTTGTAAATTTTATTTTTACTATACCTTTTAAGTGATTTTTCAACTAAAATCTATTACAACTTCTTAAGCAAGCAATTCAATTCAATTAATGATTAATAGAATTTATACAATTTGTCATTGGGGTGTTCTAATTTTATAAAAGTTTAAGGGGAGAATGAGTAAAAGGTTAAAAAAAAACCAACCACATTTTTGAAGCAGTGTTTTGAGCATCACTCATCACATGAAGCAGTGTTTTGAGTTTACTCTGAAAGTTTTCATAGTTTGCAATTATTGGGACTCTTCTCTCAATTAGCTTCCAAAAATAATTTTTCTCATGCGAATATTGGAATAAATAGGGAAGCAAATTCAAACCGGTAAAAACTGTCCAGTGGCGCCTATAAAGGGATGACAGGGGGGCCCCGCCAGAAATTATTTACTAGAAATAATTATGAAAGGTACCAGGTGTACTAAAACAAGTTAAGGTCGAATTTCCAAAAATATTTTTGCGGATGATCCCCAGACCTCCCTTTTGGGCTTGGAACTCTATTATTCATAATTTTCTCCCCATATTAAGTTAATCAAGAATTAAATAATATCCAAAAGCGGATTAAAAAGCTACTTGAATCCATTCATTAAACTATCTGTTCCGATACTAGCAAGGTCTCTCTTTCGGGTAGTAAGTCCGTCTTTAGAGTATTATTATATTCCTTTTATCCTAAACTTGAAGAGTGATTTGTAATCTTATTCATTTTTATGTAATCCTAATGAAACGGAGATTGATTCTTAGAATAATATAGAAGACAGAAAAGGGGATAATTCAATAGTATAATCAGACAGTAATTCTAATAAAATTTAGATTGATAGTTTCAATAATCTAAAAGACTGAAAACGCGGGATAATTCAATACTTGGATGGGAAAGAAAAATATACCATAAATATTATTGATAAAGGGTTGAAATTATGAATTTTGTTCATAGAGTTATTCACACAGAAATATTGGTAGAAGAACTATTTATTAATAAAAAGTTTGATGCTGCATTGAATTTGGGAGATAATTCTCCGAAAATTGAGCGCTTAGAGCGGATGGTTGTCCTTATTAACGTTGATCAAAGTGACTGAATGACTCCAGTTTCTCATTCTAATTTTTCATTTCATTTGATATCTCTATTTTACACATGTATGGTGCAACATCAGCAAAAAACTTTAATTTTTAATCAATGAATATTACAGACATTAGACATTCATTAAATAGAATAATTTAGTTTCCATTATTTTTTTTTCACTTATTATTTATTTCCTCCTGAAATCAAATTATCTTTTTTACTCTACTTATATTTTTCAATTGATATTCTGTAGTATAAACTTCAAATTCAGTAAAGTAAAAACTCTATGCCTAATGTGGTTTCAATTTTGTGCCTTTTTAATAAATTTTCTACAATATATACAAATAAAAGCAAACATATACACTTCAGATACTTGCAAAAAATATTCAAAAATAATATACATACGAATAATTTGGCATATAAAAATCCACAACACTTTCACAATTGCAGACAATACAAATATCACGCTTATAAAAGAAACAGTTGCTGCAGTTTATATCAGCTAGCATAAAAAAAAAAGACTTGAAAGCTTTCACCCAACATTTTGCAATGTTTATCATGAGCTAAGTTAATTTCATGACTTTCAGTGACTGAAATCAATTTTAGTAACTAATTTTTCACTAAATAATTCCCTTAAGATGATCAGCATTAAAAAAATGAACTTTGAAGCAAGATCAATTCTTTGTAAAGTGATCTCATATACATCTAATAAAATACGAATATTTATCATACGTATACAGGGGGTTTTTTTTACCACTTTCTCCTTTAACAGTATCTCCTGGTATCTCTCTTCTCTCATACTATTTAAAAGTTTACTCCAGTTATTGCATGGAAAAACTTCCCAAAACTTGAAAGATCGTTTGTCAAGGTTATACGTGAATAAAACATGTCAGAGAGATATTGAACCCATACATTATAACTAATTTTATCTTTAAAAAAATATTTTATACATAACATTGGAAATAAAATAATATGCTAAAAATAAAATAGTAAATCACCAGGGAGAAGGAAGGCAAAGTTTAAGTAGGTTATATTTGTCCCACTCATGTTTCTAGTGAGAACCATACACATCTCAGTGATTTTAATTGTCAGTGTTCCAAAGGATATTTACTCATATCAATACATGTCATATTTACCCTTTCGGGTAATTTAAAACACCCATGGCACAAATTTGGCCAGTTGGTAAATGGTAAAGACCAGGGATAGTTGATATTTTACTTCCTAAATAACTTACATTTTATACAAAATAACGAGATAATTAGGAACAACTGATGTTTACTTTACTTTCCCTTCTTAAACCACCATTATTAATTACTTAATTATTAATTAAGGGGTAATTAAGTACAACACAATCTGATTGACATTTGATACAAAAAAACTACTTCAGAACAAAAACGTATTCAAAATTCAATTACAAAATAAAAATTCATTCTAAAAAAGGGACAGCAAATCCTAATTTCTACTAAAATTTTCATTCCCACATTTCTTCACTGAGAACATCCCTTGATATGAATCTTCTTTGCCTAGCTCTCTTTTCTTCAATATCACTAGATTTTGTACAACTACTCACACAATTCACTGCCAGAATACATAGGAATTAAATTCAAAGATCAATGAACATTATTAATTATTCTGTCAATTTGATTTAGTTGGGTAAGTACAAGTTTCGAGATGAAAGTAATGTTCTCTTTACACTGATAAAAGAACAAATAGCAAAAATATTCTCTGAAGCCTACTATTTTTCAGTCATAGCAGCAAAACTTTTGACGATGATTTTTTTTCTTGAAACATCAGATGCCGCCGAATTTCAAGCAACCATAGCTCTTAAATGAATAGAAGCTGATGAAAACCTAAGTTTAAATTGTTTCTAATAATGTAAAAATGACTATCACAGTAGTTTTCTTTGACGCCTCCTCTTTGGTTTACCTATAAAAAAATATAGAAGATATAAAAAGATGAACCTCATATTGTTGCAAATAAGAAGCCGGTATTCATTAAGATATGCATAATAATGACAGAAGGATTAAAGAGTGCAATAAATCGGTTTGCAAATGCATTAAGAAAATATTAAACTTTCTATCAACAAAGAGAAAGAGAAGAAATGAAAAGATCCAGTGAGATTCCAAAGCCAACCAAGATAGAGAAGACGGAGTTGGAAATTTTCAGATCTGGTCCAAAACAGAACTAGCACTTTTTGAAACACTCGTTCACACAGAGGGATTTCCACTTTTGAATCGCTTGAAAAATGAGACTTTCAAGAGAATTTTATTATTGGGAGAAAAGAGAAAATATTTATGGCAGATAAAGGAGGATCAAAGAAAGCCTTTATTGTCACGTTTGTAGTAGACCATCTTAAATTGTTTAAGTAAAAGGGGTTTCTGAAGCCTCCTTAAAAGAGTTTTAAAAATCTCGTATAAGTGTCATAATGATAGGCAATTCCATTTGAATATTTTCAGAGTAGGGGAGTCTATCGTACCTTCGGACAAAATTACGTTTTATTTTTTCTAAGATAACAAAGATAAAATCATATTTCGACCATTTTAAATGCCCAACCTATAGTCAAAACCGTAGTAAATAGGGTGAATTAAAAATTATTAAAGATACAATATTTAAAAATTTGATTAAAATTTGTGTCCATAAGGTACAACAACCTGTTCTCCCTGCCCAGTTGTATACCTGTGGGCACCACTTTAAAGTAACATGAGTTTTAAAGGTCCTAGAGATGATTATTGTCGTTAAGACTCACTATAAATTGTTAAAGCTGTTTCAACCAAGACAGATACTTGAATCGTGCAACCATTCCTTCAAGCTTGCTTTTTTGCAGACCTTTTTTGGTTGCAATACTAGTAGACTCGACCATTTTGCCCAATACGTTGACTATAAAACATTCCGACATAAATCGAAAGAAAGATATCCAGATAAGTGAAACTTGTAATTTCTCAAGTGCTAGTTTTCTATAGTGAAACTCGATCGAAAATGGAGAAAGAAAAGACAAAGAGGGGAGAAAAGTAGTCCTACAGACAAAAAAAACGGGCCTCTAATTCGGTCACTTACGCCTATGGCACCTCGCTCCAAACCATCCTTTCTCACAGATACATCGCTTGTCTTGACAAAAACCATTGACAC
Source organism: Tetragnatha montana (assembly GCA_963680715.1). Classification (NCBI taxonomy): domain Eukaryota; kingdom Metazoa; phylum Arthropoda; class Arachnida; order Araneae; family Tetragnathidae; genus Tetragnatha; species Tetragnatha montana. The sequence goes on from OY796685.1 coordinate 9,198,475, forward strand.
ATTTCTTCTTACAACCTTCTGCAAACCAATATGTTTGATAAAGTTAAGCAATATAACAAACAGGGTCTCGAGTATGAAACGAGAAATTGGAAACTCCCCAAACAGATTAAAATTTGATATAAAGTTTTTAAGCACATTAAAATAGTTATAAAAGCAAAATCATCTCAATTGGGACGTCTTATTTAATTTATTTACTTCCTGAAGCAAATTATGGTTAAAAGAGGAATGAAAATGCTAAACCAAGTAATTTTAAGTTAAATGCAAGAAAAGCTATAGTATTCAATTTTCGCCAAGAGTTACAAGAGTTTTTAGTAAATTTTAAGCACAAATACTTTTTATTATCAGACACTTTTCAAGTTTTGCATTTTTATCAATGATTGATTCAAATCTTTACAATATAATGTAATTCAATCACACAATAATAGTATAATGCTATAAAATTTAGCAGTTCGTTCGTTTTATTAGGTTAAAAATAATTTGAGCTCTTGATTTGAGAGTTCTTAAAACTTTAAATGATTTATTTTTATAGCTTCATATATTTTTAGTATAATTTATAAAAAAATTTACATACCTTGTCTAGAAAGTTCTGCAGGTTTAGTTATTTCACTTTCACATTGATTTCCGTAAAAGCCTTTTTTACACCTGCATCGATTTATACCAACACATCGACCTTGGTTTAAACACGGTACACTCTGACATTTGCCTGAAAAAGAAATAACCAGCTAAAAAGCTTTGCATTGAAAATTTGAATACTTATAAACTAAAACGTCATTTTACTTTAAACGTTATGTGTTGTGTGCCAGCAGTACCCAGGTAGCACAGCTATATCGTTTTATGTCAATTAATATCAACTGATGACTTAAGTCATTGGTTGATATCGAAGGGATATATATTGATATAGCGTGCTACCTGGGTAGGCTTGACACTCAATAGGAAACACTGATTGCAGAAACTTTTACTTACTGTATTCACATCTAGGTCCATAATATCCTCGACGACATGAGCACGTGTCCTTTTGAATGCACTTGCCCCCATTTAAGCATTTCTGAAAGCACATACCTTGAATAAGAGAAAATTTCAATCAAATATCACATAAGTTTAACTTCAAAAACTGTTATCAAACATTTTTCCATAAAGCCATAATAGTACTAACTAACTTTACATTTCACATCTCATACAATTTAACAAAACAATTTCATGTATAAATCAGTGTACGCATGGAGTGTTTTTGAACACTAATATAAGAATTTAACCAATCAATAAACCAATTAAATTACAAATCCAATTAGTAGTTTAGTTTTCAAAATAAAAACTAAAGGTTCAACTTTGAAAACTAAATTTTATACAATATTTATTTATTCACAATTTTTTCATCATTAATTACAAATCTATGTTTTGTAACGGTCATTTTATAGTGTTCATTCTACGATCCATAAAGGAGACTCAGATTGTTGCATAATTGAAAGTTGTAGGGGGAAAAATATCCTGAAACTTAATTCTAGGAAAGAATTCTATTTTCTTCATTATTTTTTAAAAATCTGTATTTCGTATAGAAATTCCTGACACCTACCGCCTTCGCAATGGGGACCCTGGTATCCGTCCGCACACGAGCACTGACCAGGAGCAATACAGCTTCCACCGTTCAGGCAAGCAGGATAGCAGAGAGCTGAAAGCACAGAAATCACAATCCTTATACAATGCATGCCGTACTAATTAAACTGGCACTTTAAAAAATCCATGAAATAACCACTAGTAACATAAAATGATAGCTATGATTGTGTTTTTCAAAATATGTATAATTTATATAATATGTATAATTAATATGTGTAATTTCAAAATATTTATAATTTTATCAGTGTCCCAACGGTAGGCCACTGGTGGGACACTTAAAGAGGTCTTTTAAATTTGTTGTTATGAATTCCGTTAAAGAGATTATTGGTCGCAAAATTTTTTATTAGATGCGCAAAGGGGTATATTTAATATATTACCTGTTTTTGAATAAATATTAATTGTAGAAAAATTTAGAAAATAATTTAATAAAGTGTCCCAAGGTGACTCACTCTCCTCAATTCTCAAAAGGAGAGAGGTAATAGATAAAATGTCAGAAGAAGTTTAAGAAATACTTTTTTATACGGAATTAAAGACCTGCATTCCTGCATTAGATCTAATTTTATTTTTATAAAATGGATCCCCCATTACATATAGGGTGTCCCAAAAACGACTGACACATTTTAAAAATCAATAACTAATAACTCGAAAGCAAAAAAAGATAAAAACATGCAGATTGTTACATCCTACTCCTGAGACTCTCAGGAGAAAGATTCAACAAACCACGTATTTTTATCTTTTTCAGTTTTTGAGTTATTAGTTATTAGTCAGTCCTATTTGGGACACCCTATAATAGCTGCAGTCTTTAAGATACTAATCGATATGTAGATATACAGTGGAAGCTCTTATAGCGTAATTAATCCGTACCGAGTCTTTTGTCGCTATAAGAGCAAACTTCGAGTGATACACTCGAATGTAGAATATCACTCGTTTAAAAGCAATAAATTCGTTAAGCTAAACTATCAATTTTGATGCTTTTCGGGAAGGTGGACTCGATTCCCTCAATGATGTATTTTTAGTAGACTAATTTATAAAGTCTGGAGGAAATCTCAACCTGAAAACGATATCATTGGGATTTAGAACACAGTTCGAATCATCCAATTGATCTTTCCTCACTTTAAACAATTATTTCTTATTTTATTAAGTCTTGATACTTCCAATTTCATGTTATACTACCTTATTTTTTGCTTTTATTTTAATTTATATAAAGTTTAAGATCAATATTTTACAGACTATAAATATTTGCTTTTTAAATTTTGATTTTGATATTAATTTATTGCATAGCTTAGCTTCTTTAGAAAGGTCTGATGCTTAGAAAAATTTATTACATCAATTTCACCTGCATCTGCATGCAATTTGAAAAATTTATGTCTTAAATATAAGTCAAAAAATTGGAAATAAAGAAAGATAAATGAATACGCTTATAAATTTAAAGTCTAAAATCAACAAGCACATTAGGTAGCGAAAGGTTTCGTTTGGGATTGTAGCCGGTTACCCCGGGCGAAAGCAAGCGAGAAGAAGATGCGATCGTTACTTGGTGCTGTTTGTCATACTCTGATATTTGTTTATTGGCTAATTCTGGTGTGACGCACACAAACCGATCCAGAAAAGTATTCGATAAGCTGAATCGATTCGAAGATTAGTCTTTATAAGAGCACAAAAGTGCTCTTATAGAGACTAATTTTTGGGTCTTTATAAGAGAGTATTTTTATAAGAGCAGGTCGCTATAAGAGCTTCCACTGTACTTTATATACAAATAGACTATTAAGTTTTAGACTATTGATTTTTCGATTGATTTTTTAAAAGTTAAAACCTTTTAAGTAGAAAATCGATTTGAACTAACATTCAAAGATTCAGTAATTATATTCATCAACACCAACACCCAACTACATTCAATATTATGAATTGCAACTTATGAAAAAATTATCCTGATATACCTAAATATCTTCAAACACACAATAACCAAACGATAAACAATTCTGCAAAAACGGTTAAATTTAAAGTTTTTATGTGCAAATAAACGTTGTCCATTTTATCTGGTTAAACAAATAGTTCTCTTTATATCAAACAGATGGCAGCACCAACACTAATTCAGCGGTGCTCTTCGTTTGCTTTGCTTTCTCTGGTTCCTTCGTTCCTTCTATCTACTTCTATCTAGTTCTACGAAAATATATTTTCATGATATCACTCAGTTTCTTTAACCTTTTACAAGTTTATCTACAATTCCCATTGATAGATATTACCAAATAGTGTTCATTGTAATTTTTTTCTTTAAGCCCTCGTAGATGCAACATGCAAGGAACTCTCTATCTTATTTAATTTTAGCTTATAGCGCCAAAATCAATCATGAAACATCAATACCTTTAATAAAAATATTACAATTTAAATATACAAGACACTTTGTGACTGCAAACATTAAAAATTTAAAATAAAAAAAAATGTTTGGTAAAAATCTCGTTTTTTCAGGTCAAGAAACCTTAAACTTATTTCAGTAACCGAAACCGAAACTTGGTTTTTCTTTTATACGGCTTTTTATACGGTTATTGGTGGTTCTACATTAATTGAATATAGACAAATACAATGCAGTTTTAAAAAAGGTTCGATTTAGTTAGAGGAAGAATTAGACGACTTTTCCAAAAAGTTTTATGCCTTCCTTTTAAACTGTTTTAAACATGTTCGCGCGAAGTGAATTTTTTTTTTCCAGCAAGACTTTTGAAGTCGGAAGGAATTTACGGCACACAAGGTAAATGCAAGCATTGATATGATTGTCAAGAATATTACACACACAATCCAACCTTTAAGAGACATTCTATTTCTATCATTTGCTGAACTTTGTTAAGGAATCACGCCATTAATAAAAAAAATTATTTTTCATAAGTTTAACCAAAAATACAAAAACTTCTCTTATCAATCCTTAACAGAAAAATGAAATAAAATGATCTTTATAAATTGAAATAGGTCTTTTCAAAGAACGTAAGCAAATTAATTAACACCAGCTTTCACTCATAAGATGGAGGAGAATTTAAAAGATCACAGGTTTTCTGACAAGCCTTTAGAAATCACATTGGTGAACATACAAAATAACACCATGGCGTCTTACCCCTTTTCAACACAATGCCAGGCCCACAACACTTTTTTTTTACAAAGAGTCATAAGCATTACAGTGGTTCTCCACAAATTTCATACCTATAAAGGCAGAAGGGGGAGCCTTGTATTCACTCGAAAAGGCTCTTTGTATGCAGCAACCACCAGAGGGGAACGAATTCAAAACTAACAACCCATTTGGCTTTGTGCGTAAAACGCGTAACTCCAACCCCGCTGAGTTCTTTTCAAGAAAGGATTGATTTTTCCATCATTTCGTTTCACAATCCGGATTCATACATCTCTTTCAATGCTCGAGTTGGACTGTGTTGCCAATCGCAGCAACAGAAGATCTACCTTTTTTTTTTTTTTTAGCTCCCATAGAGTTTAAACGCAACGATCTTTGATTGAACAAAAATTCATCAATTTTTAATTAAAATCTTAATGATTTTTTTTTGAAGAATTTTATGTAAGGAGTATCAGAAAGGAATGCAGAAACTATTGGTCATTAATTGGGTATACAAATAGATATTCTACACAGTAAAACAGGGAGAACTTGATACGTATGTTCACTTGAAAGGAGATTCTACATCAGATATTTAAAGGGATATTTTAACATTCCTAATTTTTAAAAACAGCTTGAGATAAACTTTCTTTACTGAGTAATCGATAAGATATTAATGAAATTGAAATTATGAAGTATTAAGTGTCTAATACGAGGTTGGTTGGTTGTTTTGGGTTTTATGGCGCAAGGTCCCTATATCGGACATTCCGCGCCAAACACAAGATAAATAGTTAAAAATATATTTAAATTAAAATTTGTGTATGTTTCCAACCGATATTAAAATATGAAGCTTATTAAAAGGCTTATAAGATGCGGGCGGTCTAATACGAGAAATTTCATTTAGTTTGGTTATGGTTTGAATTAATTTATTTGATAATTGTTTTCAGGAGACCAATTTTAATCCCGTTTAGAATACATTATGGATTAGCAATAGATTTGCACTTTAAGGAGAAACATGCTATTCACAAAACATACCAACGAAAGACAGACGAACTTTTCAAAAGAATGATCTTTAAATCGTTGCTTGATATTTTGTATTCTTAATTTTAACTGTCAGCTAACTAAGATATGTGTCTACTATAACGGCATAAAATAAATTAATCAGCTATATTTAGTCCTTTTTACGACTCAAGACATTTTTCAATTTACAGCAACCTTATAGCTTAACAAATTCACAACAAGAAAAATATATTAGTAATACCCCCAAAGCAAAAATTTTCTGCATTTCGTTTACCAGGGGGAGAGGATTCCATTTACATACTATTCTAATGCATTTTACTTTTTATGTACTTACGAACAGTGTTAAGTGATTGATTTTAACAGCATAAAACGATAACGTTTTTAAAAGGCTCTTGTAAAAGTAGAGCTGTTTGTTGATAGAACCTCTTTATTCTACGGTCAAGAAATAGCCATGAAACTTTTGATAAGAATCTCCTGCAGTAATAAAACGAACTTACCTCCAGCGCAATACTTTCCAATGTATCCCTTTGGGCATTCGCATATACCGTGTTGATTGCACCTGCCGCCATTTCGACATTTTTTGTCACATTCAGGATCGGGACCTTCAAAACAAATAAAAATAGTTAAACAATGTAATAAATTTTAAATCTATTACAAATTTTTTCAATTACAAATTTAAAATTAAAAAGTGACAATGAAAGTGAAAAAGTTCAATAAAACGTGACGACGTGCGATGTAGGGGGATGGAGAGGTAAAATCCCTTAAAATTGAGTGACGTAATTTGTGAATGGTTCATTAAAAGGATTACAAAACTTTTGTGTGACAGAGGAGAAAAGCAAGAGAGAAAATGAAAAAGGGATAAATATATAAAGAGTAACAAATTAGTATAAAAGAAAATGATTATGGAGAAAAAAACAGAGGAATTATGAAAGTATGTGAGAGAGAGAGAGAAAAAGAGGTATTGTGGATATGGGCCGATAGTTGGAAAAGACCAAGAAATCATTACTTTTTCCGGGCCTATCTACAAGAAAACATTTCTTTGGATGAATTTGAAAAATACTGTTCAGGCATTTATTTTGAAAACCTTCCATCTTTCTGTCATGCACTGTCCATAAAGGCAGGTGATGGTCAATGCGTTCAGATTAAAACAATTCTCTTTTGGGTCCTAAAGATGTTTTTAGCGGAATTTATGGGAGACATTATTGTGAAAATCTTTGAAAACTACGGCGACCCATTCAAAACAGAAGACATAAAATGCTCTGTCAGAATTTTGCTCTCGATCACATCACTCCCGCAACCACACACAACTTGCAACACTCAAGTCCCAACTCTTCTCGCATAAGTTTCACAGTAACGATTCCCGTTGAGATTGTAATGCCTTCTAGCACGAATTCCACAGAAAAAACACACAAATAAGACCAAAAATACGATTGTTTTAAGTCTGAACGCATTGACACCTGATGGCTCTATGGACCGGCGGTAGAAGAGTAACTCGAAGGCTTGAAAACAGGCACAACTGCTGATTATTATGTAGAGATCTTAAGGAAGGTCCAAAGTAAAGGTGTATTCACGTACTAAACTAGACGTTGAGGCTTACCGTGACTTCCGCACTGCTTCTGCAGCTTGAGCCTGAGGGGTGAACCGCGGATGTTGTGTCCTTTGTCGCTCTGGATCTTGAGGCCGATGCCGAAGGAAGCAACCCCCGAGATGTTGGCGTGGCAGGGCAGGAAGACCTGGAAGACGCGCGGCTTCTTCGGCACCTTGCCCTTCTTCTCGATGGAGATGAGCGGGTCGCCCAGGATGGACGAGTTGAACGACTTCAGCTGGTCGAAGTCGTAGTAGTACTGAAACAGCAAAAAATATACTGGAGTTAAGGCTTTCGTCCTGTATGGAGTCTAGTCTACATGGAAGGATGTCTCTGATGGCTATAGAAATACCCTTTTCATCAAAGGAACAATGGAATACACTAACAAAAAATAAGTATTTGGACATTCAAAGGAAAAACTATTTAATCATTTTATTTTGAGTACTTGGTCTACGAGCGGAAATTAACTCTCCTAGGTACACTTTCAACAGTCCTTGCAATTTTTGCTATTTGATTCCGCCTGGAGAAGACTAGCTAATTCGATTACCAAAATTTTCATGCCAATGGTGGCTCTTACAACATGACAAGGGGCACATATGTTATCCTGAAAGACTAGGAAGCGCAGAATTGACCAATATAGTACACTTGATCTCCGTATTCACTCTACCAGGTATCGGAACAGAAATAGGAATTTGCGTGGCTCTCCAAATACTTATTCGTTGTTAGATAAGTTGGGGGCGTAGTATTCCAGGCCCCTTCTAAATATCATTATCTCCTCTCTTTAAATCCCTCCATGATGGCACTGTAATTTAAATTTTCCGGGTTAATATTGTCTTAAATTGTTAAATATTGTTTAACCAGGGCGCCCAACTGCAAGCACCAAAAGGCAGTAGGCCACATAATTTTAAAGTTTTCCTTATTGTAATTCAAATTAAAATTGAAGCATATTGATACAAAAAATTAGAAATCTATATTAACGGAATGGATGATTTGAACTCGCGGGTCCCTTCAGCTTTGAATTTTTTTTTAGTTTCTATGTAATACTTAATGCTCAGCATTGAGAGATTTTGATAAGTTACAGTTAAGACTCACATCTGTTGGGGAATGAACAACTACTATATGCAGTTAAAAAGAAAAGAATTTGAATTAATGTGCTTCAAATCAATAGTCTGTAAAAAGTAATATAAATGGAGAATGGACTCTATATAATTACTCTTCCTTTCTTCTATACAAAATCTAAGAGAGGAATCTAGACTTTCTAAGATTCTACGAATTCCAAACAGTCTTTTTAGTTGAAAGCTATAGCAAATAAATGGTATCCTTACTTACCTTGGTGTCTCCGGGGTTTTTCCAGGTAAAGTTGACCCTAACAATCTCGGGTGGTATCACAGGGACGTACTTCTCGAAGTTAGGATCAAGGATGTAAGGGAGAACGACCCCGTCGGCTATTGCGTATATCTCCATAGGAAAATCTGAGGATAAGTACATGGCTAAATTACAACACTCTACCATAGAAAAAAATATGAATGTATTACATGTTGAATCCAAAATGACTGGAATTCTTCGGTAGATGATCGAAGAGGTGAGGAAAATACTTACTGCTTCCTGAAAGAAAAAAGGAAACATTAATATAATTACACTTATTAATAAAAGCATTATAAAAGGTCATATTTTTACACTTTTAACCCTGTATAAAAAGGAAAAAAATTAATTTATAAGTTTTGAATTCTTTATTTTTCAGGTAAGGGGTTTACTTAAGGGGTACTAACTGTCCTTTTTAATGCTATTCGTCCATACCAGATTTATTTTTAAAAAAGCCTGGATTCTATGGCCCTCGCAAACATTTATTTCTCTTGCCCAAATATTTAGAAACATGGTTTTCAACAATGATGTAGTTATATCAAGGGTTTTATATTCCTTCTCGGATCCATCCGGGCTCCATGGGGACTTGGGGAGGGCACTTTTGCAGATCAATTTTACCTTCAGACGCAAACAGACAAAATGTAACTTTTTTCCTCTAATCTCACTGAATCCTCGCACAACGATACATCTGCTTAACCTTAAATGGAAACGTTACCTTAGAAAAACCTTTACTTAATGATGGGGTCACGGAAATTGACCAACGAAATTGCCCTTCTTCATCAAGAATGCAAGCAAGCAATCAGTCAATCAACCAATTTTATAAAAAAAAAAATCCAACTAAACTAAAAGTGGTAGGCCGCATCAAAACTTAATATTTTTCCCACCAACAAAAAAGCATGGAAAGTGTATTTTGTTAATAATAAAACTGGTTATAAAAGGATGAATGTAACAGTTCTAGTTAATGTAACATTTACTTGTTACCTTGGAGAGTGCCTCCGCAGGCCGTCTATGAATAACAAATAGCCATCATATGAAAAGCACAAAAGATAATCATGGCGAGCGTTTCGAAGATGGATATTCAGGTGATCCATCAAAATTACAGCCGATCCCGTCAATCAACTTCGAAAAAATGACTAAAAAACCGCCGAAGGACGCCTCGTCCCGATTATTCTTCTTAACCGCAACGAAAACGAGAAAAAAAAGGGGGAGAGGAGAATTTTAAAACATTATAACTAACAACGAAGCGGAGATTTGTATCTCGTCGTGACACTCGGGAAAGAAAAAGATCATGATATACTATCGCAAACTATTCCTCCCCTTGATAAATTCCGAACTAGAAAAATCGTTTGCTTACATACATAATTCGAATTTAAACCCGGGGCAGCTCACCTATTCCAATCACGTTTCCCTCCACTGTAAACACAAAAAAAATCGTCAGGGGGGGAGAGAGAGAGGATAAAAGGTGCAGCAACAGCAGCCGAGATAAAAGAATAATGAAGAGTTTTGTTTTTCCCTCCGAAACAGTTTTTCGGAGGAGAGGAAGCAGATGCCCTTTTCGTCACTTTGGGATGTGGGAGTTATCGCCGCATTTTATCAGGAATTTCAAGGTGCGAGTTCTCTCTTTTTCTTCTGTGTCGCTCTCTCTCTCTCTTCTTCTCGAAAAAAGGTTATATTTATCGCGGCGCTATAACAACTTTTCCGACGCGGTTGCCAGAAAAACCGGAACGGCGCCAAGAGCCGTCGCCAAGTTTCTCCTCGTTTGAAACCTATTCAATTCAGACAGAGCCTTCACCACTCCCCCTATGGGGAGGACATGTGACGGAGCTGGAGGCATAGGCAAGTCACTATGCAGGTTATATTAAAAAAATATACACACGTTTAAAGAATGACTCTAAGTTTTATGGAATAAATGTTTTCCTTAGTGATTAGAAACGTCTGGATATTTTCTCATAAAAATGATTGGTTATGGTTAATTATACGGGACAAATCATAATTTAATATCTTTTTAGTACTGTGAATTTTGATGCTTCACTTTGCAAAAAAAAAATGAATTGGTATAAAATCTATGACTATTGGCTTCTATGACGACAGTGGTATTTATTTCATCCGCCGCTTCAGAATGTATGGATTAAAATATTCCATTAATTATAAAATATTTCAGAAGAAGTCGTAATCTCGTTATACCGACCCTTTCTTAACCACGCGGGTAGAAAATTTTATATTTTTTAGGTGCATTTAAATTTGTTTCTAAAACTCAAAGTTTCTTCTGAACATTCAAAATATCCCCAATGGCCTCCTGATATATATCAGAATTTTACACAACGGCATATTCGTTACACAAACTCCATCAATTTTTGTAACACTTTTATGCATGTACATTAACTGGTCAACGCATATAATATAACACTTCAGATTGAAACTAGAAAAAAATTACTCGAATAATTTCCAACAAAAATAGTTTCAAGTACAAAGTAGCCACATAGTTACTCCTCGAGTCAAAAGGACAAAGGTAGGACGACACGTGCGGCGAGTCCAGGTGATTTATTCTTCACACTTCCCTTCAACAAAGTGCATCTCCCACCCCCAAGAGGGGGGCGTATAAGGATCCCCACCCCTACTCTTTTAGAAAGTCCCCTACTAAGGTAAAGAGTTGTTACTCATGCTACACGTAGTTAGTAAGGTGTGTTAAAAGGTTACTTCTGGACTTCTGGTCCACGTGTTCGGTTCCGTGTTGGAAAAGAGGGTTCGAAGAAAGGAACTTCCCGTTTTGGTTCAACTTGAGGACAGACCAAAAAATGATAATGTATCATATTCTAATGGTACGACCCTGTCAACAAAAAGCATTAAACCTGAAAAATGAACTTTCTGATGGTTGGTTGCTTACATTTTTTATGGCATAAGGGCCAATGGAGGTTGCTATAATATAAATTCCTTCTAACTAACATACATAGCATGAAAGCTCAACCGTTCGTTGTGAGAGGGGTGATTTACGGAAATTTCAGAAACCTAATCTTTTGACCAAAGAACCACCACTAAAGTATAATTGAGGTGCTAGCAGCAACACAACGAGCTATACACTGAAGTAAACTCGAAGCTGCAAGCATCTCAATTATGCATAGATTTATATGTGATCTTCAGTACACGAAACAAATATCTTGAAAATAATTATTGATGAAATTTCCATACACATTTAAAGATGAAACAAGGTATATTGTTCACCAAGGCTTACCAACTTCGATCTTTACTCGCTTTAAACACTTGATAATTTACATTTCCATCTACTTTCTTTGACACTGGGACCTTAAAATTTTCTTTTGTTCTGATTAGAAAACAATTTTTCTCCATCTTTCCTAGGCAACATTTTGCGAATGGTTCTTTCAGTAATTACTGCGCTCATGATTTTTCAGAAAAATATTACTTAATGCCGTCAAAAGTGTGAGGAAGGTGAGAAGAGTGCAATCACTTTTACAGTTCTTTTATTTGTTTTTAACGAAAAAACCCCCCCCCCCAAGAACAAAAGTTTAAATCGGCAAGTATTGGCCTGCAACTTGTGCAAACTCTTGTAACTATTAGAGCATTTTTCAGGTAGTATTTATCTGTCTCTTCAGTGGCGTACGTTTGGAAACTCCTGTTTTAAAATATCGAAAAGATGTTACTCCTTTTGTTTATTCAGCAAATACAAATGCCCAAGTATAGTTTATAAAATAAGCTCTTCTTTTCCAAACAGTCTGCACCCTTTTGAGTCATGCATTCTCAAGTGAAAACTTCTCTTAAAAACAATTCGTTTAAAAAAAACTAGTTCTGAACAAGCCATCTTTCTCTTTTATATAAACTTCTACCCGCCCAAAGGTAATTTCACCATACAAACAACTACTCAGAGTATGTATGAAGCCAAGTGATCTTTAAAAATAAAATCTTAGAAATACCAAAGCGAAAAGAGCTGCTTCTGTATCTTGTCTATGTAGGGATCAACTCAACATTGAGAACACTATAAGTTGTAACCTCAGAAATTCCAATCCATCAGGATCCATGTGTGAGATAGCGGGTTATTTTAAGAAGCAAAAACAATGACTGCTTTTATTCGGAATTCGCTACTTTAAATCTTGAATTCTTCGGAGTTCACACGGCCTTTAGGCAGACGTACATATGGCCTAACTCCAAATAATGCCGTATTTATTCCATGCTCAGGATTTAAGACATGCAGATGGCGAAAAGGTTATATTCATTGCGAAATCTTTTGTACGAAATTCCTCTGAATATTTGAAAATTTAAACATAAGATAACCATAATTCACACACACATTTTATTTTCACTGTAAGATTACAACTATTGTATATAGGGATTCAAAAACTGTTTCACGTACTACCTCTGGGAATTAAAACTTCATTTGAATGTACTACGATTTCTCAAAGAAATAAAGAAAAAAAAGTTAAAATCGGGTCTTAAACTAGATATTCTTTATAAAGAGATTTGAGTTTTTTCATTATAATTTAGGTGAAATAATATTGAAAAAGTTACTCGTAAAACCATAGGAAGAACAGAAAGAATAGAAATGAATGTTATGTATCCATACAAAAGATTGTGACAGATGTGAAGGTGTAGGAAAAAAAGGGAGTATAGAAAGGAAAGTAGTTTTAAAATGTTTCTCAAGTTTTATTTTTGTGTAGAAATTTTTTGAATTATTGAGAACATATATAATACTACCAGATAGAAGAGTAGGTAAGGACCGTGATAGAGTAAGAAAAAAAAATTAGAGAGACTGCCCTCATATAGGGGAATGGAAATTGAAAGACATTTTTTGTGTAAGAGCGAGGAAATCCAATTCAAACCAGTTTTAGAAGGCCCTAAAATTTTCCCCTTCGTATAAAATAGTAGTCAACTTAAACCTCTCATTCAAGAATATTTTCCATCCAAACCATGATAATGATGTTAACGACAACCATTTGCACTTCAAAATTCTTCATCAAGCCTTGTTCTTTAAAGGATCTCAAATTATTCCCAAGCCCCCCAGGTAACATGCAGCTAATAAGAACATTTACAGGTAGAATTTGAATATTTCTCACTGGATTTTTACTATTAAAAGTAGTGTTTTAAACTGAAGAAGACCGTCCCTTATACGCCACAGAAATTTCGAGGGAAAACAGCATATAAATAGTCCATAAAATTTCAGGGGATGAGTGGTTGAACCCATCCTCTTTTCTTTTTATACAACCTCGTTCAAAAAAGCCCAACTGTGAAAACTAATGATTACAAGTTTGAGATCCCAGTGTTACCGAAACTTTGACCCTGTCCACAGTATATATTCTTTCGTTAACAAGCGAGCATGCTAATAGGAAGATGTACTGTCTCTCAGGTGAGTCCATGAACCACTCGATAAAGAGACCTCGTTTCACAGCATCTCGCGCCCCGAGGCAGGGAGAAGTGCATTGAGATGTTTGGAGGCTGCTGCTGACAGGTCGAATGAGGCCCCCATCTCACCACAACAAAATCATTATTACAGGGCAAGGCTGTCTCGCGTGTTGAGGGGGGACGACCCCCTGTGACCTCCCCCTCCCCGTGGAACATTCAAGGCTGAGTGCGTGCTTTCAGCGCGGAGACGCGGGGCCGAATGTCTTATTTTTGGGGGCAGAGAACCCTTCCTTGCCCGGATTTTTTTTTGTTCGAAAGGTGTAGCACCTGGAGCGAATTGACGGTTGTGCAATTTCACCGAGAGCCGTGAAATGGGCCGAAATAAGCGCATTATATCATCACTGTTTTGTGAAGGGTTCACCATCCCCCCGAATTTTCGATCATTTGGTTATTGTTTTATGGCGCAAGACCAACGATATTTTAACTAGGTGTATAAAACGAGTTAAACCCTTGGTTTTGGAAGGTCGAACTTCCAAAAATTGTTTGGGAGCACCCCAGAGCCTCCCTTTTTATCATGGAGCTAATAATAATTCTTAAAAGCTTTACAAAACAGAACACTTTAAACTTCATGGCAATTAAAAAGGACAATTCTATATCTCAAACCTCCAACAAACCTCCTCCAGAAAAACCCTAAAATTAAATCATTTGAACAGGATTAACATGGAAACTATGTTTCTGAACCTTGTAATATTTTTTAAGAGATCAATATTTTACAGAGGATGAGTAACATTGATAGGGAGAAAGTTTTTTGTCAATTTAACTCTGACGCTGGTTGTAAAATCAGAAAAAAAACATTCAACAAGGGCTTTCAAAAGAGAAAATTTTAGAATTTATTAAATTAAATAAAAAAAACCTATTTTTTTTAATTGGTAGACAAAATTTGAATAATTTAGGACAAGTATCACCCCCTTTCGGAACAAAAGTAATGGGAAAGAAGGGAAAAAGTGAAAAGAGAAAAAAAAAGGGAAAAAGTTTGAACAATCTGGTAAAAGTGACTCCGTTGGGTTAAAAAAGGGGTCAAGATGGAAAAAGGAAGAGACAGAGAAAAAAAACCCAACCTTTTTTGAATGACTAAAAATTTCTCGGTCTTTCAGAATCTACTTTTTTTCTTCCTTCTCTTTTTTACGCCTTTTCCCTTTTTTCAGCCCAAGGAGGGGGTCACTTTCCCTAGTGCCCCCTTGAATCCGTGACTGCATCTGATCCCCCTTTATTTATACATAGCATCTATTTGACAACTGATCCCTTCCAACTTCATCCAATTTTCAGGTATCTTCCTCATTGCAAAACACACAGTCGTCCGAACAGCCCATCATCCTCTCCCGATCCCAAATCGTGCTCTTCCTCCCTCCGAACGTCTTCATCTTCCTCTTCGCCATAAATCAACTCGCCAAACGGATTTTACGTGACTCCGGGCCGAGATGATAAAGGCCCCATCCATTACTTCCAGTGAGCTGGATGGGATTCCTCCAGACAGGTACCTAATTTGACGGCGAAATTAATTTATCATCACCTCTCCGCGCGAGAGAGATTCATTCCCTCGATTAAAGGACCTTGGAGCTGGCAAGGCCGGCCGGTCAAGAACCGGACTTCCACAGACAGCGTGGAAGTGGTGACGATTTTCATGCATCCATCCCAAAATTTAATAATTTCATTTGGTTTTTTTTGCACAATGTTAAGATTACTTAAAAACAGTGCTTCCCCTCCGCGGACCATAAATGGTCCGTGAAAGCTTCAGAAGCGCTCCGTGATTGAGATGGGATGAATATATACGTGTTGATAAAACTACCAGGTGTTGAATTTGTGGGGACAACAGTTACGCTAAATGAATAGCGATAACTTTCTTAACCATTTAGAGTCCAAAATCAATTCGAGCTACCTGAATTAAAAAGTACTATTACAATCATTTGTGTCTAGAGGCCCTCCAAGAGAAAATGTTTTGAAATTTGACTCTAAAATTATTTGATTCATTTATGGACAAAAAGGACTCTTAGGGTGATACCCAATGAGGATCGCTCCTTGTAACACCACAGAAAAAAAATTATATAGCCATCAAAATTTGAGAAGGGGAGTTGAACCATGATGGCCATCTAGACTCATAAGGCCATTGAAGCTCGAAATCGTGACGTGAAATAGTAGGCAAGACGTCACTCTGCTTTTTTGGGCAACATCGCAAATCCAGTCTGAAATCTTGTACCTTCGCTGTTGAAAAGTGACGTCTTGCCTACTATTTTGCGTCACAATTTCGAACTTCTATATGGCCTTATGAGTTAGATGGCCATGGTTGAACCCTCTAACTTCCCTCGGATACGGCCCAGATAGGGTTTGAAAGGAAAAAGAAGAAAATATAAGTTTTTACATATAAAATAAAAACGGAAGGGAACAAGAATTATTATAATACTTTCTCGATAAAGAGAAAAAAAAATAATTTGAATTTTAAAAAACCTCAATATTTAAATTATTGGAAAACTGGAGAACTCTCTATAACAACCATTGAATTCTGTAACTTGAAAATAAATGCAAGTGTGTAATCTTATGAGATAAGGCACAATATAAGTACACACAGTATAATACAAAAGTATGCGCAACTGAGGTTGGCAGCATAATACAACCTATCGTAAGCTGGAGCCCAAAATACCCCTTCTTACTAAAAGAGGCGATTAAAGACCTCTTATAAAAGGGCTTTGGATGGGATTATATCTTCAGGTGAAAGCCGCCGACCGGCGTGTGCCCCCCTCCCCTCATAATAGGATCAGTGTTCCCCTGCTTTGTCATGCCCCCTTGGGGACGATAGCTCTATTTCATGGAGTTAGCTGAAAGATGTACTGAGGATGTAACTATCTATTCAAAGAAGACCGCTTATGATAACGTAGATTCATAGAAAGGATATTCACGTGTCTGAGAGAAGGATTTTCTTTTTAATGCGATCGTATAGGATTACATGCACAGAAATTTTTGCTTTTATTTACGAGAGCCATTTTTGGTTAGGGAAGGATAGTGGAAATATTTTTTTGCAAGGAACACTTCAAACATGAATAATAAAATTAAAAGAACCGATTCAAAACCTTAAAAATGTAGCATTGAACCATACCTCATGAAAATAAAATAAAAAACAATGTGATATACACAGGAAAGACAAACAAGAGAAGATATCACAATATTAGTAAAACTACTCAGTTGCACCTTTTTATAATTAAATCTAAAAACAAATGAAAAAAAAACTAACACCAGGAAGAAAACAAAGTGGCTCTTAGTAAGCAAGCAAATGTCTACAACAACAATCAATATTAGTAAAATTTCTTTGGATGAAACCCCATCCGTAAAAAAGATAAAACATTCAATTCCATTAAACAAAGAAACCTAGCCCTATATTAATTTACATATTTACTTCCAAACACAAAATTGAAGTTTCCTTGATTTCTAAATTATTTGGAATATATACATTTTTTCAAATCCTTCCTTTTCTTTAATTTATATAAATAGACGCTCTAAAATATTTCTTAAAATATTTTGTCAAGAAAGCATCGAAAAAGCTGCACATTCTAATAAATAATAGAGAACGAACACAAATTAAAATATTTTGATCATTACCCTTCATTTTTAGCACCTTTCGTCTTAATCTGGTATAATTAAGCTTTATCCTTCGCAATACAAGTCGGATCGTTTAAGAAACCGCTGCCAAGACAAGCGTGAAAACGGGAGAAGTCACCCATCAGTAGAAGTTATATTGATAGGGGTTGTCACTGGTGACATGTTCCGCGTGCCCAAGTCGTTATTCAAAGAGACGAATGAACTGTTTGTAAACAAAACAACTCAGACGCAACAAAACATGCTGTAAAGTTTCCACTGGTGATGAACCTTTTCGTAGTATTTGTGGATTTTACTTTAAATATTTATTTAACTTTATTATGAATTAAATATACTAAAAAAATTACTTTTTTTTTCACAATATAGAAAAAGTGCATGATATTGAACAACTAATTCTATTTGAAGCATTAAAAAAACCAAGGTTGCTGAAAAAGGCACAGTTTGAAAGATCAATGCATAGTTTGTCAAGATATGTATTAGTGACTTTTTTAAATGTTTTTTTACAAGTTTACACCAGTGCACCGCAGTTTGCAGTGCAATCACAGTTTGAAAGATCAATGCATAGTTTGTCAAGATATGTATTAGTGACTTTTTTAAATGTTTTTTTACAAGTTTACACCAGTGCACCGCAGTTTGCAGTGCAATCACAGTTTGAAAGATCAATGCATAGTTTGTCAAGATATGTATTAGTGACTTTTTTAAATGTTTTTTTACAAGTTTACACCAGTGCAGTTTGTGAAAAGTATGTTTTTAATTTGAAGTTAACATCTATGAATACTTTTATAAAATAAGTAGCAAGTTTGGGTACTTAACCACGATTTTAATATTGGTAGCATAAAGAATTCTATTACGGACTCCTATATAACGATAACTAAATGTAAATGCTTAATAATTGATGAAGTCGGAGCATCAGAAGTTTATGCATTGAATTCAGGTAATATTTTTATAGAAATGAATCTGATTATTTTAAAAATGTAAATTTTTCTATTTGAATATAAGTAATAACCTTAAAACTTTTTTTTACACAGTAATGATAGCAATATAATTATTTTTAAATGCATATATTCAAGATCATTGAGTAATAAAAATTTAATGCGGCATGAAATGCATATTTTTAGTGTGCGAATTTCTGCAATCTAAAAAATTCATTACAAAAGTATATGACCCAGTATATGAAGTATATGAAAAGTAAGATATGATAAAGTATGAAAGTATATATGTATAAGAAAAACCAGACATTCACAACTTAAAAATAAATAGATAAACTTAAATGCATAGAAATAAATTAAACTTGCAAAAATGACACCATGCAGCATTTGGGAAATTAAATAAATGCATAGAAAATCCTACCTTCTTCCAGAAATTCCTTGATGTCTATCCACAAGGTAATGTCCCCATTGTTATTTTCTTTATTATCCCTTGCAGCAAACCCCTTGTTTAGAAAAAACAAAGACAGAACAAGCAATACACTCCACATCATTCTTTGGACAGTCGCGATTTGCTTCTATCATTTGCTTTCTCGCTGGTGCTAGACTTGGCAGGCTGCGGTGCGACGTCAGTTCCAGGTGCTAGCCAATCACAGGCGGTTCCCCTCCGGCCATCCATATGAAACGTCGGGGTTGCCACATTTGGCGGGCTATCTGAACGTTGCGATGTAAATAATGCACAGTTTCCGAAAACGTGGGAGCTTCCGCGGGCTTATATTAAAAACTGAAGGTTTCCAATCATCAGTAACTTATGAAGAAAATTGTTTAGAAGGAAGCCAAAGTCTTCGGGGGGACTAAATAGAACACAAGATTTTATAGCAATAAAGAATTTAAAAATTTAATTTATTTAAAAAAAATAAAATTGAAATAATTTTAGTGTCTAAGAGTCTTAAATGTCCATTTAAAAGGGAGACAACCCCTTTCATCTAGTGACAGGTGTTTTAGGGCCCTGAGGATCTCTTGCCGTTCCCTTTTACATCCTTTACAGTCAATAAATGAATGAAAAATGTAAGAAACTACTGTAATTGTAAAGAAAATAACCTTTAATTGTACCTATCCCTTGCATCTTTTCAAAAAGGAAGAAATACAAAATTTAAATGGTGTATATGTTACGGGCAATGTGATAAATACTCATTGATAAATGCCATTGAATTTATCACTTTGCCGCCGTAACATTAAATGTAATTTTTATCAATTAAAAACTTTATTTTTTGAATGAATTTTTAACTAATGACTTCTGATCATTGAAGTTAGCCGGTGTTGGAGTTAAATTTCAAGTTTCAAAAATTTTGAATCACAGGCTTTAAAGGTGGAGTATGAAGATTTGCTTTTAGAATTTTAGTAGACATTCATGTGCATGGTGAGAAGCACCAATCTAGTAATGAAAACCATCAATTTGCAATTTTTACCAATTTAATTTTTGTTATAATGAGTAGCTAATACATAAATCCCCATTCATAAAATAATCCTTCCTTATTTTTTCCTTCTCTATTTCAGTTTAGGGTCTGGTTTAATGTCTTGGTATGTTTTAACTTGTGTATATTATATCAGGGGCGAATTTACGTGGGGTCATAAGAATAATACCCCTAACCTTTTCAGAATATTTCATTCTTTCAATGGTAAAATATATTTCCAGAGTCATAAGGGATTGAGGGACATGTCTCTAACTTTTCATAGGTTTTCCGCTTTAAATCCGGCCATGGCGTGTATTCAATTTGAATAATCTATAAATATTTCTTAATCTGATCATGTTTTTTTTAAATGTTGATATTGAAAAATGAAAAGTAAGATTAAGGAGGGCGAGGATTTTTTTTTAATATAAATAACAAAATTGAGTTGCGAGATATCGCAGAATAATCCTAAAAGAGCAAATTTGGTTTACATTCAGAAGTTCCTTTAAAAGTACCCGATTTTAAAAGAAACTGACCATTTCCCCCTTTAAACCTATAGACCGTCTGAGACACAGAGTACTAGAACAGAGAGTCCACGGCCATAGGCCATAATGGAAATCGAAAATCATGACATCTTGTTACAGGTTGGGAGAATTGTGGCGCTGGGATCAGCTGGGATCGCACTAAACTCACTAGCGTCTGGATCCAGTCTGAATCGTTCGCCGGCTGCCTATGGGAGATCGAAAACACCTTTCTGCGCATGCGCTGAGTTCTAATTTGGCGAGAGATTTAAGCGGCCGGCATACGTTCCAGAATCTAGTGTGGCGCCCTCACATCAGTAACGCATTTGAAAATAGCCTCGTGGACCCTCTGTTAGGATATTTCTCTGTGGTCTGAGATTTTTATTAAAACTTATAGAAATCATTAGTGGTCATAACTGAAAGGGTTAGCTGGACGACTTCCTAACTGGATTTGGCTGTCATTTTTAACCTAACTTTATTTTGGTAGTTCTTCACCTTCAGTAGAACTTCAACTAACACATTGAAGTTTGATTGTAAAAGTTTAATCCGAAGATCTTTGATTTTCATATATTCATTCCCTTTTTTATTCAAAACATTTAGAATATTCACTTGCTTAGGCGGATACAATAAATTATATTACTTATATACAGTCCAAAGTTCGGACTACAGTGCTTTCAAGCTGTCTAATGAGATTACGTTCTATTGAAAACTGGTGCATCCTTATTTGAAATTTCGAAACATAGGGTCTGTAAATCGTGAATAAATTGCATATAACCAGGGATTCCCCAGAACCGCGCGGTATATAAAAATAACAAACCAACCTGAAAAAATCATGCAAACTCGAACCACGCCGCAGCATCTGCACAAGAATTGAGGTCAAGTCTTTTGCAGGCGTTCTCCGCCCATAGAATATCTATAGAAACCAAATCTCGCATTCAAATTTTTTTTTTACCGGGCCGGACCTGCCATGTTTTCCCGGGGACCACTACGGCTCTAAACGGCCTTGAAATATGCTCAGACTGTTTTGCTTTTGCCGTCTCGGACGGGTCTGCGGACTTGACCTCTCTTCGCTTTCTCTTCTGCTGAACTGTCATCGGGAAACCCATATTTATGCTTATGAGGTCGAGAGGGATAGCCGGGTCTGTCGATGCAAATTTAGATTTCGGTGGGGGAAGTTTCAGGCCTCTGCATCAAGCTTCTTGGAAATTTCCGAGGTCGTTAACAGTTCAAGAAACCACATAATGCCCAAGTTAGATCGACAGTCGACACTAAAGGAGTCTGTAAGCTGTACTTTCTTTCATCAGCGATAAAGATGGGGCGGAACTCTAATTTTCTTTTCCTCATTTGCACTGGTCGGGAAATAAGTTTTTTTTTCTATTCCGGATCTGGCTAGCAAATTTGTATAATAGGCCTTGGTTTTGCGTAACATTCATTTGAAATATTGGAAAACGTAGGAACTTTTTAATTTATCTTCAAAAAATACATCCAGACTATTATTGACTTAAAAAAAAATAATTTTTATCCGATAAGTCGCACCATCGTATAGTAAGAAAATTTCCTAGGTGCGGATATAATCCAGTTGAAATCCTCTTTTTATTGATTTGTAATGGATAACGTTTTATTATTTAGTAGTTTACAACATACTAAGTCTAAAGGGTAAGTAAAAGAGAAAAATCCTTTTGAAACTTCTAAAAATGAGCACTGGTAATTTTTAAAAGTAATTGTTATGGTTCAACATGAATAAAGACATAGACAATATTTTAAAGCTCAATAAGCTGCATTTATTCACACAAAAAATACAACTTCTCAATATCTAATTTATTTAAATAAAAAAATCAACACTAGCTATTTTGAAAAGCTACTATAAGCGTGCTAACTTTTTTTGTTTGAGCATAATTTACATTAATAGTTTTGTGTAATGTGTGTACCAGTGTTATCCAACCTTTAGCTACCCGAGTGCAAATTAACTTTTTTTCTTGTCTCTGGCACTCGCCTTTCTATAAATACATTTTACTGTTTAAAACAGGAAAATCAAACTTATATTTCAACAATGGAACATTTACTTCAGCTAAAGATTTACCGAGACGCATTTTACTTTAGAAATATCTTTCTTACATTTAAGATGCAATGCAATGAAAAAATATTGACTTGGTCTCAGTAACATACTTTTTATTTATTTAAGGACCATGGAAATTTATTTTTGGCCACACTTTAAACAATATTTTACTTGATTTTCATATTTATAAAATTGAAATTTAAAAAGATATTTCTTGGTTTTTTTTCAAATTGAAGATACTGTTAAAAGAAAAATTAGTATATTAGCGAAAACTATTCTTAGAAAATAGGTAATTCACAACGCTTTAAAAATGAAAGTGCAAGAAGTGTTTAAGGTTTAAATGATTTACAGGTAAAAGTGTCATTTCTAAATTAGTTCATATCCAAAATGTGTGATTTTTTTCTCAAGAGTTAATAGGAACTTTTTTTGCAATCGAAATTGAGTTCGAAATACATACACAACTACGACCCTGTAGTGAAATTTCTGAAATTACACTTTCAGATTAAATGTTAGTTACAATTCATAGCTTCTACTGATTTGATAACTCCTTTTACTATTGCCACAACCAAATCTTCTATTGATGCACTATTAATAAGTCATGTCTAAAACAGTTCAAAGGGGTTCTCCTTCTCCCCTGAAATTCTTTTGAAAATTCGACTGATAAAAAAACTGGTTTTTAACACAGTTCTGAAGTAAAACTGAAAAGTGAATCCCACTCTATTTTTTGATTAAGACATTACATTTTGTGGCCGAGTGCCATGAAAATCTCTTCGAGGGCTGCATGCGGCTCGCAGGGCGGACCACTGTTGTGCGCGATCTAAAATGAGAATGCAGGAGACCAGTGGGATTGATGATGGCAGTTTCGGAATCAGCTTCGGAAATACTAATAGTACATAAGAAACTAACTATAAACATCTTGTCAACTAGTGTTATCTTCCTCAGTTTTCCTCCTCATCCCGCTCTCTCTTCATCTCCCTTTCTCATCCCTTTATCCCTCACTCTTGCTCTTGCCTGACCAGACCAGTCTTTCTCATTCGCGATTGTCTCCTTTTATCTCACTGATCATCCCTCTTGATTTTCTCTCGGATTGATTTTCTAAATCTTCTTTCACAGTCTACCATTCCAAAGTTACAATAAAAGTAGTTAAGTAAGAAAACATTAACGAAAACTCTATCCACAGGTCTGAATTATATTTAGACTGGGAAACCTTAAGGAAACCTCCAAGTCTAAACAAATTGGTTCACGAAATATATTTTCCAATTAAATCACTGATTTTTAAAAGATTTCAAAGTTATATCAGGTAAATAACAGTTTTACTTATATTATTAACTAAAAAAACAGACAAGATGGGCAATCTTGTCTATTTTTTTACTTATAAAGTGGACTAAATTTCGGTACAATTAGAAATAACCCTTTTCCTAACTCGTTATAGGAAGCTGAAGTACACAATAGACATAAGCGGATTTTAGAGGGAGCCCCTGGGGGTGTTAACAGCTCTTGACAGGTATGAAATCCCCACTTAACAGTAAGAAAAGCTGAACACACTTAAATGGTAAGGGTGGGGAGTAGTTCCCCCGACAGCTCTCCCCTTAAATCCGCCCATGGATTCGAACGACAAATGAGTGAAATGGCTACTGCAAAATTTGATAAAGAATATATATGTGTCCGTTCATTAATTTCCTAAGTAACCCAACATTGTTAGAGTCATTCGGGAATTAAATAATAAATGAAATAAAGAGGAGTATAGCTGTGGAGAAAACTTTTCATATAATTTGCAGTGCTATATAAAATCGATATCGACATAGGTGAACTAATTTATGCAAAAATTACCTATTGTCAACGAAAATTAATAAAAGTTTCCAATAATGAGCTTCTTGACCAACGAGGAAGTAGAATCGAGATACTTAAAGTATAACGTTCTCAGTTGTCTTATATACGGCGGTTGGCCGGTTGCTGATCTATTTGACTGATGGTGAGCGTTAGTCACGTATGAAATTTCAAAGAGTTTTTAACATTTTTGACTGCACCAGGCCCTGAAACGTATGAAAGCTTTAGTCCCTCCGGGGGTTCAGGGAAAGCATAATTAAACAAGCAAGTGATTATATTGCATTGCCGTTCATATTTGAACTACCTGAAAAGTTTTATGCCTCTACCTCTACCTCTATCTCTATCTCACCGAATTCATAAATTGGTTTCGAGGGAGTGACAAGAAAGAAAGCGAGCTAACGAAAACGTGGTAATAAAATGGAGCTCATGGTCCTGTAGCCTACTCAACAGCAAAACCAAAATTCTTCATTTTTAAACACAGTTGAACCACACAACCGCGTTATAATAAATAAGGAACCTCTTTGGTTAATGGATGGACCTTATTTGATTATAATATCGCTATTAAGAGAAAACTTTCGGTAATAGTGAACAGTTTATCGGTTTCTATATCATTACTGGTTCACTAAAACTGTGTTCGACTATTAATTTCATTTAAAAAAAAAACTTCTCTCCGAGTTAATTTCAATGGAAAATTTTCACCTTTCTAGAAACCTAATGGCTCACAATAAAGCCTAATATATTTTTGTGAAAACAGCCATTTAAAGACGATGAAGATCCAAATGAAGCAAGTTTGAAAAGCCCTGTCTTGTTCTTATAAAATAAACTACGAGTCCACACCTCCAGACTAACCTTGAACGTCAATCACCATGCTTGAAAAGATGAATAAAAGATCGTTAACGAGATAACTAACAACTATAAAGTGTTCCTTTTATATGTTAATTTCGTGGTTTGAAGGGTGACAAATTTGTAATTGCTCTTTGGAATACGTGATAAGCAAACGAATATCTTGTATACTACTATCGTCCAAAAGAAGAGGCGAAATAAATGAAAATTCGTCAAGTACCGAAATATTATTTTGAAATTCCATCGAAGTTGATTTGTTATTTTCGGTTTTATGGTGCATATTGGTTCCACTGAAGACAAACTCTGTATTACCCAAATGTATGAAAACTTTACATAGACTTGTTGATGTTATTGTCAACGAGCTCAGACAAGAAGGCAGTTCAAAACATCACTGGTGTAGCCCGAGGGTGGATTTACGGATTATAACCCCCAAAACTCAAAATTTCCTTTTCTGAGCACAGAAAAGCACTAAAACTACCCAATATCCCCCTCTGAAGTTTTTTCTGTCTACGCCGCACCTAAGCATAACCAAAAGATATGTAGCTATATTCAAACAAATTTAAACTTTTAGTGGATTTATGGGTGATGGTAAAGCGTATGGTAGAGGTCGTATTTGCTCGATTTCTTGTCTGTCTTCCTGTCTATCGATTGGGTGGAATTTTGAAATCTATTCTTTACCAACATTCCGATGACCCGATGAGCTTAAGACTCATAATAAAGCATAAGACTTATTAGCAGAGACTAAGAAATAGAAGCATAAGACTTCTAGAATATCTATAGAATATGCTTCTAGAATAGAAGCCATAAGACTAAGAAAGCAGAAGAGCATAAGACTTTTGCTCATAATAAATATGGATAACTACGGAACATTATTATAAAACTGATATGCCTTCCCTGAACCCCCAGGGGGTTAGTCTTCACATTACAGGGCCTGACACCGTCAAAAATGATCGAAATTCTTTGAAATTTCATTTGAAAGATCCTTGATGTTTTGGAAAAAAATTTCATGGATTTTTTGTACTTGAATATGTTAAGGGGAGAAAATCCCCATTTTGTTGTTAAATTTCTGCATGACCACATCAGTGAAATAGTCAGCAGATAGCTGTCGAGAAAAGGTTTCGTATAATTTTGCAGTGCGATAAAATTGATAGTGATTTAGGTGAACTATTTATGCATAAATTATCTACAGCATTTGCCAACGTTTTTCTTTTTTCAAGGAGTTGGGGAAATCTTGTATTTTTTTATTTTTGTCCATGGTCAAAATAAATTCTATTCTATTCTATAAAATTATTTTTTACTTTAGTCCGTTTTAAAAAAAAACGAGGTTTTATAAAGTTTCTTATTTCATTAATTATTTATTGCTTTAGATTTCATTTAATACACACTTATCGTCGGGCCTTGGGGTGAAAGAATAGTGACATGCAGTAGTCAAGACAAGAATGAATTCAATTTTCTTTCATGCACATATGAATCCCGTCCAAGTGAATGTTACTGCGTATGGCAGGCGAGGATCCAGCACGGCTCCATAAGGGGGGCCTTCCACACCATCACCTTTACCTTTTGACACAAAATGTTGGGAGATTTTTCTAAAAAGCATCACTCAAGATCCCCTTGTTGTACCACTGGGGGGTATGGGGGTCCTCCCCCAGAAAATTTTTTGAAATTTGACCTTTAAAGTAGATTTTTAACTCATTTTAAGAACCTTTTTTGGATCCAAGGGGGGCACTGTCCAGAGTGCCCCCCCTTTGGATCTGCGCCTGCTCTATGGACGTTTTACCTTATTCCTTGACCAATAAAATGAAATGTATAAATATATAAATTAACTGTTATACAGCTAAATAAGATAACGAACTTAGTTATTGTAACTTTCAAGCATTTCATTCCCTCATAACATATCAGGAATTCAGGAGCACCACATCGTAAAAGGAACTCAACCTCGCACTATTAAGATTGTTTACCTACCGTTCCCCTCAGCACTTTTTTTTCCCGAAACCGATCTATCTACTTTCACGCCAATCCCCGGACAAACGTTGATCCCAATGGGCGTTCTAACTCGGGTAATTTATGAACTGTACTCATGCTTGGCAAGTTTTCTACAAAAGTCGACGCCTCTGCTTTTCAGCAGCTAGGGAACCCATTTCGAACCCATGTTGCAGGGGGGAGGGGGTGGAAACCACTGCAATCCATAAAATAGGCGTGCAGCCAGCGGTGCAGCTCTCAACCAGAGAACGTCTTAATCGAACTGGCCGGGATTTTCTGGCTAATTTTTTTTAATTGTGAAAAACCCAAGGTTTTTAAATGCATACTTTCTTAATTTTTTCCTTTTATTTTTCATGACCCTATTGTCGTTGAAAATGGGCAAAATAGTTTGAAAATTTTGTCATTAAAGAAATTAATTAATGTTATTATTTAATGTTAAAAAATTCTTAAAAAGTTTGGTTATTTTTTTATGGCACAAGAATCAAATCTGATCAAATTGCGCCTACTTAAAAAGTTATTGCGCACTTAATTTTGATTATTTCTGTACTCCATGTATAAAATTTTATTTTAACTAAATATTATATCTTTCACATATTAGATCTAATGTCCATTATTTTTACAGCTCTACAATTAGTATCTCTGCACGGAAAGATGAATGGGCAACTCTGTTATTGTGATAAGAATTAAATTCAGTATGCCAAAATTTCATAACACGGGTAAAATTTAAAACAAATTCTACTTTTTAACCCAGCTTTATTTTATCTAAAAAAGAACTTACTAATAATTTATATTAACTTCACACCGAAAATTTCATTTTATAAAATTGAAGAGAAAAATATTTTCCCCATGATAGGAAAATATCTTTCTAAACAAGGGCGGATCCAGACCAAATTTTCGGGGGGGGCCATGTCAAAGTCGGAGGGTATTACATTCGAAATTTTCAGTGCCTCAGAAAAATTTTTGAAGAGTGCTTGCTTTCAAGCAGCTTTTTAGGGGTTTATAGTAACTTAGGCCCGTGCCATTGTTTTAGAAAGTGGGGGGGGGGTGAAACATTTTTGTAAGGCCATAATAATACTTGTGTTCGCGAGGTGTTTGGCTCCCAACTTTCCGAGTATAACATAAATAAAATGCGAAACTTTGTTAAAGTTATAAAGGTTTCTTCAGATAATGCTAGCTCGAAAGCAAATGTGGGGGGGTCTGGGGGTCCTCCCCCAGAAATTTTTTTGAAATTTGGCTTCAAATAGAAGTTTTTCTACTCATTTTTGTACTTTTGGTATCCATTGGATAACACCTAAAGAGGGTAACTTCTTACACTCCTAACAGGAGAGGAGAGAAACAAGTTCAAGGAGAAAACAGTAAATAAGTAACCATGAGAAATTAATAGGGGGTCTGGGGGGTTCCCCCAAGAAAATTTTTGAAAATTTGCCTCTAAAAATAAAGTTTCAGCTCATTTTAAAAGCATGTAAACCACAGAATTTTCAAGGATGAAATTATAAATAGATGCCCAATTTTGAAAAGGGCCGGGTGTCTTCTCCTGAAAATTTTTGCAAATACGTATTTGAACTATAGTATTACCGGTTTGAGAGGGCTTGAGCCCCATCCAATGTTAGCTGAAGGGGGGCTAAGCCCCTCCCCCAATATTTTGTGATGTTTGGAAATTTTCTGGTTTGGAATCCCCTTCAAGAGCGGTTATTTGGGGAGAGGGTAACCCACAAAAGGTCTCAGAATGTGTTAAAAATTTCTTTTACAGGGTTCCCACTCTTTGAAAAGATTGAAAATCAAGGACTTTCAAGGACTTTTCAAGGACCTCCACAAAATTTTTCATGGACCTTTTTTAAGAGACCCATATAAAAATCCTAATTCTTCTGAAGCAATCGCGATGTTTCCAGAAACAAGCTTACTCTTTAACTTTTTTTAATTTGATCAAGCGCCTCAATTTCTGACTATGCACACAGAATACAAGTTTTATAATAAGATTTTAAATAATATAAAAAGTAATCAAAGATGAATTTAAATATTTCATGCAAAAACCGGGAACTGCGAAAAGGAATCGTAGATGAATTTGAGATTGAGATTCAAGGACCTTTAAGGACCTGGACCATTTTTCAAGGACTTTCAAGGACCTAAATTTAGCGAAAAAAAATTCAAGGACTTTCAAGGACCGTGGGAACCCTGTTTTAAGGGTCAAATTTTAAAAATTTTCTTGGGGAGAGACCCCAAACTTTGGAATTAAGCTGAAATGCTACTTTTAACAGAGAAATTTCTAAAATTTTTCTGGGAGAGATCCCCCAGACCCCCATCTTATTTCGAGCTCGCAATAATTACACAAAACTTTTACATTAAATGCAACACAAAATATTACACCTTGGCGATATTTAAAGGGACATGTAACGAAATTTAATCTATACATCTGATACAAAATTAGGTAATTAGGCACGTAAACTTAATGGTTGTTTCTTTTAATTTTGTGTTTTTTAATGTCTTGTACTGGCCCTCCCCCCCCAATATTTTATAAAAGTTGGCGCCTATGGATGTCAAAATATTAAAGGGGGGTTTGGGGGTTCTCCCCCAGAAAATTTTTTGAATTTTAACATTAAGAAAGTGTTTTTTAAGCTATTTGTTAGGGTTTCTCGGGGGGGGCCATGGCCCCCAGGGCCCCCCCCCTGGACCCGCCCCTGTTTCTAAACGAACTTAAACCCTTCAAAATATAAATCATTTTTAAGGGATGAAATAGAACTCTAAGAAAAAACGACAAGGAAAAAAATTTCTTCAGTAAAAGCTAAACTTTGCACGAACCCCCCCCCCCCCCCGTATTCTACCACTTTATTATTCTACCACTGAAGCGAAGTCGAAAAGCCGTGAACGCGAGCATGCGCAATAACTACCGGTAAACCCGATTTTCCTAACTTTAAGAACGACTTTTTCTCTGTGCGTAGCGTGCCGAAATAGCTCAGTTGGGAGAGCGTTAGACTGAAGATCTAAAGGTCCCTGGTTCGATCCCGGGTTTCGGCAATATCCTTATCCTCGGTAGTATAGTGGTCAGTATCCCTGCCTGTCACGCAGGAGACCGGGGTTCGATTCCCCGCCGGGGAGGATATTTTTTTTTGAATTTTTGATAAAAAAATATTTCAAAGAAAGTAGACAAATAAAACAAATGTAGGCTGTTATCTCATAACATTAATTTTATTTTTATACTGGTTCCACGGTTACAAAAATAAACGAATACAAACTATAACTCACTTCATCTCTTAAAAGCTTTTGTTGGGGTCCAGCCGCTGCTTTCTGTCGATGAATGTTACAATTAAAAAACATTTTTCCGAATCGGCAAAAGCACGATTTAGATACTTTTATCCAGTCTAATTATAAAATTAAAATCACCAATATTTTATCAAGTCAAGGACTAAGGAGAGCCCTAAAATAAAAAAGAAATATTTCAAAAATCATTCAACCAAATACATAAAGTTCAGAATTAAAATAATTCATCTTTCGTGAATTTTCATAGCTCATCATAATATAGTATTTTTTAAAGAAAGTAAAAAAACAAACATTATCATTAAATGTGTCTTTTTGAAAAATTTCTACAAGCAAAATAAAAAAATTTAAAAATAATATTTTAAAGATAAAAAGATATGATGAAAGAATGGGTATTATAGTATTTGCTAGTTTAAAAGAATAGCATTCTTTTTGATAGATGGCGCGGTCATGTGATATGGCTATTGCGATAAATAATATACATCTCCTGATGAAGGTTATTGATGAGGGTCTCAAAATTTGCCAAGCTGCAAATATTGAAAAAAAAGTAACCAAATTTGGGGCCAAACAAATTTTTATCTCTTCATACTATTCTTTTTAGAAGATTTCATATTTTTCCCCACCAATAGTTTAGTTGGTAAATCAGTTTGGCTTTTTTGACGATAGATGGCAGTACGAAAAGAAGAAAATAATTGTATAACATTGCAGCATTTATTCCCAAATTTTCATAAGAATGATATTTCTTATAATTTAATATTTTTGTGCATTGAAACTTTTAAGTTTAATTTGAAAAGTATGCATACAACTTTTTGGAAAAGAGGAAATTACATTTATTTTGAAAAACTTTACTAGCAATAAAGAATGAAATCAATTAACTTTTCTTCTCATTCAATTAAAAAACAAACGCCATTTAAAGTTAAGATACAACAAAATACCTTCTTTTGCAAACCATCTTGTACAACTCTTCAATAGTTTCATCTGAAAGAATACTTTTTTCGATGATCATTTGTTTTACAACATCGTCTATTGCTCCTGTTTTAGATGTTAACCTGAAATCATGTGAATTCTTATTTTAAATATTAAAAAATAAGCTGAATAAATAATAAAAATTTACAGTCGATAATTACACTTTCTCTAGGCAAAAATAATTCTTGTCAGAAGTGGGATTCGAACCCACGCCCACATTCGTGGACCAGAACACTCAAATCAGTCAAACTGATAAGGAAACCTTGAGTCTGGCGCCTTAGACCGCTCGGCCATCCTGACATGCAACAGCGAGGAAAAAGATACTACAAATAAAGATTTCTTTCAATAGTTTTGGGATTTCGTGTTCTTTACCCGTTTTGCGGAAGGACAAGTTTTCTCTTTCTGATTTTATCTTGCTGTACATGACATGCTGTACATGTACATAGATCAGATTCAATACGAGGAATAATGAAGTTCGCAGAATCCTAAACCTGCAATAAGTAAATTCTTTTCGATAGTTGCGTATTATTATTTAGAAAACGACAAAACGATAATTTCTATTTTATTTTTAATTGATAGTACAAACATTTTAAAATAAAATTTTGTATTGCCTTTTCTGTTGTATTAATACTATCATGTTGCAACAAATTATTATTAAAAGCATTTTTCTAATTTCAATGCTTTACTGAGAAACTGAAGTTTAAAACTAAGAAGTTTTCTAAAGTTTTATTAAAAAGTAGTAATGAAAACATTAAAATAACTAATACTTTTTAATTAAAAAACGTATAAACCCGGAAAGTTCAGAATTTAGTCATTTGATTTGTTTGCTGTAAACAACTTGTTCTCGATTAAAAATCAATTTTCTCAAATACTGTCCCAAACAGTGGCGTATATAAGGGGGGCCGAGGGGGCCCGGGCTCAGGCCCGTGCTGGGTACCTTCAGAGGGCGGTGGACAAAGGGTGAAAGGGCGCCACCCAAATAATTATTTGTAAACCTAAAAACTTACTTTTCTTTTAAGATTGGGGACGTTTCACAAATTGCTTTTCTCAATAGAAAAAAATAAAAACAATACTGTTATTTGAGATATATTTGATTGTTTTTTATTTTTAATGTTTGATTTTTGTGAAAAACTACTATTTTGAATCATTTTGAGCCCCTTCGTAAGTCAGATAATATTCAAGGGAAATCAGTTTCTAATGTATTTAAAAAATTCGTGGGGGGTCTGGGGGTCCTCCCCCAGAAAATTTTTGTGAATTTTTACTCCTAAAAGTACTGTTTTGACACATTGAGACCCTTTGGGTTACACCCGGAGGAAAAAACAGCATAAATATTTGTCTAAATTTTAGGGGGGTTAAACCCCTAAAACCCCATTGGATATGGCCCTGCGTTTGATACTCCTCTCTAATGACTAAGGACGGCCCTTAGTCAAGTAACTACCTGTTTAAATAACAGCACCCTAAAAAATTAACGCCCCACCCTTTCAATTTCAACGTATTTTACTAAAGGCCCAACAAAAAATCAGTGCTGTGCCCTTGCATTTTCTGGTTTGTGCATGAAGAGGGGGGTCTAAAAGACACTGCCCCGCCTCCGCAAATTCGAAGTATTAAACAAAGAGCAAAATCGCCATGAAAAATCACCGCAGTAAAATTAAAGCGGAACTTTTAAAATTTCGCGGTTTAAAAGGACGCCCTGAAAACAGTGAAAACACCTCCTAGTTTTCCACTATCAAGGTATGTTTTAGTACTTTTTTTTTCGCTTAGGGTTCCCCTAGTGCAAAAAAAACACTACCTTGACTTAACACTCTCAAAGGTATTGCTGTTTTGATTAAAGGCGCCCAACTCTATTAAGTAGTAGCCTACAGTCGCAACACTCAAAGCCTTGTCAGTTTCGGAATAGGAGGGCGCCAAAATTTCCAGGCTGGAGGGCGCACCGGGATATGTCCCGGTGTCCCGGCGGCCCAGCACAGGCCTGCCCGGGCTCCCCCCCCCCCCCGAAATTCTGACTAGGTGTACTAAAATAGGTTAAAACCCTGTTTTTCCCATTCAAAGGGTCAAATTTCCAAAAATTTTTTTGGGGGAGGACCCCCAGACCCCCCTTTTTATGCTTGGAACTCTATTATTCGCAATTTTTCAATATTCACTTCATCAAGATACAAATCATACCTGGAAAATATTGAAAAACTACATTGAATCTATTAAATATGCATGAGGGGATGGCCTAGGAATATTCTTGGGGCCTATATCCCCCGGTGGTGAATTCTAGCTAATCTTTTTTTCGTTTAACGCTCACATTCAATGATTTGTTAGGATCTGAATCAACTAACTTTTGTTTCAAGGCTTTGTTAATTGTCTGGAACTTTTCACTAAAAAGGGGGGGGGCTGGGGAAAATTGACCTTTTAAAAACAAGGTCAAACTTATTTTCAGTGTTATATGATTACACCATTTCAGAATCAAATTTGCTATGAACCTGACCTGTTAAGCAGTGCTGTAGTTGGAAAACACATTTTTTTCCGGGGGGGGGTCGCTTTTTTTTTTGTTGCTAAAAATAAAATATTTTGAAGTGATGATGGTGTCCCCCTATTCCTATTCTCAGCACTGGCTTCAACCTATTCTTCATTTAATCGTGTTCTAATCATGTCATCACCTCTTATACAGGGTGTCCCGTAAATGATGTGTCACACTTCTAGGGGGGATAGTAGACACCTAGACGAGTCAGAATCACATAGGACTTAGGGGTCCCAGACCCAATCCCAGGGAGTTAAAAATGGAGCGACACCCCAAAACAATTATTGAAAAATTTAATTTGTAGAAGAACTGCTATTGGTAAAAATGTAATTATGGTCTCAAATTTTGCGGTTTATTATGATCTTCAAAATTATCTTGACAGTTTTCAATTTAAAATTTTTTTTATTACGAAAAAAGTTAAAAAACAGCAAAAAAATGTGAAAAATATGCCAAAACTTTATTTTGTTTTCCGAAATCCTTTCTTTCGATTTGATAATCTGAAAGAGCATAATTAATTAACCTTAAGTCCAAAGTTTCACGTAAATAGCATCAGTATTAAACGCTTGAGAGCCTGTTAAAGTTAGTTTTATGGGAGCAAAAACGGCTTCGGAAAACGAACGTTTAGGGACAATCTACAAGTTACGGATAGATGTCTGCCAACTTTCATTCCTCGCCCGATTTGGCGAGACAGGAGATGAGTATGAAAATATCTGAAATGCGCCAATTGAACAATTTGGCGGGATGAAAATTTCAAAAGCGTAAATGTTGATTCTTAATTCTTATTATTTTTAGAAACAAGAGATTAATTAATTTAATTAAAAAATTTTTTGAACATAAAGAACAAACATGATTTTACTACTGATTTTTAGGAACTATCGATCTTAAAAATCAATAGTATGAATTGTTAGAAATTATCTGATAGTATCGATAGTTTTTTATTCAATCGATAGTTGTGTTAGTTTTACAAATGTATCAATCATGCAAACAGCATTACTACTTATTGCGTTTAATGAGAAAAACTGTACATTTGATAACTTAGGTAAAAAAAACCAGAAGAATCTATTATTTACAAACATGGTTCGTAAAATATATTTTGTACATAGTGGGGATACGTCAGTCGGTGGATCCTCAATCGCTAGGTTCCTGATTTCGGGTTGCGATACAAGGGTGGTTCCTATTAATTAAAGAATGATATAATAAGCAAGTGGGTATGCAGGGTCTCCCCTCAACTTCCGATATAAGAAATTTGCAAAATAAAAGAATGCAGGTTATTGAAAGTTATGACAAACCAAAGATATTGCTTATCGGACGGTGAGTGGATAGCCCCCATACACTTTGCTTATTCCCATTGACATTTCTCGATTAATAGAAACCAATCTTGTATCGCAATTCGAAATCACGAACCCAGCGATCGAGGATCCGCCTACTGACCTATCCTAAAGCAGGGGTATAATGAAAAATAACGACAAAAACTGTTTACAAAAAGTGTTCAAAGTTGGCATGGTGGTTCACTTTTTTATGGGATGGGAATTATTTTGAAAAAAATTAGTAAATTAATTAATTTACTTAAATTTTTGCCTTCGATTTCAGACCGTCACAGAAGTCTAGAAGATAAATGTTTATTGAACTTAACAAAACAGAGACTTAAGAAAAAATAAGTTGTAACTATCCCTTTTGCTAAACAAACATTGCTTATTTTCTTAGGTATAGTAACAATTTTTTCTTGAGTGTCTGATTTGATAGCTTGAATACATTTACCTTTTAGACTTCTAGTGACGATCCGAAAACTAAGGCCACACATCGCCAAGGAAGTTTGAACTATCTGTAGAAGCGTAGGTTGGCGAGGAATCTCGTATCGCAAATAATGTTGGGAAATTTGGCGAGCATCTATCCGTAACTTGTAGATTGTCCCTGAACGTTCGTTTTCCGAAGCCGTTTTTGCTCCCATAAAACTAACTTTAACAGGCTCTCAAGCGTTTAATACTGATGCTATTTACGTGAAACTTTGGACTTAAGGTTAATTAATTATGCTCTTTCAGATTATCAAATCGAAAGAAAGGATTTCGGAAAACAAAATAAAGTTTTGGCATATTTTTCACATTTTTTTGCTGTTTTTTAACTTTTTTCGTAATAAAAAAAATTTTAAATTGAAAACTGTCAAGGTAATTTTGAGGATCATATTAAACCACAAAATTTGAGACCATAATTACATTTTTACCAATAGTAGTTCTTCTACAAATTGAATTTTTCAATACTTGTTTTGGGGTGTCGCTCCATTTTTAACTCCCAGGGATTGGGTCTGGGACCCCAAATCATATGTGATTCTGACTCGTCTAGGTGTCTACTATCCCCCCTAGAAGTGGGACACATCATTTACGGGACACCCTGTATACGCCTCTTATGTTAGATGATAGATGCCATTGGTTAATTGGCAGTTGGCACCAACTTTATTAAAAGTTGGAGAAACACACATTCAGCCAATTTTCGGTCTCCCTCAAAAATTAAAAATAAAGATTTGGTACTTGCGTATTATCCCGTCGACCGTTCAGCGGCCGTCTAATTCAGCGGCACAGTAACAGTAAAGTCAATGGGATTTGATAAGTTTTCGGATTAAGCGTCACGGTCGACGGGATAATACGTAAGTACCAAAGATTTTTAAGCTTTTTAAGCAATGTTCCTAGTTATTGGGGGGGGGGGGGACGTGTCCCCCCTGTCCCCCCCCCGGGATCGACGCCCGTGGCTGTAACGATCTTAAAGATCTGCTACAAAAAATCCAATATAAGTTTTAAAAGTTTAATTGGTTCAGCTAGCACAGAAAACATGCACATTAAAATTACTACATTTTTAAGATACAAGTCGATGTAAGTATTACATTATAATAAAGGTTTCGATAAAAGGCTGCAAAAAAGAACTACTGGTCTGCTTCAATCTTTCATCTCATAATTCCAAAAGGGAGGAGAATTTTTGGAAAAAGAAAAAGTTTCAAAATTGTCCGATAGATGGCGCTGTACGCGTTAATTAGTTTTTATTACTAAATTACTCACTCTTCGTCTTGCATGTTTCTTGTACGGAACTTCTTCCTCTTAGCTGCGTAGTGAGACGAGCTACATCCGGGAGATTTGGGATTCGGGAGGAAGGAATCCGTGGTCCGAAGAGAGAGATCAAAGTTGTCGTCTCCAGATGACATGTATCCCGATGTATGAGCGGGAGACAGCTGCAAACTGCTTTCTTGCGCTGACGCTTCGAAACTGAATGTTTTACGAGATTCATGAGGAATAGTCTCGTAATGCTTTTCAGGGTAAGACTGAAATATAGTAAGTCATGAGCAATTTTAAAATTTATAACACGGGAAATAAGATCTGTATTAAATATTCTTAGACGCGTATCTTGGTCATAGAAACCACTATATTTCATACAATTAAGCGCTTGCTGCAACAACTTGCTCCAAAGTAAAACTGTTGGAGTTACCTCGTTGCTGCAAGCGGGTCAATTATTTTGGCATAAAGACTGAATACTTTTTTTTGTATACGATATTAAATCTAGGTTTTCGATTATCTTAAATCATGAACCAGGTTGATTTATACGAAATGGGCAACAAACAAGAGTTTTCAAAGAATGTCCCATGAAAACTTGCCAGTGTATCTCGAATCTCGTGGTAATTTATTTTAATTCTACAATCAGATTGAAGCCAATAAGAAAAGAAATATTTTATGATATAAATATTTTAATTTCAAGATAACGAAGTTTGTTTTCGCTCAATCCATGAAATAAACGTAAAAACACAGATTTTTTTTCGTCTCCTGAAAAGTTGGACTGAGACATTCCGCGCCTTCAGTCCTTAAGCGACAATTTCATTGCAACCGAAAGAAAATGGCTATAGTAGATTTTGGAAGCTGTCTAGATAGAGTCGCAAATGGGGTCATTGATGGTCTGAACACTCTCAGAGATTTCTGGAATAGATCGAAACGGAAACTACTTAGGTTGTTAGCATAAATTATTTCAAAAACTTACCCCTGTGCTTTTTGAGCGATGCTTCGCCCCACGTCCACCTTTAAAGGACGACGTTCCCCCAGAGGCCACATCCTTGAATTTCGACGTCTTCACTCTCTTCAGCGAATGACATCCGACACTGGACACGACAGGAGCTGCCACTGGGACAAGCTTGGGAGGGAGCCTCTTGCGAGGGAGGGTGTCTATCCGAATCGGGACCACCTCCCCTATGAAATCGTCCCCTCTCGACACGTTGAAACGGTCCAGATCTGTCGCATTTGAACTCGCTCCACTCAGAGTTGCATGGAGACTCGAATGATCGTGCGAACCATCGGGGAATGACACGTCCTGGGGGTAGTTCAGACTTGTGCTGGTCGTCGAGGTCTTGCGAAGCGGTTGGTGATGACACCGCAAGTCTTCTTGAAAGCTTTCGAACACGTCTGGAGTCGAATACTGGACATCTCGCAGACTCCTCCTGCTCGAGATGGATTGGTTTGGATCTCGAGGCAGCGCGCCATCGTAGCTGAGGGCGAAGAGATCACCTCGCCTCTTGATGTCGGGTTGCATTCTGTACTGGAGATCGCCGAGTTCCAGAAGAATCTTGTCGTTGGTGGCGTAATCGTCGGCAAACGAAACTCGCGATTTGCTGCGAGAGGTGGAAGAGCTCGAGAACTTCGGTTCCCTGTAGACCATGAGGGGCACGGTGTGGTCTTGGTGGCTCTCGAGTCTACCGATTCTCGTGGCCATAGACGATTCCACGTCCAGCTTGCGACGGATGACCTCTGGCGAATCGGTGGAATCGTCCGACGAGGTGGACGATTTTGAAGTCAAAGCTTTTCTGACGATTTCTGGGTCTGGGGTGGGAAGACCGTGTTCGTTTTTATACACCCAGCTAAACGTATTGTTATCTTTTTCCAAAACCTGTAAATATAAAACCATGTGTTCTCACCGTTTTTCAAAGAGAAACATATTTATCTTGCTTCAAATTAGAGAGCGTAGGTTTTATTTAATTAAAGTGATACCGGAAAATGGAAATGTATTGTCAACCGAAAAAATAATCCAAGCAACACAATTCGTTCACTCCTTTCAACAACGTCATGATCAAAAATCAACGATTTTTAGTTATGGCTG
The DNA here is from genome assembly GCA_963680715.1 of Tetragnatha montana. Lineage (NCBI taxonomy): Eukaryota > Metazoa > Arthropoda > Arachnida > Araneae > Tetragnathidae > Tetragnatha > Tetragnatha montana. The sequence continues at coordinate 9,237,578 of OY796685.1, forward strand.
TTTTCAGAAAGCCCTGAAAGAGTGGTACAATTAACCCTGAAAGATCGTCATATCTGCATAGTAAAAAGCAATCGGATGCTTAGTGTTTATTTTTAATACATTTCAATCTACTTTTAAACATTAAAATCATTTCTGAAAAATTGTTTTTTTGTGGCATGACGTTGAGTGAGCGAATTATGTTACTTCAATTGATACCCATCGCATGTCACATTAAAATTTATACAATCAAGTAGGAAAATATTATAAAAAAACATTTTGATCGGTTCAATTCCGTTAAATATTGCCAAGTTGCCTTGGGCGCCAAATATTCAAATATCACCAATTTTTTTATAGTTGTTATTGATAAACTGTATATTTCTATCGGTCAGTTTGCAATTTTTGGCAATATATATTTTTTTACGAACAGAACAGCTTGGCGATATTTAGCGGGACATTTAACGGAATTGAACTTTTCGATCTTTTAAATTCATTGAAATAAATATACGTACTCGTCTAATACGAAAGCTCTTCCTCACTTTAGGAAAGAGAATCTCAGCTAAAAAGGCTGTAGCCACAACGATGCATATAATTGGTGAACAAACTGAAGCAGAATAAGCTGTGGAAAAAGTGGTAAATTAAACCGGTTATATTTCTCAGATGACGTAAATAAGATCTTCGATTTTTTTGCTCTTAAAATTCAGTAAACTTTGAGTTGTATATGAGTAAGTGCTTTAAGTACTTCACAGTAGAAGTATCACAAATGTATGAAAATGCATTTACTAAAAATTCTATAATTAAAGTACAGGTAAAACACTCACCATATCCCAGAATCTCACTTGAAAAATTACCAGAAGAGCCAATTTTACTGTTTTCAAGCTGTATTGACAATAAAGTGTTTCCTTCACCCAGAATCAAAATGATTGCAGTTGTCGTGTTTAATAAGAACATTGATGACACCAAGGCCGCAAGAATGTTGCGCTGCAATAAATGAAAACTTCCTGACAAGTTTTTACAATCAAGAGTAAAAGAAAAGATATTTGAATTTTTATCTTTACAAACATTTGAGAATACCTTGCATATATTTTACTTATTTAGCATCCACGTATTTTAGCAATTTTACGATTTCGTAAATCGCCCAGATGGATGACTTTTATACTTTCAAAAGTTATTTCATAAGCAAAAAAATTGTGACTTTTTAAAGGCAAGTTCATGTATAAAATTTTTCTTGAAAAACAATGGCTCTAAGATTTTCGCAAAATATGGTTTTCTATTTCCACGCACACACAATAAAAGTATACCTAGATTCTAGAATGAAAATGGATAAGTTTCTCTTGATGGGTCAAATTTATAAAATCATCAGTTTTCACCATAAATATTTTGGAACAGCTTCAATAAGAGTTCTCCAGCCGCCATGTTTACCCATGAGCAAAAATGATGACAACACAAGCATATTGCTCTGGATAAACATGGCGGCTGGAGGACTCTTATAGAAGCTGTGACAATATTTTATTGAAATAAGTTCAAATTCAAATCACTAGTTGATGTTTAGCCTAAGGCTGGGCGCGCACGAGTGACTAAAGTCACGGCGACCAGGATTACTAGTATCAAAAATATCACTAGAAAACAATAGAGCATTTTCAATCACATGACTTTACCTAACAACGGCCTTAGCAACGTTGTTTTTATCCTCCAGTGATGTCATGTGCGAATGCTTCTATTGGATGCTTCTATTTCCCGCCCCTAACAACAGCCTTAGCAACGTTGTTTTTTTCTTTGTCACCGTGACAAAAGTCGCCCGTGCGCGCTCGCCCTAAAACGTAAATAGCTAAAGTTTTGATTATTTTTAAAATCCTACATACATTTTCATTCAAAATAAAAAGACTGTAAATATTAATTAAACTTACTCGTAAAGCATGTTTGGGAGAACTTTTGCTAATTTGCTCCCAAATGCCTGCTGATAGTCCAAGAAGTCCACCTCCTGCGATGTTCTGCATCAAATTTTAAATAATTTTTATTATTAGAAAATTTTACCTTAATTATAATTATTTACGACACTATTTTTGTATTTTTCAATAGTGATCAACATAATTAATGTGATTTTACACCATTAAGGCTTTATGAATTTATACATTTTAAGGAATCAAAACCGAGTAACAGAATCCTCAAACTTTTGAAGAGAGTTAGAAGAGGGTATATAGACACTTATGGGATTTTAAATCAAAACTATTCAAATGTTTTTTATATACGACAAGCTTTGGTCAGATGGCTCCATGGCCGAAAGCTGCACCTATTTGGCAACCGGTCGCCTTGGGGGGACTTATCAAAGCTGTACCTTAATTATCTCATTAATTACTTTACATGAGAATGCACACGAGAACTTTCAATGGTATTTAGAAAATCCCAATTATAGGGATAAAGAACAGGGACACACTTACGATGAACCTCCAAACGTTCAATGATTTTTTTTTTTCAAAATAACGTGTTATTAAAATACGCAGATTTTTTGGGGGACCAGACTATGACCCCTTCTTTAGAACGCATAATTTACATCAAGCTATCTTGCTTAGAGATCAATGCACAAGGAGATTTTAAATCTCGTAAAATGTATATCTACTTACAGCAACAGCAGTCCATATGTTTGGCCCTGACAAGAGGTAAACATATTCAGATCTTAACAGAATAATGCCAGCTATGAGCTGCACAATTCCAATCGAAATAAAAACAGCTGCTGTGGCCAAACGACCACAGTGTTGGGGGCACGTGCGAGGCATCTTGAAGACTATTCAGACATTTAAAAGATCTATCCTTAGAAGTTCCATGTGGGCAAAAGCAACGGTCAACGAAAAGCAGATCATGCTTGAATTATGAGTCGTTTACACTCACAAAAGTTTCATTTCAAAATTGACTATAGGTGGCGTTTATAGGTATCATCTCTGTATTGATGCCACTGGTTTTGAAATATCTAATACATAATTTTCAAGCCCTATATCAATCATTTTATAAAGGTATTTGGGTATTGGAACCGTTAAGTTTTCAAGCATTGATATGATATTAATATGAGTAAAGATAGAGATCTATAGAAGTATTGGCACAGTAGGATCTATAATACACGGTTACCAATAGATTTGAAATAGGTTTGGTTATTGTTTTATGACGCTATAAGAATCAAGCAAAATCATACTGCGCCAAGAGAATTGAAGTAGGAAAAATACATTGTGTTAATGAACAGTCAAATATTGACAGTCAGACAAGACAAGGCAACGTTGGACAGGACGAGTTGATTCTACATGATTTCCCAAAAAGCAAGTTGAAATATTTTCTTGAGCACAAAAAAAGGAAAATCCATGTCAAAAAGGGAAATCTATCGAATTGTTCGAGTCCTAATACTTACTCCTGAACGAAGCTTTAAATATTATATTACAAGACCCAAATCGCAGGCTGTCACTTTTAGCCGAGTCTGCTCTGATTGGTTGGTAGAAATTTCTCTTGAAAAATACAAGTTTTTTTTTAATAAAATAATAACCGGGGGTAGAACCACCCGGGAATTGCCGCATGCAAGCATCTTATTACCACTGCTCCAGTAGTGATTTAGTATCGTTAAAATTTATTATAACGTCTTCCTTATTGGGTTAACTTTTGACAGGTGCAGTGTTGCGGATTGCGAAAACTGGCAGCCAGCGAATATAATCTTATTAATATAGTGTCAGCCTCAAACAACGAAGGGATGTATGTAGGGTTCAACCCCCGAAGTTTTAATGATGAGCATCTACTAACTGGTCTTAGTAGAAAATTCTGTGGTCTACGAGGGGCAGTTCACCCCAGGTATAACCATATCCAGTGGCGTTGTCCGAAAAACTTCGAGGGGATATTGAATATATTTAGTTCCTTCCTATGGTCATAAAAGGGAATTTTCTATTTTTCGGGGGAAATAACCTCAAAACCTCCCCCTCTTCCTTACAACCCGATCCAACTGGTGCTCTAATGTCCAAAAATGAGTTATAGTATTTAAACATACTTTCAAATCTCAAAAAAAAAATGTCATAAAAATATACATTCAATCTATTTTGTACGCATGGGGGACGCCTAAGAAATAACCCCCGCCCCCGAAACAAAATTCCAGTTACCGTTTTAGCCTTGAAGACCCTCTGACCACTCCTGGAAGTTGGACACCCTGCGAAATATCCTAAGGTCTAAAATAACGGAAGTTAATCACAAACCTGTAAAATACTTACCCACTCCTCTTCTCCGTACGTTTATATTTTAAGAGTTTTATAATTTCTAAGAAAATTACACTCAAGTCCAAAAACTAAGGATATTCTGACTTTTTAGGAAATTTGATACAAATTTTTGTTCCTTATCAATAAAATTCATGCCAGCCTCATTTAAGAGTTTGAATATTTGGTCCGCGATCAAATTACCCAAATAATAGTTTAAGGCTGGGCGCGCACGAGTGACTAAAGTAACGGCGACCAGGATTACTAGTATCAAAAATATCACTAGAAAACAATAGAGCATTTTCAATCACATGACTTTACCTAACAACGGCCTTAGCAACGTTGTTTTTATCCTCCAGTGATGTCATGTGCGAATGCTTCTATTGGATGCTTCTATTTCCCGCCCCTAACAACAGCCTTAGCAACGTTGTTTTTGTCTTTGTCACCGTGACAAAAGTCGCCCGTGCGCGCTCACCCTAAGGGGGATCCAATGAGACAAGAGAATCATGGGACACAATTGCAGACATCAGTAAAAATCTCTGTGGTTTATAGGAGATGTTGAAATGATTTACAGTTTCAAAAATGAAATTTGATATTCTTAAAACTTACCTTTGAGAGAATGGATAGCTTTTTTTATTGATATTTGTTTCTTTTCAGACCTGTATACAATACATTCATAAATACTTAAAATACTTTTTTCCGAACATTAAGAGCAGTTGTCTCTACTTTGAAACTTTACTATTCTTATAAGCCATTTCAATTTTCAACACATCCTATAAACCACAGAGTTTCACTGATGTCTGCAATTGAGTACCATGATTCTCTTGTCTCACCTGGTTCTTTTTGATGGTGATTCGGGTCAATATTTTCTTTTTATGGATGAATATGCTGCGCCAAATCTTATTGTCAACATCTCAGAGTTCATAAAAAATAACATTATTGAGCGAATAACGTAATTTTTAGGTTTCTCCGCAGAAGTCGAAAGAAACGTATATGAGAGCTTAAAAAAATAGGGTTACCACCCACCTATGATGGATCGAAGAGCCAAAATCCACCCCAAATGAAGTTCTAGGTTGTGTTACTTAATTTTACCTAAAAATCATAATTATAGGTATTTTACGGTCTTTGAATCATTCACGGAGTTCAGAAATATCACATCTTTCAAAAATAACAGGGACATTTCTGCTAAATGACTCTCACATAGACGTTTCTGCTACTGTTCCGAATGTGTATGGAACTTCATTAACAATGGAGGGTCTCTGGACACCCCTTAAACTATTGTTCGGGTAATTTGATCGCGGGTCATATATTCACACTCTTAGATGATAGTACGGGAGCTGGCGTTAAATTTCAAATACTCATCTGCCCGTACACGATTTTGATATGACAGGATAGTGTTAGTGGTGCTGATTACGGAATCGAGCGTCAGCTGGTCAGGTAGCGGTGGGTTGAGCGGGGGGAGGGGGTCAAAGTCGCAAAAAAAAGTGAAAAAAATACTCATCTGCCCGTGGATGAAACTTGGTGGGTATGGTAATTTAGACCTTCCTGATTACAAAAATGACCGTCAGCTGGCTGGGGGGCGGTGGAATGACCGTCAGCTGGTCAAGTGAACTTGCAAAAAAAAGTGAAAAAAACCTCATCTGCCCGTGAATGAAACTTGGTGGGGATGGTAATTTAGACCTTCCTGATTACAAAAATAACCGTCAGCTGGCTGGGTAGCGGTGGAAAGACCGTCAGCTGGGGCCTCAAAGTTCAGCGAAACACGTGCTTTTAGTCCGACGCGCCCATGAATATACGGGCGTAATTCCGCTCTCTGTCCGTCCGAAGCGTTCCGGAACAACGGTCGAAAGGCTCCGAGCTTTCATTTGCTTTGTGCTCGGAGCCTTTCGACATTTTACCATTCATTAACACGTTTTTCTGAAATAAAAACTCATTTTCATAAATAGGTTTGTGAATATTTTTCCAAAATTTTAAATAAAACAAATACTGCACCGAGATTTTCGCAGTTGAATACTTAGGTATGAAATAACAATAAAATAAATATTAAAATCCCCTTTCATATATTGATATAATCTTAATTAATAACGGTTTGCATCGTATACCGCCTAATTATAAACACAAATAAAATCGAGTTAGAATACCAGTTGTAGTTTATTGGTAGTTTCATCAATGCTAAAGGGTTTGACAGGCGCTTACACAGGTGTACGTAGGCTGGGTCGAAAAAGACAAATTTTCGAATATCGAAACTCTTTAGGTCTCAAAAGTTGCGTCTTGGCATGCTGATAACTGGAAAAATAATCTAAAAATTCCTAAAAATATCCCTGAAGAGCGCATTGGGCCTAAAGTTTGAGAAAATTGACAAAAATAACCATAAGTCGAAAAAATTCCCGAATTTCGTAAATTATGTTTATAAACTTCAAACTAGGTGGAAGTATATCCTTTTAGTTGTCTGAAGTCAAATAAAAATATTTGAAAGATCTTAATTCATTTTTGAAATCCGGGAAGGAGGCCTAAACTTGGTGAATTTCAATAGAAAATCTAAAATTTGGCACTTACAAATGAAAGGCACTATTGAATGTAAAACTTAACAAATGCGCTTTTTATTGATGAAATAACTTCCTACATGCTCTTTCTTCACCTTTTGTTCATTTTATTTTGTGCACATGAAGACACAAAAAATATCTCCTGGGAAGCATGCCTCATTTACTTTACCATACATTCAACCCCATTTAATCGTAGAAAAGGTACTTATATCTTATTATGTCTGTGAAATAGCTTTAAAGTTTGGGTTACAATTAAAATCTAGGATACAAGATCGTGTGTGAAAACAACGTTGTTTGCATAAATTCTTCTCCAGCTTTGTTTATAAGCAAAGTCCATCACAAGTTTCACACATTTTGCAACATCTTATTTGTAGTGAGAATAGTTTAAAAATCGAGTTGTGGTATACAATGCTTTATCCATATTATATTGTGTGCTCAACAGTTTCTTACTATCAGCGTTATAAATACATTTTATGTTCAACCAAAGAGGGTCGTCATTTGTACAAATTATATTGTAATATTCTATCATTTTCATTAGTTTCATTATAGTTTTTGATACATGGATTATTCACTATAAATTGCATTGAAAATAATAGTAAGTAGTTCTTCACAGCCAGTTAGTTGTTTGCAAATTGTTTCATTCTGAAAGTTAATGGTCCTTTGGTTTGGTTTCGCCATCAAAGCATTGAAACAAGTGTCTAAAAAGTAGCTCATTAAAAGAAGCTAGCAATCAAAACACTGCTATATGGACCCTGAATTAGGTCCTCAATGCTATGAAATAATGTTAATTGGTGCTTTAGCACAACCTACTTCTAATACTCCATCAATTAAAAAAACTATTCATTAAGAGGTTAAAAAATTTTATGCCTCCTGCCATTAATTTTTCTGCTACTGACTACGCTGATTATATTCAGTGGACAAACTGTGCGCTCATTTCCTCAACCATGCTGGGAAAACTAATTTCTGAAGAGATATAAAACATGGACACAACTATTTTCACTACAAATAAGCTGTCGCAAAATGTGTTAAACTTGTGATGGACTTTGCTTATAAACAAAGCTGGAGAAGAATTCATACAAACATTGTGCACAAAATAAAATGAACAAAAGGTGAAGAAAGAGCATGTAGGAAGTTATTTCATCAATAAAAAGCGCATTTGTTAAGTTTTACATTCAATAGTGCCTTTCTTTTGTAAGTGCCAAATTTTAGATTTTCTATTGAAATTCACCAAGTTTAGGCCTCCTTCCCGGGTTTCAAAAATGAAGTAAGATCTTTCAAATATTTTTATTTGACTTCAGACAACAAAAAGGATATACTTCCACCTAGTTTGAAGTTTATAAACATAATTTACGAAATTCGGGAATTTTTTCGACTTAAGGGTATTTTTGTCAATTTTCTCAAACTTTAGGCCCGATGCGCTCTTCAGGGATATTTTTAAGAATTTTTTGATTATTTTTTTAGTTATCAGCATGCCAAGACGCAACTTTTGAGACCTAAAGCGTTTCAATATTCGAAAATTTGTCTTTTTGAAGAAAATGGATGCTTTTTAAGATACTATAATTTTAAAGATAATTTGCAGCAAATAATTTTTTTTTGTTCTGATAAAAGGGTTAGTGTTTTTGTGTTATAATTTATGGCTTAAAAGTGGAAAATTAATCTTGGCAGCTCAGCCTATTTAAAGACTGTAGCTATGCAAAATTTTATTTTATTTGTGTTTATAATTAGGCGGTATATGATGCAAAACGTTATTAATTAAGATTATATCAATATATGAAAGGGGATTTTAATATTTATTGTATTGTTATTTCATACCTAAGTATTCAACTGCGAAAATCTCGGTGCAGTATTTGTTTTATTTAAAATTTTGGAAAAATATTCACAAACCTATTTATGAAAATGAGTTTTTATTTCAGAAAAACGTGTTAATGAATGGTAAAATGTCGAAAGGCTCCGAGCAAAAAGCAAATGAAAGCTCGGAGCCTTTCGATTCGACCGTTGTTCCGGAAGCGTATTCCCAAAAGTGCCCCCGAGTTAGGACCGCTTGGCGATACGCCGGAGGAGAGGGGAATAACCTATGGGAATAACTCGCCATTCTGGGAAACTTTGGCGCAAATCCGTAGAGCTCAGAAAGCGGGAAGCGTAAACAAATAATCTGTCCACCGATTTTCATTACGCAGGTTTGAGTTAGTTTAAAAGTGTTCCTCTTGATATATAACTTCTAAATATAGTTATAATACTTATAATGTCCACGTTGAAGAGCGGTTAAAAATTTTCTGGTAATTTTGCTCATATTGCGTAAAAAGAAATTTATGATACAGTCAATAATTTGTTCAAACAGACTTGTGTGTACATAGTGCTACGTTTTGCTCTTTAGCAAGTAATTGTTCAAATGGACTTTGCAGAACTTTATAAACAATCATTCAATTAATTTAATTTTAGTTTTTAATTAATTCAGTACTAAATCATTATAATGTTTTTACTAAACAAACATTACATATTATAATTATTTAGTTCTAATACTTGTTAAATATTTTAAAAAACAATAGTTTAAATTTTGAGTTGGTTTTGTTAATTTTTGTTTTCTTTCCTTTCTTTATTTTTAAGTCATATTTATAGTTCAAGGAATGAATGAATGGCGTACAGTTCATAAGCTTAATTTATAAATTTAAATTTGGTAGTTACTACATTAAAACCTTTTCCCAAATACTTGGTGTCTGATTTTACTAATTTGCAGTATGGTCAATGAGCTTAGTACATAAATACTAAATAATAAAGTTAAATATTTGTTCAATAAAATTTATTTTAAATTCTAAAGCACAGCCCTAAAAATGTAGTGAAAGTTGTTTGTAATTAAATACTGTGAGTGTGAGGACCCTGAACCCTGAAAGAATATTGTTATACTGAAAAATACTATGAAATTGTATTATAAGCTTATACAATAAAGAATCTTTTTGTTTTCATTTTATATTATCTCTTATTTATTTGTGAAAAAACTAGTAAATTGGAATCCTTTAATTAATTAATACTCTTTAAATAGAAACTTTGTGATTTTAATCCTTTCCTTTGACAGAATTCAAGCACTACATAAGAAAAATTAGCCATTATTATAGATAGGTGGAGCCACATGAGTCCACACTTACTAGATTTGTTTACAAACACACTCCGACCACTCTCCTCCCGCACATCGCCAAGCGGCCCTAACTCGGGGGCACTTTTGGGAATACGCGTTCCGGAACGCTTCGGACGGACAGAGAGCGCGCCCGTATATTCATGGGCGCGTCGGACTAAAAGCACGTGTTTCGCTGAACTTTGAGGCCCCAGCTGACGGTCTTTCCACCGCTACCCAGCCAGCTGACGATTATTTTTGTAATCAGGAAGGTCTAAATTACCATCCCCACCAAGTTTCATCCACGGGCAGATGAGTATTTTTTTCACTTTTTTTTGCGACTTTGACCCCCTCCCCCCGCTCAACCAAAACCCTCTATATACAAAGCCTGACAACTACGTCACTGTGACGTCAAAGGTGGCGGAAAACCGCTAAATTTCCCATGTTAAGTCTATGGAAAGGTGGCGGAAAGTGTGACGTCACCCGTCCGAGTTGTGAGGCCATTATATAGAGGGTCTTGGCTCAACCCACCGCTACCTGACCAGCTGACGCTTGATTCCATAATCAGCACCACTAACACTATCCAACTATCCTGTCATATCAAAATCGTGTACGGGCAGATGAGTATTTGATTTTAACGCCAGCTCCCGTACTATGATGCTATAGCATAAATTTCATTGTTTTCTAGAAGTGTTAAAAACTTTCCTGATTTATTACTAAACGAGATGTATTCGTAAACTAGTTATAACATTCGAACAAAATGCATGATTTTTTTTCAAAGTGAGGCTTAAAGAAGTTTTAAATCAGGCTTGTCTAAACTGCGGCCCAAAAGCCTTTAAAATGTGGCCCAAACACAAATTATGAAAATAATTAAATTTACAGATTTTTCTTTAAAAACGTTTGCAATATTTTTAATTTATTGCATCAATTTGTTGACATTTACGTTTGAGAATTTACTTTTTGGCCACGAGTATTTTAACATGTTTTCTACCCCATTTTCTCTAGATATAAATAAACTACCATCAAATCTTCAAATGGAATGCAATTGACAAGTGAATCCAGGTGACATTCAACTAAAAAAAAAAAAAAAAATTGGTAATGATTCTTTACTGGAGTTTTACAAGGATTACCTACCCCGCGATAAATATCCTAATTTTCACAATCATGCCGTATTAATGTCTTCAGCTTTTGGCAGTACCTATATTTTTTGAACATGGAGCATACTAAAAACAAAAATAGGACAAAGATCACTGACAAATATCTTGAAAATGCTTTAAGAATTTCAACCTCGTCTATTGAACCTGATATCGATTTCCTTGTTCAACAAAAACAAATTCATCCATCTCTTTAATTTGTATGTTTTCCATCTTTATGAAATCCAAACTAAATGGAGCAGAACTTTTACAAATTTAAAATAAATATGTACCTATACGTATCTAATTCCCAATAAAAATATTTATAATAAGAAAGAGTTAATCTATTTTAATAGAACTAATGGTTAATTTTTATTTCAATATGTTGAAGAAATATTGTGTGTGCGGCCCTAATATTTCTTTTTTTTTTGCAAAGTGGCCCTCAAATTGTCATAGTAGACACCCATGTTTTAAATAAATACGTCTTTGTGTAGTCCAATCTTTCAAATTCAGGAACAATGTTTTGAAAGACTGTAATGTCAAGATCCAATTGAAAGAAATCCTTAAAACTAAAATAATAATTTAAATTAAATCAAATTAATTAAAGAAAAACAAAATTTAAAATAGAATCATAGGTGATGTATCGCTATGTCAAATTTTTAATATCGCCCATTCCTACTCATCAGGCTGTGACTAAATACTATATTCAGATTCAACTTTTTAAAATTTTAGTTACATTAATTTAATGCATTGATTAACATGTTTTAATTCCTGAAGAGAAAAAAATAATTTACAGCTAAAAATCTTTATTATAGGACTTCTGATTAGGCCAAGTGCAGATAAGGTGCTTGGGAGAAAACACGGTACCACCGGAACATATTTTCAAATAAGGTGTGAAGTTGTCACATTGGATGAAAAGCTGCTGGCTGGACACATGGACGAAATGACCGTACCTTTCTGGACATTCGAACCAATCTTTGACATCGCCCGTGCCTTCTATGATGCAGTCCAAGTCGTCCTCTTCACACTCGGTGGGAGGGGGTGTATTGGGCCTCGAGACTTCGGTGGTAGTAGATGGGGTAGTGGGAACTGAGGGAGTAGATGGAAGGGTTGTCAATTCAACAGTTGTAGATTCGGGAGTTTCAGCTGTCGTTTCGGCTACAGTTGTAATTGTAGTCTCGGGAGTTGTAGTGTCTTGTATCGTGGTTGGAGCTTCAGTTGTAATCGTTGTTTCTTCAGTCGTAGGAACTGGAGTTGTTTCAGTTATAATCGTAGTTTCTTCAGTCGTAGGAACTGGAGTTGTTTCAGTTATAATCGTAGTTTCTTCAGTTGTAGGAAATGGGGTTGTTTCAGTTATAATCGTTGTTTCTACAGTCGTAGTAGGAACTGGGGTTGTTTCGGCTTCCGTTGTAATCGTAGTGTCTTCAGTCGTAGGATCTGGGGTTGTTTCGGCTTCAGTGGCAATCGTAGTTTCTTCAGTCGTAGGAACTGGGGTTGTTTCAGTTATAATCGTAGTTTCTACAGTCGTAGTAGGAACTGGGGTTGTTTCAGTTATAATCGTAGTTTCTTCAGTCGTAGAAACTGGGGTTGTTTCAGTTATAATCGTAGTTTCTTCAGTCGTAGGAACTGGGGATGTTTCAGTTATAATCGTAGTTTCTACAGTCGTAGTAGGAACTGGGGTTGTTTCGGCTTCAGTTGCAATCGTAGTTTCTTCAGTCGTTGGAACTGGGGTTGTTTCAGTTATAATCGTAGTTTCTATAGTCGTAGTAGGAACTGGGGTTGTTTCGGCTTCAGTTGCAATCGTAGTTTCTTCAGTCGTAGGAACTGGGGTTGTTTCAGTTATAATCGTTGTTTCTACAGTCGTAGTAGGAACTGGGGTTGTTTCGGCTTCCGTTGTAATCGTAGTGTCTACCGTCGTTGTTGGAACTGGGGTTGTTTCTGCTTCAGTTGTAATAGTGGGTTCTAAGGTAGTAGTTTCTGTCACTGTAGTCACTGTAGAAAGTTCAAAATCATGGTAAGACAGTCCAACTTAAGGGAACGAATAATCTAAATTTAAATGATTTTTACTTTGTTATAAAATAAAAAATAAAAACCTTTTTACGGGATATTTCTGCGATCATTTCGTAAGTATAGTTTTAATTTTCAAACACTATCAACTTTTTCTACTGAAAATCTATCTTTTTAAAAAAACATCCGACTTTCATTAGAAAATTGAAAGACAGATACACACTTTAACTAAGAAAAAGACACCTGTTCTCGACTACCTAGAAAAAATAATGTAATTTTCCCCTTGGATGATTATACCAAAGCAAATAATCAAATTATGATTGTGAAACGAAATAATATTGCATGTCTGCAATGTGTATTACTTAGACTTTCTGTAACCTTTGCCGCCCACGAAAATTTTACCGCTCTGTGCCTAAATACGGTCTTAATCAGTGTTATTTCTATGATTTTTTTCGGAGGAGAAAAAAAAATACTCCTTGATATTTTTTAAGAGGAGTGAAATTCAATTATGAGGAGTGAAATACGGAAATAGCATAAACTACATATACAGAGACACAAAAACCGCAGTCAAACGCAGTCCCTAAAGCATCAGAACAATAAATGAAAAAAAAATATAGTACGTATATATAATCCATATTCCTCTCCTAAAACGACCAAAATTAGATCCAATCTTTCCAAATTTTTTTCCGGCTACGCCATTATGGCCACAAACCATTATATAAAGTTAAATTTCATAGGTATTTGCAAAGTCTGATTGATTGGAATCACTGCAAAAAAATTTCGGTGGAGCACAGTGCATTTTTTAAGCTAAACCTTTGTGAAAAATTCAAAGAGTGAAAATACTCCTGGCTAGTTTTTTAAAGAGTATTTGCGATTTTCAAAGAGTGAAATACGCTCTCAGAGGAGTTAAAAATATATCTGGTCCTAATACTGAAAAATCTAAAAAACTTATCAAATCTACTAAAAACAACTTCCTAAAAGTGCAGATAGTAAGCATATTTTAAGTCTTTAAGTACTCAATGATAAAATTAATCAAAGTGCAGACCCACCAGCCACCAAGAGGAATTCACTCATCAAGGCTTTTGCTCAAAATCCAAAAATAACACCCCCAAATCTGAAATTCCCCCAAATTAGAAAAAGTTCCCTCCTTTTTTACGCACCATATGCCTTTCAATGAGAGAATTCCATTCCTCTTCTTGCACCTGCCCACTTTGATTACATATTTTCCATCAATTTGGAAGTAAGTTCCTATCCTTACCATCTGGATTGATTCGAATATCGCAAGTAACCTCATCCTTGGGATAGCACATTCGGTGCTCGGCGTGGTAGAGTTTATTCTTTCCACAGGTGTGCACAGCGGGTACATTGAAAAAGCAAATGAGGTACTTGGAGCAGTCTTCAGGATGTGGATATATTCCCAATTGATAAGGGCATTCTATCCTATTCTTTTCATCTTTATCTAAGGATAAATTTTAAAAACAAACCAAAAAACATTAGCATTATTAAAATTGAAATTTGTCATGTTGTCTCCAGACGACCTGGGCCCATGGTAAGCTGCGCTATGACAGACCACAGGACTTTAGCACCCACAGATTTAACGACCACGTACTCCACATATATTCGGTGGGTCTTCAGTGGTGGAATTGAATCTGGGACCCTCCGATCCCAAATCTGATACCGTAACCACTTGGCTAAGTTGATCATGTTTAACCGTATGAAAATGAAAGGTATTACTAAAGGAATTGAACCGCCTCCTACACCTCCAGGACGGTCATAGCCCCTGAAATTTTTGTCCTGTGAACAATCTTCCTTTCGCTCGTCGTACTTCGTACAGTTTGTTCCTGGACCTTTGTACACTATCGCTACACCCGAATGACAGTCGTAATACTGGGAACAGTCCTCGGGATCTGCATACCGACCACGTGGATGCGGACATCGGTACCTGTGCATGTCTGTAGCGAAAATGAAAATTACCATAATTAGAACGCTGAAGCTGAAAAGAAGTTGTATTTCTTTGTTTCTGATAAAATACGGTATATTTACCTATTTTAGTTGTTGGCTTTTCGGTAGTTGTCGTTATGTCTTTCGGTCGGGTTGTTGGGTGTTGGGTTGGGATTTTAGTTGTTTCCAGTTCTGGAATAAATTAGCTTTTATGTATGGGCTTTTCAAATACACAACTATTAGGAAAATTAATATAAAAATGAAATCAAGATGTAAGGAATCTTTGAACGATAAGAAAGTAGAAACTGCGTAAGTGAAGAAATAAGGTTTCAGTTTTAACAAATGAAATATTGTTTGGTATATACGAATTAAAAACTTTTCTGCTGGATTAGTAGCAATTAAGCAAATAAAAAAAGTCAGGGAGGGGTTCTATGATGCTTCTATTATTTTTCTGTTTAGGGTTAAAGAAGTTGTTGCCTTTAATTAGCACAAATTCCTTATTATTATCTATATTTTCTTAAGGTTCAATTCCGTCGTTATTCTGTCCAGTTAAATATCGCCTAGCTATTTTAGATGACAAAGATTAGAAATATCGCTGAAAATAGCGCAGTATATCAACATACTGTTATATCAATGATATATTAATAAAAATTTGGCGATATAGGAATATTTGTTGTCCAAGAAATTTTCCAAATTTTTAACGGGAGATATAACAGAATTAAACCGTTCTGGTTATCGAGAATATTAAGTTCAAATTAAAGAGTAATAGGTATTTATTAAAATCTAAAAAAAGTCTAACAGAGTGGGGTTCTGCATCACCAAAGCCTCTTTAAAAATTTGCCACATACAAAACATTGAGAGGGATAAACCATTATTTCGTAGTCCCCAACAGGAAGAAAATTAGCTGAGGTTTCAGGAAAAATTTACTTGTTTATTACAGTTTTCAAACAAAATGGGGGGACGTGTCCATGGCATATATGGGAGTTTATTACTCCACGCTTCTTTCCTCTAATAATGATAGCAATGAATTCTCTCTAACGTTTCCACAGAACATACTGAATTTTCTGCAAGTATTATAATATTTGTATACATATTTTAGAGATTAATAATAGCAAGATTTTTTAGGCTGAAAAATACGACAGCCTTTCGGACAATTTTAAAGAAAACGTATAAAAATAAAATTGATCTAAATATCTTAACCACCTTCCCATTGGGCCATTGAGGCTAAAAATTCTTCAAAATTGAAAAACAGCTAAAATCTTACGATCTCTATCAAGTCTGTTTCCACAGTCGACCCTACGTCTTTCCAAACACATTTTACTTCTTTCATCAAACAAGTCCGATTTGTAGCATTGGCGCTTCATTAGGGCATTGAAGGCGCAAACGAAATATCTTGAACAGTCATTAGGATGTGCGAATGTCGCAAAAGGAGAGGGGCATTTTAAGGTTTCGATATCTTTTTCCTTGTCCTTATCATGATCTGAAAATAGAAACACAGAATACATTGTTACTCTTTGGTAAATTGAAAGGCAAAGATCTAAAACAGTGGTTCAGCATTTTATATCCAATTATTAAAAAATATACCCTTTGTAAGACATTTAACCATTCTTATCAAGCTTTCAACTTTCAAAAAAAATTTTTTTTTCAAAGTTATTAAACCTTTTTTTTACTTTTTTGAGTTGTTGGCTTTTCGGTAGTTGTTGTTCTGTCTTTTGGTCTGGTTGTTGGGCGTCCGGTCGGGATTTTAGTTGTTTTCAGTTCTGAAATAAATTAGCTTTAATAAGACTTTTCCCACGTCACAGGTCCGGGGTTCGATTCCCGGGATGGGCAAGGTCGACTCAACCTTTCATCCCTTAGGACCAAGAGTGCTTGGGAACTAAACACAGGAGGTCTTGCGTTAGACTGACCATCACCTAACCGGGCCATTATGCCTTGCACCCCAGGGCCCTAGAATCAAGAGAACGAAGATGGGCGTCGTAGGCCATGACCCACTATAGGGCTGTTGCGCCAACGAGTTTAGTTTATATAGATTTTCCAAAGATACAACTAGTATCAGGAAAATTAATATAAAAATGAAATAAAGAAGGAATCTTTGTATGATAATGAAGTATATAAATAAAGAAACGAGTTTTAGTTTTAATAAATGAAATATTACTTGGTATATTCGAATTAAAAACTTTTCTGCTCCTATTTGTAGTAGTAGCAAATAAAAAAATTCTGGGAGGGGGTTAATGGAGGCTTCTATTAATTTTCTTTTTAAGGTTAAAAAAGTTGTTGTCTTAAATTATATCACAAATTCCTTATTAATTACCTTTATTTTCTTAAGGCTAAATGCCGTTCTGTCCTTTTAAATATCACAAGCGCTGTTTTTGACACCAACAGTAGAGCAGCCACGGGGGGGGGATCCAGCGGGTCCAGACTCTCCCCCCAGAGGCTGGTTGATCCTCCCCTTTTTTTGCGAAAACAAGGAATCCTTCATTACTAAACCGAAGGGAAAATTATCACAATTCATTAGTAGCGTAGCCAATTGGGGGGGGGGGGGTCCCGAGTCAAACCTGTCCGGATGGACGAAGTTTTGACATTAATTTTATGCTGTTTATTTCCTTTAAAATTATGTGACTTACAAGGAGGTGTCCTCATCGGGTTTAACCCAAAGGGTCTCAAAATGAGTTAAAACACTACTTTTAAGGGGAAAAAAATTCCACAAAATTTTTGGGGGAGGACCCCTAAACCCCCTCGAAATTTAAAAATATATTATGAACTGTTTTTTCTTGAAAATTCTGCGATTTACAATGAGAAGTGCTCTTTGGGTGTACTTCAAGTTACATAAAGGGTAAGCTAAACACTACTTTTGGGTACATTTACAAATTTTTCTAGATAGGATCCCCAACCCCCTTCAAAAATTTGCCTTTTTTTTTTACTAATTTTCTACAAGTATTATGATATTTGTATAGGGTGGGTTGGGGTAAAGTGGATCTTGGGGTAAAATGGACCAGTTTTAATTAACTCGATATAAATCAAGTTTAAATTGAACTATTTTTACCCATTTTTTTGTATTGAATTATTTAATTTGTTGCCAACATTTTCCGATCATCAAAAGTTTAGATTCATAAATTTGGCAACCAAAAAAGTATTGATTTTGAACAGTGTATGGTGATGACAAAAAAAAAAAACTAGTCTTCGGAAACAGAGAACTTCGGAATATTTATATCGTGTAATTAATTGCAGTAGACCTTTGAAGTATTTTTCAACGAAAGAAAGTCTGAAAGACATTTTAATCCAAACAGGGAAGAAAAATATGAAATATTTTCTGTTTTATGTCAATATTTCGTATTTGGGGTAAAGTGGATCAGAGTTAGACTTGTTAGATGATCCATTCTTTTCTTTTTGGAGGAGTCTTTCTGTATTAAGTTTAATGAATGTTTTAACTTATTTCCTTGAAATATGTATTGAATTGTCAAGCAGTTTTATTTTTTTTTCTTTAAATGAAGTATTTTGATTCTATATTTGAACAATTTTCATTAACTTTGAGAAATGTTTGAGTAGGGTCTGGTGGGGTAAAATGGATCACTTTTTAGCTATTTTCACATTCTAAGTGTTAATTCATCAAAAAGTAATGATCCATTTTACCCCAGGTTGGGGTAAAATGGATCATTACTTTTAATATTAAGTTTGACCAACTTATAATTGAAAAATGTTAAATTAAATTGGATTAAAATGTTCTACAGGATTGTAATGTCAATATCCCAATTGAAAGAAATCATTTAAAAATAATAGTTTTGATGAAATAACACTTAGAATGTGAAAATAGCTAAAAAGTGATCCATTTTACCCCACCATACCCTACATATTTTAGAGATTGGTAATAGCAAGAATTTTTAGGCAGCAAAATGCAATTTTAAAGAAAACATACAAAAATAAAATTGATCTAAATACAGGGTGTTTCACAAAGAGCCCCCGATTTTAAAAATTAATAACAAAAAAACGAAAAGAGATAAAAATACGCCGTCAGCGGCATCCTACTTAAAAGACCAAAGAATTTTCCTACACAAATTTTTAAAAATTCGTAGTTCTCTAATCAATTTATAGATGGAAGCACAACTTCTTTGATATTTAGGGAAAGCTATCCTCAAAGTCCCTATTTTCGTTCGCCATAGGGAAATCAAATTTTGGGAAAGAATCTATTCATGAATCGAATTAGAATAAAATAATTTGGAATCAAACCTTTGTTCCCAGTCAGCAGAAACAGGTTAATCTGATCTATTAAGCTTCTAAATAATCAAAGAAAATGCATATTGAGTTTAATTTAAATAAGATGCAATAGTTTGTAAAGCAAATCTTTTATATATTGTTTTAAATACAATAATCAATTTATCCTTGCAGAAATTTCTTAGTAGTTCAGAATATTTCTTTAAATTTATTTTACTAAATTTTTAAATTTGCTGTGTTTCCTACAGATTTTTTAAAACTGTTTAATGAGCTCGTCATAAATGATCAGACCTAAAAATGTCGAAGAGGGAACTTAAACCCTTCTTTGTCTTGGGGTTTTATATTTGTATTGGTATTGGTAACATATATTTTCCGGTCTGTGTTCTTGATCTCAAGGATCCGCTTATCACTTTAAGACCTAGCCACCCCATATGTTCCATAGTATCTAATGGTTATCTCGGGCACCTTAGGATTGAAAGGGTTATAAAGCTTCGTCAAGAAAGACAGACACAACAGAATTTTTACTGACACAGAGAGAGAGAGAGAAAATACCCCCAGGGCAAAGGCTGGAATCGAACCGACGGCTGGTACAGTGCGCAGACTGCTAGCGTGGTTTGCAGCACGTAAACCAACTAAGCCTCCCAGCCCCCTTTTTATTTGTAATATGAATTTTTCGATCGATATATTTGTAAAAAATTATTTGTCTTAAAACTTTTTAGTACTGGAGGAGTTTATTAAAAAACTGATTTCTTATTCTAGGGTTCACGAAAGAACTCCAAAGTTTAATTTATAATTTCAAAATGATGATGAAAGCATTTAAAACACAAGTGACGCATTAATTTAAAGAACAATCACATTAAAATTGACTCAAAATGCGCCCCTTTTACTGCACAGACATGTCTCAAACGAAGAACGAAGTTTTCGGTGACTTTGTGGAGTGTGTCACGGGAAATCGACACACAAGCTTTTTGAATTGCATTTTCCAGCTCGTTGATTGTTGAAGGATTAGTGCCGTAAACTTGGTCCTTAAGTGTGCCCCACAGAAAGTAGTCACACGGGGTAAGGTCGGGAGAATACGGGGGCCAGTCGAAACCTTTTCCTTTGAATTTCAAATAGTCTAATGCAATTACTCTGTCATCAAAATATTCCTCCAAAACGTCAAACACGTCTTGGGTTTGGTGTGGGCGTGCGCCATCTTGCATGAACCATGCCGTGTCAGGATGATCGTCCAAAGCTTGTTGGTAGTCGACAAATTGGTTCAAGAGTGCAATATAACGGCCTGTAGTAATGGTTTCTCGCAAGAAAAGGGGCCCGATAATTCCTTGTCTCGAGATAGCAGCCCAAACAGTGAGTTTTGGAGAGTGGAGGGGTTGCGCTTGAGACAAATGAGGGTTTTCAGTTCCCCAAAAACGCCAATTTTGTCTGTTGACAACCCCGTCTAGATAAAAATGGGCTTCATCTGAGAACCAAATTTGGCCGACATCGAGACTGGCACCATCAATCATTTCGAGCATTTTTTTAGCAAATACCTCTCGTTGTTGTTCAGCTCTAACAGGTATAGCCTGCCGGCATTGAATTTTGTATGGAAACATCTTTAATTTTTTTCTAAGGATTCTATACGTGCTGGATGGGCTGATGCCGGACTCAGCTGAAAGTTTGCGCACAGATTTGTTTGGGTTCTTCTCGATAGCTGCAGCAATTGTCGTGGCATTAGTAGATGTTACGACAGAGTGTTTGGGACCCACATTTCCCACTAAGTCATCAGTCACGCTGCCCGTCTGTTGAAATTTTTTAAACAGTTCACGAATTGTCTTCTCCGCTGGTCCTTTTTGAACTCCGAATCGGACTTGGAAACTCCGCTTTGTGGCAATAGGGCTGTGGTTTAATCTGTGATACTCCAAAACTATGAAAACCCTCTCCTCTAAAGATTACATTAGGATTAGCTAAATAACTATCAGATGAATCAATCGTACAATAATATTTAATCGCTGATAATAAACCTAATCGTTCTGAGCTCTTCGAAGCACTCCGTAGTTTGTAATGCCAACAAATTTTAAAAACCTTCTACATTTTACAAAGATTTTGTTAGAAGTTAAAATGTCGAAATTCCTGTATCTAAGATGTTAGTAAATTTGTACTCCATCCACTTATTATCTATAAAAATGTCCTTTTTTATGGGATAGATAACGAAATACTACTACAAAATTTAACTTAGATTATAACTTAATTAATTGATGTTCCTAAATTAGTGAGATCTAGTCTTTAAAATTGGCTGAGAGCCGTTTCTGCAAACTGGAAACAGGGTTCGATTTCAAATTGTTTGATTCTAATTCGATTCATGAATCGATTCTTTCCCAAAATTTGATTTCCCTATGGCGAACGAAAATAGGGACTTTGAGGATAGCTTTCCCTAAATATCAAAGAAGTTGTGCTTCCATCTATAAATTGATTTGTGAACTACGAATTTTCAAAAATTTGTGTACGAAAATTCTTTGGTCTTTTAAGTAGGATGCCGGAGACGGCGTATTTTTATCTCTTTTCGTTTTTTTGTTATTAATTTTTAAAATCGGGGGCTCTTTGTGAAACACCCTGTATCTTAACCACCTTGGGCCAATGAGGCTAAAAATTCTGCAAAATTGTAAAACAGCTAAAATCTTACGATCTCTATCAGGTCTGTTTCCACAGTCGACCCTACGTCTTTCCAAACACATTTTACTTCTTTCATCGAACAAGTCCGATTTGTAGCATTGGCGCTTCTGTAGGGCATTGAAGGCGCAAACGAAATATCTTGAGCAGTCATTAGGATCTGCGAATGTCGCAAAAGAAGAAGGGCATTTTAAAGTTTCGGTCAATTTTTCCTTGCCCTCATCATGATCTGAAAAAAAAAGAAACACAGAATTTACATTGTTACTCTTTGGTAAATTGAAAGGCAAAGACCTAAAACAGTGGTTCAGCATTTTATATTCAATTATTAAAAAATATACCCTTTGTAAGACATTTAACCATTCTTATCAAGCATTCACTAAATTTAACAAATAGAACATAATCTATTATTAATTACGGTTCAATTCCGTTAGAGTCCCCGCTAAATATCACCCGGTTCTTTTAGACAACAAAAAGTAGAAATATTCATAAATAATTTCAGACTCCTGAATTAAAATGTTTAATTAGATCAATAACTATTCAGTTTATTATTAAAAGTCAGAATTTTTTTTTGTATTTGGATATATTTAGCGATTTAGATATTGGCGGTATTTAGCGGGGACTCTATCGGAATGTTATCTTAATTACGATTATTTATTTGATTCAATGGTAATAAATTAGTCTTCGACTGCCTTGGTGCGATCTAATGTTTTACTCAAATAATTTTGCACATAATGGACAAGACAACAACAACAACAACAAAAATTTTAATATATCTCATGTGAGAAGCTTAACCAAGTACATTTTCTTCATATGTTATATGTATAGAAGAGGATAATATACTTCCCAAATGATAATAATTAATAACAATTGATCAAGTGAGTGAAAATGGTGGAAGGCCGCTAGTGGACCGATTAACCCTTTAAGGGCTTACACCAACATGCAAGTTACGTTACACGTAAATAAAAAAAATTTCTTTTTCATATACAACTACAAAAGTAATATCGAAGGGTCCCGGGTTCGATTCCCGACACCGCTGTAGACCCACCGAGTATATGCGGAGTACGTGCTCGTTAAATCCGTGGGTCCGAAAGTCCTGTATGGTCGGTCATGGGGCAGTTTACCACGGGTCCAGGTGTCTGGAGACTATTTCCCTCCCCTTCAGAGACATGGCGAAATTGTGGTGGCAGGAGCCGCACCCCCTTTGCCTTAAATCCTGTACGCTTTGCGGATGGAGCTTGGATATTCCAAGTGGCATAAGAAACAACAACAAGAAATTAATTAGTATGTATTTAAATTTGAAACAAAATACTTAGCTTTGAATTTAAACCGCAGGACAAATGAGATATTACCAGGAATTCTGTTGATCTCAAAATAAATAAATAAATAAACTGCATTGACTGAGACTCGTGTGGCAGCGGAAATTCTACAGGCAAGGTAAACTTGATCTTGATTCATCATAAGGCTATTACACCCAAGTTAAGTAACCACATAAACCCTTTTTACAGGGGGCCACATTCATTCCTCACACAAGGACAGAAATGCCAAACGGGGATTCGATTCGAACCCCAGACGTATGGCTTCGCAGTCAGATACTCTAACCACTATGCCAGTACGTCGGCCAATTCTCAAACTATGTTATCCATTGCCATTCAAAGGGAACCTTTAGAGGAAGCAAATTAAAGATATCCCAATTAACTTAAACAATTATTTTTTTGAAATAAACAATAAATGATGTAAAAAAAAAATTATGAAACACGCCCCTTCTGACATCACCATACCATACCGCTCCTGTGAACTAGGCTAAATGTGGTCCTGTAATAAATAATAATTAAGTATCTACGGCGTTCTTCTTTACATGCTACTCATACACTAACCCTTCGATCTCAATGATCTCATGGGAGTGAACTCCAGCAGGGAAAAAGATTACAACCATATTGTCCTGTTTACAGCGTGTGGAAACTTTAATATTACATAAAATACAACTAAGTAATTTATCCTAACTAAACACTGAACTTTAAGTCTTAAAAAAATTCAGATAAAGCTAGAGAATTTAATTTTCCAACTTTTGTTAATAGTTTAGATAAAAATATAAACTAATCCTAGGACAACTTACACACGGGTTCTCCAATTCTTACTTCATCATCAAACACTTCAGAAAGGCACCATACACCTGATACCAGAACAGCTAAAACAAATGTAAAATATGCGTCAGATTTGAAAAAAAAATAAGTGCAGTCAAAAGTCCCACACTTGAGTTTTTGTGATTTAATAATACCATGGGTCTCTCTCCCAAAAACTGTCAACTGGATGTGAATACTTGTAAAATATTTACAGAGCTGAACTGGAAAAAATTTTAAGAACGATCATATTCACCGTTAACCTGACCGATGGTTAAGCGGGAGTCAAACCTCTGATTGGCGGAAAATTAGTTTTATCCTTCTTTAACTACCAATCAACCAATCAGAAGTTTTAACGGTTAACCGCCGGTTAGGTCAGCGGTGAATACGGCCGGCCAGTGGAAGAAATTCCAAAGAGCAAAAATGACAATGAATTACAAATTTACGATAATGACAAAATTCACGATAGAAAATGAGACTACCTTAGCAGTGAAATAATTAGGTAATAATTGAATTAGTGACCTAGAATTAATTGAGACTAAGAACCAGAGTTTTCGAACCACAAAAATTCCAAGCAGGAGACAAAATTTATTTAGGGATTAAAAGTGAGGGTGACACCCTCCCGGGACCCTAATTGGTCTGAACCATAACCATCTAGATTTTAGAACAAGCAGGCCAGGACAGCTAAAAGGATGAAGTCAAACGATTGGCTGAGGAGCGGGGGAAAACATGAGAAGCGCGCGCTTTTTAAGGCATAAAATCACGTCAAAGTTCATGTCACATATGTCGTCGAATTCACGTCATTTATGACGTCGAAAATGACGACGAAAGATTGGACATTCAACGCAAAACATGACGTCAATTTTAAGGCATATTTTGACGAAAAAATGACGTCATAAATCACATCATTCGTCTACTTGGGGAGAAGTGTCCTGGCCGCCTTGTTCTAGATGGCTATGTCTGAACTCCACCTAAAAAAAACTATTTTCGCAGCGCCGCCTGTTGGTGTTGACCTCTTGGTTACCAAAAACAAGCAGAACCAAATTTGATGTCTTGTAAAGTGGTTGCACCTTTCTGCACTCCGCTGCGTTAACAACATGTAAATAGCATTGTGTATAGCTTAAATGTTCGAATAAATTAAACGGAAAAAATGAATTGGTCATGACTGAAAAATGATCCAGATGAAATTTCTGGAAACCATCACATACATATTTACAACGTACTTACCAGCCCAAAAAAGCTGAAAAGGTACCATGTTGGGTTGGTTCCAAGTCAACACTTCCCTCACTGAAAGTTCTCTGAACACAAAATGTTTTTATTAGAAAGATAAGATAATAAATTTCTATTTGTTTGAATGATCGAAGACAAGAGAACATCACCTGTCAAATTTCTGATCAAATGAGTTTCAACAAAGTTGCACTGCTCCTAACGTAGAAGGATGTAGGTATATGATAAGCTTTAAGTATTTCTGGAATATTTAGAAATCTACAACGCACTAAATTGCTCAATGATAAGCTAATTTTTAACAAATGAATTGAAGACTGGATAATTTGTAAGAATTATTTTGATTCATCATTTTTAAAAAGGCGAATATTTTAATTCTAGGCGAGTTTAAAAGGAATTTGCATTGATTTTAATATTTGTGAATTAATAGATATAGAATATAGTTATAATTTCTCTTCATGAATTGGGATACCAGCGTTAATTTTGATTTTAAATAAAGTTTGTTGCTATTTTTAAAGAATTAAAATTTTAAAATGTTTAACACATTCCAAGAATGTACAATGTACAATGTACACGTACAGGATGTTTCAAAAGTCCGTTTCACGGCTTTTATTTGGAACCAACGCCTCCTAGGGTCATGGAAGTAAGGTGTACGCCTAGGTAAATGACTCTGCTGAATCCATTAAGATGGCCTACAGCAACCCTAAAGGCGAAATAAGAAAGCTAAAAAATTAATTAAAAAATTCTCTTAATTCTCATAAAAGGATATTTGGAGACCATTTTAAGCCAATCAAGTTAGGAAATATAAAATACTTTCTGTTTTATATACCTACTTTTTGTAGGTGGGATAAAATGGGAAATGGTTAGGCTTAGTTCTTGGGACTTGCCCAAGTTAGTTAACCTATTGCCATGTTTAGTTAACCTATGTTAACTAAAGAACTGTGGGATAAGGCAATGTATGTATGTAATTCTACCAGCCTTTAAAGATCTTAAGAATAAAGGATCAATTTGTTTTGATGCAAAACAATAAGGTATAATCACGATAAAACTATGAAAAAATTGGTTTAAAAACCTCCTTACTCTCAAGGTTGGGAAATGGAAAATGTCTGGACTTAAAAATTGAAAAACACAGCTTTGTGGCTGTTCCCAAATTCCTTTCAGACTGTGGCTTTCCATTTGATTTGCAATATTTTATAAATATATACTATTTACTTATCAATATACAGGGTGGTCCTAAATTCGTGGTACAAACTGGGTAGGGTAGGTAGAGGAGACCTAGACATAGACAAGCATATTTCGAATAGGAAGAGGGGGCGGAGATACACCGTTAAAGAGTTAGCACCTAATGTAGTGCGATAGCGTTACAAAAGGACGTTTTGCCAAGGCCCGTTTAACGAAACAAAACATAATGAAATGAAAAAAATTATTGCATGAGGTACAGCAGTATTCGTACTACTTACATAATAAATTTGATAGAAATTGGACCACTTGCTAAACCGTGGGGTGAGTTTTAAAACATTATTAATCTTTTAGTCAAAGAATGGAGTTCCCTTAATGGTATTTAGAAAAATGATGATTGGGGAAGGAATTTTCAATGATCATATATTGATCATTAAAACTTTATTTCGAATTTAAGACCACCCTGTATATACAGGGTGGTTCTAAATTCGAAAAACTAATTCTTCTTCTACTAAGCGAGTTTTCCCACCAGTAACACATTTGCATTCGGCAGGGAAAAAAATTTCACCAATCCGTGATCACCAAATCGACAGCCACGTTGCAAAAGCCTGTAAGTGAAAAACCTCAAAGTCTTCAGGAGACGAAAAAAACCCCAAACTATCGCAAGTTTGGTTTTTGGCAAGCATGGCGATGGGGGGGGGGTTTGATGATAAGCATTTTAAAATAACGCTATACGCGTTTTTCTGAGGACGACACGGCTTCCCCTCAGCGTCACTGCAACTTACAGAGTTTTGCTTGGTGATTAGGAGGTTCTCAACTTACAGGTTATTTTATTGCAAATCGTCATGGAGAAGTTTTGAAGCGTCTTTGGCCGATTTTGGTGGCACTGAGATGTGCGCAAGGCCATCTTTAACAAGTACAACTCAAAACCTTATTTTCGCCAAAAAAATGTTCTTACAGGATTTTGCAACGTGGCTGTCGAAATACTTTTTGTGATTCTTAAGGTAACGATAAAATAAGAATCGAAAAAATCGAATTCCTTAAAAGAAAAAATAATATACAGCTAAAAAAAATCTTTATTAAAAGGACTTCTGATTAGGCCAAGTGCAGGTACGGTGCTTGGGAGAAAACACGGTACCACCGGAACATATTTTCAAATAAGGTGTGAAGTTGTCACATTGGATGAAAAGCTGCTGGCTGGACACATGGACGAAATGACCGTACCTTTCTGGACATTTGAACCAATCTTTGACATCGCCAGTGCCTTCTATGATGCAGTCCAAGTCGTCCTCTTCACACTCGGTGGGAGGGGGTGTATTGGGCTTCGAGACTTCGGTGGTAGTAGATGGGGTAGTGGGAACTGAGGGAGTAGATGGAAGGGTTGTCAATTCAACAGTTGTAGATTCGGGAGTTTCAGCTGTCTTTTCGGCTACAGTTGTAATTGTAGTCTCAGGAGTTGTAGTGTCTTGTATCGTGGTTGGAGCTTCAGTTATAATCGTAGTTTCTACTGTCGTTGTCGGAACTGGGGTTGTTTCGGCTTCCGTTGTAATAGTGGTTTCAAAGGTAGTAGTTTCTGTCACTGTAGTCTGTTCGGTTGAAGGTTTGAAATCTGCAAGTATCAATGAGAATGTTCAAGATCATGGAAAGACACATGGAAGACACTTAATGGAAAGAACAATCTAAATTTAAATAATTTTTTACCTTGTTCTAAAATAAAAAAACCCTTCTTACACGATATTTCTGGGATCACTTCGTAAGTATAGTTTTAAATTTCAAACACTATCAATCTTTTTCTACGAAAAATCTATCTTTTAAAAACTATCCGACTTTAATTAGCAAATTGAAAGACATATGCACCCTTAAACTAAGAAAAAGACACCTGTTCTTGACTTCCTAGAAAAAATAATGTAATTTTCCCCTTACATGATTTTACAAAAGCAAATAATCAAATTATGATTATAAAACGAATTAATATTGTAAATCTGCAATATGTATTACTTGGACTTTATCGCTATGTGCTTAAATACGGTCCTAATGCTAAAAAAATCTAAATGACTGATCAAATCTACTAAAGACAACTTTATAAAAGTGCAGATAGCAAGAGCATATTGTAAGTCCTTCAAGTATTCAATGAAAACATTAACTAAAGTGCAGACCCACCAGTCATCAAGAGGAATTCACTCATGAAGGCTTTTGCACAAAATACAAAAATAACACCTCCAAACCTGAAATTCCCACAAATTAGAAAAATTCCCTTCTATTTTACGCACCATGTAGGCTAGGGTGGTTACAAAAACATCAACTTCCGAATTTCTTCGGTGGGAACCCCCTAAAATGTAACAATAGGCTAGAAAATAAGATTGGCAAAGTTTAAGCTCAATCGGATAATATTAAGACCCGCCTCATTGAGGTCAAAGTTGAGACAAAAAGCGAAAAATCGTAGTTTTTCGCCCATAAAATCGGAACTATTTGTCCTAAAAATATGGTTCATGTCTTATTTCATAGTAAATTTTATTGGCTTCAAGTTAGATCCCCTAAACTTTTCTTTCTGAAATTTCTAGAGCAAAATATCAACATTTTTGTCAGGTAAGGTTGAAGAACTCCCTGTAAGTTAACTTTCCAGCAAACGCGTAATATCTTCTAATTATTCAATTACAAATGTTTTTTCGAATTTTTTTTGGTAATTTTCACTTTTTGCACCAAAAAGGCTTCTTTAGTTAGAAGTATGGGTGGATTTAAGGGGGGAAATGCCCCCCTCCAAGTCAAAATTAATCCAAGACTTAAATAAAACAAAAAAACCGGTCAGTTACACATGAACTAAAGAATTTCCACTAAGATAAGTCTTAAAATATAAAAATTCTCATTTTTTAACTTTTCAAAGCATGAATATTAATTCCTGATCGCGCGAGCGCTAGTGCGGTTCAGAGATCCTTCCGAACACTTCCGCGGGTGCTTCGGGGGCGATAACTCCTCAACCGCTTTTCCTAAAAATCATTGCTGAATATCATTATTAAATTTGGGTCCTTGGGGAACGGTTAGGACCCTTTAAAAATGAATTGCTTCAAAAATAAGTGAAATAAATAGCGTATAACAAATCCTACTATTTTTAGCGATTTTTTAGCGTTTTAGGGGGTTAGTTACCCCTTAAACCTATCCATTTGTTACAAATTTTCATATTTTATTAATTTGAACCTTTCTTGTCTCCTGGGGGGCAATTCGAAGGCTAAATCAATGCTTTTTGACCCTGAAAATCGAGTTCAAAGTTATAAAGTCGTCGAAAAAACGTAAAAAGGGGAAGGGGCTGTTCCCCGAAAACCTGAGGCTGATAGAGAAAATCGGGGGTTGGATTCGGATTCAGGGGGTCATTTTACATAAGAATCTGCTTTCAAAGTTTCTGTGGGATTTTGACCCATCTTTTTTGTCGCATATTGTTATTTGTTGCATATTCTTTTGAAAATACTTCTAACCATGGGCGGATTTAGATGGTGGTCCCTTGGGGGGGCACACTGGAAACCTTGGGGAGGCAGGATGGTCCCCGATGGCTTTGGAAAAAACGGAATTTAGCTTATAAAAATGGAATTCCCTGAAAAGTTTTTTTTTTTGGGGGGGGGGGCATTGCCCCCCATGACCCCTCTAAATCCGCCCATGCTTCTAACTAAAGAAGTCTTTTTGATGCACAAAGTAAAAATACCAAAAAAAAAAATTCAAAAAAACCTTTTTATTTGAATAATTAGAAGATATATACCCGTTTGCTGGAAAGTTAACTTACAGGGAGTTCTTCAACCTTACCTGACAAAAATCTTGATATTTCGCTCTAGAAATTTCAATAAAAAAGTTTAGGGGATCTAACTTGAAGCCAATAAAATTTACTATGAAATAAGACTTAAACCATATTTTTAGGACAAATATTTCCTATTTTATGGGTGAAAAACTACGATTTTTCGCTTTTTGTCTCAACTTTGACCTCAATGAGGCGGGTCTTAATATTATCCGATTGAGCTTAAACTTTGCCAATCTTATTTTCTAGCCTATTGTCACATTTTAGGGGGTTCCGACCGAAGAAATTCGGAAGTTGATGTTTTTGTAACCACCCTAATGTAGGCCTTTCAATGAGAGAATTCCATTCCTCCTCTTGCATCTACCCACTTAGATTACACTGGTGTTCAAAATTAAGATAAATTGAATATTCGTTTGAATTTCTCCAGATATAATGGACATATTTGGATGAAATTTGGTATGAACAAATGTTGATATAATACCCAAGAAATAATCACTCAAAAATCATCACACACTGCATGCGCGTGAGTAACAATCGTCAGAGTTGAAAGGTAGCAGTTGAATTTATTATCTGCCTAATTCACGTTGTAAAATCAGACAATGATGCGTGCACGTCAGTAGGAGGGAATCATAGTCCCTATGAACCCACTTTTTCGCTAGATTCTTGAACCGCTATTTTATACCTTTTAACGCTGACGATTAATACTCACGGGCATGCGTGTGTATGATGATTTTTGAATGATTAATTCTTGGGTATTATATCAACATATTGTGTTTATACCAAATATCCAAATCTGTCCATTATATCTGGAGAAAATCAAACAAATGTTAAATTTCTCTTAATTTTGAACACCAGTGTATTTTCCATCCGACTATCTATTTGGAAGTAAGTTCCTATCCTTACCATATGGATTGATTCGATTATCGCAAGTAACCTCATCCTGGGGATAGCACATTCCGTGCTGTGCGTGATAGAGTTTTTTCTCTTTACAGGTGTGCACAACGGGTATATTTAAAAAGCAAATGAGGTACTTGGAGCAGTCTTCAGGATGTGGAAATTTCCCCATAAGATGAGGGCAGCGAATTTTTTTCTTATTCTTTTCATCTTTATCTGAGAAGAAATTAAAGATAAAACATCAGCATTATTAAAGTACAATGTCTCATGTTGTCTCCAGACCCAGACAACCTGGACCCATGGTAAATTGCGCAATGACAGACCACAGGACTTTTGCACCCATAGATTTAACGACCACGTACTCCACATATTGGTGGACCACGTGGATGCGGACATCGGTTTACCAGTGCGTGTCTGTAGCGAAAATGAAAATTACCATAATTAAAATGCTGAAACCGAAAAGAGTAGTTGTATTTCTTTGTTCCTGATAAAATCCGGTATTTTCGGCGATTTGAAACTTTTTTTTTTACCTTTTTCAGTTGTTGGCTTTTCGGTAGTTGTAGTCCTGTCTTTCGGTTGGGTTGTTGGGATTTCAGTTGTTTCCAGTTCTGAAATAAATTAGCTTTAATGTATGGGCTTTTCAAAGATAGATTTCTGGAAATATAATAAAAAAAAAATGAAATAAAGATACGAGTATAAGGAATCTTTGTATGGTAAGGAAGTACAAGCTACATATGTGAAAAACAAGGTTTTAGTTTTAACAAATGAAATACTGCTTGGTATATTCGAATTAAAAACTTTTCTGCTGGATAAGTTAATATAATAAGCTGGATACGCTTTAAGTAGCAATAGCAAGTAAAAAAATTTCAGGGAGGGGGTCTATGATGCTTCTATTAATTTTCTTTTTAGGGTTAAAGAAGTTGTTGCCTTTAATTAGCACAAATTCCTTATTACCTTTATTTCTTAAGGTTCAATTCCGTCGTTATTCGGTCCCGTTAAATATCACCCAGCTGTTTTAGATGACAGATTAGAAATATCGATGAAAATAGCGCAGTATATCAACATACTGTTATATCAATGATATTAATAAAAATTTGGCGATATTGGAAATGTTTGGTGTTCAAGAAATTTTCCAAATTTTTAACGGGAGAGAAAACGGAATGGAAACGTTCTGGTTATCGAGGATATTAAGTTCAAATTAAAGAAAGTATAGGCATGGTATTTATTAAAATCTAAAAGAAAAAAATAAGAGAGAGAGCGGGGATCTGCATCATCATAACCTCTTTAAAAAATTGCCACAGGATTGCCACAAAATTGCAGTCTCAGGAAAAATTTACTTGTTTATTAAAGTTTTCAAACAAAATGGCGGACGTGCCCACGGGGTATATGGGAGTCTATTACTCCACGCTTCTTTCCTCCAATAATGATAGCAATGAGTCTCATTAACGTTTCCACCAGAGAACATACTGAATTTTCTGCAAGTATTATAAAATTTGTATACATATTTTAGAAATTGGAAATAGTAAAAATTTTTAGGCAGAAAAATACGAAAGCTTTTCGTACAATTTTAAAGAAAATATACACAAATAAAATTGATCTAAATATCTTAACCATCTTGGGCCATTGAGGCAAAAAATTCTGCAAAATTGAAAAACAGCTAAAATCTTACGATCTTTATCAAGTCTGTTTCCACATTTGACCCTACTTTTTTCCAAACACGCTTTACTCCTTTCATCGTATAAGTCCGAACCGTAGCATCGGTTCATAAATAGGATATTGAAGGCGCAACTGAAAAATCTTGAGCAGTCATTAGGATGTGCGAATGTCCCAAAAGCAGAAGGGCATTTCAACGTTTCCTTGTCCTTATCATGATCTGAAAAAAGAAACACAGAAAACATTTAATTGTTACTCTTTGGTAAATTGAAAGACACCATCAACTCTAGACAATAGTAACTTTGATACAAGCAAACAAATTTATATTAACTATAAGATAGTCTATGATTATCTTCTTGGATATAGTTTTAAATGGAATTTTTCGATGATCTTGGTCATCAATATCAAAATTTAATTTTTAGATTTCAAAATATAAGAAATAATTTTAAGTTCCCCAAAAGAGCCTCTAGAAACAATGAAAATAATTGGATTACAGAGCATATATTGAACTTAATTCATAGAAAAAGTAAGCTTTTTTAAAAAAAACGAGAAAACATCCTTGGGACATAGTTTATAGAACTGCCTATAGAACAACTGCTGCAGTGTTAAAGAGTAATATCAAAGCCTGCAAAATCTGAAATTTTCAAAATTGTAAAAATATGAAAGACAAATGGAAACTAATCAATGGAATTTTTAACATAATTAAACATTCTAATCTACCTCAACTGTTAAACGACTCGGATACAGCATCTAAATTCAATGAATATTTTTCTAAATTAACTTCAAATTCCTATCTTCCCCAAAATGACTACATCTCCTATATCCTCCCAAGTTTAAATTCATTTGTATTTCTTCCTGTATGTGACTACGATGTTTTAAATGTAATTAACTCTTTTTCAAATACAAACAGTAAGGATTATGATGATGTCAGCATAAAGCTGGTAAAGATGTTTGCGGTTAAAAATATTGGTTTAATAACAAATTTTCTAACTATACCTAAAAACTAGTTGTCGTGTCAGCGCAGCCAATGAAATCGCCGTGTAAAAATGGATGCTATATTATGAATCAACAGGTCAAATACGTATATGCGAAATCAGCTTTAACATTCCTGGCTTAGCAAGAATTTTTAGGCAGAAAAATACGAAAGCTTTTCGTTCAATTTTAAAGAAAGCATACACAAATAAAATTGATCTAAATATCTTAACCATTTTGGGCCATTGAGGCAAAAAATTCTGCAAAATTGAAAAACTGCTAAAATCTTACGATCTTTATCAAGTCTGTTTCCGCATTTGACCCTACTTTTTTCCAAACACGCTTTACTCCTTTCATCGTATAAGTCCGAACCGTAGCATTGCTGTTTGATTATTTTATTGAAGAAGCAACTGAAATATCTTGAGCAGTCATTAGGATGTGCGAATGTCCCAAAAGGAGAAGGGCATTTCATCTTTTCCTTGTCCTTAGCATGATCTGAAAAAAGAAACACTGAAAACATTTAATTGTTGGGTCATTCCACGTCAAATCAACACACTTTTTGGCATGACCATCTCGGATTTTCTTGAAATTCGGTACACATGTTCTACTTATAGAAACTCGGAAAAGTACCAACTTTCATCAAAAAATATTAATTGGTTCTGGAATTAAAGGTGCGTAAAGTAGTCAAAAAAGGGCCAAAAATGGACCAACATAAGTTCTTTAAATTGCTCTAGAGGATCTTCTAATTGGGTTATACAAATGAAGTTGGTGTCATTTTAAAGTGTTTTTAAATGTTCTTTTTAATGGTGTAAAATGTGCTTTAAAATTTTGAAAAACAATATATTTTACAAAACAAAGTAGAATTAAAAGTTCGATTTCTATCAAATGTACCACTTTTACAATTTTGAAAAAATTCCAGGAATAGGTAATATTATTCTAAATAACCTGGTAAAATTATAGGATGGGACAAAAATGGGATCAGTTTCAAAAACTATTTAAACCAAAGTTCGATTTTTCTTATATCCCCTTAAAAAATTTTAAAACTACGTTTTTATCATTAATTGGATGCGAATTGAGTTGTATTTGACTGCTGTTGACAATTAGGGCCTCTGCACAAACTTGGTGTACCCCGGGCTTCATATTTACAATCTGTAGATTGTATTGTAAAACAATGCACATAAAGTAAATATGAAGCCCGGGCTACACCAAGTTTGTTCAGAGCATAGAGATAGACACTTGGTGCTATGGCCGTTGCTAAGTGCGGGGACACCTGTTGCTAGGGCGGTTGTAAGGTGCAGGGTCACGTGATTGCAAATTGACGAAGAGGTCCCAGGCGACTATGTGTATTGTTCTTGTGTTATTTTTATCCTCAATTAAATGAATAAATAAATAAATGCTCTAATAGAGAGATATAGAGCATTCGCACATGACGTCACGACCAGTTATTTTCTTTTAACCGTTAACTGCTAGGTGGACAGACACCTGGTGCTAGGGCCGTTGCTAGGTGCGAGTCACATGATCGCAAATGCTCTATAGCTCAACACGGAAGAGTGAGGTGGCGATTTTTTAGAGAGTTGTTGATGTTGTGATGTATATTTTGTTTGTGATGTGCTCCTATAATAGATAATAATTAAGTATCTAAGGCGTACTTCTTTACATGCCAGTCATACACTACACAGTCATACCCTCAGATCTCATGGGAGTGAACCCCAGGAGTGAAAAAGATAACAACAATATCGTCCTTTTTACAGTGTGGGGAAAATTTGACATTACATTAAATACAACTAAGTATTTTATGGTAATGAGATTGCGGATAGACTGGCCAAAGAGGGTAGTGAGGAGAAAACGGCCACTGACTCTTCGCTAACTTTCCAGGAACTGTACTCAAATGCAAGATCTAGACTTGACATAACTTGGCGTACTCCACCTAATCACCAATGGTACACCAGAACATTCCCTGGCACTCTCCTGGAGCTCAAATGTGATCGTGGCTCCCAGACTGCTCTAGCAAGACTTGCTACTGGCCATCTGAAGTGCCTTTCTTTTGAACGTGGCAGAAAAATCCACCCCATTTGTCCAAAATGCCGTGGCCATCCAGCTTCACCGGATCATATTCTTGGATGCGTCGGACTTTCCAAAGAGGACTTAACATCTGACCCTCTCATGGTCATTGACTTTTTGGCGGTCAACAACTTGATGGAGTTGATCTGACAAATGTCAGATATTTTTAGGGGATAAGCAACAACAACAACAAGTAATTTATCCTAACTAAACATTGAATTTTAAGTGCTAAAAATTTAGAAAAAGCAAGAGAATTTAATTTTCAACTTTTGTTAATAGTTAAGATAAAAATTTAAATTAATCCTAGAGCAACTTACGCATGGGTTCTCCAATTTCTACTTCATCATCAAACACTTCAGGAAGGCACCATACACCTGATACCAGAACAGCTAAAACTAATGTAAAAAATGCATCAGATTTTGTAAAAAAAAAATTCAAAGCAGTCAAAAGTTCCACACTTGAGTTTTTGTGATTTAATAATACCATGGGTCTCTCTCCCAAAAATTGTCAACTGGATGATCACTTGTAAAATATTTACAAGGCCGAACAAAGTTTTGAAAAATTCCCACTAACAGCCTTATTCACCGCTAACCTCACCAATGGTCAACCCGGAGTCAAATCCCTGATTGGCGGAAAATTAAGTTATCTTTCTTCAACTATACATAACAATCAGAAATTTGACTGCCGGTTAACCGCCGCGCCGGTCAGGTTAGCAGTGAATACTGCCGTTAGTGGAAGAAATTCCAATAGTTTTAACCAAAGAGCGAAAATGACAATGTATAAAAAATTTACGATAATGACAAAACTTCACGATAGAAAATGACTCCCTTAGCAATGAAATAATCAGGTAATAATTTAATTAGTGACCTAGCCTAGAATTAATTGAAGTTAATAAGAACCAGAGTTTTCGAACCATATAAATTCCAAGCAAGGGACAAAAATTATTTTCAAAATACAACGAATTGAAATGTCAAAAAATTTATAAGTAACCAAAATAAATTTTAAAATATTTTTTTACATTTTTAGTGAAGACTGAATAAAGACCTTTGCTGAGAGTCTTTGTTTAAGGAAACCTATAAATATAACAAACACAAATACATAAAAGGATAGAGAAACCTCGAAACCTCAAACTTAAATTTAAATGTACAACTTCCCATAAGGGGTCTAGGGTTCAACGCTCTGTTTTGGGTTGTTCACCCCACCAGACGGTTTTCTGGGAATTGTTTGGAACGAAAAATTGTAAGGGATTAAAAGTGAGGGTGGCACCCTCCCGGGACCTTAATTGGTCTGAACCATAGCCATCTAGAACAAGCAGGCCGGGATAGCTAAAAGGATAAGACATTCTTTCCGCCTTTTTCATCCGTGAGGCATCGAACAGTAGGTTGAGGAGCGGGGGAAAACATGAGAAGCGCGCGCTTATTCGAAGTTCGCCAAATTTAAGTCGTAAAGATGTCATCGAGGCGAAGTGTCCTGGCCTGCTTGTTCTAGATGGCTATGTCTGAACTGACCTCCCCTAAAAAAAAAACTATTTTCCGCAGCGCCTGTTGAACAAGCAGAACCAAATTTGAAGTCTTGTATATAGTTCCGGTGCTTGAACAACATGTAAATAGTATTGTATATAATATAGCTTAAATATTATCGAATAAATTAAACGGAAAAGATGAATTGGTCATGACTACAAAATGCATTTTCGTTTTTCCCTACCGTTTGGTCCTGAGGAGTTTATTGCGCATGCGTGTGGACTGTTTTGCTGTTTATTTGGAAATTTTAATAAAACGAAAACTGGGGATAGAATCCGCAAACTGACTGCCGCATGCTACGGGCACCATACCACTGCTCCACAGGGCATTCAGCAACTTTAAAACTTTTTTCGAGCTTGTACCTTATTTGTCCACACGCATGCGCAATAAACTTCTCTGGACCAACATATTGGGAAATACAAAAATGCCTGCAAAATGATCCAGATCAAACTTCTGGAAACCATCACATCACAAACATATTTACAATGTATTACTTACCTGCCCAAAAAAGCTGAAAAGGTACCATGTTGGGTTGGTTCCAAGTCAACACTTCAGTTCTCTGAACACAAAATGTTTTTAAGGGAAAGATAAGATAATAAATTTCTATTTGTGTTTGAATGATCGAAGACAAAAGAACATCACCTGTCAAATTTCTGCCCAAATGAGTTTCAACTAAGTTGCACTGCTCCTAACGTAGAAGGATCTAATATGATAAGCTTTAAGTATTTTTGGAATATTTAGAAATCTACAACGCACTAAATTGTTCAATGATAAGCTAATTTTTAACAAATGAATTGAAGACTGGATAATTTGTAAGAATTATTTTGATTCATCATTTTTAAAAAGGCGAATATTTTAATTCTAGGCGAGTTTAAAAGGAATTTGCATTGATTTTAATATTTGTGAATTAATGGCTATTCAGGGATTGAGTGAATCCAGTCGAGATTAACATCTGCTGAAATCCACTCAAACCCTCCATGTGGCAACGACTCAACCATAATTTCTCTTCATGAATTGGGATACCAGCGTTAATTTTGATTTTAAATAAAGTTTGTTGCTATTTTTTTAAGAATTAAAATTTTAAAATGTTTGACACATTCCACGAAGTATATACAGGGTGTTTCAAAAGTCCGTTTCACGGCTTTAATTTGGAACCAACGCCACCTAGGGTCATGGAAGTAAGGTGTCAAATCAATCAAAATCAAATTCTGCCCAGGCCTAGTGGCCTATCAGGCGGTGCCCATCTCCATTTCATTAGCCTTCAGGCCTGGAATGCTTATTACTTAGCTTGTGTCCAGGCCGAGTGGCTAGCCCGCGGCTGGACCCCCAGTTGATTCCCCAAGCGAGCTTGGTGCTCATTTTATTTGGAAATGGAAGTAAGGTGTACGCTTAGGTAAATGACCCTGCTGAATCCATTAAGATGGCCTACAGCAACCCTAACGGTGAAAGAAGAAAGGTAAAAAATTAATTAAAATATTCTCTTAATTCTCATAAAAGAATATTTGTAGAACATTTTAAGCCAATCAAGTTATAAAAATAGTAAATATTTTCTGTTTTATATCTACTTTTTGTAGGTGGGGTAAAATGGGAAACAGTTAGGTTTTTAGTTCTTGTGGGACATACCCAAGGCCCAAGTTAGTTAACCTATGTTAACGAAAGAACTGTGGGATAAGACAAGGTGTGTATTCTACCAGCATTTAAAGATCTTAAGAATGAAAGATCAATTTGTTTTGATGCAAAACAATAAAATATAATCACGATAAAACTATGAAAAGATAGGTTTGAAAACCTTCAACCTATCTTTAAAGGGCTTGGGAAACGGAATGTCTAGACTCAAAAATTGAAAAAGCCTGAGGCTGTGTCATCTAATCTTGGCATAAAAGTAGGGTCGTTCCGTTTATAGGAAAAACGACCAAATTTTTCAGATTGTGATAAAAACACCAAAATTGCTGAAGGTATAGTTAGTTATAAAGCTTTCTGCTCTTAAGAGACTCCACTCATTACAAAAACGAAACGTGTAAAAATTTGCAGAGAAAACTGCTTGCGGTTTTTTGTTTCATCATTATCGGTTATGGAAAGGTTATATCGGTTATAAAGAGAAACAATGCAAAATTTATGTATCAAATTTGTACTCATTGATTTCATCTTATAAGATAAGCAAATGTTACAGAATAGAAAGAAAATGTGAAGGGGGTAACAATTTATACTTTCTGGTTCATTCTCGTAGGATAACGTCAAGGTTAGTGGAATAAGA
Source organism: Tetragnatha montana (assembly GCA_963680715.1). Classification (NCBI taxonomy): domain Eukaryota; kingdom Metazoa; phylum Arthropoda; class Arachnida; order Araneae; family Tetragnathidae; genus Tetragnatha; species Tetragnatha montana. Next base: position 9,277,008 of record OY796685.1, read on the forward strand.
TAAGGTTGGATATTTATACTTCACTGAAAGTATCGAAAAAAAAAAGGGCCGAACCTCGGACAAATTGCAATAAAAAGTTTCTCAACAGTTTTCACGTAAGAATGACCTCAATAATAACATACTAAAAATCTGACCATAGGAATTTTTTTTTTTAAATTAAAAAAAAAAAATGGCCGAAAAAAATTTCAAATAAAAAATTCTTCCTTTGAAGTATACTTATATACTAAGCGAAAGAGAGTCACTATTGGATACTCATCAGTCTGTGACTGAATAATATCTTCCTATTCAACTTTTATTTTATTTTATTAACTTAAATTTAATGCACTGATTAACTTGTTTAAATTCCTATAAAGAAAAAAAAATCAATATACAACTATAAAATCTTTATTAAAGGAACTTCTGGCCAGGTTGATTAAGCCACATGCAGACGAGGTACTTGGGAGAAAACACGGTACCATCGGCACATATTTTCACGTAAGGTCTGAAGTTGTCGCAGTGGATGAAAAGTTGGTGACTGGACGCATGGGCGAAGTGGCCATACCTTTCTGGACATTCGAACCACCCCTTGACATCACCAGTGTCATCTATGATGCAGTCCAAGTCGTCCTCTTCGCAATCGGTGGGAGGGGGAGTATTGGGCTTCGTGACTTTGGTGGTAGTAGGTGGAGTAGTGGGAACCGAGGGAGTAGATGGAAGGGTTGTCAATTCAACAGTTGTAGATTCGGGAGATTCAGCTGTCGTTTCGGCTACAGTTGTAAGTGTAGTCTCGGGAGTCGTAGTGTCTTGTATTGTAGTTGGAGCTTCAGTTGTAATCGTAGTTTCTTCAGTCGTAGGAACTGGGGTTGTTTCAGGTATAATCGTAGTTTCTACTATCGTTGTTGGAACTGGAGTAGTTTCGGCTTCAGTTGTAATTGTAGTTTCTACCGTCGTTGTCGGAAATGGGGTTGTTTCAGGTTCAGTTGCAATCGTAGTTTCTTCTGTTGTAGTAGGAACTGGGGTTGTTTCAGTTATAATCGTAGTTTCAACCGCCGTTGTTGGAACTGGGGTTGTTTCGGCTTCAGTTGTAATCGTAGTTTCTACCGCAGTTGTTGGAACTGGTGTTGTTTCGCCTTCCGTTGTAATCGTAGTTTCTTCATTTGTTGGGAATGGAGTAGTGTCTTCCTTCGTAGTTGGAACAGGGGTTGTTTCTGCTTCAGTTATAATAGTGGTTTCAAAGGTAGTAGTTTCTGTTACTGTAGTTTGTTCGGTTGTAGGTCTACGTTTGGTAGTGGAAGTTACGAAGGTAGTCGTGCGACCAGGTTTTGTAGTGGACTGAGGACGTAAATCTGAAAGTATCAATGAGAAAGTTCAAAATCATGGAAAGACACAGTCCAACTTCTGAAAGCGAGCAATCTATATTTAAATTAATTTTTACCTCATCACAAAATATAAAAAACTTTTTTTATATTGTTATTATTGTGATAATTTCGTAAGTAGTTTTACTTTTCAAACACCCTATAGACCATTTTATGTGTGCCACTGGAAGAGAGCGGACAAATGTATATGGCCAAGCCCGTATTATATTTAAAGTTTTTACCGCCCTGTGCTACATACAATTTTCTTTTCGATCCCTTACTTCAACTTTTCTTTAAAAAACCCCTAACCGTTTGAAGTTCTTAACCCAAGAGAACATGCTCCATACCTGAGAGGCCATCAAGACGTTGAAGGTGAAGCAAACATTTACAGAAACTCTCCTTTTCACTTATCAGGGCATTTGCACAAAATCGAAAAAAAAAATAAAACCCCCAGAACCTGAAATTCTAATACATTAGAAAAACAGTTCCTCCTTTCTTTTACGCATCCTAGGCCGTTCATGAGGGGATTCCATTCCCCCTCTTGCATCTACACTTTGATTATTTTTCATCCATTTGAAGAACATTCCCATCCTTACCATCTGGATTGATTCGATAGTCGCAAGTAACCTCATCCTTGCGATAGCACCTTCGGTACTTGGCGTGGTAGAGTTCATTCTTTCCACAGGTGTACACAGTGGGTACTGTGTAAATGCAAATGAGATACTTGGAGCAGTCTTCGGGATGTGGAAATATTCCCCATTGATAAGGGCAGCGGATTTCTATCTTATCTTTTTCATCTTTATCTATAGAAATAAATAAAAAAAAAGCACATTAGCATTATTGAAATTATAAGTATTTAGTGTTTTTAAATCTAATGGCACTTGGAATATCTAGGAATTAAGGTAAAGGGGGGGGGAGAGAAAGTGAGTGAGAAAGTGAGGCCCATAAATGGCAGAATTCCGACTCAAGCCTCGAATGCTGCCAATATTTATCAACACCACCACAATTTTGCCATGTCACAGAAGGGGAGGGAAATGGTCTCCAGACGACCTGGATCCATGGTAAACTGCGCCATGGCAGACCACAGGACTTTCGGACACACAGATTTAAGAAGCACGTACTCCGCATATACTCGGTGGGTCTTCAGTGGTGTCGGGAATTGAACCCGGGATCCTCCGATCCCCGCTGATGCCTTAACCAGTAGGATAAGCTGGCCATGTTTAACCGTATAAAAATGAAATAGATTACTAAAGGAATTGAACCTCCTCTTACGCCTCCAGGCCGGTCACCGCATCTGACATTTTTGTCCTGGGAGCACTCTTCCTTTCGCTCGTCGTACAGTTTGTTCCTGGAACACTTGTGCACTGTCGCTATACCGGAATGACAGTCGTAATACTGGGAACAGTCCTCGGGATCCGCATACCGACCACGGGGAAACGGACATCGGTACCTGAGTGTGTCTGTGAGCGAAAAGGAAAATTACCATAATTAAAACGCTGAAGCTGAAAAGAAGTTTTATTTCCTTTGTTCTTGATAAAAACCTGAATTTTTGTCAATGAGAAAGTTATTTTTACCTTTTTTAGTTGTTGGCTTTTCGGTAGTTGTCGTCCTGTCTTTTGGTCGGGTTGTTGGGCGTTGGGTCGGGATTTTGGTTGTTTTCAGTTCTGAAAAAAATTAGCATTAGCTTTAATGTATAGGCTTTTCAAAGATACAACTATCAGAAAAATTACAATGAAATAAAGATATTATAAGGAATAAAATGATGAAGGCTTACTCGTCCGGCGTCTGTATTTATTAAAGACAATGTCTATGATTAAAGATGATTTCATCGTGCTGTTAGGCCGTGTTTCAGGAGATGTTAAGAACTGAACGTTTTGACCCACAAGGTTTTAGTTAAACAAACAAAATATTACTTGGTATTCTAATTGAAAACTTTTCTGCTGGATTAGTAGCAAATCTAAGAATTTTTTCAGGGAGGGGTCTGGGGGGTCCTATTAATTTTCTTTTAAGGGTTAAAGAAGTCGTTGTCTTTAATTATCAAAGATTCCTAATTATAATCTTTATTTTCTTGAGGTTGAATTCTGTTATCTGTACCGTTAAATATCACCAAGCTGTATTAGACGGAAAAGATTAGAAATATCGCCGAAAATAGCTTACCAACTGATTAAAACATACAGTTATATCAATGACATTTTCTGGTTATCGAGGATTTTAGGTTCAAATTAAAGAGATTATATTTATTAAAATCTAGAAAAATTGTCTAACAGTGCGGGAATCTGCATCCCCAAAGCCCACCCCCCAATTTGCCACTAATAAAATATTGAGAGACAAACCACCAAGAGATTTCAGAGTCCCCCATAGGAAGTAAAAAATTAGCCGCGGTTTAATGTAAAATTTACTTTGTTATTTATTTATTAAAGTTTTCAAACGAAATAGGGGACGTGTCCATCACCCATATAGGAGTCCATACTTCTATCCTCTTAAAACGATAAACATAAGATATTTTTCAACGTTTCCACAGAACATACTAAATTTTCTATATTAATATTTGTATGCTTATTTTACGAGTTTGGAAACCTTGATAATTTTTTAGCAGAAAAATACGAAAAGTTTTCCGGCAATTTTAAGGAAAACTTACGAAAATTAAATCAATCTAAATTATTTTAACCACCTCGGGCCATAGAGGCTAAATAACCGCTTGTTATTTACTAGCGTTATTTACTATTGTTGCGGCTAAATAACCGCTTGTTATTTAGCCTTATTATAAAAAAAGAACTAAAACTTACGATCTCTATCAAGTCTGTTTCCACATTTGACCCTCCGTTTGTCCAAACATTTGCGACTCCTTTCATCGAATAAATTCGACCCGTAGCATTGGAGCATCGATGGGACATTGAGGAAGCAAACGAAATATCTTGAGCAGTCATTAGGATGGGCGAACGTCCCGGAAGGATAAGGACATCTGAAGGTTTTGATCACTTTGTCCTTGTCCCTATCATGATCTGAAAGAAGAAACATAGAAAACATTGTAACTTTGGTAAATTTACATTGAAAGGTAAAGTCCGCTCAGAAAAAGTTACTTTAAGTGATATTGTACGTATATATAGGTATAAGACCTCGAAAACCTTTATATAGAGATGAAATTATTAACAGATAGGCTACTTGTTCTCAGGTCCAAGGAGGGGGGATTCGGGATGTATTCCCCCAGAACTTAAGAAATTTTCTCCATTTGAACTTATAAAACCTAAATTACCTTATACTTCCAGAAATCCAATATCCTACTTCAAAAAGTTTTAGCTACGGCACTGTTTATTCTGAATGAAATTTTGAAGTTGAAGGACCTTATTTCCACGTAATACAAGAAGTTGATAAAAGGTTTTCCTCTCTATCTCTAGAACACAGTTTAATGTTCCCCTGTCAGGCCCGTTCCTGGGTATGAAGGCGCCTCCGTGCCAATAAATTACGGCGCCCCTTACACCTCACCCCCATTAATAATTAATTCTAAGTTAATTAATTTTTACTTTTAATTAATTTTTAATTAATTAATCACTTATTTTAAATTATTTGTTAATTTTAACTAATTAATAATTACTTTAAACAAATTTGATATTACTTAACTTAAAGATACAGTAGAACTTTGATAAAGCGACTCCTTATGGTGCCAACAAAATGCGGACGTTTTAACGAATAAAATTAACAATATTGTAATAAAAAGGTGCTTTTATTACCGGTTGTTGTAACGCAAGGGTTGCTATAACAGAGGGTCGTTGTAAAGGGGTTCTACTTATTAATAAATAAATAATATTGGCATTACTTATTTAATTAAAATTAGTTTTCAGTTAAAATAAATCAAGCTTTTTTCAATATATTGTGGGGAATTTTTACAGTTTTCAGTTTAAAGAATAATGATAAACTCTTTTTTTGGTGGTGGTGGGGGGGGGGGGTTGGGGGTTTTCCCCCAAGAAAAATTTCTGAAATTTGACCCCTAAAAGTAGTGTTTTAACTCATTTTGAGACCCTTTAGCTAACAACCGAAGAGAATTGCTCCTTATAAATTTGCAGAATTTTCAATGAAAAACAGTATAAAAATTGATGTCAAAATTTCGGGAGGGGTTTGAACCCCCCTTGGATACGGCCCTGGGCCATAAACTCAAAAATATTCACTTAGGATTACTCACTTTTCGCCTAGTTCTCGATAGAGGCTGCATGGTTTGGCTATTTATTTAACCAGTAACTGATGGTTACCAGTAATTGACACTTTAAGAACAATATAAAAATTAATTAGCTATTGCTACTTAATAAAACTATCCTGAAAAAACTTTTTGTTTTGAAAAATTAAATGAAGTTTCAATATTTATCTAGAGAACAATTTGTTTGAAAAAGTAATTATTTTCTATTTTTAAAATATTTTTAAGTTGGCATGGTAGCAGCACCAGGTGCACCTAATAAATTTACGTAAGAGATATCCATTCGGTTTTTTACAATAGTCTTCTTCAAAACATTTTTCACAAGTCAAGGGCCTATGGAGCAACGTAAAGTTTTATTACATCGAGCCACTAGATGTAATAAAACAATTTGCGGCAGGGCCACCTGCAGTTTATGGTCTTCTAGTGAAGAGAAGTGTAGTCTCGCGGTTGATAATGGAGTGGGAATGAATGGGAGTGTTGGCGAAGCCTGGCGAAGAAAATATCGCCAACGTTTTTTGACGGAGGGATTCACGTACATCTTAGTAAACTTTTTTCGATTGATTATTCATGAAAACAAGACAAATCAAAATCATGATAAAAAAAGTTAAAATTGAAAACATTTCTCAATTTTTTTTTCCGTTTTTATTCTAAAAATAATTTTCTTGACGGTTTCCAGAGGAAAAACATTTTAATTACTGATAAGAATGACACATTTTTATTTTTAAAATGTTCAGATTCTTTTGACGGTTCCGTGTAAGCTTTTGTAATTTCTCGAACATATTTCTATTTTATTACATCACGGATAAGATTGCAGTTATAGTGTTAAAGAGTTAAACTTACATATCAAGTTATTTTCAAGCAATTTATTACCTATCCAATATGTATATGTTTTAAATTTATCATTTTTTTTTAATCTCAAAATTTATTTATCATTGTTAATTATCTGATAAATTATTTTTCGAAGAAAAACTTAAAGAACGGAAAATTCCACCTAACTAGTCACACGTGTGGAAAATATCATATATTTTAACAATATCATAAGTGTTTTATACTGAGTATGCAGGCCCGTTCCTGGGTATGAAGGCGCCTCCGTGCCAATAAATTACGGCGCCCCTTACACCTCACCCCCATTAATAATTAATTCTAAGTTAATTAATTTTTACTTTTAATTAATTTTTAATTAATTAATCACTTATTTTAAATTATTTGTTAATTTTAACTAATTAATAATTACTTTAAACAAATTTGATATTACTTAACTTAAAGATACAGTAGAACTTTGATAAAGCGACTCCTTATGGTGCCAACAAAATGCGGACGTTTTAACGAATAAAATTAACAATATTGTAATAAAAAGGTGCTTTTATTACCGGTTGTTGTAACGCAAGGGTTGCTATAACAGAGGGTCGTTGTAAAGGGGTTCTACTTATTAATAAATAAATAATATTGGCATTACTTATTTAATTAAAATTAGTTTTCAGTTAAAATAAATCAAGCTTTTTTCAATATATTGTGGGGAATTTTTACAGTTTTCAGTTTAAAGAATAATGATAAACTCTTTTTTTGGTGGTGGTGGGGGGGGGGGTTGGGGGTTTTCCCCCAAGAAAAATTTCTGAAATTTGACCCCTAAAAGTAGTGTTTTAACTCATTTTGAGACCCTTTAGCTAACAACCGAAGAGAATTGCTCCTTATAAATTTGCAGAATTTTCAATGAAAAACAGTATAAAAATTGATGTCAAAATTTCGGGAGGGGTTTGAACCCCCCTTGGATACGGCCCTGGGCCATAAACTCAAAAATATTCACTTAGGATTACTCACTTTTCGCCTAGTTCTCGATAGAGGCTGCATGGTTTGGCTATTTATTTAACCAGTAACTGATGGTTACCAGTAATTGACACTTTAAGAACAATATAAAAATTAATTAGCTATTGCTACTTAATAAAACTATCCTGAAAAAACTTTTTGTTTTGAAAAATTAAATGAAGTTTCAATATTTATCTAGAGAACAATTTGTTTGAAAAAGTAATTATTTTCTATTTTTAAAATATTTTTAAGTTGGCATGGTAGCAGCACCAGGTGCACCTAATAAATTTACGTAAGAGATATCCATTCGGTTTTTTACAATAGTCTTCTTCAAAACATTTTTCACAAGTCAAGGGCCTATGGAGCAACGTAAAGTTTTATTACATCGAGCCACTAGATGTAATAAAACAATTTGCGGCAGGGCCACCTGCAGTTTATGGTCTTCTAGTGAAGAGAAGTGTAGTCTCGCGGTTGATAATGGAGTGGGAATGAATGGGAGTGTTGGCGAAGCCTGGCGAAGAAAATATCGCCAACGTTTTTTGACGGAGGGATTCACGTACATCTTAGTAAACTTTTTTCGATTGATTATTCATGAAAACAAGACAAATCAAAATCATGATAAAAAAAGTTAAAATTGAAAACATTTCTCAATTTTTTTTTCCGTTTTTATTCTAAAAATAATTTTCTTGACGGTTTCCAGAGGAAAAACATTTTAATTACTGATAAGAATGACACATTTTTATTTTTAAAATGTTCAGATTCTTTTGACGGTTCCGTGTAAGCTTTTGTAATTTCTCGAACATATTTCTATTTTATTACATCACGGATAAGATTGCAGTTATAGTGTTAAAGAGTTAAACTTACATATCAAGTTATTTTCAAGCAATTTATTACCTATCCAATATGTATATGTTTTAAATTTATCATTTTTTTTTAATCTCAAAATTTATTTATCATTGTTAATTATCTGATAAATTATTTTTCGAAGAAAAACTTAAAGAACGGAAAATTCCACCTAACTAGTCACACGTGTGGAAAATATCATATATTTTAACAATATCATAAGTGTTTTATACTGAGTATGAAGTAAGTACACTGATTTTTTTTACATATAAAGGTTAAAAAAAACATGCATAATAAATTTGTTAGCTAATGAAATTTTCAGTTTTATACCTTACTACATCTGTAAATTATGGCCAAAAAAATTGTTCCAGCAAAATATGCATGCTATTTTAAACAGAGACAATCAAGCTAGGAGTCCATTTCATTACCTATTTTATTTTAAGGAAATAAAATTTGTCTGGAGAAAGCAAAACAGGCATTTGTGTTAAAGTGGACGTCGGTTAAAATGGATGTTAGAATTTTTATGCAACAACTGTCTCTTAGAAATTTGATGTTCCTCTTTAACTTTTACTTAGGGGGTAAATAGAATGCCTTTCGTTCAAATGTAACATTCGTTATAGACTAGAATATTATTATTCTAGGTTTGTGTACTTCTGATTTTAAGAAATTTTATTTAATATTATTTATTTTTATTTTCACAGGTAGACACGGGTTAGTGTGCATAGTTTTTGTTTTTCGTTGTGTAACCTTTTCTGTAATACTTGGAGATAATTTGTTTTATGCATTGGATAGGTTAATCTTTGAGCTGAAAATGAACGTCGGGTTTATTATTGAATACACTTTTAATTAATCACTCTCAATTATGCCAACTAACCACAGTCTCCCCTATCCAATGAAAAGATATATGAAGGGTATCAATGGTCAACAAGATATAAAAGGGAACAAGGTGGAAACTTGTTCCTGAGTTTTAGTAGTTTCTCTCATCATATCTTTCTATTCCTAATCAACGAAATTAAAATTATGAAGTAAATATTGAAATCCAATTTTATAACGTATAACAGTTAATTCGTGGTATATTAATATTTTTTATTCAAATCACACGATATTTCTTAAAAATGAAGTGATTAAAATCACGATTTAAATCATGAAAATTAGTTATGTATATGTTACGGGCAATGTGATAAATCCGGGCATTATGAATAATGCCCGGATATTGCTCGGGGATTATTAAGAATATAAGAGTACATCGGAAACTTAATTTTTTAGTATAGTAATATTCATATCTAAGCTTTAAAATTATTTTTTCCACAGAAGTTACATAAACTAAAGTTTATTATTACTTGTTGGTTTAAAATTCGGTGAAATGTTACTACATTAATTAAAGCAAATTAGGGCCAAAATTTAGTAAAGGGGGAACCTGAAAAGAATTTCTAGTTAAAAAGGGAGCGGTGTTCTCAAAAAACCCATGCTTTAACATGATCACCAAAAGACGATTTCACCCCAAACATGGGAACCCCACAAGTAAACATGGGAACCCCACAAGTAACCCTGTTAACCACAGATAGCGATCGAGGAGGGCTCCCATATCTCCCGTTACACCGCAAGTGCCGGAGGCCCAGCAGTAATTGTTTTATTACATCCAAGTTTTATGACATCTAGAAAGTCTACGGCCCACCTGGACATCTATTAAAATATGATTTGAGGCAAACGCTTGATAGCTATTTAATAACTGGTGAATCAAATCTTCATCCAAGGAGGGCGCCTATTAATAGATTCATACAATTCGGTTTTTCTAAGACGCCTTACAGCTTTCAAGTCCGGAGTGTTTAAATTTTAACTCACTCAGAATGGGCGCACTGGGCGCCCTGAATAGATTCATTTGATGGGGGCGCCCATACAATATGGTATAGCTTTTAAAGTTGGGAATGTTAAAATTTTCACTCGCAGGTCTGGCGGTCTTTGATAAATCCATTTAATTAAGACAACTCATACAATTTGGTTTAGCTAAGTAAGACGCCTTACATATTTCAAAGTCGGTGTGTTCAATTTTTCTCTCAGGGTGGGCGCTTTGAATATATATTTATTTGATGGGGCGCCCCATACAATTTGAAAGCTAAAAGGAGTCTTCTTTATAGCTTTCAAAGTCGGGCATATTAAAATTTTTGTTAAGAGTTGGCACCCTTTAATAGATTCACTAGATGAGGGCGCCCCATACAAAAAGTTCAAAATGCACTTTTCTTAAAAGGCGCCTATATTAGTTCTCTTAAGGGGGACGGGTGTGTATAACCCAGTAAGGGCGCTCTTTACTCGTTTGTAGGCGCCTTTTGAAGCTTTTTTTGTAAAGGAAAGGAGATCTAGCTTACTGCTTAGGTTTGTTTCTTTTGAGTCAGGACGTAACGGAATATTTTTCCCTTAAAGTTAGGGGTCAAAAAAATTTTCTAAGGCGCCTCTTCATCGGTCGGCGCCTCCGTGCAGGCACGGCCAGCACGCCCGGCCGGAACGGCCCTGTGAGTATGAAGTAAGTACACTGATTTTTTTTACATATAAAGGTTAAAAAAAACATGCATAATAAATTTGTTAGCTAATGAAATTTTCAGTTTTATACCTTACTACATCTGTAAATTATGGCCAAAAAAATTGTTCCAGCAAAATATGCATGCTATTTTAAACAGAGACAATCAAGCTAGGAGTCCATTTCATTACCTATTTTATTTTAAGGAAATAAAATTTGTCTGGAGAAAGCAAAACAGGCATTTGTGTTAAAGTGGACGTCGGTTAAAATGGATGTTAGAATTTTTATGCAACAACTGTCTCTTAGAAATTTGATGTTCCTCTTTAACTTTTACTTAGGGGGTAAATAGAATGCCTTTCGTTCAAATGTAACATTCGTTATAGACTAGAATATTATTATTCTAGGTTTGTGTACTTCTGATTTTAAGAAATTTTATTTAATATTATTTATTTTTATTTTCACAGGTAGACACGGGTTAGTGTGCATAGTTTTTGTTTTTCGTTGTGTAACCTTTTCTGTAATACTTGGAGATAATTTGTTTTATGCATTGGATAGGTTAATCTTTGAGCTGAAAATGAACGTCGGGTTTATTATTGAATACACTTTTAATTAATCACTCTCAATTATGCCAACTAACCACAGTCTCCCCTATCCAATGAAAAGATATATGAAGGGTATCAATGGTCAACAAGATATAAAAGGGAACAAGGTGGAAACTTGTTCCTGAGTTTTAGTAGTTTCTCTCATCATATCTTTCTATTCCTAATCAACGAAATTAAAATTATGAAGTAAATATTGAAATCCAATTTTATAACGTATAACAGTTAATTCGTGGTATATTAATATTTTTTATTCAAATCACACGATATTTCTTAAAAATGAAGTGATTAAAATCACGATTTAAATCATGAAAATTAGTTATGTATATGTTACGGGCAATGTGATAAATCCGGGCATTATGAATAATGCCCGGATATTGCTCGGGGATTATTAAGAATATAAGAGTACATCGGAAACTTAATTTTTTAGTATAGTAATATTCATATCTAAGCTTTAAAATTATTTTTTCCACAGAAGTTACATAAACTAAAGTTTATTATTACTTGTTGGTTTAAAATTCGGTGAAATGTTACTACATTAATTAAAGCAAATTAGGGCCAAAATTTAGTAAAGGGGGAACCTGAAAAGAATTTCTAGTTAAAAAGGGAGCGGTGTTCTCAAAAAACCCATGCTTTAACATGATCACCAAAAGACGATTTCACCCCAAACATGGGAACCCCACAAGTAAACATGGGAACCCCACAAGTAACCCTGTTAACCACAGATAGCGATCGAGGAGGGCTCCCATATCTCCCGTTACACCGCAAGTGCCGGAGGCCCAGCAGTAATTGTTTTATTACATCCAAGTTTTATGACATCTAGAAAGTCTACGGCCCACCTGGACATCTATTAAAATATGATTTGAGGCAAACGCTTGATAGCTATTTAATAACTGGTGAATCAAATCTTCATCCAAGGAGGGCGCCTATTAATAGATTCATACAATTCGGTTTTTCTAAGACGCCTTACAGCTTTCAAGTCCGGAGTGTTTAAATTTTAACTCACTCAGAATGGGCGCACTGGGCGCCCTGAATAGATTCATTTGATGGGGGCGCCCATACAATATGGTATAGCTTTTAAAGTTGGGAATGTTAAAATTTTCACTCGCAGGTCTGGCGGTCTTTGATAAATCCATTTAATTAAGACAACTCATACAATTTGGTTTAGCTAAGTAAGACGCCTTACATATTTCAAAGTCGGTGTGTTCAATTTTTCTCTCAGGGTGGGCGCTTTGAATATATATTTATTTGATGGGGCGCCCCATACAATTTGAAAGCTAAAAGGAGTCTTCTTTATAGCTTTCAAAGTCGGGCATATTAAAATTTTTGTTAAGAGTTGGCACCCTTTAATAGATTCACTAGATGAGGGCGCCCCATACAAAAAGTTCAAAATGCACTTTTCTTAAAAGGCGCCTATATTAGTTCTCTTAAGGGGGACGGGTGTGTATAACCCAGTAAGGGCGCTCTTTACTCGTTTGTAGGCGCCTTTTGAAGCTTTTTTTGTAAAGGAAAGGAGATCTAGCTTACTGCTTAGGTTTGTTTCTTTTGAGTCAGGACGTAACGGAATATTTTTCCCTTAAAGTTAGGGGTCAAAAAAATTTTCTAAGGCGCCTCTTCATCGGTCGGCGCCTCCGTGCAGGCACGGCCAGCACGCCCGGCCGGAACGGCCCTGTCCCCTGTACATTAATAAAAGTTAACAATATCTTAAGAGAGGGGGTCTCAAAGCCCTTTAGTCCATGGGCCACTTTTACAAATCCATTAAGTATTGTGGGCCACTACTATCCTTTAAATACACATGGGCCAAGGTATAGGAACAGTTTAAGCTTGAACCGGGAGAGAATTTTTGTTTTGAAAATACGATGTGCCATTCTTTTTTTTTCATATGATCTTCTCTTAAATGATATTCTTAATTTAGAATATCATGTCAAACTATAAAATAATTTTTTGACATAGTCTTTACCTATATATCCTCTAATAAAAATAAACAAAGGAGGAGGACTGGAAAAAGGGGAAGCTCTATCAGTTATCTCGAACCACAATAGGATATGGCGGGCCATACTTTGGACACACCTGTCTTAAGATATGAAAGCTTCGAACCGTTAAATCTCCAACTCTACATCCCATTTAAATGTTTCCTAAATGAGCCTGACCTTTGTCATGATTGTTGCCGTGGTCGTTTTTGTCCTTCTTGCAATTGACTCTTCTCTTGTCGTTGCACTGTTGCCTCTTGGCGTCGTACAGCATGTCTCGGTTGCATTTCAGCAGCTGAAGGTGTCCCATCCGACATTCGTAAAACATGGAGCAGTCCTTCTCGTGTGGGTAACGGCCGTTCAGTGTAGGACAGGCGAATACGACTTTCTTGTACTGAAGCGGGAAGAAATCTGAAATTTGAGATATCATATTCATCCAATGGATCTTACTGCATTAAAAAAATAAAATCTGCTCAATCAGAAATGGTACCCAGAAGAGACATGATAACCTAAGACATGATAACCAATATGAACATAAAAATAAATAAAACCATATTAGAGAGTTAAAACTATATAAGAGGTTATCAAAGGATAAGCTACCCAATGCAAAAAAAATTGTACCGATACACATCGTAAATTTATTTTTATATTATTAGTCGGCGACATAATATTTTAAATTTGTATTTAAAATTGAGGGAGACAGGCGCGTAGCCAAAGGGGGGGGGATTTGGGGATATATCCCCCCCCCGAAACTTGGAAATTTTCTTTTTTTGACCATAGAAAACCACTTAAAATACCCCATATCCCCTCCCAAAATATCAATATCCCCCTCCGAAATTTTTTTCTGGCTACGCCACTGGAGGGAGAAAAAACTTTCATTATTTTTTCCCTTGTAGATATCTTAGATGGCATTAGTGATTACTAAAAGAAATCAGAAGTTCTTAAAGTAACATCTGCCATTTCACTCGGAGATAAGATCACTAATATGTAATAATCAATTGCACTGGCGTCAGTGGCGGCTCGTGGGTATTTCAAATGGGGGTTCACAATTAAATTTTGAAAATACAATTAAGTAAAAATATCACAATTAGAACAGAAGAGGGGATGGAAGCTCATCCTGAATAAGCTGCAAGTTGGAATAGATTTTTATTAGCATTCCATTTATGTTATTTTTGACTTATTTCGACTGTTTTCATTTTTATCGGGGGTTCACATGCTTTTATGGACGAGCGGCCGTTGATTGGCTTAGTACAATCCTCATTGAAAGTATTTTAGGAATACTTAGAAATTATCAAGACCCCAAATCGTTCTATTAACAGTGTTTGGAAACTTTATTATTACATTAAATGTAACATATCTTAAGCTAACTAAACACATAATTTTAAGTGTTAAAAGTTCAGAAAAAGCTAGAATTTAGTTTCCCAACTTTTTGTTAATAGTTTAGATAAAAATATAAATTAATCCTACGACAACTTACGCATGGGTTCTCCAATTTCTACTCCATCATCAAATACTTCAGAAAGGCACCATACACCTGATACCAGAACGGCTAAAACAAATGTTAAAAATGCAGCAGGTTTTAAAAAAAAGTAATGCAGTCAAAAGGTTCCCACCTTAGTTTTTGTGGTTTATTAATACAATGGGTATCTTGCTCAAAAATTGTCCACTGGCAGACAGAATGTAAAATACTAACAGGGACAACTAAAATTAAAATGTGGAATATTTCTTTCTAAGTGGAAGAAATCCCAATAGTTCACAGATAAAATTATATAAATCCCAATATAATAAAACAAAGAGAAAAAATTAGGAAAATGGTTAGCAAATTTACTATAATGACATAACTTCACCATAGAAAATGACTCTTTTAGCTGTGAAGTAATTAGGAAATAATTGAATTAGTGAGCTAGAATTAATTGAGACTTATAAGAACCACACATAGTTTTTAACAATATAAATTCCAAGCACGGAACAAAAATTATTTTCTCAATACAAAGAATTCAACTGTCTGAAAATTTATTGGTAACAACAAAAAGTTCAAAATTTATCCAATATTTTTGTTGAGGACTAGATAAACTCCTTGGCTGAATGTGTCTCAGTTTAATGACACCAAAATATAACAAACAATAATACAAAGTATTGACAATGTACTTACCAGCCCAGAAAAGCTGAAAAGGTACCATGTTGGGTTTCAAGTCAACACTTCCCTTACTGAAAGATCTCTGAACGTGAACACAATGTTTTTATGAGAAAGATAAGATATTAAATTTGTGCTCGTCTGAATGATTGAAGACAGAAGAACATCACCTGTTAAACATCTGCTAAATAAGAAATACAAAGATGATAAGCTTTGAGATCCTAGAATACTTACTGCTATATACACTTAAAAATTAGTCCAATGATAAGCTAATTTTTTAAAAATTCTGTATTTGACCTAATAATTTATCATAACTTCCATTACAACAAATGAATTGAAGGTTTGATAATTTGTAAGAATTATTTCATTTTGATTTAACAATTTGAGAAAATGAAAATTTTTAATTCCAGATGAGTTTAGCAGGAAATTACAATGATTTGAGTTTTTATGAATCAATAGCTATAGTTAAACTCTCATCATGGGAATTCGGATTTTAAAATAGTTCCTAACTTTTTAGTTAAGAATTAAAATTTTAAAATGTTTAACGCAATCCAAGAAGTACATATGAAAAGTATATAAATAGAACATTCTTAAAATAATAATAAATGATAATATATGTAAAAAGGTTTTTTTTAACTTTAAGATAATTTATTTATTATTTACTTATTTTTAATCTATCAAGATATTCTTTCATTGAAATATGCATTTTGTTCTTGAAATAAAGCAAAAAGTTCTCAACCTATCATCTGCAAGTAAATAATTGTAATTTGAATTCACTTTTCAATTTGATCATATCTGTAAAAAATCCTATAAAAACTCCAATTGTTTACTGATATTTCAAATATTAATGATTAATTACCAATATTAGTAGTTGTTGATTTTATGCTAATCACAGGTAAAAGGACACAAATATCATTGTTTCTAGTACATCATACAAATATTGAAGCCCAAGAGTCTAGTTCAAGAGCCAAGTAAAGAAATAATTTGTCACCAATCAGAGAAAAATTTAAGGCCTTCAAGCACTCAAAATATTGAGTAACAATGGCTTCGCTTTGAAAATGACACATTTAATACTTGACAAGAAATTATTCTACCAAAAGGTGCTAAGTTGATATAGATTTTAGAATTTTGTGAATAGAAACTATTTGTGCTTAACTAATTTAAAGATGTAAGAAATTGAAAAGGTAACTTAAGAGTTATTAAAGCTATCTTAATATTCTATCCTGTAACTCTTAAAAATGTAATAGTTTTATTGAAATTATAGTGTACAAATTGTAGTATGGATTGAACATGCATAGTATCTAATCCCACTTTTACTAGTTTTTAATTGTCTATGATTTCTTTCTATGTCATAAAGAAGCAATTAATAGAAAATTCCAATAAATTGTTTGGCTTGTGAGATTTACTGTGAACAATTATCTTGTCCATGGAAAGTTAAGTTGGTGATGCTGGTTATTTGGCCCACATCACAGTAAAAGTTATGCAGGTTCCATTTAAAATAATGAAACCAATATAAATGTAGAAATAAAATTAACACATTTTAAAAGCAACAAACTTTATTGACTGATATTTGTATGAAAATAAACAATGTTTAATTAATTTAAACAATGTTTAAACAATTTGTTTGATTTTCACTAAGCTTTGGTCAACATCATGACTAGCATGACTAAGTAGAAAAGTGAATGTTATGTACAAAACAATCATGATTTCACTAGGTTAAAGACAAACATCTTTGTGTCATTCAATGTAAAATACAATCAAGCTATGAAGGTAGCTGAATATTTACAGCTTTTAAAGCATCAGCAGCCCACTGAGGATATTCCTTTGTTGGATACATTTGCAACATGAAGTCTTCAATGAATTTTGGGAACCTATTTTCTAATATACTCTCACGGATGGATTTCATTAAATTCATCTAAAAATAAAAGTTGATACAGTTAAATTAACAAGTTTTTTAGTCATTAAAATAAACAGTCAAGTTTGAAAAGTCTCATATTTTGCAGTCTATAATCCTTTTTCTTCCCTTTTTCCAATAGTGAGAACACTATTTTTAAAGGCCACTAGGTGTAATAATTTGTTTAAATAGAAACAGTAGTATTAATAAGATTTTAGTTAATTTTTCTCAGTTTTGTCATTTTTAATAAAAGTTTCAAGCAATGAGCATATTTTAGGTGTCCAGAAATAATTAGAGAAATGTTCATAGACAAATGGAAAATTCTGTAAAAATGTTGAAAAAATTTAAGGGACTTCACTGTACAACATGAAAAGTTTCCTTTAGATGAAAGTATGTGTTTCTTGTAAATTTTTGGCTGAAAATAACAAATCTGAAATTATTTGTAGTGTATCACATACCATTTTTCCAAAAACCAACATTTATCTTTTTACGTATCACTGTGTATTAGTACATACAAATATAAAAGAAACTTACGAAGTTCAGTGTGCTATACTGATTACTGAATTTAAATTTAATTGACTACACTACATTAAAATGTCACTATTGCATAAATTTAAAAGTTTTTGGGATATCAACAGATGGGATAGTTCACAAATTTCTGCTTTTTCTCTGTAAATTGGACATCCCTAACAGAAAAAAAATCACTACACCCATAAAAAGTCCTTCCAGAAAAAACTTCATTCTGGTTCTAAAAACATTAAATGAACCACTTGTGAATCTGCAATGTGAATTTCTTCCCCCATTGAACATTAAATATGGTTTGATGAAGGCAATAAGAAAAGCTCTGGACAGAACAGAGTAGTTTTCTTGCATCTTAGGAACTCAAAAATTTAAGGGAGGGAAAGGTAAAAGAAGTTTTTTTTATCGGCCCAAAAATTAAAGCAGTCTTTTATGATGAAGAGCTCTAAAATAAAAAGACAGAAGAAAAAAAAACCAGCCCAGCTGGCATCTAAATCAGTGCTCCCGTTTACTTGGAAATGAGAAATTTTAAAACTATAAAAACCTAATTGGTTACAAGATGAAATGTTATAGGTTGAAATATTTCATTCAAACTACACTTTTTGAAATTAAATCAAGGCTTCTTTCCTCAAAACCTTGCCACAATTAGATATGAAAATAGGGAATGGAAAGAATTCCCATGACATTTTTATTTTACATAAAAGCACACTTAAGTGGACAATGGAATGAATGTATATTACCAAAATATTATTCAGTTATCAGACACACTTCAACAATTGAAAATATCCAAAGAAATCCTTTTGGTGCTTGTATTTCTTATAATAAAGACTGTTACATCTCTCTCTAACCAATTTGTATAAATATGAGAAGTGGGTCTCCTAAATAAATGGTTCCTAAGGGACCATTTTTGTTTTTATATATGAATTAAGCACTTTTCATTTATACAAAATCACATAGTTATATCTGAAGGACAGAAAAGGTTAACATTTTTTGTACAGTTTAATTAGTAGCTTCTGTTTAGCCATTGATAGTTTTGAAATGTAACATTACCTTCAACACCAGAGGAAGTATTAACTTTAAAAAAGTTATGAATCTAATGAAAGTTCTTTTTGCAACAGGGAATAATTTTTTAATTTAGAAGGAGGGATACATTTTCATTAGTGGGCTCAGGAAATTTACAGGTGCTCCAGTGTATAGTAGTATTGCATTGTAGTTTTTTTTATCTATAGTAGTAGTAAAGTAATTTTACAGTTAAAGGTAGTCAAGGAGAATTTATTATTGCATTTAAAATAATAAGAAAGTGAAAATACACATTATACTAATACAGAATTCAGATGCTATACAAACGTAAATTATTTTTAAGGTATTGAACTTAATTGTACTCGTTGAATCTAAAAGTATAAATTTATGATTGATATTACATTGTTTTTAAAGGATTAGGAAAGAATAATGCTTAATATTATAATATTTCACCTTTAAATTTTATTTGCATAAGATTATAATTCTCAGTTTAGTTTAAAAGCTTTATTTTACAGATAAGAAAATGTAACAAAACTAAATAAGAAAAACTTAAAAATGTCTTAGTAAATGTGTTCATTTTGAGGGAGAAATTTCTTAAATGTGCGTGCACTTACTGTATTAGGAAAATATTACCCAATACTCATAACCAATATTACTGGGGTTTAAATAGAAAATTACAAACTTACTTGGAAAGTAATGTTATGAGTTGTAATCATATGGCAGGCGGCAGTCTCTTTATGAATAAGTTTATTTATGTAGGCTCTGGAATAACGGACACAAGTAGGACATCTACAGTTTTCATCAATGGGTCTGAAATCTTTGGCAAACTTGCTGTTCTTCAAGTTTATTTCACCACCAGGAATTATAGCTGTTCCAAATCTCTAAGAAAATTTAAATCATTTATCATTATTTATAAGAAAAAATGTATTCAACAGATAACGACAAACAGTGAAAATTAATTTAAAGATAAGAACCAATTTACAGATATAAAGGAGTAGAGTTACTAAATAAGCTGTTTTGTATAAAAACATTTGTTAATAATATGCAATACATTTAGATTGAAAGAACAACTGGATATCACTTACAGCAGTTCTAGTTGGATACACACAATCGAACATATCACATCCAAGGGCAGAGCACACTACTAGGTCAACAGCAAACCTATTTAAAATAACCTTTTTGTATTAAATAATGAAACACTTAAAACATTATAACACACCTGTTTGAGATTATTTTTATTAAGTAAACACCAAGTTAGAAATTTAACCCTTAACTATTAGCTAAAATATTTTAACATACTAACTAGTCATGCGGTAAACTTGGTTCACAGTATGATTCTAAGCCCTTTGATTACAAGATAAAGGTTTTATATGGTTAGTTTTAAACCAAAAACAATGACTATGGGCTACAATAAACAAAGTAACACTTAAAATCCCTATTTAATTACTTTACAAAATATTCAAGCACTCGTTCAGTTTCTTCATGGTTTTAAAAAATTAAACTTGACAAGTTTCATTAAATTTTCTTTGACAACAATATTTTGCACTTACAACACTCTATTGTAGTCATTCTATGTACCTAAATACCACAAAACCAAATTTTCCATGCAGCGAATTCCATTCATCAGAGACTAATTGATACAAAAACTTCCCTCAAGCTCTTAATTTCAAAGGAATGATAACAAATTCGATCAGATATCATTAAGGATGAGTCACTTATAGGTTAAATAAAAGAAAAAGTTTAAAGGTGAAGCAGAAATTAAACAGTTGCTTTTTAAACTCAAATAGTGAAAAAGTTCAAAATCATCAAAAAAGTTTACCATACGGACTAGTTAAGGGTTCAAAAACATATGTGAACTGCATGGATAGATAATAGAATTAGAAGGAGGGGCGAATAGAGCCAGGCACCTCGACCAAAGGTCCATTGTACCAACCTCACTGAAAACAGTCCCTGTCTGCTGACTTCTGAAAATTCCCCAAAAAGGACAACAGAACTAGACTATGAATAACAATATCCCAGTGTTGACAAAAAATAAAAATAATAACAAATAAAAAGGTCTCTCTCTCTGTCCTGGCCTAAAAATAATTCCTGACCCAAAAAGGTGTACAGTAGGAAAATCAACCTGTTTTACCCTCATCCAGTCCTTCACAAGAAAGAGTTCTACGCAAACAGTATGGATAACACTCCTAATTAAGTATTTATGCTTATTTAATTTGTTTTGTATTTTGGCAATCAATCTTTCTGCATAATTTGTGTAGGTAATAAATGTTCAGTTACTAATCATATTTGTAAAGAAACTTACCCAACTCCCATGAGGTACCTTGGTTTTTCATTAGGGAGGAGATCAGTACTCAAGTGAACCATTTTCCAAAAGTCTTCTTTTGCTTCACCTCCACTTAATCCACCAATCGCATAGCCAGCAACTTTTCTTTTAAGTAACTCTGAAAAAAAAAAAGGATTGCACATTTCAGTAATTTTTCCTCATGAGAGGGCTATGAGAATTACAATCTTAACTTTAAATTAAACATTGAAGAAAGATGGTAAAACTGATTTGATTTAAGAGAGGAAAAGGGTTAAATAGTATATGAGCATTTTAAAGGAAAACTTAACATACATTTAAAAAAAGTCATGAGTTCAGTGTAACAAAGCATGGATTTTCAATTTAAAAATGTTTCAAACCTGAATACTAATGCAAAGGTTAAAAAAGGAGAATTAGGTCTGTCAGTAAATAGTTAGGGTAGCTAGAACATTATTATCATAGGATCCAATAGTAGTCTTGGGTGATTCTATTCTATTCTAGATTCTATGGGGGAAAGGTTAGGCATAGAATAGAAATACTTGCCTTCAGCGCATTGCTTTCTAAGTACAGGATCAAGCCCACCTTGAACTATAGGAAACAAATTTTGGCTCTTGGGTTTTTGGTGAAATTTAATGCATCTGTCTAGCCACCTGTATGTTCTGAAAATTAAATGGTTGAGTGGTAAGTAATCTTCTACTGTTAACGGTAATTAAACGTTTTCAAAAAAGTGTAGTATTGAATTCTCAAATAATTTCTTAGTAATAGACCAGAAGTAATGGTACCAGTTGTCTGAATATTACAATTCTTAGAAAAAAACTTTGTGGTAAAAATATTTGTGTAACAATAGGAGTAAGTCAGACTTACTCATTAGAACTGAGTAACATATAATTAAATAAGTAATAGTTTAATTATTTTATTTTTTTTTCCTTTTAAAGAGAAATACTAACAAATAAAAGTTTATAACAGACCTATGCATAGCTTCCTCAACTCTAGGACCAGATACTGTACTGCTAACAACATCGTCTAACTGCATGATGATATCGGCACCAATGCTATTTTGAATATCAATTGATTTTTCAGGAGTTAACATTATTTCCTTTTCATCATAGGGAGAGGTAAACTTCACACCATCCTCTGTGACTTCGGAAAGTTTGACAAGTGAAACCATTTGGAATCCTCCACTGTCCTAGAAATAAAAATGCTAAATTATAGAGTGGCATTAACTGTTTAAATCATAACAAGCTCTTAAATAGGATGCTAAATATTGGACATGAGTTGTATCTAAAGATATAAAGTTCACAGTCTCTTCATTTTTAAAGAATTGATTTAAAAATGGAAAAACTTTAGAAAATAAATGAATGCCACTTTTCAAAATGGAGAGATGTCATAGGGAGTCATTATAAAAATCAAAATAATACCAGGGATGCAGAAAATGTTTCAAGCCCTAATATTTCTCCAGAACATAATTTTGCCCCAAATTTCCTAAAAAAAAATCCCTATATTTTTATTCCAGTTTATGTTACTGCAAAATACAAAGTGTTTTTATTAAAATATAGTTTTATATTTTATAAAATATAGTTTTCTTAATTGCTGAACTTCTGTAAGGGTCAATAATTACAATATATTCCAAAAGTTTAAATTTTTATGGACGGTAATACCTTCTTTTATACCATAGCTCAAAAATATCTCCAAGTCTTATATAAAATATCATTCAAATTTGAGTAAAGTTCTCATCTTTACCTTATATTATATTAATTTTATAAGTCAAAAAACATGTTTTTCCGGCATATTAATCAAAGCTCAATGAAAGAGAAAGCAAACTTCCAGGTATTCACTGAGGAAACTTGTTTTTGGCAAAGGTATGTAATGTAGCTATTCGATATCATCTGCAATTCCTACTTAATTTCCGACGAATTTGAAGGGTGTGATATTGTCACCAGCCAAAATATTTATTACTAGTAATTAAAACTTGGATTTGTAGAGTTTTATTTCCATTACAATCTTAGGCAAAAATTTCCCTACAACTGTCTGAATTTCCCCCGAACCATGTTAGGACATATTCTGCACCCCTGAATAAAATTTTTGAGATGTGATACTATCTCTAAATCAAACTATATAAAGCTATCTTTTCAATATTAAAGGTACTATAGAAATGTTTTTTAGCTCACAGTTAACAATCCATTTTTCCAATTCATGAACTTATGAAGTCCACCAGCTTTGTCAATGATTTCTTGACCCTAAAATAAAATGGAAGAGAAATGGTAGGTTGTTATAAAACTGGACCAATAGATTCATAAAATGTTTTTAAATTCTCAATAAAAAAATATCATGTCATATTTCTTCGACATCATATCAAAAAGGGGGAACATTCCATAATCAGGGACGATCACCAAATATTAGCCAAAAGTTTATTTCAATTAATCGAAATGAAAACTTATAAAATTATGAAATAATCAAATATCACAATGCTAACATCTATAACTAATTCTGAAAAAAAGCAGTCAATGTCTGATAAAATATATAGGGCTTAAAAAAGGAAATACTTCGGTCTCACCATGCGCATGCGTCAAAACAAAGAAGATGTTATAATAAGTTTTAAAGTTATTGAATCTCCGCTGGCCCAGTGGTAGGATGCTTGCGTAGCATGCGGCAGTTCGTGGGTTCTATCCTCAGTTTATTATTTTATTAAAATTTCCAATAAACAGCAAAAATCAAGTTCACAGGCATGCGCATTGGATCAAAGTTGGATCAAAGTATTTCGTATTTCCTAAATAAGCGCTCGTGATAAAATAACTCTAACTTCTGAAATGATTATTTATTTCAATAAATGTATTTCAGTACCGGTCTCATCCCTAAATGATACGTGTTAGATAACATCATGTTGCAATTCAGTTCTTCAAGTTGCTCTGGAAGTAAACCTTTTAAAGTTCCTTGAGTACCAACAGGCATGAACACTGGGGTATTTACGACAGCATGTGGAAGAGTCAAAATCGAAGTTCGGGCTTTTGTGACAGGACATGATTTTAAAATTTGAAAAGTTAACGCGAATTCTGAAACAGATGCTGCAATGGAAGCCGCCATTTTCCCACGAGTGTAAATAAACAAACCAAGAAGTTGAAATGTTTAAGAGGGTCCGTCACTTACACGGTTCCCCTTTCTGTCGATAGATGGCACCCCAAGCGCTCCTATACCCGCAATGTTAATTTTCTAGCCCCAAAGTGTTACAAATAGATAGTCCCTATAACCCTCATTCTTTTTTTAAAATCAAATAAAAGTGCCTTATTTTTTATTAAAGTTAGAGAAAGGGTGTCAAACTTGGTGTAATATTTATAAAACCACCTCTTAGTGAACCCGTCTGTTAAAACGAAACCAATTTCGAACCATTGGGAGGTAGCGACACCTAGCGACACTTAGCGACACCTACATCTTCTGTTAATTTTTATTGGTTTTCAAAATAATTCATGAATATAAAAACATTATTTTGACTTTAGGAACATTTAAGAAGGTTGTGAAAGGTGCTACCTATTTCAACAACAGTCTTCAGCGCTGTATTTTCATACATTCCGTGGCGAAAATATACGCTATATTGGCGATACCTTTGGCGAACAAAATCTGAACTGCCAGGTGATGCAAAATGTTAGCAACCCTACAGTTCCCTCCTCCCTGAATGGGAATTGGATTGGGATAGTTCCAGCGTTCCGTCGCCGCTGCGATAGTTCTCACTATCAGTAGGTAGGAATGGCTACTGAGATTTTAACTCCTCATGACGATTTTTATTCCACTTCCTCAAAAAGTTCCCAATTTCTCAATTTACTTCTGCGGTTTTACCCAGAGTGCCTAGTTTTACCAAGTTTGAGGCAATGATAGACTTTATATTTTTTTTGCGATATTTTGGCCTGGGTAATTAATAAGTTTCCCTACAAAATTAAGTGGCTTACAAGGGATATTTTTTATGGAACCCAAACAAGGGGAACACAAATTATTTAAAACTCAATTTTTAATTACCTAATTTGATTTTTTTTTCAATTTAGCCGAAATTTCACCGAATTTCAACCGAAATAAGAAAAATAAAAAGTTAATAAAAAAAACTAAAGATAAAAAGAAAAATTTCAATGAAACATTGTTGGCAATATCCTAAATAACGAGCTGCCAAAAAAACTCATGAATTTAGTATTTTCAATATTCGAGGAGACATTAGCAATTTAAAAAGTACTTTTCAGGCCTCAAAAAAAGAAAATATTCGCACATTTGCAAGTTTTCAATACAAATTTGAAGTGCTATTTGAGTGTTTATATATTTGGTTCACAACTTAATGAACTTTAGCCCCCAAAATCGTAAGCCCCTTTGCGCTTTAATATAGATGCAAGCGGATCCTTGAGATCAAGCACACAGACCGGAAAATATATTATGTACTAACCAATCCACAATATAAATGCGAGTAGCTTGTATCTTTACTTTATTATATCTATATATCAGGTTCGGATCCAGCACGGCTCCATGGGGAGGGCACTTTTTCAGACCATCACCTTTATCTTTAGGAAAAAAATATCAAAATTTTGGCATTTTTCTATAAAGTATCACTCAAGATCCCCTTTTGGTACTGCTGGGGTTATGAGGGTCCTCTCCAAATTTTGTAAATTTGACCAGCAAAAGTAGGGTTTTAACTTTTAACTCATTTTGGGACTTTTTTTTGGTACTAATGAGTGATTTTTTGGGTTCAAGGGGGGGCACTTTCCAGAGTGCCACCCCCTGGATCCACCACTGCTATACGTATACAGGGTGTTTCAAAAGTCCGTTTCACGGCTTTTATTTGGAACCAACGTATCCTAGGGTCCTGGAAGTAAGGTATACCCCTAGGTAAGTGACCATGGAGAATCCATTGAAAGGACATACAGAACCCCTAGCGGCAAAATAAAAAAGTTAAAAAAATTAATTAAAAAACTAAAGGAGATAGAGCAAAGACCTCAGTGAGAGTATTGTTGCCACTTTTATAAGTAACTCACTGAAAAAAATTTCATGAAAATATCGTGAATATTCGCGGAGATATTAGCATGTGAAAATAGCACTTTTTCAGTCATCAAAAAGGATCATTCATTTCTTGTGTATAAGCTGTTTACATTTGTTCAGTATTTTGTGTAACCCGATTCTTTTCTATTCATTATAGTTTAAAATTGCTTCAATTTTATGCAATGCGACATGCAGTTTCTTTTATATTTCATTTCCTGCAGTCTATTACTGTGGACAGTCAAAATATCCTTTGGATGCCAGTAAATAATATTGAACTGCTTCTTATAGTTTTATTTTTTACTAATTTATTTACTGCTAGTTAAAAAAAAAAAGAAAATTATAAATATTTTCATTTGAGTAATGGAATATATGAATATTTGCTTTACTGTGAGTAATAATTTATATACTATATTATACATTTGGGGTTAGTGAAAAATAATGTGGTAGAAATATTTGCTCGACATTTGAGTGTATGCTCTGAAACTGCTAATCTAGATATGAATATAATATAATTTTGAATTGTTTCTTGTTTTTACTTCATGTAATGAATATTTCTTACCGGCTGCCAGTTATACAGCAAACTTATGTTATTTTTTAAATATTTTACTCTAACAATAGTTCCCACATACAGGCCCGTGCTGGGTGCTGGGTACCTTCAGAGGGCGGTGGACAAAGGGTGAAAGGGCGAAACAAAGAGCGAAATCGCCATGAAAAATCACCGCAGTAAAATTAAAGCGGAATTTTTAAAATTTCGCCGTAGCTTAAAAGGGCGCCCTGAAAACACCGCCTATAGTTTTCCACTATCAAGGTATGTATTAGTACTTTTTTTTTCGCTTAGGGTTCCCCTAGTGCAAAAAACACAATATCTTGACTTAACACTCTCAAAAGTATTGCTGTTTTGATTAAAGGCGCCCACCTCTATTAAGTAGTAGCCTATAGAGTGGTAGCCTACAGTCAAAACACTCAAAGCCTTATCAGTTTCGGAATAGGAGGGCGCCAAAATTTCCAGGCTGGAGGGCGCACCGGGATATGTCCCGGCGGCCCAGCACGGGCCTGCCCACATAATGTAAATCCCATCTTTTGAATCAACTGTTATATGTGGAGTATTTGATTTGACTGCAAATATATATATTTATGATTATCTTTTGCCAAAAAAAAAAAGAGAACATCAATGTGAATAAACATTTTCTGTACGTCCGTCATTAAAATTCATAATCATTTGAGTTTTGACAAAAAATAGAAAATTATTTTGTAATTTTGGTTGACTGGTCAGTGTATTATCTGAAATTGCTAATCTGAAAATCCATAAAATTTGAATTATTGCCTTTTTTACTTCATGTAATGAATATTTCTTACTGGTTTCAGTTTTACTGCTATTTCTAAATTTGTGTAAATAATATTTTACTCTACCACATAATATGTAAATATCCTCTTTTAAATTGACTGTTATTTGTGGAGTATTTGATTTCACTGCAAATATATATTTATAATTATTTTTTGCCGCAAAAAGAAAATGAAGTTTTATCTCCAAAATGTGAATAAACATCAACAAAAAGAGAGAAATACTGGGTAATTTTGCTCGAATATGATTGTATTCCCTGAAATTGCTAAACTTTTCCATCAATTGAATTTTGAATTATTGTCTTTTTTACTTCATGTAATGAATATTTCATACTGGCTTTCAGTTATACTACTATTTGTAAATTTGTGTAAATATTTTACTCTACCAATAGTTCTCACATAATGTAAATATTCTCTTTTAAATCAGCTGTTATTTTTGGAATACTTGATTTTATTGGAAATATATATTTAAAACTTTTTTTGCCAAAAAAAAAAGAGGGAGGAAGCTTTTTCTTCACAAATCAATGTAAATAAACATTTTCTCAACATCTAAAGACTTCTGATTAGTTGCTTGTTTCGCTATATTATATTTCAGAAAAATTCGAAAAGCTACCAGTTTTGCTGACAGGGAGTTTAACCGACTAATATTTTATTACATCGACGGTTTCTAAAACATAAAAAACTGAAAAATTTTCCCTTCACAAGGTGGGCGGTTCACAAGGAACTCTTTTAGGAACTAACCCAAAAGGGTCTCAAAATGAATTTCAACACTACATTGAGAGACCAATTTTTAAAAAATTTTGGAGGAGAACCCCCAAATCCCCCTCTAAAATTTTTACGTCTGTTATACTGTGTTTTTCCCTTGAAAGTTAAGCCTCTTAGATGAAGTTTTCCATTCGGAAGTTTTGCAAAAAAAAATATATATATTATGAGACACTTTTCAAAAGGGAGTAATATGTTGGAGGGGTTGACTGTTCGGAGTAACACCCCCCATGGGTCATCTCTAGTTACACCACTGCCTATCGGCAAAATTTTCTGTTCTCGCGGAGCGGGCTGCTAATTGCAAAGCGCGTAAGCACAGACGGACGACGAGGCCCGTGAACCTCTTCTCCAGTAGTACCAATTTCCTGTTCGGAGAAATGTCCTGTCAACCGAATAGTCTTTCTTTTATGAGGCAGGCGTTCAAACAAAATGTGTGTATCGAGGTGAATTTTTGTGAGATGGGCGCAGTGGCATATAGTATAGAAATTTTTTTCGGGAGGGGCACACATTTACTACCCAGCCCCTCCAACACATATTTCTCAACATCTTAAGACTTCTGATTTATAGTTGCTTATTTTACTATATTATATTATATATAGCGAAATAATTCTAAAAGCTACCAGTTTTGCTTACAGGGCGTTTCAACGACTAATATTTTATCAGTGAAATGTCCCGTTCGCTATAACGTCTTATCCTTATCGACAAAATTTCCTTTTTGGAGAAATGTCCTGTTGTGTCGACCAAATAGTCTTTCGGGCAGGCGATCGAACAAAATGCGTGTAGCGAGCGAGGTGAATTTCGGTGAGATGGGCGCTTCCAGATATGCGGTTTTTTACAGATGGCATCGTTGCGAGCTTACCCCAACCCCCCAAACCGGTTCCTTCAATCCTCCTTGCATGGGGATCTTATATCTACCGAAATGTACAAAAATGTACGTGACAGATCCGTCCTTTGTTTTCAATTCTGAAACAGTGAAACTAGTGTATTTCTACGGTCCAGAACTATAGCAGCAAGTTCTGGTTTGGGTCTAGGGAAGTCTAAAGTAAAACACTAATAAAGGTTTGAATAAGGTGTTCAAAATTTAAATTAACTTATGACACCGACTTTCGATACCTCAAGACTTTCTACTCTTATATTTACCGAATATAAAAGGATAAAACTTTCAAAAGTGTATAATTTAAAAAATTTATGCATCTATGATAGTACGCTAATTTTTGACTCTAAAAATTGCGATCGGAATAATATCCTTAGGGAAATCACGATATTTCTGACAGAACTTTTTAGCAAACTTGTGCCTCGTGATGAGCAAAAGTTCAGCACGTTTATATTTTTGCCTCTTTGACTCGAATTTAATCAAAATAAAAATTCAAGAATTAAAGTTGCATTATTATCAATCATCACGGTATGGGTATAATTGAATTTTTCAGGATTACTAGAAATCAAACTCAAAAAGCTTATAACCTTAAAAGACCTTTAAATTTTTTTCTTAAAGTGGACTTTTCAGGTGATTTTGATGCAGTTTAGATGAACTAAAACTGATTTAGCCATCTCGTTAAATTTTTTAAACATATTTTTTATCATACAACTTTACATGTCCAGGGCGCCTGTAATTCTAACTTCATGTGTGCCGTCATAAAAAAGATTGAAAACAAAGGGCCTTGCAGGTAAACTGAATATTATAACCCAGGGATTTCCAACAGGCGGACCGCGGGCCGCATGCGACCCGCCGGGTCATTTTGTGCAGCCCGCGAAGCTCCCTGAAAACTCCCCAAAAAATAGCTTCAGAACACTTTTTAGCATACTAAAATTTTAACAAATTTCGGGGGAGGACCGCCGAACTCCCTATTTTCTGGAGGAAGACCCATCTTTAATTAATATTAAGTATTAAAAGATGTATAGGGTTTATATAGGGGTCAAAAATTTATATATCTTCTGAATTTTTTTAAAATACACTAGTACCTTAACAACATGTAAATAACCTTCTTCCCTCTCTCACCAATTTAGGGAAAAAAAAAAGAACAATTTAATTTTTTAAATAACCCCCTTGACTCATAACCCCCCACAGAAATTTTAAAAGATTCAATTTTTTCACACAAGCGATTTGTTATTAGATTATGAAAATAAAAGCTATTGAAAAATTAGGTATTTAAAAATATTTTTTTTACTTATATTTAAGGGTTTTGATAATAAATTATTAATATTTTCGTATGGAACTGGAGAGCCGCAACTTTACTCCAAAAGAGCCGCAGGTTGCCGACCCCTGGAATACACCCTTCATTATAAGAATAAAACGTTTGAAGTTTGAAAACGTTACTAAAATCTTTGTGAATTGATTTTAAAAAGAAAATTTTTTAAATGAACAGTTTATCAGAAAATACGAATTGAAATCCTTTTTATTTTGAAGTAAAAAATATAGTTTAAATATTCTTTTATAACTTTTCTTTATTGACTTTTAATAGAAAACATCAACTTTTAAGATTACTAAAAATTCAACTTCTTGTCACAGCTGAATAAAATAAGAAAGAGTTTTTGAGACACCCCTCAATTCATTTCGAAACAATATTTCTTAGAAACGAAAAACAGCGTTTTCTATTGAAATTTGAAATGCAGTACAGTGGCTAAGAAAATAAAGACCGCTTCCTTGTCCTGAAATAATAGGGACCTCTCTTCCAACCTGGCCCCAGCCTCCTTCCAAAAACTGGATTAAAATCCACTTGGCTTAATTTTTTTATATAATTAACAGTGCTATCACTTTTATTTTTAGTTCTAGGTCTTTGAGTTAATTATTATCATAAGATAAGTTTCACACTATGCCCTGTTGCTGGTCTGAAAAAAATTATACCTTAATTAAAGATGAGGTGGGTCGCGATAGATTCTGTTCATAAAAAGTGGGTCGCGATGTTCAAAAGTTTGAGAACCCCTGATCTACATCTTTGAAAACGCGCCCAGATGGAAATGCAGCAGTTTACCGTTTGCGAAACCCCTGGATGTCAATGTCAACCAACGCTCTCCTCTCGGACATCTCATCTTTCCCCGTCTCCTTTTTCTTAGAACCGCTCTCTCCTCTCTTTGAACCAGTCGTGCCAGTATTTGGCGCATATCGCTTCCCATGGCTTCCCTCGTTAATTCGGCTATGTTCTTGGCTGACTTTCGATCGTGTGACTGTGTGAGTTTCAGTGCCATCTAGTGGGAAAAGGCGCAAATCGAAATGCTGACGGACCCTCTTAATTGCTACATTGCTACTACACTTCTCTAGCCCTGCAACCACAGACCTATGCCACAGACAAAACTGGATTCGCGACCATAGAGTGTTCGCGACTCAAAGTACCGATAGATGGCACTGTGCAAAATATGTTTTAACAGTTTTAACATGGAGTTTCTTACTCATTTCGAAACTTCAATGTCCACTTATTTAAATGAATTTAATTTGAATTTTTATCCTTTAATTATCGAAATATTGCCGAAATATATCATTAGAAACACCCGAAGTAAAAATTTAATGCATAAATAGCAAGAAACCGGCACTTTATTTAACACTGTTTCCTATTAAATAAGCGATACCGGTCGTCATGTTATGATAAGGGGAAGGGGAGTTTTACAAATATTTTATTTTAATAGTTTAGGATAAAAAAAAAATTGAAAATCATACCTCATATGATTATTCAGTATTCATGGAATAAAAACGAAATCTTTCCCATCCCCCTGAAACCTCCCCAACCCTCTTTAAAATTTTATGAATTATGAAAATTTTAAAATTTTCAAAAATTTACATAGATTCATCTGTGTTTTTTTATCTTTATAAAACATTTCAAGAAAGGAACATTTATTTCAATAGTTTAGGAGTAGGACCCAAAAAAAAATTGAAAATCATACCTCATAGGATTATTCAGTATTCATAGAATAAAAACGAAATATTTCCCATCCCCCTGAAACCTCCCTAACCCTCTTTAAAATTTTATGAATTACGAAAATTTTAAAATTTTCAAAAATTTACATAGATTCATCTGTGTTTTTTTTATCTTTATAAAACATTTCAAGAAAGGATCTCTATGTGATCATATTATGTTTAAAAAATAAAATGTTAAAATTTTATGAATTTTTATTTTCTTCAATGGTATGTAAATGGTGATTAAAAAAAGTTTCATGATAATACTAGTTTTTTTAACTTACGAAATGCTTATTTTACCTATAGGAGGTGTGCCGTGAAGTTCGATACCAGTGAAAAATTTTAATCTAATTTAATCTATGTAAATTTTTGAAAATTTTAAATTGCACATATTTTTTGTAATTTAGGTGAAAAATTTTAAAAATATATTAAAATTAAGTCTACACCATTTGAAGCTTGTTTTTCCCCTTTTAAATCACACTAATTTTCACCGAGACTGGACTGAAATATGACCAAATTTCCTAGACTTATTTTATAAAAATTTAAAAAAAATTAACTTTAAAGCCTCATAAATTCAAAAGGGGAATAATGCATTTTTATTTCATATCTGAGAGTTTTTATACCTTTTAAACAAGTGTGCAAAGTTTAAAAAAAATCTTTGGACCTAAGGTAAAAAAAATGCTGAAAATTATGCCCCTATTATATAAAAATTATTATCCCTTTTAAATTTGCCAAATAGTCCAGGCAATCGGTAACTAAACCTGAAACAAATTGAAACAAGGTTTTTCTACGGTTTTCACTTGGAAATGACCTCAATAATAACATACTAAAATTCGGACAAAATCAGTCCGAAGAAAATTAAATTTTTTAATAATGCCCTGAAAAAATTCAAAAATCAAATAATAGCAATCGAGGTGTATGATACATGTTTTAGGCAATTTTAGTGCAGAATACAGATATTCCATTCAAGTTGAGAAACAAATTAAAATATCAATAAAAAAAAATCAATTTCAAAAATTAAATAATTGAAAAAATTAAAACATCGTTCAAAACCAGAAAATAAGTGAAAAGGAATTAATTTTAACGTTGTTCCCTTAGAAAGCACTAAAAATTACTTACTGAAATTAGACAGGTAAAAAAAAAAAGGATTTTTAAAAATTTTCAATTTTTTTGGCCTCAAAAATAGACTTTTTAAAAGTTCCTGTTTAAAACGTTTGAGGCATCTGCTAAAATAATTTTTCCACAGAAAAAAAACCACCTTTGGTGGTTAAATCATTAGTTAATTAAATAATTTAATGAATTGAACATTGAAAATCCATGTAAAATCTTTCAATAAAGTTGAAGCAGATAATATTTTAGCAATATTCGGTAAAAACATTTAAAAATGAATTAAATTTTAGAAAGGCAAGAAATCTTAAACAAAAAAATTAATGGCATGCATAGGTATTTTAATACATAGAGGCATGTATCAAAACTTTAGTACAAAATTTTAGTGTAAGTTTTATTGCTGATGTTGACTATCAGGCTAATTTTTCTATAAAATTTGAGGAAGAGTGAAAAATTTGAAGCATTTATTTAATTACTACATTTTTTTTTAATTACTATAGTTTTCCACTGTCAGTTTTTCAAATTTTACTGCAAAATCGACCAGATATTCAACATTAGTACTAAAATTCAGCAATAGACATAAGTCACATGCCTGTTCCACAAAATTTAAATTTAGATTTCTTGACTTTTTAAATTAAATTAAGTTTTAGACGTTTTTTACCGAATATTGCTAAAATGTTATAAGTATATTTCAACTTGATTGAAAGATTTTATCTACATTTTCAATGTTCAACTTATTAAATTAATTAATTAACTAATGATTTAACTTCTAATTGTGTTTTTTTTTCCTGTTATATAACTACAATATCCATGGGAAAGTGATATTGGCAATATTGCCTCAAACGTTTTGCAAGGAAATTTTTAAAAAAGGTCGAATTTTGAGGCTAGAAAATTAATAATCTTAAAAAACATTTCTGTCCGATTTCGTCTAATTTTAGTAATAAGTCATTATAATTTATAAGATAATTTTTAACACTGTTATTCCTATCCGCACCAAAGTTTTCATTGGATTCAATAGTAATCTCGGGCGCCTTATAGGTGTGAAAGGGTTAGAATTACTTCTTTTGGACTTATATTATGGGTTTTAGCGATATTTTAATTTTTCTTATCTCCAAATTTTGAAATTATTTTTTTAATTTTTAAAAATTTAAATGGAATATTTGTTTTAAGCACTGAAAGTAGCCTGCTTACTACCTTGATCAATCAAGGTAATTGAAGTTTTTGAAAATTTTTGTCAGCCATTTTTTAAACTAAAAAAAAATCCCGCGGACCGATTTTGTCCGATTTTTAGTATGTTAATAGAGAGGTAATTTTAAAGTGAAAATCGTTAAAAAATCTTCTGTTGCAATTTGTTTCAGGTTTGACTTTTTTCAGTAGTTGATGAACTAAAATTCAAGGGGCTATATCTGCCTAAAGAGAGTTGTTAGTTTTCCCCTCTTCGCATTCAGGCGTAGACCGAAGCTTGGAGATTTTTTTTTTTGGAACAAAACGTCAATATTCCATTTTTGGTCTTTATTCCTTTTTTTAAAACTGGCGATTCAATTATACATGATTTTTATGTTTTCATAACAAGGAATTAATGGGATTCAAGTTAATTGATTTAATGTCTTAAAACAGCTCCCCTTTGATTAATTTTGTACGAATTGAAATAATACAAAATCCCAAGTAGTAATCACCTAGTATTCAATCTCGTTTGTGTGACTCCTTAATCATTGACAGTAAGTTGGCATTCTTTCTAATGATGGATATGCGACTTTAGATGTCTGCCCGGTTATTATTATTATTATTATTTTTTTTTTTTGAAGATGTCATGTAATCGTGAGCGACACTCCAAATGGAATGTCGCGAGCGCACTTCGATGTTGAATTATGAATTTAATGGAGGAATGATGAGCGAACGGGGCCTCAGGGCTTGTCAAAGTGACAATGTAAATCGAAGAGAAGATGAAGTGCTGATATTAATTGACTCCTTTCACCCATTCGATGATGGTTTTGTTCCGTGATGGAGAGAGCAAATATTTCGTACTCGATTGTGTCGAATAGGGAATTTTTTCATAATTGCTTTAGAAAACTGGTTACCTACCAACAGTCGTCATTGAATTCTATTAGATTCAAACTTTAAATTCAAATATTAGATTAATTTGTAGTCAAATGGTTGAATAGAGTTTCTCTTATCCATTTTCTCAGTTACAACGTTTAATAATGTATAATATGTGTAACTTTCTTACTTGCAGGGTTTCTCCCAAGGGATCGGAGGGTGCATTCGATGATGGGACGTCGAAATATCACACGATTCCAGAAAAATCCAACTTTATTTCCTTTCTCGAAAACACATCACTACAGTTACATCAAAAACAGCCTCCCTCGTTCATGTCTCGACTCCAACTCTCTCATACTTCTCTCCCGCCCGGTCTCTTCATTTCACTTCCGGCGTACCGGGACCGGGCGGTCGTTACACGCCCCACCTTACAATAAAATTAGCCCTAGGAGGCTGATTTTATAACAAACACCGTACAAAGGGCAAACGATCCCAGAAAGACAAAACTAAAAATATATACATGGAGGCACCAGTTACAAATCACACAAAATCACCAAAATATCAAAATTATACAAGACACAAAATCACGAACCATAGAACAAAGAGATATTGAAATAACAAGAAAATACAACAAAAATCAGGAATCACGATCTATCAGATGTCGACTCTCTTTAGTCTCGACAAAGCATCTGCCCCCAGGTGCAATACCCCAGGTCTATGTGTGATCGAATAGTTCCACCTCTGCAAAGCTAGTGCCCAGCGGGTCAACTTGGGGCTCTTTGGTGTGGTCTCACTTAAATACTTTAATGGATTGTGATCAGATATGATCTCAACATTAGCCCCGTAAATCCATTTATCAAATTTGTTCAAACCGAACAAGACAGCCCAGGCCTCCTTTTCGATCCCAGCGCAATTCGTTTGAGTTGAATTAAATTTTTGACTAGCGAAAGCGATGGGTCTATAGACTCCTTGATCGTCTCTTTGAGTCAAGCAACAACCCACCCCATAATCAGAAGCGTCACAATGGACCTGAAATGGCCGACTCTCATCAGGGGTCGCCAGACCAGTGACATTACAGAGCAACACTTTCAACTCATCGAAGGCATTTTGTTCAGTTTCTCCCCAAGAAACGATATTGGGCTTATTTTTTTTTGTTAACTCAGTGAGTGGCGAAGATACTCTGGCATAATTAGGTATATATGCTCGATAAAACCCCATTAATCCTAACACCGACCTGACGTCCCTCTTAGTGATAGGTCTAGCCAACTTTTGAATCGCCTGAACCTTTTCGTCATCGGGACCATGCCTACCTCCACCAATCACATGTCCCAAATACTTAATTTCTTTAGCCGCAAAAGTGCATTTGTCTAACCGTATTGAAAATCCCCTGTTATCCAACTCTTCCAGAATCAACCCTACATGATTAATATGGTCGTCAAAGGACTTTGAAAAAATGACCACGTCATCCATGTATGCCTGGGCATACTCTGAATGGTGCTTTAAGACCCGATTCATTTCCCTTTGGAAAGTACCAGATGCCCCTGCCAAACCAAACGGCATTGTTTTCCATTGATACACCGCATTATGTGTGGTAAATGCAGTTAGAGATTTGCTCTCTTCGTCCATTTTAATTTGCCAGTATCCCTTTAAAAGATCTAGACTCGTCAACCAGTGAGCCGATCCAGCAAGGAAAACTAACTCTTGCATATCTTTCATGGGAAATACTGGTACCTTCGTGACAGCATTTAGAGCCCTAAAGTCTATGCACATCCTAACCGTTGAATCTTTCTGAGCCACACACACTATGGGATGAGCTAGATCTGATTCAGAAGGTTCTATCAAATCCAATTCCAACAAGTCCTGGATTTGGCGGTCTACCTCCTTCCGATAGGCTATAGGTACACTATAACAATGAGGTTTTTTCCTCACCGCATTATTTATCAACTCAATTTTATGGGTACCCACTCTGGCTGGTTGTACCGGTTTAGTGAAGGCACGTTTGAACTGTATAATCAAGACTCTTAAAGTTTCTAACTGACCCCTATCCAGGTGTTTCCCCGAAAGGTTATTCACTATTTCAAAGAATTTAGTTTCATTAGTAGCAGTAGGCAAAGTTTCTACATGACCAAATTCTCCCTCCTCTTCAAAAATCACATTTACAGCATATACCCCCGAAATGAAATGTTTTAATTTATTTTGATGCACATGCTTTTTCGACCCATTCGACAATTTTACTATAAACGAATGTGGGTTCCGTTTCTCAACTATAGTGGCAGGCCCTTGCCACCGGGCAAACAATTTATTTGAGGAATCGGGTATGAGGACAATCACCTGGTCTCCAACATTAAATACCTTATCACCCTTAGCCCTCAGATTGTGATAGTGTGCCATCTTTTCTTGTTCTACAGAGGAGACAAGACTAGCTTGTTCCGCAGCCTTCTCCAATTTACATTTTAGCTGTTCCAAATACTTGGAAACGGGGGTTGTGTTTATTAGCATGTTATTATGTTTCCCAGTCCAAATAGATTTCAAAATGGATAACGGGCCTTGTGGTGGTCTACCATACAACATTTGAAACGGAGACACGCCTGTGGTAGTATGAGGAATTTCTCGATAAGCCCACAACAGATATGGAATCTGTAAATGCCATCCTCTGCCCTCTTCCCTGACTACATTGTGTAACATGTTTTTTAAAGTCCTATTGAACCTCTCCACTAAGCCATTTGATTGTGGATACCCAGGAGTGGAAAATCGGGGACTACTACCAATCTTTCTCTCAAACTCCCTTGTCATTTCGGCCACAAAATTAGTGCCATTATCAGAGGCTATTACGTTTGGGATCCCTGTCCTAGAGAAAATATCCAACAAAGCCTCACACGTGGCTTTCGCACTCAGACTTGTTAGTGGCACGGCTTCGCCCCACCTAGTGTGTTGATCCACCAGACATAGGATGTATTTATGACCCTTTGAACTTGGTGGATCAATTGGACCAATAAGGTCGACATTTACCACCTGAAATGGCAAATCAGGTCTTGTTATAGGTGTGATGGGAACCCTATCATTAGTTTTCACTATTTGCGTGAGCTGGCACTCCTTACACGAATCGCAAAACCTTTTAACTTCAGCCCGCATGCCTTCCCAATAAAAGGAATACTTGATTCGTTCTAGCGTTTTTCGGTGACCCATATGGCTACTGAACACCGAGGTATGAGCCAACTTCATGACTTCCTCTCGCTTACATTTCGGAACCACCAGTTGTCCAATACTCTCCCCAAGTATTTTGTCTCTATGTAACAGATAACCGTCTACAGTATAAAAATTTCCCTTGTTTTCCCTGGCCTGCTTCCAGGCGGTAGCTAATTCTGCACAATGCTCTTGCTCCGAACAAAAGTTATCAGCCACTTCGCTCACCTTACCCCCCTCCATGGTCCCCTCTTCATCCCTGGTACCTACTGTTTCCACTTCGTTTCCATATGAGGTAATTACCCTTGGAGATAGCTCCAAAACAGTGTTAGTGTCGTCCACTCACTGGACTAGTATGTTATTTTTATACTGTAGTACTAGTTATTTATTTTTAAGACGAAGCATCACCCACGATCTTAATCCAAGAACTTGGGAAAAGACAAAGAGAAAACGTAAAGTACGGACACGTGAATTACAAAGCACAAGAGTTCATCGAAAAACCGAAGATCTGTTACAATTGTCTAAAATTTGGGCATTTCAAAGCTAAGTGTAGAGAATCCAAGGCAAAATGCCCAAGATGTGGAAATGATCACGAATCTTCAGAGTGTGACAAGACAAATCAAGTTTGCTTCCGATGCGGTAGCGATCATTCGGCACTAGACCTGAGTTGTCCGATTATCAAGAAAGAATGTGAAATCATCAAAGAGGCAAAAGCGGAAAATATAACCTTCAAGGAAGCAGAACGATTACTGACAAGAAAGAAAACTTACTCCGAAGTGGTCAAACCAGAAATAACAAGAGAAAACAAGAACCTTAAAAGAAATGAAAATTATCAAGTAAAAGAAAATGAAAATGATTTAACAGAAGCGATAAAAAATCTTAATGATGTAGTTACAACCCTCACCAAAGAAATTACTGATCTCAAAACTGAGATCAAGAACATAAAGAATTCAGAAAAGGAAACCACACACGACCGGTATTCCAACGATCTAGAAGCAAAAATAAACAACACGATTTCAACTGCGATCGAAGTACCCTTAAAAATAATACTAGAAGAACAAAGAAATCTTGCAGAATCCCAGAAGAAAAATCTAGAGGACAGCAATATTAGACTCAAGGGGATATTAGAAGCTCTTTGCGATAAAATATCGGAAATCCTCGGAGACAATCATCGCTGGTTCGTCGAACATGGGACAGGAAAATCGAGAGATTCTGAATCTGAAACTGATACGGAAGACATAGCAGATCAAGACTCAGAAGCATAGGATTAAATATAAAAAAAAAAAAACTAAAATAATACGGAAGAAGAAGGCATAAGCGGCTCGTTGAGAGCAAGCAGTAGGCCTCTATACCCCCAACCAACCAACCAACCAAAAATTTATTTTTAGTTATAAACCTTTTGGCAACCAGGAAGTGACGCGTGATATTATTTTGTGAGCTTTTAAATTTGAATGAAAAATGTGTTAGATCAATAGAAAATATGGAAAAAGTGTAGTTCTTTGTATAATAGTTAATTTTTGGCCCGTAATAAAATTTATTGTGCTGTACTCATCAAGTTTCGCTCCTCTCAGATGTTAAGTGTTCGGTACAGCTGTCCATATTATGAATTTGAAACCACATTTGGCGCCCCCGGGTGGGCGGCCTTGTACTGAATGTTGACTCTCAGGTTAGTGAAACAGACCGATTTCCATCTTGAAGTTTTTGAAACGTATTTATTTTATTATATGAACCGATCAGTATTTTTTTCTGAATTTTGATTTTAAACGGATAGTAAAGATGGAAAATATTAAGCGAAACAAAACAGCACAACGAAAAGCTTTTAGTAAGTCGTATACCCAGCTAGAAAGATCATTAATTGAGGATGTTGTTAATATTGAAGAAATCGAAACTTGTTTACAATTGTTTAAATTAAAGGCAGAAGCTCTAGAATTGGCACATACCTCCTATTTGACTGCTATAACTTGTGAAGAAGAATATATGACCGAATTTGACGCCATTGAGGAGTACCGAGAAAAAGCTTTACGACTAGAACTGCAATCCACACGAAAATTAAAAGACGCTTCGGGAAAACAAAGTATTGAGGGTTCTTTCAATAGTAAAGATTCTAATTTGAATAACAATAGCAATAGTCAAACAGCTGCTCCAAGACTTCCGGAAATTGAAATATATAAATTTAGCGGTGATTTAAAACACTGGCTCACATTTTGGAACCAATTTCAAACCATTCATGAAAACAAAAACTTGACGAACATTGATAAATTTCATTATCTCATTCAATCTACAACCTACAAATCAGAAGCCAGAGAGCTGATAGAATCCTTCCCAATAACTAAAGAAAATTATCCTTTAGCAATAGGGAGTTTAACTGAAAGATATGGACGGAAAGACTTGTTAGTTGATTTTTATGTGAGAGAATTATTGAAACTTGTTTTAAATAGCACTTTGAAAAGTAAACCGGATTCTTTGAGTGGTTTGTACAACAAGCTTTCTACCCAGCTTAGAGCTTTGAGCAGTCTGGGAGTAACAACGGATCAGTGTGGCACTATTTTATATCCTTTAGTAGAAAGTGCCTTACCCATTACTTTACTACGATCTTTTGAAAGGCAAAGAAAACAGATTGAAGGCGAACTAAAGGTGTCAAGTCTAGATGCCATACTTTTGTTTTTGAAGAGCGAAGTGGAATCGGAAGAAAGGATAAAATTGAGCCGATCAGACATTTATTCGCACTCCGAAAAGAGGAAACCGTTTGCAGAGGGCCAACGTTCACCCCCGTCCGCCACAGAGTTGATCGTGCAAGAATCAAGAGCGAAGTGTTTTTTATGTTTAAAAGATCATGAGACGAGATTTTGCAGAAAAGCTTTTTACATTCCTATAGAAGAAAAACTTGAAATCATAAAGAAAAAAGGACTCTGTCGGATCTGTTTGGGGAGAGGTCATCTCGCTTCAACATGTTCAGTTCCCATTACCTGTCAAGCTTGTTCGAAAAGACATTTGAAGTTTATGTGCCCGAATCTTGAATGCAACAAGTTTGACACTTCAAAACGAGATCAAAGTTACAAGAACACCGATGGAAGTACAGTTGATACCTTGCATTCTCGGGCAACAAATGAAGTTATTTTGCAAACGCTTGTTGTAAAAGTGCAAGGCACGAAGAAAGAACGAAGAGCCAGAATCATCATCGATACAGGATCACAAAAATCCTATATTTTAAAATCGACTGCTGAAGAGTTGGGTTTTAATTTTCAACGAAAAGAAGAATTTTGCCACGCATTATTTGGTGGGACGAAAACAAAGATGTATACCCATAATTGCTATAAAATTTATTTGAGCAATATTAATGGTAATTATACTTGTAACTTAGATGCCTTAGATCATGATATCATTTGCAATGATATTCCTAGTGTGAAGAATGGTTCTTGGATAAATGAACTGAAAGCTAAGAAGATATCTCTGACGGATGTCAAAGAAAACGCAGGTCCTATTGAAATATTGCTAGGCGCTGACGTTGCTGGTAAATTAATTACTGGTCGACGAGAAGAGTTGACTACTGGCTTAGTGGCTCTAGAAACCAAATTAGGTTGGACCCTGATGGGGAAAATACCCCAATGTACTAATCACAAGAGTACAAGTATGAATATTGTTACTATGTTATCACAGCCAGAAGTCCCTGTTTCTTCCCTGTGGGATCTAGAACTTCTGGGAATTCGAGACACAATTGAACAAAATTCGAAAGAAGAAACAAGCCAAGCTGTTATGATCCATTTTCAAGAAACAGTCCGACAAAAGGAAGATGGAAGATACGAAGTACATATGCCGTGGAAGGAAAACCACGCATTACTCACAGACAATTACGAGCTTTGCTTGAAAAGATTAGACTCTACTACTCGAAGATTAGAGAAGAATGGTTTTAGAGGAAAGTATGATGAAGTTTTTGACGAATGGCTGGAGGAAGGAGTTATTGAAATAGTATCTAAAGAGGAGTTAGCATTACCTGCTGAAACACATTATCTTCCACACCGTCCTGTCATCAAAGAAACACTTGCGACTTGTTCGATGAAGATAAGACCTGTCTTTGATGCCTCCGCTAAGATTCACAATCACCCTTCATTAAATGACTGTTTGGAGACCGGGAAAAATCTAATTGAAACAATTCCCGCTGCTTTAGCAAGATTTCGGCTGAATAAAATTGGTGTCATCTCTGACATTAGAAGAGCTTTTTTACAGATATCCTTAAATGAAAAGGAACGCAATTTTGTAAGATTCCTTTGGTACGACCATGAAGGAAGAATGCAGGTTTTTAGGCACACTCGAGTGGTTTTTGGGATCACCTGCAGCCCCTTCCTATTGATGGCAGTTATTAATCACCATTTATCAAGAGAATCAATGAAAGAACGGTATTCTGAAGAATTACTGAAGAAACTACAAGAAAGTTTTTATGTTGATAACTGTGTAGCAAGTGTACAGAACGGGGAGGAACTGAATACTTTTATTGAATCTGCAACTAATGTGATGAAAGAAGGAATGTTTGACCTCAGAGGATGGGAAAGTTCAGAGGATCAGGAATCTTCAAAAGATACTAAGTCACCAGTATTAGGATTGATATGGGATAAGCATTTAGATACCCTAGAGATAGACACAGAATCCTTAAAGTTTGATGAAACTGAGAAGATGACCAAAAGAAAATTACTCTCACTAATTAGTAGTATTTTTGATCCCATAGGCTTCCTTTCACCTCTTATGATACAACCTAAGATTTTGCTTCAAGCTACCTGGAAGACAAAAGAATCATGGGATGATGAAGTGAATGAGGAGATCCAGAAGAAGTTCCGGACGTGGAGCAAACAGATTGAATGTATCAAATATATAAAAATCCCAAGATGGTTAGGTGTAATGGAAGGATCCAAATTAAGTATTCATACCTTTGTCGATGCAAGTAAGACAGCCTATGCAGCATGTATCTTCTTAAGAAGTGAACCTATTACAGGTTCAGTGACTGTTCAATTACTTCAAGCTAAGTCACGAATAACGCCAATGAAAGACGCTAGCATCCCACGTCTTGAATTAATGGCTGCTACCATCGGCGCACGACTTTTCCATTCTGTAGTGCAAGCTCTGAAACTCTCTGATTTGGAGACCTATTTTTGGACTGATTCGTCCACAGTACTTACATGGATAACTCGACGAGAGCAATGGACAGTATTTGTTGCCAACAGAATAAGTGAAATTAGAAGATTGACAAATACTGAAGATTGGCTTCATATTCCAACTAATAAGAATCCGGCAGACGTTTTGTCGAGAGGTTGTGGAGCCAAGCAACTTCTACGCTGCCAGTGGTGGCAAGGACCAGTTTGGTTACAAGAATCTAAAGAACAGTGGCCCAAGTCAGCGGTGAATTCTAACGAAAAAGAAGTTGAGAAGGAGAAACGAAAATCCGTCATCTCAGCTAGTAACACAGAGCGGGAGTCAATCCCATTACGGTTGGCTAGAAGAATCTCTTGGTTCTCCAAAATTATAAGAGTGCTGTGCTGGGTGCTGCGTTTTCAACCAAAGGCAAAAGATTTAAGAAAATGTATGGAACTAAAAAATGAGGAACAACTAGATGCACAGAGAATTCTGTGTAGATCAATGCAAAAGGAATGTTACTGTGATGAAGACACACGAAAGAATTTAAAAGGTCTTCAAGTATTTGAAGATGAACAGGGAATTTTACGATTAAAATCCAGATTGATGAATGAAGAAGAGTCGGAGGACTTTAGAACTCCAATCATTTTACCCTCAGAACACCTTGCAGTGAGAAGATTGATATCTCAAGAACATCTTGCTAACAAACATGCTGGAGCATCGACGCTACTAAGCATTCTGCGTGAAAGATTCTGGATCGTAAAAGGAAAAAGAACCATCAGAAAGGTTATTAAGGATTGTCTTCCCTGCACGAAACAAAGGGTAAAACACCTTGAAGTACCCTTTCCGCCTCTTCCTAAGGACCGAACGGCGTTAGCAGCTGTTTTCCAAGTTTCCGGTGTGGATTTGGCTGGACCATTGTGGACTAGCTCCAAACAAAAGGTGTGGATAGTACTTTTCACATGTGCTGTATTTAGAGCGGTACATTTAGAGCTGGTACCCTCACTGAGTACGAATGATTTCATCCAAGCTCTGCGTAGATTTATTTCCAGAAGAGGAAGAATCTCCGTGTTGTATTCAGACAACGGAACGAATTTCACT
This sequence comes from Tetragnatha montana, assembly GCA_963680715.1. Lineage (NCBI taxonomy): Eukaryota > Metazoa > Arthropoda > Arachnida > Araneae > Tetragnathidae > Tetragnatha > Tetragnatha montana. The sequence continues at coordinate 9,321,666 of OY796685.1, forward strand.
GGCTTGAGTAATGCTCTGAAGCTATTGGATTGGACTGAAATTGAAAAATGTTTTGCAGTCAACGAAATTCGATTTAAATTCAACCCACCCTCCTCCCCATGGTGGGGAGGGTTCTGGGAGCGATTAATCGGCATCCTGAAAGATCTTTTGAGAAAGAATCTGGGACAATCGTCTCTGTCTTATGAAGAATTGCAGACTCTTATCTGTGAGTGTGAATCTGTCATGAATAATAGACCTTTAACGTACCTACCCGATGAACCAGAGTTGCGAACCTTGACCCCTTCAATGTTTCTTCAAGATCTGCCTTCCAACGAAGTACCTGATTTGGATGAAATCCAGAAGATGAACATTTCTAAGAGATGGAAGCATATCCAGAAGCTTCGTGAAAATATAAAGCAAAGGTTTAAAAGAGAATATCTTGGATTCCTCCGTTCTTCGGTTACCAAGAGAGAGGATAAAGTGAAGGTTGGGGACATTGTCCTAATCGGCAGTGATAATACGAAGCGCATCAAGTGGCCACTTGGGAAAGTGGTTGAAACGATCCCTGGGAAGGATGGCGTTACAAGACTTGCTAAACTCAAGACTGCAAAGGGGGAGCTGCTTCGAGCCGTGCAGCGTCTTTATCCTCTGGAGATCCCAGCGACCCAGTCTGCTCGGGAAGATCATGAGCGCCAGGAGAGAGAAGAGAAGTCAGCTGTCGGCCAACCAGTGCGAGAAACTAGAAGTGGCCGTCCCATTAAGATTCCTCGAAGAATGGACTTGTGAACATTATTTTTATTTTTTGCGGCAATATTGATTTTAAAATTAATTGACCGTAGTTATGCTTAATTTAGAGCTAGTGATGGAAGTCAGCTTTAAGATATTAAATTAAGTTTTTTCTTTTGAGTTTATGTAACCAAAACTCAAAGTGGGGAGAATGTCGTCCACTCACTGGACTAGTATGTTATTTTTATACTGTAGTACTAGTTATTTATTTTTAGTTATAAACCTTTTGGCAACCAGGAAGTGACGCGTGATATTATTTTGTGAGCTTTTAAATTTGAATGAAAAATGTGTTAGATCAATAGAAAATATGGAAAAAGTGTAGTTCTTTGTATAATAGTTAATTTTTGGCCCGTAATAAAATTTATTGTGCTGTACTCATCAAGTTTCGCTCCTCTCAGATGTTAAGTGTTCGGTACAGCTGTCCATATTATGAATTTGAAACCACAGTTAGTACATTCTTTATCCTGCTGAGTCCCTAGTGAAAACTTACTGTAATCTGGTTCACCCCCAGTAGTACTCCTCAAGTCTTTGAGAACATCTGGTGGAAGCAAGACATTTTCAACTAGGACGTCTGCCAAGGCGCATAACACATATTTGTGGACTACGTTTACATTGTTTCCCATTGCGACACCCATCGGAACGTAAACCAATGGACATTTCACTGCGGGTCCAAAAATGCCCTTTAGGTAAATGGTAGAGGCCTCCTTTGTCGAAATTCCTGGGACCAAGTCCCTTTTAATAACTGTTATTTCCGTCCCCGAATCTACTAATGCATGTACTAGTTTCCCTTCAATACTAATTGATACCTTTTCCAGTTTACTTAATTTATCCACTATCGCCTGCCTGGGGATGACAGAACCCATTAAATCCACCCTGGCTGCAACTGTTTCCATTTCATTCACCTCTTCAGTGCATACTCTATTCACATGGGCACCTCTGCCCCCCCCTTCTTTGAGTTTAGGGCATTCTCTTTGGAAATGTCCTTCAGACCCGCATGTAAAACAAGTATATCTTTTACTTTGATAACCAACATTTCTGCTTGGAGGACTATTTCTTCTACCCTCCCTGTTTAATGGTGACCTATAAATGCCCTGGTGATCTCTCCTATCACCCCCGCTCCACTCTGTCCTAACTGCCACATCGTAAGACTTCCCTTTTGCTGAATAAAAAATATCGCAGTATTTCCCCAGTTCTTTTGGCCGGAACCACCCTTCACCCTGCAAAACCCCTATATGAGTAGCAGTCTCGGGGTCTAGGGTCTGCAGAATCCTATCTGCTACAACCAACTGATTCACAGAATCCACATCACTTGCCTCCCTTACTTTGCAATAATAAGTCCACATGGACATCAACCGTGAAGAAAATTGGGAAAATGTCTCACCCGGGTTCCTTTTTGCTTTTTTAAACGCCTCTAAACAGGCTTTTGGGGAAGGCTGATACTCCTTTAAAACCACCCGTTTTAACGATTCATAGTTATTAAGCTCCCTTTCGTCTAGATTATCTATTAAACTGGCCACTTTGTCCTCTAAAATCCACAACAACACTTTTGGTTTTAATGCCTCTTCCACCTTTTCACTGATGAATGCCTTCTCTAACGACGTAAAAAAGTAGTCCCACCCCTCTGCTCTTGTGGGTACCTTAGTTAAAATTCTCATTAGCCTCACTATTTCCTCTAGAGATCTCTCTTGTACTACCCGGTCCATGCTTCTCCCAAAATCTCCCCTATTTGGATTCCCCGACAGCTCCACCTCTAACCGGAGTTTTTCCAAAGCAATCTTTTCCATACTACTCGTATGTTCCCTCTCTACCTGTAATTCTCTATTCTCCCTTTCTGCTACTATTACTTCCAAAAACTTTTCCCCCATATCTTCATCAAAATTTTCGTTCTTTTTAATCAAATTTATCAACCAAATTTTAGACATAGAGTCATTGGGTTTTTCCCCCAAATCCTCCGCTAGCTGAACTAGGTCACACATTCTATGGGTACCCAGGAAAGACATAATAACTAATACCAAAATAAACAATTTTTTTTTTCAATAGAAACACCGAGACCAAAACTAAACATACCAAAAATACGTTTCTACACTACGCGATGACATTTATATCACAAGGGAAACCAGAAACGAAACTAAACACCTTTGATTTATGCAACTTGGACACATGTTGGGAAACAAACTAGGAAAAAAAACACAATACCTCCAAAAGTAGAATCAAAACTTAGTTATACTTGAAGGACACGCCTCACTTTTTCGAAGAACACGATTCACTCAGCACTCCGCACATTTTCCAATGAGTAATCCGAAACTCACTTCAGAGGTCCGTTGAAGAACGCAGCAGGCATACCCTCACCGCCGGCGTCGGTAAAACGAAACTTGCCGCTCGCCGTTCCCTCCGATCACACCGCAGGCCACCAATGTAACTTTCTTACTTGCAGGGTTTCTCCCAAGGGATCGGAGGGTGCATTCGATGATGGGACGTCGAAATATCACACGATTCCAGAAAAATCCAACTTTATTTCCTTTCTCGAAAACACATCACTACAGTTACATCAAAAACAGCCTCCCTCGTTCATGTCTCGACTCCAACTCTCTCATACTTCTCTCCCGCCCGGTCTCTTCATTTCACTTCCGGCGTACCGGGACCGGGCGGTCGTTACAATATGTTTATTAATCATCAGTTTGTTATTATCTCTTTTAAATCAGTTCTCTTTCTTTCCTTTTCTCATTCTTTACGAGCTCTCTTTCCATCACTGTGTTGTTTCACTTTCAAGTCATTCCCCTATCAATCTCTTTTCCCATTCCATTTTTTCTACTCTTGTATCAGTTATTCTCTTGCCCCTCTGTCTCCTCAATCCTCCAGTCTTTTTAAATTCCATTTATCTCATTCTCACCTTCTCTTCCTCTTCCTAACGATCACCTCACTCTCTTTGTCTTTTTTAATATCTCCTTCTTCTTTATTTCTCTCTCTTTTGCTTTTTCATTTAATGTTTTCAAACTTTCTTTTACGTCTTAGGTAAGAAAGGCACAAGCGTTAGTTAAAACAAGATTTAACGATATGTTAAAATTTAAACCGAATCTTCAGAGATCGTAAAAAAAAAACATTTTCCCAAAGAAATTACCGAGTTTTTTGGTTGCTCTGCCACAAAGCACACCATGTTTGTCAAATAAATAAGATACTGCAAGAATGCACATTGCAGAGGGTATTAGATAATATTCATCCCCGTCTACACAAAGAAACGAATAAAAGTTCACCCCCCGAGATTTCTCTCACATTAAAGAGTGGAAGTCTTCCAAAACAGCTTTTTAAAGTCAACACAGCATGCGACACTCACGCGGAAGTGACATTAAAAAATAATATTTATTGTCGCGCCTTCCCTCACACAACCTGAGTCACATTCCTCCACACCGGGGGGCATCAAAAGGGGAGGGAAGAAAATTACTCCAGCCCCTCCATAAGATGCTGCTGCGAACATTCCATTGTGAGAAGGACCACACGATAAAAAAGCTCGCATCAATCTTGAACGCGCGACAATCGCTTGGTGGTGCTGCCCAGCTCCCTCCTATAACCAGCTGGGTTGGGCCACGAACACAAAATGGTGGCTGCAGTGAAAAGGAAAACCTACAAATACTCAGGGAGTGGCCCGAGGGGGGTTCAAAGACCCTTTCGCTAACAGGTGACCGAACAAAAGCTTCGGAATACCCTCCCCTTTGCAAAATAAAAAGGTCCTTTCCTAATCTTTTCGACTTTTTCTCACCACCCTTCCTCCAGTTTAGCTCCCAAGATTTTTACGCTCCCCTGGAAGATATAAAAATTGCGGAGCAATAACAGGGGTTGGTCGATCCCTATATAATCCGCGTATGATGTAACGAGCTGTAAATGGAGGATTGGGGGACGTAAGTAGATTAGGTGGAATTTCATTTGGCTTAATCTCCTCAGGTTCAAGGCTCCTCTGTTAGGTATCACCACAGGAGACTTTCTGGCACTATAAAAGTGGCATAGATGAAAAAAAAATTAATATCAAAGGAATTATGGCGATTCATGAGCATTACAGTCATCAATTAATTACCCTCTATCTGGAAAGGAATCTTTTGGGTGTGTGTGGGGGGGGCTAGCAATGCTTGTGACATGGGCAAAGGAATTTGTTTGTAATGTAAATGGGGTATACAAAATGAATACGGTTATTTATATATTTTGAAGGATAGTCCGAAAGTCTCATACAACCACATCGAAACGAAAGCCCCAAATCCTACATATTTTGAAAATGATACAGATATGTTTGGATCATGGATGATATGTCTTTCATACAGACTGAAAAAGACCCAGAGACTCATAAGTAGTGAGGGAACGTAGTCTCTCTATCTTTCACTTTCTCTCATTGTCTTCTTCTCTTTCTCAATCTTTCCATCATTTTTCCTTTAAATTCTCTATATTTACACTTATTCTCTCTCTCTTTCATTCTCATCTTTCTTTCAGATTTAGCCTTTCTCATTACAGTGTCCTTTTCCTCTCTTATCCACTTCTTCTTTTTCCCTTTCTTCTTCTTCTCTCTCTCTCTCTTCCTCTAATTCCATAGTATATGGTGGAAGGATATTGAATTTTTACCTATTTAGTAACCTAATAAAGTAACTAACTACCTAACCTTAGTTGATACCTATTATCTGAGAATGCCAATAAGGTAAAAAAATTAGGCATAATCTTCAAAATATCAAATTATTTAGGTTATTTTTGGCATTTTGGCCTCTTCACATTTACGGTTCATCAGAATTTTAATGATTGGAAAAAAATCCAATTTCATAGATATGATTCATAGATAATCAAAGGTTGTGGCCCCTAATTATGTGCGTCAACTATAATTTTGCGCGGAAAAACTCAGATCTGGCCCTCCTCTATTTCTCTCCCTTTTATTAATGACAGGTTATGATTAGAAATTAAATCACAAAATAGATCAAAATTCCTCCGTGAAAAAAAGAGGAATTAAACACGATCGAATCTTTGACCCACAAGTCTGCAGCAAGCGCATCATTACGCGTTTCCCTAAAGTGACATTCATCGCTGCACCGAAAACGGGTGCCTGTCCGAGAGCATATTATTCCGATGAATTATGCATGCTATTACGTCAGCAGGAGAGAGCCGGAATCCCAACAATCCAATCGTGCATGTGTCTAATTGACGTCCAATTCATTGTGGCACAGAGAGTTTTTTTTTATTCCTTGAGGGAATATTAAATACTCGGTGCAACGGCACCAGGGGGAGAAAAAGGAAAGATGAAGGGAATCCGTCCTGTGATGTTCCCGTTGAAGGCGAAAATGGTAGCCACCGGCATTTAGTCATTAACATTGTCATTACGCCAGAAACATGATTCTGGAGCAGAGGCGAAGATTGGTTCGCGAAAGAAGGGAGCGTCTCTGAAACAACCAGCCAAAAATGCTCATATACTTTCCAACTACAAATACACTAGAGATCATAAATACTGCTATGACAAACTCGAAGTGATTATTAAAGTATCTGCTTATTGTGGTTTAAAAAGTGCACCTATAATTTCAAAATATTTTTTTGTATGTCTTCCGCAGTTATCTAAAATTTAATGTATATAACCTGCAAAGGGAATTAAAGATTCTTGTAGTATACTACTACTAATAGTGTAGTTTTGAAAAACCTTTTTTGATTTCCTTGGAACCAAACTATCAACTACTGCTGTCATAATTTACTCAACATAGGGTGATATCATGTAGGTACTAATTTCATTCGTCTATTGATGATAATTCTATTCCTTTAAGTTTCTATTCTATTTGTTTGACCTATGTCTTAACTATAAAATTTTGAAGTATAAAAAAGAAAGAGAAACATAAAAATTAAGTCTATTCTATAAACCCTTAAACTATGACTGGTGACCCCTCCATGTATGGAACCTTTTGAAGATCTAACTATCCCAGTTCTTAACAATGTTAGCCATTAAGAGTGAGATGCTGCGGTCTCAAATTGAATGCATTCAATTTGTGCACCCGCCCCTTAAAAGTGAGCATCGTTAATATCCCGAGAATGCCGTTCTGCTGATTGGTAGATGATTGTTTTTTGCGTTTGATTGAAGCCGGCGCATCGCTGTAAACCCCATTCCAGACATGCCTTTCAATGTCTTATTAAGCAGTGAAAAAAATTGTCGTAAAGGAATGTCATTATGACCCTATATTTATTTCATCCGAATCGTTACCCATCACAGGCCCACAAATATGAATAATTAGGATCAATTATTAATTTCTCAGCATTAAATTTTTCAAATTAGATTTTCATAGCATTAGAATAGGTAATTCTTTTGTAGTTTAAAAATTAAATGCTTATTCTATTCTTGTAAAAAAGCATAATGATAAATGTTGTATACTTATTCTGCCAAGCTATACTTTGATCTGCTGACAAGTCGAAATAATAATAAATAGAAATAATTTAAATTATTTCTCAATTGCTATTATTAGCCCAAAACTTATTTAAATAAAGTTATTTTAGCATTTGATGAATTTATTTTACCTTTATAATGATAGGCAGTGTTTATTAGGAGACTATGATGTGTTTTGTTTTAAATAATAGCCTAACATTTCTAATCAAAGACTTGGAGTAAAGAATTATATTTTAATCTGAAGTCAATCATGGAACAGTCCATATTGGATTTTTTAAAACGAATTATGTTGGGTTTATATTTTTATGTTGAAGTCGGCTGTTTAGAAATCATCCAATTATTTTATAATAATCTTTCGATTTATATATTTAGGAAATACAAACAAAAGATTAATGCACAGAGTTATTAATGTAATAATAGAAGAAAAAGGGGCCACTGATCGAGGGGATCCATCCAGGTTCCATCAATTTTTAAGACACTAGGTTATTTATATTTAAAAATTCCTGACATTAATGCAGTTCCTGAAGCAAAAATCAGCTCAATCCCGAAACTTTATGGAAAAGTTTATGATAGATAGACAAATAAGGTGTTATTTAACCTCTTTAACGAATTCTTTAAAATATGTTTTTCAGATCCTTCTCTGAAACTCTTATTCCTATCCATAAACTTATGAATATCAGGAATAAATAATATACTCAAGGAACAGCCTGTTTTGTTAATCATAAGAGAGACAAAATAATTCAACGCTTTAAAATATAATTTTTTTTCTAAATGTATAGCATAAATAATTAAAAAAAAATAGAAATAATATTGTTAATCATTAATTGTTTTTATTTGCTAATTAGGTATATAGTATCCTCATGAGGGGGATACCATGTGAAGAGATACATATGGCAATATTAAAAAGTACCTACAAAAATAGTATTTTCCTTATTATTGTTTTATACATGGCGATAATTGGACATGGAGATTTGAATTTCTCTATCCATGGACACGACATCAATCAATCAATACATGGCGATGTACAAAAATTTAATATTTTTTTTGTATTTTATAGTTTTGGATAATAATATTTTGTGGGACATTTTACTTATTTAATATGCAAGTTTTCGCGTTATTTACTGACTTTGCTGCACCTCTTTTAATTCAACCCCCGTGAATCTAATCTAAATATATCTAGTTAATACATAAATTTATGTAGATGAACAAATAATTAAGAATTATAAATTTTATCTCACTCACAACTCCTTTAACTTAGTTGAAGGCAAAAATAGCAAACAAGGAATGTGCATTAAAAAAGAAAACCATATATCCGCTACATCAGTAAACCAATTTTATAAAAAGGTAATTATCCTCTATAATTTGCAAACAAAAAATTTTTTTTACAGAACGCCATTAAAATTAATAATTTTTAAAGGCACCACGAAAATGTTTGGAAGCAACTGGAGAGAGCGTTGGAGCCTAGTTCGACGGTTCAAAATTATGTTAAACGTTGCTGATTATATAACCTGATTGAAACATTAGTGGCAATGCTATTTTGGAGAATTGCAGCATCTCTTAAAATTCAAAGTTTTCAATTTTAACTTATTGAAAATTCTCTCCTGAATCCGAAAATACGCTTGTCTTTTACGAGAAAAATTTTGTAAGTTAATTATAAGATATTTCATTACAGAAAAGCTGACGTTAAAAGTGCCTCTCGGAAATGAGGGAAACACAGTTTCCATGGAAACACGAGGTTGTCAAAACAAAACAAAAACTAGAGCTCAATGTATTTCAAAGCGGAATGATTGTAAACAAGGCACGCATGACGTCACAAGCTGTTTCAGCTCAGACCGAAACGAAGCTCTTTTTAATTAAAAATAACTTAAAAATTAGCGCTTTGAAAGGTATATTAATGGTTTTGTGGAGGTTTTAAGCGATTCTGAATACATTAAGATTTTCAAAAAAATTGACTCCAATTGTCCATTTCTACTCCTTTTCTCGTGAGGCGGGAAAGGTTTTTGTTCACTCACACAGGTGACTTTACAACCTTACAAGTCGACTGACGAAGAAGAGCGTTTGATCGGACAAGGTTAATTTATCGTCTGACTGGTGTTCAGGCCCCCTTTATCTGATGCAACCATCTTCGTGGTCTGCTGACGAAGAGTGACAAATTTTCCCGTGGAATATGTGCCGGTGGAAAACGGGATACCTGAGAGAATTTACGTTCGCGCTGGCTTTTCTTTTCTCATGATTATTGCAGATGCGGTAATAATTGCTTGGCGTGAGACAGGGAAAACCGTTTTTTTTTCTTGTTTCCAGGGGCAATTTTTGTAAAATTCATTTCCAGATTTTTTTTGGGGGGGAACTGAGTAATGGTAAAAAAAAAAGTATTTTTCCTATTGAGATGAGTAGTTAGTTTATTTATCGAAAAAAATTCTGAAAAGAAATACAAATAAGGAAATGAAAAATTAATTAATAGAATTGAGTAATAAAAGTTTACTTACTAGTATTTATAAAGGTTATTTTTTTATTGAAATTAATGTCTGAAAAATTATACAAAAATTGAAAAACTTTTCAGTACGTATAACCATAGGGTTTTTATATTATTCTATACTATAGCGGAATCTTAACCTTGGAAAATATACAGATTTAGAATGCGTAATAAGAGAAAATGGGGAACACACACAAAATTGTAATTCTATTATCAGAGGAATGGAAACGACCATATGAGATTGGCTGAAGAAGATTCCTAAAGTAAAAAATACATCCACAAATGATTTTTTACGAATTTGCATCCATGGTATCATGTTTCTTGAAAATTTTGGGTCAATCACATGAACAGTTTTCTACTATTTCCAGGCAAATGGGAAATTTTAATTATATGTGTTACGGACAATGTGATAAATCCGGGCATTATTAATAATGCCCACCGTATTTCGAAAAATTGTCATTGATAAATGCCATTGAACTTATCACATTGCTCTCATCCGCTTCGAGAATTATTAATAATGCCCGGTTTGTCACTTTGCCCGTCACATCTACATCAATTAGTATAAACTGTTTATTACTAATTACTAGAGGGTATATTTTCATCCAATATCTACTCTTTGGAGGAAAACTCAGCCAATACTACAGAAAGCCAGCCTGCTATGATTTGGGAAATCTGAAATAACAACATAGGATTATGTTTAGGTGTTTACATTCAAATTTAGTTCATAACAGAAAGTAGTATTATTTATAATCAAAATCAAATTTGAGCTCAGATTTACAAATGAGTAAGTATAAAATTTATTTAATATCAAAACCCTGGTATATGCTATAAAATTGCTCTGGGTAAAATCCTAGTATACGTAACACGCTTGGTGCGATTTTGAAGTCGTCAATCACACCATGAATTCACTCTTCTTATTTACAGTTTTATTTCGTGTGCTAGATCACACTTAATACTGTAATGAATAAATTGAGGTTTTATGTTACTTTTGTAATTTATGATAGCACTTTTATTTATATAATTTAAGTAGAATTTTTGAGAATCAGAATATAAATTCGAATATAGGCTTTGAAGGAATTAACTTAATTATAGCTAATTTTGGTCTTAGTTTGATTATTATTTTATTTAATTACTTTATTATTTAATAAATTCATTGCACCGGTGCCCTCTAACTCCACTATTAGGTAATCCCCAAGATAATTAATATCATGATTAACTTGATTATTTTAATATTTCATAGATTCCACCTACCGATGTCCTGTATGCTTCACAAGTTTTCCTGATCTTAAAGGGGAGGGGAGACATATGGTAGCGGCAAGATGCGGCCACTGTATGTGCTGCGGTTGTATATCATATTTGTTGCATTTGGGACAAAGGACTATTTGCCCTTATTGCAGAACGCGAATCAGAGTACGAAACTTGAGGATAATGAAAATTTAAAGAAATTTCCCCATGTATTGTGTTTTGATGTGACCAAGAACTTATAACAATCAAATGTGCAATTTTCTACGCAGCTCTTGGCCACAAGATGTTTTACTCATCTATCTATCAGGACTAGTAGGTGGTTAATTCACAGACAGCTAATCAGGATTCAAGAATTTTTGTAAAATTTTTTATTTAAAAAAATACAGATGTGACCAACAGCTTGTAATAATCAAGAATAAAGAATATACCCAATAGAAAAATGCATTCTTAGATTTGAGCAAATTTCAGAATTTACAATTCAGTCTTGAAAATGAGTAATTTTAAAATAAGTCATCACACGTTTAATTATTTTAATATGCTTAATATGTCCCATGTACTCTGTGCCTCGAGGATATTTTTTGGGCAAGACACATAAATGAGCCAAAATGGGTGAGAATGTATCGGATATTTGTTACAAAACTTGGGTTTTCAAAAATTTCTAGATCTAAGAACATCATAAAAATGCATTTTTGTAGTAAAAACGTAAAACAGACCCAACATAAAATAAATGCAAAAAAGGGCATTTATAATTAAAAAAGAAATTAGTAGAGCATATGGGCCGTTTCCACGAAAAGTGGTCCTGACTTACTGAAAAATTTTTTAAACAAAATATGGACACAAATGTTATTTTTAGAATAAAACATGCTTATTCTTTTCAACTTCCGAGTACCTTTGAGCTAAAAAAATTTTAAATACATTTAAAAAACTATAAAGCATTTTTTTACCTTTTCAGAGGTGATAAAGTACTTTCATTAACTATAGAAATTTTATTTTGAGAAGTTTTCTATTTTAAAAACAATGAGTCTTTTATTTTAGTTTTAAATTGATCAAAAAGTAAAAGAAGTGCAAAAGTAGTAAAATATGAAAATGAGATTTTCTGTATTTTCTAAAAACGTTTTTAGTCGAGACGGTTTCCAGAGAAAAAATTATTAATTATTATTGATCCGAATGACACATTTTTGGTACCTAACTAGTAGGGTTCTTTTTGGAATCTGAGTACGTTTTTTATAACTGTTTTAAAACTTCTTAATTTAAAAATATTTTCATGTTTTGCACTACGTAATATAATGTTACTAAGTTATTGAATTTAGTTTTAAAGCACAAAATAAAATGGAATTTTACTGTACCCTTCATTTTTAGGTTTATTGTGCGTATTTTTCAGGATGTTTGATGTATTTTGCAAAGCTGTTTTAAAACTTGCTGAATAATGTTTTGTGGAAAACTTTTAGATTAAATTATTGATGGGCTAGGGTTATAGAGCAAAAACATCTTAGCCTTTTTCGAGAGTGTTCTTAATGCAGATGAACGGTGTTGCTTTTCAGTAAGTTGCTAAACGTTTTTTCGTTGGAATTACTTATTATAAAAGTAGTATTAAGAAAATTCAATAAGTATTACAAAAATTAAAAAATAAAATTAATTTTTTATATAGGGTGGACCCAAGATGTCCACCGCCTTTAACTTTTGAACGCCTATATATGGTGGATAGTCATAAAAGTGATGCCTAGGTAAAGTGACTGAAGTTCAGAAGTTTGCGTTCCAATCTCGATAACTATATTTGAGGTATGTGAAAAATGTGAATTGCAAAATTGTAGAGCACCATCCATTTAATATAAATAGACACCTTTCGCGGGTCTGAAGAAAGAAAGAGGCATTTGTGTGCATATAAGGGGCCAATATGTAATAAATCGATGGTGTTCTACAATTTTGTAATTCACTTTTTTCACATATACTTCAAATAGTGTTCGAGATTGGAACGCTAACTTCTGATCGTTCGACTACGGGGCGTTCAAAGCGATCTCATCGAATAGGGCAGATAGACACCGCACTTTTATGACTACCTATAGACGTTCAAAAGTCAAAGGCGGTGGACACTCATCGTGGGACACCCAGTATATTGTAAATCAAATTGATTATTAAATCTTCAGTTCGTCATTCTTTTCTTATTTTTACACTCTTTATTTTCTAAGAGTGAAGAATAGAGGGAAAAGAAACAAATAACGACTCGACTAAATAAATCACTGGCAGTGGAGCGAAAGGGTGGGAGTGGGAAAATTTCCGACACCACCTCCACAATGAGTTTTTCGGCAAAAGCCTCTTCCCATTGTGCCCGCTCATTCCCACAGAAAGCCCGTCGCGGAGCCATTCTCATCCCGCGGGAGCCGCAGAGATAACCCGCTGACGCTTTTTCGCGCGGACCGCTCACCTGGAAACAATGAGGAAGGTGCCGGACACTCACGATTGGCATGGGAGAGACTATTACTGTGGACTTTCAGAACTTCTCTAGAGTTTATATGAAGATTTTTTTTCTCTCTCCATCGATAATTTGGCGTGGGGGGCTGCTGGTTGTTGTGGGTCCTGGGTAATGGAGGGTGTAATGATTGTGTGAAACTCTGAAATTATTTTTTTAGAGAGGGTGCATCGAACCGTGAAGAACGCGGCTTGAAGTCGGCCCTTTTCATAGCCCCCGTGAGCGTTTTGCAGTAGTAGGGGTTGAAGATAATTTTTTAAGGCGAGGCACCTTTAGAAAAATGTTAGTCCCCACTCGCGACTCCTTTGAACTATTTCTAGCTATCTTTAAGGTTGGGATCTATTGCGGGAGCTGTTGTGTTGAATTGTTGATCATATGTGTTGCGTAGCATCCTTCATTTCCTTTTGGTGATTAGACAAAAATTACCATCATTTCAACCATGGGCGTACCCAGGTTTCATGTTAGGGGGGGGCAAGGATACTTACCTTTGCTCTTGATATTGCAAATACTAGTTATCATTATTTCCGAGGCCCCCCATACCCCATGGCGAGTACTTTTACACGCACACGCTAAATTTTAGGGTGCTTATACAAAGGATTTGAACTTTTACACACTAAACGTAAAAATATGGGTAACGAATGTGAGCTTAAAAATGGTGGGTCTGGGGGTCCTCTCCCCCAGAAATGTTTTTAAAATTCACCCCTCAAAGTAGTGTTTTAGCTCATTTTGAAACTCTTTGGGCTGAACAGAACCGCTTCTTGTAAGCCACACAATTTTCAAGATTATGTACTACTATTGCTTTAATAAAGTTTTTCAAAATAATTAGAATTTAGGGGGGGGGGCAGCTGCCCCTCCCTGCCTCCCCCTGGCTACGCCCATGATTTCAACGCGGCTTTTTAAAAATGTAAAATCATATTTTTTGTGAATTTTTCTTCAGTTGAGAAACTTAACAACACTATTTATCAACGAACCACGAAATTTCCAATTTGACATCTCTTCAAAGAACAAAATTCACTCATTTTCAACCCATTAGCTTATTGGAATTCTTTCCCTTCTCCACTCACACCCCACTGATACCTCTCATCAACATTCATCTTCCCTCCCAAACTTCAAGCACTTAAAAACCAATATTCTTTTTCCTCGTCCCCTCCCCAATACATCACGATCCGAAACTGCTCCTACTCAGTGGGGTTAACCATCAAACCCACAAAAGAAGAATTATTCCTGCGAGGAGAAAAAAAAGTGAGTTCATTTAATCCCTCTCGGTCTATCATCCCTATCTCTTTTATCATTGTCACAGGTTCTTAGCAAGGGGTGGAATCCCCCTGAATCCGCTCTCGGCGAGCGGTCCGGCGGAGTAACGCAGGTAGCCCGGTTTGATACCGATGAATCCGCGGCGTTCTCACGTTCGTCAATGTCTCGGAGTGCGGACGGGGAAGTTTGCTTCGTGGTCACTCGATCATTCGGTTGGCAGAAGCCCGTTTAACCTCGCTGACCAAGCGACACCGTTTCGAGCGATGGAGAGGGAAGATATGAGCTTTCTGGATTCCTGGGGTTCAGGGGCTGTGGTTCCTGTGCGCTTGAATTATTATTGAGCGGCTCTCGGGGGCTTTTACTACTAGAACTAGATTTATCCAGTTTAGTATCAGCTAAGAAAGAGAAAGCAGCCTACAAAGAAAGAGAGAGATTGTGAGAGGGGAGAAGGATTAAGAAAAAGGTATAAGAAAAGGATTAAGGTAAAGGTTAAGTAACAAATATTTTTTTGAACGCAACATTCCATTCCTATTTGTTCCACTTCAATAATGATAAGAATATAATAAAATATATATCTAAAAAATTTTAAGAAAACAAAAATTTGACTTTCATACAGACATAAGATATCTATGCCTTTGACTTTAATATAAATTAAGTTTAGCAAAACGTCAAACCAGTTTTTATAATACCCTTAACTTTTTAGAAATAATCATTAAATGGATTTCTATCAAGCCAAATAATTAAAAAAATGACTTTAAAAATCAAGCATTGAGCAGCCACATGATTTTAGATTTCATCCAATTCATTAGATACGTAACAAAATATGGATAATATCTCCAAAGCACATATATTCATTTTCACCCGATGATATTAATATTCAATAATTAACTATTGATGTAAGATGTAAGGACTTTTAATTGCGTCAAATGATAGTAATTTATAAAATATTTTTTTTTCCATTTGTGTCCATAATTTATTAATTTTGACGAACACATTCAATTTAGCAGTTACTATTATAATTCATCGTTAAAATGTTATTTACATTACCGATTCCCCATCTTCTCCAGCAGCAGGTGTCATTGAGACTTTCCCTATTGGATCCGTGTCAAAACACAGCCCCCAACAAACAACACACACTTTTCTTTTCGAGAGAACGGCATTCCAGAGGGGCACTCCGCCGTAAATCATTTATGGGGCCAATTGCTACCGTCATCGCCGCAAATTTCGGCTCATTACGAAAACCAAACCCCCGACAGGTGCCCTCGCAGTCCGAACATTCCTCTGAGGGATGACATCCGAAAAGGGAACCAACCCTCCTTCCCCCCAGCCCGCTGCTGTTGAGGAGGTTAGCTTTTTCCCACAGTGGCATCGCGGGGTCAGATTCTGACCTTTTTCTGTTCAAGACTCCCCCTTAATTCTGACTTCTCTCTCTCTCTCTCTTCTCCTCAGGGGATTCCCTCTCTGACTCTTCATTTGACAGGGTTAAAAAGTCGGATTCCTGCTTAATTGAATTACTGCCGCCGTGACGGGGGGGGGGGGGGAATTAGAAAGCGCCCCTTCAATGGGACTCTTTTTGGATAAGCTCATGATGCAAAGAGTCGCTTTCACTTGCTCGATAAACGGTTGCCATCTTCCACTGGATAATCTCTTTGAGTAGGATTAGCAAACGATTGATGTGCATAGAAAATGTGATTATTCGGGGTTTTTTCTTACTTGTGAAGGAATGACGAGGTGATCTTGTTTTATTGAAAAGAGATAGACTGTTTTGAGAGCTTGGAATATCAATGTAGATCATTCTGGAGTGCCTTGATGACTAAAAAACATGAAAGTTTCTTATGTGATTTTATAAGTTTAAAAAAATATTTACACTTGTATACAGGCGTTAAACTACAATTTTTAAGATAATAGGTTGGGTTGAAAATTAAAAATGAAAAGCGTGAAATTATTGGTTGAACCATATTCGCCACCCCTAATGAAGAATAAAACCAAGCAACGTATAAAGTTTTTAAAAACAACAAACATTTTTATTTTATTAGAAAAATTTAAACAAAACAAAACATGATTTCCCCCAACTCATTGATGATAGTTTTCCATTTCAAGTTTAAATCAATATGTACATAATCCAACATATTTCAAGCTTACAACAAATTGGAGAATGTGACACTGACAGATATTTGTTTAGTTCTACAAGATAAAGTGTGATACTTTATCTTTAAATTTTGTTCAGAATATCTTAATTTAAAATGAAGTTATATTTTGTTTTGTTAAGATTTAAATTCAAATCACTTGTAATATACCACGTTTCAATTTCTATTACATCAGATTTAATTTGGGTGACTAATTCATAAAAATTGGAGCAAGAAGTATAATAAGACTGACTCGATAGCATAGGTTAAAGTTTTGACTGATAGTTTTAATTAACAAAAATCTATTATGAATATTAAAAATAATAAAGAGCCTAAAATAGATATCTGAGGAACTCTACGATTCGTTATACAATGCTCACATTGCTGCTAACGCTAACCCTCTGGCTAACCTCAAAATATCGCATATAATAAATACAGCTTTTCCTAATTTGAAATATTAATTATGAATTAGTAACATTTAACATTATCAAAATCCTTTTTTATATCCAGTAAAATTGCTACAGTTATTTTGCCATTATGAATAGTATTAAGGAAAAAAAAGAAACATTATAGTGTAGAACGGCCTTGTATGCTTGTAGGAGCACCCATATCGATTAGAATTAAAGAAATTAGTATGAAACAAAAATTTAAACATCCTTTAAACTACATAATATTTTCAACGACTTTTGGGCAGGAGTGTAAAATTAATATTAGACGGTAATTAGAGAGAGTATTTTTATCACCAGATTTATAAATACGAGAAACTGTTGTTCGTTTCAAAGAGCTGGGGAAATCACAAGAATGAAAAAGAATTTAAAAATTTGCAAAGAAAACACTGTTATTAAAGGAAATTAGTCTTTAGTACCTCAAACTGATACAATCGAAATCAAAATAATCTACTTTTGAAAATTATTTTAAAGTATCAAATATATCAATATCGGTAACATCTAACATCATTGGAAGATAAACAAGGTGGGATATACCGTTGATGGGTTGTAGAATCAGAATTTGAAGATATTTGAGTGACATTATTAAATATACTAACATTAAGCGGTGAAGCTAAGGTTAAATTTTTCAAGATGTCAGGCAAGGTATAAGAATTATTATTGACATTGTCATTAACAATATACGATTTACACAAAATTCCATATATTTTTGCTTGTACAGCAGGCTTTACGTTTATTTCTATAGAAAAATTGAGTTTAAGCTTAATTACACATTTTAATTGAGAGACTATAGAATTATAGGCAGTTCCATAAACAAGGCCCTACGGATATTTTAAATAGCTTTTCTTTTCTCCTTATAAGAATTAAAATTTCTAAGGTCATCCTTTGTTTCTTTGATTTTTTCCTTGAAGAAATTTTACAGTTATTTTTAATGATATTTAAAAT
This sequence comes from Tetragnatha montana, assembly GCA_963680715.1. Classification (NCBI taxonomy): domain Eukaryota; kingdom Metazoa; phylum Arthropoda; class Arachnida; order Araneae; family Tetragnathidae; genus Tetragnatha; species Tetragnatha montana. Next base: position 9,339,775 of record OY796685.1, read on the forward strand.
TATTTCGATACAAAATTAATTTCAGATATTGTTGATCCAGTCTTGAGATGGAATTCAATTTAAATGTGTATGTTTTAAGTAGAAATGGTTATGAAAACCCGATTCATATAAAATATTTAAATATAAAGTATTGTATTCTTAAAGCATAAGTAAAGTAAAGTACTATTGTATATTCATTTCCAAATACATTAATATTAACATTTCACATTATGATAACATTAGGAAATTTCAATTTAAGCTCTGAATTAAAATAAATAACATTAAAATCTAAATTACGATGGATTGAAAGTAAAGTTAAATTTAGAGTTTTAGAAAGAAAAAAAAAAACTTTAGCTGAGATAAAATTAATATCTAGATTAGAAAGCTTTAATTGATTTTTGGCGAAAAAAATCCCAGCAATTCCTCCAAATCGATTATCATCTCAACAACAAAAGAAAGAATCAAACCCCTCAAAAAACAGTTATAGTAGCAGGTTTCATTATTACTTATCAATCAGCTTATTGAGATATTGCTGAGTAATTTGGATATAAATATACAAGAACGTTAAAATTTGCAGGAATATATCTTCTGGATATTAAAATATATAAAATATTATGAGAAGATTTATAATTTAGAATGTTCAGATTTAATTAATGTTCAGATTTAATTAATGTTCAGAATTAGAATATTCAGTTAAGATCATCCATTATGCAAATTCGGATTCGGAACAATGCAATTTCGGATCGGACATATTTATTAAACTACATAGTTGAGATTGAAACATTTCAATCCTGCATAGAATTTATCCGGAATTGAAATAATTAAATAAATAACCTTTAATCAAAATAAAATAATAATCTTTAAAAAATATAGTATTTTGTCTCACCAACTGCGGTTTCACTATTAGTATTATAATATTTATTGTACGATTCTATCAAAAATTAGCACTTTATAATTTCTACTGTGATTGCACATAGCATTAATTCACCATTTTTTACATATAAATATTTAACCTTTTTGATACACATCATATGTTTTTATTACTATCTACTAAACGGGGGAATTAAGTAATAAGAGCAATTTGATAAGAAATTTCTCCTTTGTTACTTTGTGTTGCTGTCTTTATGTGTTTAAAATGTGAAAACTATACAGTAATTTTGAATTAACTTCAGTAAATAAAATACGTCACATAAAAATTTCATTGCTTAAGAATAGCTTTTTATTTTAAAACTTTTGTTAAGTGAATATATCACCAACTAAATTTCTTAGATGAAGTAGTGTTTTTACAACTTGAGTTACCTTTTGAAAATGAATTTTTCCTATTTTTACTGAACTTTTTCTAAGGTTAATAGGTTAACAAGACTAAATAATTCACTTTGTTTTTTAATTTAAGGTTATGAATGTTTCTTAAAAAAGTCCTGTTTCTTATTAAGTTCAATAAAGTTTCTTATTAGCTGTTTTATTGAAAACTGTTTAAAAACAGTTAATTAAAATCAAATTAGAAATAAAATCGGGGTCATTGGTACTTTAGAGATTATTTTAATTCCTCCTCTGGATTTTTATTAATTTGTTTTAACCGACTCGTTTTTTACTGTCACCAAGTAATGTAAAAACATGCAGCTGCTAGGCGTAATACGATGCAAATGACTAACTATTTACCATTTTGACTCCGCAGGTGCATTAGTTTTTTTATAGAATGCAAATGATTTAAGAAAATCAACTTTAAGCTTAAAGCAAATCCTTTGAAAATTTCCCATGTTTCCTATTACCATATTCTCTCTAAAAATAGTAGAAAATTCTTTGTGTAATATTAAAAAATCCGTTAATTTTCTTAATATTATTTCCTTAATCATCGAAATTTTTTTAATAATACATATTCCATTTTATATTTTAAAAAAAATTAGGATTAAATCATTTTAATTTTTTTTTTCTAATTTAAATAACTTAAAATTTAAAAAAACATGGTCGGCTGTCCCATTTAACTAAGAAAAGTTTCTTTGTTAAATTCAATTATACAATGTTAAAAGATAATTACAAAATTTAAATATAAGAAACGATGAAACCCGCACTGTTTATTCTGTAATATTGATACATACAATGTTCTTAAATCTAAATATAATTTCAGGAACTGATTTGCAATTGGGGACGCTACCAGCCACAGCGAGCTAACTTTAAGTTTCTTAAGTATTAGATACCTGAAAGTATTTAAACCTAGCAATAAAAATTTTAAATAATAAAGTGATTGTTCTTTATTAATTAATTGATAAAAATAAATTTTAACTAAACACGAAAAACATAATAATAAACACTTTTTTTTTCAGGTTTTGCAAAATTTGAAATTAAATACATCATATTTTCCTTGTTAAACAATGAGATTTGAAAAAAGAAAGTAGTTTAATCTACAAGAAAATATTTCTTTAATAACATTTCCAATCACTGTTATTTTGTAAGTGAAATTGACAACAATACTAATTTAATGAAAATGTCTAGGTAAAATAGCCATACTTTGTGTGATCAATGGGGGAATGGGTTTTCATTGGGGGAAAATTTATATTTCATTCAACATAAGATTTAGTTTTTTTTTGTAAACAAGGAATAATTTATTATTTTAATAAATTTAAGTATCAAAAAAAAAAATAAAACATTGTTAATTTGTACATAACTTTATCAGCTGTGTTTTTTTACAAGAAGTTGTTATGAATGAAGTATATAATAAAATTAAAACCAGAGAAATAAAAAAATGAAATTATGTAAAAAAAAAATGTGCTATTTATGTGAAGAATAAACTACCGAAAACCCGATTTTTTACATTTAAACTCTTAAACTTATGAAATTATTATGGTTATGATTATTATTATTATTATTATTATTATTATTATTATTATTATTATTATTATTATTATTATTATCTCTCATATAAAAGCCCACGTCACTCACTGACTCACTGATTCTGGAACGCTCGCACACTATGATGCCATCTCGCAATAATAATCATAATCATCAGAAAAATATAAAAGCCCACGTCACTCACTGACTCGATGCCATCTCGCAATAATCAGAAAAATAAATAAATAAAAGTAATTAAAATTTTAAAATAATATAATAGCTTTTAAATAAATATCTTTCAAGAAAGTTGGTTTACTTAATAAAGGTTAAAAAGTTACTTTTAGGGAAGTTGGTTTCTAATTCAACAATAATAAATTATTAAAGTTAAACTTCTTATTTAATGTATAATTAATAGGAACTTGAAGTAGTAACGAGCGAAGCTCGCATAAAAGGCTAGCCTAGCTGTAAGACCCGGCTTTGCCGGGTCGTAACAGCTAGTTATTATTATTATTATTAACATGCTTAATACGAGCATGTTTCGCATGTCTTCATTTTATAATTTTTTTGTTGTTATTATGTTAAATTAATATTATGGTTACAATTACAAATATAGAGAAAAAATGTATAATTTCATACAAATACCGTAATGATAAAGTATTGCAACGCAAAATATAAATAGAAACATAAACAACATTTAGTGTTATAAACTTTATTTTGACATTTATAGTTACAAACCATGCTATAATAAATTTACCACTTAAAAAGATTTTCCCAAATAAGAAAGCAGAGAAATTAAATAAATTGTTTCATTTACTACCAAATTAGAAAAATTAATACAAATCAGTCTTTTAATAAGTTCATTATAAATCTTATTAATTCTTATTATTATGTTACATTATAACATGTTATATTATGTTACATTATTATGTTAAGTTCTATGAAACATAACGGTCAAAAGTTAACTTAATCCATGCATAAATTAATCCATGCTTTATGCATCAAGCTATAAAAAAGGCTATTCTGAACTTTTTTTTAGAAGTTTTATATGCTAATTAATAATAAGACACATAAAAAATAATTTAAAATTTAATTTTTCAGTAATTAAATTTTTTAATTACTGTGCCTAAATTATTATTATTTTTGTTTACAAAATGAAAATGACGATTAAAATATGTATTACAAATATTTTAAACATATGACAAATATTTCAATCAATATTGAAAATGTTTAAATTTGACGGTGGTTGAAAACGGTGATTGGTGGTGGTTGACTAAAACGGTGGTTGAAACTGAAGCAATTCCATAACATCCCAATGAGATATAAACTTAACGTTACCATTTGTCTTCAAAAAGATAGTAAACATAAATTATAAAGATAAAAAAAAAACCTACTAAAAATTTTGAATTTATTGACGCTTTAGTCAGGTGGGACTTAAAAGTCCTGTCTGTATACATATTAACTATATATTGAAAACCCAAAAGCAAAAAAACCTGACGATTGTATTTAAATTAAAGAGATAAGTCAGTCGTTGGTAGCCAAAAGAGCGATAAGTTCTTTGCCATGGTCATCGTACTGCTTCCCTTGGTCGAAGAAGAAGAGAGACTTGTCTGTGATGTTAGCGATATACCCAGCTTGGGGTGTTGTGAGTGGCGGTATAAAAAATCCCCTCTCGCATTCCAATGGCCTTGAAAAAAAATTCTTAGAAGAGGAGATACAAATCTTTTACGCTACCAGTAGCTCATAATAGAGCCCCACCTCAAAAATGTGTAATGAAATAAAAGTCATGAATTGATAGGTGATATTTATACCTTCACGATATCGTAAAATAGTCTCGGAAATTTTTTTGAAGGGGGGGGGATATTAATAAAATATAGTAATGGTGGAAAAGAGAAACGATTAAAATTCCTGCACATTTTTCCATTACTGAAGCAAAACTTTTTAACGTTTGAATATATTCGTATTGAATTTTCGGTATCTATTTTATTTTTTGAAATTTCGCAAAAAGAAAAATGGTTACATAGCACTTTCCCAACATTGACATATTGTAAAGTTTTTGTTAAGTTTACGACAATTTTAAATGGAAAATTATCATCTTCATCGATCAAACAAATAAAATAATTTTTACAATCAAAGTAATAAATTCTTTCATAAAACAATGATGATGTTACATGATATTAAAAAGTAACATTTTTTCTACAATGAAAAGAAGTTAATAAAAGTTATGCTTATAACAGGACACAATTCGACGTACTAGTTTATAGCACAATAAGTTAAAAATTAATTAAGAAGCATACAATTGTTTCGGGGATCTTTGGATCCCTTTATCGTTAGTGTTAAAAGAGTAGATACGATATTCAATCGGCATTTATGTATCGAAAAACGCAAAACATAAAAAAAAGAGAGCAAAGTTAAGTTGCAGTCAAAATATAAAGGTCAACAAAAATTTACAAGGTAAATACAAAAGAATCAGTACATAGCATCCAGACAGGTGAAAATAACCAACGCTATTTAAATCATTAATGAGAAATTTCGAAATTTTGTTTTTTTGTTTTTCTACATAAATGCCGTTTGCATTAGTACCTAGCACTTACGAAGGGGATCCAAAGATCCCCGAAACAATTGTATGTTTTTTAATTAATTTTTAACGTACTATGCAATAAACTACGTTAAATTGTTTCCTGTTATAAATCATTTGCACAAGAATCATCTTGCCAAGTTATGTTTAATTTTATGCAGATTTTTAATCAGACTATCGAATTGACTGCATATTTTAAATTTATTTTTTGTCTTTAATAAATATCATAAAATTTATACATTAATAGTGATATTTTGCTTACCAATCAAAATTTTATTCAATAGCTTACTTTGAAATTGATAACGTTAATATGACAGAAAAAAATCAAATGAACAAATTATATGTATTTTAATTATCTTAATTATTTGATACGGTTATAAAAATCGTGCTTGTTATCTATAATTATTATTGAAATATAATATATACTTTTTATTGATAAATTTTATAATACTACACTTTTATGAATTAAACAAGATAAAAACACAATTTTGGTTAATTTGATAATTTTAAACAAACACTAATATGGTTTAAGATTAAATGTTCTCTGCATGCATACAATTGCTTTCATACAATTAGACATAACTGTATCTCATTGTATATTATAGAGATTGTACTATTTGAGTTATCTATTTGTATCTATTGTAATTAGATTATGTCATCCTAAAAGTTTAATAAAATAATTGTTACATACCTTAAGTTATAGATCAATCTACATTTCGTGTGAAAATACAGTTTTCTTTGAAGTTGGCTTTGTATTTACTTCAAAGAAAAATACGATATCACAAAATAATCTTTGAAACCTTTCTCAAGCAGCTTATTTTAGTAAATGACTAGTATAGTAATAAAACTATACAATAGTACCTCGAGTTCAAAAGCACACTGTAAAAAAAAGTTTCTTCAAAAAACGGAAATTTCCCGGCAGCACTGCTGCCGGATTATTTCCATCATTTGAGAAGGTGTCCGTATTTTCTTTTTCCATCATTTGAGGGAATGTCCGTTTTGTTTCTTTTCTGTCAAAGGAGGGAAAACTACCGTTATTTTAGGGAACGTCCGTTTTATCTTTTTCCGTCAAATGAGTGAAACTTTCCGTTATTTTAGGGAACGTCCGTTTTATCTTTTTCCGTTAAATGAGAGAAACTTTCCGTTATTTTAGGGAACGTCCGTTTTCTCTTATTCCGTTAAATACGTTAAATGAGAGAAACTTTCCGTTATTTTATGGAACGTTAGTTTAATATTTTTTCGTCATTGGAGTGAAACTTTCTGTTATCTGATTCTATTGCGTCTGATATTTTTTCTTCAAAAATTAGAATTTTTCCCTAATTTGAAGAAAACGTTTGTACCTTTATTTTTCATATACTCTATAATAATTAAAGATATTCCTCGAGGAAAAAAATATTCGTTCTTTATTTCAATTGAACTAATCAACAAGCTTATTTCTATTTTTATGAAATACGCTTATTTTACTCGTCATTTTTTTACATTTTTACTTTCTTTACCCTGCCTCCCTGTAGCTTAACCAGCCTGAAAAATTGATAAATTTCTAGTAATATTAAAATATACTTTAATAAGAGAAATACTAGAGATTATACGTTTGTTACGTGCAATGTAATAAATCCGGACATTATTACTAATGCCCGCGTATTTCGGGCAAAGTGATAAATACCATTGAATTTATCACATACCCCGTCTCAACTTCGGGCATTAATAATCCCCAGTTTATCATATTGCCCATAAAAAATTAGTTATCAATTATTTCACCTGCTCCACTATTAAAATTTTTGAGTTATACTTTGATTTGTCTAATCAAGCTAAAAAAGTAACGTTCATTAATACCTTTCTAAGTAAAATTTTAAGATCCAGTTTTATTTTCCTGTTTTAGCATAGGAATTAGGAATTATATTAAATACTTCAATGTGGATACATACACTATATTGTGGGACGTTGGACGGACCCCCTGATGTGAGTCCAGCCTCTCAAACCTTAATTTAATTTACATATTTACTTCATGTTTGGCTATACAAATCATGTCAATTTATAAAAAAATACAGTCTGTAATATAATTTTCCCAAGTAGCATAGTGAATTGAAGAGAAATTAAGATAATTTTCAATGGATCTCTAAATATTTTCTTTATAGGGTAGTGGATTTTCATTATATAATTCACAACTTTGGTTGATTAATAAAATATTTTAATATGAGATGAAAATATAGAATCAAACATAACTAACTAATCAAACCGAAAATTTTTATTGCTTTCAGAAATGAGTATTGGGTTTTACAATCATGATTAAAAAAGTAATTTAAACACAGTAATGGTATTTTCAAAATATTGAATCACATCAATATTTCATTATTCAGCAGCAGGATTTATTTCAGCAAAGACTCTGAAATGAAAATGTTCTTTATTGCAGTACATGAATTTATTGTGACTAATGTTTGCAGGATTTGTTTGCCAACCACACAATTTGGCAGGCACGTCAAGCGATCATATACTATAAAACAAAATCATTAATGCTTCTATTTCTCTAATGTTACAGTTCTTTGATTCTCTACGTACCAATGCAACAATGAATAAAAGTGAAGTATTCACTGATTATCGTAACTGAGAAATTAAGTCCTTTTCTAGGGTTGATTTTGTATTTTTCCAAACCCAAGATTGGCCATTCTGGTTGGATTTTGCCTTTAACCCAAAGGAGAGTTCTGTGTGCTCACAAAATTGTATCGTTGGAAAATAAATCAATTCAATAATAAATAATTCAATCTTGATTTAATCAATTGCAACCGAAGGTAATTTAAATAATTTACAACACCGATCACAGTATCACAAAGTTAAATCAAAAGTTACAAGTTATCACAAGTATTTAGACCATATTTTTGCGATCTAATATATTTTTTATTTCCAATGGCCAAGGTTACAGAAAGTCCACTACGCCATAGGCGTACGTGACCTAAAATGTTGGGGGGGGGGCACTGCTGAAAAGTTTTTAAAGACTCGAATTTGCATTTGAACCTAATAAACGGCCTATCGATGTAGAAAAAACTCTAGTCTTAACCACTGGTAAAAGAACTACTATAGTTGCAGTGGCGTATATATAGAAATTTATTTCAGGAGGGGCCCAATATATCCTAAAAGAAATTTTTTTAAAAAGCCAACAGCTAGAAGTTTGCATCGGGGGAGAGGACCAAAAATATTCCTAAGCCCCCCCCACCATGCACATTTAATAGATTCAATGTATTCTTTGTTAACATATTTCCAAGTATGATTTGCATCTTGAGGAAGTTAATATTTAAAAATTGTGAATAATATAGTTCCAAGCACAAAAGGGGGGTCTGGGGGTCCTCCCCCAGAAAATTTTTGGAAATTTGACCCTTAAAAACAGGGTTTTAACTCATTTTAGTACACCTAGTCAGAATTTCGGGGGGGGGGACACGACTAGTTGCAGTAAATATATAGAAATACTTAGTGCAAACTAAATCTGATGTAAAAACAAGCATATAATAAGCACAAATAAAATGGACGTGAAAGCTGGAATACTGCTGTTTCGGAGACACCAAGCATCTCCTTCGTCTGTACCTAGAAATTTGGGTCAGCTTCTTTGCCCCCCCCCCTCTTATATACACCCTTAGTACCAAGAGATATACTATCATTACCGCCGAACTCAATTGTTATAGCTCTTTCATAAATTCTTATGACAGTTTTACCTCCTCAAAGAGCTTAAAAGATCTGAAATGAAGGAACTTGAAAATTAACGTTTTTAGCATTCTGATTTTTCGTTGATTTCAGAATTTTTAGTTGACCGACCGGTTGGGGGGGGCACATGCCCCCCTGTGCCCCCCCCCCCCGACGTTACGCCTATGCACTACGCCACAAAGAGGTATAAACAGAAACAACAAACAAACAAATGAAATGTGGCGAGAAAAGTCTAGGAACCCAATAAGTCCCTAGCGTGCCACGATCTAATATATTTTAATTGTGATTCAGTATATTCCCGATTATAATTTTTAAGCAAAAATGACAAACCATCCATAAAATCTAAATAGACGATTTTTTTAAATAAGTTATAATACCGATCACAGGTATTACAAGTCTAATCAAAAGTTACATGTTATCACAAGTATTTAAAACATATTATTGCGATCTAATATACTTGAATTGTGGTTCAGTATATTCCCGATTATAACTTTGAAAAAAATATTGACAAACAATCCGTAAAATCCAAATAGACAATTCTTTTAAATAATTTACAATACCGATCACAGTATTACAAGTGTAATCAAAAGTTAGTAGTTATCACAACTATTTAGAACATATTTTTGCGATCTAATAAGACTAGTTAGCTATGCAATATTTTAAGACTTGAGCTACGTGGCGAAAAAAGCGATCGTACGATGTTTAAATATCTGTTTTATCAGAGTATTTCTATTTTAAAGCATTATCATTTACAGCCAATAATGAAAAAAAATAAGAACAATATATTTTACTTACACATAATAACATAGCTGAAGGTTCGTTAGGCCTGAAGACGCTGGCACAAACTCCCATTACTTATTTACAAGTCGTTGCTTTGAGTCTCACCAAAACAAGTGGAGAAATAGCACAATACGCATGCGTGAGGAGAGAGAAATTAAATAACGGAAATTTTCACGATAAAAATTCCGTTTTGAAGTTTACGGAATTAATCCATGAAAAATTCACGGAAAAGAATACGTAAAAAGACGTTTTTTTTTTACAGTGCAACAATGAACACAACACTGAGCACTCTGTTTAAAATATAAGTAAAAAGAAAAATATTTCTGCAACAATGAAATTGATATAAAATCACTTTAATTATGTATACAAAAATTATAAAAAAAGACACATATGTAATTATATTTTAAAACTTCATAAAAACTATATTTTTATACATTTACAATAGGCACAATAGTTTCTCAAGTATATGTTGCATATCTATAATAAACACAGTTATTTAACGGTGTAAAATAATTTAAAATATCTCATATCTCTTAATATCCCACAGTAAAAAACTCTTATTTAAAGTGATTTTTTTAAAAAAGCCTTAAAAACACATATCAAATTATTTTTTGAGAAACTATCAGTATTACTCCTATATATTATATTTATTAAAGTTACAACATGTCAATCCAACTTAGTAAGTGTTTAGAATAGGAAACATTAATTAAAATTACTAATAATACTTCCAGAAGGATTAAATTTCTGACAACTGGATTTGTTAAACGAATCCCATCTACTTCAATCATTTTCTTGAGAATATAACTAATCAAATTGCATAATATTATTGAAAAAAAAATGGGTTAACTGCTACAAATAACAAACAATGTGTAAATTGTAAATAATAGCCTCCAGAGCAGTTAGTAAATATGTTATAAGTACTATCTAATGTAAAAATTGATATTCTATAGCTTTGCTTACTTACAAATAACACAACAAAAGTGTTATTATAGAATATCATCCCTGAAGGATTGTAAATTATATAACTTTTTAATTCTGATTTCGTTCTTTTATCACCCGTTATTTTCAAAATTACTTACGTTGAATACTTTTTTGAAAACATTATTAACATAAATACAACAATATTTTAAAGATTTTTCTTAATAATTTGTTAATGTGTTCAAGAAAAAAATAAGAAATAAACAATAATAGGTATTTCTGAAATGATTTTTGTGTTCTAGGCATCATTCAATGCAAGAACACGAAACCCCCCAGGGAACTCATTGTACCTTCTTATGTATGCAAAACTATAGCAAACAAGACATAATTATCCCTGTCAGTACCTAACTAAAAGCATCTGTGTCCTATCGTACATTCCATGTTTTGGACCCCTCTCATGAGATCCCTCCTTTTTTGTTTTCCGGAACCACTCGGAACGACCTTAAGAACGAAATCTCACTTTCTCACCCGATCAACCACCACAGAGCGTTGATAAGACCCACACCCTTTTTTTTCTCTCCCGTTTTTTCTTCCCACCGCCGCCATTTATTTAAGATGGAACAGGACACGCAATTTTTTGTCTTCCACCAGAGGAAGATTCCCGCGCGCCGGACGCATTCCAGAACGGAATAGCAGGTGGGTGTGACATTTATTTGAGCAGGGCTCTGAGATTAGACAAACAGCTGTTCCTTTTCGACACCCCATTGCTTTGCGCCTTTTTTCCCTGCTCCTCTTCTCCCTCCCCTCTTCCTCCTCGGAAGTTTTTTTCTGCTCGAGTTTCTCCGCTTCGCTGTGACCGTATCTCTGATCTTTCTCGAAATTGAAGCGGCGGAAGAATTCCGTGATGCTCGGTGCGTTCGTTCACGCGTTCGTGTTCGTTCGTTCTTGGATTCCTTGGGGGTTTTTGATGATGTCGTGAAGGGATAGTCTGTTTTTTTTCGTAACTGTTCTTGGGGAGCTTTTAACGTGCTTATTGTTTTGTTTCAGTGAAATTGAGCCCGTCAGATTCTTTGATGATAGCGTGTAAAGGTAGTTGAGGAGGTTTTTTTTTAAGAGTTACAGATTACAAAGAGTTGATGTATTAGGGAAAAGTTACAGTGGGAGAAGGGGGCAGAGGTCTTTCCTACTTACATCCGTTATAAAAGGATTTGGAGAAATAAACATGAAAACAATATTAAAAAAACACTTTTGAAATTTCCGATACATCAAAATCAAATTCACTAAAATTTCAAAGAACATGCCTATTTATTTTGTGGAGGCATCCTTACCAAACAAATTGGTTGCAATCCTTCATTTTTTTGTAATTTAATTTGACTTCATAAGTAATTTAGGTAGACTTATGAGAGAATCTGAAAACTCAACAATGTAAATGTTTCATATTACAAAGTTAAATATGAGATCGAATTTCGTCCTATTTTAGCTACGAAAGTTGGAATTGAAATTGAATTTACAGTATATTCAGTAGCGAAACCAGGAGTTTTGTAAAGGGGAAATGAGACAACCCCTCTACAGAGATGTTGGTTAAGGTTTTCCAAAAGTTTGAAAAGTATTATAAATTAACAACTTTTCTTCAATTATCATTTTAAATTCTTTATTACTGCATTTTCCTATGAAAAGGATGATGATGTTAAGTTTAAATTGGTGAAGGAACTAATTTATTTTTTAAATACAGGGTGTCCCAAAACGACCGCATAAACTATGCATAGCTAGATTCCTCGTTGGGAGTACATAAAAACTGCCCAAAGAAGTGCCCCTCTACGATCCATAGTTTTCGAGTTATAGGAAAAACAAAGAATGGCTGTTACCCCTGTGGTCCCAGGTCAATCCGGCAGCAGAAACATCAGGAACGTTGGTCTCTTAACGTATGGGCACAACAATACTCGGGGATCGACTGCTTGGACCATATCTGTTGCCAGAACGGCTCTCGGGACAGTCATACTTGGTGTTTCTCAATGAGGTCTTAACCAAGTTCCTCGATGACATACCTTTAGCGGCAGTACAGGGACTTTGGTTTCAGCAAGATGGGGCTCCGGCGCATTTCTGTGCTAATGTATACATGGTTGGCTCAATATGGAATACCCCGGCCGCTGGATCGGACGTGGGGGTCCGGTTCTATGGCCGCCAAGTGGGGTAACAGCCATACTTTGTTTTTCCTATAACTCGAAAACTATGGATCGTAGAGGGGCACTTCTTTGGGCAGTTTTTATGTACTCCCAACGAGGAATCTAGCTATGCATAGTTTATGCGGTCGTTTTGGGACACCCTGTATAGAAAAAGGTTTGAATCTATGTGGGAATAGCATTGCAACTGAATTCGATGCAAATTTTTACCCCCTCTCCTTTCAGTCGGTAATAAAAATTAAAGAATGCAAAAGAGCTGTTGCAGTCCAAACTAGAAAATAATGTAAAAATTAACCTCCCCTCTTTTTCCCCAATCATTTCAAAGGAAGGTGGCCAGCGCAAAAGGCCTCTCTGAGATATTTCCCCGAATTCCAGCATTTCATCGCTCATTAGTCGGGAGGGAAGGACCCCGAACTCACGCCGATCGCCGCGAATTCGTGACGGTGGTTCCGGGGGTCGAGAGGTTCACGCGCTTTTACGACCACCACCAGCCCAAGAGGCCTAATGGAACTGCTCTCGGTGCTTCCCAGAACCCAATGGCATTAAATCCAGGTTCTGGAAAGTTTCATATACGACTGTGGTGTGTAATTTTATTTTCGGTAACCGCAAGGGTTTGAGTGCAAAGTGGGGGAGGTTTGGAGGGAGTTTAACATGTTCGACACCGCGTCTGGAACACTACCGGTTCGGAAGAAATAATCATAAGGTCAGTTTTCGGAGAGATGTACCGGTTCCGTCTCTTGTTTGGTCTTCCACGGGTTTTTTTCTGCATCGGTGGTTACAAACAGGTTATTGAAGGCCCCCAGGTCCTGTTTGGAGGATTTAGTTTCTAGCCATAAGACAAACAGACACAATAAACATGGTAGGAAGAAAAAGTATAAACTTTCTGAAATCCACCAAGAACAGCTAAAATATTTTAATAAGTCTTTACGAACTAAAGTTGTTTTAACATGAAAAATAACACCTTGGATGAAACTTGGAATTCAAAGAGATTAAGCTTCAAATAAAATGAACCAAATTAATTTACTACGAAGTTCAAAAGACTAAAAGTAACCCATGATTTTAAACTGGAGGCGTTCGAGTTATTCAAGTTGCAGTGTATCTATACTTATAAACAAATCAACAGTGATTTCAATATTATATTTTTACTCCACAATCTCTACACATTTCGTCTTCGATTAAATGCTCCTCATCAGTTCAGTCTACTTGTAACATTTTTTCACGATTGTTTATCTTATATATAAAATTAAAACTTTCGAATAAAACTTTTGAAATGAAAAAAAAAAAACTTAAAATGAAACGCTTTTTATACTATTTTATCTAGAAACATTAAAAAAAACATTATAGCTTACAAATACCTCATCTTCTAAAATGCCAATGTAGGCATCAAAATATCTCCATCCTCAAATGATACAGCTCCTCCCGCCATTTTTATCCTAATTAAAAATTCCACAGCAAAAACAAATAATCCCACAACTATTCCTTTCTCCTAATAACTCCCATCTGCATTGGTATTCGCACGGAAACGGTTCGCTTTCGAAACCACCCAACCGATTCCCTTCTCCAAACTATTCCACCGTCATCATATGCGACTCAACCCCATTTCTCACGCATTACACCGCGTTAATTAGGCGGTAGTGGGCGGATGATGAGGGATCCAACGGACGATCCCTATACATAAAAATCCGGCCGCGTGTCCAGCTATTTGTTTCCCACGGTAGCTACGGCAACGGTCGCATCCGTCCGGCCCGTTCTGGGGCGGCACGCGCCCTCCTTGTTTGGGGGAGGGTAACGGTCGGATCGGGACCGTTATACGGGGGGAGGGGGCGAACGTGGGAATCATTTTGGTGGGATGCAGGAAATAGTGTAAATCGGAGGCGAAAGTTTTGTTGTGTAATATCGGAAAGCATGGGAAGGAAGAAAAAGTATTAGCGTATATAAATCATTATCATATTGGAAGAAATCGTGGAAGTTGATTTAAAATTAGGGCCGATTCTGAATAAGTGAGAAAGTTGAAACATTCTTTCTAATTATTTTAGTACACATTAAATCCTCTTATAAAAACTTTGTCTAGCTTCTTAATAAAAGATGAACGATAAAAATCAAGAACGGAATAATCTTTTGAAAGTATAATTATAATGCACTCGTATATATATTTGCATATAAACTATAGTTGGAACCCTTTTATTTTGATCCTGCTTGATAAAAATCTAAATATATTTAACAACCAAATCCATAGTTAAGTGTTAATTGAAGTGTTACAATAAACGCTTAATTATCATACAGAAGTCCAAATTCAAACAAAGTTTATAAAACGTTAAAGTAGATATAGTTTGCAATAAAATTCTTTCATAAGGATAACTACTACCATAAGTCTCTACTTTTTATAAACAAAATTTAATACTATTAGAAACTTCTGATCTAAAAGGAAAGTTTATTCCGCCGTCTTTAGATCAACTTTAGTAATTAATCACTTTGATGTATTGGAAAATGGCGATGAAAACTTTTCTTTTCGGTTATTATTTTAAGTGATAAATTGATAAGGGCTATTTTAAAAGTCAATCGTAATGAATTCAGAACATGTTTTACCAAAACATAAATACATCAGGTTTACGATAATGAAGTTATTAAAATTTTTAAGGAACACCTGGTTTCTCACTATAAGTTATGATCGCTATTACTTATAAAGTATCATACAGACGATAAATTTCAAGTCAGAATTCGATACATGACAAAAAATACATTAACGTCTGAATCTAATATTAAACTCCATATTAACGACTTAAAAATAATTCCATCGCACATTTTTCAAGGCAATAATTAAGCAGTCGGTCGTAACTTCCGATGAAAAATCCATACAAAATGAAAACTTTTCATTTATCGCTTCTAAATGAATTGCCATCTACGCAACACTGACAACACATTAATCTCGAACCAGTCTAGCTTTTTGTGACACTAAACCCTTGAGATTTCTTTCGGTGTCTTCACTCTAGGACGTGGGAACATCTGCTTGAAGAGTATTTTGTAAGCCTTTTCTAATGAGCGGTTTTCCCTTGACCATCCGCGCTTAATTTCCCCCCTTGCATCAGGTGTCATTAGAGCCGAATTCGAAAATATAATTAAACCTTTTGCGCAACTAGTCGGAACGAAAAGCGAGGAGATACCAGAAGGTGAAGAAAGTCTCACTAAAAAAAAGTTCCTTCCGGCCTTGTTAGTGGATTGGCTTTGGGAGGAGAGTTTATTAGAACTATGTCCAGCCGGCGATCATTTTAAATTAAAGGTTTCATAAGAGAATGGGGGATCTTCTTATAAAAAGTCAAGATTAAAGAAAGGAGTGTCGCTAAAACTAATGTCATGGCTATTAAAGTAATCACGACATTCATTATACTTAAAAATGTTTCGAAAATGTATTCCAGTTATTAAATTTTTTTAAAGAAATGAAATGAAAGGAATATATATATAATTGATAGAATAAAAATACTTAATAAAATAGCAACTTTCACAGTTTTTATTAATAATTTTTTTTAAATCTAGTATATGGATAAAAATACTTTCTATTACTGATTATTTTTTATATATTAAAAGAATGTATTATCTGTTTCTTTGTTTTACCTGATATAGTAACTCTGCAAAGTCTAATAGTCTATTCATTTTAATACTTACTTTTTATTCTTTTGATACTATGTTTTTTGTTTAAATCTATTGCTTATTTTATCTTTTAACAACCACAAAAACTTTTCGATTAATTTAAATGCCAAAAAATTAATTTTACAGGAGTTTAGTTAAAATTACATAATACTATTTATAAAGAGAAGAGATAGAATGATTTATCACTCTACTTACGATTAAGGAATATAAATGGTGTTTAATAATATGCTTAGGATTTAAAATTTACATCTAGAAATAATAAGAATGATATAAATTTTGCTTGAAGTTATAATTTCAAACATCTTTGAATAAAGTAATTTAATTTTACTTGCAGATAGTGTTGCAATACTGAAATATATTATTAAAAATATTATTTACTATTTAAGTTAAGCTATATTAATTATACCAATATATTAATTGTTTATTATTTTCATAAACTTTTAATACAGGTTTAAAAATACACTTGAAATAAATGTATAAAAGTGAGCAGAATTATTTAATTGGAAAGTACTTAGACATTTTAAGTAATTTAAATATTAAACACATTTATAATTTTTAACGTTAGCAAACAATAAAAGAAATCAATATTTTACTTTATTGTAAAAGTATATAAATTTTATAAAATTTATTTAATTTCTGGTTTTTAAGGTTATAATAAATATTAAATTATACTTACATATAATTTAAGTACTGAGTTAATATTATTTGATGAAAATTTACACAATTGATTTTGTTGTTAGTACGTTGAACATTTTTTATAAAAATTCATTAACTTTTGTTCTTTTCTTAATTTCTTACGATGAGCTTTATATTTCTATTATTAAGTTCCCTCATCAGTAAAGTATATAAACGTTGAAGCATTTGGTTTCACCTTGGTGAATTTTATTAAGATTTTATCATTTTTTAAATTGTTTGCTGTTGATTTAAATGATTTCATTTATTATCTATTTTAAAGCTTAAAAAAGAAAATAAAGTATTCAATAACGATTCTAAAGAATACTCAAAATGACAGAATTATTTAATTGGAAAATGATTATATTTTAAAGAATAACATTGATAGAGATAAATACCAAACACATGTTTTAATTTCAAACGTTAACAAACAATGAAAGAAACTAATATTTTACTTTAATATAAAAATATAAACGTTATTAAATTAATAGTATTTTAAAATTTAATTGTAAACAAATGTAATTGATAAATATCATACACATGTTTTAATTTCAAACGTTAAAAAACAATAAGAAACATATTTTACTTTAACATAAAAATATGAACTTGATTAAATTATTAGTATTTTAAAATTTAATATCAAATAGTAAGTTATGAGTACATAAACTTTTAGAGTACCTACTAAACACGTTAAAAAGTTGAGTGATTGAGTTAGTTATTAAGTTAATCAGTTAGATACTTATGAAAAAATTTAACCTTATCTTTTGAATTTACAGTCGTCTCCGCTTAATGTGATCACATTTGTCCAAGATCAGAATGATAACAATATCCGATTGATAATAATAAGCGATTCTATAATGAATGTGTAGTCAATATTGAAGTATTTAAAACGATTTACAAATGTGTATTTTGTAACTTAAAACAATCTTAAAGAAAAATATAAGAGCGGATCATATAACACTACTTAATTAATTACTCATTTTGTATGTTTGTGGGTTGTATGTATGTAGTATGTTTTGTATGAAAATGGGTCGTCAAACTGGAAAAGGGAGGTTTTTAGGGTATTTCACCAAATTTTGATAACATTAAACGATGTAATGATGACAAAAAACGATACATTTTGCAGTAATTCAAATAAGTGTGATCGGGACGAGTCAATTACGATAATATTATCCGATTGATAACATTAACTGTGATCACATTAAGCGGATTCGACTGTATATACTGATAAGCGTTATTCCCTTTATATTGTTTTCCTCCTCAATTGGTTTTTGTTAGTCGGTACAATGGAGACTAACAATAACCAATTAGTTGATTGACTAATTAATGTGCATCGGAATGAACCTGTTCCTCCACTTGCCCGCATCGGGTCCCACGTGAGAAACGGATTGTGTCCCCGGTGAAAGTAGGCTCCGTCCGCTCATTTTCCCACAACTTCCCTCCTTTCCACTTCCTCTCGGAACAGAGACCGCTTCTCACGGCTGACACTTGTTGCTCAGGAAAAGGGGGCCGTTGGGAATCGGGGGTTCGGGCCTTTCCCGAAAGCGACGCTCTCACTCCCTCTCACGCTTGCTTTCGCGAGGGAGGAATGTCGTCAGTGTCATCACGTCACTATCCCTCTTGTGAGGGCCAATGAAAATGTATCAGGTATTAAGTGAAAAGTATAGAGATGTGGATCCAGATATGAAAGTGTTAGAGGGAAAGCTTTTCAAGTTGCCATTTATATACAATATTTGTACGGGAAAAATATTGTTAAAAATTAATGTATTGCAAGAAAAAGATTAATAGGAAAATGGTTACTCACAAAAAAAAATCCACAACTTCCGTTTATAAATTGTTTTAACGCCCATTTAGTTTCTTAGTTATATCAGAAGGACCGGTATGTGGATGCATTTTTTTTTTTGTACTAGAATCACATCAACTTTAAAACTTAACGAAGTGCTGTTATTTTGTTTGGAAAAAGTAAAATGTTCTGAAGTAGAGTAATAAAACACATTCCGTTTTTCTAATTAAAAATACTATAATTTACTTATAAGTAGTTTTTCAAATGAACATTACGAAAATAAATATACCTTTTATTTTGTATCTTCCGAAAATACACAAATTAATGATTCATTTAGTTTATCTGTTATTGTACATATTTTTTCTTAATATCATTAATTAGTAAAAGATAAAACTTGAAACATCCTTAGTATTTAAATAAATATTTTTATTATAAATATTAATATTAAAATATTTTAAAAATTGTATTTTTAAAACATTGTTTTCTTATTACATTTAATGTACAGAAATAGAACTACGTTTTTCTTTTTCATTGCATTCAATTAACATTTAAAATGAAATTATAAGTTTTTAAAACTGTTTGTCGAATATTTATTGTAGTATAGTTTCTTTTGGGAGATTATTCGAATTAGCTTAAAAATTCGCTGAATACGGTGGTTTCCTTACCTGCATGTCAAATGCTTTAATGTCCAACAGTTAAAAACAGTTGTTAAAAGAAATTGACTATAAAAAGACTCTACTGTATTTGTTTATATTTTGATAACACAATATGATAAGAATGAAACAAATAATTTATTATTTATAAATAATGATTAATTTATTTATAAATTATATTTACGACAAATATCCCTGTATTCTCACAATTACAAGGTTAGATATCAAAACATTTAATGGGCATTTAAAACACTTAATTGTATTAATCCTACAAAGTTTACTATAAAACGGATATTTGCTAAATCATAACAATGACAAAATATTCATAGAAAGATATTTGTTTAGGTTTTTCCATTGTTGCAAAATGTTTTTCATTCTATATTTTGTATTTTAAACAGAATGCTCATTTAAACAGAATGAACATAACACTTAATTTTATTAATCCTACAAAGTTTACTATAAAACGGATATTTGCTAAATCATAACAATGACAAAATTTTCATAGAAAGATATTTGTTTAGGTTTTTCCATTGTTGCAAAATGTTTTTCCATTCTATCTTTTGTATTTTAAAGAGAATGCTCAGTGGTGGGCACATTGTTGCTTTGAAGGCAATATTTTTGAATATTTTTTTATTACTCGCATTTAGTAACATTAGCTGGTTAAGGAAGGTTACAAGGATTATTTTGTGAAAACGTATTTTTCTTTGAAGTAATAAAAAGCCAGCCAACTTCAAAGAAAAGTACATATTCACTCGTGTGCCCAACATACAAATTCCGGGTATGTATCATTGTTATTAACAGCTTTAAATGAATATAAATGCCAAATTATATCTTAATTATGAGAAAGTTTGCAACTAGAGAACAATTAATCTCAAATCAGACCAGTTTTTGTTTATAATTATTATGGAATAAAAATATTCACATAAAATTAACGAACATTATTATACAGTTTTTAAATTTTTAAAACAAATTTTGCTTTCAAATTCCTTAAATGTATCAATTAATAAGATGTATATAATATAATTCAATAAAAATTGTAGAAAACAATTAAATGTAATAAGTAACAGTGTCTAATAGTTAAGATAAATAAAAATATACTTGGCTCAAATATTTTTCTGACTTATTAACATATCAACTTAAACTTAAGATATTGCTTAATTATTACTAGTAATAATAATTAATTTAAGGCAATAACTAGAAATTAAAATATTGTATTGCCTTGCATAAAAGACCTTTAAATTTTTTATTTCTTTATTTTGTATTACTTTCTTCAAACATATATTCTTCATAATATATTTTTTATTTTTATACTTATAAATGATATTAATGTAGTTAAAAGTACATGAAATGTTTGTACAACTAAGTTTTGTATTTATAGTTTAAAGCGGGTAGAATAAATTTATCCTTAATACGGCAAATGTTTATTTGTTATGTGTAATAAATAAAATGTAGTATTTGTAATAATAAATTTATAAATATATTTTAATTTGTACATAATAAAACGAAGTTTAGCTATAAATTATGCGAAAAAAGTAAATTTAAAATTGAGTTTTTAAACTTCAATGCAATTAATAATAAGCTGTAATGTAATACCTTACCTTTATAATACCTGTTAATACCTTTTCTTTTAATTCTACAAATCTTTAATTGGTGAATCTTTAAAAATATGCATAGCTTTAAAAAGGAAATAATAAATAATAAATAATTAACATTAACTGATAGAAAGTCCAACTTCCAATAAGTAGTAATGGAACAAAGGAATAATCGCAGGTTCATCAGTCATGATAAAGAATTAATTATCCCAATTTAGGATTTTGTAATGCAGTAGGAGTAGACCATTACATTATTCATGTAGTTTTAAAATGTAAATAATAATTATTAAAAATACATTTATAGCTAAGTTAAAAAATGATTATATGCGAATATAATTCGTTTCTGTGATTTTATAATTTATTACTTCGTTTTTCATAAAATATCCACTGAAACTGTGGAGTCGATATAAATGCTTAAAACGATGTTTATCTGCAGATGGTAACACAACATTCCTAGCCCAAATACCTATTACCCTTCGCAAAATTTATCGACATATTTACTCGAAACCTTTTCACATCTATTCCATAAAATGTCATTCAATTCCCAAAGGAACACTTTTCGATCGTAAAAACTTTATCGTGTGAAATAATTTCCCCGGTCCTTTTAGAAAAACTCTCCCCCTAACCACACTCCTTGAGATATTTCTCACGAACATTGTTTATTTCTTCAACCCCTCTGCCAGTTCGTACACACGCATTCGCCGCTCGTCAATCAGGCGCACAGAGGCGGGGTCTGGGGAGAACCACTTGCTGGATTCCAGCTTGGCGGCAGGAGTTGGCGACCGCAAAGTGTATGGAGGGAAAGTTGTTTACTTCGAAATTCCCTACCCTAAAAAGACAAACAATCATATTTTTTGAATTACTAACTCTTATTATTCAGAAAAAAAAACTATATCCATGTGCGATCAGCTTTTCAATGTGTCATTTTAAATTTTTAAAAAGATTCAATTCTTATGTTCAACTGAAATTTTTCTATGATTTATAGAATGATAAAATATTGATTTATTGTATTTTAAATTTTAAGCTTTATGAGGTTTATTTAAGTTTATTTTAAGCTGCTTTATTTTTTTTTTTCAAAATAAAAAATTATTTTACAAATAAATCAATTAAAATTACAAGAAAATAATTAAATCATGGTTTCTTCCTACTTGTTCAAATAACATTCTTCATAACTTTTTTACTTTTAATGACTAAGGAATTTAAAAAATTAAAACTTTATGATACATTTGTTTTTAAACAATGAAAAGAAAATTCTGTAAAGAATTTTTTAAAAACTTGTCTGATATTACTTAAAAATAAGAAATAAAAAGTATCATTGCAATAAAAAAATGCTTTGAGAAAAACGAACAGTTTAGAAACATTATGTGAAAAGCAAATATTAATTCTTAAGTGATTCAAATATTTATTGATTATCGTTTAAAAACATAATAGATTAAAGTTAAGGTATTTAAGATTTAAAACATTTATTAACATTTTTTTAAATAATACAAAGACAATTGAAGTTATACAAAGAAAATTGAAATTATACAAAGAAAATTGAAATTATACATTAATTTCAATAGTTCATATTATACATTAATTTCAATAATTCATATTATACATTAATTTCAATAATTCATATTATACATTAATTTCAATAATTCATATTACACATTAATTTCAATAATTCATATTATACATTAATTTCAATAATTCATATTATAATATATTAATTTCGTTGATTGAAATTATACATTAATTTTAATATAAAATCCCGTTCAGTGTAATTAGTTTTCGTTAGATGTTATTTTACAATTTGGGAAATAAAATAACTATTTCTGATGCGTTGGTTTTTGTTTAATAAACCTGAAAAGAAAGATTTATGTAAACATTCTTTACACCTCAAAAATTTTTAGAAATATACTTGAAAGCAAAAATACGTTTAGTTAAGGTTTTATTAAAAATCCTGTTTTTCACAACCCTCTCGAGATTTTTAGTTGTAAATAGTGAAATACAAAACAATCATGATTTTTTTTATTTTGTAAACATATTTAAATTGTACTCACATTTATTCAAATACTTTGAGGATAATTTTAACAAGCACAAATAGTTAAAATACTCCTATGTTGTTGTTTCTTATGCCACTTGGAATAAATACTGCTATACAACTTATTAAATGAATGAAAATGATCTTGAATCTCTTTTCTACCAACTTAAACATTTATGTATTAAATTTTTCTGTTTTAGACAAAGGGCACTTCATTTTTTTAAAGTAATTATTAATATTTTTACAATTATTATTTATCCTAATCATAAATAATATTTTTCCCGTGTTATCATTATTATCGTAGTATTGTTTTAATTGCTGTTCATTTTAAGTAGAATTTTATAAACTGCTTTTGGGATAAGCCTTTTTTCCCTTTTTATTATAGTAGTGATAAAAAGTAATAAACAGAAAATGTTTTATATCAAATTCTAAGTTAAGGTATAGCTAAATAACAAGTAATAAAATCTAAGAAATACAAGTTTTTTCATGTATTCAGGATAAAAGTAATACGATCGGGAATTTTCCCCCCTTTTTTTAATTGTATGATGAATAAAACATTAACATAGAGAATTCCTTTTAAAATAGAAAATATTAAATTAATTTGAAAATACTTTTAAAAAAAGATCAGTCGATGTTACCAAATATACACATGAACGTTTTTAAAAAATAAACAAAAAAATCTAGTGAGAGCAGCTGAAGAAACGTGAAACGAATCCCAAACCATCGTCGCCGTGGCGATGGAGCGAGAGTGAAACCGAAAACGCGGCAACCCCGCTCTCACGCCATTGGTGGAGCGGCTGCCACGCGGGAAAGCCTGCCGTACCCCTCCACTTCATGAAGTCTGGGCCGACTCCGCTCACAACTCTCCAGTCACCCGCAGTCGTCGGTCGGTTCTCTCGTCGCGATACTCAACGTAACAAAAAGAAACTTTATTTTTCCGTTGCTGCTGAAACCCGTCAACAGCAACATGAGCCAAGCCGATTTACAGAGCTCCTACCAAGAGGACTTCATCCAGGCTGTGCGGGACGGCGACGCCATCGAACTGCAAAAGATCCTGCAGAGGTGGGAAGGCTGCGTCAACATCAACTACTACGACCAGGAAGGGCAGACGGCACTGCATCTCAGCTGCCTCGACGGGAACCTGGAGCTTGTGAAACTGTTGGTGAAGTTCGGGGCGGACATACGGCTCGCGAACAGGGACGGCTGGAGCGCGTTGCACATCGCCGCGTACGGCGGACACCAGGATATAGCGCTCTATCTCATAGCCAACTCCAGTCGGAGATAATGGTGCAATGAAACGAATTTTTTAGTGTGTTATAGGACGGATTATTATAATATTATTTCAATTGTTCATCTTAGTGCTCAGTTGCAATAGGGAATTTTTTTTGTACATACCTGTATAGTGCGTGTGGATGTGGATTGTTGCAAGTGCGTGCAAAAGATGATGATGATGATTTCTCGAAATCTTCCTAAGACCTCCCACCCCCCTCAAACCAAAGAAAAAGACATGAGCTGTTTTTTGTCTTCCCTCTCTCTCTCAACAAAGATCGTTGTGTGAAGATGATGGGTCTTTTGTGTGTGCAGAGAACTCTCCTCCTTTCCTCTGTCAAGTATCCCGGGAATGAGATTCAGAACTCTTAGGAAAACGAAGATTGATTGTGTATCTGGAGAAACTGGATTCAATCCGTGTTCTGTGTAGATAAGTAGAAATGCTACTTTTCTATTTGCTACCCAAAGATAGCTTAGGATAAAAATCTTGAATTAATTTATAAGTAATGGGAAAATACACTTTTAACTTCAAAAGTGTGTTAACTCAGAAAATACTGAAATAATGTATTTTGAAAATTTATCTTTGTACTTAAATGTAACTGTAATTATTCTCTAATTTATTAAACTGCTTTGGTGCTACCGTTACGAGGCTCAAAAAGCATTTTTAGCTTACTTAAAGTGAGAAATATTTTAACTTATTTAAAGATGATTTAGTATAAAATTTATAAGATTTTCTTGCTTATTTTTATATCTCAAAAAAACTCATATAAACAATATCCTAGTTGGAATATGAGGCTGTAATTAAAAGTAAACGAATTAATCATTTAGTTTTTTAGCTAAATTTGCAAAGACATAATTTATCAAAATAGCTATTCTCTCTAAATGAGAAACTAATTATTTTAGATTATAACATTTCCAGTCTTCTTAAAACAACTGTACCACACAGTGAATAATTTAATACTGGTCATTAAACAGTTTTTTTTAAACCTTCTACTACCTCTTTTGTACAATTTATTTATTGTGAATATATTTGATCTGTAAATATATTTTCTGATGAAAAATGTGTGAAGCACACAAACCTTACTTAGAATATATGTAATTATTTTAAATACACAATCACAATTGTGCCATATTGTACTCTTAGTTTCTGTTATACTTTTCTATAACAAACTATTTATTAAACAATTTTCACTTTTGCAATCTATTCTCTGATTTCTTTAGAAATTGACATGGTAGTGCTGCTTAGTACTTTATTGCTATTATATGCTTTTTCATACATTTTCAGAACAAAGGTCAGAAACTTTTAAGGTTTGAAATGTCTATCATGGAGATTAAATAGATTAAAAGAATACATAATGTATTTTCTTTGCAGAATTATAAAGCAGAATCAATTAAATTATTAATAATGTTTTTTTTTTATTAGAATTCATAGCAATAGAAGATTCTTTATGAGGGAAATTTATAAACTTTCAAAATAATTTACAATCCTTGTTTAGCAATATATGTTTTAAACAGATTTTACAACTGAAACTGAATTATTGAAAAAAAAATTGTGCAATAATGATCTTTAAGCTGATCTTAAATTACCTTAAACTTTACAGGATAATTATAACTGAATTATTGAAAAAAAAAATGTATATGTAATAATGATATTCAAGCTGATCTTAAATTATCTTAAACTTCAAGGTAATTATATTACTCATTTTATTTAAAAATCAAATTTATTTAAACTTAATAAAGTATCTCTCTAAAGCATTCATATAAATAAATTTTTTACATGAGAATATTTGTAATTATATAATATTTACAATTTAATTTAATTTTAGGGTGTCCAAAAATATTTTATAACTTAATTTGCTTTTAAAATTATTGTATTAATTATGGTGATTTTAATTACTTTATTGCTACTTTTATAGCTCCCTAAGTATAATAATTCCCGATACATCAGTAAACGTCTGACACGAATTAAAAAATTTTCACACAATATTAAAACAATCAGTGTCATAATATGGTTGTAGCAAAGTGTATTTGAGAGAAGGGCAAAATACTTATTTTTTTTTTCTTTGAACGCTAAAAATATTTTGTTTTCTATTTGTTATCCTCAAAATCCATATTACGTCCACCCTTTTTATGTGTTCATTTTTCCCTAGCGACCTTCTTCAAGTACAGAATTCTACGGAACTGTCGGGCAGTGTCAATCACTGCTATTACCATCCCCTCTGATTAAAAAAAAATATGCATGCATTCTCAATAATTAACGCGTCAAACGCGAAAAGTAAACAAGCAGGCTCAACGAAAGAAAGCCACAGGAATAAATCCCAGCGGAATGAAAGGTTAAAAGGCCCTTTTCTGAAAGGACAGGCTAACCTCTGGCTTCTGATCGCCGTTTTCACCTCGTTCCCAAGCTCTCATATAATGGCATCACAATTGGCTGTTCGCCAAGGAATCCCCATTCAATACTTGCTATCTCTAACGAGTGTGGAATGCTGCAGCTGTGAAAGGCTTCTTTAAGTGTGATAATTAAGCGCTGATTAAATGATTCTCTTCGGAGGGAAGGAGAAGACTCTTTGGTTCCTATTATTATTACTCAGAAGCATGGAATAGGAATTACCGATAATTTCTCATGGCATTCATTCGTTTTAAAAGACGGATAATTGCTTTGCTGAAGGCCTTGATCAGTTACAATAGTTTTTTTTTGTTAAAAAGAATATCATACCTTAGGAATGATCTGTACGTTGTTCAACCCTTTCTTTTCAACCACTTTCTTATTGTGGTATTTCGTATTGTATTTGCATGAACACTGGAAGACAGAATGCATTTTTCACTATGCCTAGTTATTTTTTCTTCCACTATATTAATGAGATCTATTCATTTAAAGTGCCAACTTTTAAATCTTGTTTAGTCCAAATTAAACAAAATAGGTTTTGTAAAATTTTAGTATTTTTTATTTCACTTTTTATGAGATTTCCTTTGAGTAAATTTAATTCCCCTTTTCATAATTATAAAATTAAGTGAGTTTTAGAACTTATTTGAAAGTTTTAGCAAAAGATATAGTTAAATTTTCTTTCCCTTACACTAATTTCATTTTCTTAATTTTTGTTTAAAACAAGGTAAATTTTATCAATTTATCGGATTCGGAAGAGAACAAAAGTGATAAGAGTAATAGTTAATTTTATAAAGAGGTGCTATTAACAGAGAAGAGTAAAGAGAAATTCAGAGAAACATTTAAGTATAAACAATTTGTTTGAAGTTAGTGTAGGACACTCTCTTTAAATTATAATTTTCAAATAAATTTTGAGTTTATGAACTGTCGATAATGTTCCTGCAAAAAATGGATTTTCTTGCTTTTAATTTGTAAATTTCTTTTCCCAGAATAGAAATTTCATTTACAAAAAAATCAATGAGGAATATTATTTAATTTTTAAAAACAGTTATTAAACTGATAAATATATATAAATTGTACTTTCTATTCTACTGGTTAGTTGTCTAGCAGTAACATTAACAGTAAAGTTAACTGATAAAAGTAAATTTTTTTTTCAAGAAATCTTATGAATATCGCTGAAAGGTATTGATTATTCACTATACTTTATATACTATTAATAACTATAGGTACTTGATTGTTCATACTTCAATGAAACTAATGTGAATAAATTAGAAATATTTAATATTATTTGATGAAAGTTTCATACAAAAAAGAGAGTGCTTATTAAAAGAAATAATAACTATAGGATACTTGATTGTTCATACTTCAATGAAACTAATGTGAATAAATTAGAAATATTTAATGTTATTTGATGAAAGTTTCATACAAAAAAAGAGTGCTTATTAAAAGAAATGTAAGCATAGAAAAAAATGTAATAATTCAGAACTAAACATAACATTTTCGGCAGATTTTATATTGACCACTTATAAAAATTAACTTGAAATATAAGCTGGTTAGAACGACCGTGGTATAAGTCCACCGGACGTAGTTTTGAGTGATTGAAGGTTTTCTGTTACGGCGGGCGCCTGAGTTGTTTTTATGGAGAAGACATTTTTGAGGTGGCTCTTACGCAGGCCAAATTATTTGTTATTACTTGTTATTACTTGTTTTAGGAAACTACATTCAATAAAGGATCCATTCTTACATCAAATTTTGTATTTTTGGACTTTGGTTACAATAATTCTCAGCATAATTAACACCCTTTTTGAAATTTAAACGTCAATTTAAGATTTTAATGCTATAGTTAAACCCATTAAGTGGGTAATTCAAGTATTTTTGAAAACAGAGAAAAATGCATTTTTCCTGTAAAAAATGGTTCTAAATTCAAAAATTGACACTAAAAGTCCTAAAACCATATTGTCTCGGATAAAATGCGTCACATATGTTTTCGAGGCCTTTTTAAAAGTCAAACTTTGAAATTAAATCAAGAAAAAAATAAGCATAATTAATTTTAAAAAATACGCGTATATTTCTGTCTTGACGATCTCTATCGAATAAAAATTGAAGAAATTGTCCACTAAAATATTTGTTTGAGGATAAAAAACTCTATTGAACTTTTCATCTCCCCATGAAAATAATTTAAAATGAAATTGGGAAGTAATTGCATGAGGCTTTTATAATTCCCGAAACTTCTATCATATTCTATTCAATTCCATACATTTTATTCATTAGTCTATTTCATTGAGGAAACATGACTAACCCTTCTATGAAATAGGTATTTCCAAATTATGGTCTCTTTAGGTGAACCGGGTCTATTTCATCGGGGAAACACATCAAACCCACCTACGAAAGGTTCCCATAGGTAAAGGGAGAGAGAAACCCGAACTCCCTCTCTATCTCTTCCATCACGAATCCGCAAAATCCGATCTGAGACCGCTGTCGCGTCGGTTCTCTCACGAAATCCGGCATCGTCCATTTGTCGAGAGGGGAAAGAAGATCCGATAGTTCACGGTAGCCGGTCTACCGAGGCTCTACGCATGAATGAGCACCGTGAGAAACTCCTCCGTAATTGATTCATTAGATTACCAGACTGGCAGGGAAAAAACGACAGAGAGGCTCATTGAGTCGAGAGAGATTCCGTTTTCGCCTCCTCCGCGGGGGTGAGAGAAAATTGGAAGGGTGCGTTTCGCAGGCGCGGGGGTTCGGTTTCATTGCCTTCTACGAGTCGTTGTTTGTAATTGTTGATGGAGAAATAAATATAGGAGGGATTTTAAAACAGTCCTGATGGTTATGAAAATGATCAATGAAAATAATTTACTCCTTTAAATTTAAAAAAAAGTGGTTAGTATAGTGGTTATTATATTATAGTGTATGTCATTCAAAATAGGAAATAAAAAGATTTGTAATTCGAGATAAACCACACTAGCTTCCACCAGTGGCTTACCTCACTTCTATTAGATACCCTGTCTTAGATAACCATCTTTATGGGTTTTTTTATTGCACTTGCCACTGGTGGCAGCTAGTGTGGCTTGTCTCTAAGGGATTGTAATAAGAATACTTATTTAAATTAAAGATTGGGATCTCAATATTATTTCGGATCCAAACGAGACCTAAAAGGAGAGGGGGTTGACATTGATAGTCATACTATGGGAAACGAAAATGTATGTAGTTATTGTTGGATTAATCTGCTAAAGAAACTTCTATACTATAATTTGCTACTATAAAAACAGACCAATCTTAATGTAGAGATAAAACTGTACTTTAGAAAGAGAAGAAAAAAGAAGCCAATAAATAATAGAGATATATTTATAAAAATATTACACTTTTGATATTTCAATTAATTTTGGTTGTAAAGTTTTATTGAATGTTGACTAACTAAAACAATGAATTATTTAATTTTATGAGAAACTATGATTAGATATTAAAAATTAATAGCTTTGGATTGATTCTGCTTCTTAACTTTGTAGCGAGCTTACTCGCTTCGCTACTAAAAGAGTCAGATTATTCAATTGGGGTATAAATACCGACTGTGAAGCGAATATAACTCCGAAGTATACTTTTGAGTCGTAGGACAGGACCTTCGAATCGGTATTTCCTTGATCTCCGTGGCTCACATCTTGCCACAACTTTAAATAAAAATTATTAATGTGTGTAATATCAACTCTTCTTATACTCTCTTTTTTATAATTTATATACTTTTCATTCAATATATAACTTGGAATAAACAACAAATTTCTTATTTTTGCAATACCTAGGAAAAACAACATGGTACTTTCAGAAGAGATGGATTAGGGGTTATTAGTGAGTATATACTCTGTTGGACTGGTTATGACAGATTTGGGTATAGTGTAATGATGTTAAATAGTATTTTTTAATTCCCATTAGATTTATTTTATAAACTCTCCTCAGAGTTTGTCTCAATTTGCATTGCTAATAATATTCTAACTATGTATAATTTCCTATTTGCAATAGTTAATATAATACATTTATAACAATTTTGAAAGAACTTCTTTATTATAATGAAAAAAAAAACAATGTATGATATTCTAAGAAAATACTTTTTTAAATAATTAAAACATCATCTAAAAATTATTAGAAATAAGTACTTAATTAATCGGAATATGAACAAACATAGAACGAAAATAGATTTCTATCATTTCATTGGACTAAAATATACTCTGTGTAATTAGAATCGGCGGTTTTGACCTTGAGTTTTTTCTCAATTTATTTTTTCTGCGTTGCCGTGGTAAAGAATGACGTTTAACCGCCTATTTTATTTACACAGACTATAGTAAGGTAAACTACATTTACAGCTTTTTTGTATTGTGTAGGTACTAATTGGAAATCTAAACAGAAATAAAACTTATTTCATTCTCTTTATTTTAGAGAAGAATTATTAAAATTGTGGATTATTGGAAGGAAGCTTTCTAGTTAAACGAGAGCCTACTGCAACTTTATGTTTCATATTCGTTCTTTTTATTCCCCTTTCGAACTTTCATTTTTAATAATCAACCCGTTCTGATGCGAAACAGTTAAAAAGGAATCCGGGGGAAGCATGCAACAGTTGTTTCCTGCCAACTTCAAACGATCCGCCCGAACGAAAGCCTCCGAACCCCCAAAGGGTATAAGGCCGGGGACACCCGATTGCGTGATGAATTATTCATCCTCCCTCAATCCATCAGGACAACATATTTGCTAACATGTGTTTCGAATCCGGATCAGGGGACAAGTGTACAGCTGTCACGATCGGTGTCCATTTCAGCTTCGTTCGACCCTCCACCCTTTCCCACCTGCTTGTCGTCCGCATCACAGTTGGAAAAAAAACACCTGTATTCCTTCGGTTCTGTGCCCTCTCTCTCTCTCTCTCTTTCTATGTAATTTCTCTTTTGATGAATTAACGAGCTTATTGCCCGCCATAAGGGTGAAACCTTTGAGCTTAACAAGTTCGAGCATTTTATTTGGGATTTTGTAGCGAAAAAAGGACTGTTGAAGTTTTGTATTGTGTTATGTGGAAACTGGTGTATTTTTTTTTTAATTTTACCATCTGTCCATAATTTTAAAGGGTATTTGAAATCAAAGTAAAAATAATGGATATAATTTTTCCAATGTGATATTTAAAATGTCCTATATTAGAACTGTTTTATTAAAATATGTAGGATTGTTAAATCAGTAAACAGTAAAAAGAACTAATAATAGGCTAAATATAAGGGTAAACCGATTTAACTCCCTTAAAAATAGGACAACGAAGAAATCTATAACTGACATTAACATACTATTAAACATATATTATAATTTACTTTAAACCTTTTGTATCAATTGTAAAGCTTTTTTACTTGTGAATCTCTTTCGTTTCCTAAAATTCAAATGAAGAATCTTTTTTTATTATCTAAGAAATTGTGTAAAAAGTTGTAATCTGACAGAAAAGTCATGCAATAAAAAATTAAAAATTATGAACTATTTTTATGAAACAGTTAACTACAGTCTTTTGTATAAAAATTTATTTGGAGACAAAAAAAAAGTTTCATTTGGGAAAGAAAATTTTCTCACTATCTGATGCATTCTAAAGGAAGTTAAACACGGAAAAACAAACAAACAAACAAACCTTGCATTAGCTTTTAGTTTAGTACAATTAGATAAATTCTTTTATTTTTTACATAAAGATGTTTTTTTTCTTTCAGAGGATTGGTCATTTCTTCCCATTCCATTCTTGTAATAAGAAAAAAGCTAATACCGAAGATAATAACCAATGTCTTTATGATTCTCTTCTAGTACATAAGCAAATAAAGTATACATATATTAATTTATTAATTATAAAAGTGTAAATAGTGAAGTTATTGCCATATTTGAAAAAATAAAATATTATTAGAACAAAATTACTGTGCTTTCTTTTAATAAGTTACAAAAAATTTTATCTTCCGAAAACTTAAATATTAAAAACTTCTACGCATTTGTGATAAATCTAAAGAAAAAAACTTTTATTTTTCTAACTTTAGATTAACGTTTCGACCTGTAAGTCTTAGTAGAATTCACTAATTTAAATTTAAGTATGGTATAAACGAGAGATAATCCGTCATAAGATTGTAAAATATGTCAGAGTGTGAAATTTGAATGCAATATATTTATATTTAATTTTTCATCGTGAAATTACCTTATATGGTATTAAAATGTTTTAGGTAAATTGTCAAACTTTTATTTGATTTAATATTTATAAAAAGTTTACAAAATAAAATTTATGAAATTATAAAATAAAGTTCTCAATGGTATTTTAGGACCATTTCTATTGAATTAAGTCTAATGTTATTTTCTTTATTGTAGAAAAAATATTTTATAAAAAAAAAGAAATTTTTATTTTTAAACTTACTATAAAAACTATATAGTTAGTAAGTATTAAAAAATGTATTTTAAATTTTTTTAGTAGGGTTAAAAATAAATTGAAAAACTGAACATTGTAACTTTGATCACAAAGTTCTTTAAACATCATTAGGTCCGTTTAAGAGTTATACACAGTTCAACTTGCATGTTTCAAAACTAAATAAACTACAAATAAATTTTAATTACGAAAAACTTTTAATTAAAAAATAAAATTAATTCAATAGGTACTTTATATACTAAGAGAAATCTTCGAATTAGAGATTTTTAAGTTATATATAGTTAACTACACTGTGTACAGGTTTCATAGTTTCATAAAAAGACAGGATGAGTGTTTTTCAATATTCCAATTTTTAAAAACTTTGTTTTCTATCAATGATTTTCAAAAAAGAAATAAAAGGTTCGGTTTAAATATCTTGTGAGTAAGTATTTTTTAAATCGATTCTTAAGTCATAGGCGCCGACTTTTATAAAATATTGGGGGCCCTGTACTAGACAATAAAGAACATAAAACTAAAATAAATACAACCACAAACATTAAGTTTACGTGCCACCGTTTAAATCCTAATTTTGTATCTGTTAATTTAATTCCGTTACATATCCCTTTAAATGTTGCCAAGGTGTAATAATTTGAGGTGCACTTAATTTAAAGTTTGTGTAACAATGTGAGCCCAAAATAAGAAGTCTGGGGGAGCTCCCCCCGAAAAATTTTTAGAAATTTGTCTATTAAAAGTAGCATTTAAGCTCTGGAGATATTTTGGGTTGCAAACGAAGAGGTAAGCCACCAAATTTCTATGAAAAAACTACAGTTAATTTATATACATCAAAATTTTGGGGGTTCTCCCCAAGAAAATTTTTAAAATTTGACTCTAAATAGAAATTTTTAACTCATTCTGAGACCTGTATCAGAGACCTCAGGCTTGGATTCCAAGCTAGAAAATATCCAAACTTCACAAAAGGTTTTCCCCTCATTTTTAGGAGGCATTCTACCACTAATGGAGTTTTTTTAGTAAAATATATTGGGGGCGGGGGGCTTAGCCCCCCTTCTGCCAACAATTTGGGACTCAAGCCCTCTCAAACCCTATGCAGTCGGCGCCTATATCTTAACTCTTGAATAAAGGTTCATTTAGACTTATCAATCACTTTCGATGTTCATCTTGGAGGAATCATCCAAAATGACAAGCATAAATTTTGTCATTTCACCTCCGATTTCCCATGCAAATACATGATTCCTCGGTGAGTATCATTCATGATGAACATTGAAAGTTAAACAGTGTGAATGAGCAATCTTTTCAATGAACCTTACCTGATGAACATGTCCTGCACAAATCTAGAAAACGTCATCAATAAAACAGATGGTTCATACTTCAATACATCACCCTGCGATAAAGAGACGAGGGGGTTTTCACGCTTTTTTCCATACCTCCCAGTTCCGATCTCTTTTTTTTTTACATTGTTCAGGAAGCTGGGACTGTTCATTGTTGTTATCATCCCGGCTGTTACTGGTAAACCCAATTTCTAACTTGTGGCTCTGTTAGCGATTCCAAACACCTGCAGGAATAAATGCGGAGTTTTCTATTCACTCTGATTATCCTACAATTGTAACACGAAAAGCGTACAGATGGTGGAAGAGATTAAAAAAAAATTAAATTAGTTTAATTTTTGGATATTATTCATTACTCAAGTAAGTTGCAAAATCTTTATGTAATAATATTAATACATTATTTATGAAAATATTTCATGATATTAAATCTTTAATATTTTATGATTATAATGTAAAAATGTTGTTGCCAAAATTATAATTTGTAGAGGAACGGAATAATTTCTCTTTCGTTATAAAAAAGCGAGTTAAAAAATTTAAATAGAGATGTTTATCAAGTTCTGCATGTATCGCACTGCACAAGAAACTTTGAATACGCGTGAATATTTAAAAATATTAAAATGTAAACTTTGAAAATTTGTTGAAAAATTGAATTGATTGGGTATTTGGACGACTTCACAACCCAACCCGGGTACCGACGCCTGCCTCATGAAAACCAAAAACATCTTGATATGAAATTAATAAGAGTAATAACCAAACTCATCAAACAACCGTATTTTATGCAGCAGCAAATTTTTCCGGTTTTAATAAGAAATTGAATGTTTTATTAGCTTTCTTTAAGGCCAACCTTTTTGGGGATTTTATGCAATATCCTTTTGCATTTTATAAAGCTTAAGGGCTAAAATTGAACAGTCAAGTGTACAAGGCAACATTAGATATTAAATAAAATAAGTAAAAATTGCCAAAGTCATAAACGCAAGCATTCATTATAAATAGAGATAGAAAACATCACTGAAATATTACTTTAAAACGTTTGATGATTTTTTTTTAGTTTGATGTGCTCGCTCCCGCCAATGAATTAATTCTTGAGGCCTTCAAAAACGTATGAAAAAATTCTAAAATCCATTTTGAATTATTAAAAGCTAGTAGAAAGGAGGGTAAGAGTGCGTACGGGTAAAAGTAAACTGTGGTTTTTCCCTGTCGGCAACAGTATAAGGGGGGAACAATTATGATCACATGGAGTGGACACATGTATCATAAGCTATCCTAAAAGACTGTCATTATTTTCATACATTCTGTATTTTATTTATCAGGTAAAATATGGTTTCTATGAGTTAGCATTTAATTTTTCTGCGAAGGAATCTTGATTTTTTTATAACTAAAGAACTAATTATTGCTTTCAAAGTGAATACCAATGTGAGGTACACTTCCTTCTGAACTGCTTGGCATCGTTAGAATTTAACTGCTGTGAATTTTAGGATTGATTCAAGGACTTTTAAAGAATTATTACATTGGCGTCTAAGAGTACGCACAAACGATACAATTGAAATTTTTAACGAGAATCATATAATTCATCTTACTCTTTACCACATGAGGGTTAAGTGCTACAATAACAATTGACAATAAATGTTTAAATTAACCTTTCAAAGCTTACAATCCCCCAGAAGCTGGAAACTAGCTCATTTAAAATCCTGGAAAAGTAAAAGTGTGAAAGGCAGTGGTGCATTTTTTTTTTAGATTAATGCCAAATTTTCAGCGGGCGTACGTTTGGCTTCAGGTTCTGCGTACTTTTACCCGACGTAGTACTCTTACCCTCCTTTCCCCTATTTGTTAATCAAGACTGCATTGAAATTTTCAAAATTTATAATACAAATATAATTTTAAGTTATAATATAAAATAAAAACAATTAATCCTGGGGTAATTAATAATATACAAAATAATTACCAATATCATATTACCAAAAATTACATTTTAGTTAAAAAATATGTAAAATTAAAAATAATTCTAACTAGAGCCTATAATAATTCTTCAATATCAAAAGTTAATTTTTAGATTTCAAAGTATAAGAAATAATTTTAAGTTCCCCAAAAGAGCCTCTAAAAACCATAAAAATGATTGGATCACAGAGCATATTTTGAACTTAATTCATAGAAAAAGTAAGCTTTTTAAAAAAACGAGGAAACATCCTTGGGACATAGTTTATAGAACTGCCTATAGAACAACTGTTGCCGAGTTAAAGAGTAATATCAAAGCTGCAAAATCAGAATTTTTCAATAATAAGTTTAAAAATTGTAAAAATATGAAAGACAAATGGAAACTTGTAAATGGAATTTGTAACATAACTAAACCTTCTAATCTACCTCAACTGGTAAACGACTCTGATACAGCATTTAAATTCAATGAATATTTTTCTAATTTAACTCTGAATTCATATCTACCACAAAATGACTACATCTCCTATATCCTACCAAGTTTAAATTCATTTGTATTTCTTCCTGTGTGTGACTACGATGTTATTAGTGTAATTAATTCTTTTTCAAATATAAACTCTACTGATTATGATGGTGTCAGCATAAAGCTGGTAAAGATGTTTTCTGTTAAAAATATTGGTTTTATAACAAATTTTATAAACTTATCAATTAGTTTATCCTATTTCCCAAATTCATTAAAAATAGCTACTGTTACTCCAATCTTTAAATCCGGTAACAAAAACCTATTTACAAATTATCTTCCTATTTCTATTCTCCCTACTTTTTCTAAAATTATCGAAAAAGCATTATCTAATAAAATGTATAACTTTTTATTTCATACTAATTTCTTTGCTGAAAATCAGTATGGTTTTATTAAAGGTCGCAATACGGAAATCGCTCTCATAAAATTCACTAAATTTATATACAACAGTATCGATAAAAATAAGAAAACAGTGGCTGTTTTTCTTGATATATCTAAGGCTTTTGACAGTGTGAATCATTATATATTAATAGATAAATTGCAATATGCCGGTTTTAGAGGAAACATTTTAGAATGGTTCATCTCATATCTCTCAAATAGGAAACAAAGAGTAAAAATAAAAGATTCCTACAGTGACTTTTCCACAACAAATCGTGGCGTTCCACAGGGCTCAATATTAGGACCATTATTATTTATAATTTTTATAAATGATTTTTGTAAATTAAATCTTTTTGGTGAAATGATAACTTATGCAGATGACTCAGTTCTATTATATTCTTGTCACGATTTAAATGAACTAAAAAGACAAATTGAATCTGATCTTATTTTAATTAGAAAATGGTTTTTGTCAAGTGATTTAACTCTTAACTTAAATAAAACTAAATATATATATTTCACATTGCAGGAATGCTCTATTGACTTAAATTTCAAATTTCACAGTAACACCTGCAATGCTATTCAAAATTGTAACTGTTATTCCTTGCAACGCGTTAATACCATTAAATATTTGGGTATTCAAATAGATTTTAACTTGAAGTGGAAAACTCATATAGGTGATCTATGCAAAAAACTACGCTTTATTTTAATTAGATTTCATCACTTGAAGAATAAAGTGAATAAGTTGTTCTTAAATACATTATATTATTCTTGGTTTTATTCTCTATTAAACTACGGTATTATTGTCTGGGGAGGAGACTACAAAACTAACTTATCTCCATTAATCTCCCTTCAAAATAAATGCTTCAAAATTTTAAACTACAAACCTTCGACACCCAACCATTTAAAATCTATAAAACTTCTACCTATACGCTACATTGCTTTCTTTCGTATGATTTATTTTTTATATCGTAATAAAACAATATGTGAATATAAAAATCAAATTTCAGAACGGAGACCTAATGAAATATACCAAATACCGCGCTTCAATAAAGAAATCTTCCGCAAACATTTTTGTTATTTAGCACCTAAATTATTTAATGGATTAACTTTAGACCTACAAAACATCTCAAGTAATAAAAAATTTAAGAATTTGTTATTTGATTTCTTATTGGTCATTGATGATTTAGATGTTTTTTTTTAAGTTATAGAAGCAACATGTAATTTTAATGCCTATGCTGTTTTGCCATTTATCTCTTTGTATTTGTCATTTAAATTGTGTTATTATTTTTTTATGTACATATGTTATTGAGTATTAGTTATATTTTAAGACACTTTTTTTTTCGGTTTTATTTCCTCATCTGTACTAATTTTGCTTGTAATAATTTTTTTTTGGTCAGCTAAATGGGCATGTGCCCCAGTCTGACTAATATGCCTTCCCCCTATTTTCGATTGTATCGCTTTGTACAAAAATGAAATAAATTATTATTATTATTATTATTATAATTATAACAGTTATAAAAGGATTTAAGATACTACGTGTTTATAGGCTGTAGTATAGTAATTTTATTTTCTACAAGGAATTTTATGGGGTCATTATCTTTAAAAAAAATCACAAATTTAAAGAGTGCAGTGAAAATAAAGACATGACACTCATATTATACATAAGAAAAAAAATGGAATATGTCCTAAGTTTCAAAGATTTTGTTGTTTTACCTGAAATTTAACAAACTCCTCAGGATAGTATTTGAGAATCTAATTTATAACTTTCTCAGGGCTCAAAAAAGAGCACCGAGTTTCAATATTCTCGATTTTTGTTTAAGAATAATATTAATAAAAAATTAAATAAGTACCTACTTAAATTTTGACAATTAAAATATATTAATTTATTAACGAATTTTCCACACATTTGGATACGTTTTTTTCCCACACATTTAGATAATTTAAAAAAGAACAAATAAGAAACGGACCTTCTCTTTATCTGACTTTAGAGTTTGGTCGATTTCTTAGGGTTAAGTAGTTGTTTTATGACCACTTTCAACATTTTTGTACTTTGCTAACTTTTTATTATTTTCTTAATTCAAAAAAATATTCTTTGAAGCAATCATGTGGTAACTTGAGTATAGACGTTTGCATTTTTACTTCTTTAGGATGACTTTATCTTTAATTTTAAATGCGTGATCTTATCTCTTCAAAACCCCAGAGTTACAAAAAATTTGGTGTAATCACAGAGGGTGTAATTATTTACTATCAATGTAATCATATTTATCATTAAATTAATATTTTAATGAACCTTTAATTAAATTAAGTGCTATTTATGATAATCATTGAAAATAGCCTTTGTTGAATGAGTTTATACATAATTTGATATTAATTTTTTTTTGTTATAAAACTATTATAAAATTGAACGCCACTGTAATTGAACATTAATTTAATGTTATTTTTTGCTGCTGAACTGTTATGCCGTACGGTGATGCAGTGAGTTCTCATCCAAACCTTGGGGCTCATCAATTTGTAATACTTTGTGACAAGGGGGAGGGGAGAGTCAAAAATTGTGACAGCACACATTAAAAATAAAAAAATATAAAAATAAATATTTTTTTTTCTGGAAAATTTACTTCAAACAACATCCGCAAAAAGAGTTCACTTTGAACTTATAAGGTGGGGGTGCACTTAAATTTCAATAAAAACAAGTACATACAAACGATACAAGTACAACAAAATTTGGGCCTAAAAATAATTTAAAAAAAGTGTAGTAGGTTGTGACTGGTTGTGACGTTGTGAGTAGGCTGGTAGAGGACGCCACTGTGTGTTGAAAGCGAAATATCATGTAGTGGGGATAAAATTTAAAATTTCTTGCTTTTAGTTCAACTATAGTAGAGTTAAAAAGCTAAAAAAATAGATTGAAGATATTTTATGAGTTTTTAGCAATGAGAGGGGTTACTTTTCTTGTCCTTCTGTTAAAAATAAGATGATCATGTTCAATAACGCCATAAAGAGAAAATTGTGAAGTTCTAAAATTTTCTTTGGCAATACTTTTACACCGGAATGTGAATGTATCTGGTGTTTCGGTTTGTTGGTGGTGTTGGTGTTTTGTCTCAATAAAGTGATTTTGAAAGATGACTGTAATGGAGTTTTTCGGATGTTCTATGATAGC
The DNA here is from genome assembly GCA_963680715.1 of Tetragnatha montana. Lineage (NCBI taxonomy): Eukaryota > Metazoa > Arthropoda > Arachnida > Araneae > Tetragnathidae > Tetragnatha > Tetragnatha montana. Next base: position 9,380,458 of record OY796685.1, read on the forward strand.
TTTTGGGCCATCTGCTGCAATGTTGGGCGTCACAATAGCCAAAGATCCTATCAGAATAATAATTCTGATTTCAGCGTATGTAATTTGATTTAATCCCTATGCCTGTTACCCATTGTGTCACTTCGTATCATGGTTGTGAAAGACTTCTTAATAAATCACAAATCAAATCAGACATTGAAAGTTCCTATTAAAAATCCCACTCTTAACATCCCACTTTCGACATTAAATGAGAAATTATAGTAATGAATAATCACATAAAACCATGTCTTAGAATATTATTTAGCTTAATCATACAAGTGTGACACTTCAATCTCAGCTGTGTTATTTATTCTACTTGAATGGAAAGATTGAGTGATGATAAAATATAGAATATAAAAAATAGAAATATTTATAAAATATGAATTGATGTACTTAAATTGGTTTTAGGTTTAACAGCAATTTCTCCTACCTTCTTGTTACCTATAGTAACTTCTAAATTTGCAAGTTTTCTCCACTTTTCTAAGTAATGTAATAAGAGTAAAAGCCATACAAACTGATATATCTGTTTAGATAACTATCCATAAGGCTTGCTAAAAATATCTAAAGCAATTTATATCATAGAATACTTGGCTCTTGTGCCTGGCACACGTACCTACTCAATGTAGTTGGTAATTTACACCCAATAGAATCGACATTTCCAGAAAAATGTATCAAATGGCATAATAAAACTGCTGTAAATCCAAAGAACTCGGCCCTGGGCGACCTTTTTGGCTCAATTTGGTGATGTCAATGTCGTAAATTGGCGAGTAAAGAATTTAACTTCTTTAGAACTGGGTTGCCGGAATTCACTATTTTATAGCTATTTTTGATGCCAGGCCTGGTTTCTTTGGATGACCCTAAAACTGCTAAACAAAATGGGTAGTCGAGAACAATAATAATTAAACTATATCTCTGTATAGTAATTTGGTTCTTATGTATTAACATGGTTGACTGTTAATTTCAGTGGCACAGTTAATACAGGCTTTGACAATACATTTTAATTTTTTGCTTGGTCTGTAAAATAATATGGAGGTACCTGGTACCATTAAAGTTCTAATTTATTTGGTTCAATTCCGTTAGAGTCCCCGCTAAATATCGCCCGGTTCTTTTAGACAACAAAAAGTAGAAATATTCATAAATAATTTCAAACTTCTGAATTAAAATGTTTATTTAGATCAATAACTATTCAGTTTTTTAATAAAAGTCAGAAAAATTTGTTGATATTTGGATATATTCAGCGATTTGGATATTGGCGATATTTAGCGGGTACTCTAACGGAATTGTACCATTTATTTATATAATATAATATCTTCTTTTGTAAAGAACAAGACCCACACACATGCATGTTAGATAAGAAAGTTTTTAAATAATAATTTTTAATTTTTGGTATTTTAGATAGGAAAAGCATTTCTTTTCTATTGAATCAAATGGAGATATAAATCTTTCAGGCATGTGATTTTTCCGCTAATTAGCGGAAATCCGCTAATTTTAGAGGTATTGATTATCGGAATTCCGATTTTTTGAAATTTTATATTCCGCTCAATTTGAGATGCACAACCTGCAGCCCGCGAACTGATTTGAATTTTTTTTCAGATAATCCCTTTGTTAAATAATCCTTACTTTCCAGATTTTTTCCAAGAAAAATTACTAATTCGCTGAAAAAGTCGGAAAAATCGCGATTTTCGCGCAAGTTTCGTTTTGCGCGCGGAAAAACAACTTTCACATTCTCCGGAAAAAGTCGAAAAATGGCGATTTTTCGCGAAAGTTCCGTTTTTCGGGTGCCTAGTCGAAGTTGGCTTCTCGTTGTAATTGCGATGCAGAAGAAACTTTTGCGTTGTCAGAGGAGCCTATGTAGTGTGAAACCTCTTAGATCGCAATTTTGTTGATTTTAGTTTGATATATAAGGAGGGAGCCAGGAGACTTCCCCCCCCCTCAAAAAAAATCTGACTAGGTGTTCAAAACAAGTTTAAACCCCGTTTTTTAGGATCAAATTTCCAAAAATTTTCTGGGGGAAGACCCCCAGACCCCCTTTTGTATTTGGAACTCTCTTTTTCACAACTCTTTTATATTAAGTTTATCAAAATGCAAATCTTACATAAAAATTTCACCCCAAAAAAAGGACCCCTAGACAGATTTATTTGGGCCCCTCCTGAAATCATTTTCTATATATAGCACTGTAACTCATCTAGACACTTCTAAAAATTTTCAGATAATTTCTTTCTGGAGCAATCACATGCCTGATCTTTTCTTAGAAAGTAACTTTGTACTTTTGTTAAGAGCTCCTAGATAAATTCATTTCACTGAATTTAAAAGTGACTCTTTTGTAATAAAAGGTTCTTAAATTTGATATGATATTATTATCTCATATATTTTACAATGTATTGAAGATTAAAGCCTCAATTAATGAAATATAGTTATTGTTATGTATTTTATTTTTCAGAGCATTCTTTTGGCTTTTATCTCTACTGCTATCATCAATACTATGGAATATTGTTATTCCTCTAAAAAAAGAATTAGCTTTTGGTGTAGTTTTCTCAGTAATTTTTCAAGAAATATTTAGATTCCTGTTTTACAAATTGCTTAGGTAAGTTAAGTTTTTTATTCTTATTTCCATACTCCTTTTTTGCCAGATAAGACAGAACTAGAGTATATAAATCCATTAACTGTCCCTGTGTAAATATTGTCAAGCTGTTTAGCAAGCAAACATCAAGTATATTCTGATATTGCCCAATTTTTTAGTTCTCATTGCATTGATATACTTAACTGTACATTTTTATCTGTAAGTTTGCATTTTTTGGCAATACAATCAATCATCGATAAATGAATATCAGGATAAGTATTGCCCAACCCTGGCATAATCTATCTCATTTAGTCAGCTTAACATACATTAGAAACCAGGGTTGGTAAGTTTTTGTTTCAGGTGGGAAAATTTGGAGTCAAATTTGCTTAATGTGATCCAGAGATCTAAATAAACCAGGTATTATAAGCAAGGTTTTACTGAGAAAAAATAGTTTAGCAGAGTATCTATTCTATTCAGAATTGATCACCTGCAAAGATGACTAAATTAACGTACACAGGTACTTTATGATCAGGCGAGTGCAAATTTTAGTAGTTATAAAACCTCATTGGGCTCCTTTTACTTTCTTGTTCTTTTGACATCATTTTCTTTAATAATTTTAAAGCAATACTGCTAGTGAGGTATTTTAATTGTTTTTAATTTTGATATTTGCTTATTTCGGGATATTTTACAATACATTTAGCCCTAGCACCAGGCTAATCATAAACTACCCAAAAAAAAACATTTTAGATGAAAACAATACCTATTTACTTACTTGATCAATGTAGATAATCTAAATGTGAATAAGGTGAATTTTATCTAATCTAGTATATGTGTGTTAATAGGATATTGGATATTACAGTACATATTGATCTTATTAAAATATCATATTATTCACTTTCAGTTAGATACTCTACTAACATTAAATTTTAACACATTTAATACACAGCCCATCCTGCTATCATTTACCAGTTTTAAATATTTATAACTTTTAGAACATTCAGGTTCATAATAAAGCATTATCATTACCTACCTTTATAATGTATGTTTCAGAAAAGCTGAAGTTGGTTTAAAAAAAGTCCAAGAAGTTGGAGCCGATGGTGCTGCAGTTTCAAGCAATCGTGTTACTTTGGCTTATGGTAGGAATACATTTAGTGTTAAGAGTTTCATTTTCATGTTGTCTGTTGTTGTTAGGTTTCAAATTTTTAGTTAGTGTGTTCAAATATGTTCAATTTTCAGATGTAAATTCCCTTGAGAGATGAAGGTAATACTCATCTTTTAAACTTGGAAGTTGTCCTTATTTTGATCTTTACTTTCTCTTCTAACCAGATTTATTTAATTGTGTCATTAAACTAAACAGAGGGACTAACTGTTAGCACAGAGTATAAAATTTAGATACAGATAAAGGCAGTGGCGGATCCAGGATTTGGTTTTGGGGGGGGCTAAGAATCTTTAAAATCCAATTGTATCTTCTTGATTATCTTAATATGGAAAAGGTAGTGAATTATCCTGCTCCAACCACTAAAAGGGGGGGTCTGGGGGTTCTCCCCCAGAAATTTTTTGGAAATTTAAGTAAAAAACTCCCACTTTTTCAACTTGTTTTGGTACACCTCATACAAATTTCGGACATAGATTTCATGGTAGAATTTTTGTGTTTTTACAAACTTAATATAAAACAAAGTTGTAATAATAGAGTTACAAGTACTAAGGGGCTCTAGGGGTCCTCCCCTAGAAAATTTCTGAAAATTTAAGCAAAAAAACACTCTTTCAACTCGTTTTGGTACGCCTCATCCGAATTTCGGATATAGATGTTATGGCAGAATATTTGCGTTTTGACAAACTTAATATAGAGTAGAATTGTAATAATAGAGTTACAAGTACCAAGGGGGTCTGGGGGTCCTCCCCCAGAAAATTTTAGAAAATTCGACCTTGAAATAACATGGTTTTAACTCATTTTGGTGCATAAAATTCCATGTTATATAGTGTAAAATTTTTTCATTTTGGGGGGGGGGCTCAAGCCCCCTAGCCCCCCCTGGATCCGCCAGTGGATAAAGGTTTATCTACTGTATTACAGGGTTTCCCATACTATGCTCACAGGAGCACTTAGTGCTCCATATCCATATGAATGAATTACCTAATTAATTTATAATTATTATAAGGGTATTACCATCATCTAGACCAGGGCCTGTAGGCTCGCAATTTTGTTTTAATGTACTTGCGTATTATCCCGTCGACCGTTCAGTGGCAGTCTAATTCAGCGGCTTAGTAATAGTAAACAAATTGACCTTATCAAAACCAGATGGAGCCCGAAAAAGAGGCCGACCACCCATTAGATGGCTGGACAGCGTAGAAAAAGACCTTCAAGTGATTGGTGCTGGAAGATGGAGGACGGTCGTATCTAATAGGGCGAGATGGCAAAGACTTGTTGAGACGGCCTTGGCCTGTCCTAGGCTGTAGCGCCAAAGAAGAAGAAGAAGAAGAAGTAATAGTAAACTCAATGGGATTTGATGACGTTTCGGATTAAGCGTCACGGTCGACGGGATAATACATAAGTACCTGTTTTAATTATAACTCTGGCCGTGTGAGCCTACATTGTTTTATCAGCTCCATATAGAATCTACAATTGAGGACGTTGGAGCAAGAATCGGGTATCTCCACTTTCAAACCAAGTTCATTCCTAGTGAGATTTGCCAATTTAGCGATACAATTCCAATCATTGTTTCCTTATAATGCAGATCTTTACCTAGTTGTGGTGCCAGATATGGGTTCTTTAACTGCAATTTTGAAAAACAAAACCTTGTGCTTATTTCAACTTTCATATACTTAACTGAGGGAAAACAACAGTGTTGTAAAGTATTTTTAAGATTGAGGGTAATCAATAAGTAGTATGTTACATTTTGAAAAAAATCTAAGCTTGTAACGGGAGTTTTCCGTCCTGAACTCTCCCGTCTCTCTTAACCTCAGGTTCTTGGGGTTATTTTCCGAAATAAATACTACAGTCCAGTAAAAAGGCTGACAAACTTTATTGATACAAATTTTGATCTCTCTCTTTCTAAAACATTTTTTAAACTCACTGAAAACACGCGAGCACGGGACAATAAAACGTTAGCTCGCGCTCTTGGTAATGAGTACTAGTACAGGAGCTGAGGAGCTGGTTACAAGCTCCCCCTTAACCAGTCTCATACGTCCTCGAGAGGCTGGTTACAAAATTCTGTCTTTGGCTTGGATACCAGGAATGACGTCGCCAGGTTGACGGCTCTGCTGCTGATGAAAGTCGTCGGGTTGACGGATTTGGCGGTGGTGTTAGTCTTCGTCGAGATGGCAGGGGTGGCGATGGTCGCCGTCGGGGAAAAATCTCTAGGTGAGGCCATGGTGGTGGTCGCCGTCGGGGAAAAATCTCTAGGTGAGGCCATGGTGGTGGTCGCCGTCGGGAAAACGTTTCTAGATGAGATGAGGGTGGTGGTCTACGTCGCTCCCGCCAGGGATGAACAGGATTACTTCGATACGCAGGGTCAACATTCGGTTGTGCCCTCTCGATGACTTCTCCAACTTCCTGTCGGACTGTAGAAATTCGATATTGAGGTCTCGCCTCTCCCCCTAGTTGTAAGCAAGTTTGGCCAGTTTTGATTACAGGGGCCATGCTCCTAGCAGAGACTGTGGTAGACTCTCGTGGGATGCAGCTTACTTCTGTTTCTTCCCCCTTTGAGCAACCGGGGCAATCTGCCCCGATGCAACCGGGCGGCGCTCCACATCCGCAACAGGAGTCCCGCCTACCTTGACTGGGGACCCCTGGATCCCCCCTACTGCTAAAGGGGATGCATGCAGGAGTTAGCCGATCCGCCGCTCTATCGCAATCGCTTCCCGGGAAACCCATCGGTGATTCCCCTCGCCTCGGTTGAAACCTCTTGGCATCAGCAGACGACTGTGCATCATTTTCGTGACTTCTCAAGCCGTCGCATGTATCCAACCTCTCCACCAGATGATCTGGGGCGGCCCACCCACTACATGTGTCGAAGAAACGCTCCCTAGTTTCTGATGGGACACGCTTCCCCATTTGGTCAAGAATCAGTGTGGGACAAATCTGACTTTCAGAAGACATTGCGGTGTGAGGCTGGGCTTCCAGTTGAAGCCGTAACTTGAATAACTCAAACTGGTTGGCTTCCTTGGTTTTCCTTTCTTCTACTAGATTGAGATACAACTCTCTGATAAAATCTTCCTCGTATCCGTTTGATTTTACGACAAAGTCTTTTAGCTCTACCATTGTCATCTTCTCACTTACATCCAGCTCCAATTCTTCACATAACGCTATCATATCAATTTTCTTCCCTCTTCCGAAGTATGCCATTTCTATTTAATTTTTTCCCTATACGACCCTTAATACCTTCAAATATTACTAATGCTAAAACTCTGCTTTTCTTCAAATTTAGGAAACTAATCCTTCAGTAACTATACTGGTACTTTAACAAAACTCTACACTCAACATTATAAGTCACCATTAAGTCAGGATGACTTAAATAACAATAACCATAAAATTCATCTTTGGTAGATGACTTCACTTATCTTTAGTCTGAGTAGATGATTGAACTAGATAATCCACTTTTACTGGAACTGTAGGTTGAAAAGCCACTAGTTGGGCGCCAATTTGTAACGGGAGTTTTCCGTCCTGAACTCTCCCGTCTCTCTTAACCTCAGGTTCTTGGGGTTATTTTCCGAAATAAATACTACAGTCCAGTAAAAAGGCTGACAAACTTTATTGATACAAATTTTGATCTCTCTCTTTCTAAAACATTTTTTAAACTCACTGAAAACACGCGAGCACGGGACAATAAAACGTTAGCTCGCGCTCTTGGTAATGAGTACTAGTACAGGAGCTGAGGAGCTGGTTACAAGCTCTATAATACAGGGGTCTCCAAACTACAGCCCGTAGGCCAGATGCGGCCTGCGAGGCCCTCTCATCCGGCCAGCAGATACCTTTTTATCTACAAAAAAATTATGGATATGTGATGGTGTACTCAATTAAATAAAAGACCCTAGATCCCCTGAAATTCAAACTAAGGGTACCAAAATGAGTTTAAACCCTGATTTTTAGGCTCAAATTCCAAAAATTTTCTTGGAGAGAACAACCAGACCCCCTTTTTGTACTTTGAACTCAATCAATCACATTAATTTTCACATTAGTTTCAGCAAAATGAGAATCATACCTAAAAATGCATTAAAAGGTACATTAAACTTATTACATATGCACTAGAGGGGCTTAGGGATAATTTTAGGTCTCCTTCCCTGTGTAAAATTCTAGCTTTGGGCCTGGTAATTACTTAATTTTCTTAGAAGGATATTTGTGCCCCTCCCGAAATAAATTTCTATTCATGCCACTGAGATCCAAGATGTTAAAAAACTAGATACATGTGTGCATATTTTAAATTAAAAAGTTCCTTTTTTCTCTTTTGTAAATAATAATAATTGTAATTTAATTGTGAGGTTACTTAATTGTTCTTTTAAAACATAATTGAGAACCCCCATTTGAACTACCCACGAGCTGCCACTGATTTTGATTCTTTTTTATTTGGACCTCGAATATGTAGTTGGACACCAAATTGCTGTTTAATAGTTAATGTGGCCCTTGGGCTGAAAAGTTTGGAGACCCCTGCTCTTTAACATATTGTCTGCTTGAAATTTTTTGAAACGCAATAACAAGGGTTGCTGCTTTGACTCCTGTATTTATTCTATCCAACGCAAAGTTCATACAGCAACCCCCTCTAAACTATCCTTAATCCTAACATACTGTTCAATTTGATTTTGCTTTTCCAGTTGCTGGCCTTGGATTTGGTGTAATGAGCGGCCTATTTTCATTAATAAATGTTTTGGCTGATTCAGTTGGGCCAGGGACTGTTGGATTGCATGGCGATTCTCCTTATTTCTTCCTCACTTCAGGTGAAATTTTGGTTTTACTCTTTTTGAAATTATATTAAGTTTGATTGAATATTGAATTTTCCTCTTAAACTTGTCTTTGATATTATAAATGTACAGTGAATTTAGTAGAAACTAGTTGGGATTGGGGCATTTTGTGCCAATTAAGTGGATTTTCCAATTAAGCAAAGCACTGATAATATCTAACCAGGAATTTTTTTAATTAAAAAAAAAAATAAAAAAATTAGATTTATTTGATTTAAATTGGACTTTTTTTATTTAAATCAGATTTTTTAAATTAAAATTAAATAACAGTTCTATACTTTCTGAAACTGGTTGAAAATATATTGATAATATAAGTTATATGTGATATAATAATTTTGCATCACATTTTTATATTTATATATTAATTAATAGAATTAATTAAAGGAAGCAGTTCACTGCCATCTCACGGGCGAGATGCTCGTCCTGAAAGGGTAAATGAATAATTGTACTATCAGTTATTATAATTTTCATCCTCCTTTCAATAACTATTTACCAAATTTTGTAATTAATAAATTATAAAAATATTATGCCTGAATTCTGCATAAAAGTTAAAATCAATTTGTTATATTGAATCAGTTAAATTAATTTTATCAATCAAAGTAGTATATGTAATTTTTTGAAAAATAATAAGTAATTAGCTAGTGTTTATATAATCTAATCATTGATAGTTATGTATAAGAAAAAAATTGATTGGAAAACATGACTGAAATATAAAAACAAGCTTTTTATAAAAATCATGTATAGATTTTGAAAGTTAATAGGTACCAGGTAAAACAAATGACAGGATTTTCTTTCTTTCATAAGAAAATATCTTCAGTGTGGTTTTAATTTTAGTAAGCATTGTTATTTTGGTTTTAAAGTTAATTTTTGTAATACTTGATTTCTATTTTGCAGCTTTTACAACTTTAGCTTTCACTATGCTTCATACTTTCTGGGGTGTTATATCCTTCCATGCCTGGGATAATCACTGCTATTTGAAGATAATATTTGTTTGGGCTTCACATCTTTTTGTTTCAACTTTGGTAAGTTCTTTTTGTCTGTATAAATATAGATTTATAGTAAAATTTGTATATATATATTAGGGTGGTCCTTATTTTTAAAGTTTGGAAATCTTTATGTGACGCCCTCCCAAATTGTTCCATCATACAAATAAATGATTTTTACAAAATTTTAGCTCAATCAAAAAATTTTAACCCGTGCCGCAAAAGCCTTAAAGTTTGAAAAAAATACTGATTTTTTTACAAAACATCAAAAAAACCAAAGATTAAACCCTCCCATATTCTTCTTGATTTTTTATGAAAATCTAATATAGTTATAGTTATAATGTTCCAGATTCCATTCTTCTATCACTCTTCTTTCAGTAGTAAAAATTTTTTAAAGTAAATTTAACTCTTCTAAAGTTGTTTTTCCTGCTTTATAAAACAGCTAATAACTCTAGATTATACAACTTAAAAACCTGAAATTAGTGCCATTTTGTTTGTAATTTTATTATCTTTGATTTGATGTGCAACATAACTGCCTTTCTTAATTTTTTTTTTTCAAAATTTAAAAAAAAATGGGAAAAAATTTAAATAAAAAAAAATTTTTATTAAGTAAATTTATAGTTTTTCAACTTCCAAAATAAACATTTCTGCCAAATTTCAAGTTGAAAATAAAATTTGATCATGTAGAAAAAAATAAAAATTCTCGAAATTTTGGCAAGTCCCTTAACATTCCATGTAATTTAACAAAAAAAGCGATTCACTCATTGAGAATTCAAAAACTCCCTTGAGGGTGTTCATACGATTTGTACAATGCAAAAAAGTTCACTTAAATTTCAGAAAATACAACTATTAGCCGTATCGGTACAAAATCTTACTAGATAATTCATTTGTTACGTAAGTTTAAGTTTGAATATTGAGTCAACCTATTATTATTTAGAATTATGATTATATTTCATATTTTTATCCTTCAAACACTTAACATTAATTAATTTCCTTTGATTTGACACGTTGGAAGTGAAAAAATTAAGTAAAAACTTAATTCTAAGGAAATTTCAGGTGAAATAAGGCATGTTAAATTAAGTTGGAAACTAGCTTTGTAAGATTTTGTACCTAATCGGCTAATAGTTGTATTTTCTGAAATTTAAGTGAATTTTTTTGCATGGTACAAATCGTATGAACACCCTCAAGGGAGTTTTTGAACTCCCTATGAGTGAATCGCTTTTTTTTTGTTAAATTACATGGAATGTTTAGGGACTTGACAAAATTTCGAGAATTTTATTTTTTTCTACATGATCAAATTTTATTTTCAACTTGAAATTTGGCAGAAATGTTTATTTTGGGAGTTGAAAAACTTTAAATTTACTTAATAAAATTTTTTTTTATAATTTTTTTTTAATTAAATTTTTTTCCATTTTTTTTAAATTTTGAAAAAAAATTTTTAAGAAAGGCAGTTATGTTGCACATCAAATCAAAGATAATAAAATTACAAACAAAATGGCACTAATTTCAGGTTTTTAAGTTGTATAGTTCTAGAGCAGTGGTTCCTAACCTTTATAATACTGCTACCCCTGTAACCTGTTAGGATATCAAATTTTACCCCAATTTTAAAATGTTATAAAAACACTCAATGCAAGCGAATTCTAATGTTTATTAATTACAAAGTTGTCATTGCCCAGCAGTTAGTCAGAAAACTGGATACATTGTGGCTACATAAAAACACAACACTATTACGATATTTTAACTATGAATTAATAATAATAATCAGTGTGAGGGTTGAAATTGTTTTGCGTTTACAAGTTTTTTTATGTTAGGTTTAGTGTCGCTTAAAGCACATCTCATGTCATGTTCCACATTGAGACGGTTTCTGGCCTTTGTTTTCAATGAAACTAAAGTTGAAAAACCACTCTAGCATCTGTAAGTGGTGGCAAAAGGTACTATCATTTTTAAAGCTCTGTTATAGCTATAACAGCTATAGCAGGATATTCGGCATCTGCTTTAATCCAAAATCTGCTGAGATCATACATTTGAAATTCTACTTTGAAAGTGCTATTCTCGCGCAGTCCAAGAAATTCTACTTTGGCCGCTACATCTTAGTCTTTAATAATGTCATCATCAGTAGAAAATTGTCTTAATATCCAAGAGTTGGACTGACGAGTATCTAAATCCGGAAAGCATTGCTTCAGTGACTCTATTACTGCAGATAAATGTTGATCCACGGCATTTTCAAATGTGATTTTGTTTTCTTCGGTATTTACCAATTGCTCATAGAGTAGTGTAAACATCGACACATCGCCAGCTTGCACTCTGCGTTGGTAAAGTTCTAATTTACGTATAAAACTAGCAACTTTATCCTGCGCTGTCAAAATATTCGTCATATTCCCTTGCAAAGAAATATTCAGATTGTTGATTTCACTGAAGAAGGATTCAGGATTCAGCCTTCGGTTAACAAATTGTTCTCTGTTACCCCTGAAGAATAGCGTGTTTACCCCCCGGGGGGTAATTACCCCCAGGTTCGGAACCCCTGTTCTAGAGTTATTATAGCTGTTTTAAAATGCAGGAAAAACAACTTTACAAGAGTTAAATTTACTTTAAAAATTTTTTACTACCGAAAGAGGGGTGATAGAAGAATGGAATCTGGAACATTATAACTATAACCATATTAGATTTTCATAAAAAAATCAAGAAGAATATGGGAGGGTTTAATCTTTTTTTTTTTTTTTTTTTTGATGTTTTGTAAAAATATCCATATTTTTTAAAAACTTCAAGGCTTTTGTGGCACGTGTTATTATTATCCGAATGAGCTTAAATTTTGCATACATTATTATTTTCTATAGTGACACAAAACTAGGGGGCGTCACCAACGGAATTCCCCCCAAAAAATTTTACCATATAGTGGAGTCTCTAATGTAAATTTGTAAAAATTTTCTGTAAATTTATGGTACCAAGGTTATTTTGGTTCTTTAGGGTATGGGGAGTCAGAAAATCTTTGGTACCAATTTTTCTTTTCACTTTCCTGGTGTAGAGGTCAAGTCAAAGGTCAAATTATATACTTCCATATTTTGACTGTTAGGCAGGTATAATTTAGTTCAGAAGCATTTAAAATTGTTGTAAATTGGTGAAATTAAAGTAAAAAAGTTTCTGAGCAAAAAAAGTATTAATTATAATTTGTTAATTAATTAATTTAATTAATTAAAATGCGAAAAAGGAAATTTTTTCTGTTTAGTTTCATATGAAGGTATAATTTGGTAAAAATACTACCATTTGTCTTTTATATGGTGGTTTCTTTGTTGAAGAAAAGTTTAAAAAAGTTGGTTATTCAATGTTTTTTTTTGAGACGAGATCAACTCAGAAGCGCGCGCAGACAGGGAGCCAACCAACAGGAGTTCCCTTGTTGGTGTTAATACAGTATCGACCTTTACTTCCAAAAACCTGAGAAAGAAATCACATGTGGTTGTTTTCGAAAGTAATAAACACGCCCAAAGAAAACAGATACTACATACGAATTCTCGACTATATGAAGAGCCTTTTTTGAGACTAAATCTTTATTGCCTTTGGAAACTCCAACTTGTATGGCATTGGCAACTTGTGGCATTTTATTGCCTTGTTACAACAAGAGTAAGCTTTTGCATTTACTAGAAAAGGACACAGTTTCTTAGTTCTATACATATACTATATTCCTCCTGGTGAACCTGGTAATAGATGGCATGGTTTTAGTTTAGCAAATTAATAGAATTATTTTTTCTTTTGTTTGTATTTGTAATATGTGCATCACTAAGTCATACACGACAACAACAACAATGGAAATATCAACACATCTACGGATCTTGCTAATCAATACTTGATTATATTAAACAGTGTAGCTGAATACCATTCACCTATAGTTTTTGACCTTTACTCCGTGGATTTATCACTAAAAATAGTAACACGTAATAGGCGTAAAGGAAATAAAATTGATAACAGGGCTTTTATTTGCATATATGACGCCAATTAAAAGGGGACTCTCTTATTTTCTATACCAAGATTTACTATAATTTGAAAACAAATCATTCATTCTGGCAGTAAATTCCAGTTTTCATTCTGGCTTTGAGACGGTATCCCCTTTTAGCATAGCCTTTTAGTCCCGAAGTCCTGAGTCATAACTGGAATAGAAGCCAAAAAAACGAATTGTTTCTCTCAAATCCATATATGATCGTCTAGATGAGCAGAACTGATTGATGATTGATGCACTTCCTAGCTTTCATAGTTTTACTGACTGTGACCAGTGGCGGATTCAGGGGGTTGGCACTCTGGAAAGCACCCCCCTTGGACACAAAAAATCACTCATAAGTACGAAAAAATGTCCCAAAAAGTACTCAAAATGAGTTAAAACCCTACTTTTACAGGTCAAATTCCAAAATTTTTATCAGGGGGTGGACACTCATACCCCCAGCGGTACCAAAAGATTTCCTCGGACTGTGATAATTAATAGTACTTTCATTTTTATCATTATTAACACGTTTTAGATTAATTACTTTTAAGATGTTTTAGGTGCAAAATTACATAATTAACAAAATATGTTTGTTAAATTTATTACTATAATAAGTATAACTTAACGGGATGATGGACCTTGACAAAAGTCACAAGTTAAGTTAGAAAACACTCTTGACTTTGGAGACAACGGACTATTTGAAAAAGAAATAATAGTTTATTAAGACAAGAAATTATGTTAAAGGGAGTTATAAAATGTTTTACAATTACTTGAGTAACTATAATTCAAAATATCTTTCTTATTAATGCTTATTTTCTTGCAAGAAATACATTTTAATCAGTAGGTTTAAGAGCATTGGTATTTTTAATTAAATCCCATTAATTAACAGCAAATTAAAATCTTTAACCCACCAAAAAGTTAACTGAATAAGTATTTTTAAGTAATAAGTTGCGAAATTTGGAAAAAATACAAAAATACCAATTGCAAAGTGAAAAGTTTGAAATTTTGAAAAAATTAATAAATTTTTAATTAATTGAAATTTAATTAGTTTTTTTTTTTAAATTGAAAAGATATTTCGAGTATTTACTCAGCATTCCATCTGTATTCTAAATTTCATATTTCTAAGGTAATAAATAAGCTCATTATGTTAAAAGATCTAGTATTACCTTAAAAGTTATTACTTGACCTTGTAATTAGCCTAATTAATCTTAAAAGTTGTTGAAAAAATTGGTACCAAACTTTTTTATGTTCCTTAGACCATAAGTAAACCATAAAACATTAGTTTACAGAATTTACAAAAACTTTTTACGAAAGCCTTTTTTTCGACATTGGAGCTTCCACTAATACAAATAAGGACCACCCTAATATATATATATTATCTTAACTAAAATATACAGTTTTTTTAAAAATTTGTTGTATTCATTAAGTTTTATTCATTAATACTTGGGTATTTTGTTTAAAATTTAAATAGTATTATTAAAAAAATATTTGTATTGCCTTCTGAATGTTTTTGCATTTAATGCTGTCAAAAAAAAAAAAAAGAAAAAAAAAATTGAATACTAGCTGAATACCTAGCTTGATAGGGCTAGAGCTTCTAACTTTATTTTTAAAAGTCAAATTCTAAGTCTTTCACAGATCAAAGGCCTCTTAAACCATCCTGGTGTCTCATAGGTATGAGGTATAGCTATGTGTAGCTAATTACAATTACCATTTAATCCTCATAAAAATTAACTGAGTGAAAATCAAGATTCAGAACTTTTTACAGGAATTTTGTAAAGTTGCTGGTAAATACAATTAATCAGCGTTCGAAATTGGGGTGTTTTGCTATTCCGGGACAATTAAAAAACGGCTCGGACCAGTGGAATCAGAAAATCATTGGTCCGCCAGACCAGTGATTTCTCAAGCACGTGTAAAATCATTTAGACGATTTGTTCAGTGATAGCGGTATTTTAAGTGCGTTTGATGATTGCATTTGGTAGAGCAAGTACATATTTTTGACAGAACCCGAAATGTGGTGATAAGGGATAGGGGAGCCCCCGGCGAAAAAGAAAAAAAATATTATTGAATACATATTGATTTTTAACATTACTATTTGGTACTCACATTCAGTGCAATAGTTACTTTTTTTTTTAAACCGGTCCTTTTTTATTTGTCGGACCAGTGATTTTTGTTGCGGACCAGTAAGATTGGCAAAGCACTGGTCCGCAGGACCACTGGTTTTTCCCCCCAATTTCTAACGCTGCAATTAATCAAATAATTCTCATCAAAAAATATTTATTTTGTGTAAATTTAAATCCCAAGGATCAAAATTTTTTTACTGTACTTGATCAACTTTTCCAAATGTTGTTTTAAAATGTTTTTCCAAAAATTTTAATATAAAAACTTTTTCAATATCTGAAACGATCCCATTGAATAAATCATTCAACAAAAACTTAAAATAAATTTAGTATTATAAATAAAAGTTCTTGAAAATTATTTTAAAAGCAAACTATATAAATGATATATATGTTACGGGCAAAGTGATTAATTGGGTATTATTAATAATGCCCAGAGTGGGAGGCGGGCAAAGTGATAAATGCCATTGAATTTATCACATTGCCCGTACCATATGTACAGCTGAAAGAATGAAAGTATTAAAAAATATTTAGTCTCATAGCATATTTATTTCATTAGTTGATTAATTAAAAAGAAAAAATGATTTTCTTTGTAATCTAAGTTACCTTGTACTTTACCAATAATGGATTATTTTTTATATGATAACCATTTTCTTGGAAAAATCACAAATAACTATTTTAAGTTCACTTCTTTTTCCAGACTTTGCTGAACCAACACCATTTGTATTTGGCATCCATTATTCCTGCTTACTTTATAACTGTTATAAGTGCAGTTCTTGCCTATAAATCAGCTGGTGGCTCCTGGAAAAGCCTTGTGGCTTCATTGTCTACAAAGAATTCCAATTGATAATAGTGAACATTATTTCTTATTAAAGGGAGTCAAACTCAGTTCAGAGCTCAGATTGGATAATGAATCACCACTAAGCTCATATTTGTAAGTGTTTTACATAGTGCTGAAATTTATTTTTAAAGTGATGGTGTTTCTGAAGTGTAATGAAAACTGTGGCATGAATAAATATGCTCATGATTTTTGTATAATTGTCATGTACTCTGATAGATTCCTGGACTGGGCTCTGGCAATGGGTTGATATACGAGTAATTTTTTTATTTCACAAATTTTTTATCTCTTTTTTATTTTACTTTTTTAATGCAATACATGTAATTTTTATGTCTAGTTAGGTGTCTTGCACCTGATGAATGTAAAGGAGAAATATTTAAATTATCATTGTGATAAGATTATTTCTTTTCAATCATTTTGCTATGTCATTAAACTGAGCTGCCATTGAAACATTAAATATATCATTAATATAAATGGACTCATAAAACTATTTTTAAATATGATTTATTTATTAATGATAATCTTTTATACATACTAAAAAAGTCAAGCATTGCATAGAGATTTTTCAGTGCCTGAAAGTTGGAGCTTCCCTCCCTTGGATTTATATCTATCTTTCTATTCTTTTTATTTATTTGAAATAAAACAGTAATGAGTTATTATTTACAGTAAAGGTTAAAGATATGACATGGCATTATGTGTTTTTATTGTAACTCTTAGATGTATTATTACTAGTTCCTAAAGAGAAATGTTCTTTATTAATTGACATTTGCCTTTTTCCCTGTTTTATTTATATTTATTGCAATTACTTCTATTTCATGCTTATTTGAAATCATACTCAAATATTGTGATCATTTTCTTTCATTTTTAACAATTTTCATGTTTTCATTTCAGATTTTAGTATGGATTATTTTCTATCCATCTGTAGATAGTCACTCATTAAAAAATATATTGGTGGATTTTTTCAAAACATTTGTGTAAATGGACAATCATTAGATTTCAATAGTGCTAAAAATCTTGGTAACTTTAAATATCATGTAATGGTATATTTATTAGATCAGTGCTTCCCAAACTGTGGTGCCATGAAGTGTTCCCAGGGGTGCTGCAAATTCTACTGAAACATTCACATCCTTTTCTTTCCTTTCCTTTAGAACAATATATCTGCTTCTATTTATCTCTACTAAAAATATAATATTTTGAGTCTTAAAATTGTTAAGTATTAATTTGAACTAAAAAAAAATTGAAGGGAAATGTTTGGTTGAATTTATCAAGAGTTCAGCTGATTTCATTATGCAAAATGTATTCAAAGATGTTTATTTGGTGTGGTTGATAACAATTTATAAAAAAGTTTAAGGAAATTAGAAGGTATTTGGAAATTTGTACCACTTATCTGCTTTTAATTTATTGGTATCACAAAGTGAACAATGGAAAAATCGTTTTATGACACAGTTCAAAATTTATCAAAAACTTTCCTTTTTTATAAGTGAGGCGCTGTAAGAAATTTTTAATCTGTAGAGGCACCACGAGTCGAATAAGTTTGGGAACCACTGTATTAGATGAATCATTAACTAATAGCTAATTTAAAATTTTATTATTTTTTAAACTACTGATTGTTGATAAGCGTGTTTTGTTGGAAAACTTTCCTCAACTAAGCAAGGATATTTGGTTCATAGAATTTTGTTATTAAAGTTAATTCTCTAAAGTTGGATTACACTACTAGAAAATGGATAAGGCATTAAGAGCTTAAGAGCATAGAACATCTAAGTAATGTCACTCACTAGCTTTTTGTATGCTAGATAAATTTGTATATTCTTATTTAGATTTGAATAAATTAAAATATCAGTCATTGAGTTTAAAATTAAATAGAAAGAAAAAAGTATTTAATTTCACCATTAGTATTTAAAAATATTCTGGTTATTTTCCGATACAATATTTTTATCTATAATTATCTGTTATACAAGATTATTTCTACAAAAACAGGCTAGTTATTTATTGAATGCCCAATTTTATAAAATCATACTTTAATTCTTATTGTTTTGTAGAATTCAATTTCTTGACTAAATTAGCAAAATATGAAATATTAAAGAATATAATTGCGGTTTAAGTATTAATAAAAATGCACTTTATATATAATGTTTTCCAAATTCCCTCTCTACACCTCTTTTAAATTTTAACTTCATTTTTTGAACTGAATGTAAGAAATTTAAGAAAACAAATGTTAAAATAAAGATCTTGAATACAAATTCAAAGGAAAAGGTATATTTTGTGTAGCTGGTAAGCATAAATAATAAAAATTGTCCAATGCATATTTATAATGCTTAATTTCATAACAGTTGAGAATTATTTGAAAAATTACCATTGACAACTCCAGATGGGTTTTAAATCATCAGCAGTTACACGTTTAAGGAAGATATGCATGTTATTAGATCAATTGCTTTTTGCAGCTTATTTTTTAAAGTTGCTTAATTGAATGACATTTTTAAACCAAATGCAAAATGAAACTGCTGTTGTATTTCTATTCATAGTGACAGTCCAACAAGGGCATGTACTGACATCAGATGTTGTAGCTAAAATTTTTGATGTAGTTGTCAGTGATTTCTGCAGGTGCCTATAATGATCTGCCTTTAATTTCATGCTGTACCCATGTGTTACGTGGTTTCAGCCAAAATCCTTGCAAAAAAAAAGTAAAATATGACAGCAGCATTATTTAAATTTGGTTCTTTAAATCCGAACACAATCTAGCTATTTTAAGCGGTCACTCTCTAAATTTTGTTAGCATTTCGTGCTGTTAATTTGACAAAAGTTCCTTGACTAGAGATGTTGAGATATAATCTTGTCAAACCAACAGAGCGATTTGACGGCATGTTTATACTCATATTTCATGTTAGTTCTTGAAATGTAGTCTCAGTGTTATGTTGCTTTCATCAAAGCCATGTTCAGTTGTCCTGTGATGTGTTGGGAGAAACTTGTTTTGAAGTGAGATACAATCCTAACACTTTTAAACTAAATAAAGATTTTGAGAAAAATGCAATCTCTTTTACTGGTGAAGTACATCATTTTCATAACTTGTTGCACTAAATCAGTGGTACATGGTGGGTAGTTTCAAAGTTTTTTGTGGTGTGTGGTGGGTCAAAGTTTGTGAGAGTTTCAAAGTGGTCTGAAAAGGGGTCCTGTAAAAAACACATCTTGAAATAAATGGGGATTTTAAAAGTAGCCCAATTTAACAAGTTGAGCTGAATATATGAAAAGTCACCACTCAATTGTTAACAATATACCCAGAGACATCGGAATAGCTAGCTTCACACTGCTAACTGATGATTTCTTGGATAATGAGGAAACGTCTGTTGTTAAGGCTTTTATAGACTGCCAATTATCCTGAAAACTGATTTTAGTATTGATACCAGCTGTGAAAGATTTCAAGGTTTTATTTTCAGTCGATAGTTCTGACTGCCGGTGTGGATCGAGCACAGCTCCTAGGGAGGGACTAATTGCAGATCACCATTACTTTTAGAGGCAAAGAGTCAAAATGTTTTTTAAGTAAGCCTCGGGATCCCCCTAGTAGTATTTCACCCTCTCGTTTGATTAAAAATATAATTCAGGGAAATAATCTTAAACTATTATTGCAATCAGAACCCTGCAATAAAAATTGTAATTTCTTTACAAAACCATATAACACTATGTTTAGGGGTCATTCCCTAACAGTACCTAGCAGAGGATCAATATTGATCAGCTGAAATGCTAGATTAACATACAAATGAAGTATCAAATGTTTCTTTGAAATTTACTCATCTAAAATGCATAAAAAGACAAACCAAAAACTAATTTTGAAATTTGGTCAAAAAATTGCCATATCCCCCTAAACTAGGGCCGCATTCAGAAACTTTAACACGTAGAAGAAACAAGATGGAAATGGTGGGTTGCCGTTTCTCTCTTGTGCGCTTATGGCTCCACCTGTCGGAAAACTACAAGTAATTATACACTGATAATACAAATTTAAAAAACACTAGACGTCCATTACTTTCGTAATATATTAATGTCTGACGTCTGAGGACTTGTTTTGGTAATTCAGTAGCTGTTCTAGATTTTTTGGAATTATTTAATGGACCTTAAAAAGTGTAAAAGCAATCGGAATATGGTTCGAATCTTGAAACAATATGGCGGACAAGGGTTGCAAAGTTTGAAATGTCCCGTGTCAAGAGCTTTTTCACCGCTTCCATACTGTTCTCGTTTCATCTACGTGTTAAAGTTTCTGAATGCTGCCCTAAAAGGGGGAAAGGGATAGAGGAGTCCTTTTTACACATTTTCTTTAATTTTTACCACTTTTTTTTGCTCAAGAGTGGGGACACTTTCTGGAGTGCTTTCCCTTGGATCTGCGCCTGTCCGACTGTGAATATCTTTCAACGAGATTGAAGGCTAAAATATTGAATCTAGATCAAAAATAATTTAACACCTAGAATTAGTATTTTTATGGCCTAGTCTAAATAATCTCTTTTCTCTTAATATTGAATAAAGGGCACACATAATGTCTAAGAAATTAACAATTAATAATATACATAGATAGCATTTACTTTACGTAAATAAATATAGTTTTGTTTGCAGACACTTTTTCTAGCTTGCCAGTGAAGGTAGACTATTTTGGGTTTTAATACAGTAGTGTGCAGCCTACCACTTTTTAGTTGGATTTTGATTAGATAGTGGAACTGAAATTGACGAATTACCTATATTGCACTCTATCAAGCAATCAACCAACATTTTATTAACCAATTTTATTACCAATCTCTTAAATAAAAAGTGGTAGGGTACACACAACATCCAAGACCCTGTCTTGCTTTTAAGTTTAATATTGATTTTTCTGCCAATCCTAAACGGTCTTAACCTTACTTTTCCCAATAAGTTCAAGCAAATAACCATTAGATAACGACCAACTTGTCACCATCTAATTGATATTATTTTCATAAAAAATACACCTTATTCAGAAATCAAGGATGATTCAGCCAAGAACTAGAAAATCATCCCGAATCCTGGAAAACCCCGTAATATAAAATAATTTATAGGGTTGACCTGCTCCTGGTACTCTGTGCTATAATTTGGGCCCAATGCTATAAAACTTTAAGTAAACCAACCTAGAGCAGTCCAACAGTGACTTCCATAGGTACAGTACTGGTGCTGTTACAGAAAATTTCCAATAATTTAAAACTAAGTTGAATGGATTTTCTCCACTGTATCATTTTGAGATGCTCAAAGTAATAACCTCCACAAAGCAAATAAAATTCATGGTTTTAGCTTTTCTTCTCCAGAAAAAACTAGCCATATGAAGATGGGCCTTTAGGCTCTGAGGTACAAGGATATATTTTAAGCTGTATCTACATTTGATTGGTTTAATAAACCTTAATCAAAACATTTTACTCATTATTAAAAAAATACCGAACTAGAAGATAGTTCTTATTAAAAATTCAGATTAAAATATTGGGATAAACAAGTTTAAGAATAAAATTGACATCTGATAGTTCAGGTTAAATAGACCAACCTTGCTGGGCTTCAAGCCTGTAGTTGGTTGACATTATTTGTATTGGAAGTGAAATTTCCTTTCTCCCAGTTCTAAAAATATCCACTAACTTCTCTTTCAAATCTTCCATTTAATGTGAATGAATAGCAGCATGCATTTCTAGAGTTACTAATACTCGCTTCTAGACAGGTTGAAAACTACAGACAATGATTACCCCTTTCTCTCAATCAATTAAGAAATGCACCTGATTGATTTTAAGATTGTTGTGATGTGCAGAACAAACTTGCAAACACATCAGATTGTCTAGCAACGAAACCCCTTGCTTTGACCATTCTCCTCCCATTAGTTCCACATCCCAAGCAATAGAGAGGATCCGTTCAATGTTTTAAGTAGATGCCAGGTAAAATGCTAAGCTGTTTGTGTACTATCCCAAAGTACTTGATCTTGATGTATTTTCCAAAACAGAAGTAAGGTTTCTGCTAACAGAGGAAACTGGTTGTTATAAAGAGGTTTTGCTTGGTTGTTAATAGGGATATTTCAACATTTAGGTGAATAAAGAAAATAGCCATTGCCTTCTAAAAGTTGTTCGCTCAGATGTAGAACTTTATCAGCTTTTTTTCTAGAAAAACAACATTACTTTAAGAGAAATTTTAAAACATATGGTTGGGGTTGTTCAAATATTATATTTAAGTACCTAAAGAGGTAGTAGTTGTAGTTTATTTTCTCTTACATTCCCTGACAAGGGGGATATGAGTGATCCTTCTAGCTAAACACAGTAACATGTTTAGTGATTAGTCACTGGCATGCAAAATAATACATTAGTACTGAAAACGTTAGCTTTCTATGAGTCAGTTAAGCAGTTTGCAAATTGTTAAAAAGGAGGTCAAAAATTACCAAAACATGATGCTTATAATATTTTGTGGCTTTCTTTGAATATTCTTGGCTTCTAAAGATTTAGTTAATCCAAATTTATTTAAACATTCATTAACTATTTTAATACTGCTTGCCCTAAGGAAATGAATACCCTAAGTTTTCTATAAACATGATAAAATCCCTAACAATTTACCATTCTGCAATTAAATTACTTAAAATTTAAAAAAATAAGAGGGTTTTTACGTATTATCCTGTCGACCGTGTCGCTTAATCCGAAAATGTTATCAGATCCCTTTGACTTTATTATAACTGTGCCGCTGAACGGTCGACAGAATAATATGTAAGCGGACCTGGAAAAAGTGCCCGAACCTGGTTCGGGGGAAGCCCCTGCCAGCTCCATAGGAGCAATACATTAGGTTCGGGGGAAGGTTACAACTTTTTCCAGGTCCATATGTAAGTGCCTAGGCAAGGGGGTACAAAGGTACGTAGCCAGAGGGGGCATTTGGGGATAGTATTCTACATGGTTTCCACTTTTTGAAAACATTGAAAATAAAGGACTTCAACAAAATTTTTCAAGGACCTTTTTTTGCAGACATTTAAAAATTATAACCCTCGAGATACCGGTTCTGTGCATTTCTCACTCAACCAGAAACTGGTTCTAGTACCTTGTTCACTTGTGGAACCGATGTAGAGGGCGTTAGTATCGTAATTTCATAATCGGAGCGCTTCAAAAATTGCCGGTAACTGCGGAAAGGAAATTTAGATGAATCAGCGAAAGGCGGCCGGAGTGGATTCAAAATTCAAGGACCTAATTTTAGCAGAAAAAAATTCAAGGACTTAAGGAACCCTGTTATATCACCTCCCTGAAATTCAAAAATTACCTTCTTTGACCAAGACAAGGAATAAATTCACCAATACCCCCCTCTGAAATTTTTTTCTGGCTACACCAATGGGCCTAGGCAACTTTTTGTTTTGCTAATGGAAAGAAACAGTTCAACTTAGCTTTAAAACAACCAGGATGCCAGAATCCATTCATTACACTATTACATCTACTATTTTTTGAACCAGACCCGGATTGTTTAGAATAACCAAAATATTTTCAAAGAATACCTAGAAAAACCTTATCTTGAAAAAAATATTTATTGTTCACTAAAAAAATTGCTATGTAAATACATCTACAAAGATTTTTAGACAATGATTTTCCCAAGTACAATCATATTTTTAAACTGAACTCAATCATTAGTTAAAACAATTTAACATTTAATAGATTAGTATGAAATATATTTAGAGGTACATGGTCAAACTTGTAGAATGTCACTAATTGTTGAATGTATCTTACTTTGTTTCAGCAATCTTTCTAAGCTTATCTAACATCTTTTCATAACTTTCTTGTTGCTTTTTCACTTTTAGGGCTTTCTTCTTTTCTTTATCTTTCTGTTCTACAGCTTCTTTGAATCTGGGATCTCTAGGATCAATATCATAACCAAGGTATTCGCTGATTTCTTCTACAAGCCTTTCTCGTTCTAACTTCAGCTGTTGTGCTTTATTCTGTTTAGCTTCAATCTTGTCATAATAGTCCTTAATCAATTTATCATTGTTAGCCATATTTTTCTCAACAGTGTCTTCAATTTCCTTCCTCTCTTGTTCTTTAGCAATTCTTTTGGCTTCGATATTCTTGACTCTTTCTTCAAGAGGCGGCTCCCATGTTTTATCGTCTTCAATAATATTTCGGATTTCTTGTTTGGTTGGCCAACAAATACCAGGATTTAGTTTGCTATCTTTACCAAACCTACCATAATAGATACGTAACTTAGACATGTAGTATTCGAATTCATATTCAATAGGTACAGGTTCTTTAAGGATAAACTTTTTGTAAGTCTTATCTTCGATACGTGATTTAAACCGAATTTTCATAATTTCCTCTTCAGTTAATTCTGGCTCTTGAAGATCTTCCAATATTTCTTGTAAAGAGTAGTCTTCGACTTTTTCTGTGGCTTCCTTAAGTTTTGATGTGGACGATGATATACGTCGGGTAGCAATCGAATTAAAACCAGAGAAGATCCAGGACTTGGGAACTGAGTTTAAGACCTTTATAGCGTTCATTATTAGTTTAGAAATAGTAGCATAAACGGAAAATAGTTCACTGCATCTGCTCACAAAGTCCTTGAAAGAAATACGATGGGAACGAAGGTAAATAAATATAAACAGTGCGGCTATATTAAGTTTAGTTGTTAGTGGTTGAATAGGCAAAAAAAAAAAAAAGAAAACGTTCCCAAGAAATGAATTATGGGGTTTCTTGATGACACCAGAGTTGTTGCCTATAGAGCATTCGCACATGACGTCACTTGGAGGACAAAATCAACGTTGCTAAGGCTGTTGTTAGGGGCGGGACATAGAAGTATCCAATAGTAGCATTCGCACATGACGTCACTTGGCGAATAAACAACGTTGCTAAGGCCGTTGTTAGGCAGAGTCATGTGATTGAAAATGCTCTATCCTCCACGTCGTCAAGTGTGACGTCAAGTGCGAATGCTCTATTATCAGATTTTTAAGTTAAAAAATAGGTTTTAAATACCTAAAAATTCAATTTTGTATTTGACAAAACACTAGTAATAAAAAAAACGGGATTTGACGTCACAGCGCCCTCGAAACTAGTGAATTGTTAAAAATAAAAGAAATAAGACTTATCATAAAACCAAAACACGCATCTCGTATGTTTTTCTAGTGAACGGCCAGAAAAAGAAAAAATTAAAACTTTGAATCCTAGTAATTCCAAAACCAATTAATACTTTTTGAAAAACAAAATATACCAATCTCTATATAACTAAAGGGCTATGTGGCTGTGTGGCAAGGTTTATAGAATATAAGGTTGGCTCTTTCACATAGACATGTAAAAAGCTCGTGACGTCTCGTTTCCGCTGCCAGTGACGTCATTTGTAACGCCTCCTAACTGTTTGAACAACCAATCACTTTCAGTTTGAGCGGGATAAGGGAAAGGCATGGAAACTTTACGCTCCGCCTTAACAAGCCTGATTGGCCAGTGTAAGCTTTGGCTCGTCACTTCCGCTGCCAGTGACGTCACTGGTAGCAGTGTCAGATGGGCCCCCTCTGGCTGTGTGGGTATGTGGGTGGATGGGTGGAGGACACACCTCCTCCTAAACTACGCCGCAGGCGTTGACCAAACTCGGTATATAGACGTATCTCGAGGCGGGGACGATCACCATGAACTTTTCTAAGTTTGAAAATCGAATATTTATGAGTAATTAACGATTTTATGGCCAAAAACGTTTTTTTCCCTCCATTTTTAAACTTTTGGCCCGAAGCCAATTAATTAAATACCGTCACTAAATCAAAAAAAAAAAATATTTCATGATCGAACTCGTGTCGCGGCAGCCAATGAAATAATCGAAACACTTTTTTTCGTTATAAAAGAAAAACTAATCATGGTAAAAGTACAATATTTTACACACATGTACAATTATTTTTTACAAAAAGATTGTCGTTTTGTTTTTTAAAAAATTCGAATTAGTTTTAGAATTATTAAGATTCAAAGTTTCAATTCTTTCCCTTTAGACTTTAGGCCAGTGCTCCGGGTCTAAAGTTTAAGCTATGGTCGGAACCGGGATGAAAAAGACTTTAGGTACACCAAGATAAAAAAAAAAGTTACCGGAAACACCGGGATATGAAAAATTACCGGGAACACCGGGATAATTAAAAATTACCGGGAGAACCGGGATATATACCGGGACCATCGGGAAATGAAAAAATACCGGGAACATCGGGATATGAAAAACTACTGTGAACATCGGGATGATTGGTAATTGCGGTTACAGAAAATTAGACATATGCTTGAGAATTGTCGTTTTGATGATTGAATATAATAATACTATGCCCATTACAGTATTGTTCTTTTTTTGGAAGCTAAAATCTTTTTGGAAGGGTCTCAAACGTCAGTTTTTCTGATAATTAAAAATACTCGATAATTAACTTAATTCTTTGGTTATTGATTAGATAATAATTGGATATTGGAGTGTCATGAAGGGTACATCATTGTGTAAAGTGTCAGGGTCCTGGAATATCAGGAAGTGACCGAAAATCGAGTTGTAAGATTTCACCCGTGACCTTGGCCCAGAGCAAGTCTAATAAAAGCGTTTAAAAACAAATATTCTTAACATATCTTGCTTTTTAAAACATTGATTTGAAAATTACTAAAAAGTTATTGCCTACTTACAGATTATCCTATAACCAACGAAAATCATCAAAACTGGACGAAGTTGTTTACAATTCAACATAAACGGTGTTCGAAAAGCAAAAGAAAGACATTTTTAGAAAAGAAGCATTTTTATAACTAATCATAGGATTTAAGTTATTGAATAAAACAATGTTAAATGAGACTTACTTGGAGAATGATGCAAAATAGTAATATCTGCGAGCGCAATCATTGATGAGACCGAGACAAACTACAATCATCCATGTTTATTTATAGGGAAATTTTGCTACCAGCCATAGGCGTAACGAGGGGGGGGGTTATTGGGGTTGTAACCCCCCCCATTACATCGACGGTTTCTAAAACATGAAAAACTGAAAAATTTTCCCTTTACAAGGAAGGCGGTTCTTTTAGGAACTAACCCAAAGGGCCTCAAAATGAATTTAAACACTACATTGAGAAACGAATTTTTAAAAATTTTCTGGGGGAGAACCCCCAAACCCCCCTATAAAATTTTTACTTCTGTTATACTGTGTTTTTCCCTTGAAAGTAAAGCCTCTTAGATGAAGTTTTCTCTTCGGAAGTTTTGCAAAAAAAATTGTTTATATTATACCTATATTATGAGACATTTTTAAAAGGGAGTAATATGTTGGAGTGGTTGACTGGTTCACTAGCGGATCCAGGGAGCTTGAGCCTCCCCCCCAAAAAAAAAAAAAATTGAAAAGTTTGTTAAAACCCAAAAATTCTACCATAAAATCTATATCCGAAATTCGAAATAGGCGTACGAAAAAATGAAAAGTGGGGGTTTTTTACTTAAATTTCCAAAAAATTTCTGGGGGAGGACCCCCAGACCCCCCTTGTAGTGGTTGGAGCAGGATAGTTCATTTTCTTTTTCATATTAAGATAATCAAGAAGTCACAATTGGATTATGAAAATTCTTTGCCCCCCCCAAAAAAAACAAATCCTGGATCCGCCCCTGGACTGGTCGGAGTAACACCCCCCATGAGTCAACTCTAGTTACGCCACTGCTACCAGCAGGGAAAGTTTGTAACCATAAGGGAAATAAAGGTTCTTGATCTGGGGAAAAATAACAGTGATTGCGAAATTCCCATAAAAAGTTCCACATCCAATCAGAATCACTCGTTCCGACTTGTTCCCTCCCACTTGATATCGATATGATATCGATTGACAACTGGGACCATCAGCGCCACTATGCGATAACGGTGGAACTATTGTCTCCGAAAGAGTAAAATCGCCACTTGGACCCTCTGTACTCTGCGTGCGAGCAGGGCCGCCGAGAGCCAAGTCGGGCCCCGGGTACAAGTACAAGGTTGAGAAGCGGGCCCCCAATGACATATTCTCATTTCGAGGTAGGGGGCGAAATTTTCTGCACCCATGCATTCATAGGCTTAATGTAATTTTTAGAATATTTCTAGGCAAGATCTGAATTTCACTCAACTTAAAAGTATCGTTTTCTTGATAATACGATGAGTAACAAGTAATAAAGGGAGTCTGGGGGTCTTCCCCCATAAAATTTTTGAAAATATGCCCTAGAAAACTGGGAATTTACTCATTTTTGGACCTTTATGTGAACAAATTAATTTCCAAAATATTCAAAATGATATCCGTCTTAGTACTCAATATGAAAAGCTTTGGGTACCGGGCCCCCTACCGGCCCGGGGGTATCGTACCCCTCGCCCCCCTCTCGTCTCGTCAGGCCTGCAAGCGCTGTGACGTCACACAGCAGCCATAACGAAATTACTGTTTTTCCCGCCAATACCGGAAACGAAATTTTAAAAATTGATATCTTGGGGAATAGTTTTCCGATTTCAATAATTTTTACGTCATTTTTCATGGATTTTCATCCTCTATCATAATAAAATTAAAACAAAAAAGTGAGAATACCTCATTTTGAAAACATCGGAAAATTCACACAAAGCTGAAAATTGGTACAGACCTAGAGGACCTCACTGTAAGTAATGTACCAAAAGTCCTAATATCGATCCAATGTGCGCTAATTATTTTATTGAGGAACTCCGCCGTAGGTTGATGAAGCGGTAAAGCGCCAAGGACCGGGAGATGACAAAAATAACTTTTCTTTTTTAATACTAGGGGGCCTGCCCCCTGCTCGCTATCGCTCACCAACCCCCGTAACTGCTTCGCAGTTCTTTTCAGATCGCTTCGCGATCTTAGCGAGCAGAGCTCGCTTGTTCATCTCAACAATCAATCCTAACACTCTTCTCGACTTAAGCCTCTTGTAATACCGAAAATACCTCTCTCTTGCTTATAAATAATTTAATTCGTATCATTCCCCTAAATTAACAACAAAAATGTTGCTGAAATACATTCCTTTTTTAGCTTATCAATAATTTAATCGAAATGTTAAGAAATATCCAGCAAGTCTACTAATAATCATCAACCATTTTGTAGAAAAAACATTGTTGAAAATAAAAGAAATTAGACTCATCATAAAACTCGCCTGTTTCTCTAGTGAACGGCAACAGAAAGAGAAGAAAAAATTAAAACTTTGAATCTTAATAACTCTAAAACTAATTAGAATTTTTTGAAAAACAAAACACCAATATTTTTATAAAAAATAATTGTATGTGTGTTTAAAATAGCATAGTTCTACTGTGATTAGTTTTTCTTTTATAACGAAAAAACCGAAAACCCGTCAAAAATTTCGAAACTTTAAAACTTAATTACTCCAAAACTAATTCGAAATTCGAAAAAAGGGCGACGAGGTGCAAAACTTCACATCTAAGAGAATGCGGCTGCAAAAAATCATATTTCTGCTGCGAATAGATTTTGCTGGGGGCGAACTCGCAGCAGAAAAAAATAATTTTCGACTTTGACATTAAATAATTCCAGAACTAATTATCTCATTAATTAGCTATTGGAACGAAAAGGTCTCTCATACATTTGTCTACAAATGGTCAAAATTTTAATAATTTCCGTTACATAGTTTTTGCATAGTGACAATTCAAAATTGTCAAAGTGAAGATTTTCTGAAACAGCGGCGGCGGCGGCGGCGGCGACTGTTACTTTTTTTTAATATAGAGAGATTTTTTCAGGGTTTTGAACAGTAGTTTCCAAATTTTTATTTAAGATAGTTTTTTTCAAAGTTTAGGAATGTACAGCAATTAAATGGGCAAAATTTAATTATCGGGTTAAAATTTCTCCTAATCGAAATAGAGTGTTTTCAGGTGACGTCACGACCAGCTATTTTCTTTTAACTGTTAACCATTGTAGGGCTTTTAACTGTTGCTAAGGCGGTTGCTAGGTAACGAGGTATCTGTTGCTAAGGCGTTTTTTAGGTATGGGATCACGTGATTGCAAATGCTCCAATAGAAGAATTTCCCGGCTAGTCATTTTCTGTAACTGTTAACCTCTGTAGGGCAAAAAACTGTAACATCTTCTGTTGCCAAGGCCGTTGTTAGGTCCTAGTCATGTGATTGAAAATGCTCTATACGTCGGAGAAGGGTATACTGGACTAACATTTTGTAGGTGATTATGCCCTGTAGGTATTATCTGCGGGTGTAACCTTGTTTTGGAAAATAATTTGTAACAATACATTTACGGCTATGATTTTTTCTGCAGCAAATGAGACCAAACTTTTATGAAACAAGTAAATATTCGGTGTTGCCTTTTACGTTACTACTGATTTTTGCAATTTTTGAAACCGCGATTCCTTATATTCAATGGTAAAAGGTAATGAGACTTGGAGAATTTCATAACCAATGAACTTAAAATGAACTATTTTAACTTCAGTGTAAGATATTCAGAAGAAATTACAAAATTATATTCTTCTGGAGAAGGGACTGGTTTAAAATGGCTTATAAGGGTAGTAGAGTTTCAAAGTAGAGACAACTGCGCCTAATGTTCGGCCTTTTAAATGTTTATAGATGTATTGTCTGAAAAAAAAAAACAAATATCAATAAAAAACTATCCATTCTCTCAAAGATAAGTTTTAAGATTAAATTTCACCTTTAAAACTGTACAATTCTTATGAACCATTTCAATACCTCCAAACCACAGAGATTTTCACTGATGTCTGCAATTGTGTACCGTGTACCATGTTTTTATTGTCTAACCTGGTTCCTTTTGAAGCTGATTCGGGTACAGATTTTCTCTTTATGGATGAATATTGAATATTCTGCGGCAAATCTTATTGTCACCAATTTCTAAAGAATCACATTATTGAGCGAATAATGTAATTTTCAGGATTCTCAGACATAAGTCGAAGCAAACACATAGAGAGCTTCAAAAAATATATACCCGCACCCGCCTATGATGATCCAAGAGCTAAAATCCGCACAAAATGAAATTTTAGGTAGTGTCACTTAATTTCACCTAAAAATCATACTTATATTCCACGGTTCTTAAAATCATGCAGGGAGTTCTGAAAAATTATATCCTTCAAAAACGACAGGGAATTTTTGCTAAATGACTCTCTCATGTGAGAGTCATTAGTAGCAAAGAGTGAGATTTGATCGCGATTACCCAAACAAATTGTTTGGTTAATTTGATCACGGGCCACATATTCACTAGAGTGGGTCGAAAATATTTTTATCACATTTTCCCAGGGGCACAACGACAAAAAGGTGCCAAAGGGTCTCCAACTAACATGTGTAAAATATTAATCCATTATAATAATTATTTTTGCCTCCTGGTGGACTTCAAAGTGTGGAGCACAATGTAGTAATTCCATGTAAAAATGGACGAATGAAAATCGGGCTTTACCTCGATTACACGAATTCTTCAGGAATGTAAATGTTTACAATGGTATAAAAATCATCATTGAAGAGTATAAAATAATTAAAAATGAAACCAGACATGAAATACTTGAGTTGTATCAGAACATATTTTGAAATATCTTAATGAATAGAACAGGCAATCAAAGATTTTTTGCTAGAGTCAAAAATATGTGCGAAGCCTTTTCAAATCAAATCAAATCAAAAGTTTGTTTATTTACTAATATATATCTAATACTAATAGGTATCAAAAAATAAATTAAACCCTATTTTAAGAGTCATATTTTGGATATTTTCTTAAGAAGAGCGGAAGGTTCTCGTTTTCAGCTTAGAGCTCAGTATTATCCTCAAAACTTTGAAATTAGCATCAGTAATTTTCAAAACACACTAGTGATTGTTTTAACCAGCTAAATTTGCTATACTTAAATATTATACGTGCAAGGAACTATTTTGGGTCAATCCTCTTTCCAAAGAAGTACTAAAATCACATGGGCCTGGGTTTCAGGCCATTGCTATAGAAAACAATTAGGTAAATCATTACTGAGGTTTATCATTACTGATATTTGCTTATTGCCTATGAACGAACTATCCATTCGACACTTGTTTTAACATATTTATGTGGTCACATTTGGATACCAAGACACTTTTAGGGAGTTTGTGAAAAAGTTTAGAAACACACACATAAAATCTCCTTCTTTCCTTTCCTAATTTAAAGTGTATGTCAGTCCAATTACCTCAGTTTTTTTTTATCAAAGCCTAAGCACAAACCGAAATTTTATTTGAGCAGAATAGTGTCAACAGAACTGAGTAGAATTGCGTATGGTTCAATAGAATCTGCTTCTAAAAAATCGATTATTATTGTATCACATAGGAGGAAAGTTCATAGTTCAACCTAGATTGCAATCAAAATCCGTTCTTTATGTAAAGATTTATTACTGCAACTTGATATTTGTCACCCCGAGATGGAAGCCAAACTTTATCCAGTGTTAAAAAAAAAATACAGTTACTTTGCACCCAATGAAAATAGATCAGCCAGCTAAATAACAGTCCTCTGAATTTTGAAATCACAACATACAAATACAAATAAATACAAATACAAACTGACGACCAGCTACAGGCTGAAAGCCCAACAAGGCTGGTCCTATGATTATGAATTCCCCAATTCCCACAGCCTATCCAGTTGCCTCTTAAACTCAAACACTCCCTTTGAATAAACTATATTTTCTGGCAACGCGTTCCATATGTCAATTACCCTATTAAAGTAGTAGTACTTCCTTAAATCCCGATTGACATGTGTCTTATTTAGTTTATACCCATGGCCCCTTGTTCTGTTATCCTTGCTGAAACTTAAGCCCTCCGTATCCCCTTGC
The DNA here is from genome assembly GCA_963680715.1 of Tetragnatha montana. NCBI lineage: Eukaryota > Metazoa > Arthropoda > Arachnida > Araneae > Tetragnathidae > Tetragnatha > Tetragnatha montana. Next base: position 9,413,594 of record OY796685.1, read on the forward strand.
TTTACCAACTTGAATAGCTGAATCAAATCCCCCCTCTCTCTTCTTTTTTCCAGTGAATACATGTTGAGCCTGCTCAAACGTTCATTATAATCCAGATGTGTTATCCCCTTAATTATTTTTGTAGCTCTGTGCTGTACCTTTTCAATTACCTCTATATCCTTCCTCATGTATGGAGCCCAGAATTGTACTGCATATTCAAGATGAGGTCTTACTAATCCCTTGTATAAAGGCAATATTATATTCTTATCCCTTGAAGTTACAGTCCTTTTTATGTACCCTAATAACCTATTTGCCTTTTTACCCGCAGCTGTACATTGATGACCCATTTTAAAGTCCCTATGTATTAATACCCCTAGATCCTTGACTGATTCTCCCTTCTTTACCTTTACTCCTTGTAGACAGTACTCAGCTTCACTATTCCTGTAACCCATATGCAGTACTTGACATTTTCCTAAATTGAAAGACATGCCCCATTTTTCAGCCCAATCAGATATCATATCTAGATCACCTTGTAAATTCTCTATCTGTATCTTGGTATCCACCTTCCCCCATATTTTTAAGTCATCTGCAAATATACTTATTCTATTCCTGATCCCCTGCCCTATATCATCTATGAATATTATAAATAATATTGGTCCCAATACTGATCCCTGAGGTACCCCACTTGTTACTTCTGTCCATTGTGAATAATGTCCCTTTACCTGCACTCTCTGTTTTCTACCCAATAGCCAGTTCTTAATCCAAATCAATGTTTTCCCTTGAATCCCCATCCTTTCCAATTTAAACAGTAGTGCCTCATGAGGTACTTTATCAAAAGCTTTCTGAAAATCTAGGTACATGATATCAACCCTACTCTTATTGTCCAGCTCCTCAGTAATTTTCCCGTAGAACTTTAATAGATTTGTGGCACATGACCTTCCCTTCCTAAACCCATACTGATTGTCTGATAGCAATCCCCCCTCCTCCAAGAATAACATTATATGCTTTTTTAGCAAGGATTCATATATTTTACATATTACTGAGGTTAGACTTACTGGTCTATAGTTGCCCGGTTCACTTTTTATTCCTTTTTTGAATATTGGAGTTATATTGGCCAATTTCCAATCCATTGGTACCCAACCCGTGCTATATGTTGTATTGAATATCATTAGAATTACATCCCCCAACTCTTCCGCGCATTCCACTAGTACTCTTGAATAAATTTCATCTGGCCCTGGTGCTTTAGTTGGCTTTATTCTTTTCAATTGATGTACTATGTCTTCCCTATTAAATTTACATTCTTTGATTGTACCTCCTGCAAAGGCTCCATCCCTAGGTTCATCCTGTAATTCATAGTCACTATTGAAAACCCCCAGAAAAAAGTTGTTTAGCACATTTGCCATTCCTACTTCATCCTGTACTAATTCACCTTCACTCCCCTCCAATGGGCCTAATGTAGTACTTAGTTTATTCTTACCCCCTGCATATGCAAAAAAATTTTTTGGGTTTGTATTTATCTCCCTTGCCAGTCTTTCCTCCAAGGATACCTTTTGCTTCCTACTCATATTTTTGAAAGCCTTTCTAGCTTTCAGATATGCCTCCCTGTCTCTATCCCTACCTGTGCTTTTATATACCCTGTAAGTTCTTTGTTTTAACTTTAAAGCTTTATGTGTTTCCCCTGAAAACCACATAGGAAGCAAGTTTCTAGTTTTTCCCTTGTTCCTGAATGTTACATGTTTTTTTATCACCCTGTCCAACTTAATTTTGAATTCCTCCCATAGTTCAGCATGATGTGTTGCTATTAGTCCACCTTTGAAGGTCTCCTTTAACTCTTCCCTTATCTTCTGAAAATTTACTTTCCTAAAATTTGGAATTATCCTACTGTTGCTTGTGCATGCTGACTGGAAATTTATACTCAGTCTGATACTTCTATGATCACTCTCTCCTAGAGGTTCACCTATTACCAAGTCTTGCACCCTGTCCTCATCGTTGCTGAATACCAAATCCAATATGGCATTATCCCTAGTAGCTTCACCCACCATCTGGTACAGAAAACAATCCTGTATTACTTCCAAAAATTCTGCCCCTTTCCGCTTTCCCATTTGTAGTTAGATTGTTTGTCCAGTCAATATGAGGATAGTTATAGTCCCCCATTAAGATTAATTCTCCTAATACAACTATTTTCACTTTCTACTATTAAAAGCATCATTTTACACTGTCCAGACTTGAGAGATAATTTATCTAAACTACCAATTGAGCATTTTCAATCACATGACTCGGCCTAATAACGGCCTTAGCAACGTTGTTTTTTTCCTCCAGTGACATCATGTGCGAGTGCTTCTATTGGATGCTTCTCTTTCCCGCCCCTAACAACGGCCTTAACAACGTTGATTTTGTCCTCCAAGTGACGTCATGTGCGAATGCTCTATTGCCTTTTTTTTAGAAGCTTGTACTAATAATGCATTAATGTTACCAATATAATTAAAATTGCTTTTAAAGACCCACATTTGTAAGCTTTAAAATACTATCAACACAAAAAATTAAATTTTTAAAATTAAAAAATTAAAAAGTAATAATTTTGTTCCATTTGTGGCTAATCCGGAGGCAGAAGATGATATCCTATTTTAATAAAATTTTACTAGTGAGCTTAATACACCATTTGGCACCTTTTTCTTACTGTGCCCTATAGAATTTGTAAAAAAGTTTTTTTCGCCCTAAGAAAATGGCCCACCTTAATATTCACACTCTAAGATGATGCTATGGCATGAGCATGAATTTCATTGATAATGAACAAAATTTTGTGTCAAAATTCCTAAAATGTCAAACTACCCTTAATTTTTGGACATGAGTGTATTTACGAAGACTCTAATCCAAATAAAATCCCATATCAATGAATTATGTTATGAAATGTGTGTTGTTGATTTTATATCAATTAGGTTGAGTTTGCAGAGCTTTAAAGCAAGAAGATCAGTAGAATAAGAGACAAGCAAAGTCGCAATAAAATTATTTTAATTACAATCGTTTAAAAAGGAAAACCAAACGTAACACGAAATATTTCACTTGGTAAACAAGTTCATTTGTGTTCCATAAAGATATTCAGCTTAACATTTCCTCTCAAAGAAGTTCTCTTTTACTCTCCTCTACTTTAAAAATCCATACAAGCAACTGAGAAAAGCAACATTTCTTCATATTTATATACTTTGATAAGCCATTATCCATTTGAACACATGGCTTCAAAAGAAAAAAAAATGTTCAGAGAGAAATTCATATTCGATGTCTATCAAGTAGAATTTCGCTTGGCGCCATTTTGGCTGTAACATCGTAGACCATTCGTAAGGCGAGGGAGTCAATATTTTAGCACACGAAAATTTTTTAAAAAGTTTTTCAGAACGCAGGATAGACACTCACCTCAATAAAGTCAAATTTATGTTCTTAAATATTTATCGAGAAATTTTCAGTTTCCCTCCATCTAAGCTCCCACAGAAAAGTTTTGTAGGATTCTCAAAACTTCAAAAGTTTCTTCAATGTGTTTCAAAGTTTTTCTCTCACATGCCTTTTTCTTGTCAAACTTTGAACTTTATTGAATTAAATTCCATTGGAGTTGTTCTTCCTAACCCTTGGAATAAGTCGAGTTCCAAAAATAGGTACGCAAAGTTCTCTAATGGAACCAATATCAAGTAAAATTAAGATAACCTACCAGCTGCCGTTAGCTATTTTTATAATTAATTAAATACCCAAGCACTCAAGCAAGCATAAACTCGTGATAGCTAGAAATATAGAAAAGACAAAATGATAGTAAAGTATATATTTTTTTACGTAATGAATGACAACTAGAAATACAACAGAAAATTTTTAAATCAGTGATGTCCAACTCTCAACCTTCCGACTAAAGCAATTTCCAATGCAATCTGATAAGTTCCAAATATTATATTAATAAGGTGTATTTTTAATTATACTGTGCCAGAGCATTTAAAATTATTGCGTAAAAGTAAAAATCTGTTTGAATACACACATATTTATATTAACGTCATATTTAGTACAAGAATTTTATACTTATGACTTTTATAGTATACTGCATTAAGAGCGATGTTACAGTATTTCCACTTTGATGTTTTGGTTTAAAAATATCCCTAGAATTTTTATTAAATGTAACTTTACATAAATATGTTCGTTATTGAAATGATATGAACATTTTAAATACTATATATGATTGCAATGCCGAAGTTAAAAAATATAAATATTTTTTTTTCAACTAAAGATTTTTATTGTCCTCTTATAATTTTATGAAGATGGTAAGTTATCTTCAGATTCTGCTGACCAGTTTTTTTCAACGAATCCCTGAACGATTGAGAGGTTTGGACACCAGTGCTTCTACCATATGGTTAGTATAGCAGATTATATGTGTTACCACAAATGTTTTCAAACTTACTCAATATCATTTACACTTATTTTGAATTGTAAAGATTTGAATAACGTTATTTTATTTTTAAAAATAAACCGGCATATACAAATTTTTTAACATTAATTTTTTAGTCCACTGGGTTTCAAGTGTTTGACAAGGTTCTATCGTCTTCTATTACGTAGATGAAAGATTGAATCTTGTCAAAATGTCCTCCTTGAAATACAAATAACTAATAATTTAGACAGCATTTTTAATTAAAAAAGAAGGTAGTAATAAAACCTTTGCAATATATAACGCGTACGATGCTCCATATTTCTCAATTCATAACTCTTATTTTTATATAAAACTTTGAATTTAGGAACAATTAATTAACAATACTTTCAATTAAATTTCTTCTACTATTAGATTAACATTATTAAATTTAACTCTTAAATTAGTTTTTTATACAATCTTAACTTTTTAAAACTGAATTTCCTAATTATGTATATATTTTCAAATATATAAAGACAATAATTAAACTAAATTGGTTATAAAAGGCCCATCAGACTATAGGGTCTTGGTTGTATTCACGAATGTTTAGTTTGTTGCTAAACATAGAATAGAAATACTGAATATTATATGGCTTGCCTTAAAATGCAATAACTTACTTTACTTTTTTAATTTCTGAAAAAATATTAATAAATACTCTATAAGTACTCGTAACATAAAAAAAAAATATTTTATCCTACTTTACTTTGATTTAACATGATCATGATTTAAGTAACAAAATCTCTTATACAGGGTGTATCTGAAATTATGCGACAAACTTTGAGGGGTGATAGTACTCATCAAGACGAACAAGAATTGGTGTAGAAAAGGGGGTTGCAGATACGCCGTTAAAGAGCTAGGACCTAATGTAGTGCGAGTGCGTTTCAAAAGGCCGTTTTTAGAAGGCCTGTGTGACGAAACAAAACATAATAAAATGAAAAACATTATTGCATGAGGTACAGGAGTATCCGTACTACTTAAATCCTCAATGTGATAGAAATTGGACCACTTGCTAAACTGTGGGGTGAGTTTTAAAACGTGCAATATTCATCTTTTAGCCAAAGAATGGAGTTCCCTTAATGGTACTCAGAAAAATAATGATCGAGGAAGGAATTTTCTATGATCATTCAGTTTCAATGATCAATGTATGATCATTGAAAATTCCTCCCCCGATCATCATTTTTCTAAGTACCATTACACTAATGTAAGGGAACTCCATTCTTTGGCTAAAAGATGAATATTGCACGTTTTAAAACTCCCCCCACGGTTTAGCAAGTGGTCCAATTTCTATCACATTGAGGATTTAAGTAGTACGGATACTCCTGTACCTCATGCAATAATGTTTTTCATTTTATTATGTTTTGTTTCGTCACACAGGCCTTCTAAAAACGGCCTTTTGAAATGCACTCGCACTACATTAGGTCCTAGCTCTTTAACGGCGTATCTGCAACCCCCTTTCTATACCAATTCTTGTTCGTCTTGATGAGTACTATCACCTCTCAAAGTTTGTCGCATCATTTCAGATACACCCTGTATACGTATTTAAAAGTTTTAACTTAAATTCAATCTCTTTATAAATTACAAACAAAAAAAAAATAATCAAGTGGAATTAAACACAAATATGTAGCGTATTTAAAATGAGTTTGTGAATTATCGTGTTTTTTTATTAGATCAGTAAATAATATCTAGTTTTTTTGGGGTCTACAAAAGTTTACTTAGGTATTAGTAAATATCTAGTTATTTCTGTAAAAATATTTACCCAGATTATAAAAGGGAATTGTTAAAACATTCATGTAAATTAGAATATTTCTAATGCTTTTAACTAGTGGCTCAGCTAAAAATGTTTCTTACTAAATTGTCAAGTTCAGATCAATACTTAAATTGAAAAGCTATAGAATAGTTTTCAATTTTTCAAATGCCTCAGGTTAGAAAATGTCTCGCATAAGCTCTAGATATTCAAAATATCTATTGTGTCACATTAGTACCTTTTCAAGAACAATATTTTTAACGAAATCAAGAAGTAAAGCACCTATAGCAAGATACTAGATAATTGCATTGGTTAAATCTGGATTGTTGTTGAATTTATCAAAGTAAAAATTATAGGGTTTATTCGATGTGAAATTAATTATTTACCGTTTTTTTTTACATGTTGAAGTAATATCTATTAAACAAATAGTAGAACCTAAGCATATTATTAGTGTTTGAATTTCCAATCAGTGTGTAAATAGTGAGGATAAAAGTAAGAAAGTTTTAATAATTATTACAACAATATTCATTATCATTATTATTTAAAAAAAATTTAATAAATTTTAACTTGAATATAAAAAGGAAACATGTTATCTTTGTATTTTCTAAAATTAATTTAAAAAGTTGTTATGAAATATCTCTCAAAAACTGAAAAATTCTTATAAAACATATTCTTTAAGGCAAAAAAAAAAAATGTTAATTGTGTATTACTTATTAATTTATTTGGACATTAAGATTTAGGGGGACGTCCATTACATAAGAAAAGCGTTTAACTCTTGTTCTTCATGATATTTTTTTTTGCAAGAACTGGATTTAAAATACTTCATTGAGTTTTGTTTGATTATTTTTTAAAAATATTTTATAAGAAATACATCAATGTATCGCTTCAATTGATAAAAATGCCGACAACTATAATTAGTTCTAATGACTTAAAAGTTCAAAATCTAACTCAATTATAAACAGGGATTCTTCTCATATTAGTTAAGAGTCACGAAACACTTTGAGTTATTTGCTAAGATTCGTAAGGTTAAACCGAGTTGTTAGTCTGCCCCATATTCAGAAAAAGGTAAGCTTTATTTAGGTTCAGCCAACACCTATCTCGTGTTCTTGTTTTAAAAGGACGTCCCCTCTTAGCGTTATGCAATACAGTTATTTTTCTCATCATTTAATACATGTGGATTAAGTAAAAGTGGAAAATTTAACGAAACTAATTTTTACTATAGGACATAATTTGTTATGACTAGTGTATCAATGTTTACATTTCGAATTTATTCTTTTGCCATGTTATCTAGTTTGATTAATTTAAAAACCCCGTTTAGAACTCTGTTGGAAACAAATTATAAAAAAAGATGTATACATTTTAAATCTTAGGAGAAAAATCAGTATACTACTTTTACAAATCGTATTGTATGCAATTCATGTTTCGCACCACACATGTTTCCTTCTTTGCTTGTATTCTCTTCTAAAATCATGCCATCCTCATAATAAGCTCTATTTTCTGTGCAAAATAATGGTTCGAGTTTTAGCTTCAATTCTACTTTAGCTCCAATTTAAACATGGTTAGCAAAAACTATGTAAAACGCACAAAATGCCCGTTTTGTGGTAAATAAAAAAATTTCACATTCAGGTACTCATCAGTCTGTTTAAAATGATTGGAACCAACCCTCTTATGTGCGCTGTTCACTCGTATTCCCCTCATACTATCATCTCAGTTTTCCACATAGGTTCGCACAAGAACATATTTTTTAGATATATTCAAAACGGGAACAATACTCGGTGTAGTTAGTTCATTAGACGTTTAGTGCAATGGAGGAAAATCCACAGGGAATACATAACCACCAAAATCAAGCTTTATACGCTCCGCTATAATCAACGCCGAAGTGGTCCTTGCAAGAACAACAACAACAACTGGAGCTTTGACACAACTAAACGAGAAACTGAAGGAATTCATTTTCATCGAGAGTTCAGCATCTCTCTTCGCCCAGACAGCCGAGTTTACGCCTTGGCGGCTGCAGATTCGGGTCTTGGCGACCTTGGCGCTGCGGACACGTCGTCCGTCGTCCTAGTGGACGAGCTCTGGTCAGTCTTGCTCTTGTTTTTGACGCAGACGTACACCGGGCGGTACAGCACCACAGTCTCGCCCTCTTCCACGCACCCCATTGTTCCGTCGTACACTTGGCCCAGCAAAAACTCCGGCCCAATGTACATCCCGCCTTCCACGTGATCACAGCACATTTCTGGAAAAAAAAAAGAAAAACGATCAGAAATCTGCAAATTCACGAAACACATTATTTGCAATGTGAGCACTCTGTAAACACAATAATAAATAGACATCTAATTAAAAGCGTTTTGATTGTAGTGCCCTAAACTTCAGGCGATTGTGCTGTATTAGAAAAAGATAGTGTTGTATAAGAACAGTGTGACAGAAAAGGTGTTCTTACAGAGTATTGATAAAAATTTAAGTTTATATTCTAAATATATTTTGCAACACTATTTTCAGAACTCATTTCTAACACTTTCCTTCAAAACATATTCAGAACACTATATCACAACACAGTTAGATTTTAAAGTGTTGTACCTAACAACACAACCAAAGTGTTGTTAATTAGCCTATAGTGCCTATAGTTTTCTTCGATAACTGTTGTTTTAGCTTGCTCGCTCCTTTCTTTAGCCTCCTTGGATATTATGAGGGAAAGAGAATGTGAGGCAGAGGAGGTCAGGGAAATAAGAAAGGGTTTAAAAATGAGAGAAGGAACGTGAGAGGTAAAGAAAATGATAAAGATAGCAAAAGAGGGGATAAAAAGGTAATAAGGTAGAATATGTGAGAGTTATGGAGAAAAGAGAAAAACAGTTTGAGAAATAAAGAACTATAAAAAAGAATACGCCTATTGTAAATAATAATATTATAAAGAATACGAATATATAAGGAAAAAAGGGAAAGAGGGGAATATTTTGAGATGAGAAGGAAAGGAGGTAGAGAGATAATGATAGCGAATTAGTGGGAAAAAAATTATTTTAAGCTGCGTTCCGGTACAAATAAACAACTGAGTAATAGATTAAGACAACCTAGAATTTTCGTAACCGAATTATGATTTATTACACGATTAGAAGAAATAATTCATAATAGTTGATAATTTAAATCATTGAATCACATTTTTTTTGGGATCAAACTTGCTGTCTTGTTAAGAATTTGACAGAATACAGTGTATCATGGAATCAAGAACAAAACTAAAAAACCTAACAAAAAACAAAGGGGAAAGCCTTTTATTATACTTATATACGTATACTATAGAAGAAACTTCCAACAAGTTTTTATCATTGGTTGATAGTTCAATTGGTAATTCAATAGACAAAAAAGTAATTATAAATTTTGTACCTATTAGAAAATACGATTGCACTTTATGATTATGGAACCAAATAACCTTTTTTCTTTTGTTTTAAAAATAGTTTCAATGCTTTAATTCAGTAGTTGTGAATGTAGAATCTTAAGTTGATGACGTCCGTGAAAATGAAATGAAGTCAGAATGAATCCTATGTGAAGTATAGGAATATTTTTATTAAAGAAAATTAATTATTTGGAAGGCCTCTAAAAGATGATGATAAAATCTAAGTAACGTATTTTACCCCCAAATGTTAACTTAATGAAAAATTTATTTTTTAAGAATGCAGTTCTCAAACATGTGCGTAATTTATAGGTTTCAACTCCAATGAAATGGTAAATAATATTTTTTTTTTGTTTCTCGTTTTCTTTGTCACAACCGTCTTCTGAGAGGAAAGGATTCGGTATAAATTGAAACTGTCTTAAAACCTACTGCTTTTAAAAAAGAATGAATACACTCTAAAAATTATTTCTTTGAGTTTCTTTTTAAATAGGATGTTTTCATTATACAAACAATATTTTTAAACTTACCATAATCTATCTTTGGTTGCTGATTTGAGTTTGGAATTCTAAAGGGACAGGTAGCTATGGTAATAGGGAAGTTCATATGTAGGTCGTCTCCAGATTTTTCCATTTCTACCCACACCTATAAAATGTGATGTAAATATGTAAATAATGTAGATTAAAGTTTCTTATAGGGTTGTAAATAACTTTAGACAAAGTAATATCGAATGAAAGAATGAAAACTGGGAATTATGTAATACAAATGCAATATGTTTTTTTATAATATTTAAGAACTAATTTTCAATTGCTAAAATTGATATTATTATTAGTACCGATGCATTTGATCAACAGGAACAATTTTAAATGAAATTCGTTTAAATTTAAAACTAAAAGGATTCGTATTCGAATTTATGTTATCCTATCTAAAGTAAGTGGAAAGTTATATATAATAACAAAATTGCAAAAATATAATCAAATAAGTCTGGGAAACTTAAAAATATATCAAATTTACAAGTGGTAACTTTATTGCAATATTAAAATAGAAAAATAGTATATTAGGGATAGTTGTTGTTTACCCCACAACAATTGTCTTCTAAAGGTAAAGAACCATTTACAGGCAACAATCTTGGCTTCATTGCAATAATTAAATACTACAGGAAAAGCAGCATTTACAGATAATTCTCATGGTTTTTACTGCAATAATAAGCCTCTAAAGGAAAAGCACGTTTTACAGGTAAAGTTTATGGATTCACTGCAATATTTAAATTATACAGGAAAAGCCCTATTTACAGGTATTGTTCAAGCATATTATCATTCCTACTTTAACCGATGATTCGGATAAAAAGGCGTCAAGTTTGCAGTCTCCGATTACATAATTTTCGAGTTGTGATGTTCTTGCAAGAAACATTTTGTTGTTGTTGATATTATCATAATGCATGGGCCATTAAAAAATCATGTCAATCATTTAGAGAAAAGAGTGGGTCCCGTAAAATATCCCGGTTAAGAAATAAGAACAAATTATTTAAAGAAGTGTCTATTTGGACGGCAAAAACGGCAGTTGGCCCATGCGCATTTGGTCTCGCGGTTACGTAGCAGACCCGGCGCTCCAATCAGAACCGTTGTCATGTAAATAAGAGTAGAGTTTAGTTATATATTTACCGTCCAAATAGACAGTGTCATTATTTAAATAAAACAATGTTTGAAACCAATTACTAAATAATTATTAAAACACACTGAAGAATATTTTTATTTAACTATAAAACGACCACTCCAGGTTTTCTAAAGATTTACTAGGTTGCCATGCGCTGTGCGGGGGGGGCGACTAACTCACTTTTAGGACATAGTAGATCTGCAGTAGCCTGCAGACGCCGATGAGTGTGGGAGGCATGACGGGTACGACGAGACTGGAGGAGCTGTCGAACTTGGAGCGCGTGTTGGGACTGATGGGGTCGCCTCGGTACTCCAGCACCGTGTGGTTGGCCTCCTTCGTCATGCCTAGCACCCCTCGGTCAATGAAGAACTCCACGTACTGGGGAAGTTAGAATATCGTTTAATGGAACAAAGTATGTAACATTTTCCAGAGGAAGCTGTTTCAGGTTAGAGAAAACTCCAGGTGGAGAGACTGATTTAAGTAATATATTTTCTATGCTTATATGTCTCGTTAACATCTTATTTTTATGCATCATCAGAGAAAATTAACAAAAAAAAATTACTTAACATTTACAGACAAAAATGACATGTTACGGACTTTACCAACATGCAGTTTATGTTTACAAAGTTATGGACTCTACTACTGTAATGTGATTAAGGGTAATAAATTCTATTTGTATATTAATTTTGTTTGATGAAAACTAGAAGTAAGAAAATTTCGTAAAAATTCAAAAAACAGGTCTTGGTTCTATAATTGTATTCTACAATGTTATGGACTCTACAAAAGTGTCGCAAGTACCGTGAAATGCCCTTCTAATATTTACGAATTTATCTATATTTGTAATGTGGTTAAATGTAATAAATTCTATTTGTATAATAATTTGGTTTGTTGAAAACTAGAAGTAAGAAATTTCTTTCACAAAAAAGTAAAAAGCAGGTCTTTGTTCTGGATCTAGACGTTATTGGGAACAGACATTTATACATTTGTAAAAAAACGCCTTTTAATTATTTCATATGAGAGTGTCTGTTAATCTAATGTTATATTAGTATTTATTTTACAATTTTATCCATCTTTGAAATGTGGTAAACCTTGTCATTAATACTTAAAGAATTTTAGAAGTGTGGTTCGATTTGCAGTCTACTTTTTCTTTAAATTAAACTGTTTTATTTTAACCAACCTATCCATTTTGCAATTATGACAAGCTAAACTTCTTAAAGTAGGGCTGGATAAGACAGTCAGTATACTTTAAGTTGACTTAGCAAAATGATTCATTTTATTCTGGTATGATATTTTATTTCACTGTAAATAGTATCAGGAGTATAATTGCATGACTCTAACTATCCCAATGAGTAAGTGAACCAACTGCGTCAGTTGTACCTGCACGAGCTTGAGCTTGATTCTGAGCACCTCGTCGCTCTGGTTGTCGATGTCTGCCTTGAGGCGGATGCTCTCGCCGCAGCAGTAGGCGGAGCGCTCCAGGTTGCTGCGGACGCTCACCACCCCTCTGCGGCAGCACAGGCAGCAGGTGGCGCGCCGGTCGGCCCCCATCAGCGGTTTCTGCAACGAGACGAGATGGCCGTATTCAGAACACGCACAAGAAACCATATACTTTACACGGGAAGAAAGACAAACACGTAGAAGAAACGAGAACGGTACGGAAACGGTGATAAAGCTCTCGAAACGTGAGATTTCAAACGTGAAACTCCGAAGCTCTCGTCCGCCATATTGTTCCGAGATTCGAATCTATGCGGATTGCTTTTACACTTTTTGTGGTCCGTTAAATAGTTCCAAAGAATCTAGAATATCTACTAATTAGTAATTACCAAAGATAGACCTCAGACATTAATATATTGCGAAAGTAATGGACATCTAGTGTTTGCATGAATTTGTATTATCTGTATATAATTACTTGTAAGGTTCTTATACTGGAGGTGTCATGAGCACACGAGAGGAAAAACGACAACTTCAGAACTACCATTTCAAATTACACGTTTCCGAATCGTTTCCGTCTCGTTTCTTCTACATGTTTGAGTTTCTGAATTTGGCCCTAGAGCTGCCGTTTTTCCTCCGTGTGCTGCTGGCGCTTCTTGTCGCACATCTCCTTATAAGTAATTGTACACTGATTAATAGTACACTGATTTTGTAGATAATACAAAATCAAACTATCTTTTAAAGATGCATTTCTTGAAACCAAAACTGTACAATTTGGCTACGAAATATTTCAATCGTTTTGCATGATTCATGATTCTTCCGAAATCCTCTTTTTTAAAGACACTTAAATCTGACTAAAACATTTTGAAATATCAACGCTGCAGAAAGAAACATCTAAATCTCGTTTTGAATCCTCGGCTCTGACTTTAATACCTCCAGAACAACAATAATAAAACCATGGAATTTTCATGCAGTGAAGTTTTATATCCTCCTTGCTAGTTTCATTCCTAGTAAAAGTGCAGCAAAGTTTTTGTCTGAATGTTTTATGGTGATCTTTGCTTGAGCTTCACTTTTATCTCTGCTTGAGCTTGCGAGAGAGTCTTTATTTCTTACAGAGTATTCCTTCTTGGCTTGCTATTCTAACATTTCCTTCACGCACGTATGTGCAATTTTGATTTTTTGTTTTACTAGGTTTGTCGAAGAAAAGTTACTTTTTCCATAATTGAAGTTCACCAAACCTCAAAACCGAAAACTTTAATCAAACCACTTTTGCATTTCATTTCTTAAAAACTCGGTGAAAAGCAAATCCTTTTTCATTAACTCAGGAGAAATTTTTAAATTTGATTAACATTTCAGATAGAAGTTTAAAAATCCCCCCAGCATTGCCTAAAAGTTATTACGAGAATATGCGATCTAACTTAGGAATGATTATTAGTAAATTTTTGCAATTTAGTATTGGGAATACTGCTACCTAACTCACAGGCCACACATACATTACCCTTAACCTGCTGTAGCTAATTGTTAGTTTTTGGATACAATTTCATGTAAATGAATAAAAACAACATCTGACTCAAACTGAGTTTCTGCCATTAGCAAATTAGCAGCGAATGAATATACCCATAATGGGTAAAAAATCTAAAGCATAAATATATTTTAAACTAGATAAAATGAAGGATGAATTACAAAGGAGTAATGAGTTCAAGATAGATTAGTAGACTAGGATCAACCTAATTAATTGGTTTCACTAATGCAATAATTGTAATACCGCAAGGATCCCTAAGGGACCGTTTCCACTAATGCGTTTGGTTGCGGTACGGCAATCAGGATGAACCGAATGACGAATCATAGGACGACAAAAAAAGACGTCATTTTATTCTGTCAAGAACCAAAACCAATTGCTAAAGTGAAAGAGCAAGGTATTACGTCACCTTATAAGTACTTTTGGGTTCTCACCGGATCGTCGTACCGCAACCAATATACAACGCCCGAATGAAAACGCTCTTTAACAGCGGTCAAAGCGTTAAACTCTACTTGTCCCATACAACTCGCTGCATCATTCTCTAATTAACGGATTCCTCTCCAAACCAGCCACAACAGATATCCATTCAAAGCATCTAAATTCAAGCCACTATTGTTAAAGCAAAACTTTGGAGAAACCTCCGCAATTTCAGCAGGCCACAGACTCGCAAACTTATTTCCACAACGCCGAATCCCTGAAATATTCAAAAGGTAACATCCCCGGCCGTATCGGCAAATCGCTTCCAGAGCCACTCTCTGTTCCCTCCCCCCTCCACAGAAAAGAAGAAGAAAGGGCGCGCATTTATTTGTAGCCAAACTGGGGAAAGAGAGACAGAGCGACCAGGAGTTATCCGCATTCTGATTCAATTTGGAGACTGAGAAAAACCCTCCTCTTGAATCGATGGGGATTTTCCCCCTGCTTGATTCGGCTCGTTTTCTCGATATTCGATATTCCGGGCGCACGGTCTCCTTCTGGGATTAAATTTATTGACCCGCGTCCGGCCCAAATCACGTCTGAGTGGAATTCAGCACGCTTTAAATGAAATAACGGGAGTATGCAGATGATATGAGGGGATGCGAATGCTTAAAATCTCTCTGTAAGCCTACTACTTTCCTAATGTCAGATACTTGAAGCTGTAGTGACCCGTTTTTCGTTTAAAAGTGAAACTAGGTCAACTCTAAAAGTATTACATAGTAAATTTCATACTTAGTAGTGGTAGCGGTAATTATTCTGTGATTTAGTTGGTCTAGTAGAGAATATTTTTTTTTATCTTTCTGTATATTCCTTATTCCTTTCTTCCATTTCATTTTCTCCCTCTCCTTCCTAGTCTCTCTATACAGTGTGTTTCAAAATTCCATTTCACGACTTTTATTTGGAACCAACGTTATATAGGATCATAGAAGTAAGGTAGGTGTACCCTTAGGTAAGTGATCATGCTGAATCCTATGCGACGCCTTTCAGCACCCCTAGTGACGAAATAAAAAACTAAAGGAGATAGAACAAAAATTTCAGCGAGACAATTGTTTGCAACATCATTAAAAACACACAGGAAAAAGTTTCATGAAAATATCTTAAATATTCTAAGAGATAGAAGCATATGAAAATAGCACCTTTTCAGGCCTCAAAAAATTTTTTCATTATTATCATGTAATTTTGAGTGGTTTTTAGTAAAATAAAGACATATTTTAATTAAAAAATCAGAGAAACTTGCAAATTTGTTGATAGTTCCTTTTTTTTGGAGAGGGGGGGGCTGAAAAAGTGCTATTTTCTCATGCTAATATCTCCTCGAATATTTAAGATATTTTCATGAATTTTTTTTCTGTGTGTTTGTCAAGATGTTGCAAACAATTTTCTCACAGAAGTTTATGTTCTATCTCCTTTATTTTTTAATAAATATTTTAAACTCTTTCCTATTTTTCTCTCTATCATCCTTCATATTATTTTCCATTCTCTTGTTCTTCGTTTTCTTCTACCATTATTAATGTCTCTCAATTTCATCTTTTCATTCCAATCTTTATAATCCTTTTTTTCCTCATTCTCATTCCAAAGTTTAGATTAAAGTAAATAAGGAAGAAGCAAACAAGAAAAGAAAAGTTTAGATTAATGGAAAGAACTATTCAGTCTACGCGCACAATTATTTTTACACAGTTCAAATTTTTAAATGAAATTTTTGAGCACATTGGTTTATTTCGAAAAATATTTCCTATCTATTAATAGAATTTTGACATTGCTAATCTCGAGTGAATTTGCATATTTATAGTATATAAAAGTATGCTGGTTGCGCAGGCCACAGTATATCTTATTAGTGGAAAATAAGAACTTTAATTGTTATCGTAATAAATGACTTTCTTCAAATTTTTCTCTAAAACCTATCTCCCAAAACTAATGTTTTTATTCAGAGCAAAATCATTAATTAAAAGTTCTTGCACCAAAAACAAACTATATTTTACAAACTTTATTCATCCATCAACAATATAAATGGTTAATTCTTTCCACGGAAAAATCCCAAGACCCCGGAGACTTTAAAATAAAAGATTTTAAAAAAGGAAAGCTTCATAAGACACTATCTTCATTGAAATCAATGAAGTTGTGAGATAGAAAATCGTGATAGATATCTCAAAAATATTTCTTCGCTAAAGAAACTGAAAAGTTATAAAAAGTGCGATAAAATTTCCGGGCTTTCCAATCTACTATTTGGATGATAAATTCTTGAGAAGTAAAGAAATGTTCTTCCACATTGAAGATGAATCAGATTTCGTGGTAGTTTTCAAGGTATTGATTTCTTGTGTGAGTCGGTATTTCTTTATTATAAGAGTAGATAAGCCTCATATGTAATAAATATCTACCGAGCTCAAATGGTCCAAAAGACGTGTTTTTTATTCAAGATCAATGCCGTAAAATTGTGATGATTGATTGTTCCCCTTTAAATCGCTGATTTAATAATAAAACGAATATCTTTAAGTTAGTTTCTTTTCTCACAGCTTGGATTAAGCGTAGTTAAATGAATAACTTTCATTCGATATCAATTTGAGCACAGCTTTCATGTACATTTCTTTGCAAAGCTGAATCTTGAAGATGGTATCGACATGTTTTTCTTCCATGTTATTCCTGTATGCAATGTTTTCAAAGTAACTTTTTATCAATTGTATACCTTTTTTATTATTACAGTCGACTCTGCTTATTGTGATCACGGTTAATGTTATCAATTGGATAATTTTATCAAAATTGACAGGTCCACACACTCCTATTTAAATTAACGCAAAATGTATCATTTTATGTGATCAATGTATCGCTTAATGTTATCAAAATCTGGTGAAATCCCCTAAAAACCTCCTTTATTTCTAGTTTTAAGGCTAATTTCAATACATAATCATACAAAATTAGTCATTAATTTATTAGTGTTATATTTTTCACTCTAATATTTTTCTTCAAGAATGTAAAAGTTGCAAAATAAATACTAGGTAATCGTTTTAAATACTTTAATTAGGACAGTAGTTTTGATTTTAAGGTTAACACTCGAGTTATACTGCTTGAAACTTTCTAGTATCAAATCGCTTATTATTATCAATCGGATAGGTATTGTTATCATTCTACTCTTGGATAAAAGTGATCACATTAATCGGATTCGACTAAATACAACCAAAAAAAAAAAAGCGAACTTCGGTGTTTTCAATAAAAGTGGCTGTAGTTCCATTTTAAAAGTTTTATCTGAAAGAAATTCAAAAGTTCTGATAATGTTTTATAGCTGATTCATACTATTTTACTTTACAGTAAGGTTTGCCATCATCTAATTTTATAGAAAAGAACTGAACATCTTTTAAAAATATAATTATTAGTTCATTTCATTATATTTTTGTCGGCATAATCGTATATGTATAATGTGTATAATAATTAATATGAACCTAACTACATAATCCCCAAAAATAATTTTGAATCTGTTAAAATAGGACAAGTAGATTAATGAATTGATGAATCTGCAGCATGGTTACATAAAAAGGTTCGTTTTATACTGTGGTCTTAAATGTTTACTTTTCAAACAATTTTTATAGGAGTTAGCAAAATGTTTTATGTGAATTTAATTGAATTTGAAATGGTTCTAATAACATATTAATCTACATTTAGTTTGTACATGATATGATGAAAGTTATATATTAATAAATACGAATCTAGTATTTAAAAAATGGAATTTATAAAATTGCACAAATATAAGGAATATATAATAAAATAACATTTTTTTTCGATTAAAAAAGGGACCGTAAAGTGACGCTAATAGATCACGCAAGTTTCGGCATCTAACCTCTATTTATTACAAACACAGCAGTATTTATACATATGATTACGTCATGAGAAGTTAAAGTAGGAGTATATGTTAAAAGTTTAAAATTAAATTAAAGTGACAGTTAACACATAATTCTCAAAAAATCCATTATCAAAATTTCAAAAAATAAGTGAAACTTCAGATATCTTTACCACTTTACTGTACTTTGAATATTTACCGCACCTAATGAGATTTTGCAGTTGATGAGTTGTTGTTTTTAATGTAACTTTGAAATACTGTTACTACTAAAATACTTTCATACACTGTTGTTCACAAATTCAAAGCCATTTTTATGTATATTTTTTGCTACATTACTTTCAATTAAACGCTTTCTAAATTGCAGATTTATACTCTCAATGTTTCAGAATGACACAAAATCTCTTTAGGTGCGTTATCTTTCTTTTTTTTGTTTAGCTATTTCGTACGACGATCGTCATTTTTGAGAATTAAAGCTCAATATTTATAATTTTCCCAATAAAAATTTTTAAATCTAAAAAAAAATGATAACCCTAATATAATAACCCTAATAAATAATATTCACTTCTTTAAAGATAATTTCCACCTTTTTAATTTTACTGGGAGGGTATTATTCCCTTTGTTATCTCCCCATCAAGGAGTTATAACTTCCCTCCCCTCAAAAATGATAAAATACTTCTCCAAAGTTAGGGTTACATTAAATAAATGAAAAGTGGACAATTTTAACAAAATTCTATAAAAACCTTTTCCAGAATATAAATCATTTTCTTTTCCCTTTCATTTAAGATTTAGGTCAGTAGTTCGGAAGTTTTGCGCAATCTGTTTTCGTTTATTTTCATGAAAATAGCCCTCATCCATACACTCTGAAAAGCTCTCTGAATCAAAGAAATCCGTATAAAAAGGCGATAGTCATTGAGTTACATCACTAATAGATCCCGATGAAATGGGTATTCTTTGCAAAGAAATGAACTAGCTATAGATAGAAGAAAAATGTGCATGTTTCAGCAATTTTTGGTGTTACACAATTTGAAAGAACCAAATAAAAACTTTCATGAAGATAAAAAAAAATTGAAAAAAATATTTGGGTATAAATACTTCCTTTTATAAAATGCAGTTAAGCGTACATTAATTTTTAAAATTAAAATATTATTATCCTTGTGTCTGTAAACAAATGTATTAAATTGATAGTAGGGGAGAGTGGGACACCTCACTTTTCAGACGCAATTTATAGATATGATCTCGTGCTTATATGTACTAATAAATGATACTAAAATCTATTCTTCAACGTTTTTTCGGAATCTATATTTATTGCGTCTATAGATAATTATTTACATCAGTTTTCTTGTTTTGTGTGGTGCAAAATTACAATAACTTGTAGTTTGAAAAGCATATTTTTAATAAAAGAGAAGTGTGGTTATGTCATCATAATTATAATGAGATTAAAATACGTATATCAATTGACATTTTAGAAAAGAAAAATAATATTTTTTGCTAAACCTTAAAGAGTTATCCAGTTTAATATCCAAAGCGTCAAATGGGGCACCTTGGGACAAATCCAAAGATACTCAAACCTCTCATAATTTTATAATTTTTTTAATTAAAAAATTAAGTAATCTAAGAATTTAGAATAGCATAATAGAAATCGGTGCAAAAAAGTATCTAAAAGGAAACAAAAATATCGGTGATTCATGTCATGACAAAAATGAGGAAATCAGAAATTTTAATGTGAAATATGTTTGGTGTACAATTTACAATTATTAAACTTAGCTTTTTCATTAATTAGTGTTATTTTGTATTTTTCAAAATAGCATTTGTAAGTTTATGCTATTTTTGAAAGTGTTAGTGGGCACCTTGGGATACAAAAAGTTTTTTTTAATTTGTTATTATTTATTCCCTAAAAGAGATAATTGGTTGGAAATAATTTTATTAGATGCGCAAAAGAGTATATTTAATATATTAGCTGTGTTTGAATAAACGTAATTGTATAAAAAATTAGAAAAGTAATTTAACAAAAAGTGTCCCAAGGTATCCCACTCCCCCTATATTGGACTATATAATTTTTTATGGTTAACACAAGGTTTCTAAATTAATGTGGAAATCCAACTTAATAATGAAAACTCTGTGATGGTGTCTGAAAATATCACAAACCTTCACTATGCAGCTATTAGGTTTTAGCATTGTTATTTCCTAAGCTAGTCGGTATTGTTAAATTTGTTTCCAAATTTTTCAATGTAAATTTTTAGATTGTATCATTTTTGTACAATCATTGTATTGTATGACTGTTCAACACATATTATAACTTATGATTTCGTACTTTCCAGTTTATGGCTTCTACGTCATTTTTGTTGAATTTTTCTTTGTTAAGAAATATGTAAAAATAAGTGCTTAATTAAGTTCAAAACACAATTAAGAATTCCATTTCAATGTCCCTATTGCAGTGCTTCTCAAACTGTCATTATTGGTGACCCCCTTTCAATTATAATTTTCGTCGCGTCCTCCTTTTAGAAAATAGCAAAAATAGTATATTTTCTAGCTAAAAGTACGACCTTCAGTCTAGGATAGATTTTTTAAGGGGTCCCTTAACAGAGGAAGCGACTAAACTTTTGATACGGGAGGTGTACAAAAAATTTTTATAACTTCAATTCCATGGGTATAATGGATTAGATATAGCTTTTTAGAAAATTTAAATGTATAATTTGAACCTTGGTGAATGAAATATTTAGGTAATTATAAATTTTTATGCCAAGGAGAGGGTCTGGGGGTCTTTCAGAAAATAGTTAAATATTAGAATGCACAGTATAAATATATATAGTTTATTAGAAATTGTAAGGTAGGATTTGCATCTATATTAACTTAATATGTAAAAAATTGTGGATAAAACAGTTCTAAGATATAAATAACACTTTTAACGAGAAATATTAATGTAGTTCAGAGGATCTATCTCTATTCATTAAAAATAATAAGTTGACTATATCGGGTAACATACTTTAAAAAAGAATTAATCAAATTTTCATTCTTTCACAGCCGTTCTTATTGTTAATCTTTGGTTATTTATGAATTTATTATGACTTAAAACCAAAATCCGGTGTTTTGTGAGTTTGTGGTTCAAGAAATTTCTTTTAATAGAAATTTCAGTGCGTAAAATAATTAGACTTGTTTACATGTTCAAAACTACTTCATAATTGTTTCCTTTTGAGAAGGAGAGGAAAGGAAAGGTCACGTTCCCAAAAGGGAAACATCAGCTACCTCTGAATATTTCCGTTCCCCCCCCCCTGTGTAATTCCACCCCTCCTGTTACTTTAATTCCTTTTCGGAGAACTGAAGCTTAAAAATGTTTACATGAGGATTCGTTATTAATACATATTTTTAACGCCCACACATGTTTTTTTGAACTCTTGAGGGTTTTTTAGAAGAACCTATAATATTATATATTTATATTGATAAGAAATTATTGAATCCTTTTCTGAATATTCAGGGACTCTTAGATTCACAATCTTGATATTTATAATAAAGATACAGGGAAATTTTAAGAAATCTATTCTTATAAAGCCAGTTCAGACAGCCAAGTGGTATGGTTTTATACCCGGGCATAGAAAGAAAAGATTTGGTGATATGATTGGTTCTAGGGTATAGGGATGACATTGTTTATATTTGGTGATCAATATCAGACACCAAAATAGGAAAAGTTATAAAAGCATTTGCTCATAGCTTAGTATTTTGAAGAGTAATGAACATAATAGAAACAACGGCCTCGAGCCTTTTCTATACTTGTACCCTGTGATGGGGTTTAAACTCTACTCATCTTAGTTCTTTCAGGGTACGTTCCCGCAATTTCGGACTCCGAACTAAACGACAGCGCTTGTGGTCCTGCAAAACCTACAATGTCCATATTCGTTTTCGTGATCAACGGCTTATGTGGTGGCTCAAAATACAGGGTGGGCAAAAAGTCAGAAAATTTCATAAAAGCGGGGAAATATCGGAATAAAATATGCTCAATGGTTTTCTGGAAGGATAGTACAGATTCGGTTAAGGAATCCACCCATTCTTTTACACGCCCCTCGTACAAGAGTAGGCCCACTCGCTCCATCCATCAGCGACTTGTTAACTCATCTCATCCCAATCATCCTTGGCTGGCCGCTTGCCAAAGCAGTGCTTGGCTAGTGGGCGTGCCAAATTATCGCCCTTTGTTTACCTTTCCTGTTGAGCGGCGGAAGAGAGATTTTTACGACTTCTCGCTGGCCGGGTTCCCGAATTTCCTGAGCGTTCTCCCGTGAGTCAGGAGACGATGAGTGATTTTGCAGGGGCCGTTAGCAGTCTTGTTTTACGACGGATTAAGTGGCCAACGCCGTGCTCCAGTGAAGATGTTGTAGGGAGAGGAGGTTTGTTTATTCAATCAAGAAGAACGCTCCCGGACAAGAGATCTCTTTTGAGATTTCGCTGTCTTATATTTTGCAGAATAGCTAGAGTTTTCATAGTTACTACATTCCGTACTAAAATTCTCCTTTTGATTCTTACTTTGGAAAAGAGAGAGAGAGAATCAAGATGGCAAAGAAAAAGGAATGAGAAGAAGAAGAAAGAAGAAGAATTTTTCAGAATTCCAATGGCCTGCGTGGGTTTAAAAATCTAATTTTGAGCTTCCTATTAGTTATAGTTAATTATCTTTTAATTAAAAGGTCTTGAATTTGAGTATCTGAGGGTGAGTTTGAATATCGATTTTTTTGTGATCCCTATGCATTGGCACACTATTCCTGAATCGGTTAATCAACACATCGTAACGCTTCAGCATATTTATAAATGCTATTATTTTTTCATCATCTAGCTATTTTAAAGCTTAGATTTCAACTCTTCAATTCTCTACAAATTTCATTTTAAAAACTTCAATGGAAAGCACATTTTTACTCATAATTCATTGATTTTTTTTTCAAACTAGTTAGGTGAAAGGGCTACAAATTATAAGAGTTTAAGTGTCCACTCTTACCAGTAAAAAGTCAAAATTGAACTTCTTAGATTGGATAGAGTTAATCCAGGAAAAAAAATTCAAGTACTTAAATAATAAACAATACATTTGTTTTTCTTATTCCAAACCATGAAAGTAAGAAGAATGAATTACATGTTTCAGTTTTCCATCAAATTCAAGAGAACACAATCGTTATGTTATGGAATAAATACTTGTTTTCAGACAACAAAAATAAGAAGGGCAGGGGAATGATCTTGTTAATAATTAGGTTCAGAGATATAGATGATACTATAAAGGCATTTTTAGTTTAAAGTCAAAGAATAGCCCTTCTTTATACCTCTACCATCCCAGTTTAGTTGAATTTTTAACCCAGAGTTTGAAAAATTAGTTTTGATAGAAACCGCCCACTTGGTGGAGATAAATCGCATTAAATAGGACAATGACTTTCCTAGTGGGTTTAGGAGAAAACTCCAGACACATCAGTTTCCGAAGGAAAAAAGCAGTCTATCCATGCGGCATTATTCAAGATAAATTGCTACTTCAGGGACTTCATTGTCTTTTTCCCTTTAGAGAAGAACAAGGGAGTTTTAGAGAGGATATCCCAGTAATGCAATTACTATCATGAAATAAAGGGTGTGTCAAATGTGTATGGTGTTGCATAAAATAAACCTTTGTCTGGTTTTACACGAGTTGAATTGTTGATGGATTCGTTTGGAATAGTAGGAAACTTATTTCAAAATAAATCGAAATTTTATATTTTAAATTAAAAGTAAAAACTTGTTGTTTGGTATTTGGACTACAAAACCTGCCAGTGTTAGATATTTATCATTGTTGATGCCTAAGTTTTTATTAAAAACAGTTAGTTCAAAGAGTTGATAATCAATATCATCACATTTACTAAATTGAAACACAATGCAACATTTGTATCATCCTCCGAATATATTCCGTTTATTTTTTCTGTGCCACATCATTTAAAAGTAAATACTTAACCTTTTTATAAAGTATTAAAACGAGTAAACTGAAAAGAATCAATCATGAGATAGGATAAAAACAAGATCAAAACCAATCTGGAATGGTTTATAGAGAGTATAAAATGTAAATGTTATATAGCATGATGGAATACCATCACGATTCCTTTAGAAGTACGTGGTGAATTTTGAGACTAATGTTATTCTAATTTCAGTTAGTTAATACCCAACCCCTTTAAAGCATCCTAAATGTATCCATTCATGACTTTATAACGGCGAATAAAAGAGTATTAACTTGTAAAACGATTTGACATCCAGAGTAGAAAAACAGTTTAAAATGCGCTCTCAACACCATTTAAAAACACCATTAAGGAATTCAGTTTTCAACATTTCAGTTCGTCGATACAAAAAGCCATTAACAATAAAAAAAAACGTTTCCAATTCTTCTCCGAATCCATCCATCTCTCAATGAACAATGCAATTCCGATCCTGGGAACCGGAACCGGTCCAATTTACATCGGACCCGAGATTCCGTCTGCTCCGAGTGATTACGCTGATACACTTTTACAGCGATTGAATGCCCCGTTCCAGATAGTCCGGCTCCATTTGTAATATGCAAATTTAATTACGCCGAGTGGACCAGCAGCAGATTCGGATACCACGCTAATGAACGGGCATTTCCATAATTGGGAATTCCGTTTGGCTGCTCTTTTTCTCTTCCTCTCTCTCTCTTGTCAAAAGGATGAATTTTTAAAGCGGTTTTGTGCTCTTTTGGTTTTATTCTCCCTCCTCTTTGGTTTTTAATTAAGAGGGCCGCGTAGATTGCGAACGCTTTTCTCCCTGCCCGCGTGCGGTAATGACACTTTGAAAGAGGAGGTGGTGGTGGTTTTCTTTTACGCGTTTCCGTTTCATTTTTAAGGATGCATTGCGGACAATTAGAGGAGTTTTGAGAAATGGTTTGTTTCGGATTTTACATACATAGTGAGTCGTTTTTGTATATGCTTTAAAAGCGAAACGCACAATCTGTTAGATGCGGTGATTTTCTTTCCGGTTGGTTTATTGTTTTGTCCGAATTAAATGAGGAATAATTTAAATTCAGTTTCTAAGTGGGTTGTTTTTGAGGCAGACTGTCGTGATATTTAGTGAACTATTTGCTCAATTTCTAGCCAATTAAGAAATCATCAATGTATTTTAAGTTAAATATTTTGTTGAAGCTCTTTAATAAAACGAAGGCATAGTTTAGCTATTAGAGTAGAATTTTATTTAAAACTATACAAAGAATAAATGGAAATAAACTTGTTTTTAATACCATCAGCATAGGTTCGACAACCCTTTGTGATCCTTGACCTTACTTAATTCATAAAAATACTAGCAAATATACTTAGTAGTAAAATAATCGTTAGAATAAAAATAATGTTTAAGATGGATCAGAAGAAATTTTCCTAAAATTATCACCTCTTCTGTCAATTAAGAATCCCATCCCAAATGAAAAACCTTCACCTTAACAGATTACTGATAAAAAATAACTAAAAATCTAATTTGTTTCTTTAGGTTATTAAATTTTTTAATATAAACCCTAAAAATCTAAAATTATAAAGTTAATGCGAACGAAATTCCATTCTACCAAGAAAAAAAGTAATCAACGAGTTTTCAAAATATAATTAATGGAAACACACCCCCAGATTTAAGTAAACCATACTTGTGAATACCCTTACACGATAGCACAGTAAAAAAAATCCTAGGGTTTATTTCACCTAGTGAAACCGCTTTACGAGATATAAAAAAGCATGAAATCTCCCAAACTGAGTGAACAAGCGCAAGGAATAAAATCACAGGAATTCGGGACCCAAAATGCAGTTTACGATCGCCCAGGCGGCTCGTAAAAATATGTAATCGCAATCGAGCAACACGTAGCATTTGAGGCTTGCATGTAAAGAAAGTTCGAAACACAACCCCATAAAACGGGCTTTTGAATCCGAGGGAATAAAACATGGTTTTGCAAAATGGTGTGTGGGGAATATCTCTTTGAGGGATGTGATCAGTGTCTCGATTTGCTCGGGATATTGATTTTCAAAGAATTCGATAGGAGTACCTTACAGATATTTGTTTGATCCTACTCTGTGCGCGGATCAGTTTACACTCTAAAATGGGGCAAATGCGTCCCCCATTTGCTTGTTGTTGTTGTTATTATTATTGAAAACGTTTACGTTGAATCTAGAGAGAGCATGTTGAATATAAATCCCTTTTGCCTTTTTCCCTATTTCTTGAGTATTGTAGAATGAGGCTCTTACAAACCTTGAATAGTTTTAGAATTCAAGTTAAAAAATACAAGAGAATATTATGAAGTTATTATTCTTAAAGCATATAAATGAAGACTAATTACAACATAAAAATAACTTTTACCTTTCGGAAGCATAAAAGAAAATCCACATATTTTTTTTATCAATTGCACACAAAATTTACAGTTCCTTTATGGATTTAATCCAATAAAATTTTACTTCATACATTTTTAAAAACAGGCACCTTTTTGATCATTAAAATATTAATTTAACTCTAAGCTGAAGGATATTCATACAACCCTCTGATATTTATACTATAAGAAGAGTGTAGTTAAAATATCAATGTCATAAAATTTTTTAAAATGAACCCTAAAATCTGAAGAAAAAAAATTCATCGTGTAGCAATAGGAAAAGGTAACCTAAAAACATTTCTATTACTACACTTTAAACTTATAGTATAACATGATGTGGATTTAACAACCAAATTATTATTTTTTTATTGGAAACTGTCAAATGAAAACCAAAACGCTTATTTTCCCCATCAAACCTTCGAAAAGAAAGAGAATAGCCGATGTTTTCCCCGTTAAATTAATCACCATTCGCGTGCTTCGTTGTAAAAAACTTCCCGCCTTTATTATGTCGTGAAACACGCACAATATTTAAATAAGACGAGTCTTTGAGAAAAAAATCTTTTTGCGGAGGTTTAGAGCATAGGAAAGATCGCGTGATTTAACAGTTTTTGGAAGTGAAATGCGGAATGAGAATTTGTTTTTCTGGCCGAAATAAAAAGTTTTCGAATTCAGCCTTTAAAAATGCATTCCTGTCTTTTTTTTGAATATTTTACTACTCCGCTTTTATGCATGGAGTTGGAGATTAAGGAAGTTACCGCAAAAATGTTTCTGAATTGCATGTGAATGGGTTTTCAAACAGATTCCGTAAAAGAAATCTATTCAAGAATAAATCTTAGAGCCATTTTAATGGTAGAGTATTCCGTTATTGGTTTCGAACCTTAAAATATTTAATATATCCATGAAACTCAAAATGTTGGTATTTTTATTATTGTGTCTTTAATCTTTTAAAATATTTTTTAAATGTGTTTGCTAATTTGTTACTTGAAAAGGGCATTTTTTAAAAAGCATTTGATTTTTAACCCTATGTTGATAAACAATAAGGTAAAGACGGGTATTATACTATTATAAACTCGACAGCAACGTTTCCTGACCCTATGACGTCACTAACAACAAAGTAGATGTCTGAATTTTGACTGAAATGAAGAATGTCAATTTAAAAATATGATTATTTTGTTAAGCCCATGTACCTAGTATATAGTATAGCGTCTTTTTATCACGATTTGCATACCGAATCTCCTCCTAGCAACCCAATAGGCTTTCTGTTTACGCAGTTTCTGCTTCCGCGAAGTGACGTCATAGGGCCAGGAAACGTTGCTGTCGAGTACAGTCATTCAGATTCCTTTTTGTTGATTTTTTGTGTGTAAATGTTTTAAAGGCCGCTTAGTAGATCCTTTTTAATTTTTTAAAACTCAATTATTTCTGTCAAGTTCAGTCTGAAATTTACAATTGCACAACAAAGATATGGGTCAAAAATAATTGTCCTTTATAGCTTGACATCTAAACAGTGTTATTCCTAGGATTTTTTTTTGAGGAGTAAAAATACTCCTTGACTTTTTTAGGAGGAGTGAAATTCAATTATGAAGAGTGAAATATGGAAATAGCATAAACTACATATACAGAGACACGAAAACCTTAATCAAACTCCCTAAGCATCAGAACAACAAGTGAAAAAAATATTATATATTCCTCTCCAAAAACGGCCAAAAGTGGATCCAATCTTTCCAATTTGTTTTCCCAGTTACGCCATTATGGCGACAAACCATTTATATAAAGTTAAATTTCATGGGTATTTGCAAAGTCTAATTGATTGGAATCACTGCCAAAAACATTTCGGTGGGGGTACGTTGCATTTTTTAAGCTAAACCTTTGTGAAAAATTCAAAGAGTGAAAATACTCCTGGCTAGTTTTTTAAAGAGTATTTCCGATTTTCAAGGAGTGAAATACTCTCTCAGAGGAGTTAAAAATATTCCTGCATCTAAACGTAATAAACCAAATAAAATATGACAGGTTTGGAAAAAAAATGTTCAACTTTCTTCACCTCAGGTTAATGAAATGATTTTTCCCCTTTATTAAGTCTGAAACTATGTAGCAAAGTTTTTTGAGTTTTCTACTCGGTCAAACATAAAGTTGAAAATCCCGCTTGGAAACGTATCTATCACCATAGCAACCCAAAGAGCATATCCGACTGCATCCGAGATTATCAATGATGAAACAAGATGGCCGATTCTATCCATTTGGCGTTGCCATGGAAATCGAAGGTTTTTATGATCTCTTTAAAAAGAAAACAAGAGCAGACAGGTTGACTTTTGATCTCTCTGGTCTTAATTACACGTGGCGCCTATGCGGTGTACTGCGCCAAGTACTTTCATTTTTCCCCAAGAAATTTCTTGTTAGCGTTCGAAAAAATTATCAAGAATACTTAAGAATACCAAGAATTTTTAAAAACAAATATTATGTTTATTATAGTTATTAGTTACTAAAATAATTCCTCGATTAACTCAAAACTTATTAGCAAAAGTTTTTATAAGAATCTTTTATAAAAGTAACAAGAAGTTTTTGATGAAATGCCCAGTGGTTATTGAATTTATTTACAAGTAGGAGTACCTACTAATAGTAATCAAGAATATTTCAAGGGCAGTTTTAACATCTTGTTATTTCACTTCCGTTAGTTCGTTGAAGCAGTTTGTGATAGTTAAGTTAATATAATTTTTGAAAATGATGAAACATTTTATAAAAATATGGTTTGTAACATCCTGTAGGAAATGTTAAGCCAAAGGATCTAAGAGGGTTTAAGGATTTTGATTTGAATATGAACTTCTACTTTAAAAATAAAAAAAAGGCTTTCGATAAAAAATTTTCTAGATAAGTTTTTATTGAGTGATTTTGAAAGCCAATGAGGAATTTTGAAAGGACACACCTGGGATACTTGATGAAAATTCTGTTTAATATTTTAAACACTGGATTTCAAATGACTGTGTAAATTTATATTGGATTGTTTTTCATTTAGAATGGATAAATTGGTTACAGCAAAAGTTAAATGCGGGACTGGATGAGTTAGGGTATATTTTCACAGTAAAGGAACCAGGATGAAAAAGACATTGGGGACGGAGGGACTGTTAATCCAGAAAAAAAAGACATCCAACTTGATAAAACTTAGCTGTTAATTTGTGGATCGAAGCTAAGGAGGTGCCTTCACTCGAATGTCATGTTATAGATTATTATTAGACTCTTCTCAGGCATCCCATTCAGTATGAAGCTAAATGTTTCTTTTTGATTAAAAAGTATGGTTTAAATTTAATCTATTCGTTTCATGTGACGATTTAAATCTAAAACTTTTATAATAGAAGCACAATTTTTCTATACTTTCCAAATAAAAATATTTTTGTCTAATTGAACCTTATCAATTTAGGATACTCTTTATAATTATACTTTAAATTTATGCTTTAATTTTATGATACTTTAAAATTTATGTTTTTTACTCCAAAAGTTAAGTAAACCCGCATAAAAGAATAAATATAGCTCATAAGACAAGACATTTGATTCACGAAACTTAATGTACCATTAAAAGAACAATAACCCAGGTTTTAAAAACAAAACAAAGACATATTATCATCACAAAACGTTGATAAAGCTTCATTATTATAGGCGACTATAATGGATTACGTGTTTGCACTGTGAAAAGAAACTAATGATTCTTTATAAAATTAGTAATGATACTTTTCGAGAACATCAAATGAATTTTATGACTGTAATTTAGATAACAATTATAGCACTTAATGTGTTTTATTTGAACGGAATAGTGATGAAAATTTTAATGGCGAGACTTATTGAAAATTACTCGTATTTAAGACAAAATACATATTTTAATAACTTTGGAAGTAAAGCATGTAGCTGAATAAATATCAATTTTATAAATATTTGTGTGTGGGAAAAATCTTACTAAGAAATAAATCTCGATTTGATAAGCCAAAATTAATTTTTTAGGATTAAAAATATAATAGGAACATTTCTTTTATTATACTTGTTTGAGTGAGATGTGGTGGCTATTTTTTAATACTAATAAAAGACGTAATGATCAAGGGAATTGTTAATTAAACTTCTAAATAGTTTGATAAGAGCTAAATTACATAAATTTTTTAATCAATGGTGAAAATGAAAAACAATTTCTTTGCATGGAGTAAAGTAAACTTTTCAGTAATAACACACTTGAAAAAGAAAATGAGAAAAATACTTTCCTATAACACTATAGATTTCAAAAATAGAATATAAATGAAAAAAAAATCGGAATTTAAAAAAAAAAAATGTTAATTTATTTATTTATTAAAGTAAACTACAAATAAACAGCATTTTGTTTTCCTCTTATGAAGTTTTCACAATTAACTCCCAACGATAATATGAACAATAACAATCACAGATTTCAAACAAACGTTCCTTTAGGCATCAAAGGAAACTAAATCTCCCATTTTTAATATAGATGCGCATTTAATGTATCGGGATTCGGTAATTTTAACTCCTAAACAAGATCGGAAATTCAATTGTCCTCAACAAAAGAGAACATCCGCAACTACCGCATTCCGCCCGCTCCCGAAAACTGCTGAAAACGCGCAGAAAGAAATGACGAACCCTACATTAGAAACGGGAAAAGAAGAGAAAAAAAGCAGACCTTTCCTTTTAATACCCATAAAATATTCCTCCTCTGCAGTGGAACATCCATTGGGATTTGTTTGCCCATTGTTGCTCCAGAAGGGAAGAAACGTTTTGCCGCAAAGAAAAAGAGGAGGCATGAAAATGGAGGCCGCGGGTAAAAATAGAAAGCAACACCTTTATCCTCAGAAGCAATATATTTCCCTTCCGTCTATTCGCCACCAGGTAACTATAGCAACAGGATAAGATAGAGCGCAGCAAAGTGCTGTTGTAGAACACGATCCGAGCACATGGAGAGGGTTGTGCGATTGCTCTTTTTCCGGGGAGTCGGTCCGGGTGATTATTCTTATCACCCCCGACGTTTCCGCGGGGTTTCCGGAAAAATTTATCATCCTCTTCAGAAATTACAACAGCCCCGTTCCCATGCTTTTGAGGGTGATTACTTGGGTGCTGCTTTCTTCGCAAATGGGGAGATGTGTGCGAAGTTAAATGTTGGAGAGGAGGGAAGTTTTTTAATGTTGAAAATACCCAAAACAATACTCGTTCTAGAAAACTCAAATCCACAAGAATCTCCCATCACAAAGAAAACAAAAAAGTGAGGAATAATGGTAAAATATTGGTATTGATATATTAACCACCTAAATATACTACATTGTATAGGAAAGGGAAGACCAATAACACTGCAGTTTTCATTGGTCAATTTCATTTCATCCAAAACTTCAAACTTTTTTCTTTCATCTGAGACCAATTTCATGCCAACCAGTTGTCATTTTTGGTAGAATATCGGTATTGATATATTAACCACCTAAATATACATTATATAAGAAAGGAAAGACTAATAACACCGAAGTTTTCATTGATCAATTTCAATTCATCCAAAACTTTATCTATCAAACTTTTTTCTTTCATCTGAGACCAATTTCAAGCTAACCAGTCGTCATTTTTAAACTATTAAATTTTCTAACGATGCATTTATAAACGACTTCATTAACTTTATTTGATATTTTTAGTAAAAATATATTGCTCGATCCAAATAAAATTATTTCTCAACGTCTAAATTACTTTACACATGCAGGTGTTAATAGAGAGTCATAAATAGTAAATATGTAGATAAATTAAATTTAAACACTGATAAATCCATACTTTTCAATTACTAAGATAATCAAATAATACCGATCTTCCCTAGAAACTATTGGCTTTACGCTAAACTGTCTCTACAATAAACTTGAACCGACGTTTGGTGGAAAGCAGCCCTTTGTGCAGAAGTTTATTTTCCAGAAACTAAATTTCAACAGCTGCGGAAGACGTATATGTGATGCTTTAGGTCTTCTTTATAAGGATATGTACAGTTCCCAAACTTTTTCCCTGCTATTCCACCATTCCTTTAAACACCACCAATGCCATTGATGCCATCCACCAATGCCACCAACCAATGCCACTCATTGAAGAAGTACTATTATTATATGTGTACTCACCAGGTACTGTTCATCCATGCAGTCTATGTGCGGCCCTATGACCGTGAAGTACTTCATGCCCTGCGGAGGCGATGCGTAGGGAATGTCCACGGTCACTTTGACGTAATAGCGGACGGTACAGGACCGGGATTCGAAGCTGCAGGGAAGGGCACTCTCTGGTAACTGGAACCGGAACGGGAAGGAATGACGACCCCGCGGCAGGATCGGCAAGTTGCCTTCTAGTTTCTCTGGAGAACAAGTTTCACACATTATTTTAGAAAATATCATTGCATTAAGAAAATTTCCCTTACCGTAAAAAGTGTTAGAAATATGTTTTTGTTAAATTTTTAAGTATTATCACAAATTTATCTTATTTTATCTTTGGCCATATGCTGCTTCATCAGCAAATTTAATCAATTTGTAGGGAAAATACGTTAAATAGTAAACTCCGTTTCTATTATAAACTGATTTCCTATAATTAAGAAAGACAATGTATGAATCCACCTACGCTATGGTAGGTATTATACAATATTTTAAACATGATTACATAAATGTGACTTTTATTTATATTCATATCTTTGGGAAACTCTAACAACATTAAATAAATTTCAGATAAAATTCATTATTCTTGTTTAAATCATAAAGCTTTTACGTTTAAAAGAATTTCCTGCTATAGTTATATGCTCAGTTCTTTAATGAGATTATAATCCTTTGTTGTGTATTCTGGTAAAATAAGCTCCCGAAAAAAGTATTGGCTAGAAGCCATAATCAGTTTTTTATCCTCCCTTAATCTTTTTACTAATAACAATAATTACATTACTAAACTATAGCTGTAATATATATCTAATTAGAGAAATATTATTAAATATGGATAGTAAGATTTATGAATCAATAGCTGAAATGAATACAATTCATAATCAAAAGTTATTTAAATAATAACAAAGGTTCATTGGACTTTGACTTATTGTATAAAATGCAAAAGGAATAACATTTCCCCCAAGAAAATATTGTTCAATAATAATTTTACTTTGCTTTTGTTGGCTTTATTCAGCGTATATAAATCATAAGAATGGGTATATTTTATTGGACCATCAATCATAAAAGGTTAAATTGGTTTACTCCAACAGGGTTAAAGTATAGTGGGTATCGGTAAACATGATATACATTTCTATTTACAAAAAAAGAGAGAGTATTAAGGAAAAAATCTCTTTAAAAACCCTAAAAAGGCTGACACAAAACAGATAATTCCTTCGTCTTCTTTGGTAGGTGCATGTTCAAATAAAATGTCCTTAAAAAAAATCGACTTTATGTTTTAAAAAGTCTCCTGACTATCGATTTTCTCAACGTTAAGAGCATTTGGCCTTTTTTTTTTGTCAAATTCTGGAAAAGATTGGTCCTGACAACAGCGCAGAACGAAACGTGGAAAAAAGTATCGGAAATCGTTCCTGTGCCCAGGACAATAAACAAAATGTGCTAGGTCTTTCCTCAGAGAATGTGTTCGTTCCCCTTCTGACTAGTAATGGGGCATTGAAAAAGTTTACTACTGAAGGTTAGTGGGTATAAAGTCAGAACGGTGATTTTGTTGAGCCCACGGAGGATATTTAGGGGATACTTCTGTGATCCTCAACATCTGTGGATGATTGTTTTTTCTTGTGGCGTGTAAAGAAATAAAGAATGTGTGATTCAACTGGATTTTTTCTGTTCTGTTTGATTGAAACCTTCTCAAGCAGGAATGAGTTGTTACAGCTTTGTTTATAAATGCGACAGCATTCGCAATAACTAATTTAAATAGGCTACTGTCAAATTGTGAATCCACTGTTATTTTTAATTTTTAGTAATCAATACCTTGTATCGACAGAAAATGCATTCTACTATATTTAAATTGAGAAAAGTAACAAACTAAACGAAACGTAGTATCTTTATTTTGCATTTATATTTTCATATCTTTCGTGTTTCAAATGAATAGAAACAATTTCTTTAAAAAAAAAATGAATTTCGCTAGTTTAAGTTTCTAACGCAATACATATACTTACGAATTGAATGAAGAACTTAATTATCTCTGACTTGATTGGATCAATGTCAAATTTACTTTGCTTATTATATGTACAAAATTTGTGTTCAATGAAACATTTAACTATAATTTGACTACCAGTCTTATAGTAATTTATCTGTGTTTTGTAATTCCATTAATTTAAAAATGATTACAGGTTATTTAAAAGATACATAAAAACAAAACTAAACATTAAAGTAATTTGTTTAAAATTTTAAACAAATAATCTTATTAGTTAATTCATTTCATAAAAACCTAAATAATATTTCACTAAAAAGTCTGCAAAAAAATCCTTAATTTAACGTAAAACAGACTAGGGTATATTAATTAGTGTTTTCAAAGTGATGAATGGCTATTATTAGAGGAACAGAATACAAAAAGAGAAGGCAAAGGTTTAATGCAGAGACACTCTTACCTTTACCCCAGATGACCACCCTGTCATCGATGAAGATGTGGTCATCTTTTACTGTTCTTCTGTCGCCACTGACTATGACTTTCCATTCTGCATGGGCCTTTCCTCTAAGAAGTACTCGGATTGCTATGAAGTAACAATGAATATTGATTTATTGATTACAGGGAAATTCGGGCTTCGTAAAAATCTGTGATAGGATAACTAGGATTATCAACAACTGAAGTAGGTATACGTTTATTGCTTATAAAGATTTAAGTAAATTGTTTTATGCATCATCAATCGGAAATGGGTATTGATAAAGAAGTTGTAAATAAATTTTGATACATTTTTAAGCTAAAATAAAATATCAAATCAACTTTTCAGACTCAACAGACACTTTCTTTTATAACTTTTACATACTTTAACAACTTTACAAAGATTGATTAAGAAGGATAAATTTTGAGGGGTGCTCAAAGGCACATGGCTTCTCACCACTGCCTGACGTAGAAAAAAACTAAAACAAAATACGAGATACATTATCCGTGATATCTTTTAAAATTGACATTAATAACCTGAAAGCATACGTATTATATTGATAAAATGGTTACAAATCTTATAAAAATTGGTTTCCTGAATAATTTCATTCAAAAATGATTTTCAATAGTTTGATTTTAAAAGCAGTAAATATAAAATTATTAACTTTCCTAAATTGAGATAA
The DNA here is from genome assembly GCA_963680715.1 of Tetragnatha montana. Classification (NCBI taxonomy): domain Eukaryota; kingdom Metazoa; phylum Arthropoda; class Arachnida; order Araneae; family Tetragnathidae; genus Tetragnatha; species Tetragnatha montana. The sequence goes on from OY796685.1 coordinate 9,449,617, forward strand.
AAGTCAAAGTTTTGTCAGTTAATGTTTTAATAACCCCAAGATTTTTAAAACTCAGAGTACAGTAACAAAAAGGATTAAAATTCAATCATGGGTATTATAAGGCGGTACCTTTGTTGAGTTCATACTTAAGAAGAACATGAAAACATAACAAATTAACTTCAGCCTTAAAATTTCTCGTGAACGAAAAATGTACTTACTACAGTAAAAGTACTAGAGATTTTAAATACAATAGCTGAATGATTTAAAATTGATACTAAGCATTTTAGAAAACCCTTTCTTTCAATACCACTTATTGTCATAAAGTCTAAACGTAAGATGATAGATCTAATTAGAATTCAGAGGGAGTCCTGTTAATCACACACGTTTTCATTTATAGACAAAAGAAATATAGATTATACCAGTCACGCTCTTTCTGTTTGAGTTTTCAATGAAAGTCTTTCTAAGCAGCATTTCCTTTGAGTCTACTTTACTGCTGTTTTTTTATTCTCGGAAGCTATCAATTGAATAACTTCTAACTGCTGTTTCCTTGTCTAAAAGTTATTGTAATATTATGTGTTGCTCTATTTTATCGCTTTATATTTATTTTTTAATAAATGTGTTTAGTTTTTAGTTTTTTAGTATAAATATTGTATAAGGAAATTTTTCATTGATGAAAAGTTGAAAAAAGCTTCCTTTCTTAAGACTGGGTGTTATTGATATGATTCCAATAAAATGTTACTCGCAATATTTTAAGATAGTTTAGTAAAATCACTATCTAGATGCGTTTCTTAAAACTAGTAAATCCCCTCAACGAACAATTAATCATTTACGACAACGGCACATGACGTCTAGTAATTACCTGCCTAAACAGTCATCAAACTTTTATATTCTATGATTGATTGTTTGTTTGAACTGCTCCAATAACTTGAAATGTCTGGAAACGTAAAATAAGAATAACGCTTCAAAGAAAACGATATTTTAGAATTGAGTCAGATGATTCATGCCATTAAATGCGAATGTGATTAATGGTTTTACAAGAGTAGAAAAAGACTCGCTTTAGAGGTTGACACTTTTCAAATGAGTTCTAAATTTTAAAACATAATGTATGTTTAGGCCTTTGAGGTGAAATTGGCGTTTGTATGAAAAAATACAAAAGAGGTAAAGTAGGTTTTTTTATATTTAGAGTAATTCTTATTAATTGTGTTCAAGTGTTTTAAATAAAAATAAATAGATTGTAAACAAATTAAGAAGTTTATTCTGCACTATAATAAAATATAGATTCTTATTGAAACAATGAAAACCAAAAGTTCCAAAAATATCTCTAGTGATTCTCGTCTATAGTGTTTTCAGGTGACGTCACAACCGGTTATTTTCTTTTAACTGTGTATCTACTGTAGGGCTTTTAACTGTTGCTAAGGCCGTTGTTTATCTGTTGCTAAGGCGGTTTTTAGGTATGGGATCACGTGATTGCAAATACTCCAATAGAAGAATTCCTCGCCCAGTCATTTTCTGTAACTGTTAACCTCTGTAGGGCAAAAAACTGTAACACTTCTGTTGCTAAGGCCGTTGTTAGGTCCGAGTCATGTGATTGAAAATGCTCTATGTACAAAGTATGTCAATACATGAAATAAATTCATTTTAGGTTATGGAAGTGGGATAGGTGTCATCTATGAAACATCTGTTAAATTTAAATTAAAACATAATAAAGAAAATTAATATTTGGAAAAGGTATTAATCACAAAAGTATAAATAAATAAATAAAAAAATATGTTAAAATTGATATGTATTCCATTGAGAAATGTATTTTTAAATTGTTCATGTGGTTTTCTCTTTTAATTTTCTGTTTTTTTATTTTCATTGTAGAAAACCATGGAACTAGTTCCAACAAACAACAATACAGAAAGCAGTAGGACAAACAAAAATGTGTGTAAAATTATTGCATATTAATAAACAAAGAAATTTTCCTGCATAAAAATATCGACCAAATCGTCCAACATTTTTTAAAGGGCCCCAAGAAGTTGACTTATTACAAGGAAAACTCGAATATATACATCTTCATTAAGAAATAATCAATGATTTAATTAGTTTGGAACATGTTCCATCCGACAGTTCCCGAACGCCGCTATAAGCTAAACTAGTAATTGGATTTCATTTAATTCAATTACTATTTAATATGGTCTGCGATTAAGTTAAAGGCTACAGTAAAGAATTTTGAAAGCAAGGGGAAAAGGAACAAAAAAAAAAGACGGATCAATTAAATTGGATTGAAGAGATTAAAAAGAACTCAGTACCCCGGATGTGTGTATATTTAATGACACTTTTTTTCTGAAGACTTCTTGTTTTATTAACTTGATTGGAGACGTTTCTTTGGCTTACAGTTCTTTATAGTTATACAAAAATAATTTGTGTTGTTTTTCTTCAAAATTGATGCTTTTAAGAGTTTTAACTGCTTGAAAAAAATTATTTAGGCGAAAAGAGAACTCTTAAAAACTGTTGTTAGGAGTAGTGTTCTAGATTTGCCATTAAAACTGCTTTTGCTTTATTTAATGAGCCAAAGAGGACGAGATTTCTGTAATTAGTGTTGTAATGTTTCTCTACGTTCAGTAGGATGAAATTGACAAAGTTTTACGAAAATCCGAACACTTATCCAGTTTATAATATTAACAAAGAACAAAAAAAAAGTAAAAATATATTACTTATGTATTAATATATTAATATACTATAATACATTAGGAACAACTTTTCACGTAGTGATAAGTGTTTTTTCATTTTTAATAATTTGGATATTGTAATATCTATTATTTGAAATTGATAGGGTTACAAATTGTAAGCTTTAAAGGTTAGTTTTCAAGACACACAAAAAGGCTTCAAGGATAAAATTAAATTGCAAAAATAGATCAATGAAAATATTTAAAAACTTTTTTAAAAGCATAAATTATAATACCCGATTTTGCTTAAACTTATCACATTTTTACTTACTGATATTAAAAAAACTGTTAGAGCTTGTGCTGTGTGCCAGTGCTATGTTAGTGTTTGTGTTGTATTCTATGAAATTAAATCAAAGTTCCTATCTTTGTTCAAAACAAAATGTGAATGTTCCATTCCACATTACTTATGATACAATCAATATCTCCTTCTTTTCAATGCTGTGGATAATTTACTTTTAAGTATATAATAACTGCTTTTATTTAATAAGATTTATGAAAACTAGGTTTTAATTTGAAGAGCATTATTTTTATAAACATTATAAAAATACCTGACGCTCTGAAATAATAATAATTAAGTACAGTCTAAACATCTGCTTTCGTGCTATCCACTGAGCAATATTATAACCGGGAGTAGAAACTCAGCGTGCCAAAATTAAAATGTACCAGTAACATTTAACTTAACAAGTTCATTTATTTGATGAGACGGAGCGCAAAATATAGAGAACGATATATTTTCAAAAATTTTTTTGATAAAAGATGAAGAAACAACAGAGTTGAATAAATATTATAGTTTTTTTAGGGAAATATTTCCATTTAACGCTTACCTTGTTTTAGCATCAATGTTTTGCCCCTTTGAGCAGATTTGTATCCCTACACGACGGCAAATTACACACACAAAAAAAAACCGGTACTATTTTCATAATGTCAAAGTATAGGAAGTTTGAACTCCAGGTTTATATAAAGCTCAGTGGTGTCATCAGCCACACCAGCCATAACGGCCATAACAAACCAATATCTATAGAAATTTACTGTGCTTTCAACTATCTTGATCAAATCACATATAAGAATATTAAAAAATTACATGAATTTCTAAACTGTTCTTTGAACATTCATAAAAATGTTTTAAGATTGTTTTGACTTTAAAATTACAACTTGTACACAGAAAACCAAAATGGTCTACAAAAAATTCTACAATGACGTTTGGCAACCCAATGAAATAAGTACAATAATTCGTTCTTAGAATTTGTGGGTATTAAAATGAGAAATAAATATTTCTTCTAGGAAGAATAGTTTTGGAAATTAAGTTTTCCACGTATTTTTAGTTCGTTTTATCTTTTGAAAGGTTTTATTATTTCATGGAAATGTCTTTTACGAGCAGGATGCTGTATACGAGGTGGGCGTTTTTCTTCAATTGGTTAATCTTTCAAAAGAATTATTTATTTTTTCAATACATATGTGGTTCTTTTATCTACTTTTGTAAGATTTATTTTAAGGTTATTTATATTAATTACCTTCTTTGGTTAAATATCCTAATTATCTTATCTAGTACTAGCTGATATGCCCGGCTTTGCATGGGTGGAGTGTATCAATTTATTAAAATTTTCTCAAGTTACATGCCTAATTTTCTGTAACCATATTACCAATCATCCTGGTAGTTTTTCATATCCCGGTGTTCCCAGTATTTTTTCATATCCCGGTGTTCCCAGTATTTTTTCATATCCCGGTGCCTTTTTCATCTTGGTGTCCCCGGTGCCTTTTCATCTCGGTGTTCCCGGTGCATTTTCATCACCGTGCTCCCTGTGCCTTTTCCCTCCCGGTTCCAACTGTGTAAATCTAACCTAACCATCCAGTTCCGGTGTTGCACATTTAATTACGACAGTTACCCAATTATCCATTCTAAGTGAAAAAAAATCCATTAAAATTATAACAGACTTTTGAAATTCCAAAATTTGTAAATACCCCCTGTTTAAATTGAAAAAAAAAATCCCGTTAAACTACACCAAAGAAACAAATTATAAGGTTAAATAACAAATTGATCTAGTGTTTCTATCATCAACTTTCTAAAAAAACTGCATGATGTAATCTTTACTTTAACCAGTCTAATTCTTAAAACTTTCTATTTCAACTTAAAGTTTCATGGAAAATGAAGTTTTCAATAAGAAAATACTGTTATAAAGTTTTTTATAAGGGACGTTTTTAATTTTTTAAATTATTAATAACCTTTTTAAAACATTTAAAACAATTTTAGCCAAGTTTTATCTTTAAATACTTTGTTTTATGTTTAAAATTGTTTTTGTTGTATTATTTGCAACAATGCGAGTTAAACAGATCTTCTTTAGTGGAGAAGTAAGGTGATTTTTACAAAAAGGCCTAAAAGGGGGTGAAGGGGTGGTTTTAGAAATTTGGAAATGATGTCATTGTCTTTCCCCCGTCCCCTTACGTATGTGTACCAAGTTTGGTTCGATTCGGACGGGTAGTTTTGGAGAAATTGAGCCAAATCTGTTCCGGACAAACCCAGGCAGGAACCCAGCCAGGCAGGCAGGCAGGCAGGCAGGGACACCTTCATTATATATAGAGAGATTGCATTTTATTGTCTTCTTGAGGTTTCAATGAAATTGAGAGGAACTTATATTAAAATAACTAGGGAGCTAACCCCTAAAAAACTTATGTCTGGTTACGGCGTGGCCCAGCCCCTCTAAAAAAAATATTTGTACCCCCCAACCAAAAGTTGAAATGACGCCCCTGGACTGATGCAATAAATACTAAACATAATTCTAAGTAAAAAATAACAACATTTAGAATAAACCGCTAAAACCTTCACAGAAGAAACGTCAACCAACTTCCTAAAAATACGTCACAGTAAGGTGTCTTAGATAAAAAAAAATTATGAAATCTTTATTGGTTATATGTTATAGAGCATTTTCAATCACATGACTCGAACCTAACAACGGCCTTAGCAACAGAAGATGTTACAGTTTTTTGCCCTACAGAGGTTAACAGTTACAGAAAATGACTAGCCGTGAAATTCTTCTATTGGAGAATTTGCAATCACGTGATCCCATACCTAAAAACCGCCTTAGCAACCGATAAACAACGGCCTTAGCAACAGTTAAAAGCCCTACAGTAGATACACAGTTAAAACCGGTTGTGACGTCACCTGAAAACACTCTATAGCTTTAATGCGTAGAACTTGTTTTTAAAACGTGCAGATCGGAAATGACATTTATTCTTTTTCTAGCAATACAGAAAATCGAATTACTTTTTGGAAATTATTAAAAATGTACTATGTGTGGAAATTTTTATTTAAACTTTCAGGAAACAGGGTTTCAATTGATTCTTTTCTCTTCATAAATGCAAATGCTCTGAAAATGTTCTAAATTTTCTGCTCTGGTAGAGGAACAAGTCATGCCATTTTCGTTCTGTACTGTTTAAAATTAAGTTCTAGGTATAAAAATGAAACCTATAAAGATTTCAAAGGTGTTTCAAAGTTTTTGGTTTTCCTACTTTTAAGGGTAAAAGCTACAATGAATAAATGTAAGTAGTATGATAAAGTCTTTAATGGAAAATCAGAGTTCTGAAGTCAGCCAGGGATGATTAAATCCCCCTTGAGATTGCAACTTTTACTTTAATAACTGGTCGGAGATTCCTTGAAAATTAAACTTAATAAGTTCTCATACCCATGCTTCCAGTGGCTGACGGAACTAGTAATTATTAAATAGGCGAATATTTAGTCACGCAAATACCTGTTGGCTCCCGGTAGCTCACGAATATTTGAATACTTAATGGGCAGAATAAAAAGTAGTTCTTCCTTTTTAAGGTTTGTGCTATAAAATTCTTTCATCTATGCCTATCAGTGGAAAAAGAAACATAAATGAGAGGGTTAGAAGCAAATAAGGGGTTCAATGGTACAATTGACAACAAGCGAAAAGTGTAGGGGAAAGGAAGGTATACGAAAAATGATTTTAGGAATCGAGAATTTGAAAGCTAGAGTCTCCAAAATGTACTGAACGTAAGTTTATTGACGCGGAAATCATCTCTCAAAAAATGAAAGAAGAAAAATTGAATGCGTACTTCTATTCAACGTGGTATGTAAAAGACGCTGGATGTTAGTCCAAAAGTACGCGCCCTGAAAACTTGGCTGAAATCGCAAAAAAAAAGCACCTTTGCCTTCGCAATTGGAGGATTCCTTCCTCATGTCACCTCTCTTTAAGTATAATTCAAACAGGATTCAATCTCCTTGAAAAATCCATGGAAAAATCATAGTGTTACTTTTCCAGGATTTTAAATGAGCTATAGTTTTTAGCTTCAGAGGGGTTTTGAATTTTTAAAGGGAGAATTTAACATTTGTTCGACAGCTTTAGCACATAACTCTTATGTGGTGAAAGAGTAAGATGAGCTATATGATTCTCTCTACGAAAATCTCAACTATCTTGTCTGTGCGTATACTCTTAGGTTCCGATGTATTATTTCTCTAAGTCGTCGAATCAACCCTATATCAACCCTACTTTCCCTATAACCCTATATCAACCCCGATACTTTCTTCTAACGATACTTAATATAGTACTTATTTGTTAAGAAAGAAGTACCTATACCTCACATTGGTATTTACTTTGAAAGCAATCATTAGTACTTTATTTACGAAAAAAACCCAATAAGATTCTTTCACAGAAAAATTAAAGGGTAAGTCAAAGAAATTTTACCCGGACTGTGCACTCTTACCCTCCTTTCCTCTACTAACTATATATGTGTTGTTTATTAAATTGAAATTACTGAAAATTTTATTTTACTAACTTCTGGGAGGTTTGATATTATGTAGTCTGACTTATAAATGCCCCTAAACTACTTGTAGAATCCAAGGGGAAGTGGAACTTATAATCAAGAACGCACATGGAATGAGAAAAACTCATGCCAATCCACCTTTTATACAGAAGCCATCATCTGTATGAAGTTGTCTGTTATATACCCTTAGAAAAAAGATTCCAAGGTCTATAGTTGTACCCCTCGAGGAGAGTGAGGGGACATGAGTAGAGTATCCTCAACATCCTCTAGCTAAATCCGTTGTTGCTTTCTTTGGCTATAAGGTTGTTAATTTCATCCTACGTTCAAACAGTTATAGTGTCTGGATTCCAGCTCCTGTCAAACTGACTAATATCGAGTATATCGGCCTTCAGGCAACGAAAGTACCACTCAAATTCAATCCACAAATTTAATTTAAAAAAAACAACAACAGGTAAATCCTGTGTAAATTTGCAATTTGGCGGTAACCACAGAATGGTACAGAGAAAACCTCGCCAAAACTCCGTTCCGCCTCACCAAATGAATTATTCAGCGCCTCGCCATTCCGAAGGAGCGCGTTTTCAAAAAATTACATCCTTCCGGACGGATACGCCCTGTTTAATATTTAATGCGCGTCCCGTCCCATCTGTTAGAGAGAGACCGACTCCCCCTTAATGGGAAAGGCTCTTTAAGGAGCGAGAGCGGCTCATTAAAGCGGGTTGGCTCTCTCTTAAGCGTCGCCGCCGAGATTTGTTTGAGTTCCCAATTCGCGCACGTTTTTGAATCTCCGTTGTTTATGCGGGCGATGAAAAGCCAAGATGGTAGTCAAATTAATAGCTTTATCTTCTTTTAAATCTGTGTTTACTAACTTTATATTGTTTTGATGTGAAAGGGAGGGAAACGGAAGGGGGATTGCAGTTGCTCATTTTTTTTTGTGTGACCCAGGAGTAGAGGATGACGGGCTTTAATGAGCTTCGAGTTTCATTTTAAGATTTTTAAATAGTATAAGATGCTACCATTTAAAAAAACGGGGATGCGAAGGTACAGTGTATGTGGCTTAGAGCTCATTTCTGCATTTTCATATACTGTGAAATTTGAATTTTTTTTCTGTTAAATACTTACTTCTTTCTACTTATAGGAATGTGAATTAGTATCACGGAGGTTGATATCAATCGTTATTACCAAAAAATTATTATTTATAAAAGCCAAAAAAATTGACTGAGTAGATGCAATAGAATAGGTAGTGGTTAATTATGTAGCCCATTCTACCACAGGGAAAATCAAAAACTCACAAATCCCAGAGATTGCTATCGTCCCAATTCACTTAAGAAAACCTGCTAGCTAATGACATGGAGCGAAATTCTCATTCGATCCTGAATATAAATTCGATACAACGTACCTCATCCATCAAAAAGATCCACACGCGCATACGTTTGTTATTAAGGGAATGAGTGCAACTTACAACAGAGGGCATTCTCAGTGAGTACGTGTCCACACTCTGTATTGGTTGGTATTGGTACATCATGAATAATGAAGATTTTCATCATACAGAAAGCACGTCATGAGCAAGTTGGGTCGTAGGATCGTGCCACTTTGGCTAGAACCTTGTTAAGAATTACGAGTTAAGATATTGAGAATGCATCCCGTAAATTAAACATAATTCACGAAGAAAACCATAAAGTTGTTCCCATATTCTTTTAGAATTTAGATGATTATGGGAATACAAACCTCTTTGAATTCTCCAGTTTGGCTGCGCTACAGTTAAGAACTTATTCCAAAGAGAAGAAATTTTCGTATAATTTATTTTTTTACTATATTTATTATTTATATTATGAAGATCTCATTTGGTTCAAGGCATCGTTTTCAAAAATGTAAAGAACTTTGCTCTGAGAATTCACATAAAGAAACACTGTAACTTCACCCAACTGCATTAGCATTAGACCCTGAATCCTTGAAATTTTCAACTCGATTTTGTATTGAAAAGAATCCTGTTTTTCTGATAAATAACTCAACGCCCTAATTGTCAACCTAAAACTTCCCAAACAAACGCAAACGAAAAACAGTCTCATTCACATCAAATACATACAAGACCAGCCTTTCTTTCTCCATGCTCCAGCAAAAGTTAATGGAAAGTGCTAATTTAAACACACAAAAAAAAAAACTTGAACGCGTAATCCGGCAAAGGCTTAAAGCAGCTCTCCCTGGCCTTGTCATGCGGGTTTTTTCTCCGGAGACTAGGGTTCGCACGTGCTCCTAATGGAAGGAATTATTCCCCGCGGCGGAAGGAAGAGAAAAAAATAAAGGAAAGAAATTAAAATTTGCGGAGAAATGTGTTTTGTGTTTTGGACATGGCGGCAATCGATACCCAAGGCGGGCCACGATGGATCGATGCAGCGGGCGACTCGGTTCGATTTTTCTTTGCTACCACCATCCTTTCTCTCTGGGGTGCGCTTACTACTTTGGCCTTTGCGACAGGTTTGTAAGTAAAGGATTATACCTTTAGTTTTGCCCCTCATGCCTTATGTGGGAGAATAGTTTCGGGACGTTTCTGACAGGTAAGCTGGGTTTTCTTAGCGGATGCATCATCAAGCGGCCCTTTAAATCTTTCCATGGATTTATTTTTTTAAATTTAAAATTTATTGTACAACTCTTCATGCTCCACATAGTATAGGCTTGCAGACGTAAGTGGTTTAAGTACAAAATGTAAATTAAAATAGAAACAGAACAATAATTTAAGAGTTTAAACTGTAAAAAAAATTGCGTAAAATATTTAGGTGCAGTTAACAAACAAGGATAAAACAGGTAGACAATAAAAACCTGAGTATCTCAAATTTCTATTTGTTTAAAATATAGATTACAATGAAATATAATGTGCTCTAAAGTTTCAATGTCCTGGCCACAATAAAAAAATATCACTATTCACTAAATTAAACCTAAACAAGTAGCTATTAAAATTTCCATGTCCTGTAAAAATCTGAGATAACTTAAAGTCAGTAAAAAATTTCCTACACTTTAACCTCTGAAAGATAGTTGGAAAGGATTTCTTAGTTCACGCAGCTTTTACCCTAACGTTTTGACGCTTAAAATTCTTTGAACATTTCAAGTCTTCAGAGAAGATGTTTTGAAAAGTCTATCTATGTTTATCCATTTAATGTGTTGGTGGTGAAAATTTAATATTCACTTTAACAATTTTTAATAAAGAGGCAAAATAAGTGCTTTAGGGGCCCAACCGATGCACCAGCGCCGATTGTTTTTTTTTAAAAAATAGCCATAAATCATCGGCGTCGGCGACTGATGTTTACTTGTGGAAAAATCGGTCCATCGGCTAAAAAACCCCGTTTAAATGAAAAAGTTTCCAAATGTTTTTCGTAGAAAAACTGAAAAACATAGAGCAATTGGTGCCAAGGATAGGATTAGCGCTATTATACGCTGTCCTCCTGCTTAAATTATAGTTTTATTTAAGCTTATATTGCGACAGTACAAATATTTTCCATGTGTAGAATAATGCCAATTTGGACCGAATAACTTCCAGTTTTTGAATTTTAAAATCAACTATTTTTTATTTTTACAATTTGAATACATTTTTAAGAGAATTTTAGAGAATTTTTTTTTGTAAACGTTTTTTTTTTTTATTTTGCCCGTGAGTTGCTTGGAGCGCTTACCCGTGAAGTTAGCTTCTTCTCGTGTTCCGATCATTAATGCGGAAAAAACAAATTTACCTATAGACTGGGTCAGAGCTCAGAGATTCTCGCTCTTTATCGTAGTAAGCGTTATTGACGGTAAAGTCGGCTTCTCCTCGCTTTCCGATCGAAATGCGGGAGAAACAACTTCTTGGTAGCCAGCGATTTCAGTAGATCCCTTTCAAAAGTGCGTTTTCTCAATTCCCGTTGATGTTTTTTACTTAAAAGTTAAAAGCTGTATTATAGGAGAATTTACACTGATATCACCTTAAAATATAGCTACATATTTTTGCAATCAAGTAATACTTTTTCAAAATCGAGGTGTTTTATTGCATGTTAGACTTTGAATCATAAATTCCAATAACGCATGAGCTATTATAATTAGAAATAAAAATTTCTCTTGTTTTAAGACTGAGGTATTTTGTTGAAAATTCAGAAATTCAAACTGTAGTAATCAGTTGCAAAATCTATAAAAAATTTTTTACTTTTCAACATTAACGACTAAATTTTTGTGTTTTTAGGCATATATTCAATTATTCTCGTCTTCTTAACAAACACACAAAAGTTCTTCAATCAATCTACAAAGAATTGTAATTCTGTAATCTCTTCAGGAAGCAGTTGGATTTTTAAGAGTTATCCCTTGAAGGTTACAATACAGTTAAAATATTTATTTTAATTTTGGAAATCTCATTTTAAATGTTATTTAATATTTATAGTTTATTAGAATATTTGGAATAAATCATTTCAGATAAGCATTCCAAATTATATTGAGAAAACTTATAATATCTAAACTAAACTCATTGGCATAACAACCCTAGTGGCCCAAGGCCTACGATGTCCATCTTCATTATTATGACCTTGGGGGCCCTGGGGTGCAAGGCATAATCTGACAATATCTAGAAATCATTAAAACTGGTTCTGAGGGCACATTCTCTAAAATACCAATTGGTAAATAAATATTTACACCTATTACAAAATTCAAATTATTAAAGATAAGCGTTAAGCTAAATCAGCTGAGGTTCCAACGTTTTCTACCAAACTAACTCTTGTTGGAACATTTACTATTTAGTTCAATATTTTGGTTATTGGAAAGGGATAACGTATAACAGCTAAATGTAACTTAAAAGCTATTTTTTAATTAACTAAATTGGTTATTTTAATTTTCTTCAAAATTTATACCATGAGAACTATATTTTTAAGTCACTTAAAAAAAGTTTAAAAATCATTAAATTCTTTGCTACAAAACCACATTTTTCCACTTGAATCATCGCTATTTGTATTCTACAATCTACAGTCATATTTTAACAAAATTACATCATGGACACTCGAATACCAATAGTGAAAATTGGACGTTGACAAATCTACAACGTCTCGGGAAAACAAAAATGATATGCTGTAGAAAGAACTACTTTATTATAGAAACTGGCTATTTTAAGCTGTTTTGGGTGCCAAAGATTAGAAATAACACAAAAAATTACAAAATATTAAAAACAATAAAAATTAAAACTATAGAAAAAATAAATATTTGGTGATGCATTTGGTGTTTGGATTCCAAAATATTTTAGAAATTTTTACGGGAGAGATAACGGAACTGTACCAAACAAAGTGTAGATTTTTGAACTTATAAGTGTCAAAGTAGGTTCTAAAAATTATAATGCTTTCAATTAAGCCATTGACGTGATGGATTTCTTGCGTTTGGATTTTATAAATAAACATCATAATGTTAAGAAAGAAACCTTAGAATAACTACATCTTTGATATTTTAATTAAATGGCACCGACCTTTTACTAACCAATTATTACCTTAGAATGAATTTAAAAATAAACTTTAATGAAATTCAAAGAATCGACTCAAAAAGGGTAATAAAATGTCCAAACAATTTAAATTAAATTTTTATGAGTGATTATTCGTTTCCATATGCGTTTTTTCCTCTGGAGTACTCAGCAAAAAAATGAGAAATTATTTTAAAACATACCCACCTAAAATAACTAAAAATTAGCAAAGAATCATCGTTGTTAACACCCTTTGTTAAACATGTGTTACACCCCGTTACAATATGATGGGTTAAAACATACTTTCGAAATTCTCATACGAGTAGTGTCGGTTTGAGGCTGGTGTGGAATCTTGATCAAGTAGGTTAAATACAGCATGAAAAAAAATTCAAATCGATGTGACAAATCTTTCTGCTGCCTACTTGCTCCCTAAATTTTAGGAAATGTACAAAAAAAAACCCATTATTAAAATAAATGTAAAAAAAAGTTTCTTTAAAATCCAGTTATATTGGATTTAATGCCAAAAAGGGCATTAAAAACATAAAAAAATCTCAGTTCGATGCGAATTTTTTTTTGCTGTTGTTGCGCCCCAAAATTAAAAATCAACGAACATTTAATTTTGAAATGCATCTCAAAAGCAGAAAAATGTATCGCATCGAGCTAAACTTTTTGTACGTTTTATTGAAGCTATTTAGCTTAAAATTCACCTTAACCGCAAGCGGATAAGATAGATATTATTTTAGTAGATATACAGATATTTTTAATAACGTGTTTTCGTTCATTACCCAATTTTAAGGATCAAGTCAGAAGCAGAGGTAGGTAATTTTCGTATAGAAATTTTTAAAAACGTTTTATTGAAAATATTTGGCTATCTTAATTATTTGGCTATTTTTTCGACCCACCCTAATGTAGTCTTACTAGCAGTTGAAATTTTTCATAACCATTCTCAGATGCATTTACTTGAAAATTTATACTTATTTGAAAACCAAATACTCAAATATATAACAAATATTCAAATATACTAAAACTTCATTATCGCTAACCTGCATTTTTCATATATTTTTTAAATCTTGGAAAAAACGTCTACAATCTGTGTTTCCTTCCCCTCAAGCTCATCTACAGGTATCGAACTCACAGCAGAAGGGAGAGCTCGTTTGAAATTACCGGGGAGAGCGGCTGGGGGGAGGGACCTCTGTTTGGGTGTGATTAATCTTTTGTTTAACTGGTTCGATGTTGGTCGTTGCCATGGTGACCGGAATGGGCTTATTGTAGTTATCGAGACTTATCTGCTGCGCCCGGAGGCCATTAAAGTCTGCTTAGAAATGTTCCCTGAGTAATCAAAGATCTCGATGCCAGGGGACAATACCCTTATTAAGAAATATACGCCTTTTAACTTGCGAGTTAAGTGAGAAGGTATCGTGACCCCTGGATGCGTTTCGAAAAATGCTTCGAACATAGAAAACCTTAAAAAGTCCAACACCGAAGAGTTCTGTTGCAATTTATCATGCGGAAAATAAATACAAATGCTTGATGTTATTCATACATAAAGTATCATAGTAATCCTATAGATAAGGTAAAATAATTACCCCAAAAGCTAATGCTAAAGGACCGTTCCCACTTACGTGTTTTGACCCAAACCCATCAGTGGAAACGCTTCATAAGGGTAATAAAAACGAAGCGTTTGACCATCTTCAGTCACCCTTTTCCCTAATAGACGACATTAGTCAAAACGTCACTTGCTTGTTTGGAAACATAGATTCCATCCGTGATTGGTTCCGTACGGATTGGTACGGATTTACCTCCAATCACGGAACCAATCACAGATAGAATCAACGTTTCCAAACAAGCAAGTGACGTCACACTAATGTCGTCTATTACCTTGTGCCGTAGTAAATTTGACCATCATGATACATAACTTCAAGTACAAGACACGATTGTTGCTCGTATTTAAGTGTAATTTTTATATTTTTATGTAAGTTTAGTTATTACATGTAGAAAAAACATCAGAATTTCGATGGTGTCTACTTATAAAGGTTTTTCGGGGTTTCAAAATATTTGGATATCTTTTTAGGAAGCACTGGTTTACTGGTTGTTATTCCTTTTGCTTGGGAAATAGATGTTCTGGTTGTTTATTTATCACTATTTTCGTCAGTTTTGACCCTTTGACGATTAAAAATTTCGAGGTGTGAGTAATAGGTCCTTTATAAGTATGCGATACTAAAATCTTTACACCTACCTATACCAGATATTTTGTGTTGAGATTGGTTATAACTTTTAACGATAGAAACAAAAAAAGGCCTTTCCGTTAATCATAATGTTACAAGTAAGATAAAAAAAGTATTATCTTTTCCTTCCTAGGGAGCACTTTAGGCTGGGCGCGCACGCGTGACTAAAGTCGCGGCGACCAGGATTACTAGTATCAAAAATATCACTAGAAAACAATGGATCTCTATAAAGAAATTCTTGGCAATCGGCCAAGTGTCACGTCGCCTAGTGCGCGCACTCTACCAATACTTGAACTTGTTTCAATAGCCAAGGCAACAATTTTGTCTTTGTCACCGTGACAAAAGTCGCTCGTGCGCGATCAGCCTTATTGTTTAACATTAATGCCAAATGAAATGAAATGTGTAGTCTTAACCAGAAATAGTACTGAATTTTTTGTATACTATACTATACATACAGAAAATTCAGATACTATACATTGTATAGTATTTCGATGACTATACATTGTATAATAAATATTTGAAAGATTTAAAACTGAATGTGTAAAGGAATGAGAAATATTTCTGACTCAAATCGAAATGTAAATTATTATGGGTTAGAGCTAGTGAACTGTAAACACACCTCGAAAGTCAAAGAACGTTTTATGAGATTAACTAGAAGGAAGTATGTCAATCGTAAGAAAAAGAAAGAAAATTGGGTTGGTTTAATAAAAAGGTTTGCTCCTTATTTAAAACGGATTAATCCAATCTGTGATGCCATCGGAAAGAAAAGAAAATAAGATCGATCAATATTCACTCAATTCTTCCAATTCTAAATTCCCATTCCCCGTAAAGAAAAAAAAAATCCCGCAAGATAAAATGAAAGCTCGGAGCTTTCTCCCGAACCAAAGAAAATTGATGAATTTTACGGCCGAACACCCATAAAATATTTCTCAATGGAGAAGCGAAATTCTTCGAGTTCACGCTCGGGTAAAACGAACGGGCTTCCTTTCCCTAAAATGAGTGTTTTCGCGAAAAACGAACTCCTAATATTTAAAAGGGCGCGGACGAAATGACGACTCTGAGCAAGGTATTCAAACGACGCGCCTTTTGCGAATCTTGAGTCTTAAATAAGGCCGTAAAAAATATAAGTTCTTGTTACTATCTAAGGAATAAAAAGGAGTTCCCAATCCCAGAAATGGTATCTCTCCCGAAAATTCTCTCTTTTCAATCTTTCTTCCCGTACTTTTTTTTTTTCAAAAAAAGAATTACGTCATATATATAATGTTTCCCTCACATTTTTATATTTTCCTTTGAAATAAAAAGGACCCGAGTTTTGGATCTTGTCCAAAGGTAGAGCAATTGAAAAACAGCCATCCATGAAATGGATAGTTTGTGAGGATGGGTTTATTCAGTGACAATTGCAAGGATTTAATGTGTTTTTGCAGAATTGTGTGAGGCATCTATTTAGGAGTTACATGTTATTATGTCACTTAAAAACAGAGGAACTCAAGGAATCAAACTAGTATTAAGTTGGTATCAGCGAAATATTCTTTTGAAGAAAAATTGTTTCAATAAGGTAAGTAAAAGTTAATGGAAAGAGTTATTTAATTTTAATATAAAAAATATGACGCGATAAAGATTTTGATTTCAATTACTTTATTCAAATAATTTGGACTATACTTGACTGCAACGTTTCTTGACCCTTTGACGTCACTACGCGGAATAAAAACTGAGTAAACAGAAAGCCTGTTGGGTTGCTTGGAGGAGTTTCTGTACCCCAAATCATGATAAAAAAGACTCTTACATGGGTTTAACAAACTAATCATATGTCTAAATTGAAGTTCTTAATTTCAATTCAGACACCTCGCTGGGAACTACTTTCTTTGTTTTATTTTTCCAGGGTCAAGTAACATTGCAGTCTAGTATAGCCTGTAGCCCCATTTTAGTGTTTGTGTATTTTAAAAGTTTGGTACTTATCGAATATCTGTGGACAACCGCTAAATATTCTAAGTCGCCAAAAAGAAAACAAGTATCAAAATCTGAAACTATCAAAATATCGTTATACTAATAGTGAGATACTTATAGTTATAAAATTATTACCTATTTAGCGAGATTTGCACCCAACTAATCGAAAAGATAAAAAAATAGAAAGATAAAAGAAAATTTCTTATAAAAATTACTGTCTTCATAAACTAAATTGCAATCATTTGAGATTGAAGAAGTTTAAACAAAACCTATAAAAGTTTGTATAATTGATAGCTTTTTTATTGCACTTCAAAACATTATCTTTAAAAATAAACGCAAGAATAATTTTCATAAATATGAATATATAAAAATACCTTTTAGTTTGAAGTTTTCTATCGTATCTAAT
Organism: Tetragnatha montana; assembly: GCA_963680715.1. Lineage (NCBI taxonomy): Eukaryota > Metazoa > Arthropoda > Arachnida > Araneae > Tetragnathidae > Tetragnatha > Tetragnatha montana. Next base: position 9,467,107 of record OY796685.1, read on the forward strand.
ATAACATGTCCTGATAGCATTTCTCCTGCGTAGTACATTTCTTTTTCCAGCCGGATGTCAAACTCTCGTATGTAATCCATCATGCGTTCCCCTGCTGAAAAAAATTTAATTTCTATAAAATCCTAAATTACAAACAAATATTTAATTAATAAATTCTTCATTACCTATAACGAGAACAATTTTAAGTTCTTTAATCTAAAGACAGTGAATTCATTTTTAAGAATTGTAGTAGATATATTATTTATAGGGTAGAACCCTCCCCCCCCCGACTTTTTTCAAAATCACATGTAGTTTGAAAATATTTTTTTTAATAAAAGGAGTGTATTTATGTTGTTATAATTACGTTTGGCTAAAATACGCGTAATCCATTAATATTTAGAAAAGAAAAAGAAAATAATTTTTAGCTAAACCTAAAAGAGTAATTAAGTATAGTACCCAAAGAGTCAAGTGGGGCACCTTGGAATATGTTTAAAGGTTTCATATATTTCTCATGAGTGAAAAAATTTTTATTAAAAATATTAAATAATTTAAGAATTCAAAAAATATTATAATTAGAAATTGGAGCATAAAAGTGTCTGGAAGGGAAAAAAAATGTCATGATAAAAAAATGAGGAAATCTGTGAAAAATTATAAATGTAAAATAGGTTTGATGTCTAATTTAAGATTTTTAAACATAGCTTTTAGTTTCATAAGTGTTAAATTTGTATTTTTCAAAGTAGCATTTATAATTTTAAAACTATTTTTAAAAGTGTCCCAAGGTGGGCTACTGGTGGGTAACCTTGGGACATTAAAAGAGTTTTTTTTAATTTATTATTATAAGTTACCCCAAAAAGATAATTTGTCGAAATTTTTTTTATTAGATGTGCTAAGGAGCAGATACATTTGATATAATTGTAGAAAAATTAGAAAAATAACTTAACAAAAAGTGTCCCAAAATGCCCCATTCTCCTCAAAAACACACATTCGGTACTCTACTTCATTTTTTTTATTCTGTGGATTGGTAATAAGGAGAAAAGTTTCATTTAAAAAAAATAAAATTGGATTTTAGGACCAGAATTCCAGACAATTAAAAATTTATAGCAGCCGAATTTCAAAGCTTTATTTAAGAACTCAAAATAATTTCTGGAAGATAGGACAAAAACTCAAACAAAGAAATCGGAAAAACTCAAACGAAAACCTACCTTAATTTGGTGTGTTAAAGTGAAATAAATGATTAAAAGAAAGATAATATAAAACTAAAAAAAAAATGAAAGAAAGTTATTTTATTGGCAAATTAAGAAAACAAAATTATATTGACTCATATTTCACACTTTAAGGTATACTTTCTCTTCCGTGTTAGAGCCGAGCCCTAAAAAGATAAAACAATGTAATCGACTTCATAAAAATTAAACATCACATGCCGACGCATTAAGAAACCAAAGATAATGTGTTCAGACCCATATCTACAAGTTAAATAACGGTGACGACCCAGAGAGTTGAGCTGATAACGTATTACCATCATCAAGTCGTTTAATATGGCCGCTGGAATACTGACGACAGCATCCCGACCCATCCATCAAGTTCACGTGTTCTTTAATGGGGCCGCTCACGAACTATTCCCCTTTTTTTTTTTCGAACCTTCTTTCTGCATACCCAAACGAAATTATAAAAATGTAGCTTTATTATTCGGTACGCTCACGTGAAAAATCGAAAGCGATCGTAAAAAAGCATTTACTCTTATATATTTATAGGATCTTTTTTTTTTCTATTTGGAAAGAGCGTCAGGCCCGATAAAAAGTTTCTGCCGAATTACCAGGGAATTGAATGGGGATTTTTGCGTTTAAATAAATTGCGAGTTTTCTTTGGTGGAAAAATTGGAATAAGAGTGTATGAAAAGATTGTTTCAATCAGTTGGTTATTTTCCACTTTCCCCTCGACTCTAATTGGTAATAAGTTTTTTTTTTTTGGATTACATGTTTCTGGTTAGCCTTTGTTAATTAGTCACGTTTTAACACTAGCCAATTTTAAATGGTATCAAATTCAATCACTAACATCCTTTAGACTCAATCAAAATAACTTTACAATGATTAGAAAGTATTGTGGAAATACTGAAAAATGCGTAATTGTGGTTAAGCCAAAAATTTAGTACGGTTCAAATTTAGCATTTAACATCTTTTAAGATGATTAAGAATATCTAGATAATATACAGTGGAAGCTCTTATAGCGACCTGCTCTTATAAAAATACTCTCTTATAAAGACCAAAAAATTAGTCTCTATAAGAGCACTTTTGTGCTCTTATAAAGACTAATCTTCGAATCGATTCAGCTTAACGAATACTTTTCTGGATCGGTTTGTGTGCGTCACACCAGAATTAGCCAATAAACAAATATCAGAGTATGACAAACAGCACCAAGTAACGATCACATCTTCTTCTCGCTTGCTTTCGCCCGGGGTAACCGGCTACAATCCCAAACGAAACCTTTCGCTACCTAATGTCTTTGCTAATTTTAGACTTTAAATTTATTAGCGTATTCATTTATCTTTCTTTATTTCCAATTTTTTTACTTATATTTAAGACATACATTTTTCAAATTGCATGCAGATGCAGGTGAAATTGATGTAATAAATTTTGTTAAGCATCAGACCTTTCTAAGGAAGCTAAGCTATGCAATGAATTAATATCAAAATCAAAATTTAAAAAGCAAATATTTATACTCTGTAAAATATTGATCTTAAACTTTATATAAATTAAAATAAAAGCAAAAAATAAGGTAATATAACATGAAATTGGAAGTATCAAGACTTCATAAAATAAGAAATAATTATTTAAAGTGAGGAAAGATCAATTGGATGATTCGAACTGTGTTCTAAATCCCAATGACATCGTTTTCAGGTTGAGATTTCCTTCAGACTTTATAAATTACTCTACTAAAAATACATCATTGAGGGAATAGTGTCCACCTTCCCGAAAAGCATCAAAATTGATAGTTTAGCTTAACGAATTTATTACTTTTAAACGAGTGATATTCTACATTCGAGTGTATCACTCGAAGTTTGCTCTTATAGCGACAAAAGACTTGGTACGGATTAATTACGCTATAAGAGCTTCCACTGTACTAGATACGCAGGTATTAAGTTCATTCACTTAAATGAGAAGTAGAAAAGCTGGATCGTCTTTATTATTTTCATTCAATGCAAACTATTTTCTCTTAAGAGGAATGGAAAAAAAGCTTTCACAATGCTTCACAATATATCACACACATTTATTATTTTATTTTATAATAGACATAGATGATTTGGATGATTTTTTAAGTTAGAGAAGCATTTAGTATGTTTTATGCCTTAAGCTATTTTTTCATTTTTCTTTTGGAATACATTCTAATTCAATGTGTTTCTATTTTTAATTATTATTTTTTATTGTTCGTATTTTTTACATTTTATTTGTGTTGTAGTAATCTTCAAAATTACTTTACCTTTATCGTTACTTTTTTTATTTTATTTGTAATACTCCTGCATAAAATTTTTCTGTCAACTAATTGGGTTGCTTTTCCCCAGTTGACAAATGTTTATTTTTTCCTAACTGATGTAACATCCTATACCAGTTGTTGTAAACAAAATTATTGTTATTGTTATTGTTATTATTATATTTGTAGTTTAATAGTCTTTTTTTAATATACAACTCGCCTAATTAAACAGAAAATATAATTTTTATAACAACAAATCCTTACATTACATATGGAACTATATGTGGCGTAGTGTATCTAAAAATTTCTATCTAAAAAGAAAACCTTTAAATATTTATAACTTTATAACTTAAAAGAGAAAATAACATATTTTTTAATCAAGATCCATCGTCAAGAAACTTAAGGAGAATAAAGATCCTATCAAATATTTCAATGATTCAATATCCCTTGTAGTTTTAACCATAAATGCTTTTCTCCTTTCTTATGTCTTTACACCCAATCGAAGAATTTAAAAAGCTAAAAGTTCTTGTCTTTTCTTAATAAGTAGAAAAACTATAGCCATCCTTTTATTTCAACTTCAAGATCTATGTCGGAGTTTTTAAGCTTGATAATCTGAGTCCGAAACTCGAATAATCACTGCATTTTAAATATCTCCTAAAGACAACTAATTAGTTTTCTCTAGTGATAGAACTACAAACCATTTATCACTGCTTAAGGAAGAGTGAATAGGATTCAAGAGCATAATTAGTTTTTACTTTGAGATTAATTTGCATAGTGTAAAAGCAGAAGAAAACTTCTTATAAAAAGGAAACTGGGAAAAGTATCTAAAAAAAGAGGTGCAAAATATTTAGCTTATTAGAAGCTAGAACAACACTACTTTTTTAGGTTGAAAGAAATAATTAAAATCTGGTCACGCTATTCTCGGAGATAATTAGAAAAATTAAGTCACGCACTTTGTACTTTATGGAGAGAGCTTTTTCCCATTGCTACCTTAAAATACTTTATGTGTAATAGTTTCTTTTACACAGTAAAAATTAGCTTCTTCAAATGAAAATAAAAATACCAATTATAAAGATTATGCTGCTTGAAATCAGTTAACAATTATTACTGCGTATTTTATTCATAAAATCTAAAGGAGTTTTTTAAAAATCATCCTTTTAAATTCCTTTTACTGAATTAAGGATCAAAAACATATTAAAACTGTAGAACTTAAAATTTCTGTTCTTCTATCACTGCCTCCAAAAGAGTAAATATTTTGTGAAGAAAAAAAAACCTTTTTGATATTGTTCAAATATTTTTATAACAATCATAAAGGATTTTTCTACTTTAGTACTTTAAAATGGTTAGTGTAACTGTTAATTTGGTTCCACTTTTACAATCCCTGGATGTATGTTTTTGTTTCTGTAAATTACGATAGATGAATCTGTGTTATTGTGATCAAGATATATATTTGAGTTGTCAAGATATATATTTGTCAAGATATATATTTGAGGGGACGGGATGGCCTGTTCGGTTTGCTCCTCTGCCTTTCACGCCAGCAGTCTGCGCACTGCCCCGTCGTGAGTTCGATTCTCACCTCGCCCCTGGGTGTATTTTCCTTCTTTGTGCCAGTAAAAATTCTGTTGTGTCTGTCTTACTCACTGAGGTCTTACTTGACGAAGGTGTATAAGCGGATCCTTGAGATCAAGCACACATACCGGAAAATATATGTAACCAAAAAACCAACCAACCAACCATATATATTTGAGCTTTTTGAATTGTTATTGTATTTTAGATTGAATAAAGATTCTTGCTTAGTCCACATGCTTCTTGTGGTAATTGATCCACCCTTACAGATGTATCGCCTAAAAGTAAATAGGGGAAAAGTCCATATTTTAGCAACAATAAATCAATGAAGGCATTGTTTGTCTTTACACGTAGCGTAGCTGCATGATTCATGTGAAAATAAGACACTTCAAACTACAACTCTAAACATCGTAAAAAAGGGGTTTCGAGAAAAATACATAGTTGAGCCCAGAAATCTCTTTCTTCATGTCCTGAACATGAAGAAATTGTATCAGAAAAAAGTTCCCCATAAAAATCAAGGAGATTGTGGACTTCAAGTAGGTATTTCTTTTCAGAAGAAATATTGAACCTCTATTAGACAGAGGCTGTAAGAATGGACAATGATGTTTTCAAACGTTAATTTAATATCACAATACTACTTACATACTACGGAGGAGCAAAAAAAAAAAACATTTTCGAAATTCAAAAAGATACTTAGATACTGCAAAAGTTGTGTAATGTAATGAGAAGAAAAACCTCGCAAGAATTTTTAAAATTTATTAATATCTTCAGTTTGCGCATCGAGCTTGAAGTTTTGAAAAATTGTTAAAACAATGAACGTTTTTAAAGAATTTTTTAAGTGTTACTTTGGGTGTTTAGGTTGAAACTTTATAACTTGAAATGTTTTTTTCTATGGTCAAAATAAGTCCCATAAATTTTTAAAAGTTTTTGTTTGCACATTTCCCTTTGTTTGGTAAGTTTTATAAAACCCGTAAAATCTTTACGCCTGTAAAGTTGTTTTTTTTTTGTAGATCATCTCCCGTTTTCTAAGAAAACATTCAGAAATTACCCCCTAAGAAGAGAAAGTACATCCCTTTCCACCTCCACCATGCCTATTTAACTAATTAGTATATGAATTTAAGGGGGTCATGGAGATGGCATTAACGCCCTATCATTTGATTTCTTGTAAATCCTTCCTATTTTCTCAATAAAGGCGGAAAATGGCTTAAAAACCCCTTTAAAGGGAGTCAAACTTACATAAGGTCAAGTGGGAGTTTTAAACTTATTTCAGATAGGGTATATTTTATCATCACCCAGTAGTATTTTATAGAATAATTTACCCTCCACACGAAATTTCAGGCCTCTATTTTCTTGGTCCACACCTTTTCAAGAAGTTATATTATGAAGTTAACGTATGTTTTTAACTGACTACACTGAAACAGCTATGGAATTTTAGATTTACATCACATTTTTTCATCAAACTGGGGTATATCTGTTCTATATGTGTCACTGAGAATGTTGTGTCGTCGTTTCTGGTTAAAATAAAATTCCTGTGCGGACAAATATTATAATTGGACGATCAATTGATGATCACAATACTGAATCATTCGAATAACGTTGTTCTGGAGTTGGGTGATGTTCTCTTAGTCGAATCGAAGTTGTCGGGCGATGTTCCAATCTCGCTTCTGTCGCAAACAGCATTCTGATGATTCTGGACTTTCGAAGCTGCGGTAACTCTCGCTGCAGTCCTGACATAAATAAAAGGAAGCTTCACATATATACGCATATCAGGGCGGAGCGATATCCAAAACAGTGAATCGTCTAACTCTAATTGGTCTCGACGTATGTGTAAGTGGAAACGCTCCTTTGTTGTTATTAGAGCTTCATGGTCTAAATCACTCTTCTTTCTCTATTCGTAATATACAGAAAATGATTAAGAAACTAGCGAGATCCCCCTTATGGGAAAACTTTAAAAATGCGTTAAAAGGAGTTTTCTGAATGATACCTTTTATTTCATTCCCCTTTTATATCCCGATTTTTCTCAGTTCAATGCTTTTTGGGGGGTTGTCATAACGCCAAAGATGTAGGGAAAGTGGAAATGATGCGTTTTGGAGCAGCCAGCCTTAATTTTCCCGGAAAGCGTTTCATCAAGGGATCACACGGGAAAGTTCTTGGAATCGGATCGGCGAGGAGTTCCAGGAAATCTGTCCCAATCCCCGGCGTACCGGAATCGGAAAAGCCAAAGATTTTGCAAACTTAAAAGGAAGAATATATGACAGAAACACTTGTTACTCGCTTTTTCCTCGGAGTAGGCGGCGCCATGCCGTTGGTCGCCATGGCAACCCCTGATGCGATCGATAAAATCTTCCGGAGATAATCTTCATCGTGCCAGGCTCTCTCTCCTCTGTCCGAGTAATCTTTTATCACGAGGGGAGTAAAGATGATACATTGGAGGTCGAATGGGGGCTGCCATTTAACTGTTTTAAAGGTTATCAGATTATGGATCATGCGATATTCCGGGAAACGATTACGCTTTCTGTGAAGAAATTTCAGGTTATCTCTTTCACTACTTAAGAGCAAATTTGATTCGAAATTTGGAAAACTTGAAGTTTTAGGGAAAATAGTATGCATGAGGGATTCTGGAACAATTCTGGGGATAAGTAAATACATTGTGTTCATTCTCTGAAAATTTCTTTTCGCTATTATGTCTATTAATGCCTAAATAAAAATTTCTACAGTTTCTTTTTATGTAATAATTTATTAACGGGAAAACTGCACACAAACTTTTCTAATTTTGTTCAATGTGATGATAAGATGCTAAATAGTGGATGAAAAACCATCCAAAAACGATTATCAATAAATAAATAAATATTGTTTTGTGTTGCAATCAAAATATAGAAAAACCCTCAAAATTTGCAAAAACTGTTTTAAAAAATTATAAATTAATGGGAAAGATTATGGTCAGATTAAAAAGAAAATTAAAAACGATAGAGAAAATAGTATTTAAATATGAATGAATCCTTTACTGATATTACTTATTATAACTTATAGAAACTAAAGTTATCAAAATGTAGAATAATTGTTTTGTTAAAATCGCTATTTTATTTCAGAGTTAAGACAGAAGACAGACACGAGAATTCACCATGACTTTCATTAGATCCATAGAGTATTACACAACACATTTTCATACTGTCGTCAACCTTTGAACTTTCCATATTTCAAAAATCTACGGAATAAAGCAATCCAAAAGACCTCATATGCATAGATTTTAAGGAAACACGAGGCTGAACCAGTTGTTAGGTTGGATAGCAGATTTTAAAGCTGCGATGTATTGATCTGATCTAATACAGTATAACTTAGTTGTTATCCCAGATTTTGAGCATAACACCATATACGAACAGCGTAGACTATACCTACAAGCCCAAGTTCAATCCGCTCTGCTTCACTCATTAAATACATCGCCCTACCTCCATCTAACAAGCCCTTTGCACCCCGATTGATGCCAGAGCGCTGTACGCCGTGTAATTTTATCTCCTAATACGTACACTGGAAGGGCCTGCTGTAGCGTTAGGGATGCTGAAATTAATTTAGTGCATGTTCTCTCCCCTTCCTCCCTCTCTCTTATGGGTCGGAAACAATTGTGTTGAGTTAGACAGCCCCTCTTGTCACTGAAATGTCGATGAATGTGATTTGATGGGGTGGTTTGTTTGGTTGGGAAGGATGCTATCAAATTAGGAGGATCTACTATGGGAGTTGTTCGTACTCCTCCTACGCGATGTACGATGGCGGAATATGATTTAAAGCAGTTTTCAATTGATTCTACACTATGGGAAATTACAGTAATTATATATATTTCGACCTATTTAAACTTTTTACTTCCCCCACATGAAGCTTAATGTATACCTATAACTGCACCTTTTACATTACATTTTTTACTTTCATTTTTATTTTTAGCAAGATTGTGTTTCATCTAAATTGAAGAATATTTAAGTAGTTTGAAGAGAACTATCCCTCTATTAATGTAAAAGCACGTTATTTATAATTTAGTTTACGATTCTTTTTATCTGTTTATTACTTACAGATTTTAATTAAGGCTATTTATCACCTAATTGTATGAAATGTTACTGAAGTTTTATATCTTATGTCTCTTTTATATCACTATAACTTCTGTGCATAAATACTTTTAGATCATATGATTTAAATCCTTTTAAAAAAAATACTACAACAAAACTCAAAACTAGCATTTATCTTTATAATAATTAGGCATTTTAGTTATACACTTCAATAATCTTTTCAACATTAAAGAAGCTAATATTTCATTATAAATTTGAAAATTAAAAAATAATTACTAGGCTTTAAATGAAAAAGAAGCATCAGAATATCGATATTTCGTTTTATACAAATAGATTTCGATATTTTATGTTATGAAATACACACATATAATCGATATTTTGTTTAATACAGTAATTTTAAATTCTAAAAAAGTTTATTTTGTGTCGTAATCTAATGCATAAAATAAATGAAGGGTTGATGAAGGCGTATGTCAATTACTTTTGAAAATAATATTCAATAAATCATCATGAATTACTGGTTGCTGACTTAAATAAAAAAAGTAATAAAAATTGGAATTACTTTTCCTGCTTTTTATGAAAATGCTAATGAAGGGCGTTCTCTGGCGTATCTTTTTCAAAATTTCGGAATACAAGTAATGGTAATTCCATACTAATTTAGAAGAAGGTGAAGACATCAAAGTTTTTGAAAGCTGAAAATATTCAAACTTCCAACTTCTTTTACAAACGAATGTCTCTAACAAATGACTTTTATTGAAAAAAAAAATTCAAACTCTTTTCAAAAGAGTTTGAAATGATCCTTCCAATATTTAAACACAATAAACAGTTCTGTCAATCCGTACAATAAAAAGTGTAGGATACTTCAAAGTTCCTTTGAGAAAAACGACTCGCTTTTTCTTCGAAAAGAAGTACTTCTGAAACGCTTATTTGTCATCATACGCAACTGACAAAATGAAATATAATGGCTGTACTAACAATAAATGTCATTATAAATCATTGAAACTTCTCTATTTATCTTTGTTACGATCTCTCCTGTCTCTTACGTTGATGCATAAATTTTTCTGCAATATTTTTTTAAGGAATGAAATTTTCTCCGAGGATATGTCATTTTTAACAATAGGTGTAAAAAAAAAGTTTATAGTTTGTAATGAATTCTGAAAATTCCCTATAGTTTTTCTTTTTGAGGTTGAAAGTATTTCATTCCTATTTCTCTTCATAACAATGATTTTTTGACTAATGATGTTTATCGTTGTATAACTTCACCATCTCAAGTTTCCACTAATTTTTTAAAAATATTTTGCAACATTATAGTAAATAAATTGTGCCCACGACCTTAGTCGTTTATAAATCCTCATAAGTTTTTCTTCATAAAAATTCAGAATTCATTCTGTGTTCATAAAAATATATATACGCTAAGAAATTTTTAATGTTTTAACTCAAACGTTACCTACAAAATATTCGGAATTAGAGTTATTATTTTTGCAGATAGGGGTAATAAGTTTTTTCTTCTATTTACGGTGTATTATTGCCTTCAAAAATTAACTTTGTAATCGATTTATATTAAGTCTAATATAATTTTGATAATGCATGATTCAAAGAAAGAAAAACTATACTACTTCTGTAAAAAAGGTAGTATGGCATTGTATGTAAAAAGTTTTATTAAAATTAAAATTTTCTTCAAACTTTTTTATATTATTTAAAATCATTATACCTATTTCTTAAAATTTTGCTATTTTTTAAACGATGCAAAGAAAAAGGATAATAGTTTTAAAAATATATATTAAAGGATTCTTTTCATGAAATATTTGAATTTAAAAAATATTATAAAACAAGTTTGATTCCAGAACTTTACTTATTTTTATTAAATTACACAAAAAATTACACATAAAAACTTACATTACTTATTCTCCCACCTATTTGTACAACTTAAAACATATCTTTATAATTTTCATCTTCATGTATATTTAAATAGAAAATTGAGTCTAAGCAATCTAACATTTCTCGTTGAAAACTACGGAATGAATTTTCCTGTATTTTTTCAAACTCGTGTTTAACTTAGTCTCCCTCAAAAAGAATACCCTTTATCAGCTTTGACAAGAGACGTTTAATTATTAAAATGAATCGCTTCTTACAAAATCTTAAGATTCAACTAACTAAAAAGAAAATGGCTATCTAAATGTCACACTTAAGTAATAAAATTACTCAGGTTTTCGCATGAACACCTTAATAATAATACTTTGCCTAGATTAATGATGATAGATTATTTAATGGACAAGAGAATGAAAAAGAAACCACTTAAAACCTTATTACTTCTTTTCACACTTTCCGAATTCTCGCCTGTCAGATATGGATATTTTACCAATAGCCGTGTTAACTACTTACTTAAATATTCTCCGCTGGAAAACAAATAAACTTGCTTCAAATTTGTCAAAAAATTTTGACATTAAAAAGCGTTGTGTTTAAAATTCAAATTCTTTATTATTGTTTATTTTAATACAAACTACAAGAAAAAACAACGCCAACTTACTCGTATAAGCGACTAGCTGACTTACCCGGCCTTGCACGGGTTGAGTTAATTCATAAATATTTTAAAAAGTTTTTCAAGTTATGTCTTTTCTTTTTCTGGATTAGCAGTCACTTATCATCCCGTCGTCCCCGTCGTCTTTTTCATCCCAGTTCCTAACTGTGAAAATACACCCTAACTCATCCCGTCTCGCATTTAAATTTGGCTGTTACCTTTGCTGTAAAGAACAATCAAATTGAAATCATCAGGTTTATCAAGTTATATGTCTTTTGTTTTTCTGGATTAGCAGTCACTTATCATCCCGTCACCCCCGTCGTCTTTTTCATCCCGGTTCCTTACTGTGAAAATATACCCTAACTCACCCCGTCCCAAATTTAACTACGGCTATAAAAGAACAATCACTTTTATATACCTTTTTATAAATCACTTTAGGAAGTAAAAATCACAACCCTCTTTGAGCCCCTTGGGAATAATTTCCTACAGGATGTTACAAACCGTATTTTATGAAATTTCTATCGTTTTCTAAAAATGATATTAATTTAATCAAAAAATAATCCCGATGTGTAATTCAGTCAACAACTCCCGCCGCTAAGCAAAATATTTAACTATACCTAATTTAATCTATATTCAAAAATTATTAAGAATCCATTTTTTATTTGTATGTTCCTACATCTCCAAAAATAAAAACATTTTTATCAAAATAATAAAATGCTTCATAAATCTCATTTTCTTTTTATCATGATAGCCCAACTTCTTAGTAAAAACGGTTTTCTAGTACTTAACAATAAAAATTTAGTGAATGTATAAGTCTAGTAAACCATGCCCCATGAAACAATGAAATAATTTCAGCTGTTTCCATGGAAACCATTTATTTTAGCCTTTCCATAAATATATTTATTTTAGAAAAAAAATTAAAATTACAAATAAAGGAAAATGTTGTTTCAAAATTAATTATTTGAATTTATATGTTTCCTGAAAATTGTTATAATTTTGAAAAAGAAATTTACACTGTGTTTTTCGTCTTAATTTGTTATAAATTATGAAATTTTTGAAATTATATTTTATCACATGAGGCCAGACGAAACCTCAAGAGAGAAATAAACCTACTGCAATTTACGCATTTCAACAATGCATAATGCTATTTCAATGGGAAAAACGGAGTAGAAAAAGCGCCGAAAAACAGGGAAGGAGTCGTTGGATTTTAAAATCGTTTCTTAGTGCGCGTCGCATAGCTGAGAGGAACGTCTCTGTCAAATTTCAAGCCTATGGGTCCAGTAGTTTCGGAGATTCCGTGTTGAGTGTTTGTCACTTACCAGTGAGTGAGTCAGTCAGTGGTATTTCGCTTTTATAGATATAGACTAGCTGATATGCCCGGCCTTGCACGGGTGGAGTGTATCAATTTATTAAAATTTTCTCAAGTTACATGCCTAATTTTCTGTAACCATAATTACCAATCATCCTGGTAGTTTTTCATATCCCGGTGTTCCCAGTATTTTTTCATATCCCGGTGCCTTTTTCATCTTGGTGTCCCCGGTGCCTATTCATCTCGGTGTTCCCGGTGCATTTTCATCACCGTGCTCCCTGTGCCTTTTCCCTCCCGGTTCCAACTGTGTAAATCTAACCTAACCATCCAGTTCGGGGTTGCACATTTAATTACGACAGTTACCCAATTATCCATTCTAAGTGAAAAAAATCCATTAAAATTATTACAGACTTTTGAAATCCCAAAATTTGTAAATACCCCCTGTTTAAATTGAAAAAAAAAATCCCGTTAAACTACACCAAAGAAACAAATTATAAGGTTAAATAACAAATTGATCTAGTGTTTCTATCATCAACTTTCTAAAAAAACTGCATGATGTAATCTTTACTTTAACCAGTCTAATTCTTAAAACTTTCTATTTCAACTTAAAGTTTCATGGAAAATGAAGTTTTTAATAAGAAAATACTGTTATAAAGTTTTTTATAAGGGACGTTTTTAATTTTTTAAATTATTAATAACCTTTTTAAAACATTTAAAACAATTTTAGCCAAGTTTTATCTTTAAATACTTTGTTTTATGTTTAAAATTGTTTTTGTTGTATTATTTGCAACAATGCGAGTTAAACAGATCTTCTTTAGTGGAGAAGTAAGGCGATTTTTACAAAAAGGCCTAAAAGGGGGTGAAGGGGTGGTTTTAGAAATTTGGAAATGATGTCATTGTCTTTCCCCCGTCCCCATACGTATGTGTACCAAGTTTGGTTCGATTCGGACGGGTAGTTTTGGAGAAATTGAGCCAAATCTGTTCCGGACAAACCCAGGAACCCAGGAACCCAGGCAGGAACCCAGGCAGGAACCCAGGGACACCTTCATTATATATAGAGAGATTAACTATTGTGTTATAGTTTGACCATGTGTTTTTACGGGAAATTAGAGGCGACGTAGAAGAATGAGGTAAAACTTAATTATTTTTAATATGTTAATATAAATTTCTTGTTTTAGTATTGAGAATATTTTGGTATGTACTAAATAAAATCTTGGTAATGTGTGAAACATGTTCTGATCATCAAAATATGATATGTGAAATAATAATGCGTGATAATTTTTGGTATCACTATGTGGCAATTTATAATAAACGTAAAATATTACAACCTTTGATTTTACTTTTTGATATAATAAGCTTAAGATTAAAATGGTATTTTCTCAAATAATAAATTAATATTTTAACCTAAAAAAATTATGATTTCTTTTCAATTATAATCAAAACTGTAAATAATGTGTTAAAATCCTTTAGATTTACAAATAGCTATCACTTAAAATTATTCAGAAATATATTATATGCATATGTTGCATTTAAATGTAAAATTTTAATTCCAATTTAACGAATAAAATAAACAATTAAGGGATGATAAATTAAAATAAATTTCGTTTGAATTGACACATATCCATTCTGAAATTATAAAAGTCTGCAATATTTTCTTTTTCCTAAACTTAGAAAGGATATGGAAAAATTGAAAACATGTTTCCTTCAACGGAAAATTAATGAAACTTTTACGATGCTTTGGTATCTTTTGCTATACCCTGTAACTGAAACACAATCTATTCAAGTAAGATATAACGTCTTACTTCTTTTTAAAGAAACTAAGCAGTTCTATGTGTAGTTTCGTTACCCCTATGAAACTTCTTATTAGGTAAAATATTTATTTTCTCTGAGCTTACATTTTATTGAGGATTGAAGTAATTTTTTTTTTCAAATGGTTAGGAATTTTATGAGCCACAGACTTAAAAAACTTTTCTAGAGAAAGAATTTAATTAAATATAAATAAATTATTTTGGCACTTCATAACACATCTACTACTGAAATCCGAACCATATTATACCCTTTTTACTATTTAATAACAATTATAAAAAATAAGCCCCAACTTTATTTTTTATGAGTATACCTACTACATGTATCAAAATTTAAGGGGGAAAAAAGTAATGCAAAGATATTGTGCAAAATGTTTAAACTAAAATTTCAATGTATTATAATAAGGCTTGAATAGAATGTTTAAAATCTAAGTATTGATGTTTGAGTTACAGTAATATTAAGGGTAATAAGAAAAAAAAGTCTTCTTTCAAATTAAGCATTCAAAATTTTTGAAAATTAGTTTACCCCTTTTTCCAATTTCCCAAAAACTAATTTCCTCATCAGTCCGTATTAAATTATAAAATTTAAAAACATACTGTGCATAACCCCCAATTATTTATCAAAGATTTTTCACTAATAAAATTTTTATAATATTTGTTACTTTAATTTATTATTTCTCAATAATTACAGGAAAACTTAAACTCTTCATAAAGAAAAACGATTTATGCATATTTTTTTCACATATTTTAGACGCACCATATCGCACGGTCAATGTACCATTAGGAGTTCTTTAGAATAGGTAGAGTAAAATTGTACCCTGGAGACTCCAAAGCACGCTAAGGCTATAATCGAGTTCTGGTTTTTAAAAGCTTCTCCATGAGATCACTTTTCTTGCAATTACGCAATTAAGTTTACCGTGGACAGAAAAAAAGAGCTTCTGTTTCACAGCGCTTGTTTGTAAATAAATGATTTTGGCTTGATATAGGATTTCATTAGCCTCTCAACTTATAAAAATCAGTTATTCTAATTTAGACTCGGTCTTTAAAATGTACCGAGACTCTACAAAGGATAAAGTTTGGGAAAGCTTGTATATGTACATGTGTAGCCTCGAAGAATTGCTTTACTTTAATCCTAATTGTTTTTGAAACGATAATTATATTTAATTTTTAATTGAAAAGAATAATTCTAAGTACTTAAATTATATTATTTACATAAAATTTGTTACCTTTAAATGCGTGGAAAAATTGTAACAACTTTACTTGGTTTAACAACTTTACTTTGGTTACTTGAAACAAGTAACCAAATCATGCTTTTAAGTTTTACATCAAATCATTGGATCAAAAATATTTTTTTTTAAATTGCAACTATTTACATAGTAATCTTGGATTGTTATATCCAAAAATTACTTAGGCTGATGCAACTGTATGTCAGAAATACGAATTTTATTTAAAAAAGTATATAAAAATAGCAAGTGCCTATTTTTAAGTGAAGTTTAGTTAAATGAAAACATTTTGCAAACATGGATGCCAACATTATATTTTCATTCCGTTCCGAAATTACTTATGATAATGATAATCCCATGTTTTTTAAACCAATTAGTTAATGATCCGCCAATGCTTTTCAAATTTATAATACAAAATACATTAGTTTCCAGTGTAGTTATATCCATAGTAGTTTAAGAAGATCACACACATCCATCCTACTAATTATTTCTACTTCATTTTGTTAACCTTAAGTTTGTGTTTGAAATTTAAACTTAACTCTTTTACCCTACAATGATAGAAATATTTAGAAAGATCGGTTTCACATCTTCTTAATGAACTCTTGAAGCTATTACTTTTTTAATTAAATTAAAGGATGTATTTTTAATATCTTGCTGTTGTTTCAGCACTGGTTTCTTCAAACTCTTCCACTTTAAATACAATGATTACTTAACAAAAATAAGATTTTGTTTTGTGGTATAAGAATTGGGGGTTATACAAAAGAGATAACAAAATATTAAGTTTGAAAACCTCATATTTACTTGATTTTTCTTAAAAACATTAGAATCCTTTAATTTTTACACCTTTTTAACAAACCAAAATACTGTAATCTCTATAATAATCAATATTACATTTTTCTTTCTTAAACACATAATACGTTGTTTACCGAATTTAATGCCAAACAACCCAAACAGAAAAAAAACTTGCCACACCAAATTAGACAAACAACTATTTCTTAATCCATCACACCCTTTAAAACTCAAAAATCCTTCCGTTTAATTACTCTCCCAGAACGGTCGAAAAGCAACTTTTCGCGTTCGAATTTCCATAAATTTCACTTAAACGACATCAGCGCCAGCAAACGATAAGTAATCCACTTTCCTTTCGAGCTTAGGGAATGATGGATTGAACTTACAAAGGGGACCTTTCGTCGAGGCACGTGCTCCCCGTGAAAAATCTCCTCTACCCCCTCCCTTCGCCTGTATCCAGAATGTTGAACCTGGATCAATTTGACTTGGCTTAAAGGAAAGCGGCTAATTTGTTACGAGAAATTCACTCGCTCTTACACTTAGTGGCAGCTTGTTCAGGCTATTTCCATCAAACCTTAGACTTTATAGAGAGATTTTCTTATAACGAAGATATTGTGGGTGGTGCAATGGTAGGTTTATTTTTTAAGGAATTTAATTAATGAGCTTTACTTAATGATCTTAACATTTGCACCTCTCTTTATAGTAAATGTATCTGCACTGGGAACTTTACCGCAGGAAATGCAGCATAATTTTATTTTTTAATGTTTATTTAAACCATTTCAAAGTGTCTAAGCCTATTTATGGCGCTATTTGCTAAGAGGTAATCAAACGGATAATTGAATTCGTGGTTATTTAAAAGAGTTGCAGAGAAAAATAATAAAAAAATTGCCGTATCAGAATATGGAGAACAGTTGGATGAGAAAAGACAAAACAAAAACACATTCATCCTGATGAGATGAAGTGAATTTTTAAGATTGAAAAAATAAGCACAAAATTATGAAAATCTGCTAAACTTATAAATAATAAGTCATTTGAAAAACATTTTGGTAAGTAGAACTTTAAAGTGCCCCATACTTTCTTAAATTACTGTGAATAGTAATTGCTTAAAAATGTTGATTAAGTAGTGTTAAATCTCGCGTAAAAGTAAACAAGACTAAAAGTTAAAATAATTCTTACGATAAACTCTTTTAAATTTAATCTAAAAACTTAAATTTAAACTACATTTAATTTGAACTAAATATATAAATATAACTGCCCTACATAGAGCCACTATTATAATCTCGAATAACTTTTTTATTGTATTCTCTTACGCAGTTATTCTTATATACGTTTATATACGTTCACGAGAAAGAATATAGGTACAGTTGTCATATTTTCACATCGTATTTGATCGCTTTATTGCCTTCCCTCTGAGGGGCAAGAATGCTGCTATGGGGAAATGGCTAACGCCAACTTGTTACCCAAATATAATTGGGACTAAACTTCTTTTCCCTTTACCGCCAATATTGACCTTGCTCTTGAACCCTGAAAGAAAGACGATGTAATAGTCTGGAGATATCCCTATTGGAAATGGATGTTATTCGATTAGATTCTCTGTGAGGAATTTGGGCCTGGAGTGACAAATTCTCGGCAGATAATGTGCTATACAACCTTTCATTTTCTGTTTATTTCACTGTTCTGGGAAAACCTTATATCCTAAATTGAAATTAACATTAACCACAAATATTTTAGATGGGGAAACTGAGGTTCCTTTTTATGTTTCAACATCTTTCTGAAAGAATCTGCTTTCTTAAAAATTGTAAAGATTTACGAAGCTTTGTAAACTTGTATGTAAAGGAAATCTCAAAGCACAAATTGTTTCTCACTGTGTTTGGATAACTAAGCCAAACGACTATACTGTGAAAGATCCTTTCGAGTTCGGACCAAGTAAATTGTTTCCACTTTCCCAACGACCTAAGAACGAGGTTAAATACACGGCAATCCTTTTGTTTTCTTTAAAGCAAACCGTCTTTACTAGACTTACAACTTAAAATCTAATAAAAAAAGAACTTCGTATTATCATTTACTTCACAAACCAAGATTCGAGTTTTACCTACCCTTGCACAAACAAAATCGCTTAGAACTGTCAATAGCGGACAACCCACGATAACGAGGATCCCGTTTCGTCAACACGTCGAGAGAAACTAATTACCATTTTGCCACCACCAACAGTTCTCACAAGAAGCATCTCTGTCACCACAGTCTTCCGATAGACCCCCGATGTCCCAGCGATAGGCAGGTGCAACTGACAAACATGTCAGGCTTAATTAAACTTGCAGGAGGGAGCTATAAACAAATGCCGTGTCGTGAGTCCAATGAGCAAGAATCGCAGTGTTTCAGATGTTGCCGAGAAGTTTCAGGGAAAAGGAGGATAAGTGGTTGCTTGATATTTTACGTTTTTCTTTGTCTTTGTTCTTTTGCTGCATTTCAAAACAGTTCCTCACTGACAGCTTCCTTAAGAACACAGTTGAATGTAATACTTCCTTTTAATGATTCCATCTTACCCATTACATCAAATCAATTAGGTTTAAATTTTCTCAACTACAATCTGTGACCCTTCTGTCCTATCTTGTATCACCATGTATGTATTAGCACCTATTTACCCATTCAATTAAGTTTCACACATTAATTCAATCTAAATCACATAATCCTAAAAAGTTGAATATGACGCTTCCATTGCATACCATTTAAATATTAACTACCATTTAAATATAAACACTAGGTAGATTTGTAGTTCATTTTAGGTACCTGGGACGAGCCTTCGGATCTTTTAGTACTACATATTTAAATTTTCTCTCTTTACGTTGATGTTCCTTTTGAATTTTTTATGTGCATGTGCATGTGTTGTGTATATGTCTATGCATATGTATTGGTGTAATATTTAATGTGTTTCTAGTTGTGTACTTAAATATTCTGTATTTCCTTTTCCAGTGTTTGTTATACTATAGTATTTATTGCTCATTTTTTGTAGATATCCAATAAATTTAATCAATTAAAACCCTCAAAGAGCTAAGGCAAAGTTCACTATCAAATATAATTAACCCAATTCTCAACAAAATCGCTTAATAGACATAAACATAGCGCTTAGAAATTAATACTAAACTTCATTCAATTCGTATTTAACATTTGACTTCATACCCTTCCACTTCATATCTAACTACATTCTTTTAATTTCATATTAACTATCCTCAAAAAGCCTGGTCAAAGTTCAAAACCAAATAAATAGCCACATCATTATCGTATTTCCCTTTCAGAGAAATCTCTATAACGACAAAATTGTCGACATTGCCAAGGCCGTGATTTTGGCACATGGAGCAGTTTGACTTTACTTCAATTGGACACAATACCAACCAACCAACCAACCATCAAATATTCATATGAATAACATTGATACCACTTCAAAAATTGAATATAAGCTTCATATCCCCTCCTTTTCTCTCACAAAAAGGAATTCAAAAACAGGGAAAAAAGTGAGGAACATAAATGGTTACAACACATCGTTCTGCGGTCCGAAATATTAACTGTCATAGTCAAACACCCCATTACTTTATAGAGAGGACCCTACACTACAAGTTGTCACGTCTCTTCATCCCCAGCCCTTAAATCAGGGCATCTCAAAAATGACGAATCGTGTGTGCTCTCGTCGTTCGGAAGAGCATTACCAGACCGTCCATCGTCGCGTGCCGAATCCCCAATCGATCCCCGCAGCAACAGTTCTCATTTTCGTGTATTGACTTGGGATATATCCCACTCCAATCGCTTTCGCTTCAATTCGTTTTGTCTCGCTTGGAACGAGGTCGTTTTTATGGTTGGTAGTCAGTTGATGGAGTCTGACGCGGATTCGGGTATTTTTTTTTTTGTACTTAAACTTGATCCCTTAATTCCGTGCTTTCAAAGGAACTGTTACGAAACATCTTTATCGCTATTGATCAAGGGTTTCCACAGAATAGCCCGAAATTAGCCCACCAGCTTTTAAAATGTGGCCCCCGGTAGCTAACTGGTTTTCCATCTAGACCGATTATTTTTTTTTACTGAATTTAATGTCAACGTTCAACATGTGATAAGAGACATAAGTACAGCCACTGGAAAAAAAAAGTTATGAAATTCAAGATAGGCAATTTTCTCAATTCAGAGTCCCAAGATTAAATATTTTAAAAAATAAAATATGTACATCACGATTTCAAAACAAATTTATGTTTTAAGTTGATGAATTAATTTTGATCGTATCATCATCTAGCTGTCTGCTTCTTTGGGTCCAGTGGATCCCACAGGATTTTATGAAGTATTTAATCCTTGACTCTTGGTCTAAAACAGTGTTTCTCAACCTTTTTCGGTCCATGCCCCACAAAAGCCTTTCTAAATTTTCCATGCCCCCCATGTCCTTTATTTTTTTGAAAATCCTTCTGGAAAAGTCAATAAAACCTGGTGGTCCCTGCCCCACCTGGGGGGAAATGTGGTTAAAAATTTTCGTATTGCCCCACCCCCTAGAAATTCATATTGCCCCACGTTGTGAAGCACTGGTCTAAAAGCTTCGGAGACCCCCTGTTAAAGATATACTATTCGAATATTCTAGAAATCATAGAGGTAACCCCAGCAACCACCATGAAAAATACTAGCATTTGTTCGTAGCTGGTAGTTGCAGTAACTGAGAATCACAAAATTTGCTCATGCGCTTCTCAAACCATCAAAGAGAGAGACATATTGAGAGCAAATTTTGTGATTCTCAGTTGATGCAACAACCGACTACCTTTGATTGTTTTCTCTTTCCATTCTATAGTTCATATCAGTTCAAACTTCACCTGAGAATAGCCAGGTGTAAACGAACAAATAAGCGCTTGTAATTTATCCGCTAATTAAAATCCTCCTCTCCATTAGCCTTAATAGGCAAAGCAACCTCAAACCCTGGATTTCCTTCCTCTCGTATTCACGGGGAAGAAGAGTTTATTCATATAGACCCCCTACGCAAAATCCTCCCCCACGCAAAATCCCCCCTCCTAAACACGCGAGGGTGTGCGAGAAACAAACAAGTGGTATTTTTCGCAGTGGTTTTCTCCCATCGAGTTAAAAAGAATTACTGCTAAATAATGCATTCCCCGCACACCCATACGTTTAACTTACGCACGTCTCTTTGTTGCGAGAGTAGCTTGCGATCGCACAGATATATAGGGTATTATTCGATGGCGACCTTTCGCATTGCAAATAGCTTTGTTTGGGTTGAGGGATTATTTGCAGGGAAAGCGAATGTCTTGACCTTTATAGCGGAGGCGGATTTTGGAGCAAATAATACTAAGAAGCGAGTGGGTGTTATATACTGTGTTTAATGAAATTTATCTGCATTCAACTCGCTTAAATATCACCCAGAACAAGTTGATTCTCTCATTTTATGCGAGATGATAATGAGAGAAAATTATCTTGATTATTTTTTTTTTAGCCGTCGTTCTTATTATATTGTGTTTGGTTAAGAATTTTAGAAGTGTTATTCGTCAGTTTAAGTGTGTGATGTACTCCACTATTTTTTTTTTTTTTTTTTGAAAAATCGAAGCCTTAAAAGAGAAAATTCTTTTCTTTACTATGATGTGAAAATTACTTTTGTTTTTATTTTTTTACTACGATTTTTTTAAAGTTTTGGTGGAGTCTGAAAAAACTTAAATCAGCTAAAATGTGCGCTATTCTAGTTTTCAGGAAAAATAAAGTGTTTTCAGGTGACGTCACAACCGGTTATTTTCTTTTAACTGTGTACCTTCTGTAGGGCTTTTAACTATTGCTAAGGCCGTTGTTTATCTGTTGCTAAGGCGGTTTTTAGGTATGGGATCACGTGATTGCAAATGCTCCAATAGAAGAATTCCACGGCTAGTCACTTTCTGTACCTGTTAACCTCTGTAGGGCAAAAAACTGTAACATCTTCTGTTGCCAAGGCCGTTGTTAGGTCCGAGTCATGTGATTGAAAATGCTCTATAAGGATGGTGGATATTAGTAAAGCTATCTGTCGTTAGTATTAGCTAGTGTCATTAGTAGCTAGTCAGTAAAATATATCAACAATAATATTTTATGGACCCAAGTAAAAAATAATTGATAGGTGGCAGTAATCAGCAGGTCATTTTGGGTAGTTTTATCATTACAAGCCATCACCCAACATCTGAATAAAAACTAAACTGCCTCTACGATTTAAAAATGTTTCTCAATACAAGTATTCCTCCATGGAAATTAAGAACCGCATGCTATCTAACATTCCTCTCTCCTATTTATATCAAAGACAAATCAAAACTGCCCACTTAGTGCTTACATTTCTCATTACGCCTTTGGCTCTTTTTTCTGTGTTTTCTGATAATAACGCTACATTTCTCCTTATTAAAAGATAATAACTGCCTCGGTTTTTCAACACGTAACAATCCGATAGAATTACTGTTGCGTTTAACTGTGCATTAAGTTAATGACCCATTCCACCCCTTCTGAGATAGATCTTTTACCTAGTATGTTTTGGTCCATGTTTCTCTAATGGAGCTTGAAAAAAAGCTCTGAAATGGTGCATATAATAACTATTACCAGCCTCGATATATTGGGAAGAATTATTGTTAATTCAGAAAGGTTTTATTGCTCTCAAATAATAGATAAACGGGTGGGTTTTAAGTAATCAAGGATAGATACGTCATAAAACAAACAAACCTCGTTTACATGATATATTTTCAGTTAATCAGTGCGCATTTATAATAATATAGCGAAAAAAAAAAAAGAACATTAAAAGCATTTCATAACTCATAGTAAAAACGGATAAAGTATTCAATTCACCATAAAGTTTTCCCCATATTTAACCATAAAATATATTCACCATATTTTGTATAAAGTATTCACCATCTTAGCCTATGAGTTTTTAAAAAGTATTTCATAGGCTATAACTATTTTCTTCGGTACTTACTTTGTGTTTTATAGCATACAAAAAATACTCGGATATAATTCCATAATTAAAGCTTATTTTTTATTTATACTTCGGTTCAATTCATACCTGCCACATTTTATACTAGCATCAGCAGGTATTAAATTTAGAGATCAACACCATGATGGTAATAGTGAAACTAAATATTTTTAAGCTTTTATCAATGCATGGTGCATAAATCAATAAACTTCTAGGATAACTTTAATGTTATAAGTATCCCATGTCATTTGTTACTAGATACTATAAAATTTTTCTGCCCTTTCAAGTTTCTCGCAATACCAAGAAGCCAAAAACTCATATATAAACAGTATAAAATTTATCTAAATGTTAGGAAATGCAAGAGAAGAGAGCTATTAACATAAAAAGAAGCTCATGAATAAAAGAACAGTTCAACTAAGATTTGAATTCAAATAGAAAGGAAATATTTCAATGTTACATGAAACTTTCACAAGTAATGCATTTCAAAAGTTATATAAAGCAGAGAAAGTTTAAATTTGGCCAACTATATTTGTCTTTATACCTATAGATTTTATTTTTTTATTGAATAAATAAATATAATCTGAGGAAATTTTAAAAACCTTTATACTTGAATCGTCAATTTAAAAAAGGGAATAAGGCAAAAAATCAAGTTTTGAGAAAATATGTGTATAACCACCAAATTTTTACGGGAAATTCAGGACCCTATTTAGAATACAGAACAATCATCGAAAAAAGTACATATTCAAAAATATTTTACAGTTGAAAAAAGTTAATAGACATTATACATACTGATGGAAAGCTGATGGAGGAATTTTACGAGCAAAGCATAAACATTTGTTTAAAAAGAAGAATTTTTAATTATTTTTCGTCCGTTGTGAGATTTCTTAACACGAAATTTAAAACCTTAACCCATAAGATAACAATAAGTATACACTATTTTAATAACTGTCAAATATTAAAATATGCTTTTAAGAATAAGCGAAGCTTTTTAAAGGAAAAACGATTAATAATATTCATGAAAATCTATGTAAAAGAAAAGGAGCAATCACTTGAACAAAACTAAATAAGTTCTTCAAAACCTACTTCTGTCTTCAAGAGTCACTATTAAACAAAAAAGCATTCTCGTTGTTTAATATGTTCTTCCTTAAACATTTCTAATCTCGCATTTTGCTACTTCACTTCTTTCTCGGGGGTTATTACGCTTTATTTAAAAGATAAACGCTCGCTCCCAGTCCCCTATTAAAAATGGCGAATAGAGAGAATTAAGAGAGGCTCGGAAAGAGAGAACACGGCTCCACAAAACCCTCCAAAATATCGAACACGGAAGAAACGTTTGAGAAATGGGCGAGTGTTTTGAGAAAATGAGGGACCTGAGTCGGGAGATAATGAGCTTAAAAGAGGAATGTTACATGCATTAATAACCGTGCGTTGTGTAAGGACTTGTAACAATTCTTTACGATTCTTTAAAACTAGTATCTCGAATTATTCATTAGTTGTTCGATGGGCCATCCATATTCACTCGCATTTTATATTTTTATGAAGTTGATTTGGTAAATTGAGATGGAAAAGGAGTGTGTGTGTGACTGGTGTTTTAATGGACTCACTCGATTTTAAGTGAATTATATAATGGCACAAATTATAAAAGCGTTAAATAATTGGTTGTTTGTGCGAGGGAAATATTTTAAAATATATAATAGACACCCTCTACCTAATAATGTTTAAATGAATTATTATTATTATTTTTTTTTTGTAAAATAGATTATAAGATTTCAAAACATTAGAAAGTTTGTGTGTAGTTACATATTATTACGTGTGTAATAAACTAAGAGTTGAATTTCAAAGGACATTACATTTTCAAAAGTAATAAATATCTCCAAAACACTATAAATAGGCTAAATTCACAGTAAAAATGTAAAATATATCTTCACAATGAAGAATATTATTTTCTATTTTCTATTCATTCCTCACATTTACAATTTTCTTTTTTTCTCTTTAGATTTAAGGCTCTTTGAACAAAAATAAACATTTAAAAATAATAATGACTGTACTTGAAAATATTTTTAAATAATAATAATAATCAATTATTTTATAATATTCCTATACAATTTTTCGTAAAAAAGGTAAATGATGCATAAGCTAAAGAAAAACTTTGTTTTAAATTGGTTCTTCACTTATTGGAACTAATTTTGTACTATTTTTTTAGTGCGCAATTGAAATAAATCCAATTATAGTAATTAAGAATAGTTCACAAAATAGTAAAATTTCTTAAAACCTTTTAAATCAAGTGTGAAGTCCATGAATGAAAGTAAATATTTTAAATTCAAGTTAAATAGTATATCTTTTTAAATATTATGAAATTATAGTGTATTTTTATAAAACGGTACCTTAAATTGGTGTACCCCTATATCATTTTTAGCAAACAATTCACGGGTTTTAATTTTTTATTTTTACTCTTCCAACTTTTGTTTTTCAAAAGAACCACGACATATATTAACTGATTAGTCCTGAAGTCTTAATGAATTCCTTCAGAAACCAAAACAAAAATACCATCTCTTACTATACTCGACAGCAAAGTTTCTTGAACCCAGTACTTGACAAATGCGGAAGGAGAAATCGGTAAACACAAAGCCTGTTGGGTTGCTAGGAGGAGTTTCGGTACGCAAATCGTGATTGAAAAGCACTATATATACAAGGGTTTAACAAAATAATCATATTTTTAAATTGACGTTTTTCATTTCACTCAAAATTCAGACACCGCGATGGGATCTACTTTGTTTGTTAGTGACGTCATATGGTCAACTTAAGTTTGTATCTAGTATAGATTCCCTTTGTAAAAAATATTCGGATATTTCTATAATAGAAAATCGAACATAACCCTCCCTTTTTACTATTACCTAGAGGGGCATATAATATTGCCGTTATTTCGAACGGAAGATCAGTAGGTACAACTAAAAAGAACCTACTTTATTCCGTTTTCTCAATGTACCCTCATAATTAAAAGACTTTATATTAAAACAATCTCAACTCCATATCAAAATATTCACAAAATATTACCTTGAGGAAATCGCAGGGACTATAAATAGCGCATAGCGTCCTAAGCAAAACATTTAGATAAATCTTCATATTTTATGATGTGACACAGACAATTAAGGATCATTATCTATTGATTTTTCCTTGGTCATGAAATTTACTTCTCCTAGCAGCTCATACCAAATATGTCAAGTTTACGTAACTTCAACTGAAAGTAAACGAAATTTGGCAATATATGACAAAAACTGGACGAATCTTGAACGTTTGTGCTGCTTGGATAGTCTCCTTTTCGAATAGAAAATTGACATTAAGGAATTTCGTGATATACAACTTTTCTTCCTTACTTAAACCAAGGTTCCCTGTCATAAATTACATAGGATCACTGCGTATCGCTCCTTTTAGACTTCATTCATGGCGAAACAATATTCAGATGAATCTCACAACCAAGCCTCATTTACCTTTCCTTTAAATTTAAGCGACCCATCTCTTTGAACAGTAAATAAACGACTGATATGATCCCAGCACCCGTCTTTTATTTATAAACTAAGGCACTTTCAGCTATCACATTAACGCATTGCACAATATTTCCGTTAGAAATTAATATCCAGACGTATCTCGCATCCCTAATTACGAAATGCATGCATAACACTTATTAAATCCTATATAGCTTTTAACAACCCACACGAGCATCTCGATTTAGAGCACCCACCAGATGTAGACATAGCAATACTACACAACTTCCACAGCTATGCTATCGTAAAACTCATCTATTTGACATCCCTATATAGGGAAAGAAACACCCCCTCCATCCATCTTTTTTCTGTAATACACAAACTGGGGCACTCCGTCCGCATCATCGGAGCGATGATCGCCTCCCTTCCCATACGCAGTTCGTCCTCGATGCGGGCGGGGGATAAAGGGCTCACCTCTTTCCTTCGCACAGATGGCGGATCACAACATCGTCAGCCTTCCCCGGCAGCCCTGGCAGAGTATCCGATCAGCAGCCCTCTCGCTCGGCGGGATCACGCCCTTCTCTGCCGCCGCCGCTGCGGTCGATGCGGCCGGTAGAGGGCCCACGTGGACGGCCCCGCAGCGCAACAGGTGGGGATGCGGGAGGGAGCGCCACGGGGTTCGCAGGGGCTCCTCCGGCCGCGTGGGAAGGCCGCTCCTTCCTTATTTATGCACACGGTCAGGGCCACTGTTTATACTGTGCTTTTCCTTGAAAATTCTGCGAATTTATAAGAAGCAATTCTCTTTGGTTGTAGCCCAAAGGGTCTCAAAATGAGTTAAAACACTACTTTTGGGAGGGAAGTTTCAAAATTTTTTCTTGGGGGAACCCCACCCCCCTCCAAAAGTATGACGTCTTTTATACAGTGTCTTTCTCTTGTAAATTCTGCCGCTAAAAAGAAGCAGTTCCCTTTGAGTGTTCACCAAAGAGGAGGTTTCAAAATGATATAAAGCACTAGATTAAAGGGACACTTGGGATTACTTGGAGTTTACATTGCAAAATTGGTAATTTAAGGGATCTTAAACTTAACATATAAATGAACTCGATTGAGGTTACCTTAGAAATAATGTTGAGTCAAAATCCCTCCCGAAACAAAAGTCTAGTTACGGCCCTGCACTGCACACGGTACAGTACACGGGTGATGCCAAATTCATAGTACAAATTTCTATATGGGATGTATAATTAAAGGGTATAAATATAATCTGGATACCAATTTTCATAATTTGGTCTGTTTATAAAAAGTATGAAGAATACTCACAATCAAGTCGTCTTTTGGATGCCTATACCTTTTAAACGTTTGTACCTTATAGTTTTTACTATTTATTTAGAATTATCCTGCAGTACTTCCGCTAAGTCAGAAACAATATAAATCCAAAAAACTGTCAGATGACTTTCGTGGAGAGGATACATATATCCATGGCCACTTAGGCGCATAAATCCAGAGAAGCTCGAAATCGTGACGTGAAATAGTTGGCAAATTGCACTCTTCATAGCTGTTTTGGACAACAGCGCAACTCCAGTCTGAAATCTTGTACCTTGCGCTGTTGAAAAGGGACGTCTTGTCTACTATTTCGCTTCACGATTTCGAGCTTCTATGGCTTTATGAGTCTAGATGGCCATGATACATCCCGACTTTTATTCAAATGGGTAGAAATAAAAATGTAGGGTAAAACGGCGTGATTTGATGCACGGGATCTTGTTGATATATCTTTAATATCTTAAAGACTATCTTCATTTAGGTTGCATTTTTACTGTAAGTTGCCTTTACGGGAATAAACATTGCAAATGAAACCCTTAAGTTCTGCAGTATGTCTATAACTTGTAATGAGAGAAACTATTTTTTTTTTCATAATACCAAATATTCTATTACCTAATCTGCTAATACCAAAAGCAAGTTCATTTAGTTAGCAATAAAATTTAAAAAATCTCTATCTTATAAACGAAAGTTTTGTTCAAAAATACCGATGGTTTTTTTTTGCACCTTGATCCTTGATGTGGGGTACTTTGATACAGTGGACCACATTCATACATATCAAAGTGCCCATATTCTACGATTGAAGGAGAATATCTCACAACAGCTTTTTAAAATATCAAGGGAGATAAATTAGGGCTACAGTGAAGGATATTTATGCTGCGACTCAAATGCCTATTTTAGAATCCTTGGATCTTATCAGGTGTTTGAAATTGGCAACTGCTTTTGTATTTCTAAATTTGTGAAGAAACATTTGTCAGAAGTTAATCTTTTAGCTGCAGTTATTCTAAACTTTCATAAAAAGTCAGAAATTACAAATTAAAAAAAAAAGAATAAATACATTTGTGAATATAAAGCTAAGTCTATAATTTTTAAGTTATTATCTATTTATTAGGCAGTTAATAAACAAATGATCAAATCAGGAACTTGGAATTGCAGCTGTTTAGCTTGATGCAGAAATGATAATAATTCAACGTATGAACGTTCTCTTCCCTGTCTAGTATCATATCAGTTAAACCACTGATTCTCGAAGTAATCTCATATGAAGAGAACCATGAATTCTCTACTAGTTCCCCAATGTTCGTGAAAGATCAAGAAATCAACTGACAATTAACAGAGTTTGATGGTCTGTCTAAAAATGTTGGAAAGTTGTTACAAGGCCCCCTATGTCCTATGCAATAATGTAAGGTTTTACAAACTTCTCTTCGATCAATGCAATCTTGTGTTTGGCGCGGAATGGCCGAGTACGGCCTTAGCGCCATAAAACTCCACCAACCAACCTATGCAATAATGTTTTGAATGATTATTATTTTATTTGGCAATATTATGTTCATACCATATTTCATCAAAATCTGTCTAGTAGATAATAATAATAATAATAAGCTTTATTATTTTCATAACGAAAATTATAACAAAACTGACAAAGTAATATATTTATCACCAAGGGGACTTTTGTCCCGTTCAGGTGACAGATAGATTTAATAAGATTAGTATAATAATGCAAAACAAACAATACAATACAAAAACAATATACAAAAATTTAAAATGAAATAACAAACGTTTAATAATAAAACAATATTGGCAAGAGGCTGGTCATTTTAGGTATAGTTGCTTCAATTTAAATATGAAAATGACGGTCTATGTCGTCCAAATTTATTAGGAAATTAAAAAGCTCGCGTTTAAATGTTGAATATATCTTAATATTTTGAAGATAAGAAGGCAAATGGTTGTAGATTTTGGGTGCTAAAAAGTAAAAATGCTTCCGAAATATTCGTTAATATTAGATCTGGATAAAATCAAACAAATGAGAATTTTCTCTTAATTTCGAACATCAGTCTACTTGCAAGTTTAATGTTCTTAAATTAATAAGAATATAAGTAACATATCAGTCTCAAAAGTATTGATTGATATCAGTTATACATGAAAATCTTATGAAAGTGCTGAATGTAAGCAAAAAGTTTTAAGACTGCCGGATACTTTTAATGTTCCTTTTTTTTTTTGAATATTTTAATATTTTGTTCCTAAAAATAAACGTAATTAATCCTAATCCCTTTTAAATTTGTTTTTGATTTTAACAGAATTAATTAATTTTTTGTTTTACAAATTTTTATATTATCCCCTCTAAAAACTAGGCTGTTAGAATTTCAAAGTACAGCATTGTACCCTTTTTAATTTCATCAAGAAAAAATTGAAAATTTTTGTAGTTTACCTGCTTTCTTATACCATTTGGTTGAAACTTTTTTTTCATAAAAAAATGCCTTTAAATCACTACCATTTTTAAGTTCAAAATTTCTATGCTTACGTGTAAAAATCTATAATTTTACAATCTTCTAAAAATGATAGTTAATCATTGCCCAGTCCTGTGGGTAAAAATTGCTTTATTCCTTTAGTACTGCGACGGGTAAACAACCATCTATCTGTAAATGTAACTTTAACTTTAGAACTAAGATATTGCAGAGAGAACAACCCATAGTTGTGTTGTGTAAAAGGTTCACGAAAATGTGAATATTGCAGTGAAAAGAACATACGCCTGTAGATGTTGCTTTTCCGTTAGTATTCAATAGTTGCAGTGAAAACATTACCAGATAATTCATTTGGAATCCAATATTCTTGATAAATTAATGCCAAAAATACCATTACAATTTGTTTTTCCAAAAAGGAAACTTTTTATTTGATTAATGAAACTGACAAGAAACAATTAGTTACTCGGATCGCATTGATTTCGAATTTAGTGAACCAGGTTAATATAAAAATTAATGTAGAAATTGTTTTTTTACTCAACTTAAGTATTTGAGGTATTATATGACACTCTTTACCTTTTACATTTAGAGTAATGGTGACTAGGGATACTTGATCCTCACTTTCGTTTTCAATTTTTTCCACTGCTGCAAATTATCAGTTTTAAACATTTTTGTCATGAACAATGTTAATTTTCATCCTCTCACCAAATAACTTTTTTTACTTGAAAGTGAACAGATAATTCAGTAAAAAAAAAATTGTAATTTTTTTATAAAGGGATCATGAATTCCTTGGTGTAATGATACGTGATCCCTTTGTGGGGGATACTTGATCCCACTCAGAAATTACATTGGATATTCATTACATAAACCAGCTGATCTCAACCTGTGGGGTGCGCCCCCTAGGGGGAGCAATAACTCCAGAACCGGGGCGCGAGCCAAGGCTCAGGCCCCTCCCAAAATTTGGACAAAGTAGACAAAAACGAAATGAAATCCCCGTTCTTAAAAATTTCCAAAACTTTTCTGGGGAACCCCCTTTTGCACTTGGAACTCTGTATCGCCCACACTTTTTCTGTATTAACTTTAGAAAGATGCAAATTCTACCTTAAGATTTCTAAAAAGCTACATTTTTTAGAGCTTTGGAATAATTCATCCTTTCCAGAACAAAAATCTACACTAAGGAACTTGCGATATATAAATTATTAAATCCGTACTGGATCCATCCCGAAAAAATTTCTTTACACGTCTATGGTGTGAGTATATGGAAAAAGTTACAATTTTCAGATCTGGATCAATGGCGTGTCCAGGGGTGCCATGTATCCCCAAGAAATAGCTTAGAATCGCTTTTATCGCAGTAAATACGTTATGCTTTACATACGTTGTTACTGTTTAAAAGGGGCTCGCGATGAAAATTGGGTCGCCATCAGTATTGAAAGGTTGAGAAGCACTATTATAAACAGTAGGGTGGCCCTTAACAGTATGGGGATTTTTAAAAATTAAAAATATGCTGCTCCCACCCCCTAACTTTGTGCCAATGGATAAAAAAATGATAATGGCAAAATTTTTGCCAAATCCGATAAGGCGACCCTCAAACGCCTTAAAATTTCGAGTTTTTAGCCATTTTTTTGAAAAACAGACAAAAAACCCAAGATAAAATCTTCGCATTTTTTACCAATTTTTATATGATGAACTACTGATGTTAGAGATATAATGGCACAGGTTTGTTTTTTTTTTTTTTGTCATCCCTCATTTTGGAGTAGTAATTTTTTTAGTGTGTAGCGATTGTTGTAAAGTTCTTTTTCTTGCATTTTGAAAACAACTGCTAATTCTACAACCGCTTAACTTAAACACATGAAATTGGGCTAATTTTGTTCGTAATTTTATTTTCTTCATTATCAAATCAAAAGAAATGATTTCGAAATACAAAATAACGTTTTGACAGATTTTTCACATTTCTTTTTTACTTTTTTTCGTAATAAAACAAATGTTAAAGTAAAAACTTTTATAGATAATTTCAAAGATAATATTAAACTACAAAATTGGAGACCATAATTAAATTTTTACCAATAGTAGTTCTTCTACAAATTTAATTTTTTGGGGTGTCGCTCCATTTTTAACCTTTTAAACGCCGCAATTCAAATTTCAAATTAAAGGTTCCGATTTTTGGCTTAAATGGCTTGTTTCATCATTCCTAAAAGCGTTCTTGTCATTTTTGGGCAGAAAAAAAATCCTAAGTATGATTTTGAGGATGTTCCCATTTGGGAACATCGGCGTTTGGAGTGAAGTTTTTAGGGGGATTTCCAAAAGGCATGTATTTCAAAATTAATTCAAACTACTGAAATACTAACTGAAATACTACTAAACTACTGAAATAAGTTTCTACTCAATTATTTTGAACATTTTTATGATATTGGAGTATTTCTTCATATTTAATTCCCATGGTTGGACGATTGGTAAAATTTTATAGATTTTCATAAGAAAAAATTTACATGTTTATTACTTGCGTGACACTTTTCCGTACATTTTTATTGCACAATGCGTAATTTTTCGGTATAAAAGATACGAATAACCATTCGTTTCAAAGCTAAACAATTATCTTTCTGTGTGAAAAATTTGTTTTGATTACTGTTCTATCCGGATATCTAGCATAAAATCCAAGAATTGCATTCAAATTTAATTAGCTTTCAAAAGTGATAATCATAACTATCTCCATTGCTTTATTAAAGCTGCGTTTCTTATGGAAAATTCTAAACTAAACAACATATCTCTTACATCCAACTTATGTTAGAAGAGTGTTTTTTAGATGTACACACTTTTCATTTTTTTCAAAATTCTTCAAATTTATACCGAAAATTTTTATGTAAAAAAGAGCACTTAAACAAAATAAATGCCCAAGTCCTCAGAAGTACTCAAAATATGCCCTTTTGCATAACCCCTAATAATAATTATTGAAAAGTAATAGGTTTGGGAGTTAGAAAAATATACAAGAGTAGGAATCTGCTATAAAGATTTGGCAATTATTCCTCCAGAAATCAGGTAAAAAAATTAAAATTATAAATTTAAAACATCACGATTAACTTGTTTAGATCCTGAGACTAAAAAGGTTAAAAAATTAAAGAAAATAAGAAATAACTTGAATTTTTACATGTTATAAAAATCTCCTCATAAACTATATCCCAAACGCCGATGTTCCCATTTGTAGTAGGGGAGCCCAGAGTGTTTTTGGGTAGTAACTCGAGCGCGTCAGATAATCATAAGGGGGATACCTTACATGCTTTTGAGTTACTCCACCAAATATAAGCTCTCTATGTAGGGGGGTTTGTCTGGAACAGCCCGTCAGATTTGTAAAAAAAATTAGTTAAATGGACATACTCGAGCGCGTCAGATAATGATAAGGTAGGTTAGTTACCAGCTAAAAAGTGTACATTTTCTAAAATCTGCCGATTTGAGCGGTGGGTAAGGGAGCGGGAGGGTTACAAAGTAAAGCCAAGACCGGTAAGACGCTATCGCTCTTTTTGAGAAAAATGTAAGAAACAAAATGTTTATAGACTAGTAGCCAGGAAACTAGGCTCAACTAGTTGTAAACTGTCTTGATAGCCAATCTGACGCGCTATGTCCATGTAACTAGTTTTCTGTCAAATTTTGACGGGCTGTACTAAACAAACCCACCAACATAGAGAGCTTATATTTGGTGGAGTTACTCAAAAGCATGCCAGGTATCTCCCCTATGATTATCTGACGCGCTCGAGTAAATCCACATTTAGCATCATGGGCTCCCCTACTATTGGGAACATATACGTTGAATTGGTAATTACTCTCCAAAATTAGATTATGAAGCTATTCTGCCAAGCCAATTGAAAATATGTGTACTTAAGCTATCTAAACACAGCATAATTATTTAAAACTGAATTTATCATAAATTGAAACTTGTTGCAACTTTTAGAAGAGCCAAAAATCTGTAACTTTGATATAAATTCCACAAAAAGGATTAAATTCTTTAGTGAAAAACTTTTGCATGTAAAATAACTTCATATCTTTGAGTTTCTTACTACCAAGTATCAAATTCCTGCAGGAAAAATTAAGTGGTGAAAAAATTCCCTAAAGTGATGTTCCCATTTGGGAACATCGGCAGGTAAAAGGTTAACTCCCTGGGATTTGGTCTGGGATCCCCAAATCCTACGTGATTCTGACCAACATTTATGGGACACCCTGTATAGCAAGGGTCTCCAAAGTATGGCCGGTGGGCCAAATAGGACCCGCCAGCTCCTAATACTATATGGCCTGGGAGGTTAACTGGATTTTCCTGGTATCCAGACCATCTTTTTTACGGGATGCGGATGTTCAGCCAGCCCTAATGTAAATATTATAAAACCAATGCAAAAAAAGTATATTTTTTGTAAAATTTTAAATATTTGTTTTTTCTAAATTTAGTGTGATAATTAAATTTAGTTAAAATAAGCATATTGGGTATCAATATTTTAAAATAACAGTTGCTTCATTTTATTACCAAGCATTCTCGAATGATACTATTTTGGCCCTCACTCAAATTTAGAAAGTGAGTTTCACTCAGTCTGACATTTTGAAGTAGTTTTGTTTGAAACTTTGTAAGTATCAGAGGTTCGCTTATTATTATGAACCGGATATATTGTTATCATTCTACTCTTGGACAAAAGTGATCACATTAAGCGGAGTCGACTTACCAGTATTTAAAAAAATAGAAAAACATGTTTTTGCATTACTTAAAAAACAATCAAGTAAAATAGTTGGATATTGAAAGCAATGAGACACAAGTTAGAATAATACACATGAATAAGTATGAAAACCTTTTATTTTACCAAGTAGAGAAATATATGAAAACTTGTGTTGTTTAACTTAAAAAC
This sequence comes from Tetragnatha montana, assembly GCA_963680715.1. Lineage (NCBI taxonomy): Eukaryota > Metazoa > Arthropoda > Arachnida > Araneae > Tetragnathidae > Tetragnatha > Tetragnatha montana. The sequence continues at coordinate 9,502,885 of OY796685.1, forward strand.
ACTCATAACAAATGGAATAAAAATAATGCACAACTAAAATTGCTTTATCATGATCATGATTTTGTTCTCTAAAATAGTTATAAAACATTATTTAAGAGATCATGTTTGCAGGAGTTTTTCCACTTCACAAAACAATAAATTTCATTACTGCATAACTGAAAATTAAATACCATAAATAAAAACATGCAATTTTTCTTATTTAGAATTATCCAGATTTTATATTAATTTCTAATTATATAAATAACTGTTAAAAAAATACCATACTCCAAGATCAACCACATGGTTTATTCTGAATGGATAATTATGAATTTTAACACCTTCAAAATATGATAAGGAATAACTGCAGGTATTTTTCATTTGTTCAGAAATAATATTAAGAATTTAAACCAAATTTCTTTCAAACATGTGCTACGTAATAATCAAATATTTAATGCAAATAAAAAGAACTAAACAAAAAAATAGCGAAATTAAGCAAACATGCCCTTCAAACATTAAAATTAAATACACAGAACAATTCAATGGGTACATGAGCCATTTTATTTTTAAAGAAAATGATGAGCATTGTGATGAGAAATGCAAATACAGTTCAATATGAAAACTAATGATTTTCCATTTACATTCAAAATTTGAATGACAATAATTCATAATTTAAATCATTCAAGTAACAATACCATTGATGAAAACTAATTACAAGACAATTCTAACCATGATATTATCATGACAATATTTATGATGCTTCAAACTCTAAATAAGTAACCATTAATGAAATGATTAAAATTTACAACCTTTGGCTGTAATTTTCTTTAGAAGAAAATTGCTTCCTGGCTATCAAAAATATAAAGCCTTTTATTTAAAGATGTTTAACAAATAATTGTGTAAAACAAAAAATAGATACTTCAAGGCTAAGTGTCAATAAAATATCAAAAACAAGTATGAGTTGTGGAAATGTCAAGATGCCCAACAATACATGATCTAAATGACAAACAAAACAATGTTACAAAACGCATCTATATATTATATCAGTCACGATATTATATATATTATATCAGTCACGATCAGTTGATATCAGTCACAATTTTAAGGTAAGTTGCATTTGTCATCAATAGTATGAAAGAGCGAATGCTCCCAACTATACATATAAACTTATTTACATGAATTTTCTCTATTAAAAAGTAAGCGCTTTTCATCTTCTTTCTCTGTAACGCCGATCCCCTCTATTTGGCATGCGTGCAGTTCTTCTTAAGAAATCATCCACAGATCGCTCATACTACAAAAGAGTAGCACAAACTTACTTACACAATACACATACCTTAAATGTAATTATTTATAAAATCAATCTAATAAAATAAAAGTCAATGTGTGTGTGTGTTAATTTGTGTGTTTGTCTTTTATACAAATCTAGTTTTCTTCTGATTTGCCACCAAACTCTGTATACATATGTAAAAAAATCTAAGGGAAAAACAGGTTATATTTTGAAATTCTAGAATGATTCCTTAACACTCTTTTGACCCTTTTAATAGTCATCTTGCTGAATGCTTGCTTGAGAAGGAAAAAATTTATTTCATGAGGTACAGCAGTATCTGTACTACTTACACCATAAATTTGATAGAAATTGAACCACTTGCTAAACCGTGGGGTGAGTTTTTAAATGTGCAATATTAATCTTTTAGCCAAAGAATGGAGTTCCTTTAGTGTAATGGTACTTAGAAAAATGATGATCGGGGAAGGATTTTCAATGATCATCATTCCTATTCAAAATATGCTTGTCTAGGTCCTCTCTACCTTCACACCAAATATTGATGATAAATTCAGAATCACCCTGTATAAGGCAAATTAATAGCAGCAATTTTATATTTTAAAACTAAAAAGTAAATAGCTAAAAGCTATTGCTTGTTCGCTTTAAAGAAACAGGTGTCCTTGGAATTATAATTGAATTGAATCATTGAATGAAAGATTGAATTCAAAGAGAAGCTTTAAGAGCAAATTGTTAAAAAAAAAGTAGAAAAATCTTACAGCTCTTTTATCCATAGGCCTGGGTCGCAAAGGAGCAGAGAAATCCTGGTGGTGCATTGATCTGTCATAGTATACAGCTGGATCCATAGGAAAAGGTGCCTGAGGAAAGTTGCACTGCAATAATAAAAGAATAATTAGCACAATTTTTATTTTACTATGACTAATACACATTTTCTAGTAGTACTGTATATTTTCATGTATTAGCTGAGAATATTTTCGAAAAATTTTTGCTGCTAAAGTGGAGGGTCAGCTTCTTGGGCGTATAAAAGGGGGGGGGGGGTTAGAGGGTCCAGACCCCCCCTTAGCCTAAACCTTATATCACCCAAACAGAAAGGTTCCTGTCCCAAACATCCAAAAAATGAGTGAAAATACAACTTTATCGGGTCAAATTTCACAAAACTTTCTGGGGGAGGACCCCCAGACCCCCCTTTTTTACTTGAGAGTATATATTAACAACAAAAATTTACATTTGCCCTACATTACTCGGAAAGGGGAAAACTATTAGAAAAACATTTGGGGTTCCAGGAGAACCCCTTCGAAAACAGTCTGGTAACGGCTACCTTGGTCCTGAGGTCTTATAGGTTTCCCCCACCCCCAGTCAAAAAATTGAACCTAAGCCTGTTTCGTCTCGATTTATCAGAACACTTAGTGCTTTATCAATAAAATACTTTAGATGTGGCTTTTACAACTTACTTACAGCCCACCAGTGTTTATTTTCTGAGGCCAGATACACCTTGAATTATTCTAATAATTTAAATGATTTTTTCAGGATATGTAGAATTTGGCAGCGAAAAAAAATGTTGAACTGTGTTAACAAATGCAAATAATTGGATAGGTAGCTCAAAAAGGTTTTAGGATAACGTTTAACTAAAAACACAGAAATATCATTAAAATTATAATGCTTAACCTACAGTATGTCTTGAACATATTAATACTGAATTACATTTCTTTATAATACAATTATTTATAATTAATTTCTTTCGATGTCATGAACAAATAATTGTTCATTTTGATATATCTTTTGGCCAGTGAGATTGGTCAGTTATTTTTGTCCTGTGGCTAGTTAGTGTTAATGATATTGACATAAATTGGCCAGCATGGATGTTTAAGTTCTGTAGGCCTGCTTTAGACAACCTTACATATTTTTAAAATTGAAGAAGGAAGGATTAAAAACAAAACCATAAATTAACATACTGGAGGTCCAAATGGCATAACAGGCATAGCATTTCTCTGATGAAAATCCCTAGGATAGTCTCCAAAATTTTGCTGAAAAAAAAAAGTTAAAAGTTGTGAATGTAATAAAAGGGCAGATTGTTTTTATAAACTTTTAGGATATTAAAGAAAACATAAAACAAAGCACTAAGTACTTACTCCATTCATAACACTGCCACGATTTCGCATGTTGAATCTATCACCAGGTGACCTTAAAATAATAAAAAGAAAGAGCATTTTTAAAAACATTCAAATAATTAGATTGGTTAAAAATTTGAAAATCTATTTGATTAAATAGAAACTAAAGGGTCTATATGAGTAAAATTTTCTTTCACATAAAAAGTAACTTGTTTGTATTGCTTCTACAAATCAGAAATTCAATTAGTCACATCAAATCAATAGTCACATTCAATATCAAAGTTAATATGGGCCATGACTTACTCAAATAACTAAAAAGCTCTGTTAAAATTAAGACTGTAAATAATACAACTTTAAATGTATATTTTAACAAATACACCAAATAAAATTAATATTCAAAGTTATTAAAGAGGTTCTTTTATTTTTAACAAGTATTTAGTTAGCCTATAAGTATTATTAATGCAAAAATTACCTGTCTCTTCCTTGCATTTGCTTGAAATATCCACCTAAAAGTAGTAAAAATATGATAAAATGTTCAAAGTTCTAATAGAATAAATAATATACAACTAGCCAAAAGAATACAAGTTGAGAAACACAGGTTCTTCTAAAAATATTTAATCTATAATCATTATGATTAACTATTTGTTATCTAAAACCATTAATTATATCAGATGTTATGTTTGAGGGATGTTGAAGAGAACAGTAGACTCTTGCTTAACTGGATCACTGTTTAACTGGCTCTAGTCAATCAAATAAAACATAAAAAGGTCAAAATTGGCCTTTTTAAAGGCCAGTAAGTTTTCAGTAGAAAAAAAATACCACTTTTTAGCATTCTACTTTAAGGTATGAGAAATGTTTTATTAAATTGCTGGATTTAATAAAAGCTTCTTTTAAAATTAAAAAAAAAAAGAAAAAAATTAACTTGCATGAAATAATTTTATTCTAATTATTTGCTAACTTCAATTTCTAGTAACTGGCTAATTTCCAGTTCCATTAGGCCAGTTAAAATTGAGTCAACTATTTACCACTCAAACACAATAGAGGAGAGACTTAAAATATGGATGATTCCAAAAATTATATATTGAGAAGAAGAAGCAGGTTTCTTTTCAATAAGAAACTGATTTCAATGAAAAAAAGTTACAAAAACAAAATTTTGAAATTCATGACAGGATCATTACAGAATTAAATATTAGAGAGTTTCCAAAGAGTATTAATAAAGCAGGGGTGCATCTAGAAAGAAATTGGGGCCTAAAACGGTCCCTTCACAAAATTCTTGACCAAAGAATTCCAGGAAAATCTTGAGTGCTCAGGGACGGAAAGGACGTCTTAATTAGTTCCATTGCCACCTGCTCAAAGGGGTCATAAATAAATCGAAGATAAAGGATTCCCAACGCTTCTTGAGCTCTTCATCAGCTATTGGTTCATTTTATGAAGAACCAATCCCGTGTATTCAGGGGTTGGTTTTCACTCCCTTACTTTACTATTACTTTTTTCCCCCAGGGGTCGATCCAGGTTATATTTTTTGGGGCCCTTTTTTGTGAAAAAGAAAATATTTTTGTGAAAAACTGAAGTCAAGTCAGTTATGTTTTAATTTTTCAAATTATCGTAAAAACCACATTTTTGATTTGAAACTAACAAGATTTTGTGAATGTTTTCTTGCAAATAACCATTAAAGCTAATTTGAATTTTGTGAAGGGGCCTTTTTTAGAAGGTGGATTTTTATGAAGGAGCAGCAAAAGGGCCCCAATTTTCGGCTGGATCGACCCCTGTCCCCATAGGTGTAGATTTGTTTTGCTTATGCATCTAGCTAAGATCCAATATACTATTTTCATTAGTTAAGTTTTAATTAAAAAATTTTAGGGGAAATGTGCATTATATGGAAAATGTACAGAACTTTTCCATTCTATTGGAGCCACTTGCCAATTTTAGATTAGTCATATTAAATGCATTGCCTTATACTATCATAGATGCTACGTTTTAGCATGATTATGAAGTGAAGGACTAATAAAAGTGTAGATAATAGGTTCATCTAAATGGATCTTTTATTAAGGAACAAACTAGGAAAAATGACATATTTAATTTCTCTACTTAGTTTGTTAATTGTAAAATTTTATATCTCTTTATGGTGTTTGTAAGAAATTTGATCAGAATATTTTTTGTGTAACATTAGGAATTATGTAGTTTGCAAAATCATATCAAGTTATATTCACTCGCTAAGTGTAATTTTATGAAAGAAAAAATTATATATTTACAGAAATAGGACCTTATTTTAGAATGAAAAATTATTTTCACAAAATTCAATTACGTTTTTCACAAAATTCCCAAAACAGGCCCCTGGCAAAAAATCCTGGACGCACCCCTGCAAAGACAAAGGCATTTTTCACTCAAAATTTAAAGGAATACTGAAGAAATGGCTTCAAGTCCTTTTTGGGCCATTCAAATATAACAATAATCACGTAAGGGGTGAGAAAGATTTTGTTTCCTTACTTTTACTGACAAGGGGGAGGAGAGACATTAATAATGCTTACCTAATACATTAAAATAGTTTTTTATAATATCATGTAACTTTACAGAAATTATACAAAATTTAAATTTGGCAAAACAAAAACTAAACTTCAAAAATATTAATTTTTCTGAGGACTAGCACTTTGACTAGCACACATTAAAAACATTAACAACACTCAGGATGATTGATTTAACAAATACTTTTTTGGAAGAACGTTTTGCTTAACAAAAATATATCAGTAGTAGGGGGGCTGTTTGCTAGCGTAATAAGTAGAGGGGGTTAAGATTTGCTAAATTTTTTGCTGACAAGGGGGAGGGGGGGGGGTAAAAAATGGCCAAAAACATGCTTACATAATATTTGAATGTCCCTTTTTTCAGAAACTAAATTGTAATTCCCATACACTACCAACTCAAAATTATGTTAACCATAAACCATATTTTTAAGCGTTTCAGTTGCAGGCATTCAACAGTAGTTAAGGAGGGTTATTTAATCAAAACTCATCCCCACCCCTGAAAGACCCTTTCTCGTAGTTTGGGACTGAAGTTCCAGCTTCACGCTTGTGGTCTAAACCACATCTTCTAATAGTGGATTTAAAAAGCACAGAAAAAACATGTGTAATCTCATCAAAACTAACAGCCTTTACCACATTTTTTCGGCTTTCTTGAAAATTTTCAAAAGTGGTGATGATGAGTTTTGATTTATCTATCCTCAGTTACATTTGATTTGACTTTAGAAAAACAACTCATGAAACTAATACAGTTGATGCCAGATTTCACAAACCCTTATAATTTTACCAACTGTTTACTGGTACTGAACATTGTTCCACAGACAACGATGATTATAATTACCATAAATTAACTGGAAATTTTTGAAAAATATGTTTCTAGAGTTCTTTCGCAAAATATGTTTCTAGATTTCACACCCTCTGCTTGACATCAAACAATGCAGTCACTAATTTCTTAGTAAACCTAAAAATTAAATTTTAAATGTCTAACAAGTGGGTTGAATGTCTCCAATTGTTGATTGACGCTAATCAACAGGGTAAGGTAAGGTTTGCTTTTTAGGAAACCAGTTGTTAATTTTTATATTCAAATGTATATTGGAGGGAAATTAAATTATGTCTGAGAAGAACTTGCACCTTTTTCCTAATTAATTATTTGTGAAGTTGTTAATTGAAAGTAGGAGTATCCAGTATACACACAATCAAAAAGATCATCTTTCATACAAATTTATAACAACACTGGGCAACAGTGAACATGTAAAATTGATGAAAATTTCAAAATATATGTAATTTCAGCCTGCTAAACACTAATATGGCAAAAAATTTGATATTGGTTCTTGTTTTTTGGTTGAGATTTTTTTACTATATATGATAGAAGCACAAAAAATTTAAATTTCTTTTTAAATGATGTTTATCCTTTTAATTCCTAAAGAAATAACCATGAAAACATAAAATAGTCTTGCCAAAATATAATTGAGAAGTTCAGTTGCTCTTTTGATCATACTCAATGTCTAGAATTTATCTAAAAATCGTCCACAACTGCAAGCATAGTTCAGACTTTGTTCCGATTACTTTGCTAAATCTCATTTATATAGAAATACTTCCCGGGCTTGTCCCTAACTTATCTAGTTATAGGATGTGTGGCTTTTAAGATATTTACGTCTCAATCTCTGATAAAAAGCTAATTTGTGTTGTGAACATGACTTTTGATTTACTCTGAACAACTGCTCCTGAGCATTATTCACTCCTGAATCTAAGTGAGCAGACACTCAAATCATATTTCATCAACTAAATACGGTTTAGAAGCTTCTGAATGTGTTTATAAGTATCTTTCATGCGTGTAACCTGTTCAATAGGAATGGAAGGCAGTTTACGCCTATAGCAAACCAAAACCATTATAAAACTTAATTTTGACAATTTTTTTTTGCAAAGATGCTACTTGTTTACATGGTCCGAGTCTATTTATATACTATCAAATCTTCTGTATACATGCAAAACACAATGCTATAATTTCCATCAAAATAACGATACAATTTTGTATAACAGTGACTAAAAATTTGTATTAACATAATTTCGGCATGTGTTGTATGCTTCAAGGCATTCTAAATAAATATTACTCATATTCATGCCTAAAATTATAAATTTATCCTCAGAGATTCAAAATTAATGCAATTTTTGTAAAGCAGCTGCATTCAGTATATATACTGTTGGCGGCAAGAGTTCCCGAGTCCTTACACTATCGACTCATGTTTTAAAAATTGCAGTATTTCAACACTAAGTACAGTATATCTCTGAAACAAGAACCAGTCAAACATTTCTATGGGATATTCATATTTAGCACGTCAAAATCAATATGAAACGACTACTTTTATTACTTATCTTAGAACTTCGTCAAAAATTGTTGCCCAATGTAATTTTGATTTCAAATTCTTGATTTTTCAAACTACTATAAAAGCATTTTTCGAGCTTGTTAAATCTAGCATCAACTGTAAATAGTACAGATTTCAGGATAACAATAGTTTTTATAGTACATTAACAAAACGATACAAGATAGAAAAAAATCCTAGTTATGAAAACTAAGTTCTTAAATGGGAACCTTCAAAATCCTGACGACTTCTTTTAGCTCTTGGATCTTCGAAATTTTCTTGCCTCCTACGACGCCTTCTGCACATTTAAGAAAATCAATATTTAGAAAGTGGTAAACATGGTTTAAAAATAAATTCAGAGCATTCTAAGCACTACATTGCATTTAAATTACAAGCCAAAAAAAGAATAACTCATAAGTTTAGTAAATAATACAGTGAATTCCACTTATTAGAATGATTAACTGGGAAATCTATTAATGGACATAAATCCCAAGGAACGGAAACCACAATGACTCATCTAAATAGGAAGTGTTAGAAATAAACAATAAATCAATGCCATCATAGAAAATCCTTTTCTATTGGCTCAGATTGTTTAATTATATAGCAAAATGACTATTTTCCAAAGAGAAAAGAGTAAATTATATGATTTATTGCACAGCTATTAAGAAGGGTTTCTTATTTTGTGTAAAGCAGTTTTAGGTTTTGGATGTCTGGCTACAAGCATCAATGGAGTAGACTACTGTATTATACATGAATGTAATTTTGTTTTAAAAAAATCTTTCCTACTTTATTTAATGTGTGTTTAATGTTATTTTAAGTCAATAGTTTTGTCTTAGTAAATATATATGTTAATTTATATTGTTGACATCACTGGAAAGCCTCCTATCCTGGATTTGTGGATTATACAGTACAAGACTGCAAGACTTGTTTCCCTCGCCAAACAGATTTTTACGAACTACCCATCAATTGCATTTTAATAAGCTGTTATAGAAAACAGATGCTCCAAAGGCTCACAAGACCAATTTGTATTTTTATTATTTTACTTTTAGGCTATTAACATTTGAGAGAAATGCTCCACTCCAAGCCAATTCAGCAGGTATTGTTACGGAATACTTTCACTCAGCAATGAACTTTTATTTTGATAGTGTGAAGTAATTGAAAAAGTAGAAAAAAAACTAAAAGGGTTACTCCTGGCCAATGTTCCCAGGAAAGCTGCAACAATTTTTTTTTGAGTCAATGTGTCATGTTTTATTACTACTTGCTACAGTGTGCCATTGGCGCCGATTGTTAATGTCAATACTTAACAAATATCTCCTTACTGTAGATCTCGTAAATTCGAGATACAAGGTTTTCCGATGATGATTGCAATATTTAAAAACTTCCATAGGTTCTTTGATATTATGAACATTTTGCTCAATCAAGAATTCCGCTTAATTTGCATGAAATGCCCTTGTACCAACATATTTCTATTAAGCGGAATCCACTGTACTTGAAAGTTGAAAAAGCTAAACCTTATGTAACTACTGAGAAAGCTAAATGTAAAATAGCTCTTCATTAGTCATAGTTTCATCAATATTTAAAATATTAATGAGATATTAGTATAGATATATTTGCTACACATTTAAAGCTAACTTTAAATGCAAAAGAATGCAAGTCGAATTACAAAAAATCAAAATTAATAAAAACGAAAAATAGTTTTTTAAAGTAGTTAAAAAAAATTAATGAATAAGATATTTACAGCCAATAGTTTTGTATAAAATAAACTTAAAATAGTAAGTTGAACACATACATAATTTAACAATCTGCATTTAGTTTTAGAGAAAAAAGTTGAGAAATTAAATAAGGAAAGGTGAAAATCTTAAATGATTATGTGGGGATTAAAAGTCTTATAATATGCCTCTTTTTAATTGTCAAGGAGAGATAAATAGTAGTTAAAGTAACCTGCACCAGCAATCCAAACCAACATACAAAGAATTCTGAAAACCTACTCAGCATCTTCATAAAAAAAAAAAAATTATGCAAATTGCTAGTTTTTAAGTAGTTTTCAACCTTACTGGGTTAATGGAGCATTAAAAATTAAATGGAATTATTGGCAGCAGACCTAAATGTAAAAAGCTGTACGAGTAATAAATTTTTTTATTCAGAAAACATATCCCTTAACCAGTTTTCATGAACACATTTAGTCAAAATAGAAAAGTTCAAATTTCATTCAAAATTTTTAAAGGTCAATTTTGTTTTTTGAGCTCAAATTCTATTATCTAATGCTGAAAATCTTAATTAACAGAACTATGAAGATGCAAAAAGAAGAAAAATTGAATGTAGCCTTCAAATCTTTTCAGTATGAAAGTTATTCACAAAAAACTCAGAAATTTTAACTATCTCTTGTTTCAATTTTAAGAGCTGTTTTATTTTCTGTTGAAAAAATTTGAGGTCTTTAAAATTACAAATGGGTAGATAAACCTTTCCTATTGTTCTGCTGAAAGCAGGGTTCCCAAAGCCCCTAAAAAGGCTCTAACACAAACACAACAATGAAAATGTAAGCAATCAAAATTAAATAAAACAATCAGGAAGGATAAAGGAAAACATACCATTTTAAGGCACTTAAAATCTACATAAAAAGTGGAAAATGTTTTGTTGCGACAGGTAAAAAATTGACCAATAAATGTTGGCATGAGGTTTAGTGCAGAACGCGGACAGGTGGTCAGGTAATCCAAGGAGTCAGTTATTTGGGGTTCTACTGTATAATATAGTTATACTTTGACTTACAAGAATTCAGCGTTAGGGATAGTACTGTTTTCAAATCCTCAGAAACATTTTATTACCGAAAATGCCAATTTTTCCAGACAAATTAATAAGCAGATGGCGACATCAAAAACTACAATCCTACAAATAATTGCAATTAAAACTACATTCGACTCCGCTTAATGTGATTACTTTTGGCCCAGATAAAACTAATAACAATATCAGATTGATAGATTTCATAACAAGTGGCAAACAATGCACCTAGAGTGTTTGCTGTAAAATCAAAATTATTTACTTACAGTTAGTACCTTCAGTTAAAAACATAAAATAACCACTTACTTTGAAATTAAAAAGCGCCAGATGCAAGGGCAGATATCTGCTGTAAAAATTGACGTTCCAAAGGAAACTCGATAACGATTTTTTAAGGGAATATTGACTAATTTTAAAAACCTTAAGCAAAGTATTGATCACATAACGATATATTTTGCATTAAATTAAATAGGAATGAATGAGACCAATCAATTTCGATAACATTATCCAATTGTTAGCATTAACCGTGATTACATTAAGCAGAGTCGACTGTATTTATAATATTGTGTCAGCGAGAGATTTAAGGACCTGACTTTTTTTATCCCATTTCAACTGAAAATTAAATGAATGTTGCAAAGTTGGCAAAAGAGCCTCGAAATAAAGAATGATCACTGGTTTTAAGAGTTGGGTGTTTAGAGAATGACAGCTGAGGAGAAAAAACTTCAAGCTTCATTTCAATAAAAATTCTACAAAAAAGTTGTATAGATCCTCTACAAGTTTTGGTTCCAACAACTTAACTTTATGTAGAGATAAATAGGAAAATAGCCGAAAAAACATGTAAAGTTTGGAGGATTCTTTACCCTTAATTTTTATTTCCTTTTTGAAAACTTAAAATTTCTTATAGAGCGGAAACAGAATAATGCATTAATAAATTCATTTCAGATGCATTTTCATTACATATTTGATTGGTAACCCACAAAGAGGGTAATAATCAGAAAAATATATTTTTCCTAAATGGTTTATTCTGACTTGGAAAAAACTTAAAATTTCTAATATGGAATATAACTATTAGAAATTCATCACATTTTGAAATTTTTTCATGTGTTTAATTGTTAATTTAGTAACACAGAAAGACTGAAATGGGGGGACAATGAGTGGAAAAGTTCAAATGCAAGAAAAGGACTCTAAATAAAATCCAAGAAAGATTCATCACACGCTTGAAGCAACAAGCTTTTGCTATGACTGAATAAGAAAGGGAGAGACTTGATCATAAATCCAGAAAAATGTCCCTAAACAACGGACACTGGAGTTATGTGAAATGAAATTTACAGTTAAAAGTTCAATATTCATTTTGGAGGGATCGAAATCAATATCTATATTTTTTACACATAATGTCAAGTCAAAGTTGGGAAAATATTAGATCTCATCTGCTAAAAAGTTACAATCCTAATCCTTTTCTGCTGCATAAATCAAGATACTAACACTCAGAAATTTTTTCTGAGGTATTATCATGAACTATTCTATCGACAGTAAAAACACTGATCCCTGAACTTAGTGCAATGTTATCACTAAGCTTTTTTCTAAAGTGCATACTATTGCCCCGCTATACCCTACATGGATTTTGAATTTAAATGTAAAATTTTGGAAGAAATGTTTTTTCCTGGCTTAGATTCAGAATATATTGAATACAGGTCTCATCTAAGATGTAATTTGATTGGAAACAACAATTTACTTGCCAGTCTTAAATATTTGATCTCCATTAAAGAGTTAGCACATGGAAATTTCACCATGAGGCCTAGCAACCTTTTACAGAATCAAACAAGGTTCATTATTTAATGATATTAAAATGATGATGATAAAAGCACTCTTATTGGGGCTATTTAAAAACAAGGAAAAAATAACTGTCCACTAACCAAGGTTGAGTTTAGCAGCACAGGTGTTTTGTAAGATTCTTTTTTAAATGGATACATGCTGATAATTTATTCTCTTTTAATGTGTTTTAAGTGTTAAATATTATTTGAAATTATACTGAGCCTGATCTATTTTATTTTCTATATTTGTAAACTCAAATGGCATCCTTACCGACAGCTGATGATAGGTCCCAGCAGTCATTTTATTAGCTGTAATAAAGCTAAATTACCCCCAAACCTTTGTAGACGGGAACTCTGATTATAACTCAGAAATAATTTATTGAAAATTCACATTTTTAAATGGATTTAATAACAACTGACTTCAAATAACTCTAATCACAGGCTTTTCAAACCCCTAAGCAGTGGTTGGCAAAGTGTGGCTCATGAGCCAAATGGGAACAAATGGGAACTTGCAAATGGTCAAATACAATTAACTTATAATGCTTCATTTTTAACATGAACTTAAAAGACCTGAAGAAGGAATGTATGTTGATTTATAGCATTCGGAAAAATAACATTACCGATTCATATGATCAGTTGTAAAAATAGTTTGTTGTTTTTCTCCGTTTGGGTGTATTTACCAAATGAGCAAATAACAATATACCTATTTTGAGACATATTTTGGATCTTTTAAGAAATTTTATTGGTTATAATATTGATATTTAGGGAGTTTGCTGACCCCTGCCCCAGAGAATCAACAGGATCCTATTGGTTAATCACATTTTAAAAACACCCCGTCAGTAGCAAATACTACTCGCTAGTATTCCATACTTGCCAACTTTTGAAAAATTGCATCAGTAAAACTTTTTGCGTAACGTTACAAAACTACAATTTGAATTGCTTCAAAGAAAAAAAAGGTACAGATTGATGCTCTATTACCTAAATTTAAGTCTCTCTATATTAAAAAAAAGTAACAGTCGCCGCCGCCGCTGTTTCAGAAAATCTTCACTTTGACAATTTTGAATTGTCACTATGCAAAAACTATGGAACGGAAATTATTGAAATTTTGACCATTTGTAGACAAATGTATGAGGGTCCTTTTCGTTCCAATAGCTAATTAATGAGATAATTAGTTCTGGAATTATTTAATGTCAAAGTCGAAAATTATTTTTTTCTGCTGCAAGTTTGCCCCCAGCAAAATCTATTCACAGCAGAAATGATTTTTTGAAGCCGCATTCTCTTAGATGTGAAGTTTTGCACCTCGTCGCCCTTTTTTTGAATTGCGAATTAGTTTTGGAGTAATTAAGTTTTAAAGTTTCGAAATTTTTGACGGGTTTTCGGTTTTTTCATTATAAAAGAAAAACTAATCACAGTAGAACTATGATATTTTAAACACACATACAATTATTTTTTATAAAAATATTGGCGTTTTGCTTTTCAAAAAATTCTAATTAGTTTTAGAGTTTTTAAGATTCAAAGTTTTAATTTTTTCTTCTCTTTCTGTTGCCATTCACTAGAGAAACAGGCGAGTTTTATGATGAGTCTAATTTCTTTTATTTTCAACAATGTTTTTTCTACAAAATGGTTGATGATTATTAGTAGACTGCTGGATATTTCTTAACATTTCGATTAAATTATTGATAAGCTAAAAAAGGAATGTATTTCAGCAACATTTTTGTTGTTAATTTAGGGGAATGATACAAATTAAATTATTTATAAGCAAGAGAGAGGTATTTTCGGTATTACAAGAGGCTTAATTAAGTCGAGAAGAGTGTTAGGCTGGATTGTTGAGATGAACAAGCGAGCTCTGCTCGCTAAGATCGCGAAGCGCTCTGAAAAGAACTGTGAAGCAGTTACGGGGGTTGGTGAGCGATAGCGAGCAGGGGGCAGGCCCCCTAGTATTTAAAATTTTCACATAATTGAAGAAAATTGTGAAATTTCTTTGTTTAAATTTAAAAGTATGTTAAGTTAAATTTTTACAAGCTTATAATCAGCTTACTTCAATTGGATAGTACCTACCTATCTGACAACAAACTGACTTATCCCCCATCACAAAATTCATGCTACAAACGAATTTGGTGTGTTACCTGACTATCTTGTATACCTTTTTCCCAAACTATTTTATTTAAATTTCTGTTTGGAATCAATTTCAGATAAAATATTATAATTATAGGCGATTATAGGTTTTTGGTAAAGTTTTTTTTTTCGAATAGCGATCGGAACACAGGAAGAAGCAAACTTACCGAGTAAGCGTACGCCAAGACTCGCGGACGAATCCGAAATAGATTTGCAAAAAATTCCAAATTTCACTCAATAAAAGAACCAAAATTGAGAAAGGGATTAGCAGAGGAACCTAGTTTTGAAGTAAAACGATATTAGAGAAAAATCGTTTACGTCGCGAATGTTTTTAATTTTCATGGCAAAATCCGTAAAAGTTTCTGATCCATCCGTACTTCCGTAAAACTAGACGAAACTCCGTAAACTTTCCAGACAATCCGTAAAAGTTGGCAAGTATGGTATTCCCATATAGTATGCTACTCCCTCACCAGTCCCAAGCACTGCTTTCACAGATTATTTTTAATCAAAGTGAAATGCATGGATCAGATGACAGTACCATAGCATAAGCATTAAACAAATATTAGGGAAATACAATAGGTATGTCTACAGGTAAGTTTAAGTGTTAATTTGTATTGGTATTTTTCGTGTTCGTGCGAGTAACTTGATGTTTAAGTGAGTTCCTTTTTAGCCATATGCAACAACAACAATAGGTAATACAACTCATTAAAGTATGTAATTGCCAGGGCCATCATTAATTCATTCACCATGTTGAGGAAAGACTAATTTTCCTTGTTGGAAAAGAATGTCTTGACATATCTTGTTCCACCTCCCACCCGCAAGCCTCCTCCTTTCTCGGTGAGAGTGTGCATTTAAACTCTGCTCTGGGAACTTCCAGAGAGAGGGGCACTTGAGAAATTCCAAAATAAATAAATAAATAATAATAATTTTCTATAGACTTTTGCAATGGTATAGTACACAATAAACCATTTAAGAGAAAGTAGAGGAAATTAAAAAAAAACTTAGTAGTTTTAGAAAGTACAGAACACATACACACATTAGAAACTTAACAGCTTTGTATCAATACTATTTAAAGTTTTCTTAAGCAAGAATATCTCAATAAAGAACTTACGTAACTTCCATTAGGTACAATATAGTTATATAAAGAACAAAGAATCTGATAAAGCTAGAATTTTTCAGAAGCTAGCAATAAAACTTACCCTTCAGAATTGTATAAGTAACTCAACAGTACAATAGAAAAGCTTCATTGATATTTTAAAATTAAATCTTGTGTTAAGTTTGAATACCCAAAATATCCTTTTAGTCATAGTACATGATAATTACAATTTAGAATCCAAAGCTTTTGATTTTCACCGATCCTTAACTTTAAAGGGAAAAATACAGTACAGTGAAACATGAATCAAATAACAAACTAATACAATGAATTTAAAGAACAAAACTGTTGGCTGTATGTAAGTAATAATTGCACACAGTAAGATAAAAAGACAACATACCAGTGCGGAAAAATACCGCACATTAGACACATTCATCATTAGTCCACAGGTCTGACGGAGTAGACTGTAGTAAATTTTCGATCAACAAACAAATAGTTCATAAGGCTCAATGATTCCCTTAATAAGGGTCAATGTAAGAAAGAGGACTGAGACAGATGAAAAGTTCTTTTAAAGAAAATCTTAAGGTATTTTTCTTCCAGAAAGTCCATAGCACAGATGTGTTCTAACTTACCAAGTCCAATAGAAATTTGTTAATCTTTGCCAGGAAAAGAAATTGGAACACATGTGTGTTTAGTCCATTAGTCCATTTTGTTAGAATTTCATGGATCAATTCAAAGTCCCAAAGAACCCAATTTACATGAGCCCTAAGTCCACCCTTAAAAGTTCTTAAAATTCTTAGATGAAATATTCCATCTAATTTGATAGTGACTTTCCTTGGTGGAATAAGAATTTTTATTCGAATTTTTGGTGAGAAGCATGCAAAACAATTTAGTTTAAGGCAGTGCAAAAAAAAAATCTGAAGATCGCCTAACGTGGCCACAAACTCTAAAGCCGATTCTCTTAACACACTATCTCTCGGAGTCGATAGCACTTTCACTCTTGCTCCTCACAAATCGGAATTCTTCTCATTAAGCGCACAACTGGAGGTTCTCAGCCGCCTGTGGCAGCTGTGCTGCTCCAGAACAAATTGCATTTCATAGGGTTTAATCCAACATGTGACAGTTTTTGCCAGGTTGGCAATGTAGATAGAGCTAACCTCATAGAATCAGGCGGGCTTCGCCTAGAAGAGCCATGACTTGGACGGCGGCGTTCGTGACGACTTCGGTCCTCTCTTCCTGATCGCGAGCTCCTGGGCCGATTTCTCTTCATGCTGCGCAATATCGAAATCAGATCAATGTTTTCATCCACAGGAAACAAGCGGCACAATTCTTCACCCACCTTGGGCTCGATTTCCTGAAAAAATCATTCAAATTAAATTCAAAAAATGATTTGACTAGGTTTGGTAAGCTAGAAGTTCAAACAAAAACAGTGGTTGAACACTTGAAAAAATTATTATTTTTAAAAATTAGTTTGAATTGGACATCTTTCCTATAGAGAAAACTACTGTATCACTACATGATGACAATTATTAAACAAAGTGGGGTTTTTTTGTTAAAATTTTATTCCTAAAGATTCAAATCATCGGAAAAAATTAAAATTTTTAATATTTGACAAGATTTTTTATTGTATTAATTTTTATCCAAGTTAATTTATTTAATCAACATCTTATACTATATCTGAAGCTTGTAATACTGTATCTGAATGTGTGCATCATAAAAAGAAATTAAACAATTTAAATATTTAACCGGACCTGGAAAAAGTGCCCGAACCTACGAACCTGGTTCGGGGGAAGCCCCTGCCAGCTCCATAGGAGCAATACATTAGGTTAGGGTAAATTTTATTAGGTTTGGGGGAAGGTTACAACTTTTTCCAGGTCCGTATTTAACCTCAATTATTTATAACATTTTAGTCTTCTATTTGAGACAATAAGAAAAAAAACATTGGTTTTAATTTTTAAGTATAAATATCTGCATTTTTCATTCACTTGAAATTTTAGACATGCTATCTGTTTGTTACTTTAAAATTTTTGTCTTGAACTTTCACTTCATGTGTTACATAGCAAAAGGAAAGCTATAATGAACTAAATCTAATTACTTGTCCATCTCGGCCAATCTTTACTTGCTTTCCTTCATTCCATGGATTGTACAAATGTTGTGTTTTATTAAATGACAGTTCTCGTCTGTAAAAGAATATAAGTAAAAAATGACTTTCTTTTTCAAGAAACAATTACTCATTATTTAAATAAATTACAACCATAAGCCAAAATTATTACAAAAGCTAAGAACTAACAGGATCATAATGTAGTTTGAACTCAAATACCATTGCATTTATTCTTTTTTTTACTGGATTAAGTCGTCATGGAATCCAGATGAGTTCAAACCTGATGAGAACACTGGATCTAGTGTAAGGGTACTGTTCAAATATTATGTAAGCATATTTTGGTGATTTTTAACCACCACTCCTCCCTTTCAGCAAAAACAAACAAATCATTAACCCCTATCTTTTTATTACACAAGGAACTGCCAACCCAAGTTAAAAAATATTTTAGAAAATACAGTGTTAATAATGTCTCTTGTCAACTAAAATAAGCAACTCCCTCCCCCTAAGGTGCTGAACTGAACACAAAAAACTTAAACCAAAATAAGTATGTGAAATAACTATAATTTAGAGCAGGGCTTTTCAACTGGCAGCCTGAAAAGTCCCTTGAAACCCCTTAAAGTAGCTTCAGAACACTTTATAGCATTCTAAAATTAAAAGAAAATTTTAGAGGGAGGACCCCTGAAACCCCCTGTTTTTGCTCTTATGTAATGGAATAGTTTTGGTCATTTATTATGGTGAAAAGTTCCCTCTGAAAAATAAATCATGGATAAAAAGGAGCCAGATTACTTTGCAGCCCATCACTCGACTTGTGCTTTCAATTGTAGCCCTCAAGCACTTGAAAGTAGGAAACCGGTTTTAGTGCCATAAAATTTTTATAAGTATGCAAAGTGTCTAAGTAATTACCAGGGAACACTAAGCATGAATTACCTGCACACATAGTCAAGGCGAAATACTCCACCTAAAGCTCTAGCACTCAGTCCTGGAGGTAAAACCCATTGAATAGGAGGCAAATCATGTCTAGATTCAGAACCCATTCGTGCAAAACCTGAAAGAAAATTATTGATGAGAAATCCAAAGAATGGTTAAAAGATTCAATCAAGATTTGAGTCAAAATGAACTGTATTACCTTGAAACTTTCCACTTTCTTTCACAGAAAATATTAGAATGACATTTCTGCAAGTCTGAAAAATAAAAAAGAAACAATTAGCTTATTTAAAAATAGGGTACTTACGCATTATACCGTCGACCGTTCAGCGGCCGTCTAATTTAGCGGCACTGTAATAGTAAAGTCAATGGGATTTGATAATGTTTTCGGATTAAGCGTCACGGTCGACGGGATAATACGTAAGTACCAAAAATAGAAAAGGATCTTAAGTATTTAATGATTCACAAAACTTTTATTTTCTGCAAGGGGTCCCAAGACTGATTATAGTCCCATTTATATGGCACAAACTTACAGGTTGAAATTAGTATTTTGACTACAGAAAGAAGATTAGAGTAGAAAAGGCAGATTGATTTCACTTCTAGTAGATAGGCATGTCAATGGGGATAACATGGATAACCCATGATGCCTTTTGATAATCCCTTTCCCATTTCTTTATCCTGGGTCTTCTTATTTGCACATACTAATGTAGCTAATACAACAAGGAATATTTCATAAGCATTCACAAGCAAGCAAGAATTTTCCTTACCCTATATGCTTGATTTAATTTACTTTCATTTTGGGGAGGTGTAGACCAGACACCCTAGGAAATAAAAAAAATGCAGGAAACAGTATTAAACAAGTTATTCATTATTGATAGAAGAAACTAAAAACTTAAGATTGATGAGAAAATACCTTAGCTTTAGAAAGAGCCACATTTTCATGATTATTGCTTTTCACTAGGAAAAAACGAGCATCCTTGAAGAAATATCTGATCAAATGAGTATAATCTGCAAAGTATGAAATGGAATAAAAAAAGTGACAAAGTAAAAAAAACAAGAATTACTTAGTTGAAAGGAAATAAAATTTCCAACTTTAACATGCAAAGCTAAATGGAGACTGGTACTCACATTTATTAAAAATACTGATCTTTCGTCACTACAGCAAATAGATTTTAAAGAGTCAACATTAAGTGAAATTAGTGTTCGGCAACTAGTGGTCAAAAAATAGTTAACTACCAACAACTAACTAGTCTGGGAAATTGTAGTTGTAACTAGAAGTTAACTATTTTTTCTTGGGACTAGTTGCAACTAGTAGTTAACTATTTCCCAAAGTAGTTAACTAGTCTATTTAATTTCATAACCTACTTTTTGGCAAAATTCTAATACATCTTTCTTATCTATGTCCCAAAAAACGTTTATACTTTGGGCAAAAATGGTCCTTATTTCTGGTTATGGTATTTGAATGCTCTACCTTTGATAAAAATTTTAAATATCTTTTTAAATTTTAAATAAAAAATTTTTTCAAGTAGTTGAAAATTTGAATGTAGTTTTAACTAGTAGTTGATTAAAAAAGTAGTTAAACTACTAGTTGAACTACTTTAAACTAAAAGTAGTTAAACTACTAGTTGATCGGTAGTTAACTACTAGTTGCAACTAGTCCTAGTTAACTAGTGCCGAACACTAAGTGAAATTATAAAGAAATATAAAGAAATAACTTAATCATTGAGCAGAATGCTATGCTGGGCATGACTAAACAGAAATAACATAATAATAATGAACCCTTACCATATTTCTGAAAAAGACAAGAATAACTGATACTGGAGAAATTAATTTCAAGGTGGTTTTGATATTGAAAAGTACAGTAAACTCCCGTTAGTACGCCGTTCAGGGGGATTTGTGAAAACGTCGTAATAAGCGGTACAACGCTATATGCGGAATTCCATAAAACACCGTTTTGGCGATATACCTAATACCCGTAATATCTAGACACCTTTCTTTTTAAGCGGGATTTTATCACTAAAATAGAAACGAAAAGAACAATGTCTAAAAACAGAGACTATTTAAATATAACACTTGAAAATCATGACAAAACAAATAAAATGGTGTCTCTTATTTCATTTTGTGAGACTAAAAAGTTATTCCCCCCAAAAAACTCTATTTTTTCTCCTGAATCTATCCAGCCAACCGGCAGTTCCACTAAAGTCTGTTACATTCAAACTTTTAGCAATTTCTCGTTGTTCTACTCGCGTTTTCAACGGTTTCTGTAGCTCATACATTATTTGAAAGGAACTCGACGACGCTATAACCGGGATTTTTCTTCGGGGGACCGGAGAAAAGCGTCGAAATATGCGGGAAGTCGTTATATTTTATTAGGCTATTATTAGGCGTTTATTATTATTAGGGCTATAAGCGGATAGTTTTTAATGATAAAAGGCCTATTGGTACCAGGGACCGGAGAAAAACGTCGTAATATGCGGGACGTCGCACTAAGCAGGGGCGTACTAACGAGAGTTTACTGTATTAAGAATAATAAAAACATTTTTGAATACTATAATTTGTTTCACTTCCACTCTTTTGAAGAAAAGTGTTATGATTTCTATTGATTGTTAAGACTTTAATTTTAACACAAGTAGGGTGCCGGATGTCTGATCCAGCAATCTAGGTTTTAGAGATTTTTAAATATCCAATTTGTGCTGGTGCTATCAACCAAGCCCCAGCACACCACCCGGATGTGCAGACTTTGAGATGGAATCGAAGACATACTGGGGGAACAAGAGGAGGAACGTAAACAACAATACAGGAAAATCCCCCACCAGCTAGCATTCCAGTTCAAGTGTCTTTTTTTTGTTTGAAGAACATGCATTCTCCTTTAGTGTTCCTTTACCAAGATTAAACGAAATTAAATCTAAACCTCGGTGTAGTAAATGAACTCGCCTCAGAGAATCCGTATTTTTCCCTTCACACCTGTGGGGGCTGACCCTATGTGTTCTACTTCGAACCACAACGAGTTCGTTCCCTGCAACTTTGCAAGTACCCTCATTTTGTATTGAGCGAGCTCTGAATCCTCACTTACTATACTTTCTTTTTGGCCTCTAAATTCTAGTTATTATGGTTATCTTTCTCAGTTTGGGTTCAAAATACCATTAGCCTTGTTCTTCAGGACACAATTGATTTTAAATTTTACAATTACAAAATTCCAGACAGAATTTTTTTTCTTTCAATTAAGATTCACAAAATTTTCTTCAAAAGAAACAGATTTAATAACTGTAAATCATCAAAAGTGATTGAGAACATCTACAAGGATAGAAAGATTACAGCTTATGATTCATAATAAAAAATTTATTAAAAAATATAATCAAAACCATTGTACTTTTTGGTAAGTATCTTTTAAATATCTAAGCAAGCTACAAGTTGTTTATAAGTTTTTAAAGGTATGGTATGGTAAGTGTTTAATGGCACAAAACCCCCATTGGGGCATAAAGCGCCAACAAGACTTAGGTTTTTAAAGATGTGACTTGAATAATACTTTTTATATACCTATGATAATTATAACAAATCAAGTTTTGGGAAACTATAATTTGGAATTGGGAAAAAGTTGGTACTAAAAACATTTTCTAAAAAAAGTAGATAAGATTAAATAAAAAAAAATACTTGCCTCTTTTGCTGACTGATGAATGCATCCTCTTTTTTACTGGACCTTATAAATTTAAAGAATATTTATCATTTGAGGATAATAAATCATGGATTACTTTTGCAAAAACTTCAGACTACATGTATAATATGCTACTACCCCAATACCTTCACCTGGCCAGAACCTCTTATTGCCAGAAGGAAACTTTTGTTTCAGAGAGCAAATCATCTGCTCAAGCACAGTGAGGAAGCAAAAGTACGAGGTAATGGTTGGTCAAAGGTTCTGGCTGTTACCAGAGGTGCCAAGTTTCAAAAAAAGCTTTCAGTAACCAGAGCTGATGTAATCAGTAACTTTTCAGTAACCTTGCTGGTGACTCACTGTCCTCAGGATCTAACTGCATTACAATTCTTGATTGCGATTCGGGTGATGTGATCCCTAACTCAAGTATTTCCCTGACCCACATTTTCCTACACTAAAATTTGATTGGCTTAATTATTTGGATAATGAATTAGGTAAATTTAAATAATAAGTACCTAAATTGGTTTTAATTATATTTTATTAAAAAAATTAGATAACAGAAAAAACAAATCCAACTTAAGCAAAATTTCAAGATTAGTATGAATAAATAGAAATTTAGGTAATTAATTAAATTTATCTTATTCATTATCCTAAAAAAAATATACTGAATTAAATAAATTGGAAAATTTAGAGATATTTAATTAAAATATTTTGATAATTGTAATCTAAACGATTTACATATTACCAATTAAATAATTTAACTGGCAAGGTAATTTAAGTTGAATTCCTGAAAACAAGTTTAATAAAAATAAAAATTTTGCTTAGAAATACCTTATGAATTTCACTCTAAATATTGGAGAACCCCTATCTTTCAAAACAGATAATTTAAGAATTATAATTTTAAATAATTAGAGTCCATAACAAGAGATCCACTGCAAAAGAGTTCTGATTATTTCTGCAGCCACGGCGCAGAAGGCAAAACCCAAGGTAGAGAAGATTTAACCCAAACGCAATTTGGATACAGTCCCTTTATTCATCGATTTGCATCACAGCTTTATAAAAAATTGCACATGGAAAAGTCCAGGGGCCGATTACAAAATCCGTATCGTGAGGTCGCGCAGACCAACGCGGTGCCAATGTGCGCCGTGAGTGGGTGATTTCACGAACAGCCAAAGAGGCAACCGTGTACGGCCAACATATTTGCAACTTTAGGAAAGGGAGATAAATCTTCATTCTGGTAAAATCATTATGAAAGTGAAAAAAAAATCATGAATCCTCGAAAGAAGTTATCCGTAATTTTCTATCGATGTCCGTAACACCGTAATTTTCTATCGAATCCGTAACTATTACGGACATATCGTAATACTTGGCACCTCTGTGTTACATGTATTTTCAAGTACAGAATAACCTTGATATTTCATAGGGACCCAAAAATAAAATTGAGATATGGAGTTTACAAAATAATTTGTCAAGATATAAAGGTTTTCGAGGAATCAAAGTTTGAGATAACAAGGTTATACTGTACAAGCACATCCAAGTAGGAATATAAAGAACAATTGAGGTTTTTTACTCCTGAATTCAAAAGACTGTTTGGGGAATCTAAAAAAATTATGTATTTTCAAAAATGTCTGATTTTTTTATTGTTTGCCCATTTAGTATGAGTTTTTACATTTCATGGGTTCAATAGCATGTCAAAACAAAAGATTAAAGAGTTTTTAGACAGAATCCTAAAAGAAAACAATCAATAGAACAGTAACAAAATGAATAAAAAATGGCCAACACCGTTCAGATGAAATATGTTAGTATGTTATGTATGAAGAAAACATAGCTGTGAGGTATCAAACATAGCAGTGTAATCATCGCAGGATCATAACAGTGAGGAGCTAGATTGTCGAAATATCCCAAAATTTATGTTTACATTAAATGTATAATTTCTTAAGTTTAAACTAACAACTAACAATAACTAGATATAAATTCCCTTGATAAATATTTTTAGCTTTACTTTAAAAAAAATTAGATCACAACCAAAAGAAAAAGTGTGACTTACGTTCTTTACTTTCTTTTCTGTCATATACAACCGGTGAATGAGGCCTTTTTCTTTGCTTCCTTTCATGCCTCTCTTCTTCTAAAATAAATAATGGATCTTATAGTACTGTAAAATGGGGTGAATCTAAACACTTTTTAACTTTTAACTTAAAAACGTTTTAAAAAATCCTGTCATTAGAAAGATTTTTGTATTGGAATATTTAGTTTTGTTCTTCCAATATTTTGAGTAAAAACAGAACATTTAAAATCTTATATTTTTCAAATGAGATTTTGTAATAATTATCAATATTTATGAGGGGAGAATACAAACACGCAATAAATGTTCATATTGCGTCATATTATGGTATTTTATTGAGTAGGGGCTAAGATCCCCAAAACGTAGTTGCATCACTGTAACTTTTCAAAAACAATTTATTTTCATCAATTAACATCAGAAATGCCTTACTGTCATCTTTTTCATACAAGTAGAGAAATTAAATTCAAAATTAGTGAAAGAAAATTTCAATATATTCTGGAAATTGTTTTTTCAAGGTTACTCACCCTTGACATGTGTATGCACACATTATATACATATTATATAACATCTTCTACAGCAACATCTTAAATAGAGCATTGTATTGCAGCTTATTTTTCTTGTTTTTCACTAAATCACTTGTAATATTAATTATAAAACACTTTTTGTTTGACTAATTCTTATAACTAATGACAAAAGAATGTGTGTCAATTCATCATGAACGTAATTTGAAAGGGAATTAAAAACTAAGGGATTCCGATTCACCCTGTTTTACAATATTCAAGAAATTGATGATCCATGTAACCAAATCATATTTAAAGTATTCCTTTTCCTAAAGACTGAATACTTTTTTATGATTTTTCTTCTAAATTTAGAACTCTAGAGGAGTGAAGGAAAGCCTTTCAGGATTGGTTACATAGGCTTATGGGTCACTAAGGAGGTACGGGGAGTAAAAAAAAAGGGGTACCAGCAGGTGGATTAATACTGCAGGAATAAGATTGCCACAAAGGCAAAAAAGACTGAAAATTGTATAACTTTTGAGTGGTCATATTTATGAATTATCAAGAAAAATAAATACTATCATATTCATTCATATGAAATGAAAAGATTAACTAGAAAATCCAATAGTAAATAATAAATAAGAGAAATATTAAATTTTTAAACTAAAGTAAAAAATTTTATCTAATTTAATTTAATCTAAAAGAAAAAGTTTTAAAAGTATTAAAATTTTAAAGAAAACATCAAGCCTAATATTCATACAAAATTTTAACCCTTTCAGTCCTAGCCTTCCCAAAGTTTGCATTGGATCCAATGGTAATAATTAATAAATGATTTTATGGTGACCCTCACAACTAACTTCCAACACATGCTCCTTTTACAAAGAGGGAATTTCACACATGAATAGTTTTATAAGAAAAGCAAAGTAGTACTAAAAAAGGTAAACGTACCCGATTCCGAATCTGAATTGGAACCTGATCCACTAGGTGATCCAGATCGTGAAACAGAAGGGGAAGTAGACATTGCACTACTATGGCCACAAGAGCAGCTCATATCATCATCATCAGCTACTGAACTAGATGCATTGCTAATAGTACTATAATGAGCATTCTTATTGTCTTCAGTGGCAACTGAACTTTTTGATTCAGGTATATCATTGTGATCTCCAGATGATAAATTAAATTCATTTTTGAGCTTTAAATCAAAATGGTCCAATTTTTCTCGTTTAATGGAACTATGAGAATGCTTTTCTTGATTTGAATTTGCGCGAGCAAAAGCCAATGCTGAAAAAAAAACACAGATCCTATTAGAATGAATACTTAATAGCATCATAAGATTTTTAGTTTTTTTTTAAACTAGTGGGTACAAAACCAGCCAGCAATTCGTTAAAATTGTGTCTGGTATTTGATTGGTTGGTGATGCTTTATGGTGAAAGGAGTCCTCTTCTAGTTTAGAAACCATTAGACAAGTTCTAAAATCTTTACCAAATTCACCAGCTTTACCACTGAACTGATAAGGAAAATGTGAAATCATTATCATCATAAATTACTCAAACCCTTAACCGAAATTAATAGGTAAAAAATCAAGCCAGTTAAAAATATAAATACTTAATATAAAATTAAGTATTTTAATTCAATTATTTTAAATTTCAAAAAGAAAAGCAAAATATTTTTTGATACTTCCGTATTATCCCTTTGACCATGCTACTGTAAATGAAAATGCACAGCCAAAGCCCATTAACTGTGCTGCTGAAACTGATGGTTGACAGGATAATACATAAAACCCCTCTTTTAAAATGCTCGGCAAACATTAATCTAGTATGCGAGAAAGAATTACTAATCAAACATTTTTTCAACTATCCATCCTGTTATAAATCTTTCAACTTTTTTTAAATGCCAAACACTAGAAATGCTGCTGAAAATTACTAACAACCAATAAAATATAAAGTTATAGTTATCATCATAAATAACTTCTTTTCATGATGACTAACACTAATGAAAATTGGACGTTATTTTAATTTTTAGTATACATAACAATTTGAGGATTTTTTTAATGGGATAGATAATGGAATTGTATCTACTGAACAATAAATGTGTTTTATACAAACAATGTTTTAAACAATGTGTTTTTAAACTTAACAACCCTGTTAAAAACTATAAATTAATGCAGTGTGGTCCAACCCTTAGCTACTCAAGGGCCAATTGAGTTTTTTATAGGAAGTTGAGGGTCAGTGACAGTAAAAAAGAAAATTATATTTTACTATTTCAAAACATGCAAGTGAAGCTTATTTCAACACTGGAACATTTCATTTGTTTTGAATATAAAGAAAAAGCACTTGCAGAATATTCTTGAAATTAAATGATTAAGTAGGAGTTGAAACACAATTTTTAGTGAAATTTCTAGACGCTTTATTGAGAAGGATCCCCAGACCCCCAATGTTATGTAAAAACTCCCTCAGTACTAAAGAGGTAGGGTTAGACGCTTAACATCTGAAAATAAAGGTAGGCAGTAAAGTAGTAAAGGAATAAGTAGTATAGTAGTTTAAAAAGGAATTTAAATTTTGTTTATTTATTGTTGAATTTACCCCGTTCATTCACCTTGCCCAATTAATATTATTTTATGATAATCTGAGTATTTTAATACATTTCTCCTCGAATATTATATTGAGATATTTGCATAATTAAGACTTGATCATGCTGTTTTTTAATGAAATTTTACCCAATTAAAAAACCACCTGGATTCTTTTTGGGTTTGTGGTTGGTTGTTTTGGGTTTTATGGCGCAAGGTCCCTATATCGGACATTCCGCGCCAAACACAAGGGTTTTGGGACACACACTTTTGGGTTTGTGAGCAGGTTGAAATGTACTATGGGTGCTCAGTTTAAAATTCTACAAACAGAACCCTGGCAGAAAAACCTTGATAAATCTCTTGGATTCAATGTATTTTTTTAGAACACCCCCCCATCCCCATAAAAACAGGTTTTTAACTCATTTTTGAAATAAAAACTGACAAATGTATTACATTCTATATATAGTTTGATTAAGGATTAAATTTTGAGGCTGAGTGCCATGAAGAAGTTCTTTGAGGGAAGTATGTGGTCACAGGCCATGCTCTGGGTTGGTTGGACCACACTGACTTATAATGGGGAAAAAAACCCATAGATTTGATTGAGAGTTATCCATAAAATATAAAAAATCTAATAAAACATAATGTTTATAAAAACATATATACATTTGCTAGCTGCCAAAGCTTTACTTTCTGGGTCAGTGCCTTTGAGTACACATTTCACAGCAGTTTGAGAAACAGGTGGCCCAGGGCTAGACTTATCAGAACCCACTTTGGCAGACTTCCTGATAGTGGATGGAGCAGACAGTATACCAGTTGGAATACTTTTCTTTGCTGAAGCTTCAAGTTTTGGTGCAACAGCTGAAAGCAGTTTAATTTGTTCAACTTGCATTACAGCAAGTAATGAATAAAAATGTAAACACATTAACCACTATGATGATATTGTATAACTTACCAGATTGCTCCTTCTTTGCTACTTTCTGAACTACTTTAGTAGGAACTGCAGTGGCTTTAGACGTAGATGCCTTGGATGATTTAGGCACAAGTTTCTTAACAACTTTTACTGGAGACTAAATTAAGGTACTTAAGATTAGAAGATTGACATGCAGACATTTTTTGCATATTATATTTAATACGAGTATTTCAGACTATTAAAAAAAGGTATTTTGTTTTAAAGTTTCCCATTCAAAAAATTTAGAGCAATTTTACAGCAAGTTTTTAAGAATTAATAGCATTTTCAATGAGAATTTTTAAAAATTACAAAAGAACAGTATGAAATATTTATTAAAGGTTGTTCAAGCTTTAATCGTAAAAGCAAGGGGTCGATCCAGGTTTCATTTTTTGGGGCCCATTTTTGTGAAAAAGAAAATATTTTTGTGAGAAAGAAATTATTTTTTGTGAAAAATTGAAGTCAAATTATATTTTAATTTTTCAAATTATCGTAAAAAATATATTTTTTATTTGAAACAAACAAGATTTTGTGAATGTTTTCTTGCAAATAATGATTAAAGATTATTTAAATTTTGATAAAGGGTTGTTTTTATGAACTTTAATTTTTGTGAAGGGGCCTTTTTTAGTAAGTGGAATTTTGTGAAGGGGCAGCAAAAGGGCCCCAATTTTCGGCTGGATCGACCCCTGAAAGCATTATCAGAGTAACTAAATTGTTTTTAAGTATTAAATGCAAACTAACAGGGTAAATGAAGAAAATTAAACTAAGCAATTAAATGGTTTATTATCTCATAACCTTAACACATTTGCAGTTAGATGTGTTCTGAAAGAATTTCAGCTATTTATATTTATTGGACTTCTTAGGTGAAAAACAGCATAATATAAGAGAATACTACTTAGAAAAATACAGTAAAAATATAGAATTTGATTCATAGTTAATTATTTTGAAATTTGTAAATAATTTAGGATAAATTGTACCTTGTTATTAGCAGAAGGAGCATCAGATTTCTGGCTTTTAGAACTTCCGTCAGTTTTGCTACCAGATTTTGAAGCCTTTTTAACTGAACCACTAGATGAAACTTTTACCTTAGTCAAACCTATATTAACAATTTTTACAGCTTTCTTTACTGGTTTACCTCCAGACTTTTCAGGTTTTGCAGAAGCTTTTTTAGGAGTGACAGATTTAGCTGAAAGAAAGTTTCAAAAATTAGTGAGGCCTATCAAGAAAATTATTACACAAGTCAAACATAGAGATCATACATGTGATTACTCTGACAATATATTGGCTGAAAGTATTCAAAATGTTTTAGAGGGCATCTCAATTTTCCTTTATTTTAAGTAGAGGAGGTCCATTGACTACTTCTAGAGATCCATGATCCAATCACAAAACAGAAGTTAGAGTCCGATTTTTTATAGTTCAAATATTAACTGCTTTTCACATAATTACTTCTCAATTTTTTCTTTTGTTATTGATTTTACTTAAAATTCATTGCTAGACAATGCTAATATTAACACTCACGGCCTGGATATCGGAAAGAAATTTAAAAGAGGGAATTTATTTTGCTAAGCGAATTGTCAGAATTTAGTTTTGCCAAGCAAATTGTCGGAGGAATCACAAGTATGAGAGATGGAAATGGCCGAAACTCCCCCCTCGAAACTTTGGGGAAAACCACTTTTTGCCCCCCCCCCTTCTTTCCAGAAAAATTTTAAATTTTAGTTAAAAATATTGAATTTAGAATTATATCACTGATATCAACTAAAAATGTTTCAGTTGATATTCTTATACAATATAAGTAGTACCACGGCTTACTAGATACTATACAGGCTAGCCGAGTATGGAAATCATTAAAAATCCAGATGGCAATACTGGACAAACTGGCAAAGCATATCCACAGTGTTGAAGGCGGTGGGTGTATAGGTAGGGCTTGTGGCGATCCTAGCGGGAAAAGTTGTCAAATGGTTTTCATTGTTCAAAACTCGGCTAGCTTGTATAGTATCTAGTAAGCCATGGTAGTACGTATGTACTTAAAAATGAAGCTTTAACCATATTGTGAAAAACGTGCGCTAGTGACTCCCAATGACTAGACTAGTGAATCATACTTGAAATTTATTATTTGTGTATAACTGTATTTGGCAATTTAACAGAGCATGATATGAAAAGGATTTGAATTTTAAGGAGAAATAGATAGTACAGTGGAAGCTCTTATAGCGTAATTAATCCGTACCGAGTTTTTTGTCGCTATAAGAGCAAACTTTGAGTGATATACTCGAGTGTAGAATATCACTCGTTTAAAAGCAATAAACTCGTTAAGCTAAACTATCAATTTTGATGCTTTTCGGGAAGGTGGACTCTATTCCCTCAATGATGTAATTTTAGTAGACTAATTTATAGAGTCTGGAGGAAATCTCAACCTGAAAACGATATCATTGGGATTTAGAACACAGTTCGAATCATCCAATTGATCTTTCCTCACTTTAAACAATTATTTCTTATTTTATGAAGTCTCGATACTTCCAATTTCATGTTATATTGCCTTATTTTTTGCTTTTATTTTAATTTATATTAAGTTTAAGATCAATATTTTACAGAGTATAAATATTTGCTTTTTAAATTTTGATTTTGATATTAATTTATTGCATAGCTTAGCTTCCTTAGAAAGGTCTGATGCTTAACAAAATTTATTATATCAATTTTACCTGCATCTGCATGCAATTTAAAAAATTTATGTTTTAAATATAAGTCAAAAAATTGGAAATAAAGAAAGATAAATGAATACGCTAATAAATTTAAAGTCTAAAATCAACAAGGACATTAGGTAGCGAAAGGTTTCATTTGGGATTGTAGCCGGTTACCCCGGGCGAAAGCAAGCGAGAAGAAGATGCGATCGTTACTTGGTGCTGTTTGTCATACTCTGGTATTTGTTTATTGGCTAATTCTGGTGTGACGCATACAAACCGATCCAGAGAAGTATTCGATAAGCTGAATCGATTCGAAGATTAGTCTTTATAAGAGCACAAAAGTGCTCTTATAGAGACTAATTTTTGGGTCTTTATAAGAGAGTATTTTTATAAGAGCAGGTTGCTATAAGAGCTTCCACTGTACTATAGTATTTTGAATTGGTGGTGGTAGTATTTAGATATGCGATGTATAACCTTTGATTTTGTAACCTAAATTCATAATAAATCCATAGTATATTTTAGAGATGTGAGTCGAGAATATTCTCGGAGAACGAGAATATTCTGAGAATATTCTCCAGGAGCGAGAATTTTGAGAATAATCGAGAATATTCTATTTTTTGATTGATAAATGGAAATAAATGTAAAAATTTTTGATAATATGAAATGGTCATGTAGTATTAGTGTTAGAAACTTGAAAATAATAACAAATTCAATGAAACTTACCATTTAAAAGTCACCCTACAGTTCAGAGAATATTCTCTGAACTGTAATTTCATTATTTCGCAAAATTTCTTTTAAATAAGTTAATTTTATTTAATAGAATATAAAATATTTTTTAAAATATTAGAAGCAAGTTTTACTGGGAGAAAATACTCATACAATTAAAAGAGGAGTCTAAATTATTTTTATATAGTTGTTAAAAGCAAATGTAATAATACCAATAGTTGTCAAACTGAAGGACCTTTTGAACCTGACATTTAGTTAATTTTGATAGAACTTTGTAAAATTAGGAGACGAGAATATTCTTAAAAGAAGGAATATCACATATCACATTAGAATTATCTGTAATAATTACTTTACCTATCAAACATGTTGTCTTATCAATTAAGTAGTAATTTTAAAATATTTTTCAATTTAATTTGGCTTTCTTTTATTTATGATAACTTCTCATTGTAAAATCTTTAATATTCTTCTAATTTGAAGTTGATATATCCCTTATAATTTTTTTTTCTCAAAAAAAAAAAAAAAAAAAAATTATATATATATATATATATATATATATATATATTTTAGTATTTAATAGCTTCTAGGAGAATATTCTCGAAAATTCTCCTCTTGGTTGGTTGGTGGGGTTTTATGGCGCAAGGGCCCTTTTCGGCCATTCTGCGCCAGACACAAATTCTCCACTTTGAGAATATTCCCGAGAATATTCTGCAAAAGATTATTACCGAGAATTTTACATCTCTAGTATATTTTTAAAGATGGGTGTATTTTTATAAAAGTCCTCATCTTCAAAAGCTCCCATCCAGAGAATCAAAATATTTGTTGATGGAAAACTACACATATACTAAGCATTTTTCCCAAAGAAGTTTTGATTCCACTCGAAAAATTGAAGTTTATAATCAAAAATAATGCTTTCAGAAATGCATTAGTTACATTACAATGGCTTTTCTTTTAAATAATTTTTATAATTTAATATCACACATGAAAACATTTAACTTGGAAAAAGTAAACTGCAAGCGATAAACAAATTTCACTGTAGATCAAAATATTATTTGCTTTTTTTGTTTCCTACTTAATAAAAAAAAGTATTTGCAAAATTATATTAGTGAACACAGCACAGAAGAAATGATAACACTGGTCAACACTCATTTTGGTGCCGGGAATATTAAAGCTCATTTTGGATATATTGGACCTCCTGATTCAGAATATGGCATTAATTTTTGCACATCAGCTCTAGTTTTTGAAATATTCCACAATTAAATACTAATGATGGTGGTTGAAATGAATAAATTTCAAATTTTTCAGAAGTTAAGTCCTCAAAAAAGATGTCCTTTGAAGTAAAACTGAAATTTCATTTGATAAAGATCAGTGAAATAACAATAGAAACTGCTCCAAGCTTTCAAGCCATACAATTTTAAAAAAGTGGAAAAATCCCTTTTTTGAAATTTTTTTGTTTTATACTCATTCAAATCTTTGTTAGAAAATTTTTGCCAGAAGCTCAAAGTTCAAAAGTGATCCAATTCACCCCATTTTACGGTATTAAAAGTTTTTAGATTGAAAACATATTGAATAGAAATAATATTTATATAAATAATTTTACCTTTCTTTTCTTGGCTATCTAATTCTGCAATCAATTCATCATCAACTATAGGATCTAGTAATTCATCTAATAAATTCACTTCGACATCACCTGAAAAAAATTATTAATTACACAATATTCCTATGATAATAACTTAAGGATAAAATTTGAGGTTTAGGTTGAACACTGAAATAAATCCACCATTCAAACCCAGTATAAAATTAACAAACACTAATGCCGACTAGATGTAAAATGATTTTATCAATTGTTACTATTGATTTTAATCATAGCCATAACACGAGGATAAGCAGAGCAACAGATTACCACTAAATCATTCATTCATATTGGAAAGGCAATTAAATGATTAAATGTAATGGTGCTTGACACAATCTTGTTTATAGTTGGGAACCCTTTGAGGTCTTTAAGGGAATTTCATCAACTTCAGCACAATTTCTTTCAGTCAACCCCTTATTAGTTTCCCCAATAAATCGATTTTTTCTCTTAAATTAAAGAAAAAAACGTAAAGTAGATGACATGTATTTTATGTAATTAGGTATTTACCAACCAATCAACTATTTTGTGTCATTTATAATAATTGGTCATAAAAATTTTTCATGAACGATTAGAACCTATAAACTTATTCCTTTGTTAGAGAAAATTAAAAACTGGACGTTCAATACAACAATGTATAACTGAAGAGAACACTTGAAGACACTGACGTTTGCCATAATACTGATTATACCAAGCGCTACGCCATTTTATATCTTAACAAGATTTCAAAACATTGGTGACAAAATAGAACCATAACCCCTATACACAATATTCAAGACTCGAAATAAATTTCAAAAAACATTTTAACTCGATTTCAATGAAAAAATTACCATTATCTATTGTTTGTAAAGGTTAAATACCTCAGATACTCACCTTTTATATCCATTTTGAAATCCAAGAAATGAAGAGTTGTAATTCAGAAAGTTTATTGAAGAAATGTTATATTAGATCTCCTGCATTAATAATGATAATTTTATGAATTATTCACAAAATAAAGTTTTGTTTAACAAATAAAAATTATCTTGATTTCTTGAATCTGATAACAGCAACCAGACAAGACAAGACACCACAAAGCACAAACGTAGTAGAGTTGAGATGAGTTGGATATTTGTAAATTTGTACATTTTTTTTGTTTTTTACAGTTTTTGAAGTGAAAATGTTCCTTTCAACAGAAAAAAAAAACAGATTGATGGTACGAAACTTTTTCCATCCACCTTATAAATAGATTATTTGTTAATTTAACATTTCCTTCCCAAATAATCATAGCAATAATGATTGTTGAATTGAAAATTGAAAACGGCATATTTAGAAGAATTAACTGTTAACCTTGTTCGTATGTTTGACCCCAACTCCTAGTGAAATCAAAAATTCTGTCCTGAGAAAAATTAATATACTATTAATTAAAAAATGGCTTCTATTGGATCAAAATTACCAGTTCTTATGAAAGGTACTTGGTTATATTTTCTCCCTAACTGTTTCATATGTGTATATTTGATTGATTATCATGCTTTGTGTGATATTACAGCTTTTACAAATGTAAACAAAATTAACTTCCCGTTTTGGTTTTCGTTAATTTTCATTAAATTTGCCTTTATTTCTCTTTTAATATAATTTATTCATGTATTAATACTGTTGTTATTTTAAAAATCGACATGATTTTGGCGTTGTGTTGTGTAGGTGGGTATAAGGTGATTGTATGATGTTCATATAATGATATAATGATGAAGTTTGTGATAACTGTGCAATTTCAAATTTCTGTGCCAAAAAGGTGTGCTAATCTGAACATCAAATACTTAAACATACTTATCATGATAGACTGTTCATGACAGAGAAATTTGTTTAATTCACTTACAGTGGCGGATCTATGGGGGGGGCTATAGCCCCCCCCATAGTGTAAGTTTACACTACATCAAGTTGAACTTTTTCGAAAAAAAAAATTACTTTTTTAGAATTTTTTTTTTAAATTTTCAAAATTTTAAACTCTTTTTAGTTTTTTGTAGCCTTTTTTACAATTTAAAGGGTCTACAAAGCATTAAGCCCCTTCCAAGATCTTTAGCCCCCTGCACTTTAATAAACTCCATTCACTATTTAAGGATTTCTAGAGGTTTTAGCCCTTACAAATTATTAACCCCTGCATGTTTGAAGGTTTGGTTCGTAATTTAAAGGGTCTATCCAATGAGTTTAGCCCCTAAAAGCATTAGCCTCCTTGCGTTTTTATGTTTGTTACACAAATTAATAAACTTTAGCCCTATGAAACATTAGCCTCCTCCATGCTCTTTAATAGCCTTTACAAAGCTTTTAGCCCTCTTGCGTTTTTAAATATATTTGGTTCACTATTTTATGAGCTTTAACCCTTATGAATCCTTCCATGATCTTTAGCTCCTACAAGGCTTTTAGCCCTGAGTTTTTGTAGATTCAATTCACAATTTAAAGGGGCCAATGAGTTTTAGCCCCCATAAAGAATTAGCCTCCTTGCGATGCTTTATAGTCGCAATTTAATGAGCTTTAGCCTAAAAGCGTTACCCCCTCCAAGATCTTTATCTTTCAGCACTTTAATATAAATGCGATTCAGAACCAGAACTTGTAGATTCCAATGAGCTTTCTAAGCCTTACAAAGCATAACCTCCAAAATATACTTAGCCCCTTACATTTTTATAGATTTTTTTCACATCTTAAAGGTTGTGAACTTTAGCCCCTCTGCAAGATCTTTAACTCCCTGGTTTTTATAAGATTCACTTTTTAAAAGGGTCTAATGCACTAACGCTTTTTTTCTACACAATTGAGTTAATCGCGTGATCAATGAAACCCTAGAGTCCCAAATGACCAAAAATGAGTCAAAACACAACTTTTTAGGGTCAAATTTTCAAAAATTTCTTGGGGGAGGTTCCCCCAAACCCCCCTTATGCCTCGGGATGGATGTATTATTCACTAAACATTGAAATTAAGTGCACGAAAATTCACATTTGATCTATATTCTTGGAAAAAAAATATTTGACTCAAATCATCGTAAAAAAAACCTCCCTGTTGACACACCCTTATTATTTGGATATATTTAATGATTAACTAATTTAATTATTAACAATACTAGTCATTTACAATCAACACTGCCCTTAATATTTAAGACATTAATGAATATTGGAAAAAGCATGGCTTGTTACTTCATTATCATCCTCAATCAGATTAAGTTAGCCCCCTCCTTGCTCATGTTCTAGATCTGCCACTGTTCACTTATGTTGGATATTGAATTGCCATTCATGGGCCTGACTTTCTCAGAAGCAGCACCCCCTTTGCCTCTAATCCTGTAGCCTTGCGGATGTTGTGTCCATGATGTGCAAAATGGAATAACGTAGGGATGCACAACCTTTTTGGGTGGAGGACCACTCTCATTGTTGATTGAGACATGGAGGGCCGCAAAAGAAGTTACAGTAAAAATTATAATAGAGCTAATATCAGATTATGTATCGCTGTTAAAAATCTAAGTATATTTGTTTCAGAAAAATAATTAATCAAAACATCAATAAGAGTTTCTTAATGGTTAAGTTTCTTAAGGATGAATAATATTGTGAATACTTTTAAAAATCAATAAATAAAGCAATGATCAAACCTTTAAAAATACTAAAGAATGTTTGTCACTAGAATATTTGTGTAAGAAACAAATTATTGTTATAATCTAGTAGCAACAAAAGAGAAGTAACAGAAATTTTAATATCTTTAAAATACAAACAAACTACATCCCACCAAGATATTCAATGTTAAACTATGTTCTACCAAAGGGGGGGGTCTTATCCAGAAAATTTTTGGAGATTTGACTAAAAAAACAAGGCATTAACTAGTTTTGATACACCCAGTCCAAATTTTGGTCATTCATTTTTAGGTAAGATTTGCATTTTGATAAACCTAATACTGTTAAGAAAAAAGTTGTGAGTAATAGAGTTCCAAATACAAAAGGGGGTCTGGGGGTCTTCCCTCAGAAAATTTTTTGAAATTTGACCCTAAAAAACAGGGTTTTAACTTTTTTTAAGCACCTAGTCAGATTTTTTTAGGGGGGGGCAAGGCCTCTGTTAAACAACCTTTTGCTTTTAACAGTTAACAAGCTTTGATAACATTCAGATTCAGTGGCATGATTGACAGGTTAATACCAGGGTTTGTATGCCTCCCGAAATTTGCTTCATTTTTCTAAGGGCCCTTACTTAAAACTCATGAAAATCATGTTTTTTCACCTGAATTTTTCCTCTAACTCCTGAAACACATCTATCCAAGAGCAAGTTTTAATTGGAAGTAATTGTTTTTTTAAATCGGTTAAAGTTACGTTGAAATGTGAAATTCTAACCTCTTGTGCAATTCTTTGTCCCTTACTTCATTCTGCTCTAAACATGTAAAGTAGTATAAGTTTAATAATTACTTACGTTACCTCCTGTTTTTTTTTGTAATTTACTCCTTAAAGACTCCTGAATTTTACTACGTTAGATTACTATTAGTACTATGTTACT
The DNA here is from genome assembly GCA_963680715.1 of Tetragnatha montana. NCBI lineage: Eukaryota > Metazoa > Arthropoda > Arachnida > Araneae > Tetragnathidae > Tetragnatha > Tetragnatha montana. Next base: position 9,541,178 of record OY796685.1, read on the forward strand.
ACATTAGCTTGCTAACATTTGTATTTTTTCAGGCATGGTAGAAAGTTCTAAGCCTAAATTAGCTACTTTTGTTAAATATGCCAAGGTAGAACTAGCCCCTCCAAAAATGTCAGAGATTCCTGAAGTATTTGCTGGCTTAGGGCGCCTAATGAGATCAGCCAAGTCTGGAGCATGGAAACGAGTTTCAGTCAGGGTATGTAATTTGATTGTAATTTTTATTCATAAATTAAGGATTTTGTTTGAATCTCAATAAAAACGAATAGCATTGTTGATTGATAATAATAAGTAGTTCTATACAGGGGTGGAAAATCTGCTCCAACTGTGCCAAACTGCTCCAAAATGGATGCCTTGCTCCAATCTGCTCCAAAACCAGCAAAATTCACATTTTTGCACCAAACTGCTCCAAAAACATGATTTTCCGTTCAATTTGATTCAAATGTTGAAAATCCTACCAACAGGAAAAGAGCCAATCTTCAGCCATCATGATTACCATCTGCGGAATCGCGATTTTCTGCTTTTTCTCTACAAAATATGAGCCTCCATCTAAAATAGGGATGCACAATCTGCGGACCGCGAACTAATTATTATTTTTCCAGATAATCCCTACTATTTTTTACCTTCAAGACTATTTCCAAGAAAAATCATGAGTTATTGTGGGAAAATAGTGACTTTCGCGAAAGTTTCGTTTTGCTCTGGGAATTAACATGAAAGTGTAATGCTACAAAAATGCTTGATACGAAATCACCAAAAGGTGCTGCAAAAATGCAAATCATACCCTGATACGAAAACACTAATAGGTGCTCCCAAACTGCTCCAAAATTGATTAACCTTGCTCCAAAACTGCTCCAAAAATTGATTAGCCTTGCTCTAAAGCTGCTTCAAAAATGAATTATTGGTTTTCCACCCCTGTCTATACTAAAAAGTGAAACACTGTAGCACCAGTGTCTTTTACTAAAAGCAGTTGAGGTGTTAGTGTCTCCAAAGCACCCGCAGAAGACTCGGCGCAAGCGTGGTCAAGAAATTATTTTCATTCTTTGGAAAAGTTTAAAAATGACATTTTTCTTACATTATAAGTCTTTCCTAAGTGGAAATTCCTCTATTTGTTAGTAACTGGCTGGTTTTATGGGGGTATTTGATGTTTCAAGCTATTTGCTCTGGCGGATAGCTATCTGCCATCGAATACCCCCATAAAACCGGCCAGAAACAAATACAAATTGCTTTTAAATCAATTTTTTTTTTTTTTTTTTTTTTTTTTTTTTTTTAATCAGCTACCCTGGAAATCAAGTTGGACAATCATCTTATTTTTTGATACCCATTTTCCTTAATTAAGATTTTTTTCCTGTTCCCTGTAACATTGCTTTAAGAATGTTGTTATGGCTGAAGAAATGATGTTTTTTTATTAATTGTATTTAATCATTCCTTTGAGGTTAAATATAATCAATTTTTATTTTTAGGAGGGATGGCTCAATACCTTAGTTGGTATAGAAATTGGCTGTTTCTTCTTCATTGGAGAATGTATCGGAAAAGGAAGTTTAATTGGTTATCAGGTTTAAGAATCTGCTTGACGTCATATTAGTTACTTCATTTACAAAATTTATAGATAATGAACTTTACAAAACTTAAGTTGGCAACAGAACTGGTGTGTATGTAACCTTGATTCAATAAACATTCTTGGTTTTGTTAAGATCTGTTTTCTTTTTACTCTTATAAATAAGTTATCACAATTTAAGAATTTGTTTTTCTGTAATTTTCATATATACCATCTGGAATTAATCAATTAATTAAATTTGATATAATGGTAAGGAGTAATTTTTCTCAGATTGTTAAAAATCCTCTTTACCCTATAATTTTAAGTTGGATTTCCAAGGATGGAGTTGGTTACATATAATTTTTGAGCTAAAAAAATTTTTAAATGTATTTATTAATAGATTTGTAAATTCTATCCACGCTGTTTGTATTGTATTTAAATATTTTGGAGCAGTTGTTTTGTAGCTCAATTTTTCCTCTACCATTACAGATATGTTTTTATTAGTTTCTTTAAATAATAAAAAAGTTATATACTCACTGTCGTTAAAATTTTTAAATTTACTGCACTGGAGGCTCGACTCAAAGTGGTTTTGGCCTGGTCTTGTGCCTTACTTGTAGAATTTTCTATTTCAAAAAACCAAGCGACTTTAATGCTCATCATATGATAATTTATTATTATGCTATCTTTATACTGATATGATTTTATTACAACATCGTTTTTCTTTCAAGTGGGTCTTGTTTGCTTTTCTATTTTTGAAAGCTAATTTATTCACTATTTTAATAAAGTTACGTTTAAAAATCTATTATATTATCAGAGTGTATATTTAATTTTCTTAATTGGTATCAAAAAGGTATTTTATTTAAGTTTTCTAGTTACTTCCTCAACTTAAAAATATGCAATAGCAATAGAGCATTTGCAATCACATGACTCGGACCTAGCAACAGATGCATTGACCTACAACTGTTAAAAGAAAATACCTGGTCGTGATGTCACAAAACCCTATTCTTCTAGCTTATTGAATTAACTACATTATATTTATTTCTTTATGAAATAACTGAAATAAAAATATACGGCAGGTAAAAATTTTAAATAAACTGACATTGGAATGTATAAATTATTTTATTAGGCTGACATGAGTTTCACATAGTTTCCTCACATATTTACAAAATATATATTGCTATCTTTTTAAGAGTGTGAAATTTTAATTTAGTTTAGTTGCAACTAAATCAAATTATAATATTTTTTTATTTTAGAACATTCAAAGTATAAAAATGAATGATTGACTTATTTTTACAGTAAAAAATTTTCAATATCAGCAGTTAGGGTGTAACCCCTAGGTTTTTGCTTTTTATAATGGGAGGAGGCGTTGACAGGGGTAGAAGTCGTCCTATATTTCCTATAAATCCTATATTTTCAAAAAACATGAAAAAAACGTCCTATAAATCCTATATATCCTATATTTCAAAAAATAATCCTATATTCCATAAAATGAACCTACTTTCAAGTTCAGCAATTACGGAATTACCAATAATTGGTGAAGTTTCAACCATGATTCGGACTGTAAAGTCATCTTTCTTTACTGCAATTTGGGAAAAACAAAGTTTACTTTTATCGGGAGGGTTAAAAAGCTTGCTTTTTAACGGTTTTAAATTGCCTTAAATACCTTATAAGTCTTTGAATTTCAAAATTTAAATTTGATGCCTTGGAATATATCCTTGAAAAATATTTTTCAATATTTACCAAATGCCTGGAATTTTAATTTTTAGATGGCCCTATAATTATTACAGGATGTTTTCTAATCATGCAGAAGTTCTGATATCGTGCTCACGGTCCGGAATTCTCCTCAAAGTTAATTAGTTTTTAATTATTCTTCGGGCTCTTGCCTAAAAAGTTGATTTTCCCGATTTGATGAGGGCAGGATACAGGATACTTAAATAGCAATACAGTATTGCTATTTTAAGTATTAATCAACAGGTTTTTTTTATCAGGAAAACCCTCTTAAAATATTTTCTGAGTATTTTTGAGATTTTAAAAATACTGGAATTTGTGTGGGGGGGGTTAAAGATATGTTAGTTTTTTAGATTTTTCATTTAGTACATACAATCATGCATTTTTACTTTTTGAATTTTAGATTAAATTAACTACGATTTTACTAAAAAGTATTTTTAATTAAATACCTTTATTTTGTGTTCAAGGTTCATTTGTTTAAAAATTCATTAAAATATTTAGTTGCTATAATAGTTTGAATCTATTCTAAGCCAATTTTTGTAGTTAAGTACAAGTAAATTTGTGAGTTTTTTGGAATATATTAACTGAGAATATTTTTTATAAGGGTCTAATCAGAATACTGTTATTCGTAAATATTTTATAAGTGTTAAATTACATTAGCTACTTATGAAGTCAATGAAAATCCTTCTCCAGTAAGCTTTATTTTTGCGTTTGCACATGCTTTTTTTCACATTGCAGTAATAGGTTTTGTTCTTGTTTATGCCTTGTAGTTACTTAAATTTTATGCTTGTGAATAGTTTGGTTTATTCATTTTATTACAAACTAAAGGATAGTACTAAAATGCAATTTTCCCTGCTACTAAATCGAATAGTAACAAAAATGTTGTAAGCACTAATACAAAAAACACTTAATTTTACACCCCTTATTTATTGTTCATTTCTGGTTTTTGTCCTATATATATTTTTTAAAAATCCTATATATTTTTATTTGGTCACTTCTACCCCTGCGTTGACTTAATGTTGTTTCTAAGGTACTCCTAACAGGTCATGTTTTCGTTAGGTTTTAAATCAATTAAAAATGGCATTTAAATGTTGCAAATAAGGTCAAAATTTGATAATGTGAGCTTCAAGTAAAAATGGGTGTCTTTTGAAATAGAGGTCTTTTAAAAATTCTTAAAAATTTTTAATTTCAGCTCATTTTGAGACCCTTTGGGTTACATCCGTGGAAACTGGGAACAGTTCCTTGTAAACCAACGAATTTTCAAGATAAAATAATAAATAGACGTCATAATTTCGAGGGGAGCTGGGTGTTCTCTCTATACATTTTTTTTTCTTTGAAATTTTAAACTATTGTTTTATCTCATTTTGAAATACTTTGGGGGGTCACCAATTCTTTTTGAGCTGAAAAATTTTCAAAAAAAAACAATGTAAAACGGACCTCACAAAATTTTGTAGTAGGGTTTGGGAGTTCTGGTGCGGATCCAATAGGGCTCCATGGAGGGGGCACGTTTTGAGCATCACCTCTAACTTTGGACGCAAATAGACAAAATTTTACTTTTTTTTTCTATAAGGATCTCCAGATCCCCCATGAAATTTCTCCCCCAGAAAATTGTAGGAGTTTTGAACCTAAATTACTCATTTTTGATCAGCACAAGCGCCTAATGAACGAAAAAGTTTGAACAATCTGGTATAAGTGACCCCTGGGCTTAAAAAAAGGGGCCTAAATGACAGAAAAATGTTTGATCTTTCGGTATATACGTTCTTCTTTTTACGCCTTCTCTCTTCCCCCCCCCCCTTTTTTCGGCCCAAGAAGGTGACAGTGACCCCCCTTGAATCCGCGCCTGTTTTAGTTACACCCGAAGAGGAAGCTCCTTGTAAGTACAAGCTCAGCCGCTCAGCTCCATGTAAGTACAGAATTTTTCAGGAAAAAACAGTATTTATTTTTCTTTGAGGGGGGGGGGTTGAACCCGAACCCCTCTTGGATACGGCCTTGTCAGAAGCAAACATGTACTATTTTCATTTCAGGATCTTAGATGGATTTTAATCCATTTCTGATGAAAGTAATTCCAAATGGTTTTATGTAATTTTTTCCATTGGCCTGCTGATGTTAATTTTCAAACAATCGGCCCCTCGGCCAAAAAATTTCCATTCCAAAAAATCGGTCAAGCCCTAATGTAGAAAGTAAATTGCAATCCTTATTCCACGATTCTTATATCTATTTCCCCAACAGTAAGCAAAAACACCTCTCAAACTCTGCACATAAATTTGCCCAATTCCATTAGTATTATAGTGTCCTGTTTCCCGTTACCAAAGTTTATTAATCTTTTAAGTCAATTGAATTCTGTTGATTTATTAATAATAAAATTGAGTTTATTAACAATTTATTTTTGATATATGATCCCGCCCTCCAGGTAATTTTATGCTGGCTATTTTTGAAACAATTATCTAGTCCTCCATTCAAAAAATTTAAAAATCCATGAAATGTTTTCAACCATATGATTCCATACTACCTTTTCTAAAACGTAACAAATGTAAGTTAAATAAAGTTTAAAAACCAAATCCATTGCAGATGGTGAAAAATTATTTTAAAAAAATTGAATAATTGCTTCAAAACCAATTTTGCACCCCCTCTGATGCAGTGCTTCCCGCATTCATATTTTCTGCTCAATTTAGGAATTTAAACCTGATTCGAAACATCCGTTTTCTTTTGTTCTTAGCTATATCCGACATCGAGCATAGTATCCGAGGCATCTGTTCGTTCACATAGAAATCCCACCTGTATTCGATTTTGATGTATAAATGAAAACAGCTACGTATCGTATTTTCCTTTCAGCGCTTTGTTTTAGTAGGTGAGTGACATTTCGCTATATTATCTTATTATGGGTTGTAAAATACAGGTGTGTAAGAGGGGCGCCTAGGGAGGGTCCCCTCCTACATAAACTTGTATAATTAATGACTTATAACAAAAGATTGTTACCCATTCATAAGAACTGAAAACGCTGTTTTTGAAAATTATGGATAGGATGAGAAGAGATGTAATAAAAAAAAAAAATGGCAATTTTCATAGCTACAAAAAATTTTATTACGGGGTGGAACTGGTGATCGAAACTACTATATATGTACTAACTACTAACTGATAATTTTTAATCAGATTCCATTCAAAATTAATTAATTAAATTTAATTATTAATTATCTTATTTTTTTAAATATTACTTTGTTGCACTTTTCTTTGACTAGTAAAAATCATTTTCTTTTCGCTCTCTTTCTGCCATAAATTTTCCTGATGCAATATGAAAAGTCCAAAAACCAAGTTTTTGAAAATCGAAAAAAAAAAATGTATAAGTAACGGGATTTTCATTGTTTAACCAAAGAATTTGTACCGGAAATTCAGGACTTTATTTAGAAGTCAGAATAATCACCGAAAAAAAATATGAGTACATTCAAAAATATTTTACAGTTGAAAAAAGTTGATGGACTTGTTTCTTTTTACAACCTTATGAAATTTCAGATGGAAAAATGTCTTAAAAACCACTTCAATCGACAACTACTAAATTATATTTCTGCTCAGTTCGCGGCACTAAAGTGAAAAATAAAAAGACTAAGACGAATAAATTGTCTGGTTACGCTACTGTCTACAGAAATTATGCGTCGTGAGAAATATTTTTCACAGCTGTCAAAAAAAGTACTGCATTCTAAAAATAAAATATTTTTTATCATTGATGTTTTTCTACCCTTGTATAAATTCTTCCTCCCTATTGAGAATTTATTTTACAATGGTCAAAAATGAATAACTTCTTTCAGGTGCCATGCGGGGGAGCGTGATATTGGCGGTCATCTTAGTTGTCATTGGAAGGTGAGAAGATTGTAACATTGTTTCGGGAGAATTTCAGTTCACAATCCATAGAAACATGTCATTTCATTGAGTTTTAACATTTTAAAAGACTAAGGAAGTAAATATCAATCACTATATTGCATACACAATTGTGCAACTTTACTTTCCCACTGCCTATGCACTCTACAAATTGAAAGACATGCACATGCAGCCCAAACATACAAGTTCTTCTCATTCTTGGTGGGTTTTTAGAGGCGTTTTCCAACTCTTAAATGGAGTTGCTTTGTCTTCTTCTTCCTGTTATTTCTATATCACAGAGTAAGTGTAGAAAAGAGGGAAATTACAAGTTCTTATTTTTAATTAACACACCATAGACTATTATAACTTGATTATTCTACCCCTTTTACATAATTGCTCAATTTTGAAGTTTAATGCGATGGAGTTGACTGATATTTAATTGTTTTTTTGAAAGCGTACAAAGATATTTGCTGGGATCAATTCCTTACTTACACCACACCAGTTAACATTTTTACTGTGAGCTTTTTATCTTACTTATGTACTAATTTTTATATCACTTGGTAGTTTAATTTAAAGTTTAGTATGCTGGTCTTATACTTGAATTTAAGACATTTTAAAATGTACGTGAAAATTAAATTCATGACAAAATTTGAACTGCAAACTGAATTTGAACTTGTAACACTTGGTTAAGCTAGCTTAACCAAGTGTTACAAGACTAAATAGGATACTTAAATTAATTAAATGAGCTTATTTTATTTCTGAACCTATTTTTAAAATTCAATTGAAAATAATCATAAGTGTAACTTCCAGTTGCTTGGCGTTGGACTGTCCAGGCTGTAATCGAAATGTTTGCAAAGATCCGGGACCATGCCGATTAGGAGCGACAACCGACAACTGTGGATGTTGCCCTGTGTGCTATAAGGTGATAAATTATCTTTCTAATAAGAACAACTGATGAAATTATGTAGGGAAAGATTGAAAAGCATAAAATTTACAATTGGCAGTTTTTGCGCTCAAAAATAGCAAAAAATATTTTTAACTCGCATAAGAGCGTTTCAGTTCTTAATACCAAGTGAACACTGTTAGTAATCATAATAAATCTCATAACTAATAGTCCTAAATTAATAACCATAGAATAGTATAAGGGTTCACAATATCCTAATTTAACTAATCCAAAGCAATTAATTTCATCTGTTAAAAAATGAAGTAATTAATGAATAAAATGGAAGCAAATCAAATAAGGGGAGTCATAAAATTCTTAATTTTTTATGGTACAGTAAAAATTACGTAAATTCAACATTTAGCTTCACGTTATTAATCCTCACCATTAATACAAAATTATTCTTGTGTTAGATATAATATACCAAACAACAAGTTTGGAAACATTTCTATTCTAATAATCTACTATTTAAAATTTTTGTATGTAGAAAAGAGTAGTGTTGAAAGACATCAGTGAAGGTCCTTGAAAATCCCTACTATTATATTTATTTTTTATCAATGAGCTTTGATTACTACAATATTTTGCTTTATGACAAACCCAGGAATTAACCATACTGAAATTTAACTGAATTACTGAAATTTAATTGATGAATCGACATTGCATTGCTTAGAAGTGTCTTCCAATTTTTTTTATTATTATTATTTTAAGGTAAATAAATAAAATTTAGAAATTAAGCAAAATCTTGCATACGTGCAAATTCGTGCAATGCATTCCTCCTTTTTTCAATCTAGGGTATCTTTTAAGCAATGATTTCATTTCAAAGTATAAAACACATAGATTAAATTTTTGGACTTAATTTTTTTTTTATTCCATTTGTATTTTATACACATATTTTTATGACCCAGAAAAACTTTTAAAACCATCAAAGGTCTTAAAACATTCTAATTAAAAGCCACTCTTCGAATTGTTAAATATGTTTAGTATAATATTTCTTTGAGTTTTTTACTACATGTATCAAAAACTAAATTTGACTAGCCAATTATTCATAAAAAGTAGTTAACTTAATTAATAACTAAGTTTTTTTGTGAAATCGTATAACATTTAATAATATCTAAAATGATTAGGCATGTTTATAACAACAGAACAAGAACAATAAATGCAAGCATGTAACTTTTGCTTGCGTTTCCCATTTCCTCCATAGAATGATAGAAGGAATAATAAGGTCCACGTTTTCTAAAGCTCTTTTCATGATTTTTTCAGGGTGTAGGAGAAGAGTGTGGTGGTCCTTGGAACGTTTTCGGAGTGTGTGCAAACCACCTGTCGTGCATCCGCCTACCAGGAAAGAATCCGATACAAAAGTTCAACAGTTCTGGAAAATGTCTTGCTTTACCTTGATGTGATAATATGAGCGTAAATAAAAGTATCTATTTCGTCAGAACCTTCATTAATTGGGTGTAAATTATATCAAATTTAGATATGTGTTTAAAAGAATATCATTTCTAGTATAAAAAGTGCGCTTCAGATATTATAAACATATTCGCAGATTGATTGAGATCATTTAAATTAATATAAGTAACAAAACTTGCAAAGACTTTAAGAGGATATAATATTAAAAATTACTTTTTCTTTTCTATTCAACAATTTTAACAGAAAGGACTGTGAATTTATAAGCAGACTTTAAAATTGGTAGTACGTGTTAATAAAATAGCTTTACATTTTCTTTTTAAAAAAATACTTTAACTCCTTGAGTAAACTCCTAAATTACACTTTTAAAATTATTAAATTACTGCAAAAAATATAGGCTTAATCTGCATAAAATATATAGTATATGACATTATATATAATTTAATCTGAACATTGCAAATTGCATTGAATTGCAAAAGAAATACAACATAAATATTGTGTAATGTTAATTATTTACTACATAAAATTTTTCATTAATGAATAGAAACGAACTTTATCAAACCTTAAATCGGGGTTGTTTTGTATCATTTTTTTTAGTCCTGAAACGCTATATTAAATTTTAATACATTTGTAAAACCAAGTTTATTAACATAAAATTAGCTTCCACTATTAGTATTTAATGCATAATTAATTGTTTAGTTGTATAAGTGGTACATTCGTCAGTATTTTGTGTAATAAAAAAACAACTGAAGAAAGATATTTTTAAATAAATGTATTTTAGAAAAATGTCTTTCTGGTTGAATTCTTCTGGCATGTAGCGAGCTCTTGAAATATATACTTTTGTATCTCTATGGTACAAAGAAACATCCTGTATTTAACTTCTTATTTGGTTCTGAATCTAAAAAGATGAAAGACCATTGCATAAAGCATTCGAAAATAAGGTAGGGATATTAAAACATTCTAAAGATAACTTGCTCTACCTTTTCTTGTTATCTCAAGATGAACTTTGCTTTATACTTTACCTAAAGCCCTGGATGAAGACGTTACTTAAGTAGCGACATGAGTTCAATCGTCCGCCATTGTGGTGAAATGCGCTATTCTCTCATAAAGTCCGCTATGAGGGAAAGGAGTTGCAATAGTTGAAAAAAAATTGTTTCTTTTCCAACCTCTACGAGAAGTTGGTTATTTTGAAAGAAATAATAATTATTACTCAGGCTGTTTTATAACTTTAACTTTATTAGGGAAAACGATTTTAAGCATTGTTTATAGCTTTGATTTTAAGATACTGGATGGATATTATTGTTAAATTTGTATTTTTAAAGATATTTTGTGAATTAGGTTTTTGAGGCCACGACATGCATATCAAATCTGCTACATATGTAAGTTAAAAAATTAATCAAAAACGATTAATGAAAACTGTGTTGTTTTTTTATAATGACCTGATCACTTTACAAAATCAATACGGGTTGATTAATTTAACGAGTGAGCATGATAAATGCAATACATAATTTGCGCATCATTACAAATATAATTCCGTAAAACTTGATTAGGATAAATATAATTAAATTATTTTAAACATACCTCACAAGGTGTATTAGTAAGAAAATCTATCGCACTAGCTCTGGGCTTAAATACCATTTCACCACAATGGCGGCTGTTTACATGCGTGACTGTTAAACGTCCAATCAAAATCAAAAGCGGCAAGATCAGCAAGATCAAAGTATGCCGCTACTTAAGTAACGTCTTCATCCAGGGCTTTAACTTTACCTACCACCGCTTTTGCTGCGTAGAAAATTGTGAAGAGACTCACTGATAAGACTACAAGATGAAACATCTACTAGAGACTTCCTTCATTCTTTAATGTTTCATTAAAAATACCATTCAAGGTAAATATATTTTTGAACTTGAAATTGCTTGTTATTATTTACTAATAAAAAGATTATGTACTATTTGCGAGCATTCAATATAGATTACTACTATAAATTATCTTTGGACTTTTTCAGTTGTTTTATTGTAAGTTAAGTTTTAAGGCAATTTTTTTTTTAAATTTCAGTTATAAAGGTACAATTCCGTTATCTGTTCCGTTAAAAATCTCCAAAATATTCTAAAAGCCTAACATTTAAACATTTGCAATTTTTTTATTGTCATCGATAAACAATGTATTTGATTAAGCAGGTTTGCAATTTTTGGCATTATTTCTGTTATTTAGCTCCCAAATCAGCTTGACTATTTTTAACGGGACATAAACCGGAATTGTACCATTATGGATACAGAATTTATAATAGTTGATAGTAATTTTCAACTTATTTGTATAAATATTATATAGAAAAATACATTTGAATATGAAGTATAGTTATTATTTTGATTAGTTGGAACATAATTATATTAAAACCAATCCATCTATTTCGTATGAAAATGTTATTTATGATTAAGGAAATACGAAAATGTTATGCAAAAGGTAAAATGTCGAAGAGTCATTGAAGCAAAGAAGTCTTTTCCCTAATCTGATTGATAAAGTTTTGTATTTAATTAAAATTTTGATAATATTATTGTGTTTTAATAATATTATTTAAAAATGTATTGGGTCATCTTTGAACATAAAATTGAATTGGTTATACCTTTCTTTACTGTGTAATTTTAATATTTTATTAAATTTATATTTATAAATGCCAGAATTTTTTTATTGGTGAATAATTTTTAACTACTTATTGATTACAATCTCTAATTCAATTAATTTTATTTATTTTGGGAAAATAGAGATTTTTATAGGGGTATAAATAGTAATATTTTTAAAATTCTATTTGGTTTACAAAAACTAGATCTAACTATAATATCTTATTTTTACTACTTATTTTTACGTTTCCTATAAGTTTAAAATAAAATGTATAGATTTAAAATAGTATTCTTTGTTATGTGTTTCTCAAATTTCATAGACGAAACATACAAAAAATAGACATGGTCATTTAAAAATTTTAAAACAAATTTAACTGAAATAATATCAATTTAACTTACTCTAAAATCAATCTTTATTTTTAAACCATCATAAATTTTATAATTTTAAAAATTTATCTTCTTGTTCGACTGAGGAGATATTATTTTACAAATTATAAATTCAAAAATTTTTTTTAATAAGACTAATGACTACAGGAACAGTTTTCAAGAAAATTTATAAAGTAAATTATTTTCTTTTGCTTTCATAAAACCGCTCTTTTAATTTTACTACGTACACACAGTTTACTGTGCCAAAATTCAAATTACAAACAAAAATTTCAAAGTAATCCTTATAACTACATAAAATGAAAAGAACTTAGAACTTAAAAGTGTGATTTTATTAGAATGTAACCTGTGTATATTTACAGAAAAAATGGATGGCTTTTTGTTCTCAAGGACTCTTGTTTTGATATTCCTAACTTGTTTTGCACATCAAACTTTGTGTGAGAATGACAATCCTATCATCACTGCAAAATCATCGAGTGTGGAAGAAAGCACACCAGTAATTGTAGTTTCTGTCACATCTGATGTCCAGACTACACCACACAATGATCCCAACACCCAGCCACCTAGTGTCCCTTCCTCGACAGTCAACGTACCTTCTCCTACTGTTCCAAAAGTTGAACCAACTAACAATCCAAAAGTGGCCGATATATGCAACACATCTCTCATCACTTCCATTGAAGGAAGCGAAGACACCGTTCCTGTGAAATGTGCCTGCTCCACCATCTTAGTCTACTGCATCCACTTGGGGATTACCGAACTTCAAAGCCTCATATCCTTCCCGATAGAGGCTCAGATAGCCAGCTTCAGGGGAAACGATATCCCCAGCATCAACAAAGATACTTTCTACAACGGCAAGGGCTTGATGGAACTGGACCTCTCCTACAATCGAATCGATTTCGTCAGTTCCAAAGCGTTCGTAGCCCTGAAGAAGCTGAAACGACTGGACCTCAGCCACAACAAAATCTGGAGCCTACCGACGGACACCTTCCACGAGCTCAGTTCGCTGAGGGTTCTGAATCTGGGCTTCAACGACCTGATCGACGTAACTCCCAGCTTGTTTTCATCTCTGTCTGATCTGCGCCAGCTGAACATGGAAGTCAATCCTCTGGAAGAGCTGCAGCCCAAGCAGTTCGAGCACCTGCAGCAACTGGAGCTGCTGAACCTGCAGCACACGCTGCTCGGGTACCTTCCGGACCACATCTTCCTGTTCACGCCGAGGCTGAAGTTCTTGAACCTGGCGGGAAACATGCTGACGAAGGTGCCCACTCAGTCCCTGCACGTTTTGGACAGAGTCAAGACGTTGGACCTCAGAGGAAACCCGATCGATGTCATACCTGCCGAAGCCTTCAGAGGAATGACAGGGGTGGTTAGCCTCTACTTGGACAACATGCCGGAACTATCTGAAATCGAAGACTATGCCTTTGGAGATATGGCTCATCTGGAAGAACTGCACTGCAGCTACAATCCGAAACTGGTTGAAATAGGAGAACATGCTTTCATACGTAAAATCGACAACAGTAAGGTGGCTCTCATGCAGCTGTTTTTGAGACAAAATCAACTAGCTTCGGTGCCCCAAAGACTTTTGGACTGGAATTCTAATGTGGAGATGCATTTGCGGAATAATCCACTGCATTGCGATTGCAAAGCAGACTGGATGGTCAATATAAAACTAAAGAACAATTTCCAGAATCACGTTAGGTAAGTTCTACTACTAATTTTTAAGATGTTTATTTTCTTGCATAAATAATGTATGAAAATTTGAGGATTTTTGCTGTGAAATCTAGTCTTCAGAAAAACCAAAAATTCCCTTATATAAAACTCAAGATACATGTCTAATTTTTCAAAAAAGTAAAATTTTATTTATGTTTATAACCCCAGTCATTTTTAAAGATTTCATTGCGTACCTAATACTTTTCTTTCTTTATACGTATAATGTTCTGTTGGAATACAATTCCTGTTCGTATTTTGAGAATTTTGTCTCCACTATATTTTTGAAATTTTAAGCTTAAATTAATGTGCAAATAGATTATCAGACCCGTAATTAACATCAAAAGTATAGACGTAGCTAGGGGTGATGCATTTCAGAAAAATCCCTCAAAGTTGGAGAAATTTCCATTTCTTATTCACTGGACTCATAAAAAATTGATTCCCGAATTCACCTTTCAAAATTGTGTGAGTGGAGAAGCCGAGGGGTTACACAGGTGACAACTTTACGTCGCGTGATTAATAAAAATTAATACTTAAAATATAAGTTAACAATACTATAATTATCAATTAAAAACCATCGAAACAGTTTGTGTAGTAGGTATTACTTCAATTTCTTCTTCCTGTTTTAACATTAATTCTCTCGGTTTCCTCACAGGTGCTCCGCTCCTGGAGATTACGAGAACCTCCTCCTCAGCGAGCTGAAAGGCCACACCTTGACCTGCGGACTCCACCTTTCAGAGATAGTCATGATCGTCTGTTCCGTCGTCGCTGCTTTCCTCATCATCGTCATGATAGCCGCTTTCCTCTTGTGGAGACGGAACTACACCGGATACAGTAAACCTCGCTACAACAAGTCCAGAAAGAGATACGTCAATGAAGTGGTTTACTCTGGAACTGGAGACGAGGACATTTAGATACCACATATAATTATTCATTATTTTGTTTTCATGGACTGCACCAGTGATTTACTTGGAACGGATCGCACCGTAACAACTTTCCAAAATAATATTTTCATCGTATGAGTGTTGTATAATAAATTGAATTTTATTATGACAATAGCTTTAAAATTTTTACAATGCATTTAATATTAACACCAAGTAATAACAAATGGAGGCTTCTGGGCTTTCAGGAATAGTTTTCTTTTAAATCAACTAAAAATCAGAAACTCTGCCTCATTTTCTTGTAGAAAGGAACGACTGGTTATTTTTTTGTAGAGAAGATATACTAGAAAAGTAGGACTTTTTAATACAATACTAATATCCGTGCTATTTAGTCTTGAATTGATTAATATTGTAAGGAGATATGTATGTGTAGTTAATGCATGCCCTACTTCAATAAAATATATCATTGTTTTTCTTTTTTTGTAGTAGTATTTCGCAATTTTTACAGGGAAGGTATTATAAACTGAAATTTAGTTAACCTTCAATTGATCTAGGTTTTTGAAATTAGAAATATTCATCATATTTTTGAATAAGTACTGAGGCATGTATCATGTATGTACATAATAATCGCATATAACTGTAACGTGTTGACATAAAAAGGTCATAATCATTTTAACACTGTTAGTTTTCAGAAAAAGTTTAATAAATATTTTTATTAAAAGTGGTCTTTTACTTATACTTTTACTAGTATTTTCCTAAGAAGTTCTAACAAACGTTGCGTCATTAAGTTCCCAAACTTTACTACTTCGAGAAATATAAATGCTTTTATGATCTTTTATAAATTATTCATTGTTTTTATACGTTATGAAAAACATAAAATACTTTTTTTCGTAAACCTTTATGAAAGAGCTCCTTGTCCACTATGTAGCATGTTTTTTATACTCTTAAAAAAATTGTCAAAAATCCCGTACAAAGCAAGTTTTGTTAACTTTACAAATTTTTAATAGTTATTAATGTGGGGTTGGAGTAACTGTGGGGTTGGAGTGCGAGTACGGAAGAGCAGCACGTGCTAGAAGAGAAGCCACTGCCTCGTTGGAAGGATGACGTCACCCCTAAAGAGCGTTCACGTGAAAGCATAAGAAGCCGTGTGAGGAGCGTCAGATAGAGGAGCAGAGTTTCTAATAGTAAGGGTGTGTTTTCTTTTACGAGAGTCGGCTGAGTGCCGGGTGAGATTGACGGCTGAGTGCCATAGCGAGATCAGAGGCGGAGTGCCTGAAGCGATCTACGATTGAGTGTCACAGCGGGTGGTGTGCCTGGTTAGAGCGTCGGCGAACTCCACGAGCGTCACGACCTTCACGGAAATCACGATTCATCACGTTTAACTTTCATCTGTTCCCACTAACCTATTTTGTTGCAATAAACGTTTGTTTTCTCACGACAGTAGTCATCTTTGAGTCATCAAGCAGCGTACATCGGATGACTAGGATCACAGTCATCTTACATCTGGGGGCTCGAGAGTGAGAGGAACCTGTGGCCAACTGGATACCGTCGGATACAGTCGGAGCGGAGAGAACCGGAGTGGAAAGGCCCGGAGTGGGTAGAATCTGAGCAAAAAGTCGGAGTGAGAGCTGGACGGAGATCATCGGGGAAGTGGAAAAAGGCGAGTGAGTTGAAAGGGAGCAAGCTGTCCGTGTGGTGCGAAATAACTGTAAGTACATTTTAACATGGCATATCTATCACGGCATAGGAAGAGGGACTTGGTAACTCTACACTGTTAAACCAGGGTTCTTAAAATAGAGACGAAATTACTTGATTATGAGCACTTCATGTACTCACTATAGCTCCAAGTAAAAACTACTCATATTTGAAAAACTCGTGTACTTATATTTGAAACACATCACCTTCTTAAAAATGAAACGGCATGTTCTCATTTTCGAGAGCTCAGCGAGACCGCGCGTGCTCATTTTCGAGACCTGTTCTGCTCAAAATTGAGTCTGCGCATGCTCATTTTTGAGACTTTCTGCTCAAAATCGGAGTCCGCGCGTACTCATTTTTGAGACTGCTTCTGCTCAAAATCTACTAATAATGTACTCATTTATAAAACCTTCCTTTTCTCAAAATCTACTCCACATGTACTCATTGTTGAGATATTATCTATATATTTTCAGATTTGTCACTTATCCCTGTACTCAAAACCTATCAAACAAAAGCTTGTTTTGAAAAAAAAAATTATCATTTGTTTCAAACCTGAAATATGCTAAAAATAGATCACAAATAAAAATACACACAAGAGGTAACTTTAATTTCAATCATTCTTTAAATTGTGAAGTACACTAACCCAAAACTAGAAGTTTAGTCTACTGCAAAATATTCATCTAAGGTTGATTTTGTTGTATTCACTATATTTCAATCTCTTACTCAACACTCAATCTTTTAATGTATTCTATCATTTATTATGTATAGTGAATTTTCAAATGAGGAAGCTTTACCTAAAATTCACAGAAACTTATGAAAAACTTTCACATTACTAAAGAAACATTTTATTCAACACTTACAACTATTTACATTATTTTAGCAAGTGATTGAAAGAACAAGAAAATACTTCCCTATTTATAGAAACTTCCATCACAGCTTATACAATAAAAAACACTTAAATTTACAGATGATATTTTCACTCAGATTCTTGGCTAATAAAATATCTTCACATTGTTGTTACAAAAAACTATAAAAATAAGCCAATATTTTTAGTGCTCACAACTAAAAATTCCAATTTAGAATTCAACAATTCCAAAATTCCAACGCTTATACATGTGTATTTCAAATATATAAGCTTAACTACATCTAAAGAAATGAAAGTTCATTATAGATCCAAATGAATGTATAGTGTCAGTGTGGGGAAATGTTAACACCTTTAGGATCAAATTTGAACACATTAAAATTTTCTTTCAAGTTAATAAACAATAGTAGTACAGGTGCAGTTTATACAATTATCCTGTGTTAACACCAAAGTTTGTATAAAATATCATTGAGGAACTAAAATGGTTATCAACCTAAAGGTTTCATACAGAAAAACTATAGCCAAATGATGGCCACACAGATTTTGCACAAAATGTTTGCTCAGCGCTTATGAATAGGGGCTGATTCCTTAAAATTCATCCAATTCTTGTCATATATGGCCAAATTTTGTTTACCTCTAGTCACAAACTCGACATATTTAGTATGAGCTGTGCTACTAGGTTTTCCGTATAATCAAAAACTGAAAATATGTATTTAAAAATAGGAAGATATTATGTAGTTTTATTAAATAAAATCTGAAAAAAAAAAATTAATTCATTCAGCATTAAGTTCACTAAATTTCAACTAGAATTTTTTAGATGTTACTTCATAGTACAAACTGGGGGTAAACTGTGATTATTAATAAAAAAACTTGAGAGAAATACTTAAACAAAGACTCAAATGTAAATCCTTATCATTCACCACTATTAAAATGTTTCATACTTTAAATTATGTCATACAAAAACTCCACAAATGAAAAATTATTTAAAACAAACTTAGATCCGGATCCCATGTCCAAAGTATGCAGAGAAACTGATACCAATGAAAGCATGCTAATAAAATGCAAGAAGTATAACAAGACATGTTAATAGAGATGTAAAATTCTCGGTAATAATCTTTTGGAGAATATTCTCGGGAATATTCTCGAGAATATTCTCCAAGAGGAGAATTTTCGAGAATATTTTCCTAGAAGCTACTAAATACTAAAATATTTTTTTTTTTTTTTTTTTTGAGAAAAAAATTATAAGGGATATATCAACTTCAAATTAGAAGAATATTAAAGGTTTTACAATGAGAAGTTATCATAAATAAAAGAAAGCCAAATTAAATTGAAAAATATTTTAAAATCACTACTTAATTGATATGACAACATGTTTGATAAAGTAATTATTACAGATAATATTACAGATAATTCTAATGTGATATTCCTTCTTTTAAGAATATTCTCGTCTCCTAATTTTACAAAGTTCTATCAAAATTAACTAAATGTCAGGTTCAAAAGGTCCTTCAGTTTGACAACTATTGGTATTATTACATTTGCTTTTAACAACTATATAAAAATAATTTAGACTCCTCTTTTAATTGTATGAGTATTTTCTCCCAGTAAAACTTGCTTCTAATATTTTAAAAAATATTTTATATTCTATTAAATAAAATTAACTTATTTAAAAAAAAAATTGCAAAATAATGAAATTAGTAAATTACAGTTCAGAGAATATTCTCTGAACTGTAGGGTGACTTTTAAATGGTAAGTTTCATTGAATTTGTTATTATTTTCAGGTTTCTAACACTAATACTACATGACCATTTCATATTTTAAAAAATTTTTACATTTATTTCCATTTATCAATCAAAAAATAGAATATTCTCGATTATTCTCAAAATTCTCCCTCCTGGAGAATATTCTCAGAATATTCTCGTTCTCCGAGAATATTCTCCGGAGAATATTCTCGACTCACATCTCTACATGTTAATAAACCAATTAAAGATAACAAACCTAAATTGTTCAGAAATTTTAAAGTAAACAAGTTAAAAAAAAGAATAAAACTACAAGCTATATCCAGCTCTACAAAATCAATTCAAGAATTTTTCTAAAAAAACAAAAATCCTCAAAAAGACAAAGCGACTGAATCTCAGTCAGCAAAGATCTCTATTTATAATTTATATCTATATATATTTAAATATAAATTGTGCCTAAACTTTCACTGGTACAACAAGGTTTGTGTTTTAAAGTAACATACATATTTGGATCATCAAATCTGTATGTCTTCCTCATATGAAAAGTATCATAACTGTACAAATTTTTAATATCTTTAAAATCAACTGTATTTTTAATTATTATATAACTGAAAATGTTCATCAAATTCACTTGATTCAACCATGTTATAATATGATGTATGCATTTTCATCATAAAAACATTTTTACAATTTTACCAAAGAAAAATGATTCATTTTCACAATGTACATTGTACAAGCACAATTTCATTTTTTGTAATACAGTACCATTATAGCACAGACTGTCACATATCAATAGTTCCACATCATCTGTTATTCCTTCTAGAGCAATGAATGAAAATTATTTTTATGTTGTTCATAATTATACAATTTGTTAAATGTTTGTTTGCAATATTTATCAAAACATGTGAAATGTTTGTGATTAAGATGCCATGCTTTGATATGCCTGCATAATTCCTTTGCTGAATTAAAAAATTTATCACAAAATATACAAAACATCTCTAATGGTGATTTTACACCACCACGACAAAAGCGACAGTTTTCGAGGATTCCTATTGGTTCTTTTGAATCGCTGTTCACCGCTATTGCAGATTTTGATTTTTTTTAAATTTAACCAATTATACAGGATTCATACTAAATTTTACAATAAAAATAATGAATTAAAGGAATTTTTAAGGAGCATTCTAAAAATTTAAACAATAAAGGTTAAAAATAAATTAAACAAAAAGTCAAGTCACAGATTTGATAAGAGTCCTTCAGCCGTCACGTTTACCCACAGCTAAAATGATGACAACACAAAAGCATGATTCTGTCAGCTGTGAGATGGGCCTTCTCGTAGTGGCATGACCACCTGCAGCATTGAATACTCAGGCGCAAACTCAACCAGATCCCTGCTCCTTGAAAAGACCTTTAAAAATACAAAATATCTTATTAATAACTAATTAAACAATGTAGATAATTTTATAATTAATTCTAACTAATTATATGCTAAAAAAACACCTGGATCAGCTGGGATAAGAGTTCTCCAGGAAGGACTAGCGCAAGGAGCTCCAGCATATAATTTGCACAAGAAGGTCATCTCGTCCAAGACGGGCTTTCAGCTGTGAGATGGGCCTTCTCGTAGTGGCATGACCACCTGCAGCATTTAATCCTCAACCAGATCCATGCTCCTCGAAAGGACCTTTAAAAACACAAAATATCTCATTAATAACTAATTAAACACAATGTAAATCAGTGTTTCCCAACCTTTTTCGGCCCATGCCCCACCAAAGCCTTTCCAAATTTTCCAAGCCCCCCATGTCCTTTATTTTTTTTTTCGAAAATCCTTCTTGAAAAGTAAATAAAACCTGGTGGTTCGTGCCCCTCCTGGGGGGCAATTTGGTTAAAAAATTTAAATTGCCCCCCCCCTAGAAAATCATATTGCCCCTCGGTGGGACGTGCGCCCCAAGTTGGGAAACACTGATGTAGATAATTTTATAATTAATTCTAACTTTAATTATATGCTAAAAAAAGAACACCTGGATCAGCTGAGATAAGAGTCCTCCATTTGGCAATCAAACTTTATCCCAGCTGTGCCAAACTCCTATTTAAAAAATTTTATCGCTAGAAATAAAGTTGAAAAGTATAAAACAGAAAATTGTTATTGTTGGCTGTAGCTAGGCCACCGTCGGATCTGTTTACTTTAGAACAATTACAAGTTCATTTTAAGCAAAATAATCAAAAGCGGAAGCCAGGATTCGAACCCGGGACCTTTGGAATACTAGCCACGTATCCTACCACTGAGCTATTGGTACTGATACCAGGATTGTCCAATAATTTAATTTCAATGTTTACAATACGTAATAGGCCGTCAATATATAAATAAACAAAGCAATCCGACGGTTGTCTAGACACATCCGTTATTGTTAAGTGTAAAAAAAATAAACAAATAAAAAAAGTTTGGAAATGTCCACGCTTTTCCACCAATATCAAATAATTGGTAATTTGCATGATTCACGTTAGACACCAAAACTTTACGTTTGATACCGTTCCAAAACTTGTTATTTAGGTAATTATTACACAATTGAATTAATAAAAAGGGATAAATTATTCATATTTCATCTTTGTTCTTCAATATTTAAGTGTTGAAAATTATGAAAAAACCCACTGAGCTGAATTTAAGGTTTTTACCAATGCAAATGAAACTGCACTTCCCCTTTTATTTATGTATTTCAGTACTAGGATTTTACCAGCAAATATTTTACTATTGAGTCAACCAAATATCAAAAATTTTAGGGTTAACCAATTTTGGAAAGAAGTTTAGCCACCTAAGGATTTTACGCAATAGAAGAAATTCCATTTACAGTGACAAAAGCAAACAGAATTGTATTTTAATGCTAAGCCTTAGATTGGTGGGAGATAAATGGCGAACACGTGAGATTTTCCACAATTAACCAAAACAGTGGTTATTACGACGATTCCGTAATGCAGAAACGGCTTGATTACCCAAAAACTAAATTGAAATACATCTATTAGAGAACTAAATAAATATACAAACTTGTGCATAACAGGGTTGTCATGAGATCATGCATGAGATGAATGGGTGTATATAAACATGCTATTAAGATAAAATTTACTGTACTTTTAAAGAACACTATTATTGAACGGCTAAAAAATAAGAATTGAAAATGAACATTACTTACTTTTCGTCGATTCTTCGCTAGCTTCAATTCCCAACGGAGTCCTCCGATGTCTGTATGCGAATAATGGCGCCGAAGCCGAGGAACCAAAACATTGTATAATCTTCCGCGATAGAATAATTTTGATTTCCATTGATTTCATAACGGTATATAGTTCGTTCGTTTCGATGGAAGTACTAATTAATTTTTTTTTGCATCGTAAAAAACTTACACTGATTATGATAATAAAGTTGTTGTACAAATGTTTAATGAATTGCACTCAAAATTATTAAATATTCGCCCTTTCTGTTAAATGTGTGATTTTAAGCATGTTTACGTACTCAAAACTGAGAACATCGCTTACTCATTTTTAAGTTAAAGCTACTTGAAAAATATAAGTAGGTATAAGTGCTCATTTTTAAGCACATGAATTTTAACAGTGTAGTTGAAGAGTTAGGGCTAAACATGCCTGAACCATGTAACATTGCGAGTTTAGCTAGATCTATTTTGGAGTGCGCGAATTATGATGAGAACGTGAGTAAAGATATGCTTAAAAATATCGTTGAGGAAAGGGAAGAAGAGCTAAACTTACAAAAGTTGAAATTAGAGGCTACCGCAAAACAAGTAAATCGGGTGCAAGAACCAGTGAAAGATCTTTCTAAGTTAATCGCAAAGTTTGACGATAGTCAAGACATTTCGCTTTACCTATCCCTATTCGAGAAACAAATACAGAGGCTTAAGGTAGAAAAAGAAGATTGGGTCATGTATCTAGTGGGTCTTTTACCTCTGGACATAGTTAATTTTGTGGCAAAGGAACCAACAGAGAAAGCCGATGATTATGAGCACATCAAAAGCATGTTACTACGAAGATTTAGGTTAACGCCCGAGCAATTTAGATACAACTTCCTTAATACCCAAAAAGATGGAAATTCATCGTGGAGGGATTATGCGTTCAAATTGAAAATATACCAGGATGAGTGGGTAGAAGGTGTTGGGATTGCGAGTTTTAAACAGCTAAAAGAACTTATGTTGGTTGATCATATCCGGAAGAATTTACCCTACGAGGTTCAACACAAGTTAGCTGACGCATTACCTAAAATTACAAAGGTGGAGGATTTAGTGAACAAACTCGATGAGTTCGACTTGAGGAACCGTTTTTTGGATGAGGACCCTATTGGAAAAAGTTCACAAAACCAGTATCAAAATGATACTAGAACCAGTATAAATCATACTGGAACTAGTATCCATACTGGAAAAACATACAGGAAATTTTAAAACCAGTATGACACCATACTGGAAACTTTAAAACAAGTATGAAACAATACTGGAAATTTCGATACTGGTTTTAATGGATACTGGGAACTTCAATACCAGTATGAATCAATACTGGAAATTTCGATACTAGTTTTAATGAATACTGGGAATTTCAATACAAGTATGAATCAATACTGGAAATTTCGATACTGGTTTTAATGAATACTGGGAATTTCAATACCATTATGAACAACACTGGGAATTTCGATACTGGTTTTAATGAATACTGGGAATTTCAATACCATTATGATCAACACTGGAAATTTTGAAACCGTACTGGGGAACGTTGATACCAGTTTTAATGAATACTTTAAATTTTTATACTAGTATAGAATGTACAAGAATTTTTAAGTGCACTTTATCCAGCCTGACGGAACCCAATGGGAGTTGAAAAATACTACTTTGGCGAGGCTCATGTCCCAGTTTCAAATTATGCCGTATATTTTTGGTTTGGGTCTTAGGTTTTCAACGTCCAAGAGTCCATTTCTAGATAATTCATGTTTTACATAGGGGATTTAAATGAAAAATAACACGAAACTATAACATAACGATCCCTAATTTTAAAATTATGAACATCCGGCCATCAAAATTTATTTACTCACATCATAAGCATAACTACACAAAAATTGTTATTGTTAAATATAATAAAAAAATTCTTACATAAATTAAATAATAACTAATATTAATTAAATAATAACTAAATTCTTAAATTAAATTGAATAATGTTATAAAATTTAATAATTAAAAATATTCACATCATAACTACAAAACTTTTCTCAAAATCTATAAATCTAATGAAAATAATTAAAATATTATAATAAAAACTATGTACTTTAAATAATTTAAAACATAAGCGTCGTAAAAATGCCGGATACATATTCACATCAAAACAACAAAACTTTTCTCATAATCTATAAATCTAATAAAAATAATTAAAACATTATAATATTAATTAAAACGTATTAAATAAAAACTATGTCCTTTAAATAAGTCAAAATAACAGCGTCGCTAAGTTGTCGGGCACCAGGATTCGAACCCGTGATCTCTCAGTTAACAAGCCCATACCCTACCATGTGAGCCATCGGGGCACGTTTCATAACAAACCTTCACGTCATTGTTCGTCATTACCTCCAAAGAAGCCAAAATCTTTCGTCGCCAACGCTGACGTTCGAGCATGCGCACAAACTGACTTTTCAGCTCTCATTGGGAGACGTCACGTCAGACGATCCAAAGGCTACTGAATTTTTATTACCAATTTTAAAACATACTGAAAATTTAGATACCAGTATAGAATTTGTTGACTTTTTTTTATTCCAACCTTTATTTTTTTAGGTCATAAACTTAAAAATATTTGAAATTTTCTCGAAAAATAAAGAAATTTTGATATAAATTCCAAAACATTATGTTTTGGAATTTATATCAAAAATTCTTTATTTCTTGATAACTCGATACCTGTATGAAAATTTTTGGAAATATTGATATATACCTATGTAAAAACGTGCAGAAATTTGTTTCGGACAATATAATCTGGCTTATAATATATTGCAATAAACTGTGTAAAAGTATATACTCGATCGTTACTTTTAGAGCTAAGTAAGTGGCGAAAGCGAAAACCGTAGTGTTTGGCGGAAACAAACCCCTCGTGGTGCGTTAAGCGTTAAGCCTAACACATGCTAGTTTTAACGCTGAATAGCTGCGGATCTGTTATGATCACAGTTTAGTGATTTATATTTTATGAAAGCATTTAAAGTGGGAATTTGAACAGTATGAATAACTAAGAAAAAGTGTAAAAATTGCGTGATCCAGAGACAATTCAATTCATTGTTTCGTTTTCCAAGACGTGTTTTCACAGATTTCTCTAGAAATAATTGTCAGAAAGCTTATCAGTATTCAGATTCTTGAAGAACTCTTAAAGACCTTTAAGAACCGTGTTAGAAAGTGGCGAAAACCGTAGTGTTTGGAGGGAATAGACCCCTCGTGGTGCGTTAAGCCTAACACATGCTAATTTTAACGCTGAATAGCTGCGGATCTGTTATGATCACAGCTTAGTAATTTATATTTTATGAAAGCATTTAAAGTGGGAATTTGAACAGTATGAATCACTAACAAATATTGTAAAAATTGCGTGATCCAGAGACAATTAAATTCATTGTTTCGTTTTCCAAGACGGTTTTTCGCAGATTTCTCTGGAAATAGTTGTCAGAAAGCTTAGCAGTAACCAGATTCTTGAAGAACTCTTAAAGAACTTTAAAAATACTAAAATTTTATACCTTTAGTTCTAAAACTCCGGGCGGGACGCCCAGATTCAGTTTTTCAATAAAACCGGAAAAACTCCCGAAATATGGGACCCACCCCCTCATACTTTATATATTCTTAATCTACTAATCAAAGGGAATACAGTGTTATAAAACACTTGGGGGTTCATTCATATTTTCCCCCTTTCCCCGTTTTTCTATACCCCCAAAAAATGCAATGGATTCTTACAAAGACAAGTAAACCTCTTTTGTGTTTGAAAATTCCTGGATGACGTCAGAATCCCCATGGCAACCCGAATTTCTGTAAAAAGTTTGCCACATTACTTAACTACAAAAATAAAAATTGAAAAAAATTCAAACTTATCATTAAATACCGATTTTTGGGCCTTTTCAAACTTGTGTTTTTCACTCAAAATACTGTTTTTCCCCGACTCTGAAAATCCGTCTAATTGAACACCAAATTGCACAAAAATTTGATACATATTGTATTTTGAGGTCCTTTTTAAGTTTATTCAACTGAAATGTTTTTTAATGAGCGTTAACCATGTCTTAAATGCCCCAAAAACGCATTTTCACCTGGAAATACCTGCTAAATAATAAATTGCCCTCCTCTTTAGATTAAAATAATGTATGCATTAATATTCAAATGCAATGAAAATAATGTTATAATGTGAATAATTTAATCAGTTGATGAAGTAGGTAAAAAAATAAAGGGGGACAGGGCAGGCCAATTAACTACCAACAAACAGAATGGCTGTATTGTGCATACTTGTCGTTCTTGACTTTTCGATAATTAATTACTGTAAATTTTCATCAAGATTCCTTTTGAAAACTTTATTTACTCCATTGATTTATCTCTTATATTAGGGTTTGATGTTTTCAGATATCGTCATGTATTATTTTTACTCTACATACTTCGCCACAGGCACACCAAAGATTTGGATTTATTTGATTTGATTTCTGGAAATGGCAACGTAAAACGTTGATATTTATTTATATTTACCTTATTATGTGGGCCGTGGGGAGCCTAGTGGTTAAGGCATCGGCTTCGGGATCGGAGGGTCCCGGGTTCGATTCCCGACACCGCTGAAGACCCATCGAGTATATGTGGAGTACGTGCTCGTTAAATCTGTGGGTCCGAAAATTTAAAAAAAAAAAAAAAAAAAGGATACCTGGTATAAGCGCATAGCAAAAACCAGAGCAACTAAACCAACCAACCAACCTTATTATGTGTTAAATGACCACGCTATCTTTTCCTCTTTTCAAGTAAGTTGAAATGTTCAATATATTTTATTTAGAATTAAAATATTTTTCTTTTCAACAAAATAAAAACAGGGCTGCTTTTAATTTTTTAAATGTCTCCATGAGTAATTTCTAGAACACCTCAAACAAAGTCCGATTTGGGATCATTGTGCCCGGCACATCCTTTTGTAATGAAGATTTATACTAGCATAATATATATGTAAATGTAAGTACAGAATAGTTTGCTTTTGAGTTCAAATGTGTTAACATTTCGTTAAATACTGTCAAGCTGATTCCCTTAGTGTGATTCTGATTTTGAAAATTAGGATGTGAAGAAAATAATTTTAAAATGCCCTTAAAATTTTTGCTTTAAAAGGGTTCTACTTGACTTTCAAAATTACCAATTTAATTTACAAGATGGATATTTTTACCCTTTTTTTAAGAATATGTAGTTATAGTTGGGATTAATGAGAAAAATAAAATATAGTGGTCCATGATATAAAAAATTTTGGGATTTGTTTGGGTTTTGGAAGCACTATACAATGCATTCATACCCAGTCCTTGAACTTATTCTTTTATGTATTGTGTTTTTGACCAAAGGCAAGTGCTTGATGAGTTTCATTTCTAAAGTTTATATTAAGCATGGGTGCCACTCTTCCATCCCCGGGACAGAATTCCATCATTTTAAAATTTCAATGAACGGAATTCCGTCCCAGGTATATTGCGAAACGCAAAATTAGTACTAAATTCCAATACCTACATTGCACATTTGGTTCTATTCCGTTAACGTTCCTGCTAAATATTGCCATGCTTTTGAGAATGCCATACATTCAAATATCAACATTTTAAAATTTTTATTGAAAATATGAATAGTTTTTGATCTATTTAAACATTTTAATCTGAGTCTAAAATTGTTTTAGCAATACATTACTAATTAAAACAGAAAGGCTTTCACGGCCGGATGTATTCGAAGTTAAAGTTTCCGGGCTTGGTTGCAGTAGTCTCGATGTTAAAAACTTGGACGTTTCACCCCAAACTGTGTTGGGCATCATCAGCTGTTTTTTTTACGTTACGTGGTTGGTTACGTGAGAGAAAAAACAGCTGATGATGCCCAACACAGTTTTGGGTGAAACGTCAGAGTTTTAACATCGAGACTACGGCAACCAAGCCCGGAAACTTTTACTTCGAATACATTACTACTTTTTTGGTATCCAAAAGAGCAAAGCGGTATTTAGCGGGAACATTAACGGAATTGAACCGCACATTTTGACCACAAGTAAGATGGTTTTACTCACATACAGCTTTATCTTGATTTAGAATTTAAGGAACTATAATTGTTCATGATATTTTATGAATTTTCATGCAATTAAAAAAAAATTGCTAGACTGGATGAAAATGATTAATACGATACTTTAAAGTTCCGTCTTGCAAATTTTGAAAAGTGGCCCCCATGTACTATGTCATGTCTATTTAATATTGTTTTTGGCTAATTGCTGATCATGTGTGATATTACATATGAATCAAAATGCATGCATATGTTAATGATTCCCCATTACAACTGTTCACACACATTACAATACATAATAGTTCTCTTAGTTGCTATCCCTTGAACCATCAGTATCAGCAACACATTTAATGGGCTTTAACTTTAACTGTGCATTTTCAGAAGCACTGCGCATGGGCGGATTTAAAGGTGTCAACTTTTTGAGAAAATTAAATTTTTATAGGGAAAATCATGTTTTTAAAGCCATCAGGGACAGTTTGCACCCCCATGTTTTCCACTACGCACCCCCAGGGTTCATTACCTAAATCCGCCCTTGACTGCGTATGAAATAATATTGAAGTAGTAACAATTTTTAACCTTTTTAAATGTTTTGTTACTTGACTTCTGTTCTGTTTAGGTCTTGTAACATTTTATTTGCAGTATTTAAGTAGCATAATTTATTTTCTTTATTTCTTTCCCTGTCTTTAATTTGTTGAAATATTTTGCTAAGTTTTATTCCAAGAGATCTATTTATTACCATCCTAAGTGTACTATACCCGTAAATTATGCACAATTATATTTTGATAGTTTCTTTTACAGGGTTCCCACGGGCCTTGAAAAGTACTTGAATTTCATTTTTAAATTCAAGGGCCCTGGAAAGTATGCTTGAATTTAGTGCTAAGTCCTTAAAAGTCCTTGAATTTTATTATTTATTATTTTATTTGAAATATTTTAATTTGGAATTCTTTTCAGTTCGAACATGAAAAGTTAATCAAATAGTTAATATCCTGTTAGCATATTGTAGAACAGGTATAACTTGCCTACTTGAATTTTTCTGTTTGACTTTCCCAAAACAAGTAAAATATAGTAGTATGTTTTGAAATTGTTAAATATAGTAATGGTAATATTATAATTAATCTTTGCTGTAAGAAAGGTTTTTGAAGTAAGGGTACTAAATTGGGAGAAAAGTTTTTTTTACTTGTAAATGGCTTTTCCGCCTTTCTATTTTAGTTCATGAAAGATTTTAAATTTAAGCCCTTAAATACTTGATTTTTTTTCCTCACAAAAGAGTGGGAACTATGTTTTAAGTACATTTCAACTTTAAGGAATAAAGTTGAAATGTTTTCAGGAAATAACGTTTTTGACTTTTAAGTGCAATTTCTAACACAATTTTGCAGTGTCATCAGCCTATTCCTTTACACTTGATCATACATCTGTGTTTCTTTGCATTCAACTGCATGTATCATCGCTGATGTTTCTCTTGGTTATTTCAGGTCTGCCCGGCATCTTTCAGTGGGAGATGGGGTTTGCACTAGTAATATATAGTTTTCTTTCTTATAATTGTCCTTTTTGTTTCAATGTAATAATACATTCATTATGCTTAATTTTATAACTAAAGGGTCCTTTTTCTATGGGAGAAAAGACAAAACTAATTCCTACTTAGATCAATTTTACACATTTTGATGAAAATTGATATAATTACATGAGTGGGTCTCTACTAGTCATACTTTTATGAGAGTAGAGAGTGATTTGGTGTTGAATAGACACATGGACGTATAGTCAATAGGTATATGATGGACTAAGCTAAATTAACTTAAAGCACTGAAATATTTTACTTTGTAAACAATTTAGAAACAGCATGTTTAGTTATTATATTGTGAACTTGTTAATTACTTTTTACTTCTTAACACCATGTTTATACTATGCTTAAGACTAAAAAATTGTTTATTAATAAGTTAGCGGACCTGGAAAAAGTTGTAACCTTCCCCCGAACCTTATGTATTGCTCCTATGGAGCTGGCAGGGGCTTCCCCCGAACCAGGTTCGTAGGTTCGGGTACTTTTTCCAGGTCTGTAAGTTAGTATTTATTACTAAACAGTATTTTCATTGCAGTAAAATTATTAAATGAATAAAATAAGTTAATTTTTGCGTAGGAAAACATTCTATCAGTGAAAATTTTTTTCTGCCATAAAGAAGTTAAGAGAAGCTAAGTGGCGTGGTGGATCTTGCTGCCACCCCACAGGCCCAAGTTCTATTCCCGTGTTGGGGAAAGCAGACTCATGGTGGATTTACACCACCATGTCAAAAGCGGCGATAGGGGTCAACAGCGATTCAAAAGAAGCAATAGAAAACCTCTAAGCCTCGAAAACGACTACTGTTCGCCAGGTTTGACGCGGTGGTGTTAACCCACCATCAGAATTACGCTTCATTCCTCCGGGGTGATAAAATGAGGACCAAATATATACTTGATGGAGAAACAAGGGTATTTTGAATCCGATGACTCAATTTCATAGTCACACTTTCTGTAACAGCTCGGCTTATGGCCTCACTAAGTGAGTCTAAGGACCTAGGTGGTACTCCCTCAAGTATCCATCCCATTGTTTCATTAAAGAAATTAATAGATTGAAAGTTAGACATTCTACCTTCCCCAAAACACACAACAAATAAGGGTTAACAAATATTATTTCCAAACCATGGCTTACTAGATACTATACAGGCTAGCCGAGTACGGAAATCATTAAAAATCCAGATGGCAATACTTGACAAACTGGCAAAGCATATCCACAGTGTTGAAGGCGGTGGGTGATATAGGTAGGATTTGTGGCGATCCAAGCGGGAAAAGTTGTCAAATGGTTTTCATTGTTTAAAACTTGGCTAGCCTGTATAGCATCTAGTAAGCCGTGTCCAAACTATACTAATAAATTTTAAGTTCTTTGTTAGCATTTAAATTACGCACAATTATATATTTTGATAGTTTCTTTTAAGTACATTTCGACTTAATTAAGAATTAAGGTGAAATGTTTTCAGGAAATAACGCTTTCAACTTTTAAGTGCAATTTCTAACACAATTTTATAGTGTCATCAGCCTATTCCTTTACACTTGATCATACATCTGTGTTCCTTTCCATTCAACTTCAAGTATCATCGCTGATGTTTCTCTTGATTATTTCAGGTCTGCCTGGCATCTTTCAGTGTGAAATGATTATGAAATCTCCCAGCAGAGTTGTAGAAGTGGATGCTGTGTCTGTGGATAGTAGTACAAACAGATGGAACTTTGCTGCAAGTAGGTTTAACCTCTTTATACAGAAAACCTTTCCATAAAAAAATTAAAAGAATCTAATGTGGGTGCATCCTGCGAGTTTGGGTTTCGCACTAGTAATAGTTTTCTTTCATATAATTGTCATTTTGGTTTCAATGTAATAATAAATTCATTAGGCTTAATTTTATAATTAAAGGGTACTTTACTTTTTCTATAGGAGAAAAGGCAAAACTAAGTTTTTGAGATTAATGGTACACAT
Organism: Tetragnatha montana; assembly: GCA_963680715.1. Classification (NCBI taxonomy): domain Eukaryota; kingdom Metazoa; phylum Arthropoda; class Arachnida; order Araneae; family Tetragnathidae; genus Tetragnatha; species Tetragnatha montana. The sequence continues at coordinate 9,573,252 of OY796685.1, forward strand.
TGATGGTGATATCACATGGGTGGGTTAAAAACAAGTGGCTAAAGTGACATTGTATTTAAACTTGCAATGAAGGGTATGAGAAGTGGCCAATTCTATAAACAGTGGCAATATTCAGCTAACCCTCTGTTGCCATCTCTTTAATCTGATTGTTTCTGTAATTCATTATTGTTCCAAGCTCACAAGCAATGGTTTATTAACATTTTAACCGTTTTTATTAAACCTGTTCTTAATTTATTGGTAATAATTTAAACAACTGGAATGAGGCATATAGAATCCAACTATTTCCAACATAGCTCAATATTGTTGCTGATTTGAAGAACAATCACAATTTTTGGACGATGCTGCAGTCTAACGTGGTATAGCAGATTTAATATATATTTTTTGCGTTGCAATTCCTTTTCCTTATTTGCCTTGATAATTTTTTTCAAATCTTGACCCTGTTCTTCCTTATCATAATTGGAGCCCTGTAAATTTCTGCACTATCTTATAAGGCTTGGAAACATCCCTCGTTTTCTTTTTTTAATCCAACTACCAAGGCCAAAAGGTCCAAAACACTTCCTTATTTCAATTTAAATTAAATTATCATATTAATTTCAGCATATGTAATCATCCAGCATCTTGGTTGTATATTTTCTTGACAATAAAATGAATGACATTTTTTAAAATCTTTTTTATTCTAGCTGCAATAACCCTTGTAAATTTTGCACTTTATATACTTTAGATGTATTTGGCAAATATCTTGTGACTTATTAATTTACACATTTGTGTTTTGTTTCAGATTAAATGCGGTTCGACCCTAGTATGTGAACGAGAGTACTGCAACACCATCACCATCACCTGGGGGTGCAATGCTCGAAGGAACCAGGCTCGAGGATACCCACATTCATTAAAGGGATGAATTCGTCTGGGACAACCTTGTCTCCTCTAGCCCCTCAGGTGTATCTGGGATACCACCCTTTCCTTTCGGTGTCAGGGACACCATACCCTTGTGGTCACAGTGTTTGGGACACTGCACCCTTCGCCCCCTTGAAGTCTCTGGAAGACTAAAACTGTCATCATCTTCGATAGTTTTGACCTTCTTCTGGTTTTATGGCTTTTTCTCGAAATCAACTTTGCCGACTAGAGGTCCCTTTTCGCTTTCCGCCTCATATATTGTGATTGTGCGTGGTTTTAATTACAATTTAGTCTGATGTTTCTGTTGATTTAGTATTGTTCTCTTGTATAAACCTGTGTCCCATAAATGTACATAACATATGACTGTATTCTTGTACTTTTTTGTATTGTGTATTCTTGTACTTTTTTTGGTTTGTAGAAGTAGTTTTTGAAACACAGGTTTTTGTACGATACTGGTTCCGGCATCATACTGGTTCTAGTATATACTGGTTCCGTTACCATACCCGGTATGATAACGGAACTAGTATATACTAGAACCATTATGATACCGTGTTATGAAACACCGGAACTAGTATGATACTAGAACCAGTATGATACTAGAACTAGTATCATACTGGTTCTAGTATATACTGGTTCCGTTACCATACCCGGTATGATAACGGAACTAGTATATACTAGAACCATTATAATACCGGGTTATGAAACACCGGAACTAGTATGATACTAGAACCAGTATGATACTAGAACTAGTATCATACTGGTTCTAGTATCATACTAGTTCCGGTGTTTCATAACCCGGTTTAATTTTTTTTCATACCGGAAATTTTTTTTCCAATAGGGGATCGAAGAGAGGGAAACAAGACGCGTGGATGGCAGGGACACCAAAAGATGCAAGTAAACTTGGTACGAAGGACTGAAGCGATCGTGTCAAAGCAAAGGAAAATTGGGAAGTGCTACAAGTGTTTAGGCCAAGGTCACGTGGCGAAGGACTGCGAGCACAAAAATAAGGGCGTCCGATGTAAAAGGTGCAGGGTGTTTGGGCACAAGGAAAGAGTGCCAACAGGCAGAAAATGTTACTGTTGGAATTGTACACGCTAGACAGGCCCCGATTAAAAAAGATAAGGAAGATTTTACAGTAAAAAAGGTATCACGGAAGGAGTACTTTAGACAAGTTTGGAGTGAGCTAGATGATTTGAGGGAAATAACACGTGTCCTAAAAACTCAAAGGGAGAAATTGAGATGGTTCAAGAAGAAAAGAAAACCTCCAAAAGTATACGGAGTCGGTGAACAGGCTATGAGTTTGGGACGATATTTTAACTAAATGCCAGGAACGAGATACTGTTTTTTCTTTTTACTGTCCAGAACGGTGTTTAGAACTGTGTTTTTTGTGTGTTTTAGTTGACAGCCGAGGACGGCAGCAAGATCAGGATGGCCGAACTGTGGGGTTGGAGTAACTGTGGGGTTGGAGTGCGAGTACGGAAGAGCAGCACGTGCTAGAAGAGAAGCCACTGCCTCGTTGGAAGGATGACGTCACCCCTAAAGAGCGTTCACGTGAAAGCATAAGAAGCCGTGTGAGGAGCGTCAGATAGAGGAGCAGAGTTTCTAATAGTAAGGGTGTGTTTTCTTTTACGAGAGTCGGCTGAGTGCCGGGTGAGATTGACGGCTGAGTGCCATAGCGAGATCAGAGGCGGAGTGCCTGAAGCGATCTACGATTGAGTGTCACAGCGGGTGGTGTGCCTGGTTAGAGCGTCGGCGAACTCCACGAGCGTCACGACCTTCACGGAAATCACGATTCATCACGTTTAACTTTCATCTGTTCCCACTAACCTATTTTGTTGCAATAAACGTTTGTTTTCTCACGACAGTAGTCATCTTTGAGTCATCAAGCAGCGTACATCGGATGACTAGGATCACAGTCATCTTACATTAATTAATCTATTTTTTCAAAGAAAAACAATTTATAAACTGAAAATGAAATACTACTTTTAAAGGTAGGTGATAAAGCATTTGTGAGTTAATTTGCTGATATTCTTAGAAAAAATACTCTCGCATAATTAAAAATTTATTACTTATTTAACGTAAATACTAAGAAAGTAAGATCCTAAAAAATTTTTTTGGAGCAGTAAGAGAAAATGATACTATATGGAGAATAAGGTACAACCACGAACTACAACTGAAGTACAGGGAACCCAACATAGTTAAAGTCATCAAGGCCTCCCAAATAAGGAGGCTGGGACATTGTATTTTTCGTTATGGTGATGACAACCCTGTAAGAAAGGTAACTTTTCAGACCCCAGAATTAAAGAGCGATGGAGGAACATGGCGTCGAGTAGACCAAGATGGAAAAAGCTGACGGAGACAGCCTTGGCCGGGAACCGGCTATAGAGCTTATGAAGAAGAAATATTTCATTAAATTATTTTCACCTAAATTTCAGTTCTATCTTGCTCTATATTTTGATAGTTTATTTTTATTCAGTTAGTTATTTTGTTACTATTCCATCGCGCTCCCACACCACAGGCCCGGGGTTCAAATCCCGGTCCACGGGCACGGCAGACTCAGCCCTTCATCCCTCCGGGGTCGATAAAATGAGTACCAAGGTCACTTGGGGAAATCAAGAGGGGGTTAGCATCAAGCTAGCCACTCCTCAGCTGACCGTGACTTTCAGTCACACGTTCTGTACTGCTCAGCTCAAGCCTCACCCAGTGAGGCTAGTTATACAGGAGTTTGAAGGTCCTTGAAGTCCAGGAGTTTGAAGGTCCAACGACCTAGGTACTCCCTCAAATATCCCCCTTGATTGTTACTATTCCTCAACAATAATTTCTTCTAGTGGTATTTAAAACCTGTTAAGTTCCTTCTGTAAACTACTCAATTTTTGATGACTTAATATGCTAAAAATCTGTACCAATCTATTGCTTATATAGGAGTAAAAACATTTTATAAAGCTTATGGCGGGGTCAAATAATACATTTCATCATTTCAGGCATTTTATTTCCACCATAAAATCAAAGGACTTTTAATGCATAAAAGTTTTATCTGTGAAGAGGAAATGCTTCAAGAGTACTTATCTATTTCTTTTAAAAAACGAAAAATCAGTTATCCTGTCAGATAGCGTCAGAGGTAAAACTCGTGACATTGACGAGCAATGATAGTGCTCAACTGCTTTTTCTCATGTTTATTCACTAGCATGAACACAACGAAGTAGATAATTTACCCATTTTACCTAAGTGCATTTTAAAAATAAAAAGAAGGATGGCATTTTGTTTCAAAAGAGGTCTTTACCTTTACTTAAAAATATTATTGTGAAAGTTGGCTTCGTGAACACTCACTTAACGAACTATGATAAGTGAACATCTGCTGATTTAAACTCAACCTAAAACTAAGATAAGCTTCGAAAGGAGATTAGAAACCTAATTTTAAGTAGGTAGTTATCGATAACACTTTAATCTAAAATAATTGCAGTAGCTTTAATTTAATTGTTACCTATTACTCGTTTGTTATCCAGTATTATGATACAGAGACATAGGCCATTCATAAAAAAAAATCGAAAGTTTAGAAAAGATAATCATAGGTCTTTATGTAAGGTATGAAATGCATATGATACAAGTAACTTCATTTAGTGCGCATTTTTTTTTATTTTTTAAAGAAATGACTTTATACATAAAAATTTACATTTCTTTATAGAACAGACTCGTTTTATACTATGCAAATTATAAAAATAACATTTTAAATAATGTTAATGTTAGTGGTTTTTAATAAGAGCCATTACGCACTATCATTCTACATAAACATAACCCAATATAAGCACGATAAGGCCAGACAATTTTACAGAGTTTTTGAGAAATTAATATAAAGACGCATTTCTAAACAAAAATACTGAACATTTTCATCAAAAATTAATTTAATTAATAACCCGGAATCAAAAGCTTAATGAACTAAAATAAAGGATGTCCAGATATTCATTTTGGATTAGTACTGTTAAATCTTTTATACTTGATACTGACTTATAGATAGAGTCACTATGAAAGTCTGTTGTACACAGGTTATATAAGGAACTTCTTAAACTGCTATACGAGTGCTTCATAATATTTCGCCATGTGTCTAGTTTGAAATAAGAACTTGATAAATAAAATATAGATACTTCTGGATGTGAATATAATTTAGAATCCGTTTAAACAGAAAATGCTAGTGTATTAAACGAACAATGTTCGTTCGAAAATAGAAATTTCCACAATTAAAGTCTTAGGATGATTGTTTGCGTTTGCACTTATTTAAGCGTAGTTAAATAGAAATAGATAAAAAAAAGCACTCAAGTTTTATTCACATTAAAGAAAGGTAAGATTCTTACTTTTAATATATTTCAAAAATTCATAACATTTCCACCCAGAGCCAAATTTAAAAGTGTCAAATTGTATTTGAGATTAGAGATTATCCGAATATTCACTCCGACCATTCCTATGTTATTTACCAACATCTTCATTCAAAGCATTAAAAAATTAAAGCAATTGTTTCATAGGCTTTTATATTGAAGTATAAGAATTATGAATAACTATAACTTATAACTTTTAAGAATAACTTAATTACGGGAAAAACTCGATAAAAACATATTTGAAATAAATTGTTTAGCGTAACATTTAAACTTAATAATATTTTTAAAGAAAAGAACATTGTTAACTTTTAAGATTAATATAAAATTTGGGAAGAAAGTTTCAAATTCCAGAATACTTTTTTCTGGTTTTAAAGAAAAAAAATATACGAGTAAATGAAAAATAGTGTATAATACCTTTTTTATTCAATGAGTCACGAGTTGCGACATAATAACATTTGACCTCCAAACATGGACCCCGTAACATTATAATTTTGTTAATGTTGTTATTATTAACTAAAACAAATTGATCAAATATCTTCAGTATTTAAAATGTTTCTTTAGCATTATGATGTTTATAATTATATCTTGCTGGAATAGTTTTTTTGTCTTGCAGACATCTTCTTGGAAATGAAGAATCTTCTCATCAGAGTTGCTTTTCTAATTCACTGTCACGCTTATGTTCCTCCATCTGCTCTGTAATCATTCCCTCGATCACGTTCTTGCATGCATTTCATTTTGTATGGTATAACACTTTTTGAGGATAGCACTCCTCTTCTCACTTAAACAATATGCTTATTTACACTATGTTTCTCCCAACATAATTTTTAGTAGTGCTATTAAATTATCTATAATTACTTTTTTTATCGTCAGAAACAAAACATGGGTGATACCTAAGGTAATGTACAGTTTTTAATCTGATGAAAGCCTAAGCATCCTTTTTGTGGCTTTACGATTAGTTGCAATCTATGTAGTAATGAAAAACTTGGAATTTAAGAATGATTTTAGCGGAAGATTTTCTTTGGTTATCAGTAATGTCATGACAACGGTTTGTACTCGGACCTTGGAATCTGATTGTTGCAAGTGTTTAGTTTTGATAGAGAAACTTTCTTTCACCGCCTAAGACAGGTACGCAGTTTATTTTTCTTTACTATCTTTCGTATTGCTTTTAAAAATTAAAGAAAACGTTATGTAGTTAGATTGGTTACCTATAGGTGCATTCCTACAAGATTTTTTAAAAATTAATTGTGTGGTAGTAAGTACTATTTTAAAATTATATTTGGAACTAAAATCGTTTATTTTAATTTAACAACCCATATATTTTTGATTCCTTATAAATTAAAACTCAACGTGCTGTGTATTCTAAGTTATTTAAATAATTTTATGTAAAACTGCATCTAATATTTCATATTATTTCATTCATATAAATTTTATAAGTTCTCTATACTGGACTGGTTATTAGTATTGATGTTCAATTATTAGTATTGTTTCAAGCATAAAGGCCATTATTTCTTACATTTTAAGAAATTATACGATTTCATATTGCCGGTATTTTAGAAAGAGCATGAAATTTTAAGTTTATTTTGATTAAAATATTTGAAATACTGTAATTTCATCTTAAACAAATATCGTATTATCCACATTCAACCTTCTTATTATTAGAAAAATGAAGTTTAAAATCCAAAAAGCATTTTTGATTGAATACGCATTTATAGAATTCAAAACTCTACTTAATACACTATTTAATGTACTAATACTAAACAGTTAGGATAAAAAATATGTCATGTTTTTAAATACCTTCCAAAAATTTTAATACTTTTAAAATGCTTCCCCGGTTCTTAACGAATAATAATATAAATTTTTTATTGTCCTTTATCGAAATATCTCAAGACTTGTAGTTTTAACATTATATTTTTGAAATATTTTTATCAAATAAAATAATTATTTATAAAAATTAAAAGGCTAGGAGGTTTTAATAATATTTTATTAATAATAACTAATTAATTAACTAATTATATTAACTATTTACTACAGACAATTCTTTTCAAACTTTTCAAATTCTTTTTTTTTATTCTTTTTTTTTTACTACTTTTATGTAGTCCATCAAATTTATTTTAAAACGTCTGAAAATTACTAAAAATTAACTTTTTACAAAAAAAAGGGAGATGATTTTAAAAAACAAAACAAGAGACAAAAGGGTACAATTTTTAAACAACATTTTAATCTAATACCCTTCAGTAAGTAGTTATATTATGTGCAGCTTGATTTTTGTGTAAAGTTAAACATACTTCCTGATATTTTATTATCAGAAGAAACTTGTACGGTTTTTTTTTATATAAATATTTAAATTTACCTTCTTCCTATAGGCTGAGCAGGAAAAATGTCTCCAAACACAGTGAGCACAAGCATGACCCTCTTGGCACTTTCTTTCCTACTTATATGTTTCAATTCCGCCGAGGCTACGACGAGCCAATTGTGTGCCGCCGGTGTGTGTGAATGTGATATTTCGGATGAAGACCATTCAATCAGAATGGACTGTTCCAGAGCGTACCTCAAAATCATACCTCCCATGGTGGACTGGATGGTGAACATCACTCACATGGACCTGAGTGCGAACAACATCACAGAGCTCGGTGAAGAACTCGCCCACAACACTCTGGAAGTTCTGGATTTGAGCCACAACCACATCGCTTCAATCGCGCAGAATGCGTTCGGTGGTCTTGGAAAGCTCAAGTACTTGAATTTGGCCAATAACGCCATCCGAACTTTCGATGAGAATGGATTTTACGGCCTCGAACATTTGAAGTCGTTGAATTTGAGTGGCAACGGCCTTTCCTCTTTCCCCGACCGACTGTTCTACAACTTCATCGGTCTGCAAGAGTTGTCTTTGAGAGACAATTCTCTGATCCACATAGACCCCATACATTTCAACCGAATGATAAACCTTCGGTGGTTAGATCTTTCAAACACGGATTTATATTCCTTATTAGCCAATATCTTCCACACGACCGGCGAGTTGGAGTTCTTGGATCTGTCCGGAAACGATTTTCACGATGTCCCTACTGATGCCTTGAGGAGTGCAAAGAACCTGAAGCATTTGGTGATCAGCGAGAACCCGGTGGATGTTTTGAGCAAGAAATCCTTCATCAAGCTGAAAACTTTGGAGGTTTTGGAGGTGAGCAACATGCCGTTTCTGGGCGAAGTGCAAGCCGGGACCTTCTCTGATTTGGCCAGCCTCGTCGTTTTGGAAATGAGGAACAATCATCACTTGCAATCGATTCACAAACTGGCATTTGAAGGACTCTTCAACCTATCTAGACCGGTGCTCCAGGAGCTGGATCTGGAAGGGAACCAGCTGACGAAATTAGACAAAGATGTCGTTCAATGCGCGAAGATGAGGAAGTTCAATATCCAGAATAATCCATGGGTTTGTGACTGTACCATGAAGTGGCTTAAGCACTGCCAAATACAAAAGATTTATGCAGCTGATTTAACGTAAGAAACACCTATTTCTTTGTTAGTAGATTCATACTTAATGGTACAACTTCATTCAAATATATGAAATGAAGAGCGTTATAGAAATATTACGTGATAAAAATAAGTGGGGGATACATTTGAACATGGGACAGTGGAACAACAAACATTTCTCAATGTTAAATTAAATTTGAAATCTGAAAAAATACCAATAGATGACTATCTTATCTTTTCCTGAAATTTCAGAGCAGTGAGGCCTCTGGAACCTTTTAGTTTTAAAATTGCCTACTTTGAAAGGTGCAAAGTTAAAATTTCTTTTAATTTTATTCGTGTGAAAACTTAATCAAGATAGTTTTTAAAGAAGAAGTTTCGCCTTACATTCTATTGTGATTTCAATAAAGTTAAGCCCAAAATAGTTTTGCTTCCCAATTTCAATTTTAAATAGTATATATTTTTTACTCTAAAATAGGTTTGTGATGGTACTGGATAGAACAAATTATTGAACACAAAAAGTTGGGGCACATCTGAACAGTTTAACATCTGAACAGTTTAAATGTGCCTTGTTCCTTTTCTTGATTATGACTTAAATACAGTATTTTAAACAGTTTTAAATTTAATTAGGTAAATTATTTTAGATAAACCTTAAAATCAAAGTTTTTAGGATTTCTCTAGTTCTAACTTTCATAACAGAAGTTGGTATTCTAACCAACATCTAAAAGGATGATTTTATGTATGAAAATATGTTTTTATTTAATATTTTAAAACTATGTTCAAATGTGCTACTCCACTGGCGCACATTTGAACATCGAATAACCAGTCTTCCCATTATCTTATTATTTTTTCACACCAGTTTTATGATAAGTTAATTTGAACTAAGTCTTTCAGTACCTATCTTTATTTAGAATTTTACCACTTTTAACTTAGAAAACACAATATAATACCTTACACAAGAAATACGAAGGCCTTAGATACTTATCATAATTTTTTTCTGCTTGGTGCGCTGAGCCTCAGCCAACTCAACACATTTCAAGTCTCGGTCTCCCTTTTTTTTTTCATTATAAAATATACATCACCTAAACATTTTCTCTTATTCTTTTGTTTCAGATGCGCCTCTCCTGAGAAAGTGGCTAACGCCATGGTCGAATACATGAACGAAGAAGATTTCGATTGCGAGTACATGATGAAAGCCATAAGTAACAGCATCATACATCACGAACACGTCGTAAGAACCGTTTCTGTGGGGCTGGCAGCTGGACTTCTCGTGATCTTGGCATTTGGAATTGCTATGATTTTGAAATGGAAGGACATCAAGACGTGGTATAAGAGCAACAAGAAAGGACCCGGTTCAGTTTACTATGTGAGAGCAAGAGCGAATCCCAGAGAAATCTAAGTGATTGGTTGAAATTGAAAGCTTCTTCATTCATGGATTCATTTACTCTACTCATCGAACTCACGCACCATTAGAAAATTTGAGAAGGGGCAATCTTTTAAACCGGGTCGTATGTTAAGTAATGTATGTAATAATTATTCATGTGTCATCGATGATGAAAATTTTTAGTGTTCACTTTTGAGACGGTATATCATTATATGTAAAAAATGTATAAGATTTTATTATCTTTTGTGAGGATGTGAAATTTTGGACTTAAAACTGATAACAATGAAAAATTCATTGCGAAAGTTTTCTAATGGTTAGAATAAAAGTTTCTAAAATGGGTGCTGAAAAGAGAAGAGAAAATAGAGGAGCCACCAGAAATATAGAATGATTTCAAATTTAGATGACTGATAATAAAGTAAATCAAGTAATTCAAATTAGGTGAAAAAGCTTTGAAATTCTTTGTTTTGTTCCTATTTGATGTATGAAAATTTTATTGTGGTGTAAGGTAATTCTAAAAAAATTCTTAAGGGTGTCACTGTATTGAAAAGTTTGAGATCCATGGTATACAATTAATTATTGCGTTAAAAAAAACTGAATTTTATAATTGCTTTTAACAGAATAGTTTGTTGAAAATAAAAGGGGCTTATCGATCTATAAAAATATAATTTTTATATCCCAGTGATATGTTACAATTTCCATTTGTTTTATACTATGTTTACGTATAATACTGTAGTATGAGATGTGTGCCAAAATAAATTTGGTTTTTATGTGTAATCGTTACTTTACTATATCATTTAATGAACACATTTTGAGTGTCTGCTAACGTCCAGCAGCAGATGCAGGGGTAATAAAACCCTCTGCCCCCAGATTGGTAAAAACTCATTAGATAAAATGACCATGAATGCAGAAAATGTTTCAAGGCTCAATATTTCCCCAGAATTAAAAAACTAAAGGAGATAGAAATAGAACAAAAACTTCAATACAAAAATTGTTGGCAAAATCACAAAGAAGAAAATTTCATGAAAATATCTTAAATATTTGAGGAGATATTAACGATTAAAGTTAGCACATTTTTGAACCTTAAAAAAGAGGCCATCCAAAATTAAAAATAATCTCCAGTCTAAAAATGGGATTTCTTTTATGTTTAATTTCAAAATCGTTGAAATTTGTCGACATGACTTTGTGATTTAAGTACGGAATGGTCACATTTTCTCTCTCTGTTTTATCATCAAGAGATTCGTAATTTTCATGGATTTACTCATTAATATAGTTCAGTCAAATTCTTTTCAAACTTTTAATGGTTATAAATTATTTTAAAAATATCAATGATATTGAAAGTCTTTTTTAATACATGTTATTAGGCTAACAAAAATTAATGATTTTAGCTATTAATAATATTTTTTTTTTCTTAATTTGGGTAACATAGTTGGGGGGTGGACTGGTGGGTAGCAAGTGGACCTTCCTTGTAAAGATGTAAAGAGAAAATTTTTCAGTTTTTCATGTTTTAGAAACCGTTGATGTAATGGGGGGTTACATCCCCAATACCCCCCTCGTTACGCCTATGAATGTCCTTAAACCTTATGTAGCTTTTTAGAAATCGTAAAGTAGGATTTGCGTCCTTATTAACTTGATACCTACGTGAAAAATTGTTGGTGATACAGAGTTGCAAGTACAAAACGGGGGTCTGGGGGTCCCCCAGAAAAATTTTGAAATTCGACCCATAAAACCTGGCCCCACTTAAAAAAATCCTTACCCTCCCCCAACCTAAAACTGACATGACACCCCTGCTCTGTCTTAATAATGTTACTTTTGATTAATTTTTAAAAATAAAATATGGCTAAAATTAATTAAAATTACCCAGTGGCAAAGCATAAAGGACAACCCCATGTTTGCAACTATGCGCTTTGGCAAAGCGCATAGTTGCAAACATGGGGTTGTCCTTTATCGGGGTTACGATTTCCTCTAATTAACCATTATTTCCTTTAATTAAAATTAACATTTTCATGTACGGAAAGGGGTATACAGAGAAACGAGGGAAACACTGGGAAACACAAACACCACAGACAAACGGGAGCAACGGGGAGACGAGAGTAAGATACACCGCGCCATCTAGCGAAAATTAATCTTTTTAAGTCAAAAATGTATTTATTTTCATTAATTTTGAGAGGCTCGTGTAAAATTATCTAGAAACCACTCTAGCAGTGTATGTTTAAATTAATTAATTTGTTTTGATATTTTTAAAAATTCTCTATCTGAAAAGGTTGCAAAACCACGCAAAACATTGAAATTTGAGATGGTTTGGTTTCTTTTTTCCCCATGACGTCATACAATTGGCCTCCTGAAATTCACTAGTCTCGAGCTTCTTATTGGTCAATTTCTTAGGCGTGTCCTATGACGACACATGTTTTCCCCAAAGTGTTTTGATTGTAAATTCTCTATTATTTCTACTTGCAAATTGAACCAGTGTTGTTTTGTTTCGCAATCCCAATATTTCATATTTTCATCTGCATCTCAAAATTGTCTTGATATTGCTTGACGTCGTGGACTCTTCAATTCGTTTATTCTGAAATTCTGGACTTTAATCTTTGGTCACAATCTGTTTTCCTTGTTATTACGTAATACTATTTACACCTCTTTTCCCTCTTGACGTTTTGGTATTTTCGTGTTGGAATTTGTGAGTTTAGGTCGCAAAAATATTACGTCTTGGTAGTTTGTAGTTATATTTATTTCAAAATGCTGAGAATTACTTTTCGTCGACTTTTGACTGGAAATCAAATAGCTAGGTAAGTCATTTTAAGTTAGTATTTGTGATCTAATCTTCTAAAATTGAAGTTGCTCAAGATGCGTTATCCCACTATTTAATGATTACATCATAATCTACGTTGTTTCTTTAGAAAATTGTATAAAATTTTATTATTATTGCTTTGATGCTTATCAATAGTTTTTGAAGGGATAGCCCTCAAAATAAGTTCTTTAAAAATCTAGTTTTTAATTAAAAAAAAAAAACAACAACCAGGAAATCCAAGATAACCCTATCAGTCCTGGTATGCTTATGAAATATTTTTACCTATGGTTTATAAAACTAAGTATTTTAGCTTAAATTCTTCTAGGTCATTTTATCTATTCAATATTAATTCGGATCCATGTGTACTTGTGATATTTTTAGGTTTAAGGGTGAATTTGTACTAGAATTTTAGAATTTTTTTTGTCCCTTTATATATTTAACTAACTAAAGGAACTCTTTTAATTGAGTTAATCATCTCTTTGTTGGCATTCATTTCAATACACAACTATAGATCTCTTACCTGATATTTTGGTTTGGATACTTGTTTCATTATACAACTGGTTGCCACTTGTTTTTTTAGTGTGGCCAACTATTGTGATATTCATTTTATAGCAACCCGGTGTATGTTACGGGCAAAGTAATTAATTGGGCATTATTAATAATGCCCAGATTTATCACATTGCCCATAACATATATACTGGACTATGATGCCAACAGTTGTGCTGAAAAAGTCGCTAAGAAGAGTGGCCCCTGCTTGTAATATCACATAGATTCTTTTTGTAAAATATACCTATTATAATAAAAAAATCTTTCAGAAATTTTGCTGCTGCTGCTGCTCAACCAGCTGTTAAGGAACCTGAATTGGAGAAAACTGAAAAGAAAACAGATAAAAATGTCAGAGTAAGTTAATATAAACAATATCAAATGTGAGATTTCCTGCTTAGGCCTGTTGACTGATTATTAAATACATTTTTGTATATGTCCCGTTAAAAACTGTCTAGATGTTTTGGATGCTAAAATCTACCATCTGAAATTTTAGCATGTAGTTAATTGATCCCACAGTTAAAAATTTGTTATTAATATTTTAGTTCGATTCTGTTAAACAGGTACTGCTTAATACTGTCAAGCTCTTTTGGGCGCCAAAAATTAGAAATATTACTAAACAGTTTCAAACTTGTATATTAAAATGCTTAGTTGTGTCAATAACTGTTTAGTTATCTATCAATAAAAGCCATATAAATTTGTCAGTATTTGAATATATGGTGTTCAAAACAGTTAGGTGATATTAAGCGGGACTGTTAACGGAATTAAACCAATAGTATGTTTTCAATATTTTGTATCCAAAATATTTTGTTGATATTTAGCAGGATAGATAATGGAATTACACTCTGATTAATGTAGTGGACTATAACTATACTGTTTGATCACTTTCATGCTTTGATATTCATCATTTAATTGAAAAACTGCTTAAATTGCCTTTTTACAGTATTTTAGATACTTTTAACTGTTATCTACCTATTGATCTTTATTTATACTAATACAGGAAACCAATTCTTTTGTCATGAGCATGTTCAAAGGCCAGTTAAAGACTGAACAAGTGTTTCCTTACCCAGATGGCAAGTACTATGTTTTGTTCTTAACCTTTAAATTTTTTTGCATTGGTTACAGTTTTTTAACTATTACTCAGTTCAATTGCAAGGTAAATCTTTTTATTGCTACAAAGCAATTAAACGTTTATCCAAAAGCTTAATATTTTCAGTTAAAATGTCATCCTTGCTAAGTAACTTTTATTACTTGTTAATTCCTATTTCTAGATGATATATGTAAGGCATTAAAAAATGTCCACAAATAGTTGCTAATTGTGCCTTTGAAAGTAGGGATTCACAAGCAGTATGCATGCTTTTCGGCATCACCTTCTCAGATTTTTTTGAAATTTGATACCAATGTTGTATTGATATAAACTTGAAAAAATACTAACTTTCATCAAATTTTTTATTTGTTCTGGAATTATAAATACTCAAAGTGGTCAAAAATGGAATGGACCAACACGAGTTCTTCTAGAGGTTCTTCTAATTGGCTAGAGCAGTGTTTCCCTAACTATTTTGCTTGTGGAACCCCCCAATTTGTTGCCAATGATCGCAGAACCCTGAATATTTTTTAATCAACGACTTTTCAAAATTTAATACCTGATATTAAATGAAACAAGCCAACTTAATCTTAAAAAAAGTTTTGATTAAGTGAGTTCCAAGAACCATCAGGGTGGTCTGGGGGTTCCCCCCACAAATTTTTGGAAATTTGACTATAAAAAGAGGGGTTTAACTTGTTTTGGTACATTTAATCCGAATTTTGGACATACATTTTTAAGAATTTAATACATATGTTTGGTAGGATTTGCATTTTGTTGAACTTAATATAAAAAAGCACCACTCTTATTTTCTTTAAGGAAATAAAATTTGTCACCCAGAACCCCTAAATTTTTTTTGTGGAACCCACTTTGGGAACCACTGGGCTAGAATATACAGATGAAATTTGTGTCATTTTAAAGTATTTTAAGTGTTATTTTTAATGATGTAAAAGGTGCTATAGTATTTAAAAAAAAATGTATGTTACAAAACAAAATAGAATTAAAAGTTCAATTTCTTTCAAATGTACCACTTTTGAAAGTTTGAAAAAAATTCCAGGTATAGGTAATATTACTATTAATGATTTGGTAAAATCATAAGATGGGATAAATCTGGGATCAGTGTCAAAAAATACTTAACCACAAAGATTGATTTTTCTTATTTCCCCTTAACAAATTAAAAAAAATTTTTTTTTTTTCATTAATTGAATGCGAATTGAGTTGTTTAACTGCTGTTGATAGTTAGCACCCCTGCACAAACTTGTGTTGCCAGGGCTTCATATTTACAACCTGTATAGTAATTCAGGCCAGTGTATTGTAATAATCTCTGGAAAAAATAAGATCAGAACTTAAATAGTTTCCTCATCATGCAAACATGTTTGAAGTTTCATTTAAGGTTAGACTTTTCTGTTTCATACCATTTGCGGTATATCTTCTTGACTCAGTTCGTGCTGTCACTGCATTCAAAATAACACCCAGCGTTTATTTTCCAGTTTTAAGTGGAGATGACAAATCCACCTTGGAAATGATGATTGAACCACCAAGGAAATTTTTTGAAGAAGTGAACAATCCTGACAAGAATGATGAACTTGCTAAAGTTGAAGATCACTTGATGAAACAGTTGGGAGAACTGGGAGCGTTTGGCCTACAAGTACCAGAGGAGTATGGTGGACTTGGCATGAACAATACTCAGTATGGCAGAATGGTTGAGCTGGTTGGACGTCATGATCTCGGAGTAGGAATCACTCTGGGGGCTCATCAGTCGATTGGATTCAAAGGCATTCTTTTAAATGGAAATGAAAGTCAGAAGAAGAAATATTTACCTGATTTAGCCACTGGGAAAAGGATTGCTGCTTACTGTTTGACAGAACCTAGCAGTGGATCTGATGCTGCAGTAAGTTACAAAGCATTATTACAAAGTGATTAAGTGTTTTATTGAGGTGCAGACCTATTAACTCTGGTTTTAAACCAAGATTGGCTTTCTGTTTTTTTTCACATTAATTCTAGCTTTGTGATAACATTCCTCAAATCTTTTATCCAATACTTATTTAAGACCAAATTGCACATAAATCTGTGTAATGTTAAGAGATGTTAGGTCTTTTTTTTTTCTCTAAAGACAAACTAAAAGTCTGCTGGAAGCCCTGGTAATATGATCTGGGATGTTCATCTATGGCTAATTAGCTTTCTTTTAAAATCAAGCTTGTCCAAATCAATCCAGAAGATAAGGCTTGCGAAAAGAAAGACAAATAATTTAATATAATGTAAAATAATACACAAGTACAAAGCCATTATTTAAATTTCATATTACTTGTACTAATTCTTAATAATATAGCAAATATCCATCCTTGCCCATTTTTTTTAACAT
Organism: Tetragnatha montana; assembly: GCA_963680715.1. NCBI lineage: Eukaryota > Metazoa > Arthropoda > Arachnida > Araneae > Tetragnathidae > Tetragnatha > Tetragnatha montana. Next base: position 9,590,130 of record OY796685.1, read on the forward strand.
CATCAGTATTAAATTTCAGTTTTTGAATTCTTTGTGAATGTCTTTTACAGTCCATAAAGACTCGGGCTGTTCCTACTGCTGATGGAAAGCATTACATCATGAATGGAAGTAAAATCTGGATTAGTAATGGTGGTATTGCTGAAATTTTCACAGTATTTGCTAAGGTAATGTTTGGCATGTTTTTTACTGTGCTAATCTTTGTTTGAAAATTTGAGTGATAATGTTCCATTTCTTTCTAGGTACCTGTGGAGACTGAAAATGGAACAGTTGAAAAGATGGCTGCCTTCATTGTTGAAAAACAGTTTGGTGGCGTTTCCAGCGGTCCTCCAGAAAAGAAAATGGGTATCAAGGCATCTAACACAACAGAGGTATTTTTCGATGACTGCAAAATTCCAGCTGAAAATCTCCTGGGAGAAGTCGGTGAAGGTTTTAAGGTAATGAAAGTTATTCTAACGTAAGGTCTTATATAAATAAACAAGAAAGGCAATATGATGTATTTATTTTTTAATTTATAACTTAGATTGCTATGAATATTCTCAACAATGGTCGATTTGGAATGTCTGCTTGCCTTGCTGGAACTATGCGCATGGCCATTGAAAAAGCTGCTGAACATGCTGCCAACAGAGCTCAGTTTGGAAGCAAGATTCACACCTATGGTACTATTCAAGAAAAGCTCTTTCGAATGTCAATGATGCAATATATTACAGAAGTAAGCCTTCAAGTTTTACAAAATTAACTTTCGGAGCACATTTATAAATTAATCCTATTCAGTGATTCTTAAGACTGGAAATACTTTAAACGAAATTACTCACTGCATGTAGGTATCTTTTTCTAATTTGTATATTTTATATTTCAAGATTAAATAATTTAATTTTAAAATACTTAAGTAAAATTCATTTACTCAAAACTGGCAAAATAAAAGTTTGAAAATTTTAAAATTTACTACGTAATGAGATTACACAAAATAATTTTAGTTAACGTGTAAAAGAACTCAAACGTAACTTTATAATACCATAACTACACCATCTCTAAGTATTAAGTTCTGTATAATATCCTTAGGTTTTAAGGTCTTTCATGGCACATTAATTGACCTTATAACTTGTGTGCCTTTTTTTTTCTTCAAAAATTATCTCAAATCAATTTGGTATATTTCCATTCCATGCCACTAAACTTTATAAAATTTCTTGGCATGTGTTTTTACTGAATTTCAGATACTTTTTAATGAACTTGTCAGATCTTGTAATTCTGTCCAGCTAAAAACTTGCCTATTGTCTGTATTTCTTTGCTAGGCAGTTGGGAATGGGAATATCCAAGTTTGAGTAATGGGTGGGAAATTTGGGTAGCTAGGCTTGGCTACTTAAGCACCTTCTTCGAAGAAGAGGGAAGGGAGGTGGGGGTAGTTAATGGAGAGAAATAACCAGTTTAGCTCTCTATACCTCCCCAACCCTTCGGAATGAATGGCCTCACTCGTTTGGAGTTACATTAACCACCTAGTGAGGAAATACAGACAATATAAGTACACCAAAAAATTACACAGTTCCAATAAAAATCATTTTTAATATATTGCATGAGTAATTTGTTTATTTTCTATTTAGTCTATGGCTTATATGGTATCTGGTAACATGGATCGGGGCTACACTGACTTCCAGTTAGAAGCTGCTATCAGTAAGGTCTTCGCTTCAGAAGCAGCCTGGTTTGTTGTAGATGAAGCCATTCAGATCCTTGGTGGAATGGGATTCATGAGATCGACAGGACTGGAGCGTGTCTTGAGAGATCTGAGGATTTTCAGAATTTTCGAAGGCACTAACGATATCTTAAGATTGTTTGTTGCTCTGACTGGTAAGGCATTTAAGTTCTGAAATGAATTGTATGCTTTATTATTCTGTCACTTCTTTTAGCTTACTAAATATTTACCATTGAATTGTTTTGAAATCAATACACTCCCCAGACATTAAACCTAGATCTCTATGTGATGCTTATTCTTAGCCTTTTAAAATATTTAGATTACATTATTGTTAGATATTTTAAAATTGTTCCATGAATGCCCCCTTTTTAATTTAGATACTAGATCACATTCAAAGCTTCTGTTAGGCTTCTTGTTTTAAAAGTTAGATATGTTAAGCTTGCGTATTTGTTTATCGGTAAAATATTTCTCCATTTCTATTTTCTTAATGTGAGCATATTTTATTGTCTAAAGATAACATTGTAAACATTAAGAATATCTTTAGTTGTATCACAAAAGATTTCTGTTTGTTATGTTCTGTTTGATTTCTATGTAAGGTTATTCAAACAAGGTTACAAAACATTAACAGATTACATAACATATAAGATAAATATGTGAAGGTGGACTTGCTAATGGCTTCAGATAATCCAAGAAAATAAATATTTTCATAATATTAAAACAGATATTTTGGATAAATGCTGTTTTACTTGCTTTACAATGGTAGTAAATTAAGGGTTTCATGCTTATAGGTTTGCAACATGCTGGAGGCCATCTTAAAGAGATCCAAAACGCTTTGAAAAATCCAACTGCGAACTTCGGCTTGATCTTGGATGAAGGTACAAAGCGAGCCAAACGAGTTATGGGCCTGAGCAGCCCTCCATCTCTGAGTGCCCAAATTCATCCCAACTTCTCAGATTCAGGTGTTTTGGTAAGTTAATATTGGAATTTAGTAATTTTCAAATCAAGAAGTACTAATATGTTTAATATACATCTAACTATTATATCTCTCTATCTAGCTTTCTAAGTGTATTGAGTCATTTGGAGTTGCAGCTGAAGAATTGCTTATTAAGCATGGAAAGAATATTGTCCGTGAGTTTATGTTTTAGCATTGGAAATAAGAGCTATTTTGTTTAAAAACATTTTTATATGAGACTCTTTATCATCTCTAGTCGTAGTTTTAAGTTTCAATTTACAGTACCGGTAAAACGTATTTCGACAAACACTTTTCTGGATTTCAGCATAATTTTAACTCTTAATAAAACTTTTTTCTATGAAATGTTAGTAAATGAAGGCAGTAACTAAAAACTAATGCTTACAAATATTAATTTAATATTTTTACATTGGAATTAAAACAAATCAATGGAGTCCTAATGATGAAAATATTTTAAATTTCTAAACAATTTATCGGTCATGTAGAAAGAAAACACTCAAACAAAAACACCAAAATGTGTTAAAATATTTGTATCAGTCTATAAATTATTTAGGAATGATTAAACATCCAACCTTGTTAGCTTTGGAAGAAACTTGAAATATTTAATTTGTGTACTTTAGGATATTAGGATTAGGTACTGATGAAACTTGTTGGGTAGATTGTTTTCTAAGGTGTCAAGAAGACATCCTATCCTAAATTGATCTAATAAAAATGATATATAATCTCAATCTGTCTGTTGATTTGGGATTCCATATTTTGAACAAATGCAGTTTTAGTAATGTAGGTTTAGTTGATTATTTATTATTAAACTCTTGGTAGAAATAAGACAAAAAAAGTTACTTTTGGTATGGAAAAACACATTTAGTAGTCCAATTTATGTAAGCATGGAAGCTGATGTTAATGAACACAATTTGTTGAATGGGCTAGGTACTACTATCTCCTGGGTGAAATATCAAACATTTAAAGTGAAGTTAAGATATAAAAAATTCAGCTGTCCCACTACTCATCCCCACTATCCCTTATCTCTACTGGAAGCTTATTAAATGAAAATTTATTTTTAGTTATGTTGAGAAGTTTAAAAGTAAGATAAACATTATATAAATTCATCTTTAAAAATTTAAGTGCCAGTTATACATTTTTTAAATTTTAAATTCTTTTTTAAAATCTAAGATTGAAACTAATTAAACTTATTTTTAACTTCAAAATTCAAGAAAATAAACAGCTCCTAAAAGTAAATGAAATATATATGTGATGTCAAATACATTTGTTTGGGTGTTATTTCTTAAGTTTTAATTTTATTTCTTTATCTTTAACAGATGAACAGTTCCTGTTGAACAGGTTATCAAATGCAGCCATTGATATATTTGCCATGGTGACAGTTCTCTCGAGGGCATCACAATCAATAGAGAAGAATATCCCTTCTGCTAACTATGAAGAAAAGTTGACAAAGGTTATCTGCAGTGAGGTAAGAAACCTTAGTAAAATTTCTAGTTTTCAAATTTAAAATGTATGATTTTGAAGAAGATATTAAATTATTTAATTTAGATTTTAGCAGTTATATAACTTGATTATACATGTTATGCTTAACAATTTCATCTGTTATTGGAGTTTCGAGTTGAACCTGGATAAGTGGAATAAAGTCCTGGCCCCTTAAGTTTCAAAATCATCTTTAGATGAAATTGAAAGCCACTTCCCTTTGCTCATTCTACCATCACACCTAAGAATAATCTTTTTTCTAATTTTGCTTCATTTTAGAAGTTTTACTCATTTTCCTTCTGCCTGGAAAAGTGGAATAAAACATCAAACTTCTTTAAGAGTAGAATACTGAATAAGTAGAACTGATTTGTTGCTTTTCAGTAATTCCATTAATCCAGGTTAAATGTATTTTACAGGAGGCAGAATTCTAGGGTAGTATGTGTTATTGTTATGAAATCCTTGGGATTTGCTTTTTTATAATAAGTTAACAAAAGTGATTATTGCCTAGAAGTATAGTTTTTCTATGTATTAAATAATGAAAACTTATCTCTGGTCAATAGCATACACAAATTTGAATCAAAAAAGGGAATCAGTCAAAAAAATTGGAAATTAACTTTTTGTGCATAAAATAATCTCCAAGCTTCACTCTGCACATGAGTATAAAGAGGGGGGAAATAACTACTCCCTATTGGCAAATATAGTACCTTAAAGTTGTAAAATCAATGTCCATTCATTGTATTTTTTGATTAAATTTGAAATTTAAGTTAAATTTGTCTTTCTTTATTAATCATCATTTGTGTTGTAAACTAAGTAAAAATAAAATTTACTTTGAATCTAAAAGTGTTTTCTCCTTTTTTTATCCTGTGAATATATAACTCCATTGATACTGCCTTATTGTCTATTTCATAACAATTTTAAATTTATTTTTTTTTGTCTTTCTATGGTTCACTTTTGCGCTGTGAACAAAGCAGAAATATAGTTTAATTTCCATTGTAGTTTAATTGTCATTGTACTTACTCTATTGATACTGCCTTATTGACTAAGTTTCATAACAATTTTAAATTTTATTTTTTCTGTCTTTCTATGATTCACTTTTGCACTGTGAACTAAGCAGAAATATAGTTTAATTGTCCAATAAAAGGGTTTTTAAGATTTTTTTGTCAGCTAAAGTTTTATAAGGTTGAAAAAAGGAACAAGTCCATCAACTTTTTTCATCTGTAAAATATATTTGAATGAACTTATATTTTTTTCGATGATTATTCTGTACTCTAAATAAGGTCCTGAATTTCCAGTACAAATTTGGTGATTATACAATCAAAATTCTGTTACTTAAACAGTTTCTTTAGATTTTCTCAAAACTTTGAATTTGGACTTATTCCTTTTTTCAAACTCATGATTCAATTATTAACCCAAACTTTAAAATTTTTACAATTATTTTTCCATTGCAAAAAGTATAATTGCAAAAGAATGTCGCCTTTTTTAGTTTTTCTAGTAAATTTTAAAAAGCACATAACTGTTAAAAACTAAAGAAAACAAAGACATTTTATTTTATGTTATTTTAGAAGTGTTTAACCTAACTACTCTTATTTTTCAGAGATCCGAAAGTGTTCATCAAAATCTTGCCACACTGAAATCTGGAACCAAGTTGAGTAATTTCAAAATAATGAGTTCCGTTGCTTTGGATATTACTGCTGCTGGTGGCCCTCTGCAAGTAAATCCTCTTGGAATATAAACATTAGCCATGACAATTTCAAGTCAAACACTTTGTAAAGTATTCAACGTATTTAAAGTCCTATAAATTCTATATTGTCTGCGTTGCCATCAGTTTTGTGTTGATTTTTAACAATGTGATAAAGAATCTATCACAGATCGTCAGAGTTCTACCTACATTATCTATTGCTGTTATACAGTTAAAACAATGCAAGTAAAATCCACTTTGTGTAATATTTTAAATGGTCTTTGTATTTATTTTTTAATAAAATATACTTATACATTTTATTCATTTAATCACTCTTTTCACGCTGCATTGAATCAGTGTTTCACCATATGAATATTATTATTTAACTCTTTTGTTTTCCTTTTTTTTATTCTTTTTATTGCAAATTTTTGTTCGTAGCATCACAAAAATAGCTAAATGTAAAGATAATGTACTTAATTATATGAAGAAAATCTGATACCATAGTTGTTTCTGATGGTAATACTTTTCTTAACTGAATTTGAAATAAACTCATCAGTAAAATCATACTTAAAATTATCTAATTTTAGTTTGTTATAAGCTAAAAAAAAGTTGTGGCACAGAGTGAGAAATGATGGAAGTTAATTTCTTTTTTAAATTTCTTTGTTGTAATATTTATCCCTAGATCTTTCTATAAATTGGATAATGGATATCTTGTAACATGCTAGTGTTAAGTCATCAGCACACACGAAGTTGAAAGGTTTTAATCTTTTTAAATAATATCATTTGCATTTATTAAGTTTCTAAATAGTTAATCCAGTTTGAATTAATATGCTGTCTCATTACAAAACTTAATATAAATTTCATTTATGGGCACAGTTTTTTATCACAACTGTCCAAAAATGTTTCTTGCTGCACACTGTGAATGGAATCAAGATCTAGAAGTAAGTAATGGTGAAAGGAATCACTACATCAATGGTTTTTATGTAATAAATGCCGGAATCAAACGATTTGGCTGGTTTCAATCCAACTTTAAAACGTTACGTGTCAATTTACGCTGGAAATTATTATTCGACCTCCCATGCCCGCTTATAAAAACCCATGGGTGGATTTCCGATCCATCATTCCTATGTGATTATGAGTCATCTAGGATGCCCTACTCCTCCTAGAAGTTCTGAAACTTCCTGTATAGGCTAGGCGACACAAACCAAGAGTATGTCTTGGATAGGAAGCTATTACATTGTTGAAATATGATGGGGTTTAATATTTTGAATTTGGGTGGTTGTATGAAGCTGCGTCTTAGGATCTCCGGGAAATATCTCAAAAGGGATCTATTCTATCCATAGCCCAAAAATAAACGGATCTCATTTGTTCAATATAGTTATATAGTACCCCAAAGGTACAAAACCCACTGTGAAATATCAAGATTTCTCCACGATGCAAAATTTTTACCTCAGACTTCCGCCGAAATCACGGATTCGCATTTCCGAATCCAGTTTTTATTAGCAATTATTTCCAACGGTTTCGCCTTCAGATTTTACCGACCCTCAAAAGAATTAACTGGACTAATTGAGACCAAATGATCCATTTAGGAGGGACATCAATGAGGTAGGCTTATCCAAAAGAATTACGGCACTATCGGCAGTTCAAAAAGAACTAATCCGGCAAAAGCATCTCTTCCATCGAGTTCTTATCAGGAGAGTTCGACGGGTTGTTCTTCACATTGCCCATCCGTTTTCTGTGCCGACTCAGAGACAAATGGACTGTCAAATTAAACTGATACGAGGAATTCGATTGCGACAAAAACCTCCTTAATAGCTTCACTTGTGTTTATTAATTCATTCTTGAAATTCGCTGACGTGATTGGAAGAACCGATCGAAGCGCGTCACTGCAATTATTTCAATGCAGCCAATCAAAAATGGTTGTTAAATCGAAGTTTCACTGCAAATAATGGGGATTTTAGACTACAAGTAATATTTTTTTTTTTTTGACAAGAAGTGGGAAAATTTCAGTTGACATTGTAGATATTCGTATATGCCTGGTGAAAAAGGAATTCAAATTCAGGTACTGTCATATAGACGCCGACATTTATAAAATATTGGGGGGGGGCACTACAAGACAATAAAAAACATAAAATTAAAAGGAACAACCAGTAAGTTTACGTGCCTTAACTAATTTTGTATCAGATGTATAAATTAAATTTTGTTACATGTCCCTTTAAATATCGCCAAGGTGTAATATTTTGAGGTGCATTGCATTTAGTGTAATAATGTTAGCTCGAAATAAGATGGGGGCCTGGGGGATCTCTCCCCGAAAAATTTTAGAAATTTCTCTGTTAAAAGTAGCATTTCAGTTCAATTTGAGATATATTGGGTTGCAAATGAAGAGTGTCACTCCTGATAATTTCTATGAAAAAAAAACTAGACAGATAAATACATATCCAAAGTTTAGGGGCTTTCCCCAAGAAAAATTTTAAAATTTGACCCTTAAAAGAAATTCTTAACACGTGATGAGACCTTTTGTGGGTTACCCTCCCCCCAAAAAACCCGATCTTGAAGGGGATTCCAAACCAGAAAATATCCAAACATCACAGGGGGGGGGGCTTCGCCCCCCCTTCTGCTAACATTGGAGGGGCTCAAACCCTATGTAGTAGGCGCTTATGGGTACTGTAATCATCATCATAGCTGACTCGACTGCCCGTTGTGGGCCTTGGCCCTCTTTAAAAGATACTGATAGCTCAAAAATATTAAGAAAATCAATAGTTCTAAAATGATTAGTAACAATTCACATTATTTGCCATGATTTGAAAAAATAGTCTTGGTGAGCCAAATTAATTGTTTATTGGATCAATCAGGACGAGCTATTCCAAATAAGCTTGAATTTTCGGCAGAGGAACAAAAAGGGTTGACGATTTCTTCATGTTCCAACAATACGATTCAAAATTAGTTTCTGGTTAGTTCTTCCTTGTTGAAATTAATTTTCTTGTACATCAGATTCATAAAATACCTGTCAATCATCGGTAAAACATAAAATTGCAAATATTTGAAATCGAATTATTAAAGACGTGTGTAGTGTTAGAAAATGCTTGTATAGGTAATTGTTTGGTATAGGTTTTGTTAGTAAACTAGAAAGTGCAGTAGATTACTATTTAACCGGCCTAAATGGGATTGGATATAAGCTGGTTTAACAAATTTTTGCTTAAAGTGAAGAATAAAATAATTTTTTATTAAGCTATTGAAATGCACTAAGGAACACATTTATACTTGCCTCAATTTATAAGAAAAGTTGTACACACATCATTAAAAAAAAAGGTCTAAAATATTAATTTTTTTTCTGCGGAGAACTCAAAATTCGATGATAAAGTTTAGCATGCAGGAATTTTTTTTTTTAAAGATTTGATTCTAAGAAGAAAAAAATGGGCGATGGGTAGTTGTGTTGTGAATATGGAGGGAATCAGTTTTAAGCTTCAACGGTCCATTTTCTATGAAATATTGTATATATGGCCTTTGGATCTTTACTTTTTCCTGTGTGCTAAACTTAACACTGTTCACCTCTTCTAGCAGTAAAAAAAACTGTTTTCAAGCGAAAAACGCTATTAATGGATAATTTTTTTCGTATTTCCCCGGCTTGTATTTTCGTAAATACATAATTTCATCGACATCCGTTCTCTATAGAACCAGCGCTATAGCAGGTGTGGTTCAAACAGGGTAACTTATTTTATAACTACCCTGTAGGTCTCTAGTTCTCATCACGAATCCCAACTGTTTTGATCATTACCACAACCAATCATCTCGAATGGTATTTTTTAGAAAAGAAAATTCTCCTCCCGTTCCAAATAATTACTAACCGTAATCTTTACAAACAAAAACTTCGTCCGCGTTTTTCAAAGAATCCAACTCAACGACATTGGAATCGAGATCAAGCCTCGATTGGGGCCTATCGAAAAGAATCCATGTGACAGCTCTCCGACACCTGTACCCATCAGGCCTCCTGATTATGTCTAATTAAAGCTCCGCGCGAGGGTCATCTTCTGCAAAAAAATGCCGAAAAGAGACACCGAATCTTTATCTCTTCTTGTTTATGACTACCATTAAACACGCTTACCTGGACTCTCTAATGAAGTCCACGCCATCTTGATTTGGGAGGAGAGGAGAAAAATCATGGGATTATTGCCTATCTCGCCCTGCCCCTATCTGTCCTTTTTGGGGACTTTTTTTTGCTCTTTTGGGCGTTATCAATTTCGCTTTAAATTTATAGGTGTCACTGCGTGATTTGTCGTGGGCTTTCAGATGTCTCGCGGAGGTTGAGGGGGGAAAGGATACCGTTATGTTTTTTATTTGGATTGGGTTCTTTCTTTTAACTGGGGAAAATTGTTGATAAAGAGAAATGGAGCATTAAGCAATAGTTTGTAATATAAAATATTTAAAGGCATTAAGATGACCCTGATCATATTTTTCAATTTAACCTTTGCTGAATTTGCCCTTGATACTCTAAAAATATGCCTGGTTATGATTACTCATATAGGTTTTGCTCTTACAGAAGGAAGTCATTCTTGGTATATAATTTTTATTACAATTAATAAAAAATACCGAAATTTGTTTTATATCTCTTGTCCTCTCACATTTATAGTTGTACCTTCTCACGTTCTCTCTTTCTATTTATTCCCTTCCACCTCTCTCATAATTCTTTCTCAATTTTTACCCAATTGGCAAACTATAGTTTCTTTTTTTCCCATTCTCTCATCCATTAATCATATTTCCATTATTCTCCTTTGTCATACACTTTTTTCATTTCCCCAGGGGTGGAAAATCTGCTCCAACTGTGCCAAACTGCTCCAAAATGGATGCCTTGCTCCAATCTGCTCCAAAAACATGATTTTCCGTTCAATTTGATTCAAATTTTGAAAATCTTACCAACAGGGAAAGCGCCAATCTTCAGCCATCATGATTACCATCTGCGGAATCGCGATTTTCCGCTTTTTCTCTACAAAATATGAGCCTCCATCTAAAATAGGGATGCACAACCTGCGATTTTTCCAGATAATCCCTACTATTTTTTACCTTCCAGACTATTTCCAAGAAAAATCACGAGTTATTGTGGGAAAATCGTGACTTTCGCGAAAGCTTCGTTTTGCTCCGGGAATTAACATGAAAGTGTAATGCTACAAAAATGCTTGATATGAAATCTCCAAAAGGTGCTGCAAAAATGCAAATTGGTATCAACCCTGCAAATTGGTATTCGTGCAACCCTGATACGAAAACACTAATAGGTGCTCCAAAACTGCTCCCCAAATTGATTACCCTTGCTCCAAAACTGCTCCAAAAATTGATTAGCCTTGCTCCAAAACTGCTCTAAAGCTGCTCCAAAAATGAATTTTTGGTTTTCCACCCCTGTTTCCCTCATTAATTACTGTTTTTTTTTCATCTTTCTTTCTCATTTCTACATTGGATTAAATAGTCCTTGGAATCAGAAATGTCATTGACCTTTTTTTTTTAGATTTATCTCCTGGATTCATCATAGATAGACCTTAAGAGAAATTCGGTAACACAAGGAAATTTACTGAAACTTAAGTTGCCAGAGAGGTGGTAGTATATAAGCCATAAGGAAATATCCGAACTGAAATGCATGAGCTCTAGAAAATATTTTTTACCTATGCTCGATTCTATTCATTTGAATTAATTCCCATTGATGTTAGTCTAATGTCAACTCTGAAAGAAATGGAAAAAGAGAACATGCATAAACCAAAAAAAGAAAGAAAAAAGGCTTCTGATGACCACGACCGAGCCGTCTCTTCCCAAGCTGACCTTGAGACAAGGGATGCTCCCGCCTTCATTTCAATATTTCCCAGAAGCCACCTCGCCAAATTACCCACCCGGTCGATACACCGTCCTTACCCATGTAGCCGAAATTAACAAGAATCTATCAAATTAATCTGTATCTGCGAATGATTCGCTGCATGTCATTCTTCCTACCTCCACAAAAAATTGTCGCCACGACCGCCCGAGGCCGCGACTTGACAATATGAGTGATGGTCATCCTGAAAAAGGCTAACCTTTTGGGTTGTTATCTCCAGCCGAGGCTCCCGGTTCCTCGTGTACGCGTTCATACATAGGGAAACGATTAGGGCCTGCTTCGCATTCATTTTTTAAACGTAATTGTCCTCGGCAGTGGCAATTACAGACTGTCGCGGACGGGGGTCGCCTTTTTGCAAGGTGTTATTTTCCGAAAGGAGGGGGGTCAGTGCCGCGCGATGACGAATGACATTCGGCCGCGGTGCTTGTCAATGTTGATCCGCTGACGTTTGCTTAACCTTTCCCCCGGCAGGTTGATTTATCTGAGGCTCCAACAAACCTCCTCGAGTCTGGGCAGATTAAAATCGGAAACGTCAGTTGTAATTGCGATGGGATGGGAGAAATTCGAAGGCTGGACTTGACTGATCTCTGATAAGTCTGACAACAATTATTGGATTATTGCTATATGGAAGTTTTTCATGGTGTGGCGAAGTGAAGTTTGCATAAAAAGTTTACTTTTGACGCCTGACTCGAACACCATGGCCAACTAGACTCGCAAGGCAAAAAAACCTCGAAAGTGTAACATGTGATAGAAGTCCTGACGTCACTTTTGGTTTCTTAATTAAATGAATTTTTTCTTAAGGTTTTTCCCTACCAAAAGTCGCTCCCTAAAGTTAATCCCACTTCCCCATGAGCAGAGAAGAGAAATGAGGGTATTGAGGAAGAAAATGTGGGTATTGAGACAGATAAAGGTATTATGAATGCTTTCTAATAAGATTTTAAAACGTGTAGACCTTTGAAAGATAATGTGAAACTTCTTATTAAGACATGGATGTTAAAAAAAAATCTCAGAAAGTTTATGCCAGTCCACTTTATCCAAAAGTTATCCCACATTGATGAGTAAACTTTTTCAACTTTAGTTTTTTCATCTGGTGAACTCGTTAACTGATTTAAAACACACAGTTTTCGTAAGGGGTTTACTGTGGTTCCATCCATGCACCGTAAACTTAAGTTTCAAATGTTTAGAATTTCGGGGAATGAATTTTGTTTGGGATATCGCCGTGGGACGACCTCAGAGACAAACAACATGTAGAACTACATAATATTTTAATTTAAAAGCTATGTGGAGTGATCAAGAAGGGGTACAGGGTTTCTCTCGGAAACTTTAAATGAGAAGAAACCTCCAAAAATATGGCATAATAATGTGAAATAAAAAAGAAATATAATAAACAAAATTTACTTCAAATTATTGCCGTGTTTTATTGAAGTATTAATATCCAAATTAGCTTATGTCAACTTACCCCATAGGGTATGCCACGTAGCTCTGGGTCTGGGGCTAATTGGCGTAGTCAAGAGCTAATCTTTGAACTAATTTTTAGGTTAATTACACGTGTGTTAAAATTATAAACCCGAGGTATATTTTTAGCCCAAAGGTTAACCTATATCCACTGCATAAAACAAATTATCTCTAAGTATTACAGAAAAAGAGTTATAGTACATCAAAAAACAAAAACTATGCTAACTATCATTAGTTGCAGTGAATTCCCGAACAGTCAACATAAGTTCTTCCTAAATACATTTTTCCATCTGAGACGATGTGTGATGTACTGCACTAATGAACAAAAGAATATTCTCGTAAAATAAGTTAACAAGTTGGTTTAACTAATATACATATATTTTTTCAGGCAAGCATTAAACATTAACATTAAGAGAATGATTGTCAGTAAATTTGGTTTCACTCTGATAAAAAAAAATGTAGCAGAGACAATAAATATTGAAGTTTAAAGGATATTATTTCTTAAAAGGATTTTATTATTATTTTTTTGTATTTTTATGCACAGTCACTCTTAAAGTTTTAGGAACATAGCCACCTTTCTTTTTCTTTAAAGTTATAATATGCTAAACAAGAAAATAGCTCTGATCTACGAAACTAAGTTATATTTTACGTTCAAAAACTTATTTATATCAAGTATCTATATACAACAAAAAAGAAATTCCATATAAGAATTACTGTTATTTATCTCCTAATTTTATAATAATTTACCTGAAAATCTAAAATCAGAGAAATCCCCCATTTAAGTTTTATATTTTTACAATAGAAAATATTGAGGTGTTTTTTTCTTTATTTTTAAAAACGATCTTTTCTTTTTTTTGTATTAAATTTTACTCTGAAGCTTACCTTGCAATGGTCTTACTTGCCTTATCTCATAACATATTTTATTTTTATAGGGTAGTGGCACCAGTAACTGACAGGGCACCAGTAACTGACACTTTGAGATTTAAATCATAATAATAAGATTTGTATTGTGAACTTGAAATAAATCATGGTCTCTCTTAATATTTTAGATATTTATCTTTAACTTTATGCAGTATTTATTTTATGCCAAGGGGTTTTAAGTTTAATAAATTGAGAATTCCCATTTCATGTTAAGAAACTTCCGATTTTCAGAGGTTGGCTTAAGGCTGAAATTAAGGACACACATTTTTGATTAGGGTCTAATTTAATCAAATTTTCTTTTTGATACCTATTTTAACGTGAAATGTATCTGATAATAGTACATAAATTCATGCCACAGAGTTATTTTTGTAAAAAAATATATTTTTATTTATATTAAATGGGGTGTCAGTTACTGGATCTGAAAAATGAATTTCACCAGTAACTGACATGGGTGTCAGTTACTGGTGTTTTAGTGAAATTCAAGTTAATTGCTTGAAAATTCTAGGGAATATGGTGGAAGCTATTTAGAATAAAGTTGTGCAGTTAAATTTTTAAAATTTAATATTTTTCCAGTAACTGACACCCTGTCAGTGTTTTTATTCTGCTTATATCGTAACAAATCATTAGATGGTAGGAAATAGAATGGATCATTTTCACAAACGATTTGTAATTACATTTTTTAAATACTCAGAAACCAACTTTCCTAAAAGTAACATTTAAATTATTTAAGTAAATCAACTATTTTTATGAAATTAGATAGAAAACTTTCCTCTTTGTTTGTACTTATAATTTAGTTTAAATATATAGTAATTTGTGTCAATTTTCTATTAATAAATTTTTATTAATGTGAAATTGTTTGACGTAGTATCATTTTTATATAGTAATATGGTATGTCTTATAATATCCCATAAAGAGCCCTTTTTAAATGTTGTATTTTGATTTAAAATACCTTTTTTTGCCTGATATTTTCCTTCATATTTTGTAAAATTACTTAAAAAATAAAATATTTGTTTTATTATATTATGTGTTCTACAAAAATAATGTAGCATATAAAAAGCAGCTTATTTATTAAAGGTATTTCAAAGTGTCAGTTACTGGTTCAGGAGGTGTCAGTTATTGGTTCCAAAATTTTCCCAGGGTGTCAGTTACTGGTGCTTCGACCATACCAACTTAAAAAATATTTTAAAAATAGAAAAAAATTACTTAGACTAACAAATTGTGCTCGAAATAAATATTGAAACTTCATTTAATTTTTCGGAACAAAAGGTTTTTTCCTGGATAATTTTAGTAAGTAGCAATAGCTAATTATTTAAAAAATTGCTCTTAAAGTGCCAGTTACTGGTGCCACTACCCTATACCTATTTATTATAAATTATTTTACTTTCTTTGTAAGTTAGATTTTTATGTGTTACTCGTAGTCGTATTACTGTGTAACTCGTATGTGAATCTTATAGTTTTTGTGTGACTTTGTTTTAATTTATTCTTTTATAGGTGTTGTTTCTATTTTGTGTAATTCTTGTATAACTAAAAAAAGTACTCTACAGGTGCGAAAAAAAATTCTCAGTTTAAGTTTCAGAAATAACTCTGAAATTGTTCAAATCATTTATAACCCTTCCTTTACATTTATTGCTAATCACACACATAAATTATGAATTATATCAACATATAAATTAATAATTAAAAATAATATATATTAATTCTTAATTTATTGTTTTGCATAAATGCATAATTTTAAAAGTGTGTCTTTATTTTTGGTTGTAGAAAGTTTAAAAATTGTTGTTGAATTCACATTTAATTAATTTTATCGAAATATAATTTTTAAAAACAAATGCTTATTAAAGTTGGAAACTATTTGATTTTTAACATTTTTATTGTTTTTCTGAAAATAAGGTATTTTTAAAATAATTTAAAGTATAAGTTAATATTTATAGAAAATTTAATTAATGAAATTATTTATAATTTTATTAATAACATTCAACTTGACAACTTGAGAAATCGATTGAATTGTTTCAATTAATTGTGATAAATGTTACTAATTTAAGTAAATATTGTTGAAAATTTCAATAAATCTAAAAAGTTTAAAATTCTTAAGGGTTATGATGAATTTTACATTTATTTTAAGTACCTTTTAAAAACTATTTTATTTGCTTCCTTTCCAACAAAAATATATTATTTGGAGATTAACACAAAACATAGATTATCTGTACTTTACAAATTAGCTTTACACTTAGAAAAAACTAAAAAGAAAAAGAAAGAATTTTCATACTCTTCAAAGGCAAATAATTTTTCATGTGTCATTCTTTGTTAAATTATTTCTTGATACTGTTATTATTTGTTGATGATTGTTTCTTCTAAACACAAGTATTTAAGTATTTTTACAAATTGAGCTAATCTTATAACACTATTCCACTTAACCTTCCATATTAAGAAATACCTTAATTACATACCTTTTAAAAAGATTTTCAAAAGCTAATTTTTATGAACCAGGGTTTAAGCTAGGGTAATTTTATTTTTTAGCAAAAACGCTAAAATGAATAAAGAAAGGACTTAGCGAAATGATTAAATAAATTGGTCGGATACTTCAGTATTTTTAGTTGGAAAAATTTGATTGTTAGAACTACACAAAGAACAAATTCAATGCTAAATACTTCTTTAAATCTTTACAGTATTATACTTCAACAACATCAAGACTAATAGTATTTATTCTTAAGTATTTATAATGTTACGATTTTTCATTCGCGTTTTTGCGAAAATGGTCTATAACATTTTAGCCTTCTGAGGGGTTTCTTTCGCATTTTGCGAAAAATATCCACCATAGCAGAATCCTTGATACGAACGAAAATACTAAAGACAACTTAATGTAAAAAAAAGAAGAAGAATACGGAGGAGAAAGTTTTGCGCTTCCCTGCCACAAGTCTACTATCGCTGTGAAACGAATCTACAGGTAACAGTCTGAAGAAAGCGTTATCGGATGACTGATTTAAATATTTTGACTCTTTAAATTCCGTTCATTGACTTTGAAGTAAAGCTCTTTAAAAATTCAAGAGACGTAGAGAAGACTTGAAAAAAAAAATACACTGCTTATATTTTGAGTTCTGAGTTTGATAAAAAGCTACAAAACTTATATTTTTGAAAATATATTCTTCACCTCACCAACAGATGGCAGTGCCTTCTCGATGATAATAAAATGTGCTGATCACACTTGTGAAAATACCACTTTAAAAAGGATATTTACCATTAATATTTTTAAAGAAAGGATGGGAAGGAAAATGTAGATAATTAAGTAGAAATTATAAGGAATCTACTTTGTAAGACAACTATTCCAAAAAATAAATAAATAAAAATAACTAATTTTATCGTATAAAATGAAAGTTATGTACATAAGAGATTATTATTTTTATTAATTTCCCTGAAGCATATAAAAAGTTTTCGTCAGCAAAATTCAAAAAAAAAATGCGTTTTTCAAAAACAAAATTTAAAAAAAAAAATTAAAAATATTATAAAACATATGAATTCTTTAAAAGTGTAAAGTTTTCTTAACATTTAAAAATTAATATTAAAATATTAGGTAGAAAGTGTTTTTTTAAAATAAACTATAGGGAGCTACCGCCCCCTGCTCGCTATCACTCACCAACCCTCTCCCCCGTCAACTGGTTACGCAGGACCTTTCGGATCACTTCAAAACCACTGCACTTCATAAAAACAATGTAAAATAAAATAAAAACAATTAGGTACACTCCCCTTAAAAGTTGGGTTGATTCTAATTTAGAAATAATTTGATCAAAATGTTTTCCTTAAAAAAATAACCAGCAGGTCTACTAATACCTATTGTTAATCAACATTCTGAAGAAAAAAACGTACACCAATTAATCTTTAAATTAATTAATATTCTATCTAGTAACTTGTCAGTATATCTAGTGTTTGTTATTCCTATTTTTGTTTCAACCCAGACTTGCTAAACAATACCTTTTGACCCATTAAAAATAATGAAAGAGAAAACCTACATGACACTCATTGTTTACAAACAATTAAATTTCGGTTATCAGACTAAAAATTAATAATTTTAGACAGAATGTGTAAAATTCTAGCATTAAACAATGTATTTTTATGTTTCTAGGACACTTTTATCATTCTGAAAGATATTTAATTTGGAAAGTAGCTACTTTAAATTACAGTTTTAAAACGTGAAAGATTTTTTTTTATCATCATAAAATATGGCTTCAATTGGTCGTTGAGATTGGATAATAATAAGTTGTTTCACAGATGCTTGTTACGTTAATTGCAAACTTATCCGTAATCTAAAAAATGGAAATATTTTAAAATTGAGATTTTTTTTTTTAAAAATCTAACAGTTTATTCGGATCACTTTGATACCAAAAATGTGTTATACGGATTAGTAATTAAAAATTTTTTCTCTGGAAACCGTTCACCAAAAACTTTTTTTAGAATAGAGATATTCACCATAACTTTATAGAACTCATTTTATACACCTTTATTAAACACCAAGTGCAGTATTAAGTAGGATTTTTTAAATAAAATTAACTAGGTTTTAAAAATATTTGATTATTTGGAAAAAAAATAATTGTTATTAAATTAGGTAATTAATAATTGAAGTTAATAGGTGTTATTAAATTTTAAGACAAGATCTAGTTAAAAATTAAACCGTAAACATTTCATAACAAAGGGGTAAATAGTCAAATTAGTGCCGTTTACATGGGAAAAATGCTACCCGGGTAGCTACCCGGGTATAGTGACTAGATAAGGCCTTATTCCTTATGTGACCTTATTCTAGTCACTATAACCCGGGTAAAAAGTGGGTTGAAGGGAATTTCCAACTCTACCCGGGTAACGAAATTTGAAGGCGTTTACATGAGACATGATCTAACCCGGCTTTTTCTCGGTCACGTGGTAAGAAAAGTGATCTGCCTGTTTCCATGGTTTCCAAGTTTGTTAACAAATATCTCATTTTTGTTTTTGAAAGAGAGCATCAGAATGAATTTTAAAAGAGCGTTGTAGTGATGGGTAACTCAGAAATTTTAAGTGAGGTGAGTGAGGTACTCATTTTGTCATAGTGAGGTGTGACGTTGTACCACCTCAATTTGTCCCATACAAACAAACTACGTCCCAACACCTCAATTTGTCCCATACAAACAAACTACAATGTCATGTCACGCACGTCACGGTGTGTGTTTTCGCCCCAATCCAATGGGAATGTCTATGCCAATGGGACTGGGACGTCCCCCACGGGATCTTTTGTTCATATCTCATTTTTATGATGGAGTGCACATACTTAAAAAATTATTCGGATTTTGTATTCTTAGGATCCTTAGCTTCAAGCTAACCTAAATTATTCAGAAATTCAAATTAATATTTCGACGATTAAAAAAGATTGCAATAATGAGAATTTCGTTAAACGAGCTGCCAGGAGGGGGCATTATATTATTACTTTTATGATGGATGACTAATAAAATGTAGTGTACATACTTAAAAAATTATGGGGATTTTATATTAGGATCCTAAGCTTCAAGTAAACCTAAATTATTCAGAAATTCTAATTAATATTTCGACGATTAAAAAAGATTGCAATATTGAGAATTTCGTTTAACGAGTAGCCAGGATCGAAAGTACGTGATTTGAGGGGGCTTTATATTATTACATATTGGTTGATAATATGAAATACTTGATCTAAAGCAAAATTTATGTTGTTAAGATTTATATTTTATTGGTTAATCAGTGTTTTGCATAATTAATGAAGCGATTGATTTGGATTTAAAAAGTATCTTTTCAACTGTTTTGAGGATCGAAACGCCAGTCCTCTAGTACTATTATAAGCAATGTATTTGCTGTTGGATTATTTGATTAAAATTCTTAATCCACTTTAAAAATCATACTGTACTTATGTTCTTACAGCCTTTATTTTCAATTATGCCTAAAAAAGTTACAACTCACATTACAAATTTCGACGATTAATTAAGATTGCTGAAACGTAAAATAAATTCCGAATGCCTCCCCTGTTGGTCGGCCAGAGGATGCGGATGGGAGGGAGGAGGGAGAGACGAAAAGAGAAAGGAGATCACATGACCCTAGCCTACTCCGCACTCCTCCCTGCTACTCCTACTCCGGGCCGATGCCGATGGAGTGGCATGGAGGGTATTGTATTCATTGCACTGCGCATGGGACAGTGCGCAGTCCCATGGGACGTTTTGTCACACAGGGCGCCTTCACCTCAGTTTGTCCCACTACTCCAAAAGAAGTGTGTGAGTATCTTGAGGTGTGTGAGTGGTTTGAGGTGTGTGAGTGGCTTGAGGTGTGTGAGGTGGTACAATGTTTGGTTCTGAGGTGTCATGACAAAACGAGGAGGTGAGGTACTCAAGTGAGGTACCTCACACCTCATTTACCCAACACTAGAGCGTTGGCGATATATGCAAAAAATCAACGGATGATAGCAGATTTGCTTACCGAAGACCTGCGAAGATGTATGAAAGCAATCTTGTATTATTTGTTGAATATTTTGTTTATTTACTAGTAACACGTAACACTTATACAATTATACAAAATTGTGTTGGCAACATTGTTTCAATTCCATCAATGTTTATTGTTTTGATTTCCGTTTTTCATCATGTTTGTAAGTTGTGCTTGTCTTAAAAAATAAATGGATGTTTATTAAACTTAACGTTTTATCTTCACATTTCAAACTGCATTTGCTACTTTCTACATTATTGATGTCCATTACAAATTATATCAAAACAATCAACAGAGCACACACAAACAATTAAATGGCGGACTACACAACACGCAAGGTAGTGTGGGATGGGACACGAAATGCATCATGGGAAAGGAGGGTACTACGTACTACCCGGCAATTGACTAGGATTGAATCCTACCCGGCTTTTTCCTATCTTTTTCCCTTCGTAGGGAATGCCGGGTAGAAAAGAAGAGTAAGAGCCGCCTTTTACCCGGGTAATTGGCTCATGTAAACGGCACTCATTTTAAACTTCAAAATATTAAATAACAACCTTACTCCTTAGGCATAAAACGTTCTTATCTGTATTATGTAATTGCTTAAAATTGCAAGTTCCGTTACATATAATATTCTTATATTTGAATACAAAAACTTAAACTTCAGATTTTTTTATTTAAAAAAAATGTTATAAAAATTAAATTTAAATTTAATTGCTTTATCTAGGGTTAAATTAAATTACTGGGTATAAAGTCAATTAAGGTAAATAAATCAACTAAACGCGATTTTATGTATAACAATGATACCTTTATAAAATCTTTACTATAAATTCTCGCTTTCCATTTTAAAAAGAAGATTGAAGCTTCACCCTTTAAATAAATATTAAAATGAGAAAATACGAAAATCATATTTTAACGGGACCTAAAACAAAATTGTTTATGCTTATTACTCTTTTACGCACATTTATTATTACTCATTGGACAATTTCTAAAGGTTTTCAGAATTAACCCTCCTAAATTTGACGAACTTCTCAATGGTAATCTTAATTTGATGGTTTCTACCTTTTCAATTTTTTAAGTAACTGCGAACAAGAGGTTTGGAATGAGACATGATGACTTTCATTTTCATCGTCTCTAAATTATGCAATACAATTAATTGTTTAGTTTATTGAAAAGTTTCAAAATTATGCCTTTTAATTGCGATTCTTAATGAATATCTGAGAACATTATACTCTACTATATGTTATAAAATAATTTATGAATATAGCCCTAAATATTAATATCTCACACCATTTAAAAATACTTTAATTTCTTAAATCATAATGATGGTTTGGATTTTATCTGTCCTGAATGGTCACAGTATTTTTATTATGATTCACAATTAGTTTTGAATTTTATCGAATTATTAGAAGCGAATTATTTTTTACAACAGTAGATACTTACAACTATGTTTAAAAAGTCCTTTTTTAATGCAACAAAATTGATGAAATAACTGATTAGGTTGGAGATTAATTTTGAAACACAATTACTTTTTAGTGAACACATTCCACGGAATTTTAGTTCCACGGAATTAAATAAATCTGTAAGAATTCTTGCAGTGTTTTGGATTTATAAGGAAATAAGTCTGAATATTTATGGACATTTGTGTAATTTAAATGAATTATTAAGATTTGTAAAATAAACTTTCGTGTTTTCGAATTATTCTAACATTTTGAAATCCTATTTCTTCGATTTCCAACTTCATTTTCATGATAATTTATGCTTTTCATTGGATCTGGTTTTAAATTTGTGTAATTTTAATCAGGTATGATGGTTTGATGTTTATTTTTAAATGTAGGTAGTTCTTATTTTTTAAATACTATCTAGAAAAATTAAAACTCTCCTCGGTGTATACTATATTTTAACACCTTTAAATACAATAGTTCAATGTTTAATCTTCCAAAAAAATTACTATACAAATTTACATTTCGAAGTTGTGAAGAGGAGTATTGGCTAAATAAAATATCTATTATAGGAAAATAATTCTATTTCTAAAAGTAGGCAGACTAAAACTTTTTCTCGCCATTGTATTCAGGCGCTACACTACATATGGTTTTAATTTAAAAACAATTTTAAAAGAAAAATTATACTCGCCAAAGGCAAGCGAAAAGTTCCTGCCCTATCAAAAACATAGTAAAAGGGGCATATCGGAATGTATCCTCTTCCTGTATCCCTCCCCAAAACTAAGAATTTTTTGTAATTTGGACGACCAAAAATATCACTTCTCCCCTCTTCTAGAATTCAAATATACCAGTCAAAAATATTTTTTAGATACGACCCTCTGAATATACACAAGGGACTATTAACGCAGTCTTTTCTGAACATAAATCAAATCTAGTAAACTAAGAGTAAAATGAATTCTCAGGCACCATCTTTCTTACAGATCCCTGTCCTGGGACTCCCTCTCTCTGCTATGCATAGGTTGCATGCAGCCAGGCTAAATTTGATAGCCCCCATATAGCACCGGAATCCTTAACGTTCCACAGAAATTCATGTAACAAAACAAGCTAAATCTGGGTTGGTATGAATAAACTACCGTTTGATGAAACTGTTTTGAATTCGTTAGATGTTCTTTTTGAGTGCGTGTATCCAAATCTTCAACCTATAGACGAGAGTTATCGTCGCATCATTAACGGCGAGTTGAACCATCACACATCGCTTAAATCGTCCTCCCCACCAGAGCAATATTTACCCACTCTTAGGGATTTCTGGAATCCTCCGTTTCCGTTTATTTACCCGGTGGAGAGTTACGGCCGGCTCGAAAAACACAGCCAGTGGTGTCGAGCCAATTTGAGCACTCGTTAAAAATTATTCCCACCCCCACCTAACGTCGCCGCCTAAACATCCACGATTTACGGAGGCAGTAAAACTTGCGCACGGCTTTCACCGCGTGAGATGTATGATCTCGCGGCCTGATATATCCGGCCGACATATCTATTAAAGATATGTCCCGTCGTTAGCGATGTCGCTAAAAGTGAAGTCGTTATCGTTTCATTCGGAGGCGTTTTTCTTATCTTTAAAGAGTATTTTTGCGCTCCTTTTTGCTCTCCCGATCCACAGGGGAGCTTGT
This sequence comes from Tetragnatha montana, assembly GCA_963680715.1. NCBI lineage: Eukaryota > Metazoa > Arthropoda > Arachnida > Araneae > Tetragnathidae > Tetragnatha > Tetragnatha montana. The sequence continues at coordinate 9,613,733 of OY796685.1, forward strand.
CTGAGGCAGTCAACCGAGAAATTGAGTTTTTAAAATATACAACACGAGTTGTTTTATGACTTTCTGTTTCGATTTAGGGTTTTAAATGGGACGTCGGCGCTTGAAAAGCGGGTTTAGTTTAAGTTCCGATATTTTATCTTAAAGTGGTTAGAGTTGTTGAACGTTGGCTACTATTTTAAAGACTGTTTTTGAGTTTGCTGTAGTAAAGTTAGAATAAGTAGCTTTGACAGTAGTTTCATTTGATAATAAAGTTACATGCAAAACATTCGAGGGGTGTTTATTTTAAATTTTATGACTAATTAAAACCAACATGTTTTATACCTTTTTTCATTAAGGAAAGTCAAAAACTTTTGGTTTGTTGATCAAGCCATTGATATAAAGAAAATAAATGATTTTGAAGAAAAAAAGTAATGACTTTCTACAAATCTCTATTTTATTAAATTTTATACTTTTTATTCCAATGGCGGATACTGGATTTTTAATGCATTACTTATGAAATACCAAGAGTACTTACTTTGCATTGCTCAACGGTTAGTAGGCATCACTTGTGAACCAAAGCCAAGTTGGAGAGGTATGCTATCTGAGCCACACACATTTGCTCGCACAACCCTTTTTTCAGGAGGACCCCATACATTCATCTTCACACTAAGACAAAAACAAGCACCCCCAGACAGGGATTCGAACGCCAGGCACCCGGCTTCGTGAGTCAGACTCAAGTATTCAGGAAGAGTACCAGGAAGTCGACATTGTACCTCCACACCGTTTTCCATACATTTCAAAAGAATTCGGATAGTATCTGAGGGTCACGAGCTAAATTAGCTTAAAAAGACTGATGACTGAACTATGTAGTAAACGTAGTAGTAAGTAGACTTCACAAAGAGATTCCCCGTTTCCAAAGTGAAACTGACGAACTTGGAAAGAGCTGAAGAGAACTCCTTAACAAAATTATTGTATTTCAAATAAATCAGTAATATAAAATGGTATGCAATAATTGTGAGTAATTTAATTTCGGAACTTAATTACAGTCTTGCCAAAGCTCTGAATATTATTCCAGAACGAGACTTACAGGATTAATTATTGGCAAATAATCCTAAATTAAACTGAAGATATGTGATTCAGAAGTACCTATTTCGTTCGTTCCGGAACGTAACTCAATACTACTCCGCATTTTAATTTTGTTCTGGAACGCAACTACACTCTAAAAGAAAGTGTCTGATTTCGTTCCGGAACGAATTTAAGTGTAATTTTGATCCGTGACTTAATTGCAATCTTAACATAGTACTGAAGGATTATTTTGTTCCTTTTGCCATTTCTACTTGAAAGGGATTCCCCAATTAAAGAACAACTTGGATCGGCAAATCAATTTAAATGATTAAGAGCGAAACCCAAAACTTAAAGGCACTTCACACACTCGCTTTCTAAGAAAACACGAGGTGGTCCGTGCGACGTAGGATGAATAGGGGGTGCTTGTCACAACCGAAAGACACACTGTCCCGACTACATCTCAATCTGGAAAGGTCATCCTTAACGAAGTCACCAAGAGGGATGGTGGCAAAAGGTGCAAAGGCTTTAACGAGCCCTCTTAGCGCAGTGAATTACGCTCTTTGCTTGCCTCGGTGCATCCGGTGCCAGTTTGTGTTGTCAAGAGCCCTGATTGAAACGGTGATTTTTAGAGCCGCTAATAAGTGGGAGTTCGCTCATCGTAACGGAAGCAGTAACTCTCCTGGCACAGATGTAACGGGAGGAGTTGGGTTTTTTCGCGTCGGGGACAGTGAATTACGTTCGTTCGTTTCATGGAAAAGCGAGCGTTTTTGGAGTGGTTATTGCTTGCCATGTGCCGCTGAGAGGTGGTGAAACGAGTGTGATGTGGTGTTAATAGGGGAGATGAGAGCTGGAAGAGGTTTTCTGTGGTTTTAAAATGCCCTTTATAAGTGCTTAAATCCAGTGGCGTAACTAGAGTTGACTCATGGGGGGTGTTACTCCGACCAAGTCAACCCCTCCAACATATTACTCCCTTTTAAAAAATGTCTCATAATATAGGTATAATATAATTCTTTTTTTTTTTTCTTTGCAAAACTTCATCTAAGAGGCTTACCTTTCCAGGGAAAAACACAGTATAACAGATGTAAAAATTTTAGAGGGGGGTTTGGGGGTTCTCCCCAAGAAATTTTTAAAAAATTCGTCTCTCAATGTAGTGTTTAAATTAATTTTGATGCCCTTTGGGTTAGTTCCTAAAAGAACAGTTCCTGTGAACAGCCTTCCTCGTAAAGGGAAAATTTTCAGTTTTTCATGTTTTAGTTTAGACGTCGATGTAATGGGGGGGGGGGGTTACAACTCCAATACCCCCCTCGTTACGCCTATGCTTAAATCAGTTGACTGTGAAAATTAGCAAGCGCTTGAGGGTATTTCTCCCAAATATTGAATCTTTTTCTATGCTTCAATCAATTACAGTACAGTTTTTTCTAAGATTATGAAGTCCGTAATAGTATATCGTCGGCTTGCAGGTGGAAGGTACTGAGTCAGTTTTGGAGAATCTTTTGAAAGCGGTAGAATGTGACGCCAACGAACGAGCGTATTCCCTAAATCTCGCCAAGTTAAAAAGCGATCAGTGTAGTAGTGGAATTGCATGGCATGGCACTAAAGAAAACGATCAGATATCAGATAGCACCAAAATTGGCGTAACCTCGTGCAATGTAGTCGAGCAAAAAATGGCTTAAGTGCCTTTCTCCTTATGACATGCTTACCCAATACCCATGGAAGCGCTAGAAGCACCAACTTCACTACTTTAATTATATTATTAACAAATTTGCAAGTTTCTCCGATGTAATCAGGGTCGCAACCAGACTCTTGTTTCAGGGGGTGAGTCAACATTAATTCTAAGTAGATCTAAGATCTAAGTAGATCACTTATGGGTAGGATTTGAATCTTGGTGCTCTTAATGTCGAAATTTTATGTTTGGAGGATGGGGGTGTGACCCCAGAATTTTTTTTTTGGAAACTTGACGCTTAAAAGTAATGCTTTAACTCATTTTGAGACATTTCGGGTAACACCCGAATAATAGACAACTCTCTGTAAGCAGATGCCAAGAAGATCAAAAATAGAAGTCATAAAAATAGACGTCGAGTCGAAATATCGGGGATAGGTGCTGGGTGTAATCTTGCAGTTAAGTTTCTTTTATAATTAAATGAAGACAAATGAAAATTCAAAAAGAAATCTTGCAAATTTAAGAAAGACCTTTTTCTTAATGCCTGAAAAAAGTACAATATCTCCTCTTGTTATGTCCTGTCTTTTGTTATGATATTGCACACATCTAACTATAATGTTTTATATCATTTAATTAATTTTTAAAATTTGATTTTTCCGCTAGGAGCGTTATAAACTATCTCAGTGGATTCAGCATAGTTACTTAACTTAAGCTACCTTACTTCCATGACTCAACGAAACGTTGCTTCAAAAGTAAAGGCGTCAACTGAACTTTATAAACACTCTGTACAGATAGGTTTCTTAGTTATATTATTAAACTTAAAATATCCAAAAGAAACACAATGAGTATCCCTTAAGACAAGACTTCTCTTTAAGCCATTTTGAGGAATTTTATAGCTGTATTCCTTATTACGCATTTTGTTTTACTTTGCTCATCACTGACTGAATCAGCAATTTTATTGAAAGTATGTTCTTTTAGATAACTGCCTTTTAAGTAAGTGTAGTCACAACAAACTTCTCTGATGCGATATAAGAACAATAACCTGAAGAGTCAATTGATTTTTGAAGAGTCATTTGCATCTGAAAATGTGAAGTTTCTTATTTTTTTGGTGATTTTCCGTTATTTATTCTGAAAAAAAAATATTTAACCGATTTTTGAAGCTACAGTTTGGAAACCTAATAGAATGCATGTCTTATTGATTGCAACGACAGTAGTTAGGGGAGATTAAAATCATTGGTTTCAAAAATAATGTGACAGTTTTTTACGTAACTGATATTGAAGAGATACATCTTCTGCAAACTTGTTATTTATAATTTAAATAACTTACTAAGTATAAAACCCCCCAATGAATTAAAGTAAAAAACTAAAATACCCTCTTACTAAATAACTAAATACATAATTTTCAAACTTTAAATTACGTTTATTAAAATGAATATAAGATGGATTTTTTGGTTTTTATAAAAGTTTAAACCAAAGATTAGTTAAAAAGAAAAGATTACGGGAAGGATTGCAAATTTAGGTTTTTCTCAAGTGTGCTATGTAAAATATGTTCCCCAATTTTAAATACCTATGTTATATTAAAGTTGCTTCCAGATAGTTTTTTTTCATAGTAGGTACTCGTAGTTTTTGTATTGTCACTTTCAAATCAGACTAAATTCAATTGTTTTAAAATTTGATATCTCAACAGGAAAGGCCATTGAACAACAGTCATTTATGTCTCAGAAAATATAGAAGAAATAAAATGATATGTGAATATAACCTAATTATACTTTATTTACTCATTGTTAATGATGGTTTTGATTGATTGATTTTTACGAATTTTTTCACCCAAGAAAACTGTCACACTTTTTTATATCTCTATTTAAAAACGTTTTTGGTATACGTGTTTCCAGCAAAAAAGTTTTTAATTGTTGATTTGTACAACTTATTATTGGTATCAAAGTGTTCGGATTCTTTGGAAAATTCCGATAATGCCATTAGCATTTCTAAAACAATTCTCAATTTTTAAATACTTCCATTTTTTTTTTAATTACAGATAAGGTTTCAGTTAATAGCAAGCAACTCTCAAACAACTTGTTATCCAACTTATTATATATGTCAATTGGATTATTTTTAATTTTTTCTTTTCAAGAAAAATTTCCATCAATATTGATTCGCAAATTTTAGTTATAAACCAGAAATGTTGTTTTCCAAGAATATTCATAATTTTTACATCCTCTGTGTCAAAATTAGGGTACATATTTGAGGAAAAGCAACCACATAATTTTTTCACTTTCTAATGAAATATATTCAGTAAAAATATTTGCTGATATAAAGTTTAAATTATACAATTCAATTAACAAATAAGTTTATGCTTTATCCTCCTCACAATTTAAATATTTTTTTTTTTACAAAACTATCCTCCCCAAAAGTATTAGTTGTCCACATTCGATGCTAATTATTTTTAGTGAATTCTTTTAATTTTTTCTCATTTTATTGAATTAAACTAATTTCTTCTTTTTCATTCTAAAAATTTTATGCGATATGTTTTTGATCTTTCTTGTGTGGGAATATTTTTGTAATTATGAATTTCCTTAAACTTTCTGAATTACTTTTCTAGTTATACATGAAACGTATTTCTTAAATCGCAGTATATAAAATGTAATATATTCTAATATCTGGTGAATAATTTCTTAGAGTTGTTAAATTGATTTATGATTGTAATAAAATTTACTATTGAACTTGTGAGACAACTTTGCATACCTATATTAGAAATACGAGAATGATTGTTTTAGGTTAAATAATCCTTTAAGATCCTTTTCTTCATAATAAAGGCTTTAAAAGGAATAATAAAGGCTGAACTTTTGTATATTTAATAAGATAAATTCTATATCTATCAATTCTTTTAAAAAAATCCTTGAAACAAATTATGAAGTTAATGTAAGTAATGAAATAAAGTAATGAAGGGGGGGGGGGTAAAATTAAATGAAGTAATGAAATGTTAACTGAAGAAGATGAAATGCATCTTCTTTCTGTTTTTAAATAACTATAGTTCAAAACGCTTTATCTGAATGTGTGTTGTGTAGATAAATCCAAACAGAGACACTACTTATAAGTAAAAATGATAAATTATATTTATCACGACATTCATGTGTTTTACATTAATATCATATAACACATAGTCAAAACAAACAAAGAATGAAAAACCAAAAACAGTACACAGTTGCGATAAATTTTACAGCTGAGTGATTTCAGTGAAATGGAACTTGTAGATTAGTACACAAATATATATCAAAAGTGAATGTGAATATTCACAGTATGAAAATATTCCACGAGTAACTATCAATATACATTCAATAAATAATACACATTCTATATAACTGTTATCACCAATCATATTTTAAATCAAAATTAAGTACTTACATAACAAAAACAACGCACTGATTTTTGAGACCATCATTATTTAGCTTCAGGAGAAATTGTACTTACAAGCATATCAAAATAACAAAACTATACAGGTTTAGATAAGGAGTACACTACGTACTCCAATAAAAAGCATGCAGAAAATAAGAAATTTTTAGAAATAAATTTAAATAAAATTATTTATGACGTTTTTCATGTGTAATCATTTTAAAAAAAATCAGATATTTCTTTAGTTACAAAATTATCATCGAAAATTATTTAACTCATTTATATTGCACGATTTATAAATTAACATTGATGTGAAATGATAGGAATATTTACAAATAAAAATATTTACATCAATAGAGAAGAGAATTTTGCTAACGGGGTTTTGGGAATTATAAAGATAAAATAATAAAAGAAGGCATTTGGTAAAATATACTCCGGTCTGAAAGTATTTATAAATATTAAAATTAAATTAGATTTATCATTTTTGTTGTATGAATTTATACGATTCATAAGAATTATTTTCAGTTATTAACGTCAAATTATTGTTCAAAATATTTTGAGTTAACTTTTTTCTTTAAAAAAAAGGATCATGAAACAAATGTTTAATTATTTACTAATATTTTATTACGATTTAAGTTATTTTATATGTCGTATTATTTTCTAATTAAAATTAACATATTTATGAATCCTATAAGAATCTTCTAGTAGGTGCTACACTGAAAATGTGTTTTAGATTCTGTTGATTTTGCAGAACAAAAATTGTATATCTACTCTGAAGAAAAATATTTCAAACATTTTAACTGGAGTATATTTTATATGCGCCTTTCTCTTGTCATACTTAATTTTGTCCTTAATCAACTATTTCTTAGTAATATGATTGCAAATTACATTTTACATTTAGTTGCAATCACTGAAAGTGAAGGGTAATGCTATTGCTGTTGAATGTTTTGTGATGGTTATGTACAACAAAAAAATACCACTTCTCGGCATTATCAAACTAAACAAATGACAAAAATCCTGAGAAGATCAAGAAGTTGTGCAAAATGTGTGCTTTCAGTGGATTTTCGCATAAAAGGATAGCTAGTTTGACAGACTATGTGTCTCACCATTTGCTTGTTCGATCTATATGTCAGCAGAGAAAGCACAGTAGGAGATCATCTGGAACAGTCACAGTTTCCTTTTTTGAGTCAAATTCAAAACCGAATTGAAATGACCCCGTATTAACCACAGTTATAAAACTATGACTCCAAAATCAGTTATCACTTTTTTTTGCGTGTTCTCTAAAGTTCGTGGAGAGTCCCATGCAGCTTTTTGCAATCATCGAGAAAAATCCAAGAAACACTACTACTTTCCCTTTTATCCTGACGTCACTAAGTGAAGGAAATAGTACTAATTGGAACTAGAGAGCTCAAGCCTTAACTTCAAATACCTTAAAAAACTCGAACGTGGTTTAAGATGAGAACCATACAGAAGAAGGGGACTTCACCTAAAAGAGTTTCAAGTGTTTTTCACAGATGAATTCACTGGTGAGAGACCAATAAACAATGTGCTTGAGGTATAAGTAATTTTTCGATGCGTACTAGGCTAAGTACCTGAGTATATCATCAATACCCAACTTGAGTTACATCACACATGGAGAATTTCGTTCGAAACTTCCAAATTGACGAAGAGAGTACCAAATGGAACAATTCGTGTTATTCACAGTTTTGGTGAAAGTTTAAAGGAGATCATGTGTTTAATACATCAACGGTAACCAGCCTGAGATTTTCTTTAGATTGAGACACCATCAGAGTTGTCCCATCACATCAAGTCTTTAATTCGTACATTTTCAAATGAAATAATGACACTGGAATCACAACCCAGCACAACGATGGTTCACACACATCAACAGTGCAGGGACCAAAGGATATAGAAGGACCATATACAAGAATAACCTTCTCAGTTGGCTTATATACAGCAGATAGAATCGCTGACTATTTGACTGGTGAGCACGGTCACCGCTTGGTCAGAGTTCAATCATGAGCGGGGGAGATCGGATGAGTTCAATCAGATGCGGGGGAGGATGAGGGCTGTCTCGCCGCCGGGGTGAAGGCGGAGTTCTCGCCGCCCATTTTGGGCAGGTGGTCCATGAGTCTGGGCGGCTGGGGTTGACTAGATGGCGGCTCTGGAGAAGGCACTGGGCTCAGGCTTGGGGTCGGGGAGGTAGGTGGGACGACCCCATTCACGGGCTTCATCATGTTCATGCGCTGGTGACGCCGCCATTTTGCTCGTCTGTTAGAAAACCACACCTGTTTCAAACGATCAACATAAACTGACTTCAAGAAGAAGATGCAGTCACACTCTTCAAAATACTACAGAGATATTATGTCCCCACAGAAAAATCGATACACATCGAGGTGGATTAGTGATTATGGATTTAAGTACAGAACTTTTAAAAATGCGTTAGGTATTTCAAATTTTCGATTCTGTAGAAATATTTACTTCCAAACAAAAATAAAAAATGGTAACAGTAATTTCACTATACTATGTTGTTTCGAATGATTCAATTAACATTAACCCGCAGTTTTATCTTTTGAAAAAGAAATTTAATTACACCTGAATGAATTAAATCATTAATGCATTGTGGTCTCGTTGTGTATCGATTTTTCTAAGGAGAAATTTAAAAAGCATATTTAAAAACAATTGAACATTCATAACAGAATTGTATAATATACTAAATGGAGAGCAAGAGGGAAAAATTATGTACTCATTTTATAAGCAATTATTGTAATGAGTATTTTAGACAATTCTGTTATAAATGCAACTTTTTAACAACTTTTTTGACGTAATAACTCGTAAGAAAAACAATTTTGATGTCATAACTAAATTAATATTGAAAATAAGTATTTATAAGTGGTTATCTAATTCAGTTCTTAATGAAGTTTATGGACAAAAAAAAATATTTTTTAAAAACTTTAAGTTAAATCCTTGTATAGTTTTCAGATTTTTAGCTAAAAATTAAAGAATGTTAAATTTACTGAAACTATTGTGGCCGATACTGAGTAAATCAAATGAACTAGGTTGAAAATGAAGTTGATTGAAATTTATAATTACTTTTCTTGCTAAACTAAGTAGTAAGGTAAAGTTTCTTTCTGTTTAATAATTAAACAGAAAGAAACTTTACCTTACTTTGTTAAAATTAATTGTAATTCAAAACTTCTCACACTCATGCAGTAAGACATCTAAGGCTAAAACTACTGTATAATAAAATAGAAAATGCAGCTGTCAGCAATGGATTTCAACCTTGATGAACTAAGAATGGTAAAAAAGTATTCAGATTTCAAATAAATACATCTTTCACTGATAAAATCAGTGAATTCTTGTATCAAGTGATGAATTTGAATGAAAAAGTCACCTGTGCATTGGGGTTATGATGGGTTGAGAAGAATCTCTTGATCTTATCCACAATTTCTTAGTTGGAAGAAACCTCATTCAATGTTTGATAGAATTTTGACGAATATACCAGCTGGGCTTAACGGATGATTGGCAGCATCGAATGAAAGTTTAGCAATTGGAATCGAGAGTTGAAATCCTTTACCTTCCTTTTAAAATAACTTATCGGGTATTCAATATAATGACTTCTTTATGTGATTTTATAAAATCAGTTTGCGGGCCGCTACTATACTTCATACAGTTTTATAAAAAATTAAGTTTTGTAATGTTTTGGAATTAAATCAGCTATTATACTTTTGATTTTTGTTAGATACCTTAAATTTTTAAGGACATTGAAAAAATTCCAAAGATGAAGTATGAAAATTATCATCCTTCACCAATTCAGTTTTTTCTATCAATAAATAAGTTTTTATCAAAACATAGAGGTTTAACAGTAAAAAAAATGAATGCAAAAACTTTTATGACCTTTAGTTTTTTTATGATAACCTATACCTATACAAATAACTTATTAACCAATACCTCAAATAACTGGGATTTCTCTAAAAGAGTCATCTCCTAGCTTACACGTTATCCTTGAAAAATCCCGCACTTAATTCCACACGTTCACTCAAACCCCCAATTTTTCTGAAAGCTAGTGCAAAAACATCCTCTTTAAACAAGAGAGGCACAACAAATTAAGAGTTGTCCTACATCATCATTCCCCATTCGATAATGGATTCTCGTATTCTAAAGAATGTGTTTGCCTTGCGTTCCATAATAAACTCTCGCGCTTTATGTGCGCAATATGCATTAGATAGCTCTTTTGTGAGCGAGCTGTTCTCATATACGCCCAACTGCAGCTCTTTTCATTCTATTATTATTATTATTCCCCGTTTTCATTATTCACGTCGTCCACTCCCCTTCTCCGACATTTTTTTGCGTGTCTCTCTCTCTCCGGGACAAAAAAATAATCCAATAATCGACGCCCATACATCGCGGCGCGCTCCTGAATAAAAACGAGTGGAGTTGAGTTGTGCGCGAGCAGCTACGCAGCCCATGCGTTTCTGAGGTCCGGCCCCGCCCGAAAGGATGGCTGACGGTTGCGGTCAGTGACAGTTGCGCTTGTCGATAGTAGTTTAAGGGTTTTTTAACTTTAAGTCTTCCCGTGTAGTATTAGTCGTTTGTTCTCAAAATGGAGTTTGGAATTTTTTAAGTAGAAAGTTTCGTTGCGAAAATACTCCACTTTTGAGAAATTCGGGGGTTAGGAGATGCTTATAAATATACTTTTCAATTTCTTTTTCATTTCATTAAAAAAATTTTTATCAAACTGTTACTGCCTAAAAAAGTAAAATTTGACTTTTTCAGAGAAATCTCAACTTGCATCGGATGATTATTAGGTTCTTCAAAACCAAAATAGGCTATCTTCACCTCAAAATTCTCAGAATATTATTTGAAGTCTACAAAGAATAACGATTTCTCTCCCTGTATTTGTATCCCATCTAAGTACCTATTCCCAGTTAAATGAAATAGAGGAATGAAATGAGCATAGAAACACATTTTCATAAAAGTAAAAGTTGGAAATGATAAAAAAAAAAACATTTTGGTTGGATTCCGTGGTTCATTTTTCCTGTTCATTATCATGCATGAATTAGGACGAGTAGCGAGTAGTTGACTTGAACACTAGTCTGAAAAAAAAGGCGAGTCCTATTCGGGGTTCAGTAACAGAAAACAAAATGTGTCTTTGCTTTGCTAGATTGAAAGTAATACTAGTAATTACTTCTAGAACTGTTACTTTAGACAGTTCAGAAAATTAAAAATAGTCTAACATTTAAATTTTAACCTGTTTATTGAATATATGACTGTAGTGCGTAATTTACCTCCTGCAGATATAGTATTTTTAGAAAAAGTGGTCAAACTCTGGGTTCATCTGCCACTGACCGCAATTTCCACGACACTTCTCTATTCGCGACACTTCCCGTCGCCCCCACCCAGACGTCGCGTCCATTCGAGTTAAGTTGAGCCTCAAAAAAAGAGCTATAAATATAATAACCGAAACCAAGGGTAACACACACCGGAGGCTAAAGCAAAGAATAAAACATCCCCCCCCAAAAGAATAATGTCCACATTGGTTACACTAACGTTGCCATGGGCAACTTTGCGCGACCACTTAAAGTTAAAACCTGGGCCCACGTGACTGCGTGAGTCGGCTTTTCATTGGCAGGGATCGATGCCGTTCCGCCCACTCGCATTCATGACGTCACTAATGGCGGCTCGTTAAGGAGGTAATTACTCATGGCCCGAAATAAAGGAGAGCGAAGAGTATTACTTCTGCATTCATAATGGCATTGGTCAGTCGGGGAGTGAAGGGTAGCTCGATCGGAACGTGGGTTTCGAAATCGAATGAGAGAACGTGCATCTGGGGTGTGTTTTTCGATCGTTGCGTGATTTTTAGGAGGGTTGATAGGTTTGGGAGAAGTTCGAGAACGTTTTCCTTTTTTATGATAGAAAAATCCATTAGGAACTTGTTTCTATTATCGATTGAGTGCTATAGGAATCAGTACTAAACCTTACCATATGACTTACAGTAAAAGGGAGTTGATAGACACGTTTTAAAATGTATTTTTTGAAACATTGAAAAGATTGAAAGGGATATTCAAAGAACTATATTGTTCTTTCCTTGTTGACAACATTTTCCAGTTTAGTTAACCCTTGACTTGTATACTTTTATTTTCAGTTATTCACGAGCACTCAGAAATAACACAAAACTCACATAATCGCGTAGAAATCCATTGCTGACGAAATATTTCAAATAACAACCGTCTTATATCCTAAATTTATCCTTAACCGATTTCTTATTCTACGAATACCTAAAAAGAATGCCAGTTAAGCTCCTCTTCCTCTTGCAAATAAATTCTCAAAAAACTCCTTTGAAATGAGGCTCTTTTTATTTTATTTTCAATACTCCTAACTCTATATTAATCCTTTTGAGTACAGATTTGAATTTGCAGTGTTCTAATGTTAATTTGATTATTTTCTACCTTTACTTCCAAATAGATCTTGCTTTTTCTAATAATTTTGAGATTGAATTTGTTTTCTGTGATAACTTGGATACACTTTTACAAATGACCAATCTGAGTCCAGCCTTAGTCAGGTGTGTGGTCTACTGTATTTCTCAAGAACCACTATTTGAACCTGAACTGGCTAGTTGACTTTTAAAGTCATAACATAAGCATTAACCTATAAAGAGGTCCGGAACGAAATTAGAATGATCTCCCCTGATGCAAAAAGTTAACTAAACTAACTTGAAAATTATGAGGATGTCAAAACTGGCACACATTTCTGGTTACATATTGGTTGATGATTGTAGTATTAAGAGAGAAGCAATAGGAAAAGTGTGTTACCTGCACCCTTGCCTCAGAGAGGTTGGTCTTTGCGGCCAGTCGCTCGCGCGTGCTGACACAGGGGTAGTGGGTCTTTTCGAACTCCTCTTCCAGCACTTCCAGCTGCTCAGGGCTGAAGGTGGTTCGGTTGCGACGGAACTTGGGGCGGTCTCCAGAGTCTGAGCTCGCACAATCGTCCAGGTCCTTGTCCACTGCAACAGAAACATGGTACGTTGAAGTCAGCAAGAAAGAAATGTGTTAATATAGACTATTAGTGGGTGGACCTGTGGTTTCAGTTTAATTCGTTATAGTAGATGGAGTACCCGTGAAGATCTCTATAGTAGAGCCATAAAGGACTGTTTCCACTTATCCGGATATGTTGCGGAAATCCGGCAAGAGGACAAATCACAAAAGGACAAAATGACGTGATTTTGGGTTTTCTGATGTTGTTTGCCTAATTTATTGATGTCGGCGGATTGCCAAACTGCAACAGTTCCAGATAAGTTAGAGAAAACTCTTCTTAAAGCAATGCTTCCATTTATCCGATATGGTCTATCCGGTGAGATAATTTGGACGAATCAAGGAGAAAAGATGACGTCATTTTAGTTTTTCTGTGATTCGTCTAATTGTCTCGCTGGATTGGAGCAACGATAGAAGTACCGATAGGCAGAAACGTTGCTTAACAGAGATAATTTTAGGAATATGTGTAGAAGAAATAAGGATTGGATTGTGTTTACTCTTCAATATATTTGGTGTTAGTGGATAACATGAATACTACAGGGAGGGCTCATCTGGCTCTCCGATTACTTTCAGCCAGGATGACGTAATCGGCTGGAAGGCGTTGAAGTTTTGACAGGGGTGACCAATCAGGGTTACATAGGGAAATCGCGGAGCTTCTTATAGGGATTTTCTTACGTAGAAGGGTGTAATATAAGACGCGGAAGGGAAAATATAGACCTGTGAACTTGCCTAAGCAACAAATCACATATTTAAATATCAATACTTGTGATCTATATGGGTGCATTCAATTTTTTAATTTCTGATGGGTTAAAACTGATTAAAATTTTTCATTGAATTAAATTATGAGTTTCTTGTTTTCCTTCTCATAAGCAACTTGAAGAACCAGTTTATAGCTTACCAAATAGTGGATTAAATACCAACTATGAAATTTAAAACTGATTCCTTTGCATAATTACGGAGGTTCATTACTTAATCAATAGTGATCTATTTGTAACAATATTTTAAAAGTTAAACAAATTCCCACTATCTGTATTTTAGAAAATTCTAAATACAAAGAAAATACCGTTTTTTAAAGCAGTATTTAGTTACAATCCGATACTTTTAGATCACTAAAAAATCCTCAAATTGTGAGCTATTTTCGGGTTGTTCTTCTTTTGTATGTTTTGTATAAAATTGATTACGCTACTAATCGCTTTTATTACTAATTTAATAAAATTCAAAGTTAGTTTATTAGGTACTAATTAATCTGATCTCACTGAATTTATTATTCTAATGTATCTTATATTCTGATTATGATTGTGGTAACACTGATCTATCTAAGACATATTGATCAGTGTTAAAACAATCACATAATCAGATGATAATAAATAATCACTTAGATTCTAAGTGATAATTGCATGAAGAAAAAATCAAATAATCTGTTGATTTCGAATTCAATTTTGATTAAACATGACAAACATGAAGGAGATAATTTATTGGGTATAAACCTTCACCAACTTGCCGACTCCCACATACGATCGCCGAAAGAAATTCGAACTGAAACGGTTAGTTTTGAAGTTGGATCAGTGTTCCAAAGTTACGATATGATCATTTTATAAGATCTCCAAGGTGAGGTCACATTGATCCTGTTTTAGTGTAAAATTTGAATAGTCTTCAAATTAAAAAATGATACATAATAATAATTAAAAAGTATTGCCAAGCTTTAATAATAATTAATCATTAAGTCTATAAATTGCTTTTAGTATTTTATTTCAACTCTTTTCAGTTTCCATGAAGGGAACTAGAAATATATTGCCCCTCCCCAAATCAAAATCGCTTTTATATAATCTAAAAGAAATTAATATGTTCCTAAAACCAATCTATGGATTCCTCTTGCCTTTGGGACGATCTACTTCGGTTTCTTACTTCAAATTAACAATAGATATTCATCAACATGAAGCTATAATATCAATTTATTCTAAAACGAAAAACCCTTTTAGATTCATATCTTAAATGCTTCAAAACTGAATTGTTGGATCAAAGTTTAAATTTCCCTCTCTCCTGTCAAAAAAAATCCCTATTCTATCTACCCAAATCGAAGGAGAAGCTGGGGTATCACGCGAAATACGTAATCGGCTGGAGAGCAGTACGTCACACGAATTTTCATTCCTATGTGAAGAGCCAACCTTATCTTATTCTATTAACCTTGAATACTACATAAGCGGGATCCAAAAACGGTTTTTAAATGTGAAAAAAGTTTATTCCATGTCTCTTTTTGAATGACTTGGGTAGTAGAGAATGGTTGAATGAGATTCTTCATAAGATGAACAGGAATTTGTATTGAAATAAGTAAAAAAAATCGGAGAATTCTAATTGTTACAAACATATTAACTTAGGTTTAAAAGCAAATATGTATTATCTTTTTACATGTTAGGTAAACACATTTTTAGGTTAACACCGGTAATCTGTAATTGAAAAATCAGCTCGTTTTTCTGGGTAATTACTTCCTAAACCTAATAGTATAACCACGATTTTTAAAATATTTAATTAAGATTTCTCGGTTTACATGTCATCCCTTAAGATACACATTATTCAACGTCTTGTATCACTTTCTTTTTCCGCACATGCATTTTGTTTAAGCCTCTCAATTATTTATGAACTCAAATAAATATATAATCGGTGAAACACCGAGGCTTTTGCACATCTCCAGACTTATCTGCTTCAACAGATCCATAGCAATAAATCAGGCCACGGCACTTCCCGAATCTTAGTGACGAAATTGCGTGACTTATTTCACGACAGCATCGAAAATTACTGGAAGCAATCTGTACGTAACGCAGCCTATATTGGCCGATGTTTTCCCATCAGTAATGATATCGTCTATTACGGCTCATGAAACGACTCACGCAGTAATTACTATAGTACTGCTTCTCAAATCCGCGCATGCATTTTTAATGCGGCCTATTCCGCAATTCCCAAGTCCGATTCCTCATCACAAGTTCGCTCCAAGTTTCACATTTGGGAGCTTATATAGAATGCATGGGCAATTTCGTCCACCGATTACTTTGGTTGCCATGAGCAACGCCGGTACTGTAAACACGAAACGGTTAAGAGTACAGATGGATGGTAGAAATCTATTGGTTCTCTGGCATTAGATGCTTTGCAATGGAAGACAAATAAGAATTGAATCGAATTCTGGGGGATGATGTAAAATTATCAATGCAAAAAATTTCAGAAGTCTTAAAATGTAATAATAAGTAAAAATTAAAAGCTTAATGTATAAAATATATTTGTTTCCAATACAAAATTTTATTCCAAAAATAAATTTATCAAAAAAGGGAAAATTAAATCAAAATACACGTATAATATCTCAATCATATATGCTCGATATAATTTATTTAATTTCTTTGACAAATTTCATTGTAGTAAATTCAATTCAATAGGTTTTCTATCATACTTCTGGGAAAGAAAATTTTGGTCACTCAACTTAAAACGTTTTTAAAAATCTGATGTGTGATATGAAATTTTAATGTTAACATTTAAACCTCTCTTTAAATTTTCCAAAGTTTTTGAAAAATACTTAATAAACTATTCAAAAACACTATTTGAAAGTAAGTAATCTATTTTTTTTATTTGTGTGACTCATACTTTCACTGCGAAAATTCTTTAAAAATTCTTAATCTTCTTTATATATTGTCAAAATGCACACAATGTTGAAAGTTTAGATTCCCCCTACAGTGTCTTTTCCTGAACAGTGTAGGATTTTTTAAAACGATGAAATATTAAGTAGTCAAGTTTCATCCTAACTTTCCCCTTAAGTATTTGATCTAGTTGTTGTAGTAGTTAGCAGTTGACTATACTTGACTATTTTTATTTGTAAACCCTTTGTCTCATTGCCTTACACCAGTATTAGGTACTGATGAATTGGATACACGTAGGAGTATCCAATAAGCATGCTAGAGAGACTTTAGGGGCATGGTATCTCTGGAGGCTTTGGAAACATTACTTTAATTTGCTATAGGAGAAATACAAAGAAATAGAAAATCCTGGAGAAATTGGAAGGACAGAGCCTCCCACTTTTGCTTGTTGCCTCTCTTGCTTGTTGCTTTTCTACCATTCTTAATGGCATCTCAAATCAATCCAAAACAAACAAAATCGATTTTCAAGAATTATCAAGCAGCACTTTCTCAACACTTGATATAATGTTTCAATTTCCTTTTTTGGTCTCAATTTCAGTGAACGAAAACTAAATATATAGCCCTAACTTTCCCACCTCCTTCCTTTTTCTCACCCCCGTCCAAACTTTTTGATTTCGTGAATGAAAGAATGTAGTAAGTCAGCGAGGTCCCCCTCATCTCGGTTCTTTATGTCCCGGGTCGCAATTAGAGCGGTCCCCGGCGCCTGAGGAGTTGACACATGGCTCCTCATTTCCCACGAGCCGAGGTATTTAATTTGAGATTGCCCTCTCTCCCCCTCCTTGTCCAGATTGGACCACAAATCTAGTTTCGCGGAGACATCGGGGGACGGGGGAATTACTTAACGGTTGCAGAGTGTTCATTAGTTTGAGGCATTTTTTTTTGTTCATTTGGTTTGATTTTGTTTCCAGGTTGGTCGATGAGGGTTTTTTTGGTTAGTTGGTCGATGGTGTGAAGACGTTGGAAAAGTCGGACGTCTGATTTAGTGAAGATTGATTTTTATCTATTTGGTGAGGGTTTATAACTAATCTTAACTACAACAAAAATTGGATGATATATCTATTAGTTCGATGTCTGATTGAAATGCTGAGTTTTATTTTTCCCGAAGTTAGGCTGTTTCCTTCGTAGCAATGAAATTATTTAGATAGTTCAGCGTAATAGAGCCCCGTTATTGAAGAAATTTAAAATGAAATGTTACCAAGAGGTATGTTTTGTGTGATTCATTCAGTTTACAAAAACTTAAATATTTCATTTACTGTGTTAAAAGTCTGCTACATTTTAATATTTTACCCCCTTTTTAAACTCTTGATAAAATACGAAGAGTTTTAAAAAAATTTTAAGTATTTTTCGAACAAGTTTTTAAAAGGTGTTCAATGAAGTATCATCAAAACCGCAGATATTTAGCTTATGTTTTGTAATATAAACTGATGATTCACTGCCATTAAGTTTTCTTATAAACTCAAAATTTATCCATGAACTAAGCGGGTCTCGAAATTGTAAAAATAGGTTTGAAGAACCATTTTTAATTTGTGTAAAACTTATCGAATGGATACTCTTCCCATATTATTAACTCGAATAACTTTTCAAACAATATAATTCACCAGAACTTGAATGTGCTCAGCTCTGTTTAAAGGCTCTTAACTATTTTACTTTTTGAAAAGCTTACGCCTGACGACTAACTTCATTACCCTACTTATGATTTAGAGCAAGTGGAATGCTTATTTCTGACAACCGATGCATAATAAACAGAAAAGTCGTGAATGTGAATGCTAACAACATCTTTTCTTTTATTTCCAAACCTTGAAAACATTTGGAGTTTGTGAAAGATGAAATCTTTCGACCAATATAATCACTTGTAATGATGTTTCTTAAGGATGAAAAATCCTTTTTGTTATAGGAAAACTGCTTGGTGAATAATTTTAGTTAGTTGTCTCTATAGTAGGGGGAAAATAGCTAAAAAAAGGGCCATTTAGGGAACAAATTTGAACAAATGATTTGTCAACGGTTTTCGGCTCTACTAGATGTATTTAATGAGAAAACGAAAGTTTACCAAAATCGGATCGTGGGAAGTGGGTTTTTTTCAAGATGGCCGCCATTAACATGGAAAATCAAGAAATCCTATAAGTTTTGTGTTTAAAACGTAAATAAACGTTCTTCAATGTCTGATTTGAGTAGAATAAGTATGGTACTGGGTAAACTGAATGATATAAAAACAGTTTGCAAAATCTGGCAACCGGGAATGGTTTTTTTTCCAAGATTGCGGGCGGAACTTTCATATAAAAGGATGTGATGATTCTGAATTTTTATGAAATATATTTTCACAGATTTTTATAAAATATATTATTTAATTTATTCTTATTTTAATAATTTTTCATTCTAAGTAATGTAATAGGATACAATTAAGATACAATCAGGATACAATTAAGAGGCAGATTTTATAAGATGCAGGCAGAAATGCGGGGGTCATTATTGTGACCATTTTTGATTTTGATGAAATTTATATTGTGGGTTGCTTCTAATGATTTTAGAATACCCGTATTTTTTCTTTCCCCCCCCCCAAAAAAAAAAAAAATTTCGGCCTAAAAAAATTCCGAAATTTGGTCGCGACCCAGTATTTTTTTCGAATCGATATCTTTTTGTACTCCTTTTTCTCTGTGCATCGAGGGTCAATCAAAGTAATTCTGGTGATAACATGTCCTTAGGTAACTAAAACAAATTTTTTCATGAATTTCATGGTTTGCCTTCAGTGCAACCTGGAAGGGTTCGCCAAACTTTGTCGTGGAAAGTGAAAAAACGCCAAATTTGAGCCCTAATGCACCCCATCATTGAGGGTCAACCACAGTTTGGGGGGGTTACTTGTGTAGTACTACTCAGTATTAACTTATTTAGCCCATTTATTGCATCGTTGACCCTCAAGGCTGCCGGAAAATAGCTACTTTTGTAACTAACAAAGCAAAAAAAGGTCATTTTGGTGACCCCGTATTTCAGAGCATTAAGGGTCAATGTGGAACTTGAAAATGGCATTTGGTAGTATGAGACTTGCACTTTAAGAGACAATTGACAGATCTTTGGTTTTCGGCCCTGCGAGTACTTAAAACTGACTTTTGTAACTAAAAAAACGAAAAAAAGATCAATTTGGTGACTGTATTTCAGAGCATTTTAGCTTATAAAAGTAGCTATTTTCCGGCAGCTCTGAGGGTCAACGATGCGATAAATGGGCTAAATAAGTTAATACTGAGTAGTACTACACAAGTTAACCCCCCAAACTGTGTTGACCCTCAATGATGGGGTCCATAAGGGCTCAAATTTGGTGTTTTTTCACTTTCCGCGACAAAGTTTGGCGAACCCTTCCAGGTTGCACTGAAGGTAAACCATGAAATTCACAAAAGAATTTGTTTTAGCTACCTAAGGACATGTTTTTATCACCAGAATTACTTTGATTGACCCTCAATGCACAGAGAAAAAGTAGTACAAAAATATATCGATTCGAAAAAAATACTGGGTCGCGACCAAATTTCGGAATTTTTTTAGGCCGAAATTTTTTTTTTTTTGGGGGGGAAAGAAAAAATACGAGTATTCTAAAATCATTAGAAGCAACCCACAATATAAATTTCATCAAAATCAAAAATGGTCACAATAATGACCCCCGCATTTCTGCCTGCATCTTATAAAATTTGCCTCTTAATTGTATCCTGAGCATTATTACATTACTTAGAATGAAAAATTATTAAAATAAGAATAAATTAAATAATATATTTTATAAAAATCTGTGAAAATATATTTCATAAAAATTCAGAATCATCATCATTCAGAATGAATTTCAAAATTCAGAATCAGAATCATAACAATATGAAAGTTCCGCCCGCCATCTTGGAAAAAAACCATTCCCGGTTGCCAGATTTTGCAAACTATTTGTATATCATTCAGTTTACCCAGTACCATACTTATTCTACTCAAATCAGACATTGAAGAACGTTTATTTACGTTTTAAACACAAAACTTATAGGATTTCTTGATTTTCCATGTTAATGGCGGCCATCTTGAAAAAAAACCACTTCCCACGATCCGATTTTGGTAAACTTTCGTTTTCCCATTAAGTACATCTAGTAGAGCTGAAAACCGTTGACAAACCATTTGTTCAAATTTGTTCCCCTAAAAACCTTATTTTCCCCCTACTACTATATATTTTAAAATTTTAGTGT
Source organism: Tetragnatha montana (assembly GCA_963680715.1). Classification (NCBI taxonomy): domain Eukaryota; kingdom Metazoa; phylum Arthropoda; class Arachnida; order Araneae; family Tetragnathidae; genus Tetragnatha; species Tetragnatha montana. Next base: position 9,634,734 of record OY796685.1, read on the forward strand.
ACTGAAATGTTTATGAGTTTAACAGAAAAGCTAAGTTTAAACTTTACATCTAATAGGCGTCTAGACTTTCATAATTTGTGAGATGTGGGAAATATATTCCAAAGTAGCGTAGTTGTAAGGATATTTCAATTTCTAAAGAGAGGGTTAGATATCAAACGAGGTTTTTGGGCACGATTCTCCTTAAATCGAATACTTATTACTTTTTAAGTTCCAGTTTACCTAGCTCATGATGCCGGCCCACATACGTTGATATAAATTATGAAAATAATTAATTATCCTGTTGTTAGTATTCATACTCGTTGAAATAGTGAAACTGCATAACATTGGAAGGTTAGGGGAGAGAGGGATTCTCTACAAAAATTCTTTGAACTCGTAAACGTCTGTTGTTTTTAATGTTAAGATAGAAAATATGTGAATAAGAATCGATGGGTATAAATATTTAGTGTTCGGCACTAGTTAACTAGAACTAGTTGCAACTAGTAGTTAACTACTGATCAACTAGTAGTTAACTAGTAGTTTAACTACTTTTAGTTTATAGTAGTTCAACTATTAGTTTAACTACTTTTTTAATTAACTACTAGTTAAAACTACTTACAAATTTTCAACTACTTCAAAAATTTTTTTATTTAAAATTTAAAAAGATATTTAAAATTTTTATCAAAGGTAGAGTACTCAAATAGAATAACCAGAAATAAAGACCATTTTTGCGCGAAGTATAAACGTTTTTTGTGATATAGATTAGAAAGATGTATTAGAATTCTGCCAAAAAGTAGGTTATGAAATTAAATAGACTAGTTAACTAGTAGTTAACTACTTTGGGAAATAGTTAACTACTAGTTGCAACTAGTCCCAGGAAAAAATGGTTTAACTACTAGTTACAACTACAATTTCCCACACTAGTTAGTAGTTGGTAGTTAACTATTTTTTGCCCACCAGTTGCCGAACACTATAAATATTTATTGATCGTATTGTAAGGTAAAGTATGTCGAAAAAATAGAATGAATAAAAAAATTACACATACGTAAAAAATAGAGAGAATAGAGAGTAATTTTGTTATCTCAGAATACACCTTGATTCGACGGCCTCTTAGATGTACGACTTTTCTGCGGACTCACGCGAAGTCGGCAACAGCTCCACAAACGCGCGGCGACACTTCCCCGGCAGATAAAGCGCCATTCGGGCGCAAAAAACACTCCTCGGAATTCGCATTCCTTAATCAGCTAATTGCCTTAATTGCCGAATTAAAAGGAGACCGAAAAGGGAGAAGAGACCCATAACAATAAAGCTAAGCCCTCGGCCGATATATAGACATCAAAAGAGCCTTTTCCCAAATGTAGGGGGAGCCTAATCTCGAGTTAAATATCGCCACTAATGCACACGTAGTTATCGCTGAGAAAAAGTCGTGCTAGGCCCCGAAGGCCTAATTAAGATAAAAAAAGGAAGGCGATTCGAAACAAAGGGAGGCCGCGGCCTAGCCCATTAGGCGGAGGCGATCGACTTCAATTTAGTTTTATGGGAACTTAATTGTTTATCGTTTGTAGGGAGTGTGGTGGTTTCTGCACGTCCCCATTATCTCTAATAACTTCATTGGCGGAGGAATATTTTAATTCCGATGGATTATTAATTTCGCAGAACGGCTCCCGCGGTCGTGATTCCGCGCTTTGCCGGGCGCCGATCGTAAAGACGGCCTTTTGGTGATGCGGGGATTTTTTTTTTAAGGGGGTTCGTTCTTTTTTTTATAGGGGGCGTTATTGCGAGATTGGGGAGGAGGGGATGACGGTGAAAGTGAAGAGGAGGGATTATGGGGATTGTGTCTGTGATGAAATGCTGTTTGAGTGTTGACTGATGTTTGTGTTGTAGTGTCTCTCATAGCTAAAGGATTTCAATTCTATTGCGGGTATTTGTCCACAAATCAAAATATTTGTTTTGTCTTTCTTTGTATGTAACTCAACTTCTATTGGTGAAATAAACTCGAATATGAGTGGAACAGATCTTAGATCAGTCTTATCAACATTATCCCCACTTAGGGAGCACTTGGAAATTTTGGGAATAATTTAAAAATGTTTTAAAGTCGAATTTCAAATACTTTTGGGAGAGGACCCCAAGACCACCTTTCTGATGTAGTACTTATAGTTACCCTTCAAAATTTAATAATCTGATGTACCAAGGTTCGAATTCTACCCAAAAATGTAACTTTTTTTAAAAAGCTACATATAACCTCTAATGCAATAACAAATAGAGGCTGAAATACAACTCCCCACGAAACTAAATTCTCCATAGTTTTGCTCTATACATAGTAAGGCGGCCTTAGAAATTTTAGAAGGACTTGGATTGTGGTATGGAATGAAAGAAGTTGAGAAATACTGTTTTAAAATTGTTGTAATCAAAATAATTTTTAATATGAAATGTCACAAAGATTTGGACAAAATGAAGAAAAACAAGATATGTGTGTGTATCGGTATCAAATTAGGCATTTAAATAAGAAAAAGAGTTCTGGAAGAAAGGGTAAATATGATATGGATATTAGTGTTGGTCCACCATCTAATCTAACCTTCTTTCAATTCTAATGAACGAAAGTGTTTAATTAATCATATCATTAATTAGTATTCTATTTTCATCATAAATATTCATTGATATTTTACATGACTTTTACACTTGCATTTAAATTCTCAACTTTATCATGATTAAGATTTAAAATTGTTTCCTTTATCCTTTCGTAATACAAATTTTAAATTATTTTTGTTTTCTAAATAATAAATGGTAATTAAAATTAACTTCAAAATATAGCCTTGCATTTTCCTAACAGTTAAATTCAAATTTTCATACTTGGTTAAGTGGAATTCATTGCTGATGGTCATAAAGTTCTTATTTTGTTGTGCGTTTAAGTGCGTTGCGTAGAGTGTTTGTAAATGACAAGTCGAAATATATAGATACTTAGGTCTTAAGCATTGTAACACATTTAATTATTCTAACGATATTTAAAGAATATCATTATTACGGAAATAGAAAAACAATTAATGAAACAATCAAATTGTTGTCGGAAACTCTATTTTACCTTTGAAATTTCATTATTACAAGAGATACTTCTAAAATTAACTTGTATCATTCCTTTAAATCATATTTTAGTAAAGGTTATGTCTATAGGGTTGGGTGGGGAAAATGGGTCTGGTGGGGTAAAATAAGTCTAGAGATTTTAAGAGTTTATATTTATATTATGAGTTAACAACCCATAAAAACTGGAAATCTGTGAACTCATGGACGAGCTGTGGGACCTTTGGGATGTATTTGCAATTGTCTTTTTTCTTTTCTTTTAATTATGTGTAAATATTGTGATTCTTCTGTAAATTTTGATTGATTGATATAAAATTTAATGCTTTTTGGCATACTGATTTCACTTTAGTCTCAATAAAAATCAGCATGCCAAAAAACATTAAATTTGATAAATACGAACAGTTAAAATCCCTAGACCTATTTTACCCCACCAGACCCATTTTCCCCCACCCTACCGTATTACTAGTTTTTGCAGAAATAAGGAGAGAAACGGTTCTGATAATCCTATCCCATATCTGTGTTAAAATTTCCTACTAAAAAACTGTCCTTTAAACATATATGTTTAAATGCTAGTTTTTTACTGCTTCAAAGTAGTATCTCAAAGGATTGCCAAGAAATTACTGATTTTTCACCAGACCTGGACGTAATCTCAACATATATACAACCTCAAAGAATAAGAGAACTCACCCATCTGTCGCTGGTCCCTGAGCGAGTTGATGCCGGCTGAGAGCGCGGAGGGGTCGGCGGGCGCGGGCAGCGGGGCCCCGGCGTGGAAGGCCGCCGACGGCCACATGTGCGGCCCCGTGGCGGCTGCACTCCAAGGGAAGGCTGCGGCCGCGGCGTACGGGTGGTACATGCCGTAGCCCGCGGCCCGAGCGAACTCGGCGGCCGCGCGCTCCGCCGCGCGGTTGCGCAGGATGCGGTTGATGGAGCTCACGCTCGGCGCCGTGCTGTTCGTGCACACACCTGCAGGGAGAGAGAGAGGGGAGAGTTAGTTATTCATGGGCACGTTTTGTACGAGGAAATATTTTTAGGTGTTTATGGAGTTATGAAATTGAGGCCTTCTGGGCAAGAACCAGGTATCTTCTCTTTCATACCAAGTTTATTCACAGTGAGATTCGCCAATTTAGCGATACACTTCCAATCATTATTGCAGATCTTTGCCTGTTGACAGATATAGGTTCTTAAACTGAAAATCTACCAAAAAAAACCTTTGGCCTCATTTAAACTTTTATGGGAAAAATTTTCCCAGTGTTCCATAAACCAGTATCAAATCATACTGGATCCAGTATCATTTATACTGGTTCCAGTATCACTTATACTGGATCCAGTATCATTTATACTGGATCCAGTATAATTTGATACTGGTTTATGGAACACAGGGAAAATTTTTCCAATAGGGGGAGAGCTTTCACTATGGAACTGAGTGAAAATAACAGCGTTTTAATATATCTTTAAGATTATGGGTAATATCAATAAGTAGCTATATTTTGTAAAAAAATCCAAGGAGGTCCGCTGAAATATTTAAAAAAAAACGCAATTACAAACTTAAACTTTGCACAGAGAGGTCACAACAAGGGTTGCTGTTTTGACCCTCGTATTTATCTATCTCACCCAAAGTTTATACAGCAACCCTAAAGCACGCCAAAAATCATCTTAAGTAAATTTGAATTGAAAGTGGAGATACCTAGTTCTTGCACCGACGGCCTCAATTGTAATGAGGGAAAAGTTGAGGAACAGCTGTAGAAAGAGTCCCCCAGCCGCCATGTGTAACCACAGCCCACAGCAACAGGCATAGAGATCTAACTATTAGATCTCTAATAATAATCTACTAATTATTGTTATTTTAAGATCTAATAATAATGATGATATTAATAATTAGATCTCTGTGGTTGTCAGTCATCATTTGAGCTGTGGATAAACATGGCGTCTGGAGGACTCTTTCTATAGATGTACCAAAGTTGCGTTGATGGTGGTTGCTATCTGGATTGGTGCTCCTTAAACGATAAATTCGGAGTCTTGTTTTAAGAGAAATGAATAGTACATGTTTTTGTGGGAAGTGTTTGAGAAAATGTTTTGTTCAGCCATAATCCTGCGTTAAACATAGTGGAAATGATGATAATTTTTTTAATGAAAAAAGTATATGCCTGTGTTGAAGCTAACCTATGTCTTACTTAAGGTAAATTCAACCTGTAGGTGTTTCTAGTACCATGCCACAGATTTTTCTGAATACTTCATCAAAGTATACGCGATGAAACATGATGTTTTTTTTTATAATTTTGGTTGATTCAAACTAGTTTAGTTCCTTTCGAAACACCATACCCTTGTAAAAGCTGGTTCGCTTTTAGCGCAGCGGTACATTCTTGTACTGTACACAGCGTGTCAATTGATTGATTGAGCTTTAAATGAAACATTGACGTCATTATGCTTTATTCTATCAAAAAAAAAATGTATACAATCGTGCGGTGTACGTCATATTTGTTATTTAAACCGCAATGCGCTAGTTTGCAGTCTGGGCACCTTTCCGCAGTTACCGTACCCGTACTTCATATTAAAAGACATCTTTCAAATTTGTTGACAGATACAACATTTTCTTGCATTGCAACCACCCCAGTCCCTTGGACTGTTAGCCAAGGGACTATAATCATCCTATACGTATACACCTACATCCCTCCATTACTCCAGCCCTCCATACGACATAAACAGATAAAAAAAATTCATTACCGCTGGTAATAAGACCAAAACCGAATTCAAAACAGCACAACCCAAGCAACGAAATAATCGGAAGTGAGAAACCATCCCCCGACGGGGAACCCTGGCCAAGCGACTGTGAAATAAGCAGCAAGATGACAAAGAAAATTGATATAAAAAACCGAGCCGCAGCAAGCAAACAAGCAACACTGCGCGGGGGAGTAAAGCTGTACGGACGCTGCCCATTATATGGAAGCTTTGGTTCCAGCTTGGTAATTCCGCCTTCTCGATTGTTACCGCCACCGGATATCTAAGTCTAAAGGCAGGTGCCCACTAGCCTTGTTTTTTTTACCGATCCTCTTCTGTGTAATTATTTGAAGCTTGGCCTTTTTTTCTGAGGTTATATATTTCTTGGGGTTATATGATATATAATCGGCCAGGCAGGAAGCGCAAGTCCGGCCAAAGGCTTCGATGCAAATGACTGTTTTTAAGGGAAGTTTAGTGTCAGTCCGAGGAAGCCGTTTGGTAAGTGATAGGTGATGCATATTACAAGATTCAGTTTCGGGTGACTCAGGTAAAAAGGTACCTGGCAGTGTTAGAATAAGAAGGGTTAATATTTATGTGAAATATTGATAACCTTAATGATTTGGAGAAGATGCTTAATTTGATGACAAACTCCCCATAGAAGATAGACGCACCCCAGTAAAATCATTGACTTAGTTTATATAGTGGCATAGAGACTGGGGTAAAAGTCTATCAATACGAATTTAGAAACTAAAAGAAGTAAAAGGATCTATGAATAAATTTGAACAAGAAAAGCTGAAAGTGTTTGTGTAAAATGATAAAATTCATGGATGAAACACAACTAGTTCTTCCAACATTTGCATTGACAAGATATACTTAGAAGCAAAATCTTTTTGGTTGTAGTGTTGGACCTTCTGTAAGGGTTTATAATTTAATGGACCCAATCTAGCCTTAGTTGGTAGATTTTGGGGATTTGAAACAACAACACAGCAGTTGGAAGCCAATGTTTTTTTTTTAATGAAACAAAAAAAAAAGTTATACGAAAGTTAAACTTGTAAAACCATTATTGAAATTATTATTTGACCAAGCGAAGGCGCCAGAGGAAAAAAATATTAATGAATCCTCTTTGGTATCATAAAATTTATTTGCAATAGTAGAATTGCAATAAAAATAGTTCTTCAAAATATCCACACAGTATACCTTTAATTTAAATAGTTTAGATTCACTGTACATATTTTATTTTAGGTATATCAGAAGAAATCTGTTACCTATGAATAACTGAGATTAATTGAGGCACTTGCAGCAACAACGAGCTAATAACTTCAAAAGATATAAGTACATTGGAGTTAGTTAGCACCTCAATGTTTAGATTGAATAAGCACTACAATTATAATTCCCCAAAAATAATTCATCACTAGAAAAGCCTTGTAAGTTTAATAAAGATCTAAATACGTTAGAAATTTAAATCAGACGAATTATTTGAATAGGGATGGTAAAAAGGCGTATTAATTCACTCCAAACTGTCGTAGAATAACAGGGTACTAAACAATCCAAATCCGAATGATAACCCGAGTAATATCCCAGCCCACATTGTTCCCCAACGAGGTATTTCATCTCTCTTCTCAGCAAAAAGCGTGAAGACAGAATATATAAGATCCTCCCCTCGGCAATGATGCATAAGAAGCGGCGGTAGATTCATCATTGCTGTCAACGCAGGCATAAATATTTTGATAAGGCATTAGACTTCAGGTTTCTGCACATGGAGCTCACACGGATTGTGTCTCGACTGGTTGACAGCAGTCGGACACATCCATATCTCGGGAACATCGTGTACCGATACCCTCTCGCTCCCTCGATCTGTCACTGATGTCACGCTGGAAGTTGATACAGTTCTTCTTGCCCGGGGAGCACAAAGAGGTGTTAATGAATTGCTCCATAAATCTTGAGTGGGAAATCTGTCAAAACGATTTTCGGCTTTTCTTTTACGCCTTTAAGGGAAATAAATGAACGAAAATGAAATACAAGTACGCTCAAGGCAGGGAGTAAACTCTGGAGTTATGAATGATATTATTTCATTGAATGCCACAAAATAACTTTATTTTGCACTACAGAGAGAAAGACAGAGAAAGAATCAAAGCTATAGAGAAAATTACAGATTATGATGTATAGTAGATCTATTAAATTTTACTTTAACAGAAAAGGTTAAGATGGAATACATATTTTTCCATCTTAGAGCCAGCCATATTCAATTAAAAGGTCTCCTTTTAAGGATTTGAAGTCTGCATTAAGTGTTAGCTGGATGATAGTGTTTCTAAGTTTGCTAACATGTTTGTTTCTTTCCACATACCTCCTTAGACATTACTTTGGAATGAAGTAGAAAGAATGAGTGAGGAGGGATACAGAATGAGAGGAGGAGAAAGGGGGTGAAGAGATAAAGTAGGTACTGATATATGTTTTGGCCTAACTAAACATGAAACGTCTAATATTGAGTATGAGATCAATTCAATTTACCTAAAGATGTGGACTTACCTTTGTTTCCCAAGTTGTTTTTTTTTCATAAAAATGGATAATGATCAAACCAGTCTTTATATTTCATTCATGAATGAGAATATGCTATTTATGATCAAAGTCGGGGGGGGGATCTACCATTTTACTCTCATAACCTTTTTGCTTAAAAGTTATAAGGAAAATTGTGCAACTCATCAATTCAAAAACCTTAATTCTGATACAGTTAGGTCTTACTATCTCTAATTTGGTCTTATAGCATGCACATTGTTTCAAAAGAAAACTAACGATCTGGTCACCGAGTGAACAACAGATAGAGCTACATATTTACCGAATGACGAACACACATTAACGTGCTCAAATCATAACTCATCAAGCAATCGAACAATGACAGATGTTTTTTTTTTCAGTCTGCTGGAAAGGACCTTCCCAAACAAAAAAACCGTGGAATAATTGATTACTCCTCTCCCCTCTCAAGAGCAAATATTTTCTCACGTTCGGCCAAGTGATCCATAAACAATCACGCAGCAATACTCTCCATACATTTGTAGCTTTTTGCATCAGTTAGTTGCAGCCGGCGCGTGCACAGAAAGCAGACAGTGATCGACAAGCCTTGTTGATCACAATGGCGGCCGCGGATCACAACATCGTTATTCACACCACTCGCCAAGTGGCCGGGCTTCACTGAGCACACGATCCCTATTAATCAGGACATGGATGAGAGTCAACGAGTCCTGAGTGAACAAAACGGATGATTCAATACTCGATATTTTGAAAATATTGTTAGATTTTCAAAAGTATTCGATACTTAAATGCATTCGATTATTCTATATCTAATTGTAGATGAATAGTACTTGATACCGAACTACCGATACCTAACAGCATATATTTTGATTTCTATTGGGCTATTTATCCATGAGAAAAACACAAAAACACCATAAACAGAATATTTTCTATTCATTATTACAAGTCTGATCCTTAATTTTTAAGCACAATTAGAGACCTTAATACTCCTGAAGACAATGACAGTTTACTTAGGGTTTATTTGACATTTTCCTCATAATAGTTTGGCTCAGAGCCGTAACTAGACTTTTGTTTCGGGGGGGGGGGGGATTACTCAACGTTATTTAAGGAACCCCAAAACGAGTACATTTATAGGTTAAGTTTTAGATCACTTAAAAGTAGTATTTCAACTGTGTTGCACATAATGTAAAATTTTTACAATATGAGCTTCAAGTAATACTAATATACTAATAGGGAATCTGGGGGTCACCCCCGGGGAAAAGTTGTGAAAATTTGCCCCTAAAAGTAGTTTTTTAGCTCATTTTGTGAAGCTTTCACTCACACCCAAATAGGATTTTTTCTTGTAAGCTCAAAGAATTTTCTAGGGAAAAACAGTATGCAAATTGATGTCAAAATTTCGGGTAGGGGTATTGAACCCACAACTACTCCCTTGGATACAACCTAGATTTGGCTGGCCATGAATGTTTTTAGCATTTACCAAATGGTTATAACTTTCCATATCCTCCGAACTGCTCCGACCCCAAACTTCTCTTTTTACGAGACATCAAGAAAGCAACCAAGTTGAACTTCCAACGATCTCCCCCAAAACGATGGGTAAGCACCAAGTGGCGTCATTTTCCGATGCTAACGAGTCGGTTAACTCCCCTTTACATCCACCCCTCAGAGAAAAAAACCCTCATGGCTCGAGAAGAGTCTTCAGCAGTATCGGTGCCAACTGCCCCTGTGGTCCAGTCTGTCATTGAGGTGCAAGTCAAGCATTGCGATGCTCTGGAAGGCAACCCTTTCGCTTAATGATACAAGCACAGCCTAGTCTTAAGCAGAGCAACAGTGTGGAAAGTTTCAAAGAAAAACAATGTACCTATAAGTTTTTATACATGAAACTCCTGGTGGAATGGAGAGGTGTTTTTTTTAGTTTATTGGAATGAGGCATCGCGGGCGTTTTTTTCTTGCTGAGTTTATCGAGAGAATAAGGGTTTGCGATGATCATTTATATCAATTTTTATCAAGTTCTTTTCTGTCCCATCTGTTGTATTTATTTTGAAATTTTTCTTTCATCTTTATGTTTGGAGAATGTTCTTTGAATGTCCATCGATCATTTGAAGTATGTGAATACATTGTTTAGGAGAAAAAAAGTTAGTTTAAAGACCAAACATAACCATGAGATGCAATCCCTATTCAAAACAGTTTCATATTGCTTATAAATAGGTTATGGTGTAAAGAGTTTGAAATGTTTGTTTTTCTACTTTTGCTAGCATGGTATTAAAAATATAGTTCGCATTTCTCGGAATACCCTTATAATATAAATATTTTTTGTGAAAAGTCTTGACAGTCAGTTGTTTGTATGGGGTTCTTTAAACATTGAATATTTCAACATTTTGAACATAATTGTTTTAAAACTTTTTCTACTTTCTACATAAGCTTCGTAAAATGGGTCCATGTATTGAGCTCCTGTGTATTATGCATTTTCATGACATCAATTTTTCACAACAAGAAAACCCCGTTAATATGATAAAATATTTTCCTGTTAATGATATCTTTGTATTTTTTACATAATTTTAATTTCAAATGTCAAAGACCTTTTAATCAAAATTTTAAGATTTTTAAGTAAACATTTCCTTAAAAATATCCCAAGTATTTAAATGAAAGAAAAATCTAGCAATTATGTTATTAATATGCATAAGTACAGCTTAAATCAAATGTTGATTACACACTCTTTTTCGTTTAAACACGGCTCACTAGATACTATACCCTGTATAACTTACATGCGTATAAACTTAATGAAGTGACTCTTATTTAACTATAGGTCGTGGTTATACGAGAAAAATTCACTTTAGTCCAAAATTAAGTTCATACAGATTCTTTGGCTGATTTATGTTCGCACAATATTTGTTCTACTACGCAAATACTTCTAAATAGTTTTTAGACCAGTTTTCTAATACATACTTTCAACTAAGGAGGCCCTAAAAACTTATTTATTTCGGAAAAATTAGATATATATAGTAAATTTTCTTGTACGTCCAACAAGTATTACTATTTATGGAATAATAATAATATAGACATTCTACTATTATTCGTTATGATTTTATTTTAGATAACTTCTTTTGTTACGGTCTTTTTATATTTAAAAATTCCTTTCAATATCTTTTCAATCTTTCTTAGAAAATACTTAGACAATATTTCTAAATCCTAAAGGCATTTCTATTCACACGGTGTCATAAACTCAGACACATGCTTTTCCAAATCGCAAGCCCATCAAAACACCAACACCCCTCCTTTCCACCTCGTTGCCACCATCCAACAACAACCTCCTCATCCCCCTTCATGTCCCCACCGAGAGAGAGAGATCGACCTCTTTTTTTCTCTTCTTCCCCAAAGTCCATCAGCATCCACGCGAATCCAAAAGTGGCCACTGTCTCCGATTAAGCATGCCTCGCACGAGCTTGCTCTTAAACAGGGGTCTGCAACCTGGTCAAACGCACCGGATATGAGATGGCCTTTAATCATCGCACACGAGACTCGGTTCCGCTCCTCTGCCTCCAACCACCCTCTGGGGATCCATTTGCTCCCCTCCCTCCGTCTTCTCCGCTGTCCTTCTTGATGCCACCTCCGCCCTTTTCCTTGGGACTTTTTTTCTTGTCGTCTTTCAATGGGATTGAGCTTCGAGTTTATGAGGGTCGCGTCTTCGAAAGCGGGTAACCAAGTACCTAGAGTTGGTGCGTAGAATTCAGATTTCCGAAATGATTTAGTATGGATAGAGTTGAGATATTAAACAGGTGTAAAGCTTGTATGTAGTATAAATGCATGAACTGAGCTTCGAGTTGATGAAAGCGGGTAGAAAAGTGCCTAGTACCTTTTTTTTTTCTCGAGATGATTTAGTATGGATAGAATCGCGATGTTTAATAGGAGTAATAAGAGAATAATCATGAATCTAGCGCTTAAATTTAAAAGGCCAATTAATTTAATCACAAACAGAATCAATTATATACTTTATGATAATATATGAGTTGAGATAAAATATATCGTTAATACACATCTTAAAACAGTGTCATTAATTATACTAATGCTTCATCCCAGATTTTTAGATAAATGAAGAAACTTTGTGCGGATGATTTTCATTTTAAATATGAATATTTTATTAATTAGTTTTAAAAATTATTCACTGAATATTTGAATGCTTTAACTGCTGCTTCTCAAAACTAAATGTCCATTATTATGGTAAATAAACATGTTCAGTAAATTTATCGCAGGAAATGCTTTAAATATTATTGTTTCCTTACCTAGAGCCTAAATGTATATTTGAAAATAAAAAAAAATTCCAGAGAATGTTTTATCAAACACTTTCCCATAATCCAGCCCCATTGAACTGTAAATCTTTCAAACGGATGTCCTTCTTAACCTTTTAAAACTAAATTATTTACCATTCAAATTTAAATATTATTTAATTAGCTCTCCAGTCTAAGTTTCCTGCTTGATATTAGACGCAGCAGACGCAGTCTGAGACTGCTGCGGCCCACCTGGCCCGACACATTAGAACTAAATACTTCAGAAAACACACCGAATGTGAAATACCAACATTATAACCGCTTGGATAATTCCGATCCTATACTACTTGAAGAGCCACTTACTAAAAACCTTTTGTCTGCCTCGGCTATCAGAACTAAGCTTCTGTCTCCATCCACTACTATGTTAATAGAAATGAAGTCAAGCGGTAAAGATTTGCTTTCAAATTGGGGGAGGTATTTAGCGGGACGGAAAAAACCCTGGCACTATACACCACCTGCTTCCATGGCAGGTGGGTGTATTGGAATTAATGATAGGGCTTTAAGAAGGAGAAAATTATCTTCATTTCTGCTGCTGGGGCGGTTGCTTCATTCCGCAGAGAGCAAGCAATTGTGTGCTAACAGCTGCTGATTGTGGATGGAAACAATGTCCGATATCGTTTTTTTTTTGTTCTCTTATTGGGGTGTAAACAAGGGGTGGATGGAACAGAGAATGGGGACTGAGCGTGATGACCGCTTGTGATAGGGAGGAGGTTAAAGGGTTGGGAAATGAAAGAGAGGAAGTAGAAGAGTAGGCTTTTGTGAGGTAAAAATAGCGAATCCGGCTCGTTTTTCTCTAGTTTTTTTTACTGTTCTAAATAAAAATTCGCAAGTTTTGAAAAAAAGGTTGATTATACATGAAATTTGCAAATTTCCCTTTGTAACTTACAAGAGATGTATGCTTTTTTTTGAAAATAGCTCATAAAATTTTTAATTTAGTATTATTATTCATTTTGGAAAATGAATTCAAAAAATTGTAATTTTTATACTTTTTCTGCTTCTTACTAAACCTAACTATGAACGCCGATTCTAACCATTTTATTTAAAATAAAATTAAATGATACATGTTAACAAATTAAAACATGTTGATATTGAAAAAAGATCAGTAAAATAATGCTTCACTTTTATAGGAATGATGAACCATGTCACAGATTTACAATGATAAGTTCTGATAGCGTTTTTCGAGTATACAGTGTCATCGTATGAAAATACCGGAAACAGAGAAGAACAGTTTATTACTTTCTATTCACCTCTAAATTGATTACCTAACCTAACTAAGTTTAACTTCATCATTCAAATTCCTCATTACGAAGAACAACGCTGACCACTCCGGGAATCATTAACTAAAATTAACATCAATTATCCCAAAGCCTCTCTCTCAAGATTCCCAATCACCCGATGGATATCAGAGATCACCCCATCAAGACGTGTCAAACGCAGCACAATGGCTATTACCTGACCACGGAGAGGGGATGATCTCGAAAACGGACGCAATCCGGCGGAAAAACGGACCATTCCGCTCACGTCCACGCCAAAGCAACAGGTGCCCTCACGCGAGAGTTGGGAGCGTCACGCGAAGCCTCGACATCGGCATCCCGCTACCGATAGCATCTCGGGCCGCACGCGCGAGCATTGTGAGCCGCTTCCGTCGCCGGCTTATCTTTGCGGGCCACATTGTCTAGATCTTTGTGGAAGAAATACTTAAGCTTTTGCGGCCCGCGGGCGCGTGCTAGGCGCAGGTCTAAGGAGAGAATCGCTTTGTTTTAAGAGAGGGGGGTCTTCCTCCCCTTTTCCGCTGTTTCGGAAGGGTTTGGGTGCGTTTTGGGGGTCATTAAAGGATGATGGTGATGGGGCGTTCGTGATCTGAAGGTGTGTGTGGTGTGACCTGGAAAAGGGGGAAGATTTATGAGGTATTGTCGTTTTTATTGGTGTTGAAACTTTTGGGGGTTGGTTGGTGGTTCATTTTTACTTTAGAATTGTGTAGAATTGGATAGAGAAAATGGAGAGAGAAAATACAGGGTAATACAAAAAGACAGGGATGTGAGAAAGGGATATGGAAGAGCGAGAGATTAGAGAGAGATGGTTATTTAAGGTGAGCGGTATATACAAGAGAGAAAAGAAAAGGAAGATAGAAGGGATTGATAGGGTAAAGAAGAAGAAATAAGTAGTAGAGAAGAATTGGATAAAGAAAATGGAGGGAGAGAGAGATGACGGGGTAATACAAAAAAGACAGAGATCTGTGAAAGGGATATGGAAGAGCGAGAAATATAGAGAGGGATTGATAAGGTAAAGAAGAAGAACTAGATGTAAAAGAAAGGTAAGGAGGAGAGAGGAAGAGGTAGAAGACAGAAAGAGAGGTGAAAAAAATGAGGAAAAGAAACAAATGGTGAAGAGATCGGAATTAAATAATAGTGAAAACTTGATTTTGAGAGTTTAGAAAATAAAGTTATTTCCGAAATAATTAGAAATCATTCATTTAGTAAAAAATAGAAATAATTTCCACAAAATTTAACATTTTTATAGAAAATTCTGTATTAATTTACTTAATTTTGGACTTTAAAAGGACATAAAAAAGATTCTATTCGAGCCATATATACGTTAAATTCCCCCCAAGTTAAGCTATGTTTATTAACTGTGTGTGTGATTGGGTGTTTTTTAAAATATAGATAGTGAATTTTCGCTCGAGGATCTTAATAACTTATGCACCCCCCTGGTGTAACGACTTCCCCTCGTAGTTATTGAATCTGTAAATCCGTTTCACCTTTAGGGTAGTTTTGTACAGGAAAAAACAACTTTACAACGATAATGGTTAGAGAGGTACTGGAGTAATTCAAAACTATAAAAACAAATGTAGAAATACTATTTGATTAATAAGCTAACCCTACGTAAGGGGGAATTTTAGTTACTTACATACTGAATAAAAAATACATAAACTACACTAACTAGCCCCATTTTGCGATTTAATTCAGGTAGGAAAAGTCTAATGAATGAGCAAGATTTTACGATCTCTTTCGGGTGGCCAGAAATAAAATAAACTGAATAAAACCCATTCAAAACTCATTGTAGTTTAAAAGTAATGTTTAATTTTTTTTTTTAATTTTAGAAACACATTATACATCCAAGTTAAAAGTTTAAAACGGACACCCAATTAACACGAAATACTATCTTCTCCAAAAAAAATGAACACCTTAACAAAACCAATTTTTGCAGTTCGGTGACTTTATAAACCAACCGGATAATAGACCCACACAATAATAGCGCATATTTTCTCCCACTCCGATCCTACCTACCACAGCATACCCCTCATTAAAAGCGCCTCAATTAACTTGAAACTTCACCTCAGAACGAAATAAGCTCCAATCAACGAATCCACCGGGATTCGCAACACAAAAGGAAGGATCCCTTTCCACCCCAAAAAAGAACCACCTACCACCAACAACCACCCACCTGTCCTGAGTTACGAACCAACGGCCGCTAATCCGAAACAATAACTTAGCTCGTTCTCTTCCCTGCAATCACCATAAACATGGCCGTGAAATAAACGCGGAGAGTAGGAAACCTATCTTGTTTATGCGAAGGAGCTGTTACTTTGATAAGATGTTGTAATGGCCGCTATAGTAGATGGATAGGAGGTCAGTCCTGTGATGATGGTAGGTTTGGGCCGGAAGCCACTTTCTAGTCCGCCGCCCGTGACACTCGCTTTTTTTCGGGTGATAGGGACTTCTGTTTCGGGGGGAATTATTTCTTTTGGAGGCTGAACATGTGCTAATCGATGCGATTAGTGGGCTGAGGGCGGTTTTTTTCAGGATTTTCTTTTAAGCGGGGGTGGTTTTCTCGAAGGAGAAAGTAGCTGTTTCCGCTTACTTCGGTTGAAACCGCACACTTTTTATTTGGGAGTGGTATGCTTAAAGGTTCAATTGCAAGGGGCAAATTTTCCCAATTCCATTTTGTAAGATTTCCACTCCACTTAAAGACCAATCAGAGTAACTCGTGAGTCATTATTAGGAAAACCAATCAAAATTCTCGCTCACATCTTACGAGGTGGAATTGGGAAATATGCTCTAGCTTTAAATTTAAATCATATTCTTTAACTAATTAATTGAGTTTGAATTACTAACAGACATTAAGATCGAATAACAGGAGAAGGTTTTTATGCAAGGTGTAATCTGAAAATGTAACCCTCCAAAACAAGAGATTTCTACCAAACAAAAGCTACTCATAATTCTTCTGTCTACTTAATTGTGAGAAAAAGTAAACAATAACTTTCTTTCCCTAATTTTTATCTCCCTTCATTTGATGTATTAAAATGCTAATCTCAACACCAACCTCCACTTAGCCCACACCAGTTCTCTCTACACAAAAAAAAAACTATACCCAATCGCAATTATTCGCAAAAATCGTGTCCGAGGAATAAAAAGCACCCGATATCGAAACAATAACCTCTCTCCGCTAAAACAAAGAGAGCGAAACAGCTTTTAAATGAAGTCATCAGAGAGGGAGAAAAGGCCCTAATGGAGGGAATTCTCCCCATGACTTCGCGGCTCCGCTCACAATTACAAGAGCCATTCCGAGAAAGAGGGTGTTTCAATTGCGAGATGTTTGAATGAAAACAACAGTTAAACTTTGATTTATCCTTCATATTCCTACACATCGGAGCGATTGCCGATTTTTTTCTGTCAGATGCACCTGTTAATCGTGAGGCGTGCATTCGAATCTCCCCCCCTTCCTATCGGCCTCTTTGCTGGATGGAACAGATCCCCCGAAAGCTTCCGATTTGGAAAACGTGACTCACTAGTCACAGTAATCGTATCAATAAAACCGAGGGGCCGCCTATGTTCTGCTGCGTGCATCAGCTGCAGGTTGAGTGGAGGAGGAGGTTTTCATCTGGATGCGTCTTCATTATATGCTAAAAGCAGATGCGGTTTCGATAATCCTAATGGATTAAAGCGCTTAAGGTAGAGTAATGGTTGTGTCCCGCTTCCATCTTCTTTGAGGATTAAGATATCTCGTTGAATGATGCGAAGTTTATATGTCTCTAAATAGATAATTGAATTAAGTCCAATCAATAATTTTCCATGGTTTTCTTTTGTCGGTTGGATAAATGTGTTTACTACATACCTATCTTAAGAAAGGAAAAGTACTTAGGTTTATTGCCATTTTTCTCAGTAGAGATAATTTAAAAAAAAAATTATTTTCAACTTTTTACCCTTGCTGAACCAAAATTTAGTAACAACAAGTAAAATTCGCGTCCTAGGTGTGTTTTTTTTTGTATTCAGAGGGTGATATCTATCAATGAACTAACTTAATGAAATTAACAATGAAATTAATATAAAGTGCGCCCTGAAATGTTCGAAATAAATCATTGCTCAAAATTTATAAATACATGAGACTGAGTGTTAAAAGTTTCTTTTATACATAGACCCACTTTTCGTTATTATCTTTGTTAAGAACAATATTATTGGACTACTTTTTGTCCTCCGAAATTTTGCAATTAAGTTGACCCCCTCCCCCCCCCAACTTGGTCTTTAGTCAATTAATTCTCAACTGTTCTTCTTTCATACCTAGACTCATGTTCGCTCGTCTGCTTATTAAAACACAATAATATTCCGCTATTGTATTTTCGGTCCTCTGACATTCCGCCCTCATAAACTCACGTTCCCTGGCCGACCACTCCTTTCCTTCTCCATCCCAGCCGATCCCAACTCTCCCCATCACCCAAACAATGGACCGTCTCACTTATGTATTCATAAACCAAACACTTCCCCAAACCAAATACTCACACACACAGCAAAACCGCAGCGTATTTGCCTAGATGTTTCCCCTCGACCATTCATTGTTCGCGTCAACGTCTTTTCAGAAGAAGAGACCCTGACCCTAGAGGAAATCCCGCGCAAACCAACACAGGTAGCAGCCAACCTGCTTAAGGACCCGCAATTACCTGCTGAAGAGCGGGGCCGGGATGCTCAGCGCTGGACGGGAACGCCCACCCAAATATCGGCTGCTGTTGCCGTCTGAGCGGCTTTTTTTCTTTTCTTCTTCGGCGGTGGCATCAGCACAGCAGGAATGACGAGTTTAGTAGTGTCAGTCGAGTGTAATTGATTCTGCGGAGGGACGGTGATGGTGTTTGTCTGGGGTCGTGTTGGGGGATGGAGTCATGCGGGTTATTGGAAGGTTGTTTTTTGAATAATCGTTTGAGGTGGATACGGGTTGGGAGATGATTCGGTGCAAAATGGTTTTTCTACAACATTTGTGGTATGATTTATTAATATAATGGATCTGAAGTATAAAATATATTACGGACAAAGTGATAAACTGGGCATTACTAATAATGTCAAAAGTTGAGGTGGACAATGTGATAAATTCTAAATGTATGGACAATGTAAAGCTTCTAAAAACTTATGTTTTACTTAAATTACACGAGTTTGGTCAATGAGCTATTTCTTTCATACATTCTAAACTTTCTTCCGAATCATGAAACACCTTATAGAACGTGGGGAGAGAGATATTCTGAATCAGAGGTTTGAACTCATCTACTATCCTTCTCTACTGTTTATCTTAATAAGTTTACCATATAATGTTTTAATAAGTCAAATTTCTAAAAGTTACATTCCATGAGAGAATCGACGGTGAATAGAAACTATAACTTTTCAAGAAACCTAAAATATTAACTATGTAGTTTCTTAATGATATCTTCTAATATGCTACTAACTTATTAGAAAACCCAACGATGAAAGCCATAACCAAAATTTGTTTTATCTGTTTTTATAATGAGTGTTTAAAAAAACGGTGTAGACATTTTCTTTTGAAACCTATTCACTAAAAGGGGTCTGGTTGTAAATAGTCATCGTTGCTCGACAGGTACATTTAGCCGACATCACCATCATCGCCAATGCGATGCAAGGGGAACGAAGGAAGTAGAATTATTGGGCAAATGAACGGATCCCCATTAAAAGAACAGAGAAGGTATAGAATTGTACTAATTTTCGGCTATGAATGACCAATATGGTTTGATGATCAATATTGATTTGTAATTTAAAAGCTATCATCATCCACTCATTGGACAGCCTCTAAACCTCACATATTAAAGGCCCCGCCGCACATTTCCTACAAACAACCTCGCTTCACTTTCAGCCCGTCCCCTCGAAGAACTGAGCCCCGAGTTCATCACAACTGGTGAGAAACAAATCACGAGGGAAATCTTAATTATCATTAAGAGCGAAAGCCCAGCTGCATTATGTAACAAATGACAAATAACAATGACCGATGGTTTCTGATGGAACAACGCTCTTCGTTCATTTCGGATTCCGTATGGGCAAACACCTTCTTCCCGCGCCTCTTTTTTTCCTTCCTTCGGTTAAATATTGACTCTGGCCCATGTTTTGAACGTTGACAGCCGTTTAACTCAATCGCGGCGGACAAATTATGAACAAATAGATTTAACTCTGACCTCTCTCCCTCTCTCTCGAAGAACAAAAGCTGGGCAGGCATTGTTTAAACGGTTTGGGTGTATGGCGATGTTGAGCATCGCTTTGCTTATTTTTTTTTCTTTTTTGGGGTTTGATAGAGTGTTTTTGGCTTTGATTTAGATGAGGTAGCATCTCCATTAGAGTAGATTTTTTCCCAGTTTTCGATTAACTGCTGTGATTGTTTTACATCGATGCTCCCCGCCTTTTTTGTTTGTTTTCGAATCGTGCGTTTGTTGGCAAACCTTAGCTTTCCCTGAAAGTTTTTGCATCAATTCTCACAGTCAATAACCTCACGTGTATCTTTTTCCCTCAGAAAGGTAAAGGGTTCGGTCTTTCAAATCCATGCTCTTTTCATCTTCTCAATGAAAAAGTTTTTCCCTTACACACTCCAATTACATGAATGAACCTCTTTAATTCCACTATTCCTTTTTTGTTTACAAAAGATAGTCAACATGAACTCAATCTACCTTTTATCTTCTTTATTCTTTCTTCATCAGTTTTCTAACTGATGAAGAAAGAATTAGGAGAATAAGTGAATCCCATAATGTGTGAAAACTACTCGCTATCATTTGTCCAAACTTTGTTGTGATTTTCAAGGTGAATTTCATTAAAATGAATGACCCTACCGAAAACATAAGCATACTATGTTTTTTTGGAGGTACGTTTTTAAATATTGATCTAAAATGTCTAAATATAATTAATTACAAAAGAAAAAATATATTTTTTGCTAAATATATGACTTTTTTTTATAAAATTTAGAAAGACAACTTTGATTTTCATGTTTTGCTCACGTATTTATTAGCCATAAAAGAAAAGTGGCTATCGCAACTCGTAAATTCATTTTATTACCTGGATGAATATCACATTCAACTTTAACTCTTTAATATTATTCATCCATTATGAAATAAGAATTCTTATAAGTAAAAAGTTGACAATAAGATAGTCAGAAATAAATGGAATTAAACTTATCAGTTAACCTAATGCAAACTTCTTTTCTTAATAGTTCTTAAGTTATTTCGGTGGTTACTTCTCTTAATCTCAGCCGTTTCTTTTAGCCATTGTGAATGATGCCTGCGCTTCCCCTCTTGGGTTAACAGGTTATCTTTTAATGCGATGATAAAATGCCACGAGTGCGCTTCTCCCAGTTTATTTTATGGCCGAATATAATGAAGTGACGTTAAATGTGATATGAATACGGATAAAAGTTCTTGCGATTTATTGAGGACTTTCAACACCAGGAACGTATTGGTATGAAGGATTGTATATTTAAAGGGAAAAGGTGCTGAGAATGAGTGTGATTTTATTATGACTTTCTTTGTTTTTTTTTTTGCTGCCGAAGAGCTTTATGTAAGCTTTTTAATTTGCTTTCAAAGTCGCTGTACCCGCATATCAAATTCCCTGCGTTTAAAAGGAGGTTTCCGCGTTTGAGCTGAATTTTAACGATTCTTAACAGGTATTAAGAGAGAAAACAACAAGTAATAAGGCTACGACCCTTGATTTATGCTGTTTAGTCGGGAAAATGCATTATCTTTTATTCTTCTAAGGCATTAAGGTATTCCAGATCGTATGCACCTAAAGGACGAAGTTGATGTAATCTAGTTATATTTGAGCATGTCAGTAATTTAAAGTTGATGGTTAATTTTGATAGTTTCTTCAAGCAAAGTATGAAACGATGAAATTTTAAAATTAAATTCTGATAACTCAAAGGCACTTTTTTTTCAAAGGTTTTTCTTACAAGTTTATTTCGCTAATTTGTATTTAAAGGAAAATGTATAATTGATTTCCATTAGAAACATCTCTATTTTCATAAAAAATCAAAGCATGACTTCTTGAACAAATACTCATAAATTCCACCAGCTCCATATAGACAGGTATACGATACGATAGATATAAAAAATACGACCTCTTACATAAGTTTAGTGCCAAGGAAACTATGAAAAGTTTTTTTGTTATAAAAACCATTCTTCATACATTGCTCTATATTTTGTAGCAAATAAAAGCATTAATTAAATTAAAAAACTTTTTCACATTGAAATCTTAACTCTACATATGTATAAGAATACCATTTAGATTCTTAAGGTATCAGATAAATTTTAAGACTTGTCTTTTGGTTCAGTGTAAAATGTTTAGTTCAACTTCTAATGAGCCAATGATAACCCCGCAAGGAATGCAATCATCAGAAACGTCAACACCATTAATTGATGAATATGCGAAAGTATGCATGGGGGTGGTCCTCACCTTCGGATATGAGCCTTTCCCTGATTTCCCAAGCGAATATGGTGGGGTTCTCCCTCTTGTATTGTTCGATCTTGGCGACAACCACGGGTGTGGCCACTTTGGGCTTGCTGCCGCCGATGATGCCTGGCCGCAGAGACCCGGTCTCGTAGTACCGACCTGCAACAAAGGACATTAGCGATCAGAGAATGGCCGAATGGGTGCTGAAATTAACGAGGGATGTATGAAGAAGAATTTGTTTACTATGCATTGTATATAGTGTTTTAATTGTAATTTACTTTATAAAATCTTGAAAATCAAGACATTTTGAAAATTTAAATAATATTTAAGGGTGTGTGTTTATAAAACTGATGAGAAATTTCTATCTGATTGAAATTTATTTAAATAAATCACTATCCCAGAGAGCATTTTAATTATTACCGTATCTTATAAAAACGTTTATGGTGTAACTATTAATTAGTTCATGTTGCAAAAATTAATTTAATGATGATATTGCAGTTGATGTGAAGTTGTATTAATAAGATTAATACTTCATAATCATTATACATAAAAATTGCTTAAAACAATTTAGACGTGCTAATTTATTTATTAGGTTCTATTCTAATAATACAAATGGGTAAAACTTTAAAATATTGGGGGCTTTTGAAAAAAAAAAAACAAAATTCAAGTCAAGATTTAAAAGATTACACAACTAATTTTATCAATTTGGAAAGTTTTGATTTTGCTCAAAATCATAAACTCATCAACATTTTGAAACGGCTACCGTGCTACGTAAATAACGTACTACGCAACTGAAAAGAACACTAAAAAATTCCTGTAATATATAACCATGAAACTAATTTCTGGGAAAATTAATCACCTGCAATGTATGTATCAATTATAAAACACTTAAACGCAAAATACACTCAGCTCTGAACAGACCTAAATTGACAGACAAAATCATCCCAAACCGAATTCCCCTCCCAGAGATAATCACACCCAGCAAGAACGACAAATCAAAGAGGGCAATTAAGTGGATCGTCAATAATCAAAGCTCATCATTCGACCTCAAATAAAATCCATTCGTAACGGAGAAAAAAAATCCACACATACTACAAACCTCTATAAAGCAATCGGAAATTTTCAGCTGCCATAAAAGTAAAAGCCATAAAACATGGGCCTGAACATCATTAATCTAGTTCTCGGTTTGCAAAACCACTGTAATTTGGGACCACCGTATACCCACAAACAACCGTAGAGTCCAATTGGACCCCTGACCATTACGACCTAACTGCCGGGTCTGGGTAATAACCTGGTGGGCACGAGTCTTTGGCCTTGTTGGGATTCGGTTTAAAAAATTACTGTCATTCGCTTCTCTTGAAGTTCAGGTCCATCTTTCCCAGAGCCTTAATTATTTTTTAATGCGGCTCCCCTCGTTTTAGAGAAATCTTGAGAAAATTGTGGATTTTTTAATGGTTATCAATGTAGGAAGTGAAGAAATTTGAAGAATTTTGAGATGCCATATTATTTGACCATCAATATAGTGTTGTCCATTACATTAAGTGTGGTAACATTGAAAGATATATTAATATGTAGGAAGTTTTAGAATTTGCTACTTAAGTGATGGGAACGGAGAATGCTTTTAAAATATCTATTTGGTTAATCACAAATGGCTTCGTGTTATACATAAATAAAAAGCAATGAATAGTTCCTTGAAAATATTTTGATTGTATTTTGTATCTTTAAAATTACATATTCAAAAACCGACCTATTTTAAAAATATCTTTTGCACAATAAGTATGAAATGAGAAATTATTATGAAAGGGAATGAATATGAATTTTTCGAAGTAATATGAATATTTTAAACTTATTATGCGTTTTATGCTTTTCACTAGTATGTTGGATACTTTGGATTACTCTGTATTGGTTTATTCCAGGGGGGGCTCATCTAGCTCTCCGATTACTTTCAGCCAGGATGACGTAATCGGCTGGAAGGCGTTGAAGTTTTGACAGAAGTGACCAATCAGGGTTACATAGGGAAATCGCGGAGCTTCTTAGAGGGATTTTCTTACGTAGAAGGGAGTAATATAAGACGCGGAAGGGAAAATATAGACCTGTGAACTTGCCTAAGCAACAAATCATATATTTAAATATCAATACTTGTGATCTATATGGGTGCATTCAATTTTTTAACTTTTGATGGGTTAAAACTGATTAAAATTTTTCATTGAATTAAATCATGAGTATCTTGTTTTCCTTCTCATAAGCAACTTGAAGAACAAGTTTATAGCTTACCAATTAGTGGATTAAATACAAACTATGAAATTTAAAACTGATTACTTAAATCAATAGTGATCGATTTGTAACAATATTTTAAAAGTTAAACAAATTCCCACTATCTGTATTTTAGAAAATTCTAAATACAAAGAAAATACCGTTTTTTAAAGTAGTATTTAGTTACAATCCGATACTTTAAAAATCCTCAAATTGTGAGCTATTTTTGGGTTGTTCTTCTTTTGTATGTTTTGTATAAAATTGATTACGCTACTAATCGCTTTTATTACTAATTTATTAAAATTCAAAGTTAGTTTATTAGGTGCTAATTAATCTGATCTCACTGAATTTATTATTCTAATGTATCTTATATTCTGATTATGATTGTAGTAACACTGATCTATCTACGACATATTGATCAGTGTTAAAACAATCACATAATCAGATGATAATAAATGATCACTTAGATTCTAAGTGATAATTACATGAAGAAAAAATCAAATAATCTGATTTCGAATTCAATTTTGATTAAACATGACAAACATGAAGGAGATAATTTATTGGGTATAAACCTTCACCAACTTATCGACTCCCACATACGATCGCCGAAAGAAACTCGAACTGAAACAGTTAGTTTTGAAGTTGGATCAGTGTTCCAAAGTTACGATATGATCATTTTATAAGATCTCCAAGGTGAGGTCACATTGATCCTGTTTTAGTGTAAAATTTGAATAGTCTTCAAATTAAAAAATGATACATAATAATAATTAAAAAATATTGCTAAGCTTTAATAATATAATCATTAAGTCTATAAATTGCTTTTAGTATTTTATTTCATCTCTTTTCAGTTTCCATGAAGGGAGCTAGAAATATATTGTCCCTCCGAAATCAAAATTGCTTTTAATCTAAAAGAAATTAATATGTTCCTAAAACCAATCTATGGATTCCTCTTGCCTTTGGGACGATCTACTTCGGTTTCTTCAAATTAACAATAGATAATTCATCAACATGAAGCTATAATATCAATTCAATCTAAAACGAAAACCCTTTTAGATTCATATCTTAAATGCTTCAAAACTGAATTGTTGGATCAAAGTTTAAATTTCCCTCTCTCCTGTCAAAAAAAAATCCCTATTCTATCTGACCCAATCGAAGGAGAAGCTGGGGTATCACGCGAATTACGTAATCGGCTGGAGAGCAGTACGTCACACGAATTTTCGTTCCTATGTGAAGAGCCAACCTTATCTTATTCTATTAACCTTGGGTTTATTCCATACTATTGCTATTTATTCGATGATTTCGTTTAGTGTATTATTGAAACAGTGTAACATTTTCAATATCCCACTAGTATTGGGTAGAATCTCTTTAAAGTTTTACACATTGAAACCCTTAACTTTATTAGCGTCTTTCATTGTCAGATGAGAATACACCAATAAGTAACGTTTAGTGATTTTCATGGGAAAAGCTGAGAGAGAAAATATTTTTAGAGGATTTGTTTTATTGAACTTTTGAAACTGAATGGTTAAATAATATGATTAAATGTCTCGTACAAAATACTTACTTACTGATATTTCCCGAAATTTTTCAATCTAATCTCAAGTTTCCAATCCCCTAAAATAATCCCCCAAAGACCTCCTTCACGACATTCAAACGCTTTTCGATCAAAATTGAATGTTATGAATTTAAATCCGAAAAATTCCGGTTTGAAGGTGGGAAAACCTCCACCCTCTCACTGAACTGGCTCCAGACAGGCGCCGACAACCCATTACACCGGAGAAAATAATCAAATAAAACCCAAAAAGTTACAGGACATAAAAAAATCCTCCCCAAATTGAAGTGCATCGCCTCTTGAAATCACCAGTTATACTTCCAGCAATGCAGATTCAATTTTTGTTTACCTCAAACAAGGGAACCAACACATAATTTCCGCAACGTGTCCCCAAGCAGTTCGCTGTTATGATTTTATTTATACCCAATCAATGAAATAAACACCAGCGGATTGTCGCTCTCATCCGGAATGCTGGCTTTCGTCTCAACTACCCTAATCTGGGATCACCATTACAGTCATTTGGTGGGAGAGCCTATTATTTCCGAGGCCGGCATATTTTTCGGGATGGCGCGCAACAGGTCTCGAATGTCCAGCAGACCGTGGAGAGAGAGAGATGGCCAAACAAACAACAAAGCGACAAGCGAAGTGAAGAGAGGGCCATCGGCGGACCTCTTTGAAAGCTCGGACTTCTTTTTGGAGGTTTTAAATGGATTGATGGAGTTTGTGACGAATCGAATGGTATGGCAGCGGCGGATGGGCAGCTAAACTCTTCACTAGGTTAAGTTCAATGAAGTGAAGGAGTGGAAAAATGGAGGAAATTCATTATATTGTCTGGAATCCAATACTGAAGTATCGAGGACTTTGTGTACGGCTGTATGGAATAGGTACTATAAGCATCAAACGTCATATCAGCTAAGATTTTATTACCGAAGATGGGGGAGCATGGGAAAGATTTTGCATTCCCAACAAAAGATTAGACAAATAAGGTGTCTTAAAGCAATTTCCCTTTGTACTCTCTGGCTCCCTTCACGGTAATAAAATCCTAGCTGACACTATGCTAAGTATAGTTAATACTAAGTATATGTAAATTAAAGACCACACATGCGTTCAATTCAAAAGATGGTGCGGAAAGGGTGTTATTAATTTAATCACGTTCTATAATATCCTTCAAGTCGCGATTCTAAAATAGAACTTTGTAAAACAAGGGAGGGATATATGGAGGTCTTTAACACCACCAAGAAAAACTCATAACACAAGAATTCAATAACAAGTACCTAAAAGTGTAGGTTATAGCTGAAGTGAATACAGTTGCATAAAAGGCAACGAAACATGGAGAGAAAGCTGGAGAATCAGAATATAAATGACGGAATAAATTAGAGGATAAGTGTTTGAGAAGGAGAGAGATAGTCAGTCAGAGAAAATAAGAAGAGAATAAGAGAGATAATGTGAGTGAGATATAGTGTGCGAGAAGGAGAAAGATGATGGTAAATGAGAAGAATAAGAGAAAACTTAAAGTAGCATCTGATGTGAGTTCGCCTGGACGTTTGGTAGATTCACTGCAATGTGGAAACAAACGCATCCTCTTTCAAGAACTGAATTAAATCTAAACCTAAATGCAAAATACGCAAAGAAGTGACGATATGTCCTCCAAGAAATCCCTTTTTAAAATGAAAAAAAGAAAAAAAAAATCGTCTGAGTTTCATTCAACAGCGGAGTGTATAGCATAGCCCACACATCACCTTTCTCCTTGAAGGACAAAGACGACCAAAAATTTGAGTCGAAAGAGGGAATTAGGGCTGACATTCGTCAAAGCCTGTCGCAGCGCAACCCCCGGGGCTGTGTCATTAAGTCTGAGCCCTGATCACCAATTAGAAGACACTCGGAGACATGTCTGGAGCGAGGCATGAAGAATGTGTCCCCGAAGACGAGCAATTACAAGATTGATTATTTCGAGTAGATGATTTCGGGGGATGCCCGTGATTTATACGCATTTCGTTTTTGAATCGGCCAAGGTAATCATTTGACTTGTTGCTGGAGATGGGAAATTATGGAAAGGATTGTGGCTATTATGGGGATAATTCGACCGGCGTCTATGCGAGTCTCGTTGATTGTGAGTTGGGGTTAATGATAGAGGCCGTGTGAGTTATCGGTGTTGTCTATGAGGGTTCAGGAGGAGTTTGCGTAATTATATGCCCTTTGTACGAATAAAAAGCTCCTTATGTTGCTTATTCTTTTAGTAGTTACAGATCGAAAAGAAATAAAAGATTATTTTAATTCGAGCTATAATTTTAAAATTGTATTCTCGACAGTTTTTAAAATAAATACTTATTCCTTTGTTAAGATTCCATAAATGATCTAAACAGCGAGAAATTAATGTGTCAAATATTTTCTACTTTCCTGGAATTGCTCCCCAAAAAAACCCTCCTAGCTATTTGCTTTAAATATACTTTTTGGGCCTGGAGTAATTGAAACTTAAAATTTAAGTAATTTAAGGTGAAATAATAAAGACGTTTAGGGCATAAGAAAGAAGCCTGAAGCAAAATTCTTATCTTTCTTTGAAAGTACTAATATCTTTCAATAAAAAATTGCATTCGTATTTTGAACCGAAATCCCTCTTTATTTATAAGAAAGGAAGATTATAGGAATGTTTCTTCCCCTTGAAAAAAAAATCTTAAGCTTCAATGAAGAACCATCCCAAATCACCCGTATAAAGCTCCCCCCACCAGAAGCGCAAAACAACATCCAAATTGATTTCACCGCAGGAAATACCACCGATCCACACCTAATTTTTAATCACCCCACCAAAACCACCCCCCGATCCCGCGGAGTGTCCTAACAAATGACATCCGATCCCAATTAAGCAATTGACATTCCTCACCAAGAACCATCCCTCAAAGCGATTGCACCCGCGATTACGATTTACTGGCACACCAAAAGACACAGGAATACCCCCTCTTATTAAGAAATATACGCGGACAGAGACGTTTAATGTGGATGTTAACTGCCTTTAGATTAATGGTGCACCTAGCCGTGTCTCTCCCACGGGGGGATTATCTTGCTTTAAAAAGGGCCGCTTTCGGCTCATAATTCATGCGCGGTGTCTTCTGCCATGATTTATAGTAACGGAATGGATTCGGAGGCTCGTCCGCCCCTTGGGGAAGCTTCTGGAGTGAAAGATGACTCCATTTTCTAATGACACGGTGGACAGTGTTTGTGAATCCATGTTGGTTTCGAGAATGAATGGACAGCTTGATTTCGACTTGTTATTATAAATGGTGGGATTCTATATGATGAGGGGAAATTTCGAGATTTATTCATTCATTCATTCCTAAGTTATCTTGAGGGATATCTGTGTAGGATCTCGGTTCTACCTCGGGTCTGAGGTAGATTGATGGAGGGTTTATGTTGACTTGAAAATGTTTTTGATACTCGGCAATTTTTTTTTTTAATTTTTTTTTTTTGAATGAGGCCTAGGATTGAGATAGATGAGTGGTACAGGAGGTCCGACAAACTCAACTCAAATGGGAAAATTGCTTGTTGTCGGGTAAAAGCCAACGTTTCTTGACAATGGAGAAATAAGCTGAGAGCCAAAGAAGGAAGTATTATTAGTTCCTTCGCGCGATGTTCGAATTTCGAGTGAAATTAGGTACTTTACTTTATAAATGTGATTATAGTACGTTAAATCCCTGCATATTTTGTGTTTTTGGGTAAAAATTTTCGAAAAATGTTTTATGTTTTCAATTTTGCGGTGTAATACGTACATTTATTCAGAGATGAACGCGCTAGCGAATGAGAACTCACACACAATTTGTTAACTCAGTTTTTCTTCCTCTCGTCGTGACGTCATTGTCAAAAAAAGTTGTAAATTATAGTAGAAGTTTTAATGTGGAATTTTTAGAAAGCGGTGTAAAATTTACTTGAAAGCAAGTTAAAAATTTCAAAGAAGGCCTACCTTATTAAAAAAAATTAATTTTTTGAAAATATTGTTACTTTGTATTAATGGACTTAATTTAAATAAAAACTGAAACTCCATTTAAGATTTGATAAAATCAAAAGAAAGAGAATAACTCTTTACACTATACGATATCTAGAAGTTAATAATGACATTCATTGTGAATGTTTCAAAAACATTACTACCGGCTGTTTGTCAGAGTTACATTCGGTTTAGTCATACTTTGCTTTTACTGATTACGTTTGCAAACTGGAAATAATGATTACTATGTCAGTAATGTTAAAATGTGTCGTTTAAAATGAGTGAATTGTATTAATTAATTCAAGGTGAATTTAGCCTCAGAGTATAATAGGTTATCGAAAATTCTAACCTTTATTTGAAACTGGACATTTTAATAAAACTAGTTTAAATGCTGTTCTTTGGGAAATTTGAATATCAGTTAAGACATAAAGAAGACTGAATAATTTTGATCCAAGCTCAAACCAAACCCAGTCTGTCCCTAAGTGACATTAATTGTGCTCAAATTGACAGGATGTAGTTTCCTTCGACCATTTTGACACTTAATTTAAATTTAATTATTTTAGAACTTGAAATTACTGAATAATTATACTATAATCTTTATATAAGCAAAAAGAGGAAATTCTTGTGGTTGACAACGGGATTCCAAACCCGTTTGTGACATCAACGTTTTATTTGATACTACTTACGAACTGTCGTTGATCAGACACGTTGGCTGCGATACCATTCATTTTCAAATCAGGATGGTCATATAATCGGCCTTCAAAACCCTTATCTTTTGAGGAAAAAAAAAAGTAAGTAAAACTTTATCACGATGCTGTTTGTAATTAAACATATTTTCTTGGCTTGAATGTGTCGTAGTAGGCTGATTCTTCTGTATAATTTTTCTTAAGTGAGATTCGTACCTATGTATTCCACGATTTTGTTTGGAAACCCCTTTTACTAAACCCATCTTATCAACTAAGGTTTTCTAAAGGATTAGCAGCCTAATGTTGTTCAGTAGGAGCATGGATGAATTTAAAGGGAATCATGTGGATGCAGTTTCCCCTCAACTATTTCAGGATTTTTTTTCTTTCATAAAGGGTATTTGGAGAGATTTTAGCTACAGCAAACCACCATGATATCCCTCCCGAACTCATTCATGTTTAGGAGGAGAAGGAGATTGGATGAAAGAAAATGGATTTAGAGAGAAATTAGAAAGAAAGTGAGGAGGACAGAAACCCGGATATTTTCTGAGACTTAAATTAAATCACTCCCTATTACGTTAACCTGTCAGCAAAGGTAGGAATGACACTTCCTAAATGATAATGACAACAAGTTGTGGTTATAGCGTCCTGTTTAGAGCAATATAACCACTAGAGTTAGATTTACCGCATAATTCTCCACCTAAAAACATAACAAAACCTTCTCTTTTGTTCACCCTGGCAGTCGGAAACTCATCATCGCAAAATAATCACCTAATGCAATTACAATAATAACCCGACCTCGCCGGATGCTCTGAATGGGCATAATTACAAGCGCACCTATGGCAATAAAACTCAGTCCTCGACAATCGGTGGACACCAAAGAACACTCCTGCATCTCATTAGCAGGCGGCCAATGGGAGGCCAGAGAGCTGCGCAAAGCATATGGAACTGTCCAAGCACGACACCCCCTCCCTCCCACGCCGGAGCAGCTGTCCCATTGTTCCCATTGGTGTGCTGCTGTCCGGCAATTAGGACGAGAAGCGAATGGTTAATTTCCATTGTGGGGAAAGGTTTTTTTTTCCAATTGCGATTTTCGAAAGAGTTGTGGGAATTGGTGGGTGATCGGGATGTAATTGGAGTTGGGTGGGGGGTAATTGCGATTTGAGTGATGTAATTCGAAAGGGGGGGGTTTGGTTGGGTGAGTTGGACGAAGGAAGTGGAAGTTAGTATGGTTAATTATTCAGTCATAGGCAAGATGAACAATTGAAATTGATCCTAATGTAACGGATATCACCAGTGGTTTATTGGGATAAAAATATTTTCCATCTTTTTAATACAGCTACGATGTTTGAAAGGAGAAATGGCGAGAGTGTAAAGACTAAGCGACGAAATGAGTGGAAGAAAGAACGAAAAAGTAAGAGTTTATGATAAAAGAAAGATAGAAAAATGATAAATAATAAGAGAAAGACGGGGAGAGGGGAGGTGTAATGTTAAGAGAGACGAGAACTAAGAGATAATGATAAGAGAAAGATGGAGACGAGACGTGTAATGTTAAGAGAGATGAGAGCTAAAAGGTATTGATAAACGAAAGATGAGGAAGGGACGTGTAATGATAAGAAAGATGATTACTAAGAGATAATGGTAAGAGAAAGATGGAGAGGAGACGTGTAATGGTTAAGAGAGATGGAATCTAAGATATAAAGATAAGAGAAACATAGAGAAGGGACGTGTAATGTTAAGAGAGATGAGAACTAAGAGATAATGATGAACGAAAGATGAGGAAGGGACGTGTAATGATAAGATGATTACTAAGAGATAATGATAAGAGAAAGACGGGGAGTGGGGATGTGTAATGGTTAAGAGAGATGAAAACTAAGATATAAAGATAAGAGAAACATAGAGAAGGGACGTGTAATGTTAAGAGAGATGAGAACTAAGAGATAATGATGAACGAAAGATGAGGAAGGGACGTGTAATGATAAGAAAGATGATTACTAAGAGATAATGATAAGAGAAAGACGGGGAGTGGGGACGTGTAATGGTTAAGAGAGATGAAAACTAAGATATAAAGATAAGAGAAACATAGAGAAGGGAACTGTAATGTTAAGAGAGATGAGAACTAAGAGATAATGATGAACGAAAGATGTGGCAGGGACGTGTAATGTTAAAAAAGATGAAAACTAAGAGATAATGATAAACGAAATAGGGGAAGGGGACGTGTAATGTTAAGAGAGATGAGAACTGAGAGATAATGATGAGAGAAAGATAAGGAATGCATAATGAGAGAGATGGAGAAATAATGGATAATTATAAGAGGAAGATAACGGAAGGAGGAACGGAGGAACGGAGGAAGATAAGAGGAAGATAATAAGAGGAAGAACAAGAATGTATAATAAGAAGAAAGATGTGAAAAAGGGTAAGAATGAAAGGTAGATGTAGACAGAAATAATATAGGAGATAATCAGAATGGAATAAAAGAGAAAACTACACATATTTTTTAACGAGTTCACGACGTGTTTGGATAAAACTGATTAGCCGGCCACTGCCACACGATTCATAAAAGCAAAAATTTTTTACAATGAAGATCGTGTTCAATCAAGTAAACTCTCTGAAGTTTTACTATCTTCTTGATACCTAATATCATCGGTTTCAAAACACTTCCCGCGCTACTAGGCGGGTGTTCCCACACCTATGGCATCATTGAATGTGTAGATAAAAACAATTTCTAACACACAGCCAAAAAACGCACAGCATCAAGATCCTCCCCTATAAATCAGCCTCTCCCTGCCCCGAGGAAGGAGAGGACTCGCCCACCCCTTCGGATTGATATTCCCCGTTTGTTCTATTAGCGCATTCCGAAGGCGTGTTTTATGGCGCGGCTACCGGGGAGAAGGGTTACGCACTTAATGGCCGAGGCTCCTGAGCGCTAATGCGATAAATATGCTAAAGTCGGGTATGTCGTGACTCCGAATGGGAGATGACAACTCTCTCTCTCTCTTCATGTTGTTGTGTATCTAGAGTCAGGGTTATTTCGGGTTTGGTTTTGTTTCAGCCTGATGCTTTGGTAATGGATTGGTGAGGTTTGTGTTTGGTTATCACGAGTTTTTGTAAGATTGTTTGTAATTGTATGTGTATTTAAGCTTCTTCGTTAGAGGTATGTTGTATATTTTAGGTTTTTTTTCCTTCAAAAACTTATAGGGAGAGAGGTTTCAGATTTTTACCTCATGCATGATGACCTTGTTTTTAAGACAATTTTGGTTTTCGAAAAAGAATTTTCAAACACTTGTACCTACTTTCTTAGAAATGATAGCACCAAATAGTAGCAAATTTATTTCGTCCTCTCCATATCCCTTAAAAATTTGAGCACGATGAAAAAATATATTTACTTATCAGTATCAAACATTGCTCTCTTTTAACGTTTATTGTGATTGTTCTCTGAAATCCATTAGACAAAAAAACTGACCACGATACCTGAAGAAAACTAAACTCATAACTAAAAACTAAACTAAACTCATCGGCGCAACAGCCCAAGTGGGCCAAGGCCTACGATGTCCATCTTCGTTCTCTTGACCGTGGGGCCCTGGGGTGCAAGGCATATGTCCCGGTTAGGTGGTCAGTCTAACGCAAGACCCTCAGTGTTTAGTTCCCAAGCACGCTTGGTCCTCAATTTATCGACCCACTGAAGGGATGAAAGGTTGAGTCTACCTTGCCCAGCCCGGGACCCAGGAATCGAACCCGGACCTGTGGCACGGAAGAGCTATACGCTACCACTGCGCCACCGGGCTTCTATTCTAATACATACTGTGATTTATTATAACTTACTTTCATTGTAACTTATGCCAATATATTAAGAACTCCAACTTACCTAATATTTTGTTGACAGCTGTCTGTGAAGTGAGAAGTTGGCGGGCGAAATCGTACGGCCTGAGGCCATACGGTGAAAAGTCGTGAACTATTCTTGGCTGTGGCATGCTATCACTTAGTCTAGTGTTTAGATATAATGGACTTAGATTACCTGTAAGGAAACAAAGCAAACTTCAGTAAAAATCAATACAAAAACATTATAGGTTTGTAGTATTACAGTCAGGGCTCTTATACAACTTAGGGTTCTTACACAAGGGGTCCCAAACAAGGTATTGAAGCACCTAACAGTTATATGGTGGGTTTACAGGAGAAAGGCACTAAGTCACTTGTGGCTCAACTACAGCTTGGGGTGAATTTAAATATCCAATCGTTCGTTGGCGTCGTTCTACCGCTTTTAAAAGATTCTCCTTAATGACTTAGTGCATTTCTCCAGGAACCGAAAACATATAAACTAAAATTTATTCATTTATTCCTAAGTAATAATTATGCATTATGTTCATTTAGTGACGGACACATTAAGGAAGTTTGCAATAACTCTTTATTAGTACCCTTTTTCTTGTAGTAATCATTTGTGTACTACACTACAGCTATATAAATAGTCTCTTAAGTAAACTGATGTCACAGTAGCACAGAAGCGAAATTAACAAATAAGTAGAAGATGCACTTAATATGTATAGCCGAATTCTCCAAACCGCACATCCACCTTTCAATGTGGAGAGTTACACCGAGACCACACGTAATGGCAAATTCCTCACAGCATATAAAACTACTCCTGAACATCATCAAACCCGAACAAAAACCGATTCATCAGCAGCAGGGGCCTCGAAGGCCATAGTGGGCACAACGCCTCGCCATTTATCAAACCCGCCGCAGCAGCCACCAAACCGAAGGGTCATTTTCATTCCAACTGTTGACATTAATAAAAAGGATTATATGCGCACCGAAGCGTCGCAAGAGATCCCTTTTAATTGGTTACCCCGGGGGCAGAGAGATGCTACCTTGTTATTAGGCCTGTTTACAGGGCCCCCGTCACAGACACGCGAGGAGTGGTAATGGTCGGCCCCATCACGCTACATTCTCCGCTGATTATTATACAAGTTTCGAATATGCGAGCATCCATCCCCCCATAGAAAGGGACAGATCGGTGTCCATTCGTATAATCGGTCACCACACAGAGTTTGGGGATTTTCTATCTGTATCAACCATGTTGGCAGAGTCTACAATATACACAAATCTAGAGTAACTTATGAATTAATTTGATTTTTTCGAATTCGCCTTCATCTTGGTACTCTCCCTCTTTCGATTGAGATCCTGATATTCATCCGTATATAACAGTTTAAAAGAAAATAGTAATTTCTCAATCATACATGGCAGGAAGATTTATCTATTGTCAAGGTTGGATAAAACTTTTGTATGCTTATAATTGTTGTTAATTCATTTTAACTTATCGATGTTCAATTTCTGAACGTGTTTTTAAAAATACCTGATGCGTTTAGGAAAATTAAGTGTTCCTTTGAATATTAATTTTGTATTTAAAATATGGCGTTTTTAGGATGGGAATAACCATCCTCATTTATTTTTAGCAGGAGGAACTTTTACAGGCATAGAAAAATTTAACTGATTATTTCCTTTTAGAATAAATTTTGTATAATTTAACCTTTTTATCTAACCTTGATTTTATTTGGATGAGATATAATTTTATTATTTCAAATTATTTCATCAATTTAATATTTTCAAAGAGAAAATTACAGTCACTTTAGTTAATTCTTCTATTACCGCCTTCTGTAACATTTTATTCAGAAGGATTCTGATTCTTGTATAAGATCAGATTATACTCCAAAACATGATATTCGATAGTTATTCTATGGAAAAACTTTATTTAGATACATTCAAATTGATGGCGAAGTAAAATTACATAAATCTCATTATGGAAAGCTTATTAACAACTCTAGTAATTTAGTACTAAGGTCTAAAATGGATCTTGTTGCTTAGGCTGCCTTACACTCGTCAAAGATATAGCTTTCAGTTATTTACATAAGATTCAACCTTATATTTTGTTCAACATGAAGGGATTTCGAAACTGCAATGCACATTAGTGGCTAAAACAGCGACAACGACATGAAGGCATTTGTTCAAACTCTTCATTTTTTTATTTTTAATACAGTTTCAACATGGTTCTCATTGTGTACTTAAAGTTTATAACATATTAAACCATGAAATAGGCGAGAAAATTAAGATAAAGCCAGTACTTGTTCCAACTGTCAAACTTACATTGTTTCTGTCACCACTTTCCGTAGCAGATGTGACAGAACAATGCCATAATCAATCAGCCCATTTCGCATGAAACTTAATGCGACTAACGTAAAATGAACACATACTCGTTACGTAGAGTCATCAGGGCAAACAGAATGGGGTATCTGCCATTACTGTTGTCATTATCCTCTAACCTTGAGTTACGATTGTTCAAAGAACTTATTCACACACCGGGAATTAATTTTGCTAATATTCCAGCATTGTTCTCTCCCCAAAAAACTCGCAGACAGTCGCAGACGATAATTCAGGTCTGTTTCCCGAGCAGTGTTCGTATAAGGAGACTGATGTGTGGTCAATCCGTCAGCAACGTAATCAAACAGTCAGCAACGTTATAAAACAATCATCTGCCCTCAGGAACAATCAAAAGGCAAACAGTTTGAGATGAAACAATAAAAAAAAAATCCCGCGCCATTATTTAAAACTGATTTTCCACGTTGTTATGGGATGGGGTAAAACAAAAGTACACAGCGTCACGTATGGCTGCTTTTTGAAGTATAACTTGCCAGGTTATTTGTCCTCCCATACGAGCGCCAACTAAAATACAAGTAATACATAAATTCAACAAACCAGAGCGAGGGACGTTTTCGTTAAAACTGTTTGTAAAAGTGGAAGATGGGGAAAAAGTAAGATAACAATCTATTTGTATCCACAGAGAGTTGGTAAAGGCAGAACATACTTCTGTTTCTTATCTAAAACAAGGGAATCATACGCGTATTGATAACCATCATGGAAAAAAGGGCCACCATTTCTAAAATTGGTGTTTTTATGCGTAATTTGTCTGTTTTGTTCAGAAAATTGTTTTCCAAGTCCTTGTGTTCCCTTCAAACATAAATTTGTGTAACTAAAGGTTGTAGAGGCACTGATCCATAATATATGAGCACAAGTAAATGTTTTTTTGCTGTGAAAAACTTGAACAAATTTTTAACTGATGAGCCAATGTTTTTGAAAAAAAAAAAAAAAAAGAAACGTCAAATGTTAGTTTATTGCGCATGAATGATTCATATTTTGTGTAATTTTGAAAATAGATCTAAATAAACATTGTTTTTCTGAAGAAAAATATCGTTGATTTAAAGCTTTCATATTTTAAACTAGGTGCATTAAAACACCCATTAAATTTTTATCACAAAGCATATTAGACACAAAAGAGTATGTAATATTTTATGGTAAATAATACTCTTATTATTTTTGTCTTTTGTTCATACATAAACCGACTTTTTTTTCCTCTGAACACATTCCACCGCTATATGTGAAAGTATTCAGTACTAGATGCTAGATGGAGTATTGAAAAACGCTATCAAAACGTTTTTTAAACGCAAAAATAAGAATATAGCAAACAGCTGTTTCGGGATAGATTTGTATACGCTTCCATTGCTTTTTCAATGTATGTTAGCACTAAAATATTTTTATAATCTTAAGATGGTAAATTTATAAATTATTAGATGGGCAAAAATATGTTATGTGTCAGCAACAAAAAAAAAACAGTTTGTGATTTTTTTTCCTAATTATGTTTTAATGATCGAATGAGATGATTAGAATGAGAGTGATGAAAGTCAAATCTCTCTATATATAATGAAGGTGTCCCGGCCTGCCTGCCTGGCTGGGTTCCTGCCTGGGTTTGTCCGGAACAGATTTGGCTCAATTTCTCCAAAACTACCCGTCCGAATCGAACCAAACTTGGTACACATACGTATGGGGACGGGGGAAAGACAATGACATCATTTCCAAATTTCTAAAACCACCCCTTCACCCCCTTTTAGACCTTTTTGTAAAAATCGCCTTACTTCTCCACTAAAGAAGATCTGTTTAACTCGCATTGTTGCAAATAATACAACAAAAACAATTTTAAACATAAAACAAAGTATTTAAAGATAAAACTTGGCTAAAATTGTTTTAAATGTTTTAAAAAGGTTATTAATAATTTAAAAAATTAAAAACGGCCCTTATAAAAAACTTTATAACAGTATTTTCTTATTAAAAACTTCATTTTCCATGAAACTTTAAGTTGAAATAGAAAGTTTTAAGAATTAGACTGGTTAAAGTAAAAATTACATCAGGCAGTTTTTTTAGAAAGTTGATGATAGAAACACTAGATCAATTTGTTATTTAACCTTATAATTTGTTTCTTTGGTGTAGTTTAACGGGATTTTTTTTTTCAATTTAAACAGGGGGTATTTACAAATTTTGGGATTTCAAAAGTCTGTAATAATTTTAATGGATTTTTTTTCACTTAGAATGGATAATTGGGTAACTGTCGTAATTAAATGTGCAACACCGGAACTGGATGGTTAGGTTAGATTTACACAGTTGGAACCGGGAGGGAAAAGGCACAGGGAGCACGGTGATGAAAATGCACCGGGAACACCGAGATGAAAAGGCACCGGGGACACCAAGATGAAAAAGGCACCGGGATATGAAAAAATACTGGGAACACCGGGATATGAAAAACTACCAGGATGATTGGTAATTATGGTTACAGAAAATTAGGCATGTAACTTGAGAAAATTTTAATAAATTGATACACTCCACCCGTGCAAGGCCGGGCATATCAGCTAGTACACTATAAAAATTTGCGTTAAGAAATAATATGGGTTCTCCCTTTTAGTCATCTTTTTAGTGTGATATAGGTTTCCTTGCCTAAGTTAACAGGAACCTACCATAATTGGCTAGAGCAGCCCCAAAAATGTCTATAGTCATAACACAGACCGATACATTTCATTAACAAAAACTGAGGTGGAATGACTTAACTATTTTCATTGAAACATGTTAAAATATAACATTATAAGCATTTCCTCGGCACGGTAACAACGAACTCAAAAACCATCAAGTTGACTCCGAGGAATGAAAAAAAAAATCGAATGGATATAATCGGACAGTGGAACCGCAAGGAGGATTATGTGCGTGTAACATCTTGAAGAACCGTCGCGTGAGAGCTCTGCATTAATTAGTGCGGTTCTCAAGTGTAATTCGGGACTTAGAGGCACCGACACAATGGGTTCATCGAACACGACAGTTCGCAGAATTTTTCTAGGAAGCCTCGTTTAAAAGGACACATGATGCGACTCAATTTTGGAGATTGAAGTATATATCAGTTTCCTCAAACAGGATGAACTTTGTGAAACTTCTTGAAAATGAAATGTTAAATGTTTCATTGATATCTTCTTTTGGTTTGTATACGAATTTGCAATTTTTCGTTCTTTTATCTAGGTGTGAATAATGAGGAATGTAAAGGGGCATTGAAATGAAATGAAAGTTTTCCCAATAATTTCTTGTGATTGTTTAAGTTAGAGATTATAAGAAATAAGTTCTGAAAGAAACAAAAAAAAATTAGAGATGATTTTCTAAGAAGATCATGTTCTTTTACTATAAATCTTATTTAAATATGTTAAGGTCCATATTTTTGCATCCATCTACTCTATAAACTATAAAATACAGTTTTTCAACAAAAATAAGATTCCATTGGACTACATACAACTAAACAACAAGCCTAAGTTTCACTGATCTATTTATTTAGGAGAAGATGTATATTTTCTATGGTACCTCGTTTTTTTTTCTTCTTTATGAAATTTCGTTTTTTTTTTAAATACTACTTGAGTAAATATCTCAAGTACTTCTAGAAATTTAAGGA
This sequence comes from Tetragnatha montana, assembly GCA_963680715.1. NCBI lineage: Eukaryota > Metazoa > Arthropoda > Arachnida > Araneae > Tetragnathidae > Tetragnatha > Tetragnatha montana. Next base: position 9,675,309 of record OY796685.1, read on the forward strand.
AGGGAAAATGCAAGTATTTTTTACACCGACATAGACAGCTTAACCACACAATTGAACAAATTTAACAGAATAATATTTCAATTCTAAGCTTTATTTTTTGTTATAAGAATTAAACATGGCGCAATTTTCTCTCAAAAGATAAGAAATTTGGTAACCAATTTATATTGGTAAGAAAAATTATTTACTGCATACTAAATTTTTTTATTGTGTCTTTTTTTAATTTATGAAAACTTTAATAAAAATAAAAGAACTAAAATATCTCGGAACACTACCTTTGTCGTCAATTTTAATGTGATGGAACTCATTGATGTATTATAAAACCACTGCGTTACCTTTCCTTAAACTAAAAAGGTAGGCGTGAAATTTCCTATTATCCATGAACATTACCTGCACACAATATAATTTTTACAACTTTTCTTATCTTTTATTATTCTTAGTTATTATTCGACTAACTGGAACTCCATTTTAAATTAGGATAGCACACGAAGTTTTCTATTGTTCTTGAACAACGCATTTCATCGATATATTTACACTATAACGTTAAGTTATTATTTTATATCTTGTTATTGCATTTACTACTCTAATAAAATGTCTTTTGTTGCTTATTAAGTCTGTTGGTTTATTTATGGCCCTGAATAATTCATAAAAGGCTACCCTTTAGTGTAGATATATAATCAGGAAAGAAAGACTTTTTTAAGCTTTGTTTGAAATAAAATGTAGAAATATAGGAACGATATTTCACAGTCAGTGTTATGTAATTTTGTTGGTTTGTGAAAAGGAATATTTCACGTTTAATGCTTCAGGAATTCAAATAGTTTATCGCTAGTGTTTCCCTTCTTATACTTTAAGAGACAAACATAAATAAGCATTTTATAAGTCTCAATTGTATATCCAAGCTTTAGCTACTACAGGAAGTTTTAAGGCTTAATTTTAAGTAAAGTTAAATATCAGTGTTAAATGTAAAGAAAATTCAACTTTTAAAACTTTCCTGCAATTTTTTAAACATTGCAGATCTACCAATTTTTCTGAACCCCTGCATAATGAGAAGCACGCCTATTATAAAAGATAAAAACATGTTCCTTATAGACGTTTGATAGGCGTTTTGAAATGGTAAAAGTAAATTTAAGAGTAGAATTAAAAAATTTTCAAATTAAAACTATTTGTTTACCTAAGTTATATATTTAATAAATCAATGCTTTAAAATCAATTGCTTTAAAAAGTAACAACATATTACAACAAGTATAGTTTAAGCGATGTTTTTTTTTTCGAAAAAGATCTAAAAGTGTATTGATATTCTTTTAAATTAAATACCAAATAAATTACAAAAAACCATTGGTAATATTGAACCGGTCATTTCCCTTTTCACATGTACGACATTCCGTAAAACAGGTATTCTTATGGAAATCGAAAACAGAAAAAAAAAGTATATACCAGCAACGGAAAAAGTACCCCTTTGCAAATTGGGTATAATCAATAAATAGGCAGTATTAAAATGCCTCATCTACGTGAAAAACCCTCATAGGAACCACTATAGGTGCATAACAATGCTTAGTTTCTCAGAGACCGATCGGAGGAGATTCCACCCTTTCCAATCTTTATCACCGGGACGAAGAAAAAAAGAAGGAGTAATAAGCAAAGCAGCAAAAGTCGCGTCCAATTGAAAAGCCTGGTTTCACAAATTACTGTAGTAGAGAGAGCCGGGCGCAGAGCCTGCAATCTTCATTCAAATGATACCGCATCGGCGGAAGATTGGAAATTAACAGGACGCGAAAGAGTGTTGGACCAGAGGTTGCGCATCACTGATCAGCGTTTTTCTCTTCGCCCCTTTCGCTGGATATACCAGACGCGAATATCGCTTTTGCTTAATAAAGATTAGTTCCTGGTGTCGGCATTGAAGGGCCTCTGTACCCCAGGCTTTGAGTTACGCCATGAAACAATGTGTGAGAAAGCGGTGAATGGTGTCGTAGGTTTTCCAAATTTCACTTACTCCTTTTAACAACGTCATATCTCAAAAAACCTGATTTTTCAGGAGAGGGATTTTAAAGTTTAAAATTACTATATTGAAATGTATTTAAAAAATATTAGGCATTCGATTGAACTTTTTACTATTCAGCATAAAGATATGACGATCTTGCAGGGTTATACTACTCTTTCAGGGCAATCATAACTAACTAATTAGCAATCTAACTAACTTTCAATCATAACTAAAAATCGCTGATTTTTGAAATTTGACGTTCTTGAAAGATGTGAGATATTCGCAAATCCACAATTACTGATATTGGCCTTAGAAATGGAAAGTTACTTAATACTTAAAAAGCTATATTAACATGAATTTAAGTGTACTTAATTCGTTTACATGGAAAACTTTATGTAATATTTCCCACTAAATAAGTTAAACCAATCCAAAATTTTCTTTAAAGCCTTTCAATAATCCGGACTCATACTCCTAAACTTTATCAAAGTAGTTTCATATAACAGTAAAAATTATGAATCTGACAACATTGAAGAAGACATTTTCATGCAATTTTATAATTTCTATCATTATTTAAAATTACTTTGACAACCCAACTGGGACTGCACTGCTTATTCTTGTTTTGAACCATATTCAAATAATATACGGTCCCTAAATGAATAGAGTCTCCCATAGTGTTATTACTCTAATTAATATAAGATCCCTATACCAACAAATATTACGGACCTATCGTGCGGTTATAGCTGTGGAGTGGGTGGGTTAGGTAAGCACTTAAAATGAGGTGGAAGTATTATGCTTGGGTAAACATGGCAGATGAAATATTTTTTCTATTATGGGTTTCCAAGTTCCGTTGCTTAGGATCCTTTTCCAAAACAGTGTTTATCGGATGACAAAAAATACGCTGGGACCGGAAAGCGAGGGTGAAATGTGTCATTTTGTTGGGAGGAAAAAACCGCGGGAGAGTTCAAAGGACCTGGCGTAATACGGCGTGAAATATGTTTTATTAGCGGTGTATGTTTAAATCCATTAGATCCTTGTGGGGGATTTTTTTTATTCTCGAATGGCTCCTTTCTGATTTTGGATTCTCTGGACTCTGGAGAGTGAAAAAGTGGTTTGATCGAAAAGGGCCGACAAAGAAAACACGAAGTGGGAGTTTTTAACTCGGTTTATCGGTGTGTAATTTGGAGTTGACTAGAAAATTATTAATGCTGTTTGGCGCTTAAAAGTCAAGCGGGTTTTTTTTGTTGTTTCCCTTTTTAAAATTTTTTTACTTGATAAGGAGAGTAAATGTTGGAATGTTTTGATGCTAAGAATTCCTGAAGAGAATTGTTGAAAGGTTCGCGTATTTAAACTTTAACTTGATTTCATGACTCTTCAAATATCAAATAACCCCAAAAAACACTAAGAGGCAATACTTTGCAATACGCAAGAGTGTAATAAGGTTGTAAAAGTTGTAGTAAAAGCTTAAACTTTTTTGTGTTTTTCACAATATTCGTAGTTTAATACCTAAACTTTGAATGAATTTTAATCTAAAATGAAAATTTAAAAAGTTATTTCAATAGAAATAATATGCAATATAATTTCATTACTTCATGAAATAAATAAAGTTATAATAAAGTTGGATAAAATAAAATAAAGTTGGATAAAATAAAATAAAGTTGGATAAACACCCTAATTTATTAATCTTCACCCTTTTAATTAATTTTTTTTTACTTTCCATACCATTAAGTTTTGCAACTATATCTAAATGAATAAAATCTTAAATAATTATTCAGGTTTCGCAAAATGGTAATTTAACCTTAAACTTTTTCAAGTTCACAGTAAGATTATTACATTGTTTCAAATGGAAGATTTTCGTTACAAAAAATTCCTATTTTACACCGATACTCATCAGCAGATAACCCTAACCTTCGGGAATTTTTAAAAAATAGAGTGAAGGGTATGCATTCAAAACTCCTATTAAGTCAGCCGTTGACTAATTTATGTAATACTTTTAAGTAATCGGGTGCTATAAATGAAATTCATATCTCAAAAATTTCTTCAACTCCCGGCACCACAAAAAGATAACAACTTTCAAGCGATTCTTCTCTCATTACGGGTTATGCCGAAAAGGCTTTCTGCGATTATCTTTTTACGTGACTATTTGCATCGTGCTCATAAGAAAGTGATGAAAACCTCATAGAGCAAGTCTTCAGTTCATAATCAAAATATTGCTTTTTTGTGTGAGAGCGTGAGGAGGTTTCTAATGCGTCATACATTTTTATGAATCGAGCATTACTTGTCTGTGGTCTGGCGAAAGTGTTTGAATATGCCTGTCATGGCACATTCTATGCCTTGTCATTTAAATTAGCGCTTTAGAGTCACAAGTTAAACTATGGCTGCGAAAACTATATCAACTTTTTTAAACTGGTCTTTGTACCCATGTTGTATTTGACCTTACAAATGGGTGAGTGTAAAACCAGTAGGTTTATGTAGAAGGAACATTTTCTATAAACAGTTTAATTGGTGGGTGATAAAAAAATGTCGAATAATAAATAAGATAATTTTTGAACTTTGATTACCAATTTTTATACAATCGAATTCCGTTACAGTGAATCTTCATGGACTTGGAATAAATTCACTTGAACCAAAAAATGCTAATAAAATTAATGAATTTTAAAAATAAATTGTATTTATATGCAGATACAAAAAAACCCCAATAAAATATTTAATATGGTGTAGAAAAGAATGCAAAAAAAAACATTTTAAATAATTAATACAACAATTAATTGTCAGATGATTGAGTGAATTTAATTCACTCCTTCAAATAATGAAATCATTTTTTATAATTTTGATAGAAAATCATTTTTATACAAGAAATTTGTCACTGTTCTATTTTTTAAATAAAATATCGCTGAGACAACAAAATGTATGACTGAAGTTTTAAGAACAAGGTAGTTTCATTCCTGGGTAGTTCATTACATCGGGATTCATATTCATATTCTATGTATTCATATTCGCTATGTATTCATATTCATATTCTATGTATAGGTATGCCATATTCTATACCAAGATATATTCCTTACTCAAAAGTATCAATTTTTAAAATTATAGTTATCAATCTTCATTTATTTTGATATTGAGTATATGAAATAATCTATAAAAGATTAAACTTTTAAACTAATTGTGTAATTGTGTTCTTAAACCTTTTAAATAAAATAAAAGTTTTAATTTATATGTGAAATAGTACTACTATATATTATAGATAAAACATTCGTAAACATGTATTAACTTCAGCATAATAACTTGAAATGTTTATTATTTTAAAGTAATGTTCAGTTACAGTTAATTTTCATATAACAATTTGATTTGTTATATTCTTGAAAGCTGAGTACATTAATAAATCTACAATTTCATTCCTCAAAAACACTATTATATTATGTTTAATACCAGGTAGTATACATAATGGAATTTCTCTTTTTATTGTTTGTTGAAATAGCTAAATTAATGTTCTAAAAAGTTTAATAAATTTTATCAATGCGGATATAAAGGTAAAGCGAACAGTTTTCATTCTCTCGATGACCTAAAAAGAACATATTAAGCTTAAAGTTTAAACTTTAAACCTAATAACTGGAAAACAGCTACTGATAAAACGAAAATTGCCTGTTTATAAAATTGTATCCGATTCGATATAATTCAAACATTCAAACACATTAATTTTGCTCCCCCCCCACTTCCAACCTTTCCAACAACACTAACTCAACTCTATCACGCACTCAACATAAGAAAAAAAACCTACCCAAAAGTTAATTGAATCCCTCGAATAACCATCTGCGTGTTTCGAGTCACCATAATCTACTACAAGCGATGAAAAAGTATTTGCGATCGCACGGTTCAATGCTTCCAATACACACAAGCATCCACTTTTTCTCGAGCAATACAACAATTACAGCGGCAGCAATTACTACTCCCTCCCTCCCTGTCCATGCCCGGGCATAAATCTGGAGGCTTATAAACGTCGTTTTTTCGCGTGAGCTCTGAAAAAGCCCGGCCTTATCCGAAATCTTAAAAGATCACACATATGAGCCAAGGACAGGGTCTAATGAGCGCTTATCTGAGCCGCCCGGCCCATACAGATGCCTTTTTAATTGATTACAAGGTCATCTGGATTACGAATGCTCCCCACACCTCCTTTGCCAGTGGATGGGGAAAAGAGCGCGAATCGTAGAGGAGGGAGGGCTAGAGCGCGCTTTGGTTGCAGCACTGCGTGTCTGATGCAGAGAGTGGCAAGGAAATATAAGTGCTATGGGAAGTCCCATATTTTTGGAGTGGAAAAAAATCACTATTTTTCTTAGAAAAGGGTAGGTTCAGACGACTGATAATGATAGACTGCAGGTCAGAGAATGATGAATCATAAAGAACTTTTTTCATCCAAGGTAGTTTCTTTATCTGTGGCTAAGAAAATTACTTGAAATTATGGGTGGGGGTTCTGCCAAGGGTGGATACCTGAGCATAACATCCTACCTACCTTAAATGTTTTATTTGTTCTCTGTGATTTATAAGAACGCTGTGCATTTTTGTCTATGGCGTTGTCACCAAAAAGACAAACATCAGAAGAATTTTTGCATCCCCTTCAAAAGAGTTATTGTTTTGGTAAATTTTGGGAAATATTTACCTATTATTTTTAAAGGTTGCAACATTTTGTACAACAACAACAACCTATTTATCGATACCTGTATATTACAAATATGTAAAAAAATACGTATTTTAATTTATGAAAATGTTTTATTTAGTAAATTGATTTATCATAGAAATCAAATTGGTGAATTTTGGTGTATATCTTCTAAACTGATGTATGAATGACCGTTTTATTAAAGTACTATCATAATGGAAAATGTACTAATCTGATTAGATTTCATTACCGCATTGATTTTTATTCAGATAAAATACCATTGCATAAAATTGTACTTTAAAGAGTATAATCCTAAACATTCACACTCACACACCAAAGAAGCGATTCTGACTTAGGCCCTTTGGGTGGCAGGGAGATGTTGGCACGGTGGTTTCATGGAGAAGGATCTTCGATGTGCACCCTATTCCTTCTGTTCCTTACGGTTACGATTAGGCGACGCTCGCTCTTTGCTTTTTGCGCCGCTCGGATTGAAATTCCGCGCGAGTGGGGAATCGCGGCGGAGTTATGACTGCTTGATAATTGCGGGTAAAGTGTTGCAGATAGAGGGCACTTATCATCACACTGATGCAGATAAAGCATTCCATATTATTTTCCTGTTAAACGCTGTTATGTTAATGATTTCGAGAAGGAGCGAGGGGTGAAATATACGGCCAGAGCGTGTGTGCGCATTCAAGCTAAATGGGGCCGTATTTCCACAATCCTGAAATTGTATTTCTTTCATAAATAGGGTAATTCTGGAAAGGAGATTGTATTTTATAGAGGCTTTATGATATTAGGCAAACGTGAGCTAGTTTTTGAATCGGGTGTTTAAAGGACGGTTCAGTCGTTATGACGTACGGGTGCGTTATGAATTCGCGGTTAAGTTATCACTCTGGGGAATTCTATATTGCCCCTGAATGATAATTTTCAGGTACTCAGGAGGAAGAATTGCTCGCTAGCGATTCAAATGGAATTTCGCAGGACTTTTAAGTTCGCATAAACCTCGTGGATTGGATGTTTTACCAAGATGGATATTCCGATAAAGATATGATCTATGGAAAAAATTTCAGTAATACGTGGAGTATATCTGAAAAAGGTACTTTTATTGTCTCTGACCCCGAGCTAGAGAGGTTTTACTATCGAAGGAAAAGACGGGAATTCGTAGAAATTGCCTCCTTATCAAATATGGGTCTTAAATAAAGGAATTTCAATGATACAGAATGATGTAAAAATATATAAATTATTTTACAGATGCATATTTAGAGATGATAAAGTGATAAAGTTTCAGTGTAGAGATTTGAAAAATATACCATCTAATTTTGCAGTATTTTAAGAGGAAACTGGGAGATACTTCTTAAAAGTTAAAACACTTTAGATGTAATAAAAACTTTTTATTATTCGTACTATTAAAAATAAACAAGAAAAAATACCTAGACTTAAGCTGTATCTTGTTCATAAGATTTAATATTCCCTCATATAAAGTTACTGACACTACATTGATAATTTTGAAAAAAAAAATCCGAATTATTTGCTATGAATAACACCAGGGAAGCTGTTAATTTTAGTATACTACCATGAAAAAATTTATTAAAGTAAAGCCCTTAAAGCCATGTATAATCAGCAGTTGATAAAAATGTTCTTGGAGAAATGAAACCAACAAATTTGGAATATCTCCAATATCTTTCGAGATCATTAAAAAATAACAAAATTAAATAAAAGATGATGGCCAAAAACTAGAAGTATAGATTTATTTATCATTTGTCTAGGTCAAGATAATTAAGATGCATTTAAAATAAAACTAATAGGTACCCAAATAAAACCTTATTTAATATTAACTTTAATAGAAGGAACACTATAGATGTAGTTACGTAAATAACCACATTTTAATGATTTATCATCTGTTCCTTTAAGTAGGGAACTTAATCAAAAAACGATGCGGCACTCAATCAGTTCTCCATGTAGTATAAACGCATCAGACACATATAAGCCCATCGTTATCGGCACAAGCTATATTAAAGAGAATAATCGTAATTTAAAAAAAAAGGAAGTTTTCATTTCAGACTTTAAAAAAAAAATCTCCGCTCATCAAAAACTGCCATTTCGCCTCATGAATTTAAATTCGACCGAACTGTCCGCATCCTGTCATTACGGCTGTTTGCAGTCGAAATTCGATTCTGGTTCGATTTGATTTTTATCGTCTGCCCCACAATTGGCGACGGTCATCCGTCGGACGGAAGGGGGAGTGAAGAAGAGCGGTCCAAAAATGCGATGTGGCCCCAAATCGCTAATAATGGTTCCGCTGCTCCATTACTTTTTCCCTGAGCCAATAAACAACGCTGTAATTACAGGGCATCGGGAATTATTCCGAAATGTCTCCTCGACGATTAAAGCGGTTTCTAGGAATCTGCTCCTGAACCACCGTTCCGTGGGCTACCAGAAAGCTGATCTGTCAAACGATTGTTTTTTTTAGTTTTTAACGAACTATGTGAAAGGTTTTTTGTGAAGTATTTCGTAGCGATTGAAAATGTAGGGGTGTTACTTTACAGTTAAGGTTTTTGATAGTTAATGGCAAAGCTAGCGACAAATACCTAATGGGATAACTCACCACAAATCAGGGATAGTTTTATTCAGAGATCAGATGCTAATTATACATTTAAATGAAAATTTTCTCTGAAACGCGAGTGTAACTAGTTTTTGGAAAATTTATACAAATTAGAAAATTCAGTGAAGAGAAAGAATTTAGGCTTAAAATACGGTCAAATTTAAGTATGAAAGTTTCAATAATTTATTGACGACTAAGTGCTATACTCACAACTACTACTATTAGTACAAAGGGGCTTCTGAAGATTTTTAAAAATTATAAAATTAAGATGTACTAAATAAACTTGATGTTTTGTAAGCTTGCATTATCTAGCTTGCATGTTTCTGATAAGTTATGATTTTAAAAAGATGGTTAGAACAAAGCAAAAAAGGAAAGGAAAATCCTTCCTTGAAGGGAAAATCCTTACAAAACATTCTTTATCTATTTTACCATGATATTCTACTAAAAATATCCAAACCATCAATTTCAGGAGATGGATATTGAATTGCTAGCTAGCTCACTTTCTTTAAAAACTAAAAACTGTTTTTTTTTATTACTCTCATTAATTGACAATTAAAAGTTTTCTCACATATTACTCTTTTCCTCAACAAAAACTTAATCTGCACTAAAACTTCGTTGAAATTTTTCTATAAGTGTAAAATATTAAATTAAAAGAAAAAAGTGCCAAATATCCAGCTTAATTCATTGCTGTAAATATAAACTTTAATGCTCAATGAATTTGGTAGTTTCTATAAAAAGGGACTTTGAATTATTTATGCAGGCGTACAAATGTGCTCTTAGTTAGCGCATCCAAATATACCCCTTCACTGGAACACATTTGAACAGAATTTCTCAACTTTTAGAACGATGATTCAAGGGGGAAATTATGATAAATGCATCTAAAAAAGGTACCAAAAATTTCAGGAATTCTGTTAACTTATGGATAAATCAGGTTTTGTTTCTATGCATTTCAAATACAATAGTACAATAGGTTTGGTGGCAATATTTAAAAAACATCACACATTTATATATTTAGACAGGCTTAACATTCTGTGCATCGTATCATTATAATTTAAAGAAAGAAATAGTAGTATACAGATAGATTCTTTCAACGAAAATGCTTCATTGATACATTTATGATGCTTAAAAATGTGATGTGTACTACACTATGGGCAATATTAAACTCAATAAAAATCGATTATTTAAATTTTCATGTTTTACAAAATCATTTTTATTTGTTTAATCTTAACAGTTTGAATGATTGATTTAATAACTTTTACTCGAATTTCATTCAAATGGATCAAATACAAAAGTTTAAAAAAAAGTTAATACTATGTAATTATTTAACAGGATTAAAATTAAAGTTTAGATTAATTTGAAATAGTAATATTTTATATATTTTATGTAAAAATTATCAATTACCACAAATTTACAATTTTAATTCATTACCTTAAATTAAATCATTAAACTAATACGCAAATTTTAAAACTATAACTACTAAATAAACAACTTTCTGCATTTATTTGCTTTTAAAATCACATTGAGATTACATAAAAATGCATTAAATATTTTATTGCATTAAGAATAACAACAATGTATAGCATATAAGTTAATATTAAAAGTAAAAAAAAAAGAAATGATAAAGGAGTATTACAAAAGTTGATTTTTAAAATAATGTAAAAGTGCAAAATTTTTAGGATCAATCGAAATTTTTATAATTGCCCTTCCCCCCACAGTTACATTTTTAAGTGTAAAATTTTAGTTTAGGCATAGAAAAACTTCTTCTTTTACCAATTGTGTCATTAATTATTTTATTATACATTAAATGCATTTATATAACTTGTTCATTGAGGTAAATTGAAATTATATTTAAAAGGTACCTATTGCAAATAGATAAGAATTTATAATTAACTTTTAACGCAAGATTAAATAAAGGAAAAACTTTCTGGTGGACACTTAAGTTTACCTGTAAAGAATTAAAAGCTATTTTGTAATGAAAAAATCATAGTTTACAAAAAATGATTGAATTTCTTTGTAACACATTTTAATGCTATATTAACATGTATGAACTTATTAATTATTGTAATAAAATTTTAGATAAACATAGGTACATGCTTTTAACTTTATACTGTGGTGATTTGTAAGTAATGCTTAGCTCGGGAAAAGATAAGGAAATAAGTTAAGCATATTAACTTACATGACTTATAATGGATGCTGTGTAAAGGGAAATAGAATAGAAAAATAGATATAACTTTACTTCAAATGTTTTGCATTGATTATAGATTATTCAACTATTTTATATTATATTTTACGCTTTATTGTTACACTGATTGGGTTCTTGTAAATGTTCATAAAAACTGATGTACCTGGGACCAAATTACAAGAACTTTTATTCTTTCTAAAAATTTCCATGCGTTTAAAAAATATAAGATTTTTTTTGTTTTTAAAAATGTTTAAAATAGAGAGTTGTAGAGTAGAATATTTCTAAAAGAAAATGTTCACAATATGATAATAAGCTAAGAAATGCCAATTTTTTTAAATATTGTTTTACATTTTGAATTAAACTTCATAATTAGGATATGGTTTTTATGAGCACATTTATTTCCCAATTCAAATCAAATTCCAATTCAAATGTACTGTTCATGCAACATATTTCGAGTATTAAAGTAGTATAAGTTTAAAGTAACATGTCGAATTTTATTTTAATCGAGATTTCTCCGATTAATAACGTTTATTTTAAAAATAGTTCCACCCATATAAAAATTAGAATTAATTGCCCAAATCAGAAAAAATTAAGTGTTAATTCCTTATATAATTAAACTGATTGTACATCTCATATTGATAGATAGTTAAATAATTTTATATTTTACATTTATTTTGATTTACCAAAACTTATTTAACTATTCAATTGCTTTATAAGTTTTCTGATCAATTTTATTTCGATTGCCAAAAAAAAATATGTTATTATCAAAGCAAATTTAAGTGTGTTTTAAAATTGTTTGAAAGCTTGATGAAGTTATATTTCAAAACATGCATTTCTTAAGGTGAAAAAAATAACCTTTAGAAATACTATTCTTTAGTTATAGTTATCTTTTAGAAAAACTATCGTAATAAATATAGAATGAAAACACTATAATTATTTCAAACTACTACTAGAATATTTTCAATTCCTAATTATTTACCAGTACACTACAAGAATTATGAGTAACAATGATTTAATTAAGAGATGACAATGAGTTACAGGAACCACTTGCTTATCAGTGTAATTAATAGACTTGATCAATGCTGATATGAAAACATATTCAATCAAATCATGTTTATGTTTAGTCTTATGAAAAGAGATACAGCATCCAATAAAAAACACATCAGTAAACTGCAGAAAACTAACAGAAAAATAGAGGTTATCCAACACTATTTGTAAATTACATTTCATTAACCATTTCTTCAAATTTTACCTAATTTTTAATTTTAAAATCTTATATTTATTATATTATGTTTTGGTCTTAAGAAGTGCATGTTATAAAGTTAAAATTAGTAAAGCATAACTAATAATAAAGTTTTTGAACATTTTCTTTTGTTTTGACAGACTTTATATAAAGGATCCCGAGAATCCATTTTAATGCAAATTTAGAGTTGTTTCAATAAAAGCAAGTAACTTTATTTTACTTTATATAGCGTGGTTTTATTTGCAAACTTTTCTGATTTTATCATCAATAATGCTCATAAGGAAAATTCGAAGTAAGTACCTACCTAATATTAAAATACTACATCTACATTAGCCCATGAAATTTCATTATTTAATACGCAATCATTAATTTTATTTGTCTTTTAATGGTTAATTATACACTTCTACATGACGTTATATATTTAAAAAGTTTTTAACCTAATTCTACTCATTCAATAGAGTTTATTACAAACGCTCCTTTTTTGTTTACAAGAAGTTTAATGTTCAGCTTATACATATTTCCTATTGCTACAAAATTCCCCTAAACTAAACTATTTAAAGAAGAAATTTGAAATATTTTATAAATGATTGTCTACTTTTCTTTCATCCTTATAATTTTTACTTAAAAGTTTTTATGATAGTACAAAACTTAAAAACACTGAATAAACTGAGTGCCTTTCTATTTTTAAGTAAGCAATTTTTTGTTACTAGACAAATTTATAAAGCGTTTATGAAATAAAGATTGTTTGAAATTATATACTAATCCTTTTTAAACTCTCACTATTTTATAAAATATGTTTCCCTTATTCGTTTAAATGTTCCGTCAATGAAATTATTTTACCTGTACAGAAAGACAGTTATTTGCTTTGCTTTTACACTATTAAAACTTTTTCCTTACATTTTAATCATTGAAACAATCTAAATTTAATTGAAAACAATGTTATGTAGAAAGGTATACCTATACCCTATTGAGTCAATCAATTCATAAAACTATTTTTGATTGTTAAGGGAATTACTAAATTACATATAATATCTTTTACGAAAACATTTCAAAACGTTTGGAACAATAAAGGGAGCTATTCAAAAACAAGGAATAGGTATAATGTAATTTCTTAACTCTAAACTAAATCAAAGTTTATATTTAAACCATGTTATCAGTTCTGATAAAATAAGTAAAATTTATATCTATTTACATTTTTAAAAGAAATTTTTCAAATTACAAATTATTATAGTTCTTTAGGATAAATCAGAGGAACTGTTTGTATCCTTTTATGGAACAATTGAAGGGCCACAAAAGGATTTAGTTCTAAAAAATAAACTAGTAGTAATATAGGGAGAAATGGGGCAATTTGAAAAACTAGGGGACATTGATACACTTCTAATATCTCAAGAACTATCATGGTTATTTAAATAACATTATTACTAAAAGTTTTAAAAATATTTGAACATGTTCAAAGATATAGCTGAGAGAAAGATGGGGAACTAAGATACACTTTGAAACACTAGCGGGGCACATTGATATGTGTCAAAGTGTCCAATATTCCTAGTTAGCTGGAGAAACCTTTTTTTTTTTTAAATCGGAAAATCAGTAGAAGGTAAGTTAGGGTTAAAGGATTGTTAGGTTAAAGGTTATGTGAAGATCCAGTGAAGGATTATGCTGTGACTGTGCAAATGTTGGAATTATTGGTTTTACCAGGAGTTTAATATTGGCCAACTGCTTAAAATAATAGCTATTTTGTTATTATAAATTTTGTGAAGAAATATTTGTCAGAAGTCAATCTCTTATAGATGTAGTTATTCTAAACTTTAAAAAATGTCAGAAATTACAAACTGAAAACAAAAAGATTTAAGATGAAGGTAAATATTCTATGAAGGATGTCATTTTGAAGCAATTTTCTAAACCGAAGGCAGCTGATGAACATCACATGATCAGAGCAGCAACTTCGAAACATTACCTTCTAATCACTTTTATTGGTAACCAGGAACGGTATTTTAATAACATTAGTTAATATCAGGGTCAAAATAGTACAATAAATGGCCCAAAACAAAAGTTATTAGAACCGGATTTTTAAAATTTCTTAATGAACATTAACAAAGATACCTATGAATTTTATTTGATCAATTCAAGGGTAAATTATACCTGTTAAAATTGTATATTGTTTTCTTGATTATAGATTTGTAAAAGATCACCATTAGTTTATTTCTTTTTGTTATTCTTATGAGTTTAATGAAAAATTTACTATCTGTATTTTGAAAAAGTAAAATAAAACTGCTCATGATCCTTCACAATTTAATAACATTTATTATATTCCTAAATGTTTGTCATTAATTACTATTTTTGAGCAAACTAATCGTTCTAATATTGTGCTCCAAGCTAAGTATCGCACGGCCTTGCATGTGCGACGCGTTATACAAAATCGAATTTTACAGGTCTAAAAAAATTGAGACATTTTCATAGGATATATTTTTAAAAAATATCATCTGAATAATTCATTTTTCTACTGCAAATTCTTTTAAATTTTGGTGTATCAAATCACCTATTTCCCCTATATGTATTAATAGATTAAGTGCACACGGTTCCATGGTAAGAGTTGATGTTCTGTATTCTTGATTGTTAAATATTTTGTTTAACTCTATAAAAGTCTATACTGCGATTTTTTATTACTCTTTCTGCTTCTTTGCTTTAATGATGCGAACGTAATATTTGTTCTTTTAGCGATATTAGAAAATAAAAATAATAAAGCGGCAACATTCATTTGCTTCTTTTTAAATATTTTTTTTTTTTCATATTTTAAACTCGTTTTTAGATATGATAGAACTTTTAATTATTTCTTTAAACAGCTGATATCTACAATGTGTTTCTTTCTATCTGAAGAATTGCATCTCTAATTTTTGTAAATGTTTAAAACTTGAAATATATTACCTAATACATGTTTTGAAAATTTAAATAAAACATGTTGGATTATTAAATTGAAGTTGTTGCTTATCCTCAAATGATCTGATTACGGATTATTAAGATAATAATAATTAACAACAGGTAGATATAAGTTATTCAGTAAGTTTATCTCGTGTATTTTTGTATAAGCACAGAACCCCACTTTATCCTATGTAAAAGTGATTTAAGCTAAAATGATTCTTGAAACTTTAAAGATATTTTGGTCTGTGTTTATTAAAAAAATATTAAAAAACCTGCCTACTAAAAACCAACCCTTAAGTTATATTTAAGTAAAGTATGATCTCTCAACTATACAAGAATGGTTTATTATAATTATTTATGGAATTAACTTCGAGCTTATGCAAAATAATCCCAATAAATAATAAAATCTTTAAAAACTTTCAAATTATCAAGGAACAATCTATATTGATATTCATTCAGATTGAGACAGAGGATTTTGAATACCAAAACAAGTTTTTTTTATAAATAGAAGAAAATTTTCTATTATTTTACATTGCTATCTTTATTCAAATTATTTTATCTTTTATACTCATCAGTTTTGAAACTTTATCAATATTTGTACTTTTATCAATATTTGTACTTTTATCAATACAAATATGGTCCAAAATTATACGTTTTCTATAATGAGCCTGGCCCTAGTATTATTAATAACTTAAATTTAGATCTTTATTAAAATATTTTTATGTAAAGAAAACAAAAACTATATTCTTCCCTACTTTTTTTTTATCAAAATCTAAATAAATTAAATGGCAGATAGGACTGAGAAATTCTCATATTTACGTAATCGTATATTTACTTTTGAAAAACCAACTTCATTTTCCATGGGAAAAATCTCCAAAACTAAACTAATTTGTTATAATAAATGAATTAAGTTATTTAACCAAATGTTTCAATAAATACATAAATATTTTTACTTCTTTAACTATACTGAATTTCTTTTGTTTGTTTCTTTCTTAATCAGTACATTTAGAATGTCTTTTTAGGAGTTCTTTTTAGGATAATTTATTTCATGCAATCATAATTAGACACAATTAATTAAAAATATCTAAAAGCACTAGATTATAATGATCTAATGTAATCAAAAGTTTAGAAAATCAATCATTTTAACATTTATCATTTAAATAAGAAAATTGTGATACAACGTAATCGAACGTTTGTGTAATTATTTTGGCATTTTCCATTAAAATACTAAATTTCCCAACTATTACTGATATTATTTAACATCATAAAAACAACTCAAGACAACTCAACTAAGTTAAACACTGATATTAATGTATAAGAAGTTATGTTTTTATGCGTTTAATTTATCAATTTAAAAGTGATCACGAGAAAATTTTTGCTTGTAATTGTAAAAAATTAAGTAGTGGGATAAACAATGAGAGATGATATAAAACTATAAAAATGTTGTTTGTTAACTTAATTTGTTTGTTGAACTTATTTCAGCTTCTATTTTATATTTGCTTATGACTTAAAGCAAAAGCAAAAAAAGAAGTCCAAATGAAAAAAAAAACATGAAAACCCCAATTTTTGAACAAATTTAGTTTGTTGCTGAAGACATAAATACCTCCTACATTTTTAGAATATAAAAAAGATAATTTATTTCATTACAAAATTTGAAAAATTTTACTTTAATAAAGAAAATTTGACTGAAATAAGACTTAATGGTTATATTAAACTAAATAAAGAATATCTTAATTTCATATAATGTTTAATTTCATAGTCCAACTTTTTATTTAAAATTTTCCTAACCTATTATGCTCATAATTTTGATTTTGTCTTACTTTGTAAGAAGTAAGTTCATGAGAAGTTAATATCAACGTGCCTTCAAACAGAGTTCATTAATGTAATTAAAAAAGTAACACACTGAAGAAAATGAATAGGAGTCACACAAACCAAATGCAAAATAAATTAAATGACCATAAAAATTAAAAAAATATATTAAAAAGTGGGAGTTATCTTTTATACTTTTTGTGATGTTGATGATAAGATATTTTGAATCATATTATAAAACACTATCGTGATGGAGCCTTTTATTTTAATTTAATAGGTTTAAAAAAAATTAATACCTAGAAATTAATTTAATTAACAGATGGGAGGAGAGTAACACTTAAATGTAAACAATGTGTGTTAAAGAGAATCTCTTGCATAATTAAATTTGTAAATTAATCGTAATCATAAAATGTAAATAACAAAATAATTAGAGTTATAACTAATATGCTTAGAAATTTCTTTAATAGCTAATTGGATAAGTTAAGCAGAATTAAGGTTCAACATTAGCGTAGTTACAATATAACTTTTTATGATTTGATGAGTGATAACAAGTAGATGAAACTAATTTAATTATGGGAAAGAGTCTTACAATTAACGAGATTTATAAAAGCGTAGTGCAAAAATATCACTAATTGCATTAACAGTCTTAAATAATTTTCCTAAATTGTCATGGGGTCTTAATATATGAACCTTAAGGACATTTATTCGTTCAGGCAATTCGAAAGATATAATTTAAACACAAGTATTTTAAAAAAAAAGTTTGATTAGTTAATTAGGGTCAAAAGAAAAAAAGGTCTTGATGTGTATCTAAGGGTCTTTTGAAGTAAGTAACTCTTAAGGTCATAGAACCTAAATGCTGTCTACAGATTATGTAAAGAAAGAGTATCTTCTAAACTCTGATATACTCAAGAATCTCCATTGTCAATAATCATAGTTAAAACAGTCTAACTTTTTAGTAAATGTAATACAAGCATGTGAAATTAATTATGCATTGCCATCAATTAACATAGGTTATAAGAATCAAAGATATACAATTTTTACGTTACCAGTCGGTTTTCCAGTATTGTAACGCCAAGGAATAAAAAGTGAACTTCAATATATTAAATAAAGTATCATTCTTTAGCTAAAGTATCAACTTTTTAAGACACAAAAGTGTGGGTGTATGATAAGAATCTGAGAGTATCTTTTTTCAGTAACTAGGATCATAACAACCTAAATGATCTGTACTGATAAGTAAAAACTCATGTGCCCCTCTAATGTATTACTTAATTGTTATTACTTAATGTATGTTAATTACTTAATTAAAACAGCCTATAACTATTCAGTAAATCTGATGTAAGCTAGTGAAACTAATTATGCATAATCATACACATCAAGTAACATAAGTAATAATAACCTTAATGTACAATTTACACGATACCAGTCGGTGTTCTAGTGGAGCTTTGTAATACGGGAAATAAACATGTAAATGCTAAATCTACAGTGAAACTTGTGCATAACGAATAACGATACTGTCTATACTTAACTATACATTCTATGATCCCCCAGCGTGGTCTACATAACAATATCAAAACTATCTTTAACAACAATTTACACGATACCAGTCAGTGTTCTAATAGAACTTTGTAATACAGGAAATGAACATATAAATGCTAAATATACAGTGAAACCTGTGCATAACGAAACTGTTTATAATATTAAGGATACCTTTATGATCCCCGGCGTGGTCTAAATAACAATACCAAAACTTTCTTTAACAGCAGTATCGTTATAGGCAGGTTTCACTGCATAGCAAAAAAACCCCACATGATTGATAGTAAGACACAATATCATGCTAACAAACACGCTATAGATCTTAGTGAAAACATCGACTTGCAACGCGTAAACTGGAGAAGGGAGAGAAGGAGTACTCACCGGGCAGGAGTCCGGCGGTGAATGCCGGTGACTCGACGGCCGGCGCGGCGGACGAGGAGATGAGGCTGGCCGGCGGAGAGACGGGAGCGGCGCCGGGAGCGGGGAAGTGCACCATGCCGGCGGGAGGAGAGCCGGCGGGGAACAGCGGCCGGGGCGGGGGAGAGCTGGGCCGCTTGGGGACGCTTAAGTCCATGAGAGGGGCCAGCTGTCCGCATAAGCTACCAGCACTGGGAGGAAAACACCATCACACGATGGACACTTCAAGATACGATGAGCAAGAGTGAAGAGGAGGTTTTAGTTAGATGACAGCACACAGTCAGCTTGTTCGGTAGGATGAATGGTAACTAGTAAACACACTCTGGGGTGGAATAGAAGGCGATGATGAGGAGTGTTCTGTTGTAGAAATGTAGGGATATAATAGTGCAGAGAGGAACACAACAAACAGTTCCGATGACTCAATCCTGATGGGAACACGCGCTCGTCCTGCAAAAACAAAACAACACCGATGAGCGAGAGGGAGAGAGAGCAAAGAGAGCGCGCGACTTTCCCCCGCTTGTGGTGGCGAGCGGAGTGCTGCAGCCGATCTGTAGTGAGTAATTAAACGGCCTCGAGAGGAGAAGGAGAGTGGACAGAAGAGACGCTCCGGTGCTCGCGCGCGGAGAAAGGATAGGGGGTGCCCTAGAGGGGGGTGACAGGTGGAAGTGTTTTGTTTTCGGGGAGCAATTAATCGGGAGCCGTGTGTGTGTGACTGGGTTGGCGATGGGTGCGTTTTTGAATGGGCGGTTATGTGTGTTGTGTGAGATGAAGTTTGATTTGAAGGAGTATATCGATGGCGGTCAACGGATAACCTCGTATCTTTGATTTGGGGAATCTACAGTATGAGATATTTGTGAGTTCATGCCAATGATCGGAACCCTTGGCCTACCGTAACGAGAGTAGTAGTAATAAAACCCAATCCATTGACGCTAAAAAATAGATTGTTGTTGTTTCCTTAGGAACATCAGTGATACTGCGAGGCATTACCCTCAAAATCAAAATTCATTTCATTACTTTGCGAAAATATTCCGTTACAACCACACCTGCTGAGCTGATTTAACTGTGATTTGGGGAGTAGAGAGTGAGGAGCACTTCGCAAATTTCTATCAATGGTGGGGATTTAAGGGGTGACACTCTACACACACACTTTGGGCTCAAAAAAAGTTCTCAAAATGAGTTAAAACCCTACTTTCAATGGTCAAATTTCAAAATGTTTTCTGGGGGAGGACCCCTATACTCCTCAGCAGTACCACAAGGGGATATTGAGTGATACTTTTTAAAAAATCCCCTAACATTTTGACATTTTGTCTCAAAAGGTAAAGGTGATGGAAAGAAAAAGTGCCCCCCCCCTTGGAGTCGTGCTAGATCCGCGCCTGGATAGCATTGGAGTAAAATAATAAAAAAATACGTATGGGTCTTCTTGTGAGCCTTTGGAACACCTGCTGTTTTCTCTAACAGCTTATTAAAATGCAATTCTATCGGTCGTTCAAGAAAATCGGTTTGGTGAGGAAACAAATCTTTCGTAGTCTTTACTGTATATCAAAGATATATACACCTAAACCAATTGATTGTATCCGAATCAAAGATACGAGGTTATCCGATGAAGCCAGCGGTATGGTAGTTTTGGTATTATGAAATTATTTGGTAATCTTTTGGATAGAGCTTTAAGACAATTTTGAAGTATCTGCGGTGAGAAAGGAAATCTAATGGTTTCTGTTAATGTTGGTTCATTAGTATGTAGTGTTGTATACGTTCGAAAGTGTTGCTTTTTTTTCCTTTACGTGTAAAAGGATTTTTTACGAGCCTTTTTTGAGTTTAAAACTGTAAAAAAAAAATTATCAATTATAAAATAATTAACTTTGTAACATCCCTTCGCTATGATATTAAACAATTAATTCTGCACTGTAAAAAAATCCTGACACTCTCCTTGGAAAATAACAGAAAGATTCAGGTAAAAATTCAAAAAGATTCTGAAAAATATCAGTTCTAGGTAGGTACCTACTATTTCTGAGAAACGTTTTAAAATTTTAATGTAACGTTCCTGTCATTTTACAATGAAAGAGATAGTATTTTTTACATTGCATGTTATGAATGTAAAGAGTAGGGGATTTTCGTTGTAGTCTCTTGTTACTTTGCATCCTAATTTATCTTTTCCCTTTCAAATAGACTTTGTTTTATGAAATCCTATCCTAACTTTGTATAGCATCGCAGATATGACTAGAACATGGATCTTACTTTATTTATCTTAATTAACAACATATTTTTTAAATTCATTTTCATTCATTTGACATTGATTACTAATCCAGGTTTGCTATGAAGGTAATTTAATGAAATCAATAATATGGCTATGATTATTTGGTGATAAATATGTAATTAGAAACCTTTAGCTTTTGGGATTATAAACTTTGATACATCTCTTATACCATTTTCAATTGCATGACAACATAACAATTTCCATAAAAAGAAAAAAAAATAATTATTATTAAAATCATAGGTACTATAAAGATATCCAAACTAAATAAGTATGGTTGTGATTAATTACTTAATTACTTGTGTTTTTACAATATTTTTTTATCAAAACGACGAAATATCCTAGAAATTTTAAAAATTTGTTGTTTTTCTCCCTATGTAAGATTTTTCTTTTTAAATTTAACAAATTTGTGCGCAATTGGAAATCTGTTATTGATCTTTAAAATCAATGTTCCAGCCAATTAACCGCAGATTGATCTAAAGAGTAATATAAAAAAAAGCTTTCTGTTAATATATTGCATCTTTTGCGTTACGTTAACACCTGTTATTCATTAATTTTTCAATTACACTATCGAAATTAAAACATTTTATTAACTTATTTCCTTATATTAATTTATAAATCAACAGAATGTGTTGTAAGCTTCATATCTGCATCAAACAAGTTACTGATATATTAGCTGCCCTGTTAGCAGCTCATATTTCTTCCTCAGATATATTAAATAGATTAAGGCACGAAAAGTGGGAAGCGCACACGGGTAATTTTTACAGCATTACCCCTCATAAGTGTCTGGAGCTTATTTTTATAAGATAATCTGTTTGTGAGAAATTGGCTATTTTCTCGGAGTGTAATAGAAATCTATCAAAACAGGTTCCATGCTCATTATAAAAGTGACACTTATTATCTTTTATCTCTATAAAATACATCTTCTGAGAGGAACTGGTTACACTGAACCAACCACGCGTTTATCTCTTTTCAATAAGTAGCTGTCTTATGAAAAAGAGATAAATCAGTTCCATTATTTGATAGATGCTCATGTTATCTTGAACACCGAGGTAATAGATGAACGCGCAAAGGGAATTATATTTATCAATGAGATTATTCGCAAATTTCGGGATAAGTATTCAATCATTTATACAGCGTTATTCTGTTAAATTGTTTATACTATTGGAATCTGTCTATATAAATGTGACATCTTTTTTATTTTGCAATTTAAATTTTTAATTATATAAAAAGTGAATCTACATTCAGCTTTTTTAATGTTTTGCTTTTTTTCCTGCATTAATATTTTTTGAATGAATTAAAATCGATATAAAACTGAAATTTAGCAATTTTACTTGTTTCCTAAGTTTTAACAGTTTGATAAAGAGCGAGGATTTTTTTTACTTACCAACTTAACAACAAATATTCAAATATCGACAAATTTTTATAGTTGTCATGTCGCTACATTTGACATGTTTGCACAATAAGGGGGGGGGGCTTAAAATTAATTAATCTTAAAAAAACCTCTCACCCTAAGTACGGACCAAAAAGAGCTACAAACTAAAAAAAAAAAAAAAAAAAACATAATTCTATGGATTTTTAACTGGACTGTATTTAAAATATTATAGGAATGAGATTTCTCTATATTTTGGTACCTTGATGGGAAAAAGTTTACCCTCCGATTGTAATAATAATATCTCTCATTGAAAAACCTGAAATGAGTTTTCAGACTGTGAGTGCATTATGCAAATAATCTTTATCCATCTCCTATTTGCTTATCAACAGAATAAATGGTACCGAAACCCCGCCTCCCAAATCAGAAGATATTCCGAAATATTTAAAAAAGAGAAGCCAACCAATTCCAAAAACGCTCTTAATTACAGGTATATGAGGGCAAAGTTTTAAAAATGCGGCTCTGCCCAGTTGCAAGCAATATCATCTAAATCAATCACTTTTCTGCTGTAATTATGGGTAATAAACTGCACATTAAGTGGGGTGTGACCCGGAGAATGTGTCCTTTTCCCAATGTCTCTCTTTCTGTCTTTTTTTGTCCTGATGAACCCCGCATATTAGTGTCGGCGAAACGAAACGGGGAGTTGACCAGTCTGTGACAACAGCATCTGTTAGATAAACATCGGGAGAATCAGAGTGGGCATTAAGGAAGTGATGTTGAATTTCGGGAATGGAGAAAATTGATCGTTGCTTTTGACCAACGAAGCTTTTTTTTAATTCTAAAATAACGTTTTGTGTCTCGAGTATAATTGGTCAATGTTAATAATTGAGGAAAGAATTTTATTTCCTTAAAATGGGGAATTTTCCTTAATGGAGAACTTTTTAAAAAGACCGAAAAGTGGCATTAAAATAAATTAGTTTGAGTTTTGATACACTGAAGAGGGTAAATCGAATGGAAAACACAAATGCTTCAAACCTTTCAAAATTTAGGTATCTAAACGTTTTTTAGATGTGATTTTAAAGCAAATATAGTTTCATAATATCTTTCATGATATTGCTAATCATGTAGCATATAAGCTCAACCTGTGTTTAAATGTGTTTAAACGTCTGCGTTAAAGTAATCAATATTTATTCACTCTCCAAAAACAGTTAATTTAAAATTTAATCAATGTTTAATTAATGTTTTTTTCAAATATTCGTGTTATCCTAAATTCCTCTCAGCTTGTTATTCGGTTCATATAAGTTTTAACTGTAAAAATTAAAAGTATCCAAAAATATTAAGAATTTAAAACTATGCGGTTTGCTAATTTCGAAATAAAATTATAAATTTTCTCCCATTACATACCTTGGTTTACGTAAAGCATAATAAAAAAAAATCAGCTAGAAATAATTTTATTCAGCCTAAATTGCTTGTTTAAAGTATTACATTCATAATAAATAATTGAATCATGTTTTACGCATTTATACAACTACCTTGAAAAATATTAAAATTGGTTTATTCAGTATTCATAAATGAATTTTTAACTTCTGTGTGTGTATTAACTTCATTAATATTAAATAGTTAAGCATAGTTAAAAAACTCTTTCCTCTGAATACAGCAGAATAATCAATAAAACCGAAATTAAAACATCAGTTCAGCTCCTTCTGTTGATTTTACTTCATTCTATATGCACAACCTTAAACACCACTTGAGACACAGTTAGAAATCAATTACCTTCCTAATTGATGAAAGTAAATTTCAATGAATATTCTCGATGATTTTTAAAACTTCCTCTGAATTAAATCACAAGCAGTGAGCATAAAATAATGCCCCAACCTTGTAAATTTATTATTCAACCCTTTTAGTCAAATCAAGCCTTGATTTGGAAACATGCAAAGCTTTACGCTAATAGTACAATAATAACAGATTAAATACCAACTGATCGGGTTCTGAGTGGATATGTTTGCAATCGTAATTGTCTTCAATTGAATTTCGATGGTAATGAGGGTTTAATGTACGCGTACATTGAGCATGATGCTACCGAATTAGACCAGATAGGAAGGATTTTTATCATCCGGGTATGAAATTCATGAACATTTTGATTCATGAGGTTTAATGGTCTATACTGGAGATTACATTATGCAAGCAAAAGCTTTAGAAACAGGGAACTGAAGTGAGAGGAAAAGTTCTTTAATACCATGCAGGGTTCTCTTTAAAAGTAAAATAGAATAATTTGAACCTCAATTCAAATCCTAAGTGAAAAATTGATAGTAGTACAGTATAACCTCGTTATCTTTAAATTTGATATCTAGAAAAAATATTTTTCCTCTTGAAATACTAATTAATTGTACATTTAAGTTACCTGGTTATCTCGAAAACTCGATATCTCGACTTGTGTTTTGGTCCTTCAATTTCGAGATATCAAGGTAGGAGAAACTGTATGAGAATGGAAATCAGAAACAAGCACACAAATATAGCAAAGTTCCTATATACTCAAAACAGGACTGCATATGCATAATTTAGCTGTATTAATTCCCAAATAAAGATATGGGAGTGTGGCTGGTCCTAGGGGTCCTCTCCCAAAGAAAAGTTTTGAAGTTTGACATTTAAAGGTAGTGTTTTAACTCATTTTTAGACATGCGGGACCCTTAAACCCATGGATACGGCTCTGACTTAAATATATACACTTCCTACAGAGTTATTTATGATCCATTCAAACATAATTAAATTGCATTCAAATCTAAAACAAAGATTTGAAGTAAACGACTTAATGCATGATTATACTTTTTATTACGAGAAACGGAAAAAAGTAATTAATTTCTTTCCAAAAAAAATCAACAGAACGAATATTTGTTTCAGGTTTAATCAAAAGTGAACTGCATAAATACGTTATTTTTTTTCCTCAATATAAATAGTAGTTTTCACAATATATTAGTAGTTGTTAAGGTTATGTCTCTTTAATCGTCTTGCACATTTGATGCATCGATTTCAAACCGCATACAAATCGAAAGAAACCTCAACCACAACGGGTCAAAAATTTCCATCAGTTTTAATAGCCTCCAACCCACTGACAGATACCCTCGACATACCTGCAATTCCCGTCCCTCGTGTCTCTGATGCACCAAGCCTGTGTTTAGCGGAGGTTGCCCATCTGGGTTCGAGGTGTATTGTTAAAGGCGTCAAGTCGTGGTAATGAATTAGAGATAATTGATAGCTGAACCGATGCTCTGTTTGGAGAACCGAGAGAGAAAAAAAAAGCACCTTGCTCCCGAACAGCTGCTGGGAGATGTAATCAGGTGTAACCTGGGGAGGAATGATAGGGATGCGGTGTTATTTAAATGCTCGATTTTTATGTAGTACTTATACATAGTGATTGTTATTTTTTGGGGGTCAGTTTTGTTATAAAAGTAATTTAGGAGGGATAATTTAAAACTGACGAATAGATCATTTTTTCACTAATTAATGTTAATTTTTAATATTTAATTTAATAATTTAATGTTTAGAAATTTAATTTCTAAAACAGTGAAGGTTAGAAAGAAGAAGAAATATGGAAAGTCACTATAAAAATGTGCGTTAACATTTCATGTTAATTAAGTTTTTAATAAGAAATATTCAAAGTTCACCACTCCTTCATTACTTCATTATTTTGTTACAATTTATAATCTACATAGATGTATCTGTATCGAAGAACTAAACATTGTTTCTTTCTTTTTTGCTATTATCAATGAAACCTTAATAAAAATATAACTTCTATCTGTACTTAATAACTTTATTTCCTCTTTAAAATTATTTTTTAGGATGATTAAATTTTTAAGAAAATAATTATTAATTTTTAAAAGCTTTCCTTTTTTTCTTCACATGTATGGTAAGCAACATAACCTTTTTTAAGCAGTCACAGCACGTGTTCCCACGAATAAAAGGTTCATAATTTCTCCACAAAAATGTAAATTTTATAACTTCTCATCCAACGTTTATGGGCAAAACTTTAAGTCATTCACCCCAGGACTAAAATGATCAAATTTCCTCCTGCTCATGATTAAGTAATTCTTCGCCCCATTCTCCACGGTCCCATTACGGTTACAGTTACAACCTGACATCTCCATTTCCACCTGCCGAGGAGCAGGCGGGAAATAAAAAAAAGAAAACAACACAAAGCTGCAAACGAAGCAGCATCAGAAGCACCAAAACACGCGTTTCGCGGCATTAAAAAATGACTCTTTCTGACAACCTTCACCCTACAACGCGCGTTTCCATGGTTATTCTGGGCACCAGCAGGTGATTTGGCTTGGAGCTTTTTTCTCCATATGAGGCCGGCTGCCAGCAACCTGTTGGAGTTAAGCGGATTTAGAGACAGATGACACTAGTGGTAATGGGGTACTAGGGACCGTTAATTGTTATGGTATGGAATACCCCGCGTGCGCGGTGTCATAAACTGGTGATTAGAATAATAATGCACTTGCTTTGGGTGTTATGTGGAGATGGCCGCTTGAGATAGAGAGATATTGGGGCCAACGGGGAGGGAGCAAATTCCAGGGGCCCTTGGGAGACTAATAGTTTTGGGTTTAGCTATCTTATGTTGAGTTATGGATGCGTAAATCAGTATCAGAATCCTATAAGAACTAGAGCAGTTACACTTGAAAAGAATATTTAATAAGATTATAGGATTAATGAATGTAGTAATTAACTTTTGTTTCTAAAATAAATTAAACAAAAGTTGTTATATTAAACGCATGAATAAACTCAGGTTTAAAAAAATTATTAACTTATAATATCGTTACCAAAACGACAATATGCTTCACTTTCGCTCTGGTGCATTTTTGAAATCTTTAAGTGATGATGAACACCATGTATAACGATAATCGTTATAGATAATAGATGGGTTGAAAACTAAACAGTTCGTTTGCGTATCTTTATAGAAACGACAAAAAAAGAGCCAAATGTGTCAACAGGTTGGCTTACTGATATTGGTTGATTACTGATCTTGATTAGTTTCTACCTATATATGGATAAGAATTCCCTAAATTCCGGTTAAATTCTACTTCATAAATCTCCTCTAGACATTGTAAGTTGTACATAAAAGCAACGAACGTTTCCAGTAGCATTTCTTACGCAACTCATTCAGTTTTACATTCAATAAGCAGCGCACACATCGGTAAAGCACCTTGCCCGATAGGCGATACACATCGCATTTGCATCAGAATCAACATCCCCATCACAGCTCTTGCCCTTTGAAAAGGTCGCCATCACCATTGCACCAGCAATTAGGGGAACCTCCAATCCCGTTGACAAATCACCTTCGTCGCTCCTTCGCCATTGTCTTCCCACCTGTTAATCAGAGACCTTCTCCTGTCTGCCGCACCGAAAGCTCAGCTATACCAGGACAGAAGAGCCCTAACGAGCAGCCCATTGTCGCCCCTGCAAAAGGGATCGGGAACCTTGCCCATTATACCTAACTCTTAGACGCTTAATGAGTTGAAAACACCTTGGCCTAAAACAATTAAGTGAAAGTGACTCAAGGTCCCGGAATCTTTCAATTGCATGCTCACTGATTTCCAGATCGGGATAGGCTTTGTTTGCCGATCATAATGCAACCAACGAAAAGAAGTCGGGTTAAAGAGTTCTTTTTTTTCATCTCGGGGTAGGGGAATAAAGGGAGACTCTTTGATTGGCATTGTTGTCGGTGTTCGAGGCTATGGAGCCCATTGATTGCTTTGTGGGGATGAGCTTTTATGTTGCTTGTTCACATGCGGCAATCTGTAAATTGAATCATCGTGGGAGAATGAGCGAGGGACAAAAGTGTTTGATTGGGGATGCGTTTCGCGAGGTAAAAGAAGGTTCAGTGGCTTTGGTTGCTTTAATAACACTGTTTAAGCGATTAGAGATGGGTTATAGAACGGGAGGCAATCATCAAGTTAGACTTATTTTAGCAAATTAGTTTAATTGACTTTTTAAATCGAGTAGGGAACAAAAATAGATAATTTTTTGGAAGAAGTGTAATTTCATTAATATAGGAATTGAATTAAGAAGAGAAAATGGGGAAAAATCAAGTGTCGATATTTTGTCCTTTTTGAGAAGTTGATAGTTGGTGCATGGGGCGCATTGATTCGTCATCAGTATAAGTAACTATACTAAAAAATAAGATGGTATTTTCTCATTTTTGGCCTTGAGATTAATCAGTGTACACACTTTGATCAAACCAAAGATGTTGGAGCTTAAAATAATTATAGATTTAGGTATCTATCTATAGAGAAATATCAATGATTTTCTATTTATTGAGAGTTTATTAAAATACCTCGTTTTGGTATGCCATGCAAAGAAATGCCACTTTTTTACGTATACACTTTTTTAAGTATAACATTTTATAAAAATTACAGTCAACCCTTTAAAATGCTCATGTGATTCATCCCACCAGAAGCAAAACTGTATACGGAACATTCAATCCTTTTTCCTTGATCACACAGAGAAATTGGAGCCATCCCAATTAGCATAAACCTGAAATAACAATAATGCTTTGAGAATGGGAGAATCTCCGTTAAATTGCATCGGCATTGAGAAATCCGTTTTTAAATGCTACTTACAAAACCCTCTTCACTACCCCAGAACTATAAGAAAACAGGATTGCATTAAAAAAATATATAGGTTTGTTTATAAATTCAAACGAGCAACAGTTTGGAAAAAAATTTCCAGCAGCATTTCCTCAAACCAAACGGCAACTTCAAGCGCATTATTACATAATCCAGTTCTCTTAATTGTGTGATCCCGCGATAGAAACAAACACTCTTCGGCTTAAGTCCAACAGAAAATGTTTGCTCGGAGCGAACCAAAACGATCTTCCCTGGTCATTTCCAAGTAAATTCCCTTCCTAGTTGCTAATCCCGAAGATTCGCCCTGTTTTTGGTCGTCTTTAAAAGACCATTGTGCAGCCCGAGATTTGCATGCGGGAAATGGCAACCGCGGGATGCTTTGATTAGGATCATGGTGGTTAGATTCGGGGAATAAATAACGGAGAACAAAGAAAAATTAAGGGGATTAATATGAGGATGGGCTCTTGAAGAGAGCGGGAAAAGAAAATGGAGGCCATACAGTGCTCGCGGATTTCTATTGCCGATGCTAAATCCTCGCTTTGGGCTATTCGTTGAACCCATTATGGATTTAATTCCATTAAAAATTAGTTTGTTTACTTCTTTCAATATGATCTGTCGGTGGAATAACCCGAAAGTTGGATGTTTTCCAAGTTTAGAAGAGAACTAGCGATGGAGTTCCTGAAGTTCAGCGGCATCAGTTACCTCTTTTTAAAAGTACCAGGTTGATTTTAGATAAAAAGATATCCGGCAGAGGGTCACCGTAAAGTTTTATTACATCCAGTGCCTGGATGTAATAAAACAATTTGCGGCCGGACCACCAGCAGTTTATTTCCCCTATCTCCCTCAATCTCTTTGTATCTCCCCTCGCACTCTCGCCTGAGAGCTGTCGAAAATTGACCACATGAAGACACCGGCGCCATAAACTCAGGTTTCTTCCTGGAGATAATTGTTTTATTACATCCAAGTTTTATTAGATCCAGAAAGTCTACGGTGGCCCATAATAGATCGAAGATAATCTTTTGAGAGGATCACTCGAATAATCAAATTATCAAGTAATTGTATTGCGGTTTTACTTAATGAAATAGATATTTGTTGAGTAACTCTCTCCCTCTCTGTACTTTATTGAAATTTCTACTGTTATCAACCACCAAATACCTTTTATCAAACAACAATGGTCTTTTTCAATCGAAACTCGAAAAGAACTGCTTGGAAATTCCTATAATTTTCCTCCCTTTAAAGGTTGAGCTAACCACCACTTCACACAGCAAACTATACTCTTTCCACCATTTCACTATTCTCTTTGAATATTCACCTCCTCCCCCTTCCTTTCACCACACCTCACCGTACCTTTTCAATATTCACACACTGCCTTCTCTCTTCTTGCTCAATCCGCAGAGACCGAAAGCATCAGCAAAACGCCATTGAGACGAGTATAAAGCGCGTACATCCAGAATCTTAAAGGCTTTCACGCCGCTCGATTTAAATACCCACCCAGGCAAGGAGGCTCCCGAGTAGGTGTGGAAAAGGACGACGAGGAGCGCATGAGAAAGTGGAAAAAGGTTCTCTTTTTTTTTTTAGTTGTTTTTGTCGGCGCGGGAAAGTCCAGGCGCACGATGAAGGAGTGAGATTGGATCCTTTGTTCGCACCTTCTTCTATCCGGTGGCTGCAGGTGTAATTGCTCATCAGTAGAGGAACACACCCACAGAATCAATAGACGCTACTGGAGGAGGGGAAGTGCACATATTGCCACGAATTGGTCGCAGGTTAGGATCATCCTAAGGTGAGATGTTTTGAGATTTGGATGGAACGAATTTTACCGGAAGACCAGTCTCTCTGTTTCTCTCATTTATCTATCTCAATTTCTCTCATTTACCTATCTCTGTTCTTCTCATTTATCTATGGCTGCGGTCAGCCAGAAAATCAGTATGGTATCTGTTCAAAAAATCTGCAGTATCTGGTTATCGGACAATAGGAAAACCGCAATCAACCCCTTCAATGATGGTCCCTCCAACAAAAGACAGCCCTCGGGGTGGAGCGAGAAGTCACTATCGGGTGTCTGCTAATTGACTGGGGGGGGGGGGGTGACTTCGGACTCCTTAGCTATTGTTGGAGGGGTCATGAATGGGGAGATAGGGCAGATTTTTTGAAGAGATACCGCAGATTTTTTGAAGAGATACCATAGGTTTTTTGGCTGACCGTGCCCTATCTCTGTTCTTCTCATTCATCTATCTCTGTTCCTCTCATTTATCTACATCTCTTTCTCTTAAATATGCTTTTCTTTCTCACTATCCCTCTTATACCTCCCCTTTTCCTCTTTTTCATTGTTCTTATTATTTATATATTTAAATTTTCATTTTCCCCTTTTTCTTTCTCTTACTCTTGATCCTTATCCCACACATTCTCTCTCTCTCCATTTATTCTCATTCGGTTCACAATATTTTTCACGCCTTCTCCCATTTTCTCTTTTGTATCTCCATCTCTTTTTGTTGTTTCTCTCAATATCGTCTTTTTCAATACCCATTTCCCAACTAATTTTTCTCTAATTTTCTTCTCAGTATTTTTCTCCCTCTCTTTCATCCCTTTTCTCGTTTTCTTTTACTCGATCGTGTCCCCTCTATCATTTCCCTCTCTTATTCTCTATTTAAGATTCACCTTTTAGTCAGACAACTGATATAGACAATCAAAATATATTGAATTAATCGAGCATTGATATCTTTGCTTACATTTTTTACTGTTTCCAACACTGTGATTTTCACAAATGAAATAACTTATAAATTCATAGATATAAAATCTTAACGATTTGATGTTTCATTACCTTTTTTAAACAATACGAATTGAATTATCTTTCTGTTATACCAAGGCTAAACTGGATCTGTTAACTGTGTAATTATTAACTGTCTGTTAACTGTAAAATTATATCACACATAACAACACAATTAACACAGTTAATAAATCCAGTTTAGCCTCGGTTAAACTGATATATCGATAAGTTACGAAACCAAATATTCATTGCGCATGCATGCGTTTTCATCCTTGAAAAAATAAAGTCATGGTATAGGTATAGTTCTTTGGGCATTTTTCATTATACACGCAAGGAATCTTTCTTTCTATATAGAGTTTGGGTGGACTTGTCGCAACAACCTGTATAAAAATGCATATAAATCTTCTTCCTTTAATAAAAAACCTCATAAATAAAATTCAGGTATCATCACCCTCGCAATAGTTACCTCTCCCCTTCACAAATTCCACCACTAACACGAAGTCTCTTCCGCTTTGCAGTGCGAGAGAGAGAGAGAGGCGCAAATCATAATCATCTCTGAGCCCCAACTCCTTTCAAAAAGCCCGGCTAGAGGCAGGCTTCCTCACGAATTAAGCGCCTCGGCCAAAAAAGAGCAGAAATTGTAAGGAAATGAATTACTTTTCGCTACATATTATTTTATATTTGCTTTGTGGGGGTATATTTTAACCAGTGGCTTCGGCGGATAGGGTAGTGATTATAACTACCACCTTTCTGTGATTGAGCTGCCAGCCGTTTTTTCCCTCTTGGGGACCACACGCGTGAGTTTTGGTTTTGAGGTCCTTTTTTGTGAGTCTGAATTGCTACTAGAGAGAATGGCGGTGTTCGCCTGGGGGACGAGGCTTTGGGTTTCGATAATTATTTTCAAGGGCGTGGGAAGTTATTTGCATTTGAGGAAGTGGAGGTTATCAGTCGAGAAAAGGAAGCAATATCAAAACTGGAAAAAATTTCATATAGTCCGGTTTCTTTGTTAGGCAGTTTTTGATTCGGGGATTGATGTTGTTATTTAAATATTTTCGTTTGTTTTCTTTCCATATTTGGGCATTCATGCGTGCGGAATAAAATTTGAGTTAAACGCGTTAGTGTGTAGTTAAGTAGTGTTTTTTGAAAGTGCCTTCTGCTTTAGTAGTTAAGTATTTTGAAATAATTTTTAAATTTCCATTGAAGAACTACACATAGAGCATTTTCAATCACATGACTCGGACCTAACAACGGCCTTAGCAACAGAAGATGTTACAGTTTTTTGCCCTACAGAGGTTAACAGTTACAGAAAATGACTAGCCGTGGAACTCTTCTATTGGAGCATTTGCAATCACATGACCCCATACCTAAAAACAGCCTTAGCAACAGATACCGCGTTACCTAGCAACCGCCTTAGCAAAAGTTAAAAGCCCTACAAAGGTTAACAGTTAAAAGAAAATAGCTGGTCGTGACGTCACCTGAAAAAGCTCTATTGTTTAATTATATAATTAAAAAAGGGTCAATTTATCAAGAAATTGAAGTAATTTCAGCTGGTATAAACATAGAAAAATTAAATGAAAGATTTTTGTAATGTGTGTGTGGGGGGGGGGGTATTTTTTAAAGTAGTAAGCTAACAAACATGCTAGTACAAAAAAAATCAAAAGTTTAGGAGTTTATGACTGAAATTTCTCATCAGTTTGCACAATATGCATCTCATCACCTTATTGTGATGTAATGGTGTTCTGAATATGCATCCAAAGTGTTAAAAATGTGTTCTATGTAGAACTGTGTTCTAAAAATATAGTTGCAAAATATGTTTAGAATCTGAAAGTGTTTTTAAATTTGGATAGAAACACTTAAGAACACATTTTCCATCTTATAAAGCAGATCTTTGCCTGTTGCCAGATATGGATTCTTAAACTGCAAGTCTGCCAAAAAAAAAAACATGGAGCTCATTTTAACTTTCTTACAGCAGACTTACGGCCGTATTCACCACTATCCTAACCTAAGGTTAACCTGGAAACAAAACTTCTAATTGGTAGTTGAAAAAGGGAAACAAGTTTTAAGCCTATCAGAGTTGTCGAAAAAGCTTGATTCCAGGTTAACCTCAGGTTAAGTTAATGGTGATTACGGCCGTTAACTGATTGAAAAAAAAAATGGGAGTTGTTATAGATTTTTAAGATTGATGGTAATCAATAAGTAGCTACATTTTGAAAAAATATAAGGAGGTCTATATCGTTCACTTGAAATTTTTAAAACGCAATATCAAACATAAACTTTCATATGCACAAAGGATCATAGTATGTGCACTGAATTACAAGTGGATAGCACTGAATTACAAGGGCTGCTGTTTTGACTCCCGTATTTATTCTATCCTACGCAAAGTTTATTCAGCAACCCTAAAGCACGCCAAAAATCACCTAAAGTAAATTTGAAATGAAAGTGGAGATACCTGGTTCTTGCACCAACGACCACAATATATTGCTCTACTTTATAAAGCAAGAAACAAACTCCATTATTCAAACCGAGGAGCTCCATCAAAAACCTATGAAACCGCACTGTGAATTTCCCCAGCCAAAAAGAATCCAAAAGCAAAAGGAACTTCGCCTCGAGGACAGTTAATCCAGGCGAAATCGTCCTACCTGTCACATCTCGGGCTGCTCACGAGAAGCGCCCACTTGTTGCGGGCCAACAATTACCTTCCGTCGCAACATTAAATTAGGGTATTTTACGACACTGGAGTGTGTGATCACAAACCTGTTCCTTACCTATCTTTTTTTTCCTACCTCCCTTCTGCGGATTTTCGAGAACTTCTTGCTAATGAGTCGTTATTAGGTCCCCCCCCCAAATGAAATCTTCGCTGTCACGCATGCGCGCCGAGAAGTGTCACCTGTTTGCGGCGAATTAATGCGGTAATTTGTCGCTTTAGGGGGGGATTAACCCTGGAAGGAATTGCGGTTTTGAGAGAAAAGTGAAAGATGCGTTCTTTGTTTGATGGCAGTTTGGGAGGAGTGTTTGGAATGAAATTGAAACTGGGTGTGATTCGGGTAAACCAAAGGAATTTAAACGAAGTAATATTTGTAAAGAATGCTTTACTTAAAAGTCGAACACATAAATTTCTAGTTATACAAGGTAGCTTTGAGGCCTATGTATAAAACAAATCGAAATTTAAATTTATTGAATTCTTTGACATCTCAGCAGAGTTTTTTTTAATGTAATACAAATCAATATTTTTTATAAATTATACTGCCACTTTATATATTCATCAACAGAACTCTTCAATTAAACTCTATAGAATCAAATTATAATATTATTTGTTTATTTA
The DNA here is from genome assembly GCA_963680715.1 of Tetragnatha montana. Taxonomy (NCBI): domain Eukaryota; kingdom Metazoa; phylum Arthropoda; class Arachnida; order Araneae; family Tetragnathidae; genus Tetragnatha; species Tetragnatha montana. The sequence goes on from OY796685.1 coordinate 9,710,963, forward strand.
TTTAATATTTTATGCATCATATACTGTGAATTCTTTTATTAAAATAAACTTATTCTTTCTATATACACAACTGATCTTTTATTTAAATCTCAATCAAATCTTCTTTAATAAATCTCATCCGACTCAGTTTTCAAAACTAATCTCAAGTATAAAAAAATTGAAAGAAAAAGCATTTTATCCCGATTTCAAATCATGTTTTTACATTCATTAGGTTTTCACTACTGAATAAGAAGAGAACCTTTCCTTCATACAACTTCAAACAATACTCATTTTTTAAGTGCAGTTACCTTACATTTAAGAGAAGTCTCAAAACAAAGAAACAAACCAACATTAATTATACACTATAGCTTGCACAAGAGAAATCAAGTTGTTTGATAAAAGCAAGTAATTTTTATGCATGCATAAAATGATCCAAATGAAAGCTATCTCTAATTACATCCTGAATTTTCTATAGTATAACAAAGAAATTAAAATCCAACCCTTTCTTTACGAATGTATAAATAAGTCGTCATACTCAAGCTCACGTTTTGTCTTCATTAATGTTTATAAACCACCTTAAATAAAAAACAAAACTTCATGATAGCACAAACTGAAACATAAAGGAAACCGAAAACACACAATAAAAAGTAAGGTTTCTAATTCAAACTGTAATGTGAACCACATTGTCATTTACTCGGCAGTAAAAGCCCTCCTTTTCACGTTTGAGTCGTTACATCATCAATATTAATCAGCAGTATAAACTCTATGCTGATTATGATGTCTTATTTAACTGCGGTGGTTGTTAAAAAGATCCGTTTTTGTTGTAAGATGTTTTATGGCCCTGCTTGCCATGGAAAGCCATTATTTTCTCCTTCATAATTTTACAAATATTCGGTGCTTGCGCAAGGCACTGTGAACACGAAATTGAATTAGTCTATAGGCAGCTTTCTGTTTCCAGTTTCTGATGTTTGCGTGCGTACGTTTCTTCAAGGTTTAGTTTAAGTGGTACTAAAATTCTTAATGACGGGTTCTTGAAAAATTTGGGGATTTAGACTAATAAAAGAAATTCCATAATTTTATACTTAAAAAGGCAAGAACAAGAATGTGTGAACTGCGTAGAAGGGTATGTCTTACCCGAGTGTCACATAAACAAACTATGGCAGTCATTAATGTAAAATTAGATTATTAATTTTTTTAATGTAATTTACATTAGAATAAAATATTAAAGCTGTTCCTAAAAGTCAGAGTACGTAAGCAGTTTAATCAATTTTCCATCTGTTTATGTCTATCAATAGAATAATAGCAATAATTGTCATTCAAACGATTCAAACGGTTTATCTCCGTAAATATTTTAATTTTCAAACATTTCACAGCAAGCCAAGCTGATTGAATAATTCTTAGTTTTCTTTAATATGAGGTTATAGTGGAGTCGCTTGTGTCAAAAACCAATGGTGTAAAAAATTTTTTTGGCAGAAGCTTATTAGTTAGTGGTATCATTCGATTCGTAATGACGTCTACATTAACGTGGTACCGGGTGTTTTTTCCGAATTCCGTGCAGGGGGTTTCTATGACGTCATGAATGCAAGATGGCCGCCGCAGGAAAAAAGCTGTAAATGGCGATCTAGGGATGTTATCGGAACTATTTTTGGACAAAAAGCTCAGAAATATATATTTCTATCGAATAGCTACAAAAATAAGCATCTAAATCGGTTAAAAATGGCGTTTATGACGTCATAACCAAAAAATGGCTATTTTCACCAAAAATAACAGTATTTTGTCATGTAATACTTTAAAAAGATGCAATTTTCAACGTGAATGTAATGAAAATATGTTCATAATAAAAAAAACAACAATGGAAATTTCATTGGTGGTCACAAAAGGCGAATATGACGTCAGAAATCCAAAATGGCTGCCACACAGAATAATTTTTTTTTATTTTTTTATTCAAAAATGTTTTAATTGGGAATTATTACACTTATATGAATGTAATAAAGGTATTTTGAGGATAAAATTCAACAAAACATTTTAAAATCCCTGGAAATAGCACCGAAATATTAGGTGCGAAACACAAAACTACAGTATTTTGTCATGTAATACCTTAAATATATGCTATTTTCAACGTGAATTTAAAGAAAATATGTTCATAATTAAAATCCCAACAATGGAAATTTCATTGGTGGTCACAAAAGGCAGATATGACGTCAGAAATCCAAGATGGCTGGCATGTAAAATGAATTTCTTTAGTTTTTTATTCCAAAAAATTTTAATTGGGAATTATTTTATCCTTAAAATGACTTTATTACAACATTAATAAAAGTATAATAATTCCCAAATAAAAATTTTTGGAGTAAAAAACTAAAGAAATTCATTTTACATGCCAGCCATCTTGGATTTCTGACGCCATATCCGCCTTGTGTGACAAAGAATGAAATTTCCATTGCTGGCATTTTAATTATGAACTTATTTTCTTTACATTCACGTTGAAAAGAGCATCTATTTAAGGTATTACATGACAAAATACTGTAGTTCTGTCTTTCACACCTAATATTTCGATGCTATTTTCAGGAGTTTTAAAATGTTTTGTTAAATTTTATCCTCAAAATACCTTTATTACATTCATATAAGTGTAATAATTCCCAATTAAAACATTTTTGAATAAAAAAATAAAAAAAATTTATCCTGTGTGGCAGCCATTTTGGATTTCTGTGTCATATCCGCCTTTTGTGACCACCAATGAAATTTCCATTGTTGTTTTTTTTATTATGAACATATTTTCATTACATTCACGTTGAAAATAGCATCTTTTTAAAGTATTACATGACAAAATACTGTTATTTTTGGTGAAAATAGCCATTTTTTGGTTTTGACGTCATAAACGCCATTTTTAACCGATTTAGATACTTATTTTTGTAGCTATTCGATAAAAATATATATTTCTGAGCTTTTTGTCCAAAAACTGTTCCGATAACATCCCTAGATCGTCATTTACAGCTTTTTTCCTACGGCAGCCATCTTGCATTCATGACGTCATAGAAACCCCCTGCACGGAATTCGGAAAAAACACCCGGTACCACGTTAATGTAGACGTCATTACGAATCGAATGATACCACTCACTAAGCTTCTGCCAAAAATTTTTCTAAACATGACATAAGCGACCCCACTATTACTTGAAAGTTCTTATCAATTAGAAATGAAATTCAATGTGTTATAAGTCATAATACTTGTTTACATTCATAAATTAAATCTTTGTGAAATGGAAGAATAAATAACTCCACTGAGTTAGTGTCTTTCAAGAATTAGCTACTACAGTAAAATCCCGATACAACGAATTCCGTTACAACGAAAAATCCCGTTACGAAATTTACAGAAGTCCCAACCGAAAACCTATTAAAACAATGTTAAATGAATCTCGATAAAACGAAATTATCAAATTAGGAAAATCTCGTTACAACGAACTACTCAGACCTTCTATGTATTTTTTTTCCATATAATAATCCACCAAAATTGGATAACATCCATGTGGAATATTTCCCACCTAATTGCACATTAGAGCTTCAAACTCTTGACCAAGGTTTAGCTGTAAAATCCAGCTACGGAACCTTTTTACTACGTCAAATTTTATGCGATTTGAAGGAAAACGTGGAAAGAAAATGCAACAGTTAGGAAGCTATTGAATGGTTATGCGGATCTTGGGATGACATCAGTCAATCCACAATAGCTAAGTGTTGGAAACATGCAATTTGGAACGCCAACAAAAGAAAACTTCCATTTCAGATGAGGTTGATTTAGTAGACGATTATCTTGGTACAGATGACAACGTCTTAACATGCTATGAGCTGAACATGTTTCTAATGCGACGTCTAACCTTGTACAGAAAAAGATCCTAGAATTTCTAAAATAAAATTTTATAAATTATAATTCTTTGTTTAAAGGTGATTGTTTCCCTAGAAGTAAGTTATTTTTTTTTTTGATATTTTAGATGATAGTAGCATCCACGTACTTGAAAAGCCGTTTTTCATGGTTGGTTTTGATAATTTCTTAATCTAATTGTTTCTTTTTTTTTAATTTTCGAAATTCCGTTACAACGAAATATCCGTTATAACGAAAAACTTTTACGGTCCCGTGAAGTTCGTTGTAACGGGATTTTACTGTATAAACAATATCCAGTGAAACAGAAAACTGTTAATAGTGTGTTTCATTCTAAAAGTTTGAAAGGTTCCTTGAAACTCTTGCTCCATAATAATAAGAATAATTTTTATATAGCTTCTTTTCTTACTTAAAACTTTTAAAAAGACAACTTGATTCGAAGATCATTTGCTGTGATTTTGTTTTAACGTGTCTCACAAGTTATGTAAAAATTAACACTGAATTTAATAATAGAATACCTGACAATCACTGATAGTGAATCTGTAATAAAAAAAATTACTCTAGAATTAAAAAGTAAATACCTAATAATTTTCAACTTCGGTTCATCGCTTTGTAACAGTTTTCACACACTGTATCAAACCTAGTTTTAATTTAAAACACTTCTAACTACGAAGGACACAAAAATAAATATATGAATCCAAGATGTTATTAAAACTTTTATAGTGTCTTAATAACCTGCAAAACCTGCTCACAAGTTTTTATGAATTATAATTATTATTAATTATATAATTATTTATGAATTATTATATATTTTCTTTATGGACGTTGTGTACTGTACTTTAAAGCTCTAATTTTCCTCTCCAGGGCTTATGAAATTGTGTTATTTCTTTTCCCCATTGCACATAGATGTAATGACGCTTATATTCAGTTATTATTAATGATGAGCTCTTTTTGATGACCATGGAGCATATCAATTTCAGAACAATACCTTTAGAACGTAATGATAACCATTATCTTTTTGTTCTTGCACATTCAAGTAGGTAATAGCAGATAAACACACTGTAAGAAGAGTTGTAAGACGCTATTTTGATTACAGTTCTTGTTCCAAACAGAGTATTCATTCGGGTAGATAGATGGGACGAACCAACAAAATCTATTACTCAAGCGTTTAGGCTGAGCATGTAAGGATTGTCTTCTTTTGCGCCGACTTATGGATGAAGAAATAAGGAATTTTTCAAGAACTTTCTGTGAGATTCTTTTTTATAATTTTACGTTTGAATTTTATCGTACTCCCTTGTTGCTTGACAAGTTTTCAATACGTTTAATATGGTGAACACTCAACAACGCATGACGAAGAACTATTTCTATTATACTCTACGTTTTTTGTGGGAAAGCTTTTCGTATTATCTTTGCGGTAGAAAGCACAAATCCAAAAAAAAACTATTCGTGATTTCAGAGGATTGGGTAAAGCTTTTTTATACACTCTTGGAGGCCTGTAACTCCTCCAGATATTGTATGCTATAAATGTTTCTGGGTAAATCCTATATACATACAAGTCTATAGTTGGTCTCTTATTTTCCAAGAAATCGGCGAGTAAAGAAAATTGTTTTGTTTAAAAATCTCAATTCTTACACCACCCCTTATCGAAAACCACCGTAAGTGGAACTCATAATTTTTCTTCTTAGAGGCACTCTTCCCAAAAAGGTTGGCTACCCCCAACCAAAATAACAACCTATACCAAACTGACCTTTTTTTTTTAAATATGTTTGACCATCTAAACTTCGAAATCTGTCCTCCAAAAATAAGAAAACAACAACACCCTTGTGAACCACATCCACTTCCACCCACCACTGTTTCGTTCCTATTTATAGCCGAGTCCAATCCCATCAAAAACCTGGCACTTCCTGAGGGATATTTATACAAAATCGTCTGCCAGACGACTTCCCCCCCCCTCCGGAATAAATTAATAATCCCGGTCCCACTCGGGTAATTAACGGTACCATATAGAGGAGAGCGTCACATAACTCATACATATAACGAGCACCTTGGGCTAATTAAAGGGTACTCGCATATTTTTCGTGGAAGAACCGGTCAAGATTGATCATGCTCAACCAGAACCAAGTTTTGGGTAACACAGGTGTTCCTGGAATTCCAGTTCAGGTAGCGCGACACATAATTACAGTCTTTGGGGCTCGTTTTGCGACAGCTCTAATGGTTTTTTCCTCTCCCTGACCCCCTGTCTAATCACCGCGGTTCGGATTTTTAATGGGATGGTCCGTCTCTTCGGGCGGTGTCACTCGGGATCATCTGCTGTCTTGATGATCATTGGCGGTGGTTGGGGATTTGCAGCAGTGGACGATACGTTTATTTATCGGGCATTATACCTACAGAAATTTGTTGGTTTGCGTTTTAGTTAGCGATGGGGATAACCAGTTCACATCTTAATGGATGTTTATAAATGGTTTGTGGATGTAGAGTTACGGAGAGTAGTACCAGAAGTTAAGGAGATGGAAAGTAGAGTGAAAGTATAAGGAAAGTTTTTTGGAATTGAGTTGAAGTTTTCACTTCAAATAAAAAGAAAATTCCCAATTTGTGTTTTAAAAATACATTGGCTGATTTAGGCCAATTTAGGAGAGAGGACCTAAGGCCATGGTGTCCTCTAGAAACATCTTTTGCTATCGACAATAATAGAAAAAAATTTCGTTTTGCACAAAAAGGTATTGATAATGCCTGTTTATGATATTGGTATGACGAGCATTTAAAAGATATTTTAACTCGAATTCAATGCATTTTTATGTAGAACGGAAAAAGTTTTAAAAAGAAATATCCAGGACTAGATAGTTAAACAATGTAAAATTAAGAGATAAGTTAAACTCTAAAGTTATATGCACTGTGTAAATGTATTGTAATGAACAAGTTTGTTTCACTCGAGTATATTTTTAAATAAAAAAATCAACAATTACTAACATATCTAATCTTTCCAAATTGTCTTAAACACTTTAGTTCTGTGATACCAAATCAGTGCTCTCAAAAATTTTAACAAAAAATTATTAAAAATCTAAAGTATCCACTTTAAATACATTAAAAAAAACTATTTACTGAAAATTAATCAATATTTCTTCATAGATAAGCAACAAAAGAGCTTAATGCAGCAAAAACATTACATATTTATAGTTTCAAAGGAGGGGAGCATAATGCCACCTTATGAACTAAACACCATCATGAACTAAGTTAAAAAAATATACTTCTGCATAATAGAATAAAATGCATTGTCGGTATTATTCTAAAAGATTTCAGATTGTACAAATATTATATCATAAACGAAAAATTCCATCCGAAACTAGGAGATCTTCTCCTCAAACAGCATAGCATATTCTCTATCTCGACAAGAATGGCCTCCTGATTCATTTCTAATTCCCCATCAAATCGAGATGCGTCAACGAGACAAAACCACAAACAGGGGTCACCCTACTTACAAACACTTGTTGATCCCATCATGCTCTTTTGTGCTCCCGCAGATTTCTCTCTCCCAAAAAATTACCTTGTCACGGGGGTCAACCCCCCTGAGGGTGACAGAAGCTGGCACAAAACAAGACAGATGATACACACAGCTACTTTTAAACACATACGCACAGTGTAGCCGGTAGCTATGCGGTCGCTACTTTCCACCGTTTTTTGGGGATATTTTCTAAATATTTGGATGTTTTGGGACAGTCGGTGGCCCTGTCATTACCAATGGGACGACAGACTCGTTAGCCAACCGAATTTTGGAATAATTTCGAGCTGAGTTTGGGGTGATTATATACCCTTGGGATACGACAAATGTCCTGCAGCGAATTGAGAGTCTGTTTCTGTGTGAGTAACCGACTGGAGAAGTGCACTTTTCGGTTGTAATGGGAGAAATATTGAAATAGGTGTTGAGAGAAATGACTGTCGGGGCAAATGAGATAGATTTTTTTCATTTTTGGTTTGTGAGACATAAACATTTGGAGGTCATTAGAGTCGACGTGGGGATACTTTAGTCACGACATGCATTTAATAAGACTAGATTCTTATACTTGGATGCTTGAGAAAAGATGGATATTTCTCCAAGTTTTTATATTTCATAAAATTTTAGTTTCTTATTTTTGGGATGAGATGACTGGGGAGATTCTGGAACATAATATCCCCCTGACATCTCAGAAAGTTTTCTTTTCTCACCGTTGAAAAGAACTAAATTTACCCTATATCCTGTAGCATATTTAAAATTTGTCGTTGGTATTATTATTAGTTGTATTCATTTTATTTTGTTACTTTGTATTTTTATTAGTGGAACTAGTAACACTGGATGTTTTAAATTTATATTATTATTATAATAGAGTGTTTTCAGGTGACGTCACAACCGGTTATTTTCTTTTAACTGTGTACCTTCTGTAGGGCTTTTAACTGTTGCTAAGGCCGTTGTTTATCTGTTGCTAGGCAATTTTTAGGTATGGGGTCACGTGATTGCAAATGCTCCAATAGAAGAATTCCACGGCTAGTTATTTTCTGTAACTGTTAACCTCTGTAGGGCAAAAAACTGTAACCTCTTCTGTTGCTAAGGCCGTTGTTAGGTCCGAGTCATGTGATTGAAAATGCTCTATTGTCTGTTGTTTTATGTACGGATGGCATCACTGATCGGTGTTTGCCAGATTTTGTATTTTGAGGAGTTTTTTTTTTTTTTTTAAATTGATTGTCTGTCACTTTTTCCTTAAAAGTTTGAAATGAATATCACGCTACCAAATTAAATTAAATATTGTATGTCTACTGTCTAGTTTGTTATTTTATTACTCCAATACCCGTAACAATTCCCCCCCCCCCCCCCCCGAAATTCCAATATCTACCACAAAAGAAAATTTCCTGCTAAGACACGGTTAAATGACGTAGAAATTTAGAACAAATAGTTTTAGTGGTTGGAAAGTAAAACCCCAAAGTTAATTAAGTTATTAAACAAATTATTGCACCGTGAAAATAAATACATTAATGGATAGTGAATGAAGGATTTAGAAACTGCATTTTCAAGGCATGTATAGATTTTAAGAGAATATGTCACAACACAGGGCACATCAACGCATTATTTAAATACGTGAGGCACTTTGAAACAACATCGATATCTTTAAAACTGTTACACTAGTTTTAAAGTAGATATTTTTGATATTTTATCAATGTTCCCCGTGAATCAGTCCTTCTCATTCCAATATGTATTTAAATTCCTTGAGTATCCCTCTAATTTTGATCGTAATATCATTAAAAATATGTCTTTGCATTTAAGCTAACAATAACTACAGTGTACTACCAACCTTTGCATAAAATATTCATAAATTCAACTATGTAAAACCATGAATTTATCTAAACCCATTTCATTTACAGTCATTGAAACAAAATTGTTTACAAATTTTTAACATACTGGGCAAGATTCTTACAAAGGTTAAAATGAAGTCGACGCGCTAATGATGTAACTATTAAAATATACAACAGTGACTACGCATAAACCTTAGAGGGTTCATTGCTTCTATTTATTGCTTCATAACTTATTTACCACTAAACGTTTCCAGAAATCCATAGAAGCAGGAAAACTATTCAGATTCTATTTCACTCCAGAACCAAAGAAAAATATAGCGGAAAAGAGGGAAAAGTGGGAGAAAATTTCTTATAAGAAAGCACAGTCGGATAAAAGTACGCAGCAGTTTTTTCCCTGTTGGCAACAGTATAAGGGGGAGCGAAAGTAAGATCAGAAGAACGCATGTATTGTATCATGAGCTATCTTAAAAGACTGTCATTATTATTTTCATACATTCTGTATTTTATTTATCAGGTATAATATGGTTTCTTTGAGTTAGCGTTTAATTTTTCTGCGAAGGAATCTTAATTTTTTGTAAATAAAGAACTAATGATTGCTTTCAAAGTGAATACTAATGTGATTACAAATAATTTTTGTACGTACTCTTACCCTCCTTTCCCCTAAGGCTTTAGGTTCCTCAATCCATCTACCGTTTTAATCCGATAACAGAACATCCCTTAGAATCTAATACAACTTTGTAATCCTTTTAATCTGAGAAACCCCCTTCACTGTGCATCTTTCTTTCCCTCGAGTTGTCTATTAGGCCTAATAACTAACCCTAACTCTCCAAATTAATAACCCTCCCCTTACAACGTAATTTGGCGGCTCCTAATTCAATGTGCGATGAAAAACCCGCATTAATCAATGGGCAGATTCCGATAGAGATATAACAATAATGAAACCCAATCTCCTCTTCATTAGAGCGCGCGATTCTTAATTAATCCGGCGCAACCACTAACCCAGGAGGGAGGGGAAAGTCGTGCACAACCCGAAGGGCGAAAAGCTATTATTCTCCCTCAAACCCAATCAATCGGATTTGATTACAATGATAAAAAAATTAAAGGGTAATTGGTCGGTGGCTTTAATACGTGGGCGATCTTTCGGTTGTGCTCTGCCGTAACCTTTTCGCGGTGTACGGCGGCTTTATTACAGCGCTAACGACTTAGTAGTATCGCATGCTGTAGTATAAAATGAAAAATTGACCTTTATCGCTTAATCATTTTTTTTTTACTGTGGCGGTGGTGGACGGATCTAGTTTTTGCATGAATATAGTGTTGGGTGTTCAAGCTTCTGAGGTTTTAATAAGTTAAGAGAGTTTGAGTTCTATTAATTTTATATGAGAGAGGGGGCAGGCAGCCTTTTACGGTAAATTTTTTTTGCTCGAGGGATAGTATTAAAATTTCATTGTCTAATTAAGTTATGAGAGGTGTAGTGAGTTTAAGTAATGAAGTGAAGGAAATATTAGAAAGCTTGGTCCCCCCTTCTTTTTCTTTAAAAAAGGAATGTTTTTTTTTTTTCGTTTAAATGCGTTGGTGGACATCTTTTGCAAGTACTTACGGATGATAAAAGAGGATATATTTTAATGAGAGTTTTATAATTTTGAATTTTTAAAAATAATTATGGTGAAGTCCAAAACATTCTACTCATGTTTTCTTTTTACGAATTGTTTACCAATATTTTAGGAATGTTGTTAATAACCTCTTAAAAACTGCCAAGCTGATTTGGAGGTCAAGCATTTAAATATCCCCCGAATCCTTATTGCTGTTATAAATACAATTGTACACTTTGATCGGTTGGTTTATAGTTTTTGTTTCTTACCTTTTGGTTTAAAACTGCTTGAAGATTATCGGCGGGATAGATATCGGAAAAGTACCAAATTTTAACACTACGAAAACTTTTCCGATTTAATTTTTTCTTAATTTTACTGCTTTAAAATATTCAATGCTCAAATAGTTCTTAATATTGAATTAAGATATTATTTGCACCGTCTCTGATCTAAAACCAATACGAAAAAAAAAAGCGCGTCAACGAGGAAAGGAATTCTGGACGTAAAAAGGCAATGTCGCCAAATCTAAATATTATGATGGCTAAAAAACTGGGAGTGGAGGAAGCAATGACATATTATCGGTCCCTAGCATTCCATTAAGTCCAATTTCCTCAACTGCAAAGCATTAAATTCTCCGATTAGCTAAGGATGCCCGATTTTCCCTCATGGTAATAATAATCGCACAGGTAATAATCGCTTATGATGGTTCCATAACGCATTCCCCAGTTGCGGGGAATTCGAAAGATTATGAAGCAGCGAGAACTGCTTTTCATGGTCAATGTGGAATAAGCCCTCGGGGTCGCTCGACAGCGCGACACTCGAATGAATTAAAAACGACATAAAAAGAACAAGCACCTGGTGCATATGCGCAAGGTCATGTGTGTGGTGTCCAGCATGGGAGAAATAATGCTCAGCACGAGGAAAAGAAAGCCCGTACATATATAAAAAGAAAATGGAAAGGTTCCGATGTGCTCAGAAGTGAACGATAACCATTAGGAAATGATTCCAGTGTAATTGCCGCAGTAAATGGAAGATCGCTTAAATGCAACTCATGTCGTTTCGCCCGAGGGATCCCGCTAATAGTCGCTCGTTATGCGATAGCCGAATGGACGAAGGAAAGAAAAAAATGAAGGAGCTGCACATATTTATTCGTGGTGGTTTCTTTTACAATTTCGTTACTTACGTTGAAACAATGGTGCTCGCTCAGGAACAGAAGTAAAAGAGGTTTGACAACGAGGTAGGAGAAAAGTACATCGGTCGGATGCAATCATTCTTGTTTCTATTATGCCTACCTGAAATCTTACTGCTGCTCGGTAATTATGGGGAAATGAGATTTCGGGGAAAACATCTCTCTTTCTTTTCTCGCTTTTGAGGGGGTTATATACGAAAAGAATGGAAAATTAATGTATGTATATTTCTATTTATTGAAGTGAAATTAAACGTAAAGAATTTGCGAAGTTATTGGCGATTATTTTTCTTGATTTAAATTACTGAAACTATACCATGTGAAACTGGTGGCTGAACTTGGCGGGTGAAATTAGAAACAAAACAATTATTTTTTTAAACAACCTTTTATAAAAGTTTACGTTAAATTCTTTTTGGTATGTATGAAATAATTATCAATTTAATAAATAGTTCAATTTTTAAGTTTAAGCAGTCTTTCAAACTTAAGACTTTTGAAAAGTTTTTTAGTTTAATAAATAACTAACAAATTTAAATTTTAAAAAAGTAGTTCATATTTTTTGTGTAAGGGGATCCTTACATTTTTAATATTTAAATATTTTATTAACATTATATTTTACTATCATTCAACTGTCTATATTTTTATACGTATATCGATACAAAAGTTAAATTGTATAGCCCATTAATATTTCAACTTTGAAATTTCAATTCTCCAGAATTGAATTGATTGGTTATCGTCAACGTTATGGTAAAGATGGTCAACTTTTAATGTCCTTTTAGATAAACAATGACAAGAACAAATACAGTGCTTTACATCTTCATTTTTGCGTACCGATGTTTTAATGCTGTTTAACTTTATGAGAACTAAATTGAGGTTTTCAACCTATAAAATATTACATTAAATTTTTTGTCGGTATATTTTACTGAGCTCATATCTAGTAAGCATAACTAGTCTTCAAAGATCAACGGTCGTACATCTCTTTAATCTTCGAAAAGGAGAAAAAAATAACTATTGCACTTGAATAAGCTGGAAGAAAAACTCTTAACTGCCCATATCCTATCTCCTTACAACAACCACTTTCTTTCGAATCTAATTCATCCCATTACCAACCGGTAAAAAGCGAACCAATCATCATCAACTTATACCAACTGCTCCACTTGTTAAGTAGGCGAGAAGAAACATGAAATTTCACTTTCTAAATTCGGAACTGGCCAAACCCGATCGTTCATCCCTATCAACAGATAAAAGCATTTCCAGTTCACGACAAATAACGTCTAAATGAACTGGTCTTTGGTGACTCACCCGACCCGTGAATCAATGACACGGGTACATAAGAACAAGTCCAGGTAAACCTCTTATCTGAGAAAGTGATTAAGAGTTGGTCTTGTGGAAAAATTAAAATTAGGGTTTTCCATTTTACTTGGTGGATCGTCAAGGCTTCAGGATAAAATTTTTAAAATGGGTTATTTTCAAATTAGTAATTTGCATATATAAGGTAGGCGTTTATATGGATGTTTGAAAATCACAAATTGAGCCCCCAATGAATTTCTCAATTTTAATTCTCTGTTTAGAATATTTTCTTTAATTGGATGATAAATAAAGATGTTAAACTGAAATGATATGCTTGTCGAATTGAACTATACCGCTGATTAATATCTATATTTGAATATAATTTCGAGAGTTTAAATGTGCGGGTCAACGATAAAAGGAGGTTTTTCTAAATAATAAAGATATATTTTTATGAGCCACTAAATAAACATTTTGTTAATCTAAACATTTTTATTGAGAAGAATGTAACTTAAATTAAAAAAATAATTAGTAAAACCTAGAGGGTTATTTTATTACCCATCAATTTCTTACTCCTTTTCATCTTACCAAATTCCGTGAAGGTGTTAAGGAGCTTAGGAAATCAATTACAAATGCATAGATTACAGGATTATACCATGGAAAATCAACAATAATTTTGTGGATGCAAAAGCTTCAAATATCGCCTAATTATGCTATCACTATAGCTATTTTTACATCGGTTAGTTTACTGTTTCTTTAGTTTCTTTTAGTTTAGTATTTCTAATCTTTTGAAATCTAAATAGCTTGGTGATATTTTCCATAAAAATAGTGTAAAATTTAACACAATCCTTAATTTCTAATGTCATAAAATATCAATTGACCTTGGTGAATGATTAATTTACAACCCTTAATTTATCCAATTTTCTACTCCAATATTACCAAAAATTTATCTTAGGTCGTAAAAAATACTACATATTTTTACGGATAATTCCCTCTCCTCACGAAATCACACATTCCCAAATCGTGCAAGCAATCAATAATATTCCGCCGCAGAATCATCCCAGATACTCTCGGCACAAGAGTGTTTAATCACACCCGTCCCAACAGGTGACAAATCACGATATTTCGGAGGGAACCCACGCTCCCCTCATAAGCGAGAAAAAGTTGATGGACGATTCCAGCTATATCTTTCTAAACGGCCTTCCACCTTATGGGACAGGTCGGTCGGCAATTTGTTCCACTGAACCACCGCTATCTCGACCATATTAGATGGCTATTCGAGGCATCGCGTGAGGCTATTACATTACGCGAGGGGTAACAAAAAACAAAGCCACAGGCCAGGCTCTAATTGTGAACCATAACTCGTCAAAAAGCACTGCCTCTGCGTGATTCCATGGAGCGAGAAAGGAAATAGAATGTGCATCCAGAGGCCTCTTTCTACCACCTCTCTTTCTAAGCACAAAAATTTTCCCTTTGCTTCAGTATTTACTTTTAAATGGTGTATTAGTTCTTCTTTGTAGAGGTATTAAACTAATTGAGTATAAAATAAACTACATTTAAATGAAAACCGGCCTTAATACCTACATTTACCAATAAAAGCTACCTGATTAAAAAGCTAATCAAGGAAACATTTATGACTACTAAGACTTACCAATTTCATACATCAATTTCTTTATCAATTTCATACATCAATTTCTTTACCAATTTTCTGTCCATAAACACTAATGTAAAAACGAAATTACAGTCGACGCTCGTTTTTATGAACTCTTTGGGGTTACATAAATATAGTTCGTAAACTATATAGTTTTTTTTAAATTGAGAAACATTAATCAATGGTATATATGAGAGAGATTATGTAAAATTTTGAGTCTAATTTTAACAAAATACCTCCAACAGTTTTAAGTTTCCAATACATTTTACGAAATAAAGTTACACATTAATCTTTAATGTATTATATTTTTACTTAATGAAAATTATTAAAGAAAACGATTTTATTTAAAAAACAATAAAAATACACTAATCTTATATTAATTACTTAAAAATTTTACCACTATCCGCAAGTGAAAAAGGACCAAAATGTCTTAGAATATTTTCTACATGAAAAAAAAAACTTTTTAGCATTCTTTGATATTAATTAAGCCAATTGAAAGGTGGAAAGGAGTTCCTAAAATGAGGTTTTTAAAAATTTTAGTTCGTAAATAATGGAATTGAAATTATCCCTATTGGAGGTGAAGTTTGGACGTGAGTGATCGTTTCTTAATACTACCACTTTTTACATTAGCCATGTATGGTTACCTCCATTGCGTGCTCTATAGCCTCCTCTCTCTACGGAGCCTCTGCGTGATCCCCATCTCGATTATTGCAGATCGCCTTGTTTGCACTTGGACAAAACGCGCGGCCTTTTTGAACAATCGAAAGATTATTATCGAATGTTTGGGGGGCTCGCTCCAATGAGGTGGCGGTGTGTGTTTATGACTATTGGATGTGACTAAGAGAATAAATATATTTGCTCGCTAGTGTCGGCAATAATGAAATTTGTGAAGATCATTAGAATACCTGCGGGTAGATTTGGTCGACTTTTGTATGTGTGATTTCTAACCGTTTATAGAGATTGGACCTTGTTTGGTTGTTCGTGTGGAATGGTAACTATGTTCGCAATTTGCATATATCATCCTGATTTTAGTGGGTTTTGTATGCTTTCGAGAGCGAAAGTTGTGAACAAGCGGTTTTGATTGGATTCGTTAAAATGTTTTGGGTAAAGATTTCTAGGAAAAAATACAGGAATATGTTTGTAATAGAAGTAACTTTTTTAACACACTTCTGCTTATTAAGAGTATAAAGTTTAAACAGAAAAACAAACAAAAAGAGCTGTTTATCATAGTTTAATTAAAAATTGCGTTATCAAACGCATGTGAGACAAAAAAGTCGTATTAAAAATCCCTACATATTTAGTTCGAAAAAAAAAAGAACGGAGCATAATCAGTTAAAAGTTATTTACTTTAACAGATTTGAGTAAAAGTTACAATAAAATCCTGATGAAATTTTGTCCTAAAATAAATTTACTTGTCCATTCAGTACTCATGAATAATTCTCAAAAAGTATTGTTAGATAGGTGAATGCAATCAATAAAACATGATGGATATTTTTAATTAAAAATTAAATGGGAGGTTTTAAAATAAATTTTGCTCTCCTTACTTTGAAATTATTTATCTATAGCAGTGGTTTCAAAATATTTCCAAGTACTCTGCTAAGATTTTTCCTTTTGTTAAGGCTATTCCCTTGAAAAGTACAAATTTTGTTTGCTAAAAGGTTTGACAACATCTTTTTTAAATTATTGTTGCTTATTTTCCATAATTTTAAGCACAACAATGGAGTTCAACAATTACATCAGACCAGCAATGTAACAAAAACTCTTCTAATTGTTAAATATCAACTTATCTCGTTAAACAATAATAGAGGGAGGGAGAGCTAAAACTCAAGGAAAGATTCAGTCGGTTTGGTACATCTTCCGGAAAAACTTTTCGGAAATGTGTGTCCATCATCTCGCGTATTATTTTGACAAGATTCAATCTCACCTGCCAAGATAGAATCTTGTCAAACCAAAAGCGCAATACACACAATTCATTATGCACATTCGTTATTTGCACATTTCTCATCAACATCAACGAGATCAAAAATCTACGACTCTCCAACATACCACAAACATACTGCACTCAAACTTCCCATCCGAAAGCAGCATCTCAATAATCCTCTGTATCAGGTAAGACCTCCAATTACAAGAGATGCGCTTTTATTTAGCTTAATAATAACGAACCCGCTTGATTGTGAAAGTGAACCGCACAAAAAAAATAGAGAGACGAAGAGGAAAAAGAGCTCTAATTATATCTATCTGCAAAAGCAAGTGATATGATCTGCTCACACAGAGTGCTCGTAATAATTACCGCCGGTGCTCTGTGATTGAAGGCAGAAGAGGCTGCTTCAATTAACGTGCACTGAGCTTTGGATTGAATGCGTCAAAGAAAGTGAAACTGTGATCATAGGCGCCGGTCGGTGTGCATGTCTGGATGAGTCTTTCTTAGGGACAGTGAGCTTCTTTTTCTTAAAGGTTCGTCTTGTCATGATGAAAGTATCGGAAAATGGGAGATTTTTTTTTTGCTTGGATGATATTCCGATACAGGTTTTTGAAGAATGCATTGATTGATTTTTGTGTGCATCAATCAGGCTGGGCAATATTTTTCACGCAGCTTTTTTATCCCAACGTGAACAATTGACTCCGTAATTGGTTATAGTTCTTGTTCATTAAAAATAAAGTGAAAAAATTGACAACTATTTCAATACATGCTTAGATTTCTATATTTGATAGGTGTAAAATTTTTCAACTTTATCAGTATGAAGGGGAATTCATATAATTAAAGGCATAAAAAGATTGTTTTGACATTAAAAGCCTTTCAAACCTAGTAGTTCGAGATTCCCATATAATTCTAATAGAAAATGTGGGGTTATTTGGACTGAAATGGTTAGTAAAAGAGATACTTACTATAGGGTAGTAAAACGGTTATAAAGGAGTTAAATGAATATCGGAATTTTAAATGTTTTTATTTATAAAATTCAATGTTTTTTGTCATGCTGATTTTTATTGAGGTTCAAGAAAATTCAGGATGTCAAAAAACATTACATTTTATAAATATAAACTGTTAATATCCCTATATCCATGTTACCCCGTCTGACCCTATCATTCCGCCGTTTTCTTGAGGTTTTTAAGTTGACCACCACTTCTCAACCGATATTATTGTAAAAGCTATGAGTTAATCCAAAAATTGAGAGTTTGTATGATTACAATTTTAAGGCTTTGAAATGAAATAAATTCAATGAAACTTTCTCTCTTCAAAAACGTGGTTAAGACATAAAAATGCATTATGAACCCAATACGTAATACCAATAAGGTAAGTTTATCTCTGTCTGCAATTTTTATCGGAACAACAATATTTGTTTATGTTGAGAAAAAAGATTCATTCACAAAGTAGTAGTAGCAGCTTGTTGTTATTACACGTTAATGAAGAGCATGACAAGGAATGAAGTAAGAAATTTCCTTTTCAAAATGTTGTATCTTCCAGTTTGAAATGTGGTGGTGTATCAATACATAATGCTATACTTTTCATTCTAGCGAAAGAATCATTTAAAAGTTTAATCTAAAATCTGTTTTATTTATAAAAACAATCATACTTAAAATGTTATAATAGTAAATAAGTTGCATAAATGTAGCATAAAAATAAAAGAGTTAAATAAAGGAAAAGAAAGTAACAAATTTATGGAGCTCGTGTCAAAAAATATCATGGAATTTATTATCAGGCTAATTGTTCCATTTCACATTTTATAACCTCTATTATACCTGCTGAAAACCGACTCATTTGATGTAGGAAACAAAGAAAGAATAATTTTTTCTCCCGAATTTACTTTACTGTATGCGAGTAAAAGCTCTCATATATTAATAGATTCGGTATGGGTTCTAAAACTACCCCAGTAAGCTTAATTGATGCTCCTTTAATGATACTCCCTTTGTAATTCGAATTCTGAGAATCCCGCGGTCGGTGTGAAACGAAACAAAAAAAAAAAGAAAGACCGATCACGACCTTTTGTGGCGGCCACCGGAACCCTGGGAAAAAATCGGGAGAATAAAAACATCAAAAGGGGCATTCCATCCCTAATTAACCTCCGTGGCCGATCTCCGCAACAATCGGAATGGTAATGAATAGAGGACTTTCTCGCAGTTTCATGCGATTATCTTTTGGCGAGATTAAGAGGAGAAGAAAGCCAAGCTCAATTATAAAGCGCACCTCTGTCAATATGGAAAAAGCAGCAGCAGCGGCGCCAATGTCATTGCGTTTCTGGACAACAATGGCGACCGTCGTTGGGCTTTTAATTAGAAGAAAGTCAGCCATATGCGGCGATAATTCCATCGGGTTCTTTCTTCTCGTTGTTGAAGAAAGAAAAAAGGCCGTTGGGGATGGAGAAAAAAAATAGGGGGGTAGGGAATTGGCCTCCCCCTTTCTCCGGTATCGTGATGGTGTGGGATGAGAGGTGAGCGTGAAATTCAATTAAACGAGGGCCGCTCGCCTGTTTTTGTGACCTTAGTTAGGTTTGAGGGTAGGCTTTTGGATATTGTGGGGAACTTTTGTTTTTGCTGTTTCTGTCGTGAAGTAGTTGCTATGCCGCGTGATACAGAGGTGTCAAGTGAGTGTTTTTTTTTCTTTGATGGATGCAGATTCGGTAGGAAATAAATGGGTTTTGAAATGTTTTCGGAGTTGATCCTTGTTCCTCCTTTCAGGTTTAAAAACATGCAGATTTAGACAACTTCTTTGAAACTTGACGAAAAAAACTACATAAATATGAAGCTGGAGTTTAATGGAGATTGGCTCTTTAAAAAATAATCAAATCAATTTTTTTTAAATTTAAATTTCGTTTTTTTTTCAGAAAATTATGTTTGAGTAGTAAATCTAAGCAACAGCTCATGAGGTACCCCTATTCATTTCTTGACTGAGGGTCGCGGGGTGCAAGGTGTAAGACGTATGTCCAGGTTAGGTTTGACTAAAAATTGGGGGAAATGAGTGGTATTTAAAGAAAAAATAATAAGTAATAACTACAATAACATCAAGGAACCATTTTAAAGAATATTATTATTACATAGAATAAATTTCTGAGTACCTCAGGATGTACAGGATAAATAAAAAAACGGATAGTTAATTTGTCCAAAAAAATATACAAATAATCACTAGAAATGTGTAAATATCACTCTGACCGCATGCTTTTAATTGTAAATTGCCAATAACAAACTATTGTATTGATTTCAGAAAGTTTCTTTGTGATGGAAAACTTTTTTCCCCAGAACGTGGAAAATTTCCTTTTTTATGTCATAAAATGTATCCAAAACCTCATATCCTCTTCAACTTAATTAAACCTTCTACTTTTTTTAGGAAAAGTGAGACAAATTAACTAATCATTATCCTTTACACTTTGCGTATGGAGCTTGGATATTCCAAGTGTGAATTACAGAATTACAGTGAATTATTCTTCTATATTATGTACCGATACAATCATCTCGTAGATGACCAATGCAACAGTGAATTGTTATAACCTCCTACAGCTCTCCTCACAACACACTTTTCTCCCGATTCGCAGCGGGCACTGACAAGCAGCGGCGTCTGTAATAATTGGTAGGTCAACCCTTCCATCCCTCGATCTCTCAATACGAGAAAGGATGAGTAATGGGCTCCCCGCCGAGAGGGCTGACACTTGTTGATGGTGGGCTAATCGCTCCTCTCGCCATTAGCATTTGCGCGCCAAACAAACAATTAAACCATTGTGGTGGGCTCGTGGCTCCTGTCAGGGGGTTGATGGAGCTGCACGGGGCCGAGAACCTCACACCCTCGTGGGAAAAGTCATTTTAAACTTTATCGAATCCTTTTTTTTTTAGTGTTGAAACACTCTCAAGATTCTAATTGCGATGAAACCTGTAGCTTAAAAGTGCTTGTAGCATTCAAAAGACATTGCCCAATACAGTAGCTTGAATGTAATTCAAATCCCTTTGACTAGCAATTTTGTACCGTAGAAACTGCAATTTTGGAGATTGTGAACCGTTGAGATTATTTTGACCTTTTGGTTTTCTCTCATTCTCTTTTTCTCTTTCTCTATCTCTCTCTTTTTTCAATTTCTCTATCTCTCCTCCTTCCCTCCAGAAGTTTTTTTTATAAAATTTATATTCTCTTTTACAAACACTTTTATTAGATTTTATACTCTTTAATGCGGTGTGATGAATGAAAGGTAATACTTTATTTTATTATTATTTTTTATTTTTTAAGACTATTAAAACAAAAATCTTTTCCATCAATGGTAAAGCTAAATAATAGAAGAAACTAAGGTTATTGATTGGCAATTGTTCTGACAAGCTGATTGATCATTATCAAATGAATTATGCATGTATAATTAAAAAGCTATAAATTAAGAAATTTATCAAGCAATTTATTGAATTATGTTTCCCATCAATGGGTTTAATTAAATTATAAAGGAAAATAAAGAATTTTCACTTAATTGGGTAGATACCTTTTTATTATTAAAAATGAAGTCTTAAAAATCTAATAAAAAACTAATAATATTTCAAAAGTACTATAGGGTTTTCAAGTTTTTTTTTTAAAAATAAGGATAAATTTTAGAGTTTATATAATAAGTGTACTATAAGTTTTTTCTATTCGGTTACAATATTGTACAGTTAATCATAAATCTTTAAATCATTAATATTTTACTCCTTTTCTAATTAGAATTTTAAAAATTTTGGATTTGGAGTAACAAAGTTTATACACACTTACTAATTAATTTCTTTACTTAAATACGTACAACTGTTTTTGTGAACGCCTGATTTCTTAATTCTCAATATATGCTTCAGAAATTACATTGAGGATACCGAAGCTGGCCAAAGGTCATGATTCTATTCAGTAATTGAACAACTCTAGAGCTAAGAAACGGGACGAGTCTAATCTTAAATTTGATCCTTAGGTTAAAATGAGAATAACTGATATACACAGCATCCTGATCATTTTAAATTACCAAGATAATCAATTCATTTCGCATAAATGAAACGAGGGGGAGGCCGAAGTTCAAAAAACCGAGTTCGAACAGCAGAAATTGAAAAATCGTCAGATCTCCCAAAACAAATGCATTCATTGACTCCAAAAACGGCCCAAAACTTCTTCTCCCCGGTTCCATTTCCTAATAGTTCCGGGCCCCACACACAGGATCTTAACGCCGAAACCGTGATGTCGAATATTGGGACGACGGGGTGTCGAAACCGCCGAGTCGTGATTCGACCCCGGGCGCGTGGGTGATCAATAAGGGCTGATTCGATTAATAACCGGGCGGTCGTGATGCCAAGGTTATGCGTTGACCACCTTGCGTGGCCCGATTTGCATGAGAGAGAGGTGGCTGGTAATCAATGATGGTGTTTTAAATATCTCGTTTGCTGGATCACGAGTTTTGCCTGTGGATTGATATTTGTTTAATGTCTTTGCACAGATTGATGGAGGCCCTAATGATGTTTTCAGCGCGTTTGGGGAACGAACTTTGGTCTGGGGTTTTTAATCAGTTCTTAGGGTATTTGCTGGGTTTTCCGATTGGGGTCGATAGAACTCGTCATATTATGTAAAACTGCTAAAAGTGTATCTTTAGGAGTGGAAATGTTAAATTTGTCACAAGTAATTTTTGTATAAAATGTAATTGTAATTAATGCGTATTATTTATTAATTTTGTTTATTACTTTAAACATTATTTTATCGTTGCTGTTTTCTGTGTTACACGATTATGATTCAAATGCTATTGGCTATAAGATTCGCTGCTGTAACATGCAGTATACCATTAAAGGCAAAAAAAAATTTAATAAATATTATAATTAAGTTCTCTATCAATGGATATCCCCAAACTTCAATGTAAAACAATACAAAATTACTTTCTAATATTCAAAAGGTCAAGTACAAGTACAACTTTTGCACATTCTTTTATCATTGAAAGCTCAAAGGATTACCAAAAAAGTTTGCATTAATCAAACCTTTGAACCAAAACAGTAAATCTAATCTAATGAAATGTTCGAAAAATTAAGAGAAATTCTCGTTTACACGATTTTGAATTGGATACGTTCGAGTTATCCAAGTTGCACTATATTTATATGGGTACATTATAAATGCACTGTTCGAATAAGACTTTAAAGTGAGTTAAAATTAAACTGAATTATTAAATTCGTAATATTTGTATTTCATTTCAACAGTTCGCATTCAAACAAAATGCTTCAAATCTTCTTCAACCATCCATCCAGCCATCAGTCAATAATATTTACTCTTTGTTTTTTCACCTTGAATAACACAGTCAAACGTCCAAGCTTTCTTCCCTCTGTATTGAGTTGAAAACTACCCAATCAAACTCAAACGAAAGATAGAAATAACCTTTCAACCCCCTACCGTTTCCCTTCACCAAAGCATGAATTAGAGCCTGTCAAACTTAATTCGCCCCAGCACAGTATTAGAACAAGTTCCCCCAGATGTCCTTTTCATAAAAACCAAATCGCTCCTCAACCCAAAATTACCCTCTCCCAATCGTATGTAAATCACGGCCGTGTCACCGTTCCTCATGTCGCGGCGATTTGTGATAAATCGCGGTCCGAGCGGGCGGAATCCCCAGACCGCCAATTAGGGGGTCTCTCGCTCACCCTTTTAATTACCGGAATCCTCGTTAATTGGCCTCCATTCTGCACTGCCCCCGGCTGATGGGCTGGATTCGCGGCGCGCAAGAATGCGTCGCTCTCTTTTTCGCCGGTGCTTATTGCTGAGTTGGGTTAGTAGGGATAGTTTAGTATGGGAAGTGAGAGTATAAGTTAGCGATGGAGGTTGAGGATGGGTTTTATAAGATGGGAATGGTGTTCCGGAAAATCTTTCAGTTTCACTGTAATTATCTCTATTATTTCTCTCCTTATTTTAATATTATTCTTTCCATTCTATCCCTCATCTTTTTTTTTTCCTCCTTCCAGTTTTTCTTCTTCCCTTCCTTGCCTTCACATTTTCTATTTTCCCATCCTTGTACTCTCCTTTTCATTCTCCTTTTTACTCTTTATCCCCTTCTTTACTTTTCTTTTTTCTTCCTCTCATCCTTTTCTATTTTCTCATATTTCTTCTTTCCTTTATCTTCTTTAACTAGTAATTTTCTTGATTGATTTTGTTTTCTGCCCAAACTCACATCAATAAAAATATTTTTTTTTTTACTCTTCTTCTAAATCTCTCTCTTATCTTAACGTTCCTCTCAAATCATTTTTAGGATGTACTTTCTAAAGCATAAGTTACATAAAATGCATTTAACATTTTTATCAGTTTTTAATATTTTTTTATTTTAGTTTTTATGTGAATTACTATATTTTTATGAGAGCAACGACAAAATTAAATTGTTATCAAATGTAAATCTAACTAATAAATTAAGTTAGTTTAGTTTATTTTTGAAATTTAATTTACCTTAATAACAAATTTCCTTTTTCACAACTTAAATGCGCAATATTTTCATTGAAATGGATTGCCCCCTGTCCTTAATAATGCCCCTGAAGTAAAAGTAAAACATATTTTTACGGAACCTATAAAGTAACCCGCTGTTTCTATACATTTTAAAAGGGTCAGTGGATATTTTAAATACTAATAACACTAGCTAGCCTACCTATGCAGTGTCTAAAATTCAAATCAAAATCGTTTCTCTCCCAGTTTTAATTGGAAGTTTTATTCTTTTCAGGTTCTTTAGAAGAGCTGCGGTAGAATATGCAATTCCATGCTGAGTAAGTAGAAAATTATTCATTTCTTCCGTAGCTCTTTAAATTAGACTTTTAATGCCCTATTTCTTTGCTTCGAAGCAATTCCGATAGCAAGATTTTTTAGTTAAACGGTTGAAAAAAATTCGAAAAGTGCTCTAATATCTCCGTCACGTTTGAATCAAAAGTTTTACGCTTCTTTTTCCAACTTAACTCCTATCTCTTAATTTCTATTGACAGATAGGGCCTTGTGTTCGTTGCGTCACACTTTCTGTTTAAGTACTTACCCGGAAACACACGCTACACTCAAAATATAAATGCTCGAGGTAAATTAAGGTTATCAATTAACAAAGTGACATTAATTCTACTTTTTTTTAAGGAAGGAACCACGATTTTAGGAATCACATGGATTTTCTCTTGTCCGTGCTGGTTTTTTAGGTTTTTACCACTTTGCTTAGCACGTGAGGACCTTGACTTGTGTTCCTAAAAATACTTTTATGTAAAAAAAGTTGTTGGTAAGTAATTGTATATTCTTCGGACTAGCTTTCTGTATAGATTACCAGTTAGCAAAAAGGGTATATGCGCGTAAGACACAGACGTTTTCAGTTGATATTATAATTTTCCAGAAACTAAACTGCCCCATACGGTAATGCGCCAAATTTATTTTCACAAGGCCATTATCGTTCTTAATGTTTTTATGTGAATCTATCTCTATGATATTAAAAATGGGTTTCATTATAAATAGGGTGTCACTTGTTTTTTTTTTGTTTGTTATACTGGATAGTGGATTATAATGGCCAACAATAGTGGCAGCCTGTTTTATAATAGCACCTAAAAATTTAGAAATTATGACTTCCTTAATATTTTTATTCAATTTATCGGTTCATTTTAATATCTGACTTTTTATTCACTGCACCTGAAAAAATGTAGTTGTTAACCTTTTATTTTGATGGGGTTAAGCAATATTCCTTTTATTAAAAGATAGTTTCCAACTATAAGGATTCAATGCGTATGTGTTCCAAGATTTCGATGGCTAATATTCTCCTTAGTCTTTGTTGGACTCACTCTACTATGTTTCTAGGGTACTCGGAAAATATCTCTTCAGCGTCACATTTTCTTGTCAAAGTATGTAAGAGGTATTTACCTTGATGTATAAGTACAAGTATTCATGCGTAAATCTTTAGATTTCTATCCCCCATTAGAGGGGAATACACTTCAACAGAACTGAAAATGTTTACCAAAAAAACTTTCTCAAGTACATTTATTACAAGGTTAGTGGTCATCGCAGGGTTAAATGACTGCCGAATCAAACGAAGTGATTCGTAAACACATTTTTCGCTCAGTGGTTGGTGTTTTTACGGCCGAATGAATGGCGATCAACACAACACTTTCGCATGAACAACTCTCACACCATCCCATTGTTAACATTCCAATTAATTGAGAGGTAATTGCTCGTTAGGGCTTCACGCGTTCGCTCGGCACGTTCCTCCGATGGAACCAAGCACCCATCCAAGCTCTGCCTCGATGCTCTCTATTGCCTAATCGGGCGATTGCTTCCGATCGCATCATTGTCTCATTGTTGCAGCAGAATGCGAATAATAAACACCGCCACCATCAAGGGAGCAATTCTAATGAGCAGCACGCGTGAGCAACAATTAAACGGCCGGCTCGAACGTGTAATTGACGGCACGCCCCCAGGAAATGCTCGACTCAACTCAACTCGAGCGGCGCGCGTGCGCGAAGGCAATCATCGGGGGAGGCCATCGCCGAACAACAAAAAAAAAACTTTAAAATCACGGTTGCGCAATTCGGTATTCTCAAGGCGTGATCAAACTCTCGGTTAATCTGCCTTATCACCCTCGGATCTGCCTTATCGGGGCTAAATGAGAGGGATGGCTAGAGGAAGTCGGGTTGCACGCGAATCCGAATCCGCGTCAGCTCGAACAATGATCGGGAACAATGAGTGGCGCACGCGAGCCCCACAAATGATCCATTTAAATAACGCCCGGGTTTAATTATTCCATTGTCCGGCCTAATCAGAGGCGGCTACGATTTGCATAACCGAAAAATTGACAAGGCTAAAGATGTGATTAGGGGTTGACGTGACTCGACTCCAACCTTGGATTTTCGCGGCGGATTCTTAATGGAGATAATAATGCTCAGGACCCTTATAGATGGGTATCTGGGCTGTTACAAATATCGGTGGCCTTTTTATCGAGTGACAGTTTAAAAGAGTGCGAAGTCCCGGTGCGTTTATTGTGGTTGATGTGGAGACTGACCTTCGCGCCGTCAAATTTCGCTCTCACCACGTTTTACTCTTCGTTATGAAACTATTCTCATTGAACTATAACAATCCCATTTACAAAACTGTTTCTAGGAATATGGTCAATCTGTAAGTTGAAAACATGTTATTTTAAGGCTGCTACGGGGTATTTAGTATTCATTCCTGTTCGGTTAATTTGCTAAAGGGAATTCCACACTATGACAACAATACAATTAATATCTTCTAGAATGGAACAATAGTTTCTCCTGGATTTGCAATTGAGTATGCCATGATGTCTGTTACTGATTTCCTAATATTTTAACATCAGTTCGTTTTAATTTCTATTCAGCATTACATATGAATGTATTGGAGACAAATTTAACCCTTTTAATCCTATGCCACCTTAGAATATCATTGAATCCAATGGAAAATTTGGGATGCCTAGGTCTGAAAGGGTTAAATGAGCAAAACCAATCTGTATATTTACTCGTATTAACCTTATCTTATACAGTAACTGATTATATGTGAATCTATACACAAGCTCATTTCGTTAGAGTTTTCATCTTAAATTTGAATCGTTCAAATGGATCTAGTATAATCTCATAATGGGGACCACACTAACCAACCTACTAGGTCAAAATGAGGTTTGTTAGAGGAAAAATTTAAAATAAAAACTGCATTTTCTTAAAACTTTCTTATCTACATTAAGTTAAACATAAATCAACTTGTATTTTTTTTTCTATAAATTTTTCTTTTCTCAAAAGAATACGTGAACTAGTATTTCGAAATTAAAGTAGAATATAAAAGTTATTAAAAGAACGCTCATTATTATTGAATCAATATTTTAACTACTATTTACAAAAGGACGATAGCGTGATATCGTATGAACCGCCGTTATTATTAACCCAACTATAAATCGGATTGAACGAAATGAAAAACGCATCAAAATGAGGGGGTGTATGATTACAAGAAAGTGCCGCCGTATTCTCAAAACGAAAGGGTTTGTAAACTGGCGCCTATAAAATCCGCGATTCGGGAAAAATTGCCCCTTCCTTCCGTCCAAAAGCCGAGAAAACAATCATACATGGGAGCTTAAATGCTGTTATTCAGCCAAAGGCGACAAGCAAGCAATTTTAAATTCTGTCGATAGAGGCTCACGGAATCCTTTTTAAAAAAAACATGTGGTCGACCCCAAAGGTAATGCCATACCTCTTTCCTTAAAAACACAGGTTATGAACGGCGTTTTTTAAATATCGTCTTCGGAGTGTCCGAGAGAGGCAGGAATTGTACGCAAATACAAAAATTTCAATTACCTAAAGGTCGGAATCTTTTTATTACGGCATCGTTTTTCTGTAAGTACCTCGACCATATTCAAAAAGTCCTGCGAACCGTGTCTAATGCCGAAATAATGAGTTTCAAGTAGCTGAATAACACGAGAAACCCCGTATTGTACAGCGGAGACTGCAGTTATGGAGTTATCTCCACAGCTTCTTTTTTTATCTTCTCGTGTGCTCGCCATTATGAGTAAATCGTTATATTTTTGGCCTTTCAATGCCTAGGTAAACAAAAGGATTGCCCAGGTCGGATTCCTGGTTCGTTTTGTCAGGGATTGTTCTGAGGGCATTCAGACTCTCTTCAATCTAACTCTCTTATTCTTTCTGATGCAATTCAACCATTGGCACCTATTGATGTGAGATAGTACCTACTCACTTGTGTATGCAATGGTACTTTTTCTACAGCTTTCACTGATGATTGTTATTCGTGTAGATAGGTTTGAATGTTTTAACCGGAAAGGGATGAGAACCATTGTGTGTCACTTAAATTGAATCCCTTGTATGCTTTGATGTACTCTGATTTTTTTTTTATTTTGTAAAAGAATTATAACATAAATCAAAACCTATTTAAAAGCTTTTTAATTCAAATGTATATTTAAATTAAACTACAGATATATGCATGTAGAAATTTTAAATATTCCTTTTATTTGATATCAAACTAATGCTGTGTATTTAAAATGCTGTTATTAAGTTTGTTATTTTGCAAAAGATATTTCAATCAGAATTGGATTGTTATAAAAAATCAAGTCAAAGAGAAGAAAGAAGTATAACACATTATAAAAAGTTCCAATAATAATATGTTTTCCCCTTACCTATTGTAGAAAGATACACAATTCAAAAATACTTCGTTGAAAGCAGAGAGAGCACCTGTAAGAAGATAATAGTATAAATAAAGGTTTAAAAGTAATTCAAAGGTCATATACTAATACTATAATAGGTTGCTGCTCACTTAGATATATGTTATGTATTTTTAACGGTTCCGCTAAATACCGCCAAGCTCTTTTGGACACCAAAAATTTTAAATATCGCTGAATAATTTTGTACGTAAACTCATAGATTAAAATAACCCTTGAGATGATATGATCGGTATTTATGAATTTCCCAAATCAGTGCTATAACCACTGTTTTAATGTTATATTTCATTTAATAAAAATTTAAAGTGCATAATATGCTACGGTTGAATTTCTTGCCATTCTGAACCATAACCATAGCTCAGTAAGTTTCATTACGGCCAAGAGCCAACATTTAGAACGTTCAGAAATTTCAAAGTAAAGGTATGAAGACAGTTTTTAAAAGCTCAACAAGTTTTAGGGGTTTTGCAACCAAAAAAGTCATCAATATTCTATTGCCCCCCCCCAAAAAAAAAAAATATATATATATATATATATAATATAGATAATAATTTAATAATTTAGTTTAATAATAATAGTTAATAATTTTAATAATAGAAATATTTTGAGAACACTAAGAGGCCAACAAGGCTGTCTCTTTTTTCAATCAATTCAATTCATTTTGATAAGATTCCCATTGTTAGCAACGTAGCTCCATCCGAATCTTCGTTATTGAATTCTAAGCCGAAGCACATCAAATCGATTCCAAGTGACATCCACGAACATAATAAGGTAATAGTCGTCAGTTCTAACTTTTGACCCTAGCAACTCGGAGAGAAACAAACACTAAGAAGTAAGAAAAAAGTTCAGTCCCCCTCTAATACAACCAATAAAATCATTTGCTGAAGAAAAAAGTATTGATCGTGACCAATACCAAGAACTCAAAAAATGTATGGCAATCACAGTTGTGACAATAGCGGTCAAGATTTTGTTTACTGTAGGACTCCTAACCATAGCTCAGCGTTTAAAAATAATTCAATGTTTGTTGCTACTAAATTTTCTAAAATTTCACGTATAAAGTCATTTGTTTGATTATATTAATTCTAAATGTAAAGAATTTCATCTTTGTAAGGCGAAGAGTTTCTAGAAATGTCACTATTTTCATAGAATTCTTTCTCATGGCGTACATATCCTCAAGTTTACTTAAAGCACATCAAAACTAGGACACAAATGTTTCTCTCGACCTTTGGCATTATCATCAACAAGAGATCGAGGAGGAAAAATCACCAGATTTCAGTGGCCTTCGTAGAAATTACCGTTTCTTGATTAAAAATCTAAAACACTGTAAGGAACGTATAACGTTCCCAAAGGGATCAACTCTCGTGCTTTCAACTGTCCAAAATACTAAATGATATTCCCTAAAACACTTTATGTTATACGTATGGCTAACATACTTGGCTTGTATACGTATGGCTACGTATACAAGCTGTATGGCTTGTCAAATCTGCAAGTTTTTTCTTAAGATAACTCTAAAACGTAACTCCATTTTTCATTTATCTTTCACGTATTTTAAGTACTAAATACTTCTGTACTTCTGAATTTAAGTAAGTATGCGTGCTTTACATTTTATGTTATCTCTAAGAACTCTTTGAAATTATCCCACAAATAAGTCTTCACTTATGCTTAAGCGGATACAAATTACGATTTATTTCATACCACACCTATTAAGAACATAAGAGAACCTTATTAATATTATAAAAGAACCCCTCTGAGCTGCAATTTCCACCACCAGTGACCGCAATCGTCGACGCCGAATATGTAAGCAAAGAACAAGGAAAGCCTGAGCCATCGTTAGCCACCAAAAAAGACTTCTCTGAGCTTCCAGATTTAGGTGCACGAGACATCGAAATATATCAGCGGGACTGTCAAGTCCTCGTCGGTCACGCGACCATCTCCCGACCTCCAGGCGTCGGTCGATCCCGGTCCCTTTTTTGTCGGGCTCTTAATCAATTTCGCGGCGCCGCAGAATCAAAGGGACGAATTGATGGATTCGAAGGTAATTTCGCCGGAGCTGCTGCTGCTTTTGTTATGCCCGGGTATGTCGTGAGGAAAGGTAAATATTTGAGAAGGAGCAGAAAAGAAGCGTGCCCTCATCCTTCAATGGGTCGGATTGGGCAATTAAGTACATGTAGAGGACCTTGGTATGTCCCCTCTGTTTGGTTCAAATCGAAGATAAGTCTTTGCCCTTTGTCTTTTTAATAATATTAACTGTAAACAGCAGCGTAATGCGATTTTCGGATACTTTTGTTACTACGACGAACCCACAGAAGTTGATATTCATGTTTTATTGTCAGATAAATACGAAAAATAAGCAGTGGTTTAGTTGGAAACAATATTTAACCCTTTCAGTCCTGGCCGTCCAAAATTTTCCTTGGGATTCAATGGTGGCTTAGGATTGAAAGGGTTAAAACAACGCACCAATCAGTGGTTTTATAAGTCTACATTGTGTTGAGTAGATCTCTAGTGTACGATGCTTATGTCCACATTTCTTTGGAGTATGGGAAAGTGAAATTGAGAGAAAATTTGGGGAGGAGAGAGGAAAAGTTTATATTTTTTTTTCGGAAAAAAAAAGTAAAAATATTGAGAATGGATGAGAAGGTGAATGTGTGAGATGTAAAATAAGAGAGAAAACTAAAGAAATTGAGAGATAGGAAGAATGAAATGACAAAGAGAGGCCATGGAGATAAAGGGAAAAAAAGAGAAGTGATGAAAAGAAAAGAATGAAAGAGACATTGAAAGAGAGATTAACTGTGGAAAGAATTAGGAAAAATAGAAAGAATTCGAAAATCTTCTGTAACGGTGTAACACCATACCAAAATGTTCCATTCCAATTAAATGAATGACTGGGTAGATGGGTGTAACTCTAGGAACTTATATGCTTAAATGCTCTATGGGTAGGAACTCTTCTGTAAAGTCATTCCTACTGTCGCAGAAAATTAAAATGTGTTTGAAGAATGATTTTAACATAAATCTTAAGTCAGATGTAGCCAACTTGCAGCCAAGCTTATCTGAGACAGAAAGAAAGCAAATAATATTGTATGAAAACAGAGTGTTACGCTTCTGTATCGCATTTATAACTTCCTTGGTGGTACTCTGATTAGATTGTCAAAACAGCGCTTTTCTTGATCATCCTCAACTTAACATCAAAACTCCACAGGATTCGCAAAGCCTCTTTATTGGTTTAGTAAATAAGTTTTCCTCGGAGAGTATCTGAATTATTAAATGTAAATTGGATACTGCAATATTAAAACCATACCCATCAAAAAAGCAAAAGCTGATGAAAACATCCGATAAAAAAAAAATTAACACTCTGCCTCAGACTCTATTGATATTGAGTCGCAGCAAACAGAGGGCGAAATACGGTAGCAGCAGTAATAAAGGGCAGGTAAGAAAAAGAAATAAGGCGCGTCTCCAGCAAAGCGTGAAATTGAAGACGCAACAGCGAGAGGTGCCCGCAGCGCTGAAATGACATGCCATCGGAGAGGGGCTGCCCCCAGTGTTTGCACCTGTCCATCCAACCAGTCGACGTCTTGGACTTGATTACTCTAATATGCTTGACGTATTCCCTTTTCTCGAGCATCCAGCAAACACCTTTTGTTTCCTTCTTTTTTGAGTGGCAGGCTGAGAACCAAATCGATTTCGGCGAGAAAAAGGTTAACGACTGTGGGCTTTTTCTCAAACTATTTCGGCTGAAGCCCCATCTTATTGTCATTGTGGATGATGATGGGCAGATTGCGCGAAGCGATGAGAATGCAACCTTGGTAAGAATCTCGGCTTAAGTTATTAAGCTCTGATTGCGTAGATAGCTATTGCTATAGAGGAGTGAGAAATCTTGCGAGAGAATGGGATGTTTGATTTCATAGTAAATACACCTAATCATTTAAATTTAAATATTATATTAAACGACAAAATAATAAAACTGTAAATTATTTTATCTTTTTTATAGGATTAGTTTAGAAATTTATTAGCGCACTTTTGTGTTAGTTTAAATATAAGGCTCTAAATTAGGCTTTTGCAATGTTGGGCTTGCGTCCCACTGAGGGGCAATTACAATTTTTTGGAATTTTCTAAGCAAATGTAAAAATACAGCTGTAAATTATCCTATATTTTAAAAGAGCTTAAATCCTGTCTTTTAGCGTGAAATTTTAATAAAACTTTAAGAATTAGGACTTCCAAACCCCTTTTGTGACCTAAGGAAAGTTACATATAAAACTACAAATATTGATGCATCAAGGTTCAAAATCTGCGTTTTAATTTTGCTAAAGAGCTACATTTATTTATTGAAGCCATCAAAATAACGTCTAAAAATAGTAAGGGCTGAAATCCGCTTCCCCCCCCCGAAACTTATGTGTCTAATTACGGTCCTTTGGGGGCTTGGAAATGTTAGAAGGACTTAAAGGGGCATGGCTTGAGAAAGGTTGAAAAAAAAATTCTAAATTGTGTTTTTATGATTATTTCTAATCGATAAAATCTAAGTGAGATTTACTGCACAAAAATTATTCGCCCGATAATGATAAAAAAATTACTCATTTTAAAATCTTAAAAAATATCGATACCCGTTCAAAAAGTGTATAATTCAATATTTAAATTTCCGAATTCCGAGGATAGGATGATTTTTTGTAGGCCCAGAGAGACAACAAATACTAAAAGATCACAAAAACATTTTTTAATAATTTTCAAAGTCGTTTTACCAACAATACGATTTTGCCCCCTCTTGTTCAGAATCCTAAGTATGTTCTCCCCATTTCAAATTCCAGTTCAAACGCTTGTATAACTTTCCCAATTTCTAACCATTTCCTCCATCACAACTGGCTCTTAAACGACCGCACAAAAACCAATCAAACCCTTCTTCGACCACCAAAAAAGAGGCAACGGGGTGCGAGCGGAAACAATTTCCCCCAAATGAGACGGGGAGGTATAATGAATATTGTGATGATGCGCTTGTGAAGTCATCTGTTGCTGATAGCCTCTCCGCTCACTTGCCTTCCACTGTGTTATTAAATGGAGAGAGATTCAATTGAGAGCTATCCGGTCTGTGCCTCGCTTTATTCCCATTGGGCGATGATTCGCTGTATTGGGGGAAAAAATTCCTTTTAGATTGCTTAAATATATAAGTGACGAGGTTTCTTTTTCAAAAGGTGATGGCTTTGAGGATGTTGATGAAGACTTCGATGCTAATTAAGTGGTGGTAAGTATTCTATAATTGAGTTGTCATTCGGTGGATATTTATTATATGTATATTTTCATGTGTAAGTTTATTTCGAAACTTTTATTTTAATTCTTAGTGGAGGGAAAAAAAAGAGGATTCTTTAAAAATAGTTGATTTGAAGGTATATTACTATAATTTTAACGCTTTTACTATTGTTGTAACCTGATAACAGGAACTTAACAGCGCGGTTTTTACTTTTTAATATCCAGAAAGTCTTGATTATTTTATTTAAACTTCACAACACAAATTCAACATACTTCGAAATCGTAGAATAATTATAATTTACACAGATCAGGTGCAATGTTAATATTTTATTTTAATTATTCATAACCATGTTTTGATTCATCGATTAAAAACTTCTTCTGTGATATCAGATGGTCGGGGGCAGATATATGGGGAAAAACTTTGAAAGAAAACGTCTGTTATGATTCTTTAATGTTAATTGTTGAACTTCTTTCTCTCCTCGACTGAAGAATTGTTAAAGAAAAATGGCTTTAGTTTCTCTTTAGTTCAACAAAATGATATGCATGAAAACCCTTGCATTTTCTATCAAGATGCCCGTCTTTCCAAATTTGCATAAAATGTTGCCCATATTTTTTTTTAATTTCAACCAAAATAAATATTGTAAACTGAAGTCTGTTGTGAATATTTTACCCGCTCTGACTTTTTGCTGCATGAAATTTGGTATGCGATGGCAATTTTGTCATTTGTAGTCGCCGTTCTCTTGACTCTTTCTTTCCTTTCCACAGTTTCAGTGGCTCTCCCTTCACGTTTTCTAAGATCTCTCTATTCACCATTTTGAACTTCAAAAATGGCAACAATGACCAAGAATTTATGGCAATAATTGAAGTTAAAAACTTAGTTTACCGTTTAAAAAAATCTCAGCAATGCAAACATTTTGGGTCCCCCGAGACAAAAGATTCTCTGTATACTGACATCATCATCAGAGAAAGCTCAAGTGGGAGCAGTTTGTCAACATCAGCATCTCCGCTCCGCTGCTTAAGCTAATGGGGCCTGCTGCCGATTTGTGAACACACTTCTCGCCTCCCGATGAAGTGTTACACGCCCCCGTGACTCCTAATGGCCTAAGACAAAAACGCTGCCATTAAGGCACTGATGTATTGCTGTGCTTATTGCGATGCCCATTGTTGTTTGGGTGGAGGGGGTTTTTTTCCGTATAGGGTGGGGGAGATTTAGATGATGGATTGGAGGAGGGGGTCTGTTTTGTTTTTAATTTGTAAGTGTTGGAGCTGTTTTGCTGTGTGAGTTTAAAGATCGATATAACATGTAATTTTGATGGAGAAAATATTGGCCTAAGTGCTCAGCCTGGCTATTTCGAGAGTCAAGATATTGAATGAGACCTAAAATCAATCAAGCTCATATGAGAATTAAAAATATGATTATCAGTCCTAATTCCACCCACCAGGGGCGATCTAGAAGCCAGAATCTGCTTCAAGAGAAGATTGAGCTAGCATCTCTCTTGCTCCCTAAAATTCTCATTCTAAGCTGGCACCCATCACTCTATAAATCATTTGTTAAGTTCTGGTGTAATCACATGACCACCAATTACATGACATTTTTCATTAAATGCTTTTTTACAGACGTTTCTCTCGTATGTATGGAGGGGAACGTGTAAAAGTTCTTTTATTAGTGGAATTATCTTCCGTTCTGATCTTTGTCCATTTGAATAATTTTTGTTTTACGCTATTGACGAGTAAAAACCGTTTCTTTCTGAAATTTCAGACAAAAGAGGGGGCGCAGGGACAGTGGAGGGTTAGAATTCTTGCTTTTACTTTACTTTACTTTAACACTTTAATGAAACATTATTGATGCTATACCCAGATGAAAATTTGAACCTTTAGACTTCAAATTAGTTCATTCAAATATAGTTTGTATGTGAAATGCAACATTTCGTTCAAAATTAAAATGCACTTCATAAAAAAAGAGGGGTGATAGAAAAAAAAACAAAACAATTTACGTTTTTGAATTCAGCGTAAAGTTCCACAAATATTACCCCTTTTTGTTCTTGGACCAGGGAAGAAAAGTTTAATTTTTTACTAGTTTAAATTTTAATTATAAAAGACTATTTAACAAAGGTAAAACAAAATGTAAAACTATCATTTTTTTAATATTCTTTCTCATAATGGTAAAGGAGTTTCTAATTAAAAAAAATAACGATTTGTTTGAAAGTAAGCTAAGAGCTAAGGTAATGAATGAGGTTACCACATGTGATTTCTTGGTTTTGCAAAAAGAATATTTTTAAGGTATTAAGAGGTGTCGATAGGTGTAGTCAGGATTCTTATTATAGGGAAAAGAGCACAAAAATAATAATGTAATTTGTTATAAATTTTTACTCAAAAATAAACTAATGCTAATTTTAAGTTATTAATTAAAAAAAATCAAGTCCAAAATTTGAAAAGTTATATTTCTCCCAGCAGCTCTAGACAAAGACTCTCCTGGTGGCAATATATTGCATTGCATACATACCTACATGTTTAAAAATAAAGAGAAATGAAACTCTAAAAAGATGTTTTAAATTTAAAGCAGTGGAAAAAAATTAACCCGTTTCTAAAAATAAAAATAAAATTACAAATATTTATTGAGTAAATAATAAATGTTCAAAAAATAATTAAAATATAAAAGGATAAATAAATTAATGTATATCAAATACAGTTACTTAAGGTACTATATATTTTAGGTATTTTATCGTTACATAGTTATTTTTTTTCCTTCCATTTGACCACAAAAAGAAAATTCTGATTAGGCCTCTGCACCAAGTAAAGTGTGATTTTAATTTTAAAAATAATTAAGTAATAATTTTTATCTATTAAGGTTTGAATTAATCTTAAATATTTTTTTTCTACTTAAAAAAAAGTAGCACATAAAATTTAAAAATATAATAGGTACTAATAATAAATTTAAAAGAGATAAGTCTAAGCGGAAATGTAAGCTGCCTTCGGTATCAACAGATGGCAGCACTGAACTTTTTTCTAGGTCTGGGTCCGTAGATCCTACCTTCATGTTTTACAACTGATGAAACTGAAGTACTGAAGTTTTAATTAAAAAGTAATTTATACATTTGAGGTTTGAGTT
Organism: Tetragnatha montana; assembly: GCA_963680715.1. Taxonomy (NCBI): domain Eukaryota; kingdom Metazoa; phylum Arthropoda; class Arachnida; order Araneae; family Tetragnathidae; genus Tetragnatha; species Tetragnatha montana. The sequence continues at coordinate 9,748,297 of OY796685.1, forward strand.
AAGGTGGCTTATTGGTTCAATGCATCATTTTTGAAAAAGTAAATACATAAATAAAATGCTGTAAAATAAAATATTTTTCTGTATTCCTTTTTTGGAAGTAAATTTTTTAAAGACCGATTTGTTTTATATTTATGCAAGTGTCTCAAGGTGCCTTATATTTTTTACGTTTTTATAATCATCTCACTTAATTTTAAAGTTCATATAAATAGCTCGAGGGTCGAATAGTTCCTTATTATTAGACTATCAGATAGATATTATCAGTGGCGTATATAGGAATTTATTTCGGGAGGGGCCCAAAATTACTCCCCAGCCCCTCCCCCCATAGGTCCAATGTAGCTTTTTAGGTAATAACTTAGGTTATAAAAACTTAATATAGGAAAAGTTGTTAGTAATAAAAATACAAGTACCAAAGGGGGGGTCTGGGGGTCCTCCCCCAGAAAATTTGTGGAAGTTTGACTAAAAAAACCCAGGTTTTTAGCTAGTTTTGGTACACTAAGTCCGAATTTCGGATGTACATTTTTTATGAACTTAATACTTAAAAAGTTATTAAAATAGAGTTCCAAGAACAAAAGGGGATCTGGAGTCCTTCCCCAGAAAATTTTTGTAACTTTACCCCTAAACGCAGGGTTTTATCTTGTTTCTGGAACACTTAGTCCGAATTTTGGACATATATTTTTTGGTAGGATTGGGATTTTGATGAACTTATTATAATAAAGTTGTTAATAATAAAATTCCAAGGACAAAAGAGGGGTTTGGGGGTCCTCCCCCAGAAAATTTTTTGAAATTTGACCCTAAAATACAGTGTTTTAACTTGTTTTGGTACACCTAGTCTGAATTTCGGGGGGGGCCAGGGCCCCCTCGGCCCCCCCTTATATACGCCACTGGATATTATTTTTGAATTTTCAAAAAGAAATGGTTTATCTTTTTTAAAGTTTACTGGGTAGTAAGAGAATTAATTAATAGTATAATTCAGTGGCAAGTGTCCAACCCGTTAAATTAAATAAAAGGGAAAAGAAGAGGGAAGAAAGGGGGTTAAAAGATAAATAATAGAAAAAGATAATTATATTTTAAATGATCGAAAAAGATTCAATAACCTGGAAAAAGTGCCCCCGAAAGTAAAAAAAGGAGGGAAGAAAGTATAAAAGGGAGAAAACAATATAGAAAACCTGAAGTACCTATACATTTTGAAATGTTGAAAATTAAATCTTTCGATCATTCAATTCAAACCGTACTTCATTTTTTCTTTTTTCCAAACTTCTTTCTCTCTTTTTTTTTTCTTTTTACACCTTTTCTCCTCTCCTTTTCCCCTTTTTCAGCCAGCCCCTTTTTGAGTGCCACCTCTTGGATCCGTGCCTGGTTTCACTTCACTTGGTATTTATTACATTTTAAAATTTGGTTCTATAGATAAACGAAATGTTCTTCATAATTTTATTTAATAGTTTGGTACAAATGATTTCTGATGATAAAAAATGTTAGTTTTCTCCACAAGGACTTATTTTAAGGTAAAAAATTAGTTAATAATGAAGTAATAAACTCTCGTTGAAAGATGATACTGAAAAAAAATTATCTTAATATATTTATGATGGTGTTAAAATTGAATCCTCTTTTAATTGTATTACTGCATACTTGAAATATTGTTTTGTTTGTTTTTAAATTTATATTAAATATATTTTTTAAAAATTTCATTTAAAAATTGTTATAAAAATGACTTTAAAGAAACCCTGTCACTTTCCTTGAAAAAACTGGGCACCTGATGGGTTGCCCATTTTATCTACATAATGTTTCTGGAAAAAAAACTGAAATGTTACGTAAAATTAATCAGAAATACCAGTGTACCATTGCAGTTTTATATTTTTCTTTTAGATGTGTTTTTTAAAAGACTCGTATTCCCATTGCTCTTTGACTTATGTTCAATTTTAGATCATACGTTCGTGTTAGAAAAACTGCACAATACATAAAACGCATTATCCTTGAAACGCATAACCTTAATTTTCTGATATGTGCTTCAAATTGAAAGCATAATTAGAAATCCTTAACAAAAATTAAAAGTATGTTCAAAACGCGCATTACAGAACAATTTGCTTATCTAAAAAAAAAATTCAAGTCATCAGAAGCTCCTTACCCTACAACTATTCCCAATTCCATAACAATAAAACATGCTCCTCTCTAATTAAGCTTACACGTGAGATATGCTAATACAGTTGACAAAACCACTGCGTGTTCATTTCGACATCCCGATGATCAGCATGTCAGTTACTCTTCAAAAAGAGAAAGCCTCATTAGTAGGGTAATAATCATAAATGAGCATGAAGCCTTCAGTGTTTGTGGAGAATCGCATGTAATTGTGTTTTATAACTGAACTGTGTGCTTTTTTTACAGTGAAAGTAAAAAGAAAAGGTGTTAGCACACTTTAAACATATTGTCGTTAATCCACCCAATTTTTGCTTGGCGAGGATACCCCTAGAGAACATGCAGATATGGATAATTTGGATCTTTTATAACCTGGAATTTATAGTAGATTAGTGATAAACCTACGGCTTGGAAACCCTTTGAGAATGGCCAAGTTATCACCCATGGGCGTCATTTAGGGGGGGCAGGGGGGGGCAAATGCCCCCCCCAAGGTTTCCACTCTTAAGTGAAAAATTGCTGAGAGTCCCTGGAAAATTTTGTAACTTCCACAAGGAGCAACAGATTTAACTCAAAACATCCCAAAAGCAGTTAAAGCACTACTTTTGAGGGTCTAATTTCAAAATTTTCTGGGGGAGAACCCCCAATCCCCCTCCTGACCTTTGATGTCTGTTATACAATTTGTCTCCCTTGAAAATTCTGCCGCTTACAAGAAGCAGTTCCCTTTGGGAACCAAAGAGTTTGAAGCCCCTAGGAGTCTGGTTTAAAGGGGAATTTTCAAAAATTTTTACTGGAGGAGGATCTCCGCCCCCCCTTGAAAATAATTACGTTTATTTATAACTTTTTTTCCCCTAGAAAATTCTATGCTTTACAAGGAACTGTTCTTTTTGAATGTAACCCAAAGGACCTCAAAATGAGCTGAAACACTACTTTAAAGAGGCAAATTTAAAAAAATTTTCTGGGGGAGGACCCCCAGACCCCCCTTTAAAATTTTTGAATATATATTATGTTATACAGTATATTTTCCTTGAAAATTCTGCCACTCACAACAAGCGGTTCCCTCTGGGTGCTCCCCAACGAGGTTGCAAGGGAGATAAAACCCTAGTTTAAAGGGTAATTTTCAAAAAAAATTCTGAGGGAGGACCTCCGGCTCCCCTTGAAACTTTGACGTTCATTTGTAACTTTTTTCTCTAGAAATTATGAGGTTTACAAGGGGCTGTTCTCTTCGGATGTAACTTAAATGTTGTAAAAATGAAGCAAAATTTTAAAATTTTTCTGGGGATGACCCCCAGACCCCCCATTTTTACTTAGACCTTATGATGTTGAGTCACCCCCCCCCAAAAAAAACAAGTCTGGTTACGGCGTGGCTCAGCCCCACTTAAAAAAAAATCCTTGCCCCCCCCAACCAAAAACTGAAATGACGTCCCTGTATCACCTTTTAATAATAGTACACGCAGTAAATGAAAAACTTTTCTTAAAACCATAGACGACTGTACTGTCAAAGTTCTTGGTTGAGTAACCACTGATATAATTATAATGGTACAAAATCAAATTCTTTCTTTCTTTTCTTAGAAACCACAGAATAACTCCATATCCCCAAAATATATCCCTTTTGTTAATTTTTATATCTACATGTCGTGACAATTTTTTTTTAAACAGAATCCAAGAATGTGTCAAAAGGTTGCAGACAAATTTTTCACAGAAATTTCCAAAAAAGATTATTATTTAAGTGTGTGTATTACATTCCAGAATATATGGAAACAATTAAATGTCAAGTTTTACTAAATTACGTTAGTTTTTGAAACAGAAATTTACTTCACGAACGCTCAATATAGTATAACTCCATTATACCCCTTTTAACACACACTGACATAGCAACAGTAGGATTTAAGTTCATTTCATCTAAAAAAAAACGACGTATAATCGAATCCCGTGTTTCATCCAACCACCTGTCACTTGCGACTCGGGTGGTCTGAATGTCACCGATGATTGCATTGCTCTTGTTTCTCGGAATTCAGATGCGATTGAAATGCGCGCATGCATTCATAATTGCTCCTTTTCTGCTTAAAATGAATGGTTAAAACATATTTCCTTTTAGAAGAAGGATTGAATGAATGAATGATGCGCAAGTTTCTGTGACACCTGTGGAGTCGATTGTGTTCATTTTTGTTGGAAAATGTGTGTTTTTCATGGAAAGGCATGTTCTAGAAATTTCCCTTTGTAATCATTATAGGGATGAATAAAAAATTTTTTTTTGTCAAATCGTTTTCAAATAGTGCGCAAAAGCTGCCTTTAGTCATCAGTATCAATATGGGAAAACCGGAGATTTATCAAAAAGTATCTTAAGGTGCCGCAAAGGCCTTGAAGTTTTGAAAAAATGCTGATTTTTATGCAAAACAACTAAAAATCCAAAGATTAAACCTTCACATTTTGTTCATGATTTTTATAAATAACTACTAACGTTATAGATATAATGTTTCAGGTTTTTTATTTTCTTATCATTCCTTTTTAGGTTGTAATATTTTTTTTAATATCAAAGAAATTTGTAAAGTTGTTTTTCTTGCATTTTTTAAAGATCTATAACTCTAGAACAGTCATGGGCCAAGTACGGCCCGCGGGCCAAGTGCGGCCCTTCGGACAAGTCAATCCGGCCCGCGGCATGGTTTTGAATAACCCCTACATAGGACATAATGTTTTTTTATATATGACTATCATTTAGCTTCATTACTGCGAATCAGCTCATCCCAGTTTCTGCCAGATTATGAAAAACTTTTAGAATCTCAGTGTGTGACAGTTTCATCTGTCACATACGCCTTCCTACGTAACCCCCCCCCCCCCCAATTTTTAAAATTGTAGCATATAAGTTGTGTGTGATGTAAAAATCAACTCTAAAAATTATCACTCATGAAAATTTTTGTTAATTTTTTTGTTTCCGGCCCGCCTGGATAATTTTTTTTATTTTATCCGGCCCTCGCCCCTTGAAAAGTTTGCCCATGTCTGCTCTAGAACTATACAAATTAAAAACATGAAATCAGGTTCATTTTGTTAGTAATTTTATTCTCTTTGATTTTTAATGCATCAAAACAATCTTTCTTTAATTTAATTTTTTTTTCAAAAAAAGTTAATTCAAAATTTATTGATTTCACCTTAATATATTCCTTAGAATTATGTTTTATCTATTTTTTTACCTCTAACACCTTCAATCAATGCACACTTTAAAGGTTTTAGAATGTAAAAGCATAAAATAAAAATAAAATTTCAAATAATAAGTTGACTCAATATTTAAACTTCAAAGAATTTACGGCAATTGAAGGGATTTTTCTACAATTTTTATACATAAAGATTCAAGGTACAAAGATTCAAGAAACTTATTAGGGTATTCAAAAACTAGGAGTAAGTGTAAGATGAACGTGAAAGCTAAAATTGAATTGAAGAATAAAACCATTTTGGAAAAATTGGTAAATTTAAGTTCCCAGTGACCAGTGTATGCAGTTATCTCCTCAAATATTGGAGATATTTTCATGAATGTTTATTCTGAGCGTTTTTTATGATGTTGCTTACAATTATCTCATATGAGTTTTAGGTTGATCTCTTTTAGTTTTTTTTTTATATTATTTTTTTAAACTTTCTTATTTCGCCGCTAGGGAAGCTGTCAGTTACTTAGCCTATTTTTCCAAGAAATATTCCAATAACATTACTGGTATGTCTGAGGAACATTTTAAAATTTTACCGTATATCGTTTCTTTTAATCTCGAGGAACATTATACTTGGATAAAATGGATATATGCCCAGTTTTTCCAAGGAACGTTCAAAGATTTTTTTTTCAATGAACAATATGATGCTTGGATCAACACTGTCCTGGCATTTTCCTTAGAAAAACTGGGCAGCTGGGTTGACCCCTTTTTTTCAAAATAGATGTATGAAATAGATGTATAAAATAGATGTATAGGGAAATAACAGGAACGTTAAATTTATATCCTATTTCCGAGAAAATAAAGCTTTAATTATGCATGCCTCTTGTTGTGCTGTCATTTTCTTTAACATCGAGTAAAAATCGAATGCAAATTTCTATAAGTATATTGAATTAACCTGATTTTCATGCGTATCAATTAAATGATACTTAAACTAAATTGAGATAATGACTTTTAAAAATACCCATTGCATCAGATTTTATCACAAGAGGAAATCCTTGAAAATGAATCATCTCATTCTTATAGATCATTACGTTAGCGCATTTGAGTATTATTTATAAGGGTTAGCAAAATTCAAGTGCGAAGTTTTTGTTCTAATGGTTTCTTTTTGCTTTCCTTCAGTATCTGAGTAAGATAATTTCCATAACAATTTTCATATACGTTGAGAATCTAGCAATAAATGTAGATAATATACCTATAATAAAGTGCATTTCATTATGTTGTGATGCATAATATTAAGCATCACAACTACAAAATAAGCATCAGATATATCAATCAATCAATCAATCAAATTTATTTTCAAAAAGTCACATAAAAAAAAAACATACACACAAGAAAAATAATAATAAACATTGATATTTGGCTATCCCAAAGGAGCAATTGCTCGTCCATGGGCAAATGGCAAAATAAATAGATAAAAAAATATCCATATTAATCATAAAACAATATAAATTTTTTGTCATAACTTTCCCATTTTTCTATTATACCGTTGGAATAGAAAATTAATAGTTTTTAAATCATAAAATTGATTTAAAAACTTAGTACCATCCGAAACAAAATATAGCAAGAGTAGTAATTCTGATTTTTTTTCTTTGTTTTTGGAAATAGTATTATAAATTTTTTACCTATTTTTTACGAGGGAGAGATGAGAGACGAGGAAAACTATATAAGTTAAGATTTAAAATCGAATTAACATTGCTTTCTCTAGTAAAAGCTTTTAAATATTGTGAAGAGTTGTTTATATTATTTCCTTTAAAAAAAAATTATGAAATTTTAAAATCATTGAGTATTCAAGCCATTTTTAAACTGTTTGAAACGTTGTTTTGATAATTATTCTACAGTAAAATTCAGTTGATGAAGTTAAATACAAGGCGGTTATAAAATAATATGCCTACTTTAAAATTATCTACAGACGAAATTACTTGTCAAAAAAAATCTGAAATTTCAAAGAAGGCATTTTGAAGAGACAGGAATTTTTTTAAACAAAAATGTTAGTAGTAAATTAATTAGTTAACATAAATTTTTGCCTTGGATTTCGGGCCGTCACCAGAAGTCTATTATAGAAGGAAAATGTTTATTAAAACTATCATATCAGACACTTCAGAAAAAAGAAATTATAACTATCCCTTTTGTTCAACAAAATTGCGTTACTTCCTTAGGAAAATTTATAACTTTTTTCTTAAATGTCTGATTTGATAGCTTGAATAAACATACCTTTAGACTACTGGTGACGGTCCGAAAACTAAGACACAAATTTAGGTAAAGGGCCATCTATGAAGGGGCAAATTAACTATTTTTTGTATCAAAAAAATTTCCATCCCTTCAAAATGCCTTCTTAAAAATTTCAGATTTTTTTACCAATAGTTTCATCTGTAGATAATTTTAAAGTAGGTACCGATATTATTTTATAACCATATATTTTATAATTACATGGTACATTAATTTTGATATCATAGCTTAAAGGCCCTTAAAAGAACTTTCTTTGCAATATTTTGTACAGGTTCTTTTTTGTGGGGAAATTGAAATTTTTGTTTCTAAAATATCTAATAAATCATTTATTTCTTTTTCACATGTGAAAGATCATAACATATCGCTTTTATGAAAGAACTGTGAACGAGAGTTCAGGGGGTGTTCCACGAAAAGTTTGAAAAAAAATGCAACTCTCTTTAACGGGTTTATGCTTTTTGAAACTCTAACTACAGTCAATTTGAAAGTGATCGAAATGACTCTCTTAAAACGGCATTTTCAAAACTGAGTGAAAATACGTAAATCTGGGTATATGTCATTTAGTCAAAATGGCTCCGAATCAAAATTTATTCTAGTTTGAAACATAATTAACTTATTTAGGAAAATATGCAAGTACTCAAAAACGCAACATTATGTGCTCCTTTCTGATGAGTATTTATGTATTTATACATGATACATGTATTTATTGCATTGGACATTGACTATTAAATAGTGTTCGGCACTAGTTAACTAGAACTAGTTGCAACTAGTAGTTAACTACCGATCAACTAGTAGTTAACTAGTAGTTTAACTACTTTTGGTTTAAACTAGTTTAACTAGTAGTTGAACTACTTTTTTTAATAACTACTAGTTGAAACTACTTTCGAATTTTCAACTACTTTTTAAAAACATTTTGTTTAAAATTTCAAAATTATTAAAAACGTTATCAAAATATACAAAAAATTACACTGCTATTTATAACTACATCAGTGTCATGGTAGAGTTCTCAAATACCATAACCAGAAATAAAGCACCGTTTTGAGCGAAGCATAAAGTTTTTTGTGATATAGGTAAGAAAGATGTTTGGAATTTGGGCAAAAAATAGGTTATTAAATTAAATAGACTAGTTAACTAGTAGTTAACTACTTTGGGAAATAGTTAACTACTAGTTGCAACTAGTCCCAGGAAAAAATAGTGAACTACTAGTTGCAACTAGATTTTCCCAGACTAGTTAGTAGTTGGTAGTTAACTACTTTTTGACCACTAGTTGCCGAACACTACTATTAAATTATTTGAAACTGAGTATTTCTGGTAGGTATTTCAAAAATGAAAGAATGGAGTCATCATGATTTTAATAAAATTTAATGTAAAAATGAAAACATCGATTTACTCTGTTTTGAAAGTATAATTTCATACCTGAAATCCGATAAAATGGTAAATTATCATAAGATTTTAGTTACTAAGTAAATAGTGTTGGGAAATATTTCAAAACCATATGGGGCACACGAGTGATGGATACATTCAGCAATAGAATATTGAAAGGGCTGTCCACAGGTATTCGATATAGAAACGACATTTTATTAAACTCAAATCTGGGTATGTCACCTGGTTACGAATCAAATTTACTCAAGTTTAAAAGTATGTATCTCTTTCCTGAAAATATGCAGTTACTCAAAAATAATAAATCAATAATAATAAATTTTTATTATTATTGATTTATTATTTTTGAGTAATAATAAATAATAGAGCATTTTCAATCACATGACTTGGCCTAACAACGGCCTTAGCAACGTTGTTTTAGCCCGCCAGTGACATCATGTGCGAATGCTGCTATTGGATGCTTCTAGTTCCCGCCCCTAACAACGGCCTTAGCAACGTTGTTTTTGTCCTCCAAGTGACGTCATGTGCGAATGCTCTATAATTAATTTAAAATAATAAAATAAAAAAAAATAATTTTGAGTAGGTACATGCGTGATTCAGACCTGTCGACAAGCATTCTTCTGTCAGTATTGACCTTTGTAGAGTTTCGTTCAAGCATTTTTAACTCAAGGTTGTGTGTGTGTTTTTACCTTAAAAATGCAGTGATTAAAGATTCCATCCAAAGTAAAATTAGAAACATTTCCAGGAATCCATTCCATATCTCACAAAAATTTATAAAACATTTGAATGGTTTTTTTTTAATTTCTTAATGATTTTAATATTTCACTTTTAAAAAATATTTCATGAAGCAAATTGTATAAACTAATAAACATATATTTCTGGGATGTAACAATTTGGAGCTGGATAATTTTAAAGAATGAATGATTTAACGTTTCACATCCATAAAAGAATTCTGGAACATGTTTTAACCCTTTGAGTTTAATATAAGCGTGAACTATGCCCTTAAACATTATGCAACAGAATGTATAAATAATTCTATACACAGTACCTAGTTCCAGAAAATGACAAATTTAAGCGGTTTGAACAACACATGTCATTTTAAAACAAGTGGTTATGCAAAGTTCAAAGCTATTCAATTCATAATAAAACACAAAATGCTTTGTAATCATTTGTAAAGAGACCTAAAATTGTTAAGTACAGTAAACACTTGATGATGTCTCATAAAACTTGGTATTATTAAAAAATTCTATTATTATCTTAAAAAATTATGTATTTTCTGATGGACAATTTATGTTATCAAATCAATATTTTTTTTTCATAAACAACCACAATACCAAAAATTTATGGCATCCTATCGCCTTTGAAACATTGTGACAATAAAAAAAATAAATTTGTCGAAGTTATCCTTTGAGACATATTCCACATTAGGAATATAATAAATATTTTTAAACAGTAATATCCTTTAAATTCAAAAACTATGCAAGTTTAATTAAATAATGTTGAAAAAAGTGAGAAGTGCCCCATCTTCACACATCTATAAGCACAATTGAAAAATAACACAATTCTTACAAAAAATATATGAAAAATCGTTAAAAAAGCTGAAAATGTAACAATTTAATACAATGATTAAGTCGTCCATAAACAATTCGATGTTTTATTTAAAAAATAAAACAATCACACTTCACCAGAAAGGTAAAACAAAACGAACACTCTAAAGATCAATGATATCCAAAGAAACCTACCTTTCACCGGATGCCCCGTCTCATTCAAGCTCAAGGTCCGAATCAAAGGATTACAGCCGATGCTCAGCTTCTCTTCTCAGAATCGGCCAGTGGCGCCCTCTGTCGTCAGAAAAGCAGGACGCGGTGAGCTCATGTGCACCTCGGGAGAACACAGCGACTCACACTGCGCGGTCCTGATCGCTCGGCTCACTGTTAAGCGGCGTTCGAGTCTGCTCATCCAATGCCCGCCCTTCATGCTCGCCCAGATGCGATTCTGAAAGCAGCATTGGCGAAACGGCTGGCCAATGGGAGCGAGAGGCGGGGCTTCGAGGAGAAAGAGTTGAAGCGGTTGCAGTGATTATGTCGATCTGGGCTCCACCCACCGCTTTTTGGGATCGATCGGAGGCACAAAGCCTTTGAACCTTATTGGTCGGGACTAGCGGGGTGAATCTATTGTGTCGCGAGGGAGAATCAATTTCGGAGAGGGCTTCAGATTTACTTCGTAAAGAAAGGTGGAAAACTTTTTTTTTCTGTCCAATTGTGTATAGTTTCATGTTGCGACCGTTTTTGATACGATTAAGTTAATTAAATTTTATTTAAAGTAATTAAGTTATTAAAATCGGTTATTTGATGCCATTCACAATTTAAGTTCTATAATTTCATCCTCCATTCCCTCATGTCACAAGATCTCATATTTCTCTTCTGAACCCTTTCGTAGAAGCAGTGGCGGATCCAGGGGGGGGGCACTCTGGAAAGTGCCCCCACCCTTGGACCCAAAAAATCACTCATGAGTACGAAAAAAAAGTCTCAAAAAGTACTCAAAGTGAGTTAAAACCCTACTTTTACAAGTCAAATATCAAAATTTTTTCTGGGTTTCAAAATTTTTCCCCATACCCCCCAAGCGGTACCAAAAGGGGATCTTGAGTGATACTTTTTAGAAAATCCCCAAATTTTGACATTTTTCTCAATTGGTAAAGGTAATGGTCTGAAAAAGTTCCCTCCCCCCTTGGAGCCGTGCTGGATCCGCGCCTGCGTAGAAGTCACTTAAAAAACTTTTACATTAATCTATGACGAGCTCACTCCCACTCTGTCAGATTAATCAACAGCTAGGTTATAAATATCGAAATTGATGCCAATATGATTCCGGATTTCTTTTGAATTGTAGGTTGATATTTCTTCGATTACGATAAGAAAATATTTTCTCATAAAGTTTCTTGGCTCAAAATTTCTTTTCCCATGCACTGTAAAAAAAAATCCTGGCAATCTCTTTGGAAACACTGAGCAGCTGGGTTGCTATTTTTTTTTCAAATAGTAACGTTTCTATAAAATAACAGGAACGTTCAGGTAAAAATTCAAAAATGTTCCTGAAAAATATCAGTTCCAGGTATTTCTGATGAGAAACGTTTTAATTTTTTTATCGTAAAGTTTCTGTTATTTTCCAGGATCATTACTTGGGAAAAATGGGCAATCCAATTGGCCTGCACAACACGGAGCCCTTTAAGTATTGAATGGTTCCAAAATTTTAAAAATATTTTGGAGAAATTTAATTGAAAGATGAAATATTTTTGTAAAGTTTTCCATAGAATTCTTCTTCTTTATTGACTCCACAGGCCTTTGTGGTACAAGGCTTTCCTAAGAATCCTCCATTTTGCTCTCCTCTTGGATAGGGTTCTTAAATAGAATTCGTTAAAGATAAATATTGTTTCTCTTCCAATTTACAAATAAAGTGATAGCTTTTATAAAAGTTAAATAAAAACCCAAAATTGTCAATAATATAGAAATTTCATTAAAATTACAATGCAAAACCTTGGATTATGTTTTGATCAAACATTAGGTATAAGGGATCCTCTTTGCTTGATTTAACTGTTTGTAATTGCTCTCAAAGTAATGAAAAAGTAATAGGAGGTGTCTAGATCGATCTTTTTTGGCCCGTGAAGATCAATTTAGATTGATATATTGGCCCGCTGTAAGTTAAATGTTAGAACATCAAATTTTGACCCACATCACAATAATTAAGGATGTGCAGTGCAGGCGTATGAAATGGATGCCTTTTCATAATGGTGTTTCTATCTGAACGGAAATTATTGCATGAATAATTGAAACGCACATGATATAAAATAAATCCTGTCTTAGTTACTTATTATTCAGCATTTTACTACGTCATTCTTTATTTTCTGAGTATTTTTTCTAGGAATTTCAGTTCCATAGCAGGATTAACAACATAAATCATCCCTAATGATGTCACTATCAAATCCTCGGATAAAAATTTCCTCACTTTCTATCTCTTCCGCACTGTTTACCAAACAACAGATAATGTTGCAAAATGAGAAATTACTACATCATTGCACTGCAAATATATTTGATGAATCATTTTAATAAAATATACTAATCCCCCGCTTTTTGTAGCTAAAATTGCTGATTAATGGGGGAAATCCGCTGCATTTCGTATTTGTTAAAACATAGGAATAGGGATAAATTTCTTTTTTTAAATGTGTTTCGTAAACGGGTTTTCCAGAAACATATTTTTGTATTTTTTTAATATGAATTGTGCTTTCCTAAGATGATAATAAAATGAGATTACGATTACAGAACAATCTGTAATACCTACAGAAAACTGAATCCTTGTACGAAAAAAAGGGAGGGAAAAGGCATGAAAAAGAAGAAGAAAGAAAGAACAAAAGTGCATTTTAAATCATCAAAATTTTTTCCATCTTTCAAATTGTACCTTCTTTTTTCATCCCCCTTTCTCTTTCTTGTTCTTTCTTCTTTTTTTTTAGAGAGCCTTTTTTAGCCGAGGGGGACACTTTCCCCAGATCATTTTCAAACTTTTATGGTTATTGAAATTGTACTCTTTCTCTCCCTTTCCTATCACTTAAACCTTTTAGGCAAGGGGATAGGTGCCTTTTTCCCTTTTCGATTAAAAAATGTTATACTTTCTCTCTTTTCGTTTTTTTTTAATCCCTATATCTCCCCTTTTCTTTTTTCCCCTTTTTTATGTACAGAAGGACTTTTTCCCCCAGGTTTTGCAAACTTTTTGGTCATTCAAAACACTGTCAAAATTCGTTCTTTTTACGCATTCATTTCCGTGGGGTTTTTTCACGAATTATTTCCGTAAGCTAGAAAACGGAATTTTATCGTGAAATGTTTCACGAACTCTAATGTAACTTTTCTTGTTTCTATCTTTTCATATTGAGACTACAGAAGTGTTTTATCAGGGTTAAAATGTGCTTACTTAAGATGAATAGTTTTACAATCGTTTAAAAGTGAATAAACATTTTAAATGGTCTTAAATCACAGCAATTAAAAGCCCCAAAACAGCTTTCTTCTAACATGCACGTCCACCTACACTGTAAAAAAACTGTCGTTTTTATGGATATTCTGAAATACTTTTAACAGAAAATCTCAATTTCATGTAAAAACTAATTTTCACTGTTACCCTTTGCCACTCTAAAAAATCTATGTTATTTAAATAGATAATCAATAACACTTTTGACAGAATATCTTCATTTTATGGTTAACACAAATTTTCACTGTTACCCAGCGCCACTCTAAAAATATCTGTTATTTAAACAGATATTCAATAATACTTTTGACAGAATATTATCTCCCTTTTGTTTGCACGTTGTTTACAAATTCAAATTTTTTTGTTTTTATGTGATCGCTTAAAACCACGCATTATTGCTCTTTCCTTCGTTTTTAATTATTATATCATCCTTCTTACCTTGGATTTACAGTAAAAACCCAAGAAAAACGTCAAGAACTTCCTAATAGCACAAGAAATCTCACCCAAAATTTGCCCATTGCTTTACAATAACAACTTTTCAAATTATCGTCTGATATCATAAAAGCTTTTGTTTACAATCTCATTTTTTATGAATTAATTGTTGCCAGCGGCTTATATCTAACTGATTAAACTACATTTAATTCGATTAAATTAATTTATCCGAGAGATTTTCTTTCGTTAATTATTTTATTTTGTTATTTAATACAGAGAAGGTTTGTATGCAATAACAGGGTTATAATAAGAGGATTTCTCTGCGAAAATTACAGGGATTTTCTGGCAGCAAATTTAACAGAATTTCTGTTAAAAAACAACAGTTTTTTTTTACAGTGTAGGTATAAAATCTATTTTATAGTTGAGGACAACAAAAAGTATTTTTTTAAATATTTTGGAAATTCATATTTAAAACTAAGTCTAAAAGAAAACTAAGTGAAATAGCACTTTTTCAGGCATCAAAAGTGAAAAAGTTGAAAAATTTGCAAGTTTTTCAGAGTTATTATGTAGTTTTGTATCTTTTAAGTTAAATGAAGAAAAATTTTAATCAAAAAATAAAAAAAAATTGTTCAACCTTTTCTCTTTTGATGGCTGAAAAAGTGCTTGTTTTCACATGCTAATATCTCCACGAATATTCACGATATTTTCATGAAATATTTTTTCAGTGAGTTCCTTATAACAGTGGCAACAATACTCTCACTGAGGTGTTAGCTCTGGCTCCTTTATTTTTTTAATTAAATTTTTTAACTTTTTTATTTCGCCGCTAGGGGCGCTGTAAGTCTTCTCAATGGATTTTCCAGGGTCACTTACCTAGGGGTAGACCTTACTTCCAGGACCCTAGGAGACGTTGGTTCCAAATAAAAGCCGTGAAACGGACTTTTGAAACACTCTTATAGCTATACTCTCCCCTATGTCACAAAGATTGGACCCACCACTCCTTGCCATCATATCGTGACATCCTTCTTACCTCACTTATAGAACTGCTTCTCTCCTAAACGTGTGTTATAATTTTTATCTAGTTCTATTATGGAAAACACTATGAGCTGCTTGCTCAAGTATTAATACACTTACCATGCATAACTAGACAGATATGATTAAGAAAAATGACATTCAATATGCGTTTTCCCAAATATAATACTAAAGGTTTTGGTTTAACTTTAATCTGAAATATCTCTTTCAAACTACCTTTTTATCCGAGTCATGTAAATCAAAACGAATTGTATTTCCCTAAGTCACAAGTGATTACTCGGCGTATTGAACATGCTTGAGCAGAACTAAAAATAAAATCATGAAATATTATGGAAATGCTGTTATGCAAATTGCTTTCAAATCATTTTAAGCAATGATTTTTAAAATTTTTTACTCCTTTGCATCAGATGCTCTTTGAGGAAATTAGAGGTCTAAGAACTAAGTGTAAATAAAGTAATGGAATATTTTGTGCTCTATGTTTTGAGTAGGTACATAATTTGTTCGATCTTTCTTTCTATGAATATGTAAAGAAAACCTTAAAGTATTTAAGTAATTTAAATAATGAGGAAAATATTATACAGCAAAGGGTGTTTCAATAAGTCAATAACTCTGCACAGAAATCTTCTTTGTGCGTGAATAAAATTTGCCCAAAGAACTATACCTCTACGACGACATTTATTTTTTGAAAAATTTGACGTCATATTCGTTAAAAACTTAATTATTTCTTTCCACGGTGGACTCATGCATGTGTAATGAATATTTTGAACATATTTGTCTGGCATTCAAATCCAAATTACAATGGTCATGATGGAACTCTGAAAAAAAAAGGCCTAAAACTTATAATTTTAAAATTATTACTCGATACACGTTATTCACGATTATTATTAGGTACATAATATTTCAAATTCTCAAACGAGAAACTTCGACGATCTGATCTTAAAACTGTTTTATACCGACAGAACGATGGGATTTGGCATTTAACATAGGTGCGCATTCAAGGGGGGGAGGGCACTCCGGAAAGTGCCCCCTCCTTGGGCTGAAAAAGAAAGGGAATGAAGGAAAAAAATAGAAAGAAGACCAAAAATTTTTTGAGGCATTTAAAAGAGTACTTTTTCTTTTTATCCTTTTTCCTCCCTTCCTTTTCCCTTCTTGGTCCCTTTTTTTAACCCAGGGCCCAGGGGATAAAAAATGAATTATTTAGGGTCAAAATCCCTAAAATTTTCTGGGGGAGGACCCCAGACCCTCCTATCATCGTCTAAAAAAATTGCACTCTAAAAGACAATTACAAGGTGATCATATACCTATGTTCAGAAACATTACTTCGCTTATGCTGTTCATCAAACGGGGGAGTGCTCGACGAGGGAACGGGATAAACCCCAAGTGTGAGGCCTAATGGGACAATAGTTGACAAAGTTGGGCCAACACAAGGATGAATAATGTTTTTTTACTAAAAAAAAATGTCCCAATAGTCCTCACTTTCCTCTATATACAGTAGGCTGAAATCTATATAAAAAAAGGGGTCTGCAGAATTTTTTTTTTAATTTTGACCCTTTAAAGCAGTTTTTGGCATGACCATCTCGGATTTTCTTGAAATTTGGTACACATGTTCTACTTATAGAAACTCGGAAACTTTCATCAAAAAATATTTTTTTGATGAAAGTTTCCGAGTTTCTATAAGTAGAACATGTGTACCAAATTTCAAGAAAATCCGAGATGGTCATGCCAAAAACTGCAATTGGTTCTGGAATAACAGGTGTGTAAAGTGGCCAAAAATGGACCAACATAAGTTCTTTAAATTGCTCTAGAGGATTTTCTATTTGGGTTATACAAATGAAGTTGGTGTCATTTTAAAGTATTTTAAATGTTCTTTTTAATGGTGTAAAATGTGCTTTAAAATTTTGAAAAACAATGTATTTTACAAAACAAAATAAAATTAAGAGTTCGATTTCTATCAAATGTACCACTTTTAAAATTTTGAAAAAAATTCCAGGAATAGGTAATATTATTCTAAATATTCTGGTAAAATTATAGGATTGGACAAAAATGGGATCAGTGTCAAAATCTATTTAAACCAAAGTTCGATTTTTCTTACATCCCCTTAAAAAAATTTTAAAATTAATTTTTTTTTCATTAATTGGATGCGAATTGAATTGTATTTAACTACTGTTGACAAATGACAATTAGGGGCCCCCTGCACAAACTTGGTTAGACCGGGCTTCATATTTACAACCTGTATTCAGGCTATTGTATTGAAACAATGCACATAAAGTAAATATGAAGCCCGGGCTACACCAAGTTTGTGCAGGGGCCCTAATTATCAACAGCAGTTAAATACAATTCAATTCGCATCCAATTAATGAAAAAGAATTAGTTTTAAAAAAATTTTAAGGGGATATAAGAAAAATCGAACTTTGGTTTAAATAGATTTTGACACTGATCCCATTTTTTCCCATCCTATAATTTTACCAGATTATTTAGAATAACATTACCTATTTCTGGAATTTTTTTCAAAATTTTAAAAGTGGTACATTTGATAGAAATCGAACTTTTAATTCCATTTTGTTTTGTAAAATACATTGTTTTTCAAAATTTTAAAGCACACATTTTACACCATTAAAAAGAACATTTAAAATACTTTAAAATGACACCAATTTCATTTGTATAACCCAATTAGAAAATCCTCTAGAGCAATTTAAAGAACTTATGTTAGTCCATTTTTGGCCCATTTTTGACCACTTTATGCATCCTGTAATTCCAGAACTAATTAATATTTTTTGATGAACGAGTTTCTTTAAGTAGAACATGTGTACCAAATTTCAAGAAAATCCGAGATGGTCATGCCAAAAAGTGTGTTGATTTGTTGTGGAATGACCCAAGGACTTTATGTTTAAGTGGACATCGAAGAAGATAACTTCTTTTACCCTGTACTATTTTTGAGAGAAAAAAACAGTAGGTAATATAGTACATATAAAGAGTGGTGAAAATTTTGGGGAGGGGTCTTGAAATCCCAACTATTCCCTCTTGGATATATGGATCCAGGATTATATTCTTCATAAAGAATTGCATTTTCAATTTGGAGCTTGCTCACAAACGCTTTCTGTTTGGTTTTCACTTTATTCGTTATTAGTTTTAAAAAAAACATTGTATTGTAACTCTTTAGTTTTTCTGTGGAATAAGTGCAAATTTAAAATACTCAGCTCAACTCATTGTATAGTTTGTCTTAGGCCTGCAAAGGTTGCCTCAATCATGAAGACACGTGGAGGGATCTGCTGTATTTAGGATGATGATGCAGAGATCATACAGATTGGGAACACGGGTCAATGAATGCTCGTTCTTTTCATGGATGGGTGTCGGTTCTACCTAACCACTGATTCATGGGATTAACTATCATATGGAGAGAGAACAACGAACCCATTATGCAGGGTGTTTCTAAAGTCACCGCTTTTATTTGGAAACAACGTCTCCTAGAGTCATGGAAGTAAGTCTACCCCTATAGGTAAATGACCCAGGAGAATCCACTGAGATGACTTACAGCGCCTCTAGCGGCAAAATACGAAAGTTTAAAAAATTAATTAAAAAACTAAAGGAGATAGAACAAAACCTGCAATACACAAATCATTGGCAAAATCATAAAAAACACAAAGAAAAATTCATGAATATATCTTAATTATTCGAGGAAATATTAGCGATCATAAGTTAGCATTTTTTTGAACTTTGAAAAATTGACGGTCCAAAATTAAAAATAATCTCCAATTCAAAAATGGGATTTCTTTTATGTTTGAATTTAAAATCGCTGAAATTCATCGACATGACATCGAATAAGTTTCTAAATTTGTAGACGGCCCCTTTTCAATGCTCAAAAAAGTGCTAATTTTGGTCATTAATACCTCATTGAATATTAAGATATTTTCATGAAACTTTATCCAATGAGTTTTTAATAATATTGGCAACAATATTTGCCTTTAAGTTTTCGCTCTATCTCCTTCAGTTTATTTAATTAATTTTTTAAACTTTTGTATTTCACCGCTAGGGGTATTGTAAGTCGTCTCAATGGATTCCCCATGGGCACTTACCTTGGGGTAGACCTTACGTCCATGAGACCCTAGGAGACATTGGTTCCAAATAAAAGCAGTGATGAAAGGGACTTTTGAAACACCCTGTATGTCTTCTAATGTTTGTAAAATTAACCATTATTATCACAGCCTAGAGTAGACATCAAGGGCTATAGGGGCATGTGAGCCCACTCGAAATATTTTTTGAACTTTTAGTCAGTGATGATGTTGTAAGTCGTTCCACGTGTGTGGTGTTTCGTTATCCTCCTCGAACATCAACGCCATTAAAATCGGAATATCCGTTGAAAAACTATCGACTCGATAGTTTTTTCAACGGACATTATCATAAATAATCGAAATCTTGCTAAGTTGAGTAAACTCTCATCTTAAAAAAACTCACCTTTTTTCATTTGCTGTTAAATTACACTTAGGATTGTGATTAATAATAGTCAGAAATATAATTGTTTGATTGTAGTTATCGTATCCCATTGTTGGATATTGAAGTGCATTCAGAATAATATCATTCACTCATGAAAAGTAAAATTGGAGATATAGAGTTAGTTGGCAATATGTAGCCCACTCTAATTTAAATAAATCCCCATCTTACCTCGAAGCCTCCACATTTTGAAAAATCATCCACTTTCCTTTGAAATGGTGGAAGCAATGAGGCAGGGGTGCAGAAAATGTTGCAGGGCCCAATATTTCCCCAGAACACGATTAATTTCGTTCAAAATTTCCCCCAAAAATGTTTCCAAATTTTCATCAAAATTTTTCCAAAAATGCCCCATATTTTCATTCCAGTTCATGTTAATACTAAAGTACAAAGAGGTTTTATTATGAAGAAATAAAAATTATGAGTAATAACTTAATTACTGAACTTCTGCAAGGTTCAATAATTACCAAATAATCCGTAAGTTTTAATTTTTATGGACTCAATACATTTTTTTATTCTTTCTTGTATACAAGTCATCTTGGCTATAAAATGTTCTTTAAGTCAAAAACATCGTTGTGATTAAACAAGAACGCGGTTTTTAGTGAAAATCGCTAATTCCGCTACGGATACGTTGTTTTTCCTGCATATCTGTCCAAATGGAAGAAAAAGCCAACTTTCAGGTATTCACCAAGGAAACTCGTTTTTTCCGCGTAAATCCGTAGTTTTCACCTAATTTCTGTAGAATTTGGAGGGTATAATATTGTCCCCAGCCAAAATATTTGTTACTAATTACAACTTGGATTTGTAGAGGTTTTTTTCTTTATAAACTTAGGGAAAAATTTCCCCAAAACTGTCTGAATTTCCCCCGAACCATATTCGTGCGTTCGGACATATTCTGCACCCCTGCAATGAGGTAAAAATCCCAAAATGATCCTGAAAAATACAAGATCCAGTTATTTTCTGAGGAACGTCTTAAGTTTTTTTTTCCGTAACGTTCTTGATATTTTCCGAGAACAGTACTACTGTGAAAAAATGGACAACCCAACTGCCCAGTTTCTGTAAGGAAAGTCCCAGGATTTCTTTACTGATGTGCAGAGAAAAAAATTCCACCGCATATCGTTCATAAGAACCAGTTTTGTACATTTCGCTTTCTCGCAGCTCCTTGCAAGCAACAAGTGTCCCCAGCAGCAAAATCGGTGGGCTCTGGACCTCTGACACCTGAGTGCGCGCTGTTGCATACGTGACGAGAATCCGTTTTGGAGAAGCTCAGTGACTGTGGTGAATAACTCGCCTAGATTAATTGGTAAGGGAGAAAGTCGGGACGGATCGTGATGATTTGTGTTCTTTGTTGTAGTGTAATTTGGGTTCCTTGTTGGATGATGGTTCTAGTGATGTCAAAAAGCTCGAAGTGGAAAAAGTTGTGCGTGAACATACTAGTAATACAGTCGACTCCGCTTAATGTGATCACATTTGTCCATGATTATAATAGTGCATTTTCAATCACATGACTCGGACCTAACAACGGCTTAGCAACAGAAATGTTACAGTTTTTTTGACCTACAGAGGTTAACAGTTACAGAAAATGACTGGCCGTGGAATTCTTCTATTGGAGCATTTGCAATCACATGACCCCATACTTAAAAACCGTCTTAGCAACAGATAAACAACGGCCTTAGCAACAGTTAAAAGCCCTACAGAAGGTACACAATTAAAAGAAAATAACCGGTTGTGACGTCACCTGAAAACACTCTATGATAACAATAAACGATTTGATATTAGAAACTTTCAAATTTCAAACAGTGTAGAGTTTTGCATCAAACGCGATCACATCAAGCGGAGTCGACTATATTACATCGGATTTTTTTTTTTTTCAGATTTTACAATACACTCCCCCAAGAGCCTCAAGGTTTAGGTAATATTTTTAAAAACAACCAGTTAAATGAAGGTAAAACCTCACTTTATTCAAGATTTTTTTTTGTGATGATTTACTATTCTTATATATGTTATGGGCAAAGTGATTAATCGGGCATTATTAATAATGCCCGAAGTGGAGGCGGGCAAAGTGATAAATTTCATTCATAAATTTCACTGAATTTATCACATTACCCGGGAATTATTAATAATGCCCGGATTTATCACATTGCCCTTAACATATACTACACTACTACGATATTCCAGGTATTATTATTTTTTATCTCTCTTCTTTCCAGAGTAATAATTTTTTAATGTTAAATGCATGGGATAAACTTGTTGTGTACTTATGAATCACATAATCACTTTCAAGAGATTTTTACGAATTTTCCAAAAGTTAATTGATATTTTACTACATTTCGGGAAACGTTGAGGAACCTTAGTAGGTACCTAAAGTTCTACAATTTTTATTTCTCAAAAAAATTAACCTAAATTTCTTACTTGAAATTTGATATAAAAGTTTCTTTTTTCGAAGTTATAAAGACAATGAAAGTTTAAAATAAAAAATTGCAACAAAAATTGTTTAAATTTTTTACCAATTTTTAAAAAATTTTGAGTTATTTTTGGAGATAATTTGATAAAGTTGATTACAAAGTTTAAGAGAATAACTTAGAACAAATCAACCCTAACACCATGTCTTTAGGTTTAAAAGTTCCAGAGATTTAGCTGTTTAAAAAAATGCAGAAAAGCAGTGAAAATATTTACAAAATTTTTCTTTAGGTTTTTTTTAACGTTTGATTCTAAGAGGGGCATGATTCAAATAAGCACCTCTTTTCTTTATAGCTGGGTTAAATTCGGATAACTGTATTCTAAGAGAGAGAGAGGTTATTTACAACAGCTGTATCACGTCTCAAAGTATTGCATCATGAGATCCAAAGCGAGACAACCGTTAGAAGACAAATTACTTTTATAACCACGTTATCTCCCCTCTTCATCGCCAATAGAGGACTCAAAATTGTCTTTTCGCCACTTCCACCCAAACAGATGTCCACATCATCAGAAAAGCCCGGTCAACACAGTTCGAGCCTCACCTCAGAAAGCAAACGACACCACCTGGATGGACTCCGACTGTTAAACTGTGACGAAATAAACAGCATCACCAACGAGTCTTAAAAATAGACAAAACTGCTGGAAAAGGTCAATTGCCAAGGTGCTAGTTAGTATACACCTACCGCGGGTATGCCTTCTATTTCGACCTCTAAATATCCGATTGTTTGCTTCTAGTGAAACGGAACTCTGGGTTCGTTGTCCCCGCATCTGTTAATTATTCAAGCGGTCAGCATATTCAGAATGGAAAGATCTTGTTTTGGGAAACGACTGTGTAATAGAATTCAAACACCGAATTCGTTGTCATCAACTATATATAAATATAGGTGTATGGTTTGGGTAACAGCATATATGATCCTTCGAGTGAGGTGTTTTGGGTTTGAGAAATATTATCAACAAGATATTATCGTACTTTAATTAAATATTGCACCTATTGTTTCAAGATGACGAATGTGTATAATAATATTACAGGTCATCTTGAAACAATATGATTGCTCCATATACAGCTTCTTATTAGAAATAGCCATAGTGAGGTGTATTTTATAGACTGAAGAGTGAAGTGTATAATCACAATGCCTTTTCTTGATAATCTTAATTTGTAACATTAATTAAACAGTGATCCCAATCCTAGTTTTACTTCAACATTTAAAAATGTTATAATAACGAGGAAGTAAAAATTATTATCATTATTATAATCAAAGTTGTTGTCTTGCAACGGTATCAAGCTTATCCTAGCGATATTTTTTTTCCATGTTGATGCATAAAATATTATTGAACAGTTTAATAATAAGAACATGCTAGATTTCAATATCATGGGAAAACCTTTATTATCTATATTTAGAAACCATTTTATTCTTTGAC
Organism: Tetragnatha montana; assembly: GCA_963680715.1. Lineage (NCBI taxonomy): Eukaryota > Metazoa > Arthropoda > Arachnida > Araneae > Tetragnathidae > Tetragnatha > Tetragnatha montana. The sequence continues at coordinate 9,772,050 of OY796685.1, forward strand.
TCAAGATTTCCCAATGCATGATGAAATTCATAGATGTTATCTGAACACATTCCTGTGGGATTTTTCTACATAAAGAAACATCTATCCGATACGAAAACTTTCGACATCATAACTTCCCACTGATCGTATCACCAACTCTTCAGGTACCCAATACATGCGAGACTTATCAATCATCCCATCCGCTGTTATTACACACAATCATCTCTCTCGATAAGTGCGAGATATTATATTAATGAGAGAGAGGAGCCATGCAGCACAATGGCATTGTGTCCTAATGAAGTGGGAAATGTAATCCAATTAGAGGCCTCTCCATCTGTCCCGACAATAAAAAGGCTAATTGAATGTCTTGTTAGTGGCAGCTGGGAGCGAGAGTCATTTGCATTTTAAGGACGATCTCTAACACGTGTGATGAGATGCGTCGGAGTGGGAGGAAATGAAAGGGTTTTCGTGTGTTGGAAGTTTAGTGACTCCAAAAACTTCGGGAAAGTCCTGGGGGAGGGCTATGGGGCTGTGATTATTGGCAGATCCAGCCTGAACCTCTACAAGGAGGGGCAACCATATTATGAAGGAGGTGTCCCCCAGAAGAAATATGAAAATTTGACCCTAAAAACCCATTTTATGTCGTCTCGTATGCTTTTGGTTTTGGTTTTCAGAAAGAATTTGGACCTCAAATATTTTTCTAAGGTCTCTCCCCACGAGACCCCGAGTATTTTATAGATCAAAGGCAAGCCTTCATGTAATAAAGTTTTATTGACGATGTTTAGTCAGAGGTAAGGAATAGGGGGGTCTAAGGGTCGTTCAAATTGCTTTCAAATTAGACCTTAAGAAAGTAGTCTTTTTTATTCATTTTTGAACATGACCAGTTGCCCTCCCCTTGGATCCGCACATGGCTGTGATACCCTAGAATCAAATAATTCTTCCGTATAATAATAATAAATATAATCAAAATCATATGAATTTTTTCACTAATTTGAATTTTACAATTTATTTTCGTTAATGGTGTCCCTTTAAGAAAAAATATTCCTTAACCTTTTAAAATTTTAGGTCATGGCAATGCAAGTATATTGGGCCCTTACCCTCTCCAAGCCGCAAATATCTTGGATTTGCCATTACTACCAAGAGGGGATGTTCGGTTCTTAAAAAATCCTTTTAACATTCTAGAGCTTAGATAATCTCACGGTTTCCCTTGTCAGAGTTTTCATCAAGATATTTTTTGTTCTATCAAATAAAAATAGAAAGAGTTTTTAAGATTTTATTAAATGATTCAAACCAATATAAAATCAAACCAAATTGTTTATTTTTCTCCATAGACTTGGTTTAAATAGCCTGAATTAATCCTATCAATCTTTTATTTTGAACCACAACTTCTAGTCAAACTTCGTCCTCTGACCCACAAAAGTATGAGGACCCTTTCTTTGTTTTCCACATAGAGATTACAAACCCTTAAATTGTAGAATGGACAAGCTAGATAAGCTGCTTAGTTCCCTTAACTTTCTTAAATTTTTGTTTATAGTAAGAGAACGTAAAAGAGAGAATAAAAGTAAAAGGTTTTATGAATTAATATTTATTTTGTAAAAAACATAGTATTTACACACTTTTTTATATCTTAGTTGTTTATAAATAGTTCATACATTTATTTGTGCTTCCTTCATAAAAAATAACTTCAGTGGAGTGAAATTTCACCGGATGTAATACTTGCTCTCCATCAATGAAACTGAAGTCTCTCCATTCTAGAAAAACTAGAATCATATCTGCAACTCATTGCCATTAACAATCTGCAAGAGAGATATTGTTGGAGTTGGGAATTTTTTTAAAACAATGAATGATAATATCAATATAACTCTTATCTGAATCATCTCAATTATTTCATAAATAATGAATAATAATAAAGTAGTAAATTTACTTAATAAATCTTAAAATGAGACCTATTCCTCTCTTTTTTTTTCTTTGAAAATACGCTACTCGAAGCAATTTTTTCATTAAATTAAAAGTTTAATTAAATACTATAGGCTTTAAAAACATATGCTCGATTTCCTTTCCCTTATTTACACGAATTTACTGAATGTGTACAAACGCTCAAAATACATTTAAGACCACTTTTTGTCCTCAAATTAACGACACTTTAGTTTGTGTTGTTAGCTAGAACACTTTAACACTTTATCGATGGTTTTCTGAATATGTTTGTAGCCTTTTAGCAATACTTTACAACACTATTTTTGGAACACCTTTCAAAACTAAATTTTTCAATACGTGGTTTCAAATAAAAGTGTTTTCAAATTTGTTGTGGTCGTTTGTAGTGTGCGTGTAAATTAACTCGCTCGTGAAGATAATAAATTCTTCCTTCCTACCCAAAATCACTTAAAATTTCACTATACTCGACAACAAAGTTTCCTGGACCCAGTACGTCACTACGCAGAAGTAGAAAATGGGTAAACACAAAGCCTGTTGGGTTTGTGTTTAACAAAATAATCATATTTTTAAATTGACGTTCTTCATTTCACTCAAAATTCAGACACCCCGATGGAAACTACTTTGTCTGTTAGTGACGTCATAGGGTCAGCTAACGTTGCTGTCTAGTATAAAACTTTTCTTTTTTTTTTATTGTAAGAGCGTTTTAATTTCATGAAAAGAGTAAAATTCAAATTAATTTTACTTTAGTAACCAATTTTATACTCTCGAAAAAAAAATCCACTATTTTACCGCATGATCACACAACCCGCAAGCACCTGCAACCCAACAAAGCCAATAGTTAAAAGACCCATTCATTAGTATTTATATGCGTACTGTAACGAATCTCTTTAGCAGCAGAAAATGTCAGTAACGAGCTCCCCAGTAACGCCTGATAGGTCTCTCATACTCATTTAACGCTTCGGCGAAACATTGACACTCCTGACGTAACTGAAAAGTGCGCTATTGTGTTCCTCTATGCAGCGAGAACTATTTAATGAGGACTGGAATAGGTTGAACGGGTAGAGGAAACTTTTAAGTTATTCTATAATAGCAGCTTTACGATTCACACAACTTACCACAGGATTATTCTTTCCAAATAAAATTGCGCGGTTATTTAAATCAATGACCTGCAAGCAAATAAAATTAAAAATTGTACCTAGTCACCGGTAAACCTGTATTTTTTTAATCCCGCCTGCTATAATTATTTCATAAAATCTCAATTGAATCAATTTAATGTTCATCGAATCCTTAATGTATAAGATTTTCTGTGATTTATAATTGAGGTGTTTGCTGCAACAATAAGTTAACTTCACTGGAATGAATATTTGTCAAGTCGTTACTTTTCTAATCTTAATACTTTGTTTTGTGGTAAAAAGACCAATTGACTACAGTCTCCAATCTAGTTGTACATTGCAATAAAATAGCACTAACTTTGAGATTAACACTTGATAACGCCAAGGTAGCGCCTTATGATGTGGATTCTGATTCTTGAGTTAACTCCTTGTTACAGCAAACGCCTCAATTGTTAGTGAACTGTTTTGGAGAAAATCAGAAAAGTGAACCCATTTCACCCAGTTATTCCCAGTGATATTCCAATTATCACGTAAGTTTTCTGCCACAATGATACATTTATTGTCCAAGTAAAATACTCCATCACGCTTTGTTGATGATTAAAGAGTTTATACTATGCTCTTTAAAGGAAGTTTCCTCAGGGCCGTCAAGAAACTTAAAAAGTTACAGGTAGCTTCACACATGATAAAACTCAACCTACAGTGATAATAACACTTTTAAAAGTATGAGCGTAATTTAAATGGGATAGTTCAAAAAATTTAGCATTCCAATAAGCTACCAAGAAGCATTTAGCATAAATCTGGCAACTTCCAGTTCATCTTCAAGGTACTCGTCACATGATGCGCTTCAGAATATAATCACGTTCCTTTTCCATAAGAGTAATAGTGTCTTTCTTTGGAGGGTCTTAAGGTTAACGAGATTTCACTTGGCTTATGGTTTCCGTGGTACATTCATATCATGTAAAGATAAAATTAACTGCGAACCGTGCTCTTTAGTTTTACTAATGTATTCAATTAGCTCACGTCTTAAATTGAAACCTTTAAGCAGATAGTCTTTCTATGAGCTTTTATTTTCTACTCGAAAATTAGGAGATTTAAGGTATTTTCGATATCTCAATTTAAATGAATTTAGTTGTGTTTTAAATTTTGGAGAAATTTCCGTTAAATATCGCCCGGTTCTATAGTAGTATGAAAAGTAGAAATATTCATAAATAATTTCAAACTCCTGAATTAAAATCATTAGATAATTAGATTATTAGGTAGATTATATTAGATTGATTAGATAATTAGATCAATAACTATTCAGTTTGCTAATAAAAGTCATAAAAATTTGTTGATATTTGGATATAATGTGGTCCAAAAGAACCGGGCGATATTTAGCGGGAACTCTACGGAATTGAACCGAAATTTCATTAATATTCATTTTTTTAACATTAGCTCAGTTCATAAGTTGAGATTTAGTTATAAAGGACATAGTTAATTAAAAAAGTTGCATTGAATTCTATATTATTTTTTAAATTATTTTCACTTGTTAATAAAAGGTGTTACTTCAAAAAGACAAAAGCTCGAAACCTACCTTTGGTTAAGGTTTCCGGCCCAGGGCCGTATCCAAGGGGGGGGTTTTAGGGGTTCAAACCCCCCCCGAAATTTTGACATCAATTTTTATACTGCTATTTTTCTTGAAAATTATGTCTCACAAGGAGCGATATCCTCTTCGGGTATAACCCAAAGGGTCTCGAAATGAGTCAAAACCCTACTTTTAAGGGTAAAATTTCCAAAAATTTTCTGGGGGAGGACCCCCAAACCCCCTTGAAATTTTGAAATCTATTAAGTATACGGTTTTTCCTTCAAACTTGTGTGATTTACAAGGAGTGGTCCTCTTTAATGTAACCTAAAGTGTCTCAAAATGAGTTAAAATGCCACTTTTAGGGGGAAAATTCAAAAAAATTTCTGATGTAGAAACCTAAAAACCCCCTTAACATTTCGCCATTTATTAGAATATATCTTCTTTTTAACTTGAAAATTCGGCTGCTTACAATGAGTGGTGCTCTATGGGTGTAATCTAAAAGGTCTCAGAAATGAGCTAAAACACTCTTTTGAGGGGCAAATTTCCAAAAATTTTCTGGGGGAGGACCCCCAGACCCCCCTTTTACTTCGAATTCATATTGTTTATACAATTTTGAAATTTAGTGCATCAAAATTTCAATCCAGTGTCGTCATCTAAAACTTAACATATAAAAGTACCCGTAAGGAGGTACCTCAGAAAATATTTGAGTCAAAACCCCCCCCGAAACAAAAGTCTGGTTACGGCCCTGTTCCGGCCGTTCTCGTTTAGTTTTTAAAGGACATTACCGACTAGTGTTTTTTTATTACAAATAGGAGTGATGAGCAAAACCGAAACCTGATGGTGTATGTGTAATTTTTATAAGTCTTTTCGGCTTATTGCGGTTGAACAAACACTTACAAATCTTTACCTTAAACTTACCTCATAAAATGTGCAATATATAAAAATCCACGGCTACTACCTGTAGGTTCACAGTTTATACAGGGTGTCCCAAAACTACCGTATAAACTATGCATAGCTAGATTCCTCGTTGGGAGTACATAAAAACTGCCCAAAGAAGTGCCCCTCTAAGATCCATAGTTTTCGAGTTATAGGAAAAACAAAGTATGGCTGTTACCCCTGTGGTCCCAGGTCAACCCGCATGCAATCCGGCAGCAGAAACATCAGGAACGTTGGTCTCTTAACGTATGGGCCGGCATACTCGGGGATCGACTGCTTGGACCATATCTGTTGCCTGAACGGCTCTCGGGACAGTCATACTTGGTGTTTCTCAATGAGGTCTTAACCGAGTTCCTCGATGACATACCTTTAGCGGCAGTACAGGGACTTTGGTTTCAGCATGATGGGGCTCCGGCGCATTTCTGTGCTAATGTACGTGGTTGGCTCAATATGGAATACCCCGGCCGTTGGATCGGACGTGGGGGTCCGGTTCTATGGCCGCCAAGTGGGGTAACAGACATACTTTGGTTTTCTATAACTCGAAAAATATGGATCGTAGAGGGACACTTCTTTGGGCATTTTTTATGTACTCCCAACGAGGAATCTAGCTATGCATAGTTTATGCGGTCGTTTTGGGACACCCTGTATACCTAAAAATAGTATATGTATATTTTGGGGTTATTTTACAATATCTGTAGGGACTGTCAGCGCCCAATATTCCTAGCCTAGGACAGTTCAAAAACAATAATTTACAATGAATATCCCTCAGTTTTTGTATCAGTATGTACTACCTATAGTTTTTAACAAAGATATTGAAATAATTATCCTGATGATGTTTAACTTTAACTATTAACTAGTTTAACTTTATGCTGTTCTCAAATGTTTTTCTTAATTATTAAAAATAAATTCCACATTTTTTATATTTTAGTAATATACTATGAATACCTTTTATTGTTTTTAAGACACTATCATTGAAATTAAATGTTAGAATATTGTGATTTTTTCAATGGTGCGTTTTGGCACATTGCGCCCGAACGCGTCAGTCGAATATTGCTCCCGATGGAGGGTTAAAGCAAAAATTCATTCATCAACCACATACAAAAATTTATAAATTTAAGTAACGTCTTAATCTAAATCATTGTCGCTTGAAAGAACTTCAAGACATATATATTCTCAAACCAGTGAAACTTCTCCATTCAACATTAGAGGCCATTTTGCTCGTATACATATGTCCTCTTTCCTTACCGTCGACCATCTTCAAAGAGATCCCCGCTCTTCATTTTCCTTTCGGCGTGAAGCGAGTCTCACGTTTTCACCTACGATTTCTTAATTGAGCTTGGAGTTGAGCAGCAGGTCTCACCCCCTGTCACTTCCCACTAATGAGATCGCCCTGCTAATGGATTAATCAGGGGAGAGCCGCCAGCTGACAACTGGCAGGGAATCAGTCATGCAAGGATGTGGATTGTGATGAGCGAATGCTGTCTGATCAGTTTTTAAAACTTTCATAACGTGAAAATTTTTGATTTTGAAGGGTGTATTGGAATTTTGAGAGGGATACTCTTATGGTCGTTTATATCGTATTTGTGGCTTATGCGGCTTATTATACGAAACTATCAAAAAGAAGAATACGAGAAATAAAATGATGATAACTTTTTTTTAACGAAAATTTGTTATTAATCTAAAAATTTCTGTAAATGAAATGGCTTAAAAATTTATATCTTCTGGTGGAAAAAAAGGGAGAAGTAGGAATACTCTTAATTAAGAAATGTACTCTATTTAAAAAGGAAATTTATCTTTCTATTGAAAGCTATGATTTAATAGTAAAATTTAGATGAATGTTTAATTTTTAAATTTCTCGTAGTCCGAAAAATTTTGAAATTGGGATATGGGGTAATTTTAGTTGTTTTCTATGGAAAAAAGGAAAATTTCTGAGTTTCGGGGGAATAGATTCCTTAATCTCCCCTTGGCTATCATGAAAATGCGAATATCACTCGGTGAGCTAGGTAAAAAGAAAGGTAAGAATAAAAAATTATGCTTAGAACATTACGTTTCCTAAACTCAAAAATAACTTCTTAATTTCAACCACCATTTATTCAAAAAGCTGACCTTTTGAACGTAACTCAATAGTTAGATCAAAATTCAGGGATTCTATAGATATTTTAATACTTAATCGATAAATATCTGTTACTAATAAATGAATAGAATAATTAATCAAAAGAAATGTCAGTTAGTATTTATTTTAAGTATCCTTTTAATAAATATAAAAATAAAAAGTAAATTTTAAGGTAGGAAAATTATTCCAATATTAGTACTAAATAATTTATGAAATGTCACATCAATTTTTAACCAATCAATCAATCAATCAATCAAATAAATTTTTTTCAGACGCAGTTCTTCCACTGTTCCTGATACAGACGACTGCATCACTCCTCTCCATGCTGTTTAATGATAACCTTAAAAATACCCCACAAAAGGGAATTACGATTACTGATAGTACATGTAAAGGGGAGAAACTCCAGAATTAGAAAAAGTACCCCTCTTTTTATATGGAGAAATAAAAAAAAAGAATCGAAAGGTAAGACTGATTTGCGACACAAGAAAAACAAGTCTCTCTTTTCAATCGAATTAACCTGGCGCCACATCTCTCAAGCCTGGCTGCCACACACGTTACAATCAGCCCCCTACCACAACCTCATTGTTAGGAAAAACGCAATTAACCAGTGGCCATGCGAAGAGCACTCTGCCGGAAAAGGAGAGAAAAACACGGCTTCTTCTTGGGAGGGCTCGCGACACGGGTGACATCATAATATTATCGGGCGATAATTTAAGCGTCAGGACGCAAAGTACGCGCATCCGAGGAGGTAACGTGTGGCCGTTTTTGCTTTTGGCTGTTTGCGAGGGAGAGGCGCGTAAGTCAGGCAGGTGGACTTTCTTCACCCTCGGTGTTGTGCAGTTCTTTTACATATGTTTGGGGCTCCATAAGCTGCTTCTGGGTTGAGAATGTAATGTTCTATAGTATGAGGCTTTAAAAGATGGACCCTACACTGCAAATGCGTGAAACATTTTTGTAACACTAAGTAGCATAGTGTATCACTAAATAACACAGCCACATAGTGTTTTGCTGTCCAAAATATTTTGGCAATTTTTAATTGGATAGATAACGGAATAGTAACAAAAACAGAATTACTTAAGCATAAATATCTACCGATATTTCGATAGTAAACTAAATAATAACTACGCTGCTCTTTGAATTTAAAACGTCATTATTCTAAATAATATTCCGATGCTTAATGTTGATAACCCAAAAACTGAAAATCATATAATATGAATTGGGAAATCATTTTGATTAAAATAGTCCCTTTCTGCCGCTGCAACCTTGTTTATAGTTTTAAAAATGCAATAATTTTAAATTTTAGGAATTCTTTTTGAAATTACAAAAGCTTACTCAGAATCCTCAAAAGAATCTGAGCATTTTGATACAAAAATTAGTTATATCGACCTAAATAGAAAATATTACTGGTAATTGTCGATCAAACACTAATTTTAACATTGAGATATTCTGTCAGAGTTTAGATGTTGAACGTAATCAATTATAAATGTTTATTTTTTTTTCGACCTGCACTAGCCATTTTTATAGATTAATTCCACATCCTACGTTGTTGATCATAAAATGTTGTTTAAGGCACAGTATGTCAATTCTTATTTATTATACAAATTCATTAGACAAAAAAAAGGTAACTTTTACTTATTAGCAGTAAAAATATATACTATATCGGTTCTACTAGCAGTTAACCGAGTGTTTTGAAAAAATTGAATTGAAATTGAAAACAAATTGAGATGGCCATGCTGCGTTACAGACCAAGAAACGGAAAAAAAATACTCGTGTAATGGATTAGCAATAAAATTTGTATTCCAAATTTTTAAATGATACGCTACAACAACAAACAAGCATGGGGCTTCAAGAAGGGTACATTCAAGAAGGGGGCTAGGGGGTTCAACCACGAATTTCCCCCGTAATTTTCATGACTATTTAAGGCATCTGGGATCCGAATAACTGTTCTTTTCGTGCATCCTCCAGTCCTTCTAATGTCCAAAAATTAGTTCAAACATTACTTAAAGGTCAAATTTCCAAAATATATTCTAAGGGAGGAGAAGAGAACAACTCCAAGAACTCTCCCTCACATCTTTACTCGGAACAGTATTCACAAAATTTTAACACTAATTACACACCAACAATATACGCTTGAGGGGGTCTTAGACGTAATTTTAGCCCTCCCACCAAAACAAAAATCTAGTTATGGGTCAGCCGCATATAGAATTCCAGAATATCTAAAGCCAGTCTTTATTCCAGAATCTCTAAACTCCTTCAATCAATATAACCCATTCTTCCGCTCAACTGGGGACGGAATAAAGAAGAGGTTTCGCTTCTTCGTATCTTTTTTATGCTCTCAGAAGACAGTCGTTTCGGTCGTTAAACGACTCCTGTGACAGCCGAACAAGGCAGCCCTACATGGTCCGATTAACACCAAGACTGATAAAAAAAAAATAAACGGTTTGTGTTTTTGGGCACCTTGCATTTCCCACGAGAATGTAATCTTTACTCGGACACACTTTTTTTACTCTTTCCAAGAGAGCAAATTAAATATTTTTTTTTCTTTTTGATTCATCGAAAATTACTAGAATTGTTAAGAGTTATGTTCTTTCCACTTGCAATTGTCATACCTGTGGTTTGAGTTGTCAAACTTATGTTTCAAAACTATGTTTCTGCTTGGATGGGATGTGTTTTTGTTTTTCGTGATTTAACATTGTGACATTTTGAATAATATGTGATAAGCAAGTTTTATGTGCTTATTAATCATGACAGTAAATTTCACATAACATCTTCTGTCTCAGCAGGATATTTTAAGTCTAACAGGATATAAGGAATTTTTAATTTAGATGTTGTGAAACTGTTTATTAAGTAACACAGAGAGGTATACTTCAGGCTTTTTTTTTGCTTTAAAATTTCAATCTGATGAATAGGTTACTCTAGGGGAGAAATCTTCACTAAAGACAAAAACAAAACAAAATCACGTAGCAAAACGTCCGGTGTAAGCAATTGACCAATCGGAATGTCAGTTTAACTCAAACGTCATGCAGGTAAAAATCACCTGGACAAAAGTATGATGTGACGTACCAGAAAAGTTCCTGGATGACAGAAATTTCTGCGATAAAAAATTTGAATCGATATATCCATCATGTGTGATTTGAGAACTTGGACAATATTTTACTTTAACAATTTTAATAATCTCCTCACTTCAGTTTCGGAAAACAAAGCTTGTTGCAGAATCTCCCTTAGATTGTCGCGTGTTTTCAAAACTGTATTAGGGTCATTCCACGTCAAATCAACACACGTTTTGGCATGACCATCTCGGATTATCTTGAAATTTGGTACACATGTTATACTTATAGAAACTCGGAAAAGTACCAACTTTCATCAAAAAATATTTATTGGTTCTGGAATTACAGGTGCGTAAAGTGGTCAAAAATGGGCCAAAAATGGACCCAAACATAAGTTCTTTAAATTGCTCTAGAGGATCTTCTAATTAGGTTATACAAATGAAGTTGGTGTCATTTTAAAGTATTTTAAATGTTCTTTTTAATGGTGTAAAATGTGCTGTATAATTTTAAAAAACAATATATTTTACAAAAGAAAATAGAATTAAAAGTTCGATTTCTATCAAATGTATCACTTTTAAAATTTTGAAAACAATTCCAGGAATAGGTAATATTATTCTAAATAATCTGGTAAAATTATAGGATGGTACAAAAATGGGATCAGTGTCAAAAACTATTTAAACCAAAGTTCGATTTTTCTTATATCCCCTTAAATATTTTTTAAGACTAATTTTTTTTCATTAATTGGATGCGAATTGAATTGTATTTAACTGCTGTTGATAACAAGGGCCCCTGCACAAACTTGGTGTAGCCCGGGCTTCATATTTACTTTATGTGCATTGTTTCAATACAATGGCCTGAATTAATATACAGGTTGTAAATATGAAGCCCGGTCTAACCAAGTTTGTGCAGGGGGCCCCTAATTGTCATTTGTCAACAGTAGTTAAATACAATTCAATTCGCATCCAATTAATGAAAAAACATTAGTTTTAAAATTTTTTTAAGGGGATGTAAGAAAAATCGAACTTTGGTTTAAATAGACTTTGACACTGATCCCATTTTTGTCCCATCCTATAATTTTACCAGATTATTTAGAATAATATTACCTATTCCTGGAATTGTTTTCAAAATTTTAAAAGTGGTACATTTGATAGAAATCGAACTTTTAATTCTATTTTCTTTTGTAAAATATATTATTTTTCAAAATTATGTAGCACATTTTACACTATTAAAAAGAACATTTAAAATACTTTAAAATGACACCAACTTCATTTGTATAACCCAATTAGAAGATCCTCTAGAGCAATTTAAGGAACTTATGTTTGGGGGGGGGCATTTTTGGCCCATTTCTGACCACTTTACGCACCTGTAATTCCAGAACCAATAAATATTTTTCGATGAAAGTTGGTATTTTTCCGAGTTTCTATAAGCAGAACATGTGTACAAAATTTCAAGAAAATCCGAGATTGTCATGCCAAAAAGTGTGTTGATTTGACGTGGAATAACCCTATACGCGTTTAAAAATGTAGAAATGTTTTTTTTGTGAAAGAAATAGAAAAATTAAATATTAACTGCAATCACATACTGCTTGATATGGTATCAGACATTCTATCCAAACAGAAAGAAAAAACTAAAAATATACACAACAGAAAATCATATTTTCTTCAATTCTTATTTACGCCCGCTACATAACAACCAATATCACTTGTAAGCATTTTGAGAGCAAAGAATCTCGATCCATATGATATCCTTTATATTCTCTACCATAGAAGTATTCAAGACATTTTCTTACATACAAAATGCGCCGTCGAGATAGTAAAAGAAAAACTTCTTGGAAAAGGGATATCAATGTCAAAGAAACTAAAGCAATGAGACTTACACCCATTAAGTCAATCAAACATGACACATTCCCAGATATTTATGGGCATTTCTAGTTGTCATCTTCTCCAACGACCCTACTAACCTTCCATAATCATGGACCTCCGAAATGCTATACTGGTTCAATGCTCGCGTATCTCCTCTGCAATGGGCAATACTTATTCAAGGCATCCAGATTAATCTTTCACCACATTTCCCAGCCTAATTTAGATGTCAGGAGTGTTTTCACACGGAGAATCATTGGCGAAACGATGTATCGGATAAGGTATCTTGTCCATCACCATGCCCAGTGGATCCATTACATGAGTTTCTCATCAGATAGCCACGAACTTTCAAGAGCTCCATACATCATATGCGATTATGAAGATTCACAAGGAGTCAGTGATAAGAGGTTCTGGCTACCTGTGGGCAGTAAAGATTCCTGTTGATACGTTCCTTCTGTGTTACGAATTCAAAACTCTCGCGGCCTTAGCCACATGCAAGCTTGCCCAAGCTGCAGCGAATATATCAATTTTTGATAAGCATCACCTACAAGAAGGCTTTCTTAGCCTTGGGACTGATTTGGAAGATTAAGGACCACATTTTCCTGTTATGACAATCGGATCATGCCATGTCTTGTCTGGTAGGTATACTGTCTGTCGATGAGAGAGACTGATAAAGATGTCAAGGGTATGTTCAGAATAGAAGACAAGTTTTGGTTTAAATCGGACGATTTAGAGGAATTTTCTCCATGTCGTTTCTGAAATTTGTTGAATGAATCATTTGTTGGTTCAATTGTGAATCTAGGCCAATTGAGATGTTAATAGTGCGTAAAAGATCAACTCTCAATAGTTTCAGACAGGAATCACTAATTTTGATGTATGGGGAAAATAGAGTTGGAAAGATGCTTGAAAATTTGGAATGTCAGCAGCAGAAATCAGTGTGATAATAAAAGTAAAGTGATGTAATTTTATAGTGCATGCAGTAGTGTGAAAAAGTATAATGATAAAGCAAAAGTAAGCCAATATTTATGGTAAATGCCAAAAGCATATTTCAAACAATACGCCAATATAAACCTATAATCCAAACCAATTTTTAGTTCAGGACAATATTTCTTGCATCCATATTCGCAGCCATAAGCTTCCATGTTAAATCCTTGATCAAAGAATGATTCCAAAAATTAGAGTCGGTGAAAAGCTAATTTTTCTTTCTTGAATTATTGCTGGTTAACACCGACGCTCACATGGCTATGAATATGGGTATGGTATTAATATTTTCATATTAAGCCCCACATCTGTCTTTCTAAAATTCTCAATGTCCCCGTATACAAGAGTATTTCAACAAGTCCGGCTAAACTCTTGACAGAAAGATCCCTTTGCGTGGAGTAGATAAAAATACCAAAGCAACTATACCTCTATGACGACTTTTATCTTTTGAAAAATGAGACTTCATATCTGATAAAAACTTATTTCATTCCACGGTGCACGTATGCATGTGCAATGTATATTTTTGGGTGTGCAAACATATCCAAAAAAAAAACATGTTCACGTTTTCTATCAACATTTTTAGAGTAAACCGGATGTTATGTCACACCTTTTTCTGTCGCGATTTTCTCAAAAAATATGGGTCGTATTATAGAGTTATAGTTCTTGGGGCATTTTTATCTACTCCACGAAAAGAATCTGGTTGTGCAGAGTTTGGTTGGATGAACTTGTTGAATCACCCTGTATAAAAAAGCATACCTCCAACGTAATTTAAACATTTACAAATCTTATTTCCTCTCTATAGAAATGTAACAGGTGTGGATTCAACGGGGGGCACTCTGGACAGTATCCCCCTTGGACCCAAAAAAAAAGTACTCAAAATGAATTACAACCCTACTTTTGCAGGTCAATTTTCAAAAAAAAACTTCTTGGGAAGAACCCCCCATACTCCCCAGCGGTACCAAAAGGAGATACTTTTTAGAAAATCTCCAACATTTCGACATTTTTCTCAAAAGGTAAAGGGACCCACTTGGGTGCTGGATCCGCACCTGCAGTGGACGCTGACGCTGGTTTCAGAACATTTTTACTATAGGATAGGCGCTCCAACCTCGACTAGGAGTCTGGGGTAAGGCAAGCTTCAAGCTCAAGCTTGTACCCAGTGAGCACAGTACGTAGCGAATACGTCCAGATTACGAAATCGCTACATCGCGAATATCTCTACTTTTGGTAGTTTTTTTGTAGCGATGTCACCACCTTTTACATCGCCACGACAAAAATGGTACAAAAAGAGTACCAATTTCTGCTTTAGAGTTTACCTAATTGGGACGTATTCGCTACATATGTAGCGAATACGTTTCATTACGGACGAATTTCGTCTCTTATAGGTGCTCTTTACATCCCATTTAGATCCGTCCGATGTAAAAAATTCCAATCCGCTGCATAAAACAGACGTACGGTTTTAGTACGAAATAGGGACGCTTTATGTACTCTTTACATCCCATTTAGAGCCCTCCGATGTCAAAAATTCCAATCCGCTGCATAAAACAGATGTACGGTTTTAGTACGAAATAGGGACGATTTATGTACTATTTACATCCCATTTAGAGCGCTCTGACGACTTAAGTACCGATCCGCTGCATAAAACAGACGTACGGTTTTAGTACGAAATAGGGACGATTTATGTACTATTTACATCCCATTTAGAGCCCTCCGATGACTTATGTCCCAATCCGCTGCATAAAACAGACGTACGGTTTTAGTACCAAATAGGGACGATTTATGTACTCTTTAAATCCCATTTAGAGCCCTCCGATGACTAAAATTTCAATCCACTGCATAAAAAAGACACACATGGACAGTTATGAAATGTATTAAGCGAGTACGGCAGTAAAACAGCCGCTTTTAACCAACCCGCTACATAAAATAAACCTATACCTGCATTATATTTAGCAAGTTTTCATGTTAATTTTTTTTGCCAAACCGAAATATTTGATCAAACTTAGAAAACTTGCTAAATATAAGGCAGTTTACGTTCGTTTTATGCAGTGGGTTGGTTAAAAGCAGCTGTATTACGGCCTTACTTGCTACATAATGCATTTCATAATTGTCCATGTATGTCTGTTTTATGCAGAAGATTGAGACTTTTGTCAATAATTCCAGTCAACAAAATGGTTGCACTTCCTCCACCCATTTTCTTCAGAATCTCCACCTGAAATGCACTGAAATGAATTGGCACACTCGATAATTATAAATAAAATTTATTTTATTAAAAAAGATTTAATGGAAAATAAAAAATAGTTGCATGAGTAGAAATCTAACAAAGACCAAGACTAAATTCAAAAAAGTAATAACAGCATGAGCACTAGGTTTTTGAGACAATAAAACAGTAGAGTTTGAGCTGTAGCGTTTCTTCTTTTTTGTACAGAGCATTTTCTCGTAATAGGAATGTCCTGATTACGATCAGGTTAGGACAACATTTGCTGTCCGGTTTTGGAAATTTTTCGCCTTAACTGGGATGAGCCCAATACGTCCACTTTTGGGCAACAATTGACATTTCGAAAAAAAGCAATTTTTGGTAATTTCTCGTCTTAAAAGCGATATCCAGATTTCATCCCCTTTATGACAACGTTTGACGAACCGTTTTGGTAATTTTTCTTCCTAAAATTGATGAGCCGAATTACGTACAGATTAGGGCAACAATTGCCATCCAGATCTGGAAATTTTTCGCCTTAACTGGGATGAGCCCAATACGTCCACTTTTGGGCAACAATTGACATTTCGAAAAAAAGCAATTTTTGGTAATTTCTCGTCTTAAAAGCGATATCCAGATTTCATCCCCTTTATGACAACATTTGATGAACCGTTTTGGTAATTTTTCTTCCTAAAATTGATGAGCCGAATTACGTACAGATTAGGGCAACAATTGCCATCCAGATTTGGAAATTTCTCGTCATAAATCGGATGAGCCCAAATACGTCCATTTTTGGGCAACATTTTACGTACAATTTTTGAAACTTTTCGCTTTAATAGGGATGAGCCTGAATACGTTCATTTTATGCCAACATTTGACATCCCATTTTTGAAATTTCTCGACGTATACGTAGTCGCTACAAATCCGCGACAAAGTCGACGAAGATAGGACGAAAATGGTACATGTGTGCTCACTGGGTAAAGAATTGAGTAAGCAGTTCGGGGGATTTATGATCGATAGAGATCAGGGGGAAGTGGGAACGCTTAAAATTGTTCAAGGTTAAGAATTTTAAATGATTGATGGTTTCAATAAAGATATTTAAAGAAAACATTATGAAACTGTTTTCGTTTAATTAATTTTTCAGTTTTTATTGTGTTCGTTTTGTGTTTTTGAGATGCATTTTTGTTGTTAAAAATTTAATTTCAATATTTTATAAACCTCATGCGTCGAACTAGCTATTAGACATAAGAAATTTATTTTTCTTTTAAAAATGGTATAACCATTTTTGCAGTGTTTTTATTTACTTTACTTACAGCTTAATCTAATACTTTGTCCATCCTAGGACATATCTACCTTTAACGTTCTTTCATAACCTTAACCGAGAAGGTAGGGGAGACTCGTGCCTAAGGCCGCCCTTTTAAATCCACAGTAGTCTAACTCTAACTGTGTCACATCAGAATACTAATTACTTACCCTTTTGATTATTCAAAAATCAATCAAATTCTGCCCCGGGCCTAGTGGCCCATCAGGCGGTGCCCATCTCCGTTTCCAAAGCCTTTGGGCCTGGGGTGCTAAAGTCTGTCTGACCTAGCAAGGCACGAGTGGCAAATCTAAAATCAGTACCCACAGCAGAAAAAACAGTGGCGAAAAAGCCATAAAGATGGTTATCTCACTTCTATTAGATACCCGATACCCTGCACTCGCCACTGCTTTTTCTGCTGTGGGTACTGATTTTAGGTTTGCCACTCGTGCCTTGCTAGGGCAGACAGACTTTAATTACTAAGCTTGTGTCCAGGCCGAGTGGCTAGCCAGACGCTGGACCCCCAGTTGATTCCCCAAGCGATCTTGGTGCTCATTTTATCGACCCCGGGAGGATGAAGGGCTGAGTTGACCCATGACCAGCTACCCAAGCAGCAGCCGCAAGGCCTGCCAGGCACGCTGACCACTACACCACCGCGGCCACTTTTTGATTATTAAAAGGGATATATTAATCGAAATAAGATGGTTTCCTTAAAAAAAAGTCTGAAAATGGGCTTAGGTACAATTTGTAATTGTACTTATAGCTTAAGTATAGTACTTATAGTTATAGTACTTTAGTTATAGTACTAAAAGTTTACATTTACTTTAAAATCAATGGCGTAGTCAGTTCTTGAAGATTGGGGGTGACGGCTTCAGGATTCGGAATTCCTCCCCAGAGGTGTTTTAAAAATCCTGACAAAGTACTCCCTTTTTCTGTTTAAGCCCCCATTTAAATATTTTAAGGATCTGAATAAACTAATTTACTTTTGTCCCTAGTTTTTGTAAATTGTCTGTAATTTTTCACTTAAAAAGGGGGGCTTGGGGGTCCTCCCCTATAATTTTTTTCGAAATTTGACCAAAAATAGGGTCAAATTCATTTTCAGTGTTATATGATTTTTCCAATTTCAAAATGAATTTTTTTTTTTTTTTTTTTTTTTTTTTTTTTTTTAGAGGGGGCTCGCCTCTTTTTTTTTTTTTTTTTTTTTTTTTTTTTTTTTTTATTTTTTTAGAGGGGGCTCGCCTCTTTTTTTTCTTTTTGGCTAGAAACAAAATATCTTTAGGGATGATGCCCCCCCCCAATCTCAGCACTGGCTTTAACATATTTTAAATTAAATCGTATTCTAAATCATGGGGGTCTTCCTCTTCCCCCCCTCTTATATACGCCTCTTTATGTTAGGTGTGTTATTGGCACCATTCTTTATATTATTAAAAGTTAGATAAACACACATTTCACAAATTTTTGATCTCCCAAAAAAGATAAAAATAAAGTGTTTCATAAACAATGTTCTTATTATTGGGGGGGGCGTCCCCCTGCCCCCCCGGATCGACGCCAGTGTTTAAAATTAATAGTAAAAATATCACACACTTCAATTTTAATATTTATTTATTTTTAAAGTACTTCAATGAAGAAAATGGTAAATTTTGGTAAATTTTCAACATTGTTGTGAAAAAGCTAATTCTTGATAAATGTTCAGAGACACGAACCCATTTAGGTTTTGATGATTCTAAAATTATATTTTCATTTTTTCTAACTCAAAAGTCCCACGCTTATCATATAGAAAAAGGTTAGTAGAGAAAAAAATTAGGTTTACTTGTATTTTAGGGCTGACCCTAGGTAAAAGGAAAGAATGTCACCCCCACCTACAAAGAAAGCAATTTTATACAAAATGTTTCAATTTGATAAAACCGGTATTTTAGGGCTGACCCTAAGTAAAAGGAAAGAATGTCACCCCCACGTAAAAAGAAAGCAAGTTTATACAAAACTAGCTGATATGCCCGCCGTTGCTCGGGGGATAAAAGGCTTATCAAACTGTGTGTTAAAATAAATAAGCATTATCGTTTACATGCAATAGAGTCAACAGTCTTCCCGCTAGGATTCTTTTTTAATGCCATACCACTTCGTTAAGATGTAAAAAACCCTTTTAAAAATGCCACCTGTTTACTGTCGTACCGCGAGGAGAAGAGCTTTGAACAGGGTTGCCGTGAGTAGACGAGTTTAAAAGAAGAGGGAAGCTGGTATGAATTGAACGGCAGTATTTGGCTTTTTAAGCGTACATTTGGCGAATGAGAAAACGCGTTTCGCGAATGAAAATAAGATAATCATATTTTATTAAACTGCATTGAAATATAGATTATCTTTGAAATTTCTAGTAATCGAAAATACCTTTAGGCATGAAACATTTTTGTACTTTTAGTATGCTTTAATATTGCTATTTTGAGTGAATTAGTTATATTTAGTTTTATATAAAATAGCTCATATCACTTAAATTAATAATTTCATAATTTAATCACCATACTCGAAATTTAAATGAAGCTTTAGAAACTTGTAAAGAGACAAAATATAGAAATATTTATTAATTTTTTAAAAATATTTTATAACATTTAAATACAATCTAATGCAATTCATTGTCACTAGAACTGCAGTCACTGTCAGTGTTTGACAAAGATCCGAATCGCTCTCCGACAAATTAATCACTAATTCGTCTATAATATCTTCGATCAACCCATCTTTTTCCAATAATCGCTTCTTATATTTTGTACAGTCGGGCGAATAAAAAAAAAGTTACAGAGACGATTGTGAACGATCGGATGGGGTTAAATAGATGAAAGATAATTTAAACGCTAATTTTCATGAATTAACATCTACTTTAAAAGAAGGTATGATCAGATCCAATAAAATTAAAAGTAACTACTTGATAGGATAAATGATAAGCGACTTGAGAGTTCAAAAAGAAGGATTAATGAACATGGTAAAAATTATAAAATATCCAAAATAAAATCAGATAAATTGATGTAAATCGCATAACATTATATCAAATTAAAATAGATCAGATTCGGTGAAACATTTAAGATCAGTTGAAAAAGATCAGATCAGTTAAAATAGATCAGATCAGTTGAAAAAGGTCAGATTAGAAATATTTAATCAAATCAGATGTAATGCGAAAGGAAATTCCAAAATTCGTTACTCTAGAATCGAAAGAAGTAAACAGCTGAAAGATACCCACTCAGATTTGGCTCGGAACATTTATTTTAGCGCCAAGTGAATTACCACCACCCCCAAAATTCAGTGGAATAATCCGTTTCTATACCAACCGCAGCATCATCGTATGACGTCAAAAGCTCTTCTCCTCGCGGTACGACAGATTTAATGTGTGAAATCCCCATCCCCGTTTTTAAAGAGTATTTTTCAAAATAGGAAAAAAGTCAGGGGACCTTCTGAACCCCATTATTTTCTTCTCCTTTGTCCTTTTCTCCCTCCATCCATTTCTGCAATTGGTATAAATGTATATTTGAGGCAAATTTCTCCGCCTTCGCTTCACAATAAAGATATATTATTGAACAGCAATGTCTGCAGATAAAACTTATTTCCCCCTCATCCCCCGCTAAATTTTTATATAATACAAAACAAATTAATATACTACATACTTTTATACTTTTTTAAGATGATATAAAAATCTTAAAAAACCGGTTTAGAATTAGTGTTTATAACCATTTTTTAATACTGATAATTTTTTTTTAAATCAGGGGGAGACCCCCTGAACCCCCCTTTGCTGATTTATCACCAAATCATTCATTGAAAGAAATTTCAAACATGAAATAAAAGTAAACATCATTTGAATCGACACTGAAAATGCCTGTGATAAAATATTGTTTAATTTGAACTTTGCTGGAAATACTTAAATTTGATTAAATAGAAAAAAGAATAAAATTTTTCAGTGGAACGATTTTTGGTTATCCTAAAAAAATTATTTAATCATTAAAAATTGTTTCTTTATCATATTTTTTTAAAAATTCACCTGTTATAAAACATTTCAAAATAAATATTTCCAACAATAGAGTTTTTGCGTGTCATTGAAAGAGCAATAATCGCAATAAATTTAACATTGAAGGCTAAGCATAAGAATTTAGAAAAGGGACAAAAAAGGCTCCTTGGAATGCTTTGATTCAGAAAATTCTTTTTCGCAAACCTTCCTGGTTGTGTGAGGAACAACATGCTAAAATTTCATAACAATCACATTAATAATGTGGGTGCTAGGATCCAAAAACTAAAAACGGGAGTGAATATTCAAACCCCCGTGCACCCCCTCCAGAATGGAATATCGAAAAATCCAGAAATTACTTTCTTTGAAATTCTCTCAAGAAGGTATCAACAACAGTTCAATTCGTAATATCGATTTCTCGGTATTTTTTTCTTCGAAAGTATAAAACTTGGTTTATGCTCAACAAAAACGGGTTTTTGGAATATTCAGACCTCTTAAAATTCGAATATTCAAAATCTGAAAAATGCCTTTCTAGAAATTGTTGCTAGGTACCTTCCTGGGAAATAACAAAGATCTGGGGTCATTTGGGACGCTGCTGGGCTCAAAAACGTCGAAAACGCTCCAAACCCCCCTGTGGGTCAGAAAAAAGAAATTTCGAAAAATCCCTTCTTAGTGCGCGTATACACCGTAAGGTCTTCGACCCTACCAAGTTTCGAGTCTTTAGCCCCGGTAGATTTTGCTGTGCGTTGGTAAGTGAGTGAGTGAGTGGTAAAGCTCTTTTATTATTATAGATGTTTCAATTTGATAAAACCGCTTGCCATGATGGAAACTTTATGTTGTCTCATTTTGAAAAAAAAAGAAACTAAAATATAAAGAAAAGTACTCAACTATTTTTTGTAAATAATAAAAGAGCGAACTTCAAAATGTAACTTTTGACCTAAAATATACTTATTTCAACCAATAATTTAGCGACATCATTCTTCTGACTGTTTTGGAAATGGTTAACATGGATATTGATGTTGTTTTTTACTGAAGAAAATGCTTATTAAGTATTTTCGTTATACGAGAAACTTTCATTTCGTGCATTCGAAATTTTTAAACTTCCTGCGCATTTGTTAAGTATAACTCTAACTCAGTCATTCCTGAAATGTAACCTTTGTGGAAAAGTATACTTTGGAAAATCGCAGTAAGTGTTATAAAACCATAGTCATTCCAATTATTTTGCACAAAATATGCATAATGCAATATAAACCCCCGTAAGACTCGTGCGCCCTCAAGGTTATCGTAAAGTTCGTGAGTTGAAATAAGAATATGAAAAATCTCGTAAAGATAAGGCCTATCATCGCGTAACTCAATTCTCGCAAATTTTCAGGAGACGAAATAAACTGTGTCTCAAGCACGTGTAAAACTTTTTTTGATCGTTTTAGAGTCATTTTCGAACTCAGTAAAGTAACCCAGGCATAAAATTACATTAATACAAAACTTTTTACTGATAAAGTAAAATGATAATAAAAATAAGGTGATAAGGATATGATACGATGGACTTTAAAATTGGAACTGGTTTGGAAAACGTACTGATCGTAAAAGTATTAGGGGTTTCTTCAACACACAAAAAATCTACCATAATGAAAAATGCAAAAATATAATAACGGGAAAATTAAGTAAGTTAGACTTTCTTTGGTCTTTTATATTATTTCCTTGTAAGGTCTTATTTTCACAATTTTTATGCTTTCATTCATGTTTATGCTGAGTGCTCAGTGCTCACCCAAAAAATCCCACTCATAGCTTTAAAAGTATTTTTTTTCTTGCAGGCTTGTGTAACTTGTATTTTGCTTAAAGAATTTATTTTGAATTATAACTCTTCAAGCAATGGATTTTTGTATCAATATATTGTATTCATGCAAGAGTTTTAGATGATTTTATGTTGATGGTCTGGGTTAAGTAAATCTACCTACAATGGTATTTTAATATCCAAGAAGATATGTATGTATCGATACAGTAAGAATATTTAATATACTATATCTAAATTAGTATGTTTAAAAAGGTTTTTTAAGTATCAATGGCTCTACAGAGGTTTTCAATTAATTTTTTTTTTTTAGATTTTTCTTCATTAAAAAAATTTGAAAATTAATGAACTAATAATTCTAAAAAACGATAGACTCAAAGGATAGTTAGTAGTAAAAAAAAAGTTTCTCAAAAAGTCAAAATTTCTAAGTCTGAATAGGGCTAGTGACAAAGCTGAAAATCATGGAATAAAACTATCATACGTCAGTATGCTTTGAACATGTATTTGTCATTCTGAGTAGCTCATATTCTTAAAATTTTATATGCGGCCAGCGGAAGTATTGTTGGTTTAACAAAGTGGCCCACAAGATCATTTGGGTTGGCCATCCCTGATCTAAAGTATCAAATTGCAATGATTATTATTAATAAGTTAAAATTTAGTGTATAAACGCTTTCTTACTGTGAGGCGTATCATGCATATTTGTTTAAAAAGGTACTTTCCCACTTCACTGCATTTAGGTATCATAATAAAACTAAAGAGATAATTAAATTGTTCCCCCCTCCTAACAACAGAGTATTCAAACATGGCCTCGAGATTAAAATACAATTAACACAAAATTTCATCTAGTACTTATACTTTTTGAACAAAACTCATAATAAATTTCATCTCGAACCATGTTGAAGGTTGAACGTTTTGTAACATAATTGAAATCACAAATTAATATGCCAAGAATTTATTCGTTTTCCATTCACCCAAGAGCTTTCTAGATTCTTGTACGTGATCTAATGTGCTAACTGGCAGATTAAATTAATCATCGAGGACAGTTATCGTCCATCTTTTAAAGTACCTACTACTACTTGCTTTATCGAATCAGGGGTTTCAAGATATAACTTCATCTTCATACCATGTTCTTTTTTTTTTCAAGTTGAACCGTCGAGTTAAATGCTAGTGCGTGCAAAAATTCCAAATGGCTTAATTTTTATGAAGATGTTAAGTCTAGAAATTTTTGCTGGTTGATGTTTAGATTTTGTGTGAGTTTAAATTATGTTACTATGAATAATTTCTACTGTAAATATTCATGAGGAATTTAAAAGTCGAATACTAATTTACATTATTATCTCTAAAGTTTTTAATTCATTATATATACTTGATTTTGGTATCGGAAACGTATTGCTTAACTTAAATATCCACTTTAAAATGAAACATTTCTTTACTCTTTACTTTAAAACGAAATTGAGGCACATGGTTTTTGAACTCCTTCTTTAATAAATCTAGTTTTAAAAACAGTTAATTTAAGTACTTCAATATCATTCGCATTTTCTTTTATAAACTGTACACATTTGGTGTATTTTGCGACCAATTTTAGGTGTCTCAATACATTTTTTTGACAAGAGAATGCGTATTAGGATGGAAGGAAGAGATTAGTTTTGTCGAATCGGTTTCGTAATAGGGTGAAAAGGTTGCCTTTAGCCATCAATATCCATGAGTAAAAATCCAAAAGTGACCAAATATCTTGAGATGCTGCAATTGTTGTGTTTTATACAAAACAGCAAAAAAAAAATCCCAAACTAATATTAAACACTCACATTTTGTTTTATGATTTTTTTTATAACGAACTACAGTTTTTATAAAATAAATTTACAGGTTATATTTTTTGTTACCTCTCTTTTGGAAGTAATTTTTTAATGTTAAAGAAGACTTGTAAAGTTGCTTTTTCTGCAACTTTTAAACAGATAAAATTCTAGAACTTAACAAATGTAATTAATGGGCTCGTTTTGTTTGCAATTTTATTCTCTTTAATTTGATGTGCTTTTCTTCAAAATTGTTTTTCAGAATTGAAAACAAAATAATTAAAAGAGCAGATTAAAGAGTTTTGACGGTAAAATAATTAAACATAAATATAATTCTAAATTATATTAAGGTGTGTCAATCTCTTGCAAAGCGTTTGCGTAAAATGAAGGATTTTTTTTTTTTTCAAAAATGTTGATAACTGGGCATAAAACATCATCAAAAAACTGTGGTTAAGGTTTTATTAACTAAGAAACTAAAACTCAACATTTTGCACAAATTGGAAAATTTAAGATCCCAGTCAACCAGTTTCTATGGATTACATTGATATTATGTATAAAATGGGTCAAGTTACTGAGCTTCCCTTGACCATTTAAGACAGTGATTTGAAAACCTTTGTTAAAGAAAGAAATATCTCTCGGGATAATCTATCTTCATGAAACTTCTAAGTATAGTAACTTCTAAGTATATAAGACAGAATCTGAGACTTGCCACACAAGGGGACTTGGTACCAAAATTTGGTCAAAACATCGAATTTGGGATTTTGCAATCAAAGTAAAGATAAGTACCCTTAGAATTATTCCTACCAAGTTTCATAATGATCTGAGGATTCTAACGATTAAAAATTTTGAGGTTTCTGAGGCCTAGATAGGCTTAAGAAGTCTAGTTTTCTATCTTTAAATGGCTTTTTCTCAAAACAAGGTTTTTAATGTTCAAAATCTAAAGGCTTTTTTTTTCTAATCATCCAAACCACTTCAAACTTTGTAGTCATTATCAGTAGCACCTGTTTAACATCTTCAGGCATGGAGTTTATAATATATTTATTACAATTTTTTTTACGGAGCATTAAAGTGGAAACTTAGGGAAAACATTTTCGAAAAAGATGTCAAATTTCAGAGTTTTTTTATTTTTCAGGAACTTTCATAGATAATCAAATATCCATGCCTACAAGTGACTATATATGTTTGATTTATGCTAAGAAAAAAAAATCAAGTAAAAATAAAATATATTAAAGTAGGAGTATCAATTTAAATTTTGGGTAATTTCGGGCATTTTTTTTTTTGAAGTTTTTTGTAATTTTTTCAAAATATAAATTTTTGAACTCGCTTTTAGGGCTAAATATGAATTAGTACGAAGTAAATACATAATTTAACACCTTAAAGCTTAAAAGATAATAAAATAAAGTTATTAGAGAAAAATATTTTTTTGGTACCAAGTCCCCTTGGTTTTAAAAATCTAAAAGATATAAAGTCAAGAAATAAAATGTTAAAGCAATCCACCAATTTGTATATGATTTCGAATTGTATTTGTGGATTCTACTTTTCCATCATGAATCATAATGAAATATGGAATGACCTTTTAAAAAATGTTTCTCCTTTTAGAGCGTATCAGATAAGGCCCTTTTTATATGTATTGCATATTCATTTTGGATTCATTTTTTACCTGCTTGCGAGATTTCTTATACCGTGACTTTTATTCATTGCATAATTTAATGGACACTAAGTAAAGAAACCGGAAAACTAAATATAGATCGAGTGTCGAAAACATAAAAAGCCTTCCCTGTAATGCGTTTTAATTTATAACAGAAATAGCGTGTTTTGCTATTTTTTCAGCCTACAAAAAAGACAATTTTGGTGACTTACCTCTGCAACATTTTGACACTTTCTCTAATTTACACATTGTAAAATGAAATGGTAATACCCTTACATTTATTAACTTCTGGTTGTTAAATGGTAGAATACTTTTTTATTAGAATATATATACATTTACTTTTTCCTTAAAGAAACATTCATAATCTCAACTCAGTTTAGTTGTAAACTGACTAAAAAATTTTTCCAACTTGTTTCAAGCTGTTAAACTTATAGATAGGGGAAGGTATTGTACCTCAGACCTATTTTTACTTGTTTAATTATTGAAAATAAACTGATGAAACAACTTTCCCTCGATACTTAAGCCTTTCCTACATAATTTACATTTTTGGAAAAATTTTAATTGAAGTATATCAGTGCGTAATTAAGGAAATTTTTATGGGTGAAATGAGTTTTTAACCTATATATTATATTATTTTAAATAGTGGACTTTTGGTTTAAAATTTAGCTTGACGGAGGGCTCTGGTTGTAAAGATGTGCATGTGTAGTTTTGCCATGCTCAAAAAGTTTAGCTAAAAACAGTGTAGGACCGAGGCACAGTTAGATACGAGGGTAAAATACTTTCCCCTATAAATGGAATTGAATTTAAGAAAATTTAAAGTTTCAATTAAATGGAACTGATAATGAATTTCTTGATTTATTCTTTCTTGATTTCTTGAATTTCTTTCTAATTACCTATATGCTTATAATAATTTTCGAAGTATACCAAATTTTATCCAATTCTACCTTTATTTTCCAAGCCTTTTATAAATAATCTTTTATTTTCAGAATTTGTTTAATTATGTTTACAATGAGGTATTAAAAGTTTAAATAGCTGTCCAAATGGGGAAACACTTAGATTGTGCTAGGACTTGTAAGATCCAATGTCATTTGCCATTATTGCAAACATAATTTTTATTGAAAACATTTTGTATTGTTATATCCTGTTTGTAAACATTTTGAACTTATTTTTTATCTTTTTTTAGAGGGTGTGGAGGAAACTTGGTTTTCCGACTTATTTCATATTTTTAGCTGGCGATTCAGTTTACCTACACCTGTTCCTCTATTTATTGCTACCGCCAAATCTCTTGTCAAGCTAGATCGTCAAATCAGCCTTGTAATTATTCTTGGATACTTTGTATTCTGACCGGAATTCCACTTTGGCTGAGAGAATTACTTGATTATTTAAAGCAGGAGGTCTCCAAACTTTTCATCAGCCCGAGGGTCGCATTAACAATTAAACAGCAATTTGGGAGCCAACTACATACTCGAGGTCCAAATAAAAAAGAATCAAAATCAGTGGTGGCTCGTGGGCAGTTCAAATGGGGGTTCTCAATTATGTTTTGAAAGAACAATTAAGTAACAGCCTTACAATTAAATCACAATTATTGTTATTTACAAAAATAAGAAACTTTTTAATTTAAAATATGCACGTGTGTATCTAGTTTTTTAATATCTTTGATTTCAGTGGCGAATATAAAAATTTATTCCGGGAGGAGCCTAAATATCCTTCTAAGAAAATTTAGTAAATTATCAGGCCCAAAGCTATAAATTTTTGCACCGGGGAGTAGACCTAAAATTATCCCTAAGCTCCTTTTATACATGGTTTAATGTACCTTTTTAATGCATTTTTAGGTATGATTCTCATTTAGCTGAAATATCAGGTACTAATGTTCTAATGTAATATTAGGTACTAATGTAATGATTGAGTTCAAAGTATAAAAAGGGGAGTCTGGGAGTTCTCCCCCAGAAAAGTTTCGGAAATTTGACCCTAAAAAAAACAGGGTTTTAACTCATTTTGGTTCCTTTAGTCCAAATTTCGGGGGGGGGCATCTTGGATCTTTTATTTAATTGAATACATTTTTTTCGTATAGATAGAAAGGTATCCGCGGCCCGGATGAGAGGGCCTCGCGGGCCGCATTTGACCCGCGGGCGGCAGTTTGGAGACCCCTGATTTAAAGTAACAGAATAACCTCACTGTAAGAAAAAACGGAAAAAATAACCGTAAAAAGGACTGTGAATATTTTACAGTATCCACTGTGTTTTGGAATCACCGCGGTTTATACTGTAAAATAAGCGCCATCTGTCGACTAGGACTGATAACTTCCAATTCGATCGCCAAAACGCAGCACAGCGCATGTGCGTCGTCTTCTACACGGTCAAGGCTAAACTGGATCGGTTTACTGTGTTATATCAGGCTTGGACAATGAGTGAAAAGCGATGTTACGGATTATGTCTCTAGTGAGCCATACGTGGCCAGAGCCATCTATCTGTCATTCATGGCATTTTTTAATAAAATTGCCGACTCGTCACGCTTGAATTGAGACTCGCGCATGACCAACGATGTGGCAGTGCATTGTGACTAGTGGAAAATGACTAGTAGTGAACCTCCAATTTTATTTACACAGACTATAGATCATTAGAAACCTACAAAAAATTAGCGATCAAACAGAGCTGACAAATCGAATTTGTTTCCCTCTTCAAACCAAAAGATTCCTTCTCTCCCAAGATTTTATCTCCGGGTGGCTGATTCTCAACTCTCATCCATGCGAGGTATATGCCGGCCAAAGAGCCGAGGCAAAAAGCACCAAGAACCCAACCCAATCAATCAACCAAATTTCCCTATACGTGGCCAGCGCTTTCAAGCGGTAAGATCTGAAAACTTCCAGTAACGTCGGCTTCTTTGATCTTTTCACTCATTGTCCAAGCCTGATATAACACAGTTAACCGATCCAGTTTAGCCTTGACACGGTACACGGGGAATCCCCGAAAACATGGCTGCTATGGCTTCGTTCGTTGTTGGTAAGTTGTATTTCTTTTCTGTAATGCTTAGTTAATTGAAGTTCCTAAAATAATGCTCCCGTAATGTATCATCACTATTGTTTTACATTACTGTTGAATTAATATATTATTTGTTATGTGCATTTATGTATTTCGCGTGTGTTTACCGAATGCTTTTGTTTGGGCCTGGTCAATAGTCAAGTGCCAAGGAAGGAATCGTGCAAAACCTTTATTCCCTACTCTTAATTTTGATCTTACTAATGTGAGTTATATTTGAAAATTCATTGAATTGTGTCACAGCATCTTCGGAAAACTTTGAATCTCGTATTTGGGGAATATACAGTTCAGGACAGATTTTCACAAACAAAAACAAATCGCATGAAATTAGAGAAGTTATCCCCTAGCTCAGTTCCAGTCACACTAGTAAATTTGTAATGCGATATTTTCCCTCGGGTGGACTCAAGTGGATTTTATTTTGTAAATTTTGAAAAGTAAAACAAAAAGTAAAAGGGTTATTCTTAGTAGATATTTACTAATATTTCTAGAAAGGCAGCAACTCCCCAATTTAGCGGCTATTTGGGTCATGCGTTCTTAGTATTTACAATGTTATGTTAGGGATTCTTAACATCTTAAGCTGTCATTAGTATTGTTCATTAGCATGAATATTTACACAAATATCTCTTGCTGTAGATTCCCTAAATTTGAGCTATAAGTTTTATTGATGATGCCAGCAATGTTGTATTTATTTAATTTTTATTTCAGTTTATTCTGGTTCTGCTTCCTCTGACCTTAAAAAATTAGGAAAGAAAGCTAACTTAGAGTAGATTTTGAGTAATAGAAAGGAATGTTTTTGGATTTATTACTATAATTATGTAACTTCTTTTGATAAATTTTATCGTGCTGTGCCTCACATTTAGGTTGTATGTATTGGATGTATAACAAAATATTAACCAGAATTTTCTTTTCATTGTAGCTGACTAGAGTGTCGCAGTTCCTGAATGGTCAGCTGCTGACTGCACGTCAGTGGATCGTCTCCTTCATGGCGGTGACTTTCTCCAGGTGGGCTCATCTGTACTGGAGCCTGTGGTCACTACTGCACCGCTTCCTGACGCTGACTTCTTCCTCTCCTTGATCCGGATACAGCTGACAGCTTGGTATCCTTGCTTCACCAGGTCAGCCAATATATCTTCAACTGGAGTGGCTCGGGGTCGCACCACCCTGCATCATGTGCTTGGCCGTTGCAGTACCAGTGGATCGTCTCCTTCATGGTGGCGACTTTCTCCAGGTGGGCTCATCTGTACACCGGGCATGTCCTCCGGAGCCTGTGGTCACTACTGCACCGCTTCCTGACGCTGACTTCTTCCTCTCCTTGATCCGGATACAGCTGACAGCTTGGTATCCTTGCTTCACCAGGTCAGCCAATATATCTTCAACTGGAGTGGCTCGGGGTCGCACCACCCTGCATCATGCGCTTGGCCGTTACAGTACCAGTGGATCGTCTCCTTCATGGTGGCGACTTTCTCCAGGCGGGCTCGTCTGTACAGCGGGCATGTCCTCCAAGAATTGAGGTGCCCTTCGGGTCCGCAGGTGTCATCATCTGACTGGTCTGGCAGTCCTGGAGCCCGTGGTCACCACTGCACTGGCTCCCAGTAGTCCCTTGACTACCCACTTGAAAGTCTTTTTATGCTGGACTTCTCAGGAGTGGCCGGGGAACAGGGCAGCCCCTCATCACAGTCGGCCTCTTTTATCGACATCAGCATTTTGGATTCTCTGCTTCGGTGACTGTAACTGCTCATAGGACCTGTTGGTTACTGGGACTTGCAGGACCACTACGGCCTGTGAGGCAGGTGTCTGGTCCAATTTGAGAACGGGAGCAAGCTTGGCTGTCTCTGCATGACACTTCCCAGCTTGCTAGGCTTCAGCATCTGGTACAACTCCGTTAGAGTTCACACTAAACATCGCCAATATCTTAATTGCTAAATATATCCATATATCAAAAAAAAATTCTGACTTTTATTAATAAACTGAATAGTTATTGATCTAATTAAACATTTTAATTCAGGAATTTGATGAAATTATTAATGAATATTTGTACTTTTTGTTGTCTAAAAGACCTGGGCGATACTTAGCGGGAACTCTAACGGAATTGAACCCAACATCTTTCCGGTGCCCTTCTTGCAGCCCCTTCAGAACCCTCTTCAGTCGACAGTGATAAGTAGCATCAGGATGCTGAATGCTCAAGAGCATCTCTTTCTAGAGATAGGGGCCCCGTTTACATGTGCCACTCTTATACCCGGGTATAATGCAGGAGAAAGGGATATTGAAAACCGTGCTAAAAACCCGTTTACATGACCAGTCCTCAAATCCCGGGTATATACGTCACTGGTCCCATCATTCATTGCAATTTGAGTTTGTTTACATTCTGTTATCTGTTTTCGTCTTGGAATTTTGAGTTCATAATGGATTATTTTCAAGTTATTTCGACATTTAAGATAGTAATCAATCTTAAATATCCAATTGAAATAACAAAGAACAACTTACTTTCCAACAAGTACTCACTTAAGCCTAACATGGATGACTTTTTGCTTTGAGTGAGACCGAAATGCATCATGGGAAAGCCGGGTATTCAAATTCCCGAGTAAATAGGTGGATTTATTTATACCCTGCATTTTTCCCTATTGCTGGGTATATTGGCCACTTATACCCGGTTATATGGTCCATGTAAACGGGGCCAGGGACATGCTCTTCCGACCCCTCCATGGGAGCTGGGGTATCAGATCGGGTGTAGTTAAGTTTTTTACTTTATTATTATAAAGCTTTTAATCCATAAAATTTAATATACATTTAGATGTGATAACTTTCTTTCTGGTGTTAAAATATTATAAAATGTTGAAAATTCTGCTTTGATAATTTTAAAATAAAATCAGTTATGTGAAAAAAAATATTTGTTTTCTGGGCTAAATAAACATTTGCATTCATTTGTCTTTTGAAAGGTTCTGTTTGGTTCAGATCTCTGCCCTGTTAAATATTGCTCAGCATTTTTGGCACCAAATATCTCCAAATTTTTATTGTTGACATTAATGTGATGGTACATTTTTATCAGTTCATTAGCTGTTTTTAGCAATATTTCTAATCTTGGATGTCCAAAACAGCTTGGCAATAATTAACAAGACAAATAAATAATGGAATGAACCTTTTGTATCAATTAAACTAATTCTAAAAATCATACAACTCACATTGAGTATCTGAAGTTTGATATTGGTGGCTAAACATTTTAATCTAGCTAATATAAAAACATCCTAAAAATTATTAAATTTTTCTTAAAATTTAGTAAGTGTATTAAATATTAATAAACAACAAAAAAATTTATAAGCCTTGCTCATTTATCTTAAGTGATGATTAATAGTTAAAGTAATATATTGTTATGGTTCTTGCGTATTATCTTGTTGACTGCAATGGGGTTTGATAATGTTTATGAATTCAGAAGCACAGTCGACAGGATAATATGCAAGAACATTTGTTTACTTATTGTGATATGGATCTGCAGAAGCTTAAAAGTTTTTTCAAAAATAGAGTATACAATATATTATATTGCAATGTAGAAGCAGAACCTAAATATTGATAAATATTCAATATTTTCTAACTACAGTCAACTCCGCTTAATGTGATCACTTTTGTCCAAGAGTAGAACAATAACAATATCCAATTGATAATAAGCGTTTGGTTTAAAATCTCTACTATGTAGTCCTAATTGAAGTATTTAAAATGATTACCTAGTATGTATTTTGCAACTTTTACATGCTTAAACAAACATATGAGTGTAAAACATATAACACTAATAAATTAATGCATAATTTGTAAGTTCATTTACTATTTAAATTGGCCTACCAACAAAAAAAGGAGGTTTTGAGAAGATTTCACCAAATTTTGATGACATTAGGCGAAATGTTGATAAAATAAAGTTTTTTTGTGACG
The DNA here is from genome assembly GCA_963680715.1 of Tetragnatha montana. Taxonomy (NCBI): domain Eukaryota; kingdom Metazoa; phylum Arthropoda; class Arachnida; order Araneae; family Tetragnathidae; genus Tetragnatha; species Tetragnatha montana. The sequence goes on from OY796685.1 coordinate 9,805,217, forward strand.
CATTTTACATTAAATGAAATAGGAGTAATCGGGACCGGTCAATTTTGATAACATTAACTGATCACAATAAGCGGAGTTGACTGTAGTTGTTAAAATTTAATTATATATAGCATAGCACAAAAAGAATTTTAAAATTGTTTTGAAAAATTTACTGAATCAATTATTACTAGAATCGGTTACTTATGTTTGTTTAAATAATAACTCTGCAAAACCTAAACAAATTGGAAAAAATTGCTTTCCAAAATACTGGTTTTTAAAAATTTATTTAGCTGTATGGGATTTAGTTACCAAATTTTAAAATAATTTTGTTACGTCCTGATAGTTAATTTTTTCGGCACTGTTAATTCTTATAAATTTAATTCCTCAGAAATAGTAACAATCCAACTAGGGGTTACTGTGCCATACTGCAACTATTCGCACCAGTTGGGTCACCACAGTTCCTTCAGTTCTATATGGCCAAATGTTTCAGTTGTAACAGATTCCTCGTTGTGCACAATGTTCGAGTATATAAATATACAGGGTAATTCAAAACTCAGGGGCAAAAATGCTAGAGGTTTTAGAATACCCAAAGACAATTCCAAAGAGAGAATTCCAATCCTGAGGTGCTTGGAGTCCAAAAGCAATGGTTACCATTGGCAAACGGTTGGAGGTAGAAATGAAATTCTAGTACCAATTATCATGTTTCAACTTTCTAATCAAAACTTGAAGATTTTGTTTCTTTAGGGTTTTTTTGTCCTTAGAGTGCATCTTCAAAATCCAACAGTAGAGAAATTACTATTGTCGCATTTTGAAAACTACCTCTTTTAAGAACAAAAACTTTACAGTTTTCAAATTTTATTAGTAAAGTTGAAACATGATAATTGGTACTGGAGTTTCATTTCTACCTCCAACCGTTTGCAAAAAATTCCGTAAAAAAAACAGTAATCTGTAATTTACGGATTGCTGTAAAAATTACGGCACACTGTAAAATAACGGAATCGCTGTTAAATTACGGCACGCTGTAAAATAACGGCGCGCTGTAAAATTACGGAACGCTGTAAAATTACGGAACGCTGTAAAATAACGGCGCGCTGTAAAGTTCGAAGAATACAGCACTGCAGTTAAATTACAGTCAAAAGTGCTGGCACCCATATTGCCAGCACTTTTGGCTGTAAATTTACTGTGGTTTTTTTTACAGTGAAAACTCCAACGAGGGTGTCGATAGACATTCTCGTTCCAGCTTCTCGAATACGAGGCTTGCAAAAGAAGCGTTTTCAATTTCTATTGAAAACGAGTCTGGCAATGCTACGTATTCAAGCTCATACTGACCGTCTATCACAAGTTGAGCTCTCGTTTACATTTCTGTTGCCAAGGCAACAAAACTCTCCTCATTTTCAACGGGAGAAATTGTATTGAATCATTAGTCCTCTTTGTTTCTTATTTTAACAGATCACTTTAATCCCAGCCTCAAACATCTGCGTGCAGCTGCATCAATTCCGAAAAGAAGACCGTACTTGTGACATGGAGGCTTGTGATGGCCAAAATTTCTGCCAATAATCCTCCGTCGGCTTCAATTCCGTCATAATACGGTTAATCCCTGTTTAAAAATGGACCGGTCTTACTACTCCTAACGAAAAAAAAATAAAAATACTTGATATAACTAAGAAAAAAAATCTCCCGTCTTTCCCAAGTACAATCGAACTTGCCAATTGTGTTTGAAGCATTAAATTGTACAGCTCTCAGCGGCAAATTGTGGGAGTGATATCCACACCGGGCATATATCCGTACACGACAATTATACGCCCGACTGACACAAGTGATCCCACGCGAAAATATTCTTCGGCGGGGACCGTTTGGAAGCTTCCCATCTTCCAGAGATGGGAAAGAGGAAGCCGTCCTCTCTTGGAAAGTTTTCCCACTTGTTGACGTTCTTTATTTTTCGCTTGAGAAGGGAGAACGAAACTGGTTGACCTCTGAGGTTGAAGGTGGAATGGAGGAAATAATGGTGTGAAATGTTAGACAGGTAGAAAACGTTTATAAAGAGGTGGGGTTCTATCGTTATTGTTCGTTGTGATGTGCTCCGTGCTGATTTGACGAGACGAAAGTTTGTTTTATTACTTCTTGATCAACCAAGTTATTACCGTAGCTTGTTATCCGTGTTAAAGATTAAAAGCTCAAAATGAGTGCTATTGTTCAAGAATAGAAAAATTTAATAAATGTACAGCGTTACATTTTTTATGCTGAAATGAATTTTTTACTCCCAATAAGACATTCAAGACTACTAAATTTTTCAATTTGAAAAATATTTTGGTTCTTTTCCGACGGTAATTTACTGTATAACTACCGCTTGATTAAATCACCAATAAATATTTGTCGTAATGTTTTATAATATGTAAGAATAGTATGATTCTTCCTTTTTCGCAGATCGATGCATCTGCCAAAAAGGAAGGTTATCGGCAGTATTCACTGATACCTAACAAGCAACTAAAGAACGGTTTCACTGACATCTGATTGGGTGAAATCGTAGCAGCGAAAATGCCATAAGCATACTGTTCTTCGATATTGTGGTATCGCAAGCTTCAATTAGTTTCATTTTCCTGTTTCGGGCCTGTTTTCTATCTTACTTTTTAATTTTTATTTCAACAGCCACCTTAAAAAGTCAGTTTAAATTCTGGATTCCGTTCTAAATATGCCAATTTATAATTGGATTTATGATCAAAAATTTTTATAAAAACATAGAAAAATATTTGTGGAACATATTTGAATTCTTATTCTCATTTACAAAAAGTATTTATATTTATTACATTAATTTTAAAATTTTAAATTCTTATATTTTTTAATTGAAAATTAAAAACCTTTTTTAAAGATTATTCTTTAAAAAAAATTAGGAGATTAGATTTTTATTTAGCGTCCCACAAAAGTTATAAAAAAATTCAGAATATCAATTTCAAAATATATTTATATTGTGTTGTGGATGACTCGCTTTTTCACATATAACTCACTTTACTTTTGAAGAGGTTTTTGACTGGATGTTTAAGAGATCAGATCTTTTTTAGAAAATAGGCTAAATTAGGATTTTTATTTACTTTTGCTTCAATATAAATTTAAAACATCAGTAAAACTTTATAATTATTGGATCATCCCATTACATATCATTTTTACCATTGTTTCTCCTGGGAATTAGAATAAACTAGGAGTAATTGTCGTGATGAGAAAAAAAAACACGCGTTCTTTTGGTTTATTAGATCTGATAGTTTTTTAGCAACAATCAAAGCGTGAAGTCGAGAGTTTACAGTAGAATTATCATGAACTAATAAAAGTTCACATCAGCTGTCAAACGCCCGATTAGCTCCTAATACAAATTCAGTTTTGTAAAATTGAAAAGCCCACAGCCAGCAAATCGGACATTTAACGCTTATTAAAACTCGATGCATCATTTTCGTTTCGGCTGTCCAAGGTTGAACTTCCACGCCTTTGGGCAGCTCTTCAAACGTCTCTGAAACCACCAAGATAGCTATCGCAGGTGAGGAGAGGACTATACGAAGTCGAGTCTCTCTTGTGAAATATTCTGCCTTTCTTTATCTTATTCACTTTGAGAGAGAGCTGCACGTGTCTGCTTGTCATGCTGATGTCGACTTTTTTTTTTAGATGTTGCGTTCGTAAGGGTAACACATTTACTAATTGTGTCCCAGGTGTAATGTTTCTAATAATGACGATGTTTGACGTCAAACGTTTATTATAATACGTACAAAAGGGTGTAAAACAATTCAAAAGCCGTTTTTCTAATAAAAAAAATATTCAACTTTTTATATGGTATTATTCTATTATAATTTTTATATTGGTACATCATATTTGGGAATTAAGCTTTCAGATCAACACAACAGTAGTTCTGTAGTTTTTATGCACTGATTTATTTGACACATACACGAGTCCAAATAATAGGATAGATTTTCGTTAACCCTAAAATTATGTTATCATAAAACATAAGGAGATTATTTAGGATTATATAATATGAGGATTATTTGGTCCTTCAAACTAAATTCTTCAAACCAATTTTTTTTTTCTTTTCAAATTTTAGTATGTTATTAATTTGGTTATTTTTGAGTGAAACCCGTTGAAATCATTTCTTTTTAACTTTTTTGTGCTTTTTAAGGGTGCTTTAATTTTTTCGATTATCAAATTTTTCAAATTAATTTTTTAATTGATATTTTATATTTATTAAATTTATATTTAATATTCACATTTATCACTAAAAGGTAGCCTATAAACATGTATCATAAGTCTCAATCTCTTATTACTTAATTTTTTAAAAAAAATTTCGGCCATTTTTTTCAGAAATTAAAAAAAATATATAACTTACCGCACACCAATTTTGTCCTATTTTTAGTATGTTATTATTGAGATCATTCCCAAGTGAAAACCTTTGAAAAACTAAATATTGTAGTTTTTTACACCCTTTTTTTCAGTAGATTTTTCTTATACTTTTATTTGTGTATGAAATTTGTTCGTAATGGGAATGAGAATTATTCTAGAGTAGCATTGCAGGATATACCCTTTTTATTGAAAAATAATCTTTCTAGAACAATCAGAGACAAACTGTCCCTCCAAATCATAGGCGTAACTAGGGGGGTTATTGGGGTTGTAACCCCCCCCCATTACATCAACGGTTTCTAAAACATGAAAAACTGGGGAAAAAATTCCCTTTACAAGGAAGGCGCTTCACAAGGAACTGTTCTTTTAGGAACTAACCCAAAGGGCCTCAAAATGAGTTTAAACACTACATTGAGAGACAAATTTTTTTTAAATTTCTGGGGGAGAACCCCCAGACCCCCCTCTAAAATTTTTACGTCTGTTATAGTGCTATACTGTATTTTTCCCTTGAAAATTAAGCCTCTTAGATGAAGTTATCCCTTCGGAAGTTTTGCCAAAAAAAGTTGTTTATATTATACGTATATTATGAGACATTTTTTAAAAGGGAGTAATATTTTGGAGGGGTTGACTGGTCGGAGTAACACCCCCCATGAGTCAACTCTAGTTACGCCACTGCTCCAAATCTCTATCTGGCGCCCACCAGGATCTTCCTTCTAAATATACCCATGTATGTTCTTCAGCTTAGCCATTTTGTTTCCAATTCGGTCAAACCGCCCGCCATTTTGGAATCTCCATCCTCCGACATCCAGACACCATTAAACACCGCATCTTCACGCCTGGCTTGATGGCAAATTTATGCGCCATTCTTCCCACACCTCCGCATCCGAAACCCGACTCGACCAATCACGACCCAACGAATAATTACGCCATCAAGGGCTGACGTCATCCCATCGGCGGCATGACGGTTAATTACAGAGCAAATGGGACGGACCCCACAAACAAGGGGTTCCTTCGTTAAACGCAAAGGCGTGCGCGAAGTTGTCAAGGCAATACGCGAACCTTATTAAATTCCTGGTTCGCTTGACGTTTGACTGATAATAATGACGCGTTTTGCCATGCACGGCCTTCCAATAAAATGATGTCTCTTTTGCGGATGGACACGCTTCGTTATCGCGGCCTTGTTACCGCAGGATGGGACAACGCCTCGCGACGTCTCTTGTTTCCGCCGGTTGACAAGTCTGGCATGAGCCAGCCAGCCAGCTTATGGGCAACGGCAAATAAACCGAGACGGACCGATGCAGCCAATGGGAATGGTCTGCATCTGGACAGGATACGGAATGCAGCAGGATACGTTCGGATAATGAAACCCATTCATCCGAATGCATGTAATAACCGACTCTTGTGAAAGTATTGCTCTTCGTTTATTAGTACTCATGTGAATCGAATGGCACAATACCAACCGAAGGAACAATTCTGGGATAGAGGATGTTTTGGTTGAGAAATAAATTTGGAATGAATGGATGTGGTTCATCCATAGATTTCTTTGAGCTGCATATCTTTGAAACTGGGACATGGTTTTGACATTTATAAGGATTCATAAGGGCATTTTTAGCATAGAAAAAGTATTGGAACAAATTCTTCCCCAAAGGTTTCTGAAAGATTTGTAGTCTACATTGCTAGCATCATGTAGACTAGCATGATATCATTTAACCCTTTCAGTCCTAGACGTACCGAGATAGCCATTGAATCCTAAAGAAAATTTGAAACGGCTATAAGACTGAAAGGGTTAAATGAATTAAAACTATCTTTCTTTTGCCTACTAATTCCTAAGGGAAGGGGACTTTCAAATTTCGCAAATTTCAGAAAAGCTAAATCATTATAAATTGGGGATACAGAGTTTCTAAAATAAAATCAACTTTAAATTTTAAGCCTTATTTTGTCTTAGTCTATCTTACTTATTAAATCTTAGTCTTACCGTACCACAGCGGTTCCCAAACTATTTTGCTCGTGGACCCCCCCCCCCCCCCCAATTTGTTGCCAATGATCGCGGAACCCTGAATATTTTTTAATATCTGTTATTAAATGAAACAATCCAACTTAATGTTAAAAAGGTTTTGATTAAGCGAGTTCCAAGAACCATCAGGGGGGTCTGGGGGTCCCCCCCCCACAAATTTTTAGAAATTTGACTATAAAAAGAGGGGTTTAACTTGTTTTGGTACATTTAATCCGAATTTCGGACATACATTTTTAAGAATTTAATACATATGTTTGGTAGGATTTGCATTTTGTTGAACTTGATATAAAAAAACACCATTCTTGTTGTCTTTAAGGAAATAAAATTTGTCACCCGGAACCCCTAAATTTTTTTCGTGGAACCCACTCTGGGAACCACTGTCGTACCATATAGAATTATTTCCCATAATCTTTGGTTTTCTATTATTTTCAAACCCTATTTAAATTGATGATAGTATATTAACATTCAACTAATTTCAAAAATAAAGGTTGTTTCTTATCGCATTTCAGAATATAATTTGATCCTCACACAATGATGGGTGCCTCGCGTCAGATGTGGCCGCGGTCCTTCCGTGTCGCAAGGAGGTTAATTGGAGTCTGTGAGATATCTGTTGGTCTTTGCTATATTCTGCGCGTAACTTGAATCGGAAGAAACGTGCAGTTAAATATTGTAGTAATTTCAAAACATAAATATTGTCGAAAAATAAGTAATATACTATATTTAAAACTTTTAATTTCTGCGCATTAAGTTGTTAAACTGAAATCTTTAAATTTTTATCATCAGTATTTCTTGCAATTAAAATTATCTGCGTAATTGTCTATAAAATGAAAATTTCGCAGTCGGCAGGATTCGAACCTGCGCGGGAAAATCCCAATGGATTTCAAGTCCATCGCCCCACTCGGCCACGACTGCTCAAACTTTGTCGATTTTATACATTTATTCAGTTGATATTGTTTATTCAGACTACACATCACGTTGTATATATGCAGCACGTCATATGCTCGTCAAATCAGTATGAATTAAAGATGTCAAAATACAGTTTCATTATCCGCTGAATATAAAATAAGCGTCATTAAATTGGTAGATAATATTGTTTTGATTATATAATTTATTTTGTTACATTTACTTATGTATGTATGTTTACCTAAGGTCAACGTCCCTGAGTAACCCATACAACTTTAATAATTGTTTTCTATTTTTTATATGTGCTTTTTTTATGTACATTTTTTTTTTCTCTTTGCTTGCTTCATGTAACAATTCTAATATAAATAAAGAAAATAATTATAAAATTCTAAATTCTATTATTATTTATTAAATGTATATTACGTTTTTGGAAATATATTTTAAAGATTGGGAGTTAGAGAGAGATTGCGGTAGGTTAAATATAGTATGCGTAAATAATAAAGACTTCAGATTAAGAGGACATAGGAGTGATGAAGGTATAATAAAATAAAAGAATTGCTGATTGTTGGAGATAATTATTCACACTTTTATATCGTGCATCGTAAAACAATTTCACTTTTAAATTTCGAAATTTCCTTCTGAAAAGTCTCTCTTGTGTGTATGTCTTTTCATACAAATTGGTTTGAAGTAGAAAATTCTTAGATTTATCTGGGTTGAAAACAAGATAATTAGTTAATGAAATCGTGTAAAACCCTCACGTACAATAGATAAAAAAGTAGAGGCTGAGACTTCTTCAATATTCAACTTCTTTCAATTGCATTTTTTTTTTTGCAATTGTGTAAGAACTCGTAGATAATAAAAACATAATATCAGTTGTATGATCTTCATTTAAATTTAAATTTTAAAGCATATAAAGGGGGATGGTTGAATAGCTGAATTTCAAACTTAATAGGGTAGAACCAGTCCATACAAATGCAAGGTAAAATAAAATTTGTCTTTTGAAATTACGTCTCAAACTTTGAACATTCTTGGTTATAAAACTCTATGAGTCATATTTTTCTGATTGAACTCATTTGAAAAAGTGGTTTCCGGAAGAAATGATTGCAAGGTTTTCCGGGACAGGCATAAAGGGGAAGGGCTATGGGGCTGCTGCCCCTTTAGACTGAAACAATTTCCAGTTTTTAATAAATAAATATATCTTATAAACGATTTAAATCAAATATACTTTCAATAAAAATAGCAATATAAAAAGATTTAATATCATGATAAAATTGAAGAACGCTACTAAGCAACTTAATTTTTCATTTTATTTACACCTCTCCCCTCCTCGTTTCGGACTTTCTACTCGTCAACGGATTTATGGATCTGGTCTGACTCCGTCAGATCATTGGAGATAAGCAACAACAACAACATTTTTCATTTTAACCCTTTTAGGGGAGATCAGGCTAATACGACATACCACTTTTTCAAATCAACCGTAAAAGACTAATTAAATAGATTTCCTTTAGTTTTCAAAGCCAATGAAATGTTTATTTAATGCTCTAACACCCCCTAATTGGGTATATCATAATCTTTCTTTTTTCTTTTTCAAAAACTTACTTTTCTAAAAAAGTAGAAAATATGTCATTTTACCCGATATAAGGATAAAATGACATAGTAAATATTTAGTAGGAAAAAAAGTAGTTTCTTTGGCAATATCAATTTTATTTGATCCCAAATAATAACTATATTAGTGGTTAAGCACTTTGGCATAATCTATAATTAATTTTTTGGGGAAAGATAACTAGCTAATTTAAAAATACAACTGTAATGTGATTATAAAACAAAATTTTAGTTTTTTCTTTCATAGGAGGCGTTAAAGTTAACAGAGTATGCATTTTTTCTGAGTTTACGTCGCTTAAGATTAAGTTCTGTGGAACATGAGGGATAGGACCTATTTCAGCAACTGAGGATTCAGAATGACATACTATGTCATTTTATACCAATGCGTTTTATGTCATTTTACCCTTAAAGGTGTATTTTTATTTATTTTCAATTTCTCGTAAAACAAAAAGTAAAAGCAACTACTTACTGCCTGAAATATACTCTTAATTGAACACAGATTCACACAAGAATCTTAGTTTAAGTAAATGGAAGGATTTGTATAAGAGAAAGCTCATTATAAAATCACAAAAAAAATATTTTGACACTCATGATTTTTATTTTTGTTCACCACGAGGTAAGAAATGCCTTTCAAACAATGGCGTCTGTTTGTATCATTTTGGAAGCAATTAAAGAAGAAAAAAATCGCCTGATACGTGCTGTCATTCTGCTAAATTTCAAGAAAATCAAAAAAGTCATTTTACCCGAGTATGTCGTATTAGCCTGATTTCCCCTATATCTGACCTCTCCAAAATTTGTATAAGAAAATCTAGGGCATTCCTAGGTTTAAAGTAGTTAAAATTTGAAAATCCACAACAATACAAACGTTTTTGGCACCTCAGCTTTCCTTACCTAGAAAAAAATCCTGGATTCGCTATTTAAGATGAATAAAAACCTTTAAAAATAGTTCATTATAAGAAAATAGTTGTTCTGCACATGTTGATGTTTTCTTCTCCAACTTTTTTCCCCTGTTGTCTCCATTCTCTACTTCCTTTATTCAAATCTCCATCTGCTTCATAACACACCTAAAAAGCCCGCAACGAATTCAACCGCAGCTGCCCACAAACATCACAGCACAAGGCCATCTCTCTCTCGTCCACTGCCAAGGTCCGAAAATAACGATACATCCCCATTGTCAAAACCAACAAGTGCAACGACGGGATTAAAACACCACGCGGAATACGCAAACAGCCAAGCAGAATAAACGCCTTAGGCCCTGATTTCAAAGCAGGCATCACTTCCTTTGGAAAAATCTGTCCTAAGTACATCTGTTAAGAGGCTCATTAGTTGCTTCCTATATATCATCATGGCTTGTGGCGGTCGCGAGCGGGACTCGTGGGCCTTGGACAGTGGTCGACAGATGTGTAACGGATCCGCAGGGTGAACGAGGCCTTGCAGGTGCGGGAGTCTGAAGGGGTTGCGACGGAAAGGTGTGCTTGTAGACGAGATGAAAAGGTCTCGTGAAGCACGAACCCTTTTGAGAAAGTAAGAGGAGGTGGTCTTGATGTTTGAAACAGATGTAAGTTCAGGAAAAAGAGAAAAACCAGGGTGCAAAGAAGAAGAGAGGAAAAAGAAGAAAGTGCATTTTGAACTGCCGAAAAAGTTCGAATAACCAAGGAAAAGTGCCACTGCAGTAAAAAAGGGGAAAAGAAAGTAAAAGGAAGAAAAAAAGATACCAAGAAAAAAAAATTACATTTTTACTGACCGATTTTTTTTTTTTTTGTCATTAAAATGTAGTTTTTTCCTTCTTTTTCCAATTCCTTTCCTTATACACCTTTCTTTTCTCTCCTTCATTCTACCTATTTTTTTAACCCAAAGAGGGAGCACTATTCGGAGTGCCCTCCCTTGAATCGCGCTTGTGTATGGTTTCAGATCGGATGTAGAAAAATGAATGATTCGAAAAGTTTTTGTTTGCCAGGGACTTCTATTAGCCACTGTAAAAAATAGTCCGAAAAAATACAAAAGATAAATATTGATTTTGCGTTCCCCCAAAAAATATATGTTACCCTCATTAAAAGTTAAAAGTAATTTAAACCTTATCACATGTCACATCATTAAAAATTACTTTATTGCAAAACGTAATTGTAGTATAGTTTGTAACATAATTGGATTCAAAATCAAGTTTACTTTTTAATCATATTGTATAATGTTAAGTACCTATAACACGATTTTTTAATATAAATAGAACAATCCAGTATATCGCCTTTTTTTGCTTCTTCTATAGTAAAAATTTTGGGAACTATAAAAAATGTAATATTAGAACTTACAGCTTACATTTAGCCTGTGAAAAAAAAAGGAAAAGGCTAAATCCTTTTATAAAACTCAAACTCAATTTAATTTATTCAAAAGTACATCAATATTTAAGACATGATCTTTTTTTCTTCATGATGTCTCAGCGATAAAATAATTTTAATGCTTCAATACAATCATCTTTTTAAACCAATAACACATGTTGTAATAATACATATTTCCCTTTATCCCTTCATCTAACATCCTACCGAGACGCATTAAAATAAGCGTATGTAAAATAAAAAAATGGTGTATAAAAATGGCAAACATATTTCCACAGTATCTTTTTTAGATCTTTTATCGCCTCACACTCCGGGTATTTAAAAAAGATAACGAGTCATTTAAGATAACAAACGGCAATCGTCCTAAACAGATCCAATACCGATACGAGAAATTAATCACTAATTGGATTTTCAACTTGTGAATGAACTCAGCAATATTCAGAGGGTTTGTGATACAGGAGGAAATCAGTGTATCAGTTTTCCTTGTAAGGAACTTAGGATGTGGATCTCGAAATGCAATTCATAAAATGATATCACAGAATTTCAGTTGCATCCGCTTTCCAATTATTTTATCGAACATAATTTAAAAGCATTTTAAATTTACCGACGTAAGTTACTTTTTTTAGGACAAAATATTTTTATATAATTCTCTTACGTGGCTCACGAATTTGGCTGTATTTGTTACCCGCCGTAGGCAACGATCAGTTTGTTTACACTTTGCGAATTCATGCGGTTTGTTTACACTTTACGAATTCATGCTCTTATTATTGTTGTTATAAAAAAGAATAATTTGTTGTGGTCATTGTAAGTGTTGTGAAAGCATTTGTTGTGAACCAATTAGTTGTATTTGCTGTACTCTGTTGCTGCCGTAAACTCTATTTATTTTAACCAATAAATTTAGTTGGTTATGAATCTCAGCTATGGGGGGGGCAAAGTGGCCTGGTTGTGTTACGTGCAGACAACCACGCTAGCAGTGTGTGCACTGTATTGGCCGTCGGTTCGATTCCGGCCTTTGCCCTGGGTGTATTTTCTCTCTCTTGTGTCAGTAAAAATATTCTGTTGTGTCTGTCTTACTTGACGAAGGTTTATAAGCGGATCCTAGAGATCAAGCACACAGACCGGAAAATATATGTACCAAAAACCAAACCAAACCATCTCAGCTAGGCTGTACCAGCGTATGGCGAGCGAGTGAAGAGAGCACAGGATTGCTAAGCAATTCTAGGGGAACTGCGTCAGCAGTTCCCGGGGGTTAGCGAGCGATAGCGAGCAGGGGGCGATAGCCCCCTAGTGTATTTATATGATCCTAAAATAAGTGAGTCTTAAATTCACTTGTAGGAGTATGTTTTAATAGTTCTTTTCCATCACGCAATAGATATATGTATTTCTTTGTAATTTTTAAGAACTTCGAAATGCTTTTAAGGGTAATGGAATCCTTTGAGTTGGGATTTTAGGTTAAATATTAAAGTTAACTTAATAATACTTTTTTTGTCCTCAAATTATCACCAATATAGTTGTGCTGTTAGGTATAACTTTTTAATAGTATACTCTAATTTGTTTTTTTTATCGTGTCCATGGACAAATATAAATTAAATGGCCTCGTGCGTCTTCAGAACTGCATCCGCTAGTTCCAATGCATCCATGCTGTAGAGGACCTCTCGGAGTACTGAAGCCAGCGGCACCAAACCCAGATTCAAGATATCTCTAATTTGTTGTTATTACTATACTGTTCTGATTTTGTTTCTGTTGTTTCATTAAAATCCAAATCCTACTTGAAAATGTATGTTCAAAATTCGTACTAAAACTAGTTAAAAACCTGTTTTTTCAGTCAAATATCCAAACATTTTCTGGGGGAGGACCCCCAGATCCCCCCTTTGGTACTTGTAATTTTATTCCTCACAACTATTCTTATAATAAGCTTTTAGGGCCTGATTAATCACCTGAAAATGTATTAAAAAGCTACACTAGACCTATTAAATATGTGTGGGAGAGGCTAAGGAGTAATTTTGGGCCCCTCAAAAAATAAATTTCTATATACGCTACTGGTCTTCTTGGATTGCTATGAGCAATAAAAAGTAAAAATACATACACATTTCTCTTACAAAAGTGCTTTGTTTTACTTTAACTTAAAACTATAAAGTAGTTAAGCACAGAAAAACACTGCCCATATTTTTAAACAACGAGGAAGCTACCGCCCCCGGCTTGCTATTGCTCACCGACCCCCGAAAACTGCTTACAGCACCTTTTAGATTATATTATGCAATCCTCACAAAATCCAGCTTACTGAACTTAACCCTGCTGTACTGATGGGGTCTATTTGACCCAAATTTTTTTTCATTTGCTCATAAAAAGAAAACCCCCGGAGATATTGTCATGAAATTGCATGACTTTGTTGATAAAGGACATAAATACGTAGACACTGAATGATTTTCATTTATTTTTATTTACAACCAAAATTTTTCAACTTATTCTAAATGTACTGTTGGGGTCAATAATCCCCAATTCTAGTATTTTTTTCTTGTGCCTTCACACTTCCATATTTCTTGGAATCATTCAACGGAAACGAACAAAAATAACTACTCAAACATTCCTTTACGTTTATTTTTTTCTCGTTTTCTTTTGTGTTTGATCCACTTGTCAGGAAGGCACATGCAATAAACTCCTCTGGACCAAACGTTTGGGATATGTGAAAATGCAAAGTTTTGGGATGTTTGTTTTTTGTTATTTTTTTTATTTGTATATATTTTATTAAATATAATTTAAAATATACTTATACAACTTAAGATATAATTATTTCCAAAATTTAACTTTTCATTCAAGTATTTTTGAGTTGTTCATTTGTTTTTTATTTGTATGTTTAATTTATTGCTTTATTCATATACTATTTTATTTAATATCATTTAAAATATACTTATACAACTTAAGATATGATTATTTCCAAAATTTAACCTTTCATTTAATGGTAGAAGGGATAATATTTTGAATGGGGTCATATTGACCCCAACAGTACATGCGCGTAGCAAGTCGGAGCAGTGCAGCAGGGTTAAATCACTTTAAAATCAACGGAGATTGTCAATGCGAGCCATTCTTCGACGTGATTTAAAAAAAAACTTTATGAAACATATTAATAAAATGTATAAAACTCATTATTATACACCTTAATAAAAGCTTCAAACAGTATTTATAAAATCAAAAGACACAGTCATAGACATATACAAGAATTCAAGTCAAACCAAAAAGAATGTTTATTTTCAAAACTAACTTTTGAGACACATTTACAATCTAATTCTTAATAGGTGGAAATGCCCTCTAACTCATTATCTAAATGCTATACAGGGTGATTCGTAATTACGTGGACAAACTTTGCAGGGGGCTAGAGGGGACCTAGACAAGCATATTTCGAATAGGAATGGGGGGGGGGGGCGCACATCCACCGTTAAAGAGCTAGGGCCTAATGTAGTGCGATGGCGTTACAAAAGGGGGTCTTCCCAAGGCTTGTTTCACGAAACAAAAGATAATATAATGCAAAAAAAAATTGCATGAGGTACAGCAGTGTCCTTACTATTTACACCACAAATTTAATAAAAATCGGACCACTTGCTAAACCGTGGGGTGAGTTTTAAAACGTGCAATATTAATCTTTTAGCCAAAGAATGGAGTTCCCTTAATGGTATTTAGAAAAATGATGATCGGGGCAGGAATTTTCAATGATCATACTGTTTCAATGATCAATGTATGATCATAGAAAATTTCTTCCCCGATCATCATTTTTTAAATACCATTACACTAATGTAAGGGAACTCCATTCTTTGGCTAAAATATTAATATTGCACGTTTTAAAACTCACCGCACGATTTAGCAAGTGGTCCGATTTCTATGAAATTTATGATGTAAGTAGTACGGACACTGCTGTATCTCATGCAATAAATTTTTTCATTTTATTATGTTTTGTTTCGTTACACGGGCCTTACCAAAACGTACTTTTGCAATGCTCTCGCACTACATTAGGTCCTAGCTCTTTAACGGTGCATCTGCGCCCCCAATGATTTTTCGAAATATGCTTGTCTAGGTCCCCTCTACCCCCCTGCAAAGTTTGTCCACGTATTTACGAATCACCCTGTATAATATTTTAAAATTTTGATAAAGTTAATAAGGTTAGTTTGTAGAGCAAGAATTGTTTTCAAATTTCAAAAATACAAAATTTACAATGGTGCCATTAGTCATGCAATATGCAACAGTTACTAGCACTACTTATAGTATATGTATAATACAAACAAAAGTTTTAAAAATCTAATATTATGTATTAAAAAAATCCAAAATTTAGTAGCCATAATGTTACTTTTAAACGAAGTTCCTAACAGTGTAATTTAGGTATCTGCAGCTATATACGCTAGATCACAGGATAATCTTCACCCTGTTTTTCGAACACGATAGATAATACATTCAATGATGAACACAACGATTGAGGTAGACAACCCAATAAAAAGAATAAAAAATGCTCCACTGACTTCATTCAAGGATACAGGATTAATCGTACTTTCTGATTCTTTGAAAGTAGAGTAGTATCTCAGCCACTGACGAAAGAAATGATCTTCTAGAAACTTATTGGGGAACCCAGCTTCCACTATTCTTGAAATTATTACATTCAGTCTCTTCTTCAGCCGGCGACGGCGTTTGTTTACGATCATGGCCACACAGAAAGGATAAAACCCTTCGGAGGACTGGTATTTGGTTGCGTAAGGAGATACCCCATAACGTACTTTTAAGTGTAAAGAAGAACCTATAAAAGCAGTATTTGGTTCAGAAGTGAGCCCGTCAGGGTCGTTTAAGTCGGAGTACCAGCCGTTTTTCTCCATTGCATTATGAATAGATTTGACATCAGTGGAACTTGATGTAGCCATTACAGTTTTTACTATATTGGCTCCGGGTTCCGTTCAAAATCCCGACAGTCAGAATCCCGACAGATCAGGTTCCCGACGACGAAATCCCGACAGGGTCAGAATCCCGACAGATCAAAATCCCGACTGGGTCAAAATCCCGACAGGTCAAAATCCCGACAGGTCAGAATCCCGACTGGGTCAGAATCCCGACAGGGTCAAAATCCCGACAGGTCAAAATCCCGACAGGGTCAGAATCCCGACAAGTCAAAATCCCGACAGGGTCAGAATCCCGACAGGTCAAAATCCCGACAGGTCGAAATCCCGACAGGGTCAGAATCCCGACAGGTCAAAATCCCGACAGGGTCAGAATCCCGACAGGTCAAAATCCCGACAGGTCGAAATCCCGACAGGGTCAGAATCCCGACATGGTCAGATTCCCGACAGGGTCAAACCCCGACAGGTCAAAATCCCGACAAATGTCACTCTTGAGCCGTGAGAGCATGAATTATTGAATTTTTTTGAAATTTTAAATTTTTTAAAATTGATTAAAAACTGGTTTAATACTACACTCCTGCGCGTGCAAGACTTTTTTCTGGGTTTTTTTTCAGTGCTGATTACAGATATTTCATCAAAACGGACGTTTGAAAGATTTTAAAATTTTAAATTTTTTAAAATTGATTAAAAACTGGTTTAATACTACACTCCTGCGCGTGCAAGACTTTTTTCTGGGTTTTTTTTTTCAGTGCTGATTACAGATATTTCATCAAAACGGAGGTTTGAAAGATTTTAAAATTTTAAATTTTTTAAAATTGATTAAAAAATGGTTTAATACTACACTCCTGCGCGTGCAAGACTTTTTTCTAGGCATCAGTGCTGACTACAGATGTTTCTTCAATACTGTGGTTTGAAAGATTTTAAAATTTTAAATTTTTTAAAATTGATTAAAAATGGTTTAATACTACACTCCTGAGCGTGCAAGACTTTTTCTGGGCCTTTTTTCAGTGTTGATTACAGATATTTCATCAAAACTGACGATTGAAAGATTTTAAAATTTTAAACCAATTTTTAATCAATTTTAAAAAATTTAAAATTTTAAAATCTTTCAAACGTCAGTTTTGATGAAATATCTGTAATCAGCACTGAAAAAACCCCCAGAAAAAAGTCTTGCACGCGCAGGAGTGTAGTATTAAACCATTTTTTAATCAATTTTAAAAAATTTAAAATTTTAAAATCTTTCAAACCACAGTATTGAAGAAACATCTGTAGTCAGCACTGAAAAGCTGCCTAGAAAAAAGTCTTGCACGCGCAGGAGTGTAGTATTAAACCATTTTTTAATCAATTTTAAAAAATTTAAAATTTTAAAATCTTTCTAACCACAGTATTGAAGAAACATCTGTAGTCAGCACTGAGAAGCTGCCTAGAAAAAAGTCTTGCACGCGCAGGAGTGTAGTATTAAACCAGTTTTTAATCAATTTTAAAAAATTTAAAATTTCAAAAAAATTCAATAATTCATGCTCTCACGGCTCAAGAGTGACATTACACTGTCGGGATTTTGACCTGTCGGGATTTTGACCCTGTCGGGATTTTGACCCCGTCGGGATTTCGACCTGTCGGGATTCTGACCCTGTCGGGATTTTGACCTGTCGGGATTCTGACCTGTCGGGATTTTGACCCTGTCGGGATTTCGACCTGTCGGGATTCTGACCCTGTCGGGATTTTGACCCTGTCGGGATTATGACCTGTCGGGATTCTGACCCTGTCGGGATTTCGACCTGTCGGGATTATGACCCTGTCGGGATTTTGACCTGTCGGGATTTCGACCTGTCGGGATTATGACCCTGTCGGGATTTTGACCCTGTCGGGATTTTGAACTGTCGGGATTCTGACCCTGTCGGGATTATGAACTGTCGGGATTTCGACCGTCGGGAACCTGATCTGTCGGGATTCTGAGTGTCGGGATTTTGACCCACACCCATTGGCTCCATATGCCGTGACCTTATATTTACCTATCTGAACCGCTTCCGACAGCTGCTTGAAGTCTTTAGGAGGTACATCCATGATTGGAACGGTTAAACAAGAAAGTATCATAGAGGTGTAGGAAAAGAAAAGGATGATTGTTCCGAACCACCAAGCAATTACGAAAATCAACTGAGAATGTCCGTGTACTGGCTGAGTCACCGAGCGTCCCAATAAGTTCCCAAACATATTGAGCCAGTTTTTCGAAAAATCGTGAGCTTTAAACAACGCTGCACTAACAATCGGCATCGCTAAAATGAGAGTCATGATCAATGCCCAAGATGTTATGTCAAAGGAATACAAATACGCATACACTCTCGGTTTCGGTATTGGTAAGTTAGTGGCAAAGTTTATATGGGAATAAAAGTAAGGTACAGTAAAGTCAACATTCTCCATATCATCTGCGTTTAATACTTGGGATGATACTCCTATATCGGCCCTTCCGTTTTGAACAAAGTGAAGCACTCTCGAATCACTAGAATTATATCTGCTTCGGAGAGCGGTAATTGAAATTGTATGGAAATGCATTTTTAAAGCCCTCATTACCATAAAATAAAGGGACGCTTCGACTCCATCGATCTCGTATTTTCCATTTTTGACTTCAGGCCAGAACATTTCAAATTTTGGTGCGAAACCAACAAGTAAAATTCGGGGAGCCATTTTGAAACAGATTTTTGTTACTCACCTCGTTTCGTTTTCATGACGATTCGAAAGAGTTCTCGCTGTTTTATATACCCAACGATACTATCGATTACTCGTCACATAATGGTTTTTACTTGTTTCAGTGAAAACTTTTTCAAATGCTACACTAAAAACGTTTTTACTCATAAAATCATATAATTCTTCACTTACTACATTATTTGGATACATATTATAAATGTTTTTTATTCGATCATTTAACTACAAAATACACTCAATTTCATTTTCGAGTATTACTTTTCACTGAAGTAGTATATACATTTTATTCGGAACACCACTTTGATAAATGGTTTAAATGTGTAATTGTCAAGAACCAAATGGTATACTAAACCTTCTATTTTAACGCTACAAAATACCAGTTGATGTTAAATATTTTTCTTAATACTAAAATATGTTCAAAAATTGAGCGAGCGAGTTCTAAAATCAATAACAGGAGAAACATAAAAGATCATTCGTTGCTCTATAAACAAATGGCATTGAACAAAGTAATGCATTCATCAAAACTGTTATTACTTATGTTATTTTACACGTAACCAAGAAATGTATTTTTAAAAATATTAGTTAAAACCATTAGCAAAATAGTACACTGGAACGAATATGATATTGGGGTTCCGAATTTTTGGTTAAGTTGAGTTATTAGTATGATAGAAGCACAAGAACTCATTGAAAATGCATTTTAAATCATGCTTATATACCGTTTAAACGGTAAGTAATAATTTAATTTACGTATGAAGAAATGACCATGAAAACATAAAATTGAGACCTTGTAACTGAAAGGTTATTTTCCTCTTTTGGTTATACTATGAAACGCCTAGAATTTATCTGAAAATCGTACAGAAATCTATAGACCAAGGGTCGGAAACTGGCGGACTGCGTAAGGGTTTTTCTTAGACCACCAAAAATATTTCCAACTTCAATGAAAAATTTATTAATATTTACATATATGGTTGTAATTTATACGTTGCTTGATCACCATATTTATAAACATAACCCCCATAAACCCGTAGATTTTTTTAAACTTATGATTTGGATTTTGGGATCTAAAACCCAATGAATATGTCTCTCCAATCTTCCAATAGTGAAGGGCACCGTTCCCCTAATATACGCTCTCCTGATTTCGAGTTTCATTAATGTCTCCATTCGAATATGATTTGGGGGTGACATCATCCAAAATATTTAGATTCTGGAGAGA
This sequence comes from Tetragnatha montana, assembly GCA_963680715.1. Lineage (NCBI taxonomy): Eukaryota > Metazoa > Arthropoda > Arachnida > Araneae > Tetragnathidae > Tetragnatha > Tetragnatha montana. Next base: position 9,825,200 of record OY796685.1, read on the forward strand.
AAAAGGCGTGTTTTTCCGAACTGCAGCACTGATTAAGGTAATAAAAATTTGAAAATTTTAAGAATTATTGATATTGTACTACGTTCTGAAGAAGACTACTCCAACTAAAATGAACATACAGGTTTTTTACAAACATTTTTGAATGTTAATTTTCTAACTTTCTACTAATTTTGCGTTTGTTCAACGAAACGCTTGAAGGCAGCTTTGCACTCAATTGTTCTCGCGATTTAAACGTGGTTCGTTTGAAAGGAGCCTTTTTTTAAGGAAAACCTTGAGAAATTTTGAATATTGGGAACAGTTTTCCAAAATAATCACACAAAATATAGAGACATTGGAAATTGTAGATATGCTCGTAGTAGATAAATACGATAAGCAACCTCCAAAGCAAAGAAAGCAAATGTACAGCATCATAAAACCACATTTATAAGTACTTTGTTTCAAGGGGGAAATATCTTCGAATATTCATTTAGTTGAAAAAAGCCTGGACATTTTCTTTTATCGTATGAAATTTTTGTAAAAAAAAATATTACGCTACTGAAGTCTCATGTTTAATATGGAAATCAATCCACATAATTCAATACAATACTCAAGCTAATAATAGTAATATTATTGTAACTCATAATTCAATTTATTGTTAGATTTCTTTAGAGATAGTAATTTATACTGACATAAAAAATTAAATAATCTCAGTTGGATTTAAGTAATCCAAATAACATTAATATATTAATATTTTAATTTTCACTAAGATTTCTTTTGTATAAGTTTTATCATTTAAAAAACTTTGTAAATTTGAAATTTCTAAAAAACTTGTACTATGCTTGTGTTCATCCTAGGATATACTATGGTTTATGTGTATGGGGTGGTGACTACATAGCTAATATTCAAATAATAGAAAACCTTCAAAACAAATTTTTAAAAGTTATGTTAAATTCCATTAACCAAAGTATAACATTATTTTCCTACAAATCCATTGATATACTTCCTCTTAAACATCTGTTTTTCTACAAAAATTGTTATAATCTATTTTTAAATCCGAATATATGTATAAAAAGAACAACTGTTAATCTTAGACGCCCTGGTATGATTTACTGTGTTCCTAAATCAAACAAGGAGATTTTTCACAAATGTTTTTTCTATTTAGCACCCAAACACTACAATAGTTTGCCAATTAATGTTCAAATAATACCTAAAATTACTTTATTCAAAAAAAACTTAAGCATTTTTTATTTAATTCAGAAATTTTAGTTATTCTTTAAACTTATTGCTCTTCATATAATTTAATACAAATGCTTTATTTATAATTCATTGGACTTCTTCAATATAGTCAATATGTTTTTTTTTCTACTTCGGGCCTACATTTATATTTATATTGCAATCGACACCTTTGCCAGTCCTTATAATTGTAATTATTTATTGTATATCTCATTTTCTTGTAATTAATTATTTTCTATGTATCTTGTATTTTTTTCCTTGTTTTTCTTCATTATTTGTATTAAGTAAACAGATTTATAACGCACTTGTATGGGATGTAAATCCCCGAAGTGTACAATTATTTTTTCTCTTCTTTTGTTGTTGGTCCTGTATATGTAAATGAATAAATAAATAAAAAAAAATATATCCTTTATTATGATTTTTGGTGTTTGAATTGCACTCTAAAGCAAGCGATTATATTATTACCGACTATTGCTTTTTTAATTCTTAACTTTGACTTTGCTTATATTCGTATCCAGTAGGGTGGCCCAAAAAAAATCTTTTTTTTTTTTCAGGTAGAGTTCTGGGTACCCTCTATTTTTTTTCGAATAGCTAATAGAAGCTCACAGCAAAAATTTCAACTCTGTATTCGATTTAGAAGTCGATGACCAAGAGGAGTGAAAAAGTCCAAATTCGAAGATTTTTATACAAAACAACTAAAAAACCAAAGAATAAACCCTCTCATTTTATTCATGATTTTTTTTTGAGAAACTACTAACGTTAATGGGTTGTAGTAATTTTCTAATGTTCAACTTATGTAAAGTTGTTTTTTCTGCATTTTTAAACAGTTAAAAACTCTAGAACTATCTATACAACTTAAAAACATGAAATCAGGCTCATTTTGTTAGTAATTTTATTCTCTTTAATTTGATGTGCATCATAACCACCTTTTTCAAAAAAGTTTTTAAAGGTTTTTTTTAACAAGTGTGTAAAGTGTAAACTGTAAATTGTCGTTTGATTATTTACTCCTCCAATTTTCTTTACAAATGAGTGATTCAACGGGAGAAGATTACTACCTATGATGAACACCGAAAGGGAAACTCTGTAAATGAGCCTTTATTAAAGGCTCATTATTAAAGGCCTTTAATAAAGGCTTTATTAAGGTACTTTTATTCGAATATCAAATTATTTCATTCGAGTAAAACAAAATCATTAGAGAAAAAATTTGCTTTAATTTTGATCCAATTAATGACTCTTTTTTACTAGTAGCTCCCATTTTATATTGAATACTTTATCTTTGAACTTTTAAAAACAAAATCAAGAAACTTGCATGATATTAAGATAGTTTGGTTATTTAACATAAATATTTTATTAGTTGATGTTCAAAAACAATAACTAAATTAAATTAAGCTTAAATTTAAAAATAGAATTATAATACTGAGATTTTAAACTTGCAGAACAGTTTGGTTATACATCACTTGTAATCCATTTACGTTATTTGTTTCGTACTTCACATTTACCAAATAATCATTTCAAATTTTCCCATGCAGTTTCACGCCTTCTCAACAGTCACCCCAACCCTACCTGAATCCATCTACCATAAACCCAAACCTCACGATTCACTATAAACCATCACTATATCATTAACTACAACTTCGACAGTTACAAGGCTAATAACCACACGAAAACGTGCACTTACTTGTCCAACCTCCTTTCAGACGAAAACTCCGACGACCTGCAAAAAAATCACACATAGTCTCCATTCTCAGACTTACTAAGTTGCAAAACAGCGGCACTTCGAAAAACTCGAAAAAAAAAAGACAATTCCCCACCCACCCGTCCTCTCTCCCGTCTCATCCTTCCACAGGTGGGAAGGAGAGGCATTCGATTTTTCCATCCACCGGAAGTCATAACGTTCGTATGTCCAAGAAGTCGCAGCCGTTTTGTCAGGGCGGACGTCCCTATTGACAGCGAATTGAGCGTTGAGACATCGGAGATGAAAAGGGGAGGATTGGGCTGATGATGAGGAATCGGCAATCAATGTCAAAGTGGAGATGAATCTTTCTTTCTTCGCTGATGGGAGTTAGCTGGAGACTTAAAATTATAATTATTATTTGGTTGTAAGTACACGGTAAAAATATGTTGGATTTACAGAAAAAAACTGTGGGTCAAGACGCCAGTATATTTCCAGGTATTTCACAGATCCTATCTTCCGAGATTTTTTGATTTTTCATTTTTTAATAGTGTGCTATTTCTGTCGATGTTACAGAATCTTAGCTGCTTTTTAACAACTTATACAAGATTTAGTAGCCCATTGCAAAAGTCTATAGGATTTTTTTTTTAATTTTAATTTTCCAGGTGTCCCCCTTATGTTGTTACAAATATTGAAACATTATTACCTGCAAATTTTCAGGTCTTTAGGCCAATTTTTGACTCCCGCGTACCTCAAAAGTAGTTTTCCCATGTTAATGTTTTTAATTCAATAAGCCTGAACGCTGTTAATATTGAGTTAAAACCTATATAATCACCTTTGTCCCAAGATCCTGTTGGGAAAACATTCAATGGCACCTACTGTGGGATGTTCGCTGAGGGTTAAAAGGGTACCATTACGAAAATCGATTTCACAGGTTACAACATAAAAGGACCACCCATTCATTCTCCTCTGTCCAAAAGTTAGACGGACATCCGGGGGCATCCTGAGAAAGAACGCAAAGGCGGGAAGAATGGGTGAAGAACTCCCCCCCTAACGCGCGCATTCAATCAACAAGCGAAAGAACAATTAAATATTTAGCCCCCTTCCTCCAAACTCTTTCTGATGGGAAGCCAACGCGCCTCTCCGTTGCCAAAGTCATATGAGAAATAACGGGACTCGATGGCCCCAGGCGGAAAGGCAGGTTGTTCCTAAGGTAAGGTTCCGCTTCTTCTCTTTGTTTCGGTGGGAGCAAGGTGGTTTCGCACAGAAGGTGGACGCTGTCTGCGTGGGACCGACTCGAGTGTCGCTTTTTAGGGTTGGGTGGTGCATTGGGGTGAAGGCCGAGGGTTGATGTGACCGTCGTGATTTGCATGGCAGGCTTTGTTCGGAGCGTTGATTTTGATTTGGTGATTCCACGAGAGATAAGGAGTGAAGGAGAATATTTTCTTTATCTTCCCATCCCATACCCCATGTATTCATATATTCTTATAATTCACAGTTCTTTTCTAGCCTATTGTCCTATTAGTTGGCAATACATAGTTTGTTTTTAAAATCTAGTGAACCTAATTCGTCTTTAATCTGTTTTAATTATTACGGGGTCGTTCAAATATTACAAAGGCATGTTTTAGGTCATTTTGACCCTCTCTTGTCAGCAAAAATTAGCAAATTGCACCCCATCTAATAATTATATTAAAAAACTGTCGAACTCCCCCCCCTCCTAACCTTGCTGTTCCTTGCTAACCTTGTTGCTTGTTGTTGTTGCTAACCTTGCTAAACAATCGTCCTATACATTCATATTAAATTGTTCATGTTTTTCTTGTGTGGGCAAAATGCTAGTCCTTAGAATGTTTTTGTTTTAATTTATTTGAGTTAGTTAGTTTAATTTTGTTTGCAAAATTTGACTCTTTGTATATTGTTTTTTAAAGTTACAAGATATTTAACAATAATAATAATAATAATTTTTATTTCATTTTGTACAAAGCGATACAATCGAAAATAGGGGGAAGGCATATTAGTCAGACTGGGGCACATGCCCATTTAGCTGACCAAAAAAATTATTACAAGCAAATTTAGTACAGATGAAGAAATAAAACCGAAAAAAAAAGTGTCTTAAAATATAACTAATACACAATACATATGTACATAAAAAAAATAATAACACAATTTAAATGACAAATACAAAGAGATAAATGGCAAAACAGCATAGGCATTAAAATTACATGTTGCTTCTATAACTTAAAAAAAACATCTAAATCATCAATGACCAATAAGAAATCAAATAACAAATTCTTAAATTTTTTATTACTTGAGATGTTTTGTAGGTCTAAAGTTAATCCATTAAATAATTTTGGTGCTAAATAACAAAAATGTTTGCGGAAGATTTCTTTATTGAAGCGCGGTATTTGGTATATTTCATTAGGTCTCCGTTCTGAAATTTGATTTTTATATTCACATATTGTTTTATTACGATATAAAAAATAAATCATACGAAAGAAAGCAATGTAGCGTATAGGTAGAAGTTTTATAGATTTTAAATGGTTGGGTGTCGAAGGTTTGTAGTTTAAAATTTTGAAGCATTTATTTTGAAGGGAGATTAATGGAGATAAGTTAGTTTTGTAGTCTCCTCCCCAGACAATAATACCGTAGTTTAATAGAGAATAAAACCAAGAATAATATAATGTATTTAAGAACAACTTATTCACTTTATTCTTCAAGTGATGAAATCTAATTAAAATAAAGCGTAGTTTTTTGCATAGATCACCTATATGAGTTTTCCACTTCAAGTTAAAATCTATTTGAATACCCAAATATTTAATGGTATTAACGCGTTGCAAGGAATAACAGTTACAATTTTGAATAGCATTGCAGGTGTTACTGTGAAATTTGAAATTTAAGTCAATAGAGCATTCCTGCAATGTGAAATATATATATTTAGTTTTATTTAAGTTAAGAGTTAAATCATTTGACAAAAACCATTTTCTAATTAAAATAAGATCAGATTCAATTTGTCTTTTTAGTTCATTTAAATCGTGACAAGAATATAATAGAACTGAGTCATCTGCATAAGTTATCATTTCACCAAAAAGATTTAATTTACAAAAATCATTTATAAAAATTATAAATAATAATGGTCCTAATATTGAGCCCTGTGGAACGCCACGATTTGTTGTGGAAAAGTCACTGTAGGAATCTTTTATTTTTACTCTTTGTTTCCTATTTGAGAGATATGAGATGAACCATTCTAAAATGTTTCCTCTAAAACCGGCATATTGCAATTTATCTATTAATATATAATGATTCACACTGTCAAAAGCCTTAGATATATCAAGAAAAATAGCCACTGTTTTCTTATTTTTATCGATACTGTTGTATATAAATTTAGTGAATTTTATGAGAGCGATTTCCGTATTGCGACCTTTAATAAAACCATACTGATTTTCAGCAAAGAAATAAGTATGAAATAAAAAGTTATACATTTTATTAGATAATGCTTTTTCGATAATTTTAGAAAAAGTAGGGAGAATAGAAATAGGACGATAATTTGTAAATAGGTTTTTGTTACCGGATTTAAAGATTGGAGTAACAGTAGCTATTTTTAATGAATTTGGGAAATAGGATAAACTAATTGATAAGTTTATAAAATTTGTTATAAAACCAATATTTTTAACAGAAAACATCTTTACCAGCTTTATGCTGACACCATCATAATCAGTAGAGTTTATATTTGAAAAAGAATTAATTACACTAATAACATCGTAGTCACACACAGGAAGAAATACAAATGAATTTAAACTATTGGTAGGATATAGGAGATGTAGTCATTTTGTGGTAGATATGAATTCAGAGTTAAATTAGAAAAATATTCATTGAATTTAGATGCTGTATCAGAGTCGTTTACCAGTTGAGGTAGATTAGAAGGTTTAGTTATGTTACAAATTCCATTTACAAGTTTCCATTTGTCTTTCATATTTTTACAATTTTTAAACTTATTATTGAAAAATTCTGATTTTGCAGCTTTGATATTACTCTTTAACTCGGCAACAGTTGTTCTATAGGCAGTTTTATAAACTATGTCCCAAGGATGTTTCCTCGTTTTTTTAAAAAGCTTACTTTTTCTATGAATTAAGTTCAAAATATGCTCTGTGATCCAATCATTTTTATGGTTTTTAGAGGCTCTTTTGGGGAACTTAAAATTATTTCTTATATTTTGAAATCTAAAAATTAAATTTTGATATTGAAGATCAAGATCATCAGAAAAATTCCATTTAAAACTATAACCAAGTAGATAATCATAGACTAGCTTATAGTTAATATAAGTTTGCTTGTTTGTATCAGAGTTACTTTTGTCTAAAGTTGATAAAATAGAATTGTTTAAATTGCAGATAGTCATAAAATGATCACTTATGTCAGTAATATAAATTGCAGTAGAAACTGTAAAAATTTTGGATTTTACAAATACATGATCAATACATGTTGAAAAAATATTGACACGAGTGGGTTTGTTAATGTAGCTTTGATATCCCTTAGCTGATAAGGAGTTTAGGTATTCATTAGTATCATTGTCATTGATACTTGTCATTTTCGAGACTAAATCCTTTTATAATACCTTACGTAAACCATCATTCATATATCTCCACCTTTTCAATGAAAATAAACAAATGACAACACCCCCTTCCCCTGATGTGCTTATATATTTTAAAACATTACAATATTTTAAAACAAAAAATCTATGTGTATTTAAAAAGCATTGAGGAAGTTTTGCTGAACACTAATTATTTAATATTATTGATTTACTACTCTCTTTTGAAAGTTGGGCCAAAAATTACCTGATGTGATGGTTAAAATTACCCAAGCTGACAATATTTACAAATAGAGTTGTCAAAAAGATAATTACTCATGAGACAATGGAATCTGGAAATTTATACGCATCTCTGATTTTCATTATAAATTTCATTGACTTTGTGTCCTTCTTACAAAAATAATACTTTGGTTTCATTCTCTTTCTCGGAGATATTTTTTTCATTTTCCTTAGTTTGTTTTATACTATTCCTTCTCTTCTTCATCCGAATAGATAAAAGGGAGATTGAAAATTTCTACGTGTAAGGTTAAAGCTTGTTTTAAATGTTTGTTAACAAACTAAAACTACAATTTGAACAAATAAAAAATCCATACAAATTAAAAAACTTTCAAACCCCGCATCATTTAGTAAGTTCCTAATCAAAACTCCTCCAGTTCGGATTCAGATTGATGGACAAATGATTATATCATCCCCCAGATTGACAATCAGACATTTTCGATTAACGTTAAGAAAGGACTGCACGCTTTGGTGCTCTTCGAGGTCAAACAAAATACCCTTAAAAGCAAGACGCTATACCATTTAATTTTTTTTTTCGGTTCATGTTAACTCATCTACTAATTTGTCTTCCGAGCTTTATAAATAGAATTTTGGAGAGTCGATAAGAACTTACACGTGATTGAGAAAAAGGATAAACGACATTGACAACTGCGTCATCGTATGTTGGCGTACACCTGTTCAGATAGTGGCCTCTGTCTTTCTATGGTCTTTGAGCAGGTCAGAAGAAACGTGAAAAAAACTCATTATTAATCGATAATTGCCATGTTCTGTGGATGCGTTTTGTAAAAGTTCTTAGAAGTCGGAGGTAATTAAGAGGCACTGTTAGGGGATGAACTCATCTAAAGATTGATCTGCTGAGTGCTATTGTTCTTAATATCACATTGGTTTCTAATTTGTCATTTTGATCAATCGCCAGCACCCATCTGTATTGGTGGAGTTATTAATATAAAGGAATGGTTAAGGTTTTAATCTAAAATTAAATTTCTTTTCGAGAAGATTTACAGGGTGAACGAAAAGTCCGTAGACATTTTAAAAATTCGTAAAATTTAGGAAATTAACTTGGTTAAAAACTGTCTTCAGTTTCTCCATCGGTTATCGTTATACCATAGACTGCAACGTTTCCTGACCCTATGACGTCACTAACAAACAAAGTAGTTCCCATCGTGGTGTCTGAATTTTGAGTGAAATGAAGAACGTCAATTTAAAGTTATGATTATTTTGTTAAAGCCATGTATATAGTCTTTTTATCACGTTTTACCTACCGAAACTCCTCCTAGCAACCTCCTAGCAATTTCTGTTTACGCAGTTTCTGCTTCTGCGTTGGGACATCATAGGGTCAGGAATCGTTGCTAACATCTTCTTTCTTTGTTGACTTTTTTCCAGCCAATCAGAGCTATCTGCTATTAGTGACATACTGAGAATAGGGTCTCTGGTGTTTGAGTGAGCTTATGCTGATCTTCAATAGGACCAATAATTCAAAAAATTATTTTTCTGATTCAAGCTAAAGTATTGCATAAATTATTAAAATATGTACTGCATTCGGTTTTTTTTCCTGCTTTTGATTAAAATTGTTACTAAAGTAAAGAGTAATTTTAATCAAATAAAAGCCTCATTTCATAAACGAAAAATTAATGTTCTGTATTCATTATGTTTATACTTAACCTTATTGATCTTATTAGTGGAAGGAAAAGGCAAACCTATCATATTATTACGATCTTAGCATCATTCTATAAAGCTAATGTATGAAAAGTATATTTAGGGAACTCAAAGTACACATAATGAGCGGACCACGCTAATCTGGTTTCATCTCCAGACTACCTTTTGCATCTAAAAACACACACTTGGACAGTCATAAATCTCTCCTCTCGGAGCAACAGCAGCTACCATCTCGTATAATTACGATCTAATTACCGGAAAGTATTTCTGGCGAACCATAAATCTGCGAAGCAGTGGCACAAATTGGTACGTTCGCCGTCTTTGGAATGACCGAAAGGAGACAAGTGAAAACTGTTGGAGGTTGACCGACGAGTGCTACTGAATGAGAAGATTCCCCTGTAAAAGGGAGTCACGTAATCAAGGTCAATTGTGTCGCGATTCCATGTATTCTCTCTTTAAGAGAATATATTGATCTTGTAGGAGACATTCGTTGAGGAAATTTAGAGGGTGTTCTTTGTGTAAGATTCCACGAGTAAATAAAAGCAAACAATTTAAATCTGCAATTTTAAAGAATGATGATAAGACCACTGTAAACAATAATCGCCAAAAACCAGAAACACAAGATGTAAAATCTTTTCTAATGATTTTTCTGTCGATTTCAACATTTCTGTATACAGAAATCTTCTGGCAATTTTTTTTTTTAACAAAGCATTTAGGGACTTAACCCACTAATATTTGCAAAGTTGGGAAAAATGAAACGCCAGTCTGTAGAAAGACTATGTGTAGTTGAATAAATAGAAAATCTCCGTTGGCTAAGTTCCCAAAAGTTGTTAGAAGATGGTGGTATACAGGAAAAGTTCAGTATGCAGATGAATCCCGTCCCGTGTACAGAAAAGCTCTGGTAATTTTTACTTCCATAGCTTTTCTGTTTATTTCCTATTATTGTTTTAAAGTAGAGGAAGAGAGGGTGGGAGGAATTGAACGAGTGGGAGAGAAAATAAAAAATTAAATTTCAATAAGTGAGAGAAGGAGAATGAAGGAGGAAAAGACGGGGTTAGGGAAAATGAATAGGTAATAAAGGTAATAAGAGATAGAACAAGTGAGGAAAAGATGGAAGAGGAAAATTAATACGAAAAGGGAGAGAGGAGGAAGAATAAACAAAAAATAATGCTTAGAGATAATTAGGGAGAAGTAAAGAAAGTTAAAAATAATAAGGGAAAATTATAGATTCCAAAATAAAAATTGTTTTTCCAATGTAAAGAAAATGAGTTAAGATTGGGATTTAAGATTAATATAGAGAGCGAAGGGAAGAGAGTTAATCAGAAAGAATAATACAGGAAATGTGAGTAAGGGAGAGAATAAGAAAGGAAAATAAGAGAAGAGATGAAGGAGAGAGTGAGAAGAAGAAGAAGATGATGAATTACAGAAAAACGGAGAAATAATTAATGAAAAAGATAAAGGTAATAAGAAGGAGGAAGATAATAAGAGAGAATGAGAAAAAAGAAAGAATTATTGGAAAGGTAATAAGAGCACAAACGAGAGAGAAAATAAGGAAATGAAGACAAAAGGTTATAAGAGGGAAGAATTAAATTAATGCAAAAATATCAGAGAAGTAAGGAAAGAAAAAAAAGAAGGGTGGATACCTACCCAAATTAAAAATGATGCTTCAAAGTGCATATAGATGCTTTTATTCCAGAATTATAAAATGAATTTCAATTTTTATTTCAAGTTTCTAAAACTTTAAAGTGTTTTTATAAGGGATAAAATGATACAATTTATAATGTGCTCTTTTCCCAAAAATACGACAATTCCCCAACCCCTGCTTCTCAAATCCACTCAGAAAAATATCCAACAAAACCTATTCCTCAATTCAATTTGTCCATCCTGCTCCATAACTAACGAAACGGTTAGAAATTAAACAGCACGACCTCCCAGCAGTGCGCCGCTACCAAAAGCCATTCATTTCTAACCAACCGTTTATTTCCTGATGGAAGATCTCTCCAGGAGGTCCACCTCCAAGTCCAGCAATCAACCCTTCTCCGGCCCCTTCACCTGGGACGACGGTCGGTCCAGCTGGACACCTTGTCCTTCGGCGGGATGCTGCAGGTGAACAAGCGGCACCTGTTCGATCACCGTTCTTATAATTTCCGATGTGTCGTGTGCGGAACATCTTTTGTTGCTGTAGTATGTCATTTTGGGAGATTATCGGGTATAAAGAGAGGTCGGGTTTTTTTCGTGAGTTAAAAGGAGATTGGGAATCGCATTATTCTTTTTTAAAGGAGCAGTCATCTAACTGTGACACGTGTGGACTGAAGTTGTTGTGTTCTTGTTGTCATAGCGGTATTTGCTAACGCTTAAATGGAGAGTTTTTGTAGTTTTTTGTCTTATGAACTGATTATGAAAACCGATAGTTTCTTTTTATTTTTGAAATGTAAAGTCAACTTTCCATCAAAGTAATTTTTGCTGAAGACCAGAGCCTAAAAATGTGATTTTTTCCCCCTTTTAAATAACATAATAAGATTGAAAATCATAAGAGACAACGACTATCATCTAAAATCTAAGTTATACTATTAGATTTATCAGCATGGTATTAATGTTGTATATTAAAAAGTGTTGATATATGAGTGAGATGATAAATGTCCCACCAAAAACATACAAAAAATTTTTAAAATTCAGGGGAGTATAAGGAGTTATTTTCTACATTTAAAGCGTAAAAAATGGGGGAAAATTCGATTCCTGACCATAACACTCTGTTAAAAAAAACTTTATAACATTTTCATCAGATACGACAACTGGTTTACGTTTTAGACTGCATATAAACTTACAGAGTGTCAACTTCAAGGGAACTGCGCAATCAGTTTAAGATATAACTACCTTGTCCTCTAAGCTTTGGTAGAAACTCGTATCTCAAACGCGGTTCTACTTCCCAGAAAGAAGAGCAATACCTCATTAAGCATCCCACCCACCTCTTTATCTCTCCACGGGTCCCATCTCGCTTTATTGGTTTTGGCACCTTTTCACGCCGAATAATAATAAAGAACCTATCCGGAATATTTATTTACTTTCCCGCCAAATCCCTTCAAAGCGCGTTCTCCTTCCCGACATTTAATCCCCACTTAACTCCTCTCGGCGTGTTATTCCACCCCACACAAGCCAGTGACTCCTTTGCCGAATCGCAATCCAAAACAAAACTCCGAGTCCGAAATCCCTTTTTGCAGACGATTATTCCTCATCGGGGAGGGGCCGAGCCTCCCGCCGGGACTGGCATTGAGAAAGTGACCGGTTCGAGCATTAAAATTCGAGTCACATGCGCCGTCTTGGTGATATCCCGTGACCTCGAAAGATTATTCAGGATGTTTTTAAGCTCTGGTTTTTTGTTGGGAGAAAAAGAAACTTCCCGTTCAAGATATATAGGTCGCTCACACCTGCTAACAGCCGAACCTTTTCTCTCGTAATGGAGATTAGAAGAGACGGGCGAAAGAAGTTTTGACTTTTTGGAGAGAAAGGTGCGTGTGTTCGAGAGAGAGCTATGGAGCCTTCTCGGTTTTTGAAAAGAATTTATTTTGAAAGACGGGCATTGTGTTCGGGAGAGCATTTTGCGCCACTTAAAAGCTTAAGTTTCTGGGAGTATTACGGAGATGAATATGCAATATTTATTTCTGGTGGAGTATTAATAGTCTAGGATTATTTCAAGTCTAAACTTTATCTTTTAAAACACACAACTCTTTCCACACTTTGGGATGAAGCTAAACAATCGAGGACATCTGAGCAGATAAACAGTAAGATAAAGAAATTTTAACTGGGGACGCTGCCAGGGTGGATAACCGAAATAAATCCTGTGAAATTTGAGCTCCTTTTTTGGAAGAAAGTAAACGAAGGTAACACTATAACTACTTTATAAGTAAAATATAGGGCTTGAGGTTCTAAGACATTTACAGTCATATATTAACAGTCATCGGCCTCGGTGTGAACCAACAGCTAAAGAAAGCAAAACTAGCTTTTCCCTGACTCTGATTGTTGGAATCCTTCTTTGACCAAGGAAGGATTTAACACCGACGCTGATGACTGTGATTATGACTGTTGGAGTTACTTAGGTATAGAACATTTCTATAAATTTACTGAAAATTCATATGACTAAAAACATAAGTAAAGAAGGGGGGGGGAAACATCAAATTTATTTTTTTAACCCAGAGTTTCTCAATATTTACCCCTCTTTTATTCAGATTCTCTATTTTAATTTATTTCTCCACTCTATTCAATGGTTTATGGACAAGAAATAATATTATAATAACGATATTCTCTTTTTTATCTTTAATAGAAAGCACACTTGGTATGTCAATACAGTCAAATAAACCAAAAGGTAAAGAGTTTGTTATCTTGAACACTTAGCTTAGCTTAATTTATGACTATAACCTGAGAGACATTTCCAAAAAATTTTCTACAATCTATGATTCAAAATGAAAGCAAACATAATATCCCCATAGACATATGTCACCGTTCCGACATCCTCACCTCGACAATGCACCTTGTTCCAACGTGGATTAGTTCCAAGGAAATTAATTTCCGTCTATTGTTAGATCGTCCGCATCTGCGAGTGTGAGAAAACTCATCCGCTTATTCAAAGAAAGGTGGAAAAAAGAGAGGAAGAGAATGTAGTGGGAGTATAACTGATGTTTTGGTTAAGTGGATGCTTCCATTGTTTGCTACAAAGGAAATAAAAGGAAAAGTTTTGACTGATGTTGTACAGCACAGTGTGTGAAATCACTTTTTGGGATAGAATGTTTCCCGCGGTGAATTACTTTTTTCCTCATTTTTTGCATATCAATAAATCAATGAGAATTTGGGAAAATCCCTAAATCGGAATGGAAGGAATAAAATCGTGCCAAGTTGGCGAAATTCCCCCAAAGACCAAGGAGGGTTTCCAAATACAAAACATGTGTTTTTTTATGACAAACTATGCGAACTCCTGTTATTATACAGATAAAGGTTTCAGGGGCCTCAGGAATAACCACTGCTGGAGTTCATCTGAAATCACTATAGCACAGTTAGTAGTAATGGAATACACTAAATAAAATAGGAATAATTGGTTAGATTCTAAGATTTTAACAGAACAAATGATGGAACTTACCTTTTTTGCATGCAGTGGCGGATTTCCAAATGTGCCGCCTATAGGCTGAACCAAAAATTGCCGCCTATACACTTTAAAAAATTCCCTGACAGGCCCGTGCTTGGGTACCTTCAGAGGGCGGAGGACAAAGGGTGTAAGGGCGCCGCCAAAGTAATTTCATAAACATAAAAACTTTTGGTACTTTTCTGTTAAGATTGGCAAGTTTCACAAACTCCTTTTCTCAATAGCAAAAATTAATGCAATACTGCTATTTGAGATATTTTGATTGTTTTTTATTTTAATATTTGATTTTTGAGAAAAATTGTGTGTTTGCAGTGGCGTATAGAAGTTTATTTCGGGAGGGGCCCAAAATATCCTAAAGAAATATCTTTTAATTAAGCCGAAAGCTATGAATTTCGCACCGGGGGAGAAGACCCCAAAATACTCCTAAGCCCTCCGGCCCGAAAAAATTGTGAATAATTGAGTTCCAAGCATGAAAGGGGGGTGTGGGGGTCCTCCCCCAGAATTTTTTTCGAAATTTGACCCTAAAAAACAGGGTTTTCACTCATTCTAGTACACCTAGTCAGAATTTCGGGGGGAGGGACCGTAAAGAAAACCATAAAAATTACGAAGTAAATCCGTAAAAACAACGGCGTGTTATAGTCTGTCTGTCCTCGCTTGGCACGTGTGGCAAACCTAAAATCACTACCCACGGCAGGAAAAGCAGTGGCGAGTGCAGGGTATCGGGTATCTAATAGAAGTGAGATAACCATCTTTATGGCTTTTTCGCCACTGTTTTTTCTGCTGTGTGTACGGATTTTAGGTTTGCCACTTGTGCCAAGCGAGGACAGACAGACTTTACCATTTTAATCCATGTTTTTTTGTTTTACAAGGTAAAACACCGTTGTTTGTACGGATTTACTTCGTAATTTTTACAGTTTTCCACAACCAACCCAGCTGCCATTTAAAACTGTAAATTTTACGGGATTTTTTTTACAGTGTGCACATAATGTAAAAATTTTACAATATTAGCTGAAAGTAAAAAGGGGGGTCTCTGGATCAGCTCCAGAATTTTTTTTTTTTTAACTGGCCTAAAAAAAGTGATTTAGTTCATTTTGAGACCCTTTGGGTAACATTTGAAGAGAACGGTTCAAGGGAAGAAACGTCAAAATTTCGAGGGGGCTGGGGGTCCTCCTCCAGGAAAATTTTTAAAATTTTCCCCTTTAAACTAGTGTTTTGGTCTCATTTGAAACACTTTGGGGAACACGCAAAGGAAACCGTTTCCTGTAAGCGGCAGAATTTTCAAAGCAAAAAGACTATATAACAGACTTCCAAATTGTGGAGGGGGTTTGGGGGTTCTCCCTCAGAAAAATTTTGAAATTTGATCCTCAAAATAGTGTTTTAAGTCCTTTTGAGACTTTTTGAAGTCTTTCTTTTGACTTTTCTCCATGACAATTTTTTTAAATTGTTCCGCGGGCCGAAACAAATGGAGAGGCGGGCTGGAGGTTGCCCATATGTGGTGTAAAACATTGAATAATAGATTTGTTACTTTACTGAATCAAACTACTCAAAACTTGTGGGTGGGGGTTGAGATTGTTGTAATCTGAAAAGAGCGTTATCCGTCAATCCAATGTTTGTGTTTCCTTTCTCTTTTTTGCGGAAAAAAAATTCTACCCTTAAAAAATTTGCCGCCTACGAAAATTTGCCGCCGTAGGCTTCAGCCTAGCTAGCCTATTTAGAAATCCGCTACTGTTTGCATGTGTTTTGTTTAACTGTAACTGTTTGAACTGTAAATAGAAATTCACAATACATTTTACTTAATATATGGTCAGTAGTTTTGTGTCTTGATTACTTGATTATAAAAAGATTTTTTATGCTACAATTTATTATAGTCTCTAGAATCTATTTTACTTATTGCACTGCAAAGAGCCCTTACTATTGTTGTAAACTAAATTGGGACGAAAAAGAACTATTTTAAAATAATCTGATTAAATTTTTGGTTTCATGAGTTCTCACCTCTGATGTTCGGTGAGTG
This sequence comes from Tetragnatha montana, assembly GCA_963680715.1. Taxonomy (NCBI): domain Eukaryota; kingdom Metazoa; phylum Arthropoda; class Arachnida; order Araneae; family Tetragnathidae; genus Tetragnatha; species Tetragnatha montana. The sequence continues at coordinate 9,841,737 of OY796685.1, forward strand.
GAGTGGAAACGGATGAAAAAGCCTATACAGATGCTTAAAACTATTTTATTGGGGTTTTTTACAACATATAGAGTGAAGAGAAGGATTGGTCTCTACACTCAAAATAGTGTGTCCCAAAAAAGACTGACACATTTTAAAAATTAATAACTTAAACACTAAAAAACTAAAAAAGATAAAAAATACGCGGTATCTTTCATCCTACTCTAAAGACCAAATAATTTTATGACAAATTTTCGTTAATCGTAGTTCGTAATCCCAAATCCCACGATAGGGCGCAGCACTATTTTCCATTATCTCATAGCGAAGATTGATCCTTTTTATTCCCTGTCGGGGGATTTGGGAACAACGATTTACGAAATTTTGTGCAATAAAATTCTTTGGTCTTCAGAATAGGATGCAAGAAACTGCGTATTTTTATCTTTTTTAGTTTTTGAGTTATTAATTTTTAAAATGTGTCAGTCTTTTTGGGAGTTTTGAAAAAAACACTAAAATAATTTTAAGCATCTGAATAGGTTTTTTCATCCGTATCTCCTTTTTATAAAAAAAAGTCTATGGCCTACACAGCTCATGCTCAATACTGGCCCATAGGGCCACCGTAAACTTTTCCGCTGGATGTAATAAAACAATTTGAGGCCGGACCACCAGCAGTTTATCTCCCCTATCTCCCTGAATCTCTTTGTATCTCCCCTCGCACTCGCGCCTGAAAGGGGTCGAAAATTGACCACATCAAGACACCGGCGCCATAAACTCAGGTTTCTTCCCTGGAGATAAGTGTTTTATTACATCCAGTGGAAAAAGTCTACGGTGCACCTATATCCATCAACCAGTGGATTATTTTTTTATTAATGATCTGAAATCGGTTAAAACCCCTTCTTTTGAGGGATCTCCTACTTTTTTTATCTAAGGACATTTTTTCATTAAATGAAAAGGAACTAAAACCCCAATCAACTGTTTAAATTAGGCAAAACATTTTATTCTTATTCCAATAAATTGAAATTTTTAAAATTCAGATGTATGTTAGATTGTTATTTGGATTGGGATTGCCACTGCCAGAAAAAGGGCCGTCCATAAATGATGTCACACTTTTTTTGCCCATTTTTGACCCCCCCCCCCTATGTCACAAACTGTCACATTTCCCCATACCCCCTCCCCCCCCTATGTCACATGTCACGCTTTCAATCGATCAATATGTCAGATACATAGAGTTATAAATTCTCGGTAATAAATTTTTGTAGAACATTCTCCTAGAAGCAACTAAAATTAATTGTTTTGGATAAAAAATCTTAGGAAAAATTTCTGCTTTTGTTATTTTTGGTTGATTTTCAGTTTTGGGGGATGTGAGGTCACAACTTTTGAACCCCCCCCCCTTGTCATAAACTGTCACAAATTGATTAACCCCCTCCCCCCTCTGAACGGCACCAAAACGCGATTGTCTCTCCTCTTCAGTCTCCATAGAACCGCCGCTCTAGGAAATACGCTGGTGCTGCTATCTAGGTTTGATATACAGAACTTTAAAAAAATGTGATTTTTAAAGGCAGTCCTTTTGTCCTGAGAAAGAGTCAGAGAAAGAGAGAAAGAGTCACGTTTAATGTTAAATATCTAGATTCTGAAGTTAAAAATTTTTTCTTTTTAAAATTTAATTTAGTAAGTAATATTAGTTTTTAGTAAAATAAAGGAAATTACTTATGAATGAATTAGGGGGAGTGGAGTAGGGTGCACCCTCCCTAAAAAAATTAGTAAACATTATAAAAAGTTATTAAAAAATGCATAATTAAAAAATTAGCACATTAGGTCTGGTAAGTAGAGTAACTTGAAATTATTTTAAGAATTTTATCCAAAATTTTGTGCAATATTTTTTTAGTCATCTTTTCTTTTCCTCTACTTCTCCCTTTTTTTATGCCAAGAGGCACTTTCAGCAAGTTGTTCAAATTTTTCGGAAAATTCAACTTTTATCTTGCAATTTTGTGAGGGTGGTCCGTAGAGTTCTACGAGTTGGGAACCACTGGTTTACATACATGATGTGTTTAAAATGAAAACGCTGTTTATACGTTCACCCATTCAATAGCTCAGTTCAAGGACTGAAAGCCAATTTAAATTTACGTTACGTCTGGTGATTATCGTACATTCGTGTTATTTCACAGCTTTAAAGAAAGGATTCCCGTCTTCAAAGGTTTTCTCCTCCTTTCACCTGCTCCCTGCAGATGCTCGAGATTTCAAGGTCATTTAGATCAGAGTTCGCAATGAGACAGTTATAGACTTTCATCTCATCTGCACCGGATGCAATTTTGGCACGTTAGTAGTCCTTCCGGTCGTATCAATTTACTGAGATGAGTAATTAAATTGATAACTTCCAATAAATTGAGTGTATTAACTGTTAACGAAAAAGGGATTTTTTTTTATTGAAGGGGGTAATGATATTGCTATTGAAAGTCAACGTGTAAGCCGATGGTTTTGTTTCTTGAACTCATGTATGTAAATTCCAAGAAACACGGTTATCATTTCTAATTAATAATTTTTTCATACAGTAGGTACTAAAAACTTTTTAAAATAAATGTAATTTCTTAATTTTTATTTCATAAGGATTTAATATTTAGTTTTTAAAAACAACAATATTTACAAATATTTTTCATACATTTCTTACTAAATAAACAATATACAAATTGTTGCATCGCAAGGGACAAAGTAAATCTCAAGTAAAATCAATAATTTTTTGTTGTTGGTTCTAAAATCGATTCGAGAATTTGATTTCTCCATTGTATAACAATAGTTTTAAAAAATATTATTGGCACTCAATCATATAAAATACAGAAATGAATTACACAGAAGCTATCCCACTGAAAACCCCTTAAAACTTCTGCTTTTCTTATACACTCATTTATTATTTAGCCAAGACAAAACGTGAATTCAAGGAACTACTGGTACACCAAAAAGGAAACCTAAGCAAGTGTCCAGTAGATAAGGTCATGTAAGTAATTATACCCCACAGTAGGTCTGCAACATACATATATACCTCTGCGGCAACCGTGTTCCAGGATAATTGAAACTATTGGTAAATGTTTCTTTCCCCTTATGGAACAGTATCCTTTCTGTGTGGTCTTTTCTCCTTTCTGCTAAAAGGGGAGAAAGCAAATTGCGTGAAGTCAGTTCCGGATTCACCAGTTAGTTGATTCTTCTTCAACTTTAAAAACTGAGACTTTATAGAATCAGGGCCATTTAATGGGACTGGGGGATTAAATTTCCCCTCAAAACTTTGGCAGCTACTTTTTTCCCTTAAAAATTCTGTGGCGTACATGAAAGTGGTCTTCATGAACCAAATGAGTCCAAATGTCCAAAATAGAGTTAAAACACCGTCACTTCAAGTGTCCAATTTAAAAAAAATATTCTGGGGAAAACACCTAACCTCCTACTTTTGCTTTGAATTCGTTATTAGGGGGTCATTCATTAATTACGTAAGGGTCCCGAGGGGGAGGGGGGTTGGAAAAATCTCTACATACCCTTACTTGAGGGGTGGGGGGGGTCAAGCCCATTCTTACGTAAGATTTTCCAAGTTAATGTAAACAAATTCCAATTATTCTAATCAAATTACTTATAACTAATTATTATTGAATAACTCCAGAAAAACTTAAAAATGCTGACGATAATATAATGGTAAGATGTAGTTGACAGCAAGGATATTACTTTTCTGTTGAAAAATAAAAATTTTTGATTTACGTCAAACTGAGAGTTTTAGTGTAACTGATCCTTTTCTAACATTTTATTATTTTGAAAATAGAAATGGAATCTTACGTAAGAATAGGGGGGAGGGGTTTGAAAAATCTTACGTACCCTTACATGGGGGTAAGCGGGGGGTCAAAAATTGCCAAAATCATCCTTACGTAATTAATGAATGGCCCCTTATACACAAAATGTTATCAAGTACACCAAGATTCAAAAACACACTTGTAAATGTAGCTACTTTTATACAGATGTGTATGTAGTACCTATACACACAATTATTTTAACAATGCGACTATGGGGAGATTAAAAATAATTTTGAGCTAAACCCCCTTCCGAAACAAAATCTAAGTTTCGGGTCTGATTAAAATAAAATAACTAAAATTGTTCTTAATGGTCTAATTTCAAATTTAGCATTCCCAGAAAAATACCCAAGAAATATATTATGCTCACATAGGGTGAACCGCCCAGTGAATGAACACTTAGCATTTGGGTTTGCAATTTTCCCACTTCAAAAATTTTTTTCAGGGCTTTTTCTCTGTCAATTTCTAAAAATAAGGTATGTTTCCATACTGGCTTTTTCTTGGCAATATGATCGAAGTATTTCCAGATCTCAGAAATCAATAGTTTTGAAGGAATCCTGATTTGAGTGAAAAAAGTGCGATAGACCCAGTGAATGAACAAAGTTTGCCCTAAGTATGAACAGTGTCTTCCAGTAAATGAACACTGAAAAATACCATGATTTTTTCTCAACTGATCAGCCTGCGTTACATAAAATAGAAAATGTTTTACTAAGAACTCTAAAATTTCTTCAATACACACACGCACGCACACACACAAAAAGGAACTTAGGATTAGGTGGGTGCAAATCTTGCCAGACATCGATTTGGACGTTATACTAATTGCATATGCCATCTTAACACAATTAATAATCAATACCTCCTAGCACGGACGTAGCTATAGCTTTTACAAGGTGGGGGGGTTCAAGAAACTTCTTTCAGGGGTCGCAATGGGCAATGAAAGTGTATCTAAAACAGGGTTTTCCAACTGGCGGGCCACATGCGGCCCGCGAAGCTCCCTGACAACCCTAAAAAGTAGCTATATAGAAGACTTTTTAGCATACTAAAATTTAAAAATTTTTGGAGGAGGACCCCCGAACCCTATTTACCCACTTTTTCATTAAGGAGTAACTTTGGTTGGTCGTTTTCTATGGGGAAAAATTTAAAGTTTGAGGTTTCGAAAGAGGGGTTGTATACCTTGAAATTCCCTCTGAGCGTAGCAAGGGGTTATAAAAGCTTAGGTTAACCTTTATCACGAGGGGGGACAAAAGGGAGTATCATAGGCGTAAGTTCAACTTTTTGATTGGGGGGGGGGCAAAACCTATAAGACCTCAGGACCAAAGGAGGCGTTACTAAACTGTTTTGAAGGGATTCTGGAACCCAAAATGTTTCTAATAGTTTTCCCTTTCCGAGTAAAATGTAGGGCAAATGTGAATTTTTTTGAACTTAATCACAAATATTTGTGGTTAATACATGCCCTCAAGCAAAATAGGGGTGTCTGGGTCCTCTCCCAGAAAATTTGATCCAAAAAGTTGTATTTTCACTCATTTTTTGGTTATTTGGGACAGGAACCTTTTTGTTTGGCTGATATAAGGTTTAGGCTATTTGGGGGGGGGGGTCTGGACCCTCTAATCCCCCCTTATATACGTCCATGCCTGTCGTTTGGGACCATGGGTTCCTATGCAATTCTGAACCCTTATGATGTCTACCTCCCCTAGAAGTTTTCCCATTCATAATGATACACCCTGTATAAACCTAGACTTTTAAATCAAAAACTTATTCCATGGAAAGACAATACTGATCTTTATTATGTCCTAGTTTAAGCCGTCAAATAAGCCTATAGGTCTTTTGCTTCACGAGATAAGCAGTTTCCCAGAGTATGAAGGTTGTTCATTTACTGGTTAAATCTTAGTTTAATTACTCTTTCCAGTATGTGAACACTTGTACTTTCTAATCAACATACCCCGTTCATTTACTGGAAGGACACAATTTTGATCATCGCGCATTTTTACATAGTTTAGCTTACATCATTATGAATCAAATAAAACTATAATCATGAGGTTTTACGAAATATGCATTTTTCCCAGTAAATGAACACCTGTTCATTCACTGGGAAATCTCAGTTTGCACTTCCAGTAAGTGAACACCCCCTTATCTATCGCAATTTCAAAAGTACAGCTTTCTGAATTATGCCATATCAAAGATTAAGTCTTTAACATTTGATAAAAAACAACAAAAATCATAATAAGCGCAATTATAAGTTAGAAAAATATGAATGAATCAAGTCAAATCTTAACTTACCGGAGACTTTTTCATGGGCCTGAAGCTCGAGTATCAGTAAAAAAATTTACACAGACTGAAATCGGAATATACGGTTAAATCAACGATTACCTGGCCTCTAGGAGGTCTCATTGCAACTACTGAATTTTAGTAATAGTCTTTACAGAGTTCAAATAGCTTAATAATTGAGATTATACGACCATGTGTTCATTCACTGGGAGTGTTCATTCACTGGGCAACCCACCCTATATAGATTCAATTAAGCCGAAATAATAATTTAAAAGCACAAATTGTAAATGATGTTTAGTTTATTTTCCATTTCAGTTTTCAATACTCATCTTGATAACTAAATTACTAAGCTTCCTAAAAGAATATTATTTCTGTAGGCCCTTACAATATTATTTAACCATTTCAGATGATGCATTCCATTGTGAATTAAAACTTTGATATTTTTTCAATCTGTCGAGTTAAATACAAAACTAAATGCATTTTAGTTATGATTAACATGATGCATTATTCATGTAATGAAAATTCCCTAGAATGATGATTCCTTTCATTAACAAACAAATAATGTGCCTACAAAAACTAAATAGTATGAAAATCCCTTTCATTGAACCAGGTCATATGATTCTGTTCATTTCTAAATGAATTAAGACCTAGAAATAACAAAGCTCAGTTTACAATAATGGAGCTCAACTATATATTTAATTCCTTCAAAGCAGTGTACTTGGAGTTCCAAGTTAACTGCTGCTGTACCTGACTCTCTGTGTAACTGCTCTCCAGGTGTTAATGTTCAACTATTGCGCTGACCCAAACAGTTTTCCTTTTTCTTTTCAATATCCATTAAAAGCAAAGCAAGGACATGATTCGGTCCACATGAGGTCGCAAACAGAAGTTTCAAGTATAGACATACCTTGTGGCTAACCTTTAGCCTCTTCGCAGTGGGCTCCCTGCTTTATTTGACTGACTCTCCCAGTAGCTGGGTTTTATCTGCATAAAGACGGCAGTATATTTTCCTACAGTAGTACTCAAACAAAAAGAAAGATGTTTTTGTACTATAGAAAAGAAAAGGTATCTTTTTAACAGCCATATTCACAGCCATCAGCGTCGGTGTTAAATCCTTGGTCAAAGAAGGATTCCACCAATCAGAGTAAGCGAAAAGCTAATTTTTCTTTCTTTAGCTGCTAGTTAACACCGACGCTGATGGCTATGAATATGGCTATAAGAGTTTCCAGGATGTGAGTTAAACGAGCTCGTTATTGAGAAGTAAAGTGGAAGGCAGAAACAGAGTCACCAAGGATTTAATGTAAATTGTTTTTTTATATTATGCACATTAGCTATTTGCACCTCGCCAACACCGACAACGCTTACTATACGCATAAAAATGCTATTTTAAAACCTAAAAAATAGTACTTAATTTCGTTCATAAGTATGCCCAACAAATACAAAAAAGGATCAAACTACGTAGAAGATCTCGTAAAAGTGAAATTATTTATTACTTTACTTTAGTTCAGTGATTCTCAATCTGATGGTGGTGAGTGGTACTTTTGCTGGTGATCCACGAAATATTGAAAACTTAGTATATCCTTATATTAAAAATATAGTGGAAGGAATGAAACTTCAGGTGAGGCATTTCTCCTATGGGGCTTTCTGCTATAATCACGTCAATTAGCTTTATGTGGGAAAATGTTTCCCAAATAGTTCTCAACATATGTTAAAAATTTCATTACTTTCCATTGAATAGTTTTACCCGTAATGATAGTACGAAGCGCTCAGAGTGAAAAACTTTTTAAACCAGATTTTACTTTTAAATAAAAAAATAAAATAATTATTTTAAATAGTAGCAGTCTTTAAAACGGACTGTTACCATTTAATGTACAGGGTATTTCAAAAATCCGTTTCACGGCTTTTATTTAGAAACAACGTCTCCTAGGGTAATGAAAGTAAGGTCTACCCCTAGGTAAGTGACCATGGAGAATTCATTATTGAGATGACTTACACCTTACACTTACAGTGTCCCTAGCGAAAAAATATGAAAATTGTACAAATTAATTAAAATACTAAAGGAGATAAAACAAAGACTTCAGCAAGAATATTCTTGGGAATATCATAAAACACGCAGAAAAAATTTCATGGAAATATCTTCAATATTCAAGGAAATATTAGAAAGCAAAAATAGCACATTTTTAGGCTTCAAAATTTTTTATTGAGGCCTAAAAAAGTGCTATTTTCACTTGTCCTCTTCGAATTTTAGGAATATTCGAGATGTTTTATATTGAAGGAATATTGGTGGGAATATTGAAGATGTTTTCATATTTTTTGCTCGTTTTTTTATATTGACAACAATATTCTAATTGAAGTTTTTGTTCTATCTCCTTTAGCTTTTTAATTAATTTTTTACCTTACCTTACATTTTTTTTAACCTTAAATCCATAAACCTAGAAGACGTTGGTTCCAAACAAAAGCCGTAAAACAGCCTGTATATAGAGAGGTGTTCTTTTCATGTTTTTCTTGAAAATAAGAGACAAAAATTACTGTCAATCCATTGTGTGACTCGTCACAGGGACGAAAGGAATAAGTTAACAAGTTCAATTTTCACCGAATCATTATTTGAGAAAAATCACACGAAATAACATTTTGACGTTCAATTTTGAAGTTCAATATTGGAATATCTAGTAAAAAACTAAACTCCTCGGCGCAACAGCCCTAGGTGTTATAAAAAAGTTGAGATTTAAATCGGGATTTAATTGAATACATGAAATTATCCCTCCATATTGCATCACATTTAAAAAAAAAAATTCTCAATTTGTAAAACGATGATTCACACACAAGTGGGAAGTTTTTAATAAATGCATTTAAAAAAGGTACTAAAATTTCAGGAAAGCTGAAAACTTTAGAATAAATCAGATTTTGTTTCAATATCTTATAAATGTATGGTGAAATAGTAAAAAATGAACTTTTTGTTCAAATGTGCCCTCCTCTCCCCTATCTCAAAATTAATTTCCACAACAAAATACCCGAAAAATTTTAATTTTTATATTTTCAGTATTCTAGCTAAATGGAAAATTGAGCGCTTGTGGGGTTACTAAAGGGCGTTAAAAATACGAGAATTATGTATCAAAATCAAACAAGAATAATTATATATTTTTAGTAAAATCCTAATGGCATTTTAGATAAAGAAGAAAGAAGCAATTTTAATAAAAATTTTAAAAAGAATTATAATAGTTGTAGAATGTAAATAAAAATAAAAATATTTAAAACTTTGGTTAACATCTAAAACTTTTGTAAATTCGATTACACCCCAAATTTTAAAAGTTAATCTCGATTTAGTTTTAGGAGAATATAAGAGATGTTACCACGAGTGGTTGGGAACGGAGGGAAATAATTTTCAAATTATTTTATTTATATCGATTGGAATTTTCAACCCCATTAAAATAATTAACCCATGATATTTCTTAAATATATTTACTACATATTTTAAATGATATTTTACGAATCTTAAATGAGTTTCAAATTATTTTAAAACTTAGCAGATTTTAAGATTTTAATTTACTGTAAAAAGCCTTATCACATAATTATTTTAAGCGAGACTATATAGGAGGGTAGTAGAGGGTAGTACTATTTGCCAATCAGAGATGGAAGCCAAACTTTATGGAGTATTTAAAAAAAATACAGTTACTTCTCGCACACACCGAAAGTTGTGAATTTTAAAATCACAGTATTTAAGAAAATAGCAACTTATTCAGAAACTATTACCACTTTCTACTTAATTTAAAAGGATCATTTTACATTGATCAGACTTAAGAGAGAATATATCTGATCTACCAATATTTAAAATCTATACCAGTGACCATTTATTGTTTGTTTGCAAAAAAGCCTCCTATTCTACGCCAGTTTTGTTAATATGATAATATTATATTGCCTTTTTTAGAACTTGTTTTTATACTAACAATGAATTAATGTTCCTAATATGATTAAAATTGCTTTTAAAGACTCATATTTGTAAGCTTTAAAATGTTATCAACCCTAAAAATTAAATTTCTAAAATTGAAAAAAAAAAGAAAAAAATTACATAATTTTGTTCCATTTGAGGCCAATCCGGAGTCAAAAAGAGTTATTATTTTGGAATAATATTTTACACATGTTAGTTTGAGACCATTTGGCACCTTTTTCTTGCTGTGCCCGATAGAATTTATAAATTTTTTTTTCGCCATAGGAAAGTGACCCACCCTATTGTACAATATTGGGGGATTTCGGAAACGGGTTATTTACCTCAATTTTGGAGGCGATGATGATTCATAAACGCTAAAAACATGTTTTGTTCCAACTGATTAGGTATTAGATTTTAACTTCTTTCCAAAGCATGGGCGTCATTTAGGGGGGGGCAGGGGGGGGCAATTGCCCCCCCCCCAAGTTTTCCACTCTTAAGTGAAAAATTGCTGAGAGTCCCTGGAAAATTTTGTAACTTCCACAAGGAGCAACAGATTTAACTCAAAACATCCCAAAAGCAGTTAAAGCACTACTTTTGAGGGTCTAATTTCAAAATTTTCTGGGGGAGAACCCCCAATCCCCCTCCTGACCTTTGATGTCTGTTATACAATTTGTCTCCCTTGAAAATTCTGCCGCTTACAAGAAGCAGTTCCCTTTGGGAACCAAAGAGTTTGAAGCCCCTAGGAGTCTGGTTTAAAGGGGAATTTTCAAAAATTTTTACTGGGGGAGGATCTCCGCCCCCCCTTGAAAATTTTACGTTTATTTATAACTTTTTTTCCCCTAGAAAATTCTATGCTTTACAAGGAACTGTTCTTTTTGAATGTAACCCAAAGGACCTCAAAATGAGCTGAAACACTACTTTAAAGAGGCAAATTTCAAAAAATTTTCTGGGGGAGGACCCCCAGACCCCCCTTTAAAATATTTAAATATATATTATGTTATACAGTATATTTTCCTTGAAAATTCTGCCACTCACAATAAGCAGGTCCCACTGGGTGCTCCCCAACGAGGTTGCAAGGGAGATAAAACCCTAGTTTAAAGGGTAATTTTCAAAAAAATTCTGAGGGAAGACCTCCGGCTCCCCTTGAAACTTTGACGTTTATTTGTAACTTTTTTCTCTAGAAATTATGTGGATTACAAGGGGCTGTTCTCTTCGGATGTAACTTAAAGAAACTATCCAGTTGACTGTAGGTTGGTTGGGGTTGGGTTGTGGTTACATATATTTTCCGGTATGTGTGCTTGATCTCAAGGATCCGCTTATACACCTTCGTCAAGTAAGACAGACACAACAGAATTTTTACTGACACAAAGAAGGAAAATACACCCAGGGGCGAGGTCAGAATCGAACTGACAACGGAGCAGTGCGCAGACTGTTGGCGTGAAAGGCAGGTGAGGGGGACGGGATGGCCTGTTCGGTTTGCTCCTCTGCCTTTCACGCCAGCAGTCTGCGCACTGCTCCGTCGTGAGTTCGATTCTCACCTCGCCCCTGGGTGTATTTTCCTTCTTTGTGCCAGTAAAAATTCTGTTGTGTCTGTCTTACTTGACGAAGGTGTATAAGCGGATCCTTGAGATCAAGCACACATACCGGAAAATATATGTATATGTATGGCAGGTGAGCAAACCCAACAGGCCATCCGTCCCCCCCAGTTGACTGTAATTTAAAAATCTTAATTTTAAGAAAAATACAAAGTTTTGAGTTGAAAAGAAACGAAGTAACAAGTTACAGATTTAAGGAAAGCCCAAGGTTTGTAGAGAGAGAAGGTTGGCTCATCCGTGACGTCACCTAATGGAAAGAGGGGTCTCTGCCAATGGCAATGCTCGTACAGCTGTGAATCACCGCTGTAATAGACGACATTAGTCATTACGTCACTTGCTTGTTTGGAAACGTTGATTCCATCCGTGATTGGTTCCGTACGGATTTACTTCCAATCACGGAACCAATCACGGATAGAATCAACGTTTCCAAACAAGCAAGTGACGTCACACTAATGTCATCTATTGGCAGAGCACTCCCTTTGCAAGCAGTGACGTCACGGATGAGCCAACCTTCTCTCTACTAACCTTGGTCCTAGGCCCATATTCAGATGTTCGCCAACGGTGAAAACGCCGGGCGAATCCGCCGAAATGGTATTCAGATTGACTTTTCCCCGACTCAATTTGTCTGGAACGCTGAAAAACAGAGCCGACTGATTCACTGGGGCCCATATTCAGATGTTCGCCAACGGTGAAAACGCCGGGCGAATCCGCCGAAATGGTATTCAGATTGACTTTTCCCCGACTCAATTTGTCTGGAACGCTGAAAAACAGAGCCGACTGATTCACTGGGCCTGCCTCCGCCGAATTCGAAAACGGCAAGATTTTCTCTTCTCTCATTGGCTGGAACCTTCGAGACAAGGGGGCTGAGCGGCCTGGTCGGTTTACACGCTGCTAACCGCTAACCACGCTAGCAGTCTGTCCGCGCACTGTATCAGCCGTCGGTTCAATTCCGGCCTTTTCCCTGGGTGTACTACTTTCCTTCTCTGTGTCAGAAAATGTCTGTTGTGTCTGTCTTTCTTGCAACTTAACCAACGGGATTAGAATAAACACTTGCATCTCGTTTTTACATGAAAAATTTGAATTGGTTGAATGTAAAAAATGCCGGAATCGAACAATTGTATCTCTTTCTGCCCAGATATGCGAGGTGTTTTTGCTAATTTTCACCCCTTAGACCCCACCTGCGATCCCCTAACCTATACCGATTCTTGTTCGTCTTTATGTAACCCTACCTCCTCTAGAAGTTATGAAACACTTATCTGAATCACCCTGTCCCTGTATATCAAAATAAATTGCTGCACGTGGAATAATCACGCTTCTCCTATTTTGTTTACATTTTTGGCAGCATCAGTGTGTCTTAAAGTGACGCTATCCGTTTCAAACCTGTTATTTCTGTTATTTCCACTTTTATCGACGGGTTTTATTGGTCGCTACGTACGGTTTCGTCAAAAACACAACTAACCAATGAGCTGACTCTCTGAGATCACCGCCTCCTTCGGAGTGAGATCTGAATACGGTGAGTCAGATTCACGCCGGATTAGGATTTTCGTAAACGCCACGGCGGTTACGAAGATCTGAATATGGCCCTGGGCCTGCCTCCGCCGAATTCGAAAACGGCAAGATTTTCTCTTCTCTCATTGGCTGGAACCTTCGAGACAAGGGGGCTGAGCGGCCTGGTCGGTTTACACGCTGCTAACCGCTAACCACGCTAGCAGTCTGTCCGCGCACTGTATCAGCCGTCGGTTCAATTCCGGCCTTTTCCCTGGGTGTACTACTTTCCTTCTCTGTGTCAGAAAATGTCTGTTGTGTCTGTCTTTCTTGCAACTTAACCAACGGGATTAGAATAAACACTTGCATCTCGTTTTTACATGAAAAATTTGAATTGGTTGAATGTAAAAAATGCCGGAATCGAACAATTGTATCTCTTTCTGCCCAGATATGCGAGGTGTTTTTGCTAATTTTCACCCCTTAGACCCCACCTGCGATCCCCTAACCTATACCGATTCTTGTTCGTCTTTATGTAACCCTACCTCCTCTAGAAGTTATGAAACACTTATCTGAATCACCCTGTCCCTGTATATCAAAATAAATTGCTGCACGTGGAATAATCACGCTTCTCCTATTTTGTTTACATTTTTGGCAGCATCAGTGTGTCTTAAAGTGACGCTATCCGTTTCAAACCTGTTATTTCTGTTATTTCCACTTTTATCGACGGGTTTTATTGGTCGCTACGTACGGTTTCGTCAAAAACACAACTAACCAATGAGCTGACTCTCTGAGATCACCGCCTCCTTCGGAGTGAGATCTGAATACGGTGAGTCAGATTCACGCCGGATTAGGATTTTCGTAAACGCCACGGCGGTTACGAAGATCTGAATATGGCCCCTAAAGTTCCAGTTAGTCGCAAAAACAGTCGTGCTGCCATCTATAAGCTGGTCTGTGAAATACAACCTGATTCAGTTTATGTTTTGAATAAACTTATTTTAATCAGAATTACAGTTTTTTACTGCATGAACTTCTATAAGAATCTTGTAAAAACTAATTTGAACAAGTTTAGACTGCAAATTTATCATTATTACGATCTAAATACTTGTATTAATAATTGGTTAATATTTCATCCAAGATGGCGGCGATTCTACTCCAAAAGGCTGACACAGTACACCTTTTTCGTACCACTGTATTCGTACGCCTTGAAAGAAATAGTTCTAAAAGAAAATAAAGATTATCGTTTCAAGCGTACAAATAATGTTGTTGTTGTTTCTTATGCCACTTGGAATTTCCAAGCTCCATCCGCAAAGCGTACAGGATTTAAGGCAAAGGGGGTGCGGCTCCTGAGAAAGTGAGGCCCATGAAATGGCAGGAGTCCGACTTAAGCCTCGGATGATAGATGTCGCCACCATCTATCGCCACCTCCACAATTTTGCCATGTCTCTGAAGGGGAGGGAAATAGTCTCCAGACACCTGGACCCGCGGTAAACTGCACCATGACGGACCACAGGACTTTCGGACCCACAGATTTAACGAGCACGTACTCCGCTTATACATGAGCTTTTTAACTGGTAGTTTAGTTAATCGACGAAAAGTTAACTGGATGTTTCGTTGGTGAGACGACTGCGATTTTTAAGCTCCAGTTATATTTAAGCACCAGTTAGCTAAGCGGAGATTTGATAGTTTGTTTACCACCGACACGTGACATTTTATAGTCTCGAACCAGATAGGCGGTTAGAGTCCATTATGATATCGCCTCTCCGTCTCCGGTGCAACAATGACACAAATGCAACTTGGTAAGGGTAAGGGCCACCGCACAGTAAAACTGAAAAATCTTGTTGAAAATACCTCCCATGAAGCCACGCGGTCCCCTCTCAGCCTTCCCAATGCAAAGGGGGTCGAGAGGTCAAGAGCGTCTTAGTTTGCACGACTGTCCAGGAGGATAATTAACGTTCTCAACCCCCTCTCTTGTATTGCGAAGGCTGCGAGGGGAAGCGTGCCGGGCACCTGTTTTGGATCGAGTTTCACACTGAAAGATTTTTCAGTTTTACTGTGCGGAGGCCCTAAATATTTACCGTTCAGTAGCTTGGCAACAAGTTAGATTGGTAGCCAAATCAAAGTCGAGCCAAGATACGACGGTGTTATTTTTGGCGATCGCCACTACTAAAAAAAGTCGCCAAAAATCATGGTTTAGCTGGTCACTGGCATATCGATTATCAACTTCCTTCACCGAAGTTAAGCACCTTCGGGTGCTGTCAGTATTTGGGAGGGTGACCAAGTGATCAAATCAATCATCGGTGCGTTTTCTTTCGTTTCTTGCTCATATTTGGTTTTATTTTTTAGAAGATCTACCTGTTATCAGAAATATTCTACCCTAAATAATGAATGAGTATATTATTAAATTACTAAATATGATGAGAATTTATATATTATTAAATTACGATTTTTTTTATCGTCGATTTCAGAGGTACAATATTTACTACGCAAATTCTCAATAAAAACTTTTTCCAATCGTTTATCGGTGCTTTCTTTTGAAAAGTATGCTAATATGCTAGTATGTTAATATGCAAATATTTTTTATAATGGTGCACTGGAACTATAATCAGTCTTTGAAATTAAACTCTGACGATCCGATCAGAGAACAATTTTAATTTATTAAATAAATTAATACTAAATTACGTGCGTTTTACTTTACATGTCCATTGTTTTGGATAGAACCGAAGGTGGTAGTGCTGAGATTGTAGGGTTCCACGGGTTACGCAATCCCCCAAAATATATGGATTTTAACCAAAAAATTGGAAATAATAACAATTGTAAGTTCCTCCAAATACATGGTTGTCATAAAATAACGACCCTACTTTAAAATTAATACAATTTGTAGATCTCTTAAATGAAGTATTTCTAGATGCTAACTTAATTTCGCTTCCAAAAGGAATAAATAAAATAAAAGAAATAAATAATTCTTGCCCCGACGTTTACTCAGAAAACAGAATGAAAACAATAAAGCCAAGACCCATCTGCTCGCGAGGCGTTTGAAATCTGGAATGCACAGCTGCATAACCAGCAAAAAAACAAAAGATTTAAAAAAAAATTAAAGTGGTTAGATACAAATACTACAGAGTTTTTTAAATATTTTTTTCATCCGACACACCACTGTGAGGTGCGATGGTTTTGGTGGTCACCCTCCCAAATACTGACTGCGCCTGAAGGTGCTTAACTTTTACTTTAGTGAAGAATATTAGAAGGTTAGGCCATGATTTAAAGTCTGTCTGTCCTCGCTTGGCACGAGTGGCAAATTTCAAATTTATTTATTTATTTATTTATTTATTTATTCAAACACCACCATACAGAAATAAGATTCCATTTACATGGGGAAAACACACAATACAAAAAAAAAATGAAAGGAGACATAACACCAAAATTAAAGCAGAGACAACACAGTTACTTTAAAAACACCTAGGCTCATACTAAAAATATCCTAAAATCAGTACCCACCGCAGAAAAAACAGTGGCGAAAAAGCCATAAAGATGGTTATCTCACTTCTATTAGATACCCGATACCCTGCACTCGCCCCTGCTTTTCCTGCCGTGGGTAGTGATTTTAGGTTTGCCACATGTGCCAAGCGAGGACAGACAGACTTTAAGCGTTTAGGCATTTCAAGCCGTTTTTGGCGATTTATCTTTGCGACAATTGAAATGATCACCAAAGATTGACTCGACTTTTTCGACTTCGCGCGACAGGGCCGTATCCAAGGGGGGGGGGGGTTTAGGGGTCTAACCCCCCCCCCCCCGAAATTTTGACATCAATTTTTATACTGCTATTTTTCTTGAAAATTATGTCTCACAAGGAGCGATATCCTCTTCGGGTATAACCCAAAGGGTCTCAAAATGAGTCAAAACCCTACTTTTAAGGGTAAAATTTCCAAAATTTTTCTGGGAGAGGGACCCCCAAACCCCCTCGAAATTTTGAAATCTATTAGTATACGGTTTTTCCTCCAAACTTGTGTGATTTACAAGGAGTGGTCCTCTTTAAAGTAACCTAAAGTGTCTCAAAATGAGTTAAAATGCCACTTCTAGGGGAAAAATTCAAAAAATTTTCTGGAGTAGGAACCTAAAAACCCCCTTAACATTTCGCCATTTATTACAATATACCTTCTTTTTACCTTGAAAATTCGGCCGCTTACAATGAGTGGTGCTCTATGGGTGTAATCTAAAGGGTCTCAGAAATGAGCTAAAACCAGCTAAAACACTCTTTTGAGTGGCAAATTTCCAAAAATTTTCTGGAGGAGGACCCCCAGACCCCCCTTTTACTTCGAATTCATATTGTTTATACAATGTTGAAATTTAGTGCATCAAAATTTCAATCCAGTATAAAAGTACCCGTAAGGAGGTACCTCAGAAAATATTTGAGTCGAAACCCCCACCGAAATAAAAGTCTGGTTACAGCCCTGTCGCGCGATATCGTGACTAGCCAATCTAGAAGCCTTGCTGCCAAGCTCCCGTGTAGTAGAAATTTCAATTTTTACATTTGCGTCATTGTTGCACCGGAGCGGCGATATGTAATTTTTAAAAATATACACTAAAATTTCCCCATGTAATTAAAACTGAAATGACACTGTGGTTTTGAATTAAAAAATATGAGTCGACAATTACTACGAGGTTTTTAAAACGCTCGTTGAGTCGCAGCTTGCGACATTAGCTACTGATCTATCTGTTTATATTAAGGGTAGTGTAGCTACGCAAAAGCAGTATGCAATATTCTCAACTCAGCTATACAAGTAGAAGTAGTTCTTCTGGCCTCTTCGATGAAAGCGTAGCGTGGAACTCTTCATCTGTGAGTTCCTAAAATTAATTAAATATGGTAAGTTGAATTAAATTTTTCTGAAAACTCTTTATTATATCGTACTTTAGCTGATATTTTGGATTCACATACTCCGGATTTAACTTCTTCATATTTTTATAAGAATTCTTCATTTTGCTTAACCACGCGGTCAGTTTGTGCCATTTCAAGATAGTATATTTCTATTTATAATAGTCATTTTCACACCGCTTTACTTTCCTTAAAAGATAAATTTAAAGTATACGGTTTTACAGGAGTATGTATCAATAGTTTTTACTTAGTTTCAACTATGAGTTATTAAATTTTCCCATGTGATGTTTGTTAACCCTAAAGATTCTATGATCAAGATAATTAAATAGTGGTTTTATCTTTACTGTACAACATTTTTGAGCAGTAAATTTAAAATCGATCACTATTATAAAGGTGTTATTTTAAACATTTATTCCCCCTCATTATAGTTGCTATTGGAAGACCATGAAGCATATATAGAATGCGAGGCGTTAAGTTAAATTAAGCTCCCGATTCTTAAAATTGCTCATTATTTTATGGCTAGTATTCTTAACAATTTAATTTGCAGCTGTTTTAGCAGAACAGTTTTGATGTAGATCCTTATGGTGAAAAGTGTACAAATGGCCTGCTGTAGATGAGGTGGTTGCCTTAAAGGACCTCTTGTACATCGAATCTGTTCTGTTTTACTATCTAGAGTTTAAAATTGTAAAACGTTGAATTGTAATTCTTACTAACCAATGAGGTACAATTCCATTCTCTGTACCATTAAAAATATGGCTCTAGTCCCCATTACCGGATTATTTCGCCGGAAGAATCGTACCAATCTGGCCATTAATCGCACAAAGCTGGATGTGATAAATACTTAAACTTGCGGTTGGCGGAATAATCTGGTAATAGGAACTTGAGCCAAAAATATAAGTATTCCCGCAAGACAGCTGCTGAAATTTATTTCTTCCATTGGTCTTTTGGTTCAATTCTGTTAATCCCCGCTAAAATCGCCCGGTTCTTTTAGACAACAAAAAGTAGAAATATTCATAAATAATTTCAAACTCCTGAATTAAAATGTTTAAGTCAAATAACTATTCAGATTATTAATAAAAGTCAGAAAAATTTGTTGATATTCGGATATATTTAGCAATATTGGATATTGGCGATATTTAGCGGGGACTAACGGAAATGTACCGGTCTTTTTTAAGAATAAAAGGGGAAAGTACAAACAATAGACCCTTGGTTGTAGTGCTATGGCTCTTGTAGCCACCTCACCACAATTCATTCATTTGAGTCAATAATATAAACTCTGGACAAGAAATCAGAAATTTTGTCAAAAATTGGAAACCCTCTTTAAAGTACTGTTGCATTAATGAAGACAGTAAAAATTTGGAGATGTTGTAATATAAGAACCATGGTTATTGACCAAAGGCTACTAAAATAATTAAAGGGATGGTCCACCAAGTTTTTTTGGGGGACTGTCCACCCCCAATCTGACCACTGTGGAAATGCACCCTGAAATAGATACTTGGATAGTACTAATCATGAAATGGAGAGAGGTGATTATCATAACAACATTCTAATACATTATTATCTTTCAGCCCCCTAAGCAAGATCAGAAGAAAAAAGACCCCAAAGCTGGGCAGAAAAAGAAAGAAGGAGGTTCTTCTGGTGGAAAGGCCAAGAAGAAGGTACAAACCTTTTTTTATGCAATAGTCTTAACGTCTTGTAATTGTAGGAGTTTAAGAAACTTGATAGAACAACGACCCCTTGTGGTCTTTATTTTTTGGATTTTATTACAAAATAATTTTTAACCTGTCTGACCATTTGACCTGGGTGCCACTCTTCTGTCCTGGGGACGGAATTCAGTCTCAGGTTTATTACAAAACTCAAAATCAGCTGACCGACTGGAAGCGATTTGTACTAAATTTCAGTAACATTGCACATTTTGCACACAAATAAGGCTGTTTGACTGAGATACAGCTTTAACTTAAAATTTAAGGACCTATTTAATTCTTCATGTATTTTATAAGTTTTTCAATTTTAAAAAAATTGCTAGGCTGGGGAAAAATAAAAGATCAAAGTTCCGTCTTCCAATTTTCAAAGAGTGGCACCCATGCATTTGAAGTATGTCTTGCAAAATCTTGCTAGATAAGCGAATCGGATATATTGACTGCTTTTATCACTAGTTATGCAAGGGTTGTTAAGAAGTTTAACTGTATTTATCAGGGTTTTGTGATCACTTTGTTTGGCTTTTAAAATTTCATTATTTAAATAACTTGGAACATTTTTCTGTGAATTGTCAATTTTCCTAATACTTACCTCTTATTAACAGCTAATTCTCAAGTAATTCCCTTAAAATTTAACGCTAGGTGTCTTCTAGCTTATTTCTAAATTATTTTGTTTTTTAAGAGTTATAACAGTTAACACCTATAAATTTGATCAACCTTTCCTGAATAGTAAAACAATATACTGTAAAACAGGATGAATCAGATCACTTTTGAACTTTGAGCTGCTGCCAAAAATTTTCTAATTAAAATTTTTAAATGCTTTAAAAAGCATATTAAGAGTCCCACCCTATATTTTTAGAACCCATTGAAAAAATCTTTTGATTTATACTTATTTTTAAGTGCCGTGTTCTGATTTACCTGTTATGCGGGGTTAATTGGATCACTGCCAGTTTTTGTCCAAAAATTGCAATTTTGACGTCTTTTAAGTGACATAGGTTCACAATATGAGGCTTTTTATAGTTTAATAAGGTGAAATTGATAACTTTTATTTATAATAATGAATAATTTTTTCACAAAATGCATGCATCATAAGAATGATGTTTCTCCTGTACGAAATGCGAAATGAATTAGGAAAAGATATTAACTTGTATTAACATGATCTCTATTATATTGGCCCATGACTGTAGGTGTTGATAATAACTAATAAATCCTGAAAAAGTAACTAAATAAAGAAAACAAAGCATTTTTACGACTGATGCAATTCCCCCCGCATCAGTAAGTCGGAATGGACTTCTTTCATTAACCCGTAACAGGGGAGGTGAGAAAATGGAACATACCAGGGGACGTGGGGTCTCACAGACCGCGCAACATTATATTTTTTAAAAAAATTTCTAATTAAGATAGGATTCTGATATTTCAGTACATAGTTCTTGGAACATTTATCTCATCATAGAAAAATATTTGTTAACTTTATGATAAAATAAAAGTTTTTACAGACAATTTTCCAAGAGCCTTAAATTTTTCGATAGAAACCACATGGTGCAGTAAATTCTTTATAATTTAAAATAAAACGCATCTATTATGAATTAATTGTTTTGCTTTTATTATTTAATATGTAATGCAAGTTTTAATTGGAAAAATATCATTGTAGAACAATACAAAAAAATTTTGACACTACCTAAAGTATCAGTTTTTCACCAGTGTTTTAGAAGCAAAAAATTTAAAATTTTTCATAGAAATCTTATTAATAGTAATCTTTACCACTCTAAAATCCCTCCCAACTTCACATAATATTTTTTAACTCTTCGGCATAACCCGGATCAGAAGGATAAATTAATCTGGGCGGACCGAGCTTCAAAGCCATGCGCATACTAAGTCTGGACGAAAACCGTTACACTGAGTGGGACCTGAGGTCTGCTGGACTGCGTGGGAAAGAATTTGTGGAATTTCGAACGGATGTTTTTGGAAAAACTTGCTGATAAGAAGGGGTCAGTCTCAAGGTCATGTAAGGGGAAGGTAGGAGAAAATTCTATTCAATTCAACCCAGCATGTGGTAGGGGGAAGGGGAGAGAAATGTTGCGCGGTCTGCGAGACGTCACGTCCCCTGCTACGGGTTAAAATCGTAATTAGCACTTATTAAAAATTCAATTGAAAAGAAGTCTAATGTTTGGGAGCACACAAGAGGTGCCAAAAATTAAAGGGAAAAGGTTATTTTTCAGGTGAAATTAGCAAAGTTTTGACAGTTGAGTTTTTGTAACATATTTTGTTATCAACTTAAAGACATGGTGGACCCAAGATTTGATGGTAAAATATTTTCCGATGGCTGAAACAACTTCTAAAGAATGTGTAGAATCAGTCAGTTTTTATCTTGATTCTATAACTCTAACACCACCAGAGTTATGATGATTTAAAACTTTTCCCAACAGTGATCCAATTCACCCCGTTTTACGGTATATATTCTGATATGTGCAGTGTCAATCAATTGGTGTAGTGGTGGTACTTTTTGTAAAAATACATATGAAGTATTATCATTTTTATTAAAATAACAGTGACTGTGGATTGAAGGCATTGATGAACAATCTTTCGGGTCTGAAATACTGTGGAAAATTGTCCCAACGTTCTGAGCCTTCAATTTATTTGATTGTAAAATTTTCGTATATATGTCCATACAAATCTACTGTATTTAAGAATTAAGCTAATTAATGTAAAATACATAATTTTTCACATCATAAAGGTGTACTTACAAGTATTAGTTTATAGAAAATAAGCAGCAGAAAAAGGATAGGAAGCCATTGGCAATATATAGAGTTCAAGAGGGTAGACCAGGGGTTTCCAACTGGTGGCCGGTAGATTATTCCAACAAAAATTAAGAGGGAGCCAGTTTCTCCGTTCAATGCCACTGGCACATATGGGCACTGTCCTGTATTCTATATTTAGGTTCTTTGCTGCGCTGTGCTACAATTACCATTCTGTCCCCTGACATAACTTTCTCTTCATTCTAATAAAAAAACCCCTACTTTTTGCCTTGGTTCAGGAGTCAACATTTTTTATTTTGCTTATTTTAAGCTTAATTGCGTTCTCATTAAATTTAGCATGAATCCAAGGTATATTTTATTTTTACATAATCAAGGGTGCCGTCCTTCAGCCCCGAGAACAGAAGTCAGTCTTAATATTCAGTTAATTGGAATTCCGGTCCAGGTTGAATGAAATTGGCAAGGATTTGTACTAAATTTCAGCTCGAACCTTGTTTGTTTTGCTTCTGACTGACTTTTAGTTTTATGGTGATATTTCTAAATTTATAGTAAAATAACAAATGGCTTCCTGTCCCCTTTTCTACAGTTCTGAGCTGAACATTTTCTCAGTGTTTATAATGGAATGTTTATTAAAGTACTAGCTATGATGAAGTATCTTTCGGGTCTGAAGCATCTGTAGATATTTTATCCCAACGTGTTCTGAGCTTTAAGTACTATTACATTCTCAAACTAAACTGGATAATTACTTCTAATTACATCTGGTCAGTTCTGTGCCTTGTTCATTTAGCACTTAAAAATTTTCTCTTTTTATTCTGCTCTGATGAATAATCTTTCGGGTCTGAATTACTGTAGAAAACTGTCCCAACGTTCTGAGCTTTAATTTGTTAATCAGGTGTTCACAAATTTCCTATTTTTACTTGGCTCTGATGAATAATCTTTCGGGTCTGAATTACTGTAGAAAACTGTCCCAACGTTCTGAGCTTTAATTTGTGAATTAAGTGTTCATAAATTTCCCATTTTTACTTGGCTCTGATGAATATCTTTCGGGTCTGAATTACTGTAGAAAACTGTCCCAACGTTCTGAGCTTCAATTTGTTAATTAAGTGTTCACAAATTTCCTATTTTTACTTGGCTCTGATGAATAATCTTTCGGGTCTGAATTACTGTAGAAAACTGTCCCAACGTTCTGAGCTTTAAATTGAAATTATTGGTAAATAAAAAAAACAGTCCTGGGTGACATTTGTGGCAAAATTCTGTGTTGCCGCCAATGACCCTTTATGGTGAGTAAGCAAAAACAGTTGCCAGAATCTACAAGTTTATCGCCATTTTAGGCACCAAGCCCACTTTCTTTGGGTGACCCAATTTGTTAATTAAGGATTCACTACAGTACGACCACGAAGTTCAGTCGCTTGACCTTTCTTGACCCGGGGAGAGCTAGCCGCTTCGGGGTAGCCAAAAAAAGAAGAGATTCTGGTTTTTTTGGGTTTGCCCAAGCGACTCAACTTCGTGGTCGATCTTTAATTTCTCATGTGTTTTACTTAGCTCTGATGAATTATCTTTCGGGTCTGAATTACTGTAGACAACTGTCCCAACGTTCTGAGCTTTAATGGAACGGGAAGTACCCATACGTAACTCATTTTTTGCTATTTTTGACCCCCTCCCCCTCTAGTTTTCTCGTAGTAATTCATAAATTAGGTTTTCACTTTTCAATCGTTTTTTGCAAACAAAGTTAACTAAAAGCAACGTACTAGTAGAAATCCAACTTAGTAATGCAATCATTTTCTAAAAGGTGCAGCCTGCCGGTAATTTTTGTTTCACTTGGGACAAACAATTGCTCACCCCTACCCTAGAAGGTATTGACCACGTGATGAAACCATAGGCCCCCACCCCTCCCCCTGTGTCCAAGTGTGGTATTTTGAAGACTACCCTCCCCCATTATGGGTCATGTAGTATGGGTACGTTCCCAAACTTGGTATACTCATCAATCCCTTTTTCAACATTTAATCACTGCTATGATGAACATCTTTCGGGTCTGAACCATCTGTAGAAAGTTTTCCCAACGTGTTCTGAGCTATGATTATTCTTATTCTTTCAATTTGTGAAGAGTGTAACCCATATATTATATAATATTGAGTACCAAAAAAGTAACTTTTGATTCTTACATTGTTCTTTGAATTTTAACTTCTGTTTGGTAAATTTTAAAACAATGTATCTTCGTCTTTTAACCAAGAGCATGAAATTTCAGTTAAAAAAGTACTCAGACTAATTCTTACCACTGGATTGAGGCACTAAGTAAGTTGCTGATAGATACTGATTTTAACTTAACATTTTAAAGAGTTGGCTCATTAGCTTTGATTATTGCTCACCAGTGGGTTGGCAAGCAAAATTTGTTGGTTTAGCTGTGATGAACAATCTTTCGGGTCTGAAAAATCTGTAGAAACTTTCCCAACGTGTTCTGAGCTAACAGTAATAAGTAATTAATCTGAGATTAATGCACACAAATCCGTACAAGTCAGTGCAGTGCAATTTTACTAGTTTTGAGGTACCTTAACAAATTCATCATTTGATAAATAGATATTCTTACAGAAATTCACTTTTAGGAAAAAAGGTACCTTCACAAAATACATACATTTTTAAAAGAAAGTTCTAGTAAGCTATTCTCTCAATACTTATATTTTTAGCCATACTAGACTATAAATTTTTATTAGTTTTTAATACTTAAAAATTATGTACTTAAATTTTCAAAAATTTACTGAAATAATAACCGTAAAACCTAGACAGATCCCTGCATATTGTATGCATAATTAATTCCAGGGATGGGAATTCTGCGCCAATTGCGCCAGAGAGCGCCAAAAAGGGTAACCTGCGCCAATCTGATACAAATACCTAATTTTGAACGATTTTGCGCCATTCCGCGCAAAATCACGATGTATTGCGGAAAAAAGTCGGAAAATCGCAACTTCGCGCGAAAGTTTCTTTTTGCTCACAGAGTGTTTGTTTTCTCGCAATGCTTTCTTGGACGGCCGCAGACGCCAAGTTGAAGTCGGCTTCTTTTCGAGTTGTTATTGCGATGTTGAAAAAACAACTGTACCGTAGTCAGGTCAGAAGCCAACAAGTCCGGCGTTCCGGAAGTCGAAAAATAGCGATTTTTCGCGAAAGTTCCGTTTTTCCCGCGAATGCTTCCTACGGGCGCGTGTTTGTTGAAGTTGGCTTCTTCTCACGTTGTATTTGCGATGCAGAAAAAACAACTTACTGTGTCAGATCACTCTAACAAGTCTAATCTTGTAAAGAATCGCGTTTTTCTCGATTTTAGTTAGTATTTTCAACTTACGAAGTTTTTCTGAGTTGTAATTTTTTTTGAAAGGTCGCTTAAAAGCAATTTAATATTTATTTTAATTTGGTTCTTAAAATCCTCCTAAATATAACCCACGTAAATTAAAATATGTTCATTGTTAAAATTATCCATTAAGGCTAAAAAAAAAGTTACATATAATTAAGCTAGCGAGCTATTTCCTCTTTTTTGGTCTTTGGGCAAACTTATCCCTGCATTAATCAAAATTTTAGCTACAAAAGTAAAATTTTATTGCTCCAATTTGGTGTGTTACTGCTACAAAAGTTAAATTTTGCTGCTACAAAATTTGCTCCAAAGTGGGTTATACCACTTCTCATCCCTGTAATTCTATTATGTTTTATAATATGCAAGTTTTATAGAACATTGCATTTAAGTTGAGTGATAAATTTTTCTGCCAGATCAAGATGTAATTATTGCTGGTGATGGAACATCTCAAGTTTGGTGCTAACAGCTATTTTGTTATTTTTTTGTAGAAGTGGTCTAAAGGAAAGGTCAGGGACAAGTTGAACAACCTTGTCCTCTTTGACAAACCCACTTATGAGAAGATGTTAAAAGAAATTCCAAGTTACAAGTTGATCACTCCATCTGTTGTGTCTGACAGACTGAAAGTGAGAGGTTCATTGGCAAGAAAAGCTTTAGAAGAACTTCAATCTAAAGGTGAGTTATCCATATTACCTTTGATTTTTTTTTCTGAAAGTTAATAAGTATTCACACACAATATCTGATCTGTTCTATGTCCTGGCACACTCAAATTCCCAACACAGATGTTCTGAGAGGTATGTTAGGTAGCCCTAGATAGGAATCTATTACATTGTTGAAATATGAGGGGCTTGATATTTTAGGTTTGGGGTTTTGTCCCAGGGCCTAACCGCGATCCCATCGCCTTTAGATGAAAGCAGTCTAGGCGCTCGTGACGTCACATTACGATAGTTCGGCAAATGGTCGAACTGCGAAGCATTCGTCTACTTATCGAAACCTCGCCTACGGCCAATTTTCCCGCCCCTACGAAGCGACTGCTTCGGAGCACTCGTAAAGGTCTTTTCGCAATTATTTAAGAACTCTTTCTCTATGTCTGCGCACGGTTTACTTTGGGAAGAGTATAGCCCTTCCATTTATAAATTGATTTATTCATTAGTGTGATAGTGGAGCCATCTATGGAAAAACGTCACAAGTAATTCTACACTGATCCTACAAATTTGTATAAACACTAATGTCCATTACTTTCGTACTAGATTAATGTCTAAGGACTTGCTTTGGAAATTAATAGCTGTTTTATATTTTTTGAACTATTTAACGGACCACAAAAAGTGTAAAAGAAATCCGAATACAGTTCGAAACTTAATACAAGATGGCTGACGATATTGCAGCTCATGCGGATGAATACAACACGAAAGCGAGGGGTCCTTTCTACAACCGGTTTGCGGTCAGGCCAAAAGCGCGTTTTGGGAAGGTCGCGAAGGATGAGATCGCGGTTAGGCCCCAGGATCCCCGGGTGGAGGTGGGTGATGACAATAAGGGGCTATAGTCGGACCTGGAAAAAGTGCCCGAACCTGGTTCAGGGGAAGCCCCTGTCAACTCCATAGGAGCAATACATTAGGTTCAGGGGAAGGTTTTAACTTTTTTCTGGTCCAGCTATAGTCCCCAAAAAGTGAGGTCCTATGTTGAAAAAGTGGTTCCGTAGAAATAGCATTGGCAGGAAGATCAAAGATTCTTGCTGCCAAAGCTATTCCTATGTGGTTCAGTTCACTACCTGTAATGATGTGCCACTTTTTTAACAATTAGACCTCAATTTTTTGTGCTATATTCCCCTTTTGTTATTGCACCCAGGGATCTAATCTCCCAATATTATCTTCAAATCTTTTTATGCATTAGTTGATTTTCTTTCTTAAATAATTGCATTTTTATCTAGATAAACCCTAGACTTTCCAAAATCCTATAAAGGAAAATTGTTTTTTATTTTAAAACAATTTTGATTTCGATTCTGATGATCAAACTTTGAAATCTTGTGTTTTGGCGCGCTTTGGCGAAATTTTATTTTACAGAGTTGACTATTTCCCCCCAGCTTATTGGTAATTTCCCCCATTGAACACAAAATAAGTGGTATGATTTTTAGCCCTTTCTTTTTATTTTTCAATTTTGGAACCAAAAATTAATTTTTTTTTCTTACCTAAATTTCAAATATGGTAAACTTTGATACAGAAAAGTGCAAAAAATTTTGTCCTCAAACGATTTTTTCGCAAAGTGTTCAAGCTTTTCATAATTCAGTAGATCATCTAGTGATCCAGGATCCACTGATGATGTCGAACACAGTTTTTGATGAAACGCTGGGAGATTTTAATCACACTAGACCAGTGGTTCCCAACCTTTTGTGGCCCATCGCCCCCTTTCTGGAGGTTGACTAACACCTATTGCCCCCTTTTCATTCTCATTGTATGCTATGTCTAATTTTAATTTGAAGTAAAGTGTAAATAATAAAGCAATTTTATTACCGTATATAAAAACAACCAAAGCAGTTTTATCAGGTCACTCTTAAATTTGAATCTCGAAACATTTAGAAAGTTGACTGTTAAAATTTGTAATAATAAATGAAAATTTGATATTTTATTGTATTATTTATTGTTGGAAATTTAAATTATCCTTTCAATGGCTGCCTTGTGCTTAGTGGATTTCAGTTAAAGCTTGAATATATCTTTATGTTCGTCAAGTTTAGGCGCAAATCTCCTTTGTGGTAAATGTCCAACTTATTTGTTTTGTGAAGAGCTAGACAACAGAATTAAACCCTTTTTCAACTAAAGATGTTGACAGGAACAAGATGAGAAATGGTTCAGTTTTTCTACACAGTTGATGGATAAATGTCCATGAGCTTCACCCAGGCTAACTCGTAACTGCTCTTCTTGAAAATGATTTTCACCTCACAGTTATACTTCAAGTCTGGAAACTCATTCTGCAATGAGTTATCAAGCTTATCCACAGCTTCGAACGAGAATGGATCTAGAATCCAATCCGGAATTTGTAACTTGGTCAAATCTTCAAATCTTGATTCCATGTCAGTTTTAACTGGTCAAGGTGATCAGTAAACCTTACTATACTATTTATTATTTTAATTTCCCCCTTTGAATATTCATCGCCCCCAATTGCCCCCACTTATTTATCGCCCCCAGGACCATGGTTTTTAAGCTTGAGTGATTTGTCTTTTAATATTACTACAGCTGTGTGAAAGCCTACATGTTTGCATTCTAAAGCTGTTTTAATAAATAGCTTGACAAACATTGTCAGGTTGTAGATGGAGTTGTCTATATTTGAATTAGTAGTTTGTTATAATTGATAACGTTCACCTTAACCATTTTCATTTTCTTTGCAGGACTCATTAAGCAAGTTGTAAAACATCATAGCCAAGTAATATACACCAGGGTGACGAAAGAAGAGATAGCATAAATGTATGGGACGAAAATAAAAGTTTTTGTACTGTAACCGATAGTTGCTAGTTATTTACACCTGAATAACCATTCTTACAATGCTTATTAAAAGTTGATTCACCAAAACAGACTAATTATAATTTTTTGCCCAGATTTTTTTATGGAATTGAAGCCATCTATGTTTTCAATTGGTTTTTGAAGGTATATCAGGGTTTTCCCCCTAGAACATTTCCCTTCTGATACAAATATGTAAATTTTTCTGATAAGGTTAAGTTATGGATGATTGTACATGAAAATTTTAACTCAACTTTATTAAAAAATTAACAGGGTTCCCACGGGTCAGGGAGTATCTGAAAAATATGGGAAAATTGCTCATTTTGGTTTAAAATCATACAGAATACCTGGAAAATGAACAATATTTAATGTTTGTGTCAATTTTGGCTGTAGAAAGTGAATAAGTCTTATTTATTGAAAAAATATGTTACACAGCAAGAAATATCCGTGAAATGATAGTTTTTGACCAAACATCAAAATCATCCCTTCTGATACAAATATGTAAATTTTTCTGATAAGGTTAAGTTATGGATGATTGTACATGAAAATTTTAACTCAACTTTATTAAAAAATTAACAGGGTTCCCACGGGTCAGGGAGTATCTGAAAAATATGGGAAAATTGCTCATTTTGGTTTAAAATCATACAGAATACCTGGAAAATGAACAATATTTAATGTTTGTGTCAATTTTGGCTGTAGAAAGTGAATAAGTCTTATTTATTGAAAAAATATGTTACACAGCAAGAAATATCCGTGAAATGATAGTTTTTGACCAAACATCAAAATCATTTTTTTTTTTTAAATAAAAAAAATCGGGATTTTTTTTTATTTAAATGAATTACTAGCTCTGAACTTCCCAAAACTGGTTAATAATTTACTGATATTGTAATATCCATGTCATATAATAGTTAACCATTACTTAATATCCCAATATTTATCTATTTTAGGCATTAATTAATTGAATTAAGGGAAGTAGTTAGCTACTATTTCATCAGTTACTAATATGTTTTATCCTTCTTTCTATAACTATTTTTACCCAATTGTGAAATCAATTTTTAAAAGAAATGGCGACGATTTCTAAAAAAAATCTGCATCAATTTTATGTAAAAATTTTTATTTCAATAATTCAGTTGAATTAATTTTATTAAATGTATTGTGCATTTATTTCTTTAAAATAATTTATTACTTATACAGTGGAAGCTCTTATAGTGTAATTAATCTGTACCGAGTTTTTTGTCGCTATAAGAGCAAACTTGGAGTGATACACTCGAGTGTAGAATATCACTCATTTAAAAGCAATAAACTAAAACTCGTTAAGCTAAACCAGTGTGGTCCAACCCGTGGCACGCGGGCCACAAGTGGCACTCGCCTCAAAATTAAATTTGTATTACAACTATATAGAATATAATCCACATTTCAATTTTATTGCAGAAAAGTGTAAAAACCCGGTTTTAGAGTCTAATTTTCAAAACATTTTCTGGGGAGAACCCCTGACACCCCTTGGAAGTTATTTTTGGTTTAAAATTCACTTGGGAATCGGTTAGAACAGCTAAAAATCTGCTATTTCAGGTCTAATTTTCAAAACAGTTTCAAGAGAGAACCCATGAACTCCATTAGGAGTTTTCTGGACTTTAAATTTAGAAGGGACATTAAAACCACATCAGTAGAAACTCCAGTTGGGGCAATAGTTTATAAATTTATATTTTATCTTCACTTATGGCTATATCGTTTCAACAACTTATTAGTTTATTTTAAAAAGTATACATCAAATTGAAAGGAGTTATATATATACAATCTTTATAGATTCCGTGAGTTGTAATTAAAGTTTAATCTATAAGTATTATTTCTAGTGTTCGGCACTAGTTAACTAGAAATAGTTGCAACTAGTAGTTAACTACCGATCAACTAGTAAACTAGTAGTTTAACTACTTTTGGTTTAAACTAGTTGAACTACTTTTTTTAATAACTACTAGTTGAAACTACTTTCAAATTTTCAACTACTTTTTTAAAAAATTTTGTTTAAAATTTCAAAATTATTAAAAAATGTTATCAAAATATACAAAAAATTACACTGCTATTTATAACTACAGTGGCATGGTGTAGAGTTCTCAAATACCATAACCAGAAATAAAGCACCGTTTTGAGCGAAGCATAAAGTTTTTTGTGATGTAGGTAAGAAAGATGTTTGGAATTTGGGCAAAAAATAGGTTATTAAATTAAATAGACTAGTTAACTACTTTGGGAAATAGTTAACTACTAGTTACAACTAGTCCCAGGAAAAAATAGTTAACTACTAGTTGCAACTAGATTTTCCCAGACTAGTTAGTAGTTGGTAGTTAACTACTTTTTGACCACTAGTTGCCGAACACTAATTATTTCATAAATGTTCAGTACAGGGAGACAGTTGTCTTATATGTATATCAATGTGTTTACAACTCATTTTTGATTTTTTTTCTATTCTCTTGAGAAAAAAAAACCCAACCTTTTCCAACCCTTTTTTACTATTAAACTTAAAAAACACTTCTTGCTCTTTCATTTTTAAAACATTGTAAACTGCCTAATTTCTAAGAAAGGTCTCTTCTCTTTACTTTGGATTAATTATTCTTTTAACAACGTATTTTCAATTCGATTAAGTAAGAATTTTTTTTTATTAAATTAAATTTAATAAATATAGTGTTCGGCAACTAGTGGTCAAAAAGTAGTTAACTACCAACTACTAACTAGTCCGGGAAAATCTAGTTGCAACTAGTAGTTAACTACTTTTTCCTGGGACTAGTTGCAACTAGTAGTTAACTATTTTCCAAAGTAGTTAACTACTAGTTAACTAGTCTATTTAATTTCATAACCTATTTTTTGCCCAAATTCTAATACATCTTTCTTATCTATATCACAAAAAACTTTATGCTTCGCTCAAAACGGTGCTTTATTTCTGGTTATGGTATTTGAGTACTCTACCATGACATTGTAGTTATAAAAAGCAGTGTAATTTTTGTATATTTTGATAAAAATTTTAAATATTTTTGAAATTTTAAACAAAAATTTTTTTTAAAGTAGTTGAAAATTTGAAAGTAGTTTCAACTAGTAGTTATTAAAAAAAGTAGTTCAACTACTAGTTAAACTAGTTTAAACCAAAAGTAGTTAAACTACTAGTTAACTACTAGTTGATCGGTAGTTAACTACTAGTTGCAACTAGTTCTAGTTAACTAGTGCCGAACACTAAATAAATATGAACATCAAGGAAAATAGTTTTTAAAATATCGCACCAACTACTATATAACCTTGCATACATAAGAATAGTTTTAATGACCCAGCCAATATTTTTGCATATTGCCCATTTAAAGTGAGAAAATCCTTAAATGAAACGCTTCTAATCATAGTCGAAATACATGTTCCAGGGTTGAAATAAGCTTGACTTGCCTGTGTTATATAAACTAGAGATGCGTAATTTTCAAATTTTTATTGTCAGTGGGACTCCACTCCCTTTAAAAAGTTAAATTGGCACTCTGGTAACTAAAGGTTGGACCACACTGAGCTAAACTATTAATTTTGATGCTTTTCGGGAAGGTGGACTCGATTCCCTCAATGATGTATTTTAAGTAGACTAATTTATAAAGTCTGAAGGAAATCTCGACCTGAAAACGATATCATTGGGATTTAGAACACAGTTCGAATCATCCAATTGATCTTTCCTCACTTTAAACAATTATTTCTTATTTTATGAAGTCTTGATACAGTCTAAAATCAACAAGGACATTAGGTAGCGAAAGGTTTCGTTTGGGATTGTAGCTGGTTACCCCGGGCTAAAGCAAGCGAGAAGAAGATGTGATCGTTACTTGGTGCTGTTTGTCACACTCTGATATTTGTTTATTGGCTAATTCTGGTGTGACGCACACAAACCGATCCAGAAAAGTATTCAATAAGCTGAATCGATTCGAAGATTAGTCTTAATAAAAGCACAAAAGTGCTCTTATAGAGACTAATTTTTGGGTCTTTAATAAGGGAGTATTTTTATAAGAGCTTCCACTGTACAAATAAAATCAAATAAGCAACTTATTGACAGTCATGTACCCAGAGTATTCGCTGTAGTTATGTTAAAAAAAATAATAGTTTGGAAAAACTTGACTATAACTATCAAAGCAAGCTTTCGATAAAAATCATTCTCATGCTTGTATTTTAAAAAAGGGATGTAGTATAGATTTTTAATTCTAGTTTAATTTATCACAATTATTGTTTCCAAACGCTGCTATTTACCACTTTTCGTTGTAAATATTTTTGTAATTGGTAGTACAGTTTGTTCTTGAAATTACAGGCAATTTTATGTAGATAAAACCTAAACCTATCTCACAGTTATTTATTTTAAGCAACTGCAACTAGCAGAATTTAAAAAAAAATTGAAATGCAAATAACCTCGCAAAGCATTTTAAAGCATACAACTATCTTTTTAACCCTGATCAAAATTGACCTGGAACAGTCGGGGAATTTTATTTCTGAAATTGAGTGAGAACCCTGTATTAATTTCATTTTACTTTAAATAAGTAAGTTTTTATAGCATAAAAAGGGTGATTTTATTGTATGTTTCTATTCTGAAAGGAGTTTTTAATGAACGGTTTCCACAGATAAACCAATTTAATTTTATGGTGTTTTGTTCAAACATCAGGTTGATTTATGAATAAAAAATGAAACTGGTGTTTTTTCATTAAATTAAATGCTTTTCTAATAAAAATTGTTTTTAAAAATTAAATAAAGCTTATTAAAACATTTTAACCCTTTTGCAGTGCATTCAGCACTAGGTCCCACAAGTCCCTTTTCAAGTATTTATATCTTTTTTAATTTGATCTACAGTTTTACTAGACAGCAACATTAGTTGACCCTATGATGTCACTAACAAAGTAGTTCCCATCGTGGTGTTTCAAGTCTTTTTTTTTTCTTTAACATACTAATAAGCTACTTATTTTGCTACGTAATTGAGTATGCACCCTGATGACAGTTCACATTATAAATTGATTGATTATTTGAACAATGCTGTAAAGCTATTGTCACGAAGTTTGAAGAAACCACACAAGCCGAGTAAAGGAACAGAACTTTATTAGGCGGAAAATCACCCAAATACAAAACGATGAGGGTATTTATATGAAAGGTTAGTGACGTGATGAATGGTTAATTTACATATGATGAATGAGGCAAGTTGAGTTGAATGAATGATTACCATATTTTGTGCTGCTGGGCTCGAACCCATCACCCGATGATACAGAATATCACAACTTTGTAGCATTGCTCTCCCTTAAATAATACAACAGCGACCCGCTGTTTACGAACTCTCCAATTCCCGTTTTCTGGACCTTGTCATTGCCCCGGTGCGCTCTCGAACTTTGGGAACCGGATCGTTTGTTGCTGGTGTAGGTCCTGTGTCGCTGGGAGTTTCATCCAGGCGCTCAGGTAGCTGGCTGACTGGAACAGGACAGGGTTGGTCGTTCTCATGAAGCTGAGCGTCCGGGTCGAGGTAGGGTTTCATCCGCAGGACATGTACTACGTCCTTTGGTTTTCGGCGTCTGGAGGTGGGATCAAAGTTTTCCACTTCGTAGTTGACATCGGACAAGCGACGTTTAACGCAATAAGGACCAAAGTATCTTTTCAGTAACTTCTCGGATAGCCCCACTTTCCGTATGGGGATGAAGATCCAAACGAGGTCCCCGGGATTATAGGAAACTGGTCGATGTTTGGCGTCATATCGCTGTCGATCTCTATCCTGGGCAGACAAAGTACGAATTCGAGCTAGTTGCCGTGCTTCCTCTGCCGTTGTTATTAGTTGGGAAACATAATCGCTGCCTGTGTTGATAGGGTGGTATGGGAATAAAGTGTTCATGGTTGTCTCCGCTTCTCGTCCATGCAAAAGGAAGAATGGAGTGAAGCCCGTTGTTTCTTGCTTAGCCGTGTTATACGCAAAAGTCACAAATGGAAGCAAGTCATCCCAATCCTTCTGTTCGGCGTCAACGTACATGGAGAGCATGTCTGCTAAAGTTTTGTTGAAACGCTCCGTCAAGCCATTAGTCTGGGGATGGTAGGCTGTGGTAAATTTGTGCGAAACATTACACATAGTGGTTAACTCAGCCACGAGCTTCGACTGAAAAACAGTTCCTCTGTCTGAGATCATTATCCTGGGAGCCCCATGCCTAAGTATGACATCTTCCACCAGGAACTTGGCCACAACCGGCGCATCGGCAGATGGTAATACCTTGGTGGTGGCAAAGCGTGTCAGATAGTCAGTGCAAACAATGATCCAACGATTTCCCAACGATGTTTTTGGAAATCTTCCCAAAAGGTCAATTCCCACTCTGTGGAACGGCGCAACTGCAGGTGGGATGGGTATAAGTTGTCCGGGTGGAAGTTGTGGAACACTCTTACGTCGCTGACATTCCCGGCAATGACTTACGTATCGCTTTACAGATCCGTATAGACCTGGCCAATGGTACCGTTTCCGAATTCGGTCATAGGTTCTAGCAAAACCCAGATGTCCTGATGTAGCTTCGTCATGGAAATGTCGCAGGATGTCTTCACGAAGTTGTTTCGGAATTACAGGCAGCCACTGAGCCCCTAAAGGATCAAAGTTGCGTTTACAGAGAATCCCGTCCACCATTTGGAAGTTTCCCTGATTAGGTTCATTGTCCTCCAGTGACTTTATGACTTTCAATGTTTCCACGTCATCTCTCTGCTCAGCGGCTATGTCGGCAACGGCGTTTAGCGTAGGAATTTCCTCGGAAATTTCAGTGTCGTCTTCAATAGGACATCGGGATAGACAGTCGGCGTCTTGGTGTTTGCGTCCGCTTTTGTATACAATGGTCACGTCATATTCTTGCAATCTTAATGCCCATCTTGCTAGCCTACCTGACGGATCCTTTAGGTTCGCTAACCAACACAGCGAGTGATGGTCTGTAACGATGGTGAAGGGTCGCCCGAACAAATAAGGCCGGAACTTGGTGATTGACCAAATGATAGCCAAGCATTCTCTCTCTGTGGTAGAATAGTTCTTTTCGGGCTTTGAAAGAATCCGGGAGGCGTATGCAATAACTTTTTCACTGTTGTTTTGAACTTGATTGAGAACAGCTCCCAATCCGTACCCACTTGCATCGGCATGAAGATTTGTAGCAGCTTTTTCATCAAACAATCCCAAAACTGGATCAGATGTGAGTGCAGCCTTAAGCACAGCAAAAGACCTTTCCTGATCGTCTTCCCACGAAAATACCGAATCTCCTTTCAGAAGTTCTTGTAACGGTCGAGCTTTAATACAAAAGTCTTTTATAAAGCGCCTGTAGTAAGAGCAGATACCAAGGAAGCTTTTAATGTCGCGAATGTTGCATGGAGGGGGAAAATCGGTGATTGCTTTAATTTTGTCGGGATCAGGTCGGACTCCATTGCCATTAACCAGGTGTCCCAGTACTTTGATTTCGGGTGCTGCAAATAAGCATTTCTTTGGGTTTAGACGAAGTCCGGCTTTTTCAATGCAACCCAACACTCAGGGGCGGGTCCAGGGGGGGGGCCCTGGGGGCCATGGCCCCCCCCGAGAAACCCTAACAAATAGCTTAAAAAACACTTTCTTAATGTTAAAATTCAAAAAATTTTCTGGGGGAGAACCCCCAAACCCCCCTTTAATATTTTGACATCCATAGGCGCCAACTTTTATAAAATATTGGGGGGGGGGAGGGCCAGTACAAGACATTAAAAAACATAAAATTAAAAGAAACAACCATTAAGTTTACGTGCCTAATTACCTAATTTTGTATCAGATGTATAGATTAAATTTCGTTACATGTCCCTTTAAATATCGCCAAGGTGTAATATTTTGAGGTGCATTTAATGTAAAAGTTTTGTGTAATTATTGCGAGCTCGAAATAAGATGGGGGTCTGGGGGATCTCTCCCAGAAAAATTTTAGAAATTTCTCTGTTAAAAGTAGCATTTCAGCTTAATTCCAAAGTTTGGGGTCTCTCCACAAGAAAATTTATAAAATTTGACCCTTAAAACAGGGTTCCCACGGTCCTTGAAAGTCCTTGAATTTTTTTCGCTAAATTTAGGTCCTTGAAAGTCCTTGAAAAATGGTCCAGGTCCTTAAAGGTCCTTGAATCTCAATCTCAAATTCATCTACGATTCCTTTTCGCAGTTCCCGGTTTTTGCATGAAATATTTAAATTCATCTTTGATTACTTTTTATATTATTTAAAATCTTATTATAAAACTTGTATTCTGTGTGCATAGTCAGAAATTGAGGCACTTGATCAATTTAAAAAAAGTTAAAGAGTAAGCTTGTTTCTGGAAACATCGCGATTGCTTCAGAAGAATTAGGATTTTTATATGGGTCTCTTAAAAAAGGTCCATGAAAAATTTTGTGGAGGTCCTTGAAAAGTCCTTGAAAGTCCTTGATTTTCAATCTTTTCAAAGAGTGGGAACCCTGTAAAAGAAATTTTTAATACATTCTGAGACCTTTTGTGGGTTACCCTCTCCCCAAATAACCGCTCTTGAAGGGGATTCCAAACCAGAAAATATCCAAACATCACAAAATATTGGGGGAGGGGCTTAGCCCCCCTTCAGCTAACATTGGATGGGGCTCAAGCCCTCTCAAACCGGTAATACTATAGTTCAAATACGTATTTGCAAAAATTTTCAGGAGAGGACCCCCGGCCCTTTTCAAAATTGGGCATCTATTTATAATTTCATCCTTGAAAATTCTGTGGTTTACATGCTTTTAAAATGAGCTGAAACTTTATTTTTAGAGGCAAATTTTCAAAAAATTTCTTGGGGGCACCCCCCAGACCCCCTATTAATTTCTCATGGTTACTTATTTACTGTTTTCTCCTTGAACTTGTTTCTCTCCTTTCATTTTAGGAGTGTAAGAAGTTACCCTCTTTAGGTGTTATCCAATGGATACCAAAAGTACAAAAATGAGTAGAAAAACTTCTATTTGAAGCCAAATTTCAAAAAAATTTCTGGGGGAGGACCCCCAGACCCCCCCACATTTGCTTTCGAGCTAGCATTATCTGAAGAAACCTTTATAACTTTAACAAAGTTTCGCATTTTATTTATGTTATACTCGGAAAGTTGGGAGCCAAACACCTCGCGAACACAAGTATTATTATGGCCTTACAAAAATGTCTCACCCCCCCCACTTTCTAAAACAATGGCACGGGCCCTGGATATCCTCTAATTTACTATAAACCCCTAAAAAGCTGCTTGAAAGCAAGCACTCTTCAAAAATTTTTCTGAGGCACTGAAAATTTCGAATGTAATACCCTCCGACTTTGACATGGCCCCCCCCGAAAATCTGGTCTGGACCCGCCCTTGCCAACACTGCCGATAAGCGACTAAGATGATCTTCGAATGTTTTGGAAAAGACAATTATGTCGTCCAGATAACATAAACACATTGTCCACTTAAGGTGTCGAAGTAAATTGTCCATCATACGCTCAAAGGTCGCAGGCGCATTGCACAAACCAAACGGCATGACTTTAAATTCGTAAAGCCCTTCTGGTGTGATAAAGGCGGTTTTCTCACGATCAGCCTCATCTACTTCTATTTGCCAGTATCCCGATTGAAGGTCCATGCTCGAAAAGTAGGCCGCTCCCGATAGACAGTCCAAGGTATCGTCGATTCGTGGCAGCGGATATACGTCTTTCTTTGTTATACTATTCAATCGACGATAATCAACGCAAAAACGCCAACTTCCGTCTTTCTTCTTTACCAGAACGACGGGGGACGACCAAGGGCTCTCTGACTCTTTAATGACATTCTTCTCAAGCATCTTATCAACTTCTTCCTGGATAACACGACGTTCCGTAGGCGACACCCTATAAAATTTTTGGCTAACTGCAGGATGATCACCGGTGTTAATTCGATGTTTCACTGGACGGTCTTTGTTATCCGGATTAGTCTTGAATTTCCCTCCAAATGCACCTGGGAATTTAGAGAGAAGGAGGCATAGCTGTCGTCTCTGATCTTCATTCAGACTTGTCGACATCTTGGGTTCGACTAATGGGACACCTTCCGTACCCGATGGATCATCTGAAGGATTGAAATCTTCTTCAATGGGATTGAGGTGATTTCTTTCCAACCTCTGCGCATCGCATAGGCGCATGCCTTTGGGAATAATCTGCGCCTGCGCGTGACCATTCATGACCCACACTTTGCCCTTCCCACATGAGAGGTTTATGATCTCCACCGGCACCATTAACTCCCTTTGAAGGAGAACACTCTTGTTGACTTCTACCAGAACCGTACTCGTATCCTCTAGGCAGGGGCCAGTGACAACGATGGACATTGCGGACCGTGGGGGAATGCAATAATCCTCCATCACAAATAGCTGGCTTTGTTTTTCTTCCTGTAATTGGTCCAAAGACTCGGCTTTATCAATAATTATTTCAGATCTCTCACAGTCTATCACAGCATTGGAAGCTGCCAAAAAGTCCCAGCCAAGGATAAGATCATGGCTGCACTTGGGGAGAACGACGAATTCAAATGGCTGGGTTCTGTCATTGATACCGAGTCGGGCAATACATCTTCCGATTGGATGGACGTATTTTCCATCGGCAACCTTCAAGGCAAGGTTGCTGGTACCTTGAAACGTGGTTTTCTTCAATCGGTGTCGATACTCGTCGGACATGATAGAGAACGAAGCGCCTGAGTCGACTAAAGCATGTACTGGTTGGTTGTCGATGATGACGTCAATGTAGTTTCCATGCATTTTGGCGACGGTCGTCCACGGAGGGTTTTCTTCGACTGCGACCTCACCCCCATCAGAGGACGCACAGCTTAGTTTTCCTTACTGCGTCCGACGGTAGAACGACTGCTACCGGGAAATGGTGACGGAGAACGGTTGCGACGAGATGGCGATCGGCTCCGGGGATAGGGTGACGAACTTCTTGAGGATGGGCGGCTTATTTCTTCATCGTAGCGAGGTCGGTGTCGTCTTTCTTCCGAAGAATCCCTAGCAGCTTTGTAATCGGCAAAGGCTTGGCGTCTTTCACGGCAATAGCGAACAACATGGCCAGGACGTCCACAATGGAAGCAAACGGGTCGGTTGTCTGTAGTCCTCCATACATCGGTCTTCCGATAGGGAGTCTCCTCAGAAAAGCTAGCAGGGGGTTCAGATCGGGACACCGCTTGAAATCTGGGTACTTTCTGAACAGCAGCTGCGTAACTCTGGATGTGAGGCTCAGGTAGGGTAGCAAATCGATTGACTTGAGAAATAGGGGCAAGAGAGCGGCTTACTTCGCTTCGTATAAGGTGCTCCAGCGGTTGCGGCTCAAACATTGTAGGACGCGAAATGTTTTGGATCTCCTCTCGGACAATCTGACGGATGAGAGAGGCTAAGTCTGGCTGTCCTTCTAATGATGAAATTGCAGCCACGTTTGGAAGACGTTCAAATCTTTTCGGGGACACTCTCTTTTGCATTAAAGCTTCTATCTTCTGGCACCAAGTGGTAAAGTCCCGCGTAGTGGCTACCTCTTTCGTCAATAAGGCTTGATAGATGTTTTCCGCGACGCCTTTCATCAGATGTGCAACCTTCTTATCTTCAGTCATGTTACTGTCCACACATAGGCACAACGAGAGAACGTCCTGTATGTAAGACTGGGTAGACTCGTCTGATTTTTGGGCTCGGGTCTTAAGCTTTTCCTCTGCCTCTTTCACGGATTTCGAAGAATCTCCAAAAATTTGTTTCAACCCATTCTGGAAATGGTCCCAGATTAGAATAGCATGTTCGTTGTTCTCATACCATGCACGTGCGGTACCGCTCAAGAAAAAGTACGCATTGGCTAAGGACATCATGCTGTCCCAACCATTATACCTGGCAACTCGCTGGAATTCTCTGAGCCACTTCTCGGGATTTTGGTTATCATCGCCTGAGAACGTAGTCGGACTTCTAGGCTGACGAAGCACGGGGGCAGTGGTTGGCATTATGTACTGAGGTGGGAAGTTGTGCGATGAATCGACTGGACGAAACACTGGAGCAGTGGTCGGTATTATGTACTGAGGTGGAGAGTTGTGTGATGAATCCCCAGGATCTGGAAAATACTGTAGAGCCGAAGTGGAAGAACGCCGTGGAGATGACACAGCCGAGACATCGTTATCCAGCAGCCCTTCCCCTAGAGCTTCATTATTAACTTCAGACGTGATGACTCCTCCTTGAACTTGCCGGCAATCACTGCACTTCCAGTTCCCCTTGTTAACCTTAGACATTTTCCGAAAATTGGTTTCCGTGAAGTTAGCACAGGAAAAGTGGAAAACATTTTTACACACGGCGCATTGCATCGAATCTTCCGGGTGAAGAAGCGCGCTACATTTTTTACACGAACTCTCAGACATCTTAAATTTTAGGCTTGATCGTACTTTCCAAAAAAAAATATATCTAATTTGTGAAAACCGAGCCTCCTGTGATCAGTACCCGGCGTTTCCACCAAACTTGTCACGAAGTTTGAAGAAACCACACAAGCCGAGTAAAGGAACAGAACTTTATTAGGCGGAAAATCACCCAAATACAAAACGATGAGGGTATTTATATGAAAGGTTAGTGACGTGATGAATGGTTAATTTACATATGATGAATGAGGCAAGTT
The DNA here is from genome assembly GCA_963680715.1 of Tetragnatha montana. NCBI lineage: Eukaryota > Metazoa > Arthropoda > Arachnida > Araneae > Tetragnathidae > Tetragnatha > Tetragnatha montana. Next base: position 9,883,542 of record OY796685.1, read on the forward strand.
GAGCTGAATGAATGATTACCATATTTTGTGCTGCTGGGCTCGAACCCATCACCCGATGATACAGAATATCACAACTTTGTAGCACTATTTATTGAAAAAAATAGGCAGTTAAAATTTCTCTAGAAAGCAAATTTTTTTTTATTCATAAGTAAATGTCATGTTCTTTTAATATACACTTTAAAATTATTTTGGTTTTATTAATCCAGTAACCACCAGGTATTTTTATGCACTTTGAAAAAAAAAACAGTTTTTTTTTTAATTCATTAGAACTAGATAGTATTTGAATGCATCATAAAAACCAATTGTTCATTATTAATCCATTAAGCACTGGATATTTAAATATGCATTATAAAAACCAGTTGTTTTTTAATGCTCTAAAAAGGCTCCTTGTTTTTTTTATTATAGGGTGGCCACTGACCTGGAAAAATCAGAGAACTTTAGAAAATCTGATAATAATCAGGGAAATTTTGAAAATTGCCCTATTTTCAGAAATATATGTTCCACATTTTTCAGATTTTCAAATCTAATTTTGTATTTCCCTTCTCCTTCCTACAGAATAAAACATCGAATGCATATAAATTGGTGTGGTTGGATAGCAAATGTTCAAAAAAGGGGTTCGTTTTGTGATTAAAGTCTGGAAATAATCTCATTTATATCCCTTCCGATCATACAGTCATTTTCCCGTTTTCTAGAAGATTAGAATTTACTATATATAGTTACAAAATATCAGGGAACATCATACCAGATTATCAGGGAATTTTAAAAAAGTTTTCTGGGACCACCCTGTATAAAAAAAACAAAAAGATTTTTTTTTTATTCTTTATGAACTAGGTATATTTGAATGCATCATAAAAACCAAATGTTTTTTTAATCTTATAAGCACCATATATTTAAATATGCTCGACTTCTTTCGACAAATGAACCCTTTTTTGTAAAAAAAAAACCCTATTTGGTTTTTTAATCCATTAAGCATCGGAATTTTAAATATGCATCATAAAAAACATTTGGTTTTTAATGCTTTGAAAAGAAACTCTTAGTAGGCAGGCATTGCTGCTGAAACCCTCAGGATTCATCCGCAGTTACGAAATGGACGTGATGGTGATTGGCGAGACAAGAATTTTTATTCCTTCGTCAAGCTAATGTTCACCTCTCTTCTTATTGGTCGGACGAAATCATTTTATGATGCTTTTCCTTTTATTTGGGGACTTAAACTATTGACGGTAGAGATGAGGAATGGCTCAACTACAGAAACTTTTATTGTCGACCCCAGTCGTCCTTCGAAAGGACGGATACCCCTTTCCATACATCATCTCCCTCGAATGTGTTCCCCGTTCTGAGAGAGGCATCGTTCGGAAGACGTGAGGTCTCTCTCCTTCCCTCGCCGAATTTGTGTTTTCGGTTCTTACGCCCCTCTAAAAACATCGTCTGCAAATATGTCCGGCGAACACCGTGGACCAGCGGCGAAAACTCTAGATGAGGTGATATTGAAGAAACTATGCCAGCTACTGGTGGCCCTATTTGTGTTTCTCTCGGTGATCAAAGGTAAGCTCTTTCCCTCTTTTGTTGGCAATATCACAAAAACCGTAAAATTGCTAGTCACTTTGATTTTTTTTGTTAAAAAAATTGTCTTTATTTAGCTAAAAAACGCAAAAACTACATAATATTAACTTGCGAATTTGCGAACTCTTTTTTTTTGTGTGTGGTCCGAAAAGTGCTATTTTTACTTGATAATATTTCCTCAAATAAAAAGGTATTTCATGAAATTTTTCTGCGCTTTTTGCATGATATTGCCAACAATTCTCTCATTGAAGTTTTTGTTCCATCTTCTTAGTTTTTTAGTTAACTTTTTAAATTTTTATTTCGCCGCTAGAGGCGCAGTAAGTCATCTCAATGGATTCTTCATGTTCACATACCAAGGTGTACACCTTGCTTCCTTGACCCTAGGAGACGTTAGTTCAAAATAAAACCAGTGAAACGGACTTTGGAAACAACCTGTATAGCATGCCATTCAGCAATACATTCATAACTTACTTTTCTGTCGTCTTTTCCAGGTCACTTGTCAGAGGAACCTATACACTTCATCGCCACCCTGGGGGAGGACGGGATCCTGTTCTGCGACTTCGAGTTTCCCGAGAACAAGCCTGTGCCGCACGTGATTCAATGGCATAAGCAAGGCATCGAGACCCCCATCTACATATGGTACGACGGCTACCCTCCACATTCGGGCGTAGGCTATGAGGGCCGCCTCTCGCTGGTTCTCCAGGCCTCCCTCTATCTCACCAACGTGCACAAAAGCGACGAGGGCTGGTACGAGTGCCGGGTCTATTTCCTCAACCGCCCCCCGACATCTAAGATTAACGGTTCCTGGGCACACCTCATTGTCCATGGTCAGTGATACTTGACACTTTTTCTATAGCCGTATTCAGAGCCATTAGCGTCGGTGTTAACCAGCAGCTAAGGAAAAAAAATTAGCTTTTCACCGAATCTGATTGATGAAATTCTTCTTTGACCTAGGATTTAACACAGACGCTGATGGCTGTGAATATGACCCTTAGTTTTCTTACCTAAGTAAGGAGTCATAGAGTCTTTTAAAATGTTCCCCAGTTACACCCTGTCCCATGTTATTCCAAGATACCCTGTTGGATTCGTGTTTGTTAAAGTTATGGAAACTTTTTGAAAATGCTGCAAAATTTTAAAAGTAATTCCCTCTCCCCATGACTCTTAATGACTCTTTGTCTTTAAATTGTCTGGTCAACTTATTTTTCCCCCTTTGCAATACATCTGGGAGCGGTCGGTGATAAGGTTGGATTCACTCAAATTGTTACATCCTTATTAAGGGGGCCAGATTTATATTAGCCATTTCACTCTGAAAGTCCTGTATTGTGAAACTATTTGCTATCTGATTCAATACTTGCCCCTTATTTAAGTGTTTGGCCTCGCTAGAATTATTCCTCACAATTACATAAACCGATTTCTCCATATAGTATTACCAACATGTGAATATCCATCCCCTCTATGTTCTTAGAACAAAATAAAATGTTGGAACACTCAATTGAAGTATTCCGCTTGACACACAAAGTAAAAACTTCAGTCTCACCTGGTAGTAAGATCAGTTTTCTTAACAGAACAAGTAGTATATCACGTGGGGAAATCTTTAAATTTCACAAACTGGGCCTCAGTAATGCATCAATAACAATGCTTTGCCTCTGCAGAAAATAAAATCCCAAAATGTAATGAAACATATTTGAATAATTTTTTTTTCAATGGGCGGGTACTGGATTTATCATCCTTGACCACTGAATTGCCCTAAGTAGTACCTACTCAGCGTTACCCAGCGAGCACCTGTGGACCGGAGCCACGGAGGTGAGGTACTATTACCCGCGCCACACATACATTCGCTCGCACAACCACATTCATCCATCACACAAGGACTGAAACTAACAGCCTTGCCAAACAAGGATTCGAACCCCAGGCGTACGGCTTCGCAGTCAGATGCTCTAACCACTAGGCCAGCGTCGTTAAAATTAATTATGCCATTTAATTATTACCATTTACACCATTAATTAAAATTATAGGTCTATAGAACGGATGTTTGAAAAAGTTTTTCAATTCCAAAAAATAAAAAATGTCCGTTCATCCAGAAAAAGTCCATTCCGAATACACAGTATATTTTAAGTCAGACCTGGCCAAAAATCTGGGTTTCGTATAAAGTGTGATCTGGTCAAAACACACCTAGGGATAAGAGATATACGAATGAACCAATTAAGAACTGCAATGTTTCCTTACCAAACAACAAAGAAATCAAGGGAAGAGTTGAACCTGCAAAAATTTTTCATACTTAGCCCTGTAGCTGAAAAGAATTTTCCACCACCAGACAGAAATCCAGAAAGTGTGAGACTGAAGAATTCACCATCCTTTCCTTTTTAAAGCCTCAGAAGAAGAGGGATGGTAAAAGTTTTGCCCAGAACCGATTGGAAAAGACTGTGTTTCTCCTACAGAGTTCAAGGCCTTCCCATCCAATAATCCCCCGGCATATTTAAATTAAACTTCGTAATCCTACTTCGTAGCCTCTGCAAGATTGATTTGAGTTAGAATTTCTCTCCTATGCTGGGTGGAGGAGGCCGAAATACTCTACATGTAGCCAACATACATGACCACAAAACTGGCGTATATCCCCTAATTGGACATTGGAACTGTTAGGCCGGACGGAAGAAGCAAAATCAGGACACTGTGCCAAAGAATGTTCTGTTTTTTACACGAAAGGCACAAATTCGAAGTTGTCTCTACATTCAGAGTCAAATACCTAAATTTCTGTTGCATATATCTCACTCATCAAAAGATAATGAACTCATTGAATTGCATTCGAGGCAAGATCTGAAGTAGCCCCGATGACCGAGACCGAGGGGTATATCCCTTCATGAGGATACTTGAGCCTCAGTGAAAAGGAAAATGTAAATAGTTTTTAGACATAGAAAAATGTTCCAAATAAAAATAACTATCACTTAATTTTAGCTAAAAATATATAACTTTTAAACACAATATTTCTTAATTTTTTAATTATAAAAAAAGAAGAAAACTGTAAGAAGTGTCTCAAGTATCCCCACTTTCCCTATACTTATTTGGTGAAAGGATTGAATTTTTGTACTCCGAATCAATTTTCTTCCCTTTGAACTTGAGTTGCTTTTCCAAATTTTAATACCTCCTTTTTAAAAAATAAATTCAAACAATGGAAATTTTTTTATGGTGTTCGATAGAACGACTGAAGGGATAGAGGGAAGAGCTTCTTTTAGATTAATGATGTTTGTTTTTTACTTGAGGCTTGAGATATTTATTTTAGAATGTTATAATTTCTTTTGCAGATTTAGACAGACTATTCTATAAGTTTTATTGATACAACATTTAAAAAAACATCCCTGAAATTTTCTTATTTTAAGTTTAACAGTACATACTTCACCTCCGTGGCTTCGGTCCACAGGGGCCCACTGAGTAACGTGAAGAAAGTACTGAGTACTGATTACGGCATATCTGTTGGTTAATGAACTCTGTTACAGCTGTAACTGTTCAGTTACCTGCCATTAAAAAAAAATACATACTGTATGATGATCTGCCATTTATTTGGTATGGCATCTAGGGTCCTCGAGGTTGAAAAAGTTGAAAACCAAGGGTTTGTTAACACAATACTGACACGGCTATATTCACTGCTACCTGACCAGCGTTTTACATTGGTTAAAGAAGGATTCTATCAATCAGAGTCAACAAATAGCCCATTTCATTTCTTTAAATGCTGGTTAAACACAAGTCAAGTGGCAGTGAATAAGGCCGTTAGTCGTTGTTCTTCCCGAGAGCTGATAATATGATCCTCTACTACCGCAAAGCAGCTTAAAAAGGGACATAATGTGAATTTGTGTGTCATTCAGTAACCTAATCGTTTATAACTTGTCATTTGTTTCATGTTAAGTGCCAGAGGAACCGAAGCACCTCACCGCCACTGCGGGGGAGGACGTTATCCTGTTCTGCGACTTCGAGTTCCCCGAGACCAAGCCGGAGCCGTACGTCATCAAGTGGCTCAAGCAGGGCATCGAGATCCCCATCTACGTCACGTATTCATTAGACATCTTACCTAAATATTTGGGCATAGGCTATGAGGGCCGCCTTTCGCTGGCCCACCAGGCCTCGCTCAACCTCACCAAAGTGCGCGAGAGCGACCAGGGTTGGTACGAGTGCAGGGTTCACTTCCTCTACCGCAACTCGAACTCTACCAAGAACGGCACCTGGGTGCACCTCGATGTCAACGGTCAGTCCACACTTCTTTTGGTCTACCCACCTACCAGGAGTACGGATTATTGGCGTGGTATAATTTAATCCAGAGGGGGCCAACTTTTAGTACAGGGGGCAAGACTAACTTAGTATAAGGAAATGTGGGACAGAGATATTCAAGAAGGAAATTACGAGCAACTTTTAATGTAGGTTTTCTTTACTTTTTTTTTACTTTTAATGTGAGTGGTAGGTTTTCTGTTCTGAGCCACTAAATTAATAAAATATAGAACAAGAAAACTTTCGCAAGAGACAACAAGTAAACAGAACTATATTATTGATTTTAGTTTTCCTTTTCAATGAAAAAAAAAATTTCATAAGAAACTTTAAATAATTATCAAAGCAAAATTAATAATTAATTTGGTCTTACTCTGCAACATTTAAAATGGCTGCGTCTTTGAGCTTTTCGCTTGCCTATTTCAATTAGTTATCTATTCTGTCATAACGTAGCTGTTTTAGGGCGAATTTTTTTATTCTATTTTTAAATTTGAGATTTTCACAGTTCCTTGAAAACCTTTTTAATTGTCTTATAATTGCCGTTACTTTTAAATGTTACTCTTTCGTAACACGTATTGTGGCTTACAGGAGAAAGGCACCAAGTCACTTCTGGCACTACTCTTTTCAAGGTTACACCAAATTAAGCGATATTTAATCACTTTCTTCTGCGTCATACAAAATCACCATCACACTGATCACTTTTCGGCTTGGCGAGATTTTGGGAATCGTTGGCGTCGTCTTAGCGCTTTCAAAAGATTCTCCAAAAGTGACTTAGTTCCTTTCTTCTCCTCAAAGCCGACGTTTTACACTAAAATTGTAAACAAATCAAACTCTAAACTTGTTTATTCATTTGAAGGGGACCTTCAAGAGAGCCACCGAAGCAAAGCTGTAACATCTGTAATTGTGAGTGACATCCTTTTCTACATAACTGCGCTTTCTATATCAGTTGGGCTGTAAAAATTTTTAATAAAAAGGAAGGTAAGAAAAGGAGAGGGAGGTAATTTAAGTTGTTTTATTTTCATGCAGTGAGCTAGCTTTGTGAAATGTTATTTTAAAATATGTCAGTTGAGTTTCGTTTAGGTTTTCAGCTTCCTATATCCATGGATTCGAATCCAGTGGATGATCCTTTGTCGCTCTTTGTCCAGTAGTAGATTTGTCATCTGTTTGGGGGATATCATCCTCCTTTTCGTTTTTATTGATTATTATATGTTTTATTGTTTATGTTATGTTATGTTAACATAACATATGTGTTAACACATGTTATATATTATATGTTATATAATATATAATTATATATTATATGTTAACACATGTGTATAACACATGTTAACATATGTGTTGTTTATGTTATGATTATTATTATATGATTTTATTGATTATTTTATGAATACCCAAACCAATTTCGTTTTCTTTGCAGGACTCATTAAGCAAGTTGTAAAGAATCACAGCCAAGTAATATACACCAGGGTGACGAAAGAAGAAACATCATAAATGTATGGGACAAAAATAAAGGTTTTTGTGCGTTACAAATGCTTGTTTTTTAACCCTCAATAACCACACTTAGAAAGGTTTCTAATTTTACAAATAGATAATCCAAAAATACACAAGCTGACTATAATTTTAAAACTACCCAAATTGTTTATATTGAATTGAAGACCATCTAAATTAGCAATTAGGTTCTAAGAGTAATAGGGTGTTTTGTTAAAAACATTAAGTAGGAGAAAACGGGCTATATTTGATACGGGGCAAATTAATAATATACCTTCAATACCCCAAAAACTATCAAGGTGATTTAGGTTGCACTTTTACTAAAAGCTGCCTTTAAATGCATAAACCGTTAAGCAATTCAGTAAGTCTAAATTTTAATTATAAGAACTATTATCCAGGTCTGCAACGAAAAAGCTGTTTTAATAATTTTACCGATTTTCTATGTATTTTGGTGTGCTGATAACGAAAAAAATATTTAAAAAAAATCCTATACGTCAGGATTTGGCACAAATTGCAAAATTATTTTCGAATTTGCCCATTTTTCGAAGTTTTTGTACATTTTCAACTCCCTTAATTTTAAAAATTAGGATCTGTGAATAATGCACTTAGTAGTAAACTATTTCACAAGACATTATAAAGATAGAAAGAAAATACCAGGGAAGATTTAATAATACTATATTGCCGAATTATTGTTGAATGCTCCATTGGGCCATTCTTGTTGCTTACCCACAAGGGTTAATGCACCAAGAGGAGCCTCATAGGGAGGAGAAATTGGTTTTAAATGGGTAAATGATCTCATTTTAGTTACATAATGATTTTTATGAATAATATATAATGATTTTTGGACGAATATTTTCCTAATATTCTGTTGTTTTTTTATGGGATTCATGTGGTAAATGAAGAAATAATTCACAATTTAAAATGCTTGATTCAACACCTTTCACTCATCAAAATAAGGTAGGAAATGTATAAATAATTATAAAGAAAAATATCTCCATCTCCACCAGTGCAAGGCCGGGCATATCAGCTAGTAAAGCATAAAAAACCTGAATTATCAGAAAACGTGATGTCCCAGGACAAAATGGAGGCCATTTTCGGATTCAGAGCACACTAAAAATCGTACTATTAAGGCGAAATAACCCAAACAGCTTGAAAAAAGTTTTTGCAGACTTTTTTGTTATTTTTCCGTAAAAAATTTCTAAAAGTAAATTTTGAAGAAAAATGTTAAATCATTCTAACGCTATTTTACTTTAAATACAGACATTTGTGAATACCAAAAGCAAGTTCAGTGGAAAAACGGCATAATTTTTTATCATTTCTTCGGGGTTTTTTTGCTTTGTATTTTTAATGTATGGGATTTTGTTGGAACACCCTGCATCAACACCGTTGAAGCACTGCTGTGTTTAAGTTATCAAAGGGTACTTAAATCTATTACATTTTTGATGTTTGATACTTTTATAATGGGAATTTATTTAACTGTTTTCCGTCCCAATAACTCGCTTTTAACTGAAACTTGTTTTGAATATGGGCTTAAGTATGCCCTTTATGTTTAAGAATACTCAAATTGGATATCTGAAACCTCAAGCGCACAAACAGGACACAGTTTACAACAATGTAATGTGCGTGTCGGCATGAAAAATAGTTGCCTGCCTTTCATGATGACAGCTTTTCGATACATTTTCAGTATTTCATCACGGAATGCGTCATTAACGTACCTAAGAAGCACAATTATGTAATGCTAATCTCATTAAGAAAACTTTATTGCTATAAAAGGCTGTTTGGGTACCTCGTAATTCCTATGGGTACGTTTTAATTAAACTATTTTTATAAAAGTGTACGGGAATTTATTATGTCAAAGAAACTTCAGTCTGTTGGTTTAAGACAAATGATTCCAAACTCTTATTTAATCAATACCACTCCTTGACCCTCTTTTGACCCTTTTATTTGCTCTTTTGCTGAAATATTTTTATTTCTCTTTAAGGCAAAAATCTGCTCAGAGCATTATTACAAAAAAAAACAATACAAAATATCAAGATGCAAAGTTTTTAAAAGAAAAACTTTATAGAGCATTTTCAATCACATGACTCGGACCTAACAACGGCTTTAGCAACAGAAGGTTACAGTTTTTTGCCCTACAGAAGGTTAACAGTTGCAGAAAATAACTGGTCGTTGAATTTTTCTATTGGTGCATTTGCAATCACGTGACCACATAACGAACAACCGCCTTAGCAACAGATAAACAACGGCCTTAGCAACAGTTAAAAGCCACAGAAGGTTAACAGTTAAAAGAAAATAACTGGTCGTGACGTCACCTAAAAATACTCTATAGAGCATTTTCAATCATATGACTCTGCCTAACAACGGCCTTAGCAACGTTGTTTATTTGCCAAGTGACGTCATGTGCGAATGCTGCTATTGGATACTTCTATGTCCCGCCCCTAACAACAGTCTTAGCAACGTTGATTTTGTCCTCCAAGTGACGTCATGTGCGAATGCTCTATTGAAGTCTATTTAAAACTTTACTAACTTCAAAGCAATTTTAAGATAAAATAATCTTAGTTTTTAAGAAAGTTGGTTAACAAACCCAAAACAATCGACAACGTTATTTGTAGGAAAAGGGGAGAGGCTCATTTGAACAAAAAGTACAATTTTGACTGTTTTCCCATATTTTCATAAGATATTGAAATAAAAAATGATTTATTCATAAATTTACAGTTTTTGAAATTTTGGTACCCCTTTTAGATGCATTTTTTTAAATTCAAGAATTTCTAACTGGAATCATCATTCTAAAAATGAGAAATTCTGTTCAAATGTGCCACATTTAAACACGCTTGGGGCACATTTGACCGCCTGCATAAATAAAACAAAATTCATTTTTACAAGCTGTTTTTCCGAACCAAAATGCTTGTTTAAATAATGGGAGTATTTTCCCATAATATCATTGTTTTATTCATTTCCAATTTCCTGTTTTCCTGGTGTTGCTTTTTTTTTGTTTTCGTATGAAGAAATGAGTCGCTTCGTTCCATGCTTCGTTCGCATGCCGTAATTTTAGCGAGTGTAATTCTGACAAGCTAAAATATTGTGCACTTATATATCGCACTGGTTTCTGAACTTATATTCAAAGTTAATTTAATGTACTGCATATTTTTAAATACTTATCTGTATTTATGTATGTTATCTGTATACTTATCTGGTCTATCTGTAAGCTTTCTAATTGATTTTGATTCCGTTTTAGTGTAAATTTCTTTCAAATGATTAACAAAATTACTGAGGGAAGTTTTACGCAATAGATGTTATGTTTGAGTTCAAAATTTCCTATCTTAAACTTATCGATCAATCTTGAAACGTATGATATCTTAATTTAAACATTGTAAATATACAGCAAAATGGCCATGAATTATGCGTTCTTCTTAGTTTTTTTAAAAAAGAAAAAAATATATACGAAAATAACCGTTTGCAGTCTTCTTTTCCAGCTGCCATTTTGAAAAGAAATAATACCATCAGAGCTACCAAAACCATACATTATATTAATAAATATACAAAACTAAAATCCTTGTTGCTTGAAATCTTCACCTATTACCAGTTTTTAAAGAAAAAAAAATTCAAACACGAAACTTTGTAAAAAGGAACAGAACTTTCAGGATGACCTTATATTAACAGATCGCTTTACTGAAAGGGTTTAAATAATTTGTATTTCTAAGTATATAGGTATGTAAAAAATTATAATGAGAGAACCACCAATGCATTTCTTGAATCAGATAAAAACTTTGTTTACAGTTTATATTTTCTTATATAATAGTATTAAATAAAATATCTTACTACTGTTTTTAAAAGAGGTTAGAAAAATACATGATTAAAAACCTGAGAAGTATTAAAGACTAATACGTCTAAGTGTTTTTTTTTCATTTGTATTTTGCTCGTTATTTTTTATTTTCTCATCTGTACAAATGTTAAATGCTTTATAAATTTGTGAATAAAATGATTTGATTTGATATCAATAATAAACCCATTACATTTTTATACAGAAACCACCCCTTATAAATCTTACTTAAATTCTACTATACAATTAAAACTGAATCAATCCAGAAGCATTCATTTTTACATTTAATATTTGGTATAGTTTAACTATGAAAATTTGATCCGTATATAAAATACTGCATTTAACAAGCTTTAAACGGCTTTTTGAAAATCAGGAAAGCACATTTTAATTTTTCAAATGTGTTTTAATTTTTTTTTTCTGTTCACATGTGCCCCATCTACCATCACAAACGTTAAGAGAAAAAAATGCACATTTATAAACTAAGCAAAACTATTTTGCACTTAACTTTATTGATGCCACAATAGAACGCAAGGCAAAAATTCTATTTTAAAAACTTTCTCTTTTGTATTTTTACACGAATAAAATGAGAAGAAATTTTACTTTGTACCTTCCAAAGCAGGTAATTTTTAAACACAAAGCATTTAATTGGCCCTCTACTCTGAAAATATAAGAAAAAGATGGCACTGATACAGGTACTTGGTATTTTTTTCAGGTTTTTAAATTTAATTTAACATAGAGAAATGTGGATTGTTCTAATGTATCCCTCTCTCCCCTATACAATTTCAACTTGAATAGATGGAATTATTTTTCTCATATTTCCTGAAATAAAATAATTTCGCCATAAGATTTTCATTAAAATCCTGAATACATGATTACTCACAGGCTCCAAATGCTAGAGTTTTTGAGTAATTTTTGGGAGAATAATTTTTTTTCCCTAATTTTCTACTAATAGTTTTCAGTTTTTCATGGGAATTATATGGTAAACGCAGAGAAAGCTCAAAAATTGAAATGCCAGACACCTGGATAGATTTTAATACCTCTGATATAAAATAAGACATCTTGAATGCTTTGAAACTTTTAAAGATTAAACTTATAACTTCACCAGACATATTGGATAGTTTTTCCAATGTTTTAACTTTATTCGATAAAAAAAGAGTATTTATACAACTGTACACTTTCAATTGTACAAAGTAGAAGAATCGTATAAAAAGTTTTAAAAATCAGGAAAATATTTTAAAACTATTTAGACTTTTGAGATAGAGAAGTTTGAGCTACCAAGAGTGTAAAACGGCAGATTTTAGACGAAAATTCTAGTATTTCGAAATTTTAGACTTAAATTCTAGTTTAAACCCCTCATATAGCTATGCTACGTTGTTTTAACAATCTCTAGCTATTTTCTCCCCTCCATCCTGTATTGTAGGCATTGCTGCCGAAACCGTCACCCGCAGTTGCGAGACCCGCCCCTAGATGGCGCCGCGTGTTTGCCTCCTCTCCCGCATCGACTGCGGCCAGGGATACTGAGTGCGACACCTGTTCAGGGCGGCCGTATCGTATGGAATAAGGCTGCGTGTTCGATGCAGTGATGGCGATTGGCGACCCCCGTCCTTCGACTCGACCACCGCGATTCCACCCGCTCTCGAGGTAGAAGAACAAGAACGACACCACGGATACCCCCTTTCCATCAGACACCCTCGAATGTGCTCCTCGATCTGAGAGAGAGAGAGGGATCGTTCGGAAGAGGCGAGGTCTCTCTCCTCCCCCCTCCGCCGAATCTGTGTTTTCGGATCACCCCCCTCCCTCTCTGAAAACACCGTCTGCAAATATGTCCGTCGAAGACCGTGGATAAGCGCTCCGTAGGATTGGAAAAACCTCTCCCGATAGGACCAGCGGTGAAAGAGAACTCTAGATGAGATGATTTTGAAGAAAACATGCCAGCTACTGGCCTTATTTGCGTGTCTCTCGGCGACCAAAGGTAAGCTCTCTCTCTCTCTCTTCACGAGCGGGTTCGAACCCGTGTTCGACCTTTTGGTGAGGTCAGTAAACAAATATCGGGGTGGGGGAGGTTGTGATTGGCGTATACACCCCCGTCTCGCTTCGGATTTAGCTCCATCTGCTGCCTTGAAACCAATTAATTTCTGTAAAATGGAGTGGAGTACTACTGTACGCGCAGAGTGGGTGAATTCAAAAGCGGTATTGAATGTTGAGAGTTGTATAGATTAGGGTTTTTAGTAGTAAATATTGATTTAAATTTTTGAGATGGGGATAGAAAATCACTAATTTCATTGTTCAAGACTTTAAAATGGGTAATAGTTGGTTGCGAAGCCGTTTTTACTGCGTCATATTCTTGGGAAATGCGTCAATTTTAAAGGTACTGAATGTTTATGAGATTGTTCTTTGACTGAAATTGGAAAGGTGAATCGGTTAAGGAGGTTAAAAATTATTGGGAGAGAAGCAAGGATTTTTTTTTCATTCGAAAACGTAAAAAGAAATATTACCGGCCTAGGGGTTGATAATTTTATAAAGTATTTCCTAATATTTAATAAAGAGTTGAATTACCTTTTGTTAAAATATAAAAATAGAGAGACATTTGTGAATCACCTAGCTTGTTTATCTTAAAAAAAATATAAACATTCATGCAAATTAATCAATATTTATTTTTAGTTTCGTGTTGATATTTTAAAAATGTAATCCTTAAAAAGAAAGCATCTCAACCACTCCATATTATATGTTTTTACTTAAATTACAATAAAATATTTTATAATAATTAGAAATATTTTTATAACTAAAAATTTAATAATATTTTTAAATTAATGACTGATAGATTATCAGTAATTACAAGGTACAAATAAAGAAATTCTTTAGATTTTAAATAAGGGTTTCTAAAATAAAAAAGTCATGCAAATCAATCAATATTTTATTTAAATACTTCCTTACATTTTTCTGAAGCATAATTAATACCTTAGCTGATATTTTTAAAACATAAGTTGAAATTTAATTTGTAAAAATAGTCTCACACATAAACTAGGTTTATATCATTAAGTTTTTGAATTGAAATATGTATTCAACAAAAGAAAAACATAGTGAACTGAAATTAAAATAACAAATTTTAAACTTTAATTTGTAAATATATACTTTGATTAATGTCCAAAATGTTAATAACACACGCTTTGATTGTTATCATTATTTCGGCCACATAATGTAAATAATAAATTTTGTGGGTTGAAATTGTATTGACAGAGTGAAATGTTATGAAAGTTCTGATTATGCTTTTTTAAAATTTGTATTGATTACTTCCCAACTTTATAAATCGTACACATATTTTAAAGCAACCGAATTTTTCATGTATCTAGTATAAGAACATTCATACTTTGTTATTATCATTGTCTAATAATTATTTTTATGCATTAAGAAAAACGTACACTAAATAACTTAAATTCTCATTTTATATGGCTCAATATCTATGTGTGACTTTGATATTGTGAACTAATTTTAATATTTAATACTTAGATTAAAAAATAATTCTTAAAAAACTATTGAAACATTTTAACTGGATGTAAATAAACGACCATTTCATAAATATATCTGGATTAGTTAACTATAATTAAGTATGATTTAATTTATACTTTAAAAAATGTTATCTTCGGGGAGACAGAATCTTGTATACTACTGAACTCGTTGTTTCAATGAAGAACAATTTTTATAGTTGAGTATTTTATACTTGAATTTTCTACTGAAATTAATGATGTTTTTCAAGATTAAGTTTTAGCACGACTTATTTGAAATTTTATTAGGAATTAAATTTTGGTTTTATATCAATTTCTTGGTTTAGTATAGAAAATTACGCAAAGGAAAGTTATTGCTCCTAAATCATACATTCCCGGATGAATTCTTTGTTTTCAATATCGCCACGGTGTTTACCACAGGATTTTCCTGTTATTTCATATTTATTAACTTATTCTTTTAAACTGTTACTTTTAAAGTTATAATAAAGCTTACAAAAATATATCCCATCCAATGTAAAAAGGAAATAATTTATTTAATAGAATATAAATTATGACGTACT
Source organism: Tetragnatha montana (assembly GCA_963680715.1). Classification (NCBI taxonomy): domain Eukaryota; kingdom Metazoa; phylum Arthropoda; class Arachnida; order Araneae; family Tetragnathidae; genus Tetragnatha; species Tetragnatha montana. Next base: position 9,898,724 of record OY796685.1, read on the forward strand.
GATGCATTTATTCTCTCTGTTTAAAAAGTTCATCAATTTAAACATCCCACGTTTGTTTTTCTAGTTCAAACAGTTATTTTCCTCCACCACTCAACTACAAAACATAAACGATCGTCTTCCCGCTAAGCCTAAGCTTTTCTCCAAAATTAGGCCTAACACCGCATCGCTCTCAGGCCGTTCCATATCCTTTAACTCCTGTTTCAAAACCCAGTTTTTTAATGATGTCAGGCGGGGCGGGTCTAAAAACAAGGAGGGGGGGGGATTTTCCCCAAAACGAACAAACGTCCGAGTAGGGGGGGGGACTTTCCTATTCAGTACCATCGATTCTTTGCCTAGAGAGAGATGCAACTCTCGCTCTGACATCCTGGCTTACTGCCAAGTACTGGTTCCCCCTTTGTCAAGAAACGCGTCCCACAATTTCAATTCCTCTCGAGTTGTATTTAATCCTTCTTTTTAAAAAAAGGACAGATATTTATTAAACTGGAGGGATGTGGTTCTGTCGCTTTCTGTGGGTTCGGCGAGAGGCTTAATATATAGACTCTGGCAACAGCGTCGCGATCGTGTTTACGATGTCGTTCTGAGACGGTACACTGGTGTTTCGTTCTTCCCTTTAATTTATCTGTGCAGAGGGTATTTGTTTTGAAGAAGGGGAAGTGTAAATTGTTTACATCAGAAGGAGTTGAAGAGGTTTTTTTTCAGTTGTCTTAATGTGATTGATGTTTTTAATCAGAAAGCATCTTAAATAAAGCTTTCATCAGACAGCTTGTTTTATGTTAGCTTAAAATGATTTGAAATGAGGAAAAAATGAGTAACAGACACCCTTATTTCCTATTACAGAAGTGGAAAAAGTGTAGATGAAAGTAGCAGTTTTAGAGTGCAAGAAATCAAAGATAAAATTTCTTAAATATACTAAAAATAAAGTTTATTGTGATAGTTCTAGATTAGAAAATAACTGAATCGCTAGAAATTACATATTTTTTTCTTTTTTAAATTATCAATTTCAATAAAATTTAAATGTATAAAAAGAACAAATGACAATTTTCGCTTGAGACCCTGCTTAGAAAACCCGATATATATTACTCCTGGCAGGAAAAATAAGGTACCTAACATTTATACTTTAGTATTAATAAATAGGTAGAGGTTTTTTTATAGTAGATCCTCTTGAATAATCAATTTCAAAATGTAAGGATTTTTCTATCACCTTACTGTCGGTACACCCAATAAAAAACACTTTACCTAGTTTTCAAGAAATTCTATTCAGTGTTCTACTCACAAGTGAGGGCGAATTTTTACATTTTCTATTAATAGGTTATATCTTAAAAGCAGCACAGCTTCCATTTGAAAATGTGATTTCTTTCTAGAAACGGGTACTAAATCAAATCTCACGCTTTTTCTAATCTTTTCAGATGTGCAAAAGAGTTGGGAAGGGTTTTTTTTTTCATTTCGATCAGAAAGATAGATTTAATGAAATCTTCGAAGGTTTTATGCATTTGAGAGATTTTTTTTGAACAATATACCTAGAGTTCCTCCGAGTCCACACACAGATATGTAAGTCAATAAAGAAGCAAGTGACTTCAGAAAAAATAGTATTTACTTTAGACAGTTGATAGAATCTACTTTGATCTTTGGAATGAAAAACTGTCGAATAAAGTCAAGGGGAGAGGAGGATAAGAAAATGAGAATAAAGTCGAAGAATGACGAATAAGAGAAAATATCAAAGTGAAGTATTTGTAATTGAAAGAGTCTTTCTCTGAAATCGTATTGTCTCAGTAAAATTCCCCCCCCCCTCCCTTATCGTTTCTCATTTTTAATTCCTCTTTTTATATTTCTGAATCAAATATTTTTTTTTCATCCAGAGGAAAATCTCAAACAGATACAATTGTGCAGTTTAACATTTAACAATTATTTTTTTACAAATTAAAAGAATTTAAACTAGTTGAATGATGTCTGATTCAAAAGTTAAATGCTTGAATATAGCAATTTGAAAGTTAAATTTAACAGTGTCTTATAAAAAAACCCAACTTTAGTGGTCTTTTTAAAACTAACAAATAGTAAATATCATGTTTGCCTTAAATATTTAAAAGGGAGGGTATTTTTTCCTTTTCTAATTAGAAAAGCAAATTAGATAAAATCTTAGAGAAGTTAAGAAATCTTCTCTCTTTACATAGAACCAGGTGATTCCATATATCATTAGGGGTTATACTTTTCGACTGATAGGATAAGTCTCCTAATAAATTTGCTGTCAAATAAAATAATATCTTTGATGATAATTTTAAAAAAGCTGAACCAAATTAGTTCATACTTTATTAATTAAGACGTAATTTTTAAAAGAATTTGAATTCGCTGGAAAAATTCTCAAAATAAATAAATATATTTATTTTACCATTAATTCTATTCTCAAATTAAAGTTAATTTGTACAAATGCTTATTACATGCATATTATTTTTTTTAATTGAAGTAAAAGATAGTTGTTGGGGGAAAGTGAAGTTCATATTCTGTTCTGGTTATTTTTCGTTATGACAACCATTCGTTACTGTGAAAACGAATCTTAACTAACAATTACCTATAACTTTAATAATAATAATAATAATAATAATAATAATAATAATAATAATAATAATAATAATAATAATAATAATAATAATAATAATAATAATAATAATAATAACAATAACAATATTAATAATAATAGCAATAGTAATAGCAATAGCAATAGTAATATAATAGTAATAATAATTATTATTATTAATTATTAAAGATTGTTGCAAATCTATTCCTTTCAGACAAATTCTTGTAGAAGTAGGGAATACAGATGTGAATTACTAGAAAGCAGTATTATAGCTATATTACTCGATTGATTTCACCCATGGAAAGCTTTCGGTGTCAGAGCCCCCATTGCTTTTATTCCAATTAAACACTGACACCGCGTAACAAATCACCGGCGTCCATTTTTAACTTCGATGGAACCTGATCATTACCTAAATATAGCCCCGTTCGCCTATTTCACAAGCGATCGTTCCCGGTATCAGATATTACTGTTTCCCGTTCGCGATAAACAAGAAGTAATTTTAAACACCCATTAATAGCGTTGGCCTCCCAGTAGCGCAATTAGATGAGAGATGCAGTCTTCAGTAACGACACGTCTGCACCAAGTCTGTCCCATAAATTGCTTTCTTTAGCGCTGCAGAAATAGATGGGTATTTATGACGATTTCAGTTCGGCCAATGAAAAACGATAGTGAATCAATCTTTCTGTTTTCAACTATATTGTGTATGGGTGGTACTAGGAATGGAACAGCTTTACTGTCCTTTTAATTGATACGTAAATTTCTCCTCATCTTCTATGCTTAAAATAACCCTGACCTTGTGATATCACGCAGAAGTAGAGGGTAAATTGAGTTTTATTGTGGTTATTTTTTGCTTTCAGTTCTCAAAATCCCCCTTTTCGAAGTTTCACGACGAACTTGTGTGCTTTGACTTTGCGGGTATTCAAGTTGGTTTCACTGCAACCACTGTACTTTAGTTGAGTAAACTGTTTTACAGGTGCGTGCTCGACAGGAAAGAAAATATTTTAACGTTTTTCTTAGTTACTGTATTCAATGAAATGAACACGGAAGAGGAACTATCCCAAATAGGTTTCGAGAAAAAAAATCTTACGAAAGTATTAAACGATGGATTTCATACAATGAAAAGACGAGTTATGAAAAGTTGTGTTTTTGCTATTTATTTAAACTATATACTCATTTTACTTTTCATCAGTCTACTATAGATTAGTATTTTTTCTTTCATTAGTCTCCATGTTAAAATTAGATTCTTCATTTTATTTTTTTATTTATTGATATTATTCTAATTCGATGTTTGGTTCAATTTTAAAACTCGAAATCATTTTAATTATTAATTTTTCGAATTTGTATAAAGGGAGATTTGATACAATCATCTTTTAAATTATCTACTTTAATTGAATGAAAATTAATGTGGCCTTTATAGAGCATTTTCAATCACATGACTCGGACCTAACAACGGCCTTAGCAACCGAAATGTTACAGTTTTTTGCCCTACAGAGGTTAACAGTTACAGAAAATGACTGGCCGTGGAATTCTTCTATTGGAGCATTTGCAATCATGTGATCCCATACTTAAAAACCGCCTTAGCAACAGATAAACAACGGCCTTAGCAACAGTTAAAAGGCCTACAGAAGGTACACAGTTAAAAGAAAATAACCGGTTGTGACGTCACCTGAAAACACTCTATTGTAAGAAGAGTAGTAATTAAAGTACTACTTTTACTCATTAACTCAATCACTCATTAATTTGGTTTTCTGATTTTTCATCTTATTTTTTTCATCAAATAGGATTAATTGTAAGTACCTACTACTTTGAACTAAGCATTGTAAATCCTCCATTCTATTCGTAAATGAAGTAAACAATAAACAATCTCTAATAACATGTTAAAATTTTTATGTTCCCCATTTAGTTACTTACCCAATACTTTCATTAATTTAAAAATAATCCTCTTGTTGAGTGAAACTTATTTAATGGGGGTTATTTTAATTATTTAGAGTAATATAATAACATGAATAATTTATGGCGTTTTATCTACAATTCATTATGGATGTTTAATTTTTACGTATTTAAGCTCCAATTCTTCTTTTACCCTCTTTTTATTCACCTGTAATTACTGATCAGATTATCGTAACACTCAGGATAACCTTAAATTTTACAATCGACATCAATGCAATAAAGTAGTGGAAATAAATTTCCCTTATTAATCTTAAGATGCACATTTATTGGCATTTGCCTATTCGTAAGCGTTACATATTTTAATCGTTATCTATTTATTTTTCCTAAAAATAATTTTATACTTTATAAAAATATCCGCAAAATACTTAGCTAGGGGAGCTTATAATTTCATAACTAATTAAAGTCTGAATGGGCGCACAAATAACTCCTCAAAAGAAAAAACTTCCAAGTATATTCTAATAAAATGCTTTCTTTTACTCGAACCGTACCCTTTATTGAGTTTTGCTTTCTCTACCTCGGAAAGACAGTCGTCTTTGTCTCTCCTGTCAAATTCTAGAATGACGGTAAGTTTGTCCAGCATTTAGCCATTGTCAAATTGGGGGAAAGCTTCGGTTACAGTTTGTCAACATTTTTGATGGCTTTGTTTTCTACTCCCATACAGACAAGTGTAGACATATTTGCTTCCTTCTCTTGGGTTTCCAGAAACGGATTTTTGGGTTAGAGATAGAAGATTTAGAGGGATCGGTCTTGGGTTGTTGTTGTCTTAGAGTTTTAAAAGTTTTTAAAACTTATATCATTCTGGACTAAAATTAACAAGTTTAAAGAAATATAAAACGAAATTAAAATCATATTTTTTTATTTAAATTGATATGTACTTTAAATTCTTTTGATGGATTTGCTCTTCATATAGTCATGTTATAGACTTAACTAATTAGAAGGAATATAAATGAAAATTGCCAATCATTGAGATATATTTTAGGGATAATTTTGAGTTTTAAACTATCTTATTAGATTTAAAGGTATTTACTTAATCACATTTGTATTGTGTATGTTAAAAGCCTAATTTAGTTTAAGTTACAAAATCCATGTAATATATTGGTAACAGTCTATAGAAATATACCTACAATTTTTACCCATTTAATAATTAGGATGTTTTAAAAGAAACTCGTTAAAATTTTTAAGTTACAGAAATATAATTTTTTTTTTAAAATTACATAATAACTAACCCTTTTTACAAACATGATCATTAAACCGCTTTTTAAAAACCACCTACCCAAAAGTAGGCTCAAATGCTATTAAAAAAGTCAAAAGATAATACTTTCGCGTTCATTCTTTCGCAACACTAGGAATCATTTGTTTACACGAACGTTTTTTATTCATTACTTCGTTATTATAATAGTAATACATAACTGAATTTCGTATACAATTTATTCGCTTAAAAAACGTGACTATTTCCAGTACCTATGGTTCTATAAAAGAAAATCATGATGTTTTTTAAGGAATACTAGCTGATATGCCCGCCGTTGCTCGGGGGATAAAAGGCTTATCAAACTGTGTGTTAAAATAAATAAGCATTATCATTTACATGCAATAGAGTCAACAGTCTTCCCGCTAGGATTCTTTTTTGATGCCATACCACTTCGTTAAGATGTAAAAACCCCTTTAAAAATGCCAACTGTTTAGATTTAATGTGTGAAATCCCCATCCCCGTTTTAAAGAGTAATTTTTCAGAATAGAAAAAAAGTCAGGGGACCTTCTGAACCCCATTATTTTTTTCTCTTTTGTCCTTTTCTCCCTCCATCCATTTCTATAATTGTAATAATAATTGTAATTGTATAATTCCATTGGTATAAATGTATATTTGAGGCAAATTTCTCCGCCTTCGCTTCACAATAAAGATATATTATTGAATAGCAATGTCTATTGATAAAATTTTATCAATAGACATTTGACGAACCGTTTTGGAAATTTTTCTTCCTAAAATTGATGAGCCGAATTATGTATAGATTAGGGCAACAATTGCCATCCAGATGTGGAAATTTTTCGCCTTAACTGGGATGAGCCCAATACGTCCACTTTTGGCCAACAATTGACATTTACTAAAAAGCAATTTTTGGTAATTTATCGTCTTAAAAGCGATATCCAGATTTCATCCCCTTTATGACAACATTTGATGAACCGTTTTGGTAATTTTTCTTCCTAAAATTGATGAGCCGAATTACGTACAGATTAGGGCAACAATTGCCATCCAGATTTTGAAATTTCTCGTCATAAATCGGATGGGCCCAAATACGTCCATTTTTGGGCAACATTTTACGTACAATTTTTGAAACTTTTCGCTTTAATAGGGATGAGCCTGAATACGTTCATTTTATGCCAACATTTGACATCCCATTTTTGAAATTTCTCGACGTAAACGTAGTCGCTACAAATTCGCGACTAAGTCGACGAAGATAGGACGAAAATGGTACATGTGTGCTCACTGGGAACTTATTTCCACCTCATCCCGCTAAATGTTTATATAATACAAAACAAATTAATATACTACATACTTTTATACTTTTTTAAGATGTTAAACAAAATCTTAAAAAACCGGTTTAGAATTAGTGTTTATAACCATTTTTTAATAATGATATTTTTTTTAAATCAGGGGGAGACCCCCTGAACCCCCCTTTGCTGATTTATCACCAAATCATTCATTGAAAGAAATTTCAAACATGAAATAAAAGTAAACATCATTTGAATCGACACTGAAAATAGAGTGTTTTCAGGTGACGTCACAACCGGTTATTTTCTTTTAACTGTGTAGATTCTGTAGGGCTTTTAACTGTTGTTAAGGCCGTTGTTTACATGTTGCTAAGGCGATTTTTAGGTATGGGATCACGTGATTGCAAATTCTCCAATAGAAGAATTTCACGGCTAGTCAATTTTCTGTAACTGTTAACCTCTGTAGGGCAAAAAACTGTAACATCTTCTGTTGCTAAGGCCGTTGTTAGGTCCGAGTCATGTGATTGAAAATGCTCTATGCCTGTGATAAAATATTGTTTAATTTGATTTTGCTGGAAATACTTAAATTTGATTAAATAGAAAAAATAATAAAATTTTTCAGTGGAACGGATTTTGGTTATCATAAAAAAAATTATTTAATCATTAAAAATTGTTTCTTTATCATATTTTTTAAAAATTCACCTGTTATAAAACATTTCAAAATAAATATTTCCAACAATAGAGTTTTTGCGTTTCCTGGAAAGAGCAATAACCGCAATAAATTTAACATTGAAGGCTAAGCATAAGAATTTAGAAAAGGGACAAAAAAGGCTCCTTGGAATGCTTTGATTCAGAAATTCTTTTTTCACAAACCTTCCTGGTTGTGTGAGGAACAACATGCTAAAATTTCATAACAATTACATTAATAATGTGGTTGCTAGGATCCAAAAACTAAAAACGGGAGTGAATATTCAAACCCCTGTGCACCCCCTCCAGAATGGAATATCGAAAAATCCAGAAATTACTTTCTTTGAAATTTTCTCAAGAAGGTATTACCAACAGTTCAATTCGTAATATCGATTTCTCGGTATTGTTTTCTTCGAAAATATAAAACTTGGTTTATGCTCAGCAAAAACGAGTTTTTGGAATATTCAGACCTCTTAAAATTCGAATATCCAAAATCTGAAAAATGCCTTTCTAGAAATTGTTGCTAGGTACCTTCCTGTGAAATAACAAAGATCTAGGGTCATTTGGGACGCCTCTGGGCTCAAAAACGTCGAAAACGCTCCAAACCCCCCTGTGGGTCAGAAAAAAGATATTTCGAAAAATCCCTTCTTAGTGCGCGTATACACCGTAAGGTCTTCGACCCTACCAAGTTTCGAGTCTTTAGCCCCGGTAGATTTTGCTGTGCGTTGGTAAGTGAGTGAGTGAGTGAGTGAGTGGTAAAGCTCTTTTATTATTATAGATATGTCCTATAAAATACTAGTTCTCTTTATTAAAATTACATTGTTATTGTTTCAAGTAAAAAACATTTTCCTATTAGATGTTAACCTTAAAAAATTCTTTCATTCCATTTATATGGTCTAATACCAGAAAAAATATAAGAATCATTGAAAGGAATATTATCATAAGAATTTAAATAAAAACAGCCTATCTAGTATTTACGGAAATAGAGCCACAAGCACTGAGATTCAAAGAAACTCCTCGATATATGCTTCAGCTAAACACAAAAAACTTTTCAGAAAAATCTTGAATTCTGACATATTTGCACTATTATCTGTTTCTTCCTTTTCACTTCAAAGTACAAGTTTCGAGTTTGGATTTTAGCCGAGAAAATATGTTGCTTTTAGCACTTCAGAACGTTCTAAAAACGCAGGTGCATTCTAAGATACTAGACTATATATTTCGCTACAGAAAACTTTCTGTGTACTATACGTTCTGCGTTGGATTTACAAACTCAGTGTACGTTTTCTTATGCTACCGTGAATGAAGGAATGCCTTGGAATCTACAGTTTTGAATTTCCTCTGGGACTACTTATTCCTGGTAAGCTTTTTTATACTTCCCGAATTTCACGATCGCATACTTCTACTTTGAACAAGCAAAAAGAATCGGTTCCTGAACTTTTGTTTCCTTGGGGCTCTTTTTCTTCAAATTTGTGTTAGGTAACCGCAGCTTTTTGCACGTTGTGGTTTGGTAACATTTAATTTATTTTGTTTGAAAATATGTATGTAGGGGGTTTGGTGTATTTTTTTACATACTAAGGAATTTGGTTTTTGATTTAAGTTTTTTTTAAACATCCTTATTTATCTAAGAAATTTTCTTTCTACCTGAGTTTTTCTTGTGTTTTAATTATATGACATTTTTATAAATGAAAAGTAGTAAACGCTTTTTTTTGTGTTACCTAATGTTTAACCAGTGGTAGTGGTGTATGTGTTTATCTAAGGAAATAGCACTGAAGAAAGTTATTAAAGACTAAACAAAGATAATAAAAAAAAACATGACATACATTAAGCTAATAATTATTTTTTTATATGTGCAGTGTTTAGTAATTAAAAAATTACCATTTAGAGATGAATGTAAAACTAAGACAGCAAATTAAATTAACAACATTATGAAAGTAACAATGGTATTCCTATTTCAAATTTTACTCAGTTAACTGAAAAAACATAAACATATTAAAATTATAGAAAATTAAGGCTGTCTTATTTATCAATGTGGCATATTTACATATAAAATTACATATAATTTAATTTCTACTGTATCTGTACCAATTGGGAATAAATGCATTTTGTATTTCATTTTATAAACTTTATTTTTATTGGATAAGTAAATCACTGAAAACCCAAGTTTTAAATTATCTCGATAAGTGAATATTTTTCCTGATAGTATTCGATATATAGTTCAGTGTTCCGCATTTCATATGACAAGTCTCTTAATTCCAAATAGTTATTTTAACCAGTTTTTTCGTTCCGAAAGATAAATCGAAACCCATTAAAAGTGTTTAAAATGGAGAACGCGGCTCCTCCGAGAACTTCTCCTGCCCCCAGTCAATTCCTGTTTGGTTCAAAAGGGATGGGCTTTTATTTTTAGGCTAATCTCCCAAAATCAAACTTCGAAACCGTTTTCTTTTCGCTTCCGATCCGCACAATCAATCACACAGTTTGGGGAGTTTCTTATCTAGATTTTTCCAGCGAGCGAGTTTCGTACGTTTTCTTTTCCCTAAATGCTCTCAAACCGCGATTTTTCAAAATACACACACAGCTGTGGGCGTATATATATAGGGTTATTTCGCTTCAGAAAGCGAAAGGCTTTTGAACTGTGCTTCATCAAAAGCTTGTTTCCTTTCCCAATCTTTGCACCAGGTCATAATTTCGGGGTTTTGCTGCGCAATGGATAATGATATTGCGTGGCCTTCTGCAAAGGGAAATGTTGTGGAGGATGTTTCTAATTGCTTGCGTATTCCATTCGGCATTTATCTTTCGGATCTTGCGGACAATCGAATGAGCCTTTCTCATTTTAAATAATTGGCGTGTTCCGTGACTGATTAAAGATTCCAATTGTTAGTGAAGGAAATATTATGTGTCCATTTAGCTATAGGATGTAAAATCAATGTTCTGAAAATTTAAAAAGGAAAGTTTCGCAATTTTTCAAAATATTCATGCTTCTTATTACAGTAAAACCTATGTTAGAGTAGAATAATCTGGAATAGAAAGAAATACTAATTAATTATTGGATTTAATTTTGTTCTTATTGACCAAACTTCAAATATTTTTATTAAAATTAATATTTTCTCTTTAAAATTTTTCACTGTGACAGTTTTATTTTCATCAGTATTGTATTTTTATCCTAAAGGGGTATAATTACTAATTTAGATGTATTAACAAAGTTGTATTTGAACATCCAAATAAGAGTTACACCTAATGTTATCCTTAAAATAAACATAACAACATATTTTAACTTACCTTATCATATCTCTTGAATTTCAATAACTTTTTTTAAAATTTTAACTAAATACATTTTTATTCATTTAAAAAAAATAATTTTACATTACATACCTTATGACTTTGTATCACTTTGATTTAGAAAAACTCCACATCTTCGTGTTGTTTTAGAAAAGACTCATTAATTAATATTACTATTCATTAATTAGGTACTTATATAAAAAACACTGAATTATGCGATCTTGATTTTGTATTGGTTTTCATCTTTTAAAACCTTGTAACCGTTGAGAAAAAGAACTAGAGTTTCCTTTTCAATATACCATTCATTAAAAATCCTTAAATTAATTGAAATTATTATTATAGATCAAATTAACTTTTAGGACAACATTAAAATTAATTCTGATAAATTCACTATTGTAAGTTCGAAAAGTTTTTTACTACTTTTGTATACAACACCTATTCATCTGTTTTGGCATAAAACGACAATATTTTCAACACCTTTAAAATATTTATGTGGGTAGTGAGAAAATTGTAATAACAAGAATATTTGTGTAACAAGATATATTTATATGAATTTCTCTTCATCTTTAATTATAGAAAACTCTTATTGCACTCACTCAACCAATTTTACTTTCATAAAACTACATCAATCAAACCGTTGCTTTGAAAACCCACAAGATATTTCATAGGCTTTCAATATCCTTCGACAAATATAACACAGAAGTAAAAGCTTCGAACAACTCAAACCTCAAAGAGATTAGATGCAGCTCATATTATATTCTCATATTTCAATATACACATTGTATGCGCCATTATACTAATTTATTATAATCATAACATAACTTATACTTATCTCATACTTATACTCATAACATATCTTATACTTATCTTATACTCATAACATATCTTATACTTATCTTATACTCATAACATAACATATACTTATCTTATACTTATACATAACTTATACATACTCATACATACTCATAACATTACTTATACTTATTTTATACTTATACTCATAACATAACTTATACATACTCATACATACTCATAACATTACTTATACTTATTTTATACTTATACTCATAATATAACTTATACTTATCTTATACTCATAATATAACTTATACTTATCTTGTACTCATAACATAACCTTATACTTATCTTGTACTCATAACATAACCTTATACTTATCTTGTACTCATATCATAACTTATACTTACCTTATACTTATACTCATAATATAACTTATACTTATCTTATACTCATAATATAACTTATACTTATCTTGTACTCATAACATAACCTTATACTTATCTTGTACTCATAACATAACCTTATACTTATCTTGTACTCATATCATAACTTATACTTACCTTATACTTATACTCATAACATAACTTATTCTTATATACTCATAACTTATTTCTTGCAAATTTTATTATATTCGTAATTCCATTATTTCACTCTGCTCGTTTTTTAAAACATAACCTTTATCTTCCCAAAAGGAAATAAAAACTGACTATGATTAACGTAACTCAATTTCCCCCCAGTTCTAATAGAACAATAAGTAGGTATACTTCCCTAACACCTAGCCTAAACCGCTCCCTCTCTCTCTCTATCTACAACGAGAGAGAGAGTGAAGGGCCTGGCCCTGAGGCTCCCGGACGGTAAACACACTTTCAGCAGGCTGGACAAGGTGTAAACAAGGCCTTGCGTTCCCTTATGCAAATGTAGCAACCGGGCACTGTTGCGCCTGAATATGGATGAGGCGGTGTAAAACGGGCTCTCTCTCCGCTCACAATGTGCGCCCGCGGCACATTGTGTAACGCTATCTGCATGAGACAAAGGCACGTGGAACGGACAATGGTTTCTTTTCACGGGGGTTGGTTTACGTCTTGTGTTTCAGGCTGTGATGTGTGTTTGGGGGAGAGTGGTCTTGTGTGTGATGGAAGGATTGAGAATCTCTTGAACCTGGTGTTAAATGCCGGTTTAGGAGACTGCCGTTTAGTGCATTGTATCTTCCACTGCGTTGGAAAGCTTTTGGAAGCATCTCGTTTTTCATTAATGACAGGTTTAGGATATGGTAGTAATTTGAGAAACGTATTGTCTTACTGGTTTATGTCTGATCTTATTGTATTGAATGGCGTCTTGAATTTAAAGGAAACTGTGCGTAAAAGGATGTGAAATTTGATAAGGTAGGTCTTTAGTGGAAATTTTGTTAGGTGATTATATGATAAGAAGGTTCAGTTTACATATGCTGATTTTAGTGAAATGTTAGTATTTAAACATAATGAAGGTCAGTCATTTAAAACCTTCACATTCTTTTAATGTAAATGATAAAACGAATAGAAATTTTTTTTTTTATTATTGATTAATTAGTATGAGTTGTATAAAAACTAATTCTTCACCAAAATTCGTCACGATATTATCTCGAGGTTACAAATTCTGTTTTAAACCGAAATTATATTGATTCTTGTTAAAAACAATCAGAGAAAATATTTTTTGTTTACATTTTGGAATTTAATATATCCCTTTCTCTAAAAATGATTTATGTTTCATTTGAAAAAAAAAATCAACAATGTCTAGTATTATTATGGTTAGGGATTAAAAATTGGAATACTCTTATTTAAATTATAAAGCATTCATGATTACATTTCGAAACACACTGTATAAAAGTCGTTAAGAGATTCAGAGTAACTTGAAAAATTACACCATAGTTTTTTAATCAGCACCGAATCATTGTGTACGACTGTACGTGATAAAGCTTTTTCCACCCGACAATTACTCTGTAATCGACAAAACGTTATGAAATCCTCCAATAACGTGCCCATACACTTCCATTTAACGCTTAGCCCAATAGTCTCATATAGGGTATCTGTCGACATTAGCACTAACGTGTCCAGGGGAGGGAGAGAGAGAGAGAAAAAAGCAGCAATCATAGTGAAAGAGGAAGGCAATCAGGATCTATTTTTTTCTCGCAATCACTCTTTGCTGACAGTAACACCGATCCTATTCCTGACCTTTCGCCGAGAGGCGATCACTGCGAGACATGGAATTCATCAACTAACCGTGCCACGCGCTGGTCTCTAATCTGCGAGTTGTGTAATCTTCTTTATTTCGGGGGGAACGTCCTATTTCTAGATCTTTGTAATATTACTCTCATAAACTCACTTTTTTGTGGTAGATGGGGATACCCCAGGGCGAAAGGAGAATATATGTAGTCCTGCTGGTTGTGTAAGTGCGGTAATAATAGTCAGTCGAGAATAAATATAATGGTTTGATAAGGAGGGAAGTTAGGTTTGGTGACTATTTTGTTATGCAGTACATATTCCTTTTTTGAAGAAGTAATATCAGATTCATACTCCTAAAATGTTATTCATAATGTGATAACTGAATGGCGTTAATAATATCGTTTAGTGATGTAAATTTAGTTCATGACTCCTCAGTGTTAGAAAAAGGAAATAAATTATCACAAAATTTGAAAACCACAATATTTTTTTTATCAAAATTTATAGATAATTTATACTTTATAAAAACGAGTAGTTAAAGAAGTTTTATTTCCGTATAGGTGAGAATTTCTTCATTCCAGTCACTTAAGTTAAAACATCGTTAAAACTTTAAAATCGTTTGTAAAATATATTAAAATTTATTTTCTCAAACTACTATAGATTTATTTTGATGAAGAAGACCAAGAGCAGTTGATTTTCTAATTATTATTTAACCTTGCAAGTAAATGTGAACATATTTACTTTTCCTTAGAAGTATTTTTTCTAAATGATGAGGAAATTTTATGAAAAGAAGTTTTTGTAGTAAAATAAGGATTTTTTTGTGTTGTAGATAAAAACAAGGCATCATTCTTTGAAATGGCAGATTGGTTTGTTTCATTTTCACAAAAAAAAATATATTTCTAAATTCATTTCTTTGATAAACACTTGTTACATCACTAAACATTAAGGATGTTGAAAATAATACTGAAGCTGTTATAACTTAAATGAATTGAAATATTTTCCCTCCTATTTAGACCTTGAGATAAACGGGATGCATATTCTGTGTGGTATGATAAGGAAATAGTTTATCACTGTGACTGTTCCATAACTACTTCAAATCCTATCACAGATTGAATCATTTTTAAAACGAATATTTTTACACATCTGTCAATATGAAACAACCCCGTTCACCCCAGACTCCACACGTTTCATTCCCCCCGGCCAATTCACAGAGGGGCTTCTTTTTTTAAGGTCCCCTTTTTCCACCATCAGAAATCAAGTCCATTACGCTATTTTGGAGTGCCATAAATCCTTCCAAGTGTGTACGCATTAGTATCTTTTATGATGTATCGATTCCTACGGCTTCGTATATACAGCAGAGACGTGAGCAAAATCCATTCTTCAACGCTCTGTTGGGCATTTGATTAATATACTCGAGCGAGCGCCCATCGGTTGGCATGCCACACAAATCTCGGGCACGGAATCGTAGAGTTAATTAAGCATTCTCTTCTCGAGACGAAAAATGCTGAGAGGGAGGAGGGCCTGCTTTAAGATATCTGACGGGCCCCGAGATATTGATCTGGACCAGCGGCCTCGGGAAGTGGGTCAGGAGGAATGCTAAGATGTTTCGTTCGCTCCTCTCATTCCGCTTTATTAATTCGCTTCTTCTCGAGGAGGAGGGCTCATCCCCTGGTTCTTTCGGTGCGTGACAGTTATGGAGTTGTTAATTTGACGGCTTCGAGCGAAAATCGAACAAGGGCTGTATTGAGATGGGTTTTTTTTCCCGACATAGATTGGGTGTTTCGTGAAAATGTTTCGTAGTGTTGTGATTTTGAGAACGCGGTTTAAAGTTAGAACGTTCTCCTACCGTTATGAACATGCTGCGTTTCATGAGGGGTTTTTAAAAACTTTCATTCGGTGTTCATCACAGATTGAACACTGGGTTTTGTAAAGTTTAACGTTAGAAAAAAAAATGATTATAGAGAACTTGAAGGATTACAACAACATAGTCTCTGACAATCTGAAATATAATTTGCTAAAAGTGACCTATGACGAAAGAAAACCTGTTTAAGAAAAATCCTTGGCCTACTTTTTAAATTAGACATTTTATATACAGATGGGTACCTATATTTAGAAAATTTATATTTTGAAAAGTTTTGAGAAAACCATTAAAATATTCAGTTCAAATAGGTTATTTTAAGATCTTTATTTTAGTTCTTTGATAAAAAAAAACATATATTCCGAGTCACGCACGTTGATTTTAATCTCATTCAATTTTATTTCTTTACATTAGTTCAAATTTTTCCTACTTTTAAAAATTCTTCTAACATTATAAAAATATCGTTTAAGTGGTTTTTAAAAACATTCATCCGGTGTTTATCATAGAATGAACTCTGGGTTTTTAAAAGTTTAAAGTTGGAAAAAACGATTAAAATACATATTTATTAAAATTATCTTTAAAAAAGTTTTGTAAAGCATCTTTACAAACTTTTTTTATTTGACAAAAGAACAGGTTGCCTTTCCAAGCAATGGTATTTTGTCAATTGTTAAATAATCATATCTGTACAAAGTAGATTTTTTTAAAGAGGAATTTGAACTATTCCAGAGAAAGATATGTTGACCTGGGACTAATAATACCATTTAAATAAACCTAGTTACCTACCCGCAACTTTGAGTAGTGGAATGGATATCACCTTGAAATTTCTTGCTTAAAAGATTACAACAAAATATTCTCTGACAATCTAAAATATAATTTGCTAAAAGTGACTCAAACACATCTCGATTAGAGGAGACATAATTTTTTGGTGGAAACCCAGAATTAAATAAAACCATCCCCGAAGCTGTAACTAGTCTCCTTTCATTTAAAATTTCGTCTACGTAAAAATAACTCCTCTCCTCAAAGTTCACTCTCTACTAACATAGTTTATGAGAGGAAATTTATTTCTCCTCCGTTTCAAACCGAACCCACCGTCATTCACCATGACTTTGTAATTTAAGTATACCATATCCAGACTGGATCAGATGTCATTAAGTTCGCCAATAAATCATTCACAGTGATTAGATAAGCCCGAAAGCATTTCGAGAATGCCGTAATATATCTTAATCTATTCAACGTTTGTTGCCAGTTCACTCGATGGCTCTTTAACTCTCTTCATTTGATATGCATTCTCAGTTCATCCATCCAACAGCCTGGAGCACTCATTTGCAGATCTGCCTTGTAGTTATGATTGTTTTGAATCGCGCCTTGCTTCTGTCAGACGGGCACTTTTCATAAAAATATTCCAATTCCAATCTCGCACATTTAATGAGTTGTTTATAATATATAATACCCCACCGTTCTGGATAATGAGTGTTGTTAAATTAATCATAATTAGTGCGCCCGGTTTCCACTTTCAAAAAAAAACCTGCGATGAAAGAATATTTATTTCTTTCGGACATTCATATTATAATTATGGGTGCTTAGAATTTCTGTTCTTTCTCACATATTGTGCTGATTATATCTCGTAATGAGTTTCTCTCTCGGCGTCTTGATATGTGTGCTGGCTGAACTGTTTGTTTTGTTACAGATTGATCATTATAGGAGCTCTCAAAATAGAAATCGTGTTTAATAGCTGATAATTATGCGTGTTAAATTATTTCGATTGATTGAATCGATCAATTCCTAGATTACAAAAGGAATAATAATTTGTATTGCGAGGAACATGAAGAATAAAATTTAAAAAAAGAATGTTTCATAACGTTTTATTAAGAAGATTGATTTTTTAATAATAATTATGATAAATTAATAAATTTTATTATCAAATAACAAATTCATATTCATTGTACACAAAGGAGCACGCGCAGGTTCCCTACTATGTGGCACACAAATTTCACAAATTGGCATTATTTAATTAATTAAAACACAAAAGTTAGATAAATGTAACAAAATCAAGAACCGAACAAATACATACACAAATCACATAAAAAGAAATAACCATATATATTTAAAAAAACTAAATTAATAAAAGCTTACTATAATGTTAAAAATAGTAATAAAATGCTTAAAATAAAATTATTTTTATTATTTTCAAATGAAAGGAAAAATATTCTCCATTACAAATATCAGTTATAGAGATATATAACTTTTATGTTTTCTACTCTAAACTTTGCTTTAGTTTATAATTTAGTATTTACTGTTCTAAAATAAATATATTTTGCTTATAAATACACCGGCACCAACTTCTTATTTCAAATCATATAAATAGTTACAGAATGCGTTATTATTTTCTACTGCAATTGCAACATTCAATTACAATGAGCAACTCTTTGCCAGATTTCAAAATTTTCCGCAATACGTACTTCAATCTATCCAGTTTCCCTTCAATTGAATTGTCCATCAAAGCTTTGCTATAAAATCTGTGTGATCCTGCATGGTCGTCCAAAAATCAATTTGTCAAGCTCTCAAGGCAAAATAAGTTTTAACAAAAGTACTACCATTGATTGTAGTTTAACTATGCTATTCAGCTTAGTTCTACCGCTTGCATCTTTAGTGATTCAAGGTAAGATACTGTTCTGTGTATTTGTTTTAAGAGATAAGACAGATATAGTTTTTATTCCTAATATA
Organism: Tetragnatha montana; assembly: GCA_963680715.1. Lineage (NCBI taxonomy): Eukaryota > Metazoa > Arthropoda > Arachnida > Araneae > Tetragnathidae > Tetragnatha > Tetragnatha montana. The sequence goes on from OY796685.1 coordinate 9,917,268, forward strand.
TTCTATAGTTTCTTAACTCGCATTGTTTGATGAATAAGGGCGAGCGCGCACGGGCGACTTTTGTCACGGTGACAAAGACAAAAACAACGTTGCTAAGGCTGTTGTTAGGGGCGGGAAATACGAGCATCCAATAGAAGCATTCGCACATTACATCATTGGAGGATAAAAACAACGTTGCTAAGGTCGTTGTTAGGAAAAGTCATGTGATTGAAAATGCTCTATTGTTTTCTAATGATATTTTTGATACTAGTAATCCTGGTCGCCGTGACTTTAGTCACTCGTGCGCGCCCAGCCTTACTCTCAAAGTAAGTTTCTTACGTATACTATCCATAACAATCGGATGAAACAAAGCATCTCGTTCTATGGCACTACCCTTGACTTCATCTATAATAATAAAAGAGCTTTACCACTCACTCACTTACCAACGCACAGCAAAATCTACTGGGGCTAAAGACTCGAAACTTAGTAGGGTCGAAGACCTTACGGTGTATACGCGCACTAAGAAGGGATTTTTCGAAATATCTTTTTTCTGTTATATTATATAATGTTATTTATGTTAATGTTATTTATATTATATAAGATATTTTAATCAAAAATTACCAAACTAAATAAAAGACTAATAAAAGAAATCCTTGAAAATCTTTCAGCAGTATATTTTAATATAACTAACGAATTACATAAAAAACATTTTGTGTCATAATAACAGAACAAATTTCCAAACAGTAAAAAATATATGTTACGGGCAATGTGATAAATCCGGGCATTATTAATAATGCCCGGACAATGTGATAAATTCAGTGGAATTTATGAATGAAATTTATCACTTTGCCCGCCTCCACTTCGGGCATTAATTATAATGCCAGATTAATCACTTTGCCCATAACATATACTATTTTACAATAATAAGTCGCGTCTCTAACACAATAGACAGTTATTTGAGTTTCCCTTTAAAAGCACGCAAACTCGTCTCTCTTGTCACTGTGTGCCTTCTCTTTATTCCGTAATGTCTACGGTCCAGCCTCAATTTTGTATCAATAGACCTGCAACAAATACCATCCAAAAAAAACTATAGAAACAAAATTGTAAATGTTTAATGTCAGTATGATTAGAAGTGAGTAAATGTTAGAAGTGTTTTTTATGTTGGCTATTGATTACAAGTGTTTATTATTGTGTCTCCAAACTATTTGCTTCCCGCTACTTTTGCATTGAGATATCTTGTGCCGTTCTTTGTATTAACTTTAAAGTCACGAAATTACTGACGAAAGATATTTCATTTAATAGTATCAGTAAAAATGATGTAAAAAAGATGGTATCGTTAGGACAAAACAGAAAAGACTGAAAGGAAAATCCTTACAAAACATCTTTTATCTATTTATCATGATATCCTATTAAAAATATCCAAACGATCAATTTCAGGAGATGAGTATTGAATTGCTAGCTACCTCGCACTTTCCATAAAAACTGAACAAAAATAATTTAAAAAAAAATTATAATTGATTTTATTAATGGGCAATATATTCGTAACGAGTTTTCTCCGTACCAGCATGGTTTCATAAGAAACCGTTCAACTGCTACTAATTTATTATGTCTAAATTCAAATATAGCTAATGCTTTAATTAAAAGTAAACAAACAACTTGATGTGGTCTATACGGATTTCGCCAAGGCTTTCGATAAGGTCGATTTTCAGATTTTGCTATGTAAATTGTCCAAACTGGGTTTTTGCAACAAGCTAAATGCTTGGATTCATTCGTACCTGACTCATGGACTTCTTTTTATTAAATATAGGTCTGCTTTTTCGAATGTTTTTTTTCAGTACCTCCGGTGTTACCCAGGGTTCAATTTTAGGACCACTACTCTTAAACCTCTTTATAAATGATATATCTAACCTTTTTGAATCTTGCTTACTGTTTGCTGATGATCTAAAGATTTTTAGACTAATATATCAACATGTTCGGATCAAACCGCTTTACAAGTGGAACTCAATAAGTTGAATTTATGGTGTCCCCAAAATAAACTTTTCCTCAATCAGGGTTGGCCGATATATATCATGCTATATATATTCACGTGAAATATATGTAAATAAATTCACGTTCATGCTATGTATATTACATGATATATATCATGATATTTATAGGCTGATATATATCATGATATTTATCCAATAACAATATTAACAGTTTTCAAGCTAAAACCTCCCAAAATTCATTTTTGAGAACTTTGTAAACATGTTAATTAAGTTATAAAAATTTTAACCTTGAAATTTCAATTTAATACCTATAAAATTCTGAAATCATCAAGTTAAAATTTCATATTTTATGAAACCTGATCAGATCTTAGCAACATACACAAGTTAGCATAAAGTAATGTATTTTAAAAGCAGAGGTGTTTAGTTTTTTCTTCGGCACATTGCATTAAACAATGCTTACATGTTTTTATTTTCAAATCTTTTTGTTTCTATCCAATTATATTAAAATTAAATTGCCACAATTTTTTTTTATCTGTTTTGTAAAAATTACTACAACTATTTAAATACAATATTAAAGATAATTAAATTAAATATCGATAGCTTTCAAATCATGAATAAATAAATTGTTCTTTAATTCATTAATTACAGGGTTGCTAAACTTATTAAATAAATAAGTAAATATTTTTTTTGAAGCAGAAATTATAAATTATAATATAGTACATGCTTAAAGTTATTGGTACATTGATATTGTCTTGTAAATATTAGCAAATATGCTGTGAGTAATTAAGATTTAATTAAAAATGCTCTTTAGTAGCAATATTTTGGTTTAGACTACCATTCACTTCTAATAAACAGTATTTTTCTATTTAAATCTGAAAATATCGGATATATATCAAAATCTTGATATATATCCGATACATATAAAAAATATCCGATATTTTGATACTTATATAAATATCATGATATTTGCCAACCCTGTCCTCAATATAGACAAATGTTTTGTACTGACCTTTACTCGCAGAACACATCCTCTTCTTAGTAATTATTCCTTAAATAATATCGCTCTTTCCAGGAAAAATTAAAAAATAAAAAAGTTGTAGGTAAATCTCACTTGGGGGGAGGGGGGTCCAGCAGAATCTCACTAAATCTCACCAAAGGAGGAGGGGGGGGTCCAGATTTTGGAAAAAAAACACCTCACGTTATTTATGGATGTCCCTTAATTGGAAAAATCTGCCAATTTAGAGGAATGATTCATCATAAGAGTGTAAACTATGCGCTATTGTTTTTGTAGCTAAATTACAATTGAATAATGCCAAAATCATGAATACAATATCAATAAATCCGGTACGTAAAAAATTTAAATATATTTGGCACCATTTTGAGAAATCCACCAATATAAATAAATGAAATATTTTAAAAGAGGTAAAACGAAAAACTAAATGTAGCCTACTTCTTACTATTTTTACAAAAACAATAGTTTATCAGCATAATTAATACATTATAAACATTAATGGACGCCCTATTGGAAAATCCACCACTATTTTGGAAGAATGACTCGTTGTAAGACAATAAACATAACTTGCTAAAAATATTTCCAATTAAAAACTGCTGAAATTATAATTGGTAGTTAAAAAAAAGTTAAAAACGATTGACCGCCATTTTGAAAAATCCACCATGTAGAAAAACGATAAAAATATTCGGAGTTTTAACTTTCTTAACATAAATTTTTATAACACTAATTTGCATTACAATTTTACTCTTCGTTACTAATAAGTTATTATTTAAGATAGGTTTGAAAAGTACAAGCTGTACATAGATAAAAAATAATGCATACGAAAAGAATCCATTAAAGACGATAAAAAAAACTTCGGCGAGAATTCGATGGCGTAAACACTTCCGATTTCACAATTCATATTCAACACTACGTCAATAGAACCGTTGCCACAAAAACAAGTCAAAACAGCAGCTGTTTTCTTTCGCTTTATTGATTGATTGACTCTCTTGATTTCCGGGGAAATCTTAACGAAAACGCGTGTTAGCTGTGTTAGCTACTAAGATTTACACACAACACGCAACAGACTGAATAAGTAATATCCGGTGTTGATAGTTCTTAGATTATTCTTGAAGTGAACCGCCTGATTTTAAGATGATGGACCCACTAATTGTGACTCAAATGTTTATGGTCGCTTCCTCCTCCATTCTATGTAGTACAAGGGTCATCCAATTAAAATTACGTTTAGCATAACTTCTGATATAAAAAGGACACAGAAAACTCTTTTAAGTACATATTTTGAACCGCCTTTTAAGAGTCAAGATGTGGATTTGGGTGTTCATGCTTTTCTCTATTTCCTTTGGAAAGGCACAAGGTAAAATAATCTATTTGATTTGTCCCTTTTTTTATTTATAAACTGAATTTTTTTATGGCACTAAATATGAGATATTTTGACTTGTTAAAAAGTTCCAGTAATATTTATTTTTTAACCAAAATTACCTAAATTTTAAATATTTAAAATTATCTATAAAATAGCAATTTTCATTTTTATCGATTGAATTATTTTATATTATAGATTTTGCCCCCTAGTAAAATTTTTTGTTTCAGTCTTAGAGAATTTAAGATTTCATAAATTTGCAACAGTTCGTATTTAACAAAAATTCAAAATATGAGTTAGTTTAAAGAAAAAGTTACCTTGAACAAAAGCTAAAACTATATTGATCTCAAAATCATGCCAAATAATAATTGAGTTAGGGAATTATATTTTGTCATTCCCTGGATCGATTTTTTCATCGAAATCGAGCGGAATAGATGTATAATAATTAAGGAATTCGATATGATAGCAACTATATACCTATTTCCATATGTTTTTATTAATGCATTCATGCATGAAGACATTGCAAATAAATGTAACTCAATTTATGTTAAATCTATAATAATAAAAGAGCTTTACCACTCACTCACTTACCAACGCCCAGCAAAATCTACCGGGGCTAAAGACTCGAAACTTGGTAAGGTCGAAGACCTTACGGTGTATACGCGCACTAAGAAGAGATTTTTCGAAATATCTTTTTTCTGACCCACAGGGGGGTTTGGAGCGTTTTCGACGTTTTTGAGTCCAGCGGCGTCCCAAATGACCCCAGATCTTTGTTATTTCGCAGGAAGGTACCTAGCAACAATTTCTAGAAAGGCATTTTTCGGATTTTGGATATTCGAATTTAAAGAGGTCAGAATATTCCAAAAACTCGTTTTTGCTGAGCATAAACCAAGTTTTATATTTTCGAAGAAAACAATACCGAGAAATCGATATTACGAATTGAACTGTTGGTAATACCTTCTTCAGAGAATTTCAAAGAAAGTAATTTCTGGATTTTTCGACATTCGATTTTGGAGGGGGTGCACGGGTGTTTGAATATTCACTCCCGTTTTTAGTTTTTGGATCCTAGCACACACTTTATTAATGTGATTGTTGTGGAATTTTAGCATGTTATTCCTCACACAACCAGGAAGGTTTGCAAAAAAGAATTTTTAAAATCAATGCATTCCAAGCAGAATTTTTCGGCTTTTTTCTAAATCCTTATGCGCATCCTTCAATTTTAAATTGATAACGGTTATTGCTCCTTTCAGGTGAAGCAATACCTCTATTGTTAGAAATATTCACCTGTTATTAAAATGTTTTATAACAGGTGAATTTTTTAAAAATCTGATAAAGAAACAATTTTTAAATGTTAAATAATTTTTGTTATGATAACCGAAAACCGTTCCACTGAAAAAATTTATTATTTTTTCTATTTAATCAAATTTAAGTATTTCCAGCAAAGTTCAATTTAAACAACATTTTATCAGAGGCATTTTCAATAGCTGGTGTCGATTCAAATTATGTTTACTTTAATTTCATGTTTCGTTCAATGAATATGTTGGTGATGAATCAGCAAAGGGGGGTTCAGGGGGTCTCCCCCTGATTTAAAAAAAATCTTATTATTTAAAAATGGTTATAAATACTAATTCTAAATCGATTTTTTTAAGGTTTTGTTTAAGATCTTAAAAAAGTATGTATATTTAATTGCTTTGTATTTTATAAAAATTTAGCGGGATGAGGGGGAAATAAGTTTTATCTATTGAAATTGCTGTTCAATAATATTTTATTTTTTACCTACCTTTATTGTGAAGCGAAGGCGGAGAAATTTGCCTCAAATATACATTTATACCAATTATTTAGCTATGGATGGAGGGAGAATAGGACAAAAGAGAAAAAAATAAGGGGGTTCAGAAGGCCTCCTGACTTTTTCCTATTTTGAAAAATTACTCTTTAAAAACGGGGATGGGGATTTCACACGTTAAATCTAAACAGGTGGTATTTTTAAAGTTTATTTTTACATCTTAAAGAAGTAGTATGGCATCAAAAAAGAATCCTAGCGGGAAGAGAGTTGACTCTATTGCATCTAAATGACTCCTCGGAAAGAAATACAGTAAAGAAAATAATTCTTATTTATTTTAACACACAGTTTAATAAGCCTTTTATACCCCGAGCAACGGCGGGTATATCAGCTAGTCTTGAATAAAACTTGAAAATATCTTTGATCTACACTGATCGAAACTATCCATCTTTGTCTAGTCTCCATCCGAGAGAAAAACTGTGAGGGATTTTCGTCTTTTAATACAAACTGACATTGTTTCCATCTAAAAAACAGTATATTTTTAACGTGAAAAGTTTCATGAGATCACTAACGGACTGCATTATGCAACAGCCGGTAAAAAAGAGTGTAAATATCCTTACCAAAATAAGTTTTGTTAATGAAAGAGTGTACTATAATGGATGTTAAAGTCATTAAGTATAATAAAGTAATAGAGGCATTGTTATTAGGTTATTTAACAGTGTCAATCTTACACTGTTGATAAAAAAAATTCTGCAGGTTGTATGAGATTGTTAAATTGTTTTCTTCATTTTCAAAATTGTGTGATGAAGTTTTGAGCTCCGATAATAACTGTCAGTTCAATTTTTGCTATGCATTTGTGATTTAAATATGTATGTATGTATGAAGTATTAAGTACTGTGTATGTTTGATGACTAGATCATACAAACATTGGGAAAATTACATGTTTGTCTCAAAGGGAAAAATCTCATTCAGGGGACAGATTATTTGAATCGATCAATAAATCGATAAAATCGATCGTAAAATAAGATAAGAAAAAGTTAAAATAAGCAATAATTACATAACCAATAAGCGAAAGACTGATTATTTTCAATAGATAGGTACTATTACTATAAATTAAATCTAAAAAATTTTAATCTGATTCAGATGTAAAATTTACCTATATTTATTCATAATAATTTTAAAAAGAAGTACTTTTACCAGAATTGAATATTTCTCTATATTTTGCAATAAATAACAAAACTGATTATAAAATTTGATTCCTTAATGAAAAAAAAATATGAAACATATCTTCAATGACATTTCATTTACAGTGACACTTTAAGTTTAGTTGTCATTTTATTCTGTGATTTGAACTGGTTAAAGGAATTTAAGGTAGTTTAATTGAATCAAATAAACTAGTTAAAGGACGTCAATTTTCTAAATATAAAACTACACCCTATAAGAAGTGGAATGAAAGAGGGTATTTTTATTGGTACAAATACCATAACGTTCTGCTTTCCGAAACAGCCCAATTCCTTGGAAAAGGATTTCATATCTAACAGCTGAGAGTAAGATTCTAGAAACTCTGGGCAAGGATAATGTTCTGTCCAGCAGATTGTGATATTACGCTAACCTGTTCCAGGCTGGAACTGATGTATAAAAATACCTTAAAGTAAACGAGACTAAAAAAAAAGATTGTTTTCAGCTCGGTTACATTTTATGCTTCTAAGGGCAGGAATTCCTAGATTGGATTTTCAATTTTTTGTTGGTTTCATTTTTTTTTCATTACTTGGAAAAAGGTATTTTCATTCTGTGAAACGGTTTAAAAAGTCCATTTATTTTTAATGTCCAGGGATAAGGTAGTTTTTGAAAATAATTCTTAACAAAAAAGGTTATTTTTTTAAGGAGAAAATAAAGATAAAGTTAATATAAATACTTCTACACCCTGTGCAGAGCATGCAAGCTGAAAAAATGTATGATACTTACAATGAAATTCGCTTATAGATTGTATCGCTTTAACTTTTAGTAATATTAAGTATAAAAACCCTTTTCAACCCTTATAAAACAAAAGGTTCTGAACCACTGTATTTGTGTATCACAAGGGTGTTTTTTTTATAAAAACTAGTCTAATACTAATTTTTAATGTAAAGAGAATAACATCATTTATTTGGATCATAGAGTTTCCGTTTTTGTGTACTATATTTTGCTTATATGTTTTCTATTTATGTTTCCGTATTTGTATGTGTTCTTAATCACAGTGATTAAGAACCCAAACACATTTTAAAATATAAAACAATATTTTGAACCCATTTTATGTAACATAAAAACATTGATTAATTGAATAAATTTACAGAACAAAACTCCAAACTTAATTCTATAGCCAAATTACATAGTTACTCACAGCGACCTTTGAATAAAACCTGCAAACCAGGTATAAACAATAAAATCTTAATCATTATTTGATTTCATAATTGGATTCATTTCCTTCGATAATTCGACTACTTAACAGTATTCTCCCTCAATTTCGTCCAACTTCAATGCAGAGAGCAATTTTACAGTATAACTTTCGATTTTAGCATCGTAATTTCCCGGTAACTCTGAGGAGGAGATGAATCGGATACAATCAAGACATCGAACGCGGGCCGATTGTTAGAGTATTCTGAACACAAGGGGTAATGATAATATCGATGTAGTTAGTCTCGGGGATAATCACGATTAGGACTCGGTTATGCTGAGAAATCGATCGGCTATAGTAGTGTGTTCGGAGAAGAACATTAGAGAGTGTGCGTTTGTTCGCTTAGCAGAGAGTGCTTTTCCGATAGAGAATCAATGAGTTTAAATTATCCATGCATAATGACGGAGTTTTAAAATTGCATTTAAGAAGGGGAAACGTTAAAAGTACGTACAACTTAGTTAAAGCAATGATGATTACCTTTAAACAGATATTAAGCTCAACTTTCCTTATACAAACCCATTTAAGTCAATGGGTGAATGAATAACTTCATATTTTATCACTTCAGAAATGTGTCTCATCAGCCGATTTTTCTTCCCGCAATTTTATAGCATATATTTGGATGATATAATATTTAAATATTATTTTATTATATGCTAAGATTACAGTTTATTAATGGTATATTTTTATTAACTTTGTTGTATTTAAACTTTACTGGTTAATACTTTTTTTAGTCAAACAAAAGGTCCTTTATATCACTACTTTGAAGTGTTTGTATATTTTTTCTTTTTTGTATTGGTTTAAAGTTACTTCTAAAATATGTATTTTTGAAAGCTGTTTGCGTTTAAAAAGACAGTTTGACTAGAAGTGTCACATAACTTGACGTTAAGTCAACATGTTGTATGGAATAAACTGGTACATTAAGGGATTATAATAAAAAGTTTTGACAACTCAAGTCATTTAATAACCACTCTTTTCTAAGGATTATTGTTTTTCTAGAATATATTTTGGCTGGTTTGTTAGTCTGTGAATATAAAAGAATTCTGTTTTGACGGGCATTTTTTACATAAATGCCTTCCTTGCTATGCAATCACGCTGTCATGTACATTAGATAACATTATAAAATATTTCTTGGTTGTGTTCTTTGAGCACAATGCTATTGTCCATTTGATAGTGGTTTGAAGGATATAAAGAAATGTGTTAGGCTTACATAGATGGATTTAATTCACTTTAATTCTCCTTTTAATACCCTTTAAATAATATTTGATAGGAATTGTATTTAAATTAGCATTTTTGTCTGTGTATAGTGAATTTTAAGTTGATCTGTAACTTAACGATTAATACAGTATAACTTTTATTCCATATTTAAAGTTGTTCTGATCTCTTTAAATTTAGGAGAAATTAGCCGTCCAAATATTACGTAAGCACCTCTTAGCTTATTTTTCCTGACAAGGGGGAGGGGGTGTGATATGAGTGATTCTTACCTAAGATGGGGTTACAAACTCTGCATTTTCGAAAATATCTTGTTTCTTGCATACATACTTTCAAAACTCAACCGAAAACAAAAATTGAACTATAGGAAACAATTTTCGAGCATTTTGACTTCACAAAGAAAACTTTAACGATAGGTTAAGTATTCATGGAGCACTAATGAATTTTTGGAATGTAGGCCCTGATAAACATTTTTAAGAAACAGAACAAAGGAGGCAGGGAAGTTTTCTTATGTAATTATGAGGGGGGTTTGCGGTTTGCTTATCTTTGCAGGCAAGGTTAGAGAGGGGTCGAAAATGACCAAAAATATGATTTCGTAATATTTGAATGGTCCCAAAATGTTCTCATAATATTCAGTCCTTTTTTTTTCTTTCTATGGTAAACTATCCGAATTATGTACTTTATTTTATTCTGAAATCAAAATCTTTATTGAAAAATAGGTCTGATCTAAAATTATCCCTATTTAAAGTGTACTTGTGAAGCAATTTTTATTCAGATATCTATCAAACGTTTTCCCGGTTCCTTACCTATTAGTAGTTGTCATCGTGATTTTTTTGTATTGTTTTTTGTATCGGTATGAGAAGATCACGGAGATATTCCATTTTTTAAATTAAATTTACCTTACTTCAACAAAGTTTTATCATCCACTCTAGACAGTACTAAAAAATGTATTACATGAGCACATAATTTCATATGAGATTTTCCCAGGAAAATAACAATATTTCTGAAAAGATGCATGTTTTCCAGTAAAGAGTTTGGGTTTAAATTAACTACTTTCTCATGTGAAAAGACACCCAATCAGGATCTTCACTTTTCCCATCAAGAGTTCTTTTATTTAAATAATACCAAGTACCTACCTACTGAAAAACAAGAAATGGAGAGAAAATAAAATTAATCAACGTCAGGAGCTGATTCTCTCTAAAAACCGATTTCGGCTTCTCCGACTATTTCATTTCACGAGATTTTCATTTGCGGTGATTGAAGAGAAAACTCGGGAATCACTCTTTGATTTTCATTTAAACGCTGACAGAGCTAAGGTAAGACAAATCGGTAAAATACCCCTGGCAAGCATAAGCCCTCAAGCGTACGTGGAGTGAAAGAAAGAAACTTGGACTTTCCGATCTTTGCCTCTGGTTCGTTTCACTGGCGGGGTGCCAAAATTGCCAGATATTGTTCATAACATATTTCTTTACATACCATTTCATTTTGAGCGACGGCGTATCTTTATGGAGAAAAATTTTCTCTTCGTAAAGAATACTCATTTAAATTTTTTTGGTGGAAAAATATAGGGGACTTGAACTATAAGAGGGTAAATGAATTATTTAGGAGATTTTATACATTTCCACAAAAGTATTGAAGGTTTTAACTGTTTTGTTTTAGGGAATGAGTATTAATAAGATACTTTCAACTGAACCAGATATATTCCTTTCTCTATCTATTGAAAACTATAGCCTTTTGTTTGAAATAATACTTGAACACTGGAGAAATTCAATGAGATAAAAAAATAGGTTGTTTAAGTCCTAGTTTTTGTGCATTTTGTGTGTAAAATAATAAAGAAGATGAAGCCGTTAATAGGTATTCTTTTTACCGATATTCATATTTTATCATTAGTGTCGTGGAAATTTATGCTAATTGATGAGAAAAACCAGATACTCGTTTACTAAACTAATAATTTGACAGTTATCAGTCTTGCAAAGATATTAGTGAAGTTTTCAAATAAAAGACATAATTCGAAATCAGAGGAATTAGCTTTAAATTACAAATAATATCGGACTAGTAAATTATATTCTACCCTCTTTTTATTTTCAAACGCCTGTATATTTTACTGCCAGTCTATTTTACTCTTAACTTTTGTCCCTAGGAATTTTTGTTAAGTCATTTTGTAGTAAATGTATCCTCTCGATATTTAACTATGCTACGTAAATGAAGCCATTTTGAGAAATCTCTTTGTGATTCTTCCAATTAATCTCGTAGGATTGCCGTAATGCAACAGATCAGTTAATTGGTAACGGCCCTTCAGTCTTTTCTAGTCAACTATTGGTTGGAATCACTCACCTAATAAGTAGTGTCTATTATAATGGCTATTTCCTAATTTTTTCTATCATCTACCCGTTATATCATCTTTTAGAATAAATCTAAAAAAGAAATTAAAAATTAAATTTTGATATATGCAACTTCTTGACAACTGCTTCTATTAGAATAAGAGGGGAAAATAGAGATTGAACGAGAGATAAAAATATATAGAGCATTCGCACATGACGTCACACTTGACGACGTGGAGGACAAAAACAACGTTGCTAAGGCTGTTGTTAGGTACGGGAAATAGAAGCATCCAATAGAAGCATTCGCACATGACGTCACTGGAGGACAAAAAAAAACGTTGCTAAGGCCGTTGTTAAGTCCGAGTCATGTGATTGAAAATGCTCTATTAAGAGACAATGAAGAAGATTAAACGAGAGAGAGAATGAAATAAAAGAGAAAACTGGTGGAAGACAATGAGAGAGAGGGAGATAAATGAGAAAGGAAAATAGAAAAAGAACAAATACTTTCCAGAAAGGACATCAACAGACTGTTTACATCTTCAACTTGTATATAGCCAACCATATAACAATCCAACACACACACTATGCGTAATTAAACAAAATCGGGAATATTTATTAAACTCGCCCTCTACCTCAAACACAAAATCTTTCATAAACATACACAACAGAAAAAACAAATTAATTCACCTCCAAATCCCAGAAAGAGAGCCCCATCCTGCCAAATCCCCCACCATTTAATACTTTTGCATCCCTCATCCGCGGCATCCCCTCATTTATTAATCAATGCCACTGCAACTCTCTCCCGAATATCCCCGCCAGCACGCATAGCTCCGGCGGCAAATCCCCTCAAAGAGGGAGACAATGACCAGGTACGGCCCCGATCGATCTCCAAAATCGATGCCTCGCGTCGCCCGTATTAACCGTTTAATAATATAAGCAAAAGGCACACAATAACAACGGCTGATTATTATTATTGGGCCGCGGGCTGATTTAGCCTCGCTTGTATTACTGACCGCCATGTTAATGCGGGGAATTAAATCTTTCGGCCTTGGGCGGCTCTTTTGGAGTGCGCTTTTGAATGGGGATGGCTTGTGAGCTTCTTGTTTTTGGAGGTATTGTAGCGGGTGAATGGAGGCTGGAGATAAAACATTTTGTTAATTGAAAGACTTTGCACGGAGGCAAAATTGGAAATTGAGCTAGCGGTTAGTGAGTGCTTGCTGAAGGCTGGTTAGTTTACCTCTACATCATGTTAAAGAAAGGTGGGTAAGAAATTCACAAACACGAATAACCTTTCCTATTATTAAGTTAGGGGAGTTGCTGCAATTTTTCTATCAATCTATTCAAGTATAGTTTATTATAATTTAAAATTATATACCTATATTTATTATGTTTATTTGTAAGAAATTTAATTCATTATCTTAACATGGATGCCTGCTAAAAAAACAAAGGAGAATACTTGAGGGAGTACCTAGGTCGGTAGAGCTTTAAACTCCAGTATAACCAGCTTCACTGGGTGAGGCCATGAGCAGAGCTGTTACAGAACATGTGACCGAAAGTCACAGTCAGCTGAGGCTAAGCCCCTTGTTTCCCCAAGTCAACTTGGTCCTCATTTTATCGACCCCAGAAGGATGAAAGGCTGAGTCTACCTTGCCCAGCCCGGAAATAGAACCGGCCCTGTGGCGTGGCAGCAAGATGCACCACCACTACGACGCCACCGGGCTCTGCAAAGAAAGCGGATTGTGAAAAATAACATGCAAACAATATCCTTTCCTCGTAGAACTGTTAACAATATTTCGACTGCTAGGTGAATAGGAGTAAAGTCAATCCTCTGATTATACATCAAAAATTATATGTCTGTAATAGCTTTTATCATGAATGCTTCATTTTTTAAACTTAGTTGTTCCTTCTACAAGCTATGTTATTTACTACTAGTTAATAAATTTTAATGAACTTGCAGCTTGCCGGTTTTAAAAAATTGCTAATAATCTGTTGAATTGTTTTCCTTTAAACATAATGGAAAATATTGTATTCTTATTTAAGTTAAAAGCATATAAATGCCTATATGTAATCTAGCGAGGTCTATACATACTGTTCATTTCAAAGACACACATTTAACACATTTTAGTAAACACGGCGGAGCAAAACACTGCATAAATTGTTAAGCAAGATACATTCCATACAAGTCAACGGATTTTACTTCCGAAACTTGTTTCCTCGAAATGCGAAACATAAAAGTGGGTAAAATTCCAGATTCAACACAAAAGTACCCCAACAAAAACTCCCACCATCCAAGGACGACGAAATCTTTTAAACCCTCTCCCCTTCCCGAATTATTCCCCAGATTGAATGTATTTTCATCACCCAAAAGGTGAGATAAAAATCCAAATAAAAAGGAATTGGACCTGAATAATGAAAGGCGGGTGCAGAAATAACAAAGCGCTGTCAATCCAACTCAATCTCCCCCTGATTAGATTACCATTGTGGGCACGTATGGGACGGTCCCTACAAAGAGGAATGCACGCAACTGAATGTGAAAGAAGCTTACTAGGCATAAAATATTACGGACACACGGATATAAGATATTTATATTGAAATGGATAAAGTTGTTCGGGGAGCGTAACACGCTGGACTGGATTCCAGCTTGCTTTTGTATACTAGATATGGTACTTCTTTTCCTTTTGTGCAGTATTTTGATGTATTCCTTTTTTTTTTTTTTTTGAGTGGAAGAAAAAGGAACTGGTGGATCGAAAAGTTTCTTTTGTTCCGGGGTTCTTTCGGTTTCTTTTAATTTTCCAGTCGGTGACATTGGTTTTCGGTGACGGTTAAACGCTTCCGAAACGTGGTTGGTTTTATTTGCTTTTATAGAACGCTTCACTGCTTCTTGTTGTTATTGTGATCGGGCTGTGGGAGGGTTATCGTGCACTGAAAAACACGAATTTAAAGAATTACTTTTTTTCGAATTAAATTTGTGGAAGGATGATTGGGGGGGGGTGTAAAAGAAAGCTGTGTTATACTCCCCTGAGTGCTTTGTTGTAACGCACTGGTCTGAAATAATCTTATTGTAAATCCAACGCATTTGTTCCCTGTTAGTAATGGTAATAAATGGTTGTCTAAACTTGAACAATGTTTAGAAAGTTATTTTTTTTTCGCGCTTTCCATCCGTATTACGATGGTCGTCCAGAAAGTAAGACCCTTTTTAAATGAAAAAAAGTATTACACAAAATGTTTACTTAAAAACACTATTTTGGTACTTCGTTGGAATTTTCCTTCATATATCCTTGCACTAAGATCACCTTCATTTAAACATTTTTTTTTTATTATTTGTTTTGGAGCTTTAGAATATGCATCCACTCTTTTGACGCCGATGGGCTTTGTGGAATTAATGCCAAAAAGCAATACAATAAATGAATCGTCAGTTTGAAAAAGGGAATAAGTCCAAGAAAGGCAAACTGACTCTTCGTGCTCAAAAAAAATCTCCACATTAGCCCCTTGAATTTGGCAAAATCAGTATCCATTCATTGTATTTTCTTATTAAATTTGAAATTTAAGTTGATCTGTCTTTCTTTTCGTATTCTTTATTCTGTAAACTAAGCCAAAATAATTTTTCTGAATTAAAAGTGTTTTTACCTTTATTTTAATCCAGTGAATATTTGACTCCATTCACATACTGTCTTAATGAATCAGTTTTATAACAGTTTTTAATTTTATTTTGTCTTAATCCATCTATTTTTCGCTTTTTTTGCTTTGAACTAAGCATAAATATAATTTAATTGTCAATTAAAGTAGTTTTTAAGATTTTTCAGCTGAAATTTCATAATTTTTAAAAAGGGAATAAGTCCATCAACTTTTTTCAACTGCAAAATAATTTCTTAAAATAATTAGAATGATAAGAGTAAATAACAATTTCTTTAGTAGATTTACATTCTCTGATTTCGAATATTTCCAAATAAAATTAATTAATTTGAAGTTGCATGAAACAAGAGTAGATGTTTAAAAAATAATTTACATAGCCTTACGTAATCCGTACAATATTAGGAAAAATTCCTGAAAACGTCTTTCTTAGATAAAAACCCATTTATTTAAATGTTTATTTATGAAATTTTCAAGAAACAGAGATCCCGTTACATTCTGTTCAGAAATTGATTTTTCTAAAAATAAACTGGAGTGTGTTTATAAAAGCCGAAAAACATAATTTCTTGGGAAAACTTTTTGCGTCATTCCTTCTTTTAATAAGCAATTCCATTATCAGTTTAGTTTGCTTTGAAGTAATCGCGCTTTTAAAGTTGTTCAAAACTCTTATATTTAACACAATGTGATAAATCAGTGTACTCAGGTTTTACAATTTCTTAAAGAATCTGAACAAAATAAATAAACCACTAATGTGATTAATTTATTCTTTACCGTGGATACTTCTTTTTTTTTTGTACCTATGAAAATATCTTTTAAGTAATTTTGTGGCTTAGCTGTTACTTTATCCCCCAAATCCTCTTAGTCTAATTTCCAAAAACTCCGATAATATTATTAGATTAATTCAACATACATTACAAAACCCGCACACTGCGCAAAAAAATAAATAAATCGATATTCAACCAACTCAGAGTCGCTTTTAATGTGTCCAAAAACTGAGCGTAATTAGAATACGGAACGCGGAGGCACGGTCTCCAGACGCCCCCAACCCCCATAATCCGCGGAAATTGCACACGACTCAGGGCGCAATCGCTTTCGATTTTATGCACACGCATATACACACACACCGCCGAGCTAATTCTGGAAATGGATGAATCTGCTCCGGCAAAAAACGGGAGCGGAGGGGGAGAGAAAAAGCTGTAATATTTTCATTTGATATCGGAGAGAAGCTCGGAGCTACATTAATGCCTAATTTAAATTCTTGCACTCTCTTTAGGGGATGGGGGGAGAGAGAGAATCCCATTTGTTGGGCATCACAACTGCTTAACATACGCTCATCAGCATAGTCGAGCTCCCGATTCACGCCATCGTACGTGAGCCTTCTTTCTTTCCCGGCGACCCCCCTCTGAACCACAATGGGTTTGGGGGAGAATAAATTGACTGGGGGGTTCGGGGGCTTGATGCGTTCGTTGTGGAGGAGTTTAAAAGACGTTTTGCTGGAAGGTCGGATAGAGTTTTGTGTAAATGTGAGGATCAAAAAGTCCCCGTAGAGGTAAAAATCTGAATGGAGATGTCATAGGTTCCTTTTTTTTTTCAGTAACTTATATTCACGTTTTAGAGATATAAAAGGTAATAGCCAAGAACTAGTCAAATCAAATAAGGTTTTGCTTTGCATCTTTCACTTTCCATGAAAAAGCATAGTAAAATTAATGCTTTAATTTAGATTTATTAGTCTTGTTGAGAGGGGCTTTTAATTCATTATTGTGTTTCATCATAGACTTTTTTTTAAGTCTTCTTAAACGACAATTTTAATGAACACTACTAACTTCTATTCGTATGATTACAAAATTTCCTGTTAGAAATATTTTTTTAAACTTGTGCTTCTCAGATTATGAAATTTTGATGACCTTCGTGGTATATCTATTCGTTATAAAGTTACTAATACGTCTTTTGATAAAACTGATATCCAGAGAAATAATTGATTAGTTCTAAGCTATAAACTAAATATTATTTGCCTAACACTGCTCGTTTGTATTAATGTAAATCAATTAATTATTTTGAATAGCCTTTGATGAATTTTGGGTTATTTATTATTTCAAAGGTTGATTCTCCTTCTGGGTAATAGTTTTACTGAGTCGTTTGATAAACCCTAAGCCCATTAATAGAATAAGATTTATAGCTACACGAATAAGATGTTCTCTGGGTCAGAAATTCACAAAAGTAATACTTGATGTAACTGTACGGCCCATTCTGTACGGCCAGGAGATACTAAAAACATACAACTTTATTCTTGCTTGTTGCGAGAGAGAAATCAAAAGATTACGCGTTATTTGAGTTTCTTTTGCGTTATTTGAGTGTTGCCAAAAGGATTTAACTATTTATGTTTTAGATCCTTGGATCACTAATAGAGCATTTTCCATCACATGACTCGGACCTAACAACGGCATTAGCAACAGTTAAAAGCCCTACAAAAGGTTAACAGTTACAGAAAATAACTGGTCGTGCAATTCTTCTATTGGAACATTTGCAATCACGTGACCCCATACTAGCAATCGCCATAACAACAGATACTTCTTCACTTAGCAACCGCCTTAGCAACAGTTAAAAGCACTACAAAAGGTTAACAGCTATAAGAAAATGCCTGGTCATGACGTCACCTGAAAACACTCTATAGTCACAACAATGGTATAAAATCTAAGAATTAATTTACCTTATCCCCCTTCAATAAAGGAGAGATTCTTTCTATCCCATACATCATTCCCCACCTATTCGACTCCCAAACGAAGCCCAAACGATAAACAATCGGAATAAATTCATTACCCCCCATCAAACAGCCTCCTATCGAAAACATCCCCACCACCCGTCATCCCCAATCACCCCCTTCCACCCCCAAACTGATTACAAACTGTCACCCCGGATTAAATTGGGAGCCCCATCGGAAACCGCGCCTTCCGCACAGGTTGGTCCCGCTGACATCGATTGGAGGCAGCAGCAGCAGCAGTTGTTGTGCCTCTGTGATGCTGATGGATGCTCGCGTTACTCACCTCAAGTGGCCCACCGTTTGGTTGGGATGCGCCGGCACGTCTTTAACGAGGGCGGAATGGGATCGCACAGGTGGCTTTTTTGGGCGGCTGGGTGGGAGGAGATAAGAAAGGTGCACTCGCTCGGGGGTGATGCGTAGGTGTTGTCGTTAGAAGTAAATCTGTGGAGAGGACTGCTCTCGTTTGGAGAGCCTTTTAGTAGTAGTTTTGTGATTGCTGATGGTGTTTGGTAAGAGATGTTTGCAAATTATGGTGGAATCGTTAGTCTGAGAAAGGGAATAAGTTCAAACAAAAACTAAGTTTTGAGAAAATCGAATAAAAAACACTGTATATAGGTAAATACAAGAAGATTTTTAAAATTAACCCAAGATTTTTGTCAGATTCAAAATTTACAATAACTAAAATGCGTCTCAGACCTCAATTTTAAATTTAATAATAAATAGTGTAGTATATAGGTAAAGAGGAATTTTCTTTATGTAACCACCAAATTTTTACTGGAAATTCAGGACTCTTTTTTTTTAGAATATAGAAAATTCATCGAAAAAGTATTATTAGTATATTCAAAAATATTGTACTACAGCTGAAAAAGTTGATGGATTCCCTTTTTCAAACTTATGAAATTTCAGCTGAACACGATTTAAATTCACAATTACATTATATTCCTGCTTATTTCATAGCACTAAAGGGAAAAATAGAAGAGTAAAAGACAAATAATATTATGAAACTGAGTAATTAAGGCACTTTAATGAATATCAATGGAGTTCAACATTCACTGGATAAAAAAGGTAAAAACACTTTTAATCTTTTAAATTAAAAACAAATTTTATTCACTGTACAAAGAATAGAAAAAGATAGACAAATTAACTTAAATTTCAAATTAAATAAAAAACACAATGAATGAACATCGACTCCACCAAATTCAAGGGGCTATATCTGCCTATAGAGGGAAGTTATTTTTTCCCTCTTTCCACTCAAGCATGTGTCCAAAGCCAAAAGAGATGAGGCTGCGATTCCCCAAGAGTTAAACTCATTTTCCATATTTTTATTATGTATCAATTTGTCAATTTGAATTTAGTATCTTTATTTTCTTGAAATAGGCAACAATAAGGAATTTTCGTTGTTTGTCAAGAAAACAACTTCTCTAACCCTTTTAAAAGTGAAAAATCACCAATGATACAAACATTTTTGGATCCTATCTCTTCCATATGGAAATCCAGACCCGCTATTGATACTCAAGCATCCTTTCTTTAAAAATTGTATATCATTTACTTCTTGCTATTTTTATAAGGATGTTTTTAAATTAATTTAAATGGTAGGTTATAACAAAAGTCCATGCTATTTGTAATTCAATATTTTTCTGAAGAAAACTTTCTCGTTTTACACTGGATAAGCAGAAGTACCTACTGTTTTTCTCTTTATCAAACTTGCCTCCTTAGCCCTTTTATGTTTTCGTTCTTTTAGAAGAATAATGAAAAATACTTTTGTTATATTGTATTTCCGAACCCATTAGAAAATCTCTAATCAAAATTTTATCCATAATATGTAGTTACTAGTTCAGTATGTGTTTTACATTTCTCTATTCTAAAAAAGGTTTTGCTGAACGGTTTCCACAGAAAAACGTTTTAATTACTTTAAATGGCTTAAAAAGTATTTTTAACAAGTCTATTTACTTACAAGTTGTTAGGTACAATATTACAATTTAAAAAGTTCATTGGTGTACATTTTTTAAGTGTTAATTAACAATAGTTATTAGCAGAGATATTTTTAAATCCTCTGAGAGAGAGTATATTTCACTCCTTGAAAATTGGAAATACTCTTTAAAAAACTAGCCAGGAGTATTTTCACTCTTTAAATTTATCACAAAGGTTTAGCACCCTAACTATCATACTTTTTAAATGTGTATTCATACAGCCACAGTAGTTTTTTTTATTTATCGTTTCAAATTCAAATCGTTAGTTTCAAATTTTAATTTTAACTATTTTATATTGGTACTTGTATGTATGCAAACTGTTTGATTGTTCTTCTTTTTGTGATTGTGTAATAAAGGGGAATTTATTTTAAACATTAGTTTTAATTTCACTTTATCTTTATTTCAACGTTTCTTCGTATACGCCAAGAAAATACTTATATCATATTTAAGTATTTTTATTATACAACCATTATTTTTGTCATAACCAAAAACGACTAAACAACTCCAATTACGAGAAAAATACTTCCCCCATTAAAATAACCGCACCCCTATTTTGAAACATATTAAATAAACCCTGCTTTCACACTTTCTCCCCACAACAACAACAACAAAAACTTTCCCCAGCAACCACAAATGTAGCCTAGTTGAGAAATCGCTGCAGGTTCGTTCCCATCAGCCATTCGGAGGAATACTCCAAAGAAACGAGTCCGAAACAAGAAAACTTACGAAAGTAAAAAGGGAACCTCGCGTGGGGGCGGCTCGGAACTCATTTGTGCGGAGGCGGTCCCTTTCTATTTGTGCAATGCGGGTTGAGGGGGGGGGGCAAGGAATTTAAATTGCTAATTCGGTAATTCGGCTGCAGCCCTGGCAGGGAAGGATTTTAACTTCGTTTGGGCATTCTCACACTTCGCTGCATGGGAAGGTCAGATTTACAACCGGTGTCGAAGAATGAAAGTAGTTTGAAGAAGAAGAAAAAAGTTCACCTGAGTTGAAAGGAACTATCCTTTTTTGAGGACGGAACATTTTCTCTGTGTGTCAGTGGAGGTAAGCTGTAAAGTGTTAGTGTATTTACATAAATTAGAGCATCTTTTTTTGAGGAAAAGTTTCACTCGTGAGGTTTTCTAAGATAGTAATCTCGTTTCAGTGACACTATTAAAATGAGTCATTGCAGATATAAGGTTTTTTTTTTACTTCGCGTATGTAAAATCACCATATTATGGTGATTTCCTAACCATTATTAGATCACTTTGACACAAAAATAGTTTAAACCAAGTTAAAATATTATTTTACTAGATATAGTAAACGGTTAAATCGAATAAACCCTGTTTTGTATCACACGTTTCACATAATTAAAAACAAGATACAGAGTGTTTTTTAATATTATTGTTATAGTTTAATATCATACTGTTACAAATACGAACGACTATTAAATCTTACCAATTTATTGTTAGGAATTATAAAAGATCTAATTCTCTTTTTTAAATCCCGCCTTACTGTTGGTTTTTTGAGTACGTACGTTTAAATAACTAGTGTATCTTATTAAACTAAAGCTGACTCATGAAATATCTGTTAAACAGATTCTCTAAAGCTTCGTAAACTATAATTTTTTAAAGTTCGCAACCTAATTCTATTCAAGTTAATGCATATTTAAACCTTTCCAGAAACCTTCCACGTAATGAAATTGATTAATCCGACCCACTCCCTCTCTAAATTGATTTAATTTTAAATCTATACAGTTACGTCCCCCTCTAAAAGACCGGCACAGCCAGGGTTAGACGTGATTTAATACAAATAGAAAACTTTGCTGGAATTCAATCTCGCCCTTGTTAACAATTTAATGGGCTTGCAACATCCCTGGCCGTTCTATGCGGTCTGCCGCGAAGTTCCACCCATTTATGTAATTTGAATCCCTCCAGCCCAAAAATTAAATCTCTCTCGCCTCGGCGGAACCCTAATACGAGTGCGGGCTTAGGAATTATGCGAATTTTAACTGCGATTTAACTCGGGAGAAGCTCCGGTTACTATCGGGACGATGTCCAAAATGTCATTTTAGTCGTCGCTGCTCGGACTTCCCCTTTGCGAGATTAAGCGAATGAGAAATGGAAGTTCTCAAAAAGGAATCTGGCAGGGGGCATTTTATCGCACAAATGGACACCGGTGGTGGACTACGGCTTTGATTTTCCAAATGAGCTGATAATACCTTGGGTGCTTTATGTTTGACTAGTTGGAAGTTTGTCGATATAAATTTTAGAGTGAATTGTCACGCGTAAAAGTTGCTTTGGCTTAGAGAAGTACGAGTAAACCGCTATGATGTGGTGTTGTGGAACATAAACTTGATCATTGATTTTAAAAAGTTTCGTATTCTTCCCTTCAAAAGATACTATCCATTTTAAAATACACTTAAGTGAATTATTATATTATAACTTTTTTGTGCACATGCAGTGTAAACCTAAGTCAATATATTTTTTCATACCTTAGAAATTCTTAGAAAAAAGGGTGAGTTATTAAAATATTCATTCCTAAGTAACACAAAAGAATTAAAACCTATGCTTTAAAGATATCAGTGGCAAGTTTTGGTCAATGAAAACACTACCATATCATGAGAGGTTTTAATGAATAGTATATATCCTATAGAAATGTTACCTCTGAAAATAATATTCCCAATTTATAAAAAAAATCTCCTTTATTGTATTGATTCTCTTAAGGGCTGCGCGTTTGAGAATTCAAAATATGCCTCCAAGCAAAGTTGGTCTGGTTTTGCCTTTGTTTGTTTTACATATTACTCAATCGGTGAGCGATAAAAGAGTGTGCTGATGCTCTAACTAAATATACTAATCATGAAACAAATTTTGCTCTCTGTCTGTGTTTACACAAACATCAAAGTTTATCAGCAAAATCAAAGTAATTACACCAGAACCAGAAAAAAGGAGCACCCACACTGTCAAAACTACATCCCATTGAAGTTTTAAAAATTTTACATTAATTCTTAAACTCTACACAACTGCTCTTCGCAACACTTCACAACTTCATTGCTTGTTAAGTGATTAAAAAAATGTCTCTAAAGTTGAGCATTTGCTCCCTTAAGGTAGTTAAACAGTGTCGACATCAGGATGATTTCTATCGGGGTTTAAAAAAAATATTTATACTATTTCAGGTATCTTAAACAAACCCACCACATAGAAAGTCAAACAATACTTTTTCTTGCCTTTCTTTTTATAAAAGAGCTAAAATTGGAGGATCAAAGGATGGGAATAGAAAACGTATTATATAGTACTATTCAGTGCTCAGAGAGCGTAAAATGCTATTGAAGATAAATCGGAGCTGTGTTGCGAAACTGGTTAATATTTAGCTTCGATATTTTTTAACTAAAGTATATATACGAACATTTCAACCCTCAAACCGAGTAAGTGTTTGAAGTCGATGATTTGATCTTTTTTTTCGTAGAGACTCAAAAGAAAATGATACTAGAACTTACGAATTGTAAAAAATAACTCCTTAATACTAAGGGACACATTTTGTTTAAAAGTAATGTATGGAAATCAAAATGTGATACACGTTTATAAGGAATTCGACCTTAATGCATGTTGGATATCAAGAGGAAAAAGAGCAGAAGGGAGAACGAATTGTAAATGCGCATGTTTATCTGAAAACGCTTTGAGTTTTCATTTTATTCCTGATTGATTTTCTAGATCTATCTGAACTCTTTAATGTCAGTTTTGGGTGAGCAGTGAGCATGGTATATTTCTAGACTTCCTTTCGTGATGTTTGTTTACTGTTAGTCTAATTGTTGACAAAGAGAATCCGTGAATTCCTCACAGCATTTAGATTATTATTGAATTTCTGTTATTTATACTAAACATTTAAATTATCATATACAAAAATAACAATCTTTATCATTTCTTTTGAAGTTAAGAATTTCATTTACAACTATAAAATTTAAATTTAAGATTCAATTCTTTTTTTTCTATAACCTACAATCTTAAATCATTTTAACTGCTTTTACCTTTTCAGTTAATAATATAAATTTTAAAATATCACTGATCTGTTTGTATTCATTCAATTCCGAAAAAAACATCTGAATCTGAAAAAGTTTAGCGAAAGAAACACAAAAAATTGTGGTTTTACGTATTGAAATAATTCTAGTCTCTCTAATAAGACAAGAATCATTTATAGAGAAGTTGGGAAATATAATAACTTTTATCTACTAATAATGCTTCTCATGTAATAAGATTTCTATCAATTTTACAACCGATATAATCCATGGAAGATATTCTTTAAGGGGCAGCGCTTCAATGCACTTGTTTGTAGTGTTATTAGGTATACAATCATTTACTAACCTCTCAAATAAAACATTTTGTTAAAAAAAAGTCACATCTCTCCTCAAGTACAGGAAAATGACTTTGTCAAATTGAGACACCCTGTATTTTAAGCCCATATTAATTCATTCTGAATAACTGCACACAGAAACAAGTAAAAACCTATCCGTCTCACCTTCCCATTACTGTTTCATCTCAACACAACAACGACGTTTACACTCTCATCTCCCGAACCTCTTAAAACCCAGGCCTTGATTTATTTCTCAAACGATTTTCCGATGAATTCTTCCCCATCCCCATCAATCGGCCGTATTTCTTCTTCCTATCCCCTCAGAGATAGACTCTCCCTCTCGAGTGAATATAAACTCCCTTTGCCCTTGATGCAAGAGGACAGAGAAATGTCCCTTTTGTGAGATAACAGTCTTAGGATTTTCGAAGGATACGTTTTATCTCTATACCTATAGGATCCTATCTCTTTTCCTCTTCATTCAGGGGTATGTTACTTTATTTGAAGAAGGAGGGATTTACTCTCTTAAGGGGAGGGAGGGGAGAATTTATAGTGATCTTCTCCCTACCTCTCTTCGTTTTCATCGTTGCTCCAGAAAATGGATGTATCTTCTTTTACTCGTAAGGCCGCTTTTTCTGTTGACGGGTAGCCGTGTCCGGCGATGTCCTATTTGCCGGAATGGGATCTCGTATTTTATAGATGTATGGATTTTAGGGATATTTTTGTTTTACCCGTTAAACAGGGTTCGGTGCAGTGACCCGGAGTGTTGGAGCTTGCCGAGGGCATGAAGTTACTTTGGTAGTTTTGGGTTATAATCTTCTTTGAGTTGGGGGGGGGAAACGAACGCGTTTTGAACTTGTTGATTCAATGTTAAAATGTTTTAGGAGTTCGAAATGGTCTGGAATGAATGGAAAACAGGCTAGCGTTGATAGTATTTCTTTTATTTAATGTAGAGTTATGTAGATAAGCTTCTGAGAACAACATTTAAAAACAGATTACATACTTTATTACATTTTTTAATGCTGATTAATTTTTTACTTATTGATCACCATATTTCTTGTTCTTATTTTGACGGAGAAAATACAACGTTTTTTTTTTTAAACTAACACCCATGCTACTTTTTTTTTGGGTAGCAGCTACTTTGAGAAGTCGTATTCAGTATTTCTTCGGTTTTAAACTAGGCTCATCACAGTAGTAGTTTTCCTTCTACTAAGTATGCACATTATTATTTCTATAGAGCATAATACATAGATTTAATAATACATATGCATAATTTAATACATAGATTAATCTATCTATAAGATATTTATGTATAATTTAATACATAGATTTATACAGGATACTGATTAATAATTTTGTTTTTTTATCATTTTGCATAAGACATTTTAAGAATTAATTTAAAGTCCATAAGAGAAGGTATTACAAATACATTTTGATAAGAATTTGGAAAAATTTTTCCTATTGCGATAAAAGCTCTGAGAAAACTCCAAGTTTAAATTTCATTTATAATAATACGTATTATATTTTAAACTTGAATTTAAATTAGAAATAAGATTATATTCCTCAAAAAAAGAGTAGAAATTTGTATTATATGCAGTTTTACATGTAAAAACAAGTGTTAAAGTTTATCCAGATATTTATTTAGTAAAATAGAAATTATATTACACATTTTCAAAACTACTTTTTCAAAAAAAAATAAACCATTTAAGCACATTAATGTTGTAAAAATATTTTTCAAACTCTTCAACTTCAAGTGTGAGATAAGTTGATGGAATATTTTTCTAATTTTATCACTTTTTGCCCTTAAAAGAAGAAACTCACACTTAAAACAATTATCTCAACAAGGAAACTCTTAAACAAGAGTTAAAGCCCTCTTAAGAAACTCTTAAGCAATTTATAGGAAAACCTTGTTACTCTCCGGCTATCCCTGGAGTGGCTTCCCATAAGGGTTTATCTTAAGCCTTAAGGATAACACTATAAACCAGACTTGACTTTGAGCTGACTCATGAAATATTCTATGGTTTTATTCTTTGTATTGTTGGTTTTCACTGAATTTGGGGAATACCGCAGGCTAAAATTTCAAGATATTTGAATAGTTTTTAAATTAAATTTTCGTTTAATATTACACATTTAAAGTAAACTCACTAACCTTTATTCAGCTCTTTTTTAGTTTTAAAAACTTCTTGAAATTTAACATGTAATTTTACTCAAATGAAATTGGTTAATTTATTTTTCAATTTTTAAAAATTGCAACTTTTAAAAATTCATTAAAGTATCCATTCATTATTATTTGTAATATTTATAAAGTCCATAAAGTTTTTGCGTTATTTACATCAATCGTAATTTATACAAAACTTAAAATTCTATTTAGATAAATGTAAATGCATCATTAAATATAATGGTCAGTAAAAAGACAATGTAAACAACTCTTATTTTTTAAATATGGATATGCTACGGTTGCAAGAAATTTAAATATAATGAAATACTCTCCCATTTAAACTGGTTATTATTTTACAACGTTTTTATTTGGTCGCTTTCTATCTTATCTGTCTGTTTGTCATCTGTCTGTTGGTATGGAATTTAGAAATCAATATTTAACTTCCTAATGAGCTAGAGACTTGAAATTTTGAACATAGTTCAGATATGGATGACAATGCGATATTATTTCATTGGTTCGGTTAAATTTGCTTTCCCTGAACTCCCAGGGGGACTTAAAAATTAAGGGATAAAAAAGAAAGACATTAAATCCCTTGGAAGTCGTTCAGGCCGAATTCAAAACTTTACACAAACAAAACTAAAAGTCAGAAAATAATTAATGAAACAAAAAACTTCTTAAAAAAAAACGAAGTTTTTTAAAATGGACTAAAGAGTGTAAAACAATTTCTTGTAACTCCTTCTAAAACTAAAAACGTGTGGCTACTACTATTAACACTCTAATTTACCAATCTGTCCACAGTAAAAATTTAAAAATGTTTTTATTCTATTACACTAATTTTTTGGGTTTATGTTTGGGTTATGTTGGGTAACAGAGATATTAACATTATAAATTTTAAACTATTATTTAAAAAAAAAACAAGAAAACAATTATATATGAAATAGTTTTACCAAAAGATGAGAAAAGAAATTTGCCCAACTTGAAAGAAAAGCAAAATATACATAAAATCAGAGAGTCTACCTTGTGGTACATTTTAAAATATGTACTACTTAAATCTTTTATAGAAAACAAGTAATTTAAACTTAAAATAACTAATTTACCAAATGCCTTTAAATAATATCGAATTTTTCGGATATAAAGTTTTCTTCTTTCAATAAAAATGTTTAGTAGATAATTAAAAACTAATAGAAAATAGAGTTTTAAACCAGCATGAGCAAGGGGAGTAGCGGGGGAAGTGAAAGGGGGGGGTTAGGGATATATCCATATCTAACCCCGAAACTCAGAAATATTCCTTCCTTGACCATCCATACAAGATATCTAAAATTACCTCATAACCCTTTCCCAAATTCCAATATCCCCTCCGAAATTTTTCTGGATATGCCACAGCTCATTAGAGGTACATACCTACAAATACTCACGAGTACAAGTTATTACAAATAATTTAAAAATAAAATCAAAGAAATATTATTTATGCTAAGAAAAGATGCAAAGCATTTACTATATTCGTGAACTGACAAGAAAAAGCTATACATTAAAGTTGGAAACAAACAATAAAAACATACCTTAGTCATAAAAAAAACCTTTTTAAGTGCACCATTATTAGAACCTGATAACTGTGTGTCTGAATACTTTTAACTTATATTTTTGTAAATTCATATGTAATACGTTTTTAAGTACAATACATTTTCTTTATTTTCATACGATACATATTTTGGTATTTTTCAAATTATAAATACACTTTAAATGATCAAGGTGGTCGGAAACTGGTGCATATCTGCACATATTTTTCAAACTAATCTCCATTGTTATTCAAATTGACCTAAATATATATTTAGAGTATTTTCTTCAGATAATTTACATCATAAGATCATTGCAGTCTTAAAATAAAAAATAACAATAATTATAAACTTTCATATCCTAAGTATCATCATATAAGTATTTCATATGCTTGTATCATCAGAATAAAACCGAAACAAATTAACTCATACAATGCGTTTTTCTCCTCCAAACCTTTTATTCCCATTTTAGTAGTTGTAAAAAGCGGAGGAGGATAAGCTGCTATATCAATTCTTTTGTATTACCAACCCCCAAGTCCTGGATTGAAAAGAAAGTGTTTAAAGCCGAACATCCACCCAGTGAGAAATGTCTAAGATTTAAGGCCGCAGAAAAGAAAAGGGTTCCACGGGGCGAAATCTGAGCTCGAAAGACAGAAAAAAAAACACCAACCCTTAGGCGATGGCATCGTGTTATTGATGTCTGCCCGTTTTCACGGAACGGACGTACACCATCGATTATATATATATGTTCCACAAAGAAAAAAAATTATGAAAAACCAGGCTTCGCCCCTGCGGGCCTAAATATCGGTCGATATTATATTTTCTTCCAAAGACAAAAAAAAAAGAAGGGACGACGGGGGAAAAAGCTACCTCAGTTTATGAGATTTGGATTCGGTCGCTCCATAATGTGCCACACTTCACTGCTACCTTGTACACAGAAAACTGTTCAAGCCAATTATCCATGTGACGGCAAAAACATTAAACTGCCGTGAACAGTGGACCTTGCGAAAAAGATGGCTATAATTCCTCCTTCCCCGCTTCACTTTTCTGCGCTTTTTTTTGTTCTCTCTCTGCTGGGCTTTATTATTTTTCCCTGGCTTCGATTACTATTATTCCTGGAGAGAGGGACGACTTAATGCTTGCGAAAGTGGTCTGCTACTTAGTCTGCTATTTGTATCGCTGTTCTCTTGGTTTCATGTAACGCTTAATCTACTTTGTTTTAGTTTTTTTTTAGCAAAAGAGCTGCTATCGGCGACTTATAATAACGAGATAAGGGTGTTGTGGAGAGTGAGGGAAAAAATGGAGGGTGGTGGCGTGAAAAGACTATCAGTGGTAGTTATCAGTCTTTTTTAGAGTGAAAGCAGTCGGGGAACGAGTGGGCGATACTTCCAGAATCTAGAGAGAAAGAAATTTTCAAGAGTTTCAGACTTTTGTTCTTTGGGAAGCATAAAGAAAGGTCAAGGCTAAAAATAGTATTGGTGAACTTTTTTTTATGATTTAAAGAAGATTGTTTTATTTCAAAGAAGAGAAAAACAACACGAATCAAACAAAAATAAATTGTCTCATTATAAAGCACAGTTAAGTAATTTATAAACAGAAAATAGTTTCTATTAAGTACAGTAATAAGTTGAGTACTATATTATTACCTATATTATGAAATACGTTTATTATATATTATTATCTTTAAAAAGTATTACTGTGAAAAATCCAGACTTATTTCACTTTATTATTAAGCAATTTAAGAAGAATTTATGAAAAGAGGTACGTAAAACCCCAAGTACCTTAAAGGTAGTTTTTTAAATAACCCCAAAAAAGTAGTGCATCGATTGGAAAAGCTATAAAAACGCGAATGCATATCCTACCTTGTGTTTTTCCTCCAATTTAACTCCCCAGCAAAATAATCACCCTCGAAACGCAAAACCAACTCCCCCGACCCGTCTCCATCCCCCCAACAACCGGATTACACTCCATAAAAAAGATGCCACGGAGCAACCAAAAGGGAAAAAAAACACATCCTTTACCTTGTTAGTCCCTCTGCAAACAAGGCCTTATTTGATGAGCTTCTCTGTTGACTGCAGTCGCCATTCATACCCCAGGCTGCTCCCCCTGCATGTGCACTGCATACATACACCCCTTCCTCTAATAGATTCTCCCAGCCAACCTGACCAACCCTTCATCCTCATCCCTTTATTCCGCATAGAGGACGATTCCTTTTTTTTCCGGGGGGATCGCTGCTGCAGTAAATAAATAAAATGTGGTTCATCTGGTAATGCATTCCCCCCGAAGTTAAAGAGTCACGTCTGTCCATTAAAGTTCTGTCGGCGGTGGTTGTTGGATTTTTTGGTAGTATCGTATTTCTCTCTTCTATAATCTTTCTCTGCTCTGTGTGTACATATTGGTTTGGTCAATCCTTTCTGATGATTTCCGTGTTAGTGGAGAGGGGAAGTCAAATGGCATCCATTCTGCCAATATGGAGGCTGGAGAGATAGACAGACACACTGTCGGTATGGCCAATCCTTTTTTTTATATATATACTACACAGTTTCTGGGAAAAGGTATCTTGCTTCTTCTTCTTCTTCTTTTGGTTCCTTTTTCGTGGAATGAATTTTTTAGATCCTTGAAAGGTTTTATTTCTTGAATGTTTTATCTGAAGAACCAAAAATATTATTTTGCAGTTATTTCTGAAGCATAATACATACATAATACATTTTTAAAAACGTTTTCTCTTTCTTCCATAGTGATACTAGAGAACCCTAATAAAGCTTTAAATTTATACCATTTTTCATTCTGCTTGCATATTTAATACAGTTTAAAGCAAAAAATTAATTAAATTTCTCCATTTACCAGTATGCTAATTACATTTCCAATAATTTACTTCCATTTTCTTTTTAATGAAAATATATTTCAAAGGGTTATTTTTACTTCATATCTAATTAAATATACTTTTCTTTAAAATGAGTTAAATTTAATATAGATTTCTCAATTTTCAGATACTTTATTTCTTACATCCCGCACAATGTGTATAATTATATTACTTTTATATATATATATATTTGGATAGTAAGTATGTAAAACTTTTAATTAATACCTACCAATAGATTTCGCTGAAAAAGTATTTTAGTTTATCGCAGGAAAAGCGAAATGTAGTGGAATAATTATACTGCTTAGTAATTTTTTTAAGACACATTACTTCCGAAGTTTTTAATAACTTTTCAGCTTTTCCCTTAATCCCGCTCTATTTCATATAATTTTAGAAAAAATACATGTATCAGAATAAGAAGGTTTAAACATTCTATTGTTCAAAGTCACATATTTTGTAATGTGGTGTAGGTATTTCCTATCTTTATTCATAAAAAAAATCAGAAAATATTTACAAACGGCTTCAAAAATAAAGAATTCAATACATAAAGTAACCGTTACTTAAAATACCCTTTCCCTTTGAATTCCAAGTAAAGAACTTTTTTTTCTCACTAAGAACAACTTTCACTAATCCGCTACTTCCTTTTACTCTCGAAATTTCCCTCTCTACATACTTTCCGTATGCTTCTTTCTTTTTTTTCTAATCCGCATTACACTTCTTTTAAAACCGCGCATTAAAAAAGGGCCCTATAAAATGTCCCACCGTCAATAATCGCAAAGCCTATTTGTGCGGCTTCACTGCATAGCTTCGAAACGGAACGGGAAAGCTGCATAAAGCACTTTGAGAGGACTAAGAAGCTTAAGAGGATCAAATAGTGTGGTGTCCGGTTTTCAAAATCACCGGGAATTACGCTTGTAAATGACACAGAAAGTATGTCAACATGTCCCTCTAAGTACGGATTGAATCGTGCTCAGATGCTGTGTTCTCTGGAGGTAATCCCGCTGCTCCTGTTTGGACACGTAATCGGGAGAATACGTTCTCTGGTATTTATGAGGGACTTTTTGCGTATCGTTTGTGTTTGTTCTTATGGGTAGTGTTTGGAAAAGCTGGTTGATTCTATAAAAGCAATGGATATGGAGGTAAATTTTATGTGAAAGCAGGGCATTGTGTGTTGAATTAATTGAGACCGATTCACGGTGGGCTTAAATAAGAGTTTATTATTAAAATTGTTATACTTCTTAAATTTTTAAAAATCCGTTATACCACTTATATTATGTATGTAACACTTTATTGTAATTACAGTAAAACCTAATCTATAGGGACCTAGAAAAGTAGTTTCTGATGTATACAGGTGGCTTTGATCTCGTAGGAACCATTGATAAACAGATATATTATACAAAGTTTCAATGTATTTTGATATTTAGAATCAAAACAAATTTCTTGGTAAAATAATATATTAAACAATTTTAGTTAATTAGTTTAGTTTAACTAGTTATTTAAAGGTGATGTACCCTATATTAAATTAAAGAAATTTGTATTCCTATTTTCTCTTTGAAGCATTAAATTTGGCATCTATATTCCAAGTAAGACTGTATGCTTAAATTTTTTTCACCTGATGCTTGTTTCATTGCAAAATTGAGCACTTTGTGAGGATAATATCTTTTATATTTAAAATAAAATCATATAGTTGGGAGTAAATTGTAATTCTGACCAGTTTAAATTAAAAATGAAAAAAAAGTCATTAAAATTACAAAACAAGCACAGCCACAGGTAAAAAAAATTAATCTTGAATTCTTTTGTCGGCCAAGTTATTAGTCTCCAGGTAATTTCTTCTCCCCAAAATAACTCCTAGGAAAAGCTTAAAGAAAAACTTTAATTTGAAATTACTAACAAACTTTAATCAGAACTCACATGAAAGAAACTACCCCATCCTATCTTATTGATATCTAAATTAAAATCTCGGGTTACAGCACTCCTTCAACAAAACAAATTCCTTCTTCCAAAAACCCGATGCCAGAACAGCGCGAGCGGCCATTTTCGAACGGAACCTGGTAGTACCTCGAAATTGAAATAAGGGGGTTAAAGCCTCTTTCTCTAAAATATTGTCGTATTGTATCGGAAATAGTAGCGGTTTTGTAAATGGACAGCGCTTTTCTACAAGAGCTATTTCTGTCGCAGTAATCTTTAAGCTCACACTACTACGTGCCAGGGTCCAATCGTATTTCCCGTTCACCCTCGTAGTTACCTAGGCGACCGAGGGAGCAGTCCACTTAAATGGAGGGAGGAGAAATGCGAGGGAGAGTCACACAAGAGCTTCGGTGTCCGATTACTGATTGTGTTTGACGTCGATCGAGTTGAATCGAAATGTTTGTAAATCCAAGCTGTCTCATTCTCTGACAGACACCTGTAGGGTTGTATTCTTGTCGCGTCTATCTAGGTTAATAAGGGAGGAAGGTTTGATGGGAGGATTGGGTGTCTGGCAAATGATACGGTTTCATTTGTTCGATACGTATTTTTTTTTTTTTTTGGAGTTTATGAAAAAGATTTTGAATGTGTGTTAATTAATCGTGAGATCTATCCTTTCAAGTTAATTAAAATCAACTAAACTAAACGAACATTTGAGTTCATCCTTTTATGGAAGGTAAAATACAGGGAACTGATATTGTCTCTTGGATATTTTTGTATCGTTAAATAATTAAACATATCTTTTAATTATTGTAATTTGAGATTATTAACTGATATCAATATACTTTAATTTTAATTCTTTGACCATGATAAAAAAATTCCTTAGGATATGGTTTCATGATTTAAAATTGCTATGATGAGACTTCGAAAACAAAATCCTACCTCATTAATCTTGATATTTTACGTTCAGGTAGAAATTGAATTTCGGGTTGTCGCAAATTTGCCTTTTGGAAATAAACATATTTATTACCACGGTCTCTTATTTAATTAATTTCGTGAAAATATAAGAAAGAAATCATTATTAAAAGAGATACGGTTCTTTAATCTTGTATTAGTAATTCGTTCTTTTGATATATAATCCTAATGGTGTGGTTCCATCTATTTTGATGGCTATGATTACCTTTTCATGGTGTGTGTTGCAGAGAAGATATAATGCATCTTAGGGTTATAGTCCAAAAGAACAAATGAAAGTTACACGTCATCATGATTACTATAGGAAAACTGATAGAAAATAACCGATACACAATTAAATTAAAAGTTTGAATGAAAATGTTTAATTTAATTTTTTTAAATACACTGTAATTTCTTTTTCTTTATTAAGAATGCTCCTTGTGTAAATTTTCTTTCCTTTAATCCCATCGTAATTTTTATGAATGTTTCTTTGAATTTTTTATTGTTAAGATAAAAATAAGGATTCTCTTCGATACCAACAAATTTACTTTACTTTATCTTACTAAGCTTTAAGTGAAACTAACGCTACTTACATTCCTTATGTATATATGTTTAAAATTTTGTTAGGTTATTCTGATTAGGAATATGCATTGCTCAATAAATATTTTTATTAAAAGTTAAATTATCAAAAGAAAATATTTAAAAGAAGTTTTATTCAAACTTGATATTTCAATTTTTATGTGTGTCACTCAAAATATTATAAAATGTTTAAAATTCAGTTTTAAACTAAAATGTAATAATTTAGTTTACCCTTTAGTTACTCTAAAAACTTAAGCTTTTACCCTATACTAAAGAGGTCGTTTTCATTAATCTTAAGTGCAACAATGCAATATATACACACACTAATAATAATAACACAATATTATTTGGCTTTGTACAAAACAAAAACAGAAAAGTGCATTAGATTTTATGTCTTTCGTGCAAATTCTTAGCATTTAATGATAGTTATTAAATAAACTGTGGTAAAATACAAAGGTTACACTAAAGTAACCTTTTTTTTTTTGCTGTTTTTCGGAAGATATAGGTATATTACTATTTCTCTGAAATAAAGTTGGGTAATCGTTTTAAAGAAAGAAAACGATTCTTTAGAAATCAGCTTAACTATCATGATTGCCACCCGAGCTTTATAAAAAAAAGTTAAGCAAATCTTGACTTGATGTGTTTTACCTTTCATTTAATATATATTGAGATTTATCTATCAGAATCTTACAAAAATTCGTGGGATAGTTAAAAATATAAACAAAACAAATTATCTATATTTTTCATTTACCCGTCTACTACCTTTACAAAAAATGCATTATGGATACTTCACACAATTTCTGTATTACATATTTTTTTGTTTCATAACCCAATGCTCTGATCTTAAATTAACTTTTTTGAAATATTTATTTATATCGAATTTCTACTTATAAATTATTTTTGTGTACCTAGACCTACTATTATTACTAGCTACATCAAACATAGAACTCTTGTAAAAAGTCAAAATTCGTAGGCTCAGAGTTGTGAGAAATAATCAGTTTTTGAGAATATGAAGGTATATGGTGAATAAAATTATAAAAAGAAGGGGTTCTTTAACTTCTGTTATAAAATGTTCTAAAAATTATAAAGTAGCTTTTTGTTGAGTAAAAAATAACTCATTTTCTAAAAACTTAAATACAGTTTTAGGTTAAATATTATCTTAAAAATTACGAAATCGAAAAATTCTATACAAAGAATAGATGGATTCTTGTTTAATATGTCACTCATGGTTTAAAAAAAAGTATTTTTCATACATAAAAAATTACCTTCCACTTTCCAAATACTTATTTAATAGTAGTTTTTTAAATATTTCAATGAAAGCGTGTTTGTTAGAGGCTTAGAGGCTTTTAATTTACATAATTTTATTTTCATTTATTTTATTCCAGTATTAATTAATGTTTACACTAAAAATATACACAGGGCAAAAGAAATGCCTGTTAAAATTAAAAAGGTTGTTTCAACAAGTCCGCCCAAAAACTTGTTTATATCTTTCTACCTATGTTTGCTACTATACCAATATGTTAAAAGTATAACTTTGCATGCATGCGCGCACCGTAGAATAAAATAATTCTGTTATTATCGGATATGACGTCACATTTTCCTTTTTAAAAAATCGTAGAGGTATAGTTCTTTGGTCATTGAAGAAATCTGACCGAACATAGTTTGATCGGACTTGCTGCAAAACACTCTGTACATCTTGACAAATTTTTGTATGAGTTGTATTCATAAATGTTTGTTTGAATAAGTTTTAACCAAACACAAAACAAATTTCGTTACGACTTCCATTAATAAGTATTATGTGTTTGTGTGACTATGATTTGATATTTTATTTATTATTATTATTATTATTATTATTATTATTATTATTATTATTATTATTATTATTATTATTATTATTATTATTATTATTATTATTATTATTATAATTATTATTAACTAGTTAGACTTTGCTGATTAGGAAGCTCTCTAAAGTTAAATAAGAAAAGTTCTTTCGAAAAATATTCCCGTGATTGTTTTTACTTGGTTAATTACTGAATGATGATTCATGAACGAATGACCTCGTTTTACGAATATTGTACTTCTTTTCCATTTTATAACATTTTAAAAATGAAAAAATTTGGTGAAATAAAAAACATATCAGCTTTTTTAAATACCAATATTTTTACACATCGCACCGTTTGTTAAAAAGGAAATAATCCGAATCCTTTAAATCCGAACTTAAAAACTTAAGTAATTTAACAGTAAGAACTAAACATAATCGTCGAATAAGTATGGGAAATAATATAGTTTGAGAAAATATTTTCCGGACGCGTCTTTTAGTAGAGATTTCCTTGCGTGTAATACTTCTTCGTTTCCACACATAACCTTATCTTAATTTCAATCAATCAATCAAATTTATTAGAAACAACAAGAAAGAAAAAAATATAAAATACAAACAATACAAAATACAATAAAATACAAAAACATACTAGCTGGTTTGACCCGGCAAAGCCGCGTCTTACCAGCTAGATTACGCGCCTTTGGCGCTGATGCGAGCTTCGCTTGTTACTATTTCACGCTTGCAGCGCAGTTAATTTTTTTTACAATTTATTCCTTTTTTTAAGCTGCATCGTCAGCGCTAAACTGTTCAATATTTTCTATCAAATTATAGGTTTTTCTAACCAGAACTAATTTATTCTTAGGGTTCATCTGAACAGAAAGAAGTAATACTACTTTAATTAAACCTGTACCAGTAATTTTTTTTATAAATCCAATATGCCTAGTAGGTATCCTGTGTTTTGCGATAAATCTAGTAAAACGTCAAAAAATTGAAGTTTGATAATTTCAAAGTAGATTTTCTTCACGCTCTTTAAAAGACGTTTTGCCTGTGTTGGTAAAAATATTAACTGAAAACAATGGGGCAAATTGAAAAAAGTTTCTAATTTAAAAATGGAATGCTTTGAAGGAACGTGACACATTTTTGGCCCATCTAGGGTTGGAAATCTTTAGATCAAGACCGAGTTTTTCAAAATCGGTTCAGGGGTTCGGGCTGGCGGCCGGCCGAACGAAACCTCCCCATAGAGTTAACATGGGGGCAAAACGAAAAAAATGTATAATTTAAAAATGGAAGGTGGAAGGTTTTAGAGGAACGTGTAATATTATTGGCTCATCTAGGGGTGGAAAGCTTTCGATCAAGACCGAGTTTGTCCAAATCGGAACGGGGGTGCGGCCTGGCGGCCGGCCGAAAGAAAACCCAAATTATTTTAATATATAAGATTATTATTATTATTATTATTATTATTATTATTATTATTATCATTATTATTATCATTATCATTATCATTATCATTATCATTATCATTATTATTATTATTATTATTATTATTATTATTATTAACTAGTTAGACTTTGCTAATTAGGAAGCTTTCTAAAGTTAAATAAGAAAAGTTCTTTCGAAAAATATTCGCGTGATTGTTGTTACTTGGTTAATTACTGAATAATGATTCATGAACGAATGACCTCGTTTTACGAATATTGTACTTCTTTTCCATTTTATAACATTTTAAAAATGAAAAAATTTGGTGAAACAAAAAACATATCAGCTACTTTGAATACCAATATTTTTACACATCGCACCGTTTGTTAAAAAGGAAATAATCCGAATCCTTTAAATCCGAACTTAAAAACTTAAGTAATTTAACAGTAAGTACTAAACATAATCGTCGAATAAGTATGGGAAATAATATAGTTTAAGAAAATATTTTCCGGACGCGTCTTTTAGTAGAGATTTCCTTGCGTGTAATACTTCTTCGTTTCCACACATAACCTTATCTTAATTTCAATCAATCAATCAAATTTATTAGAAACAACAAGAAAGAAAAAATACAAAATACAATAAAATACAAAAACATATGACAGTAGGGGAAAAAATAAACACACATTAATCATACAATTTATTCATCCCAAAAGAGCAACTGCTCGTCCATGGGGTAACGGATTAAATAAAAATAAATGTATAATCAAAGACAATGGAAAAGTAAGGGGGGGAATTTTCTTGTAATATGGACGAAAAAAGAAGGAAATAAAATAAAATAAACGGTTGGGGGCTGGTGAAATTTTGTATGCAAAGAGATTATTAATATAAAAATAAGTATGTACCTGACAAATTAAAATAGTGTATCGATATTATTTTGATCGAAAATGAAGGAAATGCAAAGTTTTTTAAAGTAATTAATATTGGATACAGTCTGTATATGGCTTGGTAATTTATTAAAAAATGTAACCAATAAGTATTGAAATGTTTTTCATAATTTCTTTTCTAGGGGTGGGCGCGAGGTGGTAATTTTGTCTGCGGATATTATAAACTCAGTTAGCGTTATTCGTGGCCCATGATGGGATTTTTAAAAAAAAGATGATATTATTTAGGACCAATATAACTGACTTACATTCAAAAGATTATTGGCAGGAAAATAACGTAAAAATTTCTTTTGTAAATTAATTAATGGGTTAACATTGGAAATGTAGTCTCCACCCCCAAATTGTTATACCATATTATGCTATCTGGGTTGTATTCGAGATTGAACCCATGCAAAGTATAATTTTAAAAGTAATTCAGAATTAACATAGTTTTTTAAATGATAGAACTTGAATAAAATAAATCTTAATTTGCTACAGACTGAATTAATATGATCCTTAAATTTCCTGTCTTTATTAAATAATATGCCTAAATATTTTAAGGATGGGGTATATTTAATAAAATGATTTGAACATGATTTAATTTTACATTCACAAAAATATAATTTAAGATCAGTATCAGATTTAGAATTCATGGAAAACACAATATATAACAATTTTTGTTAACATTTACCTTTTGCTCATTGCAGTTAATTTAAAACGAGAAAGAAAATTGGGGGAAGTAGAATGGTAGGAAATAAGGGAAAGAGTGCTAGAAAGGATAAAGGGAAAAGGGAAAGGATAAAGGGATAAAGGGAAAAGTGATAACCTTTGCGGACGATACGATTATTATATATTCAGCTCGCTCATATAATCAGCTAGAAAGCATGATAAATCATGATCTAGATATAATATATAATTGGTTTGTATGCAATGAACTAAAGGTAAATGTTAGCAAAACTAGTTATATTATTTTCTCTTTATGTTCAAACTCTTTGGAAAATCTTAAATTATACTTATGCAATTGTAAAATAAAAACTTGTTCAAACCATCTAATAAATAACTCCTCATCTCTAAAATATTTAGGTATTCTATTCAATAAAAACTGGAAATTCAAAGATCACATTAATTCTATTTCCAGCAAACTAAGATATATCTTATTTATGTTCTATCACTTAAAAAAATATATCAACTCCGACCTACTTCTAAAATTATACTATGCTTGGGTGCAAGCTCGTATACAATATGGTATATTGATTTGGGGTGGGGACTATTTTTCTAACATCAAACCCTTATTGACTTTACAAAAAAAAATTTTACGCTACTTTCCTTCTAACAAATTCTTAAATGTGCGCCAGTTATTTATTCTTAATAGTCTCATGTTCTTGAAGAAATTCCCTGACTGGGCCACGAAAAACGAAAATCCTTCATACAATCTTCGTAATCATAAATATTATCACGTGCCTATCCCTCACAAAGAAATCTATAAAAAACACTTTCAGTATCTCTCCGTCACTTTTTTTAACAATCTGCCTAATGAAATACAATCAGAAACTAATATTAACCACTTTAAAAAGCTTTGCATTGCATTTATCTTGGATATTAATAATATCGAGTCTCTATTTTAAATTTGTCAGGTATACACATACTTTTATTATCTTAAACTAGTACTTAATTGCCAGCCAAGCCATTATTATTATTATTTTTTTATTTAATATTAAAAAGTACTTATTTTTGTTTTTTTTTTCTTCCACTATCTCTTTTTTTGTCCCATCTTATATTTTTATTATTTGATATTCTGTGACCCCATGGACGGGTGTTTGCCCCTTTGGGAAATAAAATTCATAAATAATTTGGGACATCTATTGTGTTGTATGTATTTATGTATTAGTTTTGTTTTGTTCTATTGTTTCTTGTTCTTGTTCTTGTTAATAAATTTGAATTTGAATTTGAAAAAAAAAAAAAAAAAGGACGGAAGAGAACCCCCTGTTAGATATTGAGATTATATATATTCCATTCCTATCTAGTGTTCTAATAGTTTTGAAAGGTTTTTAATAATTTGCATAAATTGCCATATATCTATTATGTTTACATTTTTAAGTGGCAACATTGTTTTTAACCTATTATGTATAAAAGTGTCTTATTGTTTGTTAAGACTTCCTTGAGAAATTGATTAGGCTCTAATGTTGGGAATTTGAATAAAGATTTCTTTTCACCTTTGATGCTTCCTCACGTTATTTTGGAGAGAAAGATTCTATAATTTAGTGTTATAGAAAGGCTATTTTCTTTCACCCCTAGAATTTGTTCCGGTGACTTCCATCTTAACCAAATAGCCGTTTCGAGCTCAATACTCTCCAGCTTTCGCTCTCCTTTGATGTCAGCAGTGTTTAGCAAGTATGCTTTATACGCATTTCTAATCTTCAATGACACTTCGTAACTAATTCTAAACACATACAAACACTTAAATCAAGTAGGACTCAAAGTTTAATACTCAAAGTTTGAAACACACTCGCTCGCACGCTATCTTCCATCCCATAGAGCCAACAACACAGAAAAGCAGCTCAATGCAAATAAAGCCTCCCCATCGGTTTGTGTTTTCGAATTAATTCAAGACGACTCCCTTAATCGAATCGGCGACTCGTACTTTTCCCGACCGGATGGTTAACCTCCGGGGCCGACTGTCGTAAAGCACGGGCGCAATTACTAACGCAATCCCAGAATTTAATGGGCTAACTTGATTAACTGGGAAACACCTGGAGTTGCCTACATTCATTCCGAACGGACCGACCGTTCGATTTATCGGCAAACAGATACTCAGGCCGCAAAACTCCAACTAAGTGTTCATCCGATAATGTATTGAGGCCCGCTATTAGGGACAGGGCTTAATAATTAAGTGTTAAATGAATGGAAGCTTATGGGTTCAGATTCTGATGCTTAATCTATCGGATCAGGCCTGCAACAGGCGGGGGACTGTAACGACTCGAACTGGATGGTCATGTTCTTGTTCATTATTATTGTCCTGTAAAATATGCTTTCGAGAGAATACTGCGATGACGATTGGTGGTCGACTGGTAATGAAAGTTAGTCCGAAAATTTACAGAAGGGTTGCCATACGATAAAATAAATTAATAGTGTCAGTAATTGACCTTAAATTGACTCTCGGAACTTTTCTATCGTCAACAGATTATAACTAGGATTGGTGTCACATGTAAAAAACATATTTGGTGGGAGAAGACAGCATGAGATTTTGGTATCCCCCCACAATACAAAGAATCTCTTATAAAACTTATTACATTTTTATTTATCCATATTGAGGAGGGATCCGGTGTCCCCCTAATAGGATCGATAATCTAATTGCAAGTACCAAAAATACCCCTACAGAATTTGTAATGTAAAATATCTAATGGCTGTCAGTCAAATCAGTCATAGTAATAAAGAGAACCATTCTAACTTTGGCAAAGTACTTCTTCAACTCATGTAAAAATTATTTCCATCAGCATGAAAACCAAGTTTTAGAATTTATTGGTACTGGTGTAACTTCTGAGTAGTAGCAAAAGTACAAACACCAAAAAAATTGGAGATAATTTAAATTAAGAAAAAGGATAATGCAATGGGGAGAATTTTTTCAGTTTAGGTATTGCACAAAATGGACTTCTACGAACACTAGCATTATAATAGTGAAAAGTTAGGATAAATTAATAGTATACTACCATTATGTTTAGGTTATAGAATGATAAGCAAAAACCGCCATCTCCTATATTTAAAGTAACTTTTAGAAGCGTCATAAACGGCAATCATAAATATGTAGGTATTATGCACAGAGTATAGAGCTTAACAGAGGTCTCATCTCCATAGACGCTAATGGTAACTTTTAAAGCATGGTTTTTCCCATAGAAAGTGTCACCCCCTCAACTGGCTGAATAAGCTCCGCCTCCTTAGCTCCATCGTCGCCGCCCACCCTCTCCCGCTCGCCTTTCACTCAAATCGGAAGAGGGGAAAAAGGAAAAAAAGCTTTCTTAAATTTCCCTAAATTTAAAATAGTTTTGTCGATCTCTCTTCTGGCTATGATTCATACTTGGACTTTTGAGTTTTTGAACCGCAGTTTTTCAAAGCACTACAGCGATTTTCTAAAACATTTCCAAAGAGATTACAAGTTTCTAATGTCATTTTAGTTCACTGACTGAGATTTTTTTTATCATCCAAATGGCTAATTTATTGATGCATATATTAAAACTTTATGCCTACATTTAAAAATTGAATAGGCTTGAAAATACTAAATTTTAAGAAAACAAAAAGTACAAAAACCTTTAGAGCAAGTAATCATTTTTATTAAAGAAATTATTTTCACACATTAATTTGAACTTTTACACATCATATAATTTGTTTTTCTACAAAACTTACTTAAACTACGAATTTTGCATTTCACAATTATTTGTGTTATTTACAGTGCAACTTAAGGAACTCAAATATCTCTAATTCATGCATTTTTATTGATCCCTTGAACTCTATTTTAAATCAGTTTAGTATTTTTATTAGAGTTTTTGGATCATTAGAACTTTTTGTAGGTATCTAGAGTTTTGAATTATCCAAGTTACACTGTATTACAATACTTTGCACTCATACTCTCTTTATATAAATTAGGATTAACTGATTGTTTACATTAGTTAATTTATAACATGGCACAAAATTAAATTCATGTTTAACATAAATTCAACAATGAAATTAATGAAGTGATGACAAATCAAGAGCTTTTAACTACAAAAAATAACATAATTTTGGAGATTTTTAAAAATGATACCACGATAACGATAAATGATAAACAAAATCTGCTTACCCCATTGTTTCAAAAATAAACATAATGCAAAATACCAAGTTTTAAAAGAAAAACTAGATGTTTAAGTCTATTTAAAAATAATATTAATGATCTAAAAAAATAATAAATAACTACTTTAAAATATTTTATTTGAGAGTTTAATTTTTAAGGGGCCCACAGACGAGCAACTTGGTCGTCAACCCGGTTGCCAACCAGGTTGATGCTTTTCCTACAGACGGCCAACCTGATCGTCAACCAGAATGTAAACAATGAAGAAAAAATTAATCAGATTGTAACAAATTAATATATTTTGGTACTTTAAATGCAAAATTATATTTTATTTAATTATTCTCTCGTGCTAGAATTATATTATTTTAATTTTTAATGCTTAGTTTCTTTTATTTTCCTAATAACATGTTCCGATTAAGCTCCGCCCACCAAGTTGACGATCAGATCATCAATCTGAAATTCAATCATCAACTTCCCCACAGACGGCCGACTTGGTTGCAAACTTCGCAAATTGACAACCCGGTTGACGACCAAGTTGCTCGTCTGTGGGGCCCTTTAAATGAAAAGATTCATGGCATTGTTGTTAAAACAGTCTCCATGGAAACGAGAATGTAAAATCCAAAGATGATCATATTATAG
The DNA here is from genome assembly GCA_963680715.1 of Tetragnatha montana. NCBI lineage: Eukaryota > Metazoa > Arthropoda > Arachnida > Araneae > Tetragnathidae > Tetragnatha > Tetragnatha montana. The sequence goes on from OY796685.1 coordinate 9,961,648, forward strand.
AGCATTCGCACATGACGTCACTTGGAGGACAAAATCAACGTTGCTAAGGCTGTTGTTAGGGGCGGGACATAGAAGTATCCAATAGCAGCATTCGCACATGATGTCACTGGAGGAATAAAACAACGTTGCTAAGGCCGTTGTTAGGCAGAGCCATGTGATTGAAAATACTCTATTGTAGTTTTTAAGAAAGTTCATTAAAAAGTTTTCTGAGTTCATTCATTTAAAAACTTAACATTAAGAGTTGAAAAGATACTTAAATAAATTATGAAACTTGCCGATTATTTGTATTCCTTCTTGTAGAAATTTTGCCATTTCATCCACTCTGATGTGAAATTATCGGAGATGCCAGATTAAAGGGGCCCACAGACGAGCAACTTGGTCGTCAACCGGGTTGTCAATTTGAGCAAGTTTGCAACCAAGTTGGCCGTCTGTGGGGAAGTTGATGATTGAATTTCAGGTTGATGATCTGATCGTCAACTTGGTGGGCGGAGCTTAATCGGAACATGTTATTAGGAAAATAAAAAAAACTAAGCATTAAAAATTAAAATAATATAATTCTAGCTCGAGAGAATAATTAAATAAAATATAATTTTGCATTTAAAGTATCAAAATATATTAATTTGTTACAATCTGATTAATTTTTTTTTCATTGTTTACATTCTGGTTGACGACCAGGTTGGCCGTCTGTGGGAAAAGCATCAACCTGGTTGCCAACCGGGTTGACGACCAAGTTGCTCGTCTGTGGGCCCCTTAACAATTAAAACAAAAAAAACAATCAAAGTTTAAAAAGAGAGGGATATTTTAATTCTAGCCAGGGATAATTTCACTACTTTAGGGAAAAAGTCTACAATCTGGGGAAAAGAAAGCAGCTCTGTCGTAATTAAAATGCAACGCCCTATATAAGTTACATATCCAATGAGGAATCAGTTTCAAGGTTTCGCCTTCTCCTGATTGGCAGAGGTGATTGGCTGGTGGAGTTTCAGCCTGAAGTGGCAACGGAACTAAAAGAGGAAAACTGCCTTTTGAACACTCTGTTAAGCTCTATACTCTGTGGTATTATGTTACAATAAAAAGTATCAATCATCTACATATGCTTGAATCATCAATGTTTAAAACAAAGCATGAAAGAATATCCTTTCTTTATTACATGTAATTTCTCACAATTTGTAACACGTGTGTCTCAATATGACCAAATCTGATCCTTGGTTCATAAAACACTAAATAACCAAGTAACCTGTAATAACAAGTATCGATAATTTAGCTATCTGCCATGAATTGATACTTCCAGTATATTCCAAAAGAACAAGTGGTTCGTGATATTCACTCACTATTTCCCATAGTACTGACCCCTGCACTTTACCCAAAGATTAGATGAGACCATAAAAGGAGAACACCCCATACGTGACCCATAGGAACAAATTCCTCTCTTCTCTCTGGGTCAGCTGTCTCTGGAGAAGTCAATTTATAAAAACCACTACTTTCAAGAATATGTTTCGGCAAATGCAGACTGTAACCGTGCAAACCGAGTAAAAGAATAAAGCGACTGAGAAAGAGAGAGAGAGAGAAAGAAAAAAGAGGGTTCTCCCGCCGTTGTTGGGAATCATGCCAAAATAACCATCTTCGGATCGATAGGGGCATAATAGCGCTCGTAATCTGCCCCTCTCTCTCGTCGGGCCTTTAACACTTGCTGTGTAACAAAAATACACAGAGAGATGCGATAGAGACAAAAATGAGGTCACTCGGGAGTTTGAGTTATTGCAGTGGACAGTCGGATTGAAATGAGGAGCTCTCGCTTATTTTAGGGAGATTTCCTTCCTCTTTTCTTTTCGATTTGATGTATACTACCTGGGGTTTTTTTTCTAATACAGTGTCGACAGCCTTTTACTTCTCTTGCTTGATGATGATTTCGACTTGCGGTGTACGAAAAAAAGTTTTTTTTATTGTTTTTGTTATTCGGAAGGAATCGGTATATATTTGTTGGGATGGTTTGCGAAATCAATTTGAATCGTTAAGTCGGTGTTTATCTAACTGACGTTTAAGATGAGCTCGTGGGGCATTTGAATTGGTACGATATTGGAGAAACCATTTAGTGCTGCCAAAATAACTTAGGTTTAAGAGTGTATGGTCATAAATTGGATCCACATAAATTAATGTTTTTATTTCCTAAAATTATATATGCAGTTTTTTAAATGTTTATATAATATGTAGTATTAATCATGAAGATAAAAAAACCTATTTGCCTTGGCAACACATTACGAAACTATACTTGACTTATGGAATAGGACGAGGTATAATATCGTTTAAAATTATTTTTACTGTAATGGTATAATTTTGTGTTTTAGAATACCTACTGTTTAATGGCATTTCCAAATACATAGTTTAATGATAGATAGACATTAAGCCGGATTGTAATTTCACTTAGTTCATCAAGTACACTTTTCAGATATCGACTAAATATTCCAATCAAGTTTGTCTTTCATATTTTCAATAAAATTTACTTTTTTTTTATCAGTTTATAACGGTGGAATTCATTAAATTAGGATTTAGGATAAACAATATAAACTTGTTCAGTACGAACTTCGTATTCTCTGATTATACCTAATCTGTTTTTGTTTGAGTAGCAGTAATGGGATACATTCTTTCGAAAAAAAAACTCTAATTCGTGTGATAAATGTTTTGAAACATTTTTGAATACCTGTTTGTTCTTTATTTTTACTTGTTGTTTTAATAATTAATTATTTCTTTTTACATTTGAAAGAAATTGCTGACTCAAATGACTGAGTAACTATTTATTTAGATAATCATATATTTATGAATCACAAATGTCAGTCAGTTACCAAGTTGTTTAAAATTGTTTAAAAAATAAATAAAAATATTTTTGAAAATTTAATTATGCTATTAGATTTAGCTAACAAGAAAGAAATAAATTGGGCAGAAAATATTTTTTTTTTAAATTTATTTTTGGGAAGTAAATTACAAAATACTAATGGATTTCCTTCAAAAATGTCAGTCAGTTACTCGTGGAATTGCCCTTCTACAACTAGTATTATCTATAACCATTTGAAACTTATTTAAATCATAGATTTTCTGAAAGTGTAAAATTTTTTAAAATAGTAAATAATTTGCAAACTCTCCTTCAAAACCAAACAAGATAAAAATGAAATCTGCGGGTAATTCGTAATAGAAAAATTCATCATCAATTATTATTTAAAAAAAAACTACGATTATAACGAACCAAATCTCTATAAACATATATATTTTTAAAAAGCCCACGCAAGTTTGTGTTTATTCCCTGAAATAGCATAACGGAAAAATATAAATAAGGTGGGTAGAATAAGATGGAATTTCAATTTTTAGAGTAATAGAAATGTTTCTCTTTTTATCATGTTATATCGACAGAAAGTATTTAATTTTCAGTCTTCTTACGAATTATTTTTTGCGTGGGTATTTGGAGAATTCCTCTACAATCTGTAGTAGATGAAAGAACCTGTTTTTCACAATAAGTACTCCCTTACTTTCCTTCGCTTTAATGGAGTTTATAATAAAGGCATTTTACTCAGCAAAGTATTATGAATTTTAATTATATTTGTTGATGAAGTACTTTTATAAATAGGACTTTACACATTTTATTTTACATTTAGTTCATATTACAAAATTTGAAGAATATTTTTATTAAATTCTAGCTGCTAGTAGATTTTTACAACTATGTTATTACAAATTCACTAAAATAGATGTTTTATTTTTAGGTAAGATATACATCTTTCTTGTTACAATGTATTTAGAAGAATCTAAGTAAGTAATCTTATTATCTCAGTCATCTTTTTTATGTGGAAAATAATTAAACATTTTATCTCAATAGCACATGGTATTACCAAGATTTCTATTACATTTAAAAGTGTTTATCCTGTATAAAAGTGTAAGATGCATGAAATAGGAAATTATTTCAAATTTGAATTATAACACAATTAAATGGTAAACTGTGTATCAGAGTTTTTAATTTTATCTAGTGTCTTTCATATGAAAGTTACCAAACCTCTATCTCTATCAATATTTCTCTATGGATAATTTAGGTCAATGAAAGGTGTTATCTTATTACGTTTTCTATTACTAAAGACTATAATAATTTAAATGGGCCCTATATAAACATGATTTTATTTATTCTTTTTATACTCAAAGTCGTTTTAATTTAAACATGGAACTTGAAGATGCAAAATTGCACTTTTTACTTATACACAAAAATACCTACCAAGGAAATTTAAATGTTTGGGGAACCGTTGGGTCAATTGTATTTTTGAGACATAGGTATATTTTACAAAAATTCACACAATAAAACAAAAAGACTCACCATGCATTTTAAAAAACATTTTAACCAAAGAAGGAATAATTATCTTTGTGAGCAAAAACCGTAGATTCAAGAATAACTTTTTAATTAATATCTTCTAATAGAGAGAGTTAATCTAAAGCGAATTTCAAGCAATGAGGTGAATCATTGTATATTTATGAATGGGAGTCGTTTGTGGTTAATGTGAAACACTGTACACGCATTGGAACTAACTGCTGGAACAAGGACAGCTATTGATTGAAACGGACATTGGAGGAAGCACCACCCTAAAGTATGTTTACAAGAGAGATGTCAATGTAACTTACTGGTAGTGCCTTCTTGAACCCAATCTGTATGACTCAAACAAATACCTCTACCACATAAATTTTACTAAAACCATTGAGGTTTATGTATTAATAGTTTTGTAACTATTTTCTTTTCATAGTTTATTTTACAGGAGTCAATGAGTTTAAGAAAAAGATTGACATTTACTGGGAATTGAGGATTTAGGATTATTCAACTTTGACATTGATCTATAGGAACCAACTTTGTTGGGCCCCAAGCCAGGTTGCATCATTTATCAAAATAATTGGTAAAATTTGATGATAAAATTACTCAACTATATTTTTGCCTTCAAAATACGACGATTTTGCTTTTCACAAGTTTTCTCTTTTATGTCTTATAAGCATTTTACATAAATTTTATACGGCTACCTTTTCTAAAGGTCATTTTATAAGCTATTCTACAAGCTGTTATACCTCAAGTGGCTACCTAAAAATACTTGAAAACTGAAAAGATAACTTTACAGATTGTCTATAATTTTAGATTAAGAATAATTTTGTTAATCTGCCTCCTTAAATTACATTAAAAATTCTTTAAAGGAAAGAATATAATGTTCATTTTAATAATTTTTACTTTTGGTGTCGTTCACTATTGCTTAGCCAAACAAATAACTAAACCAGGCTCAAGACCCAACATCACAGGGGATTAATTTGAAAATTTACACCTAGCAATATCATCTTATCAATAATCAATATTAAAAAGTACATTTTCTACCTCGAAAACCAGCAAATTAACATATGCAACCCGTTACCACTGATCTCTGGGGTCTCAGGACTCTTAACTGTTAGTCGTGTGTGCAAAATAGAGTCTTTTTTCGAACCACCACAGATTAAAAACTAAACACATCAGCCTCATGAAAATTTTACCCCTTAATATTTTAACACATTTTCATAAGCACACAAAATTATAAATTCAACAAATAAATATTTCTTAATTTTTAAGAAGTCGAAAAAAAAACATATTTTTGATAATCCCGTGAATTAACATTTTACGGAGCGCAAGATTTCTCAAAAACTACTTATCCTTTTCATCTAAAACTTTACACACATGCTCATTAATAGTTACTGTAATAGACATACATCTTTTTACCTTCAAAAGTTCAGTAAATTTTACTTAAGAAGGAATTTAAATCTTAATTTTATGAAATTCTCAATTTTTTTCAAAAATCAGTACTAAAAATATTTATTGGTTATATTATTTTATAAAACTGTATTTATGTCTTGAAAAGCATATATTTATCTATTAAATAACACAAATTTTGTCAATCTGGGTCAATTATTTTTTCCAAAATCTTGCACTCCGTAAAATGTTGATTCACGGGATTATCAAAAATATGGTTTTTTCGACTTCTTATAAATTAAGAAATATTTATTTGTTGAATTTATAATTTTGTGTGCTTAAGAAAATGTGTTTAAATATTAAGGGGTAAAATTTTCATGACGCTGATGTATTTAGTTTTTAATCTGTGGTAGTTCGAAAAAAGACACTATTTTGCATACACGACTAACAGTTAAGAGTCCTGAGACCCCTTAAGAACACAAAACTGATAATAAATAGCAAATCATGCAGCATTCATGATTCAGGGATATATTTAGTGCTATCAAGTAAAACACAATGCAAATCTGTCAGATAACAAGACTGACTTTGATAACCTCCAACCCCTATACACTCGGCTAAACCTCTCACTTAAGCCCGAATCTTTCCTGAACGATCCTTCTCCATAAAGCACCCCCATTACTCCCCGATCAAAATCGAATAAGGACCCCCTCAACTTCAAAAGATAACTCCCCCTAATGAAATCCCCACCCACAGTCTTAAAAAGTAAGCCCGATGCTGACCCTCGATTACCGGAAGGACAGGTGGACATTCCCATCGATCGCTGTGACGTCACTGCCTTCTTCTTCCTCCTCCTCCGAGGAAATTAGAAATTAATCCCCCCCCCGCATTGTCGAGAGAGACACTAATCAGGATTCACACTCGGCTTAAATTATTGCCTCCGTAGCTGATTAGGACGGCTAATACTTGCGCCTGTCAACGGGTTAAGTTGGATTTATTGCTCGCCGGCGATGGGTTTTAAAGCCCGAGGTTTGTGGGGTCCGTTTGGACACTTTTTGTGCGAGGAGAAGAGACAAAATGGGCACAATCGGTACTCTGGGATGTTGATACAGTAGAAATCTAATTATCCGGCTATCCTAATAGCAAATTATTCGGAACTTGTTATGAAAAAAGATTTGACTTTGCAATCATGTTACTAAACGAACGAGTTATGTTAAATCAATCGGCAGTTATTTTTTGTTAATGGGTGGATTTTGAGGGGACGAGTCTTAGGCACGGATTCAAGAGAGGGGCACTCCGGAAAGTGCCCCCTCCTTGGGCTGAAAAGAAAAGGGAAAAAAGAGAGAAAAGGCGTAAAAAGGAAAAGAAAGAAAGTAGATTCTGAAAGACTAAAACTTCTTCAGTCATTTAAACTATGTACATTTTCTTCTTTTTACCTTTTTTTCCTCTTCATTTTCCCTTCTTGGCTCCTTTTTTTAAGACCAGGGGACCTTTCCCCAGGGGTGCAGAATATGTCCGAACGCCCGAACATGGTTCGGGGGAAATTCTGGAAGTTGTGGGGAAATTTTTGCCCAAGTTTAATAAAGAAAAAAAAACTTTTTTCTATTAGTAACAAATATTTTGGCTGGTGACAATATCATACCTTACAAATTCTACGGAAATAAGTGAAAACTACGGTATTACGGATGTAAAGCAGAAAACTACAGATCTACGCCAAAAAAAAAAACGAGTTTCCTTTGTTGAACACCTGAAAGTTGGCTTTTCCTTGCACTTTCATTGATATGCAGGAAAAATAACGTATCCGTGACGAAATTGGCGAGTTTCAATAAAAATCACGTTTTTGTTTAATAACAACGATTTTTTGACTGATAACTTATAAAGAACATTTTTGAGCTAAGGTGAAAAGAGTAGAAAGAATAAAAGAAGGTATTAAGTCCTTAAAAATTAAAACTTGGGGATTATTTGGTAACTGATCCTTCAGTATTTTAGAAAGCTTTTTGTACTTTAGTAATAACATAAACTGCAATGAAAATATGGAGGCATTTTTGAAAAAATGTTGATGAACAAGAGACATTTTGGGGGAAATTCTGGACAAAATTAATTGTGTTCTGGGGAAATATTGGGCCTTAGAACACTTTCTGCACCCCTGCCTTTCCCCAGATTGTTCAAACTTTTTCGTTCATAAGTGATTGTGCAGATCAAAAATGAGTTATTTAGGGTCAAAATCCCTACAATTTCCTAGGGGAGAAATTTCATGGTGGTATCTGGAGATATCTTCATTAGAAAAATAAAAGAAAAATTTTGTCTATTTGTGTCCAAAGGTAGAGGTGATCCTCAAAAAGTGCCCTCCCCTTGGACCCCTGCTGGATGCGCGCCTGCGAGTCATGAACAATTATGGCTTGGAAAGAAACTTTTTTCAATTATATAAAAATGAATTCCAATTATTTATCTACACCAAGAAGTAAAGATAACTTATGTAACTACTATAGATTAGTACCTACTTTATTTGACAATGGCGTCACAAAGAGCAGAAGAAAAACTGATCGTTTGTGAGCTGAGCTCTCATTGGCTGGCTCGTTCCATTTGAATACCGCAAAATTGAAAATATAGTATAACGTTTTACAAAAACTATTAGGTACTCAAAACCGCAATACGTGTGTATTTCACAAAGTAATCACATTTATAAAGTAAACTGCCTAATTTCACTCGAAATTTGGTCATTGCGCTGAGAACTAGTGTACTTCCTTCGTTTGCTGTCACAGCTTATTTTTCAACTTTGTCAAAAAACGTTGTCTGGTATAAACCCATTGTATCTTAAAAAAAAGTAGACAAAGTTGCTTTTAGTTATTGAAACTACTACTACTACTACTAATAATAATAATAATAATAATAATAATAATAATTTATTTTCCATAATGTACAGAGTGAAATTTACAAAAATATTAGAGAAAGAAAGAATACATTATGGATAAACCACCACTTATAACAGTGTATATGTTATTATAATATGTTATTATATTATATATATTATTATATATGTTATATATATATATATATATTATAATATGTTATTATAATAGTGTATATGTTACGGGCAAAGTGATAAATCCGGGCATTATTATAATAATGCCCGATGTGAGGCGGGCAATGTGATATTTTTTTAATAATTTTTTCATCTAAATAACTTGTCAAGACAGTATATCAAGAACTTTTTTTTAAAGTTCTTAAAATCTACAGACACCACCAGTTTAACGAAAAGCATTCTGTCCACATTAACTATCCCCAGTTCACCCTGTTAATTCTCCCCAACATGTCTGTTCACTATAAACTCTCGTAAACCTTGGGAAAAAACCCACCCCGAGGAAATTAATTTTTAACACGCAACACAGCCAGCACAAAGAACAGCATACATAATCTGGGCGAAGCTTCGATCCGATAAATATTAAATTGAGGAGTCTTAGTTATAAAACAGCTGACGTCAGACAGATATATGGCAAAGCAGCCCCGGACTGAATATCTTATTTAACGCATGCTTGGCAACGGCGTCAAACCCCGACGTTTATGCCCGACTCTGCCCAGATTTAAGGCTCAGGAGCCCGGGTCATAAATTTCTCTTCTGCCCAAAGAAAACTTTGCCATTTGTATGATAAAGAAAGTGTTCCAGGCGGTTTTTGCGCCCTCCCACTAACCGTATTTCCTCGCATGTGGTGACGCGGTCGCACTTTGAATACGTGTATTGAAAATAAACTATCTTTTACACACGACGAAATGATCATACCGTCGTCTGTGGAAATTGCGCGTTCGACTCTTCGGCGTTAACGGAGCATTTTTCTTGAGTTGCTTTTTCGAAACTTGTCGATGGAAGTGGGGAGGACTAAGGGTTTTTAAATCCCTTCGTTTACCCGCTACTCATAAAGTGGAAGAAAATAGTGAACGTGTCTTTTATTCGAATCTGTCACTAACCCTTACAAGACTATTTTTTGGGGGGATTTTAGACCTCCAAAGAACTTTTTTGACTTGAAAAAAGGGGCTTGAAATCTGTTACTTAAAAAGTAATGAGTATTTCTTGTCTTGATACAAGCATGATTTCTCTTCAGAAGACCGTTGTACTACAAAATAATTTCTGTTTTCCTATAATATAACAAATTGTAGGCACTTGCCTGTACAGCCTATACCTCAAGAAGATTCGTCCAATTTTTGTCATATACATGACCAAATATTGTTTATTTGTAGTGGAATAAACCTATGCTACTAGAGACCCTATAATAAGGCTTAAAAATGTATTTGTCTTATAGCTTTTTATTTGATTTTGAATAAAAATTTTCGTCTGTGTAAAAATACATTTTAGCTAAATGCCACGTAGAAATCAATCTATTACAAATAATAGGTATTTAGAATAAATTTTTTCAAAGGAACAATGAAATTTTCTTCATGAAAAGGAATAATAAAAGTTACATCACTTAAAACTACAGTAGACTACTCTATTGTTTTTGTTTTAACTCACAACGAATCAAGTATATAGTTGATAACTGTAACCACTCAGCTGTAAGAAACCCTAAACAGCTCAGAGGTCTGGAATAGTCCAGTATTATTGGATTTGTGACTGGTGGATTGCAAAAATAAATCCGAAAATTTATAGCATTGCAGACCACATCCTTCAAATCAAATAAACTCGCTATCCCCCAAAAGAACCCTGAATAGCGAATCTAAATACCGAAACATTTTCCACCCGAACACAGCTGCGATGCCAAAAAACCTTATTTATCGATGATAGAGGTATCCTCAATTTTGAAGAGACTGATATCGGTTCTTCTAGCGTTAAATAAAATACAACCGTCCTCCTCCTTCCATTCTGCAGCAGAAACCCTCTCTATTCCCGAAGAAAAATTCCCTTCCCCGAATCCTAAAGCTCTGTCAGATAGGATCACACTCGAAAGAAAGAACTCCCCGGCAATTTCTATTCGGTAGAGATCCCTCCGATACGGGGGGGGAGGAACAGAAACAAATACCGACCCCCCTCGACACTCACTTGGTCAATAAGTCTGGCAAAATGCGATTATCCCGTCACCAGTTGTATTCCCTTTTGCCCCAAATAAATAAAATGCGCCCAGATCTGTTTAATTGTGTATAGACATGCGTCTGTTGCCTAACGCAATTTGTCCGCGCTTTTCGCCAACGGGTCCAACTCGAGTTTTAATTACTCGGTCTACGCGTGTTGACTTAGCTCTCGAAGGTAAACAGGCAGTATCTGAACGACTTGGAGTGTGCCTTTAACCCCCATTGTTTTCGGGATTCTTCCCCCCCCCCTGCGGGGCAAAGTTTCTGCCGCCGCGCCCTTCATTAGTTGATTAAAGGGGGCAAGAAGCCGGGGTCGTCTTTGATCGTTCTTGTATTGCCCGGGTTTAATTCTTTCCGGACGATGTTGCCAACAAAGCGCGAAAGAAGCTTCCTTATGGTGGCGTACAACGGGTAATGAGATAATTAATGAAACTCATTAGAATTACTGCTGATTCTTTTGCTTGCTTGTTGTAATCTAATAACGGCTTCTTCTTGAAAGAATTCGGAGGTGTTCTGTTATGCCCATTTGTATGGAATAAGTCTCTCGGAAACTAACTAGTTTCTCCTTCGAACGAGCGAGCGGTTGGAATAGTTTGGGAAAGTGATGTAAACAACATCTTAAAAGGACTCTTGTATGAGAATAAACAGTCACCAAATAATTTCAAAAATAAAATTTGGAATTGGAAAAGTAAATTAAAAGGGATATTCAAATCAGTCTCTTAAATTTATGAGAATTATGATATCCCCATATTATATCCCATTATAGTTCAATATATTTTGAAGCATAACCATTTGGATACCAATACCTGGTGATGTTTTTAAAAATATCGGAAAAAGACTTAATTTTAAAGTAAAACTTTAAAAAAAAACTTAGGTATATTGTTAAAATCACTATACCTTTTTTGTTAATCTAATCTTTAAATCACGGTTATGTGATTTTAATGTGAATAATCAATAGTTTTAATAAATTTAAATTGATGGTAGAGAAATTTTATTAATCTTCTTAAAGTAAAGTATACTTAAAATTATTTAAAAGCTTTTTCATTAATTACCCACTACCAGTCGTCATTAATGGTATACATATTTTTGTTACTTTGAAATCTCCCCCATACTGTTGACGCTACTTTACATTAAGTTAAATTCAAGTCGTTTAACATAACATACGAGTATAGCTTTGAAAAAGTTTATTTGACTATTTAATTTTAAAATAACACTCAAACAGTGTTGATATTGTATTATTAAATTTTATTAAATACTGCATCAAAAACTAAATCCACGAGTATAGCTTTGAAAAAGTTTATTTGACTATTTAATTTTAAAATAACACTCAAACAGTGTTGATATTGTATTATTAAATTTTATTAAATACTGCATCAAAAACAAATTAGAAGAATAACAAGCTTTTCAGTACAAATTTATAATTTTTTTCAAATGTTTTCATAAAAATCGCTGTAAAAAGACAAATTTCTAAAATGTCCCTCTATCTAAAATACTCGTACTTAATTTATCATACCGTATGTAAATTTTTAAAAACTTAACTTTTCTTATTCCATTTTTTTAAATTTGTGTTAGTGAAGATAATTTAATTTTAAAGTCTGAAGCACGACTGTGACTGAAACTTATATCTCTTTTAACCCAGTGTTTGTTTACTTCTTAAAGCGCAACAGACTTTCAAATGCACACAGAAGACATATTAAAGCAGGTGAAAATATAGATATATGGAAAGTATGACGCCCCCGTGTGTCTAATATTTGAACACCTTCACCTTTCTAACCTTTTGGCACGAAAACACATGCGACTTTATTCGAGAACCTCACGAAGACAATTCTTAGCAATAATAGGCTTTGGCAAGCAGGTGAAAGTGCCACCACCGTGAATACTTTTATTTAATTGGTTTTTACATTACACATTACATAGACAGAGGAAAGCATTAAAAATGTTAAGCTTAATACCATGAGCCAAGAATAAATCTACTCTAGTATTGCATTAATCTAAGTACTAAAATACATATTTAAATTCATACACATCTGACATCATTTTTCCTCTTTTAAGTGGTAATCCTTATACTACAGAGTATTTTAAACAAATGTGCCCAAACTCTGCACAGCCAGATTCCATGCGTGGAACACTTATAAATGGCCAAAGAACTATACCTTTACGACTTAGTTTTCAAAAAATAAAAAAAATCACGACATGAAAAGGTGTTACGTTTCACATCAATTTACGTTAAAAATAAGTTCATGGAAAACTTCGTGAACATGGTTATTTGGATATGTGTGCACATTAAAATCTTTAAAATATCCGCTGCGCACATACTGTGCATTCGTAAGGTTAAAGATTTTAATACATATCCTATATTTCCAGATCGAATTTTCTTAAACCTTTTGTTATCGTGTAGGTTTTAGTCATGGATGTAGCCATGACTTATTTTTAAGGGATAAATAATTTTTTGATGTGCTTGATTTTAAATTTAATGTTATTTTATTAGAGGTAAAACTTAACTAAATACTTTTATTTTCAACTTTTTACCATTCTAAAATCCAGTTCGATATTTATCAATTAAAGATTTGGTGAAGCTCAAAATCATGTTCTGTGAATCTATCTTTAACTGGGGGGAAGTGGCATCGCTTCAACCTCAACCCCCTAACAATACACATATGTCCCTATAAAAGGACTATAGTCATTCAAATGTACTTTATCCATGATGATAAACTTTTTATTTAATGAGTTGTTGATATAGTCAACTAGAGCAGACTATTTCAAAACTAGAGCAGATTAGTTGGTTTGTTTGTTATATTTTTATATCGAAAGGCTTACATTAGGGCATAGAGCACCAACCAAAGAAAACAAATAGGGTAGATTGGGCGTTGGTAGAATCCCAACTCTATGAAGCAGAAAAGACAAAGGAGATTGGAATAAAAGGTTCTCGGAAGCATTCATCCTTAACAGACATGCATAAAATTTAAAGATCACACTTAAAATATGTTCTAAACTATATATATTCCGTCATCTAAAAGGGTCACTGAATCCTCCAACTCAGTGGAAGAGTAATCACTCCCAACGTAAATATTCCCTCTACTATTATTGCCTCCAGGGGTGTCTAGACCATTCAAGCCTTCTATTAAAAAGCAAATCCCCTCGAAACTTCTCGGAAGCAATCCTCACTCCATATTAATAAGAGTGGCCCGCATATTAAACGAGCAGGAGGGATCTCTTTAATCTCGGAAAATGAAACGAACACAAACAGCGGCACACACAAATGTCACAATCCATAACTCCCAGGCCGTCCCCGGCTGATATTCCTCATAGTCAAATTACCCCCATGCTAATGCGACTCATAATTACCCCCCGCACGCCAAGAAGCTTCTAACCCCCCGTCTTCGGGGCCACAAAATTAATTTTCGGGTGATTTTAAAATGGCCGCCGTTGCAATCAACTCGGGGTCCACTGTTGCCATCCTCTGATTCAAAACTTAGCCGTATATTAATATTAAAGTATTCCATCGCGCACCGTGGGCAATTTGGCCGCGGATTGGGAATGCGATTATTGCTCCTGTTTAAATGCCAGCGTTGGTCTGGAAGTGATTTCCTGCCGTGATTAAGGCCTTCTTTGCCTCTCCTTACCTTTCTAATGCTGTTTCTGGTAACAAGCACTGTTGGTTTTCGAGTCAGACATATTATGTCTTGGAAGTGGCTCGAAAATGATTGAATTCCTCCGGTGGGCGGTGATATTTATTTCTAAATATAGATAAGCAACAACTGGGGGAGGTATATATTAAGTAATTACTCGCCGGTGAAATATTTTGCTGGGCGTTTTCAAAGAGGAGATTAACGAAATTTTACTTCTGGACGTGAATTTGTTTCTTTCGAGAGTAATAGAGTTGTTTTCTCCAGATTTGTTTTTACGCATTTTCTTTATTTTCACAGGATAGTATCTCACTTTTTTTATACCCATTAAGATCATGTTTAGATAACGGGTATATTATAAGTTAAAATTGATTAAAAGCGATTACAATCTTAAATAAATTCTAATCTTGAGAGTTGACCCGATCCTTTTTTGAGCTATATTCGAACTATGATTATTGATTATATTTATATAGAATATAGAAATATCGTTTTTTTTTACATTAAATTCCTACTCTGAACATACGTGAACATGCAACGCCAAGTAAACACGAAAATAAACACTCTTAAACAAAAGCGTTTTGATTGTATTGCGATTGTATTTCCTATTTCCATTGCATTGCGGGTTCTGTTGTGTGATAAAAAGATAGTGCTGTAAAAGTGTTACTGAAGAATTGTAGAAACAAAAAAAAATATGTTCTTAGGTGTTTTGATCCAAATTTAAGAGTACTTTCAGATTCTAAACATATATTACAACAGTACAGATTTCTGGGTAGAACACATTTCTAACACATTCCAAAAATATTCAGAACACTATCACAACACAATAATGTGTTAAAGTGTTCTTCCTATCAACACAACTTAAGTGTTATTGATTTGAGGATAAAAAAGTGTTATTAAATAACTTTATAATGTGTTTACTTTTGTGGAGAGTATTTTCAGTGTACCTACCTCATAGTAGTTTATTTTTTAAAGGAAGTCAACTTTTAAAATATATGTGCATTTTTTCCTCATTAAAAATAAATTAAGATTCAAAATTGTTTTAGTTTGTTAATTTTTTAGAAATACTTAAATAATGCAAAGGATGCGTGTGTAGATTCAAATTCTTCCTTTTTTTATGTAAATTATAATTTTAATTTAAGTTTCTGAATTAATTGTAACTGTTTACATGAAAGTATCTTATTCCGTATGAGTATTTTAAAAAATTCCTTATGATTTAGATAACCTTAAAAAATTAAAATATTACATTTCTTAAGAACACCAAATATTACCCAAATGTTATTTATTCTATCGATTGTTTTACTAGTCAGTGATAAACATGACAAAATTTTAGAATTTACTTCCCATTATTTAAAAGACTTGAAGTTAATACTCCCCCGTCTAATTGAAGTAGTCTAGCATGAATTTTTAATTGCTTTTCTGGTCTTATCTTCGTGATAAACATTTACTCTTCTAGCCAAATTCAAAGATAATTTCCCCTCAAAGATTAATCATAATCCCCCTTTTCTTGTTTTTGGATTGAGTCATAATTGATGACTTGGCCCCGTGACTTTTTGTTATTATTACTTCCTTGCCGAAAAATAATTGATTTTTCTGTGGCGAAATGTCTATTCTTTGCTATCGTTTATTCAAAATGGTCGAAATAATTTTCTTTTCCACTTAGGGTTGGTGCTTTGTTGGTTGTTTATTTATGCATCCCCAGAATACTTTTTGAAATGAGGAAATATTTCAATGCTTTTGTTTTCAAACATTTGTTCTCTTAAAACTAACTTTATCATTAATATATTTTACTGAACTACTCAAGTAGTATTATAAATTTAAAGGCTTTTAAGGTACGGCAAAATCATTTCGTTGAGATAAAATTTCTCATAAACCTGTCCTTAAATACCAAATAATACATATGTTTATATTATACTTATGAAACAGATAAATTAAATTACGTAAAGCAAAAGTATTAAATAGCATATTTATTAAGTATATAGTGTTCCTAATATTCAATTATAATATTTTCATTATTAAAAACTGAATTTTTTGCTTTATTTTAAGAATAATATTGTTACTGCTATTTTCTTACCAGCTGAATTTAGTATTTATGCTATATTAATTATCAAAAATCATTACTTGAGGTAATAAAAATAAGATATCAATTATTGTATAATTTATACTTATGCATTTCATGTTATAATTTCATAACATATTGTAGTTTATTATGCAACGTTTCCTAAAGACAAGTTAAAATATGTGTACTTTCATTTAATTAGTAAATTTTGCACTATAATAAAGATATTCTTTATTCCTTATCATCCAAGTTATTTTAGTTTCTTTTGGGATTTTTGAAATGTCTCTTCCTGAGTAGTTTAAGAACTTAAAATATCTTTAGTTGCTTTTACATTTAAGGGAGGGGGCGCATTTGGACAAATCTGATAAAATTATAATAGGTAGCTGTATTAATAGAGCATTCGCACATGACGTCACTTGGACGAATAAACAACGTTGCTAAGGCCGTTGTTAGGGGCGGGAAACAGAAGCATCCAATAGAAGCATTCGCACATGACGTCACTTGGACGAATAACAACGTTGCTAAGGCCGTTGTTAGGTCCGAGTCATGTGATTGAAAATGCTCTATACGATCTTTTGTCTGAATTTTCAGAGCAGTGGGTCCATTGGAACCCTTAGTGCTTGAAAAAATAATTGCCTTGAAAGGGCAAAGTAAAATTTCTTCTCCTTTTAGACGTGTGAAAATTCAATCAAGAAATATTTTAAGAGTTGAAATTTTGCCTCGCATTTTATTGTGACATCAGTAACATTAGGTTTTTAAACGGTTTTGTTTCTCAATTTCAATTAAAGGTATACATTTTTTACTCTTAAAGTTTGAGATGGTAGATGGGACACATTCGACAAAAAAAAAAGTTGCGGCACATGTGAACGGTTCAAAAATGCCTTCTAGTTCATTTTTTTCATTTTGATTCATTTTCTACTTTAAATGTAGTATTTTAAGTTGTTTTTAAATTTTAATTACTTCAATTATTTCTAGCATTAAACTTAAATTCAAAGCTTTTAGGATATCCACAGTTTTACCTAATATGATAGAAGTTGGATGAGTTTTAAAAAAGATGGTTTTCTTTATGAAAATATGTTTTATTTGATACTCTTTTATATTAGTTATGTTTTTATGCATTTTTTCCAAGCCCTTTTAAAACTAGTTGAAAGATATTTTTTTTATAGTAGTATATTAGTTAAACTATTTTATCTGATTTAAGAAATATATTAGTGATTCTTTCCATATAATTTTTCACATATCAACATAGAAACATAAATTGATTTATTCTCTAATTAGCTAATTTAAAAGCTTTGCAGAAAAACTATGTGTTAATAAATGAATAGCTTTATAGGTCATTATATAAAAAGTAATGGTTAGAACAAGGCAGAAAAAATGAAAGGAAACTCATTACAAAACATCCTTTATCTATTTATTATGACATCCTACTAAAAATATCGAAACCATCAATTTCAGGATATATGTATATAGTTAGTTCCTAGATAGCTCAACTTTAATGCGCAATAAATTTGGTGGCTTCTAAAAACAGATTTTGTATTATTTATGCAGTCGGTTCAAATGTGCCCCAGTAGGAGGGGCACATTTGAATGGAATTTCTCAATTTTTAAAATGATGATTTAAGTTATAAATTGTTTGATGAATGCATCTAAATAGGTCAGCAAAATTTCTGGAAACCTGTAAAATTATGAATAAATAAGGTTTTATTTCAATATCTTAAAAATATATGGAGAAATATATAAAATGTATTTTTTGTTCAAATGTGCCCCTTCCTTGAAATAATGCCTTGAAATAATGTAACACCTCATTCATAATACTATGAATGAGGTTTTACATTATTATGCATTATGAAAAATCTTGCTCTTATAAGCTCTCTTGCTCTTTTAACTCATCCTCGCTTCAAATTCAATTATATTTTGTGATTAGATAGGTTTTTTACATTTTAAACCTCTATATTATTTTAAATAATAATTTAAGGTGTCTTTGGATACCATTTTAAATTTACGATCTCTTAAACGTATAAGATATTCAAGTGAAAGTACCATTTACAATAACTTTCCAGTTCCTTTATTTTAACATCCAATAGTTCTTCAAAATGATGGGACTTGTACAGCAAATCTTCTTCATTTGTTTTATACAGTCCATCATCACCACCATGAAAGTAAATTGAAAGTCACCAACTCGTGCTTAAGTCACTTTAGGCTCTGACCTTGCCACGACGATCGTAGGAGTGCAGCAGGCAAAACCATGAGGTCCAGGCGATTAATCACCGCTTTGATTGCCGTTCGTGACTATTTTTTTCTGCGGTGTGGTAGTATATGTTTCATTAATTTTTAGGTTCCTTCCTGGGGTTCACGACACATATTAATGATTCTTGAATCATCTCTTGGCGAAGTCACGAATGACTCGTCCAGGCTGTGATGATGAGTATTATCATTTGCAAGAGTCTCGCAGAGTGTGTGCTGTCATTTCCAGCGAATAAAGAAAGGAGAATTAGGTGGGAAAAGTTCCAATGTGCTGAGGTTTATTTAATTGTTCTTTTTTCCATTCCGGCTAAGCAAAGAGAAATGTTCTTGGTGTTTGCTCATTCGATTAGACTAAATTGACTTATTAGTAGTGATGAATTATGCGGTGAGGATAAATTGAGTATTCTTTATGCATAAAAGGATTATCTTTGTGGGTTATTTTTATATTGGTGTGAATAATGACATTTTTATGCACATGGTTTTTGCGTGTTAAGAAGACACATAAAAAACATAGTTTCTTCTTCTAAATTGAAACTTATGAATTTGAAAGAGTTTTCTTTATTGGAGATTCTTTTATGTAAACACTTTCCCTATATCATTGGTATTTTTTTCGAGGCCCAAATTGCTTAATAAATATAGTGAGAATTCGTGTCATTCAAAAATATACGTAATTTGTACTTGTCATCCATTACCTTCAGAATCTATCGGAATGAGGCCGTTCAAATATTACGTAAGCACCTAATGGGGTGGGAGGGGGTTTGCTTTTTGCTTATTTTTCCTGCCAAGGGAGGAGGGGGTATGAGTGATGCTTCGTAAGATGTTACAAACATACATATCTTTTACAAACATACATACATATATACAACATATCTTTTTTCTTGCTTAGATCATTTTAAAATTCAATCAAATATAAATTTTATTTTGTACAAAAAAGAACAAAGGGGAGGGTCGGAAATTTTTCTTACGTAATTATGAGGGGGGTTGCGGTTTGCTTGTCTTTGCTGATAAGGGGGGAAGAGGGGTCAAAAATTACCAAAAGCATGATTTGAACGGCCCCAATCTATAAATTAGAAAAGACTATTTAGATTATTTGTGGCATCATTTCTCACTTTTTAAATCTTATTCCCGTCTTCTTGCTTAAAAAAAATTTTTACATTATTTTGAAAAAAACTAAAAAAAATACTTTTGTTTAGTGAATAAGTAACAAACGTTTAAAGTAAGCGTTTAGTTAGACATTCTGAAAATTAAAACTGTTTTAATATTGTCTTGGTAATTCATAGGGCTAAATATGTTGATTGTATTTTTTTAAACTTTAAGGTGCATAATGAGTTTTGTCATTTTAATATTAATTTTAGTAACATTAATGAATAATTTTAGTTACCCTTTTATCAGCTCAAGAAGATGCGAAGCTGCAATTTGTGCATTTGTGCTCCCATTTTGTATTGATTTCAACTTTGAGGGATTTAGTGCATCATAACTTTAGATATAGTGTCTTACAACTAAGAACAGTTCAGTTAATAATGTAAGAAAGACAAAATTGTTTTCCTTCGTCCACCTCTTCACTGCAAATATAATAATTTTACTTTTACAATTCGATTATTCTAAATTATATCCCGATAGGTAATTTAATCTATCGTTTTTATGGTTAATCAAATAAAAATAGAGAAAAAACTACAATACTTCACTTCTTTTTATTTACATCTTCACTTACGTATAACCTCTATTAATTTCACATAAAAGTTAAACAGTTGTGCTTGAATGAACTTTTCCTGTTTATTTCATAATTTTATACGTTTCTATGAAAAATGATACTCCTCTTTACCGAAAACCATCCAAATTCCTCTCAAGAGAAACTATTAACCTGTTTCAATTTCTATTAATTTTACTAATTTTTAAACATGATTACTCTGTTTACTCAAATCGTTCTTTGCGTTCATAAATTCAAAAAAGAAAGCCATGAATGTAAAGAGATTTGAATCTTCCTCCCTTCTATTCCTCTTATAATTGATTTTTGCTTGTTTGTTTTAAAAAGTTTTTCTTTGAATATTTGCTCCTGGCAAGTATGACCCAATTCCCATGTGAGCTCTTTCTCTTCATTTTTCTTGGAGAGGAGAAAATCCGTTATTCGCCAAGTGAACAAATACAAACCAATTTTACTTACATACAGACTTTTTTGTTGGATTTAATACAAAGAATATATCGTTTCTTAACTTTAAATAGAGAAAACATTTTCTGACTAGGGTACAAAAGCATTAAGTTTTAGTTTTATTGTGAAAAGGAAATGCATATCCTTTAGATTCGATAAGCCTGAAGAGAAAAGGGGGTAGAGGATTATTCTTTTTTTTTTTTTGTCTCTCTGTTTGACTTTAAAACCCTCGAAATTTCATAGAATATTTTCTTGTCAGTATTTATACTACATTTTCTTGTACGTTTAAAACATCGATTCTTCTTACCTTAAATAAATTCACTGGTGTTACTAACTATTTAATAATGAGGCAATCGATATTTGAGTATCGATTATTTTAAGATATCGGATATACTTTTTTTAAGTCTGGGATAATTTTTACTTAAATGTATTTCACCCATAAAATTTCTTAAAGTATGATTATACGATACCTAAAAGTACTCGTGAGATACCGAAATATCGATAGTATTACAGGTCATCATATCGAATATGAATTTTTTTTACAAACTTCTCTTTAGAAAGGTGGTTATCTAGTAGTATTCTATTCAGATAAACTATATGCATAACTCTAATAACGTTTTTATTAAACTGGCCAGTAGGCTCTTTTATACAGAACACTCTCCTACTGACCATTATTTAGACCCTTTGTCTTATGTGCTGTCCACAAAATACTTAATACTATATCGTTACCACCACGCCAAAAACACGAATCTGCTATGTATAAAAATAGCAGATTCGTGTTTTTGGCTTGGTGGTAACGATATATTTGCGTATCCACAGGACTAAAACTGACTTACTGATAATAAATTATAAAAGAAACACTGACTTAGGGAAGATTGTATTCAGGCTGAATGGAAAATCTGTGTTTTTCGATGCATACTAATTAAAGTTTTCGGAAGCCATTCCAATAACCTTGACAACAAACCTGAGAAGAAAATTCAAACGGTTTTACTCGGAGAAATACAATTAACCCAGTTGCTATCATTAAGACTCTCGGCAAACTGCTTGTTTACTCGTGTTTTTTCCTCTTTCTTCGGTTTAAAAAAAAAACCAACCTCGCCAACCACAGATAGATCTGGCGCCCTCCGCCATAATTACCCACTCCCGAAAACCAAATCAGTTTATTTAATTCCCTCATTTGCGGCGTGGAGGCTGAAAAAATCTCCTCTCGGCATTATCTAATCCCAACCTTCGTACGCCAACACTTAAAGCAAACGGAAATACAATAGGCGTTAATTTATCTTGCCTTCCCGTTTTTGTATCGCGTTATCGCACGGAGAAAACAAATTAACTGACCCATTTCCTGCCTCGCGCATGCATTACATCAGTCATTAACAAATCAGGAGGAAGGATCTGACCTGCGATGCTGTAACACGAGAAAGCTCTCCGGTGTTCTTCAGCCTATAGAAAAACAGCCGCGCAGCCAACGAGCGAATCAGAGAGGAGAGCCAGGCGATGCACAGAGGCTGCTGCTGCTGCTCCTATATTGATCTGGTTCGAGGCATAAAAAAAGCCTGGTCACCAGTGACGCCTCTCCTTCTTACCTCAGGTTGAGCCCCTTTAAGGAGATCTTCCTTCTTTCGCTCCTGTTCCTGTGGGAATGGTTCCTGGAAAAAGGATCGGGAAAGAAAGAGAGAGAGAGGAAAATGTTGTTGGTCAGATGGTTAGATGAGAGGATGGAGAAAAATAGGGACGGTTCAAAGTCTCTCTTGAATTAAGAGATTTGGACTGGGAATCCGATGTTGTGCACGCCTGCAGGAGTGAGTTTTCAGACTAGGAGGCTTTTCGATGCCAGCAAAAAATTAATGGAAAGTCTTCCGTCTTGGCTTAAATACTTTTCTCCATTTTTTGCTCTCTTCTACGTGAAGTGGTAACTCAAGCGTTTGTTAAACTTAATTTCCAGGGATTCTTTTAAGCGTGAAAACAGGTTATTCCGATCCAAAGCACGAGAACAGGGACTGTTCAGAGAGATATCAGCCTAGTATTAATATAGTGCTCAGTCCAATTTAATTAATATAGA
This sequence comes from Tetragnatha montana, assembly GCA_963680715.1. Classification (NCBI taxonomy): domain Eukaryota; kingdom Metazoa; phylum Arthropoda; class Arachnida; order Araneae; family Tetragnathidae; genus Tetragnatha; species Tetragnatha montana. Next base: position 9,984,555 of record OY796685.1, read on the forward strand.
AATAGCCTATCAATAATACCCTACCCTGACATTTGGCTAATTATAACGTTGATGTAGTGCTATTAATACGTGTATATGTGCCTGATTATAATAGAAGTAGGATGGTCAAGGGTAATGGAATGGAGTTTGTCAGGTGCTGTGAAGTTGTTAGAAAAAAAGGTTGGTCTTTTATTTGACCATTAGCTAAATTGTTCCACCAAACTGCTTAGAGAATTAAGTAATGTGATTATGTTAATAGTTTTTGTTTAGTTTTGTTAATATTTGGTAAATGCTTAGGGAATGTTAAAAATAATGAACTGTAAGATTCATCTCAAAGTTCAAAAACGAAAATAATTTTTTTAATTAATATTAAACATAAATAACTGTTATAATCCTTGTTAGGGTTTACTACCTTTCAAGTGATCGTGAGAAAAAGTGTTATATCGAAAACAAATACTGGTTCGCTTAACACTGATTTAGTGTATTAAAAATTATTGTATATAAAGGATTGTCTAATTTGTCATTTAGATTTATTTTAAATTTTCAATCCTTAATATTTAGTAAAATTATCCTTTTGAGCTAAGTAAGAAAGTTAAATAAAAAATGGCCAAACTTCTGATGTTTTTCCTACTCATTAATCAAAATTATTTTCATTAATAATTTTAAAAACCTGAGCCAAATTATGCCTACTGCTTGCATGCAGCATTAAAATATGAAGAAAATGTGAATAGAGTATGTATATCTAATTTAAATAATTATAAATTTGAAAATTATAAGTAAATTTCCCATTTAACATTACTTATATACAAGCATACAAGTCATCTACAAATTCAAATTTATTCTGATTTTAACCCTTTTAGCACGCACATAGATTAATTTCATGCGAACCTCCCAGATTTTGACATCCCGTAATTTTATTCAAATAACAGTAATGAGATCAAAGTAATGTTCAAGAATAAAACTCTCTCTGAATTTGTGCTGACTTTAAAATTAATAAGATTGCTTAGGCCATGGAATTAAAGCTATTCATAGCATAAGGAAGATAAGAAGCATGGAATTCTAAGAGCATTTATAAAGCCCTTGGATTTACGGATGAGAAGAGGTACAGAGATGCAGCATCTTGTTACCTTTCCCCCTTGTTGAGCTTACATTAAGAGGAACTTTTCGAAAGCTTGAATCTGCAAAAGCATACATTCATTCTGCGAGAGCGGGCTTTTGACTTCAATCTGGACACATTTAGATGACTTTGAAGGAGTTTCGGTATCTTGGGATGCTTACACAAATATGAACTAAACATGTCTGATAGGATGAAATAGTTGTGAGCACTCTGGTTTCTGTTTTAGACCTTATTCTTGGATCTTACTAAATGCGTTATTAGTGAGTTAAAATCACCTTAGGTGATATTTTATTCCCTGAATGTACGAGTTTGTATAAACAAAGTACATATTAGGTACTACGTTGGAAAAGTTCGCTTTGGAAAATACAAGTCTATGTGCAAATATCGTTGTGTTCTTACACTTATATATGAGGGGTCTATAAGCAAATTTCTATAAAATAATATATTTGAATTACAACTAGTATATTTAAACTTTTCATGGGAAAGTTTGAATCTAAGTAATCTTTCTGAATCTTTCTAATATCTGCATTATTTTGTTATGGAAAAAGAGTTTAATTGTTTAAGGACAGTGCCATGACTTAATTGCGATTATGAATAATTAAAATAGTAGAAATGGATATTTACTTACTTTTTTATGTTAAGATTTTTAATTTCTGTTTTTCCCAAGACCTAAAAAATTTTGTATCGTAGGGCCTAAATTTTCTATTCGCATTGTCTCTTTTACAAAAAGAACAAAAATTTACCATTTAAAAAAAACCTAATAATCTTGATTCAGTTTTGAGAGATGCTGAGCACCTCCTCGTGTCACAATTGCTTTTCAATATGCCTGATCACTTCAAAATACATACATTTCAAAACCACTCGCACTGTCAGTTCTAAAAATCCCCATCCTCCCGTCGAAAAACAGACCAAAACCCCACAAACTACCTCTACCTCTCAAAGAAATTAAAGTACCAATATCGCTCGCTCCCAAGAAGCCAAACCGCATCGTTAGCGCCGAATAAAGCAAAGAGGCAAGAAAGAGCAAATTACACGCCAAATATTATCACGCCGCATTGATTCCGCAAACACTGGCCCCCGGAGCCATTCCATCAATCCTCATAACACTCGTTATCCATTCGATAGTTTTTACGGCCCGGCCTCTCTGGAGAGGATTTTAATTCCGAATATCAGTCACACTCGTAATATACGCAACATACTAATAGCACTCGTAAACAAATATGGATGTAATGTCCCCTTTACGACTTCGCTCCCGCTCTGCCGTAATCCCTCGCCTTTTTTCCTGCTGGAGAGTTATATTTTGAATGCGGAGTTATTTTTTTCTCTCGTCTTGACCCATAAGCATCCCGAGTCCATTCGATGACCTCATCAATAACCTTTAAAGTGATTTTTTCTCCGTTGCAGTGTTATTGGATGAGCCCGTCTTGCTGTGGAGGAGGGGATATATATTGCTCAACTCGATGGGGCTTCGAGAGGTGTATTGTTCTCTTGTGCTTGTTGTGTCGCTCTTCTTTAGTTGCTTCTTTCACCGGTATTGCTTTTTTGGGCTTGTGACTCTATCTTAGGTATTGTATCTGAGGAAAATAAATTGGTAACTTTGACGGGAATTGACTTGATATTTACATAATTCATCTACACTAGATAAATAATTATTTAGTTTTTATTTCGTTTATTTACTACGATGAAAGTTGCTCGACTAGCATTGAGTAATAATAATAATCATAAGCCTCAATAATAATAGTATTAATCAGAACCCACTGTTTCGGAGATTGTTTGTTTTTAAGTCAGAAACTGTGGGAGAGAGATATTTAAAAAAAATGTTGTAAATTCATTTATTTACTACCATGAAAAATGCTTGACTAGCTCTGAGTAATAATAATAATCATAAGCCTCAATAATTGCATATAGTATTAATCAGAACCCACTGTTTCGGAAATTGTCTGTTTTTAAGTCAGAAACTGTGGGAGAGAGATATTTAAAAAAAAAAATGTTGTAAATTCATTTATTTACTACCATGAAAGTTGCTTGACTAGCTCTGAGTAATAATAATAATCATAAGCCTCAATAATTGCATATAGTATTAATCAGAACCCACTGTTTCGGAAATTGTCTGTTTTTAAGTCAGAAACTGTGGGAGAGAGATATTTAAAAAAAATGTTGTAAATTCATTTATTTACTACCATGAAAGTTGCTTGACTAGCTCTGAGTAATAATAATAATCATAAGCCTCAATAATTGCATATAGTATTAATCAGAACCCACTGTTTCGGAAATTGTCTGTTTTTAAGTCAGAAACTGTGGGAGAGAGATATTTAAAAAAACATTGTTGTAAATTCATTTATTTACTACCATGAAAGTTGCTTGACTAGCTTATTTGAGTAATAATAATAATCATAAGCCTCAATAATTACCTATAGTATTAATCAGAACCCACTGTTTCGGAGATTATCTGTTTTTAAGTCAGAAACTGCGGGGGTGAGATATATTTAAAAATTTGTGCTGAAAACAAGTATCTATTCTTTGTTTGATAAGCTAATAATTACTCCGAGTTTTCTAACACGGATAAAACTTACCGATAATTTGTTCTACAGTCCGCCGGTAGATTTTAAATTGTGTCTCTTACGTTTCTTAAATGACGCTTGAAACTAGATAGAAAATCGCGAACAATGTGTAAAAAGTAGGATATTCAAGGTATTCAATGAAAAATACTGTAACTGATAAAAGGAAACACGCCGTTTATTCATGTATGTATATTGCAATGAATAAATGAATGAGTGAACGGAAGCGTAAATAAGAAATTAAGAACACTGTTAAGGATTTTATCAGATATACGAGAATCCAAGAAAACACTGAGAAACACTTAACTTTTACACCAAGCATAGGGTTATCTACATCAGAACACTGTTACTAACGAAAAGTAATCGTCAGATACCGTGAAAAGGGATAAACCCAATACCTTCATAGTTTTTGTCGGATCATCTGGGATAATAAGACTCTGCAGAAACCACTAATCTGACTTTATAAGGGATTGCCTCCAAAAGTATTTCCTTCATTACACATAAAGTGCTAAAGTCAACAATTTGAAGAGCGTACCGGCTTTGCCCAGAATATTTCGCTTTCCATTTTAGCACATCCGAAGGCAGTGTTGTTGATACAGAAATATTTAAATCTCGGAGAAACATGAAAAGAAAACTAATTTCCTTTTCCCTGTACCGTAAATCATTTCTCAGCATAGAAAGATTTGTTGCAGTTATTTCGTATGCTGAAATATATATTCTTGTTACATCATTGTTGAACTTTAAAATGTGTGTACAGAATATTTATCATATTTTTGAATATTTTAAAACGGTTACTTGGAAATATAATAAGTAAATGTACAATTTTTCAGACTGAATATTATATTGTATTATATTCCTTTAATTTTGAAAATATACGCATTGACATGGAAAACTACAAGGAATTTATTATTTGCAACTTAATAATTAATTAGTTATGTATAAAAAAAAACTATTTTGATGCATTATTATGTTAAACTATGTATCACGATGCTCTCCAAATAAAATGTTTATAAAACTGTCTAAACACTTCAGAAGTGACTGAATACAATTTTTTATCGTATTAATTTCTGAACTGCTGCCATCCTGCTTGATGTGAACTTCTAATCTTTGATGATCGAAGCACTTTACTTTTCTTATCACCTCTTTATTTACAAAACATTCTAAGTGCCTTAAAATAAACACGGACTGGTCAAAAAACAGACATACCCATGAGCTTTTTATCAGTCTTAAGTATCAAAAGAAGGATGAAAGTACGCAATTGATGGGGTGAAATTACACACTTTAAAAATGTTTATACATAAATTGTTAACAAGGAAGTGCGTTGCTAAAACAATATAACAAAATTTTGAGATAAGAAAGTTTTGACACCTCTAGTATAGACAAATGTTTTTTATGCTTATGATGAACTTTCTTAAGATCACCTCAGGATTACAATCTTATTTAATAAGAATTATTACTGTGTTTGAGGCACAGTGAACGTTCAAACTTTCATTTAAATGCTCGTCATTCATAAATATAAATTTCGACCATCTCAATAAACTTTATTTTATAGGTTCTTTAATAAGCAGTAAAAACAGTTTCAATGTTCTCCGAATGTTAAAAACAATATAATCCTTTCAATTACTTAATAATAACATTATCAAATATCATTAGGGAAGTATTTGTAAACATTCAAATTAAAAAATAATTACATCTGAAATAATAATAAATTACTTTTACCTATATTTTAATTTAACTATCTTATAGACTTCGTATTAAGTAAAATATTTAAGAGCTTTTTGATTAAATAACTCCTTTAGAATCGATGAAAACGTTCGGTTACAAATTACACGAGCGAGGATTTACACATTTTAATTTAGATAACTACTACCATTTGTGACAAAACTTGTTTGATAGTAAAACACTCTCAATGACGCCCACAAGTTATTAAAACATTCAACAAACTAATTTGAATAAGAATTCGTTTCTTCTGATAGTAAATTTCATTCAAATAAACATTCATATCTTTGAATAAATTTCATCACATAAATATTCATTTCGTTGATTATTTATTCTAAACATTAAGTCACGTACGTTTTAACGGTGTCAATTTAACCCGTTCTAATTAGAAAAACAAAATCAACCACCCGTTCCTTCAGCTTATTTTCCCACCCAGGAAACCTAACCTATTCCTTTTACGAGAGGATACGACACCCTTCTGACAAAGCCTCACAAACCTTCTTTCTACGACACCCTGAATCACACTGCGGAATGATCATATTTTCATTGTGGGGTATGTAGCAGTAAACTCCAGCCTCCATTAGCTTTGTCTGCCTTCCACCGAAGCTAACTATTTTATCTCCCCTCAGATCATAAACTTACAATCTTATTACGGTGCCATTTTTATGACCGGGAAGACGGGCCGTTCTGGATACACGTGGGGAGATATTAATCGCTTAATCGGCTAATTTTTTCATACCTTTCATTTCCTGCGAAGGAACTTTCGCTGCTTATTAACTGAGCGCAAAAAACAATTCTGTGAGTATGACTAGTGAGCCGGTACAGTAATAGCGAAATTCAATAAAACGATTTCTGTAGTATTTTGAACCTTTCCTCCTTGATGATAGCGATGTTTCTCCCATTACTTATAATTCCAGATTTAATTCATTTCAAAATATTTTAGGATGTTTTAAAGTTTATTTGAAACATATAGCAGTAGTTTTTAATCAATTTTCATTAAATCACCTGGTATTTAATTCATCAAATGATGCAGCCATTGATGCAATATGTGCTTTGCAATAAAAACGTAGGGAAAACATTTTGTATGAATGAAATGTGTGCTTTTTTTTCTCCTACTTAAGTAATACGTCCAATATCAACTATTTACTCAAACTAATCATTCAGATAAAAGGTTTATATCGTTATAGTTATAAATATCTGACTAAAAAATTTTAGAGTTTAGAGAGAGACCTAAAAGATTTAAATGAAAACTTTAAACATTTCTGCAAAAAAAATTACAAAAATTTTATTATTATTCTTAACCATAGTTCTTAACTATCTTTCATCAATTATATCCTATGAACTTAAAACGTAACCCCCCCCCAACTGTCTTCTAAACATCATTCCCTTTGGGGTATTTCCGCTTCGTTAATTTATGTGCTTTATATATTGTATGGCATAAAAACTAAAACAATATTTCTTAAAGTTTAACTTTAGAAAATAGGTTCTTTTTAACTGTTTCACAAATAACTTTGAAATGAGATTTGACTATATTCGTCTATTGTATTTAAGAAAACGTCATGGAGCTAAAATGGCTTTCATTTATATGTTTTATTTAAATAAAAAAAATTGTCCTCTCTCATCATCTTTTATTGTATGCAGTTTCCATACTAAAACATAATTTTCCCGTAATTGTTAAGGGGTCAGTTAAGTTTTAAATCAAAGGACTGGTACACGTAAGCTAGGATATACTCAAATGAACCCTACAATAATCATGTAGTAAAAAAGTTTTAAAAGTTTTGTAAATAAATTCCATAATTTTTTATGAAATATCATTTTTGTGCGCACAATTAAAAGCTAAACAACAAAGATATTTTTAAACAATTGATGTTAAATTAATCTTAAATGCTTTCTCCATAATTTACAAATAATTTTTTATAAAAAGAACAAGAAAATTAAAATTTAAGACCATAAAAAGATAAAATTTTGATTTTTATCGAAAAAATTTCTATTTCAATGGTTGTCAAATTTATTTGCTCCTATAAATTTACAAATAATGGTGTATAACTTAAGAATGAAACACTAAAGATTAATTTAACACCAATTGTTTAAAAATTCCTTTGTTATTTATATAGAGCATTTTCAATCACATGACTCGGACCTAACAACTGCCTTAGCAACAGAAGATGTTACAGTTTTTTGCCCTACAGAGGTTAACAGTTACAGAAAATGACACTAGCTGTGGAATTCTTCTATTAGTGCATTTGCAATCACGTAATCCCATACCTAAAAACCGCCTTAGCAACAGATAAACAACGGCCTTAGCAACAGTTAAAAGCCCTACAGAAGGTACACAGTTAAAAGAAAATAACCGGTTGTGACGTCACCTGAAAACACTCTCTTCTATTATGCACGCAAAATTATATTTCATGAAAAAATTTCATTCATAAAAATTTAAAAAACCTTCTTTACTATATCATAAATTATATTAAAAGTACATATATTTTACTTTTATATTTTACTATATATTTTACTCACAAAATAAACAATGTTAATACCCCTTGGTTTTATTTTTGAAGATGTAGGGTTCACTTGAGTATGAACCTGTATTGCATATGTGTACCAGTCCTATGTTTTAAAACTTAACTAACCCCTTAAGAAAGGAGAGATGGTAACGTGTTAGGATTTCGAAAACCTTAATTAAAATTGATTTCCTATAAAAACTAATGCCGTCGTTGCGCTTGCAATTATTCGTTTAAAGATGAAAAACCTGAGTTTAATCGAAATCTAATTCAATGAACTTTTTTTTTACTTTGGACTGAATTAAAAAAAACAATGAGGTTTAAATGGAAGCTATACAAGTCTTAATAAACCAATAAAATAACATAAAAATAATTTTAATTTCCTTTTTGAAATGTGATTTGTTATCAGTTGAGCAATTAGCTTGTTTTTATGACCTTTTCTTAGTTTTCATGTTCTTTTTTAATTCATTTTTAAATGTATTAAATCCTTTTAATACTTTTATTTCTAGCTATTGCCTATCCTTAACTGCTTGCATTCTTTAAAGTTTTTTGAATGAATAGCTAAATTATTACTTATCACTAAATTATGTTCCTCCTTCATACAATTAAACAATACAGTGCAATAAATTACATCCTCTTATATTGCACCTTACAATTTAGTTAAGTATTTAAAATATTTTTTTTATAAATGTTTCGGGCAATGTGATAAATCAGGCATTATTAGTAATGCCCGGGCAATGGGATAAATTCAATGGAATTTATGAATGAAATTTATCACTTTGCCCGCTTCCACATCGGGCATTATTAATAATGCCCGATTAATCACTTTGCCCGTAACATATATATTTGATATAAAAACAATGGTTACAATATTGTAACCATTGTTTACCACATATTAATATGTATTTACATATTTCCCTGACGATTCATAGATAAAAACACAATTTCTCCTTATTCCTTCAAACAGTAAACCCCAAAAGCTTTTAAGAGTTAATTTTTGAGATACGACTGATTCCATTTAATACTTCTATATTCTTCCCCTATCATTTTTCTCCCTTTTGTCGTTTCATTTATTGACATTTCTATTCTAATTACATTTCCTAATGCAATCAAACCGACACAGAATACATCCGTTTGATTAAGCGTTCATCAGACAGCGATGGCCTTATCAACCCTCGAATTATTTTAAATTTCCCATAAGACAACAAACCTCTAATCAGCTTATCTTTCCAACTAAAAAAACGTAAGTAACAAAATTAAAATAACCAATTTTCGATTTTTTTCCCCCTCTCATAATCCAGAACTCGCAAACTAAATGCACGCGTAGTTATTCAGTAAATTAATTAACCTTTCTTATTAGTTCGTCTCCTCGGAGAATGCATTTAGGAATCGATAATGCTTTGTTTGATGAGTGGTTTTCCAACAATAAATAAATCTGTCGCCTCTAGAACGGCGTGTGTGTGTTTGAGTTTTCCTTTAATTTTTGCCCTAAGAAACTGTTATGCTTTCAGACAAAGCAATTAATCAGCTTAGGCGCAGATGTTTGAGGACCGCGGAAATAACCCAAATGAAGTGTGCTTGTAGTATTTGTTCTAAAAGGAAAACGACTAGTGAAAAAATGTGAATACTTACAATTCATTTTCACACATAAATCTAAAGTAGGCAGATCACAATCTGTTTAAAAGTGAAAAGCATCACGCGCTGTTAAGGTAAATTATGTAATGCTGACAGTTAAAAATACATAATTCTGCAAAATTCCATCTAAAATTTAAAAACTTGAAACTGTTCTTATAAATTGTTTGCCCTCTTAATATATGTATTTCATATACCATTTGTAGTTTTCTTGCAATCTTTACTTTCTATATTTTTGTATGAATACAGTTAAGAAACAAATACACTCATCAAAAGAAAATCCAAAGGTAAATAAATATACAAAAAAAATATTTTTAAACAAATTCTTACATTTTTAATACAATTTCTATACAAAGATACCCTTTATGAAAACCAAAAATATTAACTGTTCAATAAACTATTAAATTAACATTTCTTATACTAAATGATACAATATACAATATCTACATGTATATTTCTGATTACAAATTCCTAGGATATGTTGAAAATAAATTTTAAATTTAAAAATATGGTTTATAATACAGGTGAAAGGAATTTAAGTCAAACTAAAATTTTATTTACGCATCTTTCTTTAAACTACGTAGGGTTCAAAAAACACTTAATATTTCTGAAAGTAATGTTTTTGTAACACTTTCAATCAAAATCTTAAATGTGACTCGTAAAACATCTTACTTTTACATAATTTCGTTTTCTAAATGAATATTCCATCGAATATTATCATTTTCTATAAGAAGTATTATGAATCAATTCCTCGTTAAAACAGGTTTCCCCAGTAATTACTCTAATGCAAGCCTGCACAACTTCAAATGTGATATGGGCCAAATTTTGCATTCATAACTCTTCGCGGGCCAAAAAATCGGTTTGGGCCTGTTTTCAAGGGTCAAAAAATATACCTGAATTTCCTATTGCTTTTTCATAGCATTTAAAGAAATATCTAGGTAATCTCTCATATAAAAGCCCACGTCACTCACTGACTCACTGACTGATTCTGGAACGCTCGCACACTATGATGCCATCTCGCAATAATAATCATAATCATAATCAGAAAAATATAAAAGCCCACGTCACTCACTGACTCGATGCCATCTCGCAATAATCAGAAAAATAAATAAATAAAAGTAATTAAAATTATTAAAATTAAAATAATATAATAGCTTTTAAATATCTTTCAAGAAAGTTGGTTTACTTAATAAAGGTTAAAAAGTTACTTTTAGGGAAGTTGGTTTCTAATTCAACAATAATAAATTATTAAAGTTAAACTTCTTATTTAATGTATAATTAATAGGAACTTGAAGTAGTAACGAGCGAAGCTCGCATAAAAGGCTAGCCTAGCTGTAAGACCCGGCTTTGCCGGGTCGTAACAGCTAGTAAGTGAATAATAGGGAAGTTATTATTTCTTGTAATGTGTGTTCAAAACACTTCAAGCTTTTAGATTGTAATTTTAATTAAGTTTAGATCTTTAATAAAACTTTTATTTTACTAAGCTTTTGAAAGATTCCTTTTCAATTTTAAATAAACAAAACAAGAAGTTCAGCATTTTTATTTGGAAAACCAAAAACCTACAAGAATGATATGCTAACTAAACTTTTCCTCATTCTTTTAAAATTCTAGAATAAAATAATTTTTTATCAAAACTTGTCAAAAAGAAGCTGGCGGGCCACATGCAACCCGCGGGCCGTATGTTGTGAAAGCCTGCTTTAATGTGTAGAATTTTCTGTAACACACGCCCCTTAAAAAATAATTTACGTAATGATTTTTTTTCTTGGAAATTTTCAGTAAATCTAATATTTGAACGTCTTTCTTCAAAAATCCTTTGGTACAGTCACTCGGGGTTAATAAATTTTACGGTCGATTAATTATCCTTTTCAAGGATCAATAGTTTTATTTTCTAGAGAGGAAAAACCTTCGAAATCTCGGTCAGAGTTTGATTTATGCGAACAAAATGAGAAATCGTTTCCTGCAAACGATTAAGTCCGAAATTCAAAAAAGAATTTTTCAGTACAATTGGTTTTATTATTCGATTGATGTTAACTAACGATAGAAATGAACCTTTTTAATAAATTTCCAAAGCGCTCTTATTAAAAATAAAGTCCGAGTTCATCAATTATAAAATGATATCTTTGTGACCTGAAAATAGATTTTTTCCTTCAATTTTTCTAACAAGAAATAAGCCCTAAAATAGTTTCGTTGAGGTTAATTTACCTTAATTTGATGAAATACTGTCTATAAACCGAGGTTTTATCTTTTTTATGAAATTGATTCAAGCTTAAACAATAAAAGAAGGATTTTTACGCAATGTGTTATTATTAACGAGAAAATCAGATTCCTCAACAGAACCTCATTGAACTTATTTTTCTAAACTTTATGCAATTGTAACGTTAATATTTTGGAAAAAAAATAAGATAAGCATGCACATTCATCATTCATATTAAGACATGGAGAAATAAATAATCATATAAGAGAGTAGCCTTAAAAACCATAACAACAGGCTTTCAAACAGAGAATATTTTATAGTTACAGAAGAAATACCTTTAATACTTCTATCGGTACTTTTTTCAATTATTTAAGGATAATTTATAAATGTAGTGTGTAAAATGTCAATCTATTAACAATATTATTTAATACGTATACAACTTAATTATTTCGTTGTTCCCAATGTTTTGTGTCTCAATGCCTCTTTTATTACTATAATTAATTCAGTAACGGATATTATTTCTTATGTAATTTTAATCGGATATATCATCTGTGTTTTTAAACAAAATCAGATTTGTGTGTATAATATATTTTAATCCTTTCCTGAAAAGTCTGTTGTTGCTCAAAAACAAGACCACAAATCTCGCTAAATTAAACTCTCTAGATCTCTATTTACAACCAACACTTGGAAGTACTCGATTAATCACATTTACTACGATCCTTTGGTTAAAAGTCATGTGCAATTGGAAAGCGTAAAATGAAATTCCGCGAACATAACAAGGCCATGAATTTTAAATAAGCTACTGGGAAACGATTTTTGTCTAGGAGCCATATAATTTGAGAAAAGATTTATTTTGGAATTTATCACCATTCTTCAAATGGTTCGTGAATAATAACTATTATCAACCCCCTTTTTCTCTGTTTGGAACGCCCTAAATTTTAATGCCAGAAAAGTCAAACGCATGAATCATTTCCACACCTGGTATTAGGGAGGAGGATAAGTAAATGTTTGAATTGCTGAGTTCGGTACTAAATTATATTTCTAATCTGTAACTCTGACCATAACTGTTGAAATTCCTTTTTATTTATTCATCAGTTATAATTAATTTGATAATGTCTTTCCTTTCACTTGTGGGATACAAATGAAGAAATTTCTACGTAAATGTATTTTTATTTTTAATGAACTTTATAATTAAATTAAACCGAATGCTTATGTAAGGAAATCTAATATGATTTTCTTTATAAAAGAAGCTTATACGCAGTACTTTCATTATTTCATTAAAATTGGTTCCCCCCCTCTATGTATTACACATATTTGTTTTAAGGATTCATAATAAATAATTACCAAACAAAGCCTTAACACTGGATTTAAGCTATAAAAGAACATAAATGTTTAAAATGTTTTCGTATTTACTTTAAGTATTTAATCCTATTTCAAAATTACAGTTATTTTGGCTTTTTAGGGACTTAAACTGTATGCCTATGAAGAAGTTTTCAAAAATGTGCGCTTTTTACATTTTTTAGTCGAAAACAAAACTTTAAAATAGAAGAATAATTTTAAATAATTTAATTCGGATTTAGAATAGCTAGGATTTAGAAGTTAAAGCCTTTTTAATAGGATTTAAAAACTTTGCAAAACAATTTTAATCAATGAAATATTACTATAAATCTAAAAAAAATAGTGTTTCTATTTATTTCTTTTTTTAGCGATCGTTACCTGTTGAAAAATATTAGGCTATGTAAAAACGATAGGAATTTCAATTTAACTCTGTTTACTTTCTTTTTTTAACTTTGATTAATAGACAAAACACAGAACTGCATTTTAAATTTTTAAATCATGTTCATTATAATATAAAGCTTTTATGTTTAATTCATTTCAATTCTTTAACACTCATGAAACTCTTTTAGTTGTTAATCCGATTTTTTTACTTAATTCGATACTTTTTAACTCTTGCTACTCAAAAAACTAAATATTCATCAATAATGATATTACGGTTATTTGACAACTATCTCAATCAGACATAGAAAAGCTCTACGTGGATTATGAACCCACATAAGTCAGAATAATCCTTCTAAATTATTAGGAATATGGTTGCAATTTAGGCTGAGTGGATTTCATGTTGATTGAAACAAACGTAACCGTCTCACACATATGTAATAAGTACATATTCCTTGCGTGTTATCTTTAAGTTGTCATGACTACTGATTCTAGCTTTAGTTTCACCCTTTGTGTAACTCAATGGGATGTGGTTAGTCAATTTTCCTGATTGAACTTTATGTCTCCTGGTGGATATCCATATGCGACTCCCCTTTTTAGATTTAACGTTTCGAAACGCTGACAATCACTGCTTCAGAAGTATTAGGTAACCTTTCAAAATTTATGATTGTTCAATAAATTGTCAAAGTAGTTTTTCAGAGTAATTCAGTTGTTTTTCGCCTTTTCAGAATCAAAAACAATGTACATCATCATCAAACAATGTTGTACACATAAAAAAAACAATGTAAACCATCCTGAGAATCACTGATGATATTCTTTGATGGTTTAGAAGATAATTGTTTTCATAACAAAAACGAGACTAAAATCTTTAAAAATGTACTTTCCTACTCCAAAATGTATTTGTTAATAACAGATTCATCTACAGTCGATTCCGCTTAATGTGATCACTTTTGTCCAAGAGTAGAATGATAATATGATTTGATACTAGTTTCAAAGTGTAATTCGAGTGTTAGGTTTAAAACCAGAACTATGTAGTTCTAATTGAAGTATTTAAAACAAATTACCTAGTATGTATTTTGCAACATTTGTTACATTCTTAAAGAAAAATATGAGAGTGGAACATATAACACTAGTAAATTAATGACTCGTTTTGTATGTAGTATTAAAATTGGCCTTCAAAAGGGAAATAAAGGAGCTTTTTATGGGATTTCACCAGATTTTGATAACAATAAGCGATATATGTATTGATCACATAAAAAGATACATTTTGCGTTAAGTTAAATAGGAGTGATCGGGACCAGTCAATTTTGATAATATTTACCGTGATCACAATAAGCGGAGTCAACTGTATCTCCAAAACGCCTAAAAATATAGGGTGAACCGCCCAGTGAATGAACACTTAGCATTTGGGTTTGCGATTTTCCCACTTCAAAATTTTTTTTCAGGGCTTTTTCTCGGTCAATTTCTAAAAATAAGGTATGTTTCCATACTGGCTTTTTCTTGGTAATATGATCGAAGTATTTCCAGATCTCAGAAATCAATAGTTTTGAAGGAATCCTGATTTGAGTGAAAAAAGTGCGATAGACCCAGTGAATGAACAAAGTTTGCCCTAAGTATGAACAGTGTCTTCCAGTAAATGAACACTGAAAAATACCACGATTTTTTTTCAACTGATCAGCCTGCGTTACATAAAATAGAAAATGTTTTACTAAGAACTCTAAAATTTCTTCAATACACACACACACGCACGCACACACACAAAAAAAAGGAACTTAGGATTAGGTGGGTGCAAATCTTGCCAGACATAGATTTCGACGTTATACTAATTGCATATGCCATCTTAACACAATTAATAATCAATACCTCCTAGCACGGACGTAGCTATAGCTTTTACAAGGGGGGGGGGTTCAAGAAACTTCTTTCAGGGGTCGCAATGTGCAATGAAAGTGTATCTAAAACAGGGTTTTCCAACTGGCGGGCCACATGCGGCCCGCGAAGCTCCCTGAAAACCCTAAAATGTAGCTATATAGAAGACTTTTTAGCATACTAAAATTTAAACATTTTTGGAGGAGGACCCCCGAACCCTATTTACCCACTTTTTCATTAAGGAGTAACTTTGGTTGGTCATTTTCTATGGGGAAAAATTTAAAGTTTGAGGTTTCGAAAGAGGGGTTGTATACCTTGAAATTTCCTCTGAGCGTAGCAAGGGGTTATAAAAGCTTAGGTTAACCTTTATCCCGAGGGGGGACAAAATGGAGTGTCATAGGCGTAAGTTCAACTTTTTGATTGGGGGGGCAAAACCTATAAGACCTCAGGACCAAAGGAGGCGTTACTAAACTGTTTTGAAGGGATTCTGGAACCCAAAATGTTTCTAATAGTTTTCCCTTTCCGAGTAAAATGTAGGGCAAATGTGAATTTTTGTGAACTTAATCACAAATTTTCGTGGTTAATACATGTCCTCAAGCAAAAGAGGGGTGTCTGGGTCCTCTCCCAGAAAATTTGATCCAAAAAGTTGTATTTTCATTCATTTTTTGGTTATTTGGACAGGAACCTTTTTGTTTGGCTGACATAAGGTTTAGGCTATTGGGGAGGGTCTGGACCCTCTAACCCCTCCCCCTTATATACGTCCATGCCTGTTGTTTGGGACCATGGGTTCCTATGCAATTCTGAACCCTTATGATGTCTACCTCCCCTAGAAGTTTTCCCATTCATAATGATACACCCTGTATAAATCTAGACTTTTAAATCAAAAACTTATTCTATGGAAAGACAATACTGATCTTTATTATAACCTAGTCCTAGTTTAAGCTGTCAAATAAGCCTATAGGTCTTTTGGTTCACGAGATAAGCAGTTTCCCAGAGTATGAAGGTTGTTCATTTACTGGTAAATCTTAGTTTAATTACTCTTTCCAGTATGTGAACACTTGTACTTTCTAATCAACATACCCCGTTCATTTACTGGAAGGACAGAATTTTGATCATCGCGCATGTTTACATAGTTTAGCTTACATCATTATGAATCAAATAAAACTATAATCATGAGATTCTACGAAATATGCATTTTCCCCAGTAAATGAACACCTGTTCATTCACTGGGAAATCTCAGTTTGCACTTCCAGTAAGTGAACACCCCCTTATCTATCGCAATTTCAAAAGTACAGCTTCCTGAATTATGCCATATCAAAGATTAAGTCTTTAACATTTGATAAAAAACAACAAAAATCATAATAAGCGCAATTATAAGTTAGAAAAATATGAATGAATCAAGTCAAATCTTAACTTACCGGAGACTTTTTCATGGGCCTGAAGCTCGATCATCAGTAAAAAAATTTACACAGACTGAAATCGGAATATACGGTTAAATAAACGATTGCCTGGCCTCTAGGAGGTCTCATTGCAACTACTGAATTTTTGTAATAGTCTTTACAGAGTTCAAATAGCTTAATAATTGAGATTATACGACCATGTGTTCATTCACTGGGAGTGTTCATTCACTGGGCAACCCACCCTATTTTAAAAGTGTTTTTTAATTCGTAATCATAAAAATTTGGTTAAAAAAATTATAAGGAATCGGGATTATTCGTGAATTAGGAATTCGGGAAACACACTTCGTAAAAAGAGACTCTTCATCATAAGCTACGAACTCAGAATGACGAACGACGTCATCAAATTGGTAAAAACATTGCCACGAACGGATCACGACGTCACAATGTGACGTCAATCTGACGGTGAATTTCGGGGACGTCAGTGAGGTAGAGAGTCGTATAAGTGCGTCATTTTACAAACATTTAAAACTTCTTTCTAGCTACTACTGGACCACATAGGTTTTATCCCGCTACATTTGGTGAATGAAATACCTAACATCAACTCACAAAAAAAGTTTTTAAAATCACGAAATAGTTAAATATACTATAGTTATGTATTTAATTGGGATGAACTGCTTTTAATTTGGTGATGATTTAACTCCTTTCATGTAAAATTATTCAATTGATAATCTTAGCAGTATTAATCGAACCTTATCACTATGCATTGCAAAACATCCAGATTTAGCCACCTCTCTAAACCTCCAACTCCCTCACCCGATTCGATACCTGAGATATTAAATTAATTTTGTTCCTCTCAAAAGGGTATATTTGTCTATCTAAGAAGTATACACGTCAGAGCTGGCAAAGCGCCAGCGTAAAATATCGGGTGTGAACGCGGAGAAAGAAACTGGCGAAATTGAAAAGGGTGACGAGCGATTTGCCTTAATTTTTTATTATTATTTCCATCGTCTGTGCCCCAGATGAGTTATTACGCAGCGGAATCACATAGACTCCATACGTATTAAAAGATTGATCTGAGAGCCAAAGATAAGGGGTGTACCTTTACTTCCCCTCTATTCATGTTAAAGAGTCCGTCTCTGACGTTTTTTTTGTGCCGCGTTCTTTTGTTTGATGTCAGCTCGGAGACGTGTTGGGGTATCTTGCATCCACTGTCAAATGTCACGCCGATTCTTTTGACGTCGTCGACCCAGAAATAGTTTGACGGGGACATTGATTTTGCGTCCTGGCCACAAGGTGTCGCAGGGGTTTTTTTTCTTTCTCTGAAACAGACGTGCATTATTTATCGGACTTCCAAAACATTTCAAATTCATTTCGCACGAATTTGAAGGATGTTTTGAGGTTGGTTGAGAGTAAGGTCGATGAAAAGGATTTTAATTTCTAATGGATTTTTCTCAAAGATATTTTTTGGACTCAAAGTTTATTAAATATTCATAACAGTTTAAGTTCTCAGGGCATTTTTCCCGTCTGATATATTTTAAATGACTAAAACTTTCACGCAATAATTTATTTTGTTTTTATTTAAAATTTAAATATTTTAGAGAACGAGTGAAAGTTTTAAATCTAAGCTTAAAGTAATGATTTAAAAGTGGTTAAATCACTATCTCATGATTTTGATGCATTAAAATCTAGTAAAAAAACACGATAAATTTTATTTCATTGAGAACATTACCTTTACAAAAACTTTTCCATTAAAATTGTTTCCATTCACACAACAATGATTAAGATAATAGGAAAGGATGGTGTTTTTTTTTTTACCAATCGTAAGTAGCCATCCTTGCAAGATTTTTCTAGTTCATAAGAAATTATATCGAATGAGGTGATTATAAATCCTGCTAAATTATTAAGTGCTCAAATAACTAATCAAAGGAAATAAAAAACTTCGCATGCAAAGGTTTTTCCCTCATAACCAATATGAAAGGAATTCACCTGTAAATGTTGTTTTTCCTTTATAGCTCAATTATTGCAGTGAACGCAACCAAAACAAGTATTGTTCTTTTAACTCAACTTACACTAAACAATAAAAACACAAAAAATAAAGAAGTCTCGAGTGTTTTTTGACAGACTTGCTATGGTTATTTTTTGTTAGAAGTACATAAAATTAAAACTGCAATAAGCCAGCAATAACCATTAATGTTTTAAGTTTTACATAATTTGATTATTTTTGAATTCATCGGTTATTTTTTAGCTTTTCTAGTACAGTGTTGTAATTCCAAATCAATAGAACATATTTTTAGGAGTGGTGACACTCCAAAAAATTCTGAGTTCAAAAGTTCAAACTCAATTTTTAGGCAAGACAGTGCGAAAAGGTGTCAAGAGCAATGAAAAAGTGAGTACAATAAGCAAGCAATTGAGGGTAGAAAAAAATTCTAGTATCGATAGTTTTCAGGATTTAAATTATTCTAAAAACTTTTCAAGCGGATTTTTTTCTTTAATGGTCTGTCTTTTCTGATCTACGAACGTAATACTTTCCCATATTTCATTTTGCACTTAAAATGAAAAAAACAATTAAGACGTTTCTTATAATTAGAAGAAAACCAGCCGTTTGCCAATAATAGCGTGTTTCATACCCCCTGGAAACTTTTGTCCACACTCAAGTTAAGAGTGCATGTTCGACCCCACTTTCTTTGTATATTTTTGCATCTTCTTAGGATGCGTAACACTATAAATTTGTAATCACCTTCCCAAGTAAATAAACAAGTTTAAACATTAAGTAGCTCCTGTTTTTAAAAGTTATATTTATTTACTCAGCTTTTTTGAATTTCCAATGTATCTTATCTTAGACATTTTAAACTAATATTATTACACAATTATTCATAGCATGGTTAGTTCACAAATTTGTATTTCTGAAAATTACTTTGACAATCCCTTACATAATCATTTCGAACCGCCTCCAAAAAAAAGAAATAATCAATTATGAACCAAATTTCATTCTCTTGTAAAATTTAACTTACCTAATGTACCACGAAATTATTTTTTTTGTTTTCTAACATCAATCATAGAAGAACTTAAACCATTGAGACAGCCTCGACAATCTTTACACAGTAAACCCCACCCAGGGGATTGCTTTAGTTAAAACAACTAGAAAATCCTTGTTTAAGCATTTCCCTACAGAACTCCCCTGGTATTACATACGTTTTTCGACCCAAAACAATGCAGATCAGAGGGACCTTAACATTCACCTCGAGTCTCACCTCCAAAGATTCTCGAGAGGGATCCCTCACCATCCATTAGCATGCACCACCATCCCCAATCCCACCCACTTCTCCACGCATCCCTTCATTCCAAACGATTTGAACGAGAGGGAGAGAGAACCCTCCGATTAAAACACCTCCCACCCCCTCCGAACAAAATAATTTCCCCCCGCGTCGTTAGCCCTTCCATCTTCAATGGCCTAATAGGATTATAACACTTCCCTCCCTTGGAATTTCCATCGCTCCAGAATTCGTTATGAAGGGATTATAAAATCCTCGGTCGGTTTCGTCTTAAGGGAGATTACAAGGCGGAGAACTTCCTCCTCCTTGTGTTGTGCTCCGGTGAGTAAATAGTGGGTGCTCCTCCTCCAGCGGAGTTTTTCTGCGGAGAGAGGGGTTGTCAATTAACTCCAGCCTGTGTAACCCGAGCGCTCGAATGGGGGTTTGTTAATTGACCTTTTGAGGTTACGGTGGATGGAAGGAAAGTTTCCGAGGTATTCTTTAAGAAGGAGCCGGATTATTTATCTTTATTCTTTCGGGGAATATATCCGGTGTTTAACGTTTTTAAAACGGTATCTAAATTCCCCGCTTTTAGAAGAAGGCAAATCGATAAATTTATCCGAGTTTAGACTCATTAATTTGTATGTTGCGTTTTCAGAAATTACTTAGGAAAGAATAAAGCTTTGAGAGCATGAAATCGTTTGAGTACTGGTTCTTAACTTTAGATTCTTGGAATAATTTGAATTTCTATTCATAATCTTCTATTCATTTCTATGATTGAATTTTAATTGAAGAATTTCTCATGGATCATCTTGAATATTTGACGTTCTAATCTAAACTGCTACTATACAGGGTGTTTCAACAAGTAAGTCCAAACGCTGCACAACTTCCTTGTGTGGAGTACATAAAATGTGCCCAAAGAACCATACCTGTACGACCCATATTTTGTTGAGAAAAATGGAGCGTCTCTCATATCGGCAAATAACTTTGGATTTTCATTACCTAGTGACGTATACCTCGATATGCACAGTCGATATTTTTACTATCTTAGTCTGAAAACATATACAATTTATCAAATTCTCGTTTTCCATAATTTTTTTTCCTTAAACCGGATTAATGTTATATGTATATTTTTCTGTCGCAATTTTCTTGAAAACGGTGGGTCGTAATGGGTCGTGGGTCGTTCTTTCACTCTTTTTATGTACCCCAAGCAAGGATACCTCGTGCAGAGTTTGGGCGGACCTTTGAAACATCCTGTACGTATATCATGCTTCAAAATAGTTATAATATTAATAAGAATAATTTTAAATTCAGAAAATTTTTGTCAGTTAACTTGGATTAATAATTTTATCACGGGTATCGCTATAAAACTTAATGGTTTCAAAAGTCTAGCTTATTACTTTTAGGAAACTCTTGGTATTCTTATATGAGGGAGGAATGAATGCACTTGGAAACTTTTTACGATTATTTTAAGCTTACTCTAATGTCACTTAAAAAGGGAAAGTTGAATTGGCTTTCTTTGATTTCAAACGAGCGTTTGACCAGCTCGTCTCTCAATGGGAAAAAATACTTTTTATGAGATTTTAAAGCAGAAGCAGAAATGTAGTTAAAAACTTTTGATTATGGCTAGAAGCATTATATCCTTCGTATAATTCAAAGAGCTTCCTTCTTAATTTTTCCTTAGACTGAAGTTTTATGCTTTTTTATAAACTGTTCTTGATAATTTCCGATGAGCTTTTTAATAATCATATTTAGATTAGGAACGTTTTAGTTATTAGTGAAAGAGAGATAGTTTATTTAAAATTTGTTTTTCTACCACAATTTGTATTTGTTTTATGCCACTAACTCTAATACCTTAAATATCTTCTAAATTTAAGCTTTTTACGTACTATAGCATAAATAATTTAATATGTATGAGGTCTACATGAATTCTAAAGAATTTTTACTTGATACTACCTGCGTTTTCATGTATGAGTTTTCAACACCTGAAAAGTTTCTTACTATAGTTTAAATATATTCTAATGACTAAAGCATTATTTTGTTATGTTTTAAAGGTTCTAAACAGTTATGCGTGCATATTCAAAAATAAAGGAATCATTTATAGTATTGGTCATATGCTAATAAGGTAATCTATTAGCAAATAAACCAATAAAAGAAAGTTTAATTCTTTGGAAATCACACCAAATTTTTCAAATCATAAAAGATCAGCTGGAGGTTGGAGCAGTAGCTTTTTTTTACATTTTAAGTATGAGATAAAAGAGTTTGTTTACTCTAGCCCTCCAGTGAGTGAAGAAGGGTAAACAAATGTAATACTCTTTTTCTTTCAACCGATTCGAAATCTTTCTTCAGTTTAAAATGCTTAAGTAACTTCATTAAATGTCGCTCGAGCTAAAAGAGACTGCGAAACTAAATGCGAAATCGATCTCGATCTCCAGGATCGATCAACAAAATAATCCGCCTGGGGCAGCAACAGAAGTCGACGCATTTTTCTCCTCCGACATCACACGCCCATCGTAAACCGATAGATATTCTTCCAGAGGATTTATCAAGGCCACCCCGTGTTCTTAATTCCCTAATTTCTCCCAAATGAAATCGAACACACCGGAGAGAGAAAAAAAAACACCCTCTTATACCAGGGATCGATGTATTTTGCTACCTTCGGCTCTTCTATTGTTCCCTTCTGGAAGAATAGGAATCCGAAGAAAAATAGAAGAATGCCAGTCCGCCGAACGTCACGCAAAGGATCGATGGCGCAAACGAACAGAAGGGAGGATTCGAAAAGGGGTGGTAGAGAAGGGGGCCTTTTCGAAGTTAGCTGCGAGCTAACTACGTCGGCGCTTTGGAATTTATTCAGCGCTTTAAATTGAACATGCTCGCCTGCTTTGGAGGCCCCTCAGAGCGGGGTCCATCTCCACATTTACGCCCACCCCTCGCATCCGCTGCGTCCCCTCAGGCGCAACCCAGCACCGACCCCCGAGAAGAATTTAATTTGGGAGATCTCTCCGGCTGTAGTCGGAGCCGGGAATTAACTGTGAGTTTCTGCTTACGAAAGGTGCCAACCTTGGCCCGTTTTGCCGACGCATTTCCCAAGTGAGGTACACCGTGTCGGGTAAATTGGCATCTGTTTGATTTGCGTGCACCCCCCCCTCCTCTGGTTCTATAGATTCAGCTCCACACAGATTTTTCCAGATTTTCGCATTTGTTTTTCTTGGGTGATTTGATTTTTCCTTTTGCTTAGCTGTGGTGTTTTTTTGGTGAAAACAAATGCTGTGTTTTCTTTTTTTTTATAAAACATTCATTCCGCTTTTTCGCTTTCTGTATTCTAAGTGAAAAATTAGGCGTTGTTCAACACCCAATAACATTTCGATAATCAATACCTGTCAAACAATAATATTTATACGTAAATTTTCCATTTTGTGTTAGAAAAAAAGGGTCAGTTAGTTATATTTGTTTCAAAATCATAGCAGTGCTACTATTTTTAGAGGTTTCACCAGTGAGCTTAAACCATTTCAAAGAAATATTTTACAATTAATTAAAGAAATGGAAACTAAAATTTAGATATCTATAAGCTGTTTTCAATTTAAAAAAAAGTAAAATGGATTTTTTCCGGGAGGATACGTCCTTCTTCCTTACTTATACCCTTCAAGTTTTCCTCGAAAGTTTCTTCGATGCGAAAGAAAAAAGTATATATTTGTACACATATACTTGTACTTTTAAATTTAAAATAATTTCAAACCAGCTAAATTATAAATAGATTTTAAAATAAGCAGTTTGTATACTTCTTAAAATTTTGAGTTTTAAGAAGCCTTTGCATGAACAAAATTAACATTTCTAAAGGTTCTATATTTACGAAGAGTTATTTATAAAACGTTTATTTGGTCAGCTTAAACCCGACTAGTTTTCTTTCATTCTGAGAAAATCAAATACATAAATTTGATACTTTTCACAAATTCGTATAAAATTTGTACCAAATAAAAATTTTGCTGCTGTTCTGTAGTAATTTCTAAAAAAAGTAATTAATATAACCTGGAGTTGCTTAGAAATTAACAAATGCTAAGTTTAAAATCCGTTTTATCTACATCAAATCTTAATTTAGTCGTAAGACTAATTTCAGAATTCTTGAGTTCCATTTTTTCGGCCTTATCTCTCTGTAAAAAGCATTATATTGTTGGACCGGAAAATTTATGTGCATTTTTGGTGACTTCGTTTAAAATTTTCTTCTTCACTAAAATTAATGCAAGAAGTTTTACTCTGTGACCTTCTGGGCAATTTCAAAGCATAGAGGATGCCAAAACACTTTAAAACTCGCTTTCAGGAAAATCAAATTTGTGATGTTTATTTTAAGATCCAGTGTTTAGACTCATAAATAATTCTATTTCGCTACGTAACTATAATTTATTTTCAAAATGTAAGCAGCAATGTAAATAACTTTTTTTAATATCCCAAAGCCTATTTTCATGTTTGTCCTTCCATTGAGTATGCATGAGACTCTCCTCTCAAATGGTGAAAATTTCAATTATAATAAAGACCCCTGCGTGTTTTATAAACAAAATAAAAAGGTGTAGAAAATATTCTCGGGTGAAAACAAGATAAAGTGGAAGAATTTTGTTTAAATAAAATTAAGGATTTTCCTTCACCTTCTCTCAACGAATGACGACTGAAGTTTTGTTAGATGATACAAAATATTTTTGTTCCAGAAGATTTTATTTTTTTTATAAATTTTCAAAGGCTGGTCGTTTTTTTATGTGTTCTTCTTACGTTACGTAATCAAGTTGTTTACACCCTTAAACATTACTGGGTATCGTATACCAGTAGCCATTAAGTCATTGGAAATTAGAACATAAAAGATGTATTGCGCACAATACATTCCTACATTTAATACAAGTTATGATGCTTTTTAGGCTTTTCTTATTCATTTTTAAATTAAAGCGTTGTTTTGGTTATTCTATTTTTATACGGTATAAGTTTTCTTTGGTTTAAAAATATGACTATTTCCTATTAGTTAATCACTACAATAACTTTAATTCTAAATTTATATATAAAATTAAATATAAAAGTATATTTCATTTTTAAGATTTAAAATTAGACTGATTCATATTATTTTATAAATTTTTACGTAAAATTATATTTAAACACCATAAGATAGTAATTTTCTTTTAGTAGGAAAAGTGCGTGTTTTAAATATTTCTTCAATAAAATAAACTTAAAGGCATTATAAAACGCCTAAAACTATAGGTTCTTTTAATTTTGAGTTTATGAAACAACTTTTTTTCACTAAATTATTTGAGGTAATTCAATTTTTAACAACGAGTGAACATTTTTGCAATTATAATCTAGAAAATATTTTAATGGTTTTATTATGTTTTGATTATTTGAATAGTTTTACGGATTACAATCAATGTTGTCACACTTCAGCTTGTAGTTTTATAATATGGTTTCTTTTACCCCAAAAATAAATTTTAAAAAAAGGGTAAAACAAAAGTAACAAAAAATTTCTAAGAGGAAAAGAACGGTGTAAATGAAAAAAAATGGATTTTCATAATTTATTTGATTAATAAATTAGGCTGACCATGACGTTTCACAGAGACTTAACATTATATAAAAATTATCTGACATCCCTTTAAGTAGATGGGAAAAAAATTCTCATATAATTACCATTTTATGTCATTTTATATTAAAGACCGTTTTCTGACCAACATCTGGTGTCTTTTTATCTCGGTAGACATTAAACAGCGATGACGAAAAATAATTAAGAAAAATCGTTGATTGCAAAAAGAAAAAAGGGCACAAAAAGAACCTATTTTAATTAAACCCAACTTTCACTTAAGATTATATTAGAAATGCCAACCTCTGTAAGTAGCAACAACTTTGTCTTATTGTAAGAGCGCAAAAGTTTAAAGTTAAAAAAAAGCGCCCCGACGTATAATTAATGCAGTTGACCGGTTTTAATTTAGTACGTGCTGTGGGTATGTCCCCTCTTATCCCCTTGAAAGCAAGCTACAAGAAAAGAAAGCCCTGCTTTGTGCGGAATCATTATGATATTTTAAATTCTGTACAAGGAGGTTGAGTTACGCGTGGTTAAGCTCGCTTTTACCCCACCCGATATATTTATCTTAATCTGTTCTTACACTTCTTGAAGCAAGGGGCGAAGTTTTGGGCTGAATATTGCACGCTCATTTTTCACGAGAATTTTAATATGCTCTATTATATTAAATCAGTTTCCCTCTTTTTAAAAAGAGAGGTCTTGGATGCCGGGTTTCATTTCTTTGATTTATGTAAGGAAGATTAAAGTTGGGAGCCTTTAAAAAAGCTGATACAAGTAATGGTGACTTGGCATAAGATATTGTGAGTTTGACTTGGGATGGATTTTTTTTCTGGTTTCGTTTATTTTTAGCTAAATACGTACCTTTTAATAGACGTATCGTAGTGACGAATAAAAATGTGTTCTAAAATTAAGTGGAGTTAAAAATTAACTTGTTTACGGGTTTTGTAATTGTTTCGATTTTAAATAATTTCTATTTGTAATCATGTTTTGCAGAATTGAAAATAGTTTAAGGGACGTAGTTTTCGATTTTAAAAAGACCATTTCATTTATTTAGAAAAAAAAACTTTGAACCTTGCCTTTTGAACCAGCACTCTGTAATAGAATTGAATTTGAATTAGCAATTATGCCAATTATAGGTACCTGAACATTAAAAACTAAATTTATGAATCCAATCACCAAAATAAAAATGCATAATAAAAAAGGTATGATCAGAGCATGGGACCTGATTGATGGAATTGGTTCAACGACTTAATCTGCGATTGACAAATTTAAAAAAACATCTATCATACACAAATCATTTTACAACTTTGTGAGTCGCACCAAATATTCTCTCTATATTAAAAAAAAGTAACAGTCGCCGCCGCTGCCGCCGCCGCCGCCGCTGTTTCAGAAAATCTTCACTTTGACAATTTTGAACTGTCACTATGCAAAAACTATGGAACGGAAATTATTGAAATTTTGACCATTTGTAGACAAATGTATGAGGGTCCTTTTCGTTCCAATAGCTAATTAATGAGATAATTAATTCGGGAATTATTTTATGTCAAAGTCAAAAATTATTTTTTTCTGCTGCGAGTTCGCCCCCAGCAAAATCTATTCGTAGCAGAAATATGATTTTTTGCAGCCGCATTCTCATAGATGTGAAGTTTTGCACCTCGTCGCCCTTTTTTCGAATTTCGAATTAGTTTTGGAGTAATTAATTTTTAAAATTTCGAAATTTTTGACGGGTTTTCGGTTTTTTCGTTATAAAAGTAAAACTAATCACAGTAGAACTATGATATTTAAAACACACATACAATTATTTTTTATAAAAATATTGGCGTTTTGTTTTTCAAAAAATTCTAATTAGTTTTGGAGTTATTTAGATTCAAAGTTTTAATTTTTTCTTCTCTTTCTGTGGCCGTTCACTAGAGAAACAAACGAGTTTTATGATGAGTCTGATTTCTTTTATTTTCAACAATGTTTTTTCTACAAAATGGTTGATGATTATTAGTAGACTTGCTGGATATTTTTTAACATTTCGATTAAATTATTGATAAGCTAAAAAAGGAATATATTTCAGCAACATTTTTGTTGTTAATTTAGGGGAATGATACGAATTAAATTATTTATAAGCAAGAGAGAGGTATTTTCGGTATTACAAGAGGCTTAATTAAGTCGAGAAGAGGGTTAGGCTGGATTGTTGAGATGAACAAGCGAGCTCTGCTCGCTAAGATCGCGAAGCGATCTGAAAAGAGCTGCGAAGCAGTTACGGGGGTTGGTGAGCGATAGCGAGCAGGGGGCAGGCCCCCTAGTTTAATAAAAATTACTTACGTATACAGATACGTAGATTGGTTATCGTCGATTTGTTTACCTGTACGTTTCGACTGCCCAGGGCATTGCCCTGCTTCCAACGGAGCATCGGAGGGACTGCACGTTAACACCCTTTCGTCGCCCTAATCTTCCGAATTTATCAGTTTCCACTAATTGCCTCCTCCTCCTGCCTCGGCTTTAATTACAGCTATAAAAGTTTTGAGAGAGAAGGATCGTCTTCGCAAGGAAGCTTATGCTCCTTCGCGACACTTTTCACATTACGCAGAATTGATTGCGATCTGCTGAAGACATTACCTGTATTAGTCTTTGTTGTTATTAATAGACTCTTTCGCGAGCAGATTAGGTCTCCTTATGGGTTTAATCGGGGCAAAACTGATTTTCAATGTACTGGATGCAGAGCGGAAGCTGCGTTCGGGAGCCGTGATTTGAGGGCTGTCAGATGCGTTGTTGTTTGGAGCGAAAATACCGGTCATTATCATTTACGATGAGATTTGTTTTGAGAAAGGGTAGGTTAATTATTATAAAGGTTTAGCAGGCGAGTAAGGATTTTAAGTTCATATGGATACCGTACTTGAGGATCTTATGATGGGGAATTTATGAAATGCGCTAATGTATCATTGAATTACTTGCTTAAAAATGGAATTTCCTGAATACATTTGTTATAGGTTAATAATTAAGTATAAAGTTGCTGAGTTTGAAGGAACATACTCTCCCCAATGATCATAAATAATACGATATGATAATGATTATATGACAATGATACGACCTTTACCATTGAAAAGATGGAATATCTTGAAATGGTCGAGATGGACATTACTCCCTCCCCTTTTGCTCCTACCCCGAAATTCAGAAGCGAGCCTATAATTAGCATTTATGTCGTTGTTCGTCGATACCCTTCAAGCTGTGCAATCAAAAGAGCAATCAGGCGAGACCTACCTTGTTCGGATTTGATTGTTAAAGTTTGTCTTTTTCTCGCTAAGCGGTTAGTGTAACCACAAACGAGAAAGGTCATTCACTCCCTAGGGTTAGGGACACAGAGAGAGGATCAAACTGGTTATTTCTCGCTAATAACTACTCTACCCTTCACCTCCCTTGCCCCTTCTTCGATTACCCTACTTGAATTTGGATTTCCCCGTTCCCAACCACCTAGTGAAGAAAGACTGACTTTAATTGGGATCGGGGAGAGGTTCCTGGAGAGACTGTATAGCGGATACCTATGATGGGGTCCGTTTGCATCAGAAACGACTCGGTAACAGAACGGTTACCTGAAATCCGTAGTGGTTTACTCAGTGGCGGATCTATGGGGGGGGCTATAGGGGCTATAGCCCCCCCCTTGGGACTTAAGTTTACACTACATAAAATTGAACTTTTTCGAAAAAAAATTAAGTTTTTAAAAAATTTTGTTTAAATTTTCAAAATTTTAAACTTTTTTTCAGTTTTTTGTAGCCTTTTTCACAATTCAAAGGGTCTACAAAGCATTAAGCCCCTTCCAAGATCTTTAGCCCCCTGCATTTTTATAAACTCCATTCACTATTTAAGGATTTCTAGAGGTTTTAGCCTTTACAAATTATTAGCCCCCTGCATGTTTGAAGGTTTGATTCGTAATTTAAAGGGTCTATCCAATGAGCTTAGCCCCTAAAAGCATTAGCCTCCTTACGTTTTTATGTTTGTTACACAAATTAATGAGCTTTAACCCTGTGAAACATTAGCCCCCTCCATGCTCTTTAATAGCCTTTACAAAGCTTTTAGCCCTCTTGCGTTTTTAAGTATATTTGGTTCACTATTTAATGAGCTTTAACCCTTATGAATCCTTCCATGATCTTTAGCTCCTACAAGGCTTTTAGCCCTGAGTTTTTGTAGATTCAATTCACAATTTAAAGGGGCCAATGAGTTTTAGCCCCCATTAAGAATTAGCCTCCTTGCGATGTTTTATAGTATTTAGTTCGCAATTTAATGAGCTTTAGCCTAAAAGCGTTAGCCCCCTCCAAGATCTTTAGCTTTCAGCACTTTAATATAAATGCGATTCAGAACTTGTAGATTCCAATGAGGTTTCTAAGCCTTACAAAGCATAACCTCCAAAATACTTAGCCCCTTACATTTTTATAGATTTGTTTCACATCTTAAAGGTTATGAGCTTTAGCCCCTCTGCAAGATCTTTAACTCCCTGGTTTTAATAAGATTTACTTTTTAAAAGGGTCTAATGCACTAAGTCTCTTACAAAACATTTACTCTGTTAAAATAGAGACGTTGTTAGTTAGGGGGTTAAAACCACCCCCATGAAATTCTTATAATCTTACAGTTTTTTCCTTTGAAAACGAGTACAAGAAATCATCTTTTTCTTGTGACACTCAAAGAGTCCCAAATGACATAAAATGAGTCAAAACACAACTTTTTAGGGTCAAATTTTCAAAAATTTTCTTGGGGGAGGTTCCCCCAAACCCCCCTTATGCCTCGGGATGGATGTATTATTCACTACACATTGAAATTTAGTGCAAGAAAATTCCCATTTGATCTATATTCTTGGAAAAAAAATTTGACTCAAATCATCGTAAAAAACCCCTCCCGGTTGACGCACCCTTATTGCCTTATTATTTTGATATATTTAATGATTAACTAATTTAATTACTAATTAATTAGTTATATTTAACAATACTAGTCATTTACAATCAACATTGCCCTCAATATTTAAGACATTAATGAATATTGTAAAAAGCACGGCTTGTTACTTCATTATCATCCTCAATCAGATTAAGTTAGCCCCCCCCTTGCTCATGTTCTAGATCCGCCACTGGGTTTACTGCTGGGGCGGAGAGTTTACTGCCGGCACTTAGTTAGTTTCAGTTTGGTTCTTTCAAAGAGCTGGCAGGATCATCTACCCTAACCCCATACGGTATAAAAAAATAAACATAAAGTGTCAAAATTTAGCATACCATAACTGACTTTTTTTTCTTTTAGGTTACGTGCCAGAGGAACCGAAGCGCTTCACCGCCACCCTGGGGGAGGACGTGATCCTTTTCTGCGGCTTCGAGTTTCCCGAGAACAAGCCTGTGCCGTACGTGATTCAGTGGCACAAGCAAGGCATAAAGATCCCCATCTACATCTGGTACGACGGCTACCCGCCGCATTCTGGCGTGGGCTATGAAGGCCGCCTCTCGCTGGCCCACCAGGCCTCTCTCAACCTCACCAACGTGCACGAGACTGACCAGGGCTGGTACGAGTGCAGGGTCTACTTCCTCAACCGGCCACCGGACTCCCCCAAGAACGGCACCTGGGTGCACCTCGATGTTCACGGTCAGTGATCTTCTCTTCTTTGAGTCTAGTTTTAAAAATTGGATTTGTAAAGGACTCGCAGGTCCTAAAAAGGAGCTAGAAATTTAGAACCTATAATTTGGGATAGTTCTTAAATGTACCTTTACTTCATTTTTCAGTATATATGTGTTTATTTACTCATTTACAAACTACTCAAAAAACTGAAATTTATATGAAGTAGATATAGGGGAAGGTATTGTACCTTGGTCCTACACTGTTTTTAGCTAAACGTTTTGTAGTATGGCATCACTATACACATGTAGGCTAGGATCCTTACAACCAGAGCTCTAAGGCTAGCTAAATTTTTTAGAAAAAAGTCCACAATTTGTTTACCTCCACGACAACCCCTCGACAAAGATGTTTTCTAACAATTGTTCTGTGAATCATATTGTAAGTACATTCGAAAATGTTTGAAAGCAAGCAACCAAATATGATGAGGCTGAATCAGTTTGGGGAGCATTCCAATTAGAGCCTTCGTACAATTAAATCGCATCAGGGAATTCTAAGTTTCTTAAAAGAAGGCTTATATCTATTAAATAAGAAATAAACTAAGATGATTTTTTGACAGGTCCAAGGTACACTACCCTTGAAACCAAGGTACAGTGTTGTACCTTGGACATTTACGTTGATTTAATCTTTCGCTAATTATGCACTGAAATACTTCAATTAAAATTCCGGAAAAAATTATGCTGTGTATGAAAGGCTAAAGCAGGGCCGTATCCAAGGGGGGGGTTTTAGGGGTTCAAACCCCCCCCCCCCCGAAATTTTGACATCAATTTTTATACTGCTATTTTTCTTGAAAATTATGTCTCACAAGGAGCGATATCCTCTTCGGGTATAACCCAAAGGGTCTCAAAATGAGTCAAAACCCTACTTTTAAGGGTAAAATTTCCAAAATTTTTTGGGGGGAGGACCCCTAATCCCCCTCGAAATTTTGAAATCTATTAAGTATACGGTTTTTCCTTCAAACTTGTGTGATTTACAAGGATTGGTCCTCTTTAATGTTACCTAATATGTCTCAAAATGAGTTAAAATGCCACTATTAGGGGAAAAATTCAAAAAATTTTCTGGAGTAGGAACCTAAAAACCCCCTTAACATTTCGCCATTTATTAGGTACAATATACCTTCTTTTTACCTAAAAATTCGGCCGCTTACAATGAGTGGTGCTCTATGGGTGTAATCTAAAGGGTCTCAGAAATGAGCTAAAACACTCTTTTGAGGGGCAAATTTCCAAAAATTTTCTGGGGGAGGACCCCCAGACCCCCCTTTTACTTCGAATTCATATTGTTTAAACAATTTTGAAATGTAGTGCAGCAAAATTTCCAATCCAGTGTTGTCACCTAAAACTTAACATATAAAAGTACCCGTAAGGAGGTACCTCAGAAAATATTTGAGTCAAAACCCCCCCCGAAACAAAAGTCTGGTTATGGCCCTGGGCTAAAGTATCGAGGGATAGTTGTTTTATCAGTTTATTTTCAATAAATAAAAATCACAGTGTAAAAAGTAAAAATATGTCCGAGGTATAATACCTTCCCCTATTGACACTCAGAAACTTGAGGAGAAATAATATAGTTAGTTGTGCACAACTTGATAAATTAATGGTATATCTTGTCATGCAGTTGTTTAAAGTTTAAACCAAGTGTCAGTTTCTAAAGAGCTCTGGAGCCTCTTAGAGGACTTATTTGGTCTTGTACTTGTTTGGTCAAAGGACTGAAAGTTCTGTCCTCCGAATCAATTTTCTTTCATTCGAACTTCAAGTTTTTTTCTCCAAATTTTACCAACATCCGGGGACATAACAATGCCTCCTTTTGAAGAAGCAAATTCTAGTAACAGAAATTTTTCAATGGTGTTGAATGAAGATGACTGAAGAAGACTGATTATTCCATAAATTTTATCGATAGAATATATTTTAAAACTTTCAAGACAAGAAATCCAACCACTTACGAGAAGTCAGTTATTAAAATAAAAGTAGAAAAAGTCTACCCTTTATAGAATCTTGCCCAACTAACCATTACTGAAAGAAATGCAAACAAATTTATTTAAAAGGTGTTTTGTAAAAAATTTAGGTAGTATTTCATAAATACAATTAATTTATAAATCGATCTTAAACCTAGTTTATCTCGTTCGCAGTTCGTAGGCTTTTTTAAATAAAACCACTGGATTTTGTTTGATAAAAGGCATGTTTCTTTTTAAATGTAGGTACAATCTGTAACTCATATTTTTCTTTAATTTACAGCTCCTCCTCATTTTAAAATGAAACCTCTTGATGTTGTGTACGTCAAAGTTGGTGAATCGGTTTCCCTACCATGTGAAGCAGAAGGCACTCCTCCTCCTAATCTCATATGGTACAAAGTAAGTGAAATACATAAAGGTTGTTACGAAACATTAGCTATAAATTTAGTTGAAGTTTTTTTATTCTTACTGAACATCAAAAAGTCAAATACAATAATTTAGGATTATTTCCGCAATTTTAATTAGCAAGACCAAAAAAAAAAAATTCCGATATCATAAAGCTTTTTAGTGCTAGTGGCAAAATAGCCCCCTGAAAATTATGCATGGTGGTTCAAAACATCAAAATTCATGGGTAAAAATGATTGGGGGTGATCCGATACTAAAAAATGCGTCGGTAAATTTTGAAATTAGACCCTCAAAAGTAGTGCTTTAACTGCTTTTGGGATGTTTTGAGTTAAATCTGTTGCTCCTTGTGGAAGTTACAAAAATTTCCAGGGCCTCTCAGCAATTTTTCACTTAAGAGTGGAAACCTTGGGGGGGGGCAATTGCCCCCCCCCCCTGCCCCCCTAAATGACGCCCATGCCTACCCTTCTGTCAATCATAGGCATTTGCTGGGTTACCCTCTATCATACGATGGCATTTGAAAACAGCGTTTTGGACTTTTGGAGCCTAGGCCTTTTCTCTGTGACCTAACCTAGTGACGTTGGTTGATGGACGGGCACTTGGTTGATAGATTTCCTACAGCTTCATTTAGCAGTAGACAAAATACAACTAAACTCCCTTTACATGAAGTGAAGTAAACAAAAGGAAGATTTGTTTACATTATTTGTGTGTGAGAGAGAGAGTAAAAATGGAAAGAAAAATGTTTAGAAAGCAAACTATTTTGTTCATATCAACTTATATTCGGAAAACTGAATCATTAGTTTCATTTTTATTTGTGAGAAAAAGTAGAGAAAAATAAAATTAGTTTTGAGGTATCAATCGTAAGAATGAGATGTCTTAAAGTAAGACATGAGCGTGGATAAACGAAAAGTAACAATTATTCTAATGAAAGTAATTATTATCCTTGTGTTAAACACTCTAAAAATGTTTGTTTTCCAGGACAACTTGCCATTAGAAGAAAGTAGAACGGTCCAAATTCTTCCTACTGAACTCAGAATCAATAACTTACGGCAGACTGATATAGGAGACTACACCTGTATGGCAAGGAACAAACAAGGGACTGTAACTGCAACATCTAAAGTCATAGTAGCTGGTACTTATTTTCCTCTAAAATTCTCAATGGGTGGACTTTTATTCTGAAAAATGTATTTCAATATTACAAACTAGAAGGTACTACAGTATGCTTTCAGTATGACAAAATCTAAGGAATGGGTAAAAATTTTCAAGGTGAAGAGTTTTTTACATAAATAAATGCCTCAAAAACTTACAAAATATGATTACATAGTAACGTTATAAGAAGACATTATAGAGTATAGTAAAGCGTAATGACTATAATTTTATTTTTGTAGTGATAAACATCAGCTGTAATTTTATTTTTAACCATTATCACATATTTTTTTGGAAAAAAAGAAGTATTTTAATGGAAATTAAATCTGGTTCTTATTATTATCCTCATCTCATCAGTTTCACCAGCTCAGTTAATGGACTTTGTCTATGGCTGTACCTATTCATTTTTAGCAGCACAGTCAATGGGATGATACAAAAGTACCTAAAATTCTTTTCTAAATTTTGAGCTTATTTAATTCCTTTAAAAAGTTAAGGGCAGCATTACAGTCGTACAACTTTTTTCAGAATGTTTCTGAACAAATTTTAAATTCAAAAAAGAGCAAAGTCATAGTTTCCAGATTGTCTGTTAAATTTAAAACAATGTGTTACTAAGCATTAAACATAAGTAAAAAGGAAAAACATCTGCTAACAGGAAAGATGTCAGGAAAATTTCTGTTAGCACGCTATGACCATATTTGTGTGTGCCTTTCTAAAAGTCACAAGTCCATTCTTTCTAACAGCAAAATTATCACCCAGCCAAATAGTGCTATAAAGTAGAAAAATTAAATTTTGGTTCTGAAAAAATTTCATTAAAATGAGGGTTTGAGAAAAAACCTTTGATGTAAAAATGGTAATTAACATTAGAGGAATACTCAATGTCTAAGAAGAAAATATTTTATATTATATAATATTTATTAACTTCCTACCTGCAAGCCTCCTCTTTTATTGGTGAGAATGCGCTTTTAACCCTCAGGGAACATCCCCCCAGCAATTGCCATTGAATGTTTCCCCAAAAGGATTGTGGGAAAATGATACCCCAAAGGTGATAAAAAGGTTTTAACTCAATATTGACAGCATTCAGGCTTATTAAATTAAAACAAAAAAATTAACTTAATTAAACTTAACAATATTTTCCCAAGACCATAACATGGGAAAACTACTTTTAAGGTGCGTAAGGGTTAAAAATTGACCTAGAGACCTGAAATTTTGCAGGTAATAATGTTTTAGTAATTGTAACAACATGAGATGGTGGCACTTGAGAAATTCTGAAATGAAAATCTACATAGACTTTTACAATGGCCTGATCTAAAAACAAAAAAGCACTTTTACAATGAAAAATAAAGCAAAAGAAAGCTTATTATACATGAACTCTATTGTACCATAATTAAAACAACACAAATTTACTATTTATTGAAAACATCAGTAATTGGGATTTTGTTTCTTTTTGAGAAAAGGATTTTATTCTAGACCAGGCCTGCACAACTTCAATTGCTTTGTGTGCCAAAATTTGCTATCTTAACTGGTTGCCGGCCAAAAAATAGATCTTGGCTGATCTTTGCGGGCCAAGAGATAAATTTATATTTTCTATTGCTTGTTTACAACATTGAGAAAATTTTTAAATAATTTAATACTAAGGAAAAAGGGATTATATACAATCAAACTTCAAAACATACTTCAAGTTAAGGTGTATCTTTTTTTACATAAATAGTTCAACATTTTACAACATTGGCGAATTCTTTTGTCAAATCTTACAAAAGTTGACCTTTTTAATTGAATTTTCCTAAATTTTTTAAAATCATTCAAGACTTGTCAGGTCGCAAAGAGAGGGTCAATAGGCCACATGGGGCCTGTGGACCGTATGTTGTGCAGGGCCTGTTTTAGACTGTTAATTGAGTTTCGAGATTGTTGAGAGAGTACTGTACTATTTTGCTGCAATTATTCCTCTTCTTAACATGGTAATATTCTAAAATGTTACTGATTGCATTATGTTTAGAGATAACCATTTTTGCATTCTATTTCATAATGAGAATCCATTTTGATCCTTATTACTTGTTAAAATTCTAGGTCCTGCTTCCATAGTTGTTCCTCCACGAAATGTTACTAAGCTAGAAGGTGACCGAGCAGAGTTCATTTGTGAAGCTAAAGCTCTTCCAACTAACGTCACACATCGATGGTTTCACAATGGAGTTGAGATCAGCCAACTTTCGTGGCTGGAAACCCGAACAGTTGTCCGCAGGGATGGAACTCTCTTCATCAACCCAACGTCTGCTGAGGACTCTGGCAAATTCACTTGTGAAGTTACGAATGGGATTGGAACTCCCGACACAGCATCAGCCTTTCTCAGTGTGGAATGTAAGTTTTTTTCTCTATACTTGTTAAGTGTAGGGATAACAATTGAAGGTTTTTCTTGTCTTAAACCTATTTGTTTTTTCAACCAATGAATAACTTATGGAGATAATCCTAGAAGATGTAAAATAGCTGTGAATATTTTAATCATTTTCTGATTATCTCTTTAAGTGTCTCCTAAATATGTTGTGTTGTTGTTGCAAACACATTCAAAGGAAGTGTTTGAAACTTTTAAAAATAAGTGAGACAAGGACAGATGAATACTAGATTAACATTTGGAGTGCCTTGTAGTGTAAAATACTCATCACTCAAATGAAATAAGGAGACTTAGCTAAGACCACCTAAAATCAGCATCGAAGTTCTATGTTTCATAAATGACCAATATTTAACTTCAGAAATTTTAACAAATGCCATTATACTTTTAATAAGAAAGAAAACATATGCCTATTTAACTTCTTGAGATTTATACTATCTTTCTAATATGTTTTGTTTTAAGCTATAAATAATTTATGCCTCACAAAAGCAGAACAAAATTATTGAAGTAATTAATTTTCATTATTTATTTGTTTCTGTACAGATCCTGCTCGTGTAACATTCTCACCGACCATCCAGTATCTTCCAGTAGGACTGTCTGGCGTGATACGCTGTTATGTTCAAGCCAGTCCACCATTTCAGTTTATCACATGGACTAAAGAAAGCAGACAGTTTGATCCCAATTCCATTCCAGGTGTAGTAACCTTGAACAATGGCTCTCTCTTGTTCCAACGAGTTAATCACAATGACCAAGGGAGATATCGATGTACGCCTTATAATGTTCATGGTACAGCAGGAACATCAAATGTCATGGATGTGTTAGTGAGAGGTGTGTATAGTTTGCCCCGTATAATTATTCTAGGAGTAATTTCATATTGACAGTAAAAAGCATTTAATGCCATCAGATAAAATTACTAGCCTTTAAGTGTAACTTTAGCCAAACTATCAGAAAGAGATTCCACACCAAGGGCGGGTCCAGACCAGATTTTCGGGGGGGGCCATGTCAAAGTCGGAGGGTATTACATTCGAAATTTTCAGTGCCTCAGAAAAATTTTTGAAGAGTGCTTGCTTTCAAGCAGCTTTTTAGGGGTTTATAGTAAATTAGAGGATATCCAGGGCCCGTGCCATTGTTTTAGAAAGTGGGGGGGGTGAGACATTTTTGTAAGGCCATAATAATACTTGTGTTCGCGAGGTGTTTGGCTCCCAACTTTCCGAGTATAACATAAATAAAATGCGAAACTTTGTTAAAGTTATAAAGGTTTCTTCAGATAATGCTAGCTCGAAAGCAAATGTGGGGGGGTCTGGGGGTCCTCCCCCAGAAATTTTTTTGAAATTTGGCTTCAAATAGAAGTTTTTCTACTCATTTTTGTACTTTTGGTATCCATTGGATAACACCTAAAGAGGGTAACTTCTTACACTCCTAAAATGAAAGGAGAGAAACAAGTTCAAGGAGAAAACAGTAAATAAGTAACCATGAGAAATTAATAGGGGGTCTGGGGGGTGCCCCCAAGAAATTTTTTGAAAATTTGCCTCTAAAAATAAAGTTTCAGCTCATTTTAAAAGCATGTAAACCACAGAATTTTCAAGGATGAAATTATAAATAGATGCCCAATTTTGAAAAGGGCCGGGGGTCCTCTCCTGAAAATTTTTGCAAATACGTATTTGAACTATAGTATTACCGGTTTGAGAGGGCTTGAGCCCCATCCAATGTTAGCTGAAGGGGGGCTAAGCCCCTCCCCCAATATTTTGTGATGTTTGGATATTTTCTGGTTTGGAATCCCCTTCAAGAGCGGTTATTTGGGGAGAGGGTAACCCACAAAAGGTCTCAGAATGTATTAAAAATTTCTTTTACAGGGTTCCCACTCTTTGAAAAGATTGAAAATCAAGGACTTTCAAGGACTTTTCAAGGACCTCCACAAAATTTTTCATGGACCTTTTTTAAGAGACCCATATAAAAATCCTAATTCTTCTGAAGCAATCGCGATGTTTCCAGAAACAAGCTTACTCTTTAACTTTTTTTAAATTGATCAAGTGCCTCAATTTCTGACTATGCACACAGAATACAAGTTTTATAATAAGATTTTAAATAATATAAAAAGTAATCAAAGATGAATTTAAATATTTCATGCAAAAACCGGGAACTGCGAAAAGGAATCGTAGATGAATTTGAGATTGAGATTCAAGGACCTTTAAGGACCTGGACCATTTTTCAAGGACTTTCAAGGACCTAAATTTAGCGAAAAAAATTCAAGGACTTTCAAGGACCGTGGGAACCCTGTTTTAAGGGTCAAATTTTATAAATTTTCTTGTGGAGAGACCCCAAACTTTGGAATTAAGCTGAAATGCTACTTTTAACAGAGAAATTTCTAAAATTTTTCTGGGAGAGATCCCCCAGACCCCCATCTTATTTCGAGCTCGCAATAATTACACAAAACTTTTACATTAAATGCACCTCAAAATATTACACCTTGGCGATATTTAAAGGGACATGTAACGAAATTTAATCTATACATCTGATACAAAATTAGGTAATTAGGCACGTAAACTTAATGGTTGTTTCTTTTAATTTTATGTTTTTTAATGTCTTGTACTGGCCCTCCCCCCCCCCAATATTTTATAAAAGTTGGCGCCTATGGATGTCAAAATATTAAAGGGGGGTTTGGGGGTTCTCCCCCAGAAAATTTTTTGAATTTTAACATTAAGAAAGTGTTTTTTAAGCTATTTGTTAGGGTTTCTCGGGGGGGGCCATGGCCCCCAGGGCCCCCCCCCTGGACCCGCCCCTGTTCCACACGATGTATCTATATAAAAGAATGGGATAAATACTGTTTACTGTCTTTTCTTTAATAATTTCGCTTCGTAACTTAATAAATTTCGAATAGGTAAGACTTAGCTTTTATTTTTAATTACAAAACTTTCAATATTCTCATAATGCCTTTATTTAGTAAACCATAATGCTTTCATGTATTAAACAGCTCTGTTTGTCATGTTCTGGTGAAAACTTGATTACTCCAAAGCAAAATGAAAAATTGAAACATGGAATAATCTTTCTTAATTTCTAAAATCATATGTTTTATAGATAAAACCATAATTTTTATCCCATTATTTTGAATAATCTTGGTTTCTTTTCTTTAATATATCTAATCAATATTATAGCCTGAAATGTATTTTCAATTCTGAATCAAGTTATGTGTGAAGAGTTTCAAATATCTGCCTCATTCAAATTTTTATTTCTTATTCACATAATTTTAATACCATGCACTTTATAAATTAAAGTTGTATTATAGTTTTTTTGCAGTTCATCAGTTGAACCTATTTAAACCTAAAAACGTTTTATTTCAGAACCTCCCATGTACACTTTAAAACCCAAAGAAATCTATCAAAAGCCTGTTGACAGTGAAATAAAACTTCCTTGTGAAGGAGTGGGTCAACCCAAGCCTGCTGTGACATGGCGAAGAGTGAGTCCTAATTCAATAGTAGGAAACACATAGATTTATATCTGATTGTTTATTAAAGGAATTCCATTACATAGGCTTACTAAATTATTTTTGTATGTATCTTTTAATGTAGTTTACCTGCCTGCAAGTATTTTAATTTTTACTAATTATGTAATTAGAAAATCATAATTTCAGTTGATTGAAGTTTTAATGGGTGTTTGAGAAATATTTAATTTTATCAATACTGCTCAAATGCAAGCTATTTAAAATTATAAGATGATATTTTATCTGATTATTTAACTTCATTTATGGCCTCTTGAAATTTATTCTATGTGTTTGTTAAGTATCAAAATCAAAGGGGATTTTTGAGGGAGTACCTAGGTCGTTGGACCTTCAAACTCCAGTATAACTAGCCTCACTGGGTGAGGCCATGAGCTGAACTATTACAGAACGTGTGATTTGAAAGTCACAGTCAGCTGAGGAGTGGCTAGCTTGATGCTAACCCCCTCTTGATTTCCCCAAGTAACCTTGGTACTCATTTTATCGACCCCGGAGGGGTGAAGGGCTGAGTCTGCCTTGCCCGTGGACCGTGATTTGAACCCCGGGCCTGTGTTGTGGGAGCGCAAAGCGCTTCCTCTACGCCACCGGGCTTCTAAGTATCAAAATGTTCAAGGTTATATAGATAGATAATTTCTTGTAATTTTAGATTCTGCACTTTAAAGTTGTTGCTTTTTTATTTTAAGTCTGTGCCAAAAGGTATCATTTACAAGAGTGAATTATATCATGTCTATCAGTAACATTACTTTAACATCAAATTAATCACTCAAAAAATTGGAAAATTCCATGTTAATTTTTTTAAAAAACTGTGTAATATTTATGGAATAATGGTTATCTTTGTAGTAGTCATGGAATGACAAAAACGGTCATGGTTTTAATCATAATTTTCTACTAACATGGAAGTACCTATTACTCACATTTTTATGCACATTGAACAGTATAAATAAACTCTATAAGTTTTAAACTTAGGTAATTTTGTAAGTACATTCATTATATGCCTTTATAATTAATTCATTAAAGCATGTTTAGAACTTAAGTTGTAGAAAATTAATAAAAATACTCATGTTGTGTTTGAGCATTTGTACAATTTTTTTAAATCATTTTAGGCGGATGGATCAAAACTTCCTAGAGAAAGAGCTTTAATTAGAGGGGGAAATTTAACTATTCGAGGACTTAAAAAAGAAGATCATGGTCGCTATGAGTGTGTTCTTGAAAATGAAATTGCTACATTAGTGACAAGCACTCTTTTGCTTGTTGAAAGTGAGTAATGAAGTTCTGATATTTGTTTTTACATTCTTGCAGGGATGGCAGAAAATGTTTTTACTTCCAAGATTTCCCCCAATCCATACAAAAATTTCCCCCAAATTTTAAAAAGTGATAAAGACTTACTAAAATTCTGAATTATTGTCGGTATTAAAAATATGTTAAAAGTTCTATCTTT
Source organism: Tetragnatha montana (assembly GCA_963680715.1). Lineage (NCBI taxonomy): Eukaryota > Metazoa > Arthropoda > Arachnida > Araneae > Tetragnathidae > Tetragnatha > Tetragnatha montana. The sequence continues at coordinate 10,026,468 of OY796685.1, forward strand.
AAAACCAATAGACTTATTTTGTTGAATGACAAGATACTTAAAAGTTTAATAAAACTTATACAAGTATAAGTTTTAAAATAAATATACATAGGAAATTCTTTAAATAAATAAATTCACAATTTTACAAAGGAATAAAACATTTATTACCTTTTTCTAATAGTGACAATTATTAAATACAAGGATTAATCAAGGGTTAAAAATCGCTACGTAAGTTTTTATTACTGTACTGAAATTGAATTCAATAGTATACTTTTCCACAATATTTCCCCAGATGGCTAAAATTTCCCCCGATCCTAGATCGCCGGATCGGACATATTCTGCATCCCTGCATTCTTGCTCATGTCTGACTGTTTGAGTGAGGCATAGTTATATTTCAATAAATTTTAAATAAAATTACATATATATTGTTCTTATTCCCTTTTTTTATGAAATAAACTGCTTTCAAGGAAAGTTAAGCTTAAAATAAGCTTTGTATAACTGGAACTTATTAAGTTTAATGTCTATTTATAATGTTTTAATATATATTTCTTTAGAAACTTAAGTTGTGCAGTGTGATGCAAATTGCTCAAGTTAACTTTTTATGTTTTTAGGGACAACTCCTCATGCCCCAACTAATGTTACTGTAAATACAAGCACAGTTGCTGCTACTTTGACTTGGTTGCCTGCATATGATGGAGGACATGAACAAACATATGTCATATGGTAAATAACTGCAGGATTTTTTAAAACAATATATTGTTCTTAGTTATCAAAATATCTTTGATAGTGTCTTGTCTAATTTATTTTATTTAAAAATGCTTCTAAATTTTTTAAGCTTTTTTTGAATAACAGAACTTTTAAGCCAGGCTTAAGGACACTCAAAATATAAAAACATTCATCATTGTATAAAAAAGGATTAATAGTTTATTATTAACTTGTAATTGATAGTTGAATGCAGTGAAACCTGCTATGATACTGTGAGGACCTAGAAAATATTTTGTTTAGAGATTATAGAGACAAGTTAGGGGTTATTCATAAATTATGGAAATGTGTTTTTTCCAAAATTTGGACCCCCTCTCTATTGGTGATACGTGAGATGACCCCTCTCCCCCTTCCTCCTTAGATATCTAATGTTTTGAAATGTTCTTGGCATATTTGTTTCAGCTTGATGCTTGATATACATATTGTAAAAGTTTTTATACAAACTCCTGTTGAAATCAATAACATTGCAGTTGACATTGTAATTGTCACAACTAACTTACTACGGTTAACCTATGTGTACATTTTACTCATAGACAGTTCGCTAATGCTGGCTTTTATCATACCAAAACCATAGAGAAACATCATTATACACAGGCTTCTCTGTATAAACAAACTAACTAGTTTAAATATTAGTGTTAATAAGCTCAATTACTTTAAATGGCATCATTATTTTTTCTGTTGAAACTAAATGTAAATCCTGGAATGTCACTAGTTGCCTTACTATTACAAAATAAGGAAATTGTCAATTTTGTTGTTTTTATAATATTATGAGCACTTGCTTGGATAAATGCCAGTGATGTATAGATACAATGCTATGTTAAATAATGTGTAATACAGTGAAAATGTTTTAGATTTCAAAAATTTTCTTTGTGTTACAGGTACAGGCTTGCAGATCAAGGTGACAGTGACTGGCGAACCATTAGAGTATATCCTGATGGAGCTACTACTTTTACTGTTTATAACTTACAAGCTGATACTGAATACGACTTTCAAGTGCTTTCTAGGAATAAGTTAGGAGATGGGATGTTTAGCCCGATTATAAGGGCCAAAACAAAGTGTGAGTTAAATTTTATAATGGACATTTTTTGTATGAACTCAAAGCTCATCAGTAAAATGAATTAATTTTAAAATTGAGCTAAATTTTTACCTAGCTTTCAATATTTTTTTCTAATAATATGTATCAAGTCTTTTAATTTAATAGTCTCTTTTTTAATTTCCATATTACTATAATATTTTTTATTTAAATAATGGAATACAAATGTGTACCTTATGTTTTATTTTCTTTGATTGAATTCATGTAAAAGAGGAGAGCTAGTTGGTTGCTATGCTATTCAAATGTGTTAGTAACAAAATTTCTAAAGTTTGATAACCTTCTGCTATGAAATCATTCATATTAAAAATGTATTTCTAAATACAAGTTAAAAATACTATGTATTTTAATTTATTCTTCATACTTAAGTTCTTTTTATTTATGCATCTATGTATTCTACCTTAATGGGTTTTTGTTTTGTTTTATATATATATTTGTATTTCCTTTATATTTTTTTGTAGGAGGGTTGTATTTATTTTATTGTCTTATTTGTACAAATATGTTTTAAAAAATTGTTTCATTTTTAAAAGGTCAAGACACTTAGTGAACAGAATTGTATGTTACATTAATTTTCCATTAATAAAAAATTGTTATTATAATTATTGTGTTTTTTTTATGTATGAAAGCTCATGCACAACTAACTCTTTCATAACACTCACATTTCTGTCTTTCAACTAATACTAAACTCATGCTCTTTTCTGGTAACACTCATATTGAAATAACTTACAGCTGCCGACTATGTTGGTGGTAGTGGTGGCATTGTTACTACTACCCCTTTACCACCTTCTACTAGTCCCTTCACTCCAACTGGGGAAAAATCTTCTGGTAACTCTGAAGCTGGTAAAGCTCTTTCTCTCAATCCTTTGCTAATTCTTTTACTGTTACTAATTTATCACATTTCTGTTCTGAATTTCTGTCTCTATATTCCTTCTTCTTCCTTACTATCAATACTAATACCTTGCTGTTTGCACTAAATATTTCACAAGATTCTTAATGTCCTTTTAAACATTTTAGTAATTGAAAGTAAGAATTTAAACTAACAGTGTAGAAATTAGCTATCAGACCATGTTAGTAGTTAACATCAATAATTTATAATAAAACCTTTTTATAATTTTGAATTCTAAAAATATCAAGAGAGTTTTTGCATATTAATTGCATAAATTATTTAAGCATAAGATTTAGTTCAATTGCATAAATTTTGTCTTAAAACACGAACACTTGTTTTAATCTAATTGTCTCTGAAGCTCTGAAATTTTAATGAATGATATTAAAATAATTTTTAATCTGGAAGTGTTGGTCTTAACTTCCTGTATACCTTTCCTATTTTTCTACAATTAAAAAATTTAATTTTAAAGTTTTTAATAAAAATGCACCAGAAAGTTCAAAGTGTAACTTTATTGAAAATAAGATTCAATTTATTGACATTATTGAAATCTTTAATTTTTGTAATCAGAAAAAAATCTTATCACTCCTTGGCAAATATGTTGCATTTTGCTCAGATTTACTGTTATTTACGGTTTGTGGTAATTTTAGTAATTGCAAGAAACATAATAAGCTTGCTTACATAATAACCTAATTTAATGTAACAGTGTGTTAAAATTGTTATTTATTCATAATCTTCCAGCATCTGACAAAGTCAGATTTTGTACCTTATCTTTAAAATTAGAATTGTAAACATTGTCATTTTATTAAATATAATTTAGGATAAAGTTACTTTTTAAAAAAATATGAAGTTTTGATCTTTTCCTATGGTAAAAGTGGAAGGCATTGTTTTTAAGAACATGTTATTGTAAATCATCACTTTAAACTACTTAGGCATCATTGGTGTTCCTCCTTATTTTAAGCTCTCTAAGCTGTTTTCCTTCTACTTGTTAATGTGTAATGGAACCTTGATCATTTGCAGTTGTCACTGATCCTCCTACACCCGCTGGACCTCCTCCTGGAATTCCGAGAAATGTAACTGTAACCAAAACACTGTTGGGTGTTCGCCTAACATGGAACCATCCCATTGATGGAGCTCCTGTTTCACATTACATGATTGAATATAAAAATGATGTCCAGTGGCTTCATTGGGGACCCATTAAAAATTTGACATTTTATGAAGGTAAATTTGTCTTAGCTCTATTACTTATTGTTTCCCTCAAAGGAACATATGTTATGGGTATCTAATAATATTCATGGTTAAATCAATGGAGAAAGATAAGATCAAGATTTCAGAAAGATAATTTTTTGAGGTTTAATAATTGTGTTTAATACTTTCAAATGTAATGTAAGATTACTTCTTATCACTCTTTAAAATAATTTAATTTTGTTCTGCTGTTAGTAAATTTCTGTTTGATGAAATATTTTCTTGATAAAAAATGTAATAAATACATTTCTATTTCAGCCAAACTTCTCCAAGGAGGAAAATATTATTTTAGAATTTTAGCATATTCAAGTGCTGGTGTTGCTTCACCCCCCAGTGCTGAAAAGAAAATAGATATTCAGGGTATGTTCTACACATTAATGAATGTTTATGAGATAAGTAATATTAAGTTGACTGATTGATACTTGGTAATATAGTCAAACCATCATGAGGCTAAATGAACTAACTGTTCATTATTTACCCAAGAATAACTTTGATTGATTTTATTATATTGTGGTTATTTATTCAGGTTCAGTGAAAAGATACAATATAACTGGGTAGTTTACTTTACAATATTTCAAGTTCAAACTATAGTTGGGTTCAACTGTAACTAAAATGAAGATAAGTTTTAAGTTGTTGCATTACTTAGAAACGGCGATTTTTAATGTTGTGGAATCTATGTATAGAAGTGGAAGTACTAATTGAAGTTTTTATGAAATAAATATCTTGATATTTTGCAGTTAGGAAATTAATTATGAGAGATGAAAAGTCATTATTTTTATTTATGTTTTCTTTATTTCAATGAGTAAATTTTTAGTTATGATTTTTAGGCATTTATCATAAAATGTTGTGAGGTATTTATCTCTTTAAAAAAATTCTACTACATTTTAATGAAGGATAGAATGTAAAAAGAGGATGGTCCAAGTCCTGGTGTTTATCTATTTTTACCAAAGGAGATGACTGCCTAATTTATACATTTGTTTCCACATTCAAGAGTTTTTGTTTGTACAAATAAAAATCTAAATTTGTTCATTCACTTGAAGGTGACCTACAAGACCGCAACCGAAGCAAAGCTATAACTGCCGGAGTTGTGGGTGGCATCCTTTTCTTCATAGCTGCCATTGTACTGTCAGTTTGTGCTGTAAAAATTTGTAATAAAAGGAAGAGAAGAAAAGCAGAGAAAGGTAATTTAAGTTTTACTCTATTTTCCATGCAGTGAGCCAGCTTTGTGAATTATTTGATATATGTCAGTTGAGTTTTATTTAGATTTCTATCTTCTTATACTATTAGTCATTGTGTGATGGTGTCAGAGCCACTTTTAAAAATAATACCGAAGGTATTCACTACTATAGAAGCCTTCCTTCTCCTATTCTATATTTCTAATGTTTTGACCAAGAGAACTACCAATCTAGTATGTGGGGTAAATGTACTTCAAAACCATATATACTGGATTTCTCACATGTTTATTAGAAGACAAGGAAAGGATTTTCCTTCTATTACAATTGTGTCTGTGACTATTACAAAGTAATAGTTGTATTTTATTCACAAGTATTACTTGAGCTTTTGTCCAGACTGACTTAATAAATCTACTTTTAGTCTTTTTGACAGTTGTGGGTAAAGTTTACCATTTTTATGTTAAAGAATAACAATGAAACCACGTATTTTATACCAGTGTTCAACACCACTAATAAAAACTAATTCTTTATAATTCTTACTGGTTAAGGTTTTCGCTTTATTGTTTAGGATTGAAACTAAATTCTATATGTCTGTCAATTTAAGATTTCTTTTCTGGGCTTTCTAAAATGTGTATATAGACCCCCATATTCTGAGCTCCATCTGCATCTGGGTTATTTTGTTGAGGTTTTCTGTGTTTGATAAAAAACTTAGTTAAACAGAAAAAATATCAGATAAAACAAGTTTTGGTTAGAATGCTTTTAGAAAATGAAATCATACTTAATTATTCAGAAAGGGAGCTGCTAAAAGACTGAATAGTGTGTTCAAATTTATGTGCTTATTTTTGTTTAGGCTTGTATGAGTATGATTGAAGAATTTGTTAATAATTTATTTTGTAGAAATTCAAGTAGCTTTTGTTTTCTACTCCTTAGCCTTTGTCTAGTACTAATTGTAAAATTTCTATCTGTAAATGTCATGCCTGAAATCCTGTATTCAGAGTAGTTTTCTTACTTTTCTTCTATTTTATTTTCAAATCTCAAACAAGTTTGTAAGTGCCTAATTTATTTAACGTTAAATGTTCTGCTTTAAATTATGATTTTATTTTTCTCTCTTCACTTTTTAATATGGGTGGAATTTAAAAAAGATTTCAGCTTTCACTTGAAAAATTGTTTGTAACAAAGTAAAAAGCTAATATCTATACTTCAATATTTTGGTTGCGTGTGAATAAAACTAGTCCTAAAAAGAGTTTATAAAAAAAGTTAGGCGCAAGTTTAGAGTTGTGTATGCTTGGCGAGTTTTGGCTGTTTAGCGACACATTTAGAAGCCAAATCATTCACTTAACATGAATTAGGGTTACCATAATAGTTATCTTTAACGCTAAAAACTTGGCGCATACGCAAGTCTAAACTTGCGCCAAAAGTTAAATATTAAAGAATTAAAGACTAGTTATTTTATAGCAGGTTTGTTCAACTTTGATTTTATATGCCTAACCTTTTTACATTAGAAAATCCTCTCTTGCACTTTTACCTCAAAACCAGATAATCTTACTTATGTTTGAAAATTAAAGTATACATTAAAATTTTTGATCAAATAGTTCAGGGGTGAAACTTTTCTGGAAATCCTCCCCAGTAATACCCAGTCTGTGCCCCCAGAAATCAGGATTTTTAGCTGGTTTAATCCTGTTTTTTTAATAATTTGTACTTTTTTGGTTGTCCCTTTAGCTTTGTATTATTCTAGTTGCACTGTATAAATAACAATAAATCATCAAAAGAATATTTCATGAGGACAAGAAAAGGTAATTCCTTGTTGCTCTCATGGTAACTTAAGAATCTTATTCCTGATGTGATACAATTGTGACTATCAGGGGTGCTACTTTTCTGGGGTAGCCCCGAAAATCCGTTTTTTTTTTCAGAGTTTTGTCGAAAATTTTGAACTTATGAGAAAGCGCAAAATTATGTCCAACTAAAAAAGAAGTGCAGAGCTGCAGCATTAGCAATATCTTTTAAAAGAATCCAGTCCCAACAGTGGTTTTAAGCATGATTACAATCAAGTTGCATTTACATACAGCTGTATAGTTAAAACGTTCCCAACCATTCTGTCTGGGCACTCTGTAAGAAATTAATTTGTTAATTAATTGTAAGTTAATTTTAAATGGGGACACATACCATTTTAAAGTCCAAAATGGAGGGGAGAAATGGGTATCTTTAAAGGGCTGCAATTTTTTAAATATTGCATACCTGAATTAGATTTCAGGTGATATGGTTAATCAAACATTCTTTTATTGAAAAAAATTTCAACGAAAAAAAATTATATATTTTTTTTTTAAATAGAGGTTATCGTGAAACATAATTTTAAAGTCCATTTTTTAGTCAGCGCAGCTTTTTGAAAAAGTAATTGATATTTTCCCCCAATTTTTTTTCTGGAGAAAGGGATATATATAATCTTTAAATTAATGAAGCAAGAAACCTCTATGTTAAATTTTAAAACAGTAATAAAATTTTTAATTTGAATTTTGTAAATTTTGAAAAAAAATATCACTTTAAATGCTTATAAAATAAAATATTCCTATTCAAATGACAATCTGGTTCATTAACGTAAAGATTATATATATCCCTTTCTCCAGAAAAAAAATTGGGTGAAAATATCAATTACTTTTTTCAAAAAGCTGCACTGACTAAAAAATGGACTTTAAAATTATGTTACACGATAACCTCTATTTTTTTAGAAAAAAATTAATAATTTTTTTTTGTTGAACTTTTTTTCAATAAAAGAATGTTTGATTAACCATATCACCTGAAATCTAATCCAGGTATGCAATATTTAAAAAATTGCAGCCCTTTAAAGATACCCATTTCTCTCCTCCACTTTGGACTTTTAAAAGGTTTGTGTCCCCTTAGAATAAGGAAAGAATTTGATCTGATAACGTTCTGGATTTTGGATAAAAAGTTTGTTACTCTAATAAAATAGATTTCGGGGATTTTGAGCTGAAGTCAGTAGCACCCCTGCTATACTTGTAAAATAAAGTGTCTTGCTACAAGAGTTTTCTTTTCCTTATCCTGATCTCCGAACAGCCTATATGATGGTGACATGTCCAATAGCAGATACGAGAAATGGAGGCCATTCACACGGTGGCAGCCCGGTTCCTCTGAAAAAGTGAGACCATCTTTTTACAAACTTATTCTTCTTTTTTTACTTATTTTTGAAAGCTATGTAGTTGGCTGTTTTGGTTTACTCTAATGTTATGAAGCAGTTATCATTTTGAAGCAATCTTTTACTTTTTAAAATCTAATTAGTACTTTGACTTTTTATAATAGGTAAAGCTTTATCTCTATTTCAGTCAAGATAATCTCTTATAACATAATTCTGTGTTTACAGTCTTTTTTTTATTTTCTTTTGATATCTTTTATTTAAGTTAATTAGTATTGCAAAAATCTTAGATAAGATAGTGAAGCACACTTAGATATTTGTATTCCCCATCTTTTCAATGTTCTGCACTTATATTTTCTAAACATTAAACGCATAAATCTACAACTTTTACTTTTTACCATCATCCATTCATTGGAAGATCATTCTTATATAAAAGAGGTAATATGAAATGACATAAGTCTGAAAAATAAAGATCTTTCACTAGTTAAATTTTAACAAATTATTGTTCGTATGTTTTATTAAGTGCTTCTTTATATACCATAAAAATGTGTGGACTGAATAGCTTCCATAGTTTTGTCATACTTCTAAAACATTTTCGTAAATGCAAAGAAACCTTTTTGTGTTGTCATCTTATCTGAACCTTCTATAATTTAATAAGCTCTGAAGCTTGTGCTGATTTCTCTGTGTTTTCTGTCAAGTAATCAAAGTTTTAAAATGACAGAAACATTCTGTTTTCAAATCTTTATTGCTTTATTATTGGCTTGCCATTTATTAATAATCTGAAAGTCATCAATAGGTGAATACTTTCGAAAAGCTTCTGTTTGAACAGTAATAAGCTGTACGTTTATCTACAATTCTTCATTATACCCTGCACACTCAATTGATAAAAAGATGAAAAGATTTGTTTGACAAGCTTTATTTTTATAAAGTAATTTGAACTTACTGACTGGATTTTAACTTAAAAATTTTTTCCTTCCAACCATCTGGATGCCATGTCATCACAGGAGAAAAAAAGGTGATCCGTTTTTACTTTTCACTGTAAATCTTGGTGTAGCCTTTACTATCCTATCTTTTTTCATACATTAAGCATTTGTCAAGCTTCACTTAAAGGGCACTATATTTAGTTATTTGTTCGCATGTAGCTTTTATAATTTTTGCTTACTACTTCAAAAATTTCTTTTCATTAAATCCTTAAAGGTAATTTATTTTTAATAATTTAGAATAGAGTAATTTTATAGTTTTATATTCCTATGTGCATTCCTGAATTATGAGTGGATTAATAAGAAGTTTGAGCTGTGCTGCCTAAAGCGATAGAATGTCTCTATGTATTCAGTTAATTTATGCTAAACTTATATGGACAAACAGAAACACTTCCAACTTTTTACTCATTATGTGGTGATATATTTATCTGATGCATTGCCGCTCTTTCCTTGCTAAATGTTTACATACTATGCATACTTATTTTTGTAGATTCCAAAACACAATTCTTATATGGTAAAATTTCTTACTTTTTTTTAATCTTATACTCAATAACTGAAGACCACCTGCCAAGAAACTTAGGTTTTAAAGTCATTTCAACTAAATAGTTTTATGCTTTTAAACGTTTTTTGAAAGGAATGTTTGTACTTAAAAATTTCATTGAATGATCACATCCAAATCTCTGACTTTTAATATCGATCAATTTTTGTCAGATGTCTTAATTTTTAGGTAAATAAAAGTGTAGAAAGTATTTTTAATGCATTTTGGAAGTATATGTTTTTTAGTACCCTTATAAATTATCATGAATTTTATATACAATATATAAAAGACATAACTGTGTGCATAATGCATAGTTATGTATGTTTAAAACATAACTTTTAATGGTTTGTCCTTTTTTTTAAATACAGTAATGGGTAAAAAAAACTGCATCACACCTTCAACTTTTTTTATTTACTGTCTGTTCTACATACTTTGTCATCATGCAACATAGCAGTTCAATTTGTAACTTTTTATGATAGAAGTTCTGGGAGTATTTATGAAGATTTATGGACTATCAATGTGGAATGCATACAAAAAGCTTGAAATTATTCTTTATTATTTTTATAGGTCTGATTTCCAAATCAAAGTTTGGTAATTTATAATGCTTCTGTCTTTTTAAATAATGTTTGGGGGCAAACACCTATCTTGTCCAGAAATCAAGTAGTATAACTAATCTTGTCCAATATAACCAAACTGTCACCAAAATATCCCTAATGCCATGATTTCATCTCAACCCCCCCAAAAAATCCTCATGATGTATGGAATCCTTATATATATGTGTCATGATTAATATATATTTACTAAACACATTAATGTAACAGTTTTATGAGCTCTATTGTATTTCAGCTGTAAGTCCATAGTACAATATTGATTGTACTTGGAAAATCAGGACTTTCTTTTGCTGTGTTTGGCTTCTTTTAAGAAGCATATACCAGTTCATTTTATTGACTTTTACACGCTTGGATTACTTTTTTAATACTGTTAATCATATGTAATAGCTTGTCTCCTCTTATTTGATTACCATAATTTTCATTTTAGACCAAATTTAACCCACACAGGGTACTCTTAGAAAATTTTGAAATAATCAAATTACCAAAAATACATAACATGTTGAAGAAGATATGTTCTATTAAGAATCTTAGATAACTAATTTTTCAAAGTTTGTTTCACTTGTTCTAAATTTGTTCTCTTTTTCTTTTGTGCTTATTAGCAATTGAGGAAGCTTGTACAATAGGTAAGAGTAGTGTTAGCTGACTGTAGTTACACTTTTACATAACTTAATAAAAGATATTCCCTATGCTAAAATTGTTTTGAATTATATAACTCAAGAGGTGATGACGTTTGCATAAGAATGAACTGACATTAATTATAAGTACTATGTTGATTCTCTTATTTTATATTCTTCTTCCAGTGCTGCTTATTTATGCAAAGCAAACACCAACTTCTCTCCAGTTGCATTTATTAAGTTTCCTTTCAAAATCATGTATTATTTTGCATGAGATTTCTAAAAGATCCTTAAAAATTTTTCACCACACTTATTTTTATTTTGTTGCAACTCAAAAACTGTTATGGTACTGTAATTTTTTTCTTTACACTACCCTATTGATAAGTGATTCTCATCCTTTCTTGTTTTAATCAACAATAGTTCTGAATGGCCCTTCTGTTGCAGATACACGGAAAGCAGAATATCAAGTATAACATTACAGAACTTTAGAAGAATTCTCCACAAACGTTGAACCTTCTTAGGTGTAGCCTGGAACCAAACTCTTACGGAGAGCTCACTCTTTGCTCTGTTTGGAAGACCTGACACTACTCCGCAAAAGAAACCCCTAGCTCTCAGGAGTTTCACTGGAGACAAATGGCATTTAAAGATCTCAGCTTCAACTGACCCATCATCAACAAGCCAGCTGACCCTGGCACCTCCATCTCACTGTTGAGAAGCTGAGGTTCACTTATGCCCATCCCCCCACAGCATTTTTAATTCCGTCCAGTCTCTCCATGAATAGGAAAGAAGTCGTTAAAAACAGGAAAATAGGACAGCATCCCCTACCCCTTCATTTATGGTTCATTCACCTTGATCTTAGGTGGGAAATAAAAGGGTATTATTTATGTGCACTTATGTGATTCTATAAATAATTCTCGAGACTCTTTGTTGAAAGTAGTGTATAGAGAAACTGAATTGAATTTCAAATTATGTAGAGGAACGGAGTGAGATCTTCTGTTCAGCTACCGTTTTCAATGTATTTTTGGAACAGTTAGTCTGCAAATGTATCTTTTTAAACACTAATGATCAAAAGGACTTCACTCTGTGACTGCTCAAAATTTACACCGTGTATAGAGTTTCAATCAAAAACTTGCACTTGAGAAAGTGTCAGATTCCTCCTTTTTTTGTTAAAGAATATAAAGTACAAATGTATGAAAATTTTTATAGCTTCTAGACTTGATTGCTAGAGTGCTTACATCAGTTTGCCTAGACGTTTTTTTATTTATCTCCTCAGACTATAATTTGCTGGCTTACATTTTGAACTGGTTCAACTTTATGTATTTTAAAATTGGTTTTCTTCTCTTTTTTGTTGTATACCTATTTTGTTGTATAAGTGTCTTTTTTATTGTGCTGATCTAAAGGAATCTGAAAATTGGCATGCTGTGAATGAAAAATGTGTATATTTATTTAATTTACCTGGAACACATTCCACCTAAAACTATTCAAAACAGCATCCTACCTGTGTGAATGTTATTTTACCTGAAGGTGCATTTTTTGAAAAGTTGTGCCCTTATTCTCATATTATGTGTCAGAACTCAGGGAAAGAGATGATGCACATGCAGAAAACAAAATAGAAAAGAAATTGCGTGCTTGTAAGATTTTGTTAGGCATTAGTCCAAGACCAAAAAAACAACCTACAAAACTGCAGAGGATATATAGGATTATTATTTGAACATGTGCAAAAAAAACATGTGCAAGTTCTTTCCATTCGATATGTACAATTGAGATAACTAAAGAAATAGTTTTTTAGGTCTGTTCTGAAACAGATTCAAGCAAAGATCTCTTGATTCAAAAAAGCTTCAGTTACCACAATGAAGTTTAGTTTGTACAGTGGTTTTAAGCTGTGATAATATTGCAAACAAAAATGAAAGCGTGTTGTTATCAATTCAAGTGAAGCAAACTGTTTTGCATTTCACAGAGTGGAATTTGTTTGAAAGCCTCTAATGACCTACTTTGCACACAGCTCTATGTTGCACTTAGTCCATATATTTATGCCCTTTAGGGCGTAACTACCTTTTTAGGGACTTTTTCCCACCAAAAGAGATTGTATGCACACCTTTTATGTGTGGTTTCAATGCTTCTGTCTTGGTGCTTGCAGACAACTAAACTTTGCTTTATCTCCATATCATTCTAAAGAAAACATCTGGATTTTATGAGACATCACTTATCAGAAGCCTCATTGTGTAAGAACTTGTACAGTTACAACACAGTGGTGTCTGCTGCAGCCACGGGACATCCAGCAGCGAGGACTGAGCTGCTCTTTGTTCCCTCTCCTTCCCCGATGGAAGGAGTGCAGCAGAAACCTTTCCCTTTGTGTGTTATATACTTGTTGTTTGAAAATAGACGATTGTTGAAGCTTCAGGACCAGACTAAAATTTTTCTCAGTGTCTCACTGCCTTACACGTGCCAAAAGCACCCTGTGCTTACATTTCTCTGCGGTACTCGGTGCTGGAGTTAAATAAAACCCCTGGAACCATCAGGGAAGGACACTTCGCTCGTGCAGGAACTGTCAGCTTTGTCAAGACAGAGCAATAACGGATGCATTGCTCAATGAAAAACAAAACAAAACACATAAAAGCAAAAAAATGTTGTTGAAAGCAACCAAAGTTAGCTTGTTTGTATATTGTTGGAGTGGAACTCTGGTTAGATTGTTCATTAATCCAATGTAAAGCTAGATCAATACTGTTTGAAGTGTTTTAGGTAATGAAATCAGCGCCTGTACAGAAATTTTAAAAAGGAAATAATTGTTTTCTCTTTATCACACAACTAAATGAAACTTGATGTGTTTGATCTGGTTGATTTACGAATCTCGTTTAGTTCTAGCGGTATAGGTCGCATTTGAAAAACGTGTATTCATGTCCTTTTAAACCAAGTTTGCACAAACAAGGTTCACTTTTCACAATTATTTACATTAGGTTAAACTAACTGCCATGTAATTGATATATTAATGCTCTTAAAATTGCTCAATTAGTTTGTAGATTTAAGTAGTTAGCCATCATTTTTCATAAAAAAATTGCATTTTACAACTTGCATCTTTTTTGCACTGAGTTGGAAGATTTATAGGAATATATGTCTTTCTGCTTTAAGCTCAAGTAGACACACTGAGGACTATTCAAAAATAAAAATATGGCTTGATGTCTGGCATAACAAGTTACCAGCAAATTAATTGCTAACTTTATTCATATTTTCTCTATAATATGCAGTGTAGCTATTAGTTGAGTTTCTAATTCATTATGAAAAGCTCATTTATTTTTTTAATTTATACATTTCCTAAATTTATTTTAAAGTAAATTGATTTTCAAAAATTCAGGCTTATTCAGCCATACACAATATTTTTACACTTTTCTGAAACATATCCTTTTTATGACAAAACAACCATAGAAACATACATAGCCAAATATTTTAAAAATAAAATTCAATGTAAGCAATACAGTAAAAATAATATTGTTTTCATTGTGTTTTGTTTTAAAATATTAAAAAACATCTCCCATCATTCATTTGTATAACAAAACCATCCCTTTAATTGAAGTTAAAAACTGAATTCAAATGTTTTAAGTATTTTTTTAATCTCCTAATTATGTTTAATTACTTTGAACATACATATGTAGTTCAGTTTTGAAAGTATTTTAAGTTTTCTTTGAATATCTTAGATGAAATTTTTTATCCATCTCTTTTCTGCAATGCTTACTTGAATTTTCTAATGAAACAGTACCCTTGAGGCAGTATCTACTTTACAAATTTTAAATTAATTTGTAAAACCAAGTTTTTTCTTACCAAGTTTTCTTAAATGTGGAACCGTTAATGGCACTATTGTTTCATTCCTTGGTGTGATAAAAGAGAAAACAAACACTCCGCAAGTTTTCTGGTTATAAGTAGAAATAAACTTTTATAGTTCATGTTATTGTATTTTTGACCTTTCATTTAATATGTGCTTTATACTTTGCTAGATTGCCTAAGTTTGTTTATTTCTAACTCTCCTCCCTTTCTCACGACGCACATTGTATTATGTTTGCCAAAATGTTTCTGAGGATATTTAGCATATCTGTAGCCAATATATATACTACAAGATGTATCTAATTCCTTTTTTCTTCTGTTTGGAATGTTGCCAACTATTTTCTTAAATATCTTGCATCTTATGTAGTTCAAGACAAATTTTACTTTGACTTTGTGTTCTACTGCTGTTATACTTGTGAACACAAAAGAAAATATACTATGTTGAATTTTAACATATTTCTATCATGAACGTATACATATATGCAATACTGAGTAGATCTATGAACAAAATTGCTTAGATATGAATATGCAGTATATTTTACCACAAAAAGTGTATGCTAGTCAGAGAAACATGAGTTCATATTACTCAACAAGAATAAATAAGAGATTCGTTATAAAATGTTTATATTTCTTACAAAAAGTTTTTAAAATAATACTTTACTTTTTAACTCCAAGAGCAGGTTAAATATGTAATGTTGTGTTTATCTAAAATACTCTATATGATGTATTCATTTTCTGAAGCATCTCAATGCATTTTCTTCTATTTTACTTTGTTTTTTTTTCTCTTAAGATTGTTTTTTATGCAAATATTCTATTTAATGGCAATTATTTTTCTCCTATTAAATGTAAAGCTTTAAAAGAATAAGTGATCTTTTAAAAGAATTTGTCTAATTTGCAAAAGGAATTTTTCAATCCTTATTATCTATGGAGTTGGGTTTTTATTTTCTGTATAAGATAGTACTACTAATTGTTATGTCTATTGTAATTATTGGTATACCTTTATGGAAATTTTCTACAGCTTAATTAAAGGTTTTAAAAGTCCACATTGATCACATGTCTACAATGATTTAGAAATTTCTTACAGCTATAAAAAACAAAATTTATGTTAAACCGATTTGGTTTTAAGTACTACTGTTTTACTTTTCAATACATGCAACCTTAAATTTCCAACCTGTGACCATTCCTTACTTAAATGTTTTGCTTTTCTTGATTTATAGAGTGCTTTTATTATTTCTTCAAATTTAATAAATTATGAAACAAAAACAAGCCATATTGGCCTTTTTTGCTTGAGAAAAATTATATTCAGAATTGAATACATAAGAATCCATCCATATATGTTTGTTATTTTGTAATTCAATCTAACCTTCCAAATGATCCATTGGATGTATTGGGTCTCTATAATACTGTTCAAATCAAGATAAGTTAAAAGATATAAACTTGTGCCATTTTGTGCACTTTTTTTATTAATATCCAGTACATTTCTCATATTTTTTTCTTTTATTCTCTCCATTAACTTCTCAGGTCAAACATCAATGGAACATCTGTAGTTTTTTTGTTTGAGTTATAAACCTCTAATTCTAGCACTTAAACAAAGATCCACAACATGATTCGCACCCATGCAATTCACTGTATGCTTTGAAATTTGATGAACTTTAGAATAAGTATGCCACATTTTTTGTGGGGAATTGAATGTACTTCTCTGAAGCTCAAATGTCAGTGTTGTGTTATGGTGCTATATTAGAAAGTGTTTAGTTTCAAACATATGAAATTAGGTAAACTGAATAATAAGTGACACTTAAATCACATAATAGATATTCCAAAACTCAGACTTAAATGTTTAGCTGTAATTAATTGCATATTTATCCTGCCCTTAGCCTTGTAAAAAATGTACTGTTTTCATTAATAAGTTTGATGCTTTTTATTCAGATCATCAACAGTTGCAGTTTTTAGTAGCACTTTTTTCTTTTCATGAATTCTTATAATAAAATATTAAGAAACCTGAAAGGTGTTTTGAGAGCCTTCGAATGTTATATATAGTCATATATCTTTCTAAGAAAGTGTTTTCTATAAAAATGCTTTGTTCCCAATCAGTGGTTTTTGTAGTATGTTTTAATTTTTTTAACTTAGTCATACAAATTCAATAGCCCACACTGTTTTGTATTTGTTGGTGCTTTTGTTATTACAATTTCATGTAAAATTTTATGTCATAGAAGTCGGTTTTAAGAGACAAACTGTTTAAAGGCATCAAAAGACCTAGTTACAGAAAACACTGACACAAATAAATTGTGAAGATCTTAAATGTTTGGATCTTCCTTAATTTTTGTCTCTGTTAAATCATAAATCAGTTTTCAGTTTGATGTTTAGTATTTTTCTCAGTATGGAAATAAAATAAATAAAAAAAATATGTAGCATTTTCTTCAATATTGGCATGGGCGAAAGTTTTCCATCTAGACTAGACAGAAATCCGTTCTAGCGGTTTTCTTCAGGGCGGACACAAAAAAATTGACACAGGTAATTAGAATGTAATAAAAGTACCATTATTAAGGTCAAGGTTTAATTGAATTCCACCCTAGATATTGTCCTGAATTTTCCCCATAATAATAGATTTAATTAGGAATACTTTCTAAATCTAGACCAGATATTTATTTGTTTCAAGCAACCCCTACCCTATTTGCTCTACAATTTGACAAAAGAAACAGGTATACTAAGTATTTCTGGCAGATTAGATGAAGTTAAAAAAAACTATCTCCACTTCAAAGGTTGTAGAGGGAAAGAGTTAGATTTTGAACCCAAGGTATAAAACAAAATCCAGTCTTGAAAACCTTTTTTTTCTAATAAGATAAGATGTGATAAAGAAAGTGCAAAAATTGTGTTAAAATACTTTATTTTTGTTCTAGCACCTCTCATTACATTCAAGGCAATATTTTAGTGCCATAAACATACTAATATTATATTTTATAATGTGGAATGCATGTCATTTTTCTGTAAATATTCTGAAGCTCTTTGTACGTTAAAAAAATATGTGAAAAACTTAATTTATATCAGTAAGTAAAACCATTATGCTTTTGAATAAGTTTTAGTTTATTTACATTTGCACAAAAAAAAGAGAAACTATTTTGTGTTATGGGGTATGGGCTTTAAGCTAAAATTTCCAAATGCAAAGGTAAATAGGGTAAAATGGAGGTATCATTAGTAAAATATAAAACATTCTAAAAAAGGGGGTTTTACATATATGAGGGTCATCCAGAAATCCTTTCTTCACATCTCTACCCAATTACAGGAGTATAGCCAGAGGGAGGGATTTGGAGATGTATCCCCCCCAAAAAAAACTCAGAAATTTTCCTTTTTAGACCATAGAAAACCACTAAAACTACCTATGTGGTGATACCACTGAACTAAGTGGTTTACACAAAGACATTGACATCCTTATTCACTGCCACTTGACCAGTGGTTAACCAGCTGCCAAAGAAGGATGAGCTTTTTGCTGATCCTGATTGGTGGAATCCTTCTTTAACCTATGGTCATATATAAGACCATTAGAGAATATTCATTCTGAAAATTTCTTGGAAAAGTTGCTATGTTCGTTTTGTTATTCTGGTATTGATTTTATAAAGATGAATGGCAAAGAATCGTTAAGATTGCAATTTTTATGAGAAAACTTCAAATTATCCACAATTTTTTTTTAACCTTAAAAGTTAAAGGGACCAAGAGAAAACTTTAATTTATACTTGTAATTAATAAATAAATTTACTTAATTATTCATAGTGCAGTTATAGCTGCCAACAGCATTGAGGAATGAAAATTGGGGAGACATTTGCATGAGAGAAGATTTCAAGACTCAAAAAATTTAATGTAGGAATTTTGGAAGGAAACTTCAGGTTAAATGGGGATTTTACAAAATAAGCAAACTAAATATAAATTATAAGGAATAAGATTAAATTTGAAAAAGACATGAGCTATCTATTTATGTTGGTACCACAGTGTGTAAAAAAAGCAAATGAAATACCTTTCCTTTGTACAACAAAATGCACAAGAAAAATGCAAAAGTAGATTCCTTCCAAATGGTTCTTTACGAAGTTCATTTTGTGAGACCTGCTCAAATGGTAAAATAACAACTGCATTTAAAATAAATCCTTTCTTTCACGGTTTTTAAGAAAAAACATTCTTATTTATTACATAAAAAAAAGGGTTTTATAACCGTATTAACTATAAATTCAAAGACGGAAAATGTAATTTTAATGCATTATAATGGATTAACAAATAAATTATTTTAAGTTAAAACATACTTTATGCTAAAATTTCCTAAATTTTTGAAGTTTTAAACTCATGTTGTTAAAAGATTTGTCTTTCCCAACTCAAACAATGGTTTTTTATTCAATTCGATTTAAAAGTAGATAATGATGTTTTTGCCACTGAGGATGTCCTCCAAAGAGGGCGAAACGTTTGGTGTTAAAGACCAAACGACATGACCATCAATCCTGGAAAATGGAATAAATAGTTCAAGTCATGGAAGCTTTCATTATTTTATCAAACAAGATTGTTTAACTTGTTCATTGACTTCAATATTTAACCTTTGGTTAACCGAAAAATACCAACAACTTAAAAGACAGAGGCAAATTTGAATATAAGGTTAACCATTTCCAGAAATATTTGGTTTGTATTAGAAAATATATAAAGTAGTATACAAGTGTTTCATAATTTGAATTTCGCACTGTATATTATTACTAAAAAACCAAGTGATATCAGATTTAGAACTAAGAATAAAAAAATCTGTAACTTTCAAAATAAAAAAACAGTCATGTAAATGAAAATAAAAACTTTATTTACTAACACTTTTTCTTTTTGGTGTTATCATGATCACTTTCATCAGTAGTATCATAACACCTTTTAAACAAAGATACAAAATCATCAGAAAAAGCATCTACACAAGAAAATTCTTGGTAAAATTCTCTCAGAAATTGAGGTATCTTCTCAGTTTCTTCTTGTGTAAACATTTGCTCTTCAGAATATTTAAAGAGCACTAATACATTTTCAAGCTGTTTCACTAAAATTAGCAATTTTTCATCTGAACATAGCACTGCATCCAGAGGGTTGCCAGGAAGAGTTAAAAGCTGTTTAAATTCAGTTGAACCATCCTCAGAGAGTTTAAATACAGCTACAACTGGTTTAAGATGAAACAAAACAAGGCACAAGCTTTGTTTATTGTAATATTTAATGGATCGAACTGAAAACTGTATTTGATTTTCACTAACTAGATTACCAGATGCTCCTACTATCTTTGTATTTGATTTATTTCCATTTTCACCATCAGAAACATCAAAATTTTCACTTAGTGTAGCATTTTCACATAAAATTAAAGAAAACTTTTCTGACCAGTTCTTTTCTTTTTGTTGCCACAGTCGAATAGTGCCATCACCAGAACTGGAGAGCACAGAAAGGTAACCAGATAATTGCAGGAATTGAATTGAAGAAACAAACTCTTGATGTCCTAAGCAATAAGCTAATATGTTATACGCATTAGGGTAATGTGATATCTTAATTTTACCATCTCTGTCACACGAGGCCAAAAGCTTGTCATCTGGCGATATAGCCATATCTAGTACAAGGCATATGTGTCCCAGAAGAAATTTCCCTTTTTCTTTAAAATCTTTAGCCGAATATTGGAAGATATCACCCCCACGATCAGCAATAAGGATGTCATAACTAGAGTTGGTGAAAATAAGTTTTTGTCCTTTACGAATCAAAGATCGAGAACTACATAAGTTCCATTTATCTCCTGATAGTTTCCACAGTAGCAAACAATTCAGAGAAGTAGAAGCGGACATATATGTACAACAGGTAGAGATGGCTACACAATTTACTTTGAAAACATCACTTGCAAGAGCTTTGCTCTTTTCTGGAGTTTCTTCTGCATCTTCAGCCTTTAAACTTTTCAATTCATCAAGGATAGTCGAATTTTCGTTCGAAAAAGATAGATTGCAAACCATTATTTTATCATTTTTTACAGCACAGAGTGTTTCCACATTTGAGTTGTTAGTATAAAATGCCATTTTAAAACCTTTAACACGCGGCGCGACTCAAGAAAACAAAAACAAACAAAGATTCAAAGATATCAATAATAGTAATAGTAGTAGTACTTTTTAAAATGAGTCCTACTTGGTTAGTGGATTGAATGATTTGTATTGTATTTTTTTTCTCGGCTTGCCTAAATGAATCAAATACAACTTTAAAAATTCAAGAAAAACAACTATCTAGGACTAGAAATCAAACAATATATAGAGCATTTTCAATCACATGGCTCGGACCTAGCAACGGCCTTAGCAACAGAAGATGTTACAGTTTTTTGCCCTACAGAGGTTAACAGTTACAGAAAATGACCAGCCGTGGAATTCTTCTATTGGAGGATTTGCAATCACATGATCCCAAACCTAAAAACCGCCTTAGCAACAGATAAACAACGGCCTTAGCAACAGATAAACAACGGCCTTAGCAACAGTTAAAAGCCCTACAGAAGGTACACAGTTAAAAGAAAATAACCGGTTGTGGCGTCACCTGAAAATACTCTATTCATTGTTTCTCAGATAACTTTTCTACGCCTTCCAGATTATATTATACATATGCAATGAAATAATGCATGCATAATATGATTTTTTTGCATTACATAACCCCTTTTATGTTCATATTTTTAGAGAAAATTACAGGATAAGATGTTTAAAAGGCTTTAAAAGGGAGTTCAAGTATTATACATAATTATTAAGAAATGGAAACGAGTAAATAAAAAGAGGAGGGTTTGTAGTGTTTAAAAACTATACAAGATGGCAGCACTATTGCAAAATTGAATAATTGCCTTGCCACCTGCAAAGTTTTCTAGATTTTACCCCCATCAGGGCCGTATTTAGGCACGTGCAACAGGCAAAATTTTGAGGGGCGGCAGATTACAACAATTCAAAATGCTACAAACTAAACAGTTTTTTTTAAATGTACCACACAGTTTTCACTAGGATGATTCTAGGACCAGTCCAGTAGCGGATCCAGGGGGGCACGGGGGCATGTGTCCCCCAAGACGACTAAAAATACACTGCATAAAATGGCTCTAAAGTCTAAAGGGTCAAATTTCAAAAAAATTTCTAGAAGAGAACCTCCGAATCCACCTCCATAACTTTGACGTCTGTTAAGTTTTTTTTTGTTAGTGACTATCATTTTTAAAAATGAAATTTAAATCATTCATAGTTGAGGGTATCATGGCTTTTGGCTTCCCAGTTTAGGGCCGTAATTTTGACATCAATTTTTATATTGTTTTTCCCTTGAAAATTCTGCAACTTATAATAAGTATAAACCGATATGCACAGGGCGGAAAAAACCCTAAATACGGGCCTGCCTACATGCCAGATGGTCTTCCTTCTAAACTGCCCCATGCATGATCTAATAACAAAAAAAAATACACTTTCAATGCGTAGCAAAAAATAATTGGGAAGAGGGCTACTATGGTCGACAGTCTTGAGGCTTGAGGGGGCCGGGCCCATGAGTTCCCACCAGGGCCGTATCCAAGGGGGGGGTTTAGGGGTTCAAACCCCCCCCCCCCCCCCGAAATTTTGACATCAATTTTTATACTGCTATTTTTCTTGAAAATTATGTCTCACAAGGAGCGATATCCTCTTCAGGAATAACCCAAAGGGTCTCAAAATGAGTCAAAACCCTACTTTTAAGGGTAAAATTTCCAAAATTTTTCTGGGGGAGGACCCCCAAACCCCCTCGAAATTTTGAAATCTATTAAGTATACGGTTTTTCCTTCAAACTTGTGTGATTTACAAGGATTGGTCCTCTTTAATCAGGGTTGGGTTTCTTCCGGAAGAAACTAGTTTCTTCCAGGACAGTGGAAGAAACTGGAAAAAACCGGAAGAAACTGGAAAAAATGGAAGAAACGGAAGAAAGTGGAAAAAACCCACTAAAAGCCAAACAAATGCTCCACATTTTTAAATTTATTGACTACATAAATGAACAATTTAAACCACTATCTAAAAAATAAAGTTAATTTAATTACTATTAATTAATTAAAATAATTAATTTTTGAAAAAGAAGTTACTTTTAACACTAAATTTCAGGTTACTTATGTCTTTAAAGGGGATGTTGGCTAGAATGGTTTCTACTATTGCTGTATAAATGTTACCTAACCATTCTTTATTTAAATATTATTAAAAGATTAAAAAAAAAAAGATTTCTTCCAGTTTAAGAAACCTCCTAGTAAAAACATTGGTGTAATTACTAACTCAGTACAGTACTTGCATATAATTATATTTTTAATGGTATAATTTTAATAGTAAAACATTATAACTTATAAATTAAAGCTTATTTGTCAATTTTTTTGAATAAAAAAGGTTTCTTCCAGTTTCTTCCGTCTGGAAGAAACCTATTTCTTCCGGCCGGTTTTTTCCATGGTTTTTTCCGCGGTTTTTTCCACTTCGGAAGAAACTTGCCAACCCTGTCTTTAATGTAACCTAAAGTGCCTCAAAATGAGTTAAAATGCACTTTTAGGGGAAAAATTCAAAAAATTTTCAGGAGTAGGAACCTAAAAACCCCCTTAACATTTCGCCATTTATTACAATATACCTTCTTTTTACCTTGAAAATTCGGCCGCTTACAATGAGTGGTGCTCTATGGGTGTAATCTAAAGGGTCTCAGAAATGAGCTAAAACACTCTTTTGAGGGGCAAATTTCCAAAAATTTTCTGGGGGAGGACCCCCAGATCCCCCTTTTACTTCGAATTCATATTGTTTATACAATTTTGAAATTTAGTGTAGCAAAATTTAAATCCAGTATAAAAGTACCCGTAAGGAGGTACCTCAGAAAATATTTGAGTCAAACCCCCCCCCCGAAACAAAAGTCTGGTTACGGCCCTGGTTCCCACCTTGTTTTTTTAGACAAATTCTGTACTACATGTTTTTTTTTTATTTTCCAAAAAAAAAAAGGAAACACGTAGAATTCATTTCATTCAGCATTTTCAGTTCCCAAAACGGCCTAGCCCGTAAAAAAGTATCTCTTTTTATCAATAGTTTCATCTTACGGTCAACGATACGTATTCCATTTCACACAATCCTTATTCCATCCAATCCTTATTCCATATTTATATATATGGAATAAGGATTCCAAATATATATATATATGGAATCCTTATTCCAGTTTAGTTTTCTTTTATTGATTTTAAAAATCGTAAAATTCAATATTTTTAATTTAATTTAATTTGTTTTTTTTTTTTTATTCTTTTTTGTGAATTAAACTAAGCAAAAATATAGTTTATTTCTATTTAAAAAGTTAACTCTTTTATTAATTGCATGTTTGATTAATTTAATGATAGACATTCATTAAACTGACTCTTTCATTTTAATTTAGTTCGTCCTAGAGTCTTTATTTGTATGGTAAACTATGCACAACTATAGTCTAATTGTCAATTTAAATTACTTTTAAAAACTTTTATAAGGCTAAACTTTAAAAAGTTTGAAGAAGGAAATAAATCCAACCATATTTTTTTTTAACTCTACAAAATTTTTAGAAAAATTTGTATTTTTCTACAATTGTTTTGTAGTCTAAATAAGGTTCTTAACTTTTAGTAAAAATGAATTGGTTATACAATAAAAATTCTATAGTTAATAAAGTTCTATTTTCTAAAAAAAAAAAATGGGTTGGACTTATTCCCTTCTTCAAACTGAAGATTCAATTGTGTTTTTTAAGTTTATCTATAGTAAGTAAACCATAGAAAAAGTAAATATATATATATATATATAGATGTATTCCCTTTAATATAGATCATGTGAACTATTAATATCATAAGAGAACTTTGTTTCTAAAAACCATAGGAATGTTCCTATGACAACTAAACGCATACACGTTTCCAGTTTCCATAGAAATGAATACGCTTTCTGCCAAAACATGCATTTTTTAAACTCATTTTGACTTTTAAAATATTGACTTTGTCGAAGATGCTAAAGAAAATAATTCATAGAAATAATAAAGAAGAATAAAGAGTAAACATTTAATTTGTTTTACTATATAAGTCTTGCTCTACTACATAGCACGGTTTTAATTACACAATTTTAAAGTATGATTTGGTTTTGTGCAGTTTAAAAAAACATGTGAAGTATTCCTTTGTTTTATCCCTAAAAGTTTATTGAGTTTTACAAAGCGGATTTTCCACATGGATTTCATTGGAACCTATCTACTTGCATAAAAAATACCTATACACTGAGTGAGATCATAAGAGACTACACATTATCAGAACAATCACTCAAGTCGGCTCCACCTGCATAGATGAACAGTAATTAATTTTTTACCACACAATAACATTCAATTTTACCTCCCTTGTGTACTTTCCAGAAATTTCCCAAACCCAGAAATTTCGCAAACACCAAAAACAAAAGACCACACCTCGAAATCAGTTCTCTATGTTCAATAGTTCATCAACAAATGGTTACGTCAGAGACAGTAATTACTGTAAAAAAATTGTCCGGTTGGTGCCACAATGTTTAGACGCCTCAAAGGTCGTCAATTTCTCCGGAACGATTGTCGTCATTAATGACATCACATGCAGAAAGACTGGCTTAAACAGGTGTAGGCAAAGAAACCGGCGAGATTTTCGACGACCTTGCATTTCTTTTTTTTTTCCTTCTGATAGGTCCGCCGACGTAGACGCATACATTACGGAGCAGTCATTAATTTATCCCCCCGGAATGAGATTATATTCGGTACTTAAAAGAGTTACTTGAGGTGAGTTGGTGGCATACTGCCACGCCATTCTTCTGCAAAGCTTTCGGCAGTCTTTGGGCTCCAGTTCTACTCCATTATAATAGGACTGGAGAGTCGTCACTTGTGAGGAGTGCCGATGGGGTTGCGCAGAGAAAACTGATCACAAGATCGTCAGAGTCATTAAAAATAATCACAAACCTGCGAAGGTTAAACGCTGGGTGATTGGAGAAAGGCCAACAGGTAGCGAAAAGGGAAGGGGTGCATTTCCGCCAACCAAAGATGTTTACCAACTACGTATCTTTTCTGTTTATATTTTCGATAAAAAAAAACCGGGGTTCTTTTTTTACGATACTCACAATGTTTATCAACGTGGGAAATGGGTCCCACCTGGAGGTAATTCGATAAAACAGCGGGGAAATTAAATATTTTGGGTAGAAGTATTGTACTGCAAATTATCCCAGATTATTGATAAAACAAGTTGAAAATCTGTATTAAATACGGTTGGGTGGGGTAGAATGGGGTAAAATAGGTCAAGGGTTTTTAACAGTTTATATTCATTAAATTTAAATGTTTTTTGACATAATGATTTTTATTGAGACTCAAGTAAAATCAGCATGACAAAAAACATTAAATTTAATAAATATAAACTGTTAAAAATACCTAGACCTATTCTACCCCACTGTACCCATTTTACCCTACCCGACCCTACTCAAAAGGGGCTGAAACTAAAGTCTAGTTAAGTCCATTCTGGGGAGGTCAGAAGATTTTCAGAAGGACTTAAGGGGGCATGCATGGCATGAGGAAAACCCCTACTAAGGTTTTCAGTTATTGCAAATTTAATGTTTTTTTGGCTGTGGAGAGCTCGGAATGTAGTTAACTTTCGGTTATAATGGAATCTTTGCCGCACGTTTCTAAAAATGAAAGCAACAATTTAACAATATTGTTTATAGTGAACTATTATCGTGTCTCCCTATGGCCGATACTTATTCTTGACAAATCTTCTAATAACTTAAATAATGTATTTTAAATGTTCTCATATATTTTCAGAATTTATAATAATAAGCTGAGTAGGGTAGTTGTCATTCAGTCATTAGGGTGGGCAATTTGGAAAAGAAAGGGATTATGTAAAAATAACAGAGATCAGCTCAGAATGTTACTTTAAATTTTTTCCTTGTACGTACACGAGAATTTTAAAATGCTTAACTTTACAGTATTAAAAGAATTAGATAAAAATTAGCCGGAAGAATATAAATAAAAGCAAGCTTTAAGTATTACAGTTACCACCTTGTTCATCTGGACTGTAGAGCGATCCGGAAAATCATATATCCGGTTAATAATAATCAAAAATACTCCTTAAATAAGCAGATTTATCGTTTATTACGAAAAAAAACTTGTTGTAGAATTAGTAGAAAAACTGTAACAACAAATTTTTACATAAGTTTCTTTACTAAGAATTGGTAATGTCTTTTTCAAACACATGCAAAGTTTACAAATCAGTCAAATCAATCAAACATATTTTACATATTTCGAAGAAGAGTTTTATGTTTTTGTTTCATTTGACAGGTAGTGCAACGAACTTTTATCACTTAAAACTTCCAAGGAGAAAACACTGGAAAACGGAAAGAAAGAATGTATACTTTATCAAAAATGAACTTTTATAAAAATTACACAAGATAGTCATGTTATTGATCAAAACAGCCTGTTATAAAAAATTATAAACATCCTCTGTTCGAAGAAAATTTTTAATAAATTTTTCTACAGAAAAGTGCACATTTCCTGAGGAAAAACAACCTGTCAACCATTCATCTCAATATAAAAAATGACCCGACGGTATGAAAAATCTTAAGAATAATATTATCTTATAAACAACACTTATCATATCTGGGTCACATCTTCGTCAATGAATTCTTTTCGAAGGGTTCCAAAAACTTTTCGATCAGTGTAAGATCTCGGGTGCTGATTGAAAGAGAAAAAGGGTTTCTCCCCCCAAAAAATTCTTGTAATTCAAGAGTTAATGGAGTAGTGAAAGGCGTGTTATCAACAGAGGAACGTGATTGCGTGGGTTTCTTTCCAGACTGCGTGGATCTTTTATTTTCCAAACACAGCAGTTGACCTGAAGTTAACTGATAAGAAAGAATCGTCTAGAAATGTCAAAACTAGGTTAAAAAATTAATAAGCGGGGATTTTAATGATATGATAAAATTATGATGCATTTAAGTTTTACTTAGTTTTAATTCGGTGAAATTCTGGAATGACACTTCTCTTTAATCTATTAGTTATGTTCAAAGATGTTTGCATAATAAACAGACTGTGGGTTCCTGAGAGATAAAAAATTTTCTGTAGAACACTGAAATTTCGCATATTAATTCAAACCCGAGTCTTTTAGATGATGGAATAAAATCCAAAAGTTCTCGGTAAAAAGGAACAAGATAAAGTCTATTTTAACGTTTGTCAACTTTAAAACTCGCCTATTATAGAAATGTTGAAACCTGAAAACATCCATCAATCGAGATGACAAAATAAAACTGACAAAAATACATTTATTTAATTCATAAAAAAATTTCAAATTATTCAGAATGTTTAAAGTCAGGCAAATTTAAGCCTTATAAGGCTTAAATTTGCCTTAAATTTCTGTCATCAGTCAACTATATTTTGTCGTTAAGAAATATAGATAAGAAGCTAGTTTTTTGTAACATAGTAAAGAAAACATGTTTTTCGATGCAGTGTCAAAATTGTCCAATAGTATATATTTTGCTTCTTTTCAAAACTTTCTAGTAAAGTTTGTGTTTTTTACGTGATTTAAACACATTTTTTAAAAATTCTTTAGCGGTACGTTTTTGTTATTTACCGAAATTATATTAATATTTTAAGCCTCAAAGCACAAACTTCTTGAATAGGAATTCCATTAATTTTATCTTTCAGATTCAGGCACTGTAATTTTGCTTTATGGTGATTTTAAGAGAAAAATGTCTAAATGAAAGGTCTAAAATATTACAAATTTTTGAGGAAAATTCCAAACAAAAATTGTCAGTGAAAATCTTAAAACATTATAATGGTCGTATCAATTTTCAAAAAATTCAAAGACAACAACATTGTTTTTTTTTTTAACTTTTTTCTATAAAAAATTATGAAAAAACATTTTGTGAACATAGTCAAACATTATATCAAATTAAACCTTGTAAAATTATCCTTAAAACGAGGGATGATAGAAATAGAAAGGAAGTTATGTAAGATTAATGATCCGTAAAATGGATTTTCTTCCTCATATAAAAAAATTGCCAAGAAATTTGAATCATAAAAACATTTTCTCATGTATATTAGGAAAGAACAATTCCTGAAAATTTCATTGAAATCTGAGAGGGTCAGGTTGAGTGCCGAATTGATTTGACAAGGAGACCTAAACGCCACTGCCTTCTTACACACATCTTTCGAGAAAGGAAGGTAGTATTGTTAAAGGAAACGGCTCCACCCTAAGATGATGAGCTTATACTGAAGACAAAAGGGAATAAAATTGCTACTATTCGTAGTATCCTTATTGAATTCACTTTAAGTTCATTGGTGAAGTTAAAAAAAGATAAAGGGTCAAATTGAAGCCGAGAGGAAGTTCTAAAATGAACTCAGCTGTTCTAATCGGTAGCTAGAGTTACTATGGGCAAACCTTCTCGATATTTTAGAAGATCTCTCTAGATCTTTAGAATGTCCTACAAACAGGGTGACTCGTTCTAGTCTTCCATAAACTATATGTTAGTGTTGAATGACAGATTAGGAAAACGACCTTAATCGAAAAGGGAAACAAGGACTAGGGTAGTGGCACCAGTAACTGGC
The DNA here is from genome assembly GCA_963680715.1 of Tetragnatha montana. Taxonomy (NCBI): domain Eukaryota; kingdom Metazoa; phylum Arthropoda; class Arachnida; order Araneae; family Tetragnathidae; genus Tetragnatha; species Tetragnatha montana. The sequence continues at coordinate 10,055,862 of OY796685.1, forward strand.
ACTTTAAGAGCAATTTTTGAAATAATTAGCTATTGCTACTTACTAAAATTATCCAGGAAAAAACCTTTTGTTCCGAAAAATTAAATGAAGTTTCAATATTTATTTAGAGCACAATTTGTTAGTCTAAGTTATTTTTTTTCTATTTTTAAAATATTTTTTAAGTTGACATGGTCGAAGCACCAGTAACTGACACCCTAGGAAAATTTTGGAACCAATAACTGACACCTCCTGAACCAGTAACTGACACTTTGAAATACCTTTAATAAATAAGCTGTTTTTTGTATCCTACATTATTTTTTTAGCAAACATAATGTAATAAAACAAATATTTTATTTTTTAAGTAATTTTACAAAATATGAAGGAAAATATAAGGCAAAAAAGGGTATTTTAAATCAAAATACATTTAAAAAGGGCCATTTATGGGATATTATAAGACATACCATATTACTATATAAAAATGATACTAAGAATTTATTAATAAAAAATTTTACACAATTTGTATTTAAACTAAATTATAAGTACAAACAAAACTATGAAAGTTTTCTATCTGTTTTCATAAAACTAGTTGATTTACTTAAATAATTTAAATGTTACTTTAAGGAAAGTTGGTTTCTGAGTATTTAAAAAATGTAATTACAAATCGTTTGTGAAAATGATACATTCTATTTCCTACCATCTAATGATTTGTTACGATATAAGCAGAATGAAAACACTGCTATATTCCAATACCAATAACTGACATAGGGCAGAACCAATAACTGACAGGGTGTCAGTTACTGGAAAAATATTAAATAGTAAAAATTAAACTGCACAACTTTATTCTAAATAGCTTCCACCATATTCCCTAGAATTTTCAAGCAATTACCTTGAATTTCACTAAAACACCAGTAACTGACACCCATGTCAGTTACTGGTGAAATTCATTTTTTAGATCCAGTAACTGACACCCCATTTAAAATAAATAAAAAAATATTTTTTTACAAAAATAACTCTGTGGCATGAATTTATGTACTATTATCAGATACATTTCATGTTAAAATAGGCTTCAAAAAGAAAATTTGATTAAATTAGACCCTAATCAAAAATGTGTGTCCTTAATTTCAGCCTTAAGCCAACCTCTGAAAATCGGAAGTTTCTTAACATGAAATGGGAATTCTCAATTTATTAAACTTAAAACCCCTTGGTATAAAATAAATACTGCATAAAGTTAAAGATAAATGTCTAAAATATTAAGAGAGACCATGATTTATTTCAAGTTCACAATACAAATCTTATTATTATGAATTAAATCTCAAAGTGTCAGTTACTGGTGCCCTGTCAGTTACTGGTGCCACTACCCTACATAAAAAACTTTCTTAATGCAACCATATTTTTTCAATTAGCTTCTCTTTCGAATATATCTTAAATATATTAATCAAATAAAGGACCTGAACAACCCTGAAACTTTTCATTTCCTATAATAAAGAAATTATTTAATTAGATAATATTGAAATATTTTTAATATCAATAAAAGCAATAATGCAAAAAGACACGTTTCTTAAAAGCTATCTACAACAAGTAAAATTTGCTATTCTAAACATTTTAAATTAAAATTTCGGTTGCCACCGATGTTAATTAAAAATAGGAATTTCAGATTCAGAAGAAGGTTGATCCCCTAGAACACGCGCGTACAAATTCCACTCAATGGTATCCCAATGGACCACATTCAGACTATAACAAGGGACTTCATTCAAGATTCAAGCACTGCGAAAAATAAAAGTACGACAAAAAACAAGGAATCTTTAGAACTTCAGTCCCGTTATCTTCAAAATCTGTGTATCTTGATAGGTATCAATGAACGAGATTGATCTCCATGAGCCGTCGATATGATAACCGCATACTGTAGTTCACAAATTTGGAAAAAGGGATTCTTCAAAGTTCAATGAACATTTGGCTCGTGGATGCACGTGTGAATGTCGTGGGTCGTCTCCCTTAAGTGTGGCCATGAAAAATCGTCAATGATAAAAAGTCTGATTCAGAGATATATCTGTTCAGATCCTCCTCACTTAAAATTTTCAGACACTGCACTATTTCAGTTCCTCTCAGACCCAAGGTCTTTCATATATTTCATCTCTTACTTGATGTTTCAAAATTTCAAGATATGCAGTTCATGCTAAGTTCATTCAGGTCACTAAAGTAGGTAACTATAGAATGAGAGAGAATAGTACCTGGGAAATTTGCAAAGAATATTTAAAGCAAAAGAGCATCTAGAAAATTATGGTTTTTCTATGAATGATGGGAAAATCTATCTGATAAGAAATTATGTTTCTAAGTTAAGATTTAATAAATTCTCAAATAAAAAAAAAAACCTTTTTCGAATATATAAGATGCTGCAAGCTGCGGAAAGTTGCACTTAAACTGATTCTTCTACAAGTTAAATAAAACGCTACATACGTTTTGTTCATTAAAAAGTAACCCATTAAAAATTAAAAAATAAAAAAAATATCACATAAACTAGAAATTTTAATAGAAAAAAAAGATATGTATTTGTGAGGTTCGTAGAAATTTTATGCTGTACGGATATATGTACTAGATATTTACATGTGCTTTTTTCTATAACTTTCTTCTCACCACACTTTTTCTCTCACACCACTAGTTTAAAAGTTTAAAAATCATGATAATTATATAAAGCACTTTGTATTTTTTGAAGTATACCTACAGTTACTCTAATTCAGTTACTCAATTACTTTTACTCAAACTAGACGTAAAACAAAAGATTTATGTAAAACATTGTATCAAAAGTAATGAAGTGACACAAAATATGAAGCGTTATAATTTATAGAAATTATGAAAATGGAATTATGTTTTGAATGATGAGTTCAAAAACTACTATTTTTATGGCTCACTGTTATTTGAACCATCGATGTAAAAAATGACAGAATGTAAAATCCATTATATTTTCTTATCAATAATGAAAAAAAAAATCGTCAAAGATTAAAGTTGTTTTTTTATCATTTGAGAAATTCTAACAAATTATCCTAATTATTTAAAACTAAAGCTTGTTTTTGAGTCTAAAGCAAATTCTTGTTAGAAATTCAAAGGATAAAAGCCGAATTTTCGTTCTTCTAATTTACCGAATGTATACAAGAGCGCACCATTTTAAACTTTCATTGTCTTTCTTAAAACCCTCCGTGATAAATTTGAGATATTTAATAGGGTTTTTTGTAAGTTTATCTTTTATTCTCTCTTAATCTCTTACTTTATGATACGGTGATACAATTTCTCCTGATGTAATTAAAGGGATTGGGAATCAGTTGCTGCGGAGCTTTCCCGCCACAGGTATACCCTCCCAGTAAAACAACATTTACAGAGTCAATGATTGTTTAATAGCTTTGCAAGAAAAAAAAATACCGGAAACAGAAAAACCGACTGATAAGTAATTTTTTTTCAATCAAAAATGTCCTAAAAACCTACAAAAGGTCTTCATTTCGTTTCATAATCTTTTGTGCACGTGTTTGATAATTTCGGAATTTCCCGGGATGAACTGATAAATACAAGTATTTGCCCCGCACAAAAAAAATCGGCAGGATTCCGGTTTTTCGGGAATTAATCCCTATTAGAGAGTATTTACAGAACAGATATAAGTTAGCTCTTTAAATATAAAAAATATACAATACATACTGCTATTAGGATAGAATGTAAAAAATATAATCATTCTAATATAAATTTATAGTAATAAAAAGTTCAAACTTAAACTATTTTCTCTCGTTATTAATCTTGCGTTTCTTCTCCTTAAATTAGGTTTTTGTTCATTTTTTATATTTTCCAGTTTGTTTTAAATTTTAAATCTATAATACATAATACCATTTTGTATTGTCATAGGCTCAATTTCTTTTCTTTGAAAGATAAAGGCCATTTGCAGCTGCTTCATATTATGCGCTACGCAACATTCAACCACGACAAGCCTGTTCTCACAATGCAGCTGTTAAATCACAACTTCGGTTACGATTGTATTCGAACGAAATCTGCATTTCCAGGCGTTACTGATTTAACAGTATTTCATTACAATACTCGGCTGATTCAACTTGAATGCTCTTAACGATGCTCTCGGAAAGTACTTTTTGATAGAGATTTCGTGGACAGGGAAAGCAATGAATCTTCTCACCCACGAGTAATGCCTTCACGTTATTTATTATGAAGCTTCCATGACGTGCATTTACATGAAGGTCAGACATTAGCAGGTGTCGCAATAGAAGATTGAGATTTATAGGAAAGAAAATAATTCTTTTCGATGGAATTCGGTGGTAATAATTCAGATGGCTAGTAGCGGATAGAAATGTCATGGAAGTAAAGATTAGTTACTCTGGAATTAGTTTGAAGAACGGAATCTATTCGTGCAGTTTTGTCTGGGTTAAAAACAGGGTCACATCATATGAAGAAAAAATTCAAATTTCAAAAAAGAGTATTAACTATTAATTAAGTTTTAAGTAGTTGGAGTATAATTTCACGTAAAATTAAATTCTGTTCTCACACAAAGTGTAGTTTTTGTGTTTTCTTTTTTCATACTTTTAACTAATTTCAAGACAAATTTAGTTTATTTAAAAAAAAATTCGAAAAGTCTTTTTGGTTGTTTAACATTCTTAAAATCAAATAGATGTAAAACAATTAACATTTTAAAACTAGCTGTTACGACCCGGCAAAGCCGGGTCTTACAGCTAGGCTAGCCTTTTATGCGAGCTTCGCTCGTTACTACTTCAAGTTCCTATTAATTATACATTAAATAAGAAGTTTAACTTTAATAATTTATTATTGTTGAATTAGAAACCAACTTCCCTAAAAGTAACTTTTTAACCTTTATTAAGTAAACCAACTTTCTTGAAAGATATTTATTTAAAAGCTATTATATTATTTTAAAATTTTAATTACTTTTATTTATTTATTTTTCTGATTATTGCGAGATGGCATCGAGTCAGTGAGTGACGTGGGCTTTTATATTTTTCTGATGATTATGATTATTATTGCGAGATGGCATCATAGTGTGCGAGCGTTCCAGAATCAGTGAGTCAGTGAGTGACGTGGGCTTTTATATGAGAGATGCGTTGGCCAACTATATGTCATAATTAGGTTTTTAAAAAAAATTAATGCTTCAACAAAGAAGAATAGGTAATTTTTAAAAATGGTGACGTCTTACTGTTATTGAGGGAGTGATCAAAATGCTTACATTTTATTGAGGTTATAAAATAACAATAGGTATAATGCTTTCTAATTTATAGGTTTTATCCAAAATAATATTGTTTCAGCTTGTTACCTTATTTTCTGCTTCAATTGATTTCGGAAGAACAGTTAAACTGCGTGAAGGGAAGGTGGAAATTATAAACCAAGTATTAAAACGAGAATTAACCAACATAATTATCAAAAACTTTTCCTTCCTCTTCACTTCATAACTACATAGTAATAAAAATCCAACTTAACCTAAACTTCCCTATCACTTCGTCCTCGCCACATACGATAACCCGAAAAAATTCCTCCCAAATTTTTTTTCGCAGAACCTCTCTCCTCCTTTCCCATCATAATGAGTGACAGACGACAGAGTGACGAAACCCATCCTTTCAATCAATCACCGCAGAATTAAAAGCCGTGTTGGAATGCGCCCAACCAGTTGCACACAAGCGATTCCCCTCCCCGCTATCAGCCACCAGCCTTCCCTTCCCCCCTCCTCCGCCCGGGCAGGACCTTCCTAACCTTGACGAGTTTCATTTGAATCTTTATCTGTCTCACTGGCGCCAGCCTGTTGGAAACGTGCCAGGCGCGTTCACTTCTGCTATAATAGCCGACGACCGGCCTTCGGGAACTCATTCTGGTTTCTGCTCTCTCCCAGACTTGACCTGCTATTAACTAACTGAGTCGAGATGGCTTTCATGATGCCCATTGTGAAGAACGACTACAACGTCTACCCGAGTTGCCCTAGCAGCCGGGCCGGGGCCGGCACCCCTCAGTCCAGGGGGTCCAGCCTGTCCACCTCCCCGAGCGCGGCCTCTTCCTTCGTGGGGTCTCCTCGCCACTCGCAGACCCCCGCCTTCCACCCCATCCCCAAGTCCGGGTCGCAGAACTCCTTGCAGAAGTTCCACTGCAAGCTCCTGGACAAGCTGAAGAAGACCTTCCGTGCTGGTAAAGATGACACCACCGATGATGCCCAAAATCTGCCTTCCACTTCCACCGCCATCACCCTGAGATGAGTCCCTCGCCACCGTCAACAGGTGTCTTCTCACGCTGCTTGAATGGTATCGAGTGGCTCATGAGTGGTCGCTGACTCCACCGAGTCGAGCCCTTCTTCCACCAACCATCAGGGGTTTGCTGGCCGTCCTGGTGCAGCATCGCTGACCATCTTGGACTGGTGACCAGATTCGTATTCATCCCCGCGTGGCTCTGATACCATTTCTCTATGAACTGGAACTGTCGGTGCTTGTGTTTACATTTGAGGACTATTAAATTCTCTATGATTTTGTTATTCATGAGTAAATCGGTCTTCAAAACGTCTTGTATGTGAGTAATATCGTCCTTCTACATTTGTAAAAGTAATTTATTGAAAATCTTTAAAATATTTGTTCTAAATAAATATTTTTGTTGTTAATTCTGGCTTTTGTTTCATTTTTCGCTATTTCTTCTCTTTTTAAGGAATTGAACGTTTTTACAATATGTTTTAACGTTGCATTTCAAATTTGTAGTACTTTTTGGAAGTATCATTTTAGTGAGATTATTCTAAGCTAAAGTATCAATTGATGGTTTACTTTAAACATAGTTTAAATTTAAATGCATGAAGGAAATATATAACTGTTTTATGTACAAAAATTCAATTGTAATGATCAGAATAAGTTACTAGAGAGATAAAGGTAAGTTGTTTCATCTTTGAAATAACCATTCAGTTCATTTTATTTCATTTATAAAGGTATAAAAACACCTTCAATTGCATTTGTTGGTTAATTGTATCCAAATCGTACTGAATACACGCGTATTTGAGGAATAAGAAATTTAATTTAAAAAAGAGGAAAAAAAGGATTATTTAATAAGATAGGTAAATTAGCAACTGAATAGTCTTCTGATGTCTTGATTAGGTTCAAGTTTTATCCAACAAAGGTAAGTGTTCTCTTTGATTTAAATTATTTCAGGTAAGATAAAGGATGAATGAGAGAGAGCAAGGAGAAATACATTGCTCCGATTCCAATACTAAAATATTTCTCTTGCACAGAATTGGAAAGAAGAAAAATAACGCTTATGTATTACTTTAAGCCTTTAATTAGGAACAGAAGTTTTTAGATAATGTATTATTTTGGAAAAATTATCGGAATAGACTACTCTTATTTAAGATTTATAATTGAAGGTATAACAAAAGTATTAGGATAATGGAGAGAGAGAAAATGAAGTGGTTCAGTGGCCTTCTTCATAACTATTCTTTCGCAGAGCTCCCTTTTCGCAATCATTTCTACGTAGCATCATTAACCTAGTTACCATGAAAACATTGTTAAATCTCTTGTCTTCACATCTCTTTTGATAATCACTGAATTTTGGTCCTTTTTAATTATTCTCCCCAAAGTCAGCAAATTGCAAACCCCACTTCTCATAAAGTAACGTAAGCAAAACGCCGCTCCTCACAATTTTATTTTAGTTTTTATTTATTGTACAAAACCTTTTCGAGTAAAATTTTCTTTTTCCAAAATTTAATTTGTATGTTATTTTTTTTTTCAAATTACGAGAGTTTTTTTTAATCGTTTTTTACGTAAGTATTATTCATATATCCCTCCTACGGGCAGCGTATTCCCAAAAGTGCCCCCGAGTTAGGACCGCTTGGCGATGCGCCGGAGGAGAGGGGAATAACCTATGGGAATAACTCGCCATTCTGGGAAACTTTGGCGCAAAGAAGCGGGAAGCGTAAACAAATAATCTGTCCACCGATTTTCATTACGCAGGTTTGAGTTAGTTTAAAAGTGTTCCTCTTGATATATAACTTCTAAATATAGTTATAATACTTATAATATTACTTTATAATTTATTCATTTTTATAATGTCCACGTTGAAGAGCGGTTAAAAATTTTCTGGTAATTTTGCTCATATTGCGTAAAAAGAAATTTATGATACAGTCAATAATTTGTTCAAACAGACTTGTGTGTACATAGTGCTACGTTTTGCTCTTTAGCAAGTAATTGTTCAAATGGACTTTGCAGAACTTTATAAACAATCATTCAATTAATTTAATTTTAGTTTTTAATTAATTTAGTACTAAATCATTATAATGTTTTTACTAAACAAACATTACATATTATAATTATTTAGTTCTAATACTTGTTAAATATTTTAAAAAACAATAGTTTAAATTTTGAGTTGGTTTTGTTAATTTTTGTTTTCTTTCCTTTCTTTATTTTTAAGTCATATTTATAGTTCAAGGAATGAATGAATGGCGTAAAGTTCATAAGCTTCATTTATGTATTTAAATTTGGTAGTTACTACATTAAAACCTTTTCCCAAATACTTGGTGTCTGATTTTACTAATTTGCAGTATGGTCAATGAGCTTATTAGTACATAAATACCAAATAATAAAGTTAAATATTTGTTCAATAAAATTTATTTTAAATTCTAAAGCACAGCCCTAAAAATGTAGTGAAAGTTGTTTGCAATTAAATACTGTGAGTGTGAGGACCCTGAACCCTGAAAGAATATTGTTATAAGCAAGTCATTGTTATACTGAAAAGTACTATGAAATTGTATTATAAGCTTATACAATAAAGAATCTTTATGTTTTCATTTTATATTATCTCTTATTTATTTGTGAAAAAACTAGTAAATTGGCATCCTTTAATTAATTAATACTCTTTAAATAGAAACTTTGTGATTTTAATCCTTTCCTTTGACAGAATTCAAGCACTACATAAGAAAAATTAGCCATTATTATAGATAGGTGGAGCCACATGAGTCCACACTTACTAGATTTGTTTACAAACACACTCCGACCACTCTCCTCCCGCACATCGCCAAGCGGCCCTAACTCGGGGGCACTTTTGGGAATACGCCTACGGGCAAACCCCTCCCTCGGGTGTTTAATTATCATTTTATCGGCTCTTCATTCTCTTTAATAAGATTTTAAAAACATTCAAAATTTCTGAAAGGGGCCGTTCAAATATAAGCATGTTTTTGGTAATTTTTGACCCTACCTCCCCCCTTGTCAGCAAAGATAAGCAAACCGCAACCCCCCTTCATAATTACGTAAGAAAACTGCCGCCCCCTTTGTTTTTTTAACAAAATGTTTAGCAGTGCCTAGATTCCATTTATTTATTATGCTTCATGAACACTTAACCTATCGTTAAAATTTTCCTTGTGAAGTCAAAATGCTTGATTTTTTTCCTAGTTGAATTTTTTGTGTAAAATTTATTTTGGTTGAATTTTGAAATTATTTTTAAAAAAACAAGAGATTTTTCGAAAATGTAATATTTGTAACATCTTACGTATTCATACCCCTCCCTCTTGTCAGTAATAATAAGCAAAGAGAAAACCCCCTCCCCTCTTAGGTGCTTACGTAATATTTGAACGGCCCCGAAGCAATGAATCGAGATTTAAATAGACTCGTAACAACGATAAATGCATCTGAATTCTGAATAACAGTTTCATCTCAAATTTAGTCGAGTTAGTTTTACTTTGAATTTCTGAAAATTGCACCACAAAAGGTTTTTGCGTTAAGTAACATGATGAAAATGGAGTTTTAATGAATTCCAATAAATTCTCGTGTAATCGATATACGACTAGTCTTGCATAAATCTTTCCAACTTGAATGGTCAGAGAGGAACGCTGTTAACGTGGAAAATTCGAGAAATGTCCAGAGCAAGGTCAGAACTGGTTATGGAATTTTTCAAGGATAACCGTCTGTGGTGTCAAGTCACTAGCCTTTACTTTTTCTGTTCAATTAATTACATCTACCGAGATTCGTTGAATAATGCAGATTGTGAGAACTGTAATATGTGAAATAACTTTCTCCAGGTGGATTCTTCTGCTTTTTTTTTGGAGGCCACATCTCTAGGTGAACTAATCATGATCAAACTAGTGCTTGGTTCGATAAAAGAGAAAGAAATTAAGAGAAAATTATAGTTAAAAATATCTCTGTTCATTTTTTATCGAAACCAATCCATTGTTTTGACCTATAGTTGGAAATTTATGTTAATTATTTACATATATCTAAGGATTTATTTATATTTTTGTGAATGTTTCAAACACCTAACTGAAAATAATTTTATATTACTTTTAAGGTGAAACTTGCAACCGAAATGTAAAACTTAACAGTCCAAATGTGAAAAAATCTATTACTTGACAAATTATGTTTAGCCAACTATAATTTTTTCATTACAGCGATTAATTTTAAAAAAGGATTACCTACAGATTTAAAAAAAAATTTGCAAACGGAAAAAGTTAAATTAAAGAGAAGCGATGAGTGGCTTACATTTTCATTATATTTCTTTCGACGTAGGTTAAATTGAAATTAGTACAGGAAAGAGACATTAATAAGTTCAGGCACATTTGCACATTAATATGTTGGCTTTAAATACCAGTCTAAATTTAAAGAATTAGACGAATATACAAAATGAAGTAATTTAATAAAACTACCATTTTTATATTAATGCTAAATAGAGTTGTAAAGCGAGAATTTTGAAAATAATGAGAATGTTCTATTTTATGACTAATAAATGGAAATAAATGTAAATACGTATAGGGGCCATTCATTAATTAAGTAAGGGTCCCGAGGGGGAGGGGGTTGGAAAAATCTCTACATACTCTTACTTGGGGGTGGGGGGGGTCAAACCCATTCTTATAGTAAGATTTTCCAAGTTAATTACTGATAAATGGTATTCCAGAGACTAGAGATAATAATATAATGGTATTATATAGTTGACAGCAAGAATATTACTTATCTGTTGAAAAATAAAAATCTTTGATTTACGTCAAACTAAGTTTTAATGTAACTGATCCTTTTCTGACATTTTATTATTTTGAAAAACGAAATGGAATCTTACGTAAGAATAGGGGAGGGAGTTTGAAAAATCTTACGTACCCTTACATGGGGGTAGGGGGGGGGGGTCAAACATTGCCAAAATCATCCTTACGTAATTAATGAAGGGCCCCTAATAACATGAAATTGTCATGTAGTATTTGTGTTAAAACCCTGAAAATAATAACTTTGATGAAACTTACCATTAAAAAGTATTAATAAGTCATTTTTTGTTCAGAGAATATTCTCTGAACTGTAGTCGCAATATTTTTTTAAATAAAATAAATTTCATTGAATAAAAAATATTTTTTAAAGTATTAGAAGCATGTTTTACTGGGAAAAAATACTCATACAATTAAAAGAGGAGTCCAAATTCTTTTCATATAGTCGTTGAAAGCAAAGTAAAGGTAATACCAATAGTTGTCAAACTGAAGGTCCTTTAAAACCTGTGAATTTAGCTAATTTTGATAGAACTTTGTAAAATTGGGAGAATATTCTTCAAAGAAGAGGATGTCACATTAGAATTATCTGTTGAGAAAAATATTGTAAATAATTTTTTAATAATTATTTTACAGATAATAATTTATCGCGAGAATATTCTCAAGGAACTCTAAATTACTGAGTATTATAGATGCAGTTTAATTTACTTTCTACTTAAAAATTATTTATGAATGAATGCATAGTTTGTCTAAACTTTTTGTTGTTTGCTAACTTGCTTACTCTCTATTTACCTTTCAAACATGTTGTGTCTTTCATATTTAACAGTGATTTTAAAACATTTTTCAATTTAATTTGACTTTATTTTATTTAGGATGACTTCTCATTGTATAATCTTTAATTTTCTTCTAATTTGAAGTTATACGTTATAAAAGTTTCTTTAAAAAAAAAAAAAACATTTTAGTGGTAGCTTCTTGGAGAATATTCTACAAAAGATTATTACTGAGAATTTTACAACTCTAATGGGTTAAAGAAACACTAATGTTCAGTTGGGACATATTTTTCAATCATCCTCTTGGCAGTCATCATAAATAGTAAAAACCTGATTATCGAAAGAGTTTCTTCAAAAGTTTTTCCCTTTTTTTGGGACAGATAATGATTTTTATAAAACTTTAGAACATAATAGGCAGTAATATGAGATCAAAATTGGTCAAACCACTTTCCAATTTCACTTGAAATTAATCTAGAACTGTACTTTTCTGCTAAATGTAATTTTAACTGGAAATAATTGGATAAAATAAAAACAGTTTTCTTCTAAAGCTCATGCCCAAACATTTGGATTGTGGAGAGTTTATAAGGACTTTAACAGTCATCATTATTAATAATCCAGTTATTGGCCCAAATATTTTTGTAAAGAGAAGAGATTCGAGAACCACTGTCCAATGTCCGTGCGTACAGCCGAAAAAGGGGATTTAAAGCTCTCGAAACTTTTTTGACCGAAGAAAACGACTAAAAGCACCCCATATCTCCTCTGAAATTTTTTGTCTGTCTGCGCAAATACCCCTGACCTAATATAAAAAAGAGATTATTCATTTTCTGAGTAGCTGATTTTTATTGAATTAAACGAATCCTAAACCAGCTTGCTTCATTCCAGAAATATTTACTCTTCTACCCATCACTACTTTCATCACCATTTCTATTGATTACCCAAGTATACCGTTGAAAATCACGACAGAAAAACTCAGTTTCTCGACTTTCACGGAAAACTCCCCCAATATCACGTAAGCGGCTATTCTAGTGACGTATAGGCTGACCCGATACGTGCTTTTGCTGCACGGAATCCGCGATATTCGCTCTTTGCACCCCCTGACGTCACACTTGGCTCGGAATTCCCCCGCGAGAGAAGTTTACTATCGGAGAACGAACGATGTTTGTAAATATTGGGGAGAGGCGGTTCTGGAAACAAACCTTTTATGGTTCCAAGAGCAGGCAATGAACTTTGGGTTGCATTTTTCAGAGGACGTCCTGCCTGTTTGTTGAAGAATGCTATTATTTTGTTTTTTGAGGCGATTTTTAGAGCAGCATTGCGTACTCAATTCAGATAGTAAAATTCTGGAGTTTTTCAGGAGAATGCAGTATGATCGTCGTCAACAACAGTATATAGGCAATTCGCGTTTCTCTGATTCCGGGATATTTAAAAAAAAACTTGGTTTAAAAACTGCCTAATTAACTTTTTGGGTTTCAGCATTTCCTTCTGAAATCATGTTAAGGAACTACTGAATAAACTACTTTTTCCTAAAGCTTATCCGAATTATCAGCAACTTTATATTAAAAAAGGGGGTCTCGGGGAAACTCCTAGGAAAACATTTTTGAAAACACATTTTTGGTGAGCTAGGAATATGTGTACCTATTAGTTTTCAAAATACATAAATTTGTGTGCTTAAACCAGTGCTGTAGTTAGAAAAAATATTTGGAGGATTGACCTGTTTCTGGCAAGAAGCAAATTATTTTGGGGAGAAGGCCCTTTGAAATCAGGGGTGAATATAAGGTGGACCGCCCGCTTTCTCCCTATATACGTCTCTGATTAAAAAAATATTTTTCCCCATTGGAAAATTACCACCTTCCTTTTATATTATATTATTAGAATTGGAGAGGCATACATTCAGTGAATTTTTGTACCGAAATTTAGGATTTTTGTCTCCAACTGTTTTTAATTCAAACTATTTTTAGACCTATGAGGTGAATCAGCGCATGTGAAAATGCTGTTCAATAATGAGATTTAGAAAAAGAAGTTTTAATAAGCTTTCCAAAACAAATGAAAAAACATTTAGACGAACCCAGTGGTTCTTAAACTTTTGATCACCTCGGCCCCCTTTATGTAACAGCCAGACATCGCTACCCCCCAAGATTTTTAATACCCAAAGCATAACCAGACTTGTTTCAGATGGTTGACTAAATGTTATCCCTAAGGTACCCCATAATATTCCATATTTATGCTAAAATTTTACAATTAGTTCAAGTAATACTCCCCCAGAAAAACGTTGAGAATTTGCCTTATAAAGGGGTGTTTTGATTTAGTTCATTTTGAGACATTTTTAGTTACACCCAAAAAACAGCTCCTTGTAAACCACAGAATTTTCTAGGAAAAAATAGTATAAGTAGCAGTCAAAATTTAGAGGGGGTCGGGGGTCCTCCCCAAGAAAAAGTTTTGAAATTTGCCCCTTTAAACTTAAACTTTTTATCTCATTTTAAAAATCTTTGGAAAACTCTCCTCAAAATTACTCGCGGACCCCCAAGGAAGGCAAACGTATTTACGTTAATGAAATTGTTAAGTGTTTTTTCTACTTTAAAAAAATCCAAAGGACTACAAATTTAATGAAATATTGGTCTATTGAATTCAAACTTAGGAAAAGCCGACACGTTATTATATAACCCAGCGCGTCTACTGACGTTGGTGCATTTCCTATACGGAGTCCACTTGCTCTCTTTTCTTAACCAAAATTTAGAAATAGATATCCTTGTAGGATAAGTTCAACATCCTGTTTCCGTTAGTCCTGAACTATCGAAAGTTCTCAGCCTCCCTCATTTCTTCTTATTCCAGGGTCCTACTTATCTTGAAAGCTTTCGAGACCCTGAACTAAGTACTATCGAAGGAATAAATATTGTTTGAAGAGTTGGACATTCAGTCAAAATTTTATCTCATTTGAACTCGTTAACTTTTACTTTATTTTGTAGAAATAGCTTATAATAATTTGATTTGATCACATGATAAACATTAGAACTTTTTTCAATTAAATTTTTAAAAACCACGTATTGTTTAACAGATGGAGGGAAAGGGAATTAAAAACGCAGTTTCAAGCACTACATTTCTGTATTTTTTAAAGGAAAGCAACAGTAAACAATGGCATTTTAAGTATTTATTCTTTATTTCATTGAATAAACAATGCTGGAAATGTTATTTCTGAAGTTATAATCTGGGTTTCTCTACTATTTCAATCGTATTTTTTCCCATTACGTGAAAATTTAGAAAAATAGATGGAGAGATAGAAAGGGAGAACCAAAGAGAGGGAGAAACCCAAATTATACAGTTCCGTGGGAGTCCGTACCACCTGCCTAGAGCGATAAATTTATAAAAAAACTAATGAGAGAGCCTAATAACTTGTAAAATTAACAGGACAGCATAGACTCCTTCCGGCAGGAAAACTGTCGTAACTCAATCTTGCGCAACCCCTATATCACTCACGTTGTCTTCTTAGCCTTGAGATCCACATCGGATCGCGAAAGAATGACACTGATTCATTAAGCAGATAAAAAAGGCGATTCTCTTGGCGCTTGAACATCTTAATGAGGAGCCTAGAAGCCAAGGGATACAAGTGCAGTTTTTTTAGTATTGGAGTTAAGTGCACTAAGTAGTAGTTGTAATTATACTACTAAGTTAATTGTTATACAACCAAATATACTTAGTGCTATGTTATACACTATGTTATATACACTATGTTATACTTAGTGCATTACATAAAAAATGCAAAATCTAATTGAAGTAAATTGAAAATCCTACATAATTTATTGAACCGTATTTGAAGTTTTAACTAAACAGTCAACGTCGACTGAAACTTCTCGAGGCGGATCTCCTCAGAAAAACGTCCGAGAACATATTCCAGTTTTTCGAGATCTCTGCCTTTTTTCTCATTCCATCAAATGGGTCTCTCTTTTATAATGTTTTCTCACCAATTTCCTCTACTTTTTTTTCTTTTCTCTCCTTCCCTCCACATGTTATTCTCTATTTTCTCTCCCTCTTCTTTCAAGTAAGGTGAATGAAGGTTAAAGAAACAAAGCAATTACAGGGATGAGCGGAAGAAGGGGGTGTGAAACACAAAGCTTGTTCTTGTATCGAGACATTTGGCCATTGGTTTTTTTGTTGGTATCTTTTGTGGGCCCATTCCTCCTTTATGACACACTGGGTATCTCTGGTCCATGGAGAGATGGTCCTCCAACCTCCATTAATCCAATGTCATATACCTCCTTCCCATTAAATTAAAACCAAAGACGAAATTAACCTTATACAGTCCAAACCAGGGTTCCCTTTTCTAAGCATTGATTCCTTTACAAATTTTACCTTTACCATCAACCTCCGACACATCACAATTACCCATTCTTATAAAAAAATGTATACGGCGTGAGAAAAGTTTTCCAATAGTTAATCGAATCTCTAATTGGTTAACGAAGGGAATACATCATAATTTATTTTCTTAAAATATCTTTAAAATGATTTGGGCTAAACCACACTTGTGCATTTAAAAAAGGTTTATAAGGCCTTATTTTGCACAGAAAAATTGGATTAAATCTTTATTAAAAATCCTGAAGCTTCATCTACCATTTGGGGAATGACTCGTCTAAACGTATCCTGCAAGTTCTTTAGAAACTCTTACAAACAATTAAACGTCCAGAAAATATTTTTTACGACTTGTTACGTATAAGTTTCGCATTTTGCCGTCACCCGACACACACCCTTAAAACTCCACCCAAACACTTCACCTTCTCACTCGCTCATTTCTTGGCTCGTTGTGCCGTGCCTCTTTTTTTTCAGAGGAGCGAGTTCACGCGAAGGTCGCTCACTTCGCGCTTGGGACGGAAGAAGGAGCTGCCTCCGCCGCCGCGGCCCTCATTGGCGCCGGCGAGTCGTGCGACTGCGACGGCCGCAATTAGAACCATCGCGAATGAGCGATGATTGCGGCCGTAATGAGGGGCGGAATATGGATGGGTCCGATTTGCTTGTTTTAATGAATAGGTTAGCGCTATGGAAAATTGATTCCTGGCGACGGGCTGTCTTGCCGACTGGAGTGTGGAGAAGATGGGATTTTACTGGGTGTCGTCCATACAATGGATGATGTCTGTTTACTTTTATGACGATCTGTTGAGATATGCACTCGCAGAATAAAAGCAGGTGAAGCTACTGCCCAGGTTAATTTGCCGGGAGGCATTATTTGGTGTTGGTAGGGGAAAATTTCTTTAGAGATGCACTTGTTAAGTAAAGTTCTGAAGAAGGTCTTAATTAGAATCAACGTAAAATATTATTGTCGGCGAATTATTTTCTTAATTTATAGCAGCCTTTATTTTAAATTTAATCAATTTAATTTCACTGACGACTAGGTACCTCATAAGGCGCATAATCCTGTGGAAATGAGTTCCAGTCGAACAGAATCACAGCTTGTATAATATAATACAAATTCGAATTCAAAGATTAAAGTTGCACCTCAATATATGGATCCTTTAAAGCAGCGGTTCCCAAAGTGGTCCATATGGACCCCCAGGGGTCCACAGCAACTTCTAGGGGGTCCACGGGAAAAATTTCAGTAAAATGAAATGTTTTGATAAGTTTAAAAAATTTTGTATTTCTTATAATCAAATTTTAGTAACATGAAAAGTTGATTATCGCGAGCAGGGGCAATGGAATCTTTTCTCTCTTATCGCTATGGAGAGCCCCCGACCAGCCCCGCGGGCCTCGAGTGTATCCAGTCTCTCAGGGGCATATATAAGGGGGGCCGAGGGGGCCCTGCCCCCCAAAATTTGGACTAGGTGTACCAAAACAAGTTAAATCCCTGTTTTTTAAGGTCAAATTTCAAAAAAATTTCTGGGGGAGGACCCCCAAGCCCCCCTTTTGTACTTGGAACTTTATTATTATAAGTTCTTCAAAATCCAAATCCTACCTAAAAATGTATGTCCATAATTTGGACTAAGTATATAAAAAACAAGTTGAAAACCTGTTTTTAGAGTAGTTATTTCCAAAAAATTTGTTTTAATATTACGTTCATCAAAATGCAAATCCTATATGAAAATGTATATCCAAAATATACAATGTATATGTTTAAATCGAAAAACTTTTTGTTTCACTTGGAAGGGCCAATTTCGGCCCCTTAGTGAACAATATAATGTCGCTTTTTTTTTTCTCTCTCTCTCTTTCATTGGATGTAAAGGTTGAAAAAATTTTTCATAATAAATTATTATTATTATTATTATTATTATTATTAAATTCAGACTAAGTGTACCAAAACTAGTTAAAAACCTGTTTTTTGAGTCAAATTTCCAAAAATTTTCTGTCGGAGCACCCCTAGACCCCCCTTTGGAATTTTTTTACCACAACTTTTCTTACATTATGTTTTTTAGGACTCAAATAATCACCTGAAAATGTATTAAAAAGCTACATTAGACCTATTAAATATGTGTGGGATGTAAGCAGCTAATGTAATGCATGCATACCTAATGTAAGCAGCTTTCTCAAACTAAAATCGGAGCATTTCCTTGAAGAGGGGAGAGGCGGTTATAATTTTCAGGTGTAAATATTAAGGTTAAATAAGTCACGCAGAAAAACAGAAGATTTTTAGGTATTACATGAGAAATAAATTTTGCATTAAACACACAAGCCCCATAACATTTGCTATAAAAAGTCGGGGTGGTTGGCTAAAATAATTTTTAAAAGCTGGGTCACACACATATAATATGTAGGTAAAATATAGCTTATCAAGACCCCTAAAGATGTGATTCAAACTTTGTATTTAGTTTCAAAATTTAGGGTATTAA
Source organism: Tetragnatha montana (assembly GCA_963680715.1). Classification (NCBI taxonomy): domain Eukaryota; kingdom Metazoa; phylum Arthropoda; class Arachnida; order Araneae; family Tetragnathidae; genus Tetragnatha; species Tetragnatha montana. The sequence goes on from OY796685.1 coordinate 10,074,383, forward strand.
CTATCAAGCTGATAAAGGGGGGGGGTCTAGGGTCTTTACAAGCTGACATGACACAAGCATTGATAGCACAAGCACATGATAGCATTACACAAGCTGACATGACAAGGAAATGATACTGAGCTTAGCTTCCCCGTGGGGGCATTATGCTAGCTGGAAAACTAGTTCTACAGAAAAAATAGTGGTGCGGGAAAAACAACGATATGCGGGAGTCACGAATGAATCGTTGAGCGCGCACTTATGCTTGGCGTTAATTTTTTAACAAATAAAACTTGGAAGTCTTTTGTAACCAGAAATTTTTTGATAAATCCTCAACTAAGTAATTACATTTTGAGAAAAAATGTCTCAAATTATTATTTTTTTCTTTTTTGGAAAGAATTTCAAATACCCTCGATTAAACTGAGATTCTAATAAGTGAAGAGATTTCTGCAAGTTGAACGTGCTTTTTGCGTTTTATGAGAAACTGCAAATAAATAAATACGTGGGACCAACAAATTTATTCAGAAAATACCAGTAAAATTATTCCATCTCTTTCCAGGGATTGTGAATCTCGCAGTCACTCTCTCGTTACTGGGAATCACCCTGTAAATTCAATGTGCTCTTGTCACATGATCAAGCGACAGGAGAGAAAAAAAGAAGGAACGCGTCCGGCAGAAATGGAATGAAGAAAAGTCGTCTGCGGCGATTTAAATGTGCGCGTGACTTCTCCACGTGAGTTGGATGGTTGCCAACCCGCGCGTTCGAATTTGCATTGTGCTCATTTCTGTTGCTCATCTCAGTGTCTCAGCCGTGATCTAAACGCACGAAAAGTGGCGTTAAATTGTATGGTCGCTTCCATTTCGTAATTGGCACAGTTTAAACGCTGCGTGTTAACAAGGAGAGATTTTTAGAAGTTATATAAAGGTTTTTTAAGATAATACTTAAAAAAAAGATCCCGCTCATTCACTTCCTTTGTAATAATATGTATGAAGCCAAGACCATGAAGCTATAAAAAAGAAGCACAAGTCGCAGTAAGAAAAACGAAGAGAACTTTTCTTAAACCTAGAATCTTCCAGAAAGTAAAAGTTAATCCCATCATATAATTTGTTCTCGCATCTAATTTATTTGTGGCCATGGCTAAATAAGACCTTGACCATGGCACAGTTTATAGACTCGGACTCGACATCATCGTTCAATTTATTTTGAAAATCAAGCCTAATAACGTTTGAAGGAAATTCTGAACAATAACCAATTTTATTAATTTAATAAAGATTAAAATACCTAAATTCTTGAAAAAAAAAACAATAAAATAAAACTTTCCATCATTTACAACATAAAAAAGAAGGTAAAGTTAATAAATATTGTTATTATTATCATCATTAGGTAGTACTTATTTTTAAAATTATAATACAAGTAATTACTATGAGTATAATCAAATTATTTCTACTAATCAAAATAAATTCCAAAAAAAGTATCGATTTGAAAATTACATATTTTTAGGCCGGGGTCACGAAATACTCTTCGAGGGCTGCACCTCCTCTATTACCAATTGAGTGTAGATGGTCATAGACGCGTTAAAAACCTGTGTAAGGTATTAAAAAGTTTTTAATCTCCTATCTTTTGGTTGTTTTTAGTCCTTAAATATGCTTTCTTTGCAAATGTAAGAATGTAATTCTTAATTTGTATTCTTAAATATAAGAATACAAATCCCGGTACAGAAACGCTAGATTCGAGTAGTACATCCATTCACTATTTAATCAAAGTTGTTCTCTCTTCAACACACTCTAATAATATACTTTTAAATTTTTCAATAGAGATGATTGGATTTACACAACCAAGCAACACAATTTAGGCGGTATATTAGTTTTATTTTGGAGGGGGCCCAACATTTGGGGTAACCAAATTTTAAAATATTTTAGCCTCAAAACATCTTGGATTCTAGACAGAGTTATTTACATTTTCAAATGACTGAAATTACGCTGTAAAAATACCGGTTAAGTAAAAAGAGTGATTTTGTTCTCCTACAAACTTTTATTAACTTGTTAAATTTTAATTTCAAATTGTAGAAAACAGAGTAAGTAAAAAAAAGTGTGATTTTGTTCTAGAGTGATCACGTCAAAAAGAGACGATGATGCTTGGTGATATTGCATCTGTAGGCATCTTTTCGTATGATTTATGTTACCTCTATTCACGTTTTCCAGAAATTTATTTGGAATTTTATCACCAAAAATCTAGCCTAAAATACGCTATCAACTTGATGCATCAGCACTGTAGTAGCACCCCCAATAATTTTAGCAACGAACCGCCTCTGACCATGGCAACTTTTTTTTTTAAATAATTCACATTTACCTCCCTATCTTTTTACAATATAACACATAATTAAAAGACGAGCAAGCATAAATCAGGAAATTATATTTGTTTACTGGAGAAATTTGTAAACGGTTCGAATCAATATTGATACTGATCCAAAACCCTGAACTTCGCCGTGAGTTTTCAAACCGACAACCTACGTGAACGCGGAAAAAAAATCTCAGAATGAACTAAATTCAGCTCAGTGAACGCCACAGAAAATGCGTCGCTTTTTCAAAAAAAAAAAAGCTGTCTGCATCTTTTAAAAGTCTGCGACGCTTTTCAATGTTTTTAGATTGTCAGAAAAATCAAACAACGCTGTTCAGGTTCTAAAAGGGGATTTGCCTCATTCGCTCACACCTTAAAAAGGAGCCAAAAGTGTGACGCCGCCGAGAAACCTGCTGATCTAAAATTCCAGACTTTCAAAAACGGGGCTCCTAAATATAGCAAATCCCTTCCTTTAACGTCGGGCGCGAACTCCATGTCAGACATTATTCACAGATTACTCATGTCCCGCCGCTAGAGGGGAGTTGCGTTGTCTTCGAATAGAACAATGGGGTTTTTTTTGTGGTCCCGGGTTGTGACAATAAAAATAGTACGAAAGGGTTATATTTAGTAGGATTTATTTTTTAAATTTGAAAACGAAGTAATAATGTAAACAGTGAACGTGGGAACATTTAAGGGCCGCTTCCGTATTTTCCTTTCATTGATAGATGGTTGGTGAAATGAGGGCTGAGCCCTTAGTCAGGGAAACAGCGGTTTCCATACCACTACAGACCAGATGGGGTGCCTCTATATTACTCTATATAAATATAACTCAGAAATTATGCAGCCTACTACACATTCTTCGTTATTTTTTAGTTTCACCTTATTTTTAATCCTCAAACTTGGGTTCTTATAAATTATTTTCCTTATGATTATGAATATGATTAACCAACAATGATTTACTTAGGCCTGTATATTTGAACAATAACGAGCGAATTTGCAGCAATAATGACCCAACTCCAATCCAACGTAAATCTGTTGCACATCTGGCTGTTTTGCTTGATAATTTGAAATCTTATAATTCAGATATATTTGAAGGCAAATCTTACGAAGTTGTGAGAGCAAATATAATTTTTTTTTCATAATTTGTTTAAACCAAAACCTGAACATAGGGAGGGAACAGACATATCCATCACTAGTGAAAATTTTTAGGAGTTCTGGTCCAATATTTGTCACTAAAGAATAGAAAACAATCTTTATTGTAAAATATTTTGAAGGAGATATAAATATCCATATTTAGAAGTTTTAAAGCATATATTTTACTATAAATTTTAAAAACAATTCTTTTTTCCAGGAGTTTTGTAAAAATATTAAAATTTATTTAAATGTGATCTTATAAAAAAGGTATTTCCAGAACAATTTTGTAAAATGAGTGAGGAGGAGAAATTTTCATGCTTAAGAAATCTCAATCAATGAACACAGTACATTTTTTTTTGTGTCTTATGAAATAAAGAGTAATATTGCTAAATTTATTCCTAGTAAAAAGGATAATTTAGAGTTTTCTCAAAAGAAAAAAGATTTAGAAAATTAAACCATTTTTGGACTACTTACTCAGAAATTACTTAAGAGCAATATTTTCTAAAATAACTTTCATTTCGGTTCAGTCTGGGAAAGAACTTGAGTCAATAAATTAGCTGAACTATGAGCTATCTGAGCTATGAGCCACAATTTTATTATTATAGAAACTTTAACTATATGTAACCAAATGCTTGAGGTAACTTTCTTGGGATTGTGCTAGACATTGTACTCTGATATTTTCCAGAATATAGTTTTTCAACAAGTCTGCCTAAACTCTACATAGAATGATTCCTTGCATGGAGTACATAAAAAATGGCATGACACTGTATCTCAACGACTCATTTTATTTCCGAAAACTGGGACATCACATCGGATAAAAACATTTTGAAATTACATGGCACAGTGGGTGGTGTGCAAAGATATCCAAATACTTTTCCTATAAACCTATTTTAGCATAAACCAGATATATGACGTCTTATACACTGTAAAAAACTGCTGTTTTAACGAATATTCAACTCCATTCTATATCCATTCCAATAACGAATATACTATTCATTCCAGCATAGCTCCATTTTTATGTAAACTACGAATTTTATCTGTAATCCACGAACTTTCAAAAATTCTGTTGTCTTTACATAAATTCTTTGACAAAAACTAAAAACAAAACAGTCCTGAAGTCCTTATAAGCTAAATTTAATCCGATAAAATTAATTTCTGAGAACTTCTTTCGATAAGTATTGTACACTGTTATTGTATGTATAAGAAGATCTGTATGCAATAACAGATTCCATATTACAGGATTTCCTTGAACAAATTACAGGGGTTTTCTGGCAGCAAATTTAACAGGATTCTCTGTTAAAAATCAACTTTTTTTTTTACAGTGTACACTTTTTTTGTCGCAATTTTCTCTGAAACTATGAGTAGTAGAAATAAAGTTTTTCGGGCATTTTCGAAAAAAAAAGTGAATATTGTAAAAATTTGCAATTACGACCTCTCAGAGGGAGTTTGGGATTCTTCTCTCTTAAACAATCTCACTATCAATTAAATATTTAACATATTTGGAATATTTTTCAAGATTTTCCCCTTTCATTTATTACCTTTGAAATTTCATCACAAATGGGATAAGACCTTTCAAGTATATGTGAAGAACATGCCTGTTAAATATGTGGGACCAAAAGTTCTGTGGTTGGTTGAGGGGTCCAGTTTTTTCTTCCCTTTCAGACATATAATTAAATTGTGGAGGTGAAAATAAGTGGTGCCATCTACCATTTGAGGCTCAAGTTGGACTACTGCCATTTACGAGCCTCTCTTTCTAAGCAACTGCTTATCTTTGCCTTAATTACTGCACACTTCACTGATGGTCTTCTAAGTGGATTAGTAACTAACAAAATTAAATAAAAATTTTGGGAAGTGCAGAAAAATTTTGCAATACGAACATTTTTTGAGGATTGAGAATCAATAACTGAGTGTTTGCCACCATAGGATTTTATTCCTAAAAAAGTTATAATTTTAATACGTTTAAAAATATTTTATTTTGTTGTGTGGAAGAAATGTAATAAATATAACACCAAAAAAAATTAACACATGGGTTTATGTTTTATATCAAATGCAAAATAAATTTGCATACACTAAAAAAATTAAAAAAGGTACATGTATTTTGTGCACTTGCTTGGTTTTCATTTGAATAACTATAATTCATTTTATAAATTTAATTAAAGTTTATAACCATAGATCTAGATGAAAAGGAGAAACTTATAGCACACAGTATATCTTTTGAAATCTGAACCTAACCAAAACTATGTGAAATTACTCCCACTTGGGGACCTAGCACTACGGTCTCAAACACAGTGACTAAATAATGGAGACCTTCAACCAACAGAAAAGTAATAGTTATTCCTCACTGTGAGCAACGGTTTACGGATGATAAAATGTGAAGAATATAACATGTTTCTCGAAATACGGAAATCTTTTAGTATAACTTTGTTTTTTGTATACTGATGTACTCAATATTTAGTTCATTGTTTCAATTTTAGGATAAAAACCAATTTTAAGCTTAAAATAGCAATTAAAGTAGGAAATTCTTAAGATAAATATTGCAATTGGATTCCATCCTTGCGAATCATATTTCTGATCCAGCAAATTCTAGTAGACTCCTGGATATGTCCATATTTATACTTCATTTAATCAAAATCAGTTCATAAACCCGAAGTGGAGGCGGGCAATGTGATAAATTCAATGACAGTTATGAATGAAATTTATCACTCTGCCCGCTTTCAATCCAGGCATTATTAATAATGCCCGATTAATCACTTTGCCCGTAACATATACACAAAAAAATGCTTTTTTCGAACGTTAATAACAGATTTCCTTCCTGTGAAACTAAACTATTTTGAGCTGTTTAAGCACCCCCTATACACCAGAGATTTTCACTGATGTCTGCAATTGTGTATCTGTGCTCTGATGTCCCAGTTGCTTCTTTTAGATAGAAGACAGTTTAGGTCCATATTTTCTCTTTTTGGATGACAAAGCTGCACAATATCACAATTTGGCTACCTCTTAAGTTTTTCATAAGAAGCAATACTGCAAGAAAAAAGTTACTTTCCGGGTCTCCAGACCTAAATTCAATCAAGCACAAGCAAGAACTACTAAAAAAACGGTTAATAAAACATGTTCAGATACCACTTACCAAAAATGACACAGAAGCTAAAACTTGCCAATAATGATGATTAGACCGATATCTCTCAATAAAACCTAAAAATACCATTTAAAGGTAGCACACACGACACGTTTAAAATCATGCGTTGAGTTCAGGAATAATTATATTCTTTAGAAACATAAAATTTTCTGTTAAATACCTATCACATAGATGTTTCTGTCCCTGCTCCAAATGTGTAATGGAACTCTTGTCAATGGAGGGACCATTTACTCCCTTAAATTATTGGTAGGGAAAATTTGTTTTCGGGCCCTATATTCCCCCTTATTGAACATCTCATGGTATTATTTTCATAGATGAAAAATAATACTTCTAGGTGTATTGAAAAATAGTTTTGTCTGTAATTTTTCCTCAACAGCAGTGTATAAAATTGTAACTAGTAAGGTTGAAATTTTTCATAGCTCAATTAACATGTTAACAAAGTACTCACAGTATTTAAATTGTTAAGAGATTTCGGCTTCATGGACTTGGTCTGATGCTACTGTCGGCCAAGAGGGATAAGTCACACACACAAAGTACTCAAAATTAATTTTTGGAGGTTTCAGCTTGAAAATAGTTTATTTTGTTTTAGGCTGTTTAGTTTTTTTGTTTTGTTTATATATGCATATAGAGCTGACCCTGGCAAGCAGAGCAAAGACCAACCAGTTGTTAAAGTAAAAGGACTATCATAGGTGTCCTCTACAGAAGGTTCAAGTTAGAGGTAAAAATGTGGATAGAGAATTTGCAATATTGTGATTAATTTTGTAACAATTAGTAACAACTATTTTGTAATAACTTATGAATTTCTGGAAAGGAAGTCTCCCTAGATAGTCAGTTAAAATTTTGTTTTATAAATGTTTTTTTTTCAATATTTATATTAATGTGTAAATTTGAGATAATTTCTTTAATTGTAATGTAATATATAAGTTTTTTTTAAAACATATTATTAGAATTCTTCACTTGGAATGGAACTACAATCAAGCATTCAGTTTTAAATGATAGCCCCAATTACATTGGAATACTAAATCAAGAGAGTATAAAATATTTAGCTTTTTTGCTTGAATGGTATGCTTATATAAAAAGAAAATTCTGTATCAAAACTCTCAGTATGAAGTTTATTGAAAAATGAAACTGAATATGTCATGAAGAATGTATATACTGGAGGTAAACAATACATGAAGGCACAAAAATGAGTACACTTAGCTATAATAAGTGATCAACAAGAAACACCGAACATAGTGTTAGTTTTAGATAGACACAGTTAGAATCTGCCTTCACGGTCTCTCCTATCTCGATCACGGCTTCGTGACCGTCTTTTGCGTTCCCTGCTTCGAGATCTCTTGGCCCGATCCCGACCAGGAGAGCGGGATTTCGAGCGGGACCTAAAGATGAAAGTACAAAATAATTTAATAAATTTCTTTTTTAATTATACTTGAATTATTTGTTTGTTTTAAACTAAACCAGTAAAAATATACTTTTTTGCTCAGAAAGAATAAACTTTGATTTTCCTTTTAACACATTGACTGCCACATTATAAAAAAATTTTTGTTTGTGTTGCCACACTTTTTTATTTGCTTTTAAAATGATTTTAACTTATTAAAATTTGTGGAAATTTTGAAGAAAATGTTTTTTTTTTTTTACCCATGACTTTTGGGCGGACCTGGAAAAAGTGCCCGAACCTGGTTCGGGGAAAGCCACTATCAGCTCCATAGGTGCAATACATAAGGTTCGAGCAAATTTCACATATTTTGGGGGAAAAGTCTGGGAAAGGGGAAGCCGTAAGGAGATAAAATAAAGTATTGTTAAAATCAGAAAGAAAGATTGGGGTTGAAGAGCCATTTGTAGGTGTACCAAAACCAAGTTGAAACACTGTTTTTTTAGGCCAAATCAACAAATATTTTCTGGGCAATGACCCCCCAGATCCCTTTATGTACTTGGAACTATATTATTTACAACTTATTTTTATTAAGTTCATCAAAATGCAAATCCTACCGAAAAACATATTTCCGAAATTTGGATTAAGTGCACCAAAAATAGTTAAAAACCTGTTTTTTCAAGTCAAATTTCAAAATATTTTCAGGGGGAGGACCCCCACACCTCCCACTTTGGTACTTTGTTGCTCAAAACTTTTATTACATTAAGTTCTTTAAGATGAAAATTCTACCTAAAAATGTATTAAAAAGTTACATTTGATCCATAAAATTGCATGAGGGCTAAGAAATAATTTCAGGCCCCTCCCAAAATAAATATCTATAAATAAATGCCACTGACAATAGATGATACTTGAAATAAAATGTTCTCTAAATGTAATACTGTATGCTACCTTTTATTTATGGAAAATTTGGCAGTTTTGAATTTTAGGGGGAACTGCGGGGGTTGGCCAGGGATATTTTTGAGAATTAGGTTCGGGGGAAGGTTACAACTTTTTCCAGGTCCGCTTTTGGGTGGGAGTATTATAACTCACGTTACTGTCTATTCCTAAAAAGTTTCAGTATAATTTGGTTTTCTCTTGTTTTTGTTAGTTTTCTTATCTTTGTAAAAACCCTAAAAATGTTCAAATATTTGGAAATATATTCTTTTTTTTTGTTGTGGTATGCATTTTTATCTTGTTTTGGTCAGTTTTTTTTATCCATATATCACTAAAAATGTGCAATGTGTATGTTTGAGTTTAGCTTTATAGCATGTTTATAAATATTTGTTTATTTTGTTTTATTTTGTTTTTTTTTTTTAAATAAAGAGTAGAGATATGAGTCGAGAATATTCTCCGGAGAATATTCTCGGAGAACGAGAATATTCTGAGAATATTCTCCAGGGGCGAGAATTTTGAGAATAATTGAGAATATTCTATTTTTTGATTGATAAATGGAAATAAATGTAAAAATGTTTGATAATATGAAATGGTCATGTATTATTAGTGTTAGAAACCTGAAAATAACAACAAATTCAATGAAACTTACCATTTAAAAGCTACCCTACAGTTCAGAGAATATTCTCTGAACTGTAATTTCATTATTTCGCAAGATTTTTTTTTAAATAAGTAAATTTTATTTAATACAAAATAAAATATTTTTTAAAATATTAGAAGCAAGATTTACTGGGAGAAAATACTCTCACATTTAAAAGAGGAGCCTAAATTATTTTCATATAGTTGTTAAAAGCAAATGTAATACCAATAGTTTGTTGTCTAACTGAAGGACCTTCTGAACCTGACATTTAGTTAATTTTGATAGAACTTTGTAAAATTAGGAGAATATTCTTAAAAGAAAGGATACCTATCACTTTAGAATTATCTGTTGAGAAAATATTTGAAATAATTCTTTACCTAATATTTATTTTACAAAGAATGATTTATTGTGAAAATATTCTCAAAGAACTCTTAATTACTGAGTATTATATAGATGCAGTTTAATTTACTTTCTACTTAAAATTATTTCTGAAAGAATTGTTTAAAATTTTTGTTTGCATAATTTAAAATTCAGTGTTATTAATATTTCCCATTCTAGAAAAACATTTCTATAGACACATTATTTCCTTCAAAAACGCTATTTAATAGTTGGAAAATCTTAAGTTAATAGAATGTAACTGGCTTACTCTGCTTTACCTATGAAACATGTTGTCTTATCAATTAAGCAGTGATTTTAAAATATTTTTCAATTAAATGTGCTTCCTTTTACTTATGATGACTTCTCATTGTAAAACCTTTATTCTTCTTCTAATTTGAAGTTAATATGACTTACTTGACTTATTCCTATTACACTCCATTACTGGAGCATAGGGCCTCCGATATAAGTTATATATAATACAATACCGATGTAATAAATCTGATAGTTAATATAATACCTTGTAATTTTTTTATAATTATTTTAGTAGCTTCTAGGAGAATATTCTCGAAAATTCTCCTCTTGGAGAATATTCTCGAGAATATTCCCGAGAATATTCTCCAAAAGATTATTACCGAGAATTTTACATCTCTAATAAAGAGTTTATTTCACATGAAAATTTGTCTCAGTTCCAAAACATACAAAAAGTTACCTTTTGAAGAAAAAGTTCAAGTTTTTGTCTCTGAGGCCATACAAAATGTGCCTACATTAGAATAACTTGAGAAGAATAGACAACTCACATAATTAATTTGAAGGAGAATAAAAGGAGTTATATTTAACTATCGAAACCTCTTGGACACAAAAGGTGTGCATTGAAAGCAACTCATATATGGCAGCAACGTGTTAAAGGGTTACAACTTATATAAAAAAAAAGTTTTTATGAAGCAACATACACATATTTTTAGCCACTGCATGATATTTAATAAATTATTTTAAAGCCTTAAAATGAAAATAAATATTTATAACTTAGTAAAACATACCTGCGCCTTCTATGTCTACCATATAATTCTCGTCTCAACTCTCTAGAAATAGGCCTCAAATGCATAAAGTTACAAAATCCACTCCGAGTGCACTCCCTAAAATTCAATACATAAAATTAGTATTACAGTATGCAAAAGGTTAATATAAAAATATTAATTGAACATTTTAAGTAGGACTGGGTGATGTTACTGTTTTACCATCGTTATTCTAATATCACAATACATCTCATCTACGCATCTTATGTATTTAATGTTGTCTAATTATGCCTTCTTACACTTTTGAGGGATTAATTAAAACATGCATATGCTTATAATAACTTCCCTTTTAACTGCATACAATAAATACACTTTGCTCCTGCTATTTGTGAGTTTTTTTATTTACAGTGAAAAAAGTAAATAGGAATACTAAAGTTAAATATCAAGGGCCAATTAAGTATTGAAACATATTCTTGAATTAGAAGGCAGTTTTTTGTAAAATCCCTTTTATTGAACTATTTTCTTGCTCTCTATCTTGCAGAGTTTGAAAAATGTCAATCTTGCAAACCATTTTTAAAGCATACAACAATTTAATTATGTAAACAAAGAAACAAATTAGAAAGTTAATTACCTGCAAGTCAAAATAGTGTAACATAAGATTTTTTTTAAAATTTTATACCAAATTTAACATATAAATGCTTTTAAATATCATATAATTAATACATTTAATACCTTTTGCGAGAGTACTCTTATCTAAAAAAATAATTAGAAAAGCCTATTGATCAAAATGAATCCCTTGGGGATTTCTAAGTATGAGCAGGGGTAGGAGCAACTATTTCACTAAATATAGGACATTCTATACAAAAAATATAGGACAAATATAGGACCCTCCGAAAAGGGTTTAACTATATTTATTTACATTTTTCCAGATTATAACTTTAAAAACTGATACCTCTCAGTAAATTTAGACTCGATAAACAATAAAAAAATGATATTTTTAGATAAAACTTAAAAATTCATTAAATGTTCTGAAATGCAGATTGAAACACAACATAGGGTGATTCAAAACTCATGGGCAAAAATGATAGGGGGATCATCAGATCAGATTGAAACTACTCGAATATAATTCAGAATTATCCTGGAAAGGAGGACCCTGAAGCAATTCTAAGGTGCTAGGGTACTGATGAAAATTGCCAGAACCAATGTAAAATGAGTTATTGTGGGAGCAAACAATTGGAGGCTGAAATAAAATTATGATGTTTTAACTTATTTATAAAAACTGTGTAAAGTTTTTAATCTTAAGAGATTGTCTTCAAGAAGAGACAATAACTTTCTTGCTTTTTTGTTGTTAAACTTTGAAGATAACCTCTTTAGAACAAGAACTTTACATAGTTTTTATAAATAAGTTAAAACATGGTAATTGTCACTGGAATTTTATTTTTCTACTATCAACCATTTGCCCACTTTTCCATTCCACCTATTTTTCATTACTTTTGTACACACTTTAGTTTAATGCATCAGGATTGCTTCAACTTTGGGTTTGAGATGAGAAATATAGGACATATAGGGCATTTGCAAAAATATAGGACAATATAGGACGTTTTTTAAGGTTTTTGGAAAAATATAGGATATATAGGACAACTCTGACCCCTGTATGAGGCATTCATCTAAGCTTCTAGCAAGCCTCAAGGAGGCAATAAAAGCAGCATGGAATACAAAAGCTGAATTAGACTCCAGGTTAAGTTGAGGGTTGCTAGTAGGAACAGAATGATTCTAAAGAGGAATAGTTACCCATTCTCATATTGTCTACAGCAAGCCTCGCGAAAATCTGTTACTGGAGAAAGTTCGGCATATATAGGACGTCCAGCAAACCATCTTTTGTTCAACTCTTCAACAGCTTTTTCAGCATCCTCTTCCTTACGAAACTAAATGAGAAGACAGCCATTATTTTAAAAGGGAATAAACGAAATTCCACAGAAATGCTATTTGATAATTATGTAATACTTTTCAATTTTTTTACTTTGAGGAATAATGCATTATGGTAAAAATGCATTTTGATTTAGCACAAATGTAAGAAGAAAATAACTTTCTAAACAAACAATACATCAAATGCATTGAAATATCATAACATCAATGCTAATCTACAGCTAAAACATTATTGCAATACTGATAATGTATGTGAGTAGAACAAATGGAAATTGTAGTTTTTATTTTAATTACAAATCTAGGAAATATTGATAAGTGTCTTCCCGGTCAGTTCTTTATAAGCAGCTTTTAACTTGCAAAATATCAGCAACACTGAATTTAAAAGCCATTGCAGGCATTTTTTATTTAAAAATGAAATATCTTTTATACCTGGACTAATGATGTCTGTAAGACCATTTCAATTATGGCAGGCAGTGGTTAAGGTTCTTTGATCAGTCACTAATTATAAGTTAAAACAAAATTAGTAAGAACTATATATCACAACCCTAAACTGAAATATTTTAAAGTAGTTTTTCACACACTATGTCCAAAAATCTGATTTCCCTAGTACATCATGCATAATTAACTGTGTGTTGAATCCGATTTAGGTATTCCGATATGAAAAGATCTGACAAGCAGAGTGTATCAAAGAAAATTAAATTTTAAATATCATAAATAGCAATGCTATAATAAGTTCATGGTTAAAAATTACCTTGACATAGACATTTCCGACAAGATGGTCACCAAGGTTATCACACACATTCATCTCTTCAATTTCTCCATACTAAAAGCACAAAAAATAACTAATGAGATCTGTAATATTTAAATATTAGTAGTTTAAATTTTAAAAAATTGGAAGTCATGAGGCATGTCTATTGATACTGTAGGGACAAAAAAAATATCACAATAGAAAAATTACCAATATAATTTTATCATGTAAAATTTTTAATCGTAACATAATTTAGTTACATAAAAAATATTGCATAAAACATGATGTCAACATGCAGTTATTTATTTATAAGAAAATTACTCTTTAGATTATTTCAAAAACATTTTACACACAATTATAAAGGAAAATATGCTTACTTTGTCTTCTAACTCAACAAACACATCTTCAAAGAAATTATCAAAGTGTTCCTGGACCTCTTCTTCTGTTAAACCAGAATCTAAGCATAATGATTACTTTAAGTTATGATTTATAAGTTTTACAGTATTTGTCTACATTCACTTCTTACATATTTTATTGAATTTACATAAGCTATCAATCATTCTGCCAAAACTAAATTTGTTTCCAAAAAGATAGGCGAGAGTAGAGAAGAATGTGACAGTTTAAAAAAAAAAAAAAAAAATTCCAAATTGAGTTTTGCTACCACAAATTTGAAACTTTTAAAATAACATTTTGAAACGTTTCAACAAATTAAAAAAAATTAAACAATATGCCTGATATTAAAACTTAAATTAGACAAAACCAAAATTTATTCACATTTTTATTATTTATTGTAAAAAGCAACAGTTATTTATCTTAAATTATACTTCAAGTCTAATTCAAAAGAAAAATATGATTTTGCCCGACTAGTGGCAGTGCCATCAATAACTTCTGTTCGAGGTAACTTAGCAATTATATTCTGTTTATCGATAGTGAACAGTAATTTCTTGTGGGAAGCAAATAATTTCCTTTTTTGTTTTGTTTTCTCCACCCAAAGTCACAGTGTCCCATCCTACCCCAAGAGTACAAATTTTCTAAGGTTCTTACGAAAAACATATGGCTTTTAAGCTTAACTTAACTGTTCATTCATAAAGGATATATCATTGTGTTAACAAAACACAAAAAGTAATTAAGTGTGTATTGAACTCTAGCATCATGAAGGGCCCTTTCCCCCCCCCCTTATACTATTTTTAAGGCAAATTTAATCTTGAACCTTATATTCAAACTCAACTAACATCTTATGGTAGGATTTTCATGGATGAAGAAAAACTTGACTGGGTGCTATGTTAAAAAAACAGTTTTGTCCTAAATTTTTGCACATTTGTGTATAAGATAGTGGAATGCAGTGTTATTCCTAGGATTTTTTTGGAGGAGTAAAAATACTCCTTGACTTTTTTAGGAGGAGTGAAATTGAATTAGGAGGAGTGAAATACGAAAATAGCATAAACTATACATATACAGAGACACGAAAAACCACAATCAAACTCACTAATCATCAGAACAATAAATGAAGAAAAATTACTATGGCTGTATGAAAACACTATTAAAAAGTATGATAATTATTGAGTTGTGGCTTTTGGCAATTGGCTTTGGCCAGATGTCGGGCGAAAATTTCTCCGCTGAGATGAGTTGGTGTTTTGAGTAGAAAAATATTATTTGCTGATTACGGTGGGGCACGTGGTGCATTTTTTAAGTTAAACCTTTGTGAAAAATTCAGAGTGAAAATACTCCTGGCTAGTTTTTTAAAGAGTATTTCCGATTTTCAAGGAGTGAAATACTCTCTGGTGGAATGAATCTGATATTCAGTCCTTACTTTAGTGTAGCAATTACTTTAACATCCAACAATAGAAGAAAAATTTTTAAAACAACATAAAAGCATAACACGATCAAAGGAATAGATAGGCACCTTCGTCAGAGCGAAAATGAGACCAATCGGGTAGGAATCTGCAATAAATGCCATCATAAGACAACGAGGTCACAGTGAAAAGAAAACAAATGGTTAAAATGGCATGATAAAGTTTGGTAAGGTTATTGAGGTTTTTTTCGCTCCGACGAAGGTGAGTGCTTATTCACCACTGAACAGCTGTCAGCTTTTATTCTTTTGATTGTGCTATGTTTTTATGTTGTTTTAATCAATTTTTTATCTAATTTACTTTAGCACAGGTTTTTATCTTTGAACCCAATTATAAATGTTTATTATGTGCTTTCTCAGGATCTTTGCATTGAAAGAGCTTGCAAATGCAATGTTATGTAAAATAAGAGCACTCATATTTTACAATAGAATTTAAAGTACTTAGGTGATAAGACATTTAATTAATAGCACCATTGCAAGAGGGCCAGGTAGTATCAAATTTGGAAATATCAATCTACCCCTATAGAAGTAATCTAGTAAAACACTATGCTTATATAGACTACAAAAAAAAACGCAAAGTAAAAATAAATAGAGTAAATAAAACTTACAGATCTTGCAATGAGAGCCATCAGCAGATTGGGCAGAGTTTTGAGGATTGTGATACAAGTTTTGCAGCAGAACAGTCTATTAAACAAAACAAAATATAAGAATAAAAATATTAAATTCCTCTCAATAAATTATAGAATTTAAAATACTTCTTACCTGACTGAAAGTAGGCTTGTTGTGAATACGTGAACATCGATCTCCATGTCGACAGGCTCCAATTTTAAAATAAAAGGAGCAATTAACTCTGTAAGAAAGAGAAAATAAATATATGTAGGACAAAAACTAGAAATTAACAATAAATAAGAGGTGTAAAATTAAGTGTTTTTTGTATTAGTGCTTAGCTTACAACATTTTAGTTACTATTTGATTTAGTAGCAGGGAAAATTGCATTTTAGTACTATCCTTTAGTTTAGTAATAAGGAGAAGGATTTTCATTGACTTCATATAAGTAGCCAATGTAATTTAACACTTATAAAATATTTACCAATAACAGTATTCTGATTAGACACTCATTTTCTCAGGTAATATACTATTCCAAACTACTCACAAATTTGCTCGTAGGTACGTAGCTACAAAAATTGGCTAGAATAGATTCAAACTATTATAGCAACTAAAAATTTTAATGAATTTTCAAACAAATGAACCTTGAACACAAAATAAAGGTATTTAATTAAAAATACTTTTAAGTAAGTAAAACCGTAGTTAATTTAATCTAAAATTCAAAAAGTAAAAATGCATGAATTTACTAAACGAAAAATCTAAAAAACTAACATCTAAAAAAAACCCACAATAGCAATACTGTATTGCTATTTAAGTATCCTGTATCCTGCCCTCATCAAATCGGAAAAATCAACTTTTTTTTTTTAGGCAAGAGCCCCGAAGAATAATTGAAAGCTAATTAACTTTCAGGAGAATTCCGGACTGTGAGCACGATATCAGAACTTCTGCATGATCAGAAAACATCCTGTAATAATTATAGGGCCATCTAAAAATTAAAATTCCAGGCATTTGGTAAGTATTGAAAAATATTTTTCAAGGATATTCCAAGGCATCAAATTTAAATTTTGAAATTCAAAGACTGATAAGGTATTTAAGGCAACAACCTAAAACCATTGAAAAGCAAGCTTTTTAACCAAGAATATCTCCGGATAAAAGTCAAGTTTGTTTTTTCCCAAATTGCAGTAAAAAAAATAACTATACACAGTCCGAGTCATGGTTGAAACTTCACCAATTATTGGCAATTCCGTAATTGGGCAATTCCATGAAACATGGGAGACAGAGTTAAAATCCTTTTTTAAAGGAAAAAACCTCATTTTAACCCTATATATATTAAAACATGGTTGCATATAATTGAAAAAGGTTTGGGAATACTATTACACACAGTTCTGCAACAGTAAAAAAAATATTTTTTGTTCTATGAGAAAAAATCTTCCAAAATGCATGGTTTTTCTAATTTTTTCAGCAAGAATTTAGTGAAATTCAAAGCTCTGTGTAACTTTAAGTATTAGAATATGTTTAATATTTATACTTGCATTCTAAATAGTTTTCAATAAATAAACAGGTAACACAATTTATTTTACAGATTGTTTTATAAAAAAAAATTTAGTAGAGCTTTTACAGAAGGTAGTTCAGAGAAGTAACGTGAGTCACAAAACTAGGTAATGTGAGTCACACGTTTAATTGCAACTTATGTTAATTATAATCATATTAGATTTGTTAGATTGATGATTTTTGAAAGCCTCAAATGTTCTGAATATTTTGATGTATTTATTAATTTTTATAATATTTTATAAGGGGAGAAAATTGAGCTTTTTCAACAATTAAAAAAAAAACGATGTCCTTTTTTGGGTAACGTGAGTCACGCTGTTAAAAACACAGCTGTGCTTTTTATTATCAATTTTTTTAACTGATGGAAGATTTTTTTTGTTTTATAGAGCTGATTTATTTGATAATGTCTTTTTAATGACAAAAATTAAATATTTTCATTACTTAAATAGCAATTAGAAAATCAAAATATGTCTCTGATTGTAACGTGCGTCACATGGAATTGCCCAATTGCTGAACTTGAAAGTAGGTTCCGAATATAGGATTATTTTTTGAAATATAGGATAAATAGGATTTATAGGACGTTTTTATCATGTTTTTTGAAAATATAGGACGACTTCTAACCCTGCCATTTGGCAACACCGAATTCCGCCAAAAATGTCGCCCAGGCCCGGCGTTTTAGCATTTACCCAGAATTATACTTTCTGCAAACTGACAAGTTCTTAGTCAGTAAAATTTATAAAATACACATAATTTCCTAATTAAATGGGGCAAATTTGAGAACAGTAAGTATGAGCAGCCACAGAAGTAAATAAACAAAGATAGGTATAACTGATCTTTTCCAACACATCTACTTCTGGACAAATTAACTTAAAAACAAATGTAAAGAATAATGATTATTTAGATATAACATACTAAAATTAAATCAATCCATATATGTTTAATAGAAAAATTGCAGCGTTTAAGACTTAGCGATCAAGTATGGTTCATAATGGCTACTACACCCAACAGACAAATTTTCTACAAAACCATTTAACAGATGATGAAACACAAGTAGAGTTTTCTTTAATGCGCTACAATAAAAGTTCCATTAAGAATTCAAATAAATAATACTTACTTATCTTTCTCAGTACCGAAAATCGAAGCAAGGTATTCAGCCATTTTGGATTTTTGTTTAGCTAAATAAAAATTACTTCAGATCATTTCGAAGCACGATAACTCACAGATAAAACTGCACGCATCAGCTGATAGGCGGGGCTTATATAGAGAGCACAGGGGCGACCCAATGAATGCTACCTGAAACTTAATGTCACTAAAAATTAGCTAGATCTTCCAGTTTTGCAATTTAATGTAAACATATTTTAAAATTTAAGATTAATATAAAAAAATCCCGTGCCCCTGAAACTAAAAAGCTTTTCTTTTTTAACAGTAGAAAACTATCCCCCTTATAGTAGGGGAGCCCAGAGCACAGAGTATAGAGCTTAACAGAGGGTCCATCTCCATAGACGCTAATGGCAACTATTAAAGCATGGTTTTTCCCATAGAACGTGGCGCCCCTATGCGATAACGGTGGAACTAACCAGAGAACAGGACGACAGTGCAGGACGAACGTTATTGACTCTCTTCAATTCGCATGCAATCTCTCTCTCTGCAACCTCCTCTTTCTCTATTAACCCCGCCCACCTGGCCAGCTATCATCCCTCACCTGTCACTCAAATCGCTAGAAAGGGAAAAAGATTTCTTCTGTTTTCCCAGTTTTCAAACAGCTACGTGTGTCTTTTGAGCATGCGCTGGGGAAAGAGGAAATTTCTAACTTCGGCTTTTGAATTGGAAATCGCCTTTTACAGCGATTGATCTGAATAATTTCTAGACTTAGAAATTGAATTGTCTTTGTAATTTTACTTTCACCAATTGAAGTTTTTGTTATCTATTTCTATCGCGAGTTTATCTTTTTTCATTAAACTAAAACAATGAGTTGATTAACTGAGTGATTATGATTTAAGTGCATTTTTTAGCATTTTGCAAACAAAATGCTATTTTTTTTTGGTTATTCAAAAGTAGTAAATTTATTAAACTTATTTCACATTAGATTATGCTATAGTATATTCAAAAACTGAACTGGATTACAGGTGAGGTAGAATGAATATATGGTGATTTATAATATAAACAATTCTATTATCCATAAATAAAACAACACCATAAATTATACCCAAATATAATTTTTCTTAGGTGAAAAGATTGGAAGAAACATAGAAAATAATTACTTCATATTAATTTCAACACAGTGAATACAAGTAGTAATAAAAAATAGTTTATTGAACAGATATTTACAGATATTACAAAAAACTAGACAAATTTTATGTAAAGCATTTCTGATATCTTAAGAACCAATTAGTTGAAGGGATGTATGCAAAAATATAAGACAAATTGAAATTAAATAAAATGACACAAGTGGGAAAAATCCCAGTTACAATATAACAGAATTTGACTAAGAAAAATGATTAGTAGTGATTTCTAAGTCATTGCAAATAAAGCATTTTTCCTTTTAAAAAATTAACAGGAAATTTCAATGATTTAGACATAGAAGTGCCTTGACTTCCTTCAGGGATTTTGCCAACCTATTCCACAATAGAATTTGAGATAGTAGATAATTTCTATATTTTTAAATGTTTTATCAGATTATTGTTTATTTTAGTATCTGACTTATGTAAAAGCTTTTGCTTTCACAGGCACACAATACTCAACCTAAGCTTAAAACCTCTTACATAAAAAACATAACTTTGAATAACAATAACTCAATAACAATTTTGACACTGCAGGGTAATATAATGCAATCATTCTTGATAGCTTTGAATTCAACCAATGCAGATTCAAAAGCCCCTGAAAATTGATGAATTTATCAGATTTTTTTCAAAATAAGTATTTTAAAGTGATTGCCTGCATTCCCAAACCATGCTTTGTTATAGTTTTTATTAAAACATATTTCAAAATTTCAACCATTACTTAGATTATACTACTTGAGAAAGGTAATTTAAACCTATTCAAATAATTAAAAACTGCAAAAAAGTTTATCATGGCTTCATTTAATATAGTTATCAATAAACTGAAGAATATACATACAATAAGGGAAAAGGATACAGACTTGATTTACAAGTCAACAGTAATTACCAGAGAAGCATAGTTCCAAATTAATTATAAAAACATGACTCAAAAAGCACGAATATAAGATTAAATAACATTTTCACAAATAAAGTAACTCATCAAAACTCAGTGATAAAGTAAATAATCAAAAGGTAAGAATAGCATTGAAACGTACTTGCAATTTATTAGCTATTGGAAAGTTGCTTTATAAAAATAATAAACTGCATACTAATAAAAACTCAAGGAATGAATTCAGGAAACAAAGTAGTACTCGCAAACCATTTATAACATTAAATAACATATAATTGATCTTCAAATATATATGTATTACCAGACGATATTTAGTAAAAAAAATAAAGATTTCATTTACAGTTCTAAATAACTTTCGGATCATTGTAATGGAAATTCACCCATTTTTACTTTTTTTCATTTGATAATTGGCAAATTTTTACTATAGTAATGTCTTAATCCTTTGCTTTTTTTATTTGATAAACAAATATTCTTAACATAATCTTGCTTTTTAAAACATTGATTTGAAAATTATTAAAAAGTCATTACCCACTTACAGTTTATCCTTTCCCAAACGAAAATCATCAAAACTGGAGGAAGTTGTTTACAATTCAACATAAACGTGTTCTAAAAGCAAAAGAAAGACATTTTTAGAAAAGAAGCATTTTTATAATTAATCATAGGATTTAAGTTATTGAATAAAACAATGTTAAATGAGACTTACTTGGAGAATGATGCAAAATTATAATATCTGCTAGAGCAATCACTGATGAGACCGAGACACTACAAATCATCCATGTTTATTTATGGGGAAATTTTACTACCGGCAGGGAAAGTTTAGGGAAAAGTTCCTTGATCTGGGGAAAAATAACAGTGATTGCGAAATTCCCATAAAAAGTTCCATATCCAATCAGAATCACTCGTTCCGACTTGTTCCCTCCCACTTGATATCGATATGATATCGATTGACAACTGGGACCATCAGCGCCACTATGCGATAACGGTGGAACTATTGTCTCCGAAAGAGTAAAATCGCCGCTTGGACCCTCTGTTAGAATCTATACTCTGTGGCCCAGAGTGTTTTTGGGTAGTAAAACTCGAGCGCGTCAGATAATCATAAGGGGGATACCTTGCATGCTTCTGAGTAACTCCACCAAATATAAGCTCTCTATGTAGGGGGGTTTGTCTAGAACAGCCCGTCAGATTTGTAAAAAAAAATTAGTTAAATGGACATACTCGAGCGCGTCAGATAATGATAAGGTAGGTTAGTTACCGGCTAAAAAGTGTACATTTTCTAAAATCTGCCGATTTGAGCGGTGGCTAAGGGAGCGGGGGGGGTTACAAAGTTGCAAAGTAAAGCCAAGACCGGTAAGACGCTATCGCTCTTTTTGAGAAAAATGTACGAAACAAAATGTTTATAGACCAGTACCAGTAGCCAGGAAACTAGGCTCAACTAGTTGTAAACTGTCTTGGTAGCCAATCTGACGCGCTCGAGTATGTCCATGTAACTAGTTTTCTTTCAAATTTTGACGGGCTGTTCTAAACAAATCCACCAACATGGAGAGCTTATATGTTGTATCATCGTATTATGTTGTATCATCGGACTCGAACCTATAGCATCGGACTCGAACCTACTATATCATTGGAAACTAATATTGTGATTAGTATATCTGCATATTGTTTTATGGCTGTAACTTTATCTTTTATTTATGTTATAAAGCACTGATTAAACGTAAGAGATTATTCAGTTATTACAAACGAATTAAAAGCAAGCTTCGCTTGCTGATGGATTCAAGAACCTATGAAATTAGTAAGAGATTATTCAGGTAAATCGACTCGACTCTATCATTGCATCCTTAAGATAGGACAAAGTGGCGACGGGAAAGAAGAATCCAGCTGCGGGTAATCCTGAAAATAGGTGAGATTCGAAGTTGTTTTATACTGGAAGATGGATAAGCAAATTGAAAAAATCCTGAAGCAAAATCAGGAACTTTTGGAATCTTTGGTTAAGAAGGAAACTTTGATTAAGCCGAAGGCTTCTGTTCAATTCGAGAAATTTGATGAAGAATCCGAAAGATTTGATTCCTTTCTTGAAAGATTCGACGCGTATTTGGATTTGCAAAACATTCCGAATGATCAACGCGCGAAAGTATTGATATCTAGTTTAAGTCCAAAAATGTATCAATTGTTAAAAAATTTGCTGGCCCCTGATCTTCCATCTAGTAAAACTATTGAAGAACTTACCTCTGTGTTGAAGAAACATTTAACGCCGAAAGCCTTAGTAATACCTTCACGCCACCGGTTTTTAAACCGAAAACAACAGGAAGGGGAATCGGTTAGTTCGTACCTGGCAGAGTTACGTGCGTTAGCCATAAACTGCAAATATAATACCTTAATGTTAAATGAAATGTTAAGGGACGTGTTTGTTAGCGGACTTAGAAATAAAGCGATCATCGACAGGTTGTTCGAAGAGGACGGCATAGCCTTAGAAAAAACTGTTAATATCGCATTAGCCATGGAAAGGGCATATCAAGGAACCAGCGAGGTCCTAGATAATTCGTTAAATAAAGTTAACGTATTGGGGGTGAAAACTAAAAGTAAGCTGCAAAAGACTAATAAAAAGCCTGCATATCCCCAAGCGAATAGGCAAGTTTGCACTAGATGCACAGGTACGGATCATCTAAGTCAAAACTGTAGTTTTAAACAAAGTACATGCTATTATTGTCATAAGACTGGGCATATTGCTAAAGCGTGTTTCTTAAAAAGCAAAAATCGGAAGCCTACTAAACAGAGTCGGGTAGAAGTAGAAACAGATTTAACAGAGCAAGCAAATGATATTTCTGTATTCAATTTAAACTCAGAATTCACTATGAAGGGAAAAGACCCAAGGAAACCTATTATGGTTAGGGTAAAACTGGAAAACAAAACATGCAATATGGAATTAGATACAGGAGCAACTGTTAGTGTGATGAGTTTAAAGGAATTTAGAAAAATTTCGAAGAAAAAAATTAAACCTACGGAAGCGGTTTTTAGGGCTTTTAACGGAGGGCGGTTAAAGCCGATCGGCTGTGTTTCGGTGAAAGTCGAACACGAAAGGCAAGTGTTGAATTTGAATCTCTACGTCGTAAAGGAAAATGTGGAAACAATTCTTGGAAGGGAATGGTTGTATAGGCTAAAACTGAATTGGGAAAATATAAAAGGAATCAAAATTTCAAGAACTCTAAGCCTAAAAGAACTTTTAGAAAAATATAAGGAACTTTTTGATGAAAATCTGGGAGAGATTAAAGGTTATGAAGTAAACCTAGAGTTAAAACCTGGGGTTTCCCCAAAGTTTTGTAGATCCCGAATAGTCCCTTTCGCCCTGAAATCAAGAGTGGAGGGAGAGATCGATCGCTTAGAAAACGAAGGAATAATCGAAAAGGTTGAGAGCTCAGATTGGGCTACACCTGTAGTGCCGGTTGTGAAACCTGATGGGAGCATTCGGCTTTGTGCAGATTATTCCGTAACCCTAAATCCCAACCTAGTAGTGCCACAACACCCCTTACCGAGATTAGAAGAAATATTTGAAAGTTTAAATGGCGGAAGACAGTTTTCAAAAGTAGACTTTAGCCACGCATATCTTCAAATGAAGGTAGGTGAGGAGAGCCAAAAACTCTTGACAATTAACACCCATAAAGGGCTGTATAAATGTAAGAGACTTATGTTTGGTCTAAATGCAGCACCGGCTATCTGGCAAAGATATGTTGACGGACTTTTCCAGGGAATGGATGGGCTAAAAGTTTTTATGGATGACGTAAGGGTAACAGGAAGTTGAAAAATGTAAAGAAAATGGATTAAGGCTTAACCTAAAGAAAAGCAAATTTTTCCAAGATGAAATAAAATTTTTGGGACATAAAATTAATGCAAAAGGCCTACATAAGACTGATGAAAAAATTTCAGCAATAAAAAGCGCAAGAACACCGATGAATGTTCAGGAACTGAAAAGTTTTCTTGGATTAGTTAACTTTTACGGAAGATTTTTTCCAAATTTAGCAACGATAGCAAACCCACTAAACAAGTTAACGAGAAAAGATGTAAAGTTTTTGTGGTCGAAAGAATGTCAGAACTCTTTTCAACTAATAAAAAAAGAAATCTGCTCAGATCGAGTTTTAACTCATTACGACCCTAGTTTGCCAATAACGTTAGCCACAGACGCGTCACCCGTAGGTATTGGTTGTGTGCTTTCACACTTAATGCCAAATAAAACGGAAAAACCAATAGCGTTCGCCTCAAAAACGTTGACAGTCACCGAAAAACGTTATTCACAAATTGACAAAGAGGCATTGGCAATCGTCTGGGCTGTACGGAAGTTTTACTTATACTTAAAAGGAAGAAGATTTACGTTAATTACAGACAACAAACCTTTAGTGGCAATTTTTGGATCGAAAAAGGGTCTACCGTTAACGACCGCAACGAGATTGTTGCATTATGCTTTAACTTTGCATTCTTTTGAATTTGATATTATTTACAGGAACACCAAAGATCATGGTAACGCAGACTTTCTCTCCAGATTCCCAAAGGCATCGGAAGAGCTAGAACTGGTAGATGACATCACTATCTTCCAGATGTCGCAAATCCAGACTTTGCCTGTGACAGCCAGAGAGTTAAGGGAGGCAACCAAGAAGGATCCTGAGCTGAGTCTACTGATGCAGGATCTGTTGATGGGTAAAGATTTGCAGGGGAAGGAAGCGAAGTATACAATCCAAGACGGCTGTATCCTAAACGGACAGCGTGTCTGGGTGCCAGATAAGTATAAAAAACGGGTATTGGAGGAACTCCATGAAGGGCATCTAGGAATGGTAAAAATGAAGGAGATCGCGCGCTCATTTGTTTACTGGAAGTCTATAGACAAAGACATTGAGGACACTGTAAATAATTGCCAGGAATGTTTCAAGTACAAGTCAGAGCCAAAGAAAGTAAAGGTTCACTTTTGGGAATATCCCAGCTTTCCATGGGAAAGAATTCACATTGATTTTGCAGGGCCTATGTTTGGACATGTCTTTTTAGTTATTGTAGATGCATATTCCAAGTGGGTAGAGGTCTACACATTAAAAAGAATGACAACAGTTAACACTATAGAATGCTTAAGGGACTGCTTCTCAAGATTTGGGTTCCCTGTAACATTAGTAAGTGACAATGGGTCACAATTCATGTCGAGTGAATTTCAGAAGTTTCTTAACTGTTGTGGCATTAAGCATAAAACTTGCGCGCCATTTAAGCCGGCAACGAACGGTCAGGCGGAAAGGTACGTCCAAACATTGAAGAAGTCATTAAGATCACTAAAAGATTATCCCGGCACTATTCGGCAAAAAGTATCCCTCTTCCTATTAAATTATAGAAGGGCACCGAATAGTACAACTTCTCATAGTCCAGCTCTGCTGTTTTTAAAACGAGAAATTAGGACAAGACTAGACCTCCTGCGACCAAACCTTAAAGAAAGAGTGCAAAACAAGAACCGGGAGGACATCGCGTTTAAAGACCGGGAGTTCAAAAGGGGCGATTCAGTTGCGATTCGAGATTATCGTTCCTCTAATTCCAGGTGGAGACTAGGAAAAATCCTAGAACGCGACGGCCAGCTGCACTACACCATCGAAGTCAACGGAACCCTCACCCGGTGGCACATCGACCAGATACGACCAGCTGGGGACCGTCTCCGAGACTGCGTGGAGGTGGAACCGCATCGCCGTTTCTCGACGTCCATAGTCACTGCTCCGGACGTAACGACCTCAACCTCAACGGCCTTAGCTCTACCTCCGGCCTCTTCTGCAGGGACTGCTTCAGCGGACTCTGCTCCAGGCACTGCTGAGGGCGACCAGGTCCTATCCAGTCCAGTGGTTCCCGATACACTGCTCCCTAGAAGATCGCAAAGAATTCGACGCCCCCCAGAAAGGCTTAATTATCAAGAATTAGGGGGGAGGGATGTTGTATCATCGGACTCGAACCTATAGCATCGGACTCGAACCTACTATATCATTGGAAACTAATATTGTGATTAGTATATCTGCATATTGTTTTATGACTGTAACTTTATCTTTTATTTATGTTATAAAGCACTGATTAAACGTAAGAGATTATTCAGGTAAATCGACTCGACTCTATCATTGCATCCTTAAGACAGGACAGGACAAGACCAGTACCAGTAGCCAGGAAACTAGGCTCAACTAGTTGTAAACTGTCTTGGTAGCCAATCTGACGCGCTCGAGTATGTCCATGTAACTAGTTTTCTTTCAAATTTTGACGGGCTGTTCTAAACAAATCCACCAACATGGAGAGCTTATATTTGGTGGAGTTACTCAAAAGCATGCAAGGTATCTCCCCTATGATTATCTGACGCGCTCGAGTAAATCCACATTTAGCATCATGGGCTCCCCTACTATTAGAGCATAAGCATAGAGCATTCGCACCATTCGCACATGACCAGGCGCGGATCCAGGGGGGGGGGCAACTGGTCAATTGCCCCCCCCCATGGACCCGGACTAGGTCTATCAAAACGAGTTAAAAATATGTTTTAGTGGGTCAAATTTAAAAAAATTTCTGGGGGAGGACCCCCAGAGGCCCCCCGTTTTGTATTTTATAACATTACTTACTATTTTATATTAAGTTCTTCAAGATTCATAGAAGTGTCTCAAACTCTATCTAATTTTTAGTCCTCTTCCCCAGTGCAAAAATCCAGACGCCACTGGAGTGATGAAAGGAGAGGGAGAAAATGGAAGACCTGTGGGGGCTATCAGCCCCATGTGTCTATTTAGAGAGCATATGCCATCTAGGGCAGAAATGATCGCACAAATATTTTTCCGATGACTCCGAATCTCCGATGACTTCAGAACGACTGTGGATTAAATTCCGTGTTAAAATTTCAAAAATGAGTCAAGAGATTTTAAGGTCTAATTTTAAAAAACTTCTGGTAGAGGACCCCCAGACCCCCTTTCTTCCTTGGGACGTCATCTAAAGCATCATCAATAAAATATTGATATTTTTGCACTAAGTTCACATTGATCTATAAAATACTCGGGTGGAGAGACCTTAGGAAAAGAAATTGGGAGTCAAAACCCTTCCCGAAAAACAAAAGTATGTTTGTACGGCCCTTTAGTAGTAGACGACCTAAAATGGGTTTTTAGGGTAAAAATTTCAAAATTCTTCTGGGGGAGAACCCCCAATCTTCTTAAAATCTGGTTGCCCCCCCATAGGTCCAGGCTGGATCCGGCACTGCACATGACGTCACAATTGACGACGTGGAGGACAAAAACAACGTTGCTAAGGCCGTTGTTAGGTCCGAGTCATGTGATTGAAAATGCTCTATTTAGTTTTGTCACAAAACAGTATCGGTTGAATTTATAAAACACCAATGGACTCTAACCGCCTATCTGGTTCGAGACTTCACGGAACCAACACGTGACCTACAACTGAGCTTGCAATTGGTTACCACAGGTACTACACTAGTAGATCTACTAGTGTAGTATCTGTGGTAACCAATTGCAAGCTCAGTAGGTCACGTGTTGGTTCCGTGTGACGTCAGACGGTTAGAGTCCATTTATGTATGTATAACAATTCACGCCTTAACAAATTGTCTCCTTTTTTAAAGCGCGTGAAAAACTTAAATCGAGCTTGCATGCCATAGAGCATTTTCAATCACATGACTCGGACCGTAGCAACGTTGTTGCCTGTCCTCCACGCCTATCCACGTCGTCAAGTGTGAGGTCATGTGCGAATGCTTCTATTCTATTGGAGCATTTGCGATCACAAGACTCAGCCCACAGAGAAATATCCTAACAGAGGGTCCACGAGGCTGTTTTCAAATGCGTTACTGATGTGAGGGCGCCACACTAGATTCTGGAACGTATGCCGGCCGCTTAAATCTCTCGCCAAATTAGAACTCAGCGCATGCGCAAAAAGGTGTTTTCGATCTCCCATAGACAGCCGGCGAACGATTCAGACTGGATCCAGACGCTAGTGAGTTTAGTGCGATCCCAGCGCCACAATTCTCCCAACCTGTAACAAGATGTCATGATTTTCGATTTCCATTAGGGCCTATGGCCGTGAACTCTCTGTTCTAGTACTCTGTGACTCAGCCCCTAACAACCTCTGTAGCAACGGGTGAACACCCGTTGCTACACTTACTTTTGGGCTAATATATATCGTGGTTATAATTTTAATGCGCGTTCAACAATTACCATAATTAGATTTTTAAACAATTCTGGCCACAACCGAGCTAAGATGTGTGAAACTTGTAAGTAGAGCAGTGGTTCCCAAACTATTTTGCTCGTGGAACCCCCCAATTTGTTGCCAATGATCGCGGAACCCTGAATATTTTTTAATCAACGACTTTTCAAAATTTAATATCTGATATTAAATGAAACAAGCCAACTTAATGTTAAAAAAGTGGTGATTAAGCGAGTTCGAAGAACCATCAGGGGGGTTTGGGGGTCCTCCCCCAGAAAATGTTTGGAAATTTTATTATAAAAAGAGAGTTTTAACTTGTTTTGGTACACCTAATCCGAATTTCGGACATACATTTTTTTAAGAATTTAATACATATTTTTGGTAGGATTTGCATTTTGATGAACTTAATATAAAAAAACATCATTCTTATTTTCTTTAAGGAAGTAAAATTTGTCACGCGGAACCCCTAAATTTTTTCGTGGAACCCCAGGGTTCCACGGAACCCACTTTGGGAACCACTGAAGTAGAGCAAAGGTAAGAAAGGGTTCATATAAGCAACATTGTTTTTACACACGATCTTGTATTCGAGATTTTGATTGTAAACCCGACTTTAAGCTAATTCACAGACGTAATAAGATTCTAACTAATTTAAGATAATTAATTTCTTTAATTGTGCGCAATGTAAAATGAACAAAGGCTGAAGGAAGAGTATAAAGGAAGTTAGTTCATGAATAAAAAGTGCATTTGGTAAGTTTTACATTTAATAGTGGGGTCATTCCACGTCAAATCAACACACTTTTTGGCATGACCATCTCGGATTTTCTTGAAATTTGGTACACATGTTCTACTTATAGAAACTCGGAAAAGTACCAACTTTCATCAAAAAATATTAATTGGTTCTGGAATTACAGGTGCGTAAAGTGGTCGAAAATGGGCCAAAAATGGACCAACATAAGTTCTTTAAATTGCTCTAGAGGATCTTTTAATTGGGTTATACAAATGAAATTGGTGTCATTTTAAAGTATTTTAAATGTTCTTTTTAATGGTGTAAAATATGCAACAAAATTTTGAAAAACAATATATTTTATAAAACAAAATAGAATTAAAAGTTCAATTTCTATCAAATGTACCACTTTTAAAATTTTGAAAAAAATTCCAGGTATAGGTAATATTATTCTAAATAAACTGGGTAAATTATAGTACCCTCCTTTCCCATGATGCATTTCGTGTCCCATCCCACACTACCTTGCGTGTTGTGTAGTCCGCCATTTAATTGTTTGTGTGTGCTCTGTTGATTGTTTTGATATAATTTGTAATGGACATCAATATTGTAGAAAGTAGCAAATGCAGTTTGAAATGTGAAGATAAAACGTTAAGTTTAATAAACATCCATTTATTTTTTAAGACAAGCACAACTTACAAACATGATGAAAAACGGAAATCAAAACAATAAACATTAGTGCCGTTTACATGGGAAAAATATTACCCGGGTAGCTACCCGGGTAAAAAGTGGGTTGAAGGGAATTTCCAACTCTACCCGGGTAACGAAATTTGAAGGCGTTTACATGAGACATGATCTAACCCGGCTTTTTCTCGGTCACGTGGTAAGAAAAGTGATCTGCCTGTTTGGCTGTTTCCATGGTTTCCAAGTTTGTTAACAAATATCTCATTTTTGTTTTTGAAAGAGAGCATCAGAATGAATTTTAAAAGAGCGTTGGCGATATATGCAAAAAATCAACGGATGATAGCAGATTTGCTTACCGAAGACCTGCGAAGATGTATGAAAGCAATCTTGTATTATTTGTTGAATATTTTGTTTATTTACTAGTAACACTTATACAAAATTGTGTTGGCAACATTGTTTCAATTCCATCAATAGTGCCGTTTACATGAGCCAATTACCCGGGTAAAAGGCGGCTCTTACTCCTCTTTTCTACCCGGCATTCCCTACGAAGGGAAAAAGATAGGAAAAAGCCGGGTAGGATTCAATCCTAGTCAATTGCCGGGTAGTACCTAGGGATCGACCGATGGCATTTTTTTGGCCGATGGGCCGATGCCGATTGTTTGAAAAATTCCATCGGCAGGCCGATGGTTCTTAAATGGCCGATTGCCGATGCCGATGCCGATGGCCGATGTTAAAGGCCGATGGCAAAAATTCATTAAATAATTTGAAACTTTTACTTTTCGTCAGAAAAGGTAAAATCTGTCTTACAACCGGAAATATTTTTTTTTTTTTGCTTCTGAAATGGAATAGGGTGTTTTTTTTACTTTGAATCTGAATTATGTTTTTATTTTTATACATATGAATGTTCCAATGAACTAAAAATTATCACCTCTGAAGAAAAATTTATAAAAATGCATTTTTATATCATAAATATAAATAATTCATTTTTATCTGAATACTAACCTTTAAGGGTGTGTGGCAATTAAAAGTCCAATTGCAATTGAAAAGTAACTGACTTCGAGGCCATAACAAGACTTTTGTTTCGGGGGAGGGGTGATTCAACATTTTTTCTGAGGTACCTCCTTACGAGCACTTTAATACGTTATGATGACTTATACATATAGAATTTAAATTTTGGTGAACTAAATTGCAAAAGTTTTGGAAACAATGTGAATCTAAAGTAAAATTTGGGGGGTCTGGGTGGTTCCCCCCCGAAAAATTTTGAAAATTTTGCCCTCAAAATAGAGTGTCAGCTAATTTTTAGACCCTTTACAACCAAAAAGTAACTGCTCATTGTAAGCGGCATAATTTTCAAGGAGAAACTTAATATAGTATAATAATCGGTGAAATTTTGCTGCAGAAAAATTTTGGAATTTCGTCCCTAAAAGTGGTGTTTTAACTCCATTCTTAGACCCTTTAGGTTATATCAAAGAAGACCTCTCCTTCTAAGTCACAAAATTTTCATGGAAAAACCGTACATTATGGATTTTAAAATTTTGAGGGGAGGTTTGGGTCCTCCCCCAGAAAAGTTTTGAAATTTTTACCCTTAAAAGTAGGGTTTTGTGACTCATTTTGAGACCCCTTGGGTTACACGCAGAGAGGATCGCCCATAGTAAGTTGCTCATTTCCAAGGGGGTTGACAAGGGCGTTGAATCCCTAACCCCCCTTGACTTGCTTCATTGGGAAGGCTTGCTTAAGACTCGCGGGCAAAATCTAAAAAGCTTTATAAAAAACGCCCGTTAATCTCATAATATGGACTAAAATTGGGTAATTCAATTGGATAGTTACCTTCAAAATTCAAAGACTGGGAAAATATTAGTTTCTGATGGCCAAAATTATCCGTTTTACAACATACAGGTCCAATTTCTATAGCTAAATTTGGAGCAAAATCGCGCTTATATTTTTCGGTTTTTTACCAAAAACATCGGCCAAACATCGGCATTTAGATGTTTTTTTCGGCCGATGGGCCGATTGTTTCACAAGTTAACATCGGCCGCCGATGCCAAGGCCGATGGCTATTTTTTTAAACAATCGGCGCCGATGCATCGGTCGATCCCTATAAATTATAGGATGGGACAAGAATGGGATCAGTGTCAAAAACTATTTAAACCAAAGTTCGATTTTTCTTATATCCCCTTAAAAATTTTAAAACTACTTTTTTCTCATTAATTGGATGTGAATTGAGTTGTATTTAACAGCTGTTGACAATTAGGGCCCCTGCACAAACTTGGTGTAGCCTGGGCTTCATATTTACTTTATATGCATTGTTAGAATACAATGACCTGAATTAATATACAGGTTGTAAATATTTGAAAAGTACTTTAAAGAAAAATTGAAACGTGAAAAAAAACTTGTTTCATTATAAAATATGGCGTCAATTGGTTGTTGTGATTGGATCCATGGATTGGATGCATAATAAGTTGTTTGACAGTACTTGCTTTGTAACTTCAACCTTATCTGTAATCTTAAAAAATTGAAATATTTTAAAATTGAGATTTTTTAATACAACAGTTTACTGCAAATCTTTTAAAGAATCCGAACATTTTGGTACCATCAGAAATGTGTCATTCGGTTCAGTAATTAAAAAGTTTTTCTCTGGAAACCGTTCTCTACGTTTTTAAGTTCATAACATTCTAGGAATAGACTAAATATCCTAGAATAGATATCCTAGATTTAATAAGTCCCAGGAATTGGTTGTATAATTTCTAAATATATCTTTTATGAAGTATTTTTTAAATATAATTCATTCCCGGAGCAAGGGAATGATTTTCATTTTTGAAAATCACTATAATAAAGTAGCATTTTTCAAATAACTGAATTATAATATAAGAGGCACCTCATTAATACAGTTGGTGCAGTTCATGATGAAGTTGGGGTAAATATCTTGAAAATATATTTTAAGACTGTAAAATTATCTTAAAATACTATTTTAAACAAAAAAATTAAACTGAGACTAATAAAGCTTTAAAAAGTAATGAAAAACTTATAGAACACAGAAGAATACATAGAATAGGAGTTCATAATAGCAATTGAAGCATCCAGGTTAGTTTCAATTTCAAACATATTTTAACTTAATTTATGTGCTTTAAAAATAATATCCATTTTAGGTGCATCAAAATACAAGTGCATAATATTTCTAATAATGTTTCATCGTCAGAAGAGGAGACAATTTCCTTCTTAAAACATTTTTTCAAACTTACGAGGCACCATTACTCAAAGAAAAGGGTATGCAACAAAAGGTTGTTTTTTTTTTGGTATAATCGACTTAATCAAGACATAAATTAATAAATTCTCAAATTTTATTGGACTTATAAAGACTATTTTAATATTCTGTATTATTTCTTCTTTCATTATTAGATTATTTGCCAATTTGTTATCTTATTATAATGTGACACTCTGATAACTTCGAAAAAAGTATGCTTTTATAAATTGTTTCTTTTTGGTGTTAATAGAATAAAGAGCAATGGATACCAGTAAGCAGAAAAAAACTCATGTTAAAATGAAGTTATTTTGTTTTAGGAGTATAAAATGCAAAAATAGACATAAATAATACTTCTTTTCCCTTAAAATATTATTAAAAAAATTTAACCTAAACTATCAGAATATTTTTTAAATTCCAATTCGTGTTTCTTATTTTTTATTTATACATTTATTTATTGCATATAGGTAAAATACAAATTAGACAAAGACTGTGTATTTAAATGGTACACATATTGTGGCTATGAGTGACAAATTTTCACCTTATTATTGATGCTTTGTTTGAAAATATCCTGAAAAGTTTAACAAAATCTGATTAATAGGAAACATAACAAAAATCATAAAAAAGGCCTCGCATTCTTAACTAATCTTCCCTATATCCCAGGGAAAGAGAGAAACTGAATATTTGGTAATATAAGTAGTAAGTAATATATTTATTTTGAATGCACGCTTCCGAAATTTGAAAACTGGTTTCTCTGCAACAAGAGCCCTATAGCAGCCAAACACCATTTACAGGTAATCTCTTGCACTGCAGAGAAACATCTCGCGATTTATGCATTTTGAAATTTTATATCAAAGGTAGCATAAAAAACGAGTTATTAAACGTGACAAACAAATAAACGTGGTTTTAATATTTTAGTTAAAATAGATCTAAACCAAAAGTTGATTTTGTACAAAATACATTAAAGCAACCCATCCGAGGTTGACTTCATTACACTAGTGTGTAATAAAACGTAGCGTCTGGAACACTTATTTATTTGGTTGTCACGTTCTGGTATGGTTTGTGATTGATTTTTTTTTTAAGCTGCATCTGGGCATAGATTCGGATTGCCTTTAAGATTATATCTATAAATTTATAATTTCTTAAAATGAATCCTAAAAAGTCATACAAGCAAATTTTGAGTTACTACCTAATGGTTGGTTATTATTTAGTGTTAAGATTAGTGTTAAGATTAGATTTATTATTTGTAGTTTTAGAATAATTCCACAGTAAAAGTAAGAGGGAGGGATCCGCATGAGATTTTGGGTTCCCCCTAAAAAATTCCGAAACTTATCAGTTTATAGGCAAAAATTTAGTTTTTTTTTACCAAATATTGTGAACATTCTGGAAGACTTGTTCTCCACGCTTCCTTCTCAATCCACCCATGGGGAGAAAATACGAGAAAAAAATATATTGTTAGAGATAATGGGTTAAAGTTAAGAAACAACGAGAGAGGGGCAAAAGGGGATGAATAAGAATGGAGTATAAGTGAGAATATGTGTAAGAAAGAAGGAACTGGAAAAGAGAGATGTGAGAGAATTAGAAAAGAAAGAATATTTAAAATTTCTCGGTCAAGACAAAGAGAAATGTAACTGTCTGACTTCGTATGCTCGTTACCTACGGTAAGTATAGTATTGTAGCAAAAAATTTGGGCTAGTGCATTCAATGAATTTATTGATTCAATCCGAGGGAGACATTCCTATCTCCCCTTCTAGCTCCTCCTCTCTTCCACCATTGGGACACACGCAGCCCAACCGTAGCTTTCCTGGTACCTTATTGGCTGGTAGGCGTGTCTGAAGTGTGCTGGGTGACAGAGTGTCACAGTGGAGAGTCCCCAGTGCTATGAAGCTTGTGGAGGGCGACAGCAATGCTGACTTCGGCTCGGACGACCCGAACAACGATCTGAAGTGGAGAGGTCAGTTAATTCGATTTTTTTTTATTAGAATTTAACGAGATCGTTCTCGTGTCTGTCTGGGGAATTTTGAAGGAGCAAATGGAGTTGATGTATTCATCAGTTATTATACTTTCAATTAGTATTTTGTATTACCGTAATTTCGGATGGATATAAGCTGCACACGCGATAATTAACGCAGAAAAATGGAATTTCCTTAGATAAGCCACACTATACCGCATAGGCCGCTGCAAAAATTACAGGAGTATAAAAACATGAACATTTAATCCAGTTGTAATATTTTATCATGTTGAGAATTAATAGCGTTTTGTAACATATTTATACCATAACTATAAATACAAATAAAATTGAAAGAAAATGTGTAAAGTTATACATATAGGTAGTATCAATAATACGAAAGAATGAGAATGTAAGGGTCCGGGAAGGGGGGGGGGAGCTTCTTAGGCGAATTCGAACTTTTTGTATACACACTCCGACATATAATTATAGGTCCATTTTGTGCATTAAACTGATATTCTAGCATCTGTGTTGGGTAGAGTAAATAGTAGGTATGGCACACCAGACAATCCTTAAAGAGAATCATTTGCCATATAGGAGAAGATTTTGTCGATTTAAACGTTGTTATCAACAACGGAATGTCACTGTTCAAAGCAGAAGTAGCACCATAAAATAGTTAATTGCTTATTAAATTGATGAACTGGACTGATCAATCTACTCCCCAGACTTGAACCCGAAGGATAAAAATTTGAACACTTAGTTGGAGAAATATATGAAAAATAAACTTAACTTAGTACTAAAAAAATTAATTTTATTAAAATTTAAAATTTTAAGTTATATTAACTCTGAAAACTCTTTTTAAAAGCACGGAAGAGAAAATTTGGGATGTTATCTGCAAAAATAGCCATTCAATAAGTATTTATTGTTAGACCTGTAGTTATGAGACAGGGTATTTCAGAGTAATTTTCATTTTTAACATCCGTTATTTAGCTAAAAATTTTGAAATTTCACGTGCTTTTACTTGAAAGGTTGTTAAAAATCAATCACAGCCGTCACGGTATCAAAAAATTTCAATTTATGCTCAAATTTAGGTGGACGTATAATAATGTATAAGATCAAAATTCCATCAGATCGGCCGTCCTGGACACGGGCGTTGATCCCTAGGGGACAGAAGGGACGCGTCCCCCTCAATAGTTAAGTCCCTCTTAATAGTTTCTTCCAAAAACATAAAAACTTTTAACTTCTGAGGGGTTTTAAAAAACATTATATAATAAGGAGTAGCAGGAGTGATTTTGAAACTGTTTTAATTTAAGTTTGAAGTCAGTTCTGAGATTAAGGGGACGCCGTCAACAAAATCTTTAGACTATCTCTCCGAAATATTCAGTTTCAGGCCAACAAAAAACGTGAGCCCCCAAATATTTTCTCTAATTGCAAAAAATTCTATGGGGTAGATTCCCCTGCCCTGAAACTAATACTATTTTAATTCAGTTAATAACTTAAGGTTTGAGGAAATTCTTCCGTGATTCGTCCCCCTTAATACTTTGATACTTTTGGGTGTCTTAAAGAATGTAGATGGGATAAAAATAATTATCGAATTTCATTAACTTTTCAGGAAACTTAGGAAAATTGCTTTACCAATTTGTTGATCTCTGTGTAATATACAGATACAGCTTTGTCTAAAGTGAATTCACTCAAATTGCTTTACATGTGTTGAGTTAAAACCCGATAAAAACGTCATATCCGGTTGATGTAACAGTTAGCAATATGGAAACGATGACAGGCTTTGTGGTTTGCGTAAAAGTTCCGTTTCAAGACTGAGCTACCACATTAGCATTTAGTGATCGGGATTAAAATCACTGCAGTCTACTTTCCTGCATTGGATTTTGAAACAAACATTGTCTCAACATATTGACTGAGAAATAGTAATGAAAAATGCAAAAAATCCCTTAAAATATCTTTTTTCAAATATTAATGGAAAAACACCCCAAATCATCAGCATTAAAAAACTTTTTTGTATAAATTTTCAAAAAAGCTTTTATTGCAATTTTTACGTCGTTCACTGCTATTCTCAGTGGACTAAATGACGCATTGAGTCTAATTCTAATATCTACCAAAAATTTATCCAAAAAAATTTTATAACCGAATTTTGGCAGAGCTTCAAATAACAACGTATATTTAATGATATTTTATAATCATCAGTAAACCCAAGATTGGGTCTCGACTCTCGAATAGCTATAGTGTTTCCTAAATCGCAAAATCTTCTGTGAAAAATCCAACCCAAAGCTTATCTTTCCAAATCTCACCCTTGTACATTTTATTTTAGATTTTATAAAATGCTTATGAACACCTTCAATATTATTCATTCAATCATACATTATCATGAAATTTATCTTCAAGGCTTTTAAGTTTTTAATTAATATCCAATTTGTTCACGAAAAAAATTGTTGAAATAATTTTGAAATGATTGAGCTAACGGTAGTAAAGTATATTTTACACACTTATGTCATTTATGTCATTATTTTACACACTTATGTCACTTTATGTCATTAATCCAGACACCAATTAGCAGTAGAAACTGTATTTCTGCTGGAAAAGAGGCATTTTCTACTGGATTTCGGTTTTACAATTGAATAATTTATTTCTTTTCCCAAAGAGGAAAGAGATAACTGTTTTGAAGATCTTTATTGAGTTTCATCAGTTATTAAAAACCGAAAATTTTTTATCTAACAATGACTTAAGTAACTCAACAACATGTTGTTCAAGTTCAATTGAAGTTTTAGATCACACGGACTAGTCTAGTCGATCTCGTTAATTTCTTTTGTATCTGTTTCTTGGCTATTCTGGAGTTAAAGAAAGGTCTAAAAAACAGTATTTTATCATCAAAAGAAGATTTTTATGACTGTTGTAAAGTAGGTAGAAAATTCCGGACATTTTGGAAACATAAATGCCTTCATGTCACAGATAGAAATTCGACCCTGCATAACGAATCAGTGTCAGTTTCAGAGAACGGAAGAGAGATAGGAGACCACACGTGCATTGATAAGGAGTCAAGAATATGCTCTGGTTGTGTCTCCATCCTGTCCCTTGTCATAACAACACACCAGTCGCTAGTCAAAACAGTTTTGGAACCGTTTGTTTTCGAGGACAGGGTCCGAATGTGGGCCAGCCCGTTTAAAATAAATAGCCATTGCTGCACACAAACCCCTGATAAGCAAAAGACAGTCGGATATTTTCCGCCCTCCATTTTTCATGTTTGAGATTTCGCATACGTTGACTAACGTGTTGATGTTCTGCCAAAGAAAATAACTGAATAATTATCTTATTTACTTATTATCTTAAGTACTTAATAAAACTTTGATCTTAACATTTTGATCCCCCTAAATCTAACTCACCTCCATTCTTGTCGCATTGAATGTTTCGGGTGAGAATGTTCAGCAAAAGTTAAAGAATACTTGGGAAAGTCATGGATATAAATGTGGTGGATTGCACAGAGTAATTCTTTCATATTATTAATTAATCTATAAAATTTAAATATTTTTAACCTTTTTCTAAGGCAATTTTAAACATATCTCAAAAATCGAAAGTTTTAAAAATTTTCGAGTTTATCACTCACAAAAAGAGATAAATTCAGAAGTCTATACAAAGGTTTTTTAAAAGAACCTATTTTGATTTAGAAAAAAAAAAACTGTGAAATGTTTTTGCAGATTTTGTGAAAATTAAAAATTAACGTAAACAAGTATCACATCTTATAAACAACAAATACTATACAAACTAATATTTAGTATGGAATGACTAACAATTTTAAATTAAGAAAGTATATAGTTTATCAGAGAACTTGCTTTTTTAAATACATATATTTTGTGAAAGTACCTTTTCATTAAAAGGTGAATTTGTGAAAGTAAAAGATAAGCCCAGGTTTCCCTAGATTGACCCCTGATATTTTGTATTACATGTTATGTTCAGGTTGTGGAAACCCTGACAACGACATCTTGAATGTATCTACATTATTGACATTTTCCCTTCTTGGATTTTCTAGAAATATAAAAAATATCTATTGTAATTTTATTAACCTACACTGCAAATTCGTGAAACACTTTTGAAAAGCTAAGTAAACACAAAGAGTTTTGAGTTCCAAAAGAGTTTTGATTATTTTTCGATTGTATTGCGATTGTGTTTGTAAAGTGTGTTAAAAGTGTTGTTTAAAAGTGTTGCTAAAAATTACAGAGTTGTCAGAAAAGGTGTTATCTGAGTGTTTTGGTCTAAACATTTTCACAGATCCAAAACATATTTACACCACTATTTTTAGAACACATTTCTGGATAGAATACATTTCTAAAACTTTTCAAACGTATTCAGAACACCATCACAACATAATAGTTAAACTGTTCTACCTAAAACAACGCATCACAACCGAAGTGTTGTAAATTTGAGGACAAAAAAGCGTTCTTAAATGTGTTTATACCTAATGTGTGGAGCGTTTGTGTTATGTGGGTACAATGTTTTGAGGGTGCTAAAATGTTTGACTAAAAATGCACTATTCCATAAGTGTTTCTTGATTGATTAAAAGTTGCAAATCTCAAAGCCGTAGCCGCCAAAATTTTAATGTGTTTTCATTAAATGTTTAATCAAACTACACAAAAATTTAATTCTTAGGTAACAATTTTGTTTATAGGATACTTCTTTATCCTCTCTACTTCATGAGAATATTACAAAACCATAAATTTTCCCTTAAAAATAATTTTTAGATAGATAACTTTATTAAATTAATACAGTATTTAACCAGTTGAAAAGGGGATTGAAAAGCAGATGAGGATGAAAAGACCGAGAGCACCCAACGCATTTTGTATACGCCCCTTTTGTAACTCTGTAACTCGTTCGACATGCTCCCAAATCTCAGAAAAGTGGGGCACAGAGACACTATCGCTTTACAAAAACACACCCAGAGCGAATGTTTTGTTTTGAGATATAGCAGAAAGCAAAATAGAGAAAGGGTTAGGCGTGATATAGATCAATTCTTATTGACATGTGTATGTGTAAGGCATTCAGATTATTTAGAAAGAAAATGTTTTGTTATTTATGGCCCCAACGTAAAAGCACAGGCTAAACATCTGGCGTAGCCAGAAAGTATATTTCGGAGGGGATTATTGGAATTTTGCGGGGAACATGGAGTAAATTTGGATCCTTTTATATGGGGCAAAAAGGAAAGCCTTTTTATTTTCAAGGGATCCTCAAATTACTCCCCTGCACGACAATGCCTGCCTGCACTCATAGAAGATTCACTTGCTTTACTAATTTTCTTTTCAGTGCATTTAAATAAAAGACTTTTTGCCCCTCACAAATTATTTCATTACTATCAATTCAAATAGTTGATTTTGAGTACCATTTAACGTATTCCTTCCCACTCTCAGGTACTTCAAATGCCGTTTTTTCTCCTCATTTGTTTTATGCTTTCCATCTTTAAAATATAACGAGGCTTTAAAAACTCATCATGATGTTAATTCAAAAATTCCTAAATCCCCATGTCACAAGAAGATTATTTTTTTTCCTGATAAGAACTTTTTGAGATTTAAAATATTTGTAATTAGTTATTTTCATGGTTATTTTTTGCGGTCTTTTCAGTTTTGTTCGTTTACAAAACTTGCATAAAAGTTTTCACTTTTTACTCTTCGAAAAAAAGTTGTGGTTTCATTTTTAGTAAAGCTCACTAATATAATACTACAATACGAATTGAAACAGTACTTTATCTTCTTTAGTGAGCAAAATATAGATCCCAGCTTAACTCAACATCAGCAAAATAACACTTTTAGAGTTAAATAGCCTTATTGGTCAATTTTATATTGATCATTTCTATCTCTTAAAAGTTTTGAGAAAATCATGTATTATAGTTCAGCGTATGCTTTTCACGAGTAGAAAATGCCTGAGAAAAGAGTAATTGTTATAATTAGTTTTTTTTTTCTATTTTAGTTCTCGTTGTGTTGAGATTTGATGTTTTATAAGTTTTAAACTTTCTTTCGGTAAAAATATACGTACTAAAATGATGAATTTCCGACTTAGGTAAACTCAATCAACTCGTTCAAACGTTTCCCCGTAATTTGCACTCGTGTCTGAAATTAACTTGTGTGTTTTCAGTGGGTCATTTAATGTAAAATAGGGTATGGTGGGGTAAAATATCTCACTTTTTAGCTATTTTCACATTCTAAGTGTTATTTCATCAAAACTATTATTTTTAAATGATTTCTTTTCAATTGGATATTGACATTACAATCCTGTAGAACATTTTAATCCAATTTAATTTAACATTTTTCAATTATAAGTTGGTCAAACTTAGCATTAAAAGCAATGATCCATTTTACCCCGACCTGGGGTAAAATGGATCACACTGCAAAATGAAACTAATAATATATTTATTAGAAAATAATACATGAAAATAAGAAAAATGTGGTCTTTTACATTATCTGCTGGGTTTTTTTTACTTAAAAACCGCATTATTTAATCAGGTGATGAAACCTAGTTATTAACTTAGTTATTCAAATATAGTATCAAAATACTTCATTTAAAGAAAAAAAAGTAAAACTGCTTGACAATTCAATACATATTTCAAGGAAATAAGTTAAAAACATTCATTAAACTTAATACAGAAAAACTCCTCCCAAAAAGAAAAGAATGGATCAGCTAAGCCTAACTCTGATCCACTTTACCCCAAGTACGAAATATTGATATAAAACAGAAAATATTTTATATTTTTCTTACCTGTCTGGATTAAAATGTCTTTCAGACTTTCTTTTGTTGAAAAATACTTCAAAGGTCTACTGCAATTAATTACACGGTATAAATATTCCGAAGTTGGTAGACTCTGTTTTTTTGTCATCACCATACACGGTTCAAAATCAATACTTTTTTGGTTGAAAAATTTATGAATCTAAAGTTTTTATGATCGGAAAATGTTGTCGACAGATTAAATAATAGGTACAATACAAAAAAATGGGTGAAAATAGTTCAATTCAAACTTGATTTATATTGAGTTAATTAAAACTGGTCCATTTTACCCCAAGATCCACTTTACCCCAACCCAACCTTATAGAGTATCTCTTGAAAGTTTTGAGAAAATCATGTATTATAGTTCAGCGTATTCTTTTAACGAGTAGAAAATGCCCGGGGAAAGGGTAAGTTTTATAATTAGTTGGGTTTATTCTATTTTAGGTCTCGTTGTGTTGAGCGATTTGATGCTTTAAACTTTCTTTCGGTAAAAATAGACGTTCCAACCTAGGTAAACTCAATCAACTCGTTCAAACGTAATTTGCAGTGTCTGAAATTAAACTTTACAGTAGCAGTCTCATATGTGTCATTTAATGTAAGATACAAGTTTGATAAGTGCTTGCGCACTGAAGAATCTTAGCTTGTTGGAGATTGAATAAGTGTTTATATCTCCCAATAGATTGGATGGCCGGCCGCTCGGAAGAAGATTCCGAAGAGGAGGACCTTCTTTGCGGAGAGGAAGGAGAAGAGGAGGAGTGCTTCTCGGACAGGACGACCCCCTTGTCGCAGGACGACCCCTTCCCCTCGCCCACCGACGACCCTCCCTACCCCTGGCACACGACGCAGCCGCACTACGCACTACACGGGTAAGCGAGGCTTTTCTGTCAATTCTGTTTGTGTCTGTCTTACTTGACGAAGGTTTATAAGCGGATCCTTGAGACAGACCGGAAAATTTTTATGTAACCAATCCAATACCAATAAGCAAGGCATCAACATTCGTCGTAACTATATTAATAAGCTGAAACAGCATTCAATTTGGCACCCTGAACAGAGGGAGGGAAAACTTTATGAGTAAAACATTGCTCTTGTGTACCAGCATGTAGGTGAGATGTTTTATTTTAAAGCTAAAGCTACTATACTAGACAAAAACGTTAGCTGCCCCTATGACGTTACTAACAAAGATATAGTAGATCCCATCTAGGTGTTTTTAATATTTTGAGTGAAATGAAGAACGTCAATTTAAAAATATGATTAGTATTTTGTTAAACTCATGTGTATATAGTGTCTTGTATTATTATTGCATACCAGCAACCAATATACTGCCGTCCTAAGCGAAAGTGCACATAAACTAGTTTTCTTATAAATTCACTATCTTTCCCGATTGGCGCGGTTTTTTTTATTTGGCAAGAATGCATCTCGCTACTTTCTAGCCTCTCCAAGGGTTGTCAAAATTTTGAACAAAGCCCTTAACTATCAGAATTGAAAGTAAATTAAAGGGTTTTTGTAAAATTAAAATTCCTATCAATTTAAAAATATTTAAACAACAATAGAATAGTTTAAAACTCATTGTGCTGTCTAACTTCAATTTATATTAGAACACTATAACCGGAATATACGAGTCCCTACCACTGCAGCTGAAATGCTGTGTCCTGTGTTTTTATTTGCTGAAAGCTGCATCTTGTTTTCCTTGTCTTGTGCCTTATTGTCGTTCAGTTTCTGAAAGACATTTCTTTAAACACAAGGACAATATTCAATTTTTTAAAAAATCCGAGTGAGTGTCTCCATAAATTTGTAATTGAACCCTGTTTGCCTTAAAGATATAACCATTTCGGACTCTAACGCAATTCAACGCCACAGCCGATAATAGAGGCTTTTTTGGGTGTAGCCAATATTTAATCTAAGAAGGATTGTTTACCACAAAGAATGGAAAATCTGCCAAATAC
The DNA here is from genome assembly GCA_963680715.1 of Tetragnatha montana. Taxonomy (NCBI): domain Eukaryota; kingdom Metazoa; phylum Arthropoda; class Arachnida; order Araneae; family Tetragnathidae; genus Tetragnatha; species Tetragnatha montana. The sequence goes on from OY796685.1 coordinate 10,118,612, forward strand.
TTTTTTGGCGATATTTTTCTCAAAGTAAATCTGTCTAAATTTGCATTTATGTGCACTTTCACTTAGGACGGCAGTATAGCTCTCATTGTCCAAATAGTTTAACTAAATTTAAAGAATTAGATTCGGCCTATCAATTCGCATTAATGTAGGGAAAGATGAAATATTTATCAAGATACTGTTTGATTTTTCTTAGAAAATTGTAAGAATGCTTTTTATTCTAATTTGATACCAAAAGGAAAATTAATTCGTAATTAGATAAGTAGTTAATGATGTTGTTCAGAGGCTCCCAGTGGACTACTTATAGTTGGTTTATTATTTCCCTAATTTCTGTGAAGACTTATTGCTTCTTTCAATATTTTTTTGCGAGTCTCGCGGAAGAATGAAGTAGAAAAATATCAATATGGGGCGGTCTCCCATTGTGTTGCAATTCTTAATAAACTTCAATGAGGAAAATACCTTTTCACACAAAAGTACTCTCAAAGTGATACAGTTTACCACCCAAAATTTCTCTGATTCAGAAATCTTTCTTTTGTTACTAATTTGAAGTAACCCTCTCCATTTTTCCCCCTGTTTTCAAAGACCTATCCGAATGTAGGTCACCTTATCAAGTAAGTTGATGAGTAAGATGAGTTAGTTGATCTCTCCAGTGTTAACTCACATAAAATTAGGAAGTGCTTATAGCCTCACCCAGTGAGGCTATACTGGAGTTTGGAGGTCTAAAGAGTAAAAGACCTAGGTACTCCCTCAAGTATCCCCCTTGTTTTTTTATTGTTAGTCTATCCAGGGTTTAATTGAAAAGGAAGGTGACCATATTCCATGCAATGGCACCGAAATGTCAGGGGCGTATATGTAAGGCGAAAGCGATGGGTACCGTAATATACCGTCCCCCTAATATTCACCCTCTGATTTCGAAAGGGCACAACCAGTGGTTGAGCACACCTCTTAGTTTCAAAAATCATCAAAAATTGCAAAAAAAGTAGCATTATTAAAAAGTAGCATCTCAATAATTTCGCACTCTAACTATTCTTTGCTCTAACAACCACGAAAATCAAACAAACATGGCTATTATATTGCTAGTAACATATTGGTCTACTTTCATTTATTACTCCGTGATACTGTCCCATGTTCCGGTTCTCCTATTTGGATTCTCACCTATTCGAAGTTATTGTGTGCATGTAAATCTCAAAACTTCTTGTCTCCTTTTATAACATACCTACCTAATTTATTTACTTTTTGGACGTATGACATTTAGATATTTTCCTCTTTTCTCAGTTCCCGTTTCGGCCCGCTCCGTCGCCGTCATTCACATCCGATCGGAGGCGGAACTCCTGACTGCCCCTCCCACTCATCCTCGTCATCGCCACGCCCCCAACGCAAGCTGGTCAAGCGGATGTACACCAACAGCCGCGAGCGCTGGCGACAGCAGAACGTCAACGGGGCCTTCGCGGACCTCAGACGACTCGTGCCGACTCACCCTCCCGACAAAAAACTCAGCAAAAACGAAATACTGAGGCTCGCCATACGATACATCAAGCTGCTCAGTTCGGTACTGGAGTACCAGAAACGGCAGCAAGAGGAGGAGGAGGGGCATGTTGAAGAAGATCCGCCAATCAAGGCGGAGCCAGTGACTAATGACGACGCCTCTTTGCTTTTGTCGGAAGAAGGCGTTTCTAGTCCGGCGTCGAGTTTGAGCAGTGTGTCAAGTCATACGGATGGGACGGAGGAAAGAGTGTTTTGAAGAACTGCTTAAGTTCGTGCATCATTCCTTAGAACACTCCATTCCCAACGTGACGCGTCACTTGCTTCTTTTGTCAAGAAGGCGAGAATCTCTGAAACTATACCAAAAGGAAATCTGAACCGTGCTGTATCGTTTCTATTAGGGGGTGTCTACTAGGCACAGCCAACAACTAAAACTCTAACCCTCAATCCAAACAGTTGATCCATCTAACGTAAGCTGACTTCAAGCGTCGTTTTTACCATGAAAATCAACACTAAAGTTTCTTTCCATTGGCAACGTGACACTGACTTCAACGAATCAGATTAGTGTTCGATCAGGTATGATTGACGTCAGTGACTACTATCAATCATTCTTGATGATTAATGTGATTCCATGAAGTCAACGTCCCGTTGCCAATTGAAATCAATCTTAAAAATAAGCATGTGGAATCTCAGCCATTTTCCTACGCCGGGCTGCTTAAAAATGAAAGCGACACAACGAAAGCTATGCTTGAAACAACGCTATTGCTTGAATTCAATGCTTATGTGAATTAAACAGTTTTTTTATCAATTCACTATGGAAAACATACAATAGAACCCTTAATGTTATCCATTTAGTACCAGGATATTATCCTCGAGTATCTGTTATTAGCAATAAAAGAAGTTCTCCGGAAAAGAAAGAGACAGAGTTTAATGAAATTTAGGCATCTTAAAATCGAATGGATAAGTAAATTTATCAACGAATTAAAAATAAAAGAATGTAAACATAAAAACAAAAACCATCTTTTCTCATAGTTTTATAACTTGTATATTCAGATTCGAATAGAAAATTCATAGCTTTACATAACTAGTTATTTCCGTATAAATTATCGTTTCTTAAATATGAAAAATCTTCATCCAATCATTTATTTATTTCACCAAGGATAAGTTTACTGTATTGAAAAGCTCCTTTTCCAGTGTCTATTGGAATACTAAACAAGGTACTTTCTAGATAGAATAAAGACATGTTAATTGCTAAAGGTATTTATTTTTGGTATTTTAATCGTATTTCTTTCGAAACAGTAACGACAGCATAATCCCTTCAGAAATTGCTTACGGATATTTGTATTTCGTAACTAGCTCATATGCCCGGCCTTGAACGGGTGGAGTGTTAGCTTTCTTCTTTAAAATATTTAAAACATTCAAAACCTAATTTTGTTGGGTGAAAGGTATTGAAATCCATCCAGTTGTCAAGCATTATAATTTTAGAACGATTTCTACGTTCACCACCATCACCCCCACTGAAAAACAAAATATATGTAGGAATAAGAAAAAATATTCTCCCAAAAATTATTTAAAATGCTCATTTAAAACTCTTGATTAATCATATCTTCAGGGTTTCAATTAATTTTTTTGGGTGGAATTATTTAATAATTAAAGCATATTACATTTTCCAATTTAAGGGGGAAAAATCAATATCTGTGCCATTCTCTGAGATAAGCAAAAGTACGGTTTTGAATTCCAAGACTGCAGATCAATATCTAATCAGATAAATCAATCTCTTCTAGTGGAAAAGGAGTTTCAATAGTTTTTGGTTTGTAATAGTAATATAACTTGTTCAATGATTAGCAATACAATGAACTAGGGTTGCAATGAGTATATTATACTATTTGTGTAAGATCCTACTAGATCAGCTAGTTCCAGTTACTTTTCTCCTCTCTTTTCAAGGAGTCTATGTAAATTTTTTGAATTCTTAAGCAATATTTGGTGCATTTCTGTTCCCATTTTCATTAACATGCTACGGTGCTTTGATGTTGAATAACTGCACACAGTTCCTTAAAATTTGGGAACTGTACTAGATTCTTTCTGTCATGTTATAACTGTAAATTATGGTTGATGTTAATAGTGTGTATATAAACGATGGATTTTAATAAATACATGTAAATACAAGAAAATGTTTATTTTGTAATTTTTTTATCATTCATTAAGTTTGTTTGTAAGATTTTAATAGTTGGACGGGTTCAACCAAAAACATAAATTAGTAGTTTTCATTAATCTTTAATAAATTAAATTAATTTTAGTAAATTAGTTTTCAAAAAGAGTGTCTTTAATTAACTTCTATACTCGACAGCAACTTTTCCTTACACTATGACGTCACTAACAAACAAAGTAATTCCCAGCGAGGTGTCTGAATTTTGAGTGAAATGAAAAACGTCAATTTAAAAATATGATAAGTTTGTTAGACCCATGCATATAAAGCGTCTTTTTATCACGATTTGCTTACGGAAACTTCTCCTAGAAACCCAAAAGGCTTTCTGTTTACGCAGTTTTTGCATCCGCGTAGTGACGTCATAGGGTCAGGAAACGTTGCTGTTGAGTATAACAAATAGTTACAGTATGTTCGGTTCATGTTCACACCATAAAAATAGTTTCAATAAAAAATGATGATATTTTATTAGTTTGAATGTAATTATAAGTAATCAAAACGTATTTTCAATAATTAAATCAGTTACATTTAAAAGAACGAACTATTCCATCCTCATCATTAATAGAAAACACACAAATACGAAATTAAAATTCTTTACTTCCTGCTATGAACGGCATTATGTATGTTTGTTTTCTTTGCAGAACATTAGTTCTGTAGAACCCGTTTCTCCTTGACATCCGTTAGTATGCAGAAAAGAAAAGATACAGAACCAGTTTTTAAGTTGGGAATTCTTAGCATCTGGAAGGTTTGAAATTTGCACTGTGGGCATACGGTGGGGGATTTAATTGCTTACTGGTTTTAGCTTTTCTTGGGGTACTTCATACCAAATAGAGAGAAAAAATATCTGGATCTCCTTAAAACTTAAACAAATTGTTTTCTTTGAAAAAAAATAAACCCTTTAATTTCAATTTGCGATTTAAAATAATATTCTATGGCTTCATATTATAAAGAATAGTCGCCAACATACTTAAAAATATTATATTTTACAAATGAAGACTTCAAAAACAAGCTAAGTGCCAAAAAGTAAATTTCCCGTAATTCATCATTTTAAATTTGATTCTCCATAGAAATACACATAATAAGTCATCTTTCAGGCCGTTTTTGACCTTACTAATCATGGTCTATGCACTTAGCTGGATTTATAGGGTGTTGGTGAGGGTACTTAGATTGGTTTTTCGGGTATAACTATTTTTTTTAGTTTTGGCAATTATAGCTTCTTTTTGAAGTCCAGTCTTCAAATGAAGACTCAAGTTTGAAATTAAAAAAAAAAGGTTGAAATTTTAAATTCTAAAGGAAATTTTGATAAGCCCCCAATCGAAAATTCATCTAATAAGTCCTTAAAATCAATGTACCGAACCAAGTTTCAAAGCATGATCAATATTTGTAGAGGTTCGAATTGTATTGCTTAGCTTATCACGAAATCCAACATTACCGGCATTTTGAAAAATCTTAAACCTTCAAAGTTCTATTTCTCAACCAAAAATAAAGACAAAGCTTAGAAAATTTAGATTTAGAATAATGATATATATTTCAATCTAAGGTAAAAGTTTCAAAAACTCAGTAAGTTTTAAGACTATTCTTGAAAAGAATAACTTTAAAAATTTCAATTTAAAAAGCAATAAATTGCACACAAATACAAATTTTAACCTCATATTCTTATTCTAAACCATCCAATTATACGAAATGGTCACCCAATACCATTTAAAGTATGATATTTACCGTACGAACATTGTACATACACTCACCAAAACGTAAACAAAACACAAAACCACAACAAACCAACCGTTGCCAACGGGAGAAAACAAATACTGCCAAATTCGTAAGCCACGTACGTACGTACGTAAGAGAATTATATATATAGATGCCCGATTAATCACTTTGCCCACAACATATATACCCTTACTATCATTCTTTCCGTTACTATAATTCATTCCGTTGTTTATTTTCATTCTTAGGCCGAGACGGATTTCCGTTACCTTCAATCAGATGAGATCTAACTTAACGAGGAATGGGTAGCATTTCAGATCTATTTTCGTTTGTTAAGAAGGAAGGTCGAATGGCCCCAGAAACGGATGTCGAGTTTCCTCATGTTCCTTCCTACAATATGGGGATGCACTACTGTACTGCTTCTTAGAACCCTATCAGACTTCTTTTTATTTCAACAAACGTACTATCACTGAAAGTTATTTAAATTTAATGACTAAATAATAATTAGTTATTTAACTAATAACTTTAAACTACACTTTTGTTTATTGTAAGAATCTTCATCGTTGTATCAAGCTTGCTGGTTTAAGAAAAACTAGAAAATATCAACGATGTCATATTTAAAACTCTCACTATAATAGAGTGTTTTCAGGTGACGTCACAACCGGTTATTTTCTTTTAACTGTGTATGTTCTGTAGGGCTTTTAACTGTTGCTAAGGCCGTTGTTTATTTGTTGCTAAGGCGGTTTTTAGGTATGGGATCACGTGATTGCAAATGCTCCAATAGAAGAATTCCACGGCCAGTCATTTGCTGTAACTGTTAACCTCTGTAGGGCAAAAAACTGTAACACTTCTGTTGCTAAGGCCGTTGTTAGGTCCGAGTCATGTGATTGAAAATGCTCTATATCTTTAAGAATAAAATTTGCAATTTGATAAAGACAAAAAAAAAACCTTAAAATATCACTAGATTTTTAATTAAACATTAAATCTAACAAAGCACAGTTTTAATTTTGATTTTTTAGATAAAATGCCGAATGGAAAACATCTGTTCTAAATTCACCGTAGTTTGATTTTCTTTCATTAAAACTTGGAACATTTTTACTTGGGCTGACAGCAAGCGCAAAGACTAGAAATTTTTAAGTAAATAAAAATTATAAATTAAATTAGCATCGAACAAAAGAATTTGGATACGAAATTTGGTTAACAGTAGAGTTAAGTGTTTCATTTGAAGTTTTCTATAACGGAGGGGCGGGCACAATAAATAGCTATTACCCTCTAAAGGTAGGATATTCAACATGTGATGCATTATGCATTGAGTGGTCAACTTATATGCTATCAAATTTAAATAGGGAAGTAGTAAGTAGCAATTTTCTTTCCAACGTACTTCCTTGCCTACTTCCTATTATATGGAGAGCGTATTCACTTTTACGTTATCAGCTATAAAGAAAGAACAAATCCAATTTTTGACAGTTACTTGACTGCAAATAACGCTGTAGCTAACAAAAACTTCATCAAACAATAAAAATAATTCCCAGTCTTAAAGTAGTTGTTCACTTTTTTTCGTTTATTTTCTACACAAACGAGCAATAAGCATTCCACTCTTAACAATTTATCACATTAGTACTTCTTAATTTTTAAATTTATGTAACAATACACATCCTATAACTTACTGCTTCTCCACCCGGGCTAGTTCATTCTCCGAAACCACATCCAGCTAGAGATGTAAAATTCCCACATTTTTTGGGAGGCGGGAAAAAACCCGGGAATTTTGGGAATAAACCGGGAATTTTAAGGAAATATTGGGAATTTTGAATGCCATACCCCATGTTTTTCTGCGAAAAAATATTCTTTTGCAAATTAGCTAAATTGAACATCAAATTGAAAAATTGCTTAGTTTCCAATCTAAATGTTATTCTGAGAAAAAAAATTATGTCTTCTGAAAAAAGTTCCAAAGCAAATAAGGAAAAACGAACATTAAAATGAACCATTCAAACTCCCCGTCTAAATACTATTTTTTCTCTGCAAAACTAAAAGTGTAATCAAGGATATTTTAAACATGATCAAATACTTGTAATTAATAGTTTTTTCTCTAAACTATTTATATTATTTCAGGAGCTTTATAGTATTATATCGCTTACTTTTGTTTTTAGCTTAAACCGAAATCAGTCTTAGAATTAAAATTAACCTTAAAATTTTACAAAAATAGTTTAACCACTTTGCCTTTACAAAAAACTAATGAAGAATCAAAATTATATACTAAAACGAAAGTACTTTCATATTTGAAATAGCCGGAATGGGAATGTACATCAGAAGTTGAGTTGTACTCTTCTGAAAACTTCCGGGAATTTTCAAAATTCCCTTCCCAAAAAACCGGGTTTATTCCCGGGAATAAACCCGGTTTTTTCCAGCCTTTACATCTCTACATCCAGCACGGAAATCACTCACACAGTCACAGAATAAGATCTCAAACCCATAAAAACGTCATCACCGCTCTATCAGAGCAATTCCACCCTTATCAACCAGAACTGACCATTTGATTACCATATCCGCATAAAACCGCAATATTCGGCCCCATACCTAATCCTGACGGACGATTCACACGTTTAGCGGGCGAGGGGGCCGGAAATTAAACGTAAATTTGTCGGGTGTGGGGCCACGTGCGGGGCACGGGGCCTTCCCTTTCTCCCGGCACCTGCGAGCGTGCGATCCGGGGACGGGCCGCTCGTGTTAACGCGCCGCTGGGTCAGAAACGAAGATTAATTTGGGGACGGTTTGTGTGTGTTTTGCTTTCGTTGGCTCGTTCGATGGGATGTGAAATGCGCATGTGAATACAATGTGTATGTGCATATACTTTGAAAGGCGTTTGAAAAGGAGGGCAGGGTTTCCACTCAATTTTGGAAATTAAAATTACTTGACTTTTCCAGGTTAGTTCTGAAGATTTTCTGGTTAAAAAAAAACAGCAATACATGTATTTTATATTTTCGATAAATAACAATTTTTTTTTCTTTTCCAAAGTCAAAAATTAGACGCAAACATTAAACATTTATCGTTTTCCAAGTGTTCTGTACGATTTTCCAGGTGATGGTGTCGTTATCCTCTATTAATTAATATCTTATGGTGTGCTTGTATTATTGATTTTCCAGGTTTAAGGCAAAAATAAGCAATATTCCCTGACTTTTTATGTCAAAACAAAACTCCCTGACTTTTCCAGACATTTTCTGACCCGCCGTGGGTACCCTGATGGGGGCGTAATGGAAGAGGTCTTTTGATAGAAACATAAAGTAATTTGAATCTTAATTTCTTGAAATGAATTGAACTAAAAATACTCGAAAATTGAATTGTATTTTGTTGAACACTCTAGGAAGCTTCGCTCCACTCGTTCAAAAATCTGATGTTTACTGCGCACAATCTTTTTTTATATCAAACCTTTTAAAAGCTTTCCAGTATGAAAGCTTTTTTTTTAAATATTTCATTGAAACATTAATAAGTCTTGTTATTTTAAAGAAAATTAACAATACAAAATAACACAGCTTTAAATACATCAATAAGAAATTAAAATAATATTTTTTACTTTAAGAATCTTTAAAAGAACTTACCTTTTACTTATCTATCTAACACTAAAAGAACTTATCTTTTACTTATCTATCTAATACTAAAAGAACTTATCTTTTACTTATCTATCTAATACTAAAAGAAGTTTTTGAAGAACTTATATGAATTGTATGACTTATTATAGAATTTTGTATTTTTAAATTGATATTCAACAATATTTAGTACAAAATTAACAGTTTGTCGAGAAGAGCTCTTACAAATTTGGCAATTTATAAATAAAAAACCCCCCTGCGAATCACTGATAAAAAGTATGCCAGAACTTATAAAATCAATCATTTCTAGTAAAAGATACCAGACGAAGTATTGGGTTCATATTTCTGTCATTAAGGGCTTCACTTTATCAGGAGCTGCCCCCTTTGCCTTATTTGCTGATGGAGCTTGGATATTCCACGTGGCATTATAACAACAACATTTAATTCATTGTGATAAATAATTTAAAATAAAGAAGATAAAGTTCAAAAAATAAAATAAATTGTTTTTCGTGAACAATCTAAAGGCGTCTTTATCACGTTTTATGATTTTAAGTCCAGTAATTTTCCAGTAAGTACTTATAACTTTCCAGTAAGCATCTCTTTGCTATAGTAAAAAATTTAATACTACTTTAACTTATTTCTCAAGTTCTTGTAATGCCTGATTAACATAAATCTATCAAACACTGAGAAGGTATACATGGATGTGATTTTTCAAGTTTTAAAATTTCTATTATTCATAAGCCCTTATAAATTGAATCGCCAGTTTGAAAAGGGAAATAAGTCCAAAAAATGGGAAATTGAACTTTTTGTGCACTAAAAAATCTCCAAGTTTCGTTCTTCACATGAGTGTTAGAGGGAAAAAATAACTATCCCCTATCGGCAGATTATAGCCCCTTGAAATTGCAAAATCGATGTCCATTGTCCATTCATTGTATTTTTTGATTAAATTTTATATTTAAGTTCATTATTTGTGCTGTAAACTAAGTTTAAATAAAATTTACTTTTAATTTAAAAATTATTTTTCACATTTTTTTTTATCCAGCGAATATTATAACTCTACTAGCTGAACAGCAACCCGATGCGTTGCGCCGAGTAAAGTTTTAATTCTACAGTTTTCACGATGCATACTTTAATATTATATTTTTAATATAAAATACCTTTCGACGTACTGGCCTAGTGGTTAAAGTATTTGACTGATGCGAAGCCGTACGTCTGGGGTTTGAATCCCCGTTTGGCAGGGATGAGTCAGTTTCTGTCTTTGTGTGATGAATGAAAGTGGCCGTCCCCCAGTAAAAAGGGGTTGTGCGAGCGAATGGTATGTGTGGCGCGGGTAGCAGTACCTCACCTTCGTGGCTCCGGTCCACAGGTGCCCGCTGGGTAACGCTGAGTAGGTTGTTCTTAGGGCAATTCAGTGGTCAAGGATGATAATTCCAGTACCCGCCCATTGGATTAAAAGAAAAATATATTTTTAGAGAAGAAAAATATATGAAAAAGAAAAATTCAATAATTTTCTTACATAACATTCTATCTTTCCAACATAATTAAATATATGTTTTAACTCAGTTTTATCTGCTGTAATCACTTGGCCGCTGGTTATACAGCGTTTCCCACGTGGAGGTAGGCTACTTTGTTCCCCAGGGGTATGCACCCTTTCACACCATTACTTCTAAGGGCACAGCCCCCTGGGACCCCTACGGGGTATTGTGTTTGCATACAGTGTATATCGCATTATTACTATTTTTTTTGCCATTGCTCCATTCAAAATTCATTACGCAATTTATTATTTTATCATTCTAATTATCGTTGCTGTTTGTTCTATATCAAACCTTTAAAACGTATGAGAATACCAACTTATGAAAAACTTTTAAATCCCGTGGTTACTTTGAAACTAATGGCTCTAGTGATATTAAAGTTAAAAATTCAAAACATTTATTACTCCAGTTTAGTTTAATACCTAGTTAATATTTGATTTTTAAAAAAGTTTTTTTTTGTAATTTTTGTTGGCAATCATAAACTGAAAGGATTTCCCGTTGTTTTTAAAATCATTAAAAACGGTCTAGTGTTATGGAATCAGAAGCACAAAGATGCTAATATCTTAGAAAATAATTATAATTTTAGAATTTAAATGGTCAATACGGGGTTCCCGAATTTTTTGCCGTATTTCGGTACCTCGGGCACCCTTCTGGGTTGATTAGTTTCGAAATAGTTTTATTTTTTATATTATCGATTGAATTAAGATAAAGCCAAAAAACAGGAGGAAGAAAACGCAGCAACTGAACCTCAGCACTGTCTGAATTATGTGAAAAGAACAGAAAAACGCAAATATCTCGAAAAGTATTTCGAATTTCGGAATGAAAATGGGTGACTCGGCGTCCCTGGGTCATTTGCCGTCTTTTGGTACCTCGGGCACCCTTCTGCGTTCAGTGGTTTCGGAGGAGATAGAAGGACATACAAACGGACATACGTTTGTTTACTCTCGGATTTTAATAGTATAGACTAGCTGAACAGCAACCCGATGCGTTGCGCCGAGTGTAGTTTTAGTTCAACAGTTTTTACGATGTATACTTTAATATTATATTTTTAGAGAAGAAAACTATGTAAAAAAGAAAAATTCAATAATTTTCTTACATAACATTCTATCTTTCCAACGTAATTAAATATATGTTTTGACTTAGTTTTATCTGCTGTAGCCACTTGTCCCACATTTCCAGCCTTGCACGGTTGGAGTAATATATGTTACGGGCAAAGTGATTAATAATGCCCGGAGTGGAGGCTGGCAAAGGGATAAATTTCATTGATAAATGGCACTGAATTTATTGCATTGCCCGCCTACTCTTCGGGCATTATTAATAATGCCCGATTTATCACATTGCCCGTAACATATATATTTTTAAAAAGGTTTTCTCAAAATACATTTCTAATTTTGTATATCAGCAATTACCACAATCGTTCAGGTATCCCATGCTTCTTTTTCGTATTCCAGTGTTCCCGGTAATTTTTCCTATCACAGTTTTACAATATTTTACCTTTTTTGGTGTTCCCGGTAATCTTTCCTATCCCAGTGGCCGTTGTTTTTATATTTCATCTTAATAAAGCAATTAATTTGAAACCTTTTCATAAATATATTATAATCTTAAAATAAAGGAAAATAATGTTAAAACAGTAATAATTTTAATTTATTTTGGTATTTTCATAGCTGAAATTAGTTTTAACAGATATTTATAGGATTTTTACCCATTAAAATATTTAATTTTGAGGTTTTCATCTCATTTACAATAGAGCATTCGCACATGACGTCACTTGGAGGACAAAATCAACGTTGCTAAGGCTGTTGTTAGGGGCGGGACATAGAAGTATCCAATAGCAGCATTCGCACATGACGTCACTTGGCGAATAAACAACGTTGCTAAGGCCGTTGTTAGGCAGAGTCATGTGATTGAAAATGCTCTATAGTGAGTGGGTGAAGCAGATCTACTCTAGTAGAGAAAAATTTTAAAAACATAATACAAATCCTAGTAAATTTGTAAGTCTAGTGAACCGTGTCTTATGAGTTATTCCATAAATATTTTTATTTTAAAGGAAAAAATCTTAAAATTAAGGAAAATAACGCTTGAAAATAAATTATTTGAATTTATTTTGGCGTTTTCATAGCTGATGGAGTTTTTAAATCCACAATTATCGAGTTTTTCCTGTTAAAAATATTTAATTTGGTGGTTTTCATCTCATTTTTACAACAGTGAGTCAAGCAGATCTACTCTAGTAGAGAAATGGAGAAATAAGCGTAAAAGAGCAGAAAAACGCAAATATCTCGAAAAGTATTTGGAATTTCGGAATGGAAATGGGCGACTCGGCGTCCCTGGGTCATTTGCCGTCTTTTGGTACCTCGGGCGCCCTTCTGCGTTCAGTGGTTTCGGAGGAGATAGAGGGACATACGGACAAACATACGTTTGTTTACTCTCGGATTTTAATAGTATAGATTGATACTGCCTTATTGACTCAGTTTCATAATAATTTTTAATTTTATTTGTCTCTGTCTTTCTATAATTCACTTTTGTGCTGAGAACTTAGTAGACATATAGTTTAATTGTCGAATAAAGTAGTTTTTAAGAGTTCTTGTCAGCTGAAATTTCATAAGATTGAAAAAGGGAACAAGACCATCAACTTTTTTCATCTGTAAAATATTTTTGAATAAACTTATATTTTTTTAGATGATTATTCTGTACTTAAAATAGGATCCTGAATTTCCAGTACAAATTTTGTGATTATATTACAACGAAAATTCCGTTCTTTTTTTTTCGATTTTCTCAAAACTTCGTTTTTGGACCTTCCCTTTTCAAACTGACGATTCGATTATTTTTACTCTTTTAAAAAGTAGTATAGTATTAAGGTGTTTTATCCTTGTTTTTGGAAGTTGAAGGGGTAATAAGATGTTATTTGCTTAGTTAAAAATTACTGCTGTATTCATTTCACTTGACTGAAGGTTAACATAGTCAAACTTCGTAAAATGGTATAAAATTAGTTTTCCTTTTTCAACCACCAATCAGAGGTAACTTCAATGCGACCAATCTTCGGTCAGGTAATTAAGACCTTAAGAATAAAAAACAACAAGTACTTAAATTTATACTTCTATAACAGTTCTTAGATAAAGAGTTATTCTCACTAACTATTTAACTATCGATTTACTTCTAGTCTTCTAGAGGTCTACATGACGGATAGTAGCAAAATGCCTTACTTTTTATTATTAGAGATCAAATCGTTTGCATCGTCATCCCCCTCCCCTATTCGGCGCGACAATGGGGATCGGGATAAATGCCTCCCTTTTAAGAGTGTTTGCTCAACTGTATCACCAGTCATCGTTCATGTTTTTATGGGCCCTCACGCCTCGTTTAAATCGTCGGATAATGGCGATTATAAATAAAATTATAATGGCTCAATGGGTCGCAGATAAACGGCGGATTATGACAGCAGATATGCGTTTGGAAAAAGAGGACGCCCTCAGTGGGAAAATATAAGGTAGCTGATGTGCCACGTTCTTGTTGATGGTTCATTTCTCGAAAATTTGAACGGAACTTCTTCTCAAAATGAAGCAAAAAATATTTTGAAGCCATAGAGGACTTCCATTCTAGAAAGTGTCCTGCAAAGTTTTCACATAGATTCATTTCACATACTTGGTAGGTGTAACTATAAAGGTAAACGGATTTTCTCACTGTGATATCCGTTTTGTTTGTGTTGATTATTTATTTATTGCAGAGTTAGAAAATTTATTCATAAAAACACGATTGCTACTGCTGAATTAACATTCAACTTAAAGTAAATTTAAAAAAACGATTCCTTATTAGATATTTCAAAGAAAAAATTAAACAATTTTCTAAAATCAGGAATAGTCCCATAGTTAAAATTAAATACCGTCAACTGGGACAGTGGAGTAGCCAGAAAAATTAGGGGGGTATGGAAATTTTGAGGAGGATATGGGATAAATTTGGTCCTTCTCTCTTTATAAGGTCAAAAAAGGAACAGTCTGAATTTCCTGGAGGTATATAAATTGCCGAACACGCACTTGGCAGCACCCATGAACAGAAAAACAACAACAACAAAAAACCGTATGTATTATGCTTCATATAGCTCAAGCCTTTTCTGGACTCTGAACTCATCCATATATTAGAACTTTCTTTCCTTATAGTAGGGGAGCCCATGATGCTAAATGTGGATTTACTCGAGCGCGTCAGATAATCATAGGGGAGATACCTTGCATGCTTTTGAGTAACTCCACCAAATATAAGCTCTCCATGTTGGTGGGTTTGTTTAGAACAGCCCGTCAAAATTTGAAAGAAAACTAGTTACATGGACATACTCGAGCGCGTCAGATTGGCTACCAAGACAGTTTACAACTAGTTGAGCCTAGTATCCTGGCTACTAGTCTATAAACATTTTGTTTCGTACATTTTTCTCCAAAAGAGCGATAGTGTCTTACCGGTCTTGGCTTTACTTTGCAACTTTGTAACCCTCCCGCTCCCTTATCCACCGCTCAAATCGGCAGATTTTAGAAAATGTACACTTTTTAGCTGGTAACTAACCTACCTTATCATTATCTGACGCGCTCGAGTATGTCCATTTAACTAATTTTTTTTTTTACAAATCTGACGGGCTGTTCTAAACTTACCCACCAACATAGAGAGCTTATATTTGGTGGAGGTACTCAAAGGCATGCAAGGTATCCCCCTATGATTATCTGACGCGCTCGAGTTACTACCCAAAAACACTCTGGGCTCCCCTACTATTAATGATAATTTCTAATCTCATCTCTTCCACTTCTCTCCCTTTCATTCAAAAATAGTGTGATGGTTGAGAAAGGGAGGAAAGGAGAAATAATAATTAAACTAAAAACACTTTTAATCAAGACTACAGTACAGAACGTGAACTATGAGTACTTGAGGAAATCTCTAAAATTAATCGACGCATTCTAGCAAAAAAAATTACCAAAAAAAAAAATCAGACTCGTTCGATAAATACAGTCTTATAGATACATTGTTAAAAAAAAGTTGGAACCTACTGATCCCCGATTCTCACACGCGCCACGCAGAAACAACTTTTACGGCCGTATTCACTGCATCCGAGTGAACATCAGACTCATTCAACACTAGTATAACGCGAGGTCATGATAGCACCGTGTCAGCAGTGGATCCGTATTCATAGTACTCGGATCAAGTGAGTCCGATCCTGGCTTTGGCGATTGCTTGGCGAAGGTGTTTCGCGCTGAAAAGGTCTTCTCTGATTGGCTAGAGAGAATCACATCACTCGTAACTAGTTTGTTTAGTAAATAAAAACACATGGCAATGCCTTACGCTGGCCGATCGACTGAAATAAAAATACTGCTATGTTTAATACAATCGTATAGCTATTATATATCAAATTAAATAAATTGCTGAGTGTATGTAACTTGATGATACATTTATAAACTGGCTTATACCAATACATTTAACTAGTAATTTGTACTTTTACTGAGGTGTTAAAAATTATTAAATTCAAAGGCAAAAACCTTAATCAACGTGTTTCTATCGTTTATGATGAACAATTTATTTTGCTAACTATCATCGAGTAATGAATTTTGGGGTATTATTCTGGGAATTGAATTGATTTTACATGTGCTCATGTGCTGTCATAATTTTAATCAGCGAATTGTAGGGTTTTCTTTCTCCCTATACCTTATATGTATGAGTCCTTTGCAACATTTTAATTTTGCATTATTTGAGATCAAATTAAAAATAAGGACATTCTAATTTATTGATAGATACTAGATTAATATGAATAAATTGAAATGAAAACCTATGCAGTAAAAATGGCTCAAAACAAACTATGAAGAGAAAAGTGAGTGGCAAAAAGAAGCAACGAGCAAAATCAGCTGCTCTCTTGGAGCGAAAAAAAACAAAAACATTGATGTAGAAAATAATTAAATAATGAAAGGTGCTCTATGAAGAATAAATTTATAAAAACGATGGTTTTACTCTTAGGAGCTTAAGCTTTGTTACATAAGTTTATATTAGGTACCTGACCTATATAAATTAGCATTGATTATAATCTCAAATTCTAAAACACAAAAGCAGTAAGTAAGTCTCAAGAGATTTTGCAAAGCTGTTCTATAGTAAACCTGCACACATTTTTGAAACTCAATTGAACAATAAATATTAAAACTATCTAAGATACTATTATTATTACTACCTATCAATTTAAAATTTCTCCCAACCCTTCCTTGATGTGAATAATAAATTCTGAAGCTATTAAATGAAGCTAGATTGTTTAAAAAAAAGGTTTTTTTTCCTTAGGATATTGACTATAATAAAAGTTATTTAATGATTTACAGTTATAAAGGTCCATACTTTAATAACACTACTAAATACTAAAACAGTAGTACCTATTATTTTTGCATCATGTATTTATGAAATAAAATTTAAAATACTTAAAATGGTCACTCAATCTTCCCTTTATTTTTTTATTCTTGAAAAAAAAATATGAATAATTAAAAATGAAAAAAATACTTATTAAAGCTATGATAGTATATCCCAATAGTAATGGCTAATAAAATCATTAAAATGCCATTTAAACTTTATACATAAGATAAAAATACAGAGAAAAAACCCAACATTCTTTATGAAACAAAAGAAAGAAAACAGTTCTGCCAGAACACATTAAACTTCCATGCAAAAAATAAGACATTTTGAAAAATAATTCAGTTTCTTTTGAATCAAAAATTATATTCTGATTTGAAGAAAGTAATGAAAACTCTGAAAAATATTACCACTGTAAGCTACCATAATATACATTTACAAACTCATAAACAACATTAATTAAAGTGGATTTTTTATTCAATAAAAAGTAAATTGAGCAACTTTTTGAACATAAAAAGGAACAATTCTTGTATGCATAATAAGAAATGTATAATAAGAAATACATAGAAATTATTACATTACTAATACAGTAAAATATTTTGTTTCACAATTTAAAAAGAAAATTAAAACTATATCAATAATTTTCAAATGAATTTTCAAGGCACAAATAAGCAGCTGTTCAAAAGCAACTGTTTCTGAGGTCAATACCTGTAATAAAAAGAAAAATCTAAACCCTCAAATATGTAATATCGAGATTAAAATTGATTTTAAAAAATTATCAATTAAATATATTTAATCTTCATGAAAAAGACAATATACATTAAATAAATGTTTTGCTTTTAAACCTCCAACAAAACAGTTCATTACTCAATTAAAATCACAGAATACAGAGAATTATAATTATAAATGAGTGTTCTTAAATAAACAAATGCTTTTTGGATTTCAGAAATTCAATTCCTTATGTAATATTAATTATTGTATTTAGGTAGACAACTTTTTAATTAAAAATATAGCATAATAGAATTCACTAAAATCAAAAGTTCGCCTGAGAACATAATATAAGGATATTGAATAAAAAGTTTAAAATTGATTCAAAACATAACGTTTAACAAGAGGAAAATAAATATTATAGATAGGAGTTAATGACATCGCGTTTCATTTTAATACACAATCTATTTTGTAGTTCGCTCATAGCCATGTTTACATTGTAGTATCAAGTAGTGTAGTATGCATGAACATTGAGCAAGTACCAGATAGACATTTTTATTGGTTATATTTATACAGAACCTACCTCTCTATTCTTCATTCCATCATAGAAATCATTTCTCGACAAGGATCTGCTCAATCGGAAGCCTAAATATCCGGATCGGATGTTACAATTTCTCAGTCGAAATGGTCGGGCGGCATCCATTTTATTTGAAGCTTTCTCGTCTCCGTGGAGAAGTAGCGACTGCGCATGCGTCGATACCGAGTCAGAGTTTGACACCTCCAGCTTCGAGGTGCTATCGTTAGGACGATTATAAGCTCTGATTCGGATGCTGTGAATACGGTTTTTGGACTTAACACTTCGTCGCCAAGGTGATAACTCTGATGCTGATGGCTGTGAATACGGCCGTTAGAGAAGCACCCAAGTAACACAAGACCGTCGCACTTGAAAAGAGGGCCCTCTATCTCCCTTCCACACCCCTCTCGAAAAAACCACCTTTCGAACACATCTCGCAACAATCGAACCCCCGGAATCATCCGAGCGGATTAGCCCCTGGCACGCGCACCCCCTTATCTCACTCGTCCCCCCCCGTTGTTTGTTGAAGGGATCCCTCCGCCCGGGTATAAATAAAATTAAATGCCCCGCTGGAGATCGTATGGAATTAATTTTCAGATGAAGCGATAGTGCGACACAGGGAAGCGGCAAAGCATATGATCGGTTCTAAACGGAGTTGTACTGGGAGGGGAAGTATTCTTTCCCCTTTTCAAAAGAACGGAGGATTTAAAAATGCTATCCGAAGGTTAAGAACACAAGTAAATAATTTCATAACGATGCATTATGGTTGTGATAATGTGTTAATTGAAGAGGTGGATGAATGAAGGTGGTATGGGGACAGTAAATCAAACGTTACGAAATTTATAAAATTTGCTAACAGACATGATTTTGGCAACCGGTCCTATGGCAGTGTTGAACATGCTGGCCCATCTCTTGGTATATATCATTACTTAGACTTGAAGATTACACCTTTTAAAAAAAACTTTTTTTATGAATAAAGGACAAAAAAAAAAACCCGTTTTACCCAAGTACATCGAATTAAAATAAATGTTCCCATTGAATAAGGTAATTTTTGAAATAAATTGATATTTTCCAACCGTCTGCAACCACCTTTAAAGTGTTCATGATTCCATTCCTTTGAACTTTTTTAGAATTCCTAATCTTTTTGCTGATCCTTGCAATTAATTGGGATGTGATTGAAAAGGCAAATACAGGAATTTCAAAAATTTGACAGGGAGGAAACAAAGCACGAAAGAAAAATATGCAAATAAAATCAAAATCACTTACTTAGAAGATAGTCAATGTAAAAAGAGTGCGTTCTAAATATGCTAGAAAAAGTAAACTCCACCAACTTCTTAAAGCTAATTATCACCTTTCCCTTTTGCCTATTTAGAATTTAGATAATTTTAAAGTTGATATCGGATATTAGAACAGCCAAGTTTCCCGGTCTAATAAATCAAAGAAAACTAAAGCAGTAAAAAGCGGAACATTCTTTTTAAAAAGAATCGGTGCGGAGCAGATCCGCTGAAAAATCACAATCCTTAATTATTCCAGCAAAAGACTAATGTAACAAACATTAAAAAATATAATTGAGACGAAAAATCATTCACTCAAGAGTTCCGGTATGTAATTTCGAGCTTCAATTTCAAGTAATGTGAATGCTGTTCATATTTCGTACATTCACCTGCATTTCGCTCTTCTCCGCATCCTCCATCTTGAAAACGGGGAGGGAGGGAGGGTGTCATCTGCAAGGTCCAGATAAGACGCGCCTGTGAGGTGCAGATAAGGCTCGTTTGGCTCTCCGCCAAGCATCTGGGCAGCCATTCATAGCGAGCCAAACGACTGGTTACGGCCTATGAACGACCGGCATTCAAAGAGTATTGTTTCCTATGTATCGAAAATTTTGTTTTTCTTAAAAAAATCAGTGAAATTACTATAAGAATGACATTACGGATAGAAACAGCTTGAAAGAATCCACACTAAAGTGAAAAAATCTTCTGGAAAACTATTGGTTTTTAGAAAAATTATTTTGTAACTCGCTACTGCTAACTTTTGATAGGACTGATTTTTTTTCCTAAGAGCATTTTTAATTGAATTTTTTTTTTGGCAAGATTGATAAAACAGGTTTAAAAACAAATGAACCTGTTTTTTCATGCTAACCGATTTTTTGTTATAAATGAAAAATGCTTAATCTTTCTTTTAATGAAGTAAAAATGATCCCAGGAAAATGTATGAATAAATAATAACTATTCAGGCCATGGAAGTTTTATTTTTTCATCTTAATGGTTTTAAATAGAATATTAAACTATTTGTTTTACATCAAAGTTAATACAGCTTGTTTAAAATACCAACTGTGTCAAATAGCACTTAAAACCTTGGTGTTTCTTTACAGAGTAAGAAAAGCAACTGATTTTGACAACATGTGAAAATGTCTTGGGTTTGTAAAATAAAAAAGAACTTTTTTTATAAAAACAAACTGATATTTTTTTTAAAGTAATAAAAACAACATACTACTTTTATGGTATTTAAAACTGAGTTTTAATTCCAGTAAAACCACTAAGGTATTATTATTATTATTTTGTTTAAATTAGAAGGTTTAAAGTGTGCCAACCCTGATTGTTAGGTAAGGAATGTTATTACCAGATATCTTTCTTTTGTTAAATTGTTTTTAGTAATTTGAAATGAATCCAAACAAAACTTAATATCTGATGGAGAGTAAAATTACAAGGATTAAAACTGATAAAAGAAATTACAATATTAAAATCACAGATTTTTATTTAGAAACTGTACAAACATATCGGGTACTTTGCTACTATCAGATGCTGGATGTGCCTTGGCATAAGAGATAAATAGACGACGCACCCTTGCCAGCGAGGCAGCACTAACACTATCGAATATCAGCACCTAGAGAGAAAAAATCAATGAAGCAAATACTCATCCTTTTTACCAATGCAAGTAATCAATAAGTCTGGCAGATCCGAGATCAGAAAAACTAATTTTAATAACATTTATCTATTATGTTACTCATTTGGTTTTCCATTACTTAATAAGACAGCTTAATTTTTTTTTCAGGTAGTTGATGTAGAAGTTTCAAAATTTGAAGCAACTAAAATTTAATGAAAAATTTGATACTTAAATTTTATACGGTGATTTTATGAAATATCACCCTATTTCTTTACCATTTTGTTACAAAAATCATCCCCACCTTTAATGTCTAATTAAGAACAACATTTGAACGAAAAATTTAAGATATGAGAAAACAGGATCATACTATTATGATAGTAAACCATCACTGAACTCAATAATGAGTTCAGTATAATTAGAACAGAGTAATACATAATTAAATAAATATTGTTAACGATAGTTTTCTTATAAAGTAGGATTCCTCCTGTACAGAAATGCCATTCCAACACAATAGAGCTCTGCATATAATATTTAAAAAATAAATAGAAACACACAAACCTTCTGTTGGGCCTTAGGGACTGTAATTTGATCCCCAGGTGCACTCATCTTTTGAGCATCCAGAACAGCTTTCACTATGTCTTGGGTCATTTTGTCAAGATCATACAAATAGTTTGTAGAAGACAAAGGTTGCTATAAAAATGATGCACTTTAGAAACATCCAATGCTTTTCAAGTAAAACTTTTTTTTTTAAATATACCAACTTAAGAGAAAAAAAGCAATATTCAAAAAATATACAAATATATACCGTTTATTTATGCATGTAAGTCGCAAACTTTTTGAAAAATTTCAATACTAAAATGGTGGGTCAGCTTATAAGTTAAGTGTATCTGAAGATTCTTTTCTTCCCTTGCTCCTCCCACTGTCACAGGAAATCTTTTCAAATATCCTTTTGCCGGTGGTTATCTCTAGTTAATTTATTACAGGTACATGGAATGTTTTTTCGTTTAGTCTTGTTGCGTTGCGTTCGTGTTGTAACATTTCAATACAACGATTGCATTTTAAAGAAACACTCTTGCTGTCCCCCAATAAGGGTCACTCAAAGAAGCCATAAATTGACATGGGCTCACTCTATGGTGGGAAAAGGCCCTTTGGCAGGCCAGCGGCTTGCAAGGTTTGTGACAAAATCAGCTCTTCAAGACCCCGATGTTGGCGATTCATGTGAGGAATGGTGGAAATTTTAACTCAGCTTATACACAGGTTTTGAATTTTTGGTAATTTTTTTTTTAGAAAAACCGTATCCTCTGCATATATGTGGTAATTGCAAAGATTTCCAATAGGTGGTGTAAGAGTGATAATAATATTCACAACAAGTTATTAACTGAAACACCCCATCCAAATCAGTGTCTTTTATTCCTTCACATGAGAGAAATGTGAAGTAATGAAAGAGAGAATTCCTTCACATGAGGGAGGGGGATTATCGATCTGTGACACTTTGTGACAAGGGAGAGAGGGGGATTATACAATAATTGTAACACCATTCTGCTTTAAAAAACACAAAATGAAAATAAATAAACAAACAATGTCTGTTGAAAATTTATGAAGGTATAAATGACATTATAATGAAATAACAGAAAATAAAAGGATAATTAACTTTTTAAATTACAAGTTAAAGAACATTTCAGGTCAAATAAAAAGGTGGGAGTTCAAAGTTTGTGTCAAACCTGTGCTACACATATTTGTAGGGGAGTGTGGTATGTGACATAAGGGGGGTGTAACACGGACAAGAGTTAAATATGTAGAAAAAATGTCATATCATTTATAGATAGCCCTAAAGTTTAAAAAGGTGTGAGAATTTATAGAGGCACTCTTTGTCATTTTCTAAAGCACTTGGGAAACATACTCTAACCATTCAAAATACAACCCATTTGTTGAGCTATTTGTATAAAATAATTTTACAATTAAGATAGTCTTTTTTTTAACTGTTAATTCATATTTTGTAATAGATAAGAATGAGATAGTGCTGGAGTGGCCATATTAAATTGCATGGTATCTGAAAGGATATTATACAATTTACTCTTTTTACACCTTCACAAATAATACCTATTAAGTCCTTAATTATCCATACAAGAATATAATACATGAACAATTTATTATTTATATACTTTAATAACAGACAATAAGTTAATATCCATAAAGTCTAATACTTACATTTTGTGTTGAAAGATTTGGTGGGGGTGCCTTTCTCATGAACAGAGCATCATCAATATCTGCCAAAGGTAAAGCTTCATCCTTATGGGAGATGAATAGAGGTGAGTCCCAACGGTTACGGGATTCAGGAGATTCAAACCTCTGGATCAAGGCATCAAAGCTGAAATAAAAGGGATTTTCTTGTAAAGAAAATTTAAGTTATAAAATTTGTATTTCATTTAAATTTTTTAGACATATAACTAATCTTGAAAAATATTTCCACACTCAATGATAAGAAAGGTTACATAACTTTTATAATTTTAGCTCAACTAACTCCAGAACTTTGCTCATTTTAAATTGAACAAATTATATTGTAATTCACTTTATTAATCACATTTAATTTTGCTTCACAACTTTTTACATAAGAGCCAAAAGGCTCCTCATTTCTTTTTCAAAAGATAGTTATCTGCATTAGTTAGTACCAATAGTAAAGTTTAATTTAACATTATATTGCAGGGTTTCTGATTTTTTAATAAGAATTTTCAGATCAGATTTATTTTATTTAGATCCTATTTTCTTATTGAAATGAATTAAAAGTTCTGCATTTTTAAAACTGATTAAAAATGCATTAATATTATAATTTTTATATGATGGAAACCTCATTGCTGATATTTCTTACATTTCTTTGCTATACTGTACAGATTGAGGTCTTTGTTCATTAAAAGCCCAACAGTCTTCAGGAAGCAAATCACAATGAATCTAAAAAGGCATTTGTAAAAAAATGTTACAAAACTGAAGAGCAATCGGAAATTTAACAAGAAAATATTAAGGTTTTTTTAATTAAAAGTGTTCCTTAATTTTTTTTTATATGAGATGAGTTTGACTTAATACATAGCAAGTTTAATTTCCAATAACTTATACAGAAATTAAAAAAGCAATACTTACAACACAGTGAGTTGTTTTGCATCCTTTACTTATACAATAGAGTTCATATCGATATCCTTTAAAAATCAATAAACATAAGTTATTTATTATATGAAATGAATTAATAATGCTGTATCTTTAGATTTATGACACTTTTCTGTTATAAGAAAGATATTAGGCAGAACTAGAGATGGAAAATTTCCGGAAATTTTGGGAAGGCGGAAAAAAAAAACAGAAAAAAAAACCAGGTTTTTTTTTTTTGGAAAAATTGGAAAAAATAGAAAAATTGACTTTTTTTTGCAGTAGCAGAAGGGTTTTTGCATAAATATTTATTAGAAACTTAAAAACCATTAATTTCACATATTTAAATAAAGTGAATAACCATTCATTGTATAAAAAATAAATAAATTATCATTAAAATACATTTTTTCCAAATGGAAATAAACCCAATGGACTCTAACCGCCTATCTGGTTCGAGACTTCACGGAACCAACACGTGACCTATAACTGAGCTTGCAATTGGTTACCACAGATACTACACTAGTAGATCTACTAGTGTAGTATCTGTGGTAACCAATCGCAAGCTCAGTAGGTCACGTGTTGGTTCCGTGTGACGTCAGACGGTTAGAGTCCATTGGATAAATAAAAACTAAAAATATGGTTAAAGTTAACTTTTAAAGTACTGGATGTAATAATTGTTTATAAGAATATAAAGTTTAAAATTTTTTTCTGTGTAACTCTTCTGTGTTAACTAATATAATTTTGCATGTACATTTTTGTTTTAAGTAAAAAAATAATACCAAATAATATGTTTATGTACAGTGAAATTAGTTCAATACTTGCAGCATAGATTTTCTAAGTTAAATATTTTCATATGTGCTATAAATATAAAAAATATTTAAATAAAAACATTATTTAGAAACTAAAATGCATTTCTGTAAACATTACTTTTAATTCCAAACTTCAAAATTTCCATTTTTTCCGAGTTAATCAAATTTCTTTGAGGGGAAATGCTTATTATATGGTTAAAACTTCATTTATAAGTTATAAATTATATATAAACATCAATTATAAAACATTTTTAGTTGACATCAATCAGTAATTTAATTCTTAATAGAGTATTTTTGACTGAAATTTTCAATTTTTCCGGAAAAAAAATTGCCCTTTGCCGTTTTCCCCCCCAAAGTTTCCGGTTTCTTTCCGACCATTCCCATCTCTAGGCAGAACTGGGCATGCCCCCAGTTGAAAATATAAATGTTAATATTTTGTAATTCATTTTATACCTATATATTTACTTATTTTTCATTACAGAAATTCATTAGTTATACACAAGGCTAAATTTAAGAAGGGACAAGCCAGAACCTCTTTTTAGAAATTACATACCTGCCAACATTGGGATAATAAAAAAAGGAAGATTTTAAAACTCAAGACACCAACAGCATTTTTTACACTGATAAGTCAACAAGGGAACCTACCATGCTCTACCTATAAGTCAATAGGTAGCATAAATGGACATCTTTCAGTAAAAAAAAATCTAAGAAAACATACATTTTTAACAAAATATCTATTTTTTAGTCCTTGCACATTCCTAACTCTTGGCAATTTTGGAATCTGGAAACATTTTTTGAATGATCAGCACAGGTGAGAGGCAAATAATGATAAATTATGAAATCTGTCAATAAACATTCTGCCTTGGTAACCGCTTTCTCATGCAATTAATTATTTTTTTACTAAGAGATCTAGCTATTCATTATTTACAACAGCAGAACAACTGCTTTTAAGCTTTAATCAAGTCACTTTAATACCTAATGAGAAAAAAATCTTTTAACTGAGCAAAAAACGGAAGAAATTGATTGAAAAACGGATGACGGAAGATTCTCTAAAAAAACGGAAATCTTCCGGCTAAAACGGAAGAGTTGACAGCTATGAAATTAGTATTACCTAGAATTACACTACTTAGAAATATCTCCACTTATATCAGCAGGAAGGTTACCATTCTGGCCCCCGTATTTCTAGAAATCGAACCCTGGCTATACAAAACTGTTATTAAATATCAACCATAAATAAGTGAATATTAATTTTTATAGTTGTATGTTTGACAGGGAAGTCTTGTGCGGCTAGTTGAAAATAGAAGTTCAAATTGCTATTTCTGTACTTTACTTCATGTTAACATTTCTATTAAATGACAAATCAATAGTAAAAAGAAATTTTCCCATTTCACTTCACCCTTTTTTACAAAAGAGTTAAGTGACTCCCCTTTTTTGAAAAGGATTGATACCTTTATATTTACAAGACAGTAGTTTTAACTGGTAAAATGAAAATTCAGCACAATACAGGCAAACTTTAATCATATTAATGATATTACATAATTTTATCAAAATATTACAAATAAGGTAAAAAAATAAAGTGGCTTCCTTTTACCTTTAATGTAGTTTCCAGAATCAAGGATTACAACAGTATCTTTAGATAAATGTCTAAAAAATATGTTAGATATTAAGCTTCAAAATAAGGTCTGTTATCACTTCAGCAACTTAAATCATAATTTCAAACATTGATACACATATGAGAAGAGCTTTAAAATGTAATGAAACCTGATATTAATAAAAAGGAGTTGTTGCTACACCACAATGAAGTTTTTTTTATGTTTTAGAGCAGGGTTTCCAACTTGCAAGTGCTCATGGGGCCGAAATCGAAATTTTAAGTCTATTGGTGGGCCACCAAGTAATCCAACTCCTTTCATATATATTAGTATATATTTTTCGGAGAGAGTCTTTATAATGGATTTTTTTTTGGTGAAAGAGAGATGAAAGACATTTACATAGGTAGGAAAATTGTATAGGTGCCAGGGTTGGAAAAAAGGGTACAATTCCGTTAGAGTCCCCGCTAAATATCGCCAATATCCAAATCGCTAAATATATCCAAATATCAACAAATTTTTCTGACTTTTACGAATAAACTGGATAGTTATTGATCTAATTAAACGTTTTAATTCAGTAGTTTGAAATTATTTATGAATATTTCTACTTTTTGTTGTCTAAAAGAACCGGGCGATATTTAGCGGGGACTCTAACGGAATTGAACCGAAAAAATAAGTAAAAAAAAATATTTAAAAAAAAACGCTTTTATTAGGATGTTCTAAAAATTCAAAAATAATTTTTTTACCTATAGTAATTTATTGGGAAATAGAAAATAACATTTCGGTAAGTAATTATGTTCTAAAAATTCAAAAATAATTTATTGGGTTTTGTGAAATATTTTATTGAGGAGTAGAAAATACCTTTTCGGCAAGTAAAAAATATCTGATTTTCTGATCACTAAAAATAAAAGCGTGGGCGCTAGTAATTTATAATTTTACATAGAAGAAAATGCGATTAAAGAATATAGAATTAATAGGGAATTACTAGCGCCCACGCTTTTATTTTTAGTGATCAGAAAATCAGATATTTTTTACTTGCCGAAAAGGTATTTTCTACTCCTCAATAAAATATTTCACAAAACCCAATAAATTATTTTTGAATTTTTAGAACATCTTAATTACTTACCGAAATGTTATTTTCTATTTCCCAATAAATTACTATAGGTAAAAAAATTATTTTTGAATTTTTAGAACATCCTAATAAAAGCGGTTTTTTTTAAAATATTTTTTTTACTCATTTTATTTTCTTCTTTTTAGTCATAGTATGCATTGAGAAGTAGAGTAAATTGAAATTTAGAGTGTTTCGTTGAACTTCTTGCCAAATACAAGTGTTCTACGAGGCTCAACATCATAGCTCAAAATGTGTTTTTATTATTATTTGAATATTACTTGGGAAAATATTCCAAAAAAATTAAGAGATTTTATCTCAAGAAACTCATTCATAAAGATACATATCCGGAAATAAAAAATATTCTAAAAGGAAGAGATTTTATAATTTCTTTTTAGTGAAATAGCCCAACACCCAAAGCTAATATAATCGTTCGGAGAAATCATTCAAACATTGTTAATTCCCAGGAAAATACAAAATAATTTATGTATATTTCAATCCCCGTTTCCACAAGACTTTAAAAATTTCTGTTTGAGCAATAAATAATTCCATCTAAACGAAAGCGAAATCTAAAACAAATAAATAGCCATAACTGTCATAAAAACATCAAAACTCCCATTTATCCATCAAATAAAAATTTTAAATGAAAGTATTGCTAAGCATTCTAAATTCCCATTAATATATTCGTTAATAATCTTAATTAAAAGGTAATAATACACGTTTTAAAGATTGAATATTGTTAAAATATATATAATACGCTATTGTACAAGTTTTGGAGGCCATAGTCTTTTTGGAGTGTCTCAAATTCGAGTTAATCGGATAATCAAGAATACTCGTTAATTACCGTAATTAGAGAGTTATTGACTCGGTGATAATTTAATATTGCATTGTCATGAATATTACACCATGCTGCAAAGTTTCAAGGCTTAATATCGTTTAGAAGTACCTGAAATTTTATGTACAAGAATCTAAATGACAACCTAAAAATTTGCATAAATTCGTCTTTAATTTCTTTAATTAGTTGAAAATTGCCGTTTTGATGATTGAATATAGTAGTATACTATTCCTATTACATTATTGATCCGTGTTTGGGAGCGAAAATATTTTTTAAGGGTCTCAAAATAGAGTTAATCGGATAATCAAGAATACTCGTTAATTATGGTAATTAGAGAGTTATTGACGCGGGGATAATGGAATATTGCATTGTCATGAATATTACACCATGCTGCAAAGTTTCAAGGCTTAATATCGTTTAGAAGTACCTGAAATTTTATGTACAAGAATCTAAATGAAACCTAAAAATTTGCATAAATTCGTCTTTAATTTCTTTAATTAGTTGAAAATTGCCGTTTTGATGATTGAATATATTAGTACTATGCCTATTACATAATTGATCCGTGTTTGGGATCGAAAATATTTTTTAATGGTCTCAAAATAGAGTTAATCGGATAATCAAGAACACTCGTTAATTATGGTAATTAGAGAGTTATTGACACGATGATAATGGAATATTGCATTGTCATAAATATTACCCCATGCTGCAAAGTTTCAAGGCTTAATATCGTTTAGAAGTACCTGAAATTTTATGTACAAGAATCTAAATGACAACCTAAAAATTTGCATAAATTCGTCTTTAATTTCTTTAATTAGTTGAAAATTGCCGTTTTGATGAT
This sequence comes from Tetragnatha montana, assembly GCA_963680715.1. Classification (NCBI taxonomy): domain Eukaryota; kingdom Metazoa; phylum Arthropoda; class Arachnida; order Araneae; family Tetragnathidae; genus Tetragnatha; species Tetragnatha montana. Next base: position 10,147,938 of record OY796685.1, read on the forward strand.
TGAATATAGTAGTACTATGCCTATTACATTATTGATCCGTGTTTGGGAGCGAAAATATTTTTTAAGGGTCTCGAAATAGAGTTAATCGGATAATCAAGAATACTCGTTAATTACCGTAATTAGAGAGTTATTGACTCGGTGATAATGGAATATTGCATTGTCATGAATATTACACCATGCTGCAATGTTTCAAAGCTTAATATCGTTTAGAAGTACCTGAAATTTTATGTACAAGAATCTAAATTTTTTGTGATAATTTGCCGTTAATTAATTTAATTACTTGAGAATTGTCGTTTTGATGGTTGAATATAATAGTACTATGCCTATTACAGTATTGTTCTTTTTTTGGGAGCTAAAATCCCTTTGGAAGGGCCTCAAATTTCAGTTTTTCTGATAATTAAAAATACTCGTTAATTAACTTAATCCTTTGGTTATTGATTAGATAATAATTGGATATTGGAGTGTCATGAGGGTTACATCAATGTGTAAAGTTTCAGGGTCCTGGAATATCAGGAAGTGACCGAAAATCGAGTTTTAAGTTTTCACCCGTGACCTTGGCCCAGAGCAAGTCCAATAAAAGCGTTTAAAAAAGAACTTGGTTTAAAAAAAACCCTGGTTCTTTTGGTTTAAACCAGGTTTTAGTTTTTTGGTTTAAACCGGTTTTTTTACACAAATTTTTCCCTAACACATAAATAGAGCATTTTCAATCACATGACTCGGACCTAACAACGGCCTTAACAACGTTGTTATTCGTCCAAGTGACGTCATGTGCGAATGCTTCTATTGGATGCTTCTATTTCCCGCCCATAACAACGGCCTTAGCAACGTTGTTTATTCGTCCAAGTGACGTCATGTGCGAATGCTCTATACAAATATTTCTGATTGTTTTCATTTATGAATGCATTGAATAAATTGCTCATCAATTCAGCTATTAACTAAGTGACTTCATTTATTAATTAAAATTAATTTTATTTAATTAAATAAAAGTTAAAATTATATATAACCACTAGCTGACTTACCCGGCCTTGCACGGGTTGAGTTAATTCATAAATATTTTAAAAAGTTTTTCAAGTTATGTCTTTTCTTTTTCTGGAACTTATCATCCCGTCGTCCCCGTCGTCTTTTTCATCCCAGTTCTTAACTGTAAAAATATACCCTAACTCATCCCGTCCCGCATTTAAATTTGGCTGTTACCTTCGCTGTAAAGAACAATCAGATAGAAATCATCAGGTTTATCAAGTTGTATGTCTTTTCTTTTTCTGGATTAGCAGTCACTTATCATCCCGTCTCCCCCGTCGTCTTTTTCTTCCCGGTTCCCGCCCCGCTTTTAACTTTTGCTGTTACCTTGGCTGTTAAAGAACAATCCAATTTAAATCATCAGGTTTATTGAGCTATATGGTTTTTCTTTTCCTGGTTAGCAATCACTTATCATCCCGTAGTCTTTTTCATCCCGGTTTCTTACTGTGAAAATATACCCTAACGTATCCCGTCCCGCATTTTACTTAGGCTGTAAAAGAACAATCCAATTGAAATCATCAGTCTTTTGAAATTTATAGTTTAAAATCTTAAACAAAATTTCAATGAAGTATTTCCGATGTCCTTTTCAAAAATTACGCTTCGGTTTTTATAAATCACTTGATAAAAATTTAGGAAGTAAAAATCACAACCCTCTTTGAACCCCTTGGGAATAATTTTCTACAGGATGTTACAAACCGTATTTTATGATATTTCTATCGTTTTCCAAAAATGATATTAATTTAATCAAAAAATAATCCCTATGTGTAATTCAGTCAACAACTCCCGCCGCCAAAGCAAAATATTTAACTATACCTAATTTAATTTATATTCAAAAATGATAAAGAATCCATTTTTATTTGTATGATCCTACATCTCCAAAAATAAAAACATTTTTATCAAAATAATAAAATGCTTGATAAATCTCATTTTCCTTTTATCATGATATCCAACTTAGTAAAAACGGTTTGCCTAGTAGTCTAGTAGTATTTTCAGGTGACGTCACAACCGGTTATTTTCTTTTAACTTTTAATCTTCTGTAGGGCTTTTAACTGTTGCTAGGGCCGTTGTTTATCTGTTGCTAAGGCGGTTTTTAGGTATGGGATCATGTGATTGCAAATGCTCCAATAGAAGAATTCCACGGCTAGTCATTTTCTGTAACTGTTAACCTCTGTAGGGCAAAAAAACTGTAACATCTTCTGTTGCTAAGGGCGTTGTTAGGTCCGAGTCATGTGATTGAAAATGCTCTATAAGTCTAGTAAACCATGCCCAATGAAACAATGAAATAATTTCAGCTCTGTTTCCATGGAAACCATTTATTTTAGTCTTTCCATAAATATATTTATTTTAGAAAAAAATTAAAATTACAAATAAAGGAAAATGTTGTTTCAAAATTAATTATTTCAATTTATATGTTTCTTGAAGCTTGTTATAATTTTTAAACAGAAATTTACACTGTTTTTCGTCTTAATTTGTTATAAATTATGAATTTTTTGAAATTATATATTAACAAATGTGTCCAGACGAAACCTCAAGAGATAAATAAACCTACTGCAATTTATGCATTTCAACAATGCACAATGTTATTTCAATCGGAAAAACGGAGTCGAAAAAGCGCCGAAAAACAGGGAAGGAGTCGTTGGATTTTAAAATCGTTTCTTAGTGCGCGTCGCATAGCTGAGAGGAACGTCTCTGTCAAATTTCAAGCCTCTGGGTCCAGTAGTTTCGGAGATTCCGTGTTGAGTGTTTGTCACTTACCAGTGAGTCAGTCAGTCAGTCAGTCAGTCAGTGGTTATATCAGCAGTCTTATTCTACTAACCTTGGTCAGTGGTATTTGGCTTTTATAGATATAGATAAAAAAACCAAGGGAGTCTGTTTAGGTTTAGAAGAGCATTGAAAAACCATCTGGTTTTTATAATGCACTAGCTGAAATGCCAGGCCTTGCACGGGTGGCAGTGTATCAATTTATTTTTTTAAAGTTTTCTCAAGAGTATGTCTAATTTTCTGTAACCGCAATTACCAATCATCCCGATGTTCCCAGTAGTTTTTCATATCCCGATGTTCCCGGTATTTTTATATCCTGGTTCTCCTGGTATTTTTTATATCCCGGTTCTCCCGGTAATTTTTAATTATCCCGGTGTTCCCGGTAATTTTTCATATCCCGGTGTTCCCGGTAACTTTTTTTATCTTGGTGTTCCTAACGCCTTTTTCATCCCGGTTCCAACTGTGTATATCCAACTAAACCCATCCTGTTTCGATGTTGTAAAAAATTGAAACTTTGAATCTTAATAATTCTAATACTAATTCGAATTTTTTAAAAAACGAAACGACAATCTTTCTGTAAAAAATAATTGTATATGCGTGTAAAATATTGTACTTTTACCATGATTAGTTTTTCTTTTATAACGAAAAAAGTGTTTTTTATCTTGGTGTTCCTAACGCCTTTAACAAAACAAATGAAAGTTATAGGTTGACGGTAGCCATGTTTGACCAGGGAAAAAATTGAAACTTTGAATCTTAATAATTCTAAAACTAATTCGAATTTTTTAAAAAACGAAACGACAATCTTTTTGTAAAAAATAATTGTATGTGTGTGTAAAATATTGTACTTTTACCATGATTAGTTTTTAAAAAAAAAAAAAAAAAACCTTTTTTTAAGCAAAATTTTCTTGTGTATGATGAAAATAAAAGCAATGGAGGATATTAATTTGCAAAATAGTTTTGTTAGGGGAAAAGACCAATAATAAGAAGATTTGACAAAAGCATGGTTACAACACATTACAGTTCAACGTCAGAAATAAATTACACAACAGAGATGTTACAAGTTAGAAGAAGTGCATTGCTGGTTTTTAAAAGATGAAACCTAATGTAAAATTCAATATAAATTGAAATAAACAATTTCAGCCTACCTTTCAACTTCAGATTTCAGAGAGCTTCGAAGTTCTTTCTCTTTTTGGGAAACTATAGTGAAACAGAAACATTAAATTTCATTCATAAAACTCATAATTCACGCTTTATAATATGTTTCAACTTGTACACAACATAACTAAGGTCTTAGGTACATGTAATTTTCTTCATTACAAGGAGGTACAAAACCTTTTTGATATTGATAACATTAAATTAAGAACAATTTTCTTAATAAAAAAAAATTTGGGAGAACTAATGCTAGGTTAAATGGTTAAATCATTGAATAGGTTAAATCAGCGGTTTCCAAGCTGTGAAGAAATTTGAAATAAATTTATTATAATTTTTTTAAATTCCTCATTTGGGTACTTAAGTATTATCCCATCGATTGTTCAGAGGGCATCTAATTCAGTGGCACAGTAATAGTAAAGTCAATGGGATTTGATAACGTTTTTGGATTAATAACAACATGATAATACGTAAGAACTCTAATTTGTGTTGCTCTGAAACTGTCACAAATTACACCAGATATAGCCTCAATGTAATCATCAAAACAAGCTCCTCTTTCTCATTAGGAATCTCTTATGAATTACAGTACAATCTATCTACTAATTAGATATACCTAGGTTTACAGTAGTACTTATACCCTAATCTTGATTTTTTTTCTCCAGTCTCCTATCATTTCCTTTAATTCTTCTGATTTGATTGAAAAGAAAGGTTTGAATTATTCTTACTTTTGTTTTAATGAGGTAATAAAAACAATAAGTTTTTTCTTTCTAAGACAGAAATTGAAGTGTTTTATTCAGGGCCGTATCCAAGGAGGTTTTAGCCTTCACCCCTCCCTGTGAATACTATTTCCCCTCGGAAATTCTGCAACTTACAAAGAGAAATTCTTTTCGAAGAGTAGTAACACTTCTCTTTTGTTTGGGGAGTGGAGCTTTGGTGCATTAAAATGGTGGGCTAATGCTGGTGTGGAAGTATTATATTCTCACCACTGTAAATTTTCAATGATAATATTTAAAATAAAATTTTTGGCACAATGGACCTTTGGCCGAGGTGCCTGCCTTCTTATTTTTTTGCCCCTCCTCCCTATTCTATTCTAAAATAAAATTTTCTAATGTCACGTTGGTTATCATCAAATAGTGGAAAAAAAATTTAAAACATTCCATCTATGCTGTTATTTTTTGTAGCAATAGGTTTGGCACAGCTGGAATAAGAGTCCTCCATTTGGCAACCCGCGTTGCGGTCGCCAAGTTAGCGGCACGATTAGTTAGGGGACATCCATAAATTACGTGAGGTCAAAAAGGGGGGTGAGGGGTTTGGAAAAATCTCACCAAGGGGGGAGGGGGGGGGGGTCAAAAATATTAAAAGAAATTATACGATTTTTTTGTTTTTTAAGTATGAGAAAGGAAAATCCTTTTTAAAAAGTTGTAGGTAAATCTCACATGGGGGGAGGGGGGGTCCAGCAAAATCTCACCAAGGGGGGTCCAGATTTTGGAAAAAACACCTCACGTAATTTATGGATGTCCCCTTATAGTGTACAGTTGGCGGTATACAGTAAACTCCCGTTAGTATGCCTTTCAAGGGGATTTGTGAAAACGTCGTAATAAGCGGTACGTCGCTATATGCGAAATTCCATAAAACACTGTTTCGGCGATATACCTAATACCCATAATACCTAATCTTACCTAGAAACCTTTCTAAGTGGGATTTAATCACTAAAATAGAAACGAAAGAACAATACCTAAAAACAGAACAAACATTCTTACCTTTACATCTTTTATTGGTATAATATTTAAATATAACACTTGAAAATCATGACAAAACAACAGTGGACTGAACACTGAGCTATGGAATGCGGAAGTCGAATTGGAGGAGAGGGAGAGAATTTCCAAGAAATTCAGGGAGGGTTCCGATTTGTCACAGAACAACCCACGTGCCCTGCAAGACACTGGCCATTCTTGTTTTTAAGGGCGCAACGGGGGGCCATTCGGGGAAAAAGGGGAGCGGCTGGGAAAAACCACAGTTCTACCATATTGTTCTACTTGCGTTTTCAACGGGTTACTGTAGCTCATACATTATTTGAAAGGAAATTGACGACGCAATAACCGGCATTTTTCTTCGGGGGACCGGAGAAAAGCGTCGAAATATGCGGGAAGTCGTTATAAGCAGGGGCGCTATAAGCGGATAGTTTTTAATGACAAAAGGCCTATTGGTACCAGGGACCGGAGAAAAGCGTCGTAATATGCGGGACGTCGCACTAAGCGGGGGCGTACTAACGAGAGTTTACTGTAGTTGGCAATCGTGACGCGATCGCCAAATGGAGGACTCTTATTCCAGCTGATCCATAGGTTTTCTATAGTTGTAATAATAATATAATCTGTGTTTTACACCTTGAAAAATTAATCTTTGAAAAGAGTGTTTTATGCGACGAATTTGTCTATTGAAAAGTGATCTACAACTTTAAAGTTTGGGAACCCCTGGGTTAAGTTATTAAAATATAGCAAATACTATTTTAATAGAAAGAACTTAATTTCTTTAAGTTATTCAAACAAAGATTAAACAAAAAGAGTACAGACTCTAAGGTAAAAACTTTGAGGCAACTAATAAAAGGTAATCTCTATTTTAGCTAGCGTAAACTTACCAGAAAATACTAGATTTCTGTCAAAACCTGTGGTAGCATTGTCATCGTGAATCAAAATAGTCTTTTTCGATGAATTGAAATACTCGTATAACTTCTTAGCTCTTTCCGATTTTCCACAACAAGGGAATCCGCTTAATATGATCAAAGGCATTTTTATTCAAAAAGTAATATTTATTGTTTATTTTTCATTCCTTTTATAAAATTTGGAAAAATATACCGTGGTTCATATTTCCTAATTTTTGATTTAAAGCATGTGCAAATTTTGAAGATGTTTATTTACAAATTTTTAAAAGTTACAGTCCCAGTTGATAGCTTTATTGTACTCTGTGCTTTAAAGTACAAAAATTTTAATTTTAATTGTGAAGTGCAATTCTAATGTACTAAAAATACAAAATTATTAGAAATCCTACCATGAAATAAATTTTAAATAAATATAGTTTAACTAACGAAAGTTTTAATTTTATTTAGGCTAAGATACTTTTCTACTACTCAACTCATACCATACTCACTCATACTACTCAACTTCTACACCCTATTTCCAAATTTCAAAAGAAACAAAAACAAATAGATTTTCTATTTCTCTTGCTTGAATACTCTTGAATTTTAATTCCATTCCGGTATCCTCAAATGGTAAAAGTCTTCAGAAAAAAATCGAAAAATTCTTTTCAAAACGAAAGATCAGTCAGCTGGACATCTTTTCCATCAAGTGTTTCATTCTGATATGTATTGAGGTATAATTCAAACATGGTATTTAATATAGTTCGTGTAAAACTTCTTTCTAACTCTTTAATATTCAGTCATATATGGAATCCTATCCGATCTATACACAATGGGTACAGTAATAAGCCACAGATTTTATGCTGTGTATTTGGTGCCAAGCTTTTTGATCGCAATTTTCACAACACTTTAAGCTTAAAGGCTAAAACTTTTCAAGACCGAGAAAATGAATATGCTCACGAGATAATGGAAAATATTCCCTCGTATAGGAATTCAATCATTAAGAACTCTGATCTATTGAATTCTATCGATCTTGATGGTATTTCTTCCAACATCATTAGAAAATTTTCACAGGTAACATTAGACGTTTCTGGATCATCTGTAACCTTAGAAAATATTGAGTTTACAGATCTTGTTACAGAAGTTTCTCGCTCTTTATTCAGTATAAGTGATCATGACTTGTTCAAACTCTTGCATAGTTTATGTTTATGGCCACCTTCCCCAAAATCTTGCAGTTCCAATTTCAAATTACTATGGAATACAATTGATAAAGAGTGCTGTAAGCGACTGAGTAAATGGGACATAAACCATAAAATTTTGATTGCTGATTATTTCTTTAGTCTTCGACTGAACAAGATTTCAAAATACAACAAAAGACTTATTGCAGATTTAATAAAGAATATTGATTCTTTATCAGATCACCATGTTGTGCAATTGATGTTCTATATCATTCTTCAAAGAAGTGTTCCTTTTCATCAGGATATTAATAATAAAGCTGTAATCCAGAGGCTTCAAAATTTAATTAATTTAATCACTATCCAAGAGTTAGGAATTGTTTGCCTTGCATTTTTCAAAACTAAGACAAGTGTGAAAGATCCATTCTTTATCGCATCTGTGCTGAAACGTTTTGTTGACCAACTAGGCCAAACAAATACAGCAACTGTGGCTGCAATCCTCAAGTTTCTCCGTAAAAGCATGTGTTTTAAAATTATTGATGGCTATATTAACCTCTTGCACAAATGTGTAGGACACATTCCCTCATGGGATGTTTTAACAGCTGCACACTTAGCTCGTTTGGCCTCTGTGTGTAGGGTATATCATCCACTGCTCCTTGATACTGTTACACAACATGTTGCCAGCCATCTTTCAACAGAAACACGCATTAAAGATTGTGTCATGCTTCTTCAAGCCACAGCTGCAGTAGGACATAATCCAGGGAAGAAATTCCTAGATATGTTTTCCTTTGAAGTGAGAAAAGAAACCAGAAAGGATGAAATTGAAAAGTACAAACGAGATTTGGTTTATGCATCTTTGAATTGTGCTTATCTTGGACACTATGATCTACACATTGTAGAAACAGTTCTAGAACCTTCTTATGTTAAGGACTATTTAACCAAATACTCTGAAAAGGAGGCAGAGGCAGCGGCAGCAGCAGCGATTGTAGGAATTGATTGCTGTGTGGAAATAGAATGCCCTGAATATACTGGGCCCCGTTTGTCCCATGAATGTAGACAAATATGTATTAAGCGCCAAGGCAACCTTCCTACATCAACATCTAATAATAATCTCCAAGCAAGATTAATTGTTGATACTATATCAACTCTTAAGGAACTTGGACTGAAAGAGGACAATTTATTAGTCCGCCATATAATGCCTCATTGCTTTTCTCCAGAAATCATTCTACGTTTGAACCCTTCTACTACAGAATCTCTAGAAGAAATCTGTTCCAAAATATCCCCTCTAAACATTTTGTACCCACCTTACAAAGAAGAAAAGTGGATTTGTTTGGTGGTAGCAGCAAGTTTCTCATTTGCATATCGCTCGAAGAAAAAGACTGGGGTGACAGAAATGCGTTTGAGGCAGTTGTCAAAGTTAGGATACAAGGCAGTGTTTTTGCCTTATTTTGATATTCCCATGAACAGTCAGAAAAGATTAGAGAACTTTAAAAAAATGCTTATAGAGTTAGAACATAAATGTAATACCAAATGTTTTTCGGAAATTAAATAAATTTTTTATCAGTCTGTAATAAAGTTATGTGCCAAGTTTCATTATACCTTTGCAATATATTTTTTTTACTTCTACACCTTAATCAGAGAATAATAGAAATGTGCATGTGATGCTAATGAATAATTTATTAATGAATATACAGTGATCGCAGTTGTCCTATAATTCCTATATTTTTGGGGAAATCCGAAAAAATGTCCTATATTTTCAAAAACGGCCATTTGTCCTATATTTTTTCCATTTCACAAAACCAAAAACTTAAACTGCCTAAACTTTTTTCTTAAAAATCGAGAAATAGTTTTTATTTCCAAGAAAAAAGACTAATTATCGTGGAAAAAGTCGGAAAAATCGCTATTTTTTGTGTAAGTTTCGTTTTGCGTGCGGAGTTCCGTTCCTCCCGCGGCTTCTTTCTCGATAGGCCGCGGGCGCTAAGTTGAAGTCGGCTTCTTCTTGCGTTGCTATTGCGATGTAGAAAAACCAACTTTACAGTGGTCAGAAGTCAACAAGTCTGGTGTTCAGGATCACATTCTCCGGAAAAGTCGAAAAATAGTAATTTTTCGCGTTCCGTTTTTTCCGCGCCTAGTTGAAGTTGACTTCTTGTTTTTCAAAGGCCTTGCCCCCCCCCCCTTTAAAAAAAGTTTTGTAGTTTTTAAAAGTTTCAATTTTTGAAATGGACTGAAATCAATTAAAATAGCTACAGATCATGAGTTGATAAAAAGAGGTCAAGTTTAAATTAAATGGCATCGGAAATGGAAGCTTAAATTTCCAAACTTTTCTGAGGGAAGACCCCCTTTTGTATTTGAAACTCTATTATTTTATTCACACCTTTTTTCTTTATAAAGTTGCATCAAAAGGCAAAACTTACCTAAAAATGTATGCCCAAAATTTGGACTAGGTGTATCAAAACTAGTTAATACCCTGTTTTTTAGAGTCAAATTTCCAAAACTTTTCTAGGGAAGACCCTAGACCCCCTCTTTGGAAGAACATAGTTTAACATTGAATATATTGGTGGGATGTAGTTTGTATTTTAAAGATATTAAAATTTCTGTTACTTCTCTTTTGTTGCTACTAGATTATAACAATAATATTCTAGTGACAAACATTCTTTAGTATTTTTAAAGGTTTGATCATTGCTTTATCTTTTAAAAATTGTTTATTTTTTTTAAAACTATTCACAATATTATTCATCCTTAGGAAACTTAACCATTAAGAAACTTTTATTTACATGTTTTGATTAACTATTTTTCTGAAACATATACTCAGTTTCTTAACAGCGATATGTAATCTGATATAAGCTCTATTATAATTTTTACTGTAACTTCTTTTGCGGCCCTCCATACCTCAATCAACAATGAGAGTGGCCCTCCTCCCAAAAAGGTTGTGCATCCCTAAACTATTCACATTTTTCAAACAATTACATAACCTTTATTTTTTTTTTCGTACTAAAAAGGTTCCCCCCATTTTTTCCAATAATAAAAGCTCCTGAAAGAATCTTGGTTTCCTGTGGGGACAGACCATTGCATAGTGCATTGTTTTGTTACCATTGATTGCATGGTTTTAATAGTTTTATAATCTAAATTTTTGAGTCTGCTGGAATTTATTTACCATTTGTCAAATTTGTGAAAAGATTTTGAGCATTTTTAAAAGTAATTACCTTTTGGCCAAATATTTTAAATTTTTCATAATTTAAGCTATTTTAAATAGTGCTTTTATCAAAACTTCTCATTAATTTGTTTTTATTATAAAAGGCTTGTGTATTAATGCATATTAAAATTTTGTCGTTCCAATAAAAGGTATGATTGATTTAATTTTGATGTCCTATATTTTTTTGTGGGGAATCCTATATTTTTTCTTGAGCCTGCTGCTATCACTGAATATATTTTAAAAGCAAAATTTAGCTCATTATTTTTTTTTTTTGTTCATTAACCTTTTACCTGCCGATGTTCCCAAATGGGAACATCACTTTAGGGAATTTTTTCACCACTTAATTTTTCATGCAGGAATTTGATACTTGGTAGTTAGCAACTCAAAGATATGAAGTTATTTTACATGCAAAAGTTTTTCATGTGCAATTTAATCCTTTTTGGGGAATTTATATCAAAATTACAGATTTTCGGCTCTCTCAAAAGTTGCACAAGTTTCAATTTATGATAAATTTAAATAAATTTAGTTTTAAATAATAATACTGTGTTTAGGTAGCTTAAGTACACATCTTTTCAATTGGCTTGGCAGAATAGCTTCATATTCCAATTTCGGAGAGTAATTACCAAGTCAACGTATATGTTCCCAAATGGGAACATCGGCGTTTGGGGTATAGTTTTTGAGGGGATTTTTATAACATGTAAAAATTCAAGTTATTTCTTATTTATTTTAATTTTTTAACCTTTTCGGTCTCAAAGGATCTAAACAGGTTAGTAATGATGTTTTAAATTTCTAATTCTATAATTTTAATTTTTTTACCTGATTTATAGAGGAATAAATGCCAAATCTTTATGGCAGATTCCTAATATTGTATATTTTTCTAACTCCCCGACAGGTTAATTTTCAGTAATTATTATTAGGGGTTATGCAAAGGGCATATTTGGAGTACTTCTGAGGACTTTGGTATTTATTTTGTTCAAGAGCTCTTTTTTACATAAAAATTTTAAGTATAAATTTGAAGAATTTTGAAAATAATGAAAAGTTTGTACATCTAAAAACACTCTTGTAAAGTAAGTTGGATGTAAGAGATATGTTGTTTAGTTTGGAATCTTCCATGAGAAACGCAGCTTTAATAAATCAATGGAGATAATTATGATTATCACTTTTGAAAGCTCATTAAATTTGAATGTAATTCATGGATTCTATGCTAGATATCCAGATAGAACAGTAATTAAAACTAATTTTTCACGTAAAAAGATAACTGTTTAGCTTTAAAACGCATGGGAACATTCTTTCGTATTTTTTATACCAAAAAATTACCCATTGTGTAATAAAAATTTACGGAAAAGTGTCACGCATGTAATAAACATGTAAATTTATTCTTATGAAAATCTATAAAATTTTACCCAATTGTCCAACCATGGGAGTTAAATATGAAGAAACAGTCCAATATCATAAAAATGTTCCAAATTATTGAGTAGAAACCTATTTCAGTAGTTTTACTTGGATTAATTTTGAAATATATGCCTTTTGGAAATCCCCCTAAAAACTTCACTCCAAACGCCGATGTTCCCAAATGGGAACATCCTCAAAATCATACTTAGGATTTTTTTTCTGCCAAAAAATGACAAGAATGAGTTTAGTAATGATGAAACAAGCCATTTAAGCCGAAAATCAGAACTTTTCATTTGAAATTTGAATTGCGGCGTTTAAAAGGTTAACTGCAGGTATTTATTTTAATCATGTATGGTATGAATTATCCAAAGAGCACTTTATTAAGTTTTTCTAGTTTAATTTTGTTTAATGTTTTCATTATTACATAACTGTTATAACAAATACTTAATTTTAGGTTAGTAAAACCTTTCTTTTTAATTTCCAAATGGGTGAAAAACCATAGCCTTGAAAAACCTATTTTAGGAACTTATCAAAGACAGTTCAATTAAAGAGGGTTTTTTTCCCCAAAATTCCTTAAAACTCACTTAAGTGTTTTTCTGCTATTCTTTTTGTCGCTGCACAATATTTGTTATTTTGAAAGTAAATAAACTGGGTGAGAAATTTAGTAAAAACCTACATTTAACTATAAATACCTCAAAAATATTTGTATGTTGTAAAAATAATTATGGCTTTTTTCCAGTATTTTATGTTACAAGGATAATATTTCAGTTTTATTTTTTTTTAGCATCTCTTAAAATTTCTAATTAGTTTTATTTATATAAAACAAAAGTAAAATAAAATTAATTTTTATGGAAGGTCTGAAAAGTTGTTTGAATCTCAGATAAAAATCAGCCATTCTTTGTTCCTTATCACTCACTCCAGTTTGTTTATGGACGGTTAACCGATGTAAACAACAACAAACAGTCCGACATTTTTAACTCTAGTGCCTTTTCCGGTGTATCCTTCCGCTTATGTTATGTTATGTAGAATAGGTGTAAACAGGCTCATTTTCTCAAATGATTTTTAAATAAAGCACAGTTTTAAATGTTTCACGAATAGTACCATCCATAGGATAATGATGAGCTAAGTAATTTCGTTCAGCTTTCTATCCATCAACTAAATCACAAAAAGTGTTATTAAATTAACTTTAATAAGAATAGGTTGCTAGATTTTACGATTATCGCTTGATTTGGCGGTATTTACGTTTTGTTTCTGTAGGTTCGTTTCACAAGTTTTTTGGTTATTTAGTTGATATCTTGATTTTTAACTTGAAATATATGCTGACCGATGTAAAATATCTTGTAAATATCTCAGTATATATCCAAGAAATAAGTTTTTACATATGTAAATAATAAACACTGGCGCACATTGGCGGTTGCTGGCGCTCTGAAAAGATGCCAAAGTGTAACCCGGAAGTGCTTAAAGACTCATTTTCACGGTTTGCTCCTCTGCCTTTCACGCCAGCAGTCTGCGCACTGCCCCGTCGTGAGTTCGATTCTCACCTCGCCCCTGGGTGTATTTTCCTTCTTTGTGCCAGTAAAAATTTCTGTTGTGTCTGTCTTACTTGACGAAGGTGTATAAGCGGATCCTTGAGATCAAGCACATATACCGGTAAATATATGTAACCAAAAAAACCATCCATAGACGACATTAGTCATTACGTCACTTGCTTGGATAGAATCAACGTTTCCAAACAAGCAAGTGACGTCACACTAATGTCTTCTATATCCAAGCTCCATCCCACGGGGGGCCCATCTGACACTGCTACCAGTGACGTCACTGGCAGCGGAAGTGACGAGCCAAAGCTTACACTGGCCAATCAGGCTTGTTAAGGCGGAGCGTAAAGTTTCCATGCCACCAGTATCTTTCCCTTATCCCGCTCAAACTGAAAGTGATTGGTTGTTCAAACAGTTAGGAGGCGTTACAAATGACGTCACTGGCAGCGGAAACGAGACGTCACGAGCTTTTTCCATGTCTATGTGAAGAGCCAACCTTATATTCTATAAACCTTGGCTCCATCCGCAAAGCGTACAGGATTTTAAGGCAAAGAGGGTGCGGCCGGTGCGGCTTAGAGGTGGGCAAATCTGCTATTTTTTGAAAATTTAGCAGTTACGTTCGTTAAGGAAAAATAGCAGCTAAAAGTAGCTGCTAAAAATTAGCAGATTAGCACTCTCTATGGTTGAGGTTACATGTGCTTTTTTTTAGCAGCTGCTACGCTACTGATAAGGGACAGGATCGCGTTATCTGCTTCTGCTAAATCTAGGCGATTCTCATTGGTCAGCGCGTAGCAGTATAGATGCTATTTTTTGACCAATCGAGAGCCTTCAAGTGCTGCTAAATTTTAGCAGGGGACATGATCGTGTTTTCCTTTCGTTTCCTTCGTTATCTGCTACTGCTAAATCTAGGAGATTCTCATTGGACAGCGCGTAGCAGTATAGATGCGATTTTTTGACCAATCGAGAGCCTTCAAGTGCTGCTAAATTTTAGCAGCTATTTCTGAACACGTTTAGCAGATACATTAATTTTTTTCCTGTAGCAGCTATTTTTTAACTGCTACTCGTTTTGTGACGTCACACTAACTAAGCTTTAAAACTGCGCAGTCTCATACTGCGCAATACTCGGCGTAATAATAGAAATATGCAGTGAACCGAGTACTCGGGTCTATAGACACTCCGATTTCAAAACAAAACAAATAGATTTTCTCGTGAACTCGTGATTCGTGAATTAAAATTCCATTCCGTGGTCCTCAAACGTCAAATGGTAAAAATCTTTAGAAAAAAAATCGAAAAATTCTTTTCAAAACGAAAGATCAGTCAGCTGGACATCTTTTCCATCAAGTGTTACATACTGATAAGTATTGAGTAGAATTCAAACATGGTATTTAATGTAGTTCGTGTAAATCTTCTTTCTAACTCTTTAATATTCAGTCATATCTGGAATCCTATCCGATCTATACACAATGGGTACAGTAATAAGCCACAGATTTTATGCTGTGTATTTGGTGCCAAGCTTTTTAATCGCAATTTTCACAACACTTTAAGCTTAAAGGCTAAAACTTTTCAAGACCGAGAAAATGAATATGCTCACGAGATAATGGAAAATATTCCCTCGTATAGGAATTCAATCATTAAGAACTCTGATCTATTGAATTCTATCGATCTTGATGGTATTTCTTCCAACACCATTAGAAAATTCTCACAGGTAACATTAGACGTTTCTGGATCATCTGTAACCTTAGAAAATATTGAGTTTTCAGATCTTGTTACTGAAGTTTCTCGCTCTTTATTCAGTATAAGTGATCATGACTTGTTCAAACTCTTGCATAGTTTATGTTTATGGCCACCTTCCCCAAAATCTTGGAGTCCCAATTTCAAATTACTATGGAATAAAATTGATGAAGAGTGCTGTCTGCGGCTGAGTAAATGGGACATAAACCATAAATTTTTGGTTGCTGATTATTTCTTTAGTCTTCGACTGAACCGGATTTCAAATTACAACAAAACACTTATTGCAGATTTAATAACGAAAATTGATTTGTTATCAGATCACCATGTTGTGCAATTGATGTTCTATATCAATCTTCAAAGAAAAGTTCCTTTTCTTCAGAATATCAATAATGCTTTAATCCAGAGGCTTCAAAATTTAATTACTTTAATCAGTATCCAAGAGTTAGGAATTGTTTGCCTTGCATTTTTCAAAACTGAGACAAGTGTGAAAGATCCATTCTTTATCAGACCTGTGCTGCAACGTTTTGTTGACCAACTAGGCCAAACAAATACAGCAACTGTGGCTGCAATCCTCAAGTTTCTCCGTAAAAGCATGTGTTTTAAAATTATTGATGATTATATTTACCTCTTGCACAAATGTGTAGGACACACTCCCTCATGGGATGTTTTAACAGCCGTACACTTAGCTCTTTTAGCCTCTGAGTGTAGGGTGTATCATCCACTGCTCCTTGATACTGTTACACAACATGTTGCCAGCCATCTTTCAACAGAAGCACGCATTAAAGATTGTGTCAAGCTTCTTCAAGCCGCAACTGCTGTAGGACATAATCCAGGGAAGAAATTCCTAGATATGTTTTCCTTTGAAGTGAGAAAAGAAACCAGAAAGGATGAAATTGAAAAGTACAAACGAGATTTGGTTTATGCATCTTTGTTTTGTGCTTATCTTGGACACTATGATCTACACATTGTAAAAACAGTTCTAGAACCTTCTTATGTTAAGGACTATTTAACCAAATACCCTGAAATGGAGGCAGCGATTGCAGAAATTGATTGTTGTGTGGAAATAGAATGCCCTGAATATACTGGGCCCCGTTTGTCCCATGAATGTAGACAAATATTTATTAAGCGCCAAGGCAACCTTCCTACATCAACATCTAATAATAATCTCCAAGCAAGATTAATTGTTGATACTATATCAACTCTTAAGGAACTTGGACTGAAAGAGGACAATTTATTAGTCCGCCATATAATGCCTCATTGCTTTTCTCCCGACATCATTCTACGTTTGAACCCTTCTACTACAGAATCTCTAGAAGAAATCTGTTCCAAAATATCCCCTCTAAACATTTTGTACCCACCTTACAAAGAAGAAAAGTGGATTTGTTTGGTGGTAGCAGCAAGTTTCTCATTTGCATATCGCTCTAAGAAAAAGACTGGGGTGACAGAAATGCGTTTGAGGCAGTTGTCAAAGTTAGGATACAAGGCAGTGTTTTTGCCTTATTTTGATATTCCCATGAACAGTCAGAAAAGATTAGAGAACTTTAAAAAAATGCTTATAGAGTTAGAACATGAATGTAATACCAAATGTTTTTCGAAAATTAAATAAATTTTTTATCAGTCTGTTATAAAGTTATGTGATAAGTTTCATTATACCTCTGCGGGCCTGAACCTGCGAACCTGGTTCAGGGGAAGCCACTGTCAGCTCCATAGTTGCAATACATAAGGTTCGGTCAAATTTCACATATTTTGGAGGAAAAGTCTGGGAGGAAGGGGAAGCTGTAAGGAGTTAAAATAAAGTTTTGTAAAAATCAGAATGAAAGATAGTGGTTGAAGAATGAAGAGTAGGGTGTCTCAAAAAGTGCATTTTTTGGTAAAAGTTTGAAAAGTGATCGGGCTAAAAGCTAAAAAGTTTCCTTTTGGTGTTAGAAGGTCAGTTGCAAAATTAAAACCATTTCTGTCTACTCTAACTATTGCCTCAACGACAGCGAAATCTCTATAATGACAAGAAAGCAACCTCTACCACTAAAACACTAACGCGTCGCAATGACCTTGAAAAGCTGTCACTGTTGACCGAATTTTCCGTTAAAACATTAAACTTAACAAATAAAAAGGTTATGTCTTCATTAGAACAATTTCTGTCCACTCTAACTATTGCCTCAACAGGAGCGAAATCTCTGTAAAGAGAGCCAAGCAACCACTAACACTAAAAATACTAACCGCAACGCAATGACATTGAAAAACTGTCACTTTTGACCAAATTTCCCTTTAAACATCAAACTAAACAAATAAAAAGGTTTAGTCTTCAAGGAAATACACCAAAACCAAGGAAATTTCAGGGATCCCATTCCAATTATATCCATTAAATTTTTAGATCCAAACAAAACATTAAAATAGTAATAAAAACAAACTCTGAAAGAAAACACTTAATTAGACATCTACTGTAGGATAGATAAAATTATTTCTTCTAAAGGTTTCATATTTTATTCTTTTCTCAAGCGTAAACATTCCATAATAACACGAGGTGGAAGTAGGAGTTGGTCGCTTTTCTGAGAGAATGAGACATGATTCATTTTAAAGATCAAAACCTGAAAATAGCTATGTTCAAAACACTATTTCATCTTACTTCAAGGGAAGAAGAAGGTTTGCTTCAAGTTTGTCTCTACGTTGTATTGCTGTACGTGAAAGCGTGGTTTACGGCGCCTTCAGCAACCGCTGCTCCTTTTCATAATTAAAATTTTTTGCAAGAGTGCTACTGGCCTTTGAAAAGGTAAACAATAAAACATCTGAACTGGTGGTAAACAAATTCTGTGGCCACCTCTGGTACCTGGGAGAAGAATTTGTGCCAATGTCTCCCTTTGGTTCATCAGTACGATTTGATTCATCAGTCTAAAATACGATGAGGGTCCTCCTGAACCTACAAAACAAATTATGCTCAAAACAAAAGACGCCCCAGCATTCGCCAAAAAGGGGTTAGAGGAGTTAACATCAAAAAAAGTTGATGAACTTATTTCAAAGATTTGGATTGCCAATCAGTTTCCTTTCAAAGTCTACTGCTGAATGGGAAAGCTTAAACGAATTTCAGCCCAGAAGCAAAAACTTCTACAAACAGTCAAAAAATATCGCTCAAAGTTTTCCAAGACAGACAAGTACTTTAGCTCACGAGTTTTAAGATGATCATGGAACATGAACAAAAAGTGCATTTTAGTGCAATGAAAACCTGTGATATATTAAAGGCATGTATGTGTTATTTACATTATATTAACCCTAAACAGTCGAAAATTGGTAAAAAAAGGAAGCAAAAGTAATTAGTTATGTAATAGGATGCGTTGTGTAGTAAAACTAGCGCTGCGCTCCCTACCAGGCTTTGCTCGTAAATTCAACTGCTTTGAGGCAATAGTTAGGATTGCACCAAAATTCTCAAAATTTCAGGAAAGTTTATTTGTGCAATTAGGAAACTTTTTGGCCTTTAGCCCGATAAAATTTCCAAAGTCGGAAAAAATGAGACACCCTAATGAAGAGCCATTTATAGATGTACCGAAACCAAGTTGAAACCCTGTGTTTTAGGGTCAAAGTACCAAAAATTGTATGGGCAATGACCTCTCAGATCTTCTTATGACTATATTATTTACAACTTATCTTATATTAAGTTCATCAAAATGCAAATCCTACCTAAAAATACATTTGCAAAATTTGGACTAAGTGCACCAAAAACTAGTTAAAAGCCTGTTTTTTTAAAGTCAAATTTCAAAAACTTTTCTGTGGGAGGACCCCCAGACCCCCCCCCCCCTTTAGTGCCTACTTGAAACTTTGTTGCTCACCACTTTTATTACATTAAAGTTCTTTAAGACAGAAATTCTACCTAAAATTGTATTAAAAAGTTACATTTGATCTATAAAATATGCATGGGAGGCTGAGAAATAATTTTGGGCCCCTCCCAAAATAAATTTCTATGCATGCCACTGACAGTGAATGGTACTAGAAAGTAAATGTGCTCTAAATGTAATACTTTATGCTAATTTTTATTTATGGAGAATTAGGCTGTTTTGAATTTTAGGGGGAAACTGTGGGGGAAGAAGCCAGCCGTTGGGGGAAGATATTTTTGTGAATTAGGTTCAGGGGTGGGTTACAACTTTTTCCAGGTCCGTACCTTTGCATTAAATTTTTTCTTACTTTTATACCTTAGTCAGAGAAAAATAGTGAAATGTGCATGTGATGGAAATGGATCATTTATTAATGAATATATTTTAAAACCAAAATTTAGCTTATTATGTTTTTTTTTCATTAACTGCAGGTATTCTAGTTAAGTGATGTATGGTATGAATTATCCAATTGCACTGTATTCAGTTTTTCTAGTTTAATTTTTTTTTTGTTTTCAGTATTACATAACTGTTTTAACAAATACTTAATTTTAGGTTAGTAAAACAACCTTTTTTTTTAATATCCAAATGAGTGAGACCTATTTTAGGAACTTGTCAAAGACAGTCCAATAAAAAAGTTGCAGAATTTGTTTTTTCGAAAATTCCTAAAAGTCACTAAGTGTTTTTCTGCTATTCTTTTTGTTGCTGCAGAAAATTTGTTATTTTTTCCACCTATACTTTCGAGCCCAAATTTTTTAAAAAAGGTACAGTAGAACTCCAATTATCCGAATCAATTGGGACTGGACCCCATTCAGATAATTGGATTTTTTTTCTATAAAAAAGGGTTTATACGGTTCTTTGCCAGCCGTTACTTGCTTTAAAGGATGAACAACCAAACATCTTTTACACTAAGAATCGAACCCGAAATAGTGGTTCCTATAAAATTTTGCTGCAAAAATCTATTGAAAACGGCATCTTCTAAACATTTGTTTCTTGCTGATGCTGATATTTATTGATTTGCTTGAAGAACTTTCACATCTTCGTTTTCAATCCCTGACACAAATATTAAAAGTGTAGGTTTGAATTCTGAAATCGATTCGGAGTTCGGATAATTGGAGTTCTACTGTACTTATAAATTATTATTTTTTATTATTTTTGGTTTCAAATAGATGCAGAACAAAGAAAAAACATTGAAATTTTTGAGATATCAATTTAAATTTTTGAAAAATTGCGCATTTTGTGCAAAATTTTAGTGAATTTTTACTAAAAACCCCATGGGCGCCCATATGTTTGAATTCAGGAGGGGGCCCAAGAAAAATTTTTGCAACCGAAGTTTCTTTTTAAGGGTGTTGGTCCATAATTATTTCAAAAGGACCCCTCACGAGTCCTTAATGCTAAACATTTTGTAAAAAAATAATGGAGTTTTAAGCAAAAAAGGGTGTCTAAGAGTCCTACCCAGAAAAATTTTTGAAATTTTATTTTAAAAAGTAGTATTTTATTTCATTTGGGTGACTTTTAAAATAGGATCGCCCCTACGCCGAGCCGCAAAATTTTAAGTCCGAAACTAAAAGGAAGATTTTACGTAAACTTTCGGGTGCAAGGGGGGGCCAGGGCCCCCCTTTGCCCTTATGTATGGGTGCCCATGAAAACCCCTAGGACTGCAGACAAAAAAATATTGTGTGAATATTAATAGCATTTGGTATCAAGATAAAACCAACAGCTGTCTTCAAAATGGACTATTATCTAATATGAGGTTTGAAATTAAAAAGTTTTACAAAGTAAAATAGGAACTAATGTGAAGAAACCCTAAAATTCGACTGTCATTTTTATTCTAAAGATCTAATAATAAATATTTTTAATTCTCACTTAAACCCATAGTACAACTGATTCCTTATTGGGCAATTCCACCGTAACTCACGCTACATTTTTTTCAAAATTACAAATTAAAGTAATTTTTTAAAATAGAAATTACTATTATTTTCTTTCTAAAAAAATCATGCATATTGAAAATTATGCTTTTAATTTAAAATAAGTATTGCGAATCTTTTAAAAAATTATTAAATATTAATAAAAATAGAGTCGTAACTCACGCTACAAGAAAAAGACATGGATTTATTAGTATAAAATTCAAATTTGTTTTTCTGCTTAAATAGTGTTTCAATAATGCTATACGCTTGTCAGGTTTTTGAATATACTTCCCTTATTCTAAAATAGCAAACAATTTTACTGGGAATACTTATGAAAATAAGAAACTAATTAAAATTTAGAAAGCTGTTCGTAACTAACTCACGCTACAGTACTTCGCAGCTCACGCTACATATCGAAAAATAGTTGTTGAAAATCATAAAGAAAACGTCCAGAAATATTACTTGAGCACATTTATTTATCATAGAACGAAAAATCAGATATAAAAATAAGAAAATTATCATCAAATATGTGCACATTTTTAGTATTTTTTCGAAAACATCCATAGTTCCAGGAAACATACTAAACCCGTGTTGTTCGCTCCTTTATTATGGCATTTGATCAAATTTAATTACTTGGCCGTATTTTAATAACTTTTTAAAGTTTTAAAAATTATTCTTTCTGAATTCTTTAACAAAAATAAAACTTTTACATCCTCCGTGTTCTGGAGAATTGCAGCATATCGGAAAACTTTTTCCCAGAAGAAAAGTTCCTCCTACTCGAACATTATCTTGCGATACTACCGATTGATGAGAGACCTGTTCTGTTTTGCCTAGATTTTAGGTCTCTGAGATGTGAATGTCGCACCTTCAACAAGTCCCGTTGTAGTTTAAATGCAATGCATTTATGATATAGTATCTTGAAATGGAGCTACATTCTCAAATGTTAAACACAGTAGTTAATTAAATATTTTTTTCTAATTCCGGCATATACAAATTCGTTAACTTAGAATTTGACGTTACTGTTATGTTTATAAAAGTCAACAAATAGCTAAATTTTTAAATTCAGTTGAGTTACCGCAATAATGTTGCTTATGTTACCGAAAACCGTAACTCACGCTACAATAGTTTTTTTGCTTTAGAACAAAGTAAAACTGGATATTACTTATATTTAACTTGAATTATGAATTAAGATGCTAAAAATTGAAGAGAATAAAAAATTTGGAAGTTTTTAATGCTTTATTAGATCCGTAATATTACTATAACGACTATAACCTATTTTTTCGTAACTCACGCTACATGATATAAGCGTTCAGTTTTAATCATGAATATAAATGTGATAAAATAAATTTAAACACTTAATTTCATTTTTATTCTAAAGTTTATGAGTATATTTAAATTGTAAAAACAAATAAATTATTTTTTTAATTTGCAAAATTAAACACATATTTTTCATTAGAAGATTAAACTTTAAAACAAGCAGTTCTGAAATATTGACTTTTAGATGCTGAGATTCCGATAAAAATTAACTTACACAAAATTTAAACTATGGAAGCACAAATAAATCAATACTGCATAGTTATTCACAAAAATAATTAGAAAATTTTATTTTTAATGATCATGTCCCTGTTCATATGGAATAGCCCTATTGTGTCATAAACAAATAGTTAAATTTTTTTGGTAAATATCTTTATAAGAAATTGAATAAACATGAAAATGGTGTAGAGTTTGTAAGCAAATTAGTTCTGAGAAAAATGACTTCAAAGGTCCCTCTATGCTTAAGTATGCTAAAACTTTTTCTGTAATTTCTGTTAATTTTCTTCTAATTCTCTTAAATTTAAAAGAAAACCAGTGTTTTGGAAACTAGAAAATTATCTAATCAAATTATCAAAAAAATTACTTTTTTGATAAAATCATTAAAAATTGACATTAAGGGTAGGCGGAAATCTTAAAGTAAAATAAACTGGTGACAAGAAATTATGTAAAAACCTACATTTAACTATAAATGCCTCAAAAATATTCGTATGTTGTAAAAATAATTATGGCTTTTTTCCACACCATTTTATGTTACAGGGATAACCTTTTTAGTTTTTTATTTTTTTTGCATCTAAGATTAACTAGTTAGTTTTATTTATATAAAATAAAAGTAAAATAACAAAATTAATTTTTATGGAAGGTCTGAAAAGTTGTTTGAATCTCAGATAAAAATCAGCAGTTCTTTGTTCCTTATCACTTTTCCAGATATATCTCTACATTATCACTAAATATGTAAGGAAATGTTTTAGCTCATTTCTCTTTGATAACTTCTCTAGTAGTATGACATATTTTATTAATAACAAAGAGGTAAAACAGTTTCCATTCAAATAACTTTGTAGCCAAGAAATTCAAAAATATTTGTGTGAGAAGTTAGTCTTAGTGAGTAAAATTCTACAAAAATAATTATTTATTTTAAGTAATCTAATATTAGTGTTATAATAAAGTAGTTATTTCCTGAATAAATTTTCTTTTTAGACTAACTTTTAACTAAATTTAGATTGAATTGTATTAACTGAAGTTGTTGAATAATTTGACAGTTCTTATGAGATTTTTCAGAAATATAATATAGATGAAGGACAATTTTGTTTACTAAAATATTAATTATTGAAAATTTGACATCTATACTAAAACCAAGTTTATTTTCTAGAATTAGCTATGGGTACATTGTTAATGTATCAACAGTTCAAAAATCTGAATAGAGGACTGCTGCTTTAAATAATTTGGTTGTGGTTATACACATACAGGGTATTTAAACATTTCAAGTCTGCATAAACTCTGCTTAGCTAGATTCCTTGCATGGGGGGGAGTAGATTGCCTAAAGAACTTTACCTCTATAACCCTTAGTTTTTGGGAAAATCATGAAAAAATGGGTAGGATTTCCCATCCGGTTTGTGCTAAAAAACGTTTATGGAATGTTGGAATATATTATTTGAATATGCAGATTTGGAACACATGCCAAGCGCAGAAAGTTATAGAATTTTGCAGAAAATCTTAAATAATTTAAATTTGAAATAAATAAATTGATTTTTTTCTTATTGTTGTTACTTATGAAGCATTATTACAGTATTTAGGTGAACAATGAGACTGACATTGTTTTAGGTTAAAATTTAAAAATTAATTAAATTTAAACTGGAGACACTTAATTAGTTTGCAGAAAATACTTGAAGAAATTATTGTGTGCAGAAGGTTTTTTATTTTATCCAACTATGCGAATATGTTTGTACTCTAAGACGGTAAAAATATCCATTGTGCATGCATGGTCCCAATGTGGAATGGAATAAGTAAGATTTTATTGGATATGTCACATTTTTTTAAAAATAGAAGTCATTGTAGAGTTGTTCTTTGGGGGAATTTTATTTTCTTCACACAAGGAATCTTTCCTTGGAGTTTGGGTGGACTTGTTGAAATAACCTGTATGATGGAAGAAATATATAAACAACCTTGTTTCTTTAGTTTTATAACTCAAATATAAATGTTATAGTATAGTTTATTTTAAATCAAAAATTATGAACTGCCTCCCTCCTTAAAATGTCTAAATTTTAATTTTAAGCATTGAAAGATAGCTAATGAATTCTATCTCATTTTTCCTGCCAACAGAGTAACAGCAGTGTAGACTCTGAAGAGCGCCATCTAGTGTTTGTGTATGGTACATTGAAACGAGGTGAGCCCAATCATGATCTGCTTTTGGAGAAGCAAAATGATGGGGGTGTGGAGTTTGTTGGAGAGGCAAAGACTGTCCATAGATGGCCGTTGGTCATCGCCTCTCAATTCAACATACCTTATCTGTTGCATAGCAAGGATAAGGGAGAGGTAAGAAATAGAATAAATAGTACATATTCAATTTTGTTTCAACAAAATTTAACTAGATGAGATAAAAAGAGTAAAATATTTAGACGCAAGCATTATAAATAAACCAGCTTACAATCCTTTAAAATAGTCCTTGCATAAACTTAGCAGTTTAGATGACACCACAAAATCTTAAAAGAATGGGGGTAACATAATTACAACGGTTTCCATTTTGGATTTAATTGATTACCACATTTTTTTATACTTCTCTTATACTTTTACACTACTTATATATGAGTTTACTGTCTCAAGGTCTTTAATTTTATTTTCCAAGAAAATTTTGATATTATAAAGGGGGTTGTGTATACTTGGGACAACTTATCTTAAAATTCCCATAATCTATAGTTTTTCTGAGTTAGAGGATACATCCTCAATCCTCATACCTCTCTTGATATAAAGAAAGATCTTCAATGAAATATTTTAAATATGTTTTTTTTTGTTAGAATTCTCACTAAGGGACCTGAACTAAATGACTACTTTTTTATGAACATTTCATTATGATATCATAGTTGTCAACATTAGAAAAATAAAATTTTGGAATAGAATACCAAAAATTGATTCCATAAACAAAAAATCTGAATGCATCTGGATTTTAGAAAACACACCAAGGATAAAAAAAAATTATAGTAAGAAATAAAGAATTCAATCTAGGATTTGGGCCAAGAATTATATTTCCAGCCTTTACATAAATTTTATTACTTACACTAATAGATTTTTGTCATTTTATCAGGATTGATTTTCACCTGAATTCTCCTTATTTACTTTTTAAAATTCCTGATGTTATTTGAATCCTTTTGAATTTCTTTTCGAGATTTTTTTTTCTCCCTTGCAGTAAGTGATAACTACAAGTGATTGTTGCAGTAAGTGATAACTACATTTTTCCTTTATTTATGCAGCATGTGAGTGGTGAGCTATACAGTGTGAACTCTCATGCCCTTAAGCTCCTTGATGAATTGGAATGTCACCCTACCTACTACACCAGAGTCCATGAAGAAGTTATAACACCTGAAGGGTCGTCCCTGAAACCCTGGATTTATTTCTTGTTGCAGTTTCGCCCAGAGTTACTTCAATTGTCTTGTCTGGGAGATTATAAGTCAAAAGGCAACCATGGAAAAGAATATGTACCAAGGTATAGCAGAAACAAAGAGGAATACCATTCTGATGTTAAAATGTAATTGGGATTTAAAATTTTCAGTAAATTTGATATAATGATGTGAAAACCAGAGAGAATAACTTATTAGTTATATGTTTACACTCTGAAATCCTTATGGAATTACATTCGACTTCGCTTATTGTGATCAATCGGATGTTATTAAAATCGACAGGTTCAAATCAGTCCTATTTAACTTAACACATTATGTATCATTTTATGTGATCAAAATTTGTAAATATCCTCTACAATAAAATGCCTTTTTCAGTTTTGCAGGTCCATTTTTAGAGTCTTTAATTATGCTACATGTACTGCAGGAGCGTAGTCAGGATTTTCCTTGACTGCTTATTTGTAATCGAGAGTTAGAATTAAAAATGCTAAGCACTGAAATGTTAGGGAAGATGAGCTGTTACAACAGTTCTTTGTTCGATTTAATTAAACTTTTTATTAAGCTTTTTATGGAGAAAACATTAAAGTGTTTTTTTTTAAGGACAGCACAATATAGTTTTGAATTTAATAAACAAATACTTTAATTACACTGTTAACCACAATTATTTTTAACAATAGGGAATTTTTATCAATCTAATCATTGCCACAGATGGTGACATTAAGTGGATTGACTGTATTTAAAATAGACTTTGAATTCTAACTTTTTAATTAAATGCATGAGATCAAGAATACTTTTTCATTGGATAACTCAAAATTCACCTTTCTTCACTGCAATTAATCAATATACATTATACTTTTAGATATCCTACACTTCAAAAATAAATGTTACAGAAAGTTCAGAGAGAACCTGTACATCTACTAATCTACTTGTGTCTTAATGCAATTTTAAATTGTATCTAGTTTTTATGCTTCAGCTTCTTTAAAAAAAACAACTTTGTATTTTTGTAATGTACAAACAGAATATACAAATTATATGTATTTTTTTGTTTTAGTGAAGACACTAGTGATATTGATGACATTTACAGATGAAATTCTAGAGTATTTTAGCTTCTGCATTACTAAGTTTGTTTTCAAGAAAAGTGGTGAAAAGTAAAAAAAAGAAATACCAGATCAAAGAGAATAACTGTATATGGTGTCTTAAGTAAACTTGTCTAATAATGTAAAAACCTGTTTGTATGTGGCTTTTATACAAGTTAGTGATGTGATAAAAAATTTTCTGATACATTTTTAGACATGTACAATTTAATGGTAATGGACTCTAACCGCCTATCTGGTTCGAGACTTCACACGGAACCAACACGTGACCTACTGAGCTTGCAATAGGTTACCACAGATACTACACTAGTAGATCTACTAGTGTAGTATCTGTGGTAACCAATTGCAAGCTCAGTAGGTCACGTGTTGGTTCCGTGTGACGTCAGACGGTTAGAGTCCATTGGTATTTGTGAATAATTTATCAATAATGCTGTAATTTAATTAATAAAAACTGTTCAGATATATGGAAGAATTTTGGAAAATTTTCCACTAAGTCATATTCACATATGAAGACCTTGATAACTTTCTAATATAAAACTTTTAAATACAGGGATGAGATTGGCTTAAAAGCAAAAAGTCTGAAAACTGCACAAACAACATTTGATCTCTTAAATTGAGAATAAATTGGAAAAACTAATAACAATTAGTTAACATTAAAATGGCTAAATATGAAAATTTATCATATAAAAGAGCCTCATAAGCCAAGAACATCAACTTGAATTTAGAAAAATGAAATTCCAGTTCAAAATTTCAGTTCATAAGCTGATTTTTTAAAAAATAAATAGTCTGAAATTTTCATGATAATTTCAAAAAAGTCTGAAAATCCTCCAAAAGTCTGAAAAATCTCATCCCTATAAATAAAATTAAATATACCTTTAGCCCAACTGTTACAAGGAGAAATCAATGCAAAATGATCCAGTACAAATACATTGATTTAACTTCAGTATAAAGCCTTTAAGTCTACAATAAATGATGTAGAGATAGATTCATTAGAAGTTTAATTAAAATATTTTATTTAGTTTTCTTATCACTACAAGTATGAAACAAATAAAAGTTCACATTTTTACTTTAAAAAAAGTTGTTGATTTAGCTTGCAAGACTGCAAATCAGTATTAATACAATAAATCCACATGAAATAAAAAAATTCAATTGAAAATTTCAATTAATAAATAAAAGTAACCTTGGAATAACTTCTACCTCACAAATTCAGTGTGTGAGATATTTATACAAAGTGATCTGTTTTGCTATCAACAGGATAGTCCCTTTAGCTAATTATGCTCACCACTTAATAAAGTAGCCAGAACTTTTTTCTCTTTTTATGGATAGAGAGAAACTGAAAATAACACAATTAATGGTATTAAAAAAATACAGACATGATAATTTTAAGTTTGGTTTTAAAATTTAATTACTAGAATTGTTTTTAATTTAAAAAAAATCACTCATATCTAGACTAGATGCATTAATACAAGCTTTACAAATAATTTGTTAAATCAAAATTATTAACATTTTGTAATGTTTGTGTACAGGCCCTCACCAATATTAACATTTTTCACTGAACTGCAATACCCAAATCAACTGAAATTAAAATTTATATCCCTAATAGGGAGTGATTTTTTGTGACCCGGAATGTTTTACATCTCAAATATGCCCCGTTATACCTTATTATGCCATTACAAACTGCATCTAAATGACAAGCACAATTAGCAAAAAAGAAACAATAAAACAACCTGCAGATTACAAAACTTTGAGATTTTAAGCTTTTTGCCCTTTAGTTCACTTCATTTGAGGCGTTGCACTATCACAGAATTGAGTAGTTTCTCTTCTTCTAAGGTAGCCTCATCAGAGGTTAGCTCTTTTGGGGGAAAGGCTGTCATCAGGATGAACACAGAGGCACTGTACTCAGGGCGAGCACTGACATTCAGTCAAGGAAGATATAAAAAACAGTATGCATTTCAGTCACACAAAAGAGCCTTTCTTAAAACATTACTTTTTGAATTTTTAATTCCAATAATTCTTAATCAACACTAGCTTAAAAATTTCTAAAATCAAACAAATAGATTTTTGATTAAATCCACAAAGGATAAATATAATGATTTTAAAGAGTAAAATTCACTATACCTCCTTTAATAAAAGCTAAATTGACCCCTAGTGGTATGTAAGTGAACCAAGATATACATTTTAACTATGTTACACAACCAATAAGAAGAAAAGGATACGTCACAATGAATCTTCTTACATCACCCACTGTGTGGTCTTGATTAGCCTTCATCACCAACCTGAAAATAACATAATAGACTATGAATTCATGCTCAGATTTATTGTACAGAGATGACAACTGTTGATTACACCCATCGAGAGTCATAATTAGGCAACATGTGCCCTACCACAAGGCAGCAAAATTATAGCAAGTTGAGCATGTCCATATTGCAATAACAATTCCTTTCACAATCTTTATTTATCTTGATTAAGGGAAGACTAAGGATGACAATCAGGGGTCTTTTTCTACTTTTAAGAATATCCATCTTTCATTTTCCTTATGAAAAGATGGTTTCTAACAAATTTGAAACCTACGAAAAACTATAGCCCAGATTCATGGGGTTTTTATTATTCTAAAAAAAATTATGTTCTTTTACTTTTAGACTAAAATCATAACAATCATTAACATGGACTTCTAATAAAAGCTAATGGTTGCTTTCCCCAAAACGAAAGGTTTGTTAAGGAAACTGGCACAGGGCGGTAAAAATCATAAATACAGGCATGTATTTATGGTAGTACAGGCCTAAACAACTTCAATTCCTGCAATGCAAGCAGGATAGCAAGGAAAATACTTCAATGCATTAAACACTTTTGAGGATTTGCAAACAATGGCAAATAAATCTTAGAAAGCGTAAAGAAAATAAGAATTTTGGGAAAATAAAGATTGGATGCATTAAATTTTCTAAAAATTTAAGTACAAACATAGCTTCATATTTTTTGGAATGTAATTCAAATACTTTCTCTTCCAAAATGTAAAACAAAAATATAAACTTACAATTTTAAGGGACTTTTTGGTGAGATCTTTCAGAAAGTCAACAGGCTAATATGAAGCTACCAATTATGGTGTGATATATATTTTTTTATGATTTACATATAATATAATATGGGGGCCCTTGATGCATGGTGTGCCTACCACAGAATTTTTTTAAATCCTGTACATTTGCTCCAAATTCAACCATTTTTCTAACCTCAGAGTAAGAGTACCTTCCCTAATTTGGTTCATGCATTAATAATTATAAATATTTTCCCCGCATTTCTTAATATTTCATTTAAATTTAACACTAAATTCCAATTTAAAAGGATATTGAGGATATGGAATATTCCTTACTTGGATCCATTGGCTAATCTAATTTGTATGGTTGTGACAGGCTTGGAGTCATCTACTTTCAGTTCTTCCTGAGCTTGAGAATCATTTTGTTCAGATGAGGCTGAAGCTGCTGCAGAACTCAATGTTGGAGTGATGCTAGAAAATTTTAGATTTTTGTCAAGGCCACCCTAAATTTTCTATAGCAGCAGTTCTCAAACTATGCTTCGCTTAAGGCTCCGTGAAGCATTTCCCACAAAGAAATTTCAAATAAATACACTTTTTTGGCAAAAATTTTGGGATTTTTTTGCGATTTTCGATATGAAGCCGACATTTCACGTGGTGATGAACTTTATATTTGTAATCAGCGCTCCCAAAAACATATAAAACCGTCAAAAAACAATTTTAGCCTTTTCCAGGGGTGGAAAACCAAAAATTCATTTTTGGAGCAAGGCTAATCAATTCTTGGAGCAGTTTGGGAGCAAGGCTAATCAATTTTGGAGCACTTATTAGTGTTTTCGTATCAGGGTATGATTTGCATTTTTCCAGCACCTTTTGGTGATTTCGTATCAAGCATTTTTGTAGCATTACACTTTCATGTTAATTTCCAGAGCAAAACGAAGCTTTCGCGAAAGTCACGATTTTCCCACAATAACTCGTGATTTTTCTTGGAAATAGTCTGGAAGGTAAAAAATAGTAGGGATTATCTGGAAAAATAATTAGTTCGCGGTCCGCAGGTTGTGCATCCCTATGGATGGAGGCTCATATTTTGTAGAGAAAAAGCGGAAAATCGCGATTCCGCTGATGGTAATCATGATGGCTGAAGATTGGCTCTTTCCCTGTTGATAGGATTTTCAAAATTTGAATCAAATTGAACGGAAAATCATGTTTTGGGAGCAGTTTGGAGCAAAAATGTGAATTTTACTGGTTTTGGAGCAGATTGGAGCAAGGCATCCATTTGGGAGCAGTTTGGCACAGTTGGAGCAGTTTTTCCACCCCTGCTTTTCTTTACTAAAGGATATATAGTGCCAATTATTTTATGAGAAGTTTTCTACTTACTTCACTTCCGAGTTAGAAAAATGCATGTTTAATAAACAAAAAATGCATTTTTTTTGTATGTAAAACCTGTTTTAAACTATTAAAACGTTTTCCCCCTATTCAAATAAATTTTCAATTAATAAGGGTAATAAAGAAGTAAGGTTCCATTCCGTTAACTGTTCCATTAATAAATACCAAGCTGTTTTGGGCTAAATAAAAATAAAAATGGGTTAAATAAATGAAATATTACCAAAATTGCAAACCAACTTATAAAAATATACAGTTATATTGATGAGAGCAATAAAAATTTGGCGATATTTGATACTTCAAAATATTTGAGATTTTTAATGGGACATTTAACAAAATTGTATCAGAAGTAATAACATAAAAAGTATTAAATGAACATGAAGTATAACATTAATTCAAAATTTCAGACATTTAGAAATAAATAGATAAAAATCAAGTCATTTTTAAAATATGAATAGTTTAAAATTAAGTATTTAAAATTCAATGACCTAAAATTTTAAAAATAAAGATAACACAGTCAATTGTTTTTTTTTTTTTCAAAACATTTATCCTATAGACGGTTTATGTTCTTACTTTCCAAGCCTAAATCCAGTACCAGAGAAGGCCTTGACAACAGGCTTTTTGGGCACATACTCATCATGGCTGCGATCTTCAACACTAAGGTGGATTTCAGGATCCCCAGGTTTGCGCAAAAGCTCCCGGGGAATTTCACTGTAAAAATTGTATCAGTCACATATTTTTCTATTTAAACATTTATTTACATATTTGCAAATGAGATTACTTAAGAAATTCATTCAGTAACTGGTAAGTAAGTAGTTTAGGACCATTACTTTTCAAGAAAGCTTATTAAGATTTTTCACAGAATTATTTATTAAGTGCTTGGTTCTTTCAAACTACTTCTGACAATCCTTGAATTCAGCATAAGAAATATGCCAGGAGTAATTGTGGTCAAGGTGAAAAACACCAAAAAACCAACCTATATATTGGTGAAGCCCAGAAAATAACCAAAAATATTCTACTTATTCGAAACTGAAGAGCATAATGTCAAATGCACCCACTCACAGCCGACTTTATGACAAGATACCCACCAGAAACTTGCAAGCTAAGCCACACAGGATAAAAAATATTGAATATTGGTTAAAATACCTAAGAATAATGGTTCTGATATTTTAAAAACTAGTTAAAAAGTAAACCCAAAAGTAGGTATGTTGAATAAACTAGGAAATTAAGGGTGCCCACTGAAACATACAATCACCCCTGATAAGATTATCTCACTCAGCCCCAGAAAGCTCCAAATCCCTTCTTATGGAGACCACTTACTTTAAAAACACATTACAGACTTTTCATTAACCAGTTAAAAGTGAAGTTATAAACAACAAAAGACCATCTACCCTCTTCTGATTGCATCCAGAAATTCCTTGTTTTGGGGATCTCGGTAGTCTCTCATGGGCCCGTCATCAACAGTGAAGCCATCTCGCCACAGCTGAAGTTGCACATCAACAGCTGGCTGAGACTGACGCTCTCCTTGCACTACCTGACTACTATTGGAATCTCCAGGAGTAGATCCTAAGACAAAGCCAGAGCCAGCAAATGCTTTTAGGGTGGTTGAAGGTCCACCACCCCCGGCTGCTGTATCAACCACTTCTCCACCATGCCTACAAAATAAGATACTGGTTATGAATGCAGCACTTGTAATTCTGGGTGTAACAAGATGTTTCATAGTAGGGGATTGCCATCTCTGATAAATTTATCCAATTAGACTTTTAAGTCTAAAAGAAGATTATCATAAATTGAAGCCTGTCAATTATAAATTGTTATATGAATTAAAATTTGAGAAAAATTATTATAGAAACCTGACCTTTTCAATTCCATTATAATCAGCCAATATTGCTATGGATTCAGTGTCAATATGGGTTGACTAAGATAGGACTGAAAGGGTAAAGTTCCCATGTTGTCTAAGCAATATCAGTTTAAAATGCAGTTCCTAAACTGTGCGCTACAGCACTGCAAACTAAAAAAAAAACTTATTGGCACAACAGCCCTATAGTGGGCCAAGTCCTACGATGCCCATCTTAGTTTTCTTGACCGTGGGGCCCTGGGGTGCAAGGCATATGTCCCGGTTAGGTGGTCAGTCTAACGCAAGACCCCCAGTGTTTAGTGCCCAAGCACGCTTGGTCTTCAATTTATCGACCCACTCAAGGGATGAAAGGTTGAGTGGACCTTGCCCAGTCCGGGAATCGAACCCCGGACCTGTGGCACGGAAGAGCTATGCGCTACCACTGCGCCAACGGGCCGCAAACCACCGGCTACACAGCACTGCAAACACTTTTGCAAATATTTAGTTGCTCTCCCAATCTAGGCAATATTGTAAAAACAAAGTTCAAAACTTTTTTAATGCTTAAATTTTAGTCTTATTTTCCCTATAAGCCCCTAAAATACCCTGTAAAAGAATATTTAATCAGTAGGGGTGCCACTGCTTAGAAAAGTTTGGGAACCACTGGTTTAATAAACAATTTCTTGGCTTAATTGCCTTAAACATGGAGTAAATTCTTTTAGAATTGATGAGGGGGATGAATCAAAAGCCATTACAGAGTTCAAAAAATATTATTTCAGATATTCTTATTAGAAGAACAAGTTTATCTTTAGAGTCAGCGAAACTAGACAAGCTTAAGAGAACTCTTTTTGAAAACGTTTCTTACTTTCTAACTGCTTTAAACATTTCTTCGACAACTTCATTACCAGCCTTACGTTTTCCTGGCCCTATCACTTGCTGCCCACTGAAAATTCAATAATAATGTATTTATAATACCTTAAAAGAAATAACAGTATAGTATCAGTAAAAATCTTAATAGTTAAAACACATACAAAATCTGAAAATCCCAGAAAATTATAAAGTGTGAAATGAAATATAGTGAGTGGCCTGTTACCTCCTTTCTGAACCTCCAGCATAGAAAGCCTGGCCTTCTTCTTCATCATTGTCCTCATCATTAGCAAGGCTTGAAAAAGTTGCTATCCTATAAAACCATTTTAAAAAATTAGTATTAAATAGATCAATCTGTGGATAAAAATTAAAAACTGTTACATAACATTATCTGAACAAATCTATCCTATTACACCCAAGTTGAGCAAAGAACAGCAATGAATGTCTAATTCATACAGAGAGGTACTAATCAGAACAATGCAATGCTAAAATAAAAGAATGATTGCTTGCACGCAACTGGAACTGAATATAATTGAGGTTGGATAATTCTAGGCTAATAAGACAATTTAAATGGTGAAATTTGGACATTTTGTTCTAAACTACAAAGTAGATTTTCAGAGATACCTGCATTTTTTTCAAAGATGCTCTCAATAGTGGAGGAAAAAACATGAAAAATTGAACGCTGTTGAATCACAGCTCTTATGAGCTTGAAAAATCCATCCTTAAAACATAAAAACTTACCTAGCTCCCCCTGAATGCACTACAGGCTTTGGATTCCCTCCAAGAGTTGGGACCCCAGGAGGAAGCCTTTCAAATTCAGCATTGTCCTCCTCACCTTCCTCAAAGTAACTGGACATGGCAAGCTACAAAGGGAGGAAGCAAATCAAACAAGCATGTAAATGGGTTTTTCAATTGAAAGGGCTCATAATGCAAATTAGGGTGATCCTTATTGTCAAGTTTTATCATGGAGTACCTGTTTAGTTTGTTCTATCAGCCAAATGCAGGGCTTAAATTGCACCGGAGCGGAGCTCCGGTACTTCTTGGTTTTCAGTAAATATTTACTGATATTTATTTATTAATCAGTAAATATTTGCAATGCTGAAATAGTAGCGCTCCGGTACTTCTTTGGTTTGAGTTTAAGCCCTGGCCAAATGCTTACTTACATTTAGGTATTACACATTACTTTATCTAATTGAGTATCTATCAGCACTACACCATTACTATTATTTACCATTTTAAGTTTTGTTAAGAGTTCTTGAGAATTTTTAAGAATCTTACCTAATGTCTTTTAAAACTATCAATAGGTTGTTTTCAACAACTTTCCAAGAATATTTTAATATATTTTTGTCTGATCTGCAGTTTTTATCAGTCAATCTGTCATTACTACAGATGTTGGTTACCATGGAGGACTATTTCTTAAAGGTAGTGGGTGGACAACCACTTTCATTCATTTGGATTTTGTTCGGAACAGCTATAAAAAGAGTCCTCCAGTTGTCATGTTTACTCACAGCTCAAATGATGACCACCAAGCTATTTAGTAACCAACTTATATATAATGTTTATGTATAAGAAGTTTGCACTCCAGGTTCCAAATAAATTCAGGAGTCTTTAAAGAGTTTTTCAGGAGTAGGTAAATTACAAAAAAAAAATCAGGAGGTAACGCAAATTATTATTAACCTTAATCTTCTTTACAAGTTGTGAGCAGAATGAGCTTAGAATGAAATAGGGAACAAAGAACTACAAAAGAGGTTAGAATTTCACACTTCCACTTCCAACAGAATTACAACAACATTACTTAAACCAAATCGATGATAAAACTTCGTTTTACTCTTGGATAGTTTTTCAGGAGGCAGAGGGAAAACTCAGTAGAAAAAACATAATTTTCAGGAGTTTTAAGGGCCCTTAGAAAAATAAAGCGAATATTAAGAGTTTTTCAGGAATTTTTAAGGCGTGCAAATCCTGTGTTTCGATAGCAACCCTGATATTGACCAACTGAAAGGCATTTTATGGTATTTAGAGGGCACTATTTGGTTCGGGCGCAACTTGAACTTTATTCAGACTATGTTATACAAACTACGTTGTAGAAAACAATTAAAATGGACCCTGCTAGTTGAGATATTTTAATTTTTAAAAATTTTTAACTTGGGTGTTTGTGCCTGGCTAACCCAAAAGTATCCACTTGGTTAATGAAGCGAATCCGGGCTGCAGATTTTAATCGCCAAATTTGGCAACCGATTATCTTACTTGGTTTAGGGCCGTATTCAGAAACTTTTAACCGAGTCGTTAACGAGTCGATAACGATTCGAGACCGAGATGATCGTTTTCGATCATCTCGGTCTCGAATCGTTATCGACTCGGTTAAAAGTTTCTGAATACGGCCCTTAGTTCTTTGGCATCATACTTGGCGACAACAAATTCAGCTCAGCCCGGATTCGCTTCATTTACCATCCATTTTATGAAGTAATCAACCATAGCCATCTAATTAAACAGTCTGCACACTACATCAATCCGAATTTTTTTCTACTTGCACATAGTGCAGGGGCTCCCAAACTATATTCAACAAACGTATGCAAACCCCCATTCAATAATTCACCTAATAAACAGTAAATACCGAATCTGTGGACAAGAATGATAATAACACATTTTTATAGCGTTCAAATCTTAAATCTATGAGAAAATAAAATAAAACATTTTAAAGGAAAGTTGCATAACTTTTTGTTTTGCGAACAAGCCGATCACCTGCGTATTTAAAATTAATACTAAACAGACATAAGCTAAAAATGCAACTATAAAATAATCTATTTGTTTCCAACTAAATATAAAATGGTATTGTTTTCCGCTGATTAACAATAAGCTTACTTCGCTGTTCCATCCGTGAGCTTCAAGGTAGTGAGCCGCCCGCGAAGCATCAATACCGGTAACTTTGCAGAACTCTGCTATCATTCGATCTTGATCCGTTTCAGACATGACAAAAACTGATATTAATGAAGTAATTAAACAATGAAATATACAAATTACAATAGTAATAGTTCTTGTTTTTTAACTTTAAAAGAAAACCGCATTTCCAGCACAGTCACAGTTAGCTTGGAGGAAAAGTTCTATTTCATTGTTGTAAACAAACAAAGAGGCTCAGTAAGATGAGCAAAAAAATAGAGTTTAGTTTTTTAAAAAAAGTTTTTATAGTCCTTGTCAAGCCAATCTTCATCTGTACGATTATTGGTTAAAATTCTCAAGAAAAGAAAGTGCATCATAAAGTTAATTCGTTCGACCAAAGAGAAGACAGATGAGGATTTGGCTTGACTTGCAATCACGTGATCCCACACCTAGCAACCGTCTTAGCAACATGTGCCCCCGCACCTAGCAACTGTCATAGCAACAGGTGTGTGTCCACCAGCTATTATAAGTTATAAGGGTCTTTACGTCATGTGCAAATGCTCTAGATTTCACGGATCCACTTAAAACCTTCGTCAAGAAAGAAGACACGCAACAGAATTTTTACTGACACACCTGTAAACCAATCCAGTCCAAAGCGATTTGGATTTACATCAAATCAGTGGCGGATCCACGGGGGGGGGGGGGTGATTGGGGTGATCACCCCCCCCCCAACAAAGTGACCTCGCCGAATTTCCTGCCGAAAATCACATCCCCGATAACAGCGATTAACTTGACTTGTGAATAATATCTACTGAGAAACCGCTGTCACCATCTGAGCGAGTATTTTTTCCGGTTTCTCGCAGTGCCCCTTTTCGGCAATAGTAGCAACTCGTTAAATGATAACTTCAATGCATCGATCATTTTTCAGAGGGCTCCCTTCCCGAGCCCTGATAAAAGGGTTGAGG
Source organism: Tetragnatha montana (assembly GCA_963680715.1). Lineage (NCBI taxonomy): Eukaryota > Metazoa > Arthropoda > Arachnida > Araneae > Tetragnathidae > Tetragnatha > Tetragnatha montana. The sequence goes on from OY796685.1 coordinate 10,186,245, forward strand.
CCCCGTTTACATGTGCCACTCTTATACCCGGGTATAATGCAGGAGAAAGGGATATTGAAAACCGTGCTAAAAACCCGTTTACATGACCAGTCCTCAAATCCCGGGTATATACGTCACTGGTCCCATCATTCATTGCGATTTGAGTTTGTTTACATTCTGTTATCTGTTTTCGTCTTGGAATTTTGCGTTCATAATGGATTATTTTCAAGTTATTTCGACATTTAAGATAGTAATCAATCTTAAATATCCAATTGGGATAGATAGAGGATCCAGAGCGGGCGGCTTGTTTGTATATTTTCTAATCTCACTGTTTTTCAACATCTATTTAAGGGCCAATCAAAGCTTTTTCAGAGCGATTGGCAATCCCATATTGGGAGGGGATAACAGCTATTTGTTGGCAGTGGGATAGTCAAAACTTGTGGGCGGAGCATGTCGTACATATGCCAAGCTGTACTAGTAAAAAATTTAGTTGATTTTCTTTCCAACGTTTGACTTGCCTCGTTTTTTTACACTGATTTGCTGTTTTATTAAAATTTGGCGTTTTACTATCACTAAAAATGGATTCCGGAAATAGTGAACATGGTCGTGCTCAGAAACGAACAGTGGAACTCGGCTTTCGTTTTTTAAGAAAAAGCCAAGAAATGATTTTTTTGAAGATAAAGCTGAGGTAGTTTTGCCATTTTCTGCAACTTTTCTTTTTTTTAAAACTATGTTTCGATGTTTCATAATTTTTTAAACTCAAGTATATCACTGTATTAATTATTAAGAGAAATTGCTATTTTAAATTTTCTTCTTGGTTGCTAAATTCGGAATACATATACAAAAGAAAATTGTTTTTATCATTTAGTAATAGATTTAATATTTTTATGTACATTTATTAAGTTTTTATTATTATTTTGAGAACTTAACATTAACAGGGCAGCTTTCAATGTCATTATTACTTATCATTTCAAGGTTCTAATGATTTAATTCGGTTTACTAAATTTCTAAATTGTGAAAAAGCTAAAAGAAATAATTATAAACAGAAAAAGGCATTCGTGGATTTGCGGTAATTTTACTTTTAGTGACTTTTCTGTTTCTCTAATTTTTCTTTATTTTGGTCTGTCTTGTTATATATTAGTGTATACTTTATGCATTTAAGTAGAAGTTCCATTTTAAAAAGGGAAAATGAATTATTTTAATCATGCATTTAATGGTTTACAATTAAATCAGTAGAAAGTGGAACTTTCCACCAAATATATTTTATGTGTCTTCCTCTTACGAATTGAATGTAAAAGTGAAAATTGATTGTAATGTCGAATGCGCATACAGGTAAAATCACCCCCCCCAAACCAAGTCTCTGGATCCGCCACTGCATCAAATGTCATCAATATTATAAATTTAAAACAAAATGTGTAAAATTTTAGTATGAAATAGCATATCTGTAAGGTTTTAGAATAGAGTATTTTCAATCACATGACTTGGACCTCGGACCTAACAACGGCCTTAGCAACAGAAAAGTTACAGTTTTTTGCCCTACAGAGGTTAACAGTTACAGAAAATGACTAGCCGTGGAATTCTTCTATTGGAGCATTTGCAATCACGTGATCCCATACCTAAAAACCGCCTTAGCAACAGATAAACAACAGCCTTAGCAACAGTTAAAAGCCCTACAGAAGATACACAGTTAAAAGAAAATAACCGGTTGTGACGTCACCTGAAAACACTCTATACTTTTATAAGTCTTTGAATGATTTTCATCATTAAATATGACGACAATAGAGCATTCGCACATGACGTCACTTGGACGAATAAACAACGTTGCTAGGGCTGTTGTTAGGGGCGGGAAATAGAAGCATCCAATAGAAGCATTCGCACATGACGTCACTTGGACGAATAACAACGTTGCTAAGGCCGTTGTTAGGTCCGAGTCATGTGATTGAAAATGCTCTATGGACTCTAACCGCCTATCTGGTTCGAGACTTCACGGAACCAACACGTGACCTACAACTGAGCTTGCAATGGACTCTAACCGCCTATCTGGTTCGAGACTTCACGGAACCAACACGTGACCTACAACTGAGCTTGCAATTGGTTACCACAGATACTACACTAGTAGATCTACTAGTGTAGTATCTGTGGTAACCAATCGCAAGCTCAGTAGGTCACGTGTTGGTTCCGTGTGACGTCAGACGGTTAGAGTCCATTGGTTACCACAGATACTACACTAGTAGATCTACTAGTGTAGTATCTGTGGTAACCAATTGCAAGCTCAGTAGGTCACGTGTTGGTTCCGTGTGACGTCAGACGGTTAGAGAGTCCATAGAGCATTCGCACATGACGTCACAGGCTTGTGACGTCAGAGGCTTGGATGACAGACAGTACGATGGAAAACTATAGGATGCACATCGTTTATTTGTTTACTTTTGATGTGAATTTTGAAAAATAAGGATGTTTTATGTTTTTCTCCAAAGTTTACTTTAAAGTAACCTTTATTTACTCTAAAATGGCATCTCTGCATATTATAAGTCATTCAATAATACTACATTTTATATTTAGCAGTGTTCTAATTGCTGAAACCATTTCTGCCAGTGTTCTAATTGCAAGTACCATTCGCAATGCTACTAACATATTTTAAAATTCTTAATCATTTATTAATTATCAATATTTAGTTTCAGTAGCATATTATAAGTATTTTACAGATGTATCGGACTCGCATATTGTTCTAACAAATGTAAACAAAAACATGTCACCTCGTAATAAGTCTTTTTCTAAATTTAGCTTACCACTAAAACACAAAAACATATGCACGTACCTTCAATAACTATTATTCTTTCGTTCTGGTCTTTAACCGAGCCTAAAGAATCTTTTTAAATGAACTTTTTTTATAAAAACTAAATGCAGCGCGTATTCTCTATGGGAGCCTAATGTTAAAGAAAAGTTGTCTATCCTCCAAGCCAGCTTGATCACGTGATTGAAAATGCTCTATTGGAATTGGTCGTTGTGAATTGTGATTGGTTGTATAATAAGTTGTTTGACAGTACTTACTTTGTAACTGCAACCTCATCTGTACTCTAAAAAGATGGAAATATTTAAAAATTGAGAATTTTTTTTTTCAAAAATCCAACCGCCTTTTGCACATCTTCGACAGAATCCTGACATTTTGATACAAAAAATGTGTCATTTGGATCAGTAATTATAAAGTTTTTCTCTGAAAACCGTTCACCAAAACTTTTTTTTGAGAATAGAGAGATACTGACTTTTAAGAACACTGTATTGAGTTTAAAATTATTATCCTAATTATTTCAAATTAGACTTTAAAGATACTTTGAAAGGTTAATTTTTTTTTAAATATTGTCCATAATATCTTAGCTGTAAAATATTATTTTCTTTAAATTTTACACAACTTAAAGTTTATTGCACATTTCTATTCCCGGCACAGTTTAAAAAAACTGATTTTTTAAGATTTTCTTTATCAGAATGCCAAATACCAAACATCAACTTTCCTAATAACTTGCATACATAGAGTTTTAGGACTGGACTATTCTTCGGTTTTGTAAACTGATTAAAATTAAAAATGAAAATAAAAAAACAGCTGTATTTTGTATCCAAGAAATGTGCACCCTTAGCTATAAGCACAAGCAGGAGAAGTTGATACCTACTCTAAAGATGACTGAAATACCTACTTAGATGACACATATATACTTGATTAGGATTCTCATCAAAATTTTGAATGCAAATTTTTCTCAATTTCTATTTTCAACAATGGAATTTTTTAAATACTGGTACCCCTGACATGTTTTCACGGCACTGACTTCTTCTATAATGATCACCTGAGAGGTCGTTTGAAATAGTGTATACTATTTTAATTTCTTTGAGGAATGTTATTTTTTACTAGAGCGTACCAGTACGATCAAACAAGCTCTCTGAATTAAAAAAAAAAAAAACTAAAGTCACACATAATGACATAATTTTGCTTTTTTGTATCACATAAATAATAATAATTATTTTTTATTACATTTGTCTTTTATGTTTAATATTCGTTTTTCTTTTGCGTTGTCATTTCAATGTATTTTATGTAATACTGTGTATGTGACAATAAACAATTAACACTATTAACTACAAATAAACTACTAACGGAAAATTATGAAATTTTGACCATTTGTAAAAAAATGTATAAGGGTCATTTTTGTTCCAAAAGCTAATAGATGATATTATTAGTTCTGGAATTATTTAATGTTAAAGTCAAAAATTATTTTTTTTTTCTGCTTGTTATAGCACTTCCAATCTGATCACTTCTCATATTTATATCAAGTTTTATCACGATATGATATTGATAACTCACGATTGGAACAATAAATGAAATGAAAGCATTGCACTGCGCATGCCTGGTAACCAAGGTAGCAAGCGCTGTCCGAATTTCGACTCCACACGACAGAGACCCGATTGATCTGTCAGAAGAACAATTTTCTTCCAGGGAAACAAACGTGAAGGAGATGGCTCCCAATCGGAAACCGGCGGTGAAGTTCACCCAGGTAAACTTCGTTAAGTTTTTGTTCTAAAAATTATTCTATTACACTAAGCCTTTATTGTGTTTTAAGTTTATTTATACAAGGGTGTTACTTGATTGATGAAGGCAAAACAAAAGAGCGCTTTAAATCTGTTTCACGAATCTGATGAATTATTATTTTGATTAATGCTGTGAATCTTCAATAAAAGTTAAAATTTGTCGTAGTAATTAAAGTTTTTCTGAAGGAGATAAAGCCCATGAGTCAAATCGGGCTAACGTAACTTCTTAATCTGCTTTATTTATTAAGATTGTTAGATTATTTGAAAGTACTCTGGGGTAGAAATTAAGATAAGTCACTGCGCGTGTGTGTGTTCACAGCAGTTACAAGGTTTCATTCTAATTCATTCACACATTTAATACGTTTACTTGTCAACTTTAAAAAATAGTTGAAAAAATTTGTAAAACAGAATACATTTTGCAAGACAAGTATTAAATGTGTGAAAATTAAAAGATTACATTAAAGTTATATGAAAAAAATTATTACAATGTTTTAATTTAATGGGTTTAATGTTACATATTTGCAGTGTTTTGTACCGATAAGCTAAGTATACACTGAAAAATAATTTAAAATTTACGTAAACCTACACTATAAAAATAATTTAAAAATTTTGCTGGTTCCATGTAATAAGTTAGATTGTATACATCTGCCATCCGGACTAGTCCAGACCAATAGACCAGACAACCGTAAATTTCGAATCCTTGTGACAGATACAGTTATCCTTATCATGGAATTCTTTTAAATGTTTATAATTAATTTGCAAATTAACTAGTTTATTTTCTCTGAAGGGAATTTATTATTAGTTCTTCCACAAAAAACCTAATCAATGCGCCTCAAAAAAGTTGGGATCTCGGATTCTTATATTGGCTGATGGACTGTTAAGGAAAAATCTACTTTGTTTTAATATTAGTCATAGGTCATAGGTATCTGAAAAACTGTGATGGGACGAAAAACTGTTCAGAAAATGTTTTAATTATAAAAGTAACCTGCGGTAATTTAGAGCAATAGTATGTTACAGTTAAACATCTTAATTTTTATGCCATTAAGATAAGGTTTAAAAAATGAAAAAAAAAAAAAAAAAATCTGACTCAAAAGAAGTTATTTAAGATTTTCTTTATAATAAATTTATTTTTATTATTTTGGGTTTATTAGTGGATAAAAACGTCTACAGACAATGTACTTAATATGTAATGAACTTTGGGAAGCCAGTGAGAGTTCCTTGATATTGAAATGGCTAAGTAAGAATTGATTAATTTTTATATAAAGATTAATCGCTTGTTTATTTGATGATTAGAAAGAATTGTCTACACAAATGTCACGAGAATAGTTTCATTAGTTAATTTGAAAACTTATCTAAGAATTATTTTATCTTTTTACTTGAAAATCGCTTATAATCAGATAGATCATAGATAACCATTATATTTTTAGTTTTATGCATTCAAAACTGGGTAAGAACTAGATTGTTACATTTCTTTCTTTGTGATAAGCTAAGATAAAGCATTAAGATAAAATTGTCCTTATTCTATTAGACATTTAGCTATTTAAAGATACTCAAAATATGATTATATTTGAACTTTTTATCACTCTAGAGATAATACAGTAAAATTATTTCTAGCTCTATTCAAATAACTCTAGCAGTTGAAACGCGTCTTTTTTATCTTTAATTTGTTTTGCCCTTAGCAACAGGTATTGGGTAGAAAGAAATGAGCGATTCCCAAATTTTTATTTTATTACTTTACGGGACATCCATAAATTACGTGAGGCGTTTTTTCCAAAATCTGGACCCCCTCCCCCCTTGGTGAGATTTAGTGAGATTTTGCTGGACCCCCCTCCCCCCCACGTGATATTTCCTACAACTTTTTTAAAAAAAATTCCTTTCTCGTACTTAAAAAAACAAAGAAAATCGTATAATTTCTAACTTAAAAAGTTGACGTGAGATTTTAATCGACCCCTCCTCCCCCCTTGGTGAGATTTGGTGAGATTTTTCCAAACCCCTCCCCCCCTTTTTGACCTCACGTAATTTATGGATGTCCCCTTATTCGATAGAGAATATCCACGAAAGGAATATTCGAGCTAATTTATTTTTAACTAAATTTCAAAGTTTAACTTTAAAAAAGGGTGCGAAAACAGTATGTGATGTTACATTATTGGAAACAATGGTTTTAGAATTAAAGCGATTACTGATTTTTACTTTAAAATATTGAATTATCTAATTTTTTTTGAAACTTGGTTGTTTTTTGAAATAAGAAGAAAAAATTTACTGGAAAAATGAATTTCCTGTTTCGAAAATAAAACCGAGAATTGCCCATTGTGAGGTTAGGTGTTTGAATCAGGATGCCCAAGTTATGCCTAAGGATGCACATCCGTTAAGTTTTATGGATAGAGTTTATGGCGAGGTTTAAATTTTACTGCAAAAAAATTTGTCAAATCGAAAAATGTTTTATTCTTTCTTTGAAATATGTCAGACGCTGGATAACAGTTGAGTATCTGAAGTTTATTTAGAGATGCTCTTTGATAACTTTTCGTTTAGAAAATATATAATGGGAGTCAGTGTAAAATGTCTGTCAAATTATGTTTACATCTTTTCCTTAAAACAATGTAACCGTACACCCGGCCAACATTTTATGCACTTGTTTCGTAAAATTATAAAGCTCAATAATTTTCATGCCGTTTTTTTATTCCTATACATTAAATGAATTACATACTTTTTACTTCGTCCATTGAAAATGTCTGCCGCAGCCGCAGACGAAACGTCTGGGATTTTACCATCATCCATTCGACCACGGCCAACTTGCCCGGAAAAAGAACTTTTATTATTGTCATAACTCCGGCCGTGAAAGCCTTCATTGTTATATTAAATGAATCGTTTACGCTTTTGCGAATTTGAATTCAACAAATCAGATAAGTGATCAAGAGCTGAATTTAATGATCAGTGACGTCAATAATATTTAATGTGACCAGATTTAAAGCAAAAGTCAGGATTTTTCACTGAGGAGGGGAGATGGCAATTTTTTTTCCGAGGTCACCGAAGGAAGAATTTATGAAACACACCTCAGGCGTCCATCATAACTATAAACTTTGGTTTCGAGCAAGTGGTTGACCAAACTCACTGTTATACACTAATCCTACTCAAAATAATAGGGTTAATGTAGCTTTCTGATAAATAAAATTTGATTAAAACCTAGTTTTTATATAGTCGTATTTAGTGTAAACATTTTGCGTGTAACTAAAAGTATTATGCCATAAAAAGGGGAGCCCCTTGGATATGTGACCCTGAAACTTACACCCTTCTCCTCCTGATGCAATGCATTATTTTGAGATATTATTGTAATTGTTTTAAGTTTAAAATTACATGTAATAAATGAGTAAAAAAAACCCTACCAATGTATAGTAATTTTAGATAATTTATTCTTTACCACAAAAGTAAAAAAAAGTCAAATGTTATTTGATAACTGATTGCAATCAAAGATACAAGACAAACGGACATAGAATACATAACAACAGAAACTAAAAAAAAAAAAAAAATGGTCTGAGTAAATCTATGAACATAAAGTTCCTCCAAGCATAGTTATTGAATCTCCTTTCATATTTTTTTCGTCTAAATTAAGTGACATCAGTACTCAACGGCTGGGGAATAAATTTTTTTCAAGAATGGGTCCCTTTCTTTATGATGAAGACTAATCAATATTCACTTGAGATGCACTTGATTAATTTAATTTGAGATTTATAATCTGGAGAGTGATTATAACTGCGTACGTTATTCAGCTATGAAACATTTATTCACCACCTTTAATTAGTATTTATTTTTAGCCAGTCTCCAATACCCTCAGACAAAGATTTATTTCTGCGGAATCAGTGCTTACGCATACTGATAGGAAATTGTCGGAATCTTTCAATGCATGATCAAATTCAATTTAAATTGAATTTTTTGAGCTCTAGATTTTGTTTAAAATATATGTAAATTATGTTAAATTTTGGGATCTGGGGGTGGCGAATCGTGTAAGGGGTATGGGCCAAACCGGGCCAAACCCCTTCACCGATATTCGTAAAAGTTTAGACAGCAAAGGTTGACAGAAAATTCAACACTGATTCATATTTTGAAAATTAAATTGAATTCCTGGCAGGCCAAAAACTGATTTTAAGAGTTAAAGACCCTGGAACCTCAAACTCCCTTGTACTCATGAAACTAATGATCATTTACAAACAGAGGATAACTTCGGATTTTGTTCTTTGATGCACTTCTTTTTCATTGATTGAAATCCCTACAGGCTTTTCTTATGGCAGAACCTAAATTGCACTCCCCTTTTAAATGAGTGAGGGATATATTTTTATGTAAGTAAAATTTTCGCATTTTCTTGAAAGAGGGAAAATATCAAGAGCGCAACAATGATAATGAAGAGTTCAGTAATACACGTATACAGACACCACAGTTTCTTATTCAATCAGTCCTTCCTCAATGATACAACAAACAATTTCGAAAGGGTCGAAAACACTACTTAATACAATTGTTACGTTGAAGTTAGCCTGGATAAAAACCAGTTTTCCATTCTTTTCCTTTCCAACAGAATCGGGATGACCCAACAAGGAAGCACGGGAACATCGATCAGTATAGCAACAACAATATTGACCAATATCGCGAATGTCGATAAATGTCAGACATTTTCCGAGATGTTTAATTAACAAAACAAGTTAACAATATTCTAAATAAAACACGATTGAATGAAAAAAATCTTTAAATAGAAATTATATTTTAGAATTAACCCTTTTTTAAAATAGTAATAAAAGTCTGAGAAACGATATTTAGGCCAGAAAAAAAACAATACTGGGCAGGCAGTGTCGTTGATAATGGCCTATATTTCAAAGGAGGCATTTTGACAAATGCCTGTATCAACATAACGATATTTGCCTAATTGGCTTCCTCTTAATTTAGCAAACGGTGTTGATAAGCAGGGTGAATATCCCCAAGAAAACTAAGAAACAATTTTGTATTTCCTTCTCCTCCTCAACTTTTAATCAGCCACTGAAGTTGCATGACTTAATATTTGCAAAGCTTTTCTTGTGAGTACAACCTAAGCGTATAAAATTCGGTCACGAAACTAAATGTATGTAGTTATGGGACACAAGCTTTATGCTTTTCATGGACCTTACAAGAGTAAATGGACTAAATCCACACCACAAAGAAATATATGTATTTTAAGTAAAGATGTATTTATTTTTTTGTTTAGAATAGATCTAAACAAATTTGAAACTCTTCACTAAAATATATTGCCCCATACACCATCCAAATACGTTAATTCCTGTGTACGCCACTGTGTTTTAAATAAAGAAATTAGAACATGCCCTCACTGCCCTGATGATGTCTAAAATAATAGAACTTCACATAATAATGTTTATCGTAGATAGTTAAAAAGAATCCTGTATTGAAACACATACCACACCATCTATATTACGTGCATGCGTGAATCTATACAAAAATCATAAAGTGTAAGAGATATTAATGCTTTTCCAAAATGAATAGGAAACTGATGTGTTGTGCTGATAGTAAAAAAGGTCATTAATTTCTACTTATATCTGATGTTGCGGTACGCCGGAAGACCGCAAAGGCCGAATCTCGGCACCAAATGAGCTACTCAGATTAAAGTGGTGTAAGTTCAAAAATACAAAATTTGAGAAAAGCATGGATTCGGATTTCTTTTAAGATCCGTTATCTAGTGTGATAGTCGTCCAAGTCAAATGTTCAATAACTGGCCCGTAAGAGCTGCTTAAAAATGTCTTCTCCATAGGAACAACACAGGTGCCGACACAGAAAACCTCTTCAATTACTCAAAACTACGTTCAGTGGAACCTTTCATTCTAACCAGCTCAAATGACGTCTCGCTCATTAATTCTTTCTGTGCCCTTTTCTTGCTCCTTTTTTTGTTATCTAAGTAGTATCTAAGTTCTATGTTGTAGATGAGCAGATGAAATTGTAGTCTTTTGTATGCCAAACGATCACCACAACCCTTTGACTACGAATGATCTCGTAAAATTTAATTCCGGGTCTAAATGAACATTTATTACCTTGATTTATAATAACAGCAAGTTTCAAAATAAAATTGGATGTTCAATGGATATTTAGACGCTTTCTCTTAATGAATTTTCTATTTCTCTTTTGCTTTCCATTTAAGGAATTATTTCTCAACCGAAGGGATCGATTATATGCCGCTTTTAATGTATAAGATACATCTTTAATATAGAAATGAGGACACAGCGGAATACTGTGCTATTTGTAATATTTTATTTCAACACAAGTTAAATGAGAAAGAATGGCCTGAAATGAGGAAGATAAACTTTACACCTTATCTTAAACATATTTCATGGAACAGCTGTTAAAATACTGGGTATACCCAATATTTTTACAGCTGTGTTCTCCATGAAATAGAAACAGTGCTTCAGCTATATAAGCTCTTTTAACTTATGTAGAAAAGTGAAGATCTTTTCTGTGTAATTTAAAACACTATTAATGAGTGTTTCAAAGACATACTTTCAAGAGGTATTCAATACCCCTAAGGGCAGTAATGGTTTGCAAAATTTTCATCAAAAATATCCAAAGACTGAATAACGGTTAAAATTTTCTTTTGAGATCCAAATTTATTTTCAAGCTTTTTTTTCAAAAGTCAGTTTGAAGTTTAAACTACCTATAGGGAACAAAACCGGATTTAAAAATCATCAATGGCTTAGTTATAAGTCTTTTTTTGAAAGATAATTTCAGTAGTTTTCCCAAGTTTTAAAAACGGAATTTTCCCTTTACTTCAATTCTCGCCAAAATGCAGTTTTGATGGAGAATCTAAAATGAATAAGGTGAAAAATGTCTTTAATATTTCAATTATATATTAGAATAAAATATTGAAAATAATTATAGTTTGAAACGATTGGGATACCGTGAAAAAGTTCAAGAGTGTTGGTTCAGGGTGCCGCGACATGGAAAAGTTTGAGAACCACTGTCAGGCAATAAAATCGCTATGCGGTAGATCGGTAGAACCTCGAATAACTGACTTCTCGGATTGCCCAACCACCTGTCTGCGTTTCGAGCCGAAATACGTGGCAGCATCATTAACTAATTATTTTACAACAATTGGAAACAACAAAACTTAAAATAGATTTTTAATACATAGAATATTTTGCTTTCACTTTAAAAATGCATTTTTAAAAACTTAATTTTAATTTTCTTCATTGTTATGAGCTCTGTAAAAGACTTGTTTCATTTCCCCTTATTATCCGACCTTTTCATGGACCTTTTAAGAGTTCAGACTGCCTGGTTCCGAAGGTGACTGATAATCCAGGTTCTGCAGGATTTGTGGGAGAAAGAGAGAAAAGACTAAAAAAAAAGAAGAAAAAGAGAGTGCATTTTTACAAATTTTATATTATACATAAAATAAATTACACAGTATTTTATAGCTTGGAATTGACAAAAAACTTCCTGTATTCTTCTTCCATTTCAATAACCGTTTTGATTTCGATTATAATGTTAATCGAGCAGTTGGGCTGATCAAAAATGAGTTATTTAGGCTCAAATTCCTATAATTTTCTAAGGGAAGGCCTCCAGACCTACCCTAACATTGTGCTATTACACGATTGCACGTCGTTTGAAACAAGTTAGGTGAAGATGAAGACACCCGATACTCCGGATCTTCCTTTAGGACTCACTATTAATATTAGATACAAAACTCAAAACTGCAACGTTAAATAAAATATAAGGTTTAAAATCCCACCAAAGCCTTCTAATTTTGAGATTTTGGACATTTGAGACCCTGGGTGACACCCAAAGAGGATCACCCCTTTTAACCTTGCAAAATTTTCAAGAAAAAAACTACTATGTATTGATAGTCACGAAAATTTTATGTTCCCAAACATCAGTGGCGGATCTAGAACATGAGCAAGGGGGGGGGGGCTAACTTAATCTGATTGAGGATGATAATGAAGTAAAAAGCCGTGCTTTTTACAATATTCATTAATGTCTTAAATATTGAGGTCAGTGTTGATTGTAAATGACTAGTATTGTTAAATATAACTAATCAATTAGTAATTAAATTAGTTAATCATTAAATACATCAAAATAATAAGGGTGTGTCAATCGGGAGGTGTTTTTTAACGATGATTTGAGTCAAATATTTTTTTTTCCAAGAATATAGATCAAATGTGAATTTTCGTGCACTTAATTTCAATGTTTAGGGAATAATACATCCATCCCGAGGCATAAGGGGGGTTTGGGGGAACCTCCCCCAAGAATTGTTTTGAAAATTTGACCCTAAAAAGTTGTGTTTTGACTCATTTTTGGTCATTTGGGACTCTTTGAGTGTCACACGAAAAAGATGATTTCTTGTACTCGTTTTCAAAGGAAAAAACTGTAATATAAAAGAATTTCATGGGGGTGGTTTGAACCCCCTAACCCCGTCTCTATTTTAACAGAGTAAATGTTTTGTAAGAGACTTAGCGCATTAGACCCTTTTAAAAAGTGAATCTTATAAAAACCAGGGAGTTAAAGATCTTGCAGAGGGGCTAAAGCTCATAACCTTTAAGATGTGAAACAAATTTATAAAAATGTAAGGGGCTAAGTATTTTGGAGGTTATGCTTTGTAAGGCTTAGAAAGCTCATTGGAATCTACAAGTTCTGAATCGCATTTATATTAAAGTGCTGAAAGCTAAAGATCTTGGAGCGGGCTAACGCTTTTAGGCTAAAGCTCATTAAATTGCGAACTAAATACTATAAAACATCGCAAGGAGGCTAATTCTTTATGGGGGCTAAAACTCATTGGCCCCTTTAAATTGTGAATTGAATCTATCTATCTATCTAGGAGCTAAAGATCATGGAAGGATAAAGCTCATTAAATAGTGAACCAAATATATTTAAAAACGCAAGAGGGCTAAAAGCTTTGTAAAGGCTATTAAAGAGCATGGAGGGGGCTAATGTTTCATAGGGCTAAAGATAGGGAAATTTGTGTAACAAACATAAAAACGCAAGGAGGCTAATGCTTTTAGGGGCTAAGCTCATTGGATAGACCCTTTAAATTACGAATCAAACCTTCAAACATGTAGGGGGCTAATAATTTGTAAGGGCTAAAACCTCTAGAAATCCTTAAATAGTGAATGGAGTTTATAAAAATGCAGGGGTCTAAAGATCTTGGAAGGGGCTTAATGCTTTGTAGACCCTTTGAATTGTGAAAAAGGCTACAAAAAACTGAAAAAAAGTTTAAAATTTTGAAAATTTAAACAAAATTTTCGAAAAAATTTTTTTCGAAAAAGTTCAATTTTATGTAGTGTAAACTTAAGTCCCAAGGGGGGGGCTATAGCCCCTATAGCCCCCCCCATAGATCCGCCACTGCCAAACATGAATTAAACACTCTTGGGCATTATAATAATACTAATAATGCTATAAATGTATAAATAGAGCATTTTCAATCACGTGACTCAGACCTTAGCAACATTGTTGCCTGTCCTCCACGCCTATCCACGTCGCGAATGCTTCTATTGGAGCATTTGTGATCACAAGACTCCGCCCCTAATAACCTCCAACGGGTGAACAACAGCCTTAGCAACGTTGTTGGCTGTCCTCCACGTCGTCAAGTGTGACGTTAAGTTAGGGGCGGGACATAGAAGCATCCAATAGAGCATTTTCAATCACATGACTCTGACCTAACAACGGCCTTAGCAACGTTGTTTATTCGCAAAGTGACGTCATGTGCGAATGCTCTATAGAAGCATTCGCACATGACATCACTGGAGGATCAAAACAACGTTGCTAAGGCCGTTGTTAGGTAGAGTCATGTGATTGAAAATGCTCTATTTAGGATTCTGACCAAGGTTTGTAGAGAGAGAAGGTTGGCTCATCCGTGACGTCACCCAATGGGAAGAGGGGTCTCTGCCAATGGCAATGCTCGTACGAGCCACGAGGAGGCGTCTCTTTTTCGCAAATCTCTTGAAATCTTTGCATAAGAAATTTCATTAGGTTGGTTGGTTGGTGTTACATATATTTTCAGGTATGTGTGCTTGATCTCAAGGATCCGCTTATACACCTTCGTCAAGTAAGACAGACACAACAGAATTTTTTACTAACACAAAGAAGGAAAATACACCCAAGGGCGAGGTGAGAATCGAACTCACGACGGAGCAGTGCGCAGACTGCTGGCGTGAAATGCAGAGAACAAACCGAACAGGCCATCCGTCCCCTAAATTTCATTAGGCAAATAATTATCTTTATTTGCACAACTCAACTCATTTTTAATATGATTTGTTTTGTAAACAATAACACGACTGTTTGAGATTGGCGGGATAGGTTTGTTTAGTTTGTGGCAAGCAAAAATAATACTTGCAGTTACTTTTTATTCGTTTCGTATTTTGTGTTTTATAAAAATTCTTGAACGATTCTAATGTAATCTTAGTTAAGAATTGCATTGAGATTCATTGGTACAACTATTTTTCAAGCAAGAGAAATGCTCTAAATATCTATGATTGCTCAAATAATTAGTTTTATTTTCTGATAAATCACTAGAAAAGTATTATTTTGAACAAAAGATACAATGTTTCCAATAATTGTCCATCTACTTCAAAGGTATAAAAATAATTAATGAGAATAATTAAGATGTCTCTTAATATTTTTAAGTTAGTTCATATAATTTTTTTTGCTTAGATATTCATCAACAATGAATGGCACAATTCGGAGAGTGGAAAAACTTTTCCAACTTTCAACCCCTTCACTGGAGAAAAAATTGCTGATATCCAAGAAGGAGACAAAGTAATATACATTTGTTTAATTTTAGTTTTGTTTCATCCAGGGGTATAGCCGGAAGTGGGATTTGAAGGAATATTCCCAAAAAGTTAGAAAATTCTTTCACCATGTAATCCATTTCCTTTTACACTATAAAAAATATTAAATTTACTCCCCTCCTGAAGTTTTTTTTTGGCTACACTGCTGGTTTCATCTATTCTTATGGTTTCACTTTCCCATTTGCAGGGAGCTTTTGTGGTACTACATTTATTTTGTGTGATAACTCTCAAAAATAAAAACCTAGATAACATTATGCAGCATTTGGTGTAACAACCCCAAAACCAGAAAGTGTTTCCAAATTTGGCAACACTTTCAACACTATATAACTGATGAAAAACCCCAACGTAAATATACACAAATAAATTGAAGAAAAGCTGGTGTACAGCTGTTTCGGAGATCATGGGTATCTCTGAAACAGCTGTATGCCAGCTGTCATCAGTTATTCAGCTTGCACAAAGTTTTTCTATATCCTTTCAACACTATTTACCAAGGGCAAAAGGGATCTCTTAGAATGGAAAAGAAGCAACTTTTACTGTATTACCTAGGTTTGATTCTGGAGAAACTTAGTACCTAGAAAAAGGAACTATAAATACTACTACTAAGTGTAGCACTTATCTAGGTTCTATAATTGCAATTATTAAAAATACTATTACATTTTAATTATGCTTTTCATTCAAAACTTGTAAATTTTCTAGGCTGATGTTGACAAAGCTGTGGCAGCAGCCCGTGCTGCATTTGCTTTGGGATCTCCATGGAGGACTATGGATGCTTCTGAACGAGGGCGACTGCTCATGAAGTTTGCTGCTCTTATCAGAAGAGACAAGGACTATCTTTCAGTAAGACCAAGCCAATGTTTAAACTTTTGACAAATTTTAAAAATTTTCATGTTTATTTTATATTTATTATTTAATGTTTAGAGTCTAGAAGTTGTAGATAATGGTAAACCCTATGCAGAGGCTGAATTTGACATGGATTGTGCTATCAGCACTCTAGAGTACTATGCTGGGTTTGCAGATAAGATTCATGGGAAGACTATCCCTGCTGGTAAGCTGTGAAATTTTAAGCTTCCTCTCTTGTACTTTTTTATGATCTTTAATCCAGAATCATGGATTTTCTTACATGTTTTTTCCTATTTGTTTGATTAGCTTTTAATTTGTAAATTAGGTAGTATACTATCATAAAATTTCTAATTTGTTCATTTGTTTCTAACGGCAAATATTTCTACTATATGAGTTTGTGAAACCTAGTATAGTTTTAAAGTATGTTTCAAGTTGAACTAGTTAACAGTGCTTTGGGCTGACATTTCTAATGTTAACTGTATTTTAATTATGGGTTTTTTTTTTGCTAATATAGCTGTTTTCTGTCTTTGATAACCTTTTATGGTGTTATCTCAAATCATTGCTAACTTTCTGTCTTTGCCTTCTCCATTTTGAATTTAGCAGCTATATTTATGTTTTTGTGAAGTTTTTTTTTGCTTTATTTTATTAAAATAATGCTTGATTATGGCTTGTTTTTTTAGATGGAGAAGTGTTTTCTTTTACAAGACGAGAACCTAAGGGTGTCTGTGGACAAATCATTCCAGTAAGTTCAGCGAATTGAAATATTAAGAGGCACATTTAATTTGGAATAGTTTCAAACAAATCATGTAGAAGTTTTTAGAATAAAGAGATAAATAATAGGATAAAACACCTAGTTTATTCCATCACACAAAGTGCTTATTACAAATAGAGCAAAAAGTATTGTTAACAATTCAGTAGTGAATGTTATCACCACAAATTCAACTGTTAATAGTAATCAAAATTGATATTTTTGCCCTAAATTTTTTCAATGCACGCTTATATCAAATTACCTATTTATATAGGGAACTTTTTTGTGTTCTGCTGAGTTTTTTCATGGACTACTTCCAAGGTTCTAATGGTCCACAAACCACTGGTCAGGAACCACTGTTTTAAACAAGTTACTAAAAAACTTCACTAATCCATACATGCTTTCAGATGTCCCTTAACATATCCCTTATTCATATTATTTTTATTATTATGCATGAAATATTATAATATTAGAAGAATTAATTAATAAGAATTTTGTATATTAATATAATGTTTTTCATGCTATTTGGATTATTTTGTTTATTACTCTTCATCTCTGTGTACTTTAACATTAAAGAATGAAATATTAAAATTACCTTTATAAATATTATCTTATAATCATTTTGGGTTCAATTCCGTTAGAGTCCCCGCTAAATATCGCCCGGTTCTATAGTAGTATAAAAAGTAGAAATATTCATAAATAATTTCAAACTCCTGAATTAAAATGTTTAATTAGATCAATAACTATTCAGTTTATAAATAAAAGTAAGAAAAATTTGTTGATATTTGGATATATTTAGCGATTTGGATATTGGCGATATTTAGCGGGGACTCTAACGGAATTGAACCTCATTTTGTGTTATGGAGTATTCAAAATTTTTTGAACTTTAATTGTTCAAGAAACTGAGTATATCGAAAAACACTAATATGTTACCCTTAAAACTTTAGTGGAACTACCCCTTATTGATGATGAGCTGGAAAGTTGGTCCAGCCTTAGCTGCAGGCAACACAGTGGTTCTGAAGCCAGCTGAGCAGACCCCACTCACTGCACTGTACTGTGGCAGCCTGGTGAAGGAGGCAGGCTTCCCTCCAGGGGTGGTCAACATAATACCAGGTTATGGACCCACTGCAGGAGCTGCCATTTCTGGACATATGGATGTAGATAAGGTGGCATTTACTGGATCTACTGAGGTAAGTTACAACGTGAATTACAGAATTTGATGGTTGCTGTTTTCATCATAGGGATTAAAGTCCTTAAAATGAATTTTATGTTCTTAAAAAAGCTTTATATAAAACTCCTCTTTTTTACTTCCTACTTCTAATCCAAGAATTATTTTTTGTTTTCTTTTCTAAAATTCTATTGTACCTATATAACCAAAGAAAGAAAGCAAGCGAAGATTATTGCAGATTTCTGAAAATGTTAGACTTTCTCAGATTCTTTTTTCTAGAATACAACCATAATATTAATAAAACCATGCAATAGATTTTCCTGCAATACATTTCTCAATAATTATTATAAACTGGAATCATTTTTAGATTTGCTAAAGTAAAAAAAATATTGGCTAAAGTAAAAAATTGGGCCGTGGGGAGCCTAGTGGTTACGGCATCGGCTTCGGGATCGGAGGGTCCCGGGTTCGATTCCCGACACCGCTGAAGACCCACCGAGTATAAGCGGAGTACGTGCTCGTTAAATCTGTGGGTCCGAGGTGGTGATAGATGGTGGCGACATCTATCATCCGAGGCTTAAGTCGGACTCCTGCCATTTCATGGGCCTCACTTTCTCAGGAGCCGCACCCCCTTTGCCTTAAATCCTGTACGCTTTGCGGATGGAGCTTGGATATTCCAAGTGGCATAAGAAACAACAACAACAACAAATATCAGTGTTTCATAACACTACTGAGAAAACCTGATATAAATATATATTGTTAATTAGTTATTTTCTTAGGTAGAAGAGTGGGCTTTTAGTGTAATTAAAATTTTTTCTCGATTTATGTTATAGATCGGCAAGCTGATTATGCAAGCTGCAGGAGCTTCTAACACCAAGCGATTGACTTTGGAAATGGGAGGAAAAAGTCCTCTGATTGTTTTTGATGATGTAGATGGTAGATATATCTTTAAAACTTTCAGTATTTCATGTCTCATCCATAGAATTTATTGATGAATTGCTTGTGTTTAGTGTATCTGGTCGTGGTCTGCCATCGATTTGGTTAGGCATCTAGTGGTCTATGAGTACAAAAAAAAGTTGAGAATCACTGTTTTAATCAATGTCCCATGTGTAATGCTTTAGTTTATTAGATTTAAAATCTATTGTATTTTATGCTTATTTGCAGCAGTAATTAATAGTAATATATAATCTATTTAAGGTGTTATACCTCTTTAAACTATAAAACTATTCCTTTCCTAAGTAAAATTCTGCTAAAATGTTGAAGTTGCTCAAAAATTAAAGTTTAAACGTTTTTATTTGTAAATGTAATTATATCTGCTGATACTGCTAAAGTAGTTTTCTTTGCTGAATGCCTAAAAACTTCTTGTGAATCCTTTTCAAGTTAGTGTATTATATTTGGTTTCAAAATATCTTAGATTTATTCATTTATTTTTTACTCGATTTATTGCAGTTGATGAAGCAGTGGAGACTGCATATGCGGCTGTGTTTGCCAATATGGGTCAATGTTGCTGTGCAGGTACACGCACATTTGTGCAAGAAGGCATATATGAAGAGTTTGTACGCAAAGCTGCCCTAAGGGCCCAAAAGAGAGTGATGGGGGATCCATTTGACCCCTCCACTGACCATGGGCCACAGGTATGGTAAGGGTTCGATATTAAAGTAAAATAGGTCAAATTTTAAGTCAAAATTTTATAGGATGAGATGGGTGTCTCTTTAATGGACCCTTTAATCTAGATTCATAAATACTCCTCTAAAATAAGTCAAACTAAACTACGTAGAAATTTATTATGGTTTTCAGTCTTTGGGAATGGAAATTTATCTTTCCAAATTTTCTAGTCTTCACCTATGGGAAAAGTCAACATGTTATAAAATGAGGGATAAAACTAGTGCATTCTAAAAAAAGCCATCCCCCTAAGTATACAGTTCAAAATTATTTTTTTTTTTAAATTTTAATTTTAATTACAGTTTTTCATCTACAATTACTTATTTTTTGAAATTATCATGCATACTTCTCTTTACTCTGGCCATATGGCCTCTGTCATGGTCCTTCATCGCACTATATTAGTGACTATATATTACCTCTTCATGATTTATTTATAACCTTAATTTCGTTATAAACCATCCTATGTCAATGGTTGTTTTTGGTCTTCCTTTGACCTTGAAATCTGATCAATGAATGTTTTTTTCAACTGCCTCTCTAAAAACTCTTTCCCTGAGGATTTCAATCAAACACTGTTTAATTTAAACTTCTATGCACAATCTATTGCAATAATCTCTTGCTCTTGCAATCTATCAAGTAGAAATTGTTCTATCATACAATTTCTACTTGCACAAAGAAAATTTAGATTCATAGTGCCATGTTATGCGGAAAGAGTTGCATGTTCTGATTACATATTGAGGAAGAATCAAATCTGGGGAGTCTGGTCGCTAATTACTTTTTGTGCTTTTAGATTGACAAAGATCAACACAGCAAGATCCTCGACCTCATCTCCTCTGGTGTTAAAGAAGGTGCCCGCTTGGTGTGTGGAGGTACTTCTCCCACTCCCAACAGCCTCTTGGTTGCACCCACAGTCTTTGCAGATGTCAAAGACAACATGAGGATTGCCCGGGAGGAGATCTTTGGTCCGGTGCAGCAGATTCTGAAGTTCAAGACTATGGAAGAGGTGATTCAGAGAGCGAATGACTCCAGTTATGGATTGGGATCTGGAGTTCTGACTAACAACATTAACAGGGCACTTATGTTTGCACAATCTGTGCAGGCTGGATCAGTTTGGTATGTTTTTTTCTTGGTACTCTTGCCAGACAGTTTTTTAGTTAATCAATGAGTTACTTAGTTTTCTAATGTTGTACTTAGGATTAGATTACTGTACAAATCAGGGTTAGAAAATATCTACCTTAGCTCTTGGTTCAGGAAAAATGGATGGAATTACTGGTGATAAAATGAGGCTGCTGTGCTATACTATTTTCTATATTTTTTTTATAAAATCAAAGTACATTTGTTTTAAATATACTCATGCCTTTACTTTTATAAGAAGGTGATCTCGCTGATCACTGGGGAGACATGATGGGCAAAAGCCTAAGTTTTAGCTTATATGTTTAAATTATTCTTTTTAAAATAGTTCTTTCCTATTCAAGGTTAATTTTATACTATTGAATCCTGTAGAGCTAGTCAATAATTGCATACTTTCTTTTATTTAAGATAGTTTAAGTTGAAAAATAATCAGACAAACATGTATTTTTCATAAACAAGGTTTTCTTTTGGTGACTCTTTATTATAGCTCAATTTTTCTCTATTAGATTTAAAGTTTGCACGATTATCTTTCAGTAATGATAAAAAAATTGTAAATTTTGGTTGTGTAATACTTTACTTTATTATAAATACTTTATTTTAGGGTCAACTGTTATGATGCAACTATGTGTCAAACTCCATTTGGAGGTTTCAAAATGTCTGGACAAGGAAGAGAGTTGTGAGTTCACATTTTGCTTGACATATTTTTAAACACAAAAAGTTTAATTTTCATTCACTTTGTAGTCTAAAAATTTTCTGGCATAATAAATATAATTATTTTGTTAATTATCAACATTATTTATGTTATGTTCTAATTATGCAAAAATATTCAACATTTTAACTGTATTCCAGAGGAGAAGACGGCCTTAATGAATATTTGGAAACAAAAACAGTGAGTATAGCTTGATGTATTTCCCTATCATATTTAAAAACATTACATTTATTTATATTTCATTGATATTTATTTTACCTTTATCCTATCAATTTTATTAAAATCTACATTCATTGTAATTATGGCTGTTTTTGTCTTTAAAGTTTTCTAAAGTTTTGCGTTTTTTTCATGTTTTATTTATAAATATTAATGTAAATAATTTTGTTTCACTTAAAAGTGCTAGGGCCCCTTAGTGAACAATAATTGTATTTGCATTGTTTTGTATTTCTTTCTTTCTTTTTTTAAATAAAATTATTATAATTATTAATTCAAATAATTTCATTAAAATGTTTAATAAATGCTTGTTTGTGCTGATTTCAACATTTAACCTTAATAAGTTCATTTCTCAAAAAATATACTACTTAATTTAATTTCTATTAACTAAATCGTACGGTTATCAAGTCTCTAATTAGGGTGAGGAAGGCAATATTTGTTCTCATTTTTTGGATTGGAATCTATCAATATTTAATAATAACATAAGTTCATTTTACATGTACGCTGTTACATAAAAGGAGAAAAAATAAATAACACATATTTGTCACCTGGAGTAGAAATTCCAATTTAGGTGACTAAAACAAATTGTATATAAGAGTAATACAAATGATAAAAACTGTATAAAACAACAAACAATATATAAAATAAACAAATAATTATGAACAATTTTTTTACTAAAAAAATTTAACTTCTACTTAAATTTCTCATTCAAATAAATTGCCCTCAGCTCATAGCTCCTCTGGGGACGGGCATTTTATGTGGCTAAGTCAAACTTTTGAAAAAATCCAAAAAAATAAAATTGCAGTAGAACAATTTCTAAATTTGGACTTATAGGGAGTTAAAAACTCTTGGAAGTTATTGCAGATTGGAATGAAAACATTATCTTCAGAAATTTGTGTTTTACCTCTAAATTTTTTTTATCCTTTCAGGTCACAATTAAGATTCCACAGAAAAATTCCTAATTGTTATATGTAAGTAAAACCATCTTGTTTATTTTTATATTTAAGTAATGATAGTTAAGTAATAATTTAGAGTCTAAGATGAGGTCTGGAATAAATTCACATTCAACAGGCTGTTTGTTTTAAATTTACCAATGTTGTATAAGCTCTTTTAATAACAAATTTTGAAATGAATATTTTCCTTTTGCTGTAATATAAAGTAATAACAACTCATACTATGTGCAAAATCTGAAAAAACTTTTTGTAATAAACCTTTATTTAGTACAATAAATGTTACATTTTATAAGTAAAAATATAATTAAATGACTGACTATACAAATTGTCGGAAAATGGAACTGAGATCTAGATTCAACTATCATTTGAGAGCAGTATGGCTAATGCCTCAAGCAAAAACTTAAACTCTATACAGCTGTGGACTTAATTGGAAAAAGGCCTGACACCAGGATGATCTATGCTTATTAAGTAGCCCAAATCAATTACTGACTAGGGTAGCAGACAAAACATGAGATTTTTTAAAACAAAAATTATTAGCTTTGTTTTTTTTGTTTCCAGAGATGTATGGAATATTTTTTCTAACTTGGTTAAGTATCTGGTTTTATGAATGAATAATAATTTTCTGAAAAATGGCAGTACAGTACAACCCTATTTACCCAGACTGACTGGGACCAAGGACAATTCATGTATTTGAAAATCCAAATAATCTGGGCAATGAGCTAAAAAAACTCCTTAGATAAGCAGATTTAATGTTTATTATGATAAAAAAGTATGTTGTTTTGTGCCAAAATTATACAGAATGGTTTATAAGAAATTTAAAAACACTCCACACAAAAATTCTTTACTTAATTTCTTTACCAAAAATTAGTCTACTGTCATCTGTTCAGACACTTGGAGCATCTACAAATCCCTCAAAACAACCAAAAAAGATTTTTAACTCTGCATTAACAAGGGTCAAATAAGCCAGGCTTTTACTATACTGTCCTTTGATGAATAAAATTATTTTATGTTAAAAATATACTTGAAGCATCCTGATGACTCTTCCTTTCACTTTTACCATTTATAAACGTTTTTAAATAAACATGTTATTTTTTATTAGCTTATACTAAATTTGTCAGCATAGTAATCTTTATTGAGTGCATTAATTAATTCCAATTTTTTTCAGGTTTCTCTGGAGAATTTTTCAGCAGAATTCTTCAAATACATATACAAAATCTGTTTAATGGTTTTAAAAACTGTTCAATTAATATTTTTGATAAAGTATTTTCAATAATTTAATACATATATTTTGTAAAAGTGAATTTTATATGACATTGCAAATTTGTATAATCTTATTGGTAAAAAATAAAACAAAGAACATTTAGAAACTTTATTTGTTTTTTTTTTTTTAGAGTTATGGTATTGCTAAAAGTATTTTACGGTTTTGGAATGTTATACTTGTTGCAAGTAAGATATATATCAGTTTTTAGAGACTGAATATGAATTACATAGCTTCCAATTTTTCTGATGTAATCGAATGATTTCAGTTTGTCAAAAATAGTTTACCTTTTGTGTTTTATTCATATCTTCCGATTATTGTCATTCATTGGCTAAATTGGAAGAAATGGAAGCTATGGAATTAAAAAAAACTTTTTGAAGAGCGTACATTTAAATAATCTATATAGCCATTCTTCAAACACCAAGATTTAAGAAAGTATAATAAAGCTAAATGTCCCCAAACCTCGGTTCAATTAATTCTCAAAGCACAACACTTTTCTACTAAAAGTCACAAATTCCTTGTGTCTGAAAATTTATTATATTCCTTAATTGCCAGGAATTAATTTTTATTAGAAAATAAGTTTCTCATTTACACAAATACTCAGTCAGGCTAATCAGTTACCCCTGCAAGCATATAGGGCTATGCCAATAAAAGCTCCTTTAAAAAATAAGAAATACTTCAAACTAAAACAGTGAGACTCATTATCAATGGCATATTATTACAGAAGTACTATTACAGCGGTCTACTACTATTCGGCGCGGCCGTTTCGGCGCCGGCCGATTGGGCGCCAGATATTTTCCTTCTGAAATTTTTATGAGTTACTAGACAAATTTTTACAAAAATTTCTTGGTCATTTTTCCAAATATTGGAAAAAGTTTTCAGATCATTTTTTGGAATCTTATTTTATTCAAAGTTGAAAATTTTGTCATTATGCATGTTTCTACAAAATTTATACTTAAAGTTGACATGAAATTCTGTACCCAAGTTTACATTTACTTACTTAATAATTAAAATAACACTCTTAAACCCAATTATGGGGGAAAAAACAATTTTATTGAATTTTGGTCATGGTTAAAAAATTTAAAAAATTATTTATTAAACAGATTTTCTCCTTTCCGAAATCCATGCACTGTAATAAGTTTCGCGCCGAAACGGCCGCGCCGAATCGTCCCATCCCGTATTACAGTGAGTAGAACCTTGTTATAACGACCTCTCATGGGACCAATAATATAATATGGTCGTTTTAACAAAAGGACGTTATAACGAATGAAATTAGCACTATAATAAAACAATTATTGGGTCTTTTTTACAGGTTGTTGCAATGCAGGGGTCGTTTGAGGTATTTGCTTGCTGGGCTTATTCTTCTGGGTAGTCCCCAAGTTTGTGTAAACATTTTGTGGAGTTCTTTCCCTCACACATTTGTCCTGGAGTTTATTCAATATTTCATAGATGTTTCTTGAATCTGGCACACAGTCACTACTAGTGTTCGGCACTAGTTAACTAGAACTAGTTTCAACTAGTAGTTAACTACCGATCAACTAGTAGTTAACTAGTAGTTTAACTACTTTTGGTTTAAACTAGCTTAACTAGTAGTTGAACTACTTTTTTTAATAACTACTAGTTGAAACTACTTTCAAATTTTCAACTACTTTAAAAAATTTTTTTGCTTAAAATTTCAAAAATATTTAAAATTTTTATCAAAATATACAAAAATTACACTGCTATTTATAACTACAATGTCATGGTAGAGTACTCAAAAACCATAACCAGAAATAAAGCACCGTTTTGAGCGAAGCATTAAGTTTTTTGTGATATAGATAAGAAAGATGTATTAGAATTTGGGCAAAAAATAGGTTATGAAATTAAATAGACTAGTTTACTAGTAGTTAACTACTTTGGGAAATAGTTAACTACTAGTTGCAACTAGTCCCAGGAAAAAATAGTTAACTACTAGTTGCAACTAGATTTTCCCAGACTAGTTAGTAGTTGGTAGTTAACTACTTTTTGACCACTAGTTGCCGAACACTAGTCACTACACAAGAGACCAAAAGTGTCCAAAGATAGCCTTTTAGAGGGCACGCCACGTTACTATGCATTTCTGCCAGGTTTTCTTTAAACCTCGACTCGGTTATTTTTTTTTTAACACAGGATCATCATGCTGTGTCTGTGTCCTTATTCCTAGATCCCAACCGGGATCTAGGAATAAGTGAAATAAGTTGAGGAATCAGTTGGGATTTGTGGAAATGCATTCTGTGCCTAGAAAAAGTCTATTTTAAATTTTGACCAGAATGTAGTTGTTTAAATGTACTTACCTGGCTATACCAACTGCTGCTTTTGTTTGCATATTATATGAATGAAAGTTTTCAATTAGGCTAAAGATGTATTTTATCAAAGCAATTTTTTTTGTTGAGATATTAAGGCAGGAAGAATATAAAGGGCAAAAGCCTGAAATTTTCTTTTGAGAAACACGTGTGAAAAATTTTCCTTCAGGGCGATCTCAGTAGCTTAGTATGGTATCTTTCTTCTGAGAATTTGCATCTCAACCTAAAAAATGTTCTTAATTCTCTAAAACAGGCATGCACAACTTTGAATGCAACAGGGCCCAAATTTTGCCAACCTAACTTGTCGCGGGCCGAAAAATCGATTTGAAGCGAACTTTAAGGACCAAAATATCATTATATCTTTATATTGCTTTTTTATGACATTTCGGGTATTTCTCTATTTTCTAATACTAGTATTAAATAACGAAATTAGGATCATGTGCCGGGCGCAAATGCCATATTTTCGAAAAAATGACGGAAAATATTAAAACATTGAGTAAAAAAACACTTTAAATATATCAGTTAGAAGTGTTGCTGTTAATTTTTTCAATGCTTTCATGTGAAATTTGTAAAATGTTGTCCAATAAAGTACGATTGACGCGATATGCGCCCGGCTAACCCTAAAGTACTAACATCTCCATATTTTCGACAATTGAGGTGCTTGCCAAGGTTAGTAGAGAGAGAAGGTTGGCTCATCCGTGACGTCACTGCTTGGAAAGGGGGTGATCTGCCAATGGCAATGCTCGTACAGCTGTGAATCACCGCTGTAATTGGCAGAGCACCCCCTTTCCAAGCAGTGACGTCACGGATGAGCCAACCTTCTCTCTCTACTAGCCTTGGGTGCTTGCCATGTGCTTGCAGGGTAGCCGGTTGTTTCAGCAACTGAGAATCACAAAATTTGCTCTCTATGGTTCTCTCTTTGATGTCTTTAATGGTTTGAGACTTTGAGAAGTACAGTTGGGGGGGGGGGGGGGGGAATGGGACACCTCTCATTGTGGGCGAACCGCTCGTGGGGGACAACCAAGGTACCGTTCTTCAAGGTGTTTAACGAATTCTATTTAAGGGGACATACAAAATTTTCTTAGGGGGTCGTCTACATATTGTATATAGGTACATACATGAATTTTGTGATTCTCAGTTTTGCTTCAAACTTCCGGCTACCTTGCTGGTAGCAACAATGAGCTATCCTTGTTGCTGCAAGCATCTCAGTTACAGGACATGTTTTTAATGAACTATTTGAAAGCTCTCTAGATTTGTAAATTGATAGAAAAAAAGTTAATCATTTTCCTTTGGTTAATTCTTCTGGAAAATCTCACAAAAATATATATTTTCAATTAAAATTTTAAACTATTTAAATTAAAAAATGAATTAAACCTTAATTAAAAATTTCACAATCAAACAAGACTTGTGTAGCCGGGGGCTGTATGTTGTGCCGTCCTCCTATCCATGTAATAAACCCCCCCATGTAATAAACTACCCTTTCTACTATTAAGATATTACTCACCATTCTTATTTATGTGATTCTGCAGTACTTGAAAGAAAAATTTCTATAAAGGATCTTGGAGTTTGTTTTAAATATAATTTGAATTTTGATGCTCATATAGATAATATTATTTCTCGTGCCTTTAAATTAATGGGTTTTATTATAAGAACTTCAAAGGATTTTACAAAATGTGAGACCCTAATAACTCTATATAAAATGCAAATCAGATCAGTTCTTGAGTATGGCTCAGTGATTTGGAACCCTCACTCAATGGTTCAGATTAATAATTTGGAGAGAATACAGCGAAAATTTTTTCGCTTTTTATATAGAAAATATACACGGGATTTTAATCCTATTATTTCAGTAACCAATGTCATCACTTCTTTTAATGTAAACACTCTTCTGGTTAGAAGAAATTATCTTTTATTGTTGTTTTTCTTTAAGTTATTTAATAATTTTATTGATTGTCCTTTTTTGCTGTCCCGCTGTAACATTCTGGCTCAGCCTTGCTTTTTACGTAATAGAAAATTGTTTTTAATTGGTATTGATTTCAACTCTTGTCCTTTTAACTGTTTTTATAAATTATATAATAATCTTTTAAATCATTTGGATATTTTTAGTATGAGCCTAGGTGTTTTTAAAGTAACTGTGTTGTCTCTGCTTTAATTTTGGTGTTATGTCTCCTTTCATTTTTTTTTGTATTGTGTGTTTTCCCCATGTAAATGGAATCTTATTTCTGTATGGTGGTTAGGGTGTCTCATTTTTTCCGACTTTGGAAATTTTATCGGGCTAAAGGCCAAAAAGTTTCCTAATTGCACAAATAAACATTCCTGAAATTTTGAGAATTTTGGTGCAATCCTAACTATTGCCTCAAAGCGGTTGAATTTACGAGCCAAGCCTGGTAGGGAGCGCAGCGCTAGTTTTACTACACAACGCATCCTATTACACAACTGATTACTTTTGCTTCCTTTTTTTGCCAATTTTCGACTGTTTAGGGTTAATATAATGTAAATAACACATATATGCCTTTAATATATCACAGGTTTTCATTGCACTAAAATGCACTTTTTGTTCATGCTCCATGATCATCTTAAAACTCGTGAGGTAAAGTACTTGTCTGTCTTGGAAAACTTTGAGCGATATTTTTTGACGGTTTGTAGAAGTTTTTGCTTCTGGGCTTCAGTCTTCAAGGTTTGGAGGTATTCCTGGGTTAAAGCCACTCTTCGCTCTGCAACATTATTGACGACCGCCAAGTTGTTGAAGAAATGTCGGCACCGCTGAAATTCGTTTAAGCTTTCCCATTCAGCAGTAGACTTTGAAATGAAACTGATTGGCAATCCAAATCTTTGAAATAAGTTCACCAACTTTTTTTGATGTGAACTCCTCTACCCCTTTTTGGCGAATGCTGGGGCGTCTTTTGTTTTGAGCATAATTTGTTTTGTAGGTTCAGGAGGACCCTCATTGTATTTTAGACTGATGAATCAAATCGTACTGATGAACCAAAGAGAGACATTGGTACAAATTCTTCTCCCAGGTACCAGAGGTGGCCACAGAATTTGTTTACCGCCAGTTCAGATGTTTTATTGTTTACCTTTTCAAAGGCCATTAGCTCTTGCAAAAAATTTAAATTATGAAAAGGAGCAGCGGTTGCTGAAGGCGCCGTAAACCACGCTTTCACGTACAGCAATACAACGAAGAGACAAACTTGAAGCAAACCTTCTTCTTCCGTTGAAGTAAGATGAAATAGTGTTTTGAACATAGCTATTTTCAGGTTTTGATCTTTAAAATGAATCTTGTCTCATTCTCTCAGAAAAGCGACCAACTCCTACTTCCACCTCGTGTTATTATGGAATGTTTACGCTTGAGAAAAGAATAAAATATGAAACCTTTAGAAGGAATAATTTTATCTATCCTACAGTAGATGTCTAATTAAGTGTTTTCTTTCAGAGTTTGTTTTTATTACTATTTTAATGTTTTGTTTGGATCTAAAAATTTAATGGATGTAATTGGAATGGGATCCCTGAAATTTCCTAGGTTTTGGTGTATTCCCTTGAAGACTAAACCTTTTTATTTGTTAAGTTTGATGTTTAAGGGGAAATTTGGTCAAAAGTGACAGTTTTTCAATGTCATTGCATTGCGGTTAGTGTTTTTAGTGTTAGTGGTTGCTTGGCTCTCTTTACAGAGATTTCGCTCCTGTTGAGGCAATAGTTAGAGTGGACAGAAATTGTTCTAATGAAGACATAACCTTTTTATTTGTTAAGTATAATGTTTTAAGGGAAAATTCGGGCAACAGTGACAGTTTTTCAAGGTCATTGCGACGCGTTAGTGTTTTAGTGGTAGAGGTTGCTTTCTTGTCATTATAGAGATTTCGCTGTTGTTGAGGCAATAGTTAGAGTGGACAGAAATTGTTTTAATTTTGCAACTGACCTTCTAACACCAAAAGGAAACGTTTTAGCTTTTAGCCCGATCACTTTTCAGACTTTTACCAAAAAATGCACTTTTTGAGACACCCTAATGGTGGTGTTTGAATAAATAAATAAATAAATAAATGTAATGAAGTGTCGAAAAACGTCTAAATGCGATGTTTAGTTTTCTCTTATTCTGTCCCTGACAACTCAATTACTCACTTCAGCTTTCTGATGAATTGATAGAAAGAGGAAATAGTTTTTAAAACTCCCAAACGAACATAATTTTGTTACATTTTCCCCCCAAAAAAGTAATGGTAGATCTATTTTTTACCTGTAGAAATGAAGCAAAACTAATTAAAGAGAAAATTGAAGCTTTTATTGCCAGTCGCAGCGCAATAAAATAATACCTTATGTGTTATGGGCAAAACCAAATAAAGGTATTCCTAAGTACTATCATATTAAACACTCAAGTATAAAATTATATAAATTTACCTTCAGTAGTATATAGTTGAATTCGATGATTTAATGCGTTTAACCTTCATGGTTTTCCATAAATAATTATCTATTAGTTTGAAGTGTGATGTAAAAAGAAAAAAAGATGGTAAGGTCCACCCAATCTGGAAAAGTGGGAATACTCGGGAAATTTTGCGGTTGTGGCTAAGTTGAAAAATAAGTGAGAACTCGGGAAGTACCAGATTTTTTCTTCGAAGTGATACAAGTTTTGTATTTAAGAGCAATAACACGTTACTTAACATTCTATTCTGTTTTACGTTATTTTATGTTCTTCCAAAAAACATATGAGATAAGGAAAAAATATGATCAAGAGTTTCCTGCGTTTAGAGAGTTTTAGAAAAGTCTGAAAATTTTGAAAAGTCAGTAGTGGCCACCCTAAAAAATAAGCTGCCACAAGTAATGATGAGTATGGTTTTTTCTACACACATTTTTTAAACTAGTAAAACCACTTGTAGGTTTGCAGGAAACAAAGTAAAAATATGTCGATTTAACAGAAGTTTGGTACAAAGCATGGGTGAAAACTTTCAGTCTATATATAGATTCAGAAATCCGTCCTTGTGATTTTCTTCAATTCGGAAAGAAACGGATAAAAGTCATTAAATGCATCTGACAATGTACCAAAGTTCATTTCTTTAAAACTTTTCAAAATTTTCTCCCTGCGTAATTTTTAACTTTTCCCATCTGTTTTCCTTCTTTTTGTGTTCAACTACGTATATTGCTACTTTTTTATATATCTTTTATGAAAAGTTCAAGTAAATTAGAACGCATTGTTTTTTTCCATATGGAAGTTATAATAAAACGAATAATTATTTTATCGAATTTAATATCCTTGTTAATTCACAAGCATGCAGCATCAATCAAATCTAATTGCAGTAAAATAAAGCAAAATAGATTTAAATTGATTTGATTTCATTACATTCTTTTATTTTTAAAAGTTGTAATTAAATTCATGTTGCTTAAAAGTGTTTAAAAATTCATATATGTAGTAATCAATTTTTGGTTATAATTGAAAAAAAATAGAGAGTTTTAATATTATACTATTAATTTTATATAACGCGCTTATGATGAATTTTAGCAGAAAAATATAAGTGCCATAAAGAATATAAATTTAGTTCTATCTTAGCAAATTTTCAAGTTATCAACCACCTCAAGTCCAAAACTTCCATCATGGTAAGTTTACTTTTCTGTAGATTCCCTTTTTGGAAGTTTGGCGAGTTCTTTGGTATTTTTAGCACGTTTCGGGTTAGAAGTTATTTTTAAGTTTCTCTCTTCGCATTGAACATACGAATAAAAATAGAAAACCTATTGGTGAAAAGTGCATGCCATCAGGAACGTAGCACGCAACCAAAATGCGTATTTTCAAGGAAAGAAAATGCCTGGAGATAAAATGCATTAGAGAAAATTATTGTTTTAATGTAATAGGATTTGCAGTATTCCAATAACCAATGCAGTTAGCACACATAAAGTATTTGTAGAGCTAAAATATTTTAAGAAAACTATGTTACTCAAAAAAGGGTACTGAATTGAATAGTCAATTTGATAATGAGAATAAGTAAAAAAAACCCAACCTAAGTTACAGAATTTTCCTTTTACATATAACCATCAAATTTTAAGTGGAACTCAGACAGCTATAAAGGTATAGAACACACTAAATATAGCATAAATGTAGAGAAGTTATTGGAAAATATAGTAGGGTTTAAAAATTTGTAATTGTTATTATTTTAAACTTATAAAGTTGCAACTGAGTAAAAATAGTTTAAATTGACATATTTATCTCATTTTGCAGCTAAAAGTAAAGGAGTTGAATAAGGAATAAATTATTACGAAGGAGGAATAAGTGTGAATAAAATATCATCCTTCATGATATTTTATTTACACTCATAATTTGAAACTAATTTTATTGAAATATAACTTCATATTCATTATTTAAATATTAAATTCCGTGCAAATCTAATAAACTTTTTGTTTCTTTGTGTCAGTAAAAATTCTGTTGTGTCTGTCTTACTTGACGAAGGTGTATAAGCGGATCCTTGAGATCAAGCACACATACCGGAAAATATATATGTAACCACAACCCAACCCAACCAACCTTTGCAATATCATCTGTAAGTAGCTTCTAGAGAAAGAAAATTTTAGTTATTTTAAAAGTAATGCGAGTTCAATAACTTAAGGAACCTCAGCCAAAGGCGTTCCTAAATTAACGGCGTGATAAAGAACCTATGTGTAATTTTTAACGGGCTAAACTATTTCATTTAGACCAGTGTTTCCCAACCTTTTTCGCTCCATGCCCCACCAAAGCCTTTCAAAATTTTCCATGTCCCCAGTGTCCTTTATTTTTTCGAAAATCCTTCTTGAAAAGTAAATAAAACCTGGTGGTCCATGCCCCACATGGGGGGGGGCAATTTGGTTGAAAATTTTCAAATTGCCCTCCTAGAAATTCATATTTCCCCTCGGTGGGGCGTATGCGCCCACGTTGGGAAACACTGATTTAGACAGTTTGAAAACAGTAGACTGGAAATATGCAGACATTCAAAATTATAACGCTTTTATACATTTTGTGAACTTTTAATTTTACGAACTGTTTGAGAGTTCTCTAGGCAGGCCTATACAGCTTTTTTAACTGTGAGGCGGGCCAAAATTTGAGTCTGAACTTGCCGCGGGCCAAAAATTAGATCTAGATCGATTTTCGCGGGATGTTCTGTTTTGCTGATTGAAAAATTTGGCCGCATTACATAGAGAGATATTACAAACAGTATAACATAATAGGGAAAAGGAGATCCTGCATAACGTGTGTTTAAACATGCTTAAATTTTTCACATTGCAACTTTTGAAGATTGCTTTTGAAAGTCGTCTCTTGATTTGAGGTAGAAAAAAGTTAAACACTTTCTTTTAGCAAACTCCTTTGAAAATCTAACAAAAAAAATTTTTTTACATTTTATTTTTCCCAAGTCTTCAAATTTCAGAATAATCGAAAACTTATCGGGCCGCAAAACGAGGGATGGCGGCCCACATACGCCCCGCGGACCGTATGCTGTACTTACAATGTGCAGGTGTGTTCTACAAGTATCAACATGGACTTTCGTTTCCCCCCGTTTCACCTTTTATCTGTAAAACCCGTTTCTCCTTGCGGTTCAATTGTATGCAGAAAAGAAGAATCCTTCTCTCTTTCTCTCTCTCTCTGCGGTAGAAAACCTTTTACAAAACTTTCAAACAGGGGTCCGCTATTTCTACTCGGGGTCCAAATAACTTAATTTTTTTTATAGAGGTCTACAGAAAAATACTTATTACTTTTAAATTCTAATCTTCATAGACACGTACTTCATGTAATTCGAGTTCGTTATCTTCTTAATTAAATTCGTGTAATTAAAAAACAAGAAGAAAATTAAATATTTAAATATTAATTATTTAATTTACTTCTGGGTTAGCGCTTACAGCTACAATACTTCGCCCAAAAACGAAATATCTTAAATCTAAAAAAGACAATTAAAAAATTAAATTAACCCCTGATGAAGTCGTCCAACGGTTGCATATTTCAAATTTAATTTTAATTGTCTTTTTTAGATTTAATTAAAAAAACCTTTGTTAATTGCCGTAAAAACCTTTTCATATCACAGCAACACTATTTAAAATATCAAGTTACTGATAATTTTTTTTCAAAGCATTGATAAGGTTATTATTGCTCGAACAAAACAGTGTCGTCAGCAAGAGAATGTTGAGGGGAATTGGAGAGATTCCTCCCCGGAAAGATTTGCAAAACCTTGATTTACAAACTACAAAGAAATAAACGTTTTACATTTCAGCACTCCTCTTAAATTATAATATTTGAAGCCATTGAATAAACTTTTGTCCTAAGTGCTTCTAAATTATTTATAGCTTTATATTAAAAAGGGGTCTGGAGGTTCACTTCAAGAAATGTTTGGAAATTTAACCCCTAAAAGGAGGTCAAACTACTTTTGGGATGCTAGGAATACAGATTATTATTTTTAAAATACTATTCAAATTTTTACGCTTCCACCAGTGCTGTGGTTCAAAAAATTTGAATGAGTTTGTGAAAAATTTCTCGGTAAAATTCCGTTTTCTAGCTTACGGAATTAATCCGGTAAAAAAATAATTTAAATTAATGAGTTAAAAGACGAATTTTTTAATGAATGAAATATTTGGGATTATGAAAACAGTGGGCAAAGTTGAGATGTCGGAGTATAGTAACTCCATCTGTTCATTAAATTCCAGCCAAGTCTTCAAGTGGTGCTAACTGAATGGGTTTGGCAACTCAGAACCCAATTTTCAGAATTAATTTACTTTTCTTCTAATGAAATTCCTTTTTCACAGTAACTGTTTTGAGACATTCTTATGCCTGAAATTTTTTTGTCCATTTCTGCGAGTTTAGCCTGGGAACGTTTCCTTTAGATGTGAGTTCCTTAGAACGGTTTCATCTTTCTAATTATATCCTTCCTACTTTTCCCTTTTACTAATTTATAAATTTTCTGTAAAATTTAACCTTGCTTAAATAGCATCGGAAAATATTCGACACAACTTTTGAAGAGCTAAACAAGATATACTATATCTATGGAAACTTACCGAATCTATTTCTCATGTGAAAGCTGTAATTCTTTCGTTCGGTAAAATTTGAACATTTATGTATAAATAAATGATATAAATATAAAATGTTATAAATAATAAAGTTATAAAAATTTATCAAGTACAAGGAGAAGTTATCTTAATGTGTCATGGAAAATGTGTTAAACACTACTACTTTAAATGGTCAAAGTAAAAAATAATGGGGGAGGACCAATCAAGAAAAATATTGAGCCATCCCCTTCCGAAACAAAAGTCTAGTTACGGACCTGGTATGTCCTGATTTCTAGTTTGAAATCTCTGGTCACATTAAATTACCACACTGATCACATTAAATCTGGTAAATTTACCTACAAAATTACTTCATCGTTTGTAAACTCATAATAATAATTTAAAACGTAAAGCAAGATGTCGTAGAAAAATCGCTTCGAATAGTTTTCCCACCGCGGTATTTGAGTGGGATTTTATTGTTATTTTGAATCAGAGACCCCTATTTGAGGATAAAAGGTTAAAATTCCTTCTAATAATTATTATTAACCCTATATTTTATTTAGGGTTGTTTTTCATTTTGACGACAGTGAATTTGATTTCTACAACTTAATTTAACTAATTTTAATGCATCACTTTCAAGGATCAAGTCGCATTTACAAAGGGATCAAATCTCCCTGCAGTTGGGGACATTTGATACTTGTTTAGTTGTTGGAAAAAGTTATTGGTATTTTAAACAGGATTTTTAAAAACCAAAACAAAAGCGATACATAACTCTCTAATAATAACGAATAAACATTTAAAAAAGTGAGTTTCTTTAAAAAAAAAAAAAAACTGAAAAAGGGACCAATTCGCCCCTAAGGCATAAAAAAGAAATAAGATGTGTGTTTAAGAAATTAAACACTCCCTGGACTTCTAAATTTTAAATTATTAGTAGTGTGTATTTTTACTTTGTCAGTATTAATTTCACTTACATGAATTTTAAGCCTTTTGTATAACCTTAGCCAAATGGAGAGATACTGTTTTTTTTTGTAAGCAATAAATGTTAAGTAACTTTTATCTGTTATTATTTTGGATGATAAGTAGGTTTTTAAGGAGTCTGGTAAAATAAAAAAAAATGAAGAATGATTCAAGAATAAAAAATTTTCAATGTTTCAATGATAAATATCTAAGCACACAGAATTCTTTAGATTAGTGATAAGAATTTACACCGGCAATATTATAATTAATAGGAAGCGTTGATTCTTGAAATTATGATTCCTAACGTCATAAATATCTATAAAGGAATAAAAATGTAAAGTTAAAAAAGAGATACAATTTGTTGATATCAGTTGTGGCCTTTTATTTATCTTCTAAGGGCTTGGATAAAAAATGAGTTTGGGTTATTTAGTTTTACTTTAAAATAAAGTGAGATGAGTTTAAAACTTCTATAACAAATATTTTAATTACGCTTATTTTATTTCCTTACACTGTATCGGTGCATGTGGGAAGAAATTATCCTAGCTTACTTGTTAAGTGTGCCGTGTAAATCATACTTATGTGTATGATACATGATTTTCAACTCACCCCTTTCTCCCAAGTTGAATCAAATTTTAATACTAAGTTATTTAAATGTACAGCAATGTGTCAAATGCTATATCATCCGTCTTTCAGCAACATGCCTTCTGCAAAAATCAATTCTCGAGCCGCTGCATGCGCAGACCCCGCCCACCTACTTTCTTATTGGCTCTAATTTGTGCACATGCGCCCTTTGTTCCACCAGGACGACTCTCTGAGGTCAGCGTTTGACGTCCTGGACTTTAGAGTTTCGTACAGGTGAGTACTATTCTTGGTTAATTTACCTTCTTATTAGAAGTTTTCATTTATATGGGTGTGTTTTGAAATATTTTACTAACACCGTTCTGTTTCTTTAGCACAAAGTAACTTTTTTTTTATTGTAGAACTAAAAGTTTGCGTGTGAAGTTTAGAAATAGATATTCTGCGTTTATAAACTATTATACTGTAAGTAATTAAAAAAAAAGTTTAATCATATTTCTATTCTGACTCATGACCTTTAGAAAAAGATGTTATGCATTTAAACAATTTGTAAAACTTGATAGTACTTAGAAAGTTTAATAAATAATTAAAGGAATTTTCATCTTAAAAGCAGACTAGTGAAAGATGCAATTTGTATAGATACTGAGATGCCCATGCAATCAATCAAGTGTCCTAGAGATAGATCACATTAGATTTGTAAAACTTTTTTTATTTCAAAATTATTTTATCATCCAGCACCTCATGCACCTCATAGCCTTAAGTATATTTGAGGTATATTAAACCACTCATGAGGGAATTCAAAAGGCGTGTTCAATATAATGTAAGAAGAATTATTATTAGGTAAATAATAAAATTGATATAAAGGGTCCTTAAACAGACTAAAACTTATAAAATAATTTCTCCTGAAAAATAAACTGAAAAAGTAAACAAAATTAACTTTATAGGATTTTTTCAAAATTAAAACTTAAAACTATCCTTTCTGACCACTCACGGGAAAGCTCTAGACCCTACTGATGATTCAAGGAAAGCAAATTAAGCAAAAAATAAAACAAATATTGCATTGCCATCCAAATATGAGATATATTTAAAATATCAAGCTAGTTTAAAATCGCTTTTAAAATTACACCCTTAACAAGAAAGTGAGTTTTAATAAAAACGCGGTAAACGTCGGGCTTACTTTAACAACTTTGAGGTACAGCCCTAAAAACCTTTTCCACCATTAATTTTACTAGTATTATATTTAGGACGATGTCGTGCATATTCGGGAATCGGGCTGTTTCAAAACTTGTTCTTAATTAAAAATAAAAGGAGCTTCCTTTAGCAATCATTTAAGGGCATTTTTAGGAGTAATTTTTCTTTTGCAAGAGAAAAGAGGACAACAAGTTTTAGACCTTCCGAAATAAGTGACAGTTTTAAGTTTCTCTGAATCAAATTGCTTACAGTTTGGTTTTTGAAGTATTTAAGGAAGAAAGATAAATTTTTCTATAAAAATATAAGAAAGTTTAAATAATGATTTCGATTAATGAAAGAAAATAAAAAAAATATACAGAATTAACCCATTGTACAGAGTAACATTTTTGTGCTGCTTGTAACATAAAACCTTAACTGTACATTCAATTTTGTTAATTTTCCTCCTACGGAAGATATATTTTAATAACCAAAATATTTCTATACACATTACTGAATAAGGAACAATATCTTTAAAGTAGTGTAAAAAATAAAGTGTCCATAATTTTATACTACGAGGAACACTAAAAGCGACTAATGATAGAATACTTTCTGTTATGATAGAATACAAAAAATATAAGGGCTCAATCTAAAAGTAATGGGACAAAAATCTGTGTCTAAGAGGCAGAAAAAACGTTTCGGGGAGCGAGTAATTGCGTGTTCTTTCACCCTGATTTCGTGTCGCACAACATGATGAATGGAGCATCATCACGTCAGGCCTTTCATTCAGAAACACATCGGGGGAAAATGACATAAGGGAAATCACTCACGAAACTGAATGACTGACAAGCATGCAGTTTTAATCTTGTGGTCTTTGAATGATTAATCACTTTCTTTCTACCATTATTCTTTATGGAATGAGATGGAATCAAAGACTTAAAACAATGTAGTAGATAAAATTTTCAAGCTGGGTAAAGAGAGTTAATTGACCCAGAATACATTTTGCATTATAAAATACAATCAATACAATCTATTGGAACATAAATTTTTAACTAACCACAATGATAAAAGACCCAGAAGTCCACTTTTTTTTTCGCATGATTAAAGACAATTAACATTTTGAAAACGTCGTATGGAATGATTAATGAATCTCAAACACGTCATTCTTGTTTATTTTTCCAAACTCAATAATACTATTATGTAAATAAAAATGTAACAGTTTGTATCAGTTTTCGAACATTTTTAAAACTAAGGATAACGATGTTTCAAATTATGGTTTTTATGGTTTGCTAATCATTTACTCTTAGTTCCAGTCTACTTATTTTGATTTTTTTGGCTTATCTTTTTTTCAGAAATTAACCTAACTTTCCAAATTTACCATTTGTCCCATATAATATACGGTTGAAGTTTATAGTTTATTTTTCATCTGGAATTTTTCTGTTATCGTTATAAGATTTTTATCTTTTATATGAACCTGATAATTTTCAAACCTTTGGTCATATGTAAGTAGTTGATAAAAATTTAACAAGACAATATTAGAAAATTTTTTTTTTGTCAAAAATTGTAATTAAGTAAACAACACTTAAATTATAATTACTATTTGAATCTATAGTACTTTAATTTATACCAAATGAAACTATCTCCATGAACTGACATGTAAAAGGAAGTTGTACAAAATACTTTTGTTTCGTATTGCATCTACAATCTATATTCTACAAGTATTACACAACAGTTGGCTTCTTTGCATAGTATCTACTAGAAAGGATAAACTTGTTTTACAGAGAAAATCATGTAACGCAACAAAAACAACATCTCTGTATAGTATAACCAAGGCCATACCGCGTGATAACATTCAAGTTGATTTAGTTCCAAAGTGTTTAACTTTCATTTCTTACTGAAATCACTGCATTGATTAACAATTAAATTAAGGTTTTAGTCTAAATTTTCATCTACTACCAACAGCTTCTCATTATTTACATCAAAGTTTTAATCATGAAGCGTTTAACATTTAATTGATTTAGAAAGAAGGTCAAAATGTTTTTCTTTGTATTCAATTTTTATTATATTGTACTTTCAAACTTTTAATTCAGATAAAAGCTGTTTAATATGTGTCAGACAATTTTTAAAAATCTTATTAAACGTCTGGTTTTTATTACAACTGATTAAAATTTTTATACACAGAAAAAAATTAAGAGTAAAAAAAACCCCTTGATTTTTATGTTTTTATCATATTTTTTATAAATATACCGCATAATTTTGCTGAATTTAGGGAAAAAATGTTCGAAAAATTCTATACATTTTTAATTATAAACTTTTATTCCTTGAAGCTCTATGATAAAGTTACGAAGGAGTTAAATAAAAACCAATATAGATGTAGTAGATTTTTTTAAAGGCATTTGATAAAGTTTTTTTTTTATGAGGAACTACTCTTAAAGTTAGAAAAATTTGGCATCAGAAGTAAACTGGGTCAGGGACAGTGAACATTGTTCAGTCTAGAAAAAAGATAGGAGGGATTTATTCAGCTTTTCAAAATGATAAGGCAAGGGTATACAAAGGGTTTGGATAGCAGTATGGATAATAGGTTGAAGGATAACGGGCTCAAACTAAACAAGTTACATTTTAAAAAGTAAAGCAGGAAGCATTACTTTTTTAACAGGTAGCGGGTAGATGGAAGGCATTGCCGAAACGATAGTTAATCCAACTGGATTGAACGAGTTTAAGATGAAAACTGACAGATACTGGGAATTCGGTAGTTCACGTTAAATTGACTGACCTTGCTGGGCTTTGAGCCTGTAGTAGGTCATAATTATTTGCAGCGTTAGAAATTGGGGGAAAAAAGCCACTAGTCCTGCGGACCAGTGCTTTGCCAATCTTACTGGTCCGCAACAAAAATCACTGGTCCGCAACAAAAACCACCGGTCCGAAAATTAAGAAGGACCGGTTTAAATATTATTATAAAGTATCTAACTATTGGACTGAATGTGAATACCAAATAGTAATGTTAAAAATTAATACATATTCAATAATATTTTTCTTTTTCGCCAGGGACATATGCCATATCGCCACATTTCGGGTTCTGTCAAAAATATGTACTTGGTTCACCAAATGCAA
Organism: Tetragnatha montana; assembly: GCA_963680715.1. Taxonomy (NCBI): domain Eukaryota; kingdom Metazoa; phylum Arthropoda; class Arachnida; order Araneae; family Tetragnathidae; genus Tetragnatha; species Tetragnatha montana. The sequence goes on from OY796685.1 coordinate 10,227,373, forward strand.
TCCTCCAACTCTTAGCGAAAAAAAAAACCGCTGCTAGAACTGGAGGGTGGGATATTATTTCACTACAAACACTGGTCCGGCAGACCAGTGATTTTCTGATTCCAGTGGTCCGAGGCGCCTTTTTAGATGTCCCAGACCAGCAAACCGTCCCGATTTCGAACGCTGATTATTTGTATTTGCATTTAGAAGAAAGGTGATCAGTGAAGATATAAAAATAGAAATCTGTCTAAATATATTAATATTTTATTATTAGGGAATTAAACATTTAAATATTAGGAACGTTTTATTAAAAAGAGAAAGAAGAAAGGATATTTTATTAAAATAAATGTTATACCCATATAATCTACTCTTTTCTAGCTTCATTTTCATGCTGATGTTTCAGTTAAATTGGTAATTTGTTTCACAACAGAGCCCATTCCGACTTAAACCATTCTTTAAACGACCATGTCACTCCATTTTGGCACCGTGCCAGCCCCCTTCAGTGACCAGATTAAGAGCAACAAGTGTTTTGGCCAGATTACGATTAACTTTGTATGCTTTCTATTCGTACGTCTCTTTCTTTCACCTTCATATTGAGTTGGGTTTTTTTTTATACCTACATGAATGAAAAATAAAAAGGCAGAAACTATGTCAGGTTTTATCACTAAAAAGGATGAAGGAATTTTTCTTACAGCGTAATTCATCGTTATGGCTTTGTTACTTAATACAAGATCTTGATGTTAAAATGTATACAACGATTCTCGAACTCGAAGAATTTCCCTCATTGTTATTTATACAACTTAAACTAGGAACATTATGAAATGTTAAATATGAACAACAATCTTGCTGTAAATTTTTCATGAGTTTTTTAATAGGTTTTAAAAATCTTTAATATTACTAATATACTCATGATTTTCAATGTAATTTGGCATTGATTCTGAAAACATACCTTAGTTTAGAATATATTAAAAAGGGATAGAAATATTTATTCACCCACACACATGCTGAAAGGGAAATAATAAATTAATGTGAAGGAAAAGCTTAGATGTCACAAATTAACTTTGTAATTGCTCAAATTGAACACACAAACTGATTGATTTTGAAATTATTAAATCTTCGTGTTGCTAAAACACAGAAAACAAATAGGCCAATCTAAAAATTTATACGAGGTAAAAATTGAAAAAATGTAGAGACATTTGAAATAAGTTTTTCTTCTTCTTAGCAATAAATTAACAAGCATTAAATGCAGCCTTAAATTTAAAAAAAAAAGAATTGGATTTATTAAATCCTAACAAAGTAAGATACAAACAAACGGTCATTTATTGAAACAGCGCCATTATGCAACCGTTATACTGTATTATACAGTTATATATAACCGTTACAGTATATGCAACCGTTTTACCTTCTTTTCTAAAACACTTACCTCAAAAGCGAAGTACTCGGCATGGAGTAGACCACAACCAACAAGTTCGGCTCTGCTATGAGCAGTTAAATGACCAACCGTCGTTCTTTCGATAGGCAGGATCACCCCCTTCACTTCCGCTCTCAGAAAACGTAAGGGGGGAGTTTGATGGATGGGAGGGAGCTGACGTCACCCCACCCCCCACATGATGTAATGCCGAGATAAAAGCTTTTGTCATGCTCCCCGAAGTCAAATCGGGGGAAATTGACTTTGGAATATTTCTCTTCGAGGCGTTGGGTTTAACTTAAATACGACGATGTGGATGTTTTAAGGACATGCATTTAAAGGATGCATATATTATATTAATTCAGATTAGGGGGCATTCTGAAATGCGTAGATTTTTAGGAGGAGATGAGAGACGAAATGTAACGAGAAGAAGAGGGGGTGAAACTTTATGACATCGCACTTGTTATTGAAAACTGTTATTATTGTTATTTATTGCTATCAAAGGAAGTTTTGATTTAACAGTAATGAAACAGCTGCAAAAGAGAGTTCTGGAGAAAAGAAAATTGTGAAGTCAAATGTGAAATGGCGATTTTAGACTTAATTTTATGTTACAAAAATCTGAAATCTCAATGAGGGTGACTGGAATGGGACGACTTATGACGTGGGAGGAGAGTGTGTTTGACTTGTTTTGTAAATGGGTCCTTAGTTATTTGTACGAGTACATGATAGTCGCTACTAAATAGATCCTGTAATGCAAAAATATCATAAAATCAATTATTCCAACATAAAATTTCTAGTGTTTTAAAAATTATAATTTAGAATAATGATATGAATTTTTTAATTTAGAAAAAGTTATTTAGTTTCTAGTGAGAAATGTAGAGAAAAAAACATACCAAATCGTCGCTTAAGGTTCATCACAACATTTAACTCTACTTTTGGGCTATTTGAATCAATCTTAATTCAAAATTTAACAAACGGTTTTGCAAAAACCTACTCGAATCTATTAGATCATGATTAGTCACGAAATTATTACTTTCAGGTTGAATCTATTTCCTTTTTATCCTCCCTACGGATTTTACCACACATCATTAGTACTTCTTAGTAACCAGTGACAACGTTTTGGTAAAGTATAGTAACTCACATAAATTCTGGATTTTTTCTTAACTCTTGCAGAAATTGTCATTCCGAGGAACTACTAAATAAGAGCCCTTTCTTATATTCACTCTCTTTATCGCTATTATTTCTCATATTCTTTAGATATTCCATTCAAAAGTAAGGGGTTTCGATGTTAAGAAAGAAAGAAATACTTCGAACCAACGAGAACAAACTAAATAACTAATCCACACAACGTAGGCTAATAATAATCTTAAAGGAAACTTGTTTGGGAGTTGTAATACTTAAAATGAACTGACCTTTCAAACTATAATTGTGTGCATTCCAAAAAATCCTGCCTGATCCGTAGTAAAAGCTTGTAAAAAGAAATCATAAAAGAAAGAAATGTATGGAATTTATACAAATTCATGACTCCTACTGCATGGAAACTGCATGAGACTGAGGATTCTGAATATTTTCAGCCATCTACAAAATTGAACAGCTGATGAATGATGCTCATTTCTTTCTACTCAAGCAACACGTGATCTCCCCTTCCAATTGAGGCATTGATTTTCTCTCGTGTTTCGCCCCTCCTCTTTTGCAGGCAATTTTAATTTCGCTCCCAACACCCCTTCTCGCGTGACTTTAATGGACAACTCCCCCCCCCCCCTCTGCACCCCTTTTTCCTGTTGGGACGGTGATATCGGAATAGTTTACGGATCAAAGTTACTCCTCTTTCAGCTATTACTTCTGATGGTTTTAAAATGAAATTCGAGACATTAGATGATGCAGTCCCTTTCGTGATTGGCATTTTCTGTTCTGGCATTGGCATTCATTGGCATTTTCTTAGCCTTACCAAAAATATTTCCACTGAAGTATAATAGCGTAGAGTAGGAACAAATAATAAGCTGTTGTTTTCTCAAAAGTTCTTACTGAGTGTTGTTGTAGCTACTTTTTCCTGCTATTAAAGAAAAACAATTTTGGGACTAGGTAATCCTAGCAATATTTTTCGTTCTATTCTGTTCGTTGGCTATTTCGTGATTTGAATTACGTTTTGAATATTGCATTTATTTCTTACTAAATATTTTATTTTAAAATCCTTGTATAAAAGGCTCGATTTCTAGAAAGAGAGACGTCGGAACGGTAAGGATGAGGGCATTCCAAATTATTTTGATGTTAGAAAAAATATCTGGGCCCGTTTTTATATTGAACATTTCTTAATATAAAGACAACTTTGAATAGATTTTTGAAATATAGTTTTGTCTTTTCATTTATAATAAAAGTCAATTTAGGGTAACAATATGGTTTATAAGTGTGAAAAACTATTTAAAAATAGGACTTTAGGATTAGCCGGGCACCGGTACAAGGTTTTATGACAAATAGCCAAAAATTCAAGTAACAAAATAAAAAAGCAATTAGATATCTCAATCAGAAGTTTTGCTTTTAATTTTTGCTAAAGTTTTTTTTAAATATCTGTGTAATTTGTAAAGCGTCACCAATAAAGTCCTATCAGTGAGATTTGCACTCGGTTATTCCTAAAGTATCTTAAAAATTGGTTTCGCAACACAATTTTACATATTACGTTCCGCTAGTCACATGCATTTGTAAATATCCAAACTTTTGTATTCTCTCAGGAAAACTGCCTAAAAAGTAGTGAGGAAAAATCTTATGTTTTTAGATAACTAAAGTTTAAAAACATTTTCTTGGAAAAGTCGGAAAAACTAAAGCGATTCCGTTGAAAAAATCGTAAATACGGAATAATTCCACAAACTTATGGTGCATTTATTTTAATAATATCGAGTTCTCAAATGATTTCTTACTAACAGATTGGAAACACTGTGGTGCCTAATTTATTCTACAGAATTATGCAATTTCGTAGAATGCTTAGAAAAAAACGCGTGAAAGAAGATTTATGTAACATAGTCAGACTCTTTCACTTAGAACTGAGTAGGTAATATTTAATTAAATTTTTTATGCGCTATAATTTTTTTTCTGAAGGTACGGAACGCCCCGACTTTCTGACAAGTTCCGCCTCAAATAAAGCCCTGCTAGCGTACGTATATGCAGGATATAGGTATTACAAGCATTGAAGAATAGTTTTTTAAAGTGACTTCTTGAAGTAGTATTTCATTAATTCCAGAATTTTCAAGTATTTGTGCCTAATTTAATTTGGTGTGTCAGTGTTTCTTAATTGAACATGAGTGTTTGAATAGTTTGTAATAATATAAACTAAATAATTTAGTAGATACCAAAATATGCTTTGATAATTTCAGCCAATTTTCAACCAAACATTAAACCTTGTAACCTATCAAACAATCTTTCCAAAAGTATTTTACTGTGAAACTGGATAAAATCTGTCACGAGTCCAACGAAACCGTACTGATTTAGTAAAAAGAGAAAGTTACGTCAACCTGTCGCCCTTAAAGGCAATAAACAAGTTACCAATAAACGTCGTTACCCGTTAACTGAGTACATCTTGACAGAAATAAGTTCGTATTAAAAGAGTTTTGTTATGATATCCAATTTTGTTTTCATCATCTAGAGTGGTTCCATGTAAAAAGACCATGATAGCAAACTTTTTAACTGATAGACATGGAGGACTTTTCCAAATGGACATTTTCCAAAATTTATTTCCATTTTATTATTGTTCTTTATTTGCTTGATTTGTTCGATGCTTCTTAACGGATAAATCAATTGTTTTGACAGTCTTGTTGATTTTTCTTTCCAAGTGGATAAGTCGAAATGTCCACATAGAAATCTCCTCCCAGTTTTTTTACAAATGTTTTCGTATCGAGAAAACTTTTTTTTTCCAAAAGGGGAAAAGTATCCATGGAATGGGAAGCGGCGTTTTCTCTGTAGATTTTTGGGTCGCATTCCATTTTCAACCTAGTGTGGCATTTCGATCTCAAAAGTGTCGCACAGAATGGAAGTCAATCTGTTCCAGTATCGCTGGAATCTGAAGTGAACGTCATCGATTACCATCACGTGGTTTCTGACGTCACGGCCCGGAAAGAGACACCCCATCCCAAGGTTGTTTTCTTGCAAAACTTTTGATTTGAAGGTCGGGAGGCTGGAGAGGGAGATACCGATCCTTATATAAATTGTATCCTATTCCACACCTTTCTGAGAGGTATTAACTAGCAGGTATACGCTTTTCCTTCACCTCAGCATGATTTTATGATTTTCTTTGTGTAATATACGATTTCTGAATTACTTCAAAGTTATTTGACTCATTAAAACAACTTTTTTTTGACCTCTTTGAATAATTTTTTATTAGTTAGATCTGTATTTAAAGTTAGGGATAGGGAATGAAATTAAAAAAGAAAGAGAGTGTGAGGAAGCAAAAGGAAGAAATATTAGATATTATGATTGATTTCTCAAATGTTCTATTTCAGTAACTCACTATACGTATTTTAATGACAAATGAAGTAAAGATCCAAAGAATTTTTAATTAAAAAGTAGGCTGTAAAAGACAATTTAAATAAAGAGTCACAAAATAATATTTTGCAATATATGTCAAATTAGTTGTATCAGCATATTAATTAAAATTAGAAGTATTTAAAGTTTTTAAGAAGATGATAGCGTTATTCTTTAGGGAGGAGTTTCCTTTTTATAAAATCGTTAAAATAAATTTTAATCTATGTTTAAAAAATCATTCCATCGTATATTTCAGCAATGTGTTGCGCTTTATTGAATTAAATAATAGTTGAAAAATATCATTATTAACCTACATTGTAATTTATTATTATCTGATATGTTATGACTTATCATGATATGTTATGCAATATAATTTTGATCTAATTCCCAATCGGGGATATCTTTCTAAATCTTCACATTCTTCAAAAGCACGTTTCATAAACTGGAAGACCATTTAATTCTTTAATTCTCAAAAGTTTTCCTTCTTCAATCACTACAAAAAATAAATAACTTTGCAAAAAAGGTGCACTTAGATTTTATACGACTGTTTTTACACTTTTATCATTAAGCTCTATAATCTTGCACCCCAATTTTACACAATATAGATAAAAAAAAAACACCAACAAAAACATTAGTACAATCTCTTCCTTTTTGAAGAATGATGCCACAATCATGAGTAAATCTTTTCTCATTAAAAATTTACTGTCTTCCCCCCATTTCTCTCTGGTGGATTACACAACTCTATATAGACACGATTTTGGAATTAAAGTCGCAGACAACCCCGGCTTAGGAGGGGGATTTCACCCTCGTGTTGCGGTTGGCATGACGGACATGATAAATCTGTTTGAGAAGGGATTTACGTCCGAAAGCTACTGGGGAACTACCCCAAACCCCACCATTCTGCCTGTCCGATGTTACAGTAACGGAGAGCTGTAAGTTTAATTAGTCAGATGATTGACAGACGATATAAAAAACAAGCACAATTAGCGTATTATAACTTATTCGGTTTAATTTTTAACTTGGTACATAGGTTGGAAATTCTTTCTCTCTTGAGAGAGATGCGTTTTACGTTACCAAAAGTAGTTGTTTGTCCTTTATTTTTCTATCACCAGGATCCAAGTGTAATCCATTTAGTTTATAACTTTTTAGTAACATTATAGAATAAATTAATTAAATAAGTGCTATTTTCTCTTTTTAACATTCAGTAATGTAGTAGTTACTTTAGTACTTAGAAGTATTTGAAAGTCCAAAACTCTTGCATCTTCCAAAAGTCTAGCATAAAGGTACTTAATTTAATTTACCTGAACTTAAAAGTGTTGGAACTCAATTATTAATTTTTTCACTCTTTATTTTTTAGATTTTTTTAGAGATTTTTCTCTCTCAGAATAATTAAAAAGGTAAAAAACATTAGTACTTTTTTGGAAGTATTACTTAACAAAAAATTATAATAATATTATAAGTATTAAAAAACTAAGTTTTATAGGGGGAAAGGCGGGTAAAAATACGCAGCGGTTTCCCCCCTATTGGCAAGAGTGTAAAGGGAAGAAAGTATGATCACTTGGACACATGTATCATAAGCTATACTAAAAAACTACCATTATTATTTTCATACATTCTGTATTTTATATTAGGTAAAATATGGTTTCTTTGAGATATCATCTAATTTTTCTGCGAAGGTGAACCTTAATTCTTTTGTAATAAACAACTAATGATTGCTTTCAAAATGAAAACGAATACTTTGGTGTACTTTCTTCTGAACAACTTGGCATTAGTTAGAATTTAACTGCAGTGAACTTTAGGGTAGATTCAAGGACAACTTATATAATTAATACATTGGCCGTCTAAGAGTACGCACAGACAATATAATTGAAATTTTTGTAGCGAGAATCATATAATTCATCTTACCCTTTACCACATGATAGTTATGTTCTACAATTGATGGATCATCGTTTTATTTAACCTATTAAAGTAAACAACCCCTCTGAAGGTGAAAACGTCGGATAAAAGTATGCGATCAATTTTTTATTCTTTTTTTTCTTTTTAACATATTTTCGTTAAAGCCAAGACTTTCCTTTTTAGAAGGTTGATTTGTGAGTCAATAAACTCACGCTCAGTAAATTTTTGAGGCTCTAGTTTTTAAATTCTTAATTTTATGTTCCAAAATAATATTTGTGCGTACTCTAACCCACTCCCCCTTTATACTTCGTCTAAAAATTTAATATAAAATTGAAAAACAATATTCCTAATTTCAACAATCCTTTTGTATACTTAATTATAGTACAAGTATAGTTTTCATGGGAAATTATTTTGAAATTTGCCTAAAATGTGTAAAATACACTACTTTTTATGGTTTCCAACTTTTCTACCTCCTAAGTTAGTCCCTTTGTAAAGTTTGTATGTAAATCTTAGTTTAACCAAAAAGGATATTGGTGTTAAAATCAAATAGAGTTTATAGAGCCGAATCGTCCCTGCCCTTCAAATCTAAATATCTTTATACAACATACATAAACTTTCAGTTGAAGGATTGATAAAGGGCTAATATCTCATCCAATGTTTGTAAATATGAGAACTCCCTAAACAGCTTAAATCAAAGCCACACTGTTGTGTCTAAATGGGTTTTTCAAAACCTCTTAATCAGACCCTCGATGGCTTAAAAGGCAGGCTCGCGCCACCGTCAATCCAATAAAGGGGTATCGCCAGCAGGCAGTCACCCCCTCTTCAGGGCGGGGGAGGGGTGAAATTAATATCCCTTTCAGCAGACGATCACCCCTCCCCTAAGGGAGGGGGAGACGGCCCCGGTCAATATGTGCTTCGGCTCTCGGCTTTTAGTAGCAAAATGTCCCGGCTTTCTCTGCCGGAGCAGAGAGTTGAATGGATTTGACGACGCATTTAGACTAAAGAATCGATAGAATATGCATATTTATAGTTCATATCAGCCAATTCTTTAATGAAGATACTCAAATTATTTAACATTTATGGTAAACATCAATGAAAATATTATGGAACGTAAGAAATAGCTTAAAATGTAATGGATTTAAGAATGATTTCAACTGGATTATCTTTCATCATCCGCTAACAGTTAAGCATGAAACTTTTTGGTTAACAAAATAATCAAGGCTCGTTTTGTTTCAAAAGAAGCGTTCGTTGTATTTTGTATGAAAGAATTGAATGCAACAGATATCCATTATTCCAACTATGAACTTAAATTAAATGCAATTAATTTTTATAAAATATTAAAACTTATTGAGTTATTTTTTTAGTTATTAGTAAATGAATACAATAAGTGTAGGAAAGTGATGGTGAATAAAGTAGTAGACGGAGTTATAAGGCTGAAAAATCTCACAGACGTTGCTACGTGCATATTTATTTACTCATTTTTTCTTTATAAAAACTGTGTTATGGTAAAAAATACAGAAAAAAGCTTAAAAAAACACGTTTCCTTCATTAAAATTTGGAAAAGTTCCATAGTTTTATAAAGGTTTTGCATAAACCCTTGGATTCAACATTGTAAGGAACTTTTAATTCATAAAACATTCAAAAGTAATTTGACCGATTTTTTTGTGTGTGCAACATTTTGGATTACCTTTCAAAATAATTTTAAAAGAATCACTAGTAGGACGTGAATTTTTTAATTTAACTTTTTTAATATTTTAAAATTAAAAATTTAATTGATTTATTTTAGGAGAGGAATTATTAGTACGGGAATTGAGCTGTAATTTTGCGATTTTAATAATTTCGTTACATTAATTACAATTTAAGAAATCTTCCAAACACATTTTTCACCTTAAAAAAAACGAAATAATAAATAAACTAAATCAATCCTCCCTTCAGACTTTGTCATCAAAACAACGCATAAAAACAAAACTGTGACTTCATCGAGATTGCAGTTGGATACAACTCCGTGGATTAGAAAGAGGGGGTGTTATCCCCGGGGAACTCCCCTCTCTCAGGGAGGGGATTAGCCCCCCGCTGACAGATTTCGCGTGGTAAAGTACCCCCATTCAAAACCAATTTCGTCACTGCTTGTGGCAGACGCTCATCGATTTCGAAAGTCTCTCTCTCTCTCTGCTGGAAACAATGGGCCTTTTCGACTTGTGTGTCGAAGCCGTCATCGGGTTGAGACTATTTTCGTAGCTTTATTAAATTGCGCATTGCACTTCAAATGCTTTTGTCTCCTGTGTCTGTATTGGAATTGCAGAGTTTATGAGAGCGGGATTAAATTTTGTGCGGGATATAAGCAGGAGACAGACACAGGAAGAAGATTTTTAGTTTTGAATCAGGGTTACAGATTTTTATTATTATACACCCCTGGGAGAATTTCACAGTTTGCTTCTTAGCATGCTAGACTTCAATCTTTTAATAAAATAATTTATTTTTAGCATTGAAAAGTAAAAAATCGGCTATTATTTGTTGAACAATCTATAATAATAAAAGAGCTTTACCACTCACTCACTCACTCACTCACTCACTCATCAACGCACAGCAAAATCTACCGGGGCTAAAGACTCGAAACTTGGTAGGGTCGAAGACCTTGCGGTGTATACGCGCACTAAGAAGGGATTTTTCGAAATATCTTTTTTCTGACCCACAGGGGGTTTTGGAGCGTTTTGGACGTTTGTGAGTCCAGCGGCGTCCCAAATGACCCCAGATCTTTGTTATTTTGCAGGAAGGTACCTAGCAACAATTTCTAGAAAGGCATTTTTCAGACTTTGGATATTCGAATTTTAAGAGGTCTGAATATTCCAAAAACCCGTTTTTGCTGAGCATAAACCAAGTTTTATATTTTCGAAGAAAACAATACCGAGAAATCGATATTACGAATTGAACTGTTGGTAATACCTTCTTGAGAGAATTTCAAAGAAAGTAATTTCTGGATTTTACGATATTCCATTCTGGAGGGGGTGCACAGGGGTTTGAATATTCACTCCCGTGTTTAGTTTTCGGATCCTAGCACCCACATTATTAATGTGATTGTTATGAAATTTTAGCATGTTGTTCCTCACACAACCAGGAAGGTTTGCGAAAAAGAATTTTCTGAATCAAAACATTCCAAGGAGCCTTTTCTGTCCCTTTTCTAAATTCTTATGCTTAGCCTTCAATGTTAAATTTATTGCTGTTATTGCTCTTTCCAGGACACGCAAAACCTCTATTGTTGGAAATATTTATTTTGAAATGTTTTATAACAGGTGAATTTTTAAAAAATATGATAAAGAAACAATTTTTAATGATTGAATAATTTTTTTTATAATAACCAAAAACCATTCCACTGAAAAATTTTATTCTTTTTTCTATTTAATCAAATTTATGTATTTCAAGTTTGTTTTATGTATTTCAAGTTGTTTTTGTATGTTTTGTAAGTTCAAATTGAACAATATTTTATCACAGGCATTTTCAGTGTCGATTCAAATGATGTTTACTTTTATTTCATGTTTGAAATTTCTTTCAATGAATGAGTTGGTGATAAATCAGCAAAGGGGGGTTCAGGGGGTCTCCCCCTGATTTTTTAAAAAAAATTATCGTTATTAAAAAATGGTTATAAACACTAATTCTAAACCGGTTTTTTAAGATCTTAAAAAAGTATAAAAGTATGTAGTATATTTAATTGTTTTGTATTTCATAAAAATTTAGCGGGATGAGGGGGAAATAAGTTTTATCTATAAACATTGCTGTTCAATAATATATCTTTATTGTGAGCGAAGGCGGAGAAATTTGCCTCAAATATACATTTATACCAATTGCAGAAATGGATGGAGGGAGAAAAGGACAAAAGAGAAAAAAATAATGGGGTTCAGAAGGTCCCCTGACTTTTTTTCTATTTTGAAAAATTACTCTTTAAAAACGGGGATGGGGATTTCACACATTAAATCTAAACAGGTGGTATTTTTAAAGGTTTTTTTTTACATCTTAACGAAGTGGTATGACATCAAAAAAGAATCCTAGCGGGAAGACTGTTGACTTTATTGCATCTAAACGATAATTCTTATTTATTTTAACACACAGTTTGATAAGCCTTTTATCCCCCGAGCAACGGCGGGCATATCAGCTAGTGATGAGATAAAATTTAACTCTAACGTAAGTAAAAAGATAGTGAAGTAGTTTCTGTCGAAAAAAAAGGCTCTTGTAAAATATTTTGTAAACTAATGTTTTTCTATGTGTAAACTCCGACACTCAAGCGTAGTCTCCAGCCATGGACCGGTTTCGTCCTTGTTAGGACTCATCAGCACGGCATAGAAAGGCAACGGAAGAGAGCCGAGGGCAAAAACTAGTCTCTAGCAGACTGTAATGGGAAAAAGTGGTGACCATTGATTAGTCCTCCACTATCTGCTGGAATGACTTGGCATTCCCAGAACAGATTTCATTCCCAAAAGGCATTGATAAGAGAGGAGTATTTCACCATTATTGCTGGTAAGCAGACAATAAGTGTAAACTTCGACTCTCAAGCGTCGCCTCCAGCCATGGACCGGTTTCGTCCTTGTTAGGACTCATCAGCACGGCATAGGAATTTAACATTTTCTTATTATTAAGTTAAAGAAATTAATTGGCATATTAATTAGCATAAATTATTATTAATTCGAATTAATTAGCATAAATTATTATTAATTCGAATTAATTAGCATAAATTAATTAATTTTTCCCTATATTTAAGCAAATTTTGGTATTTTTGAAAAATGCGAAATCCTAACGGACTGCGTAGCGCTGAGACCACTTTTTGGGAGTTATGGTCGAAGCGCCCGCATCCGGCGGGATTTCGCGCGAAATCCTAACGGACTGCGTAGCGCTGAGACCACTTTTTGGGAGTTATGGTCGAAGCGCCCGCATCCGGCGGGATTTCGCGCGAAATCCTAACGGACTGCGTAGCGCTGAGACCACTTTTTGGGAGTTATGGTCGAAGCGCCCGCATCCGGCGGGATTTCGCGCGAAATCCTAACGGACTGCGTAGCGCTGAGACCACTTTTTGGGAGTTATGGTCGAAGCGCCCGCATCCGGCGGGATTTCGCGCGAAATCCTAACGGACTGCGTAGCGCTGAGACCACTTTTTGGGAGTTATGGTCGAAGCGCCCGCATCCGGCGGGATTTCGCGCGAAATCCTAACGGACTGCGTAGCGCTGAGACCACTTTTTGGGAGTTATGGTCGAAGCGCCCGCATCCGGCGGGATTTCGCGCGAAATCCTAACGGACTGCGTAGCGCTGAGACCACTTTTTGGGAGTTATGGTCGAAGCGCCCGCATCCGGCGGGATTTCGCGCGAAATCCTAACGGACTGCGTAGCGCTGAGACCACTTTTTGGGAGTTATGGTCGAAGCGCCCGCATCCGGCGGGATTTCGCGCGAAATCCTAACGGACTGCGTAGCGCTGAGACCACTTTTTGGGAGTTATGGTCGAAGCGCCCGCATCCGGCGGGATTTCGCGCGAAATCCTAACGGACTGCGTAGCGCTGAGACCACTTTTTGGGAGTTATGGTCGAAGCGCCCGCATCCGGCGGGATTTCGCGCGAAATCCTAACGGACTGCGTAGCGCTGAGACCACTTTTTGGGAGTTATGGTCGAAGCGCCCGCATCCGGCGGGATTTCGCGCGAAATCCTAACGGACTGCGTAGCGCTGAGACCACTTTTTGGGAGTTATGGTCGAAGCGCCCGCATCCGGCGGGATTTCGCGCGAAATCCTAACGGACTGCGTAGCGCTGAGACCACTTTTTGGGAGTTATGGTCGAAGCGCCCGCATCCGGCGGGATTTCGCGCGAAATCCTAACGGACTGCGTAGCGCTGAGACCACTTTTTGGGAGTTATGGTCGAAGCGCCCGCATCCGGCGGGATTTCGCGCGAAATCCTAACGGACTGCGTAGCGCTGAGACCACTTTTTGGGAGTTATGGTCGAAGCGCCCGCATCCGGCGGGATTTCGCGCGAAATCCTAACGGACTGCGTAGCGCTGAGACCACTTTTTGGGAGTTAAGGAGAGAAGGCCTGGTGGAGATTGGAGATTGGAGATTGGAGATTGGAGATTGGAGATTGGAGATTGGAGATTGGAGATTGGAGATTGGAGATTGGAGATTGGAGATTGGAGATTGGAGATTGGAGATTGGAGATTGGAGATTGGAGATTGGAGATTGGAGATTGGAGATTGGAGATTGGAGATTGGAGATTGGAGATTGGAGATTGGAGATTGGAGATTGGAGATTGGAGATTGGAGATTGGAGATTGGAGATTGGAGATTGGAGATTGGAGATTGGAGATTGGAGATTGGAGATTGGAGATTGGAGATTGGAGATTGGAGATTGGAGATTGGAGATTGGAGATTGGAGATTGGAGATTGGAGATTGGAGATTGGAGATTGGAGATTGGAGATTGGAGATTGGAGATTGGAGATTGGAGATTGGAGATTGGAGATTGGAGATTGGAGATTGGAGATTGGAGATTGGAGATTGGAGATTGGAGATTGGAGATTGGAGATTGGAGATTGGAGATTGGAGATTGGAGATTGGAGATTGGAGATTGGAGATTGGAGATTGGAGATTGGAGATTGGAGATTGGAGATTGGAGATTGGAGATTGGAGATTGGAGATTGGAGATTGGAGATTGGAGATTGGAGATTGGAGATTGGAGATTGGAGATTGGAGATTGGAGATTGGAGATTGGAGATTGGAGATTGGAGATTGGAGATTGGAGATTGGAGATTGGAGATTGGAGATTGGAGATTGGAGATTGGAGATTGGAGATTGGAGATTGGAGATTGGAGATTGGAGATTGGAGATTGGAGATTGGAGATTGGAGATTGGAGATTGGAGATTGGAGATTGGAGATTGGAGATTGGAGATTGGAGATTGGAGATTGGAGATTGGAGATTGGAGATTGGAGATTGGAGATTGGAGATTGGAGATTGGAGATTGGAGATTGGAGATTGGAGATTGGAGATTGGAGATTGGAGATTGGAGATTGGAGATTGGAGATTGGAGATTGGAGATTGGAGATTGGAGATTGGAGATTGGAGATTGGAGATTGGAGATTGGAGATTGGAGATTGGAGATTGGAGATTGGAGATTGGAGATTGGAGATTGGAGATTGGAGATTGGAGATTGGAGATTGGAGATTGGAGATTGGAGATTGGAGATTGGAGATTGGAGATTGGAGATTGGAGATTGGAGATTGGAGATTGGAGATTGGAGATTGGAGATTGGAGATTGGAGATTGGAGATTGGAGATTGGAGATTGGAGATTGGAGATTGGAGATTGGAGATTGGAGATTGGAGATTGGAGATTGGAGATTGGAGATTGGAGATTGGAGATTGGAGATTGGAGATTGGAGATTGGAGATTGGAGATTGGAGATTGGAGATTGGAGATTGGAGATTGGAGATTGGAGATTGGAGATTGGAGATTGGAGATTGGAGATTGGAGATTGGAGATTGGAGATTGGAGATTGGAGATTGGAGATTGGAGATCACCAGTCACCAACACCCCACTCTCCACACCCCAGTCTCCAACACCCCAGTCTCCAACACCCCAGTCTCCAACACCCCAGTCTCCAACACCCCAGTCTCCAACACCCCAGTCTCCAACACCCCAGTCTCCAAAACCCCAGTCTCCAACACCCCAGTCTCCAACTCCCCAGTCTCCAACTCCCAACACCCCACTCGCCAATATCCCACTCTCCAACACCCCACTCTCCAACACCCCACTCTCCAACACCCCACTCTCCAACAACCATCTCTCCAACACTCCAGTCACCAACACTCCAGTCACCAACACTCCAGTCACCAACACTCCAGTCACCAACACCCCAGTCTCCAACACCCCAGTCTCCAACACCCCAGTCTCCAACACCCCAGTCTCCAACACCCCAGTCTCCAACACCCCAGTCTCCAATACCCCAGTCACCAACACCCTAGTCTCCAACTCCCAACACCCCACTCTCCAATATCCCACTCTCCAACACCCCAGTCTCCAACTCCCAACACCCCACTCGCCAATATCCCACTCTCCAACACCCCACTCTCAAACACCCCAGTCTCCAACAACCATCTCTCCAACACCCCAGTCTACAACACCCCAGTCACCAACACCCCACTCTCCAACACCCAACACCCCACTTTCCAACACCCCAGTCTCCAACACCCCAGTCACCAACACCCCAGTCTCCAACACCCCAGTCACCAACACCCCAGTCACCAACACCCCACTCTCCAACACCCCAGTCTCCAACTCCCAACACCCCACTCTCCAATATCCCACTCTCCAACACCCCAGTCTCCAACACCCCAGTCTCCAACTCTCAACACCCCACTCTCCAATATCCCACTCTCCAACACCCCAGTCTCCAACTCCCAACACCCCACTCTCCAATATCCCACTCTCCAATATCCCACTCTCCAACACCCCAGTCTCCAACTCCCCAACACCCCACTCTCCAACACCCCACTCTCCAACACCCCACTCTCCAACACCCCACTCTCCAACACCCCACTCTCCAACACCCCAGTCACCAACACCCCACTCTCCAACACCCCAGTCTCCAACACCCCAGTCTCCAACTCCCAACACCCCACTCTCCAATATCCCACTCTCCAACACCCCAGTCTCCAACTCCCAACACCCCACTCGCCAATATTCCACATTCCACCACCCCACTCTCATACAGCCCACTCTGCAAGGCCCAAAACCTGGAACTCGACAGATAAAGAACATTTGCATTTTGTAAAAATCACCTCCCTGACCGTTTTCTATGCGAAACCTGACCATTGTTAATGCCACAGAGTACTAGAACAGAGGGTCCACGGCCATAGGCCATAATGGAAATCGAAAATCATGACATCTTGTTACAGGTTGGGAGAATTGTGGCGCTGGGATCGCACTAAACTCACTAGCGTCTGGATTCAGTCTGAATCTTTCGCCGACTGCCTATGGGAGATCGAAAACACCTTTTTGCGCATGCGCTGAGTTCTAATTTGGTAAGAGATTTAAGCGGCCGGCATACGTTCTAGTGTGGCGCCTCACAGTGTGTGTGGCGCTAGTGTGGCGCCCTCACATCAGTAACGCATTTGAAAATAGCCTCGTGGACCCTCTGTTAGGATATTTCTCTGTGGTTAATGCGAGTGGAGTTTGATGAAAGAAATTCTCCATGAACCGGCGGGAAATACACAAGTTCGAAGAGCGCGCTTGTAAACTCGATAACTAAGGAAAAAAAATTGTAAAATTTTTTTTTCAGTAAAGATATCAGTTGATCCTCAAGGATGTGCCTATCTACTAGTAGTAAAATTATTTCGAAATTCCTGCTATTTTCTCAGGAGCAAAACGGAAGTTGATAAAACAACACTCGTAGTTGACAATACAAAGTGTTTCATATAAATGTTTCAGAACTTCAGAGAGGAAGGGCCCACCTAGAGGACTCAGAATCACGTCGAACTATTTTGCTGGTTTAATCCAATCTTAAAAGTCAATTTCCACTGAGGATTATGCAACCTCCCATGCCCTCTTATAAAACCCCTAGGGCGTTAGGGGTGCATTTCTAACCCTCCCCTTTTCCAATGTGATTCTGAGTTCTCTAAGTGTGCCCTTAACCTGCTTGAATTTCTGAAACATTTATTTCAAACACCTTTGTACTGTCAACCAGCTACGAGGTTTTTTTTTTCAAATTCCGTTTTGCTGCTGAGAAAATAGCACGATATTCTAAATAATTTTACACTACTGGTAGATAAGCACATCCTTGAAGATTAATTGTCATCTTAACTGGAAAAAAAAAATTGCAAAATTTTTTCATTAGTTATCGAGTTTACCCAAGTGCGCTCTTCGAACTTACGACCCTCCTTCCCTATGTCCTATGTGACTCTTGGTCTTCTAGGCCCTACCCTTCCTGGAAGTTCTGAAACATTCTAACTGCATCTAAACATTTTCAAGTAATATTTTCCCCTCGAGCAGGTTGGCTGCCACATCCAGTGGCACGCAACATTGTTTCGATACATGTTAAATTATAAGATAAAATGAACACTATACTCGACAGCAACGTTTTTTGAACCCAGTACGTCACAAATGCGGAAGGAGATTTCGGTAAACACAAAGCCTGTTAGGCTGCTAGGAGGAGTTTCGGTACGCAAATCGTGACTGGAAAGCCCTATATATACATGGGTTTTACAAAGTCATCATATTTTTAAATTGACGTTCTTCATTTCACTCAAAATTCAGACACCGCGATAGGAACTACTTTGTTAGTGACGTCATATGATCAACTTAAGTTGCTGTCTAGTATAGTGAATACCACAAGACAATGAATACAAGAAGTTTTAAAAATAAAGCTAACGTTTATTAAGAAAAAAATAATTAAAACGAAAAACAGGATAGTCGTACCAAGGATACCAATGCAGGCATCGGCTCTGACCGATAACTTAACAGCCTTTCTGAATATATAATAGCCCTTGTAACACACAATATAAGTGTCAACATTAAAACTAATCTTGATACATGACAAAGATTCTCCCACCGGTCGCCACTAACACAAAAAGTATTGACAGAGGGAGGTTAAGAGATTCCTTCTTCATATAAAATACACTCGCAACTCTCCCTAGTTAACAAAATAAGTATACACCTATAATAAATACACATAAATACTTATCTTAATACACAATACTATTTTGTTACAAATTTTTGTGCAGTAAATTTCTTAAGTGAAGTCTTTTCAATAGGAGATTTACACTGTTATATCCTCAACATAAAATAATACTGTACTCTCTTAACGTACACATATTCACAATTTCACCAATCTAGAATTTCAATACATATCTCTAAAATATCAGAATTCGAAAGAACCAGCTTCTCCAACCTAGGAAGTGTCTATTTGGACGGTAAAACCGGCAGTTGACGCATGAGCCGTAGGTCTCGCGGTTACGTAGTAGTCCCGGCGCTCCAATCAGAACCGTTGCCGGGTAACAAAGAGTAGAGTTTAGTTGTACATTTGCCGGGCAAATAGACAGTGCCCTCCACCTAAAGACCATAGAGCGCTTTAGTTTAAAGCATAGAAAATTTAACTCTAATATAATCCTGGGGTAAATAGTAGGTTTAGAGTAGATCAGCGTAAAGGTTAGTATTTTCCAACCAAAAAGAAATGCAAGTATATAGTGAAAAACAACCTTAAGGCTCATTCAGACTTATCACTCTTTGTATTCATTTTGGAGGAGAGCCTTTTTTAGAACATTATTGTTAAACATCATTTTTTTTAATCAAACTTAAATTTTAAAAACCTTTAACTTTTAACTTTAACCTTTTTTTTAAAACCTTTTTTAATCAAACTTAAAAACCTAACAAGAACCTCACTAAAAAAACAGCACGATCAATAATATTTAACAATGCAAAAATCTATCATGAAATAGAGTTTGAGAAAAAAGATAGAAAGAAATTTATTGAAACACTCAGATTAACACAAAATAATATTAAGAAAGGTATATGAATGACAAATATTCAAAGATAAAATAAACAAAATTTAAACTCCTGTTTAATAGCATTATAACCTTAACTTGTAACGAAAATGCAATAAAACCTTTTGCTTTTCCCCCCAAGTGATACAACCTTTCCAATTACAAAATATCATGGGCAAAAATCATGCGTACAGTACCGATCAGGGAATATCTTAATGTGCAATCCCTTTATAAAAATGAAGTTTTCCATTTTGACCACAGAATACGACTAAAAAAGTGCTACTTAATAAACCTTTCCGAAATCACAATATCCCCTCCGAAATTTTTCCTAGCTATCAAGACTCCTAAAATGTGTCTTATCTGAAAACATCATGATTTTGATCTACAGGGTGTTTCAGATAAAACCTAAATGTTTCATAACTTCTAGGGGAGGTAGGGTACATCAAGACAAACAAGAATCGGTATAGAAAGGGGGGTCGCAAGTGGGGTCTAAGGGGTGAAAATCACGGGAGAAAATTAGCAAAAAAACTCGCATATCTGGGCAGAAAGTGATACAATTGTTCGATTCCGGTATTTTTTACATTCAACCAATTCAAATTTTTCATGTAAAAACGAGATGCAAGTGTTTATTCTAATCAAAAACAGACCAATAATTGAATGAGGGATGCTTTGTAGGTAGATTAAAGTTACAATTGTCCCTTGGTCAGACATTAGTTCTTTTCGCCATATAACTAACCAACTGAACTACCAACAAAACTCTAATATTAAGATATTTTTGTCGTGACAATTTCTATTGCAGTATATCAACTTACAACGTATGCCTGTTTCATTTATTGGTCTGTTTTTGATTAGAATAAACACTTGCATCTCGTTTTTACATGAAAAATTTGAATTGGTTGAATGTAAAAAATTACGGAATCGAACAATTGTATCGCTTTCTGCCCAGGTATGCGAGGTTTTTTGCTAATTTTCACCCGTGATTTTCACCCCTTAGACCCCACTTGCGACCCCCCTTTCTATACCGATTCTTGTTCGTCTTGATGTACCCTACCTCCTCCAGAAGTTATGAAACCTTTATCTGAAACACCCTGCATAATACCGTTTTTTTTAATCTATAAACTGATCATATTAATACTGATCATGGTTATATCATTACAGATGCTTTATTTTACTATATTACATTAATGATTTGGCGATTCTTATTAATAGACACATTTTTGCTGATCGGCTTAGCTGATAAACAGATTGATTTAAACAAAGGAATAAAACTGATGCATGTAATTACATATCGATACTGATCTGTTATACAGTTACACAATGAAATAAATCACTTGCCCATCAAATAATCCAGAGATTTTAAATTGAGTTTTTGTTAAACATGGCAGATATCGAACGTTAGCTTAATTGGACGTTAAAGTTAGACAACTCACCGACACGTAAAGACGATCGCCAAGAGGAAGTCGTACTGAAACTTTTAGATTTTGATATTCGAGCAGTTTCCCCCCCCCCAGGAGTTACGATATTAACAACTTTAAAAATATTTTGGAGGTACAGGAAATTACCTCATGCGGTCCGGATGCGGACTTTGCGTTAGAACCTGAGCTTAAGGCATTGCATTTAAAGAGCACACTTACTTATTAGTTAAGAATTTTAAAATAAGAAAGAACATTTTATACTAACTATGATAACTATTTTAGGTGCGGAACATACAGAGAGCCTCTAAACAAATCCAATTGAAAAATCAAAATCTAATTGAAAGAAAATATAGTGTACTTACTTATTATCCCATCGATCATGCCGCTGAATCCGAAGAGAATTACCAGCTTCATGGAGTGTTTCGCTGAATCCGGAGAGCATTACACCAACATCATAGACTGTGTCGCTGAATCAGCCGAAGAGCACTACCAACTTTATACTGTGGCACTGAATCTGCTGATCGCTGAAAGGGATAATACATATAAGAACCAAATATTGCCTTCTAACAAATAAAATTTAATCTCGCTCGTTCAAAATAAAAATATGACACTTACCTTCAGGAGATCTTGTGTATATATGTCCACCGGTTGTAGGAAGCTTGGATTTTCTTGAGTGCCGGACTCGAAAGCAGTTCCGTCGTTCAGGGATTCACTCCGCTTTGTGAGTAGAGTATTCTAACTTCTTGATTTCTTTAAGTATACCTAGGATTACCAAGTACCGCGTCACAATTTAATATTCGTTGCCATCTACATTCTACACTCGTTGTAAATTATTTTTCCTTGAAATAACTACAGAGCAATAATCTAACAGAGGGTCCAAAAAGATGTTTCTGATAATACAAGGTGGCTTGAAACTAGAGGCCAAAAAAAAAAGGAAGTATCTATTTGGACGGCCAAAACGGCAGTTGGCGCATGCGCAGTAGGTCTCGAGTTTACGTAGCAGTCCCGGCTCTTAGTGTGATCTCCAATCAGAACCGTTGCCGTGTAAATAAGAGTAGAGTTTAGTTGTGTATTTGCCGACCAAATAGACAGTGCCGGTGAAAAAATACTAGGAAGGAAGGGGGCAGGGCGGCTTGACTGGTTTACATACTTCCAACTAGGCTAGCAGTCTGCGCACTATACCTGCCGTTGGTTCGATTCCGGCCTTGCCCTAGGTGTACTACCTTCTCAATGTGTCAGTAAAAATTCTGTTGTGTCCGTCTTATTTGACGAAGGTTTATAAGCGGATCCTTGAGATCAAGCATACAGACCGGATTATAATATACAGGGTGATTCAGATAAGTGTTTCATAACTTCTAGGAAAGGTAGGGTACATCAAGACGAACAAGAATCGGTATAGGTTAGGGGGTCACAAGTAGGGTCTAAGGGGTTAAAATCAAGGGTGAAAATTACCAAAAAAACTCGCATATCTGGGCAGAAAGAGATACAATTGTTCGATTCCAACATTTTTTGCATTCAACCAATTTAAATTTTTCATGTAAAAATGAGATGCAAGTGTTTATTCTAATCAAAAACAGACCAATAAATGAAACAGGCATGCGTTGTAAGTTGATAGACTGCAGTAGAATGTGTCACGACAAAAACATCTTAATACTAGAGTTTTGTTGGTTGTTTGGTTGGTTGGAGTTATATGGCGCAAAGAACTAAAATCTGACCAAGGGACAATTGTAACTTTAATCTACCTACAACGCATGCCTCATTCAATTATTGGTCTGTTTTTTGATTAGAATAAACACTTGCATCTCGTTTTTACATGAAAAATTTTAATTGGTTGAATGTAAAAAATACCGGAATCGAACAATTGTATCTCTTTCTGCCCAGATATGCGAGGTTTTTTGCTAATTTTCACCCGTGATTTTAACCACTTAGACCCCACTTGCGACCCACTAACCTACCTCAATTCTTGTTCGTCTTGATGTACCCTACCTCCCCTAGAAGTTATGAAACACTTAGCTGAATCACCCTGTATGTGTAACCAATACAACCTACCAGGAAGGAAAGTGATGAGGGATCTAAAATGTTCTAAAATGTTGAGTTCGATTCTCGGCCTTACTGAGCAGTAACGGATCCAGGATTTGGTTTGGGGGGGGCTAAGAATTTTCATAATCCAATTGTATCTTCTTGATTATCTTTATATGGAAAAGGTAGTAAATTATCCTGCTCCAAGCACTAAAAGGGGGTCTGGGGGCCCAGAATTTCAAAATACCCACTTTTCATTTTGTTTTTGTACGCCTCATCCGATTTCGGATATAGATTTTATGGTAGAATTTTTGTGTTTTGACAAACTTAATATACAACAGAGGTGTAATAATAGAGTTACAAGTACTAAGGGGCTCTAGGAGTCCTACCCTAGAAAATTTAACTTAAGTAAAAAAATCACTTTTTCAACTCGTTTTGGTACGCTTCATCCGAATTTCGAACATAGATTTCATAGTAAAATTTTTGCATTTTGACAAACTAAAATAGAATTGTAATAATAGAGTTACAGTACCAAGGGGGTCTGGGGTCCTCCCCCAGAAAATGTTTTGAGAATTCGACCTTAAAATAACGGTTTTAACTCATTTTGGTGCATAAAATTCCATATTATATAGTGAAAAACTTTACATTTTTTTTTTGGGGGGGCCTTCAGCCCGAAAGCCCCCCCCCCCCGTAGATCCGCAGTAAAAATTCTGTTTGTGGCTGTCTTACTTGACAAAGGTTTATAAGCGAATCCTAGAGTTCAAACACACAAACCGGATAATGAATGTAGTACAATCCATCCAACAATGTGAGGGGTTATTGTAAGTGGATTGGTTACATAGTATATTTTCCGGTCTGTGTGCTTGATCTCAAGGATCCGTTATTGTAAAGGATGCATGCAGAGATATTTTTAACTCCTCTAAGAGAGTATTTCACACCTTGAAAATCGGAAATACTCTTTAAAAAACTAGCCAGGAGCATTTTCACTCTTTGAATTTTTCACAAAGGTTTAACATAAAAATGCACTGCGTTCCCCACCAAAATCAACAAATAATATTTTTCTACTCAAAACACTAACTGATCTCAGCGGAGATATTTTTTCACGTCTTCTGGCCAAAGCCAATTGTCAAAAGCCACAGCTCCCTAATTATCATACTTTTTAATTGTGTTTTTATACAGCCATAGTAATTATTTTTCATTTATTGTTCTGGTGCTTAGGGTGTTTGTTTGCGATTTTCGTGTTTCTGTATATGTAGTTCATGCTATTCCCGCATTTCACTATCCTCATAATTCAATTTCACTCCTCCTAAAAAAGTCTAGGAGTATTTTTACTCCTCCAAAAAAATCCTAGGAATAACACTGGATGCATGGGAAACTGAATAGTCCTGAGGGGGAATGGTTTGGCCTTTAGTTCCTTTAATATTGAACTTAAAACCAGCAAAATCGTTCGATTCCAGTGGCATTTATTACTTAACACCAGCAAATTCGTTTGATTCCGCCATTTATTGAATAACACTAACAGAAAATATTTGAAATTTCGCCACTGGAAATAAGACATGCAATCTAAGAGAACTTAAAAAAAAACCCACTCTACACGTGCAAGGCCGGGCAAATCAGCTAGTTTAAAATAAAAAATGAAATGCGCCTCCAAAAATTTCAAAAATTAAAATTAAAATGAATCCTTTGCTAAGAACATTCTTTGCTTCCCACAAACTAAAAAGCTTTTAAATTGATAATCTCATACTTTATTGGCAAAAAGAGCACTGACTACAACTCCAGGAACAAAAATCAAATATGTACTTTTAGCCTAGTGGTTCCCAACCAGTGGTCAGCGGACCAGTTCGTGATTAGGTTTGGTTTGGTTTTTGGTTACATATATTTTCCGGTATGTGTGCTTGATCTCAAGGATCCGCTTATACACCTTCGTCAAGTAATACAGACACAACAGAATTTTTACTGGCACAAAGAAGGAAAATACACCCAGGGGCGAGGTGAGAATCGAACTCACGACGGAGCAGTGCGCAGACTGCTGGCGTGAAAGGCAGAGGAGCAAACCGAACAGGCCATCCCGTCCCCCGGTTCGTGATTATTGGAAATGGTTCGTGAAGGGGTCCTGTAGCACAACTAAAGTAGAAATTCGAGCGGATTAAACAATAAATGTATGGAATTTATTATAACTGTTCCGCGATGACTCTCGGTTGTTTAATTTATGGAGATGGGTCACCACTAAAATGTTAATAATATTTTCCAAAATAGTTAATGTGAAGGAATTTTTAGTGAATCCCTAGGGGAAAATAAACTGATACATTTTTCGTGGGTTCCGAAGATTTAATTATATCATAATGAAAATCACTGAAATCATAAAGGGTGTAGTCCTTAAAGGTTCCAAATTTAAGGTTTATGTTCCGAGGACTTTAACAAAGAGTTGGGAACCACTGAATCAGGCGGTTGTCTGTCTTAATTAACTTTCTTATCTTCATCTTTAATTTGGTGTTTTGGGTTTTGTATACGATTCTTCGAAAATTCTCGGAATTCTCGCAATTTTCTGATGCACTATGCTATGCGAATAAGTAATGCAAATAATTCATATTTTGTATAGGGATGATTACAGGATTTACTGCCCGCAGAATCGGGGATTTCTTCAAAACTGGAGACTTTCCATGGGTTTTGGAAAACGCAGGGACTATAGATTTTAACATTATTAATTTTTTGCATTGATTGAAATTTTATAAAAGATCCTGAAAAATGTTAATGGTTGACGTGTTTTATCAAACACGTGTTTCACTTCTACTCAAGTCCTTCCTTGAACGGGAATCTTCGAATACCATAGCTATCAAACTATTTAACGTAAATTCTCATTTCCAAAATCATGAAATTGCAGCTTTACATACTTCTCACCCTTTTACAAACTCAACTCACTGTTTAATAGCTTCAATAGCGGAAAAGTACGGGTCACGTTGCCATCCTCGGGCACAAACTAATAACCGGAACCGAAGGGAGGTGCAAACGATCCGGACGACCCCTCTCCCCCCACCCCCCTCCCACGCGGCGCTAAAAATATCCCTGGCACCCTGCCAGATGAAGAAGATTTCTTTTTGTGCAGACGACGCTCCATGATACACCCCCGCAGAGAAAGAATCATAAATATTCGAGAACAAAGTTTCGAACGTGGGACGTTTGGAGCGAGAGAACTTTTACGTGTGTTTTGGGAGGTTTTATCATAAGCGGGTTGACACTGGAAAGGTGGCCTCCGGCGGGTGTAGCTTTTAACCTTGTTTTTCCTTGGTTGACAGAAGAACTTTTTTTTGTGGGGTTTTTTCTTTCTATGCCTTCCGAAAAATATAGCTTAGTTAAATCAATAACTGTATATTTAAATCATCGGTTGGTTTCCTATACTTAGCAGCATTGGCACTCAAAATACCTTGGTGAATTTTTGCAATATGAATTACGAAATACTATCGCATGTTTAGGGATTTATATCGTTTTTGGAGAATGGAACTTAGCTAAATTATCATTTTGTGTAAGATACCATTCAGTCTTTAATTTAAACTAATAAACTTCTTTATTAAAATTGACTATTAAGAAAAAATTCTAAGTGAAATTTATGAATAATTAATAACTAACTTTTCATGAATAATTTTTACTCTTATGCACTTTTAAAAGACATTAATATTTTTCAGCACAACTATTGTGTTAAAGTAGAACTACTTCTTTTAAGAACTTGTAAAAAATAATCTTACATTCATTAAGCATCGTGATACATAATTTCTACATTCACCATTAAAAATAATTTAAGCTGAAAGGAAAAATATAAGTTCATTACCTTTAAATAATAATTCAAATGCCTTTTTTCAGAATCAACCCATAATGGTAAGACGTTCGACTTGAAAAGTTCGCTTCTATGCATTAAAAGTGTTGTATAAAAACATTAATTTTGGTTTTCAATATTTAGCTTCCCTAGGTAATAACGAATTATCAATGAAAAGTAACTCTAACCATTGTTTCTGGTTTGAATTTCAATGAAGGTTTTATGGTCCCTGGTGTAAAGAGAAAGGGCGTGGTTCAGCACGTGATCGGCCAGCGATTGGGATAGCACGTAATCTGCTATCACGTTATCGTTAACGAAGGTATAAAATTATTTATCGCTACTTATTCTTCTATATAGGGTTTTCAGATTAAAGAATATTATGTGCATTGTAATTCAAAAGGAAAATTTCTCAGATTGTGAAATGTATCTTTATTAAGAGCTTAAAACTACTACAGTTTAATCCACGTGTTTCTATTCTAATTAAATTTTATCATATTAAATTTGAAGTAAAAATATTAAAATTAGTGTTAAACACAATAAAATACGGTAATTAATGATGAAGTTGAAGGAATTAATACAACCAATAATTAATTTCGTTATAATAACAAACTTCCGTGTCTCATTAGATTGTCATTTTTAAAATATCATTTATTATTTTTTTATTCTTATGGGTATTCAAAATTTTTGAAAAAGAAATCCATACTAACCGTTCAAAATTTATATTAAGTTTTCTTTCTTGATATATTTTCTGTGAAACATCCTTTTTATAAAAGAATAAAGTGGAAGAATTATTTCTTGTGAAACATTTGAAGGGAATGATTCTAGATTAATTCAATAAACTGGGTTGCATATTTGCTTCAACCTGTTTTGTTTATTCAATTTTTGTAAAAGAAGGAATAATACTTTACATAAACTAATGATATGAAAAGTGTAAGTGAAGATTTTAATAACAAAAAAAGAGATAAACTCAATGCTTTATATGACTATTTTCTTAATATCTTTCTTTACATTATTAAGCAAATGAAAAAAAAAATGTGTACCTACGAAAATAAGCAAATAATCAACTCAAAATATTATCTATGAAGCTTCCAAATGCACATTTATGTAGATACCCGTGAAGAATATCCAAGCGATCATCGTTAGAGGTCTTCAGAAAATATCAAGGATGCATAAGAGCCCAATAGATAAAAACTGTTTCTGTTCCGCTTCCTGGAGAGTAGTTAAGTGGTGATAAAAAGGAGAGTGATAGGAAAGTAACTGCCTTTAGCATGGGATATAAAGCAGAGAGAAAGTATCAAGTCTCTTTACTCTTTAAATGGCTGTATTTATCAGAGGCGATATCCTTTCATGTTACATTTTTTTCTTATTAATATCATTTTGTTGCTTTTTGTTTTTAAATTTGTCAAAAAGTTTTAGAAAGGTTACAACTGGATATACTAAAAAAGTTGCTTTATTATCACTATTTTGATTTTATTACTTATTATTTTTAAAGAGAAGCTATAAGATCTTTTAAATGTAATTTGGGCTCTTAAGATTATACCCATTTTTCTTCCTTTTTATCGGGAAGTTTGTACTTATATTTTTGCATTTATTTCGAATGTATGTACCACCTAACAAAGTTTGAGATCAAGCACTTAGAAATCTACCAGAAAGCATTGATGACAGTTTTCCTTAGGGAAGTGACGTAGCCAGAAAAAATTTTGGAGGTGCTTATTGAAATATTGGAGGCGAGTCCCTATCTAATGTAAAAAAATTGACTTTTTTTTGGGGGGGTAGGGATATTTCTAAATCCTACCCTTGGCTACAACCCTGCTTTGGGGTATGGAAAAGTATACCAGAAATACCATAACTAAATTTCATATGTTATTTCTAATTTCCTAAAATCTCTGAGATAGACATCCTACTTTATTAGAAACAATGGTTGAGGACCAATTTTTTGTGTCCTTTTCAAAATACTAATTGTACACCAAAGACAAAGCTTGCAAAAAGTCAGTTGAAAACTAAATGTCAAATCTCGTGAGAACAGTGGATTACATGTTCCGTTATCTCTCCTTCACGCAAATCAATGTTATAATTGAACACTGAAGATGACCGAAGACCCATAATGAGCAGAGAAGTCCGAACAATGTCCGAAAAGATCGTTTACCCAAGGCGTTCCCGTTCATTACCATGCATTAAGGTGACCGCTGGCGATCGATTCCTGTGACGTCACGAATTGATTGGTCATGGTCAAAAAGCACCCTCCTCACCAACACGGTGTGTGAACACTGTCAACACGAGGTTTTTTAACCCCTGACATGTATTGTGGTCCAATGGTTTCTTTTCTTATGATCGTGAATCAGCTTGTGTTGCCAACAAAGATATATTTTGTAAGGGACATTTTAAGTGATAACGAATGTGAGGCACTTTTAATATCATTGCCTATATTAGAGTAAGGAAAGAATTTATAATAAAAATGATAAACATATTTATAATTAAATATATGAATAAAAATGCTTTATTCATAATGTAAACCATAGAACGACAGTTACGTTATGAATCTGAATTACAGGTCCTCAAATAATCATAAATCAATCTGTCCGTGTTTGCAAGCACCAAAACTTATTTCTTTCTAAACAAACCTCAAATTAGAAGGATGTTAGTGAAAAAACATTTTTTGTATTTCATGTTATTTTTTAGATATAATATAAATCCTAACATGATGGAATTAAAAAGTTCAAGGGATCAAAACTTTAACGGACTCCGAATTGAAGACACTCGAGTTATACAGGATGGGTTGGTCATATAATAAATCGACACAGTTAACTGATGCTTATTTTAATGATGAAAAAAGTTCATTAACGAATATTTTTCTCTTTATTTTTGGATTTACCAAAGTTCCACTTCAGCCTCTCATTTATTGCTCCATCGGTTAATAGGGATCCGACCATATTTGGAAAGTCTAGAAGCGATCAAGCTTTACACCACTTGGCCGTGCACGGTTTCATTCCTAAAATGGTTCTCCAAAGATCCGCTTCGGATAAACGCGGTTTGAATCACACCAAAATTCCTACCCAGTAATCCTTTTCTGCCGCCACATGAAATATGGATGAAGCTCCCGTCAGGGTATGAAATACGATCTTTTTTACAGAGGAGAAACATTTCCCTCTCGCTGAAGGGGACTCATCTCGGATCGATTGGTACAGAGGTCCCCCAGAGGGAGTTTTTGGTCAAACAATTTTTTTGTAAGGAGTAATGTGAAAGAAACCAAAACATGTCACTTGATTCACTCTTGAATGATTGCTTAATTCTGAATGATACGTAGGATGTGCTATAAGTCATGCTTTTATTATGGTTCTATATTTATTCATTCGATTTAAATTTAAATGATATAGATACCTGAAACCATGATATAAATTTTTCTTTATCTGGAGTAAGATCACTAGTTTCTATGTTCATGAATAATGGTGCTCATGAACAACGGTTTTTTCATCATATTTCTTAAAGCATACTTTTTACAATTCTGTGTTCTCCCAACCACAGAACTCAACTGTCGTATTGCGCACTCTCGTGTTATTTTAATTGAATTAAAACATCTTATTATTACATCTTTGGTATTTAATGGATATTAAATATCCTCTCGTTAAATGGTTAATTTAATAACTATTTTCAGTCTATTCAAAACGAAATCATCAAATTTTCTTTCGGGTAATGAAAATTTCTGCTGGAGCCCATCATCAAATTGTTCCCTAATTTGATTCATATTTGTGGCAACACAGCCATTCGGATGTGACGTCATTCGGATGTGACTTTCTGGCAACGCCAGAAAGTGATGCTTTCCCCGTAACCTAAACTGTTAAAAATTATAACCCTATATTGGAAACCAAAGGTAAGAAATATCGCCGAAAATAGAAAAACAATAGATTTAAGTATAACTATGTGGATTAAAACAACAATAAATTGGACATATTTGAATAATCTTTGTCCAAAATACATATTATGGTAATTCAACGGAATGTATAACGAAGTAGTACCCAGAAAAGAATTAAAAGTTGTAATGATTTAAAATACGTTTGGAAGAAACTTCGGATAAAAATGTGAGAAAATTCCACTTGACTGCGTATGCAAAATTTCGATTGTGATATTTGAAATTTTACTTATAAGTATTTGAAAACTATTGCTATAAATACAAAACGTAAGATACTTTTAACTCTTAATTATGGTTCCAGTATTGAGGCAGATTGAATAGATAGTTTATTTTTAAAGTCAATAATAAATATAAAATAAAACATATCCCTAACATGGATTATTTTCTTTTCCTTACATGTAAATAATCTCGCAAATAGAAGCACTTTAATCCATTTCGACGGGATAGTCAGAAAAAACTGATCGTTTGGAAGGGAGTGTCGAGAACATCCCCTCCCCACACTTTTCACGCTGTTGCCCTTCCTTCTCTCTCATAGGATCGATTCATACAGGGTATCGATTATTTTTCATCCCAAAGCCCTCTCGGATGGGGAAATGGGATTTTGGGTTTTGATACAAGAAAAAATAATAATACTAAAATACGTGCGATATTCATTGACAAGAAAAATATTTGTTCCTCACCTCATTCATAAGGGATTATTTTTTCAGTTCGAACCAATATCCTTTACGTCAAGGGTCTTTCAAGACATTTTCATCATAAAAACTGCAATTTTATGTTCGTTGGAAACAACTTTTTTTCGTGCAAAAAAAACCTTCTTTTAAAAATTTCCAAAATTAATCATTTTTCAAGGCTGTGTGAAATAGTGTTTGAGAAGCTTAAAGTCTAACAATTAAAATTGAGTATTCAGTCTTTCTTTAACTTAATGTAAGTTTACGAATAATTAAGTTTTTATTATTTTTAAACAGTGAGTCATACAGGTTATGTCTGCTGTTTTTTAAAATGATTAATTTTTTAAAAATATAAGTATGGTAATGATAAAATGACTATGAAAATTGCGTAAAAATTAAAAACTTTAATATTAAAGGCAAAGTTAAAATTTAGCTAAATCCAAAATTAAATTAAATTAAAATTACTAAAATCCAAAAGTTGTTTTCTGCGTATAGCTTTTCGCTTCTGTAAAACGATCTTTTCCTTTATAGTAAACCGTATGCACCTAAACAAACTTTACCTGGCAGGCTAATAACCACCCCAAGTTTGTTTATTTGCATACTGTCAACTATAAAGGAAAAGATAGTTTTACAGTAGTCAAAAGTTGCACGCAGAAAACAACTTTTAGATTTATAAAAATTACTCTATTTTTGTTGACAAAAAATAGTCAAGGAACCACTGGTACCCCCTAGAATCTAACAAAATAGGGATCTATGCTTTAGGTTTAGCCCTTGAAACATAAAGGTATATAACACTCTCCTTACAACAAAATTCAACTCTAGTTGTAATTTACAGTTAAATACGGTTTTGTAGTTCAGAAATATATATTTTTAAGTATCTAAAAAAGAAGTCCAAGAGGGACGTTTTCCGTTTAAAATTTACATCTTGAATATATTTTAAAATATATTTTTCAGTATTCCAGTGATATTTATACAAAAAACAAACTATTTCTGACGACAAAAATTAGGAAATTATAAAAAAAAAAACAGTAAGTGAACAAATTGAAATAAATATACAGTTATAATAGATGATGAAGAAAACTATAATTTGGGGATGCTTCAAAATTTACTGTCTGGTACGGCAATTTTTTAAAGGGTTGAAAAGTACCAATAATAAATTTATAAGAGTTACAAGAACGATAAATCATAGTGTGAAGTTATTGTGATCATCTTTTAAGTTTTATTAATGGGGTTACGTTTTTAAGACTGCATAATGGTTATAGTTACCGTAGGTGGAGTGAATGAATTGGTCTTTGAATGTCGTGGGAGGACTATCTTCCTCCTCAGCATCTTCTAATGGAATGGAAGAGACGTTTGAATAGATACTCCATTACTGGTTGATAATTTAACTAGGCATGATGCATTTACTCCTCTCCACAGTTTGCTAATAAGTCCTCATTAAGAACTAGGGAAAATTAAATTTAATCCAAGCATGATTCCCTCTACAAATTAACTAAATTTGAATCTTAAAAACACAACTAAAGGATTATTATTCTATTAAATTAGATCTACTTTTAATTTTTATTTTGTTGACGATTAGTTTATATGTACAAGCTTCTAAATTCCATTCATTTTATGAGAGATTTTGCAAAAAACAGTATATATATCTAAAAACAAATTAAATTTAGTAGCTTGTATATATAAACCAATCATCAACAAAAGGAAAACCAAAGGTAGATCTAATTTGATCGAATAATAATCCTTCAGTTGTGATTTTAAGATCCAAATTTAGCTCATTTGTAGTGTGAGTAACGCATGGAATTACCCCGTTATGAGTTGAACACAAACAATGTAATCTCAAGTGATTAATGAACAACATATCCTATAAATACTTCGAACTAATGGTGCCACCTCGTTTGATTCATTATGACGATGTTATTAGTGACTATGCTGGTTCTAGCCTAGTAGTACATACCACTATTAAATGCTCAGTTATCGAAACTTTATCTAATTTGACGTTCATTAAAAAGGATTTTACATTATGTATTTGATTTTAATTATATTTTTACATCTTATCAGTGCTATTTGTTTTAATTGATTATACTCATTCTTTTACAGATTCCCTGTTAAATACAGAGGCATTTATTCAACGAAAAAGGATATGAAGAACACGGATCTTGATATATAAAACGGATAAGAATTAATTTACTTCTCTACTTTGGTTTTCTGGATAGTTCCTTAAACTTTCTTTAAAGAAGCCTACTTTATTAAAAATTGATTTGAGAGATGGTGCTTCATATTTTCCAATATGCAAAAGAATAGAGGATATTGAAAATGGATGAGAAGATTATTCTCTAGGATCATATATAAGATCATTTCTGCGAAATTCATATTAATCTTAAAAAAACGGAATTTATTTAATAAGCTGTCAAGATAATAGTGTGAATGACAGTAGGGTGATTGTGAATTTCCAGGTTTATTAGAGGAATATTTTGAAAAGAATTAAAAAATACTCCCTGTTGAATTCCTTTGACAAGTTTCTTGTTGAAATTTTTTTTGGAAGTTGAGTTTCCGGTTGTTTATGATTAAATTTATATAAAATAATATATTTTTTGGTGGATGAGAAAGACATTTTAATACTTAGATAAAAAAATAATTTTACGCATAGATATTCTGTTTATGCATCATAATTATTCCTGTGTGAAGATAAGGTGCTTTAACTATCTGAAGTTTTAAAGAAGATATTAAAAAACTACGATTGTATAGAAAAGGAAGTGAAATTTGAAAAAACATTTCAGTTAAGAAAAATTAAAAGCCATTTTTGAGAAAATAAGCTTTTTACATTATATAAAGCTATAAGTTACGAACAGACAAGAGAAGACGTTATTTATAACATTCGGGACAGAATCAATTTGAGAACATGAATCAAAATCTATTCTACTTGACAAGGACTAAACACCACATTCAATAATAGTCATTCGTAAAGACTTCTGCTTCAGTGGTTACTTAAGACATTATTTTTCCTCAATTGGTTACTCTAATTTTAAAATTGTGTAGATAAAGGACAACTATTAAAAACATTTATCACACAACAAGGACCTTACATATTGAAAGTAGATTCGTTCTAATTATATAGGATATATAGTGTCAATTTAGGCAAGGAGAAAAGGACTAATAGTTTAGTTAAAATGCCTCCAGGAGGCAGTAGTACCAAATTAGCCATGTAGGAGGCGACCTATTCGTTCCCCGCCTCCCGCCTCCACCCCTGGGCCACCCCTCGGACTGTCCATTGATGCCACCACTCTAGAACCAAATATTCTGAGCTAAAATCGTTAGCACCACCTTCTCACAGTCGTTTGCACCTGGTCAATTCACTGGTTCACCTATATATTGCACCCACACCGTATTAATCAAAATCTATCTTAAATAGAAAAAAAAATCTAGAACAGTTTCTTTCAACTTTTTACTGTATTAAGCTTAAATATTTACTTGTTTGTTTTGAATTCTATAATTATAAATTGCGTTGGATTTTTAAAGATTTATATAATTTAAGATTGTGCGTTCCTATTAATTTAATCTATCAGATTTAAAGGTTTACTTCATCCAGTTTTTGTAAAAGCAAGCTAATTATATTTTGTGAATTTACTGCGTTAAATACTAAGAAGTTTAAAAGTTGAGTTTATTTTTGCAACTTTTAAAACTGTATTTACACAGTATATTGTTTATAATTGCAATCATGATTGCCTTTACCATAATTTTAATGCGATAGACACATTAAATTTTGCACACGAATTTAAAAAAAAACTATCACTCTTTACATTTCTAGGTATTGATTAATTCGAAATATCTGTCGTATTTATAGAGTAATTATAGATATTTATTTAGGCATAAGTAACATATCGGTGAAAATTGCAATCTAAGAGAAGTTTTTTTCTAAAACCACGCAATCTTCACATTAAATCTAAAAAGGCATTTTCAAAATTAGTGTTCAAAAATTAGATATCGATAAATATAAAATTAATAATAAGTTATCAATATTTAGAATTTTATTGCATAAGTCAAAATTATTTAAAAAAAAACTATTAAATTTAGAAAAAAGTTAATCAGAAGATGAGCACAGCTGATTCTAAATGACTGTTAACAATCTTTGTGTGACTTAGTCCTCACTTTAAGCACAGCACAAGACTTAGATACATTTTAAAGTAATTATTGTTATATGTAAACCATACTTAAAAACCTTTAAAGTAAGAAAGCCAAGTACTCAGGTTACCCTTTGAAATTCTGCTTTTCACAAGGCAATTCGTAATTAATATAAGTACAAAATCTGTATTTTGTAAGTATAAATTAGAACTGAAGTAATCGTAATATAGCTAGCTAAAACTTGCAATTTACCCTACCTCATTAATCTTATACTACACCTGTTAATTGTTGAATATCTTGTTGAAGGGATTAAAAATTCACTGGAATCTATTGGTAGTTAACGAAAAAATTGGTAAAAACTATATAAATATATTCTTATTTCGTATACAGAAAGCTTATGCTTTAAAAGACTGATACGCACAAATTTAATGGTTGAAACCATCAATATAAACGAAAATTCCATCTAAATTTTACAAAAAAAATATCAGACCTTGATGTCCAGTTAAATATCATAAACTCCAAAGATAGAAGCTAAATTTAGGCAAAATTCTTTCTGAATAAGAGGTATTTTAAAGTAAGAAAAGAACATTTATAACATTAACTGAGAAAACAACCTTAACAAAAATATTTAGATGTTTTTAGTTGTGTAAAAATTTCTTAGATTTCTAAAAGCAATAAGTACTGTTTACAAAAGTACTGTCATATAAAATCTACAACCCTTAAAGTATAGAAACCAATTTAATTTAGAAAAGAAATATTAAACTCTTTTTAAATTCTTTTTGAACAATAACATCTAATATTTCCCTGTTAAAATAAACGAAAATTTTCTCCAAGTTAAAATTTTTCTTGAAACCTTTTTGAGTTAGTGAAACTATCATAAATTTAGTTAAAATACTTAAAGCAAAAAGAAAACATCTTGTTTATTTAAAACAAAGTTGATAAAAAGATTGAACTTTACTATATTGATAAACACTTCTCACCTCCTGTGTTAGAACTGTCAGAATAACGACCTATCCCAGAGTGGAGTTTAGTAGAGTTATTTGCTGTGCAGTGATATATCAGAAAAAGTGAGGACATATACTGTGATAATTATCTTTACTGTGATTAAGAAGAACTATCCCACCATGCATCATACTTCATTTCATCGTACTTAAACGTTCTATAGAAACTAAACCTTGAATAAAATAGTTTTAAGAGATCCTAAATCAAATAGTCATTTAAAATACCTTCTAAAAATCTAAACTAACTGACTTCTGGCAGATAAACTAGTTTTTCTTTTTCAATCCTTTACATTGTTTTTATAAATAAGAGTGGAACCCCATTGAAACCATTTTCATTTTAAAAGAGCTTGGGTAGAATAAACTCATTTCATTTTTAAAAGTCGTATGAATGATAATCATTACAACTGATATCTTTTAACTTTTGTCAGTCATTACTTGCCGTTTTAAAACCTAGTTATAACGTTCCATAAACTGTGTAGAAAGTTTCATTTTAAAAATAGGCTTTTGGAATATCTACTACGATTTAGAATAATTATTAGTGTTCTGTGCACTCAACTCTACTGTGTGACTTTAAAGCTTCCATAGTAGTACATACATGTTCTTTTAAGAATATCATTGTTTTCTTATATAAGAGTTCGTGGAGCTCTAAGAATCTCCTACGCTTCTAGAATTCCATTCCCAAGTGTCATTTACTCATAAGCGTTAGGGTTAATGCTAATCAGAAAAGGTCTAAGAAGGAAAAACTGTAATATCGTTCTCATAATACAAAACTAAAAGTGTATTTTTCGTGAAGTATTTTTTTATTTCTAATACTATTAAAATCCAACTCTTCCAGAAATTTATCATATTACCCATCAGATCTTTTAAACCTCTGAAATCTTTTGACATAAATGCTTTTATGATGATAAATTTTTAAAGATTTGTTTGAAAGAAGAGGTACAGAAGGTGTCAGGGATAAATACGTCCAGATTATATACACTAAGAAATTTAAAAAAAAATAGGTAATAATCTGAGTTCATAAATAGAAAAAATCAATTCAAGACTTTAACAGAGAAAGAAGTTAAACAGGGAGAGTATCCGATACTGTTGCACATACCTTTAAAAGGAATAATACCCGAAATAAATGTCTTTCATTCAGTCAACTCTTAGGTGAAAAAGTGTACAAGAAAAGAGTCTATGCAAGTAAATAACTGTTCGTTCAGAAAGTAATAAAAGTTAACTTGTCACCTCTAAAAGTTACGTTCATTTAGTATCTCATCTAAACGCTTGTCGAAGAAACAGTCTCAAGAACACATCAAAAGATCAACGCAAGCAAATGAGAACAAGCGCACAGCAATAAAAAAAGATAGACTGAAAAAATAACCTGTTCATAGAAAATCTGATAAAGTCAAGTTCAAGCCATCAAAATGCAGAACATAATGCGCAAGCAATGCAGCAAGGGCGAGCTCCCTGTTGGCGAGAAGATGGAACTGCGGGAGATGCAAGGACGGCTGATCCAGGCGGACGGCAGCTCGGACAACCTGCCCGGATACGGCTCCACCAACGCGGCCTTCGATGACGTCAGTCCGGGCAGCATTC
Organism: Tetragnatha montana; assembly: GCA_963680715.1. NCBI lineage: Eukaryota > Metazoa > Arthropoda > Arachnida > Araneae > Tetragnathidae > Tetragnatha > Tetragnatha montana. The sequence continues at coordinate 10,265,182 of OY796685.1, forward strand.
GTCTCACAGTGGACATGGTGAGTGCGGAAGACGACAAGGACGCCTTCAAGGGAGGGGACAGTCGGGAGTCGTGGGACAGCAAGCTGCAGTTCATGCTGGCCACCATCGGCTATGCTGTCGGACTGGGCAACGTGTGGAGGTTCCCTTACCTGGCGCAGAAGAATGGGGGAGGTGAGTAGATTGGTTTGATGTAAGGCACGGAAATTGTCACCTTAAAAAATTACCTACTAATTTGGAAATGCAGGGTGATCACTGTCCAAATTTTAAAGGAGCGTGTAAAATACACAAATGCAATTCAGAATCACATAGGAAAGGGGGTTGCAATACTCTGTTACTGTCACATTTCGAAGAGGATGATTAAGGACAGAAGCTTTACCCAGTTAACACGTGATGATTGGCACTGGAGTTTATATACAGCCGTTTACCCATATAACCCATTTTACTTTGCTTCTGAGAACTTTTGTCCGTCCTCTAGCAATTTAGGAGGTACTGCCGCGTTTGCAGCCCCTTTTACTATGGGGTTCTGAATTATCTCAGGGTAGTCTACACCCCCTGAAAGTTTGGACCATGAATTTAGGATCACCCAGTATAAACCTGTCTCATTAGTCTTCAGGCTCATTCCATTGATTCTGTCCTTTAATTCAGTATTGAGTAAGGAAGTAAAATTAGGAGTATTCGTAGGTTGCTGATGCTAAATTTCTAGAATATGCCACATTTAAAGAAAGTTGCTCTTGTTTGTTGTTGAGTGAGTAGAAATATTTCCAAATACTCATAGGTGGGAGTCTAACTGCGATAAATTATAATATAAAGCTGGCCTGAAAAAATCCAGCTAGCACCTAACTTAGTCTGTCTTATCCGTTTGTAAGTCAATTAGTATGTTCAATCATGATATAGTTAAAAGCATGTAACGGATTTAACCATTATATCGTTAAATGTATGTAATGGGTTCAACCATAATATCGTTACCACAAAGCCAAAGCCTATAATTGTCATGCCCTTTCCCCTCACTTAAGATGTTCTATACCTACAACATACCAACAACGCCATAAATCCCTATTTCAAACCAGTTATTGAAAATTTACTATCGCTTTAACTTCTATAAAGCAGAATTTTCTGTGACAACTGTGTGATCGAGCTGATGATGTTGTGTGCAGGCGCGTTCCTGATCCCCTACCTGATCATGCTGTGCGTGGAAGGGCTGCCCTGCTTCTACCTGGAGCTGGCTGTGGGGCAGCGTCTGCGCAAAGGGGCGGTGGGCGCCTGGAACCTGGTCAGCCCCTACCTGGGCGGCCTGGGCATCGCCAGCGCCGTCGTCTCCTTCAACGTGGCGCTCTACTACAACACCATCATCGCCTGGTGCCTCTACTACTTCGCGCAGAGCTTCCAGAGCCCCCTGCCCTGGTCAGAGTGCCCCAAGATGGCAGGCCCGAACTCCACCTGGATCATCGTGCCGGAGTGCCAGGTACTTTTGTATTCAAAAGAATATCTCTCGCAGCACTCCATATTAACTTATCTGATGACATTGTGGCAACTGTTAATTAAAGCAGGGATTCATCCACAAGAAACACTAGATGAAACATTAAATCAATGGTGGACCACATACACTAAATAATGCAAATCTGTATACCACTATACTATAGGTAATCTACTACTTATTAAATAGGGTTAATAAAATGCCAAACTTATTATAGGGCACTGATTTTCTCTTTATGGTCTACACACTTGATATTCCGACATTCTGTCATTCTGAGAGATATTGGATTCTTTTTTTTTATTTCTCCCCACTATTACTTAAGATTCCAAAGTAATTTTTACTACAATTTTAAGAGGTCAATACATCGAAAACCACCTGATAATGTCCCACAGACCACAAGTGGTCCGCGGACCACAGGTTGAGAATCACTGATTCAAAGGACCCTGTTCAGTGGATGCCTTAAAATGGCACACTCCAATAAATTACTTATAAATCTATTAAATTCAATGTTCTCGTGTTGAAAATTTTGATCATCTAGATAATATTTCATCACCAAAATCAAAACGGGGATTTCTTGATAAATATCTTGAACTATGTGCAAGAGTATGTATATGCGCAAGAGCTTTAGCTTCAATGAGAACACTCAAGAAAATGTTACTCAATGTGGTAATCTCACTCCCCAGTAATACTTAAACGTTTCGCAAGGTAGAAATATTTTCAGTTATGGGAGGATATAGGAAGGAGACTCTAGAAAGGCACATTAAATAATTTTTTGTGTTTCTTATATGACTATAGAAATATTATTACCATTAAGAAAGATGGAAAATCTTAAAAATGTTTGGAAGCAAGAAGGCCATTTTTCCATGAATCTACCTACATTTCCGTGTATTTTAACTAGTTTATGAAAAATTAATCTAGTTAAGTACCTAAATAAATTTATTAAAATCTAGAATTTATACTTTTCTTTTTGAATAAGTAATCATTCTAAAAGTAATTGCTCTTTTAGATGTTTTTCTAAGTAAGTTTTTACACTGTTTACACATTCTAACATTCTTAACATTTTATTTCTAAATTTTATCTAGGCTTTGTGTGGTTTTTATTATAGCTAAATCTTTATTCACATCTAGTGTTCTTATTTTCCTTATCTTTTTCAAACATTATAAGCAACTAATTTTTTTCACCTTTTAATTATAATGAACCATTTGTTTGATTTTATGGTCCAGTGGTGTCAATGCTCGAATCCGTGTTTAGTTAAATTGTAAAAATTTACCATCATCGAACACAAAGTGCTAAAATCTCCAGACACGTGTCCCAAATATAATAAAAATAAATATAATAAATATAATAAAAGACATTAAGCTACAAAAAATTAAGGAGCATAAAGAATGAATCCTTAAAAAAGAAAATGTATGCATTCAAAGAAGTTAAATGAAGCATTTGTGTTTACAGAACTATTCAGGTGGATTTTACAATCTGTCGTAAGTTCTTAATGGTTATGGCTCGGTGTAAATACACCAGTATAGAAAACATATTTGAAAAAGAACATTTTAATACGTATTATCACAAAAAAGGGGTTTCAAATGGAAATTTTTTACGTTTTCGTAGTGCATAGAAAATTTATTAAACGAAAATAATTATTTCTAAAGCTAGAGTAAGTAAGCGTTTTATCCTTTTTTTCATACTTGAACTCTCATCGTTCTTTCATCCAATCAATAGGTAGATATTTTATCTTTGGATATTACTTTAAGATCTTACACAGCAATGTGAGTGTTTATTTATTCTATGTGAGATTATTAAAGCAAATGTTGTTGTATATCTAAATCTAAATAAATCCCAATAGCGTTATCAATAATCACAAGAATATGCATTTTTGATATCATGTACGAGCTATTGCTCTTATGATATCTGACAATTTAAATACTTTTTCTTTCATTTATTTATTAATTGGTATATTTATTCGTTTGTGTTTCTTATAATTTTTTGCTGTTGTTTGTTGTGGGTGCCGTTGTTCTAATAAATTGTTAAATTGTATTCGCAGAAAAGCAGCCCAACAGAGTACTTCTGGTACCGGCAGACGTTAGACATCAGTTCAGATATTGAAAGTCCAGAAGCATTCAACTGGGGAATGGCTCTTTGTCTTCTCCTTGCCTGGTTCTTCTGTTACCTGTGCATGGCCAAAGGAATTGCTTCATCGGGAAAGGTACTACAAGGATATTGTAATATGTTTTCACTTACAAACGATCGTTATTGATATTTCCAATAAAAATTCAGTTTAATACTTATATTGTTTTTGAATAGCTCGACTCGTTTTTAAATAAATACATTTGCAAAAAAAAATTAAGGATACTTTAAAATTTAAATGCTGACAAAAACTATAGTTAATTCTAAAAGGGGAAATTGTTAGTGATTGGATAAACTCCTTATTTTTTATTGCTTATTTTTCCTCTTGCTTTCTAGGTGGTGTATGTTACAGCCACTTTCCCCTACCTGGTGCTGGTAATCTTTTTCTTCCGAGGCATCACGTTGGAAGGCATGGAAAAAGGGCTCGCACATCTCTTCACACCAGATGTGAGAATATGATTCATACCTCTTCTATACTTCAGAAACATCAATTTTTAAATAAACAAATACCGACTTCAAAATATGTTCAATATTTTTTACAATTGCTTTCATATTAGAATTTCATTAATGTTGAACGGCTCCTCCATCGTTACTTTAATTAGTGTAATTTTCAAAAAAAAATTAATTCTAGTGTGTATCGATAAATAAATCGAGTAGGGCCTCTCTTCTAAAACTTCTCAATCAAAATTTTTCTCTATAAAATAATATAAATCAATAGTTTAAAACAATATGAATATACAAAACCGAGGGTACAAAATTTCTTCTAGTTGATTATTTTGAAGTTGATAGGAATTACATAACGTTTTCTAAGTTCCATAATAGTGAAAGTTCAAATTCCATTTTAGAAGTCCAACTAAGAACAGTAGATTCTTTCTTAACCTGCTAAATAGGACCTAAAATAAGACGATTTAGCAAAAATTCGGTTAAAGCGGAAAATGGAAAGTAATTTAATTCAGGGAAATACACTGTCTTTTTATGTAAGAAACCTTTATTAAATGCGTCAATTTATTAAAAAAGAATTACAATTATTAATAATGCCTCATTGATAAATACCATTAAATTTATCACATTGCCCGCCTAAACTTCGGGCATTATTAATAATGCCCGGTTTATCACTTTGCCAGTAACATATACACTTAAATTGTAGTAAAATTGCGTTGCTGTTTCAGTGGAGCCGTCTGTCGGACCCTGTGGTGTGGCTGGAGGCTGGCACGCAGATCTTCTTCTCCCTGGGTCTGGCGTTCGGGGGTCTGATCGCCTTCGCCTCCTACAACCCCGTGCACAACGACTGCTGCCGCGACGCCCTCACCGTCGCCCTCTGCAACGCAGGCACCTCGCTCTTCGCCGGGGTCGTCGTCTTCGCAGTGCTGGGTGAATCACTGCTTTTATTTCCTCTCTATAAATTGTCGATACTGTGCAACTTGAGAGAACCGCTGGAAACTTCTAATGGGAAAGTTACACATTTTAGTGAAAGAACCGTTGTAAACTTAATTTATTTGCAAAATTTTAGAAATCATTACTCCAAGATTCAAATAAATGTCTAAAAATGTAACTCTATATCTATGTATTTATTTGCCGTGTGGAATCCCTCCAACAAGTCCCATGTTATTGCTATTGAAAAAATTCAAAACGGGTTTCTTCGTTATATTTCTTTAATGTTCAGCAATCTCCCTCATATTGTAATCCCACCCCACCTAATATTACTTTAGAGCAGTGAAGATTTATATCTATCTTTAAGTTTCTTTTCAATTTACTAAACAATATTATTGATTGTCCTACGTTATTGCAGGAATTTAATTTTCATGTTGTTCCACAATACAAAAAAAATAAAATGATATTTAAAATTCCTTTAAAATAAAAAACTGTCTCTTAAGCCAACCCTCAATTCAGTTCATTAAACATGTAAATTATCTGCTTGTACACAATGATTTTTCTTTTATTCTCTTTATAAATTAATAAGGATTTTTATTTTTATTTAAAAAGGATATGTACCTTCCTAACTTTTTTTATATTTTGTCTTGTGTTTGTATTGTTGGTTGTAAGTATTGTATTTTGTATATTCTGCCCCGCTATGTAAATTAAACTTGTGTTATGTATGGCAGTAAATAAATAAATAACCTACACGTGAGGGGGCACTTAGAAAAACATTTTGATACCCCCAATAATATAAGTCTGGTCCGCTTCCATTTTCGCCGATAAAAAATACTAGTATAATTATTTATATTTACAAATCTGTAAGTTGTTTTTCACGTACAGCTTTCGACATCTGTAAAACTATCTTTTCCTTTATAGTAGACAGTATGCAGAAAAACAAACTTTGCCCTTATTTTCTTTATTATTGTATGTACGGGGTACGGTACGTATATCTTAGATATGTTGAAAAAAAATTTATGGACTAAAAGAAACCTCCGAATTAACAACCATTTCGACATAGAAACGCTCTTTCATTCAAATTGCACTGCATTTGTTTTATAGTTGACCCATAAAAGTACTTAGATTCTTTTCTCGGAAAAAATATATGGTACGGGTGAAATCTTTCTTATTCTCCATACCGTTTATGCAACTGTTTTTTGCATACTGTGGGAATCTCCGTAGTAATTCCGATGTGTGTTGTGCAGGGTTCAAGGCCCACTCTATCCACGCCCGCTGCGAGGAAGACCGGGACCTCCTGTTGCGCCCCCTCTTTCTCAACGGCTCGGTGCCAGACATCGTGCCTCCTGACGTCATCGAACACCTGAGGAAGACCGTCCCTTACCTGCCTTTCGACTTTCCGGAATGCGATTTGCAGAAGGAGCTTGAGAAAGTAAAATCCACTTTTCTTTATTACGCAACGTTGAAAGTTGTTTTACAATAGATTACCTCTTAACTGGCTTCCGATTTAACCGCTGCCGTAATTGAATCAAGAACAAAAATTTCAAACTTCGTAAACATTTATTTCAAATGCCAAATAAAGTATAATTCAGTAAAAGCAAAATGCATTTCCGAGAATCTAATAATATTCTTGAATTATTCGCTTTTGTAGAAGTTTAGCTTAACCAGCTTATCCCTCTTTTTTGAGCTCCTTAAGAGATAGTTGTCGATAATGATACTTTGTGTGATATGTTGTATCGAAAGAACAAAATAATCTTTTGTTATTTAAGGTTTAAAAAGCAGTCTATAAAAGAAACTTTTAGTAACAGGCATAAAAAAACTGGGTTTTTTTTTCTGATAAACCATACTTAATTTTTTATTCACGCTTTAATTCAATTTAACAGGGCGCACTCTCTGCTTTGTATAAAATGAACAAAATTAAGATTAAAGGCATCCATATCTTATTGTAACAGCATGGTTGATTAGGTGATCGTATATTACCCAGGATGCCCCAAGATCCACCCCCTTCTTGGGGTGAAGGGGGTGTCCACACTCTTCAATTATTGAACCTCTTTAGGTATAGTCATAAAAGTGGTGTCTAAGAATAGCAAAGTGACTATGCCCTATTTGATGAGACCAACTGACGTACAGAAAAACGAAAGACACACAAAGAACATCAAAATATACAAAAATAACAAATACACAAAGAAACAACAAAGAATGAAATTAAATATGTGGTATCATAAGAGCCAGCGGCTCGTCCTTGATACCTATAAAAAAATAAACACTAAAAAAACTGCAACAAAAGCTGGGCTGACTATTTTAGTATTTGAAATAATGCTTCAGTGTTAATTTGCTCGCTTAAAAATTTATATATGCCAGATTTAAATTCAAGTTTATTGTTAGTTAACTTTAGATTTTCGTTTAACTTATTAAATATATAAGGTCCCAAAAAAACATGAGATTTATGAAAAATTTCTTTATTAGTCTTAGGTATGAAATAACTTCCTTTTGTATTCCTAATTTCAAAGTTGCTGGTTTTTATTTGATAAAAGGATTTGTTGTTAAAAATAAAAAGAAGTAAGCGGAAGACAAAGAGTTCACGTATTTTCAAAATGGGCCTAGGTAAATAATTAATATTAATATGAGATAAAATTTTAGTCTGTATTTCGATTAAAGGTCTAATATTACTTAAGTAGTCAGAAGCATAACAAGTAATACCATAGCTAATTATAGATTGGACCCAAGAAAAATATAAAGTGCATAAAAACCTAGTATCACGTCACACAACTATTTGTGACGTAGCAGCTGTTTTCGCGCCCTTTTCAAAAGACGAACTTAAATAAATAAAATAATTAAAATAATAAATAAAGAAGATTAAGAAATACATGAATATTGTTTGGTTTTATGAAGAGGAATGTGATTAAACCCCACTGTTTGGTTGCAGAGCGCCTCCGGGACTGGACTGGCGTTCATCGCCTTCACCGAGGCCATCAACCAGTTCCCCGGCGCCCCCTTCTGGTCGGTGCTCTTCTTCCTCATGCTCTTCACGCTCGGCATCGACTCCCAGTTCGGCACTCTGGAGGGCGTCATCACCTCCGTCGTCGACCTCAAGCTCTTCCCCGACGTCCGCAAAGAGATACTCACAGGCAATTCCCTTTTGCAATCTGTTCTATCTATCTAATCTATTTCGACTATTACTGAGAGTACTGGGCTATTTCTAGTGTGATTGGGAGAAACTTCTCCAATTTCAAACAATGGGGGTTTTAGTATTAATTTTTACGTCCTTTTCTTTCGGTACATATTCATTCCCACAATTCGATCCAATTATAGTTGAATTAGTATAATTAAAGGAATTCAAATTGTATTAGTGAAGAATTTCTGTATGTGGAGTGGAGTGGTATTACTCCACATACTTATTATTACTTATAAGATATTACTTATAAGATAAGTAATAATATAAGTTATTTTGTTTTTAAATGTGAACAGTAGTTATTTTTTATTAAGTCCCGTAAAAGTCAAAATGCTATCAATTATAGAATAATAAAATAGAAATTTAAAACTGTACTGATTATGAAAATCAATAGCATCAATTGGCTTTTCGTTTCTTATTATACTATTTTTTTTTGCTTTAGTTTAACTTTTAAATTTGATTTTTGGTGGTGGTGGACAAATTATCAACTAGATTAGATCCATAAGAACCATGTACTCGTATCTCTGTAAAAATTTTAGTTTTTAGTAGTAATTTAAAATAGTTGTATTATAAGGAGTTTTTATTAAAACTTGCCAAATTCTATAGAGGTAATTAAAATGTAGATTAGGTATGAAGCATTTTTCTGAAAGACAAAGTGCAGTCACGTTATTTTATTAAAAAAGAAATTTACTATGCCTAAATAATAAAACGAAATTAGACTTCAAGGGGGGAGTATTTTTATTGGTATTCAAGATAGTATACTATCTTTCTGGTTAATTTCATTTTCTATAATAATCAACATTTTCCAAATAAGTTTATCATCTCATGTTTCTCTTCTTTTTTCTATGATAGGCGTGGCGTGTCTAGTGAGCTTCTTCCTGTCCCTAATATTCGCGCAAGGGGGCGGTAACTACGTGTTCACGCTGTTCGACAACTTCAGCGGCAACTTCCCCCTCCTCATCATCGCCCTCTTCGAGTGCTTCGCCATTGCCTACGTCTACGGACTCAAGAGGTGAGCTTCAACCTCGTACCCTATCAACTGCCATTCGAACAAGGTCTATAGCGGCAGTCATTTTCGATTTATCTACTAAAATAATCCCATGAGTTGAGTCTATCGATGAGAATTTTAGATACTAGTAGCTTTACAACTCGATCTCTGATGCCATAGGTATGGTGAAGACATTAATGGTATGTCCATTAGGAAGAGAATCTTCCATGCACAAAGCTACTAAGAGGTGAGCTACAACAGCGTCCCCAATCAACAAGGTCTATAGAGACAGTCATTTTCGATTTATCTACTTCCGAAGAAAATAATCCCATGAGTAGAGTCTATCGGTGAGATTCGGTAGGGGGAGGCAAGCAAGCCACGACCCTCTATTTAGAATTTTAGATACTAGTAGCTTTACAACTCGATCTCTGACGTCATAGGTATGCAGAAAAGATTAATGGTATGTCTGTTACGGGCAATGTGATAAATCCGGGTATTATTAATAATGCCCGATGTGAGGCGGGCAATGTGATCAATTCAATGGCATTTATCAATGAAATTTATCACTTTGCCCGCCTCCACTTCGGGCATTATTAATATTGTCCAATTAATCACTTTGCCAGTAACATATCTATGGGATTGGATTGGATTGTAGGTACATACATTTTCCAGTCTGTGTGCTTGATCTCTAGGATCCGCTTATAAACCTTCGTCAAGTAAGACAGACACCAACAGAATATTTTTACTGACACAAAGAGAGAGAAAGCACACCCAGGGCAAGGCCGGAATCGAACCGACGGCCGATACAGTGTGCAGACTACTATCGTGGATGGCTGCACGTAACCCAACCAGGCCACTCGGCCCCCATGTCTATGGGAAAGAGCCTCTACAAAAACTACTTTAAATTTTTTTATGCTGTGATATTGGGGTTTAATTAAATTGATGTTCATTTTATGGAACCAGATAATTCCCTTCTACTACTTGTCTTAGTTCATGAAGCGAATTACCCAAGAAGACAAAAAAAAAATCCTTTCGGTAGCGAGTTTTAAACTCACGACAAGATAACAAACACAGTACCTACGTAGTGTGAAAAATATTTAATTGAATTCTTTCTTCTCCCAGGTTCAGTGATGACATCGAGCTGATGACTGGTCGTCGACCGAGCTACTACTGGCTGTTCTGTTGGCGATACGTGGCGCCCGCTACCATGATCATCATCCTCTGTTCTTCCTTCTTCAAGATCGCCAGCGAAGGGAGCGGATACGAAGCATGGGACAAAGATGCTGTAAGACACATTTTTGTCCCGTATTCTTAAGGCCATTTTAACTTATCTATTGTTTTGCCTTCCATAACCTCCCCCCGTTTAGGTATTAAGTTCACTTGGGTGATCCTTTTTTGATATATTAATATATAAATTCCATGGTAGACTGAATTTCCTTTTGGCAGCTAACAGAGAAGTCAATTTTTCCTTCTCGGAAACGCTTGGGGATTTTGAAAAAATATCACTCGCCAACACAGTTGTAAAATCCTCAATTACTGTAAAAACTATCATGAAATCAAAATTCTAAGAATCTCTGAATTCTCAAAAGATCTAACCGCAATTTTAAAAAGAAACTATTAGAACTCTTTAGGGTTAGTTTTGTTTAAACATTTCATCTTGAAAGGGGGGAGAGATGTCGTTACTATGTACTATGTGTTTTACCAAACAAGTACGAGGAAAATAAGTTTCAGTGGTTCATTATATTAATTCCACAAATGGACATTTGACACATTACTTTGAGAAATGATATCACTGGTTACGTGAAATAAAATCACAACTTGAAAAAACTTACATCTTTAGGGTAAGGGTACCTCGAGTAACTTTGTGTAGTATTTCGAATAGTTTACATTTCTCTTTCTTCTCTTATTCTCTTTCTTTCATCTTTCAGATCCATTTTTCGTTTTCTTTCATTATTCTTATCTATCCCATTCCCTTTCTTTTTTTATTATATTTCCTATTTATCTGTGTCATTCCCTTTTTTTTCTTTTATTAGTCATTTTCTTTCTTTCACGTTTCTCTTTTTTCTCTCATTCCCTTTCTCTCATATCACTTTATCTTTCTCTCTTTCATTTTTCATTCGATTCCCTTTCTTTCTCTCCTCATTTCTTTTAACCCTCTATTTCTGTTTGCCCTCTATTTTTTTTCTCCACTCTTCCTCTTTCCTTTCTTTCCCAAATACCTAATATAATTGAAACCATAGCTCTGAAAAAATTACCCAAGGCTACGATTTTCGATCTGTGACGTTACTACAGGAATAATACAGTAACATTCTGTCACTTTCAGGCGACCACTGTCCGGAAAGAATGGCCGGGTTGGTGCCACTTCCTGATCCCCTTCCTGGTGCTGATTGCGGCCGCCTGGATCCCTCTGGTGGCTCTCCTGCGGCTGATAGGGGTGCGGCTGCTGCCGGACGAGGAACCCAGCTGGTTCCCGGCAGAAGAGCTCAGAGACTTCCACGCCCTGATGCCCCACAAGACCACCGAGCTGGAAAAGTGCCTCTTTTGCATACGCGACGACGCCGAGGAGGACACCGGACTCTGAGTGCATCGTCGAACCGCGCGTGGTTAGTTCCACTGAAGCTGAAAGACACAGATGCTGTGTTGAAAAGAGACACCAATAGACTATCTGTACTCGTGTAGTTGGAGTTTTTGCATTGATTCATTGGAGATGTCATTTGTGTGGCATCATTTAACCATTGGATGATTCAATTGGTGTTTGTTTAGCTGAAAGAATCAGTTGCTGTGAAAAAGATCACCAGGAGACAATCTTCACTTCTCTTGTTGTGAGTGCTTTTGCATCATTGATTGGAGCGCTTGGGGGGTTGTTACATTTTGTGACATCGGTGCTGAAGATCTCTTAGGAAGAATTTGTTGAATCTGAGAAGGATATTGGGAGATGAGGACAACCTGATATAGTCTTATTGAGGGTTTATCTTATAGCGGGAGAAGTTCAGTATTTTGATGACATTTGCTACCGGTTGATATGATAAAAGTTTTTGGAGATGGAACGGAGAGAATCGATTTACGGGAAAAATACTGTGTGAGGTAAAAGGTCAGTTTTAAAATGTTGAAGTTGTACCATCATTCTAGAATGTATTAGACCTGTATTATACTTCTACTGACGTTTTTTGGTAGTGCAATGACATCGGTTATTGGGAGAGTTTGACTGAAGAGAGTAAGTTACAGAGAGAAAGATATTGTAAAAGTTTTTAAAACGTGTTTTCATGTTGTTGATGTTGTTTCTTTATTATAAGATGTAAACACTATATATGGTTAATAGTAGGGGATTTTATAATTGAAGTGACATTTGTGTACTGATAGTGATGATTTAAAGGAGCTGGACTGAGAGAAAGAACCTAGTTAATGTTGAAATTTCAACTTTATCAAAACATGCTGAAACTACTAAATTAATACTGGTGTAGTGTGGTTTTGGTAAGGACATAATAAATACTGATCATAGCAATGATTTCTTAAGTGCTTTTTAAGAGCATTATCAACATGGGGCCGTGAAGAGTCAATTGCTTACTAAGAAATGTAGGCTGGCCAACTATCTCTTGTCTTCGTGCTTCTTCACACATATTAGTGAAATCCATGAATACATGATAACTTTGATGATTTGAAAGCTTTGATGCTGATGGTGACAGATATGGTCTTTATTAAAATGGAACAGGTTATCAAAACACATCGATGAGTTTATCAACATTATTGATGTCTTTAGATAATACTCGTGATTTTAGTATTGAATATGATGATTTTGTGAGAATTTGTTGTGCTGATTGGGGCGCATTGCTTACCTTGGAAAAAGACTGGCATAATACAAAAACTCCAATTTTGAGAAAATCTTATTTAAAGATTGAATGCTAGGTATGTTTTCGTTGATGTCAATCTTCTTCCAAGGTATCGATGTGTTTAAAATCGTATCTTCACCACTGATGTGTAAAGTTCAGGTAAGCCAAGCTTAACTTATATGCTATTTAGCAGTAATAAGCCAAAGCTAAGCAAATAATCCATACGTTTATTTGATTTGGAGGCTCATGGTACTTCTGGACGATACAGCCTATCAACTTGAGGACTATCTTAAAGCTAAATAGTATGTTGGTTGATATTGAATGAACCTTTTTAAAGCAAGTCTACCTGAGGCTATAAAAATTCAAAACTGAAAGAATAAATACAGTGGTATTCAGTTACGCCATATACATAAGATACAGTGGGATTAAGGTTTTTGAAGTGTCCATCTCTGATTCTGTAGCACTGTTATCAATCTAAGGTCGAATACACTGACCTTGTCACTGTCCATCAGTCTTAGCATCTTGATAAGCCACTGTTAGAACTAGCTCAAAACTTCAACTCAAACTGTATTTAGTAACGAGAAAATGGCAACGGAAATGAATAATCTTGAGGAAGGAAATAAGTCTTTCAGTGAGAAAAGGAATGGTAAGAACGAATAATAAGTCTTTCTCAAGTAAGAATTTGTTTTGTCTACCTTGGGTATCTAAATAATTAATTTCAAAAGTATTTAATCTTAAATACCTTTTACAGTATATAAATAATATAGAGACAAGGGGAAAAGGAAACAAAGTACAGTGAAGCATAATAATTTAAGGAAAAATCAATTTGAAAACTCACTATCATGTTTCCAATACATAGTTATAGTTTAAAGTCTTTTAAACCACAGAAATAAATTTTATTTGCTTTCATTTCTTTTTATGACAGTTCGGAATTTCTTTAGACGACATTAAAAGTTAAGATCAAGTTCCCTGAGAATGAGAATGAAAAATATTGTAATTGGCAGAATATTTTGTGAAGGTAAGGTACGGGGTAATATTTCTTAAAAATTTGAAAGGTATAAAAACATTGAGCGAGATACTTTTCTTTAGAAATTGAGAACTGAATTCATATCAGCCATCTTTTGAGTATTGTTTTATAGAGATAATGAGCAAAAATCAATAGAAAGTTATCAAGTGTTGTGATTAGTAAAACTTTTTGTACAGAAACGCAACAAAAACTCTCTCTGTAACACACAAATAAAGCATCGAATAAAATCAGTGTGTAGCTAGTATGGAATTTTGCATTCAGTCCAAAAGAAACGAAAAAGTGAAATTGAATCGTTTATTTTGTATGAAAATATGCAAATCTATGTATTTTTTAAAGCAATAATTTAACACAAACTAAGGCAAAGAGGGAACATTAATTCTTTGAAAGATTTACAATTTGAAATTATCATCTTTCAAAGATTGTTTGATTCAATTTCGAAATAATATGGTTTTATTAACAGATAACGAAATTTTGAAAATAAAACTCACACACGCAATCTCATAACGAAAAATAGAAAACTTTTACATATTTTACAATGTCATATCGATATGTATGCATCGATGTTTTTAATTAATTGCATCGTTTTGTTACATCAAATATAAAGCATTGGCAAATAAAAAACTATTTAAATGTATAAAAAGTAAAGCATACACATAATTGTAATGAAATACAGAGAAAAGTCGAAAAGTTCCCTGCTTTTATAAACACCTCAACTTTTTAGAGAGGTCTCTTCTGCACGTTTCTTCTTCTTCCCGAGGCACCTTTTCTATGTATGGAAAATCTGTTCCAAAAGCAACTCGTATATTTTATCTGTGATGTTAAAAAGTTTTGATGAACTCTTAAAGGGATTGGGGAAACGGAGTATTTTACTAGTACGAAAGCTCCTATTTTATTAACTCCAATCTAATTTCACTAATATCATGATCATTTTTAGTGATCTTCTATTAAAATACAAATTTAGTTTGAATTTCTGTTAAAATTTAATAAATGTGCATAATAGGCCGGATTTATCATTTGCGTAATTGCGAATTCCAAAAATATCAACTGACTTAAAATCATTAAAAATCATATTGAAATCTTTGGTATTATTATTTAAGCATGAAAACTAAAAAGATATATAAATGACTATACTACCTTTTTGAGCAATGAGCATGAAAATATCTTAACCCCAATTCTATTAAGTTGCCTTCAGTCATGCAGTACGGATAAGAACAAAAATTTTGTTCAACAGAAATTATGATTGCAATTAATTAAAATTCACTTAAACTATAAGTAACATGTTAATTCAGTTAAGGGCTAAGCTTGAAAGTGGATTTACGAAATTTACAAGGATGTATAATATGTTTCACTTAAAATGCTGAACGTAGTAATTGCATCGAATAAGGAAAAATGGAGGATAAACCAGGGGTGCCCAATACGCCAATACGCCAATAATTACAAATGGCCAAATAACATACGCCAATAACATACGCCAATAACATACGCCAAATAACATACGCCAATAGTTTGACAAATGGGTTCAGATGCGCCTTATCACTAAGTTCAATGTTAATGTTAATTGTTGGTAAGGGATATTCAAAACAATTTTCTTTTCAATTCCAAGACCCCTCCATTGTTCCAAGCCACAAATTTGAAATTTAGAATAATTAAGGGTGATAATAATTTTTATAATACTGAGTACCAAAAAAAATGGGGGGGGGGTCTTGAGATCCCCCTGAAAATGTTTTGGAATTCGACATGTAGTACTGTAACTCTTTTTAGGGCATTTAGAACCTTTTAAGGGACACACGAGAAGATCACTTAGTACGCCCAAAAAAATCTATCAATAAAAACACAGTTTATGAATAGTCATCAAAATTTAAAGGGGTTAACTCCCTATTTGGATATGGCCCTGAAAATTTGTATCTCACTTATACATTGTTCAAAAGCAAATACGGTTTTTTAAGGCGCAAAAGGAATTTTCTATTTTAGCAAAATCCTGGAAACGGCGCTTTTAATGTCTTTGAATATTTTTAAATGTTTTTTTTTTTCAAAATACATTTTATCAAATTTATTTTATTCTCAACACATTCACTCTGATTTTAAAGCATTGTATTGGCTCAAAAATTAATTTTCTAACTGAGAAATAAAAAGTCTTAGTTTAATTTCGAATGAATTTATGCTATTTATTAAATAAGTTAAATGTCTTATGCGCCACTATTATTCTTCCAATGCACCACGTCTTGGACACCCCTGGGATAAACCATCTAGAAATTTGAGTTGATAAAATATAATTGAAAATATTCTTTGAAATTTCATTCAAATCATATCTTTTCGAAATCAAGAATACTGTTTTTGTACTTATCCTGTACATCAATGCAACCTCAAAACTGTAGTTCTGTAACTTCGCTTCCAATGGTACACGAGTGTGTTCCTTGTTTTGTATATAGTGTTGATGTGTATATATATATAGATCGTGTGCGTGTTGTTGATAATTACCTTTAGAGAAATTGTTGATGTTAGATATATTTTGGTTGACATATTGTAGAGAAGTGTGAATAAAGATGTGGTTAAAGAGTATTCTCACGTGTCCTTTTCTGAAACACATTAAGAGGATAAATCAAATACTAATTTTTTTCAATTTAAATACATCATAATTTTAACCCTTACATACTAATTAATTAAACTTATGATCCATAGACACCAATAGCTGCTTAAGAGCTTCCCATTCTCAAACGAATGGAATTGAAAATAACCTCAATAAATCAAAATAGTAAACAAAGGACAATGTAAATATTGGACTTATAGAGAGAAAAGGCCAAACAGAGGGTCCAAAACGCTATTTTCAAGTGCCATCTCATGGTAGAGAGCATCATTACTAATGTCTATTTGTAAGGGTATACTGTACAATTTGGTGGTCACAGCTGTGATTAGCTGTGACGTGTTCATTCAATATGTCACGTTCAGAGGGGTATAAGAGGACTCGAAGATTGAGATTCTTTTTCTCTTTTTTCAAAAAAGTTCTTCATGAAAACAATTAATTTCTAGTAAAACCGTTGTCACGTGTTTGCGGCCATCAAATGTTTGCGGTATTTGGCGGTCTTTCTAAAAACTATCTTTGTCACTCTTTAGGGTTATCATTGTTCACTCCACCACTATCTCTCCTCTATGATGATCGTACCCACAGAGTACTAGAACAGAGAGTCCACGGCCATAGGCCGTAATAGAAATCGAAAAAGCATTAAATATTGTACAGGTTGGGAAAATTTTGGCGCTGGGATCGCGTCACGTCACGAGAGGCGGAGAAAAAACTTGATCCTTCAGTAGCCCTCCGAAAGGACGGATTGAAGGACACGTCACAGCCAATCAAAGCTTTGTGATCACCAAAATGTACTGCCTACCTATCTGTCAATCATTGAGTTTCTCGTGCTGCCCTCACACCTGTACAGAATTTGAAATTAGCCTTGTGGACCCTCTGTTGGGATATTTCTCTTTGATCGTACCCATCACGATCAGTAGAGTATTAACTCAATGTCACTTGTGCCCCAAACCAAATTGTTTGTGACGCATTATTTCCTGCTAAAAGAAAATGGAAGTATGCATTTGACTTGAGAGCTAGACATGCGAAGAAGAATTACAGCACAAAGTTGACGCTGACGGTAAGTTATTTTTAATATCAATCTTATTACTTGAAAAAGTGTCTACTTACTACTAGAAATTTTTGTGTAGTTTTTTAACGTTTTTATTACTATTTAATTTCCTATATCCTATAAGTATTTGTCAGAGTGGAATCTTGTTAATTAATTTTTCACTCGCGTCTTTCTATTCATGGGCCCTAGAATTTTACATCATTATGTAAGCTCAATGTCAATACAGTATCATAATCTAGTCCACTGGTTCCCAAAGTGGGTTCTGTGGAACCCTGGGGTTCCACGAAAAAATTTAGGGGTTCCGCGTGACAAATTTTATCTCCTTAAAGAAAATAAGAATGGTGTTTTTTTTACATTAATTTCATCAAAATGCAAATCCTACCAAAAATATGTATTAAATTCTCAAAAATGTATGTCCGAAATTCTGATTAGGTGTACCAAAGCAAGTTAAAACCCTCTTTTTATGGTCAAATTTACAAACATTTTCTGGGGGAGGATCCCCTGATGGTTCTTGGAACCCGCTTAATCACAACTTTTTTTAACATTAAGTTGGCTTGTTTCATTTAATATCAGAAATTAAATTTTGAAAAGTCGTTGATTAAAAAATTTTTAGGGTTCCGCGGTCATTGGCAAAAAATTGGGGGGTTCCACGAGCAAAACAGTTTGGGAACCACTGATCTAGTCAATCACGTACTAGTTAAAATGGTTCCGATAATTAACAAATATTTTAGTTTTTCAAATAAACTCAATTTTTAGATACTTCAATGGAAATGGTGACCGATCACTCCGATCATTGGCACTTCTTCGCTTGGCGATTGAACCCAATCGTGAGAATAATCCTCCAAGTAATTATTTTTAAAATGGGTTCAATTCCGTTTGAGTCCCCGCTAAATATCGTCCGGTTCTTTTAGACAACAAAAAGTATAAATATTCATAAATAATTTCAAACTTCTGAATTAAAATGTTTAATTAGATCAATAACTATTCAGTTTACTAATAAAAGTCAGAAAAATTTGTTGATATTTGGATATATTTAGCGATTTGGATATTGGCGATATTTAGCGGGGACTCTAACGGAATTGTACCTTAAAATGTTTTACGAATTACGAATTTATTTACTTAATTATTAATCAATTAAAAATCAGCTTGAACCCCTAGAATTTGAGCAGAGGTGTAATCGTGATCAAAGATCGATCTAGGGGGTGGTACAATTTACCAATATCTTTAAAAACAGGAGATTTTTGAAGCTGTAAATTGCTTTAACCTGTACCTTTATGGCCCTAAAAGTTTGTTGTCCCTCAATATTTTCAAAATTATATGATTTTATTGCAAAAATGCTTTAAAAATCCTCTTGCCCCCAGGTGTCAAACCTGGATCCACCTCTGATCTTGATGATAATGCAACATCTAATCGTCATCTAGTCAATTGCCAAGTAGTAGCAATAGTTTACTGACATGAATTTAGATATTTAAATGAACAACTACTTTCTCTTCGCAAATCTTTAGAGTACAACTCTATTTTGCTAAAGAATGAATTTTTTTTAGAAATTGTAAGACAAGGTTTTAACTCGTTTTTGCCTTAATTCGCGGGCCAGGTTTGCGCCCCCTTCTGGAGTTATCACGCCCCCCTAAGGGAGCGTACCCTTGGCGTAATGATACACTTTCATTTTGGCACACTGAGTTTTCACTCCTTTTATTTAGCTCAGTGGTTCACGTAGAACTACCGACTTTTGCAAAACACTTACACGTACACAAATAGAGCATTTTCAATCACATGACTCTGCCTAACAACGGCCTTAGCAACGTTTTATTCCTCCAGTGACATCATGTGCGAATGCTGCTATTGGATACTTCTATGTCCCGCCCCTAACAACAGCCTTAGCAACGTTGATTTTGTCCTCCAAGTGACGTCATGTGCGAATGCTCTATATGGAGAAATACCAGAAAAAAATTTAGTTTATTTTTTCACTAGTTTTCAGCATTATGGTAGAAAGTTTCAGTGTAAATGAAAACAAAACAGCTTCATCCAGCAAAAGTTCCGGCGTAAATAATTGACCAAAAGGAATGCAGTTTTGTTCCTCACTCTAAATACAATTAAAAGCCAAGTACACGAAAAACAGAAAGGATATACTTGAAGAGCGATCAAAAATTACTAATATAAGTGTTTTTTACAATGTAATATCAAAGTATCACATATTTAGAAGATGTGACGGTACAGGAAAAGTTTCTGGTTGGAAGACTCCTTATTTTCATTCTTATACCTACGTGTAAAGCGCCAATCAACAATGCCAATAACAAGTGACGCATCTGAATTTGAAGAATATCAAAACCAAAATTTCCGGTTTCCTGCAGGGCAGTTTCCGGCGGTAAGTTGGTTTGTTTGTAAACAAGGAACAAGGAATTTAAAGACTGATAAAAGTCGATAAAAGTGCTCTAGAAACTGATTGATCTGCTATTCAATGCTAGAATTTCACAAATTTTTTCTAAAGTATATAATTTTAGTCTGATAACGGAAATCAATTTTTTGTAAACATTGAGTGCTATATAGTCATAAGTTTATTGGCAAAAATAATGAGTGTTATATAATAATGAATAATGAGTGCTATATAGGTTTTGCCTCTTATTGTTTCATTGGCTTCAAATTGTTTTTCAAGTCTGTTTAAACAAAAATATGAGTGATAAAACACGGTGCACTGATGAGTTACTAGTTACAATATTAAATTTAAAAGATTCATTACTGTACGATTTTTCAGAATGATGATTAACAATAATTATTTGTAGAAATGAAGGATATTTTTCAGGAAAACCTTTCGATTAAATTACTGATAAGTTAGTTCAGGGCCGTAACCAGACTTTTGTTTCGGGGGGGGGGGGGGGGGTTTGACTCAAATATTTTCTGAGGTACCTCCTTACGGGTACTTTTATATGTTAAGTTTTAGATGACGACACTGGATTGAAATTTTGATGTACTAAATTTCAAAATTGTATAAGAATATGAATTCGAAGTAAAAGGGGGGTGTGGGTGTCCTCCCCCAGAAAATTTTTGGAAATTTGCCCCTCAAAAGACTGTTTTAGCTCATTTCTGAGACCTTTTAGATTACACCCATAGAGCACCACTCATTGTAAGCGGCCGAATTTTCAAGGTAAAAAGAAGATATATTGTAATAAATGGCGAAATGTTAAGGGGGTTTTTAGGTTCCTACTCCAGAAATATTTTTGAATTTTCCCCCTAAAAGTGGCATTTTAACTCATTTTGAGACACTTTAGGTTACATTAAAGAGGACCACTCCTTGTAAATCACACAAGTTTGAAGGAAAAACCGTATACTAATAGATTTCAAAATTTCGAGGGGGTTTGGGGGTCCTCCCCCAGAAAAATTTTGGAAATTTTACCCTTTAAAGTAGGGTTTTGACTCATTTTGAGACCCTTTGGGTTATACCCGAAGAGGATATCGCTCCTTGTGAGACATAATTTTCAAGAAAAATAGCAGAATAAAAATTGATGTCAAAATTTCGGGGGGGGGGGGGTTGAACCCCTAACCCCCCCCCCCTTGGATACGGCCCTGAGTTAGTTAATTAGGCACAGCTTCGAATAGAATCCTCCAGCCGTCATGTTCACCCTTAGTTCCCCCATATGCTCAAATGATGACAACACTTAAGCATATTGCAGTGGGAGCTATGGATAAACATTGTAGCTGGAGGACTCTTATGGAAGCTGTGCTGTTAATTAATAATCTATCTTTTAAGGGAGTGTTATTCATGTAGATCAGTGGTCCCCAACCCCCGGTCCGTGGATCAAATGGTACCAGGTCGCGGGCCGACCATTTCATTGAAAATGAATTTAAATTCCTAGGTTTATACTCCAAATTAAAAACATAATAAATCACTTAATATTTATTTTTTAGTGTAACTGTATTTTATTTTGAAAGCATGTTTAAATACAATTCAACTAAAATTAATAAATCAAAATAATCTAGAATGTAAACAATCAACGCCCCCTTCAGCGGGCCGCAGTAAAATTATCAAACGCTGACTGGTCCGTGGTGGTAAAAAGGTTGGGGAACACTGATGTAGATAACCTGTGACATATTTTCGGGAAGTTGGTTGACATTTCTTCTGGTAAGATTTTAACGATTTAGTCTACAGGTTTTTTTTTTAAATTAAAAAATTATATTTAGTATTGCATCAGTCATATTGGGTTTGCACTCACAATTAAGCTCAAGGATATACTTTTTACAAACTAGGTTTTAATGTGATTAAAATTCTCTAATCCTTTTAATTAGATAACTTCTTGGTGTTGCTTTGACAAAATGTTATAGTTTGTATGGTTTAAAAATCAAAATCGCTGGGGCCAAAAATGAGGAAATTATTCCTCAGTTAGTAACATTGTTTTTATGTGCAGGGGCCAGTAGCTACCTTGTTGTACTACCTAATTTTTTTTTCTTTTTAGAATTTTTTACAAAATGAATGGATATGGAAGGAAGAAATTTCCACAGTTCAGATGAAAAGAAAACTAGTGCTGATGCTGAAATATAATTTCAAAGATTTGTATCCAACCAGACTTTCTCCAATTTAAATGTGAGTATAAACTATAAACTTTTAAAAGTTGCCTACATTAAACCACATTTAAACTTGTATATTTTCTTAATCCTTATTTCATCATAATTTTTCCTTCATCATGATATAAATATGCCTGATAATAGTTAACATATTTAATAACATTATTGTTTTGTTTTACTAAATACTGAAATTTATACAGCTATTTATTAGAATACAGTAACATCTCATAGCAAACTGGCAAACTAAAATTTAGAATGATCTGAAGCATATTTCTGAATGTTAAAAAAATCTAAAATTCATTCCTTTAGCAGTATTTTTCTGCAAATCCTGCATTGTGCCTGATGAAGGGATGAGCCAGTTTTGTTATGAATATTTTTACTACAGTTGATGGTCATGGTTAGTGAATCGCAATGCGATCATACCTACAATGATAAAAAATTTCCTAGACGAAAACTTCTGAAATATTATAGACAGGACTACATTCTTCCTTCTCTCATCATTGTGAGAGGAACAGTAGAAAATTATCTTTGCCTTTTTACCATTCCATTGTCCATTTACTTGCCAGTGAGAAGGCAGATGATCTGAATAAGGATTGTTTATATTGGTTTTATTATTAGAACAGGAGATGATTGTAGAGGGGGAAAGGACATATTGTTATTCTAAAGAAACTATCATGAGGAAGCTCCATTATGTCACTAATGTGCTTCGCTTGTTTGTTTGATTGATTATATTTATTATTATACAGTTTTTGAGAACAGGAGATGATTTTAGAGGAGGAGGGGAAAGGACGTATTATTGTTATTCTAAAGAAACTATCATAAGCAAGCTACATTATTAGCCGCTAATATGCTTCACATGTTATGTGGTGTGAGGGATGATACTTCCACCATTGCGTCACAATAGTTAATTTTTTTTAACAAACCCAAAGACCAGAAAATTGAGTTTGAGGTTTCCCATCAAGGGGGCTTTTCCTTTTTTTATGAAATTATTTTTTTAAGGGGACTTGGTACCAAAAAAATATTTTTCTTTAATAACTGGATTTTATTATCTTTTAAGGTGTTAAATTATGTATTTACTTCATACTAATTCATATTTAGCCCAAAAAGAGAGTTCAAAAATTTATTTTTTTGAAAAATTACAAAAAACTTCAAAAAAATGCCTGAAATGACCCTATATTTAAATTGTATCTCCTCCCTTAATATATGTTATTTTGACTTGATTTTTTTTCTTAACAATCAAACATATATAGTCACTTGTAGGCATGGAAATTTGATTATCTATAAAAGTTTCTGAAAAATAAAAAAAACTGTGAAATTTGGCATCTTTTTCGAAAAAATACCCTAAGTTTCCACTTTAATGCTCCGTAAAAAAAATTGTAATAAATATATTATAAAATCCATGCCTGAAGATGTTAAGCAGGTGTTACTGATAATGACTACAAAGTTTGAAGTGGTTTGGATGATTAGAAAAAAAGCCTTTAGATTTTAAACATTAAAAACCTTGTTTTGAGAAAAAGCCGTTTAAAGATAGAAAACTAGGCTTCTTAAGCCTATCTACGCCTCAGAAACCTCAAAATTTTTAAGCTTAGAATCCCCATATCATTATGAAACTTGGTGGGAATAATTATGAGTGTACTATCTTCACTTTTATTGCAAAATCTCAAATTTGATATTTTGACCAAATTTTGGTACCAAGTCCCCTTAATGTATGGATTGTTCAAAAGTATAAAAGTCCTTATATTAGGTACACTTATATTGTAAAGTGTAGAAATTTAGCTTTCTATGCTTCCCCCCCTTCAGCAACAAAGGAGATTATCAACCAAGCTTTTGCAATTTTTTTTCCCGCAAATGTAATGATTACACGTTTTCCTCCAATTGGTTATTCCATTGGTACAATTGGTTCCTCCAAATGGCATTACGCAAGTCGAAGCAGGTGCATGTGTGGCCACTCTCAAAGGCAACAGGTCAGGTGCTAAAACCATGAAGGACTATTAGGCTTCTGAAAAAAATTCCTTTGTTGAAAAAGTTGTGTTCCACTTGTAAAAATCTCTGGTGACAGGTGAAAACGTTGCTGCATCTAGCCATGAATTTTTACAACAAGTAATATTTATTCCTAAGACAAATAATTATTTTACAGTAAGTAACATCAAATAAGTCCAAGTGGGATCAAAAACACATTTCTTAGCCACTAGAGCACAAAAAAAACTTCATAAAAGTTGCCTTAAACCCTTAACCTTGAAAAATAGGTTATTGTGGGTAAATAGCTGGGGTAAAAATGAATTTCAGTGTCAATTATGCTTTAACTTATTTATAAAAACTGCAAGAAACAGTTTGAAATATTCATATTTTTAAAAGAGAATTTTCTCTATTCTAGGTTTGGAGATAAATCATTTGAAATCCCAATATGAAGAATAAATTAACTGCCAAAGGTCATAGACATTCCAAATCTTCAGGCAGTAAAAATAGAAGTCAATCTGTTGAAAGTTGTGACTCAGATGATGAAGTACTCCCTTCAATAAAAAGAGAATCTACCAATGGCAGCCCAAGGAAGAGAAAAGTGAGAGTTAGGGTACAGAGCCAAACTCCAACCAATGACATTCCCAGGTTAAATGTTCCTAAAACAACTTGCAATCATTTCAAAGAGAAAGCTTTTGAAAGCTTGGCAAATGAAGTACCCCCTTCAATAAAAAGGGAACCATTATTTGAAGACAGTACAAAAATCAAAAAGCCAAGTGGTAAGACAGGGAGAAAAAGGTCTGCCAGAGAGATGTCCGTCAACTTCACAGCATCCTCTCAAAGTGAAGAAAATGAAGTGTTTCCCTCAATAAAAAGGGAACCATCATTTGAAGACAGTGCAAAAATCAAAAAGCCAAGTGCTAAGACAGGGAAAAAAACTTCAGCCAAACAAATCTCCAGCAACTTCACGACATCCTTGCAAAATAAAGAAAACAAAGTCTTTCCCTCAATAAAAAGGGAATCATCATTTGAAGACAGTGCAAAAGTGGAAAAAGCACATAGTGAAACAAGGCGGCAAAGTTTTTCCACCTCAAAAACACCCTCGGAGAAACAATGGTTTCCCCAGAGAAGCCCTCCAACTACCCCTTATGCTCTGAATCGTCCTCAACGTAACCGCATTCCCCCTTTGGCTTATTGGAGAGGTGAGCACAGGTCATTTCGCACTTTGGTCAACGGAGATATAGTTTTAGTTGATCTTCACATAGTACCAGAGTACACAGAAGAACCCCAAAGAAAGAGAAGGAAACTATCTGAAAAGTATTAAAACTGAAACTGATGAAGACTAGACAATTAGGTTTCCTTAATAGTTTTATACAATGTGATACTTAATTTTGACTATTTGATGGCAGGTTTTGTAGACACTGCAATTTTCACAAATTTATCCACTGAGCTTTCATATCAACTATTCGAAAAGAATACCCACTTTTACATATCTCATCCTACCTAGTCATTTTAGACAGTAATTTCTTTAGTCATAATATTCTTTATACAATAATTTATTATATATGTGTATTTTATTGTTATTTATTTGTAGTACTATTTTTAAATGTGTGTGTAGTAAAGTGACAGTAAGGTTTATTCAATTACATTTTTATCCATTTAAAGTGAACTGATATTTTCAGTTTTATTAAATTCATATTTTCAGAATATCATCAGATTTCATATAAATTGTGATAATACCACCCTCTAAATTTATAAAGGTTTGCATAGCATGGCCATTTCACTTATTATTATCTACCTATTTCTTTTTACAACTCGTATCTTTTTGAAAAAGAATGTAAGGTAATATCAGGGTAATATCACTAAAGGGGTAGGGTCAGTTTTTGCTACACACGAATGTAATGTACATTAAAAGATGTGTAAAGGTCTGATAACTTATGTTAAACCCAATTTTGATGAAGTTTAAGCTTGTGCTGTTTTAATCTTGGGGAAAAACTTCTGTCACTTATATCCGCCTCCCAGATGGGATGAGAGAGAATGAAGGACCCTTAATGTCCTGTTCAAAATAAAGGGCAATGAAATGTTCCAAATGAATTGTTTTATTAAAATATAAGTATTTTAATTTTATTCCTAATGTAGATTCTGCCAAAAAGAAATATTTAAATTAATCCAAAAGTTAATATTTAATTGAACTTAATTGTTCAATATTTTAGAAAAAATTTACCTTGATCAGACACCCACCTGTAACAAGATGAGATCCAGATTTAATTTTTACTACTCAGACCCAAGAGAAAAAGCAAGTTTAGTTCATGCCCAAAGTGTCTTAAATAGTTTGTCATCCTGAAGTAAAAAATGTGGAATGAAAATAATATTTTTTCATAGCAGGGGCTGGGGTATGTATTACATGTGATAGATACATCAGGACTCAACCACTAAAACCAAAACTTTTGAAGTTTTAATTAAAATTGTTTAGTGAGTTAATTTGAGTTATTTAGACACTATATTTAAAATATATTAGTACTGGTTAAAAATTAAGTTTTATTTTGTTTTTATGCCAATGTTGCACTTTTTATCATTTTTAGCATAATTTCTTACTATCATAGAATGCCTTGTAATAGTTTCTGATGGAAAATTAACATTACAGTCTGTTTAACTTACAAATGTTAAAGCCATGCATAACATCTGTTATAGTTTGTGATTTATCAGCCAAAAAAAAATTCATCTTGAGTATCGGAACACCACAAGTGAGGTTTTTAGACCCAGAAAATATGCTTTTTATAACATTTAATACAATTCAAAACTCAAAACAACACTGACTTAAAAATCTAATAGATATGTGGTTTGTATGTGTTGAATCCCGATGTATCACATGTGATACAAACAAGTTTTGAAGGTCCTTACTACTTAATATTTCATTAAAAATTTCTTTTTCTTTGGTATTAATTTATTATTTGTTTGCTTACAAAGAAAATGTATATCTTAAAAATACTCAAGTCTATGGATAAATATTTAAAAAAAATAGACTGATTTTGACTCTGCGTCGACATTGTATTTCGATTCTATAAAGGCTTCTAAAAATTTTAATATATTCAGAAGTATTAATATCTACTGTTTAAAAAGAAAATTATATGTTGTTTTTCACTTCATATTACATTTGATAAAAGTGGTTACCAACTTTTTTTTGCCATACAGGATTTTTAAAAATATCTGAAAATTTTGTATCACATGTGATACAAGGTGACACTGAGGAGGTAAAGAGTACTATGTGATACTATACTAATACTAAAGAGTACTATACTAATACTATGTGACAACTTTTAAATATATTTCATGAATCATGGTTTTTAATCTTGCTTTTAAAGAAAGGATTCTCTTAACTTTTCTTTTTTAGTTAATTGATGGTATTTTTCCTGGGTGGTCCTTATTTGGTTCTTGATAGTTTTTACTAAGTTATTTTTGACAGTAAACTAAAATTTATGAAGTGCAAAAATAGTTTGAACAAAATAGATGCTAAATAACATAGATATTTAAATAGCATTTTGTTTATAAAACATCCAATAAATATTTCGTTTACGTAACTTTGTACTATATATAACTATAAATCCACTTTAAAATTTTTTTGGTATTTTTAGTAAGATAAGTCATTATGGTCTGTTTCACTATGAGAATGAAGAAAATCTTAAATAGGGTTAAGAACAACCCAACTTAAGGTCTCTTTAATTTTAAATACCAAATGTTAATGTATACAAATATTTTAAAAGTTACTAGAGATGAACAAAGGAAATGAAAAAAGAAGCAGTTCTGGAAGAAAAGCACTTTTCCAAAAGAAGTTTCCCCAAATCATAATTATTGCATGTTCATAGAGCAGAGGTTCTCAAATTTTCAAACTCTGCTAAGAAATCAATAGATCAATTTTTTGTTAATCACATTTCACAAAAATTCACCTGAAGAATTCGGCTTTCTTATTTTTTCTAAACTACTCCTCTATCATTAACACTGCGATTGATTTTCTTAAAACTATTGGGTGATCATATTGAAGTGATTGCTCATTGTATAAAACTTAAAATGATTGACAATAAAATAAAGATGGAAATAGGCTAATAGAAATTAACCCTTTTTTTTATAAACAATAAGTAAAAATACACATTTTTAAACAAGAAAACAAACTCAAACTTTATATGACTGGCATGAGTGTACTGTAAAAAGTAGCACATTTGTGGTAAAATATTTTATACCAAAAATACTGGGTGGTAAAAATAGTTAAAATTAGCTGGGTCAAAAATTAGTTAAGCCATCCCACTTAAACTTATGTTAATTTAATCCTCTAAAACGAGATTTTAACCAATTTTCCGTTAGTCCCGCTCCATGACCCTTTAAATTCATATAATTGGTTAGATGTGCATGGTGGAGGTGGAACTCGATATAGTATTTACTTTCTCTTCTGTGTTGTGCAGGCATGTGATTTTTCCGCTAATTAGCGGAAATCCGCTAATTTTAACGGTATTGATAATCGGAATTCCGATTTTTTGAAATTTTATATTCCGCTCAATTTGTGATGCACAAACCTGCGGTCCGCGAACTGATTTGAATTTTTTTCGGATAATCCCTTTGTTAAATAATCCTTACTTTCCAGATTTTTTCCAAGAAAAATGACTAGTTCGTGGAAAAAGTCGGTTCCTCCCGCGACTGCTTTCTCGGTCGGCCGCGGGCGCCAAGTTGGAAGGCGGCTTCCTGTGTTGCTATTGCGATGTAGAAAAAACAACTTTAGAGTTGTCAAAAGCTTATAAGTCCGGTGTTCGAGATCACATTCTCCGGAAAAAGTCGAAAAATAGCGATTTTTCGCGAAAGTTCGGGCGCCTAGTTGAAGTTGGCTTCTCGTTGTAATTGCGATGCAGAAAAAATTTTCGTTGTCAGAGGAGCCTATTTAGTGTGAAACCTCTCAGATCGCATTTTTGTTGATTTTAGTCAGATAGGGAGCCAGGAGACTTCCCCCCCCTAAAAAAAAAAAAATTTGACTAGGTGTTCAAAACAAGTTAAAACCCTGTTTTTTAGGGTCAAATTTCCAAAAATTTTCTGGGGGAAGACCCCCAGACCCCCTTTTGTATTTGGAACTCTCTTTTTCACAACTTTTTTTACATTGAGTTTATAAAAATGCAAATCTTACCTAAAAATTTTACCCCAAAAAAAGGACCCCTAGACCCCTTATTTGGGTCCCTCCTGAAATCATATATAGCACTGTAACTCATCTAGACACTTCTAAAAATTTTCAGATAATTTCTTTCTGGAGCAATCACATGCCTGGTTGTGGGTGTAATATCTGGATATTCTCCTAGAAAACAGTAGATGTTCTACAAAAATAAAAACAACTTTACAGGCGTAGAATTTTTTTTAACTCTTCAAGCAAGAGGGGAAAAGGAAATATACAAACATAAATTTTTACAAATTTGAGACTTTTTCTTATCATAAGAAAATATTTCAAGTCATAAAATGACAAGCTTTGCACCCAAAATAGCAGTTTAAAAATTTTCTGTTAAAATGATAATTTTTAACATTTTTTAAACTTCAAGGTTGATGTGCGAACTGAAGATAATAACCGGTTTGAAAAAATTCTTGCATGGTTTTTCTCATTTCATCACACAATTTTTGCCATGAGTATCTTTTTGAGTTTTGAAAAGAAAAATTCCAGCTCCCCCTTAGTATGCAGGTTATCTTAAATTTATTCGAATTTTCGATTTATCAGTTATCTTTTTATCAGGGGCGGTTCGTGTATACTGGGGAACTGAAACACCTCAACCTTAATTATATTACTTTGTAATATCGTTAACATTTAATAAGTTTTTCTTCATGTTTGTACAATAAATATTACTTAAGCTTAATATTAATACCTAGTATCTATCTTAAAAGAAAAATAAGCACTACAGTGAAGCACTTCGCTGATAGTTCGAATTTATGCATTTTCGTAAGCTGAATTCACATAAGATACTTTTTTTGGTAATCCGCAAGCGAATTCGACCGCTTGCTTTTTTAAAAAGACTCCCCCCCCAGCTTTATCGCGCGCTGTTTCTTATTCCGTATAAAATAAAATATAAATTTTGATATAAGTATATAAGGGTATAAAATCTTGCCTTAGCCTGTTTAAGTGTTTTTAAACAGCTAATTAAAATTAAGCAGTTTTAATAAATTTGTCTTAATTTGTCAAAATCTTAGTTAAAGAAACTTCGCCCATAGAAAAACAACCAAGGTAGAGAATTCATAAATCCTTCATGAAATTCTTTTGAACTTTTCAAAAAATAGTTCTTGTGTTTTATGGTCACGTTTTTTAACTAAATTTTAATAAAAATATAATATAATTTTCATTTATAAGTTGTAGAAATCTAAGGGGTGCTGAGGCAAATGTATTAAATTAAACAGTTCAAAACATATTAACCTAAATCTTTTAGAAAGTGTAAAAGGGCTCTAAATAAGCCCACCTTAAGATTGCAAAGAAAAACTGTTTAATTTATTTATTGAATTCAGAAAAAAAAAAGTGCATCTGAACAACCATGGTTTTAAAAAGTTTTAACGTTTCAATGGATACTGTTTTTTAAGCTTTGAATTTGAAAGCCATTGGTGCTCAAAGCCCAACACCTAAAAATACGGATTTGTTCTTGGCTTAATGCATAATTGAGAAAATCGATTCAATCCTATTCAGAAAAACTCGATTCTAGAAATGGATTAGAGTGCGATTAAATATTCATCTCTTCTTCCTACAAACAGATCATAGATTGCTTTTCACGAAATCTTTTTTCTCGTGTTTTCTTCTTTATGCTGTTACTTATAAAAGATTATTTCCTAGATTGTTTATTCGAAAAAAAAGCGTAAGAAAGTTTTCAGCGAGTTATTCTGTATTAATTGCAACTTGCATTATTGTATCCGTGGAAAGAGGACTAACTAATGAAGTTGTCTAAACCGAACTAAAGCTGTGGGGGGGGGATTATTTAATTTTATAATTGAAATATGTGCCAATTCTTATTTATTATTTCTTAGTACAGGCTTCCCTTTTGATTCGAAATGGAGCAGAAAAAAACATACAGTAACTTTTTTCTTCGTTATACAGGCTTGCTCTGTAAAACTGGTTTTTCCTGCATAATTGTTTGTATGCAGATAAGCATACCTTAACTAGAGAAATGTGTTAAAAGTTAAAATATTGTATTTTATCTTTAGTTAATAACATGTTTCACTTTTATTTAACAGATTCTTTGTTTCTTGAAATCAAAAGTAAAGCGTCACTAAATCTAACAATCTTTTTATTTCTGTATCATGTTATACTTTTAGGGTAGCTTATGATACTGTTTTATTATTTAGTCAGTATCATTTTACATTCTACGAGCAATAAAACTGTGGTACGCCTAAGCTTGAGTAATGTACGTAATATTTTTGGTTCTAAGTTAACATGTTATTAATACTGGAACCTTTTGGCCAACTGGAATACGTTTACGATGGAAAAGGCTGACAAATATATCGCATTTTTCGTTCCAAAGTGATAAAAGTGCAAAAAGTGACGAAACCTGGTGATTCGATTAAGACAGAGCCATTAAAAGCTCGATTTGCCCATTAACACTTAATCCTGTTAACAGATCAAGGGAAAAAGATGGACGACATGCTTTACTTAGTAGGAACCTTGATTCGAAGTTCTTTGAATTTGAAAGAAGTATGAAATTTTTGATTGTATATCGAGTTAAAGTGTAGTACTTGCAATGGTTCATTGAAAGATAGTGATGGTCATTTAAAAGCAAAGTTTCATTCATACAAGTATTATTAAAACACTTAATTTTCATTCAGAAACAAATGCATGAGCTTAATAGTTTTCAAATTTAATATACCTTGTACTTAAAATAATTTTTTATGAAACAATTTTAAAATGCACAGAACTTTAAGAACTCATAACCCTAAGAAATTAACAATAAACATATTTTTTCAGGTTTTAAATTAACTCATCACAGCTCATTCTCATTAACTTTTTTTAAAATTTCTTTTGAAGCCTATTATTAATTTTGAGTATAAAGTTAAAAGTATATCAACCGAAGTAAGTACCTACTTCTCAGAGGTTATGTAATTTGATTGAAATTATTCCATTACAAAATAACTAACCTTTTCTTGCTTTAGAAAACAACTAGGTAACCAAGTACATAGGTTACCTAAATAAAAGTATTGTGCTATGAAGAATGGGGTCCAGCGTCGGGGCTAGCCATTTGGCCTGGACAAAAGCTAAGTAATTAGCACCCAATGCCCGAAGGCTAATGAAACGGAGATGGGCACCGCCTGATAGGTCACTAGACTTGGATAGAATTAGATTTCATTATGAAGAATGTAAGGTTTTGGACATTTTAACTTAGTATATTTGATGCCTTTTCGTTTATCTGAGTGAGCTTAGGTCTTAAATCGCTAAATATTATTAGTACTGAGTGTTAAATTTATTCCTTCAACAACATTTTTTGCTACAATAGTATAATCGTTCTTTAATTTATTCAACTGAATTATAAAAAGAATAGAGTTTCGACAAGTAGTTTTAAAATGCATTTTTTAAAACGATCATTCATTCTTTGAGTTTTTACTCTTGTCTAAATATCAGCCAAAAATACTCTAAAATCCAAACTTTTTCATTACTTCATATTGATCCTCCGTGTGTGGCACGTACCAATAAAACGGCTTTTTTATCTCAAAACTTCTTCTCAAAGCAGTTTAGACGGTGTTAGAAACACAAGAGATATGTTGCTCTAGACATAATATTCTGATATTTTTGAAGAGCTGAAATTTCAGTAATATTTAACCAGATCAACAGTAATTTCTCAATGTTAAAAGCTTCTAGTAAATCATGAATTATTTTAAGCCTAAGAACTCAGAAATTACGATTGCAGTTTCAGCTCTCTTATTGGTTTTATTTAATAAATGGCTGAATCAAATTAATTTGCTGGTTTTAATCCAACCTTAAAAGGTTACGTGTCAATTTCCCCTGGGGATTATACAACCTCCCATTCCAACTTATGGATGGGTTTCACTAGTTTCGTTCTGCATCTGGCAGTGCTAATATATTATTTCCGGGTTACCACATTAGCGTTATCCTTGGCATTGCTTTGGCATCCTTTTCATTCTTGTTTGTTGTTTGTTTTTGTTTCGAAGTCAACTTCAACCACGAAAATTCGTTTTGCTCTTTTCTTATTAATTTTTTTTGTATTATATTTTTTATTCATTCAGTAATCAGCCTTTTTTTGCATTCACTCTTTTATAATTATTATTTTATTAGCAAAGGGTGAGAGAGAAAAATAATATTTTTAACCTCGCCAAGTTGCCAAATGCATCTACTATGTTGAGGTTCTATACCGGAAGTCTCTCGGACTTTGTTTTTGTTTACATTAACCCATCCATAAAAGTCCCTAGCCTTAGGTCGTTACGTGTACATTTCCGACCTCCCTCCCATTCGTGTGAGTTTGCCTGGTCTTTTAATATAAAATGGGCAGCTGTTAGCAGATGTAAAAAATATTTTGATGAAAAAAGAATCTACCTGGATTAACAGCTGTATTCAGACAAAAATTGTCACTTTTTAGAGTACCCCCAATACTTGAAGAATTTATTAGATGAAGAATAAATTTCATTCAATTTAAAAACCTTTTTTTTTTTAGAAATTTTCAGACCATCTTTAAAATGAAGGAAATAAAACGCATGGTAACAATAAAAGGCAAAATACAGAAACATTAATAAATAACCTCATCATTTTTTGTAAGCACACTTTTCTTAAATAATTTTTAGAAGACTATGAGAAATACTGAATTAGCAAGTATATTTGTTATTTCAAAGAGTTTTCTTTTGTTATTTATCAAGTTTTATGCAAAAAAGATGTTTTGGCCAGGAATTTCGCGATTCTCGTTTGTTGGATTGGATATTGGATTGGTAACATTATATTTTCCGGTCTGTGTGCTTGATTTCCCGCCTGAATGAAGCGTGGTGAAAGCCGAAAATAATATCATGTGACAGTCAACAACCAATGAAGATGCTTCGTTGAAGGGCGCCAAAGGCAAACACTAGTTTGCAGATATCTCGCCAGATCAGGAAACGGCTTATGAGCTGACTAAAAAACCAGGCGATGTGAATAAGCCTAAGCCAGCCGGTCTAGGTTAAAGCTCAAACTTAAACCGGCCGGCTTAGGCTAGGGATGTGAATAATGCCGTAGGAGTGCTTTACCCCTCCTAGTAGGTCTGAAACATTTATCTGAAACACCCTGTATATTTGTTATCGATGCCTAAAGCAGAGGAAGTGTTACGGAACGACTAAATAATGGTTAAGGAATTTGATTTGATATGATGTGAAAAAATTCCCCATATTGTTTTTGATAGTAATAAATTTTGACGCAACCTCTGCGAAAACATGACCATGGAACTCAAATGTCCTTTCAAAAATCCTTTGGTGGCTAATTTACGACTTACTGAAGATGTTTCGCGGCTCAGCCCTAGAGTACGTGCAGAAATTTTTTATTAGATCCAAGTGATACCTACTAGATGGTATATCGTCCCCTACAGATGTGACTCTTCAAAGAAATTAGTGCTTAAGGGTTAAATATTGGTGGTTAAGACTTTTCCCTCTTACTTTAAAAGAAAGATAGTTATCAAATCGGCCTGCTATGAATGTTAAATATTCGTCTCCTGATGTGTAGCACTAAATCTTCAAGGGTGGTTCCAGAGAATGTTCCAAGAATTGTCCCCTCCTGGTAGCTAGACAGCTGTTCCTATTTTGGAAACGCATGGAGTATATCGATTTAGTTTAAATACACAGAATCGAAATTCTCGGTACAATGTACTGAGAAAGTTCTGCCGAAGGCGTCATTTCATTTAGCTGTTATAGCTACGATACCAAAATTAAAGATGCATTTAATTTATTGGAAGTAGGAATCCTTTTTTTTTTGTGTTTTTTTTTCAGTTAAAACTCCCTTTAAAAATCACAAAGATGCTTTGAACGAAAAAGATTAGAAACACCTCCAAAAATAGCAAACTAACCAAGTAAAATACGTAACCCCCCCCCAAAAAAAAAAACCTTTAAAACATTTGGCGTCGAAAGCATTTTAGCGATTTTTAATGGGGTAGATAACGCAATAGTACCCTTTTTACTTAAAACTTTATTCTTATCAGTAAAAACGACAGTAAATATATCAACAAAACGTTTTAATTATGCCCAGGTAAAGTGGTAAATGATCATATTTAATTTGAAAGAGCACGCTGTAAAACCGGCAAAAAATTTTTGGAATAAACTGCTATATTTCAAAGATCTACATCAATACTGCGTGGTTCTATTGAAGAGTTTCCATCTGCAATTCTCCAGCATCAAATGCAAGCGCTTCTTCTGTAACCCGTGGTAAGGAATAGATCGACATAGCAAGGCTTTGGACAATATGGCTTTCCTTCCTCGACGACAGCCTTAACAGGATCGAGCACTCGATGACACTTGTTACAGCGGAGACAAGAGCGGTGCCATGCTCGTTTTATCAAAAGCACTTTTTCAGCTGAAAAGCAGGGAGTTACTTTCAATGGATTCCTTAACTTACTGCGATAAAAATTTCCTTGTTTATAAATTCATTATCGGTGGTGGGCAATAGTACGCACTTCGGAGAAATTCCTATACTCGTCAGCAACGTTTCCTTACCATATGACGTCACTAACTAAGTAATTCCCAGCGCGGTGTCTGAATTTTGAGTGAAATGAAAAACGTCAATTTAATAATCTGACTATTTTGTTAAATTCATGTATATAGCGTCTTTTTATCATGATTTTCGTACCGAAACTCCTCTTAGCAACCCAATAGACTTTCTGTTTACGCAGTTTCTGCTTCCGCTTAGTAGGGTCAGGAAACGTTGCTGTGGAGTATAGTGATATATTACACTTGATAAATTATTTCTTTTATTTTATTTAGAGCCCTTTTCTTGCACTTTGAACTTTTGGAGCACGAAGTGGGGTATAAGTTCAGAAAAATTAACATCAGAAATATTACGATTTCTCTTAGGATGTTATTCCGATCGCATTTTCTAATGGTGAAAATAAAAGAACTCCCAGGAAGCTAAAAATTCCCTTTCCAGGAAGGCAATGCTTCTTGCCATGTTGTAGCCTCTGTCAAGTAGAAGTACTAAAATCTGGATGTGAAATCAGAGTTCCAAACCAAACCCTAGAAAACACTTTTTGGAACAAGTTAGCTCGACATTTAAAGACCAGGGGACCACGGTAAAAATACAGGGTGTATCTGAAATGATGCGACAAACTTTGACGGGTGATAATACTCATCAAGACTAACAAGAATTGGTATAGAAAGGGGGGTCGCAGATACGCCGTTAAAGAGCGTACCTAAGTAGTGCTACTAGTGTAGTAAGTAGTAAGACTAGTGTCTTTCTTATATTTTCTTAAAAGTATTTTGTTTAGGATGTAACCGTTTTTAACCCAAATATAAATTTTAATTGGAAAGGACAAAATATTATAAATTTTGAAAACGTAATGAACCTAAAACAAGTGAAAGATTAACAGAAAATTATAAAAAAATTATAAATCTCCTGAATATTTCAACAAACAAGCCAAATTAACTGGATATAAATAAAACTTGTCAAGGGTAGATTGAAAATAAAAAACAGGCCCAATTTACACGATGCCAGTCAGTGTGCTAGTAGAACATCCCAGCCAGCTCCAAAATTTTTATTTCATAGTACTAAGTAGTAGACCTAATGTAGTGCGAGTGCGTTTCAAAAGGCCGTTTTTAGAAGGCCCGTGTGACGAAAACATTATTGCGTGAGGTACATGAGTATCCGTACTACTTAAATCCTCAATGTGATAGAAATTGGACCACTAGCTAAACCGTGGGGTGAGTTTTAAAACGTACAATATTCATCTTTTAGCCAAAGAATGGAGTTCCCTTACATTAGTGTAATGGTACTTAGAAAAATGATGATCGGGGAAGGAATTTTCAATGATCATACATTGATCATTGGAACTGTATGATCATTGAAAATTCCTTCCCCGATCATCATTTTTCTAAGTACCATTAAGGGAACTCCATTCTTTGGCTAAAAGATGAATATTGCACGTTTTAAAACTCACCCTACGGTTTAGCAAGTGGTCCAATTTCTATCACATTGAGGATTTAAGTAGCACGGATACTCCTGTGCCTCATGCAATAATGTTTTTCATTTTATTATGTTTTGTTTCGTCACACGGGCCTTCTAAAAACGGCCTTTTGAAACGCACTCGCACTACATTAGGTCTTAGCTCTTTAACGGCGTATCTGCGACCCCCTTTCTATACCAATTCTTGTTAGTCTTGATGAGTACTATCACCCCTCAAAGTTTGTCGCATCATTTCAGATACACCCTGTATACAGCTTAGATAGCGATATTCTTCTTTTGGAAATGGACACAAATTTGCATAACCGAGTATCGAAAATATTGTGTGTGTATACACTGTATTCCTCCAAACTGCAATTAAAAACTAAAATCGGTCGGTTACTTTCCTCAAGTAACAGTTTATATGTTTATTGAAAAAGTTATGCTTATCTTTTTAATTTTAGCATAGAGAATTATATCAATACTATAATTACATGTAGTATAATTATAAACATAATAAAACATAATTATATAAGCGTATATAAATTTTTCTTACCATTGAAGACAGTCTTGCCACAAGTAGGACACTCTGGAAAATTATTTGATTTGAGCATGGTAAGCTGATAGGGAAACTTGAATAAATTGAAATACTAAAATAAATTTTAAGAAATCAACTGAGAGAAACTTGCATACGTTGAGAAAATAAATTGAAAAATTGGGTTAAGTTGTATTGTTGGATATATGAAACGTGCAAATATTTTGAAGGACGATAGGAAAACTTTTTTTTGTGGTTCACTAGTGTCTTTCTTATATTTTCTTAAAAGTATTTTGTTTAGGATGTAACAGTTTTTAACCCAAATATAAATTTTAATTAGAAAGGACAAAATATTATAAATTTTGAAAACGTAATGAACCTAAAACAAGTGAAAGATTAACAGAAAATTATAAAAAAATTATAAATCTCCTGAATATTTCAACAAACAAGCCAAATTAACAGGATATAAATAAAACTTGTCAAGGGTAGATTGAAAATAAAAGACAGGCCCAATTTACACGATGCCAGTCAGTGTGCTAGTAGAACATCCCAGCCAGCTCCAAAATTTTTATTTCATATTTAATAATTTCCATAATAATTTATTTTATTCTAATATTTAGGATTTCTTGCTCTATTTAGCATGTTAGTATTCGTTGTCGTTCTGCTACTGGCATGCTAGCTGCTGGTATTGTGTGAATTGGACCTAAGTTTTGACCATATCAAATTTCCCAATTATATAAAACAAAGCTATTTTTGTGCTAATGAACGAAAGTTAACATATCTGAATAAGCAATATATTAAAATTTCAAAAACACACGTAAGAGAAATCCTCAAATAGAAATCAGGAAATGAAAGTTTTAACTGATAAAAAAGCAAGATTTCTTGGATATCTGAGAGATTTCAATCTTTTTAAAAGGAATAATTTTTTCATGGTGATGACACAAGGTGATCTTTACTACTTATATTTCTTAGGTTATCTGTACAAAATTCTTCTTTCTACCTAAACCCAAACGTTTAAAAAATGTTTACATTTTAATACATAGGAATAAAATTCAGTGAAAAAGAAGTCCTAGTACTTGAATAAACCAAATTAATACGAGAAATAAGATATTCATAAAACAAAGTATTAAAGCCTTTTAAGAATTAGGAATATTGATTGCTACAGCTACACTCATGTTTAGATTTAAAATGTCCCTCATATGGATATCTATACTTCCTGAAAAAATAGAAACTTACCTTTTTTCGTTTTTTCCCCTTCAATTTCGCTGTTTAGAGAACGAACTAAGAGAAAGAGTATCTAATTCCAATTTATTTGATGGAAAAATAAAAATTTCACAAATGAATACGAAAATTTCAAGCGAAAAAAATGCTTCAAACTGTACAATATTGATATGGGTTGGATTAAAAAATGCAACCATATTGTTGTTTACCCTCTGCATTTATTTAGAGGGATGCAAATAACATGGAGGGAAAAATTTCTTCTGATCTTTCGGGACACCCCTAAAAGAATCATTTGGTATAAAACTAAAATACTCTGAAATTTTCGGCTCAAAATATAATATTTAGACTTCACCCCTAAACGTCAAAATTTTGGGGGATAAATGCGATTTCCCCCTAAAAATAGTACTTTCCCACTACATATAAAA
The DNA here is from genome assembly GCA_963680715.1 of Tetragnatha montana. Lineage (NCBI taxonomy): Eukaryota > Metazoa > Arthropoda > Arachnida > Araneae > Tetragnathidae > Tetragnatha > Tetragnatha montana. The sequence goes on from OY796685.1 coordinate 10,304,593, forward strand.
TCCGAATGGGTGGCTGTAATAACAAAAAGTTGAACTTAATTTGTTGATAAACTGCTTATTTAGCTTCTACTTTTATTATTGAAACTTGTTTGTACAATTTACAGTTCAAAAGATACAAGGGAATATTACGAACACCATCTGACAAAATTATCGGATGGTGTCAGTAAAATTACTTTGTATCTTAATTGTATTGTACCCTTAAATGTATCTTACTGTATTGTATCCCTTAATTGTATTGAAAAAATTGATAATTATTTATTGATATAAATTTAGCTGTCGAAAAATGGTTCAATAACCTGTAAAAATATCAATTTTTTTAACTATAGGTATATGTGAGGTGTTAAAAATTGACAAAAAAGCAAAACGTACGCAGAGTAATTTATTTTATAATGCATTCCCTTTTCCACTACAAATATAAGCAAATTTTAAAATAAATATCGAAAAGGAGAGAATACTTTTATAGCTATACAATAAAAAGCTTAGAATAATTTAAAAATTCATAGCAAGTAAAATCAGATTAATTACATACTTTATTTTTTATGCAATCCATTCTTTGCTTATGTTTATATGAATGAATTTCTTTTAGTATCTCTATTCTAAAAAAAAGTTTTTGACGAACGGTTTCAAGGAAAAAACTTTTTAATTACTGATCCGTATAACACATTTTTGGTATCAAAATGGTGCAAAAGGCTGTTGGAGTTTTAAAATTATTTCCATTTTTTTTTTCGATTACGGATAAGGTTGGTGCAGATAAGGTGTGGTGCTGGTTAAACAATAATTTAGCAATTTCTGGCTATTTTTTTTTAGTGACCATTGAAATACAATACCAAATAGAGATTATGTTTCAATTGTTTGATGTGCGTTTTTGCTTCTTAAACGACGATACTTATTAAGTTGGTTTGCCAATTCGGGCAATATTTCTATTGCTTGACGTTGAAGACAACTTGGCGATATTTAACGGGACAGATAACGGAATTTAACGGATGTAAAAATGCAAAAGTTTCAATAAATCTTAATTAATTGATAACAATTTTTCATAAGAATGAAAAATGTTTAGCAATACCACTCATGAGTATATTGTTTACTCGGTTTCTCTATCTTTTCTTAAAGTGATTAATTTAAACAGACGTGAAACTTTATGTGTTAACTTGATTTTAAAATAAACACCACAAAAGACAGACAAGATACACACTTTATTGTCCATAGGGAGACGATAGTGTTTAGTCTCAGGACCTGGATAAGCCTCTTTACAAAAGAAACACTATACATCGAACACAATTTAGGTGTAATTAGAGTTTGTTTTTTACCTTGTGGTGACGATTCCATGGTAATTTTTATCTCTTATCTCATAAACCTTCAAAATAAATTTTATTTAAAAGTTGTATTGCTGAAAAGAAAATCAATTTATATCTCCCGTTAAAGAAAACTATTCAAGGATTAACCAATATTTATGCATGAGTTTTTAAAAGTAATGCATTTCACATTTCTCTAATAATAATTGCTGGAGGGTAATTTGAAAAGTAAGCTCCGTTTTTCCTAGGTTGTTGTTATATTTTTTAGTAGTGTAATAATTTTTGAATGAGACATTATATAGAATTCCTTAATTAAGATAACAGTCTTTCTAAAGCTGAAAATGTGTTTTTTTTTATTTATTTATTTTAAAGGGGGGTTTGCCGCCTATTTGAAACAGAAATTATGTGACAGGCTGGATAAATTCATTGGCATGTGAGTTATGTTGATACCTGGTAGAATTTTTAAATGATACCAAATTAAGAAATTACTACATATCAATGCTTTTTATTTAATGAAAGTTCAAATATTGGGCTAATCATAAAAAAAAGCATGTTAACAACATCTTTAGACTCAATTTCTGAAGAATCCCGTTTTCCTCACATAGTGCGCCATTCAAACTAGATTACTCTTTAGGAAATTAGTATTTTTAAATTATTTTTTACCATTAAAATCTGTGTAATATAGCGGGTGTTTTGACTTTTATTTTTTGCATTTAAATTATAAATACATTTTTAGTGTATTTTTAAAGTACAAATTTCATGAAAAAATTCAATTTTTATGCTTTTAAGATTTAAAAAATTGTAGAAAAAAACTATTAGGTCTATCAAAAATATAAAACAGTCAAAACATGAAGAATATTGAAAGATCAATTTCCGATAGAAATTGTCATTTTTTAATTACTTGAATAAATTAGTTATGACTGTTCAAAAATCATGCCAATTAGCTTATTAGACCCTAATTAGCTAATTACTGACTCGCTAAATCTGAGATTTATTTAGTGAAATGATTTAATTTATATACCCTAGATTTTTAAAGTCAATATTAAAATTTTTTTTCAAGTGTATACGTATACCCCTTAAAAATTAGAGGAAGGCTGTTCTTTTAGGTTTTGAATGATAAAATACATACTCGTATGTTTTGAGATTTTTATTTACTGCCAAAATGAAAGTGTTACTTTCCAAATTGCCCTCGTTATGGAAATAAGAACGTTAAGAAAGAATAATTTAATTAGAAAGTTTACACTTAGTACCCTTACTCGAGAATTAACCACACTGAATTAAAATGCTTTTTTATTTCTTAACTTTAACAATCTTTATAGGTATGTAAAAATTAAAATGTATCTTTGATTTTTATAATTTTATTTTACAATTCTTAAATATTACCTTCAATTTAAAAAGTTTCCAAGGATTCTCAATACCATTTGGAGAATAACTATAAATTTAGGATGAAACTACAGGAACACGTACGTATACATGAAAAAATTGTTCAATGAAATTATTTCCTTATAACAATCACAACAAGGGATATATTTATTTGTTTATAGTTAGCTGTTCCAGACAACAACCATCAAGTTTTAAAATTTCCGTGTTCGTATATATAGATGACAAACATATTTAGTATGAGCAAGTCTATCTAACATGTATTCACAATATAATTTAACTTAAAAGTCTTGTGAATGATTCCAAAAGGCTCTTTCTGGACACCTAGATATTTTGGGAAAGGGTGTCAACCAATCAATCAATTCAACTCTGCAGAGCAACATAATAAAATCATGTATTTAAAGAATAACTTCTCCATCTGTTAGAAAAATGCCATATCAATATTTTTCTTCATTTAATAATCCAATGCCGAATAGTAAAACACTTTAAGCTCTCTTATTATTATATTGTTGTTTTATTTTATATCTCGATTTATCAAAAACTTTTTGGTAATAGTTAACCATCCAAATTGATCAATTCAAAGAGATTATCTTCGTTTTTTATTTGCTTTTAGTTTTCATTTAATTTTTAGCATATTTGTCTCAATTTTTATATTTTTAGTATAGTACTGTTGTATATAAATTTTGGATTTACCTATCGAATGTAAGTTCTTTCACTTAAATGTGTAGGTGGCCTTAATTCCTTAAAAATTCTCCCCAAGAAATGACTTAGAAGTTGAAATAAAAAAGGATATACATATTCTAAAGTTTGGCACCTTTATTATTTTTTAAAACTCTAACAAACAGAGGTGGGGAAATCCTAGATATTTGTGATTAGTTTATCCTGTTACCTCTGAAAATAAACGGGCTACAAGAATCAATCTATCAAAAAAAAATCTTTACATAAATTCACTACTGCTAAATTAGAAAGTGATTTTTAAAATAGTACCTAAATATGTGATAAAAAAATGTTTTTTATAACATCAGTATGTGTAATTTTAGTTACTAAAATTGATAGAAACCGTAACGAGAAAAAATGCAGCATTTCGAAAATAAAATAGTAGGTATATGTGTTTTGTGTAAATATACACTTTAAAGCAATAAACAAAGGAGAAAAAATTCGAATGAAAAATTAAAAATTTAAAGACAGGTTAGAAAGAATAAAGTAAGAAAATTCACGCATCTGGGTGTTTTTAATTTCCAACGGAGTGTATCTAACTCTACACTTGGGGCACGTGGTTCTCTGGTTACAAAAACATACATAATATTTCCTTGAAAAATAGAAGTGCAGTTAGTTCTTTAAAAAAAAGAACAAGGTCCTCTTCTCTGAAGAAGAATAGTTCAGATTGACTTCACACATCAGCTTCGCCTTGTTTTGAGTTGAAGGTGACAAATAGGGGGTTGTACGGGTGCAGTCCGGATCGAGAGTATGTTGTTCTTGAGCATCTGAGAGTCGGGAACGTCATCCGGGGCGTCCTGGAAAAAATAAAGAAGGTGTCGTGACTTTGTATTGCTCGGTACGAATTCGAATGCTGTTAGAATGCACCAAACTGTTTTGTGGAAGGCAGTGATTCAAAAACTACCAATACAAACCACTATTGGCGCCTTTATATTTTCAAAATTAAATACAGTTGGCGGAATTAATAGGAACAGGGGAGTTTCAGAAAACTATTTAGATTTCTCTCTCCCGCTTTTTCAGTATGCAGGGTGTTTCAACAAGTCCGCTCAAACTCTGCACTCCTTGCCAAAAACTATGGTACAGCTCCCGCAACAAAAAACGTTACAGTGGACTTTGCGGGCGAACCACTTGGGTTAGGAAGACAAATAAGGTGTCATTTTTCATGTCATGAAGTATTCTTTAAATGAAAAAAAATTCGAGTCCTTAGGGGGTCGTCTTCATATTAAACGAAACACTAACTTTCTTTTTTCCTATGGGGACCCCCAACTATTATGCATTTTTCTGAAAGAGCATCCCCATAAACCCCCAAATACCAAGTTTCATCCACGTAAGTATCCAAATAGAAGAATAATATATTTTAAAAATGTCAACCATTCAATGTGAAATTTGTCGAAATGTTTTAGGCGTAAAATTATGAAACTTTGAATTTAGATCAAATTTGTGTCCCCAAACAAAATAATTATGCTTTTGTAGCGATATTTAGTGGTTAATAGATAGATAATTAACATCTAATTTGGACCCAAAAATTAAATTTTAAAATCTTTTAATATTTTTATGGTAATCGATTCTGGTAGTAATTTTATGCGGAAAACCAAAACTTCAGTCGATTTCATTTAATAGTTTTGGAAAAAACCGAATTAAACTAAATTCCCACTCTTTAAGGGACCGTATACCGCTGCCAAATGCAAACCGGTGAATGCTCTTTCTGGAAACAGTCGTCTTATTTTATTTACCATAACTTAAATTATAACGCAAATTTGATATTAAATTTCATTAAATTACTTATAAATTTTTCAATAAATATTAAAGTAGTGATTAAAAGTGTCTTAAAACAGAGACAGAAAGTTAATCCTTCTCACTCTGGAGACGACCCCCAAAACGTAAAAGCTTAATTTACTGTTCGATGTGGATGAAACTTGTATTTGGGGGTTTATGGGGATGCTCTTCCAGAAAAACGCATAATAATTGGGGGTCCCTATAGGGAAAAAAAGTTAGTGTTTCGTTTAATATGAAGACGACGCCCTATGAACTCGAAATTTTTATCGTTTAAAGAATACTTCATAACATGAAAAATGACAACTTATTTGTCTTTATAACCCAAGTGGTTCGCCAACAAAGTCCACTGTAACGTTTTTTGTTGCGGGAGCTGTACATTCTATACATAGTTTTAGACCCATAGTTTTCGATAAAATCGAAAGAGGTATAAACGTCACATCCGGTTTGCACTAAAAAAAAGGTGTATGGAAAACCTGAACAGGTTTAGGGATATTTTTTCACACTAAGATGTTAAAAATATCCACTGTGCGTGCATACACGCACCGTGAAATAGTTTGTATCGGAAACGACGTCACATTTTTCGAAACATAAAAGTCGTCGTAGAGTTATAGTTCTTTGGGCAATTTTTTATGTACTCCACACAAGAAATCTTTCTGTGCAGACTTGTTGAATCCTCCTGTATGTTTCATTTATCTTCTATGAACATAGTTCTCTCACATCTGAGTATTTTTGGAGAATGTTTTGAGGGATTATGAATGAGAGAGGAGTAGAGTTTTTATTTACAGCTCGTATTAGGTATAGGAAATAGGATACAAAACAAGGGCGTAGCCAAGTTTATTCTTCCTCTCTTATAACCTGCCCGAACTCAAATATTGTTCTCCTGGCCACAGGGAACAATCAAGAATATTCTCTGTACCTCCTATAGAGATGACACTTCCACTCAAAAACCAACCCCTTAAAACTTAAACCTATTTTTAGACCACAATTTCTAATTAAAAGTGACCAATTTCGCTCACTTTTATGGCATCATTTTACGCTGTATTATTTCTTTTTTCTAATACTTTTCTGTAATTATATATCTTTCATGCTTAACCGAGTATTACACATTTTGATTGATCATTATCTTTTCGAAATACGTAAATAATATCTCCTCTTAGTTGAAAAGTAATATTTAGAGTTAGTTATTCTACATTATTTTTTCAACCTATGGTCCGTTTTTGGAACTAAATACAGCTATTCCAACGCAACATGCTAATCAGACCGTTCTAAGAGTCAAACATTTTCATAGCTTTCGTAAGCATTGGTCATCTGAATCCCGCAAAGGTTCTATTTCAATGTCCGATTCTACTCTTTAGACAATGTCTGTTCTCATAATTATGTTTCCATTGTGTCAAAATGTTGCTCTCGAATAAATAGACAACGTATCACCTCTTCGGTTTGTTGCCCTGTGTGTTGCTATTTGAATTACAGATACAGATTTACACATTAATATTGAGACTGTATATGGCAGGAGATTATTTTCAATAAATGTGATTATAATTAGTATTTAATCCTTTATGAAACTTTAACAGTATATATCATAAAATATCGTGTTGATTAATCATTTATGCATTGTTGTTTTCATTATTAAACCGAATAAACAATTATCCAAATTATCTGATTCCCCCAAGGGTATTAAATGCTTATACATGTGAAAAACTAACACTTTTTCGTTAACGAAACAGTGATGAGAAGAACTCAAGGAGTTATACATAAAAATTAAACATTAAACCATTTTGTTTAAATTAAACAATCCTTCTCCGTACGTGAATTATTCTAAAGCTAGAACTTTATTACTTGAAAATTCATCTTTAGTGATTACAAACGTCTGAGTGTTTATGTTAAATTTGCGATAGAAGCAAAAAAAAATAAAGTTGAGGTCTTCTGATAAGTCCACTTGTAGGATTTTACATAGTAACTTATGTTTGTCAACTTTCTATAGGTTAAAATATTGGATTTATTTGTTAATATTTACGCCATACATAAAAGTGGCTCAAACTGAAAAAGAAAAGTTTAAAATATTTTTTTGAAATAATCAATTATAACATATAGGTGCAATGATCAGACTTCTGATTAATCTTCATTTGTTTAAAGACCAACTTTTCAGCCAGTTTTCTTCCATCTCATAACATACCTATCTACACAAATCGTTTAAAAAAGACCCATAGTAAAAGGTTTTCTACGATAATTCAAATACTTTTTTTAATGGCACTCTCCAAAAAAATATTTTGAAGTAGAGTAGATTAAATTTTCTACGAATTTAAAAAATTGGGAAGCTTTATAAAATGCAAATTTCTAATAAACCGATATCGTATAATTAACTATCATGATATGTTTTATTTAGACTCAGAATGAGTGTAATGAATCAAACATAATAATAATAATAATAAAAATAATAATAATAATAATAATAATAATAATAATAATAATAATATAATAAGTTTATTGGCAAAAAAGGCCAGCTGGCCCATACACCAAAATACAAAAATATCAGAGCATACAAATAAGTGCAAGATAAAAACAAAGCATATAAATAGAATAAATAGAACCAAAATACAATTACCAAAAAAAAGAGAAAAAAACCTCAGGAGTCTAAAGAACAATTTGCCAACAGAAACTGATTCAACTTTTGAGCTGATTTAATAAAATTTACTATTGCAAAAAAATTCTTATGATTGTAAGTGAGGAAACCATTAAAGTTATTTTGATACCCAATAAAAGGGGAAAGATACTTTAATCTGTAAAAACGATACATAGGACAATATAAAAATACGTGTTCCCATGATTCTGGTTCGTCCATATTACAATATTTGCATTTGTCTTTGGGGTTTATTTTAAAGAGTTTTCCCTCGAAAAAAATGGTCTCCTGATTTAATCTCAGTTGGAAAAGAATTCTCTTCATTGAAACATCAATTCTTGAGGTAATATAGTCTTCTATGAAAGGGGTTAGTTTTATAAATTTATAGTGAGGGTAATGTTGACTTTTTTCCATACTTATCATATCTAACTGTTTGTATTGATCAATGTAGCTTAGAAGGATTTGGGGCAGAAACTTCATTGCAACTTCGGGATCTTGTAATAGCCAAACATAAGAAAAGCCGGAGCTTTCGATTATAGATTTAATTTTTAAAGTCCAATTAAATTTTATTGGGCTCGAACGGCCATAAAAACAATGTTTGTATGCAATTTTTGTAAACCTACGGTCATCCATCTCTAATATTTTAATCCAGAATCTCAAAATTAATTTTATGAATACAATGGAAATATTAGTTTGACCCAGTTCAAGTCTGAGAATATAACCTGGAGTATATTTTGAAAGATTGAATAATTTTTTAATAAAGAAATTCTGGATATGTTCTAACTCACTGATATAGGAAATAGACCAGACAGGACTGCCATAACTGAGAACCGATATTACAAGGGAATTAAAAATTCTGAACCAGCTACCTGGAGAATTGATCTTTGCTCCTGTTACAATGGGCCACATTGCATGAATGGCAGAAACAGCTTTAGCACTGAAATGTTTCTTCGCTGTAGAAAAAGACCCCGAAGAAGAAAAAGGGACACCTAGATAAAGGTAGTTGCTTACAATTTCCAGTTTGCTATTTTTGTAATAGAATTTGTCATGTTTCGATAGTTTACCTCCTTTTCTGAATATCATTACTTTTGTCTTATTTATATTTACCATAAGTCTGTGATCTGAGCAAAATTGTTCCAAAATTCGAAGTTTTTTATTCAAGTTAATAGGGGAGTCTGCTAAAATAATAGCGTCATCGGCATAAAGTAATATGTTAACAGGGGTTCCATCGCGAAAACTGATATCCGAAATTCCAGATGTGTTTAGGCGGATAATAAGATCGTTCAAGAAAAGTGAGAATAGAATTGGGCTCAATACTTCTCCTTGTAAAACTCCCGAATTAATTTTAAACGGTTCAGTAAAATCAGAGGATGAGCGAACTTTCGCATATGCATTATTGTAAATATTGTGAAGGATTCTAATGAATTTCGGGCTAACTTTATTTTTTTGTAGTTCAGAAAAAAGTATTCCATGGTTAACGTTGTCGAAAGCTCCTTTAAAATCTACAAAGACAGAGTAAAGTTTACCACTCTTTTTTTTAATTTATCATTTATTAAACAATTTAATATAAAGATTTGACCTAAGCAACTGTAATTCTTCCTGAAACCTGCCTGTTCCTCCAAAAGTATATCATGAGAGTTCAAATAATTCAGAAGCCTTTTATTCAGAATTGATGTAAAAATTTTTGTGACTATCGGAATTAATGAAATAGGTCTATAGTTGGAGGGATCAGAAACATCTCCTTTCTTGTAAATTGGATTGATTATAGTCAAGATCCAGGATGAGGGCATCTTATCTGTCCGATTTCATATATACGGTTAAATATGTTGCTAATTGCAATCAATGAAAATTTACCTAGGTATTTAAAAAACTCAGGCTTCAATGAGTCACATCCAGGTGCCTTACCACACTTCATAAATGAGAAGTTAATGTAAATACTATTTTATTTAATGGGTTTAATCAAATTCCTTCTCTGGAAACTTTTTTAATTTTTACCCCTGATTAAGCCTACAGTACAATAATATCTATTACCATAACGTTTAAATAAAAAGACCACAGGACAAAATAAACTAATTTGATTTAATTAAACAAAATTATAAAAAGTTATCTCTTCACCGTAATACTAATATCATAATACTAACATAACACTCATAATACTAATTCCCTGATAAAAAAAATTACGCACATAAAATTTTCTTCTGATTTTTTTAAGTTATCACCATAAAATACAAACGAAAATTTTAATTTTCGAACTCGCCATCCAAACCGTGATCTGAAGACTTCCCAAAACAGTTCGCCACTTCACTTCCTCGCTCGGGATTAATTCCACACAATCAAATCACCCACACAACCTCTGTTGAACTCTTAAACCACGGCAAATCGTAATTGCAATACAAATACTTCACAACTTCATGAACCATCAGGCTGCATAATTTCAGTTCATTCGATAGAACAGGGGGCTGAGTTCGTTATCTCCTCTCCGTCCTACCCATTAGCAGATAAAAAGAAGTGCCTTAATGTCTTCTGAATCCCGATGCGCGCCAGGAAAAAGACTTGACTCTGATTCCGAGAGTTATCTTAATTGGAGTGCATTATCTCCGCTGCGGGTTTCTTTTGTTAATATTAAAACACCATTTCCTTGTTATGAGGTGGATAGAAATTATAAATGATTGATTCATTTAATAATTCATTAACTAAGTTTAAGAGAGCAGCATCTCCTCTTTGGATTTGTTAGCATCTCCTTTTAAAAAAAGTTGTTGTTATAGCAGATATTCAACAATACTTTTAAGAGCATATCTCTCTTTTACGTAAAATACAGATTTTATCCTTAACCTAGCACCACTCTAAAAAAATTATGTTGTTTTATCATATACTCTACAGTCCTTTAACAGAATATCTCCATTTCATGTTAAATCCAAATTTTTTCTCGGCAACTCATCGGCTAGTAGTCCTTGGAATTGTTGCATTCCCTCATGCTAGAGCACTTAGCGTAATCCAGTTTCCACCTGTGGATCAAAACCACGGGGTGAAGTAGTCATCTTACCTAAAGTCCTTTACTTTTACCCGCGCCTCACACACATTTGCTCGCAAAACCTCTTTTTACTGGGGGACACATTCATTCGCTACATCAAACATCCATGCCTGAGCGGGGATTAAGACCTCGGACGTACGGCTAATACTCAAACCATTGAGCCTGTATCCCAGGACTTAAATTTGTAAAACGCAATGAAATGTGAGATACATACTTCACTAAATTTCACGTATTTTGTTTCTAATTCTATGGAGAAAAGCGTTAATGTCACTCACCGACGGTCGACGGTCCGAGAGAGTAGTATCAGCACAAGGAATGACATTGTACCGGGTGCAAACGACCCTGCGGGGATAGAACAAAGAGTGACATTAAAACACAGTTTGACTATATTTTTTTTTCATTCTATAGGCCTTTACTCCCTAAAACAACAGTCATCGGAGCTATGGTATACCTACCCTGTCCTGATTGACCATGAAACATTTTATCTTCCTGTAATTGGGGGCTAAAATTGACATTCAAGACAAATTAACCGGCACATTTCAGTCTTTCTTAGATGATATTAAAGCTTATTATGCCCAGGGATATTTAAATACTTAAAATATTTCCCTACGGAAAATATTTTTAGGTTCTTTCCAATTGCTAGACAATTGAATTTCCAGATGCTAGACAATTTGAAGTCTAGATCACGGATGAATTTATAATCAGGGAATGCAATGACCCCCTAACCATTTCGGATGTTCGACTTTAGATTTGAGAAAATATTTTATTTGCTTTCGGATTCTGTTAACTCCTCTCAGGGTGGTAGCCAAAACTCCTCCCATTCTAAATATAGCAAAAGCCTAACCACCATTGTTTTCACACTATAAATTCAAACGCTGGAATCCTACTCTCTGAATAGAAGTACGAAATGTTTTTACATTCGAAATACCCTTGAGAGTTTGCGAATAAATTGTTGGGGAGCTTTATATGTGAGCCAAAATCCAGGATATAACCTAAACACGTCATAGATATTTAGGTCTTGGGAGGATGCGCAAAAGGGATTATGTAGTGGAGAACCTGACCTCTTATGCGAGCTATTATTTCTGGATCGTATAAAACCGCTCATAGACAGCTTTATGTTTAATTGTTCTAAGGGTTTGAGTTTAAGATAAGTTTTTCTAGTTCAATGAGGTTTTATTGAAATGATGTTTTCTCACCTGCCTAATGCACTTCCCCATGCAATCCGGTCCTCTCTTGCGGAAGTCGATCTGCACTCGCCACGGGAACACTCGCGAAGACACCTCGTTGGCGTCGTACTCATCCTCCTCAGTGGACGACGGAGCTGCCAAACACACTCGACTTAGAAAACATTGTTCGGTTCACGATAGTTTTTAAGCAACACTTTACTAAATAGTAGCCAGTCGTGATTGTAATTCTATAAGACCGTCCGTCTCCTTATTAGCCCAAGTAGCATACGATAATCCCCGTTGTCACTCTGACACTTTTGAGTCCTTCACACTGTTCTGGGTGCACCTACACCTTACAGGCTTTGTAAGTTATTACCCAATCAGGAGGGATCATAGTGTGCTGTCATCTGAAGACCTGATTCAGAACCTGAATGCTTTAATTTGTGTTCATTTGAATATTTGCAAGAGCGTTAGTACATCTTAGATCCCTACCGCCCACATAAGTGAACGTCCCAGCTTTCATGGTGGGCGGTAGGGTTTTGTCTAATACCGACGCGCTTTCCTATTAAAATTCAGTTGAAGATTAAGTTTTTTGTAAGTAACTATTAGTACACCTTTTAACTTTCTATTGTAACTATATTCTATTATACTATGTACTACTTTATAAATATTAAAGGTGAATAACATTTAATATGGGATTGGTAGGAGGTTGAAAAGATTTATTATAAAAGATATATATGAACATTTGGTATTAAAAGCAACACATCATTCGCTTTTTTCTTGGTGTGGGTTGCTGACCCTCATAAGTAATAAAATATTTTTTCAGGAAAGTGTAATCGTTATTTCGATAAGCTTTCTATTATGACCATGGCCACAACTTACTTATCTACCAGAATTATTTTATGCTTAACCTGTGATAATCAAAATGGATTAAATTAAATCTGCATGTATTGAAACAATTTATAGATAGTGCCTTATCACCAACAGAAATACCTTATAATCTCTGCTAATCTTTATCACGTCTGGAGACGACTGGGTTAAAAAAAAAAGGACGTCATATTCCACTACGTCGAAAGAAATGGAAATTCATACTCAACTACTCAAAAGATAAATTTACGATTTAATTTCGGGAAAATAAAATTTAAGTGTAGTAAGGATGGGGGAAAACAAAGAACGCAGTAATTGCACTTTTATAAATTACTTTCTAAGGAAAATGAAATGCTCTAATAGTAGGGGAGCCCAGAGTGTTTTTGGGTAGTAACTGGAGCGCGTCAGATAATCATAGGGGGGATACCTTGCATGCTTTTGAGTAACTCCACCAAATATAAGCTCTCTATGTTGGTGGGTAGGTTAAGAACAGCCCGTCAGATTTGTAAAAAAAAATTAATTAAATGGACATACTCGAGCGCGTCAGATAAAGATAAGGTAGGTTAGTTACCAGCTAAAAAGTGTACATTTTCTAAAATCTGCCGATTTGAGCGGTGGATAAGGGAGCGGGAGGGTTACAAAGTTGCAAAGTAAAGCCAAGACCGGTAAGACGCTATCGCTCTTTTTGAGAAAAATGTACGAAACAAAATGTTTATAGACTAGTAGCCAGGATACTAGGCTCAACTAGTTGTAAACTGTCTTGGTAGCCAATCCGACGCGCTCGAGTATGTCAATGTAACTAGTTTTCTTTCAAAATTTGACGGGCTGTTCTAAACAAACCCACCAACATGGAGATCTTATATTTGGTGGAGTTACTCAAAAGCATGCAAGGTATCTCCCCTATGATTATCTGACGCGCTCGAGTAAATCCACATTTAGCATCATGGGCTCCCCTACTATAATTAACCTTTCTAAAATTAAAAACAAATTGCAGTATTGACCTCATTTTTGGTCATCACCATGGATAATCTACTTCCAATACTCTTGGGACAACCAAACTGCGACGTCTCGTTGATGTCTCAGACTTTTAAAGTTGCTGACAAATCTCATTACATCAAACTTCTGGGGATGGATTGTGATTAGGATTTGGAACACTTCTTTATCTACAAAGACCACATATGTCGAAAACCTACTTGTGTCATCAACTAAGAATCCTTTAATGGAAAAATCCTGTCTAGAAAAAAACATCTCGGAATGATTTTTTGTTTCCCCTTGGCGTATAATATATTCTTCCTATGTTCATTTTTATGTTTTCTTTAAATTTGTTTAATAAAGATTATTAATATTATAATTTTTTTGCGTATTTCGATTTAAGAATCAAACAAGGTACCTTATTTTATAACCCCCCTGTACATCAGTTTCCGCATTTTCCCATAAAATTTATTACTCCTACTACCAAACAGCGTAGATATTAGCCATTCAATATAGTAGAAAGAATGTACCTTGCATCTTGCTCTTCAAGGCAAGCCTGTCCGTCTTCCAGAAGAGTTGAGTGGTCTGGTGCTGAGGGTTATGTGGGGGAGCTACCACCAGGGGGAGCAAAGAGCGAAACACGTGCGCTACCTCCTCCAGGGCGGGTCCCACCCGGGATCGGCCGCTGACCCCTCCTGCAAACCAAATCGAACATTTTTTAGTAGTTACACACTTCATTTTTTATAAAACTTTATTTTACAATGTTTAAAGTTTCTGATAAATTTGTAGTGGTTAAGCATCAACATTTTTAAACTTAACGTTTCTAATGACATTCTTGCAATTTGAAGAAGCATTTTGGGTTATCTACTTATTTCGACTGAGACCATTTGTTTTTTTTCTTCATTAATAAGTTTTAATAAAGAACTGAAAGTTGTAATTCGAGAAATCCGTAGTGATTAATAATTGGGATTTTCAAATTAATTGTGCTGTTGGTACCACTGTGTACGTTATTACGAGGATTACAGGTTTAAGATTTAAAATGTTATGTTAAAAGATAATAATACATGAATTCTGGATGCATAGATCCCTGGCTACATCTTTATTACTGTAGGTACCTAGGTTTCTGCTGGAAAAGTTTGAACATTGTAAAAAAACAATTCTAAAATAATATTCTACAGACTGTCAAGAGTGACATTAAAAATTATAATTAAAGTAATCCTTTGGTGCTATAGTTTAGAATCTTAAACCTACAGATCCTCAGGATCCCATTACATTGAGATGCAAGATTTAACCACAAAACTTGAGAAAATAAAAAAGGAGATCATTTGCATTGAAAAAGCAATAAAAGTATTATTTAAATGCTAAAACATAATACCTAATTGGACTGAAAATGCATTCGGTTTCATACAAGTGTATTAATAGTACAAAAAAACATACTTAGACAAAAGAAATATTTATGTGCGTTTATTGAATACGAGTATTCATTAAATGCCACACAAAATGGAATTGAGAAGTCGCAATTATTAGAAACACAAAGAATTATTAAGCCTCTGCCATCAATCCAGGTAAAAAATATAAATGGTTTAAATGACAGTTGCATTTAGGTATTGAAAAGATATGCACTTATATAACCTTTATCTACTACATAATATGAATCGACGAGTGGAAAAGCAGAACAAGTCCAACTTACGACATTTAAAAAAAACAAACACCCAAACCATTTTTTTATATGTTAAAACCTGTAGAACTAACCATTAAACACAAGCATAACAATCTAGCAATAATTGACCCAATACATTGATAGATTTACTATTAATTTGCAAACTTCTAAAGTATAGGGGTTTATAAAAAAGCTTCTAAGCTTACTTCAGCTCTTCCAAGAAAACATGAGGAATCAATGCAAAAATGGGTGAAGTCGTCATGAAACTAATGAAATACATACTAAATACATTCCTTAAGTCCTACAAGAGCATTAAAGAACGGAAGATTAAAAGATGAAAAAATTTTATTTTAATGGGATTAAATGCAATTATCTCGAAGAGCCGATTTTGGATATGTGTACTGTTTCCCAGCTTATGGTTTCATATCCTATACATATGTTCCTATACACATGTAGATCTAAATAATTTATGAAAAGAATAAAACAGGATGTAAATTTTTAAATAATAAATGAGAAAAAGGCTTACCGATGAGTTCTCTAAATAATTTTTAGTAATTTAAACGGATTTTTTTATATTTTAAAAAACATTTTTACTTACCTATCCATATAGTAAAAATATAGAGTAACTGTATTATATCTATTCCATAGTCTCTAAAAGTATGGAGTGTGCTAGTACATATTTTTACATTACTGTGCAGTACTCCTAATTGTGTACCTTATTCCTAAATTCTTATGAAAAATAAATTAAATAACTTTCAAAAATTAGATTGACATTACTTTAAACTCACATAATCAGGACGCTAAATAACTATATTTTAAAGTTAAATCGCGTGAATAAATTCGCAGAGTCAGACAGTCACACATATTCTATTCTACCCATTTCCCTAGGAATTCTGTAGAGATATTTTGAGAAAGGCAGATATAATGTGTTTAAAAGCGTAAAATTCTACTGCAAAGATGCGTTTTTTAAGGATTTGCTCTACTCCAGCTTTTTAGAACAAAAGAACCAGAGAAGCTAATGCTTCCAAACTTTATCTGACTTGGAAGAAACATTCAGAAAGATTTTGAAGTATTTCTTTGAATATATACCAGAAATGTAGGTTGAGAAGAGTCACCAAAGTTTGTCCTTTCAAAAATTTTTTCGAAAAAGTAAACTTTAACACAAAGACTGAGCTCTTTCTTTAGGAAACACTGTATACCAATATTTTTGAAGAAATAATTCAGCGTTCAAACAACCTACTACACTACAAACGCTCACACACAAAAATAAACATCTTTTTTTATCTCCAAATTAACAACACTTTAGTTGTGTTGTTAGCTGGAACACTTTAACACTTTATTGTGTTGTGATGGTGTTCTAAATATGCTTAAAAAGTGTTGCTAAACAGAATGTATTCTAAAAATAGTGTTGTAAAATACTATGTTTAGAATCTGCAAATGTATTCTTAAATTTAGATCGAAACACATATGTATACATTTCTGTCTCTGTAGTTTTTTAGCAACATTTTGTAGCACTATTTTTAGAACACATTTTTGGATAGAAACACTTTTCAAACATATTCATTATACACTATAACACAAACTAAAGTGTTGTTAATTTCAACACAAAAAAAGTGTTATTGAACGTGTTGTGAGCATTTGCAGAGTGCATTAGTGGTACACTGCAGTGGCATATTAAGGAAGTGAATGTGAACTTGCATCACACAAATAAACTTTTGAATGAAATAAAATAATCAAAAAAATCTATGTTCAATTAAAGTTTTGTAAAGTTTTTTTGTGCGATAATTATTTCCCTAAATTAATTTTTTTTAAAAAATACAGAATCGTTTATACAAATTAAGTGAAATGGATAATTTTATTACGTTATGATAAAACTTAAAATTTCAGCTGACATTTCAGGACAGGCATTTCATAAGTTTCTTTTGATGCAGACAATTACTAATAATGTCAACTTTAAAGTTTATTTATCCATTTAAAAAATTATGGAATGGGAAGTTGTTTTCCCTTTGAAAAAAAATTAAAAATGAAATCAAGTAAGCGTTTTTTATAAGACATTCATTTAATAGAACCAAACGTTTAGATATTTTAAGTCATAAAAATATTCTTGAACTCAATAAGAGTAAGGAGAAACAAAATTCCTTTAAAGACTCTGTTCTTTTATAAAAATAACCTCTTTCGACTGACCTGTGTTTCTATGGTACTTCCATTCAACTCTAATTTCCAACGTAATATTCGAAGTTCTCAAGATATTTATCCGTAGTTATTTCAAGATCAAAAGTGTTTTCAACCTTGGCAAAAGAATTTCATGGTCGCTGGTAGAAATTTAAGGATTACGATTGGCAACACTAATTTTGAAACCGTGTTATTTTCGATTGTAATTCTTTTAAAAACACATACCAAAAGTATAGTACGATTTACCTCCTTGTATGCTTAATTTTATACATAAAAAACCTTAACGTATGAACTATTAAACTTAAGGTATAATTTACAAATACGTAAAATAGGTAATTATATTTTCCTAATCAATTCGAAATTTTTCATTACGTTAAATTTTAAAAGCAAGATTTTTTTAATGAAAAATTTAAGTTAAAAATTTGAAATACTCGTGTATTAAACTTTCATGATATTTACTTGTAAAACAATTATTAAAGTAATTTACATTTAAATAGATATATCTAAAATTATAATATTTTTTACTTTTCTAATACTTCATGATATTTATCACTCAAGACGAATAAAATCGTCTTATGTAGTTAAAATCTTGCCTTTACATTTTAATAAGAAAAAATCTCATAGAGCTAAACCCTTTACAAATAGCATGATTTTTTAAAATGTTAAGAGATAAATTGACAAAGATATTAAGTAAAAGTAGGTATTAATAACTTCCATTGTTGTCCAAAAAGGTACAAAACTAGCGTAACAAGGAGAGTTTATAGAATTGAATGATAGGATTAAAACTGCGGGAGGTATAATCATTGACTTAAACCCCCAGGAAAGGGAATAAAGTGTCAGGAATGGCACGGTCAATTGAATTGAGTTTGAAGGATAGAGCAAACAGGTGGTCATCTGTGTTTGCCGAGTGTTCTGAGGTATGGCCACTGTCCATTCACATCAATGGCCAAGGGGGCTTTCATGGACCGTGCACCTCAAATCAGGCGTAGGTTTCAATGCGATATAATATTAAATCAGAGAATTATATTCTGATCAAAATACATGAGGTCGCCTTTAGTTATGTAGTTATTTTAAGTAACATCTGAAGAACTAATAAATGATATCTAAAAAAAGGACCCTTCGCAGAATATTTTAGCTTAGCCTTTTTTTTCATTGATTTTTGTTTTTCTTTACTTATTTAAGTTTTAAAATTATTTTCTATGAAAAAGACTTCTTGGTGAACAGAAGTGTTGATGATATTGAATACAAGTAATGTGTAAAATATTATTTCTGTATGTCGTTTTTCTAATTCTTTTTCAAGTAAACATTTTCTTTAACAACAATTAAAAGGGGGAAATAAATATTTAGCCCATTAAAAAACATAAATTGTTGGTTGATAGGTAATACTTACAAACTTGATGATGATTTTAAAATGGTTACAATAGTCTTTGTTATTCGTACTGACGGACCACACTTACTAAAATCAAACTCTGTACTCTTTAATTGTCTGGTTGAACTCTAAATTAGTATAGTATGAAACAAAATTTTAACATTAGTCCTCATTTGTATTAAAAAAATTATCCTTTTACTTTTTAAAATTTCAAATCAAGAGCATTTCATATTTCTAAAAATAATGTTAAATTTTGTCTTATTAAAGGATCAGAATTTTCTTGTATAATTTGGTCCAGAGAAAATCGAGGTACAACACCAAAAAAGTACTTGAAAACTTTGAACTAGTAACAATGACAAAATTATGAATGGACAATATGCACCATGTCAAGAAACATCTTAAGAATTATCCAATTTACTAATTATACTATCCATATTACATATTCCATTGGTCATGAAAAATAGATTGCTTCTCGCTAAACATAAGAAACTCTTGTGATAAAAAAAAAATCTATAACCATCAGTGAATTATATACCGGTAAATCACAATAACTAAAAGAGGGAACCAAACTAACGACCTAAGCTATACCATTCAATGATTGTAAAAAAAACATCCAATACGCCATTAGAATTAATTAAGAGTTTCTGATTGATTTCTGGATACGTTAAAGGAAATCCCGGGAAAATTTAGTCAATATTTTGGGAAGAATTCTTAATACTAATTAAACAGTCCCAACACACCATTCTTTCTTTCTAAAAAGATAATCTGTCCTATAGACTTTGCAAAGCCATTCAACAGGTGTCACGTGGGTTTTGACGTCATGGTTTGAAAGGTGAAGTACGATCAAAGAGAATAATTTCGGCATTGGACTTAAGACTCGTTAATCTCTCTAAAGCGCTTAACGCAGAAGCCGAAGAAAGTGACAGCAGCTTTAATTAAGTTGGGGTTGGATCAGACTTCAATTACATCTGTGATGTGATGTGTTGATTGTTTTTGCATGGTTAATGGAGCTGTACTAACGCAATTAAGTCTTTGATAAGCCATTTGTTCGAATGAATTAGCGCCTGTATATGTGCTAATGTTACATGTTCTGAAGTTTCTGCTTTCTGTAAAATTGTGTTGTAAAGTTTGAATAAAAAGCTATTAAAGTCTATTTGAGGCCATCGGGATATGACGGGTAAACTAAAAAAGGTACTTTTGAGAAAAACAAATTTGAAAAGTTTCCAATAAGCGGTATCTCGATTAGCAATTTTCAATAGACCAATTTCTGTATGTTGTTATTTAAGCTATTACTAAGTATAAACCATTGAAAATGTTTTTTGGTCAACTCTATTTTTAGTGAACTATTACAAATTTTATCCAGACTTTCTGAGGGGATAAAAAGAAAAAATACCGAACAAAAAAAAGTACTGAAATGTCTTCGAGTGCATGAATGTTTTGAGACACTGTAGCTAATTTTTAATACTTTCAAAAAATATTTAGTTTACATCAGAAAAAAATACCGAAAAAGAAAAAATACCGAACAAAAAAAAAAGTACTGAAATTTCTTCGAGTGCATGAATGTTTTGAGACACTGTAGCTAATTTTTAATACTTTCAAAAAATATTTAGTTTACATCAGAAGAATGTAATTTTTTATGTGAATGTATTCTTTTGATTAGGTAAATTAGTGAAGTTGTCTCAGAGTATTATATTTTACTCCACCCTATTGGGTAAGAGCAAAACTGATACGACTTTAAAAAACAACTATTTTTCAAACAAAATATATTCATTTCTCCCTGAATTTTTTTTTATGGTAGATAATGAACCAATTCATTTTTTTTTAAATTAACCGAATTTATTTACTTAGTTTTGCAGGAAAAAGTTTGGGTCCTAATCCTGGATAACTTTCCCCAATAATTTTCTGTGCAATAGGTATGTAACACACAAAATGTATTGAATTTTATCCATGAACTTTTCTTTTCTATTGATACTGTATACCTACCCTTGAACTTTATTTACTTTGGAATTATCTCACCTCTAAGTAAATGTGATAAACTGGGCTGCTTTTAACGTTAAATTTATACTGATAAATATAAATCTGGCTCATAAAAAAAATAAAAAACTAATAAACATGCAAAAATTATAAACCACCAAAGAAATCTTCAGGACACAAAACCTAAGAAATTTACCTTTTGATTTTAGTAGATTTATAAAATTTAAATTGAACCCAATTTTTTTTTAGTTTCAGACAACAATGCAGTGGTTAATTTAGAACCGTTCCATACCACTGTATCTGTATCCTTCCCAATTGAATTTTTATTAATTATTAGACCCGTTTTGTCCCTGCTTGTGTGGAGGTTTCTTAAAAGAACTGTGGGGGATGGATAAATATATCATGAAAACACTTACACTTTTTCGCTCTCCTTCAGTAGAGTTTGAAAACTCAGTGAGAATTCAAACTTAACCCTAATATGACCATAAACATCAAGACCAAAATCCTAAACTTAGTTCACACTTCTGCATTTCTCTGCATAAAAGTGCGATATCATTAATAACTTAATCTTAAAATCGAATTTAAGGATAAAAAGACGTTATATAAAAGTTTCTGATAATCCTACTTCATTTAAAAGTTCATTTCTTATGTTCTAAAAATTTATTTACTGTGGACATAATATACACTGGTTTGCAAAAATTAAGGACCGAACTGTTTTTTCAATATAACTCCTGGCATAATTATTTTTCATCCATGAAAATAATACCACAAGATGTTCAAGGAGTGGGAATATAGGGCGCGAGAACAAATTTTCCCTACCAATAATTTAAGGGGGTAAATGGGCCCTCCATTGATAATGGAGTTCCATATTACACATTTGTAGCAGTGACAGAAACGTCTATGTGAGAGGTATTTAACCGAAAATTTTATGTTGTTTGTGAAGAATATGATTATTCCTGAACTCAACGCATGTTTTTAAATGTGTGTGCTACTTTAAAATGGTATTTTTTAGGTTTTGTTGAGAGATATTGAACTAATCATTATTTTTGACAAGTTTTAGCCTCTGGGTCATTTTTGGTATGTGGTATCTGACCGTCAACCATATGTTCAGTAGTTCTCCCATGTGCTTGACTGCGTTTAGGTCTGTGGAGCCGGAAAGTAACTTTATTCTTTCAAAATCGTGACTTATGAAAAACTTGGAGAAAGCCAAATTGGGATTTTTCGCAGCTTTGTCATGCAAAAAGAAAAAATAAGGACCCAAAATGTCTTCTAACTGAAGCAAATGAGACATGAGAACACATGTACACAATTGCAGATATCAGTGAAAATTTCTTTGGTGTATAGGGGGTGCTGAAACGGCACAAAAGAATTGTATAGTTTCATAGGAAGGACATCTTTTATTAAAGTTTGAAAAAAGGATTTTTTTAGTGTTTATGGACCTATAAATGTCTGAAAAGAAACAAATATTTGTAAAAATATCTCCATTCACCTAAAAATAAGTTTTAAAGACATCGAATTTTTCCTGTGAAACTATACGTTACGGAGTATTACGTTAAATTGAACTATACATATATCGAATAAGAAAATAAAACATCTAAGCATACAAGAGTTTTCATCATTGCGCTAAGTTTGGTTGTGTCAGCGGTATACCCCTTTTTGAAGACTCTTCTCAAAGAAACACTTTGATTACAACACAAAACGATCACGTTTGAAATTTCGATTATTCGAATGATTCTCCCCACACCTGATCGGATAATGGAACAGAATTCTATCGTTCGAATCCTCCTGACGACAGGCGGGAAAGAGGAAGACGAATCGAATGCGTCCTTTTCGTCTCTTTTGTGTAAACTATTTCATTCATTTCGTATACTTTTCGAGATTTGAGTTAGATAACATTTTTATTCGCCTGTCATTGAAAAACATTTCTTTTAGGTAGATATTCAATGAAGGATATTTAATTCATGTTTAGAAACATTAAATTTTAAAGTCACAATTTATACAACTTGTTTAATAAAGCAGCATTGAGTTCTTTGAGGAATAATTTGCTCATGAATGTGAAACCCAAAACTTACTACCACTTTTCTACGTTGTATTTCGGGTTTCGACCATTTAAGATGTAGTTTATCACAAATCTCTTTCATATGTATTATAACTATTTATAATAACTAACTATTTATTATAACTAAGTTATAACTATTTATAACTTAGTTTCCTCCTATTTATCAATATTTAATTCAGTTTCAGTGTCTGAGTATCTTAATAACGTTCCTCTCATAATTACCAATGAGGCAGCAAGTTCAAAGAAGAATGTTTTAAGCTTAGGCATTATTTATTATTCTTTAAATTTTTATATATTTATTTCTAGCAGTTTATAGGATCCCAATATGAAGAAACGGTTGTCAAGATCGACAAAACATAACAAAATACTGTATTTTTCGTAAGAATAGCCAGTTTTTGGTTATGGCGTTTGGTTATGCCATTTTTAAGCAAATTAGATGCTTATTTCGGTAGCTGTTCGATATATCTATGTATTTATAAGGTTTTTGTCCAAAAATAATTCCGATAACATCTCTAGATTGCCATTTACAGCTTTTTTTTCTTCGGCTGCCATCTTGCATTCATGACGTCATATATACGAACCCTGCACGGAATTTGGGAAAAACACCCGGTACCACGTTAGTGTAGAAATCATTACGAATTGAATGATACCACTCACTAAGCTTCTGCCAAAATTTTTTTGGACATCATTGTTTTTTGACACTAGCGACTCCACTAATTGTGTTTTTATTATTGAGAAAAAAGTTTCATACTTATACCTTTATTGTGAAATTTATGTTGAAAGATTAATTAAGGTGATTGTTATAAGAAAATGGGTTTGTGTGAGAACGACCGTCAAAAATGTTCCATACATTCTAGGTCTTGCTCTACGAAGAATCAATAATGAGAAATGGAATCTATTTTCCAAGTGTTCACTGCCGTTCGTATCACTATCCAATTCGACACAAAAGAACAAAGAAAATCGCTCCTAAAGAACAACAAAGCGCTGTAAAGACATATTCCAACACGTATGGTGCGATTGCAAACGATATTTTTGAACACGTTCCGAGACTAGGCCCATTCGGAGGAGGTACACGAAGGTCGTAAATTCGTGATGGAAGGGTTTCTAACACTTTAGAATGCACAGAAAGATTCTATTTTCAGAGTGAAAAGCAACAGAATGCTCCGAAAATGTTTTTTTGGGAAGTGTCCGGAAAGAATGAAAATGTCTACCGCTAAAAAGAAAGTTTGTCAAGGATGAGGGTCTGGATGGTACGATGGATATCAGCAGTACAAGTGACAAAACTACATTGTCATCTAGCCGCTGTAAGCACGTTTATCTCCTCTCTAACCGTTTAACTTTATTTTTAAACTTAACTGGTTATTTTTATTAGAAGATAACTTACGGTTGCACAAAATACAGTGATATTTCAATTCAATAAAAGGACATGATGTACATACATTGTAATGTGCAAGACATATACAGATATACCCAAATTCCCAACCAATAATAATTCTAAATTATCATCCCTCTCATTAGCTCTGATAGTTTGGAAATAAGGACGTGTATGTACAAGAAATTTCTAAACTCATCATAAAAGTAAATAAAATGAAGGTTCCGGGTTATTATGCCGTGGTCTTTAATAACCCGGAACCTTCATTTTATTTACATAGATCCGGCCGTGAAAGCCTGTCTTCTTTTATCATCATAAAAGCTTATTTCACTTGACTAATAGTTTTCTTTGTAATTTGATAGGTTAAAGGTGGAAATTATAATAGTAATTATATTAGGGAATAATTTTCTTTCTATAAATTGAATGCTCAGTTAGAAGAAGGAAATAAGTCCAAAAACCAAGTTTTGAGAAAATCGAAAAAAAAAAAACCTATATAAATAATGGAATTTTTGTTGTATAACCACCAAATTTTTACTGAAAATTCAGGAACTTATTTAGAAAAATGGGGCAATCTTCGGAAAAATATAAGTTCATTCAAAAGTATTTTACAGTTGAAAAAAGTTGATAGACTTTTTCAACCTTGTGGAGGTAAATCTTAAAAACCTCTTAAATTCATCGTTTAAATTATATTTCTGCTTAGTTCACAGCCCAAAAGTGAGATATAGACAGACCAAGACAAATAAAGTTCAAAATTATTATGAAACTGGGTCATTAAGGTAGTACCAATGGAGTAAGTGAATATGAATGGAGTCAAACATTCCCTTGATAAAAAAAAATTATAAGCACTTTTAAATTTTATTTTGGCTTACTTTGCAGCACACAGAATAAGAACAGAAAGACAAATTAACTTTAATTCCAAATTAACTGAAAAAATTCAATGAATGGACATCGATTTCGCAACTTCAAGGGGCTATATCTCCCTATAGTGGGTAGTTATTTCCCCCCTCTATCCACTCATCTGTAGAACAAAGCTTGGAGATTGTTTGGAGCAGAAAAAGTCAATTTATCATTTTTTGGACTTACTTTTTCAAACTGATTCAATTAGAAACATCCTTTCATAATTATAAAAATTAATTACAACTGAAATTAAAAAAAAAAACATAATACTTTAATTTAACTTAACAATACCTAATGATAACAAGAATTAGGTTTTAATGACTTACTATGTTATTTAAGTTGACATTAACTTTACTGGGGAGAGAAAATTAACCTATTAGATTTATTTCGCTTTAAAAATATAATTAGATATATCTATAACTTAGATAAAAAATCTATTTTTCTATTAAACTGTGACCTTAATTAAACAAACTTCCTCTATGTATAGTTTGAGGGTCTTTTTCTTTCCTGTGTGTTTATTCGGCTTTCCTTAGTAATTACTTTCAAAATTTGTATTGAATTTTGAAAGGAGTCAAATGGGAGTACCACAATATCTTCCACATTTGTGTAATAATATCAGTTGACCTATACTTTTACAGTACCCAATCTAGAATGCAATAGTATCTTTTGTCTACTCTTCCAAATTTTCTAGCATGGTGGTTGTAAGGTTCAGTAAAGTAAGCATGGTAGTCCAACTCTCTTCCAAAAACTTCTTTAGACCAAAACTCTTTTTGCCGAAAAAGAGAGTTAGAAGATATTTGCATATTCGAGTCAACACGATTCCAATCGAACACCGACGAAGATCAAACAGTTCCGTGTTGAATTTGGAACGGAAAGAGAAAAACCTTTTGGAGATTGGCGAAAATTCGGTTTATTTGGTGGGGGGAAATGTTTATTGCTCACTAAAATACCTAAACTAAAAATTGAGAATTATTGGATACGATCGCCCAAAATAGAGAAAATTCTGAGGAATAATTGAATAAAAGATTAAAATACGGCGTGAAAAAGACACAAATAAAATTGTAAAACACAACCTTACAGCTGTTTCGGAAGCCAAAATGGCCTCTTTCAACAGAGGTACACCTAATAATAAAAAGGAACTAATAAATAATTGAATACCTAGATCTATAAGCAAAAATATTTAAAGGGATGTTGTATCTGGACCTGCACACGGCTTTCGGTTTTAGACCGAGGTCCTATACAACAATAGAAATTGAGTATAAGTCCTGAATACCTTTTAAATTTTTATTATCTTTCTCTATAACTTAAAAAAATAGTATTTTTAAGTTTTATGATAAAATAAGACTCGATAAGTTGTGCAAAAAATTACCATTCAAATTGGTAAAGTATTAATATTTTTTTTTTAATTTTTCGGTACTTAATTTTATACATGTTAACTTTCATTTAAGTAAGAAACTCATTTCTGAATATAAAGCAGATTTAAATTATGTCTATGTAGTTAAAAAAAATAGTTGCCAATACAAATAAATTAAATTTTTTAAACTTTTAGAAATGGGTAAAGTGTTCAGGCTTAACTGCCATTGCAACCGAGTAATAAGTATCATAAAAATGCTAAAAACTATAATAATGTTAAGAAATTAAAAAAAAACCTGAGTTCAAGTTCTATAATGGGTAATTCACGCATTTTTATTTTATTTTTTTATTCGATAGAGATATCCAAGAGAGGAATATCCCCGCAAAAGTTTTTTAATTGCGATGCTTAAAAGTAGGGCCGAAACCAATCTGCCATCATTCAATCTATTCAATTCTTAACAAGTGCAAAGCAATTGTCGATTTTTATTTTAAAACATTGAATTAACTAAATTTTTTTGAAACTTTTCATGTCGATTTTTGAATTTAGAACCATATTGTTTACAGGAAAAGTGAATTAATTTTTTTTCTTTTTTCAAAAAATGCGGGAATAGCCCATTATAATTCATAGTTTTCACATGCAGGAAAAGAACCAAAAGCGAAGTATTTTAAATATAGGGGAAGATATTGTAACTCGGACCTATTTTTACTTTTTACCATGTATTTTTTTATTTATTGAAAACAAACAAATTTATTGAAAAATTTATTGAAATTCGGAGTTTTAATTGAAGTATTTCAGTACGTAATTAATGAAAGAAAAAAATAGAAAATAGGTCCAAGGTACAACACTAGTATTCTACCTTGGTTTCAAGGGTAGTGTACCTTGGACCTATGTAAAAAAAAAACAAATAGCTATACTGTGAACTTTAGTTATAAGGATGCTAACTACATGTGTAGTGTTGCCATACTACAGAAAGTTTCGCTAAAAACAGTGCAGGAACGAGATACAGTTATGTCCCAGTAACAATAGTACTTTCCCTTACTTTACTTTGTTTAATAACTTTAAAAGACTTCATAATTAAGAAGTAATAATAATAATAACTAAATTACTTCTTCAAAATAATAAAATAAACGTCGTTTTTAACAAAATATAGAGTGCAAATTTAGATTAGCGTATACTTTATTTACTTAACATCATTTTTGTCTCTCACATAGGAGTAATTTGGATTTGAATACACATTGTATTGTATGAAAAGTCACAACATTCTTATGATATTTCGAAGCTCAAACCATTTCCAAACGAATAAGAAATAAATTAATCGACAAATTTTTATCAATTTTCATTCTAACAGGACTTAGTAAAAAATTGAAACTATTTTCCAAGCAAGGGGCTTTAAAATCCAGTTTATCAATTAAGCTATAAGAATTGTTGGAGGAATCAATCTTTATCCTATAAATGTAATAACTACTATACAGTTAATACAGTTAAGAAATCGTTTGGTATAGAAAAAATTCTAGGTATTACCTTATATCGAAAATATTTCTATGCTTCTTTTAAATAAATAATATGAACTAAAATGCAAATAATAGTCCAGGCAAATTAGACAAAATAAGGGCCAAACCCGGACATTCAATATAACAGGCTGAAAATTGGTGGAAATGTAGAGGATAGTGTTCTGATTGATATCCTGAAATTCCCAAAAATTCTATGCGGGGGGAAATCCGCCATTTTGAAAAAACGGCTGCCATCTTGGATTACGTTTTTAAGCATAGCGACTCAACCAAGCGTTCGATTGAGTTCGTTTTTGT
The DNA here is from genome assembly GCA_963680715.1 of Tetragnatha montana. NCBI lineage: Eukaryota > Metazoa > Arthropoda > Arachnida > Araneae > Tetragnathidae > Tetragnatha > Tetragnatha montana. The sequence continues at coordinate 10,333,073 of OY796685.1, forward strand.
CTTAAATTGTTTACTAATGAGTATATTACGAGGCAACATCAATAAGTTTGAAAAAAGAAATTTAATTTAATTATAATTAATTTTTATTTAAAAAAAGGCTTTTCTGCGTAAAAATGTATGTAGATATTCCAAATAAAAAGCTGAAAATTGGTGGAAATGTTGAGGATAGTATCCTAATTGATACCCCAAAATTACCAAAAAATCCATCCAAGGGAAACCGCCATTTCGAACAACAGCCGCAATCTTGGATTGCGTTTTCAAGCTTTGCGACTGTCCCAAGCGTTCGATTGTGTTCGTTTTTGCTCCAAATGGTTTAATAATAAGTATTTTAAGAGACAACGTCAAAAAGTTCGAAATAAAAAGTTAATTTAATTATAATTAATTTTTATTTAATTAAATTTTTGCTGGGTCAAAATACAGATAGACATTCAAAATAACAAGCTGAAAATTGGTGGAAAGATAAAAGATAGTGTGCTGATTGATATACCAAAATTCCCAAAAAATCCCTCTTGGGGAAAATCTCCCACTTTGAAAAAAGCCCCCTCATCTTGGACCCGCAATTTTAGCATAGTGGTAGTCTAATTTTCTCTTTACACAACAATGAAACTTCCCCAAAACGCATTGTTGTAGCCGAAAAAAGATGAAATTTTAAAGTCGAATATTTCAAAAACTATTCAAGCGATTAAAGTAAATTTGGGCTTAAAATGTAGATTATTTATTCAATAAAAACATGCCATTACGTGTATGGTCAAAAATATCACCGTTTGGTTGCAACTAAATCAAATAGTATGAACAAAATGGTCAAAATGAGAAACCAAACTTAACTCCAAACGATATAGCAACCAAATGGTGATATTTTTGACCATACACGTAATGGCATGTTTTTATTGAATAAATAATAATCTACATTTTAAGCCCAAATTTACTTTAATCGCTTGAATAGTTTTTGAAATATTCGACTTTAAAATTCCATCTTTTTTCGGCTACAACAATGCGTTTTGGGGAAGTTTCATTGTTGTGTAAAGAGAAAATTAGACTACCACTATGCTAAGGTCCAAGATGACGGGGCTTTTTTCAAAGTGGGAGATTTTCCCCAAGAGGGATTTTTTGGGAATTTTGGTATATCAATCAGCAAACTATCCTTTACCTTTCCACCAATTTTCTGCTTGTTATTTTGAATGTCTATCTGTATTTTGACCCAGCAAAAATTTGATTAAATAAAAATGAATTATAATTAAATTAACTTTTTTATTTCGAACTTTTTGACGTTGTCTCTTAAAATACTTATTATTAAACCATTTGGAGCAAAAACGAACACAATCGAACGCTTGGGACAGTCGCAATGCTTGAAAACGCAATCCAAGATTGCGGCTGTTGTTCGAAATGGCGGTTTCCCTTGGATGGATTTTTTGGGAATTTTGGGATATCAATTAGGATACTATCCTGAACATTTCCACCAATTTTTAGCTTTTTATTTGGAATATCTACCTACCTTTTTACGCAGAAAAGCCTTTTTTAAATAAAAATTAATTATAATTAAATTAAATTTCTTGTTTCGAACTTATTGATGTTGCCTCTTAATATACTCATTAGTAAACAATTTAAGACAAAAACGAACTCAATCGAACGCTTGGTTGAGTCGCTATGCTTAAAAACGTAATCCAAGATGGCAGCCGTTTTTTCAAAATGGCGGATTTTCCCCCACATTGAATTTTTGGGAATTTCAGGATATCAATCAGAACCCTATCCTCTACATTTCCACCAATTTTCAGCCTGTTATATTGAATGTCCGGGTCAATGCCTAATTTGCCTGGACTATAAAGGCAGTATTTACTTGTTAGATCAGATAACAATACAATAATTAAATTGCCATGAAATGGAAATCTAACGCATGTTTTGACCTTTCACGAAAACAAATTTTATTAATTTTATATCGAAACCCCAATAAGGTTTTTTTAATGTACTATTATTTTTAATTCAATTTAGACTTATTTACCTTTACAAATACAAACACTTCTGAATTTTAAACCGCTCTATTTATGAAAAAAAATATTATGCTTAAAACGTAGATCAAACGTAAGAAACTCACGCATTTTGCATTATTAATCATTTCCGCCTCATAAAATATTAAAGCGGTTAAAAGAACGTTTTTATTCTTCTCTAAGCCATATTTAATTTTGGATAATTGTTAGATCTGCTTTCTTTTCCGTTTGTGATTTTTTTTTTGTTGAGTGAGTGGGAACTGACAAAAACAAAATTAATTATTTTTTATTTGATGGAAACGATATTACTTGGCCTTTGAATTTATATCATTTTACATATTCTTCACCTTTTTACATCAGCGTGATTAAATTAAGACAAGAGTGCGTTTATGGGAGAAGAGTTTAAGAGGTTCTGGTTCTGGATTTATGAAACCAGGAATACAGTAGATCCGGTCAAGGGTACATGAAGAGATTTTCCTGACCATAAAAATATTATTGTCCTTTCATCACTTTTTCACTTACTTTGAAATTACACAGATCCTTACTGGACACACAGCGGGTCCAGGGTCTTAGGTCATTATAACTTTTCCAAGTGTCTAGAGAGTGAACACAAACTCATAACCGGACCAAAACTTACGATGTCCTATGTCCATTTTTATTTACTTGACCGAGGTCCCTTAGGTGCAAGGCATTAGGCATATGTCCAGATTAGGTGGTAAGCCTAACGCGAGACCCCCCCCAGTGTCTAATTCCCAAGGGAACGTACCCATACTACGTGACCTGTTTAGAGGGGGGAGGGGGGTCTTCAATATACCACGCTTGGTCACAAGGGGGAGGGGGCTTAGGTTTTCGTCACGTAGTCAAAAAATAAAGTAAAAAATACTTGTTTTTGTAAATTAAGTTACTGTTAGAATAACTTTTACCTAAGTTTTTTCTTCTTATTAATATATTTTCCACTTGTATGCACGTACTCTTGGCGTCACGAGGCAAGCGCTGTATTAATAAAGACAAATTAAGCCAAAAATTACTTTTCTTAACTTTGTTTGCTAAAAATGATTGAAAACCGTATTTATGAATTACTACGTGAAAACTAGAGGGGGAGGGGGGTGTCTGGCATATACTACAGGTGGTCACCAAGGGGGGGGAGGGGGGTCAAAAATAGTAAAAAATAGGTCACGTAGTATGGGTACATTCCCCAAGCATGCTTGGTTCTCAGTTTATCGATCCACTGAAGTGATGAAATGCAGGAATAAAAAAAATAGGTTTATTTTATCCAATTTATTTAAGTCTAATCCCTTGTTAAGTTTTTAAAAAAAAAGAAAATAAATGACAAACAGGTGCAAGTTTTTTCGCAAAAAATAATTACGCCAGTTTAACTTTCAGTTATGCTTATGGGGGGGGATCACCCCTGAACAGGGATAGAACTCGTGTCTAATTCAATCTGTGGGTTTACATGTGAAAAATATCTGAAAATAACCGACACATTTCCGGCAAAGAACTGCTTAGCATTTCCGTTTCCTCTTCCCAATTCTCATCCCCCAACAAATTGTTTCCAGTAAAAACTCTTCACTGCCCACGCTCTTAATGACTCAATATTATTCTTTACTACAATAATGAGAACCTATGCAAAATAACGAGAAGATGGGTCGTTTGAAATGTTAACAAATGAAACCGATTAGTGATGAAGTTGTACTTTGTGGATGGTTTGTTCACTCTGCGACTTTTTAACTGCTCATTATGCTATCAGTGGAAAGGGATATTCAATACAAAACTATGGAGATCGAAGTGGTATAAATGTTTGCTTAGAATCGGACATTACTGTTTAATCACATCTATGTGATTTATATCTCAAATAAAATAGATATTTTAAAAACTGTATGGTGTAAAATTTGTTCTAATGTTTGACATTAATCGAAAATACGGTAAAAAAGTTTATAAGGTAAAAAGTTTTGTTGAACAAAAAGTTGTTTAATAACTTCTCAGTACAATACAATAATTCAAGTACTTGATGCTTCATGCTTGTTTCGTTTAATTTGTTTAATAACTTCGAAGTAAAATCAATACAATAATTCAAGTACTTGATGCTTCATGCCATAAAATTAGTATTCTAACGAAATCAGTCCAAAAAGAAACTCGATCTCAACCGTGTGTTTTATTTAATTGGCTGTCGAATGAAGTGTGATCATCCAATCATATAGCGTTCTCGAAAAAGAAATACGGAAGAAGAGAGAGGAATCTAAGTGGGCGATATAGCTCGTTAGCAGGTTTCTCAAGTTGGATTCAGGGTTAATTAAGCTTGATTAGGGTCCAAATCAAAGCGAAATTGGACTTAACGGGATATGACATGCATAATAATTGTTACTTGTTAGAACCAAGAATTGAATGAAGTTCAAGTCATTTATACGGGTTTTCGCGCTAAATTCACAAAAAAAAATTATTATTTCATATTATTTTAAGGGATTTTTTAATTTTTCTGTTTTGCGTTGATTTAACCAAAAGAATTTCGCTAATTAATATTTTTTTTATAATTAATAAACTTTTTTTAGTTATGAAATATCTGTGGAGTGGACCGTGAAATAATTATTTTTTGCACATGGGTTTTTGTGATTTTTTGATAATAAGGTAAAGTGAATTTGCTTGATAATAAGGTAAATGTTTTAATCTTAAGCTTTTCATTTTATTAGTTACATAATTAGTCCGGAATCCCTCCTACTAATTGAAGTGTAATGGCTTAAAATAGCTTAAAATTAACAAAATAATCAATTAAATAGATGTTTTATTTTAAGAATTTAAACCTTTTAATTGACAGTGATGGTGGATATATGGTGTCCTACAGTACCTTCTAAGCAAATTAATTAAATGTTTCAAACTTCGCTTTTTTGAAATTGTATCACAAAAGGACTTGTAGAACATTGTGGCAAACTAATTAAGTAAATGATGAACTCCAAAAATAAGTATACATATTTTAAAAACTTAATGAAAACGTTCATTGGCAGTGTTAGAGTGTTTCAAGATGATCTTTCTCCATGCTTAATCAAATTTTCTACTGGTAAACAAATTTTAAAATTTTTGATTTGGTCTTGAATTTATCCACGTATGTAAACCCTATAGGGAAAACTTTTTTATAGCTCAGTAAAGAGGTAAAGAAATGATTGAATTGAGAATGTCATGTGTGTTTAATATTCATTTTATTAATTAAAGGATTAAAAGATTAATGTTGTTACTAAAGAGGATAAACTATCTGCTTCGAGATGACTAAGATAAGATAACTAAAATACCCGTGTAAGTTAACCTAAACTAAAACTTCAAAGTAAAGTTATTTGTTCTTGTCCCCATTCATTTGCTCAGTATTGTATGTAATGTCTGTCTCAACAGTAACTTACCCTTGCCTCTTTTGATCAACTGGATAGAGCACCACGTAAGTAACAGAACTACATTGGCGGCGATTCGACCCGACACTCAGGAGTGGAAAGTAAGTTAAATTCGAACGTTAACACGTATGGTTCAAGACATTCGCTTTAAAAAAAAAAGTCCGTTTTCAGTTAAACGAAACAAATTCGTAAAAATAGCAAAAACCTTTTCCAAACAAGAGAAACACGGTTCGGCGTTTTAATAGAAACTTAATGTAAACCTTACTTTTGGGTATCGATTGCACCTTCTCTAGAGTCATTCGTAATTTAAATACAAACTCAGAAAGCGCCATTTTCTGTTTCTTGGAGTTTACGCAAAAACAAATCCTTAATTTATAAGTATTTTGATATTTATTTCCCGTGAACTTTTACAGTTGATTAAAACTTTAAATTTTCTACACGAGTTTTGCTCTAAGGCAATTTAAGGAAAGTTGTTTCAGAAAATGTTTCATAAAATTTCAAATTTTAAGTTAGAGAATAATCCTTTTTAAATCATTTTATACTGTACCAATACTAACCTGATAATATACTACTTCGAACTTTATTCTTTAAAAATGTCATCCAATTTTCCGTCTTTTACACTTTGTACTATGAATATCTAAGCTCATTTATTAAAATGCAAAATAGAAAACAAACCCAATGATTAAAACAGTTAAACAAAATATATCATCGTATGAAGATCCTATAAATCCTCTTTATTTGTTTTTACTTATTTCTTTAAATGTTCCCGTTAGTTCTGTTTGAAGTAGGAGTTAAGTGTTGTTTTGATAACTAACTTCCTTGAAAACTTTATTAAAGCTCTAAAACAATATAATTAATTTAAATCCCCGTTTCTATGAAGACTATTTTTACAATATTGTTCCATAAAACTTACTTTAAAATCAGAAGAAGTATTTAATTTGAAGATTCTGTTAAAAAAATTTATATTTGTGCTGCTTTTAACAATTTAACAAATTTTAAAAATCCAATTTCATCTAGTTTAAATTATTACAAGTTTTTGTGTGGGGATCGGATATTCTGAGTTATTGTTTCCTTTGAAATAACTACTTAAAATGACACTATGTTCCATTCAAAATAACTATTTAAAATCTCCAAATCCAGTTGGGGAGGGCATCCTCAGAAAGGTTTAAAAATGTGTCGAAAATCCGTTTTTAAGGTGCAAATTTTCCAAATCTTTCAGGGGAAACTCCTCTTTGAAAGGGTACTTTTTATATTTTAATTACTTTTTATCACTGAAGAAAAAGTAAATAAGTAAGTAATAATAGAAGTAAAATTTCTACGTATAGATTTAAAATGTTCCTTTTAAATCATAGGTAGAAATTTTACTTCGGCTTACAAAGAAGAGGTTTGGGTGGTTCTTCAACAACCAATTTATTCATATTGTGCGGAGTTCAAATTTTCTACATTATTTAAGTTTTTCTTTACTCCATTCATTTATGTGAGTTTTAGGTATTTTACATCATTAAAACATAGGTTTTATGTTAAAGAATAATACATAAATATGATTAACAATCAAATGTGTAGGTGATGTGTCATTAAACTCATTAACTGTCATTAAAGTAATTTTTTACCAGAATAAAATTTCGGATTTGGGTATTAAAGGACAATTGTAAGTTTTAAACATGTAGGTATATTAAAATAAATTTTAAAAATTCCTAAACCTTAGAAAAAACTATACTCTCCCCCTTTGGGATGTGTTCACCCTCATGGCAACAAAAGCAAAGTAAGTAAAATGTGATAAAAGTTATACTACTTCGGCGATTAGGTTTTACTTACAAAAGACTTAAAATGTAATTATTATTTGAGACTTTTTTCGGGGTCTTTTAGTCCTTCTCCACAGTTTTCATTTTGATACTTTTTTTTAAATCGATATAATAGCTCCAATAGTGAAACAAGTAATGTTTGGTAACTTAAAAATGAACATCAGCTATAATTTACATCCGTCTTTAAATCTAACAGAAGATTTTTAATCTGCTTTTGTTAAGGTCTTTTGCATATTTTCTATTTAAAAGCTAAAAGTTGTATGAGAGTTTGCAAAATTATTTCAATTTTGTATCCAAAGTTGAGAGAACAATTAAGAACCATCCACTTATATTCCAAAGGCTACAAACGTTGATAAAAACAACAGTTTTCTTTTGTTGGAGGATAATGCTACTAAGATGTACTACCTGATAAAGTTTGAGAAAATCTAAAGTTGTTAAAATAATTCAAAGACAAGGGCCCAAATATCTTAATGAACATTTTGATTTCGACGAGTTTTGAAAGTCGTTTTAAAAAGCACTTCGCTCTAAATGAAAACTGCATGAAAATGGAGCTTTCTTCTTGGGAGGAACTTCTGAACTTAAAAACAAATGTAACGCTTTGGAAAGGGAAATAAAACGAACCCTCACAGTTAGTGATTCGATTTGGGATGTGAGTTTTCGGCTGCCCGATTCAATCAACATACAAGAGAGAAATTTCTGTATGGAACAAAATGACAGTTTACATGAACTTTATTACGAGAGGTAAGACTTGGACTCATTTCCTGTCACTTTCTTAGACACGCGTTTGCGACAGTGAAGACTGACCTCTGGTTCAAAAATTAACCTGAAATTGTGGTCTTCAGCATGATTGCTAATTAAAATTATCAGGGGGATATATGATGCAGTAGTCGTAAAAACACTCTTTTAAGATACATATTTTTCTAAATTATTGGAGTAAAAATTGGACACCTAAAGGATTTTAAAATTTTAAAATAATGGGGTTTTTTTCCTTTTCAGAAAAAAAGTCAGCAGAAGCTGATACGTACTAACAAATCATCAAAGTGTCTGAAAATCTTTACAGTTAATTGTCTAAAAAGTTATTCAGAATGAAAGTCTGCAACTCGGATAAGAATAATTTGCTCATCACAAGTTCTGTTGACAGTCACTGGATGCCATTATTACCAAGAACTGGTGTAATAATCAAATGGAAAGCCAGCAACGGACTTTAAAATGAGATGCATAGTCCTCATAAAGCAGAGGTCTCAAAATTACGACCCATCCACCCATACTCACAGGCTTTATATAACGCACTGCCAGTGAATGGTTGAGCCGAAGATAAGTCCCCAAGCAATTCGGCTGCAAATCGCCATAGTAAATCCTTTGCACATAAGAGCAATGTTAAAGAGCAAATTCAAAAAAAGAGAGACCAGGAGGACGGATTGAAAAGTTTTAACATTTTGTTATCGTGGGCAAGTCGAAAACCTGCAATTAAAAAAAAATGTATTTCTCCCTCATACCTCTCTTTTTTAATTTTGTCCTTTTCCTTAGGCTCTTCTTTGCTAATGTTTTACTAGAAAAATTTACATTCATCCTCTCCATCTCCTAAATGTATCTTTCCAACGCCAATCACAGGCTTCGATCCCGGCGGGGGGGGCAGAGGGAACGCGTCCCATCAATAATTAGGAACATTGTTTGAAAAAAAAAACCTAAATTTTTAACTTCTGAGGATACTAATAATTCACTGAATGTATGTCTCTTTGACCCTTAAAGTAAAATAATATCCGAATTTTCAAATGGCACCGAGCGTTCGGGGCTCATATAAGGGGGGGGGGTGAGGGGAATGGTCCTCCTTACTAACGCCCCGTGATTTCGAACATAATTTAATTTGGAATAGGTTAAAACCCTGAAATTGGGTGATGTTGTGTCCATAATACCTGGACCGTCTCCATGAAATATTTATTCTGGTCAAAAAAGGAGAAACCTTCAATTTTTTTTTTTCAAATATAGCACAGGTTGAAGCATTAGAATTCGAATATTTTTTTAATCAATATGATTTCTAAAACTAAAAATATATCTACCTGTCATGGTAAGGGTTGATTTATAAAAAATTTCTGTAGGAGTAGCCCCCCCTCCCCTTTTTAATATAAAGCTAGCCAATTCACAAAAACTTTGATCTAAAGTTTATTAGATGGTTCAGTACCTTAACTTATCATATAAAAGGGGAGTATTGAAACTGGAAAGTTTTTTTCTAAGACGTTAATAATAATAAATCAGGGGTTTTTTTTAATCATTCCGGGGAGGATTTCAGATCCTCCTCTCAATATTCAATGACTGTCGACGCTTATGACACCAATTATGGTTTTAAAATGAGCTGATCCGTTTTTGAAGGAAAAGTAGAACCTCGATTTTTGGTCATCTTCGGGGGGATTATCAGGGAAGAATGAAACGAAGTCATTATAACAAAGCTCAAAGCAATGTAATGAACCGAAATTACGAAAAAGAACATTTTGGGCACTGAAATTTTTTATAAATAAGCTGAAGCTTTAAATAAAAAAAGTCGTCATATCAAAGAGGAACTTTAAAATTTTGAATTTAAGTCGTGTAAAATGTAATAAGAATAAAAATTTTCTTTTTATGGCATAAAATGCTGTCTAAATCAGTAAAACAATATTCGAGTGACAAAAAAAAAACAAAATAACTTTATATTGGGTTTGAAATTTTCACTTTAAAAACATTTTAAGCTGTGATCGATTAAATTGTACTATTCGAAATCGATTAAATTACCTCACAATTTCTATTTGGTGTACTAATTGAGAAATTAAACTTTAATAAAAGTACCATTTTGTTAAACATTCTGTTATCTGATCCGTAAAAAATGTACAGCTATTTTGAAAAATTTAAAATAGAAATCTAATATATTTATAATCAGTGATATTGATGGTGCAACAACGATAATTAACCTATATTATAATAATTTGCGTCAAAAATATTTTGGGAATTATTTTATTATATGAATAACGGAAAGTATGTACCATTGAACTTTCGTGTAGTACTATACCTTCTAATCTTTGACGTCCTATGTAGCTTGGAAATTTTTAGGGGAGGGATAAAATAAGAAAAACCAAGAATAAATACTTGATAAATTCCACTCAATGAAATAACCTGCAGTAGTACATATTAGATTAGTGTCAAACAATTAATATTATATAAAAATCTATGAGCTTTTTTTTATCCTAGGATTCTTTTAAGAATTCAATGATTCTAGATAAATCTAGCTTTCTTAATCTTTTATAGAAAATAAAAGTTTTTGAAATTTCCAGTATGAAGCTTACTTTTATTTTTAAAGAGATCTGGTTTTGATCAACTAAAAAGTTATCTCCCTAGCATATCTAATATTAAAATTTAAGAAAAATACATTCTTAAAACTTTTTATTCGAAAAATAATTCCTAAGACTGTAGGTAATACCTATTTTTAATTTAAAATTTACGAAAGTAAAATTGACAATAATTGATATTGGTAACTTCAACTTGCTACAATTTTCGACACAAAACAAGTTTTTAAAGTTCCAGTAAGCTTTTCTTTTGTCTCTTTAACATTAAAAGAAATTTTTGCCCGTGAGTTTCCGTAGAAAAACTTTTTTCTAATTACTGATCCGAATGACAATACTTTTAGTACCAAAATGTTTTCATAATTCCTAGGGGAGAAATGATATTTTATATTTTAAAAAATTTATCAATTTTAAAACAATTTTAAATTTTTATATTACTGTTTAAATTTGCAGTCAGAGCAAGCAATTGTCATACAATTTATTATCTGTTTAATTAAACATTCATAAGACACCAAATTTTACGATAAAAACGAATCCATTTATTTAAAAAAAATGATATTTATAAAAATTGTCCATTCTAAAAAAAATGTTTTAAGTGTACTTTTAAAAACTTTCCAGATTAAGTATCTTTTAAAAATTGATCAAAAACAAAATCCAAAACATTGAATAAAGTTTTTAAAAGTTAATTTAAATGAAATTCTACTGGTTATTTATCAGAAATATAAACCTTTCAAATCAATTACTTTATGGATTCTTAAAGAATTTTTGGTTCGTTGCGAAAAGTACATACCGTTCGCAGCGGTGGTGAGAACGGCCAGTACAAGTAGAGCAAGGGGCTGCCGCATGGCTGAGAGTCTTCAGCCCCAGTAGCCCCTTCACACTCAGCCCCACCGAATCTCTCCGCCCCGGGGAACGCCTCTGACCACTTCTCATTGGGCCAGTACCATGACGTCAGCGACGAAACTTTTCAAAAAGCGGCGATTGTTTAGGCGTGGGATGAAACGCAATGTCTGAAATTTCCGATTTAGGGATTTGTTACCCTTTTGGTTATCCCGGATTCGCAAAAATAATCTGTCACAAAGTAATCACTGCTGGAGTCATTACACGCAAGCTTTGGCAACCGGTGGGAAGCGATATTAGGCTGCAAAAAACATGAAATTCTTTGACAAAAAAAAATTTTATGTAGAAATATTTTCTACTATGACTACCGAAGACTGAAGTTACGTATTCTACTTCCCCCATTCAAAATAATATTTTTTCGAAGAACTTTCTAAAGAGAGTACAATTGAATCACTTATTTCAGAAACATGTCAAACGCCACTTTTCTTGTTTTGAGATAAACGAGAAAAACTGTATAGAAGCTCACTACATTTTTATGAAGGTGTTTAGTAATTTTTTTCTTAAAGTAGACCTCATTTGGGTATTTTATAGACAAAAAGATTTTTTTTAACATTTTTATTCTTTGCATAAAAAATTATTGAAATTTTTGCATTTGACAGGTTTCTGCAATAAACAGAGTATTCAGGTCTATTTTCATAGCTTAACTCAAATTCTTTTAAGGATTTGGTAATAAAAGTGGGAATATTAGTTGAAAATAGCATTTCCATATTAAATACTAACCCATAAAATTATTATAGAGTTCTTATTTTTTTCCTCTTTTGGTTATTAGATGTACAAATACTTAGTTTTATAAATGATTTCAACTCTAGACTCAAAAATAGTGGTCAGCCAATTCAAAATCTTAATATGGATATCTTTGCAGAAACCAGTCAAGCGACGTCGTTTGACATGTTTCTGCACTAAAGCTGAAATTTAACATGCTGGAAAACTATTTTAAAATCCCGTTATTTTTATTATTCTTACACTAAAATGTGCGTTTACCCCTACAGAATCATATGACACCAATAACTCATTTTTGAAGAAATTGGCGTTTGACATGTTTCTGAAATAAGTGATTCAATTGATACCCTCCTAACAATCCCAAACGTTTCAAAGGATAAGCAAGTTAAGCAAAATTTTGCTTAAAGCAGAACCTGGTTAATGAACATTTCTTTACAGTCAAAAGTAGTGTTTATTAAACGCGTCAATTTAATTACAAAAGTTTTACAAGAGGAATGTTTCAAAGAAACTCAATCGTTTAAATGTTTTTCTAAAGCAGGAATGGCTATCCGTGGCACGCGTGCCAGTCAAGAACCTCTATCTTGGTATAGCACCACAAAGTTATAAAGACATTGAAATTAGGAAATAATTATGTTGTCAGTTGCTTTCAAAAGCATTATCAAAATAACGTAAAATGGGGTACTTTTACCTAAATGGAGTGTTCTTTTTCACATTAAAAGCAAATAAAAGTTGTTAACCGAAACAAATTTGACAAGTTCAGTGGTTTATATTATTTTTAACATTTTCAACTGTGTTATAAATCTTTTCAAATAGTAGGTTTAAGTTTTAAGTATATTCTTAAAAAATTTGAAATTTCTGGCCAAAGTTACCTTGAATTGGGGTAACTTTGGTCCAGATCTCAAAAACCAAAAAGTTAAGGCGTTGAGTTAGCTTTAGCCAATGCTATACTATTTACATGTGTTGCTAATCATCTATCAATATAATAATCTATAGCAAGTTCATTTCAAGGTTAATTTTAAAAAAGTCAATCAATAAAAATGTTCTCTAATACAACACTGATTTCATTTCAGAGTTACCAAAGGAAATTTTCAAAGAAAAGACATAGACAGTATTTTAACATCCTTGGTATATATTTTAATAAACTGATGTGACGTCATACCTTTTTCTGTTGTAATTTTTCTTAAAAACTCTGATTCGTAAAGGTAAGTTCTTTAGGCATTTTTATGTACTCTTGGCAAAATTCGGGGGTCTAGTTGAAACACTCTGTATATTTTATTCTATTTTACTACAAAAGGTACATTTCAAAGGTTTTTTAACATAAACCTGTAAGAAATAAAGTTAATTTTAACTTTTAGCAGACAATAAACACATGCTGGGACTAAGGAATTCTGATTTGCGTACTGGTAACCACGTATTATGAATCAAAACACAAACATATCACTTCCTGCTGGTGTTGTATTCGTTGATCTAACACTTTCTCTCGTTCTTCTCCTCATTGGACCATCCAAAACGCATCCCCAGAACAATAAAGCAAAACAATCCCTCCACTACATCGTTTTGTGGTTCTTCCACCTCGTCGCATATCCACCTGGGAAACGACGGTGAGGTTCGGATTAATGAGAATCTGGATGATCAAAAGATCTTTCGTCGGAGTGCTCTGTTCCTTGAAGGGGGTTCTATTATCCATTAGCATCTTCTGTGCCTACGTGACCAAAAGGATAGATGATGACATTTCATACTTCGAATTATCAAATCTTGCTTTACTAAAAGCAATGTTTTGCAACGCCGACTGAAGCTTCGAGGGTTCTTAAGCTTTCTATTTAAGACCGTGGTGTCAAATCACTTTACTTTTATGAACATGGTGGCAAATTATATACGATGGCATACTTCGAGTTGTTATCAAATAAATGTAGCTGTAAGAGCATCTTTTTACATCGCTTTCTGTAACTTCTAGTATATTCTTAAGCCTTTGAGTTAAGGCCATCACCTAACGCGGTTTCTATTCCTTTAATTTTTATGACATATTATTTCAGTAAACCCCCTAAAACCATTGTCAACTCGCAGCTTACTAGAAGTATTCCAGTAAATCGGGGTTAACATTATAACCAAATAAATTTGAGGTATCGAGTTTTCAAGATAACAAGGTTACTCCAAATATGAAGTTAATTAGCAATTTATTTCAAATGGGAAAATATTTTTTGAGGTATAAAGCTTTTTGAGGTATTAAAGTTCGAGATATCGAGGGCGGGATTTCATATACTTGAAAATATGTTTAACAAAGTTTAAAAAGTTTTAAAACTGACTTAAAAATTTACTCCTACAGAGCATTTTCAATCACATGACTCGGACCTAACAACGGCCTTAGCAACAGAAGATGTTACAGTTTTTTGCCCTACAGAGGTTAACAGTTACATAAAATGACTGGTCGTGAAATTCTTCTATTGGAGCATTTGCAATCACGTGATCCCATTACTAAAAACCGCCTTAGCAACTGATAAACAACGGCCTTAGCAACAGTTAAAAGCCCTACAGAAAGTACACAGTTAAAAGAAAATAACCGGTTGCGACGTCACCTGAAAACACTCTACTCCCTGCTATTACTACTTTTACCAATACTGGTAAATTGGAAACGAGAAAGAGTAAAAAGTGCATTACAATAAATAAACAAACATCTGATTGAGAATTTCACATTCTAAACATAAAATAAATTATTATTAAATTGCTTAATTTCTAGGGTAAATTGAATGAATTAAAAATATATGGCATCTAAAGAATTCAAGGTAATATAATTCTATTTTTCATTATTGTTTTACACATCACTATATGTTTTTCTTAAAGATCCCTTTATTTGAAAATAAGGGTATATTCCTTATCGAGTTTTTTCTTTGGTCATTTTAATGGAAAATGAGGGACAATATATAAATAGCTAAAACAGACGTGCCGTATTTCTATCTTTTCATAATCAGGATTTCAGTTTATGCCGTCTTTCCCAAATAAATTCAAATAAAAACAGGTTCGAAGAAGTAGATTACATTAGTTTTGATGGTAATTATGGGTTAGCCGAGCGCACGAGTCGAGTTTTATGTTAAATCACCAAAAATAATCAAGTATTAAAATAAAACATCATTAAAATATCTCAACTAGCAGAATTTCTCTTAATTTGTGTTACATTTTTATGTGTAGATATAATAAAAAGCTAATTTGCGCATGACTAATCCTTATACCTTTTTGATTGATGTAACCTATTTTAAATAAAACTTTTTTAATTATCATACAGTCAAAGAACAAATAGAATACTTTTCAATGGGCCCCAAGCAAGTTTCGTTAATTGGACTTGATTTCCGACGTTTCAAAAACTACATAAAACAAGAGGATAACTTAATAACCAGGATTCACAGATTTTTTGAAAATCTTACCAAGCCGATAAATGATGGATTTGATGCTACTTTACGTCTTTTGTTTCTTAGTAACCCTCCTTGGCAGAAATAATTTGGGTGGACTTGTTAGAACACCCTGTATGTGTAGTGTATATTAAGGTCGTGGTCCAAAATTCTTTTTTGAGTTACATAAAACGTCCCGCCTCATTTTTTACATCTATCCATACTATAACTCAGGTAGAGTTTTAATCCCCTACTCATAATTTAAGCTTAAAAAATATTCAATTATCTTACAAAAATGAAAAATATTTTTTTAAGCACTGATAAAACTCAGATATTTAGTTCATGATTTTTGTATGATGAACTACTATTATTATAGATATAATGTTCCAGTTCCAGGTTTCATTTTTGTATACTTCTTTCGGGAGTAATATTTTTTGGTACTTTAGAATTAGGCGCAAGCGCGAAGTTTTCTAAAAAATGGCGGAGAATATTTAAACAATGAAATAAAAAAAAAACAATTTAACAATATCAACTAAAAGTGTAACTTTTAATTATTTTAATGTTTTTGTGAAATTTGTAAAAATTTTGTCAATAAAGTCCAAATGACGAGATTTGCACCCTGCCAATCCTAAATAGTACCTATCTTTTAATATTAAAGACATTTTGTAAAATTGTTTTTTCTGTGTTTTATAAATGGTTATTACTCTAGATCAGTGGTTCCCAAAGTGGGTTCCGTGGAACCCTGGGGTTCCACGAGAAAATTTAGGGGTTCCGCGTGACAAATTTTATTTCATTAAAAAAATAAGAATGGTGTTTAATATATTTACATTTTCCTCCAAAAGTTTACAATTGGCCACCAAAATAAATTTAAAATTTTTATATTGGGTGACTGAAAACACACAAGCATCGGTGGCATTTCGAATTTCACCAAATTAATCTGGTCATTTATTATATGTAATTTATTACTAGATAAATATGTATTTCTTAGAATTTAACAGTGATAACTTTTTTTTTATATACCTACTTGAAATATTTTTAAAATTTTAATTTTTCAGAACGATTTACGAACCCGTCAACAAACAACAAAGGCAGCTCGTTTAACAAAATTCCCGTTTTAGCAATCTTTTTCAATCGTCAAAATTTAATCCGGAATTTAAAAATGTTTTAGCTTTACTTGAGGCTAAATATTGAAAGAACATAAATTCCTAGTAAAAACCCTGTTTTTAAGCTCAAATTTTCTGAAATTATCTCTGGGAGGTACCCCAGACTCCCATTATTACTTGGAACTCCATCATTTATATTAAGTTCATTTTTTTATATTATGTTCATCAAAATGCAAATCCTAACAAAAATATACATTAAATTCTTAAAAATGTATTTCCGAAATTATGATTAGGTGCACCAAAACAAATTAAAACCCACTTTTTATACTCAAATTTCTAAAATTTTCTGGGAGAGGACCCCCAGAATCCCCTGTTGGTTCTTGGAACTCAATTATTCACAACTTTTTTAACATTAAGTTGGCTTGTTTCATATAATATCAGATATTAAATTTTTGAAAAGTCGTTGATTAAAAATTATTCAGGGTTCCGCAATTATTGGCAACAAATTTTAGGGTTCCACGACCAAAATAGTTTGGGAACCACTGCTCTAGATCTAGACGTATAAAATAAAACTTAGAAATATGAAGTTGGAATTCTGTCTTGTTCAGAATTTTATTCTTTTTAATTTTATGTCCACCATGACCAACTTTCTTCAAACTTTTTTTTTCATAACGGAAAAAAAAACCGGGGCAAGGTAACCACAAAGCATGGAATTTAGAAAAACTTTTTTTGAACATAAATATCTTTATTTCAAAATAAAAATTTCATATGATTTGAAAGCCAATTAATTAAATCAATACATACAAATTTTTCAAAATTATACTTGTTTTAATAAGTTGGTAACTTGAGGTCAAAGTGGAATTATGCCAAAATGTGGTTTTACACTTATTCCATTTCACCCCTACACCAATTTTATTTAAAACAACACATATTTTCCCCGTAATGAACATTGTTTTAATAAGAAAATGCTCTTTCTTAGGAACATAGTAAAAAAAGGGAATATCCCTCAAGCAGTCCTGAAAGATCCGCCAGACGACATAGAAACTGTGAGTGTGAATTTTGTTTAAATTCAGAGGTGCCAACTTCCGGTGTCTCTGCATTCTACCATGAGAATATAAGAATACAAACTGTTCAGAACCGCATTTGAAATTACCTAATTTTTCATTTAAAATCGAAAGTTTAAAATTACTCTAGCGAATTAATTAGTTTTTTAAAATGCCTATTCAACATTTGAAAAACTAATTTATTTAAATCAAAATACTCCTTTTTTTATTCCAATCAATTTTTAAAATCGCAATTGATATTTTAACCTGCATACGATAATTTATTTATCTTTTTCCTTCATTGGTGCTCATCGCATTTCGAAATTAAATATAGAATCAGATTAATTGTTTTAAAGTTTTAAATTTCAATCATGTTCTTTAAACAATTTTCAGCGAATGGAAATGATATTATTTCCTACCCATTCTCCAATACCATGGGGTGCACTTGGAGCAGAATTTCTAATGAAGACCTACGGTAAGTGTGTTGTTTTTATTTCCTTTATCATTCAAAAGGTTTCGAATGGTACCATTTATTTCCTAAATAAGAAGTTTTCCGTTGAATAATTGCCAAAAATAGCAAATAAACCAGTTAAATTAAATAGATACTGGAAAATAACAAAAATTTGATAGTATATGAATATTTGATATATGAAATATTTTGATTATTTTTAACGCTATATAGATCACTGAAAGAGGGAAATACCATTTGAAAACTTTCATTTTTTAAATATTGGTGAAAAATAGTCCTTTTAAAACAAAAATATAGTTCAAGGTATCAATTAAGCAATGTAGTCCCTGTGCCAAAATTATTTCCATGCTCAATAAAAGAGGTTATACTTTATCATTAGTCGTTTGAAAGAAGTGTGTGAATTAACCTTAAAATAAACTTGAAATATTCTTTCCTAACAAAAAAAACCCTTCTTCAGGGGGTCTAAGTTTTCCTTTAAAGTTGAGGTTTACTTTTTTGAAATTTTAAAAAATTTTAAATATCTTGACAGTTTTTTTACAATTTGCTTCCACTAAAATATCTCCTTTCAAGTTCATGTCATAAAAAAATGCACCATATTAGTTTCAGAAGCTACGTGACTGAAACCGGAGATAGAGCGACTTTTCCTAGAACATCCGTCGAATCAGACCAAAGACTGTCCTCCATTAGAATGTCCGCAGCTGAATCAGGTGATAGAACAACCACTCTCAAAAGATCCGTAACCAAATCGGGTGAAAGAACAGACGTTGCCAGGAGATCTTCAGTCAATTTAGACGTGAGTAGTAGATCCCCAGCAGAATTGCACTCCAGAGAAAAAGCCATCAGTAAATCCGCGACCGAGATATACCAGAGGGCAAGAGCGGTTACAAGAGGCCTTACCTATTCATACGAAGGCGTGGCCTCTTCCGCAAGATTAATAAAAGAATACTTCGAAATAGCAACTGCTCCCGGGACATCTGTGTCTGAATCGGGTGAAAGACTGTTCAGAACCCGTCGATCATCTGCTGAATGGGATAACATAGAATTTGCGACCGAGTTAATCGACACAGCAACTGTGGCTCGTAGATGTGCTTCTGAATCTTATGGAAAAGCGATCGCTGCCACTAGATTAGCGGATGAATACTTCGAAAGTGTGACTGCTCCCCGATGGTCCGTGGGAGAATTGGGTCAAAGGCAGTTTCTGATCAGTAAATCTAACCCCGAATTGTATGACATAGAACTCTCTATTGGTAAATCCGCAACTGAATTATGTGAGAGTGCAGCAAACACTCAACGATGCGCTGCCGAATCATACGAAAAAGCAACCGTGGCCACAAGATTAGCGGAAGAATACTTCGAAGAAGTGACTGCTTTTAGAAGATTCGTCGGGGAGTCGAATGAGAGCTATATCAGTGCCAGTAGAGCCTCCACTGAATTGCATAATATGAAATCTGCCATCACTAAATCCGCGCTAGATTTATACGAGATAGCAACCAAGTCTCAGAGATGCGCTGCGGAATCATGCGAAAGAGCGACTACAGCCACAAAATTAGCGGAAGAATATTACGAAAGAGCAACTGGTCTCAAAAGATCTGTAAATGTCGAAAGAACATCCGCTGCAACAAGATTAGCAGATGAAGACTTTGCGAGAGTGACTGCCCCAAGGCGATCTTCAGTCAATTCAAACGGAAGACAATTCGTGACCAGAAAATCTTCTTCAGATTTAGGTAATGCAGAAGCTGCTCTCAAGAGATCTTTAACCGTGTTGTGCAATAGCGCATATAATGCAAGTAGAAGCGCTCGTGATTTATACGAAAAAGCAAATGGTATCGCAAGATTAGCAGAGGAAAACTTGAGAAGAGCGGCTAATTCATCTGCAAGGAGATCGTCCTCGGAGTTGTACGAGAGAGCAACTGCTGCCAAAGAAGCGGCCATGATGGCCTCTATTCTTCTCACAATATCTAAAACATTTTCGGATACGAAGGACGATTCAGATCGTGATCAACACGAAGGAGACATTTCAGATACATCATCTTTAGATGATGAGGAACAAAGTTTTCCTACTGTGGATGATCTAGTTAAGGAAGATTTAGCTTCCATTAGTGATCATCATGATGTGGAAGATGAATCATCTTCCGTTCCTGAAGATGAGTATCAGGAAGATTTAACTCCTTTAGATGATATTCCTGAAGTGGATGATGAAAATTTACTCTCCGAGGATGATCTCACAGAAGGGGAGGATGAGGAAGATTTACCTGTTTTAGGTGATCTTCATGAAATGGGTGATGAAGAATATTTACCTTCTATAGATGATCTTACTGAAAAAGAAGAGGAGGAATATTTACTCGAACATGTTCTTCCTGAAGAGGGTGAAGAAGAAGATTTGTCTTCCATAGATGATTTTACTGAAAGGGAGGATGAGGAAGATTTACCTACTTTAGATGATTTTCCTGAAGAGGGTGACGAATATTTACCTTCCGTAGATAATCTTATTGAAGTGGAAAACGAAAAAGTTTATTCTGAACTCTAATGCTCTTCCGTTTCGCCAGAACCAAAAAAAAAATTATCTTCCTCAGCTAAACCATATACAGGTGACTCAGAGAAAGATTTGTATTTACATTTAATTATCATCTACAATTCACAATAGTCCTCAAAAACATAATCTCCATTGAATTACTTGATTGAAAAACATTCATCTTTAAATTTATGTTTTAATTATATATTTTTGGACCAATTTTAAAAGTGTATTTGCATACGTGAAATTAAATAAATTCATTTTCACTTTCTTCGCAATAAAAAAATACATGTTTTATTGGGTTTATTCTGATGACTGGAAGAGAAAATTTGATGATATATAGACTGAAATTACTTTACTTAAGCCAGGCCAGTTAGTACTTACTAACGCATTCATTGAAAGAATATATTGTAACAGAATGTATAATTCCGGTAAAATAAGTAGTATTTAAACCATTAAAAACTAACATCATAATCTCACATTCAGAAGAAGAATAAATTAGTTTTTATTTTTTCAAGGAAGTTCTCCTTTTAACTTAGAAATATCCCAATGAAAGACATATAATAATATTTCTAGTACTAGGTTCAGGTTTTTTTGTGATTTTCAAATTTTAATCTTTAATATGTTTTAAACTATTATTTTATTATGTTTAATTAAAAACTATTATTTTTAATATGTTTAAAACTATTATTTATTAGGTATATTTAAAAAATAGCGGAATTAAAGTAAAGCATCTAACTCAATTAAAAATATTTGTTGTAAAACGGCTTAACTAGTATACACTCAAGAAAAATCATTATGCCAAAAAAAGCAATAAATTTTATAAATAAAGCCTATTCAACCCACCATATTCATATTTTAGGGGAAATTATTTTCGTGTGCATGTTGTACAATAGATCTATTAGTCCCGAACTATATAGGGACCGTAAAATGCTTGTTAGTCAAAAATTCATAAACAGAGAATAGATTCTGCTTTATTCGTTGAGTAAGAGATAAAAGGTAAATCGTAAAGAATTGTTTTCCTAAATAAATAGCAAATGCAAAACAAATATGAAAAATTTTACAGGTATTAAAAGTTAGAAACATTGATTGAAGTATTGAGAACAACGAGTTCTGTATGGAAAGAAATTTTCTAAGATTTCAACAATATAAAATTATGTTATAATTTATCCTTCATAGCTCTTTCTTCGACAGGAACAAAAATATTTTGTTAAATCTATAGCAAAATAAAAACCAAACTCGATTAATATGTTCGAATTCAAGGGTATGTATCTACCTATAGGGGGTAGTTATTTTTACCCTCTTCCCATCACTCATGTGTATTAGAACGAAACTTGGAGATTTTTTAGTATAAAAGTCACAATGTGCTATTTTTTGGACCCTTTTCAAACTGACGATTCAATTTTCTATTGAACAGCTACATTTCTACCTTCGTAAATCTCACCAGTTACTCTGAAAACTTAATGCTGAACCTTACACGAAATATTTCATTTTACCCAAATCTGTAATAATTTTTATTGTTTTTTACTTAAATTTAATGCTTTGGTTTTTAGACAACAGGAATCTTTGAGGTGCACTTGAATTTGAATGCACTTGCAGAAGAAATAAAGTAGATTTCATAAAACGTAACCGTGCTATCTCCCATGTTGGTAGGGTATTTTTCATATCCTTGGGACTAGAACATTCCACGAGCTGGGATATTGAACCAGGTATTCAGTGGGGTCTTGATGGACACAATATGGTTCTGTTGCTACTATATTTATCGATTCAATCGGTTTAGTTGCTTCATATCAACTGCAAGTGTTTTGTGCTCCCCTAGTGGCTTTAATGTTAGATATTAACGAAAAAAAACCTAATAAACTAGCAAGCTCAAAAACGAAAAGTTTAACATTCATAAGTTATTAAGTTATTTCTAACTGTTCATAAAAACTAAAAAGGTAAGAAATAGAAATACGATTTTGATATATTTCTTCATGTTCAAATGTTTTATATAAAATTAAATATTTTTTAATATACTAATGTTTTTTAATTCAAAAAAATACAATGTAGACCAGTATACAATATTATAAATTGGCGGTCATTCATCTTAACATTATAAATATTAACATGAATACATGCTTTAAAATATTCACATCCAGTTCCTGAATTAAAGGGTGTTATTTTATTTTCAGACCCGAAGTATAGGTACTTTCCCCATCAATTTCTAAAGTGTGTCAATGCTACATAATATAAACCCAGAGCTGGATTTAGGCATAACTCTTTCGGATCAAGATGCATTCACTTTCCAAAAGCAGAATAAATTCAAATTAGAATATTTTCCCAATCCTTTCATATTTCTTCCTCGCCGCATTCAGATTGGTCTTTTTAGAAGATATTCCATCTCTTTTGAAACTCCCGCCACCCTACCTAATCCAGCTCAAAAGAGGATTTGTACAAACAGTTTAGGTTTTCGGACCTTAGAAAGCATTCAGTTTGAGTATTCTTTTGGTGCATCGAATATACATCTCTATTTGATGTTTTTGGTATTAAAGCTATTAATTTACTGCCGCTTGTTTTACCTTTTCTGCGGGAGTTTTGGAGGGAGAACATTTCAATGCCTATGTAGTAAGAAAACTTTAATGCTTTAACATTTTTAATGTGACAAAAAAATATTTTCAAACATCTTTATTACACTAACAAAATACTTGTGAAGTTGCCTTTAACGTGCATACAATTAACACAAACAAAAAACAGCTTTTTAATTGCAATAAAATTTAAATAACAAAGAAATCACTGGAATTCTTTATTTTCGTAGAACTGTTTAAAAGGGTTTTTTATTTTAAAGTTTATTATTTTAATCTATTGATGAAAATATAAAAATAATAACAATTCATCGATGGAAGAATCAATTATTTATTTTATTTCAAATTATAGTGTAGAAATATTTATCCTACTGATGTAATGTAGAGCTTCTGTGACTACCTTCATAAACAGTCAGTAAAAGATTCATGTATTGGATACCCCAGATAAAAAAACCTTTTAGGTTCCCTACCAGGAAAGGGAAAATATCTTCTCTAATTGCACCTTCAATTAGTTTCTTAAGGGTTGTACGTCAAAGCTAAACCACCTGGGATTAGTAAAAATAACAACAACAACATGGTTGTAAGCAGTGGCGGCTCGTCCATAGGAGCACATGAACACGTGAACCCCCAGTGAAAATGAAATAAGTCAATTAATTAAAATAAATGGAAAATTCATAAAAATCTATTCGACTTTTACCCCATTTAGGATGAGCTTCCTGCCTCCTTTCTATTCAAAACGTCGAAAAGAAAATTTATTTCTAGAATTTACGAATTTCACGCCTTCAACGGCACGTGCGACCGAGAAAGAGGTAGGCAGGAAAGCTTTAGCCGAGCTGACTTGGGGAGAAAATTCTTTCTCGTTTTCCTGTGCCGCACCTTGCATGCGTCTAATTTTTTTCACGCGTTTTCAATACTTTTGGTTAGTTTTTCTTAAAACTTTAGTTTTGCGTGGTTTTAAAAGTAAATTATTATAAAGAATTTAATTTTTTATTACCTATTGTCGGAAAAAAATATTTTGTACCAAAAAACCAATTTGAGCGACAAACCAGAGGTTTCAAAAGGATACTTGAACTAGATTTTCATTGCAAATTGGCATACTTGTGTATGGGAATAAACTAAGAAGTCTTCATTGCCACTTCACATTGGATGAGTGTCCTCATTTATTTTCGTTACCAACAATATAAATATTTATAATTGTGTTTTAATTCTGAGATTGAAACTTAATTGCATTTTCTAAATATAATTGTGAACCCCCATTTGAACTACTCACGAGCGGCCACTGGTTGTAAGTCTACCTACACATACGCAGTATAGATTAGACAGTGGGGGGGGGGGTATTTTTCATAAAGCTAAATTTTCTTGCTTTACCTTCCACCTTTTATATTAAAGCGGGAATGATAACGTAAGAAAATGGGGGAGGAGAAGAAGAGTGAGTACGAGGTAATGAGAAATAAATATAATGAGGTGTAAGAAATAAGAGAGTACAAAGAAATGAGGACGAAAGATATGGAAGGAAGAAAAGCAGAGAGAGTCCGAGGGAATGAGAAGAAAAATTGGGGAAGGAAAAAAAGGAGGGGGTTCAAGAAGGGAACAAGAATGTGACTTAGAGAAAGAAAAGAGAACGAGAGTGATATATTAAGTATAGTATAAGAAGGAGGGTATTATAAGAATGAAAGGAATGAGAGGGAGAGAGAGAGAGAGAGAGAGAGACTGAGACTGGAAAGGAAAGAAAAGGAGGAAATAGAAAAGTAAAATCAAAATATTTTTGGCCCGTTTTTATCGATAAGTTTCGTCTCAACTGAAGCATTGCCGCTAGCAAATTTACAAAGGCTCAAGACTGGGGAACGTTTTGAAAAATTAATTAAACTATTATTAAATTAATTTAAATAAACCATTAAAAATTTTTAATAAATTTTTAAAAAGGTCCCCAGTCTTGAGCCTTTATAACTTAACTATGCTTCCCACTAAGCATTGAGATTTTGTTACTGTTGGATGAAACAAATTAAATACGCAACAGATAAACTCACGAATAAACTAAATGCATCTCAAAGAGCGACACGACCCAATCGATGTCTCCTAAACGAGCAATCCCAATTCGCGGCTGAAGTATGAAATCCTTCCGTCACTTATTCCAGTCCTGCAGAACAATCCCAGATAGCAATGTAGGGCTGTTACAGCCCTGCCGTAGCCCTGCGGCGTAATCCCGTGTAAGGCTGTCGCAGGGTTGTCACGACAGCCCTGTTTACCCTGTGACAGGGTAAAACCGACCTCTGCTAGTTGACGCTTTGTAGGGCTTTGGCAGGGCTGGAATGAAAGCCCTGCGAAGGGCTGGAACGAAAGCCCTGCGACAGGGCTGGAATGAAAGCCCTGCGACAACGTCGTCACGTCTAGGTCTTTTAAATTGGCTATTAAACTTTATTTAAAACTTAATATAGTGTTATAAATTAGGTTTGTTGGAGGGTATTCCGAATTTTCTCCATAGTTCTAGGTTTAATATTGCATTTCATATTTTTCCTGAGTTTTTTGAATTATGTGATGACACAAAATTTTCCCCGAAATATTGCACTATATATATACAGTGGTACATATTTTCAGGAATAATTTTGTATCACATAATTCAACAAAGAAAATAAAAAATACAAAATGCAGTTCTTAACCTTTAACTCTGGTAATAATTTATCTATACAATTTACTAATCTAATATGAAGTACTTTGCTCTCATTAAATAACTTCTTTTTGAATATTTAATTGATACATTTTATGGTATAAAAAAACTTTAAATATTCTACATTTTTAAACTTCTTTGTAAAAGTTAAGAAGTTTTCCAAACAACCATTGAAGGAGATACCGAAGGAATTTCTGTTAGCAATTCTTTAAAACAAAATGCAAGAAAACAATACTGCTGTACTGCTATTTGGGATAACATGGTTCTGAGGAAGAAGTAAAAATTAATTATAAAACTCCCTTAAATAAACAAAATATACTCAGAATCCCCATAGATCAGAGAAAGACATAAACATAAGAAAATTTTTAATTAAAAATACGCAGAATATTATCAAGAATTTTATTTTAACACACAATGCTAGAAAAAGTATTACACTGACAATAACACAAACTAGACTAATATAGCTTCTGGATTAACATAGAGTACAGAGAGAAATAAGCATAAAAAATCCGTTAAATATACAAAATATAATAATAACAGGATCCGGACAGAGGTCCAGGACAGAAGTCAGGTAAATTTAAATTAGAAATACACTCAAGGTTCTCATTCTTAGAATTCAAATTATGGCCACATAAAAAGTAATTTTTACTGAATTAGAATGTTAAGACTGCATACCATGCAGGAACTTTGCCAACTAAAGTTATAGAACAGTATTTGCTATTCCATAAAAAACTGGGTTAGAGAAACATTTTCAGTAGAAGTATATTTTAAAAGTTAAAATTGACAAGAGATTGTTCTTGCTTAAAATACCACATGAGTAAATTTTATAAATAAGAATATCCTACATAAGGAGCCATCAAAGCATACTGGTTCTACTCATAGACTCAAATCATACTAAGGATACTCATGAAATGAAGGGAAATATTGAACTACATGGAAGTTCATTTGCACATTTATAAATAAAATGACATTAAAAAGAGAGGGAAAATTATCCCTCATCAACTTTTAACTTAGCAAATATTTGTTTTATTATATTTTTAATATTTTTTTTTTCATTAATGAAAAAAAATACTATTGCTATATGAAACACAATTAAAAAGTATGATAATTAGGATGCCTTGGCTAAAGATTTAACATAAACCTTTGCGAAAAATTCAAAGAGTGAAAATACTCCTGGCCAGTTTTTTAAGGAGTATTTCCAGTATTTAAAGAGTAAGAAAAAAATTAAAATTATACACTTCGGAGATTTTCATTCCTTACAAGTGCCTTTTGAATCTATTTAAATAATACATATAAAGAAGAAGAAACACAAGGAAAAAAATTACAAGATACATCATACAAAATAATTAATACAAGAAAATAAAATATAAAATAGATAATTACAATTATCAGGACTGGCAAAGGTGTCGATTGCAATATAAAAACTTCTTTGTAACTATTGAAAAAGATAGCGAGGTAATTTTTGTTAGCAATTCTTTAAAACAAAATACAAGAAAACAATATTGTACTGCTATTTGGGATAACATGTTCTAAGGAAGAAGTAAATATTAATTATAAAACTCCCTTAAATAAACAAAATATACTCAGAATCCCCATAGACATAAACATAAGAAAATTTTTAATTAAAAATACGCAGAATTTATCAAGAATTTTATTTTAACACACAAAAAATTAAAATTAGTTTAAAATTTATGGTTTCTATCTTTTTCCAAAATTTTCTTGTCTCTGAAAAAAAGAGGAAACATATAATGAAAATCATTCAGTATGAGACTATTTCAGCAGTGTATAAATAAATATTCGGTAAAAATATCTTGCTTGTGTGCCAGAAATTAACATTTTGGAGAAAAAAAAATTCTTTCTCAGATATCCAGTCACCAGTTCTATTAACCCATTCTAGCTGACTTCAAAACAAGCCACATTTGTGTATTACATTAATGATTCTCAACCTGTTGGACGTTTTTAAGTGGTCCCTAAATTATAGAACTTTTGGCCTAATAATAGAAAACAGCTGATACAGGAGATGATTATAGATTAACTGATATTCATTTTATTTATGCAGCGTGTTTCATAAATCCAAAATTTAAGAATGTGGAACATTTTTTAATGAAGTCATACATAAAATTACCTGCGTGCAATCCTAAATTTGGATTGTATGAACCAATCACTTATGGCATCCCTTACTATATTTTCCTTACTTTCTTTGTAGGTCTTTAAACATACTTCTGAAAAGAAAAATATTTTGCTCAAAATAAAACCTAGAAATGGAAAACCGTTTTTTATCCGGGTTTATATCTTTCCGGAAAAATTTGAAAAATTTATTTAAAAATACTGATTTCAGAATTTTAAGAAAGATTAGAAATTTTGTATTTGATGTTCTTAAAAATAAAGTTTTAAAAGTCATTTAAAAATGTACAATAAACATTCCCCCCAAAGAAGTTTGATTCCACTCAGAAAAAATGAAAGTTCTTAACTAAAAATGTTTACAGAAATTAATCATATTACATTACAATGTTTTATTCTTTAGACATTTTTTATGTTTACCATCACACATGAAAACATAACGCCGTTCTGCAAAAGTAAAATTTTAATGTATTTTTTTTCTTATCCAAATAGGTTTACTTCCATATGAAAAAAAAATAAATTAATAGAAAGTTTAATAAATATAGTTTCATATATAATAAGCTGATGTACAAGAAGTTGTTTTGTTTAAAAGAATATAAAACAAAAATAATTTTCCCAATTGATTAAATTTAAACAAAATAATTTTCCCATTCCGATTTCAGTGTGAATTCTTTTTTTTTCTCTCACATGTTCTGATGAAAAATACTATCTTTAGTACTACAAGCAAATTATAATCTAATTTTATTAATATTATTTTTGAAATAAAATCAAACTACTAATATTTGAAATAATTGGAACATTGAATCATAACAGATTAAAGACCAAGTTAACAAGAAAACACAAAAATATATTAAACAGAAGACATGAGAAGAAGTAGGCATACAATATATTAGTTTCAATGACTATAGAAACAAATAAAATTTTGTAAAATAATTTCGGTTACACATATCAAAGTTGTATATTATTTAAATGCATTTTTCATGAAATGTAAAATAAGCCTCGATATTTTTCTCAAAGCGATTTGGATAATGGCCAATTTGGATAGTTAAGAATTCTCATAATTGCTATTCTAATGGATTTTTTACATCTGATGGAAGTTTAAGAATTGAGAAAATTAATGCAAAGTTATTTAGATCTACAGTTCTTTTCGCGAATTTTAAATAAAATAATTTATGATCCAATTTACTTTAATGAGCTTTACTTATTAGTGAAGCTTGGACAATTTAAACCGATAAAACAATCTAAAAAATTTTGAATTCGAAGAGGCAACATTCATTCAGAAAACCTTCCACTTATCCACGACTTTGAATAATATATACGTTAAACTTAACAAGTTACACAATTTAATGCAAAATGAAAAGAAGATGTTTCATAACTCTAAAAAAACATTTAAAACTTACCTTGCTTTTGCTCTTGAAATGAAAATATCTTCACACACAAAATTTATACTTGCTCTCAGGAATGGTAATTAAATGGCGGATGTTGATGTGGAGTTTGGATGGACTTATCGGGGTCACGTGGTATGTCACGTGGGCTTAAATTGGCTTGGCTGTCACAGCCCTTTCCTGAAAGCCCTTCAACAGGGTTGGGGGGACAGCCCTTTCATAGCCCTGCGTCAAGCGCTGCTGTAGGGCTTTTCGGTAGACCTTGTTTGGTCAGCCACGGAACAGCCCTTTTCTTGCACTGCTTAAAGGCTTTTCGGCAAACCCTTTTTAGGCAGCCCAATGACAGTGAAAAAAAAGGGCTAACCGCAAGGTTACGTGCTATCTGGGATATTCAAACCCACTTAATCTCCCAAAACATCTTATTCAAACACGCCGTAAGAAAAAATATCTTCTTGACAAAAATAACTGCTTAAAAATGGCGAGGGGAACAGGTCGAAGTTCTTTGGAAAGGGGGGGGTTCGATTTGCATGAGGGGGATGGAGTATCCCTGAGATTCGATTACGCGAGGTTTATTTACTTTTTCCAAATCGATTGTGGCACGCCGGGAAATCTTTGGAAAACAGAAAGCTTATTCATTGAGAAATTTGTGACGGATTTTGTGAGAGTTTTGCATTTTTTATACTAAAGGTTCCCTCCCCACATGCTCAGCACAACATCTCAGAGTGATCTGGGAAGATATTTGCATCTCTAAATTTCTCTCCTGAGATATTCCAAATTTATTTATTCTTTCTTGACTTTCTCCAGAAAAATTTTCCTTCTGAAAACTTTTCCGTGACGAATTTCTCTTCTACTCTATTCCTCGTAGCTCAAAAAGTTTAGAAACCACAACATTTTGCTATTTTTTAAACGTTATACCCAAGGTGCCTCGATTTACCTAATTAAGGACAAGCGTAAAAAGCTATTAATTAACTTCTCTTTTGTTCAATTTTTATTTAAAAATAATTTAGCCAGAAGCGAAAGTATTTGCGTATGCAAGAAGTTATTTTTTGCGCTAAGGCCCGTCACTAGATGATAAAAAACTGCAGTTAATATTTCTTTAAAATTGTGTCGTAAGCACAATAGCTGTGAATTTAGAGTTGCATATTTATATTGCCCTAGGAATACAATTATTAATTTCAATTAACTTTAATGAATTCAATTTATTTTCATAGTTATATTCTTGCCACTATTAATAGGATATTTTTAACATAGGAGAAATTTGATAGAAGCTTTTCCGAACATACTGTCTTGCAGAGATATTTTTAATTCCTCTCAGAAGGTATTTCACTCTTTGAAAGTCGGAAATACTCCTTAAAAAACTAGCCAGGAGTATTTTCACTCTTTGAATTTTTCACAAAGGTTTAGCTTAAAAAATGCACTGTGATGCTGTGTGATATCGTAAGTGGTAGTCATTGGTTCTCCGACGACGAAAATTCACTCAAAGATGAGTGAATTTTCGTCGTCGGAGTACCCAAAACAGGAGGTAAGTGGCCAAAACACTGTTTGTCTCTATTTGTGAACCCCTTTTTGGTTTCACGGCACCCTAATTATCATACTTTTTAATTGCTTTCATACAGCCATAGTATTTTTCTTTTCATTTATTGTTCTGATGCTGAGATAGTTTGATTGCGGTTTTCGTGTCTCTGTTTATGCTATTTCCGTACTTCACTCCTCATAATTGAATTTCACTCCTCCTAAAAAAGTTAAGGAGTATTTTTACTCCTCTAAAAAAATCCTAGGAATAACACTGCTATCTTGTAAACACATGTATTCATCAGGCAACGAGTTATAAAATTATTTTTTTTTCGTAGTGTTTAATTTAGTCATCATCGGTTCCCAACCAGTGGTCAGGGAGGAAAAAGTGGAACAAAGTGTCCCCAAAAGGGTTCAACAGGTCACATGAAAATTAAGAATAGATTTTTTTTTAAAAGAGTGCTATGAACAAGAATGGATGAAAACAATATCGTCCTGATGTGGGGAACAGTTACCATAAGGTAAATTCTTATCAGTAATTTTCACTGGTATCTATTCTTATGTTGGCTCTATGTAGTACTTCTAAAAGTATTATTTAGTGGTGGCGGTGACAAAGCTAAAAAAAAATAAATTTAATAATTTAAAGAATTTAAATATTTATTTAAACTGGAAAGGGAGTCACCTTTAATTTTAGAGATGCCCTTAAATATTAAATCGAACAATCTAAGGCTTATTCTTAGATTCTTTTATTTAAGGGTTAGTGGACGTCTTCGAATTGGGAACCACTGTCCTGGAGCAAAACTAATTTATAAAGAAAAATGCCATTCTGTTTTTACATCGGCATCAGGACCTCAGAATCTTACCAATTTTATGGAACTTTGTATTTAAAAAATAAAATCATATGAGGGTGATTACACCGGCACACAAAAAAATTAAGTAGAATGTGCATTTGACCGGACCTACCTACGGGTACGTATTTTGGTCCGCTGAATCCGAATTCGAGGTCAGTTTGACCCTACACCCTCGAAATTGCGAGAAAACTTCGAAAAACCGTAAAAATGATGAAAATCGGCAGTTTTAATGATAAAAAATTTTTTTGGAACTAAACTAAGCGTGATTTTCATGTATTTCGATCCGCTGAATATGAATCGAAACTTTATTCAGACCACGAGCCATTTTAAATGTGAAAAAATCACACAAAACTCTCGAAAATTCCGAAAAAATATAGTTTTCATGATAAAAAAACTTCTTCTGGTCCAATTCAGATAAAATTTTATATCTTCGATTAATATCGAAGA
Source organism: Tetragnatha montana (assembly GCA_963680715.1). Lineage (NCBI taxonomy): Eukaryota > Metazoa > Arthropoda > Arachnida > Araneae > Tetragnathidae > Tetragnatha > Tetragnatha montana. The sequence goes on from OY796685.1 coordinate 10,365,205, forward strand.
TTCGATTTTATATTCGAAAAAATTGTAAAAATGACCATTCATAACAGAAAAAAAAATTTCTGTTATGAATGGTCATTTTTACAATTTTTTCGAATTTTTCCAGCTTTAGAGGGTGAATAGACTAAAAAAGTTAAGATGCGAATTGAAGACATCAAAAGATATAAAATTTTATCTGAATTGGACCAGAAGAAGTTTTTTTATCATGAAAACTATATTTTTTCGGAATTTTCGAGAGTTTTGTGTGATTTTTTCACATTTAAAATGGCTCGTGGTCTCAATAAAGTTTCGATTCATATTCAGCGGATTGAAATACATGAAAATCACGCTTAGTTTAGTTCCAAAAAAATTTTTTATCATTAAAACTTTTTACGGTTTTTCGAAGTTTTCTCGAAATTTCGAGGGTGTAGGGGTCAAACTGACCTCGAATTCGGATTCAGCGGACCAAAATACGTACCCGTAGGTAGGTCCGGTCAAATGTACATTCTACTTAATTTTTTTTGTGTGCCGGTGTTATTATTCTTCAAGTCTAGAAAAAAAAGATCACAAAAACCTAAAATATCTAAAGACCTAAATGCTATTTTAGGCGTATTGCTAGTTGGAGCAGTTTGATACACATAATTACAGGGTACACTGATGGATGACCTTAAATAGCAGCTAGTTAGTTAATAGTACTTCCACAGATCCCACAGATCAATCCAATCGCTGATCCCAGTTCATGCCCTCCCTCTGTCGGTAAAAAAAAATGCATCGTTAATTTATACCAGAATTTATATCGGTAATAAATAACCTTCCTCCTACCTGTTCCTCCATATTCATTAAGATTCGATAAGAAAATTTTACAGAATTACCGGGCAAAAGTGCCGGTTTTTTCAGCCGATTGGACCTATATTACCCCCAAAAGAGCCCCCTCCTCTTATGGGGCCCTGTAATAAACAAGTTGTCGTTCCCTAATAAAGGACTGCAGTAGACCCTGTCCTTGGTATGCTCAAATTTTCTTTAAGATCGAGTTTAATTAGAATTACAAAGTACTAATAGAAACGATCGTAACACTATAAGTTTTTAAAAAAAGATTGGGACTTTTCTTCTCTTATACAAGGTCCGTTTCACAGGTTTTATTTGGAACTAATGTCTCCTATGGTCATGGAAGTAATACGTATTCCTAGATAACTGACCATGGGGAACCCATTGAGATGACTTACAGTCCCCCTAGCGGCGAAATAAGAAAGTTAAAACAATTCATTAAAAAACTAAAGGAGATAAAACGAAAACTTTAATGAAAATATTGTTTGAAATATTATAAAAACGTACAGGAAAAAAATCATGGACATATCTTCAATATTTGAGGAGATATTTGCAAGTGGAAATAGCATTTTCAGGCCTCAAATAAAAGAAGTTCGTAAATTGGAAGTTTATTTAATTATTTAGTTAATTTTTTTATTTAGCTAAATAAAAACCTCATAAACTACATGATAACATTGAAATATTTGCAAACCTTTTCTTTTTTGAGGCCTGAAAAAGTGCTGTTTTTAACTTGCAAATATTTCCTCGAAAATTGAAGATATTTTCATCAATTTTTTTAGCGTTTTTTATGATATTGCCAACAATATTCTCAAGTTTTTTTCCATCTCCATTCGCCGCTAAGGGCGCTCTAAGTCGTCCCAATGGATTCCTCATGGTACCTAGGGGTATACCTCATGAACCTAGGAGACGTTGGTTTTTAAAAGCAGTGAAACGAACTTTTGAAATACTCTGTATGTATTTAGAAATCAATTTTTAAAATTAAATTTCCAAACCTCTATAGAAAACAATTATCCCAAACTCTTATTTTGATATAAACCAATTTAGCAACAACACGTTTATATCTGTACTAGCTGATATGCCCGCCGTAGTTCGGGGGAAAAAAGGCTAACCAAACTGTGAGTTAAAATAAATAAGTATTTTCTTCACTGTATTCCTTTCCGAGGCGTCATTTAGATGCAACTGCCTTCCTGCTAGAATTCCTTTTTGAGGCCATACTACTTCCTTAAGATGTAAAAAACCCTTTATAAATACAACCTGTTTAGATTTAATGTGTGAAATCCCCATCCCCGTTTATAAAGAGTAATTTTTCAAAATAGAAAAAGTCAGGGGACCCTTCTGAACCCCCCTTATTTTTTCTTTTTAATGCCCTTGGCTCCCTCCATCCATTTCTGCAATTCGTATAAATGTATAATTGATACAAATCTCTCCGCCTTCGCTTCACAATAAAGGTTATTATTCAACACCAATTTATATAGATAAAACTTATTTCCGTCTCATCTAGCTAAATTTTAAATAAAAAATAATTCAATACACATACTTTTTTAAGATGTTAAACAAAACCTTAAAAACTGTTTAGAATTAAAGTGTTTATAACCATTTTTTAATAGTGAGAATTTTTTTCAAATCAGGGGGAGACCCCCTGAACCCCCCTTTATTGATTTATAACCAACTCATTCATTGAAAGAAATTTCAAACATGAAATAAAAGTAAACTTCATTTGTATCGACACCAACTATTGATAAAATGCCTCTGATAAAATGTTGTTTAATTTGAACTTTGCTGGAAATACTTAAATTTGATTAAATAGAAAAAAGAATAAAATTTTTCAGTGGAACGGTTTTTGGTTATCATAAAAAAATTATTTAATCTTCAAAAATTATTTATTTATCAGAGTTTTAAAAAATTCACCTGTTATAAAACATTTTCAAATAAATATTTCCAACAATAGAGGTTTTGCATCATCTGTAAGGAGCAATAATCGTTACCAATTTAAAATTGAAGGCTAAGCATAAGAATTTAGAAAAGAGCCGAAAAAAGCTGCTTGGAATGCATTGATTTTAAAAATTCTTTTTCGCAAACCTTCCTGGTTGTATGAGGAACAATATGCTTAAATTTCATAACAATCTTATTAATAATGTGGATGCTAGAATGCAAGAACTAAAAACGGGAATAAATATTCAAACCTCCGTGCACCCCTTCCAGAATGGAATATCGAAAAATCCAGAAATTACTTTCTTTGAAATACTCTCAAGAAGGTATTAGCAACAGTTCACTTCGTATTATCGATTTCTCGGTATTGTTTTCTTTGAAAATGTAAAACTTTGCTTATGCTCAGCAAAAACGGGGTTTTGGAATTTTCAGACCTCTTAAAATTCGAATATCCAAAATCTGAAAAATGCCTTTCTAGATATTGTTGCTAGGTACCTTCCTGCGAAATAACGAAGATCTGGGGTCATTTTGGACGCCGCTGGGCTCAAAAACGTTGAAAACGCTCCAAACCCCCCTGTGGGTCAGAAAAAAGATATTTTGAAAAATCCCTTCTTAGTGCGCGTATACACTATAAGGTCTTCGACCCTACCAAGTTTCGAGTCTTTAGCCCCGGTAGATTTTGCTGTGCGTTGCTGAGTGAGTGAGTGAGTGGTAAAGCTCTTTTATTATTATAGACTAGCTGATATGCCCGCCGTTTCTCGGGGAAAAAAGGCTTTCAAACTGTGTGTCAAAATAAATAATTATTTTCTTCACAGTATTCCTTTCTAAGGCGTTATTCCACTGCCTTCCCGCTAGGATTATTTTTTGATGCCATAGTACCTCTTTAAGATGTAAAAAAAATTAAAATACCACCTGCTTAGATTTAAATTTAATGTGTGACATACCCATCTCCGTTTTTAAAGAGTAATTGTTTTCGAAATAGAAAAAGTTAGGGGGACTTTCTAACCCCCTTATTTTTGGGGTGCTATTTCTTTTTTCTCTTAATTGTCCTTTGTTCTCTCATCCATTCTGAAATTGGTATAAAGGTATAATTGATGCAAATGTCACAAAAAGTTATTGAACAACAATTTCTATAGATAAAACCCCTCATCCCACTTAAGTTTTCATAAAATACAAACCAGTTAAAAATACAATCTTTTCTAAGATGTTAAACAAAACATAAAAAAAAAATGAAAATACAATAAAAAAAAACGGTTTAGAGTTAAACTATAATAACCAGGTTTTTTTTAAAAAAAAAAAGATCAGGGGGAGACCCCCTGAACCCCCCTTTGTTGATTTATCACCAACTCATTCACTACAAGATATTTCAAACATGAAATAAATAAAGACATCATTTGAATCGACACCAACTTTTGGAAATGCCTCTGCCATTGCCTGCTGAAATGCGTTTGAATGAAATTTGATCAATGATAGTTTGAGCTTTGCTAAAAAAAACTTAAATTTGATTAAATAGAAAAAAAAATAAAATTTCTCAGTGGAATGGTTTTTGGTTATAATAAAACAATGTCTTCAATCATCCAAAAATTATTTCTTTATAAGATTTTAAAAAATTTAACCTGTTATAAAAGCATTTTTAAATAAATATTTACAACAATATAGGTATTGCGTCACCTGAAAGGAGCAATAACCGTTATCAATTTAAAATTGAAGGATGTGCATAAGGATTTAGAAAAGAGCCGAAAAATGCTGCTTGGAATGCATTGATTTTAAAAATTCTTTTTCGCTAACCTTCCTGGTTGTGTGAAGAACAATATGCTAAAATTTCATAACAATCACATTAATAATGTGGATGCTAGAATGCAAGAACTATAAACGGGAGTAAATATTCAAACCTCAGTGCACCCCCTCCAGAATGGAATATCGAAAAATCCAGAAATTACTTTCTTTGAAATACTCTCAAGAAGGTATTACCAACAGTTCACTTCGTAATATCAATTTCTCGGTACTGTTTTCTTTGAAAATGTAAAATTTGGTTTATGCTCAGCAAAAACGGGTTTTTGGAATATTCAGATCCCTTAAAATTCGAATATTCAAAATCTGAAAAATGCCATTCTAGATATTGTTGCTATGTACCTTCCTGCGAAATAACGAAGATCTGGGGTCATTTGGGACGCCGCTGGGCTCAAAAACGTCGAAAACGCTCCAAACCCCCCTGTGGGTCAGAAAAAAGAAATTTCGAAAAATCCCTTCTTAGTGCGCGTATACACCGTAAGGTCTTCGACCCTACCAAGTTTCGAGTCTTTAGCCCCGGTAGATTTTGCTGTGCGTTGCTGAGTGAGTGAGTGAGTGAGTGGTAAAGCTCTTTTATTATTATAGATAAAATCACCCAAAAATTTAAACTGGAAAAGTTTTAATAAAACTATCTGTAGTATTCGAGGAGAGATTTTCTCTGAAATTTTTACTTATTATTATTATTATTGTTGTTATTGTTATTATTATTATTATTATTATTATTATTATTTATTATTATTATTATTATTATTATTATTATTATTATTATTATTATTATTATTATTATTATTATTATTATTATTATTATTATTATTATTATTATTATTATTATTATTATTATTATTATTATTATTATTATTATTATTATTATTATTATTATTATTATTATTATTATTATTATTATTATTATTATTATTATTATTATTATTATTATTATTATTATTATTATTATTATTATTATTATTATTATTATTATTATTATTATTATTATTATTATTATTATTATTATTATTATTATTATTATTATTATTATTATTATTATTATTATTATTATTATTATTATTATTATTATTATTATTATTATTATTATTATTATTATTATTATTATTATTATTATTATTATTATTATTATTATTATTATTATTATTATTATTATTATTATTATTATTATTATTATTATTATTATTATTATTATTATTATTATTATTATTATTATTATTATTATTATTATTATTATTATTATTATTATTATTATTATTATTATTATTATTATTATTATTATTATTATTATTATTATTATTATTATTATTATTATTATTATTATTATTATTATTATTATTATTATTATTATTATTATTATTATTATTATTATTATTATTATTATTATTATAGAAATATTTCAAAGCTTAAACTTATCGGAAAGTCTATTAATAAAATTTAAATCGTGAAAAAATATAAAAATATCAAAAATATCAAACATCAATGTAAACAAAGGCCTTTTATTAAAATGGCTGTCCTTGGGTATAAATCTCAGTAGTATACCTCTCGCATGCTAAGCACACTCGTTGTTTGTAAAAATAACAACGGCAGAAACACATACAAAATAGGTAGAATAGATATTTAAAAATATTTCATACAATACCAAAATGGAGGCGCCGGGTATCGATCCCGGTACCTCTCGCATGCTAAGCGAGCGCTCTACCATCTGAGCTACGCCCCCGATACATCGTTGAGCAACTATTTAATATAAATGTTTCAGAATCTAGATCAAATCATTTCACTCGACAATAGAGTTAAATCGAGCACAACCATCCTAATAAAAGAACCAGTTTTGACAACTTTGCATTGGGAAAATGAGCAATGAGCAGTTCTCTCTCGTTCGCTCCTCCTTCTCATGTTAATCTCTACTCTACTTACGTTACGTCTGTCTTAAGGCTCATTCAGGCTTATCACTTTTTGTGTTCATTTTGGAGGAATTATGCAAACTAGCCAGGGCCGTATCCAAGGGGGGGGTTTAGGGGTTCAACCCCCCCCCCCCGAAATTTTGACATCAATTTTTATACTGCTATTTTTCTTGAAAATTATGTCGCACAAGGAGCGATATCCTCTTCGGGTATAACCCAAAGGGTCTCAAAATGAGTCAAAACCCTACTTTTAAGGGTAAAATTTCCTAAATTTTTCTGGGGGAGGACCCCCAAACCCCCTCGAAATTTTGAAATCTAGTTTCTAATCTAGTTAATCTAAGTTTTTCCTTCAAACTTGTGTGATTTACAAGGAGTGGTCCTCTTTAATGTAACCTAAAGTGTCTCAAAATGAGTTAAAATGCCACTTTTAGGGGGGAAATTCAAAAAAATTTCTGGAGTAGGAACCTAAAAACCCCCTTAACATTTCGCCATTTATTACAATTATATCTTCTTTTTACCTTGAAAATTCGGCCGCATACAATGAGTGGTGCTCTATGGGTGTAATCTAAAAGGTCTCAGAAATGAGCTAAAACACTCTTTTGAGGGGCAAATTTCCAAAAATTTTCTGGGGGAGGACCCCCACACCCCCCTTTTACTTCGAATTCATATTGTTTATACAATTTTGAAATTTAGTACATCCAAATTTCAATCCAGTGTCGTCATCTAAAACTTAACATATAAAAGTACCCGTAAGGAGGTACCTCAGAAAATATTTGAGTCAAACCCCCCCCCCCCGAAACAAAAGTCTGGTTACGGCCCTGAAACTAGCGATTCACAGAAGTGAATCAATCAGGAGGAACAGTGAAATTGAGACAGTGTGAAGGAGCCGTAAAGACTTGTTAGATTCTTTTCGATCTTTATTTTGGAGGAATCATCCAAAAGGACAATAAGTGTAAAATTGTAGTTTCACTCTTCACTCCTCTGATTTCCTATGCAAATGTATGACTTCCTCGGTGAGGATCGCTCATGATGAACATTAAAAGGGAAAAAGTAAATGAGCCTTTATTCTCTCTTTCCCCTCCTCCTTTTATCTTCATTTATTCTCATCCTTTTATCTTCATTTATTCTCATTGCGGGGGTGGGCACACTTTCGTGTATCCTCTCTAACGCAAATATTGTTTGTTTTTTTGTATAAAATATCTTTCTAGACCCCCTCATGAGATTTACTTTTGCCCCTTCCCACGTTTGACAAACAATATATACCAGCGAAACAATGTTTCTCAAGCTATGACCGCAATCAAAACCTTGTAAAAATTATCTTTTAAGAGTGAAAAAATGTTTATTTAGACAATAGTTAACACCTTAACACTATACAGGGGGATTCGTAGTTACGTGGACAAACTTTGCAGGAGGGTAGAGGGGACCTAGACAAGCATATTTCGAAAAATCATGGGGGGCGCAGATGCACCGTTAAATAGCTAGGACCTAATGTAGTGCGATGGCGTTACAAAAGGGGGTTTTCCCAAGGCCCGTTTCACGAAACAAAAGATAATATAATGCAAAAAATTATTGCATGAGATACAGCACTTACACCACAAATTTAATAAAAATTGGACCACTTGTTAAACCGTGGGGTGAGTTTTAAAACGTGCAATATTAATCTTTTAGCCAAAGAATGGAGTTCCCTTACATTAGTATAATGGTATTTAAAAAATGATGATCGGGGAAGGAACTTTCAATGATCATACATTGATCATTGAAACTGTATGATCATTGAAAATTCCTTCCCCTATCATCATTTTTCTAAATACCATTAAGGGAACTCCATTCTTTGGCTAAAAGATTAATATTACACGTTTTAAAACTCACCCCACGGTTTAACAAGTGGTCCAATTTTTATTAAATTTGTGGTGTAAGTAGTACGGATACTGCTGTATCTCATGCAATAATTTAATTTTTTTGCATTATATTATCTTTTGTTTCGTGAAACGGGCCTTGGGAGAACCCCCTTTTGTAACGCCATCGCACTACATTAGGCCCTAGCTCTTTAACGGTGCACGTGCGCCCCCCCCCCATTCCTATTCGAAATATGCTTGTCTAGGTCCCCTCTACCCCCCTGCAAAGTTTGTCCACGTAATTACGAATCACCCTGTATAAGGAGAGTCTATGGGACCTCCCCCAGAAATATTTTGGGAATTTGACCCTAAATAACTCAATTTAGGGGGCACTTTTCGAAATACTCCCACCTTAAATCCACACCTGATTTAAGAGTAGTGTTTTAACTCCTTTGTTCAGATTACATCGGAAGACTACCACTCTTTCTCATTTCTCATGCCTAACTCTTCCAATGAAACTTTATAATTGAGATTTCGATACCTTCCGGATACGAAAAGCGATTTCAAAAGAAAAAAATGGTTTTGAGAAAAACGCGTTTGGTGGGAGGATGTAGAAAGTTTCTCCATAAAAAAAAAAAACTCGATAACTGGGTATTATTTTTTCTGCGTATTTTCTGAAGAAAAGAAAGGGAATCTTAGTATTAAAAGCATAGGCTATAGATTCCCTGAAAAGTTTAAATTCAAATGGCATAAAAAATGTCTTGCGCGTAATACCGCCTCGTTAAATTTAAAAAAAAAAAACTATTGAGAAATTGAAAACTAATAACAATCAAAAACAGGAATTAAATAATTTATTTTAGCTACAAAAACCTTCATTGAAATTCTGTTATCGGGTTAACTATTCAGATCTAACTTGGTAAATTGGAATCCAAGCACCAAAAATCTCACAAAGAGAGACTGAAAAAATATCGTTTGTGTACTAGGACATTCTGATTAGAGAGGCTTATTGGAAGATTGAAAAACGTTCTATTTCAAAGCAATTGGGTGAAGCGCGTTCGATATTCTCACCTAATTCGATTTGTCGTCACTTTTTGCGACAAATATCCAATAAATTGATATAAAAGTCAGGATCAAAGCAGAATTTTTCCCCAAACACGGAATTAAAGTTAAGAGAAATATTCGAAGGGAAAGAATGTGTTCAACGAAAATAGAACTTTCTTTCCTATTTAGAGAACTTTCTGCGCTTAGTTCACCCTTTTCAGTAGATTTTTTCCGAAGATATTTATTCATCAAAGATTTCGTGTTAAAAACTAGTTGAATCCTGTGAGTTGTATCTCACAAAAAAAAGGAAGTTTATTTGCCATTGCAAATTTGTTTTTGAGAAAGCAGTTGATTTTTTATTTCAATCGAAAAAAGCATTCGTAGCCGTTTTATAATTGGAAAACATATTACGCCTATATCATTGATATAGACTTACTGTGTATTCTGAGTGGGAGAGAGGGGCACATTAGAACAACGCCCTTCTCCCTAAGTTAATTTAAATTTAAAAATCTGAAAAATTCCTAATAGTTAGCAGTATCAGTAACCATCTATCGCATGTATTTTCAGAGCAGGGGATTAATTGGATCCCTTCGTGTTTAAAACTTCACTGTATTTGGAAGATGCAAAGTAAAATTTTTTCTCATTTTATTCACGTAAAAATTCAATCAAGATAGTTTTTAAATTAATAGAATTTCTGCACTGCATTTTATTGTGGCATCAAGAAAGTAAGGCCTCGAAAAGGATTTTTTGCTCATTTAAATCGGAAATATTTATATTTTTACATGTTCACTTTATCCCCAGCCCCATTTTAAGCACACAATTATAGCTGAAACAATACAATTTAAGATGATGAAGTTCGCTGCAAAACATAATCTGTATTTTTTGAACTCTAACACAAAGATCAAAGATAAAAAAAATTACTTTTGATGGAGGAAATCAGTTTTTTCCATATTGGTATCTCAAATAATTGTTGATTTTTTTAAAAAGTAATTTATATTGATTGAGAGCTCTATTTGTAAGGATGCAAACTACATGTGTATAGTTGCTAATGCCATATGTTTGTTAAAATGTTAAATGTTTGTTCGTTAAATGTTTTGCTAAAAATAATATAGAACCAAAGTACTCTTACTAAGTCCAAGGTACACAGTACACCACCTTCCTCTGTATAATAGATGTTAGATAAAATTTAAAGGGGTGGTTTTCTGCATAAAAAAATGTGTTTATTTATATTCATTAAATAGGTACTTGTCTTATTTTTATGCAATTTTTCTACGCTCGTTCAAAAGTAAGGTATTTTATTTTTACACTTAAATTTTAAGTTTTCTCTGATTTAAGAAATATATTAGTGGTTATTTACTTATAATTTTCGCATACCTATAGAAAAAAAACTCCTTATTTCCCGTAAAACTCCTTATTATAAACTTTGGCTTATTCTCTAAAAATGTAGCCGTTTTAGAAAAGTTATCTGTTAATATATGAATTATGAATGATTTTATGGGTTTCGATTCAAAGTATGATTAGAGGACACGCGCGCGCGACAGAAAAAGACTGAAAGTTAAATAATTTACAAAATATCCTTATTATGATATAGTACTACTAAAAATACCCCAACTCTCAATTTTAAGATGTGGGTAGTGAGTTGCTAGCTGGCTCACTTTCTTTAGAAACTAAAGTAGAAACAAAATAATATTTTAATAATAGTTATATTAAATATTTTAATAAGAGTTAAAATAAAGTAATCATTAGAAAATAGGTACACCATTCTTTTAGAACCTTTTTACCTTAAACCTATCGATTACTTTTGCATTTTAGTCAAATCAAAAAATAAATGATGAATGGAAAAATCAAGATCAGTATATTGAACTTTTTCTAATTTTTATAAGTAGTTGACTTTCAAGTTAATTGAAATTATTGATAGTAAACCTAAAAATCTGATTCAATCGAAATGAGAAATACCTAAATACAAGACGGCATAAAATAGAAGTCAAAAGATTGAAACTACCTTCTCTTTTGAATAAACCGGAATTAAATCCTTGAATTTGACAAACTTGAGCTGTTTGAATTTGACAAGTTTTTAAGAGTATAAAAAGTGCGCTCGTATAAATAACATTATTAAAGCTAAAAAGCCGCGACAACTTGTTTAACTAAAGAAATACAGTAAAAGTTTTGTAATTCAATTAATCATTCACTCTATATCTTAAGTTTCAGAACTTAAGAAACAATTTATATGTATTTTGGTGAACAGTCAGTTAAGTTAGGTTTATAACTGTTATGACAAAAGTAGCTATAAGGTTTTTTGAACTCCGTGAGGCTGGAAAAGTGCCACAGCATGAGCCAGGTTGGAAGATACCCAACAACAATCACTTACCATAAATACATACATAACTGTTCGTGATATCAATTGTGAAACACTGAAAAACATTTTATTTTTTTAGTAATTATAACATTAACTCGATGCTTACTAATTTTATTTTTAATTAATTAATAAAAGCAGTTAAATACGTGTTTAAATTATAATAACCTCACAACTTTTTACTTTTTTTACAAAAACCAAGAGAAAATATGTGTAACACCAAAGGTAAATAGAAATCAATTCACTCAAAAAAAATCCACATTACAGGTTATTTACAAAAAAAATTTCATTAACTTCTACAATGTCAGTTTTAGTTTCGAAATATTATGCTACAACAAAAGGGGGGAAATGTATAACTACAGTGGTTCAACTACATCCATACGAAATCATAACTACGTAAATCGTAAAAATACAAAATAAAATTGGATAAAAAAATTATTTTACGACTAAGGCCCTGATAGATCGTGAAGTGGAGATACGACGGTTCCAGCGGTTTCTATGGAAGCTGCAACTGGATACTGCACTCTAGCCATATTCTTTTAATTTATAAATTAAATACCTTAAATCATTAAGTATTTCTCTTTTATACTTTTCCTCACTCTGTTTGTATCTCTTTGTCCCCATCCCCTTTTTCAATTATTTTTTTATTCTCTCACCTACCCTTCTTTCTCCCTTTCTCTTTCTAAAATAAAGGTAAGGAGGAAGCCAAGAGGTTATTGGACTAACAAAACAAAGCAGTTAGCCAGGGCCGTTCCGGCCGGGCGTGCTGGCCGTGCCTGCACGGAGGCGCCGACCGATGAAGAGGCGCCTTAGAAAATTTTTTTGACCCCTAACTTTAAGGGAAAAATATTCCGTTAGTCCGTTACGTCCTGACTCAAAAGAAACAAACCTAAGCAGTAAGCTAGATCTCCTTTCCTTTACAAAAAAAGCTTCAAAAGGCGCCTACAAACGAGTAAAGAGCACCCTTACTGGGTTATACACACCCGTCCCCCTTAAGAGAACTAATATAGGCGCCTTTTAAGAAAAGTGCATTTTGAACTTTTTGTATGGGGAGCCCTCATCAAGTGAATCTATTAAAGGGTGCCAACTCTTAACAAAAATTTTAATATGCCCGACTTTGAAAGCTATAAGGAAGACTCCTTTTAGCTTTCAAATTGTATGGGGCGCCCCATCAAATAAATATATATTCAAAGCGCCCACCCTGAGAGAAAAATTGAACACACCGACTTTGAAATATGTAAGGCGTCTTACTTAGCTAAACCAAATTGTATGAGTTGTCTTAATTAAATGGATTTATCAAAGACCGCCAGACCTGCGAGTGAAAATTTTAACATTCCCAACTTTAAAAGCTATACCATATTGTATGGGCGCCCCCATCAAATGAATCTATTCAGGGCGCCCAGTGCGCCCATTCTGAGTGAGTTAAAATTTAAACACTCCGGACTTGAAAGCTGTAAGGCGTCTTAGAAAAACCGAATTGTATGAATCTATTAATAGGCGCCCTCCTTGGATGAAGATTTGATTCACCAGTTTTAAATAGCTATCAAGCGTTTGCCTCAAATCATATTTTAATAGATGTCCCTTAAAAATTTCTATATAATAGGCCCTTGACTTGTGAAAAATGTTTTGAAGAAGACTATTGTAAAAAACCGAATGGATATCTCTTACGTAAATTTATTAGGTGCACCTGGTGCTGCTACCATGCCAACTTAAAAATATTTTAAAAATAGAAAATAATTACTTTTTCAAACAAATTGTTCTCTAGATAAATATTGAAACTTCATTTAATTTTTCAAAACAAAAAGTTTTTTCAGGATAGTTTTATTAAGTATAGCAATAGCTAATTAATTTTTTTATTGTTCTTAAAGTGTCAATTACTGGTAACCATCAGTTACTGGTTAGATAAATAACCAAACCATACAGCCTCTATCGAGAACTAGGCGAAAATTGAGTAATCCTAAGTGAATATTTTTGAGTTTATGGCCCAGGGCCGTATCCAAGGGGGGTTCAAACCCCTCCCGAAATTTTGACATCAATTTTTATACTATTTTTCATTGAAAATTCTGCAAATTTATAAGGAGCAATTCTCTTCGGTTGTTAGCTAAAGGGTCTCAAAATGAGTTAAAACACTACTTTTAGGGGTCAAATTTCAAAAATTTTTCTTGGGGGAAAACCCCCAACCCCCCCCCACCACCACCAAAAAATGAGTTTATCATTATACTTTAAACTGAAAACTGTAAAAATTCCCCACAATATATTGAAAAAAGCTTGATTTATTTTAACTGAAAACTAATTTTAATTAAATAAGTAATGCCAATATTATTTATTTATTAATAAGTAGAACCCCTTTACAACGACCCTCTGTTATAGCAACCCTTGCGTTACAACAACCGGTAATAAAAGCACCTTTTTATTACAATATTGTTAATTTTATTCGTTAAAACGTCCGCATTTTGTTGGCACCATAAGGAGTCGCTTTATCAAAGTTCTACTGTATCATTAAGTTAAGTAATATCAAATTTGTTTAAAGTAATTATTAATTAGTTAAAATTAACAAATAATTTAAAATAAGTGATTAATTAATTAAAAATTAATTAAAAGTAAAAATTAATTAACTTAGAATTAATTATTAATGGGGGTGAGGTGTAAGGGGCGCCGTAATTTATTGGCACGGAGGCGCCTTCATACCCAGGAACGGGCCTGCAGTTAGCACTGATGAAAATTCTGTCTCCCTACTTTACTTAATAATAATATAGATCTTCAGAACTGCATCAAGTGTACATAAAGATTCGATATAAGGTTCTCTAAACTTTACGCACACAGGTTGTTTCAACAAGTCCGCCCAAACTCTACACAGAAAGATTCTTTTCGTGACGCACTTTCTTTTAAACAAATGGGACGTCATGTCCGATAGAAACTTGATTATTTCATTCTACCAAACGCGCATGCATGCTCAGTGGATATTTTCAACACCTTAAAGTCTCCAAACTTATCCAAATAACTACGTTCACGTTTCTATAAATATTTTTAGCGTAAACCAGATACCTTTTTCCCTTCCAATTTTCTCGAAAACTATCAGTCATAGTTCTTTGGGCAACTCCATGTACTCCAAAGAAGAAATCTGGCTGTAAAGAGTTTTTGGCGTACCTGATGAAACTCCCACCAAAAACGTTTTAACCAAGTTTACGAAGCGTTTCCATATTCTACTTATTCGAACTATCGCGTTACTACAATCCTGCATCCTGCAAGACCAATAAAAAGTGATATCGTCATTTTGTGCTACTACTGTGATTGATCCAATTGATCTCACCAGATTGCCGCAACAGAACAGATAGGACAAGCTGAAACGATACTTTAATATCTGACATCTCGATACATTCGATTGATAGATACATCTTTGTTTGTCCCCCATCTCGAGCCCTGCAGCTCCTTTGTCCCCGATGCTTCAAAACAAAACCATCACCCATTGGCCAATCCTCCTTTCGCAACTCGATGTTCTTGGCAAAAAAACGCAAGTAGGAAGAACCAAGGAACGGAGCTGTTGACCGACATTCCAAGGCAGTTAAAGAGAACGCGTCGTCCCTCACGCCAGCCGGTTATTTTCCTCTTCCGAGGGAGCGCTCACACACATCAGCACGAGATACTTGACCTCGCTCAGGTGAGTGTTGTTTGTTGATGTTCCATTGTTGACGACTCTCTCTTTCAACACCGCAAACCGACCAAATGAGCGATCGAAGCTTGATGGAGTTCAGTCGCTCAACTAGGGACGATACAGTAGCACTGAGGATGATGTCGAAATTTTTTTTCAATTTTCCTATTTAGACTTAGTATTTAGTCCGATCAGCGAACTTTCCAGCTGCATTATTCAGCTAAAAAAGTGTTAGTTAACTTAGTCACTCGTATAGATCAGGGATGTCGAGCTAACCAACATTGATGAGATTTTATATGGCCCGCCCGCGCGGCTTTTATGTTTATTCAAGCTAAAAATCTCCAAATCCAGAACTGTTCAAAAGTGTGTTTAAAACCCGCTTTTATAGGGATTGAATTTTCCAAAACAACCTCGAAATCCACTTTCTAAGGGTGAGTTTTCAAATTTTATCACTCTCAAAATACGTTTTGGGCTTAAAATTGAAAAGGAATATTAAAACTGTAGTTTTTTTCTTTAGGACTAGTTTTTCGAAAAAATTTCCTTTGCTTATATTTTTTATAGACACTTTTACTTTGAATAAAAATTCTTCTATAAGACGAGTTCAACTGTGTGACGTAACTATAAGTCCCCGAAGATTTTCGACTGTATAATTCAAACCGGAAATAAGATTTACCTTCCATGTTATGGGATATACACACTGGAAATGTTCGGGTCTTTGATCAACATCGGGTAAACATCCCAAACTTTTTGAAACCACCACCCCCTTTTAAATTGAAACTTTTTCCACCTCCCCGCTTTTCAAATTTTTCCCCCAAATTTGTTCCTATTTTTAAAATAAGTTAGAACTAATTAAACTAATCCGTAAAATAAACTTTAATTCATATAAATTTTAGAATAAATAATAAATTTCGGGAAAGCTAAAATATGGACACTATTTAAAATTAAATTTTCAATCTACTCTTATCCTGCAAGGAGGACGAGCGCATAATAATTTATATAAATATTTACAGAAACTCTCCTTTACAACATAAACGAATGAAACTTCCTGTAACTGCTTATAAAGTATCATAAATCATTCAATAACCACCTAGAGTTTCAAGAATGTGATAATCTTATTTTCAGAGAAAAAGATATTTTGCTTTTGAATTTAAATTTTAAAAGCTTGGTTATTCTCGAAAAATATTTTCTAAATTTACACTCTATTTACTTCAACTTCTATTCAGCTTCACTTTACTTCAATTATCAAGTCCAACATTTATTCTTTTTAAAAATCATTTTTTTTTAAATAATTTCTTTTACTATACCTTATATTTTATAAGATAGTCACTTTTACCAATGCGTCGCTTGAACGGTGCACGTATTACGAAAGTTTCCGTTGTAAAGCCGTCCGTCGTCGTACGCAAAGAGGCACATTGTAATGTAACAAAAAGAACCAATGCGTTATCCTAAGTACATCAAAACTTCAAAACCTTTTAATTTCAATAAAAATATTTCTCTCCCCTTTTCCTGTTGTCTTTGTTCCTTTATAATACCGTAAATGGGGTAACTTTGACCCAAATGGAGTGTTTTTCACATTAAAAGAAAATTTGACAAAAACAAATTTGACAAGGTCAGTGATTTATATTATTTGTAACATGTTCAACTGTAAAATAAATAGTTTTCAAAGGGTCGATTAAAATTTTAAATATTATTTTTTAAATTTCTGAAATTTTGGGCCATGAAATTTTGAAATTTTGGGCCATGGGAATCATGACCCAAGTCTTAGTTTCTGCAATGTTTTCGGGGTCCACTGACATAAATTGAAACGAACACATAAAATAGCTTTACAAAATATGGTTACCACCCGTCAATAAAGCATCCAAGAGCTAAAATCCACTCAAAATGAAGATTGATATTGGTTAATTAATATCTAAAATTCATACTTTAAGGGATAACTACGCAATTAAAATTCTGCATGGATTTTAGGAATAGCATATTATTCTTATCAGTTAACAGGGATTTTTTGCTAAATGACTCTCCCATGAACCTTTCTGTAACCGTTCTAAACTAGTATGGAAGGAACCCCATTATCAATGGAGGGCCTCTGTACGTCTTAAATCCCGTAGTTGTAATTTAATTCCGGACCACATATTTCCACTCTTAGAGGATCCTATGAGATGAATTTCATTTAGAAGGAACTAAGATTTGTGTCATTTATCTCAAAAAATCTAATTATCCTTAATTTTTGGACAAGAGTATATTTTGATGAATTGATTGTCTAAATTGTGGAGAAAAATCCACTCTTGGAAAAATAAACTGATATTTCTTTGAACGCCATCGATTTCACAACAATGATACCATCTACACCATACCAATTTTAGGGTTTATTTACTCATATTTAGGATATTTTTTATGGTAAGAATTCATTTCTCATCCATATTGGTCCACTTTTTCTTTCAACTCAATGAGTATTTCACTTATTTTACCAGATACCATTAGGCCTTCGTTTCTCTATAATACTGTAAAGGAACTGACAGCAAAATCCCTTTATATTATTGGAAATATTTTTATTAGAATTAAAGTTCTGCAAAAGTTTTTATGTGCCCAGAATAACACGTTATTCCTTTTTGTTTCTTTATAATAAATACCGTGCTTTGCAAATGCTTCACAAGAGAAATTATCCATAGCCGATTATGGTTTTTTAAAGCACTGATCAATACGCGTTGGAAAAACCATGGATGTTACCATTCGATTCGAAGATCTCAAAATTTTCACTACATCCATTATCGTGAGTGCTGCTATTTACAATCCATAATATCCATACCTTCAACAGTGGGGTATATGGTTTTTCCCCATTTAAGCTCTTTCATGCATTCATATTAAGTTTAAAAAAATGTCTCTTTTCAGAACATTTTTTGGTGTAATTATTTTTTTTATTAGCTTAATGTAAAATATTTTTTGGGTATTACAAAATTCCAAGTAAAAAGGGGGGTCTGGCCCAGAAAATTTTTGGGCATTTGACCTTTTTAAAAACAGTATTTTAGCTTGTTTTTATCCATCTAGTCCGAATTTGGGGGAGCTTTGTCCCCCTTATTTACGCCTTGACAGCCATGTCCTAAATTTATTTTGATAGATGGAACAAATTAACCGCTAGGGGCTAACACATAGGGATATTTTTTATAATGTTCATGATAATCATTATTAAGATATTAATAAAAGCTAGCATTATTCTTATGGGGCCCTCATATAGAGCGTCATTTTTCAATGTAACCTAGAGGAAAGGTCAACAGTAGACTGAGCTAGGAAGGTTATGAAAGCACTGCAATTTATGATTCAGATAAAAAAAAACGTTTAATTGCCGGGTGTAGATCCTGTTTCTTTCACAACCTATCCTCTATATACATCATACATTGCGTTAAAGTTAGGGCATCTCGAGTATCTTATGGCCCGCAGGCCACTTGGGGCCCTGCTTCCATTACAGGTTTAAGGTTGCACGTACAGGTCCTTCATCCATGAGGCCCAAAATAAGGATTCTGCTAGATGACCTATTTGATTCGAAACAAATAAGCTTGAACTTAAAATTGAAACTAACATTTCTAACTGAGGTTAGTCTGTATCAACACTACGCTCCAATATTATTTTCCTAAAAAAGATTCTGAGTATACATTTTACTGTAGATAGCAGGGCCGTCAGAGGGAGAGTTAGGGGTTCAATCAAATCCCCTCCCCGAAATTTTGACATCAATTTCTATACTGTTCTTTTTCTTTAAAAATTATACACCGGTCAAAACAATTAAAGGATATTGGTGATTTTGATACATATTGGAAAGGAAAGGAAAGGAAATATTTACACTGGTTGAAGCATTTTTCTTAAACTCAGGGTCATTTAAAAGCTAAACCCATGCAGTTATTGAAAGAAAAAAATTTATTTTTACTTTTTTTGATCGAACTTGGAAAATGCACATTTTGTGTGGTTAAGAAAAAAGTGAAAAATCTATCATTACTTAATTAAAAATCAATTTCGATTGGGGTTAGGGCTTCCCCGGACTAATAACAACATTGTGCACCTGTTTCCCATCAAGTTTGTTAATTTATTAATGAGAGACTGGGGTATTTTCTCCAACTCACCTTTTAGAGCCTTTTCCAGCACTTGAACTGTTTGAGAGGTATCGGAAGGGCAGCAATTCATCTCCCTAGCATGTCCGAGACGTGTTCTATTGGATTCATGCCGGGAGAACGTGCTGGTCAATCCCATTCTTTCAATTTCTTCATCCTGAAGGAAATCATTCACAGGTAGCACTATGTTGTTTACAATTATCATCCCTTAAAGAAAAATTATCCCCGTTTTCTCTTACGTGAGGGTCTATCAGAGGTGTAAGAATATTGGCCTAATAACTCTGGACCGCCAGAAACGGTCCCTTGGGATGTGGGGGGTCTTTATTCCATTGATAGAGATGCTGTTCTATACCATCACTCCACCCCTCCAAATCTGACTCCTTCATGCACACAATTTGGATTATTTTGTGTTCCTTGGTCCCTCCTGACAAAAATCAGCTGTTATCAGGATGAACTGAGAAACGAGAGGAGTCAGATTTGGAGGGGTGGAGTGATGGTATAGAGCAGCATCTCTATCAATGGAAAAAAGAACCCCCACATCCCAAGGGACCGTTTCTGGTGGACCAGAGTTATAAGGCCAATATCCTTACACCTCTGGTAGACCCGCACGTAGGAGAAAACAGTGATAATTTTACTTAAAGGGATGATAATTGCAGATAACATTGTGCTACTTTAGTGAATGATTTCCTTCAGGATGAAGAAATTGCAAGAATGGGATTGACCAGCACGTTCTTCCGGCATAAATCCAATGGAACACGTCTCGGACATGCTAAGGAGATGAATTGCTGCCCTTCCAATACCTCTCAAACAGTTCAAGTGCTGGAAAATGTTCAAAAATGGGAGTTGGAGAAAATACCCCAGCCCCTCATTAATAAATTAACAAACTTGATGGGAAACAGGTGCACAATGTTGTTATTAGTCCGGGGAAACCCTACCAATCGAAATTGATTTTTAATTAAGTAATGATAGATTTTTCACTCTTTTTCTTAACCACACAAAATGTGCATTTTCCAATTTCGATCAAAAAAAGTAAAAATAAAATTTTTTCTTTCAATAACTGTATGGGTTTAGCTTTTAAATGACTCTGAGTTTAAGAAAAATGCTTCAACCAGTGTAAATATTTCCTTTCCTTTCCAATATGTATCAAAATCACCAATATCCTTTAATTGTTTTGACCAGTGTAGGACTCACTAGGAGCGGTTCTCTTTGGGTGTAACCCAAAGGGTTCTCTAAATGAGTCTCAAAACCCTACTTTTAAGGGTAAAATTTTCCAAAATTTTCTGGGGAAGGACCCCTTCAAATCCCCCCCAGGAAATTTTAAAATCTAATAAGTAGGGTTTCTCCTTGAAATTTTTGTGATTTACAAGGAGTAGTACCTTTTATGTAACCTAAAGGTTCCCAAATTGAGGTGAAACACTATTTTTCGGGGCTAATTCCAAACTTTTTCTGCGAGAGTACGCCCAACCCCCCCTCAAAATTTTCACGTCTATGAAATCTTTTCTCCTTGAATTTTCTGCAACTTTCAATGAGCAGTCCTCTGCTGTGTAAACATGTTAGTAACTACATGTAAGTCATCTAAAAATTAACGTATAAAAGTACTCCTAAGGAGGTACCTCAGAAAAAATTTTGAGTCAACCCCCCGAAACTAAAGTCTGGTTACAGCCCTGGTAGATAGGTAGTTTCCAATAACCAATAACGCTTGTTTCATTATGTAAAGTTTGCATTCTTCCAGACAATCTTCAGTAATAGCATACAGCAAACTGGATACGATTTCCCGTTATCTTTTCTCGAAACACATGAGTGGCCATCCGATGTCATGTAAACAGTTGCGAGGAAGTTTAACAGTCACGACATATCACGAAGAAGAGTTAACATATTATCCTAGTCTTTCGAAAAATACGTTTCAACCTGTCGCAATGTTCGATACAACATTCCGGTCTCATATTCGGTATTCAGATCAGACTCATAATACATGGGTTCAATGTGGGAAAAATCAGTGAGTTTTCGGATTTCCTAAATAAATTTGTATGATTTCATTTCTTCAATTGCATAAATCTAATAATACATTTTGCTAACTTGTAATACGGCACACGCTATGTACTGAATATGTTAACTCTCCCACGTTTTGTAGAATTTTTATCAGACTTGTGAAATGTGCTTCCATGATCTTGAATAAATAAAACGGAAGAGTTATTCAGAGGGTATGGCAAGGGACAGCCTTCCTTTAGTCTAACTTTCATGAGAAATAGTTACAGTTGTTAATTGATAGTAATAAATATATGTTAAAAATTCAAAACCGAGGAAAGGTTTCTCTATTAATCTATTAAAAAAAAAGATATTTTCTCTGGTTAAATAATTCCATCAAACTCTTAAATAGTACATTTTCCTAATGATTTTGCTAGCAGAGTTTCCAACTCAAGTTCAATGAAATTTAACTGGCATGGATTTTTTATATCATATCCCATAGAATTGTTCTCTCAGTCTCACCTTGCTAAAAGTAGGTCTATTTGCATTCACAGCTATTTGAAATTCACTGACATCCAATATTAATTCATAATTTTATTTTCTGGGTGTAATGGACTCTAACCGCCTATCTGGTTCGAGACTTCACGGAACCAACACGTGACCTACAACTGAGCTTGCAATTGGTTACCACAGATACTACACTAGTAGATCTACTAGTGTAGTATCTGTGGTAACCAATCGCAAGCTCAGTAGGTCACGTGTTGGTTCCGTGTGACGTCAGACGGTTAGAGTCCATTGTAATCAATCGGAACAACAATACAAAATTTCTTAGTGGGAACATGAATACATAAAACTGTAAAAGTGTAAAAATAGACTAATTTATTTTTTTAAGGATCAGTAATACCGTACGCCAGTTGCACCCATAGGAAAAAAATTGAAAAAAGATTCTTTCCCCAACTCTAAAAATAAAATATATTTTCTTTTGGGTGAATGTTTGCAACAATAAAGGCGTAGTGGACCATTTATGGTATCAGGGATTCCGCCATGGTAGCTTTTTTCGCAAAATGTGAAAGACACCCCCTCAGAATGATAAAGTATTTTAGACCATTTTTGCAAAAATACTAATGAAAAATTAGAACTTTATAAATAATTGAAGAATATAAATAGTATTGGAAATTGTGTGTTGAAATATAATACAAAGGTCTTAAAGAAATAATTGTGTAGTTTCTAACAACTAAACTTTTTTTCCGGTATCTATAACTGATTTGTTAATTTAGTACTTTTTAGTAAATTCCGCATTCGATTTACATGATTTATTAAGATTAATTAATTAATTGGTGTCTCTCCCGGGGAAAAAACCTCTATTTTCAGTTTTCATCACTTTTATTTTCTTATGTGCGGGGGTTTGACTCAACGTCATTTTTAAGGTATCCTCTCACGAGCACATTTATACGTTTAGTTTTAGTAATTTGAAAGTAGTATGTTAAACACTACCAATGTTAAAATTTTACAACGTGAGTTCCAAGTAAAAATGGGGGGTCACCCCCATAAAAATTTCGAAAATTTGCCTCTTAAAGTAGTGTTTCAGCTCATTTTGAGACCCTTTGGGAAAAGAGAGATAAAATTTCCTTGTAAACAACATAATTTATAGGGAAAAGGTTATAAATAAACATGAAAGTTTCGAGGGGGACTGGGGGTGCTCCACCAGAAGATTTCCCCTTAAACTAGTGTTTTATCTCCTTATCAAAACTCTTTGGGGAACACCCAAATTCAACTGCTTCTTGTAAGCAGCAGAATTTTCAAGGACAAACACTGTTATAATAAAGACTTCAAAATCTTAGAAGGGGATTTGGCGGTTCTCCCTCTCCCATACAAAACATTTAGAAAATTGACCCTCAAAAGTGGTGTGTTAGTTCATGTTGAGACTTTTTGACTTACACCCGATGTTCCTTGTAAGTTACAGAAATTTCAAGGGACTTTCAGCCATTTTCCACATAACAGAAGAAACCTTGGGGAAGGGGGGGGGGCAATTATCCCCCTTCCCCCCCTAAATGACGCCCATGGTTAAGATTCTATAAAGCATTAATGGGAGAAATGAAAAAGGAATCCAATATCTTTCAGAATTTTAAGTGTGTACCCTCACATAAGAAGAAAATCTGTGCCCTATATAAGTTTCGAACTTTTTTACCTGATTTGATAAGTAGTAGGTATCTACTGCCTATACTTCAAGTTTTCATTATTTAGTGTATATGGTCCTTTGGGGATGAAAAGGTTGAGAATCACTGGTTTAATTGACGATCTGTGGGACGTAATATCCATTCTACATCAGTTTTAACTATGTTCTGTGACGGTGCACTATAACGGGGTGATTTTCAATAAATTTTAGAAAAATAATGGTCTAACGAAGTTTGGAATTCCTGTTTCTTATACTTTTCTTCTCATCCACAGGTCAAGAGAGATGGAGCTGCATGACATAACTGGAAGCTGGGGCCGTTGGCAGGCCTACGTATTCGCGATACTGTTCTACGTGAACGTGGTGGGTGTTTGGCAGAACCTTTCCATAACGTTCATGGCTCCGAAGGTCGAGTTCACGTGCATGAACTCTACCGAACAGTGTCCAGCGAATTGCACAAGTTGGCAGTACGAAAATAAGGACACCATTGTCAGCGAAGTGAGTGTTTCAGTTAGATCCAATAGACAGACCTGCTTATAGGTTCATCCCTTTGCTTATATACCTAGGTTCTTTTATATAATAAGCCTTTTATAAAAGCTTAATTATAAACTCTTTAAGTGAACAAATTGTGTTGGAAAGGATTAACTGCTAAAATAACAGCCATATTCACAGCCATCGGCGTCAGTGTTAAATCCTCGGTCAAAGAAGGATTCCACCAATCACAGTCAACAGAAGGCTACTTTTTCTTTCTTTAGCCGCAGGTTAACCTCGACGCTGATGGCTATGAATATGGCTGTGTAATTTTAGTTAATGAAATGAAAATTATGTCTGTGAGAGAAATTCCAATTGTTTGAAATTCGAAACATAGTGATGAAATTCAGTGCCCAAAAGTTATTCAGAATTAAGAATGGGCCTGGGAATTAAAGTATTACATAATAATAATGCTTCTTGAGTGATCGTCTACTTACTACATACTTGGGATTAACTTTTTTAACTCAAGCCATGAGTTCAAGTGAGTGTTATTATGCTCTTTATCAAGTCGCATTGAAAACTTTATGTAATGCACTTTTTTTCTGGTATTTGACAGTGGGACTTAGTGTGCGACAGAGAATGGCTAGTTTCATTGTCAAAGTCCATCTACATGGCTGGCTTTCTGGTCTCCGTCATGTTTTTCGGACAACTCTCTGACAGGTAAGTCGGGTTTTATATTGTCCTTTTATCTTTAGCTTAAGTGGGCTTCAAAACCCTAAGCTTAAGTGTAGCCCATATAAAGTATATCATCGATGTTGAGAACGAGGAATCTGATGTGCTCCATTCCAATTCCAGCATAGGTCGTCTCAAAGCCATGATTATTGCCTACGTCATCACTGTCTTCAGCATGTTCATAACCCTACTGTCCTCATCTTACATCATGTTCGTCGTTTTGCGATTCATCCAAGCTCTCGGAAGGACTGGGCTCACTACCATTGGATTTGTACTCAGTAAAGTATTTTAAATGAGCTCATTACTAAGCTCCTTCATTTAAACAGTACTGATATATTAGGTATGACAATCTAATCAAGTTCAAAAAAATTAAGGTAACTAATTTTTTTTCTAATGGAAGGACAGAATAGTATGAGCAATTCAATATAAATATTAAATTATTTAGTTAACGTAAAATATTTCAAAAGTAAAACCACCTTTATATTAAAGGCTAAAACAAGACTCAGATTAGTTTCTATCTCTAGACTTCATCCATGGATTATTATAGTGAGACTAGAGAAACATAATGCGTCGGTAGACATGTTGTAGATTCTTTTTGGTATTTCATAGTTTTTACTTTTGACGACAATACCAGAACAGAGAGTTCATAGAAATAAAAATACATGGAGTATGCCTTGTGATAGAGGCCCCTGGTGGCGCTGGGATCGCATATATATTACTCATGAAACTCAAGCCTCCCTTGTCACGTCACGAGGTGGAGAAAAAAATCTCAATCCTCGAATCCTCTAATATCCTTCCGAAAGTGACATATTGAATGATCACGTCACAGCCAAACACAGATGTGACCACCAAATTGTACTACCTACCCCTCTGTCAATCACAGATATTTGCAGTGCTGCCCACTACCATAAGATGGCATTTTAATATAGCGTTTTGGACCCTCTGTTCGGCTTTTTCTCCGTGTTCTCGCCCAGATTAATAAATCTGAATGAAGCCTTGTAAACTAAAAGTAATGATTTAAACTTTTTTCTTATGATGAGTGATATTGGACAAGTTCAATCACATCCGTTATTCTAAATTGCTCCTTCTTCTTCTTCCAGTCACTGAGTTGGTGGGCACCAGCCACCGCACCAAGGTGGGCATCGGCGTGCAACTGGGCTGGACCCTGGGCTTCATCACCCTGGCGGGAGTAGCCTGGGTCTTCAGGCACTGGGTTTGGTTCCAGCTCGCCTTGGCTATCCCCATCCTTCCCATCTTGCTGGTGTTTCCGTGAGTCTATCAAAAAGCTCGATCAAGAAGCAGCGACTCGGTTAAAAAGGGACATTCAGGGATAAAAAAAAATTTGGATCCTATATTAATAGTTTCCTAACATATTGAGTAACCAAGAGAGACGGGTGTTTAGCACGCGTTGCCAAAAATCTAAAAAATTCGCTAGCATATTGTAAACAACTATGAAACTATTGAATTACGGAAGCATTCCAGTTGGGACTTTATCCATGGCCATCTAGACACATAAGGTCAGAGAAGCTGGAAATCTTGAATCACGTTCTGCCTACTATTTCGCGTCATCATCGCTTTTTGGACAACAGCGCAACTCCAGTCTGAAGGGAGCGTGCAATAGTATAGACAGAACGTCTCTCAAGATTTCGAGCTTCTCTGGCCTCATGTGTGTAGATGGCCATGCTTTATCGCTTTATCCAATTAAATTACCGGGAAAGGGTTTAGATAGAACCTTAGTACGGGGAAGAAAGAGGGAGAAGGTCTAATATCATCAGTAGTATAACAATTTTTTTAAGCTAATATAGGACTTAAGGAAATCATTTTTTAATTTTAGGGTCTCTAAATTATATTAAATCTTTAAATCCAACTTAAAACAGGTATATGTCCCTCTTTAAGAGTCTAACTTTAACAAAGTATGTAATGTAATTAATTTGTAAATTGCAGAGAGGCAACATACTCACACTTTCATCCTCCATGCATCTGAGTATTGAATAATATCAATTTTTAAAGTTAACGCTGAATGTTTAAATACAACTGATTTCTCAGTATGTTATACTATCTTCTCTTAACTAATGAGCAAAATTGGCTAAAATACTTAGGTATCGAACAGTATTTTAAATTTTAGTAAAGCCTCTTATTCAATATGTAACTCAAATTATTAATATTAAAAAGTATTGACCATCAGTATTCCTAAGAAATACTTTGCGCCAGGTTGATTCCCGAATCTCCTCGCTGGCTGCTCATGAAAGGGAAGATGGATAAGCTCGAGGAAACACTAATGAGAGCAGCAGAAATCAACGAGAAACCCATCAAGGTGGTTACCTATGACCTAGAGGCAATCAGGAAGCAGAAGGTGATGGCAGATTTATAAATTCTGTACACAGCCCAATCAAGAGTCCCCATGTTTTAAAGCATAATAATATCCTTTCTTTTTATCCATTATATAGTAATTGCCAATCCTTATCAACTCATTAGAAGTAAAATTTACGTAAACCTGGGGTAACGAGTGTATACTATACACTTTGGAAGGACAATAAGCCGACAAACTTTAGACGTTTTTTGTTTTGTATAAACTTTACTAAAACCAAGGTTCCATAAACCTTTTGACTAAAGGGAAGGAAAAATTCTTTAATTTTACTCGGTGATCCAGAGAAGTTCAATAAAACTTCCTTGGTCATATTTAAAAACTCAAGATTTTTTTTTTAATAAATTAGGTTTTTAAGGATAGTTTAGGTTTTAAAGGGTTTAACAACTTAGTGATAAAACTGTAACGATAAAGCCAAATTAATGGGAAACATCTAACGAGAAATATACTCTATTTCTATGAAAAGTTAACTTCATTTTGAACAAAAAAAAAATCTAAGCTTTAATTTGTAAGGTATTTAAGTTCTATGGATGACACCTAAATTGCTTTTGATTACAGGAAGAAGAGAATCAGAAGACTAAAACAGTGTTCAGTCTGTTCGTTACCCCCAAATTGAGAAGCAGAACTCTTAACATGATGTTCCAGTGGTAAGTGTTCCGCTAAATTAGTCTAACATTTTAACATAAAGATAAAGGCCTTTTAGTATTTTAATGTACGAGTTATTAAAGCATTTTTTCTAAAATGGTTTAAGGTGGTTCTAAAATAAATATAATTATCATATCAAAATAAATATATTTAGATTTCAGATGGTGTTAATAGCCTGCTTTATTTTTGTAGTAAAACAGTATATTTTCCCCAAATATGTTGTGTTTGACCACGGGTTACTAGATACTATACAGGCTAGCCGAGTTTTGAACAATGAAAACCCTTTGACAACTTTTCCCGCTTGGATCGCCTCAAGTCCTACCTATATCACCCACCGCTTTCAACACTGGATATAATGCTTTGCCAGTTTGTCCAGTATTGCCATCTGGATTTTTAATTATTTCCGTACTCGGCTAGCCTGTATAGTATCTAGTAAGCCGTGGTTTGACCTAAAGAATAAGAAAAATTCAAAAAAAAAACAATGATTAAATGTAAAATCATATCATCGTGTAAGCGCATACCTGGTCCTGATTGTTTTAAGGACCATATGTTCCTGTATGATTCTTAATTGTTATCATATTCCTGACCTGCACGTAGATTATTGAAAAATAGTTCTGAAGCACCCTGTATACAACATACTCGATAAGGTGGATCTCTTAACAGGTTGGTGAACGCTCTGCTGTATTACGCCCTGGCGTTCAATACCAACGAGCTGGCCGGAGACCCCTACCTCAACTTTTTCCTGGCCGGCTTGTTGGAGATCCCCTCCTACGCACTGCTGATCGCCGCCCTGAGCCGCATGGGCCGACGGACCACCCTCGCAGGACTCGTGCTGGCGGCCGGGGTATGCCACTTTGCCGCCGCATTCTCACCCGCTGGTAAGTCTGTCTCACTTCCAAGGTGGCGGCGTTCCCACTGTGTGAACGATCTGTTGGTTGCGTGAGATGGTGAACGAATCGCCAAAGAGACGAAGGCAGCACCAGAGCACCATTTTAGTGCTGAGGGACTGTCATTCGTCCAGTTGAGTTGTCAGCTGTATACGACTCAACTGGGCTCAACTGTTGTTCAGAATGAGGAGAGAAACACAAGGGAAATGGAAGATGAGGGAATGAGTTGGTGATTTCGGAGGAGAATAATTGGTAGTATTTTGGGGGGATAAAGGGTAGTTTTAGTGATTTTCTGTGGTGGACATTTTCTGAGTTTCGGGGGTAGATATCCCCTAATTCCCCTCTGGCTAGCCCCTGGAATGAGATAGTGATAAACAAGGGAGAGAGAATGTTGAGGGATATAGAATGAAGGAGGGACACGGATTGAGAATAATGATAATGAGAAATTAATAAGGGAGAGAAAGTAAAGGAGAAAGGAAATGATAGTTAGAGTAATAGAGAAAGAATGATAGGGGTAACGAAGGAGAGAAACTAAATTATTTTCCAGAGCGTTGTTCCATTACGTTTAGGTCCATCGAAATCATAGTGAATCTCTGTTGGGAGGTATTGAAACAACAGATAGACCTATTACGGCCCCATTACAGGAGTAATGAACGAGAAATGCCCCCCTCCACAATTTTTTCAGAACATCAGTATTTCTAACTGTAAAGGTTTGCCTAAATTGTTTTCAATGAAAGCAGGGACAGCATGCATCCCTTGCCCTCCCCTCCGAAATCCACCCATTCCTATTACTTTTTTAATCTATAAAACGAGATAGACATAAGATCAGATAGTCTGCCTACAGTTTCTTAGGATGGATAGGCAGTTTCTGGATCATTCGTGTAAATTTTCCCAAAACGGTAAAGAATAATTGTTCGGAGAGACGCCCTCGTTTCAAATGTGAACTCACATTGTCTTTGATGGCGATTGGCATCTTGTCCAGCAGCTAGAATGCTACGAGGCTGATTAGTGTTTCTCTCTCTTGTACAGACTGGGTCCGCTGGCTGTCGCAGTTTGGCAAGCTGTTCGTGACTGGGTCCTTCGGGCTGCTCTACCTCTACACGAGTGAGCTCTTCCCCACCGTGGTGAGGAACGCGGCTCTGGGCTCCTGCTCTATGGTGGCAAGGGTGGGCTCCATCGCCGCCCCCTTCCTCAAGGAGATGGTGAGTGACTTTACTGGTGTTTCAACAAGTCCGCCCAAGCTCTGCACAGAAAGAATCCTTGTGTGGTGTAGATAAAAAATACTACTTTTATTAATGTTGTAATAAAGTCATTTTAAGGATAAAATAATTCCCAATTAAAAAATTTTGGAGTAAAAAACTAAAGAAATTCATTTCACCATGCCTGCCATCTTGGATTTCTGATGCCATATCCGCCTTGTGTGACAAAGAATGAAATTTCCATTGCTGTCATTTTAATTATGAACATATTTTCTTTATATTCACGTTGAAAATAGCATCTATTTAAGGTATTACATGACAAAATACTGTAGTTCTTTCACACCTAATATTTCGATGCTATTTTCAGGAATTTTAAAATGTTTTGTTAAATTTTATCCTCAAAATACCTTTATTACATTCATATAAGTGTAATAATTCCCAATTAAAAAATTTTTGAATAAAAAAAATAAAAAATTTTATTCTATGTGACAGCCATTTTGGATTTCTGACGTCATATCCGCCTTTTGTGACCATCAATGAAATTTTCATTGTTGGTTTTTTTATTATGAACATATTTTCATTACATTCACGTTGAAAATAGCATCTATTTAAAGTATTACATGACAAAATACTGTATTTTTGGTGAAAATAGCCATTTTTTTGGTTATGACGTCATAAACGCAATTTTTAACCGATTTAGATGCTTATTTTTGTAGCTATTCGATAAAAATATATATTTCTGAGCATTTTGCCCAAAAATAGTTCCGATAATATTGCTAGATCGCCATTTACAGCTTTTTTCCTGCGGCGGCCATCTTGCATTCATGACGTCATAGAAACCCCCTGAACGGAATTCGGAAAAAACACCCGGTACCACGTTAATGTAGACGTCATTACGAATCGAATGATACCACTCACTAAGCTTCTGCCAAAAGTTTTTTTTACACCATTGGTTTTTGACACAAGCGACTCCACTAAGGACTTAAACTCTACTCCTGCTGCATGAAATTTTGAAAAAGGCTGTATAATCAGAGAAATATGAGCATGGAATAGTGAAGTACAGATTTTTTTATGCTATTAATTCTGTCCGATATGAAACTACTACTACTATTTTAAAATATTTACGCATGGGCGTAGCCAGGGGGCGGCAGGGGGGGGCAGCTGCCCCCCCTAAATTTATCTTATCTCTTCAGAAATATTCCCCCAAAATTATTTTTTTCTGTAAATTTGAAAAACATTTTTAAAATTTTTTTTTTCTGAAAATTTTTTTTAAAGCTGAAACCCTTCAATTTTTTGTAATGAATATGTGCCAAAAAAACGAGCTTATATGTAAGATGTGGCGGAAGAATTCACGCAGAATTAATTTCATTCAGCATTTTTAGTTCCCCAAACGACCGGGCCAGTCAAAATATTTGACAAATTCATAGATACGAGATAAGATACAACCCCAGTTGACCACCTCCCGCGGAGTGGAAATCTATTGAACGGCTAGAAATAGGAAGAGTTGACAAACAGCCCCAAGATAAGATAAGGGGTAAAGTAAACTTGTTACTGGTCACACCTGTTGTTCATGTACAGGAGCCAGCGGGGGGTAAACGTGCACTTCCCAAACCACAAAATCCAATTATACGTACACCTCTGCCTTTGACAATGGATTGGGGTGTGAAAGGGTATCATAAATCTTTGGCACTCAACGACTCAAACAAGCAAGGGGGCTTCAGGTGTCTGGGTGTGTCAGGAAATTGTTTCAACATGTTTCTCAAGTGTTTACACAAAACAGAGGGGTCTTTTGTGAACCCAGCCATTATTATTTCCAAGCTTTGGCTGACCTTTCAACGAATAGAAAGAAAGCCGTGTGGTCATTGGCTATTCCTGCAGAAAATACCCTTCAGTCTAAGATATGTGATTTAGTTTTCCAGCATTGAACTTAAAAAGAGTACGTATTTCAGTCCTCCATATTGATATCTAGACGTATTATGTAAAGCCTTAATCCAGCACCATCACCAGCAATTAAAGTAAGTTGAACTTAGTACTGCATCTTAGTTTTGGGGGATAAACTATTTGTTTTAAAATATCTAATAAGATAATTTTTTCTTTAAGAGTGAAAAAAAAAGCTAAATAATATTTGAGAAAGCAGGACGGTTTTACTTTTACATTTTAAGGTTACTGTTAAATGTTATTGTTATATCTTATATCATGGTTATTCAAGTAACTGCAACAACTTGAACAGTTGATACAAAGTTGCTCGGACTATTTTCAGACTAACTGTAACTTTGTATTCTTTTTTATTCTCTTCTAAATTATTATGTAATTAAAGCAGTTGCGTATTTTCCTAAAGCTTGATGTTTTTTTTTAATGTCCAAACATACGAAAGTTTCACCCGGTAACATAAAATAAAATAGATAAAATTTATTGAATTTAACTCAACTCGATTAGATTCTACAAATTATACTTTTAGACATTAGCCACATAAATTTCCTAGAAAAGTATGTGGCTTAGTACTTACAAGAGGTGGTTCTGTTCTGGCCAAAGAGTCTAAAAATGAGCTAAAACACTACTTTAAGGGGCAAATTTTAAAAAGTTTTCTGGGGGAGGACCCCCAGACCCCCCCATTTTTCTTAGAGCACACATTAATTACACTATTATTTACGTTAAGTGTGCAAAGTGCAAAAGTTCACACCCTTCGTATAATTACTCTAAAATTTAACATGTAAAAGTACACGGGGTACCGGGTACCCCCATGGGGGACCTGAGACCATGCCATGGGGCAAAGGTAAGTATCCTTGCCCCTCCCTAACATGGAACCTGGCTACGCCCATGTATTTACGCTGTGTCGTAAAGGATCTCCTTTAAAGAAAATTTGCATTTTAAATACAAGATAAATTATGATTTAAATTTTTTAAATAGAAATTTTGAACGTTTTTCGATTACCTAATGTATTTTAGGAAATGCAAAATTTATGAATTCTGGAAAAGATGTTAATTTTTTCAAAAACATATAAACTTCTAATGATCTGGGGGGAAAGAAACTAGTCTACAAGAAATATCAGTAGACTGAACCTCTGTAACTCCTCTGTCAGATAAGTACCTCAGATTTAAAAGGTTTACAAGCCAATGTAGTTCTCACATGTACAAAATCGTTTATAAATAGTCACCATTTTCCCCCAGGGTCAGGCTACAACTCCATGGGCCCCAAGTGCCCTCTGTGGTGTCCTGGCTCTCGTCTGCGGAATATTGGCTCTCATGCTACCAGAGACCAAAGACAGAGACATTCCGGACACTCTGCAGGAGGGAGAAGATTTCGATGACAAGTGAGTGGAACTTATTATTTCTTGCCCCAGAACATCGATGAATGGGTAATGTAATGTCTACCAAATAATTAAAATAAGGTACAAGCTAAATTTTACTTGGTCCGGGAATTTTTTTACATTTTGTAGATTAACAATTACTTAATTAGTACATCCAATAGAGTCAGTTAAGAAAACAGTTATCTTCAAAAAAATTATGAAATAAAAT
This sequence comes from Tetragnatha montana, assembly GCA_963680715.1. Lineage (NCBI taxonomy): Eukaryota > Metazoa > Arthropoda > Arachnida > Araneae > Tetragnathidae > Tetragnatha > Tetragnatha montana. Next base: position 10,398,554 of record OY796685.1, read on the forward strand.
ATAAATAATAATAAAATATATTCTGAAAATAAACCGTAATTAAATTCTAATAACTAATGAGAGAGCTTCCTTTCCTCAAGCAAAAACCAACATTATTTTTTTTTCATTATAGGGCTAAAGAAACCCCAAACAACGCCGTGGGGAATACCACTGAAAACAGCCATCGGGAAATGAGTTCACACTTCAATTTTCACACTATCTTTCTAGGAGGATCAACTGATTGTGGAGGAACAACTGATTTCGGAGGAGGAACTGATTGTGGAGGAACAACTGATTTTGGAGGAGGAACTGATTGTGGAGGAATTGATTGTGCCTTTTAACAGAAACAGAAACTCAGACAACAAGAGATAGCGAATGAGTATTTAAGTGCAAAGTTAATATAACTGAGTGAAAGAAATCTTTTAACTATTTCAACACAATACAAGTGATACGTGAAAACAAAGAAAAATATTCCTAATCCCTTTTTATCACTGTTCAGGGCCGGACTGGCCCGGGTGGCCGGGTGGCGATCGCCACCCAGACGGGGGCCTTATGAAAAAGGGGCCCCAAATCCAAATTTGGATACTTCAAAAAAAAAATTCAAAAGGTGGGAGGACTGCTGAGAGAGGGGCAGAAGCAATGGGACCCGGCAGTCCAAGGGGGCCCCGTGAGAAATGTAGAATTTTTTTTTCACATTAAACCTCGCTTCTGTCAATTCCCTTTGATTTCGGTGCCCCCTCACTCGCTCATGACAGGAAATGCCCGTAGCCACTCCTTATCTCAAGGAATCAGTACGGCGGGGCCCTTTGGCAGTGCACTCGAAATCTTCGTCTTCGACCCTTTATTTTCGCCATGTCATAAAAATATGCTCCTTGGGAGGAACCACGAACATACTCCTTCGAATTTTTCTAGAGCTAATAGTGAGAAAGAGGGGAGGAGGCTTCCCCCCGAAATTCGACCAAAACGAGTAAAAACCCTGTTTTTAGGGTCAAAATTTCAGAAATTTTCTGAGGGAGAACCCCCAGGACCCCCCCTTTGATACTTTGAACTCTATTATTTACAACTTTTTTTATAATAAGTTGATCACAATGAAAAGCCTACCAAAAAATATATTAAGTTCCTTAAAATGTACATCCAAAATTCGAAATGGGTATCCAAAACGAGTTAAAACTCTATTTTTAGTGTCAAATTTCGAAAAAAATTATTTTTAGTATTAAATTATCAAGATAATTCAATTCAATTTACAAAAATATTAGCCCCCCCCACTGAGTTTTATATTGGAATGGAGAAACAGATAATGTATGAGGCCCTTTTAATTTTCAGCCACCGGGGCCTGCTACCAGCCAGTCCGGCCCTGTCACTGTTTGATGAACAATCTCAACTCGACTAACACACACATAATCAAAGTAAACAAGTTCATTCTCAACAGTACTGCCAAATAATGAATGTTTGCTTACTAGTATGCATGAGAGTATTCACCGTGAACATCATCGACCTCAACACTGATAATAAAGAATGAACCGACTATAGCATATCTCCGACCAATCGACCTAGACCAATGCCGTAACGCAACAGATAGAATATGTGGAAACGATGCTTCAGTGCAACGTAGAAAAGTGAAAGCGGTACATGCGAAACAAGTCTGAATAAACAGATGTCAAGAGGGAACCTTGCTTGAAACGGAAAAGCAACGATTTTTGTAAATGGGACAAGTATTCAGGGCAGTGTTAAGGGGTCGCCGTATTCAGGTATTCAAAAGGGGCGCCAAATTTGTGGCCGGACATTTTTCTGCAATCAAAATTATTTTAGTATTGGACTTCGCGTATAGAGTATTCTTCTATACTTTCGAACGGAACCACGATGAACGTGTTCAGGAGAGCGCCAAAAAAGTCATCCGCCCTGGGCGCGATTTTTCCACAACACGGCCCTGCAAGTATTGATATTTTTTAAAACTATTTTTGAAAAACTGAGGATTAGCTAAGTAAAGAATAGATGCAAAATTTTATACCATACAAGGGTATATTACATAAAATAACCATATATAACCAAAGTAGAAGTAAATGAATTTGACATAATGGAAATCCTTGTGCGGTCAGTAAAGTATTGCAGACTACGGTCACGGTATATGATAAATAGCATTGTCTTCTTCCGTTTTGAAAAAAGATGCGAATTGATTAAATTTAGGAGCTCGGTGGTGGTTATAAATGTTGTCTTGGTTTGATGCCGTTTACATTTGTGTCATTCAACCAGTCTCCAGAGAGTAGTGTTCGGCAACTAGTGGTAAAAAAATAGTTAACTACCAACTACTAACTAGTCTGGGAAAATCTAGTTGTAGCTAGTAAACTATTTTTTCCTGGCACTAGTTGCAACTAGTAGTTAACTATTTCCCAAAGTAGTTAACTACTAGTTAACTAGTCTATTTAATTTCATAACCTATTTTTTGGCAAAATTCTAACACATCTTTCTTATCTATATCACAAAAAAACGTTTATACTTCGCGCAAAAAAGGCCTTTATTTCTGGTTATGGTACTTGAGTACTCTATCATCTTAATTAAATTTGTTAAGAGTTGCCACATTTGAAAATTTAGCACATAAAATGACATCAAAATTTTTTTTAAAGTAGTTAAAAATTTGAAAGTAGTTTTAACTAGTAGTTATTAAAAAAAGTAGTTCAACTAATAGTTGAACTACTTTAAACTAAAAGTAGTTAAACTACTAGTTGATCGGTAGTTAACTACTAGTTGCAACTAGTTCTAGTTAACTAGTGCCGAACACTACCAGAGAGCAATGTGAAATTCAGTAACTCGTGAAGAAGAATAAAATTTATACTTTTGAAACAACTTGCTATTTTTTGTACATAAAAAAATATGAGAACACAAGTTAACCAGATCTCAACTTCGTCTGACCTGTAGTTCTTGCTGCAATGGCAATTTTACGATAGAGTGTTTTGTGGCACAAAGACCCATCTATAACAAGACACTGTTTAAGAAATAGCAGAGGCTTTTATAGACATGCCAATTTCACCAATAATATCAAAGATTTTTTTAATGATTTTAACACAATTTTATTTCAGACTTTGTAAGGCTTTAAAAATGCAACAATATTTATTATTAAAATTCAAATTTTTGATTAAGACTGCCTATCTAAAAATTGAATTTTAATGCTTTTTTAAAGCATTACAAAATGTGAAAGACAAGACTGAATGATCCTCTATGCAAGCTTATTATTCTGAGAAATGCAAAATCAGATTTTAAAAATACTAATAAAAAAGGCTTGAGGTTTGAACAAAGCTAGAAACATATCAAACAATTTCCAATGTTAAAGCTTTAAAAAAAACTAATACTTGTAATGTATGCAATTCTACTTTATTCCATAAAATTAGATGACACTTAAAAATAAATTTTACAATTTATACACCATATATACAACATTGGGTAAGAATGAAATAAAAACTATGGGAAATGCCTGAAAACATACAACTCAAGCAAGCTCAGTTCTTATTGGAATGTTTCAACCAGAAAAAGTTTGCTCTTAGAAACACATTTTCTAAGAGCTCATTCAACAGATACTACAACACAAAAACTGATTTTTGAGTTGCTTAATAGGGTAAAAAATTATTATTTAGTATTTTTAAAGCAATACTAAATAAGTCAATAATTTGCCTTGAGCAAATCCACACACACACAAAATCCTAAAGGTTTAGAAAAATTATAACAAGATATAAATCATGATAAAACTTAAAAAAAAATTTGAAGAATGCTGAATATTTAAACAGCCTAGTAAAGTTATATATTATATTACATCTCCGTTACAATACAGGGAATCCTTAAAATATGACACTCCAAATATAACAGTAAAATCTATGTAACATGACCTTGTAAAGCTTGAGTTACCATTATCTCATATGCCATTTCTATCCGGGTCATTCCATTTCAAGTGGTCCAAAAAAAGTAAAATTGGTTGCTCGACCATTTTTAAAAAATCTGAAATTTTTTGTACATCAACCCTAACCTAAAAGAAGATCAAAACAACCATTATTTTTAATTTAACCTATTTTGCTTGTCCGCAGCAGCCATGCAAATTTCGACGTTTTAGCGGTTTTTGCTAATTTAAGCGTTTACGGGATTGGAAATATCTCCCCTTTAAAATCTCCAAATCAAATGGGGTTTGAAGCAAAATTGTTTAGAATAAAACGTTCTAAAAGACTAGAGCAAGTATATTTTTCTAAAATAAACCCTTAGGGGTGAAATTTTAGTTTAAAGTTGAAAATTTTTTAAAAATATCTGCCCACTTTAAGAAGATTTTTTTATAAGAAGGAAACCTGTCAAGGCACCAATATTTTTTTTATTAATAGTCCAAATACATTTTAGGTCATATGCAAAGTTTTGGATCTGAGCCTCAATTTGTCTTTATTTAAAAAAATCTCAAAGTCGAAGATTTGTCAAAATTTGCAATTTTGAGGGTTAAATATCTCTGGTGGGGGACCAGTTAAAAATTTTAAAATGGTTCATTCTAGAGTACTATATATTAGTGTTAAGCTCAAGAAGTTCATAGGAGGAGATTTGACTACAAGCCGAGGTATGATTTTTACAAGGTGCCCCCAAATGTCGCAAAATTTGGAAGTTAAGGATTTCTACAAAATTTGTCTGTTTTCAAGAGAACTTTTTTATAGGAAGGAAACCATTCAACACAACACATATTTTTATACAAATAGTCCAAATGTAATTCAAGTTACACGCAAAATTTGAAACCTGAAACTTGGTTTTTCTTTGCTTAAAAAAATCCCAAAATCAACGATTTGTCAAGAATTTCACTTTTTTAGAGTGATATCTCTCTGAAGGAGCAGGAGATAAAAATTTGAAACTTTGTCATCTTAGAGTATATTATGGTAGTGTTATGCCCTAAAAGTTTCAAGATGGAGGATTATTTGGCTACAAACATAGAAATGGCAAGGATGATATTAAACTTTTTTTTTGTTGAAGTGATTAATTTACTTTACAATTATTTTGTAAATTTTATTAATGTTTTATTACTTTTTAATTTTAATGATACAAAATACAGCAATATATAAAAGCTTAGCAATGAACTTTATGAATTAAAATCTTTATCTCTATTTTTTACCAAACATATGTTAAAGTTGGGCTTGATATAAGTAATTATATTAACTACTTAACCTTAGCATTCAGCCATTGACAATCTTTACAACCTGAGAGACGGAGAGGGAACAAGACCACCGCGATGAGAATTGTTTTATTGCATACTGCAAACCTGCACCAAGATCGGAAGAACATTTTGATTCACCAATGTGTTTTGTTGTTGTACCCATGTTTTTTTTATTAGTCGCAAGTTCATGTTAAAAAATGGATTGTGATGTGGGTCAACTTATCAGAGAAAATTGTCACAAGTCTGTTTAGGGGACATCCATAAATTACATGAGGTCAAAAAGGGGGGAGGGGTTTGGAAAAATCTCACCAAGGGGGGAGGATGGTATCTCACGTCAACTTTTTAAGTTAGAAATTATTCGATTTTCTTTGTTTTTTAAGTATGAGAAAGGAAAATAATTTTTATAAAGTTGTAGGTAAATCTCACGCGGGGGGAGAAGGGGGGTCCAGCAAAATCTCACCAAGGGGGGAGGGGGGATTCAGATTTTGGAAAAAACACCTCACGTAATTTATGGATGTCCCCTTATGGCCCAGTAACTCTTGAGGTTAATCGGTTAAGTGAACTAAGGGAAGATCATCAAAATTTGATTGTTCTAAGGATCAATAAATCTGTCAAAAATACATGCAAATATCTTGAGAAAAAGTATTTGTTAAAATATCATAATCTCTTTGGCAATACTTGCTCGGATCCACTAAAAATTCATAAAAAAAGCTATTACCAAAGGACTTAATGAAATTAAAATAGAGCATTTAAAAAGAGAAAAGATACCCGGATAAAGATATCCTCCATCTTGAAACTTTTAGGGCATAACACTACCATAATATACTCTAAGATGACAAAGTTTCAAATTTTTATCTCCTGCTTCTTCAGAGAGATATCACTCTAAAAAAGTGAAATTCTTGACAAATCGTTGATTTTGGGATTTTTTTAAGCAAAGAAAAACCAAGTTTCAGGTTTCAAATTTTGCCTGTAACTTGAATTACATTTGGACTATTCGTATAAAAATATGTGTTGTGTTGAATGGTTTCCTTCCTATAAAAAAGTTCTCTTGAAAACAGACAAATTTTGTAGAAATCCTTAACTTCCAAATTTTGCGACATTTGGGGGCACCTTGTAAAAATCATACCTCGGCTTGTAGTCAAATCTCCTCCTATGAACTTCTTGAGCTTAACACTAATATATAGTACTCTAGAATGAACCATTTTAAAATTTTTAACTGGTCCCCCACCAGAGATATTTAACCCTCAAAATTGCAAATTTTGACAAATCTTCGACTTTGAGATTTTTTTAAATAAAGACAAATTGAGGCTCAGATCCAAAACTTTGCATATGACCTAAAATGTATTTGGACTATTAATAAAAAAAATATTGGTGCCTTGACAGGTTTCCTTCTTATAAAAAAATCTTCTTAAAGTGGGCAGATATTTTTTAAAAAATTTCAACTTTAAACTAAAATTTCACCCCTAAGGGTTTATTTTAGAAAAATATACTTGCTCTAGTCTTTTAGAACGTTTTATTCTAAACAATTTTGCTTCAAACCCCATTTGATTTGGAGATTTTAAAGGGGAGATATTTCCAATCCCGTAAACGCTTAAATTAGCAAAAACCGCTAAAACGTCGAAATTTGCATGGCTGCTGCGGACAAGCAAAATAGGTTAAATTAAAAATAATGGTTGTTTTGATCTTCTTTTAGGTTAGGGTTGATGTACAAAAAATTTCAGATTTTTTAAAAATGGTCGAGCAACCAGTGCTGGACCACTTGAAATGGAATGACCCATCCCTATTTTTCCTTATTAGAAAATATACCTAGCATCGATTCTTATGCTTACTGAAAACAGATCATACTATTTTACACAGGCCTCCTAATAAAACTAGTTTGGTCCCCTTAAGCTTCCTCAAGATTAGGAAAGTATTAATAATTTGAAAATACTACCTCTTAAAAATACCCTGCTCATAAAAATTCATTGTTGAATGAACAAAGAATAAATATTATTGCATTTTTTATATTTTTTAAGAATATCTTCAAATTAATTTAGAATAGAACAGTTTGCAAACTAGAATTTAAATTATATATTGACGGGATCACTACAATTAATATCGCCAAGAAAAAATCTTTACAACTGTCCCAGATAGCTTGATTGGGGAAAAATAGTCTGAGTTACTCAATTAAAAAGATTAAAAAGTCCCACAGGAATAAAACAAAAGCTCAAACGTTGCAGGGTACCTTTTTATAAACTAGAAGACTAGAACTATTTTATAGATCATAATTATATGGTAGAATGTCAGAAAAATCCATTTTTATTTAATCATTACGTCATAGCTTATAAGTAATATATATCTGCACCTGACCCATGAAACTCAGGAGAGTCTTGAGCCTAATATTTGTTTCACCAGTAGTGAGGGGACTGTTAAGAATACCACTTAATACCAATTAATATAATCACTTAGTGATCACTCTAAAGCTAGGTTTATAATCTCACATAAAATAAATAAATCTGTGTCATACTACAAGAACCCCTGGTATTGCAAGTCAGCTAATATTATACAATTAAAATCTTAAAGAAAAATGCCTCAAAAGAACATGTTTAATTTAATCTTCATACAAAAATATTCTATTAAATTATCTATTACAAACCTTTTGATTTTTAAATGAAACTACTAGAAACTTCGTTTGGCTTTTTTTTTCAGTAAAACACTTAGGTTTTATCAAGATATTTTTTGCTGTAGGTGAAACAAGGTAAATATCTAACCTAGAAACTGAAATAGACTGTAATTGAATAGATATTAGGGAAATAAAAGAAACAATATAATAATTTAAGTAAAAGTGAGCATTCTACAATTAAAATAAATAAAAATTAGTTTTAAATTGTTAATGAGAGCACTAGTAAATTTTTTCAAGACATTAAATTTCAATGTTTCATAACTGTATTTTTTTTTGCAAGTTACCCTCTATCAAATCTCTTCCTTGGATTGTAAATTGTAATGCAATTTTTTACTTACATGAACATATTTAGAGGAGAATAATATATCTTAAGTGTATATTCTACAAACACAGGTCTAAATAATAAAAAAGTTATATTTTAAGAAACTTATTGGATATCCACTGGAAAATAAAAAAAGTTAAAACATTAAACACATTATGCACTACTCTCAACTATTAAAACAGATAAAATCAATAGCATGCAATCAATAAATTTCCTGTAAACAGCAAAAAGAGAGTTGAATGTTACATGAATAGTCTTTTCAGGGCAATAAGAAGGAATTTTACTGCAGTGCTGAATGTGATAACACTTAAGTGCAAGAAAACACCATTCTGTGATATAGACATTGGAGTAAGTCTCTAATTGTACTTTTCGGGGTCCCTTTTCCTAAATCAGAAAAATATTCTTCAATCACTGATTCTCTCCCATTTAAGAGCAATACAAAATATTAATTATTGTAATGGTTACAACTACTTATAAAATTACACTATGTTAAAAAATTTAAACCTGATAACGAAATATTTCACTTCATCAAATTTTTTAGCAGTTAAGAGTTGTAAATTGAGTAATATCAGTAAAATTATCAATCACAAATAAAATATTCAAGGTTGAAATTTATGCTATGATTAATTTTAAAAAACAGGTAGATTTTGCCTAAAATCTATTCTAAACCTTTTTGGCATCTTAATGTTCTTCATTGAAGTATAGTGTACTAAGAAAATTTGGCCTGGCAGATTTCAAAGAAAGAAGATTTAGTCTAATACAGAAATGATTAGTTAAGGTTTGTTTTAGAGTTAAAAAATCATATTTATTGTTTCTTATCCCATTTCAGGACAAAATTATTCACTGATATAGTTCAATAAGCTTGTAGAAAAAATAAATTGTCAAGTCTTAAAATATCTCTTAAACACAAAGGGTGAATGTATTTTCTGGTGGATTCACAAAAAATATACCGAGAAATAGATTCACACAAATAAACTCAACAAATTAAATTTAAAACAAATCTCTAACTTCTGATAAATAAATTTGGTTTTAAAATTTTCAACAAATATGCCAATCATCAAGCTAAATAGGGCAAAAATATTCATTAAACTAAATAGAAAAATATATAGTCAATTATGAAAAATAAAAGAATCACACATGACTGCATTAATAAATCATTGAAAGACAACATCTCAACGTTCAGGGAATCAGAAAACATGACTAGAGATTAAAATTCCCAATGTATACATAATTTCAACAAAAATAACACATTGCACATAAAATAAGCATTGTTTTTTTAGATAAGAAAAACAAGTTCCAAAGTATTAAAGCATTAGTTATCATAGTATTGGTCTTTTAGATCATTAAACAACTATGGGTAGGAACTTTATAAAAGAGAAATAAGTACTAAATGCAGGATGGGGAAACACAAAGATTAGATATTAAAGAGATCAATATCAAACCATAAAGTCATACATGGAATGAAACAATAAAAAGCCATATGCAGTTTAACTGACTAAGTTGAAGTCCAGACGAATAGGTCCAACCTTTTAGAATGAAACTATTATTTCAAATTCTATTGAAGAATTATTTTAACTACCATCTTTTAGCAATAAATGAGATTGAGCAGATGCTTTAAATAAATAGTTTGAGCATGTGAAAAATAAGACTGCTTTCCATCTCAAGGTAAAAATGACTTATTTTCAAGAGAAGGACTTCAAACAATCAATGCATCAGAATCTCATACTACTTTAGTAACAAAACATATTGAAGGGCAGTTTGCTAAGAGGAAGAAAAGCCTTACTATTTATACATTGCAAAAGTGCACTTTAAAACCATCCAAGGTTACACATTAGTAGCAAATATTTTTGCTATCTTTCTAGTGGTACCTGTGACCACTGCATTTTTAATGAAGGAGCTGATACATTTTTTGCCTTGTTTAAAAAATAATTTTAATGGCAAAAAGAAAAACAAGAGTATAAAATAAAATACAAAAAAATAAAAATACTGCACTAAAAATACTTTTTTCAAATGCAATAAGGTATCACAAAGACATAAAACATTAAACTAGTTGATTAATTAATAAAATAAGTTATAAAATTTTGGCTAGCCATATTTTATGAAGCATAAATTCTTTGGTACTAGAGCCTGGCATGCTTACATCATTTTTGGTAAAAACACACCTGAAGAGACAGGTGATATTTTAAATAAATACATAATACAGTAGAACCTTGTCTAATGAAAACCCTTTTAACCAAAACCTTTTTACTTTGACATTGCATTTTGACTGGTATAATATCAATTGAATAAACTCATTGTCTTGAATTATTATAATATTAATCAAAAACATCCTATTAAATTATTGTTAGAACATGTATATACAGTAGCAGTTTGTGGGTAAATCAAATGGGGGTTCACAATTATAACTTTAAAATTACAAAAACTTACACGTATGCGGTACCTCATCCAAAGGGAGGTACCATTTGATTTTCCTAACTGGAGAACCTGCATCATTTTAGCCTAAAGGAACTTTTCCCTTATGTAATAAAATAACGGTAATAAAAATGAAATTTTCATAATACATTTCCCTTACAAGCACAAAAGAACATTTGGTGAAAAAATAACCATAATATTGAAAATGCACAAAAAAAAAATTAGAAATAAGGCTAATATAAAGAAATGTTAGCTCCCTTACCCTCAACTCTGAGCAATCGAAAAGCTAAGGGTGAGATATGTAAGACAAATCAAAAATGTTTTCCTTAGATTTGAAAAGCAGTGAGGGTGGAAGTTCATTTTGAATGAGGTACCAATTTATTTCAGTTTCACTGAGGACTCATCATGTGCTTATAAGCTCCAATGGACAAGTCACCACAACATGTATACTTATTTAAAATCCGGTGTGTAAACTTTTAGCATCTCCTGGCAGCTATTTTTAAGCCTTCCTTTTACTTGTAATTCTTTAATAACCAGTCAGTCCAAACCACTTCAGTTATAGAGGTTCTACTGTATTTTAAAAAGTGTAATAAAAATACGTAAGAGTAAAATGCTCTAAAAACATTAACCCTTGCATTCTAAGAAAATCTTTCAGCATTTAAAGCTAGTCATCTCAGTCTTTTTAAATCCTTAATTAGGTTTCCATAAATCAAGAGAGTGAGAAACTTCCAGAAAAAAATATTAATCAAAAATAAGCCATAGAATGTACAGTTAAAAATAATTGGCCAATGCCAAATTTAAATTTTGTAACTAATCAAAATTTGTTTATATAAGTTTTTATTAATTATGGATTGACTAAGTAATAAATTTGTTATAACTAAAATCTAACAAATTGCCAATTATGAAAAAACATTAAACAACAACACCTTAAGTCGAAAGTAGTCAAATTTCAAACAAGTTAACAAGAAGTAAAACAAAATATTCTTACTTACTTTGATGTTTTGTATACATGCGTAAAAAAGGTTATAATTCAAACAAAAAAGTAACACCTTCAACCTTGGAAACAGAAATATTCTGCCCCAAATTGCAATATTTATGTAACTTGTTTGGACTAACTATTCAATGAAATCAAGTCGAATGAATCTGAAAAGTATCTCACTCTCATCTTGCAAAAGTATCATGCACATAAATATTAAAAGACCAAGAATGGTAACCAATATTGATAAAACCGCATTATGTAACAGTCCAGGTCAGAGGTCCCAAGAGAAGAGATGATGCTTCACCAACATGTCTCTAACTCCTTCCTTGAGAGGTTGAGAAGGTTCTTTCTTCAGGGGCAACTCCCATTCTGGGTTCAAATTAAAAGCAAACTGAGCTAAAAGTCTGAAAATATTACACAATCAATGAGAAACCATGAGTATAGTAAAGATTAAAATTCATTAAAAGCAATGCAATTTTGAATAGTAAGAAATTATGAACACACAAACTGTCATTTTTTAAAATTAATAGTTATTTACTACTTAAAAAGAATTGGATTGTCAACCATTAAGCAGGAAACAGTATTTTTATCCTATGTGGTGATGCTGATAAATATTTTTTCAGAATTTGGTATGTTTCAAAACCCATTAATTTTTATGAGAAAAGCTTACAAGTTAAGTAGAATATAGAACCATTAGCCTCCACATTTATTTTTTACTGCCAAATGTTCTTTTACAAAACACAACTATATTGAACCCAGGACACCAGTCATAATGGACCTTTTCACCAGTCCCAAATGAACAACTAGCATTATAATAACATTGATTATAATGAACATCTGGTAGGATTGAACTATTTATTTGGTCCTGCCAGAGTTCATTACAATGGGGTTTCCTTAAATATAATGTAACCAATAACATTTTGGGGCTAATTTGAAAGATTGTTTAAAAATTCTTCTCTCTCAGGTTTAAGATACTTAACTTAAGATACACTTTTTCAAATAAACAGGAATTTTTAAGCACATTATTTGTTTATAAGGTTATGAAATACCCTTATAAGTTATTGCCAGTGCATTTATCTAAGCATTTATCTTATATGAACCCAGTGGCATCATTGGAAGGACAATGCCAATATTTCAATAAAAGGTATTTCATTAATTTGTAATCTATAAACAGAATCATTTTTTATATATCTATTTAATATTTAAATAAATTTTTAGATAAATTATATTATGAAAATTTTTCTACAGATCAGACAATTTTCTCATTCATTTTCCTGGGTGTAATACCTACTGATTAATTTTCAGTTCTGTCAGCATAGTTAAGTGCTGGGTAAAGTTGATTAACATCTACTATAAGCTTTACATAAATTCTAGGATAGGAATTTGACATATTTTAAATTAAGACACAAAAAAAAACTGAACCCCTTTTGACCCAATAAATAACTCTAAGTGTAACACACCTGAGTTCGCATTTGATTTGCACCCATCCGGGACTATTGATAAAGGACCAAGGCTGATACCACTTTTGAACAACAGGAATACAGGAGCACAATACTTCAAACCACAAATGCAAGACCTGTTCACTGTAAAAGTATAAAAAATAAGTACATAGATAGCTAAGATGAAAACATACTAGTACTTGTAATGATTATGTGATAGTTTTTTATCATGGCATTGAGAAAAACTGCATGAATTATTTACTTTAATAATGTTTTAAGATTTCTTAAACAGAATGAATGAGTATTGTAACAAAATGGTTAAAACAGACTAATTTTACAGCATTTTAAGGGTTTAAAATGCATAAAATGCAATGAGAAAATTTTTACAATTTGTTATAACAATCAATCAATTGATGTCAATACTAAAACGGGCCTTTTAATTTACGTAAAGATGAAATTTCTTACTTCCATTTTAGTAAAAAAAAAAAAAAAATAATTATGTCCAATTTTGAAGGTTCAATATTTTTCTACATCACACCATTAATATGTTAAAATTTTAATATATAACTGTAAATTTCAATAGAGCATTTTCAGCTTCTTTTTTTAAACATTTAATACTAATCTAACTTGTTACAAAGAAAGTATTGATCTATAAGGAATTCCATAATAATATATCATGGTTTCAAACATACATAAACTGAGTCCATTAGTAAAACACTTACTTCAATCCTATGCATACAAGAGAACGCAGCTTGACATCCATTTGAGCATTAGCAGCATCATGGGATAGGTTAATAGCTTGAACAGACTGCAAAAAAAAATAAAAGTTAATTTGAACAACAAAAAAAATTTAGTCTACAGGATGCATTTTGGTTTGCTAATCCAAATAACTAGCAATTTGAGTCCAGAATATTTGTGTACTTTTCATGGCAATTTAATCATAAACACAAACTCACACGATATAGAATTTCTTCAGGAGTCAAAACTTTTCCATCTTCATCTAACCTATGATCAATAGACTTTCTTAGTATTAGAATGACAGAATAGAAAACTTAACTGAGATCTACTGCAATATTAGGAGAAAACTTTTAAATATCAGAAAAACCATTGAGTTCTTCTTCATTACAAAATAAGATGTCAATGTTATCAAGTCAAGCAAAGTAAATCAAAAATAAGAAAAATTGCATACCTAAATGTTTTACACAATACTAGTCTTGAATAAACTGAATTAAAATCTTTTTCAACTTCCTTATTTGCAACCTATTAATTATAATTTTTCATAAAAATACAAGACTAAAATTATGAGCTCTGATACAAAAGTACTATCAAAATCCACATTACTTTAAAATGAACCTCAACAAAAGGTAAAAAAATTATATTAAAATATTTTTAGAAATAGTGCCTTTCTTTTTTTATAGTGATAGCTATGATAAATTGCACTAAGAAATAAGTTTTAGGTCAATTATAATTGAACATAGTTATTAGGATGTAAATATTTCATTTAACAAAAATCCTCAGCTTAGAGTGACTACTTGAAAAATTAATTGCTTACTTCTTCTATAAAAAGCCATGGGTGACAAGGTCCACCAAGAATGGAAGATTTTTTCATGCCATGTTCTAATACAGCTTTAATGGCAGGACATAGCCTAAATAAAAACTTTTAGTGTCCATTTGATTTTTTAAAACACCTAATAAAAATATATGGTAAATTCAGATACATCAGGATGAATCAGGAACCATGGGAAATTGAAACCATGGAAATGAAAACATTAATTCTTGAAAGACAAATTTAAGATCAAATAAGAATTTTTTTTTTTTTAAATCCAATCCGGGAAAATCTAATGTTAAGAAGAAAGATATTCTTTTTAAACATTTAACAATAATATTTTCTTCCAAACACTTTATTTTACAGTTCACTTTAATATTAAAAAAAAATTTAAAAACTTTTATACTTACGTTCCTCGCGCCAAATCTGTGATCACTTCAGTAACAGAATCATCACCAGCACTGGAATACTGTAAGCACAATTTATTTAGATAAGAGAAATCTATTAAATTCAATACAAATAGTAATTGCAATACAAATTAGAGGAACAGCTTGATCTCATAAGTTGTTTCCATTAAAACAAGTCCAATATAAAATTTTCAGATATTTAAAACAATTTTTACAAAAGATTATTACAAACTTCTAGTCTAGAGGGAAAAAGTATAATTTTTAGAACTAAGTTTAGTCACTTGTTTCAAATATGTCATTATAATGATTTTGCATGAGATTTTAATTTTTCACTACAGTTGATGCTTTTTGATGCAAATACATAAGTAAATTGTTATCAAGAAAAATAATCTGATTTTTTCCCAAAAGTGTTTGACAAAATACCTCTGTTGCTTAAAACTGACTTGATATTTTAGAAGACAATAGTAAAAAGTACTTAAATAAAAAAAACACATCAGGAAATAGCAACTAGGTCAGTCATGGGCAAAGTACGGCCCGCGGGCCAAATGCGGCCCTTCGGACGAGTCAATCCGGCCCGCAGCATGGTTTTGAATAACCCCTACAATAGGACAAAGTGTTCTTTATAAGACCACCATTTAGCTTCACTGCTGCGAATTAGCTCATCCCAGTTTCTACCAGATTATGAAAAACTTTTAGAAGTTCAGTATCACAGTTTCATCTGTCACATGCACCTTCATTCTCTTCTAAAGAATGATCAATTTTGTAACTTTTTTCCAAGTTTTTTACCATTGTATCATATAATATAAGTTGTGTGTGATGTGAAAATCAACTTTAAAAACTATCACTCATTAAAAATTCGTTTTGTTAATTTTTTTGTTTCCGGCCCGCCTATATAATTTTTTTATTATATCTGGCCCTCCCCTAAAAATGTTTGCCCCTGTTTGAACTAGGTAAACAAATATTTTCAACATTGTGCAATTACCTGCTTGCTTCTTTCATCAAGAAGCTCAACAAATTTTGCTGGAAACCATCCTCGCAAACCATTTAGCTCACCAATCCAACAATGTTCATCTTTTTGGCTGATAATCTGAAATTCAAACAATTTAATCTTTTTTTAATCAAAGATAAAACCATGACAAGGCTTAACTTTTATGCTCGCCATTGGCAAGTAAATTTTGTCCATTAAAATGTTATGATTCAAATGCAACTATATATGCTCAGATTAGCGTTTCAATTCAGTAGAGAATAAAAGTTTTGCTTCGGCCAGTAGCTTAAGACTAAGAACTGAACATTGGCGGCAGAGGGCCTTCTTAATCTAATACTACTAACATCTAACTCTTAACAATAAAATCTCTCAAAACTAAAATTCAGTTTTTTCTAAGAAAAAGTAACAACTAAGTTTAACTTCAATAAAAAATCCACTTCCATTTCATAGAATCCAAAAGAGATTAAAAAGAAAAAATCACTGGATGAAAGAAATAACAACCCAAAGAAAATACTTCGTCACAATCCTGGATATCAAGTGGTATTAAGTGGATATATTTGCAGACTATTCAGATAAGTTTAACTAAAGAAATCAAGAAAACCTTTAAAGTTCATTGAGTTGCAAGCAAATTATCTCCTTTGGGACAAGTTTAAAGAAGACCAGTTTTTGCCAAGATACTTTTTTAGTGTAAAAAATTTTGCATCAAGGTACCTCTCAATCATTGGTACAACACACTTGTGTGAACAAACATTTGCAAAAACGAAATACGAGAAGAACAATTTGAGAACAAACTAGTTTGATGGTCACTGTTGATGTTAGGGACATTTGAAGATGGAAATGGTAAGGGGAAAAACAAATTTAAAGGGGGGAAAAAAGAGTTTTTTGTTTTTTCCCCGAAGGTTTTTATTTCTTTCCAGGAAAATTTAAAATTTTAGAAAAATTGTATTTTCACTACTATTCAAGGTTAATTAAGTGCAATCAGTGAATTTAGTTGAGAAGGGTGTTCTCTAATTGAAAAAAAATACCCAAAGTTTAAAACATAAATGACACTTCATAACTGAAAATTTAAGCTGCATAAAGATTACCCATTAAGATTTTAAAAGTGAATTAAGATTTATGAGTCCTTAAATAATAATCTATTCATGATTTAAGTAGATAATATAGTTTTAAAAAAAGTAACAGAACTTACGGTGATAATGTCATTTTTTCTGAATCCAAGCTCATCATCATCGTGTCTCTCAAAGTCCAGGCATGCCTTGGCACGCCTACGTCGGTTCCGTGCCACATTGGCAAACACTTCTTGGTCTCTGGTATGCCCTTCCATGCTATAATCAGCTATCAGATTCTAATAAGAGAAAATATATCAATATGTAGCTATATTTCTTAAATAAGGAAGAAGTTACTGAATTAATACTGGAGGAATAAGAGGTTAAACTAAATAAATGAAAAAAAATTTGGCTACAATCTTATTTAAGTAGTCAACCATAATTTTAACATCACAAAAAAATTCCAAACAAGATTAATACCTTTTTTTTATCATTTGATAATAATTTTATTTCTTCATATTGATAGGATGGAAGGTGAAAATATTTTACGAACACTTGCTGTAGAAGAAAATTAGCTTCTTAGAGCTAATGCATTAGAGTTAATGTCATTTTAGGTATGTAATTGACCATAGTTGTAGAAGCACCAAACAATGATTAGCTGATTAATAAAATAGATTTAACTGAAATTGCCAGCCTGCTTCCCAGACTTCAACCTGATGGAAAATATTTGAGGACTCTAAAATTGGCAGTCATATGAAAAAAATAATTCAATAGCAGATGAATTTGAAAATCAATTATCCCTCCATAAGAAAATCTTAAATAAATGTACACTAAAAACCCACTTACAATTTATATGGAGGGAGACATTTTGATATCAACTATAATTCTTAAGATTTTTTAAAAAATTATGTTCAGTCAATAAATATTCTACCTACTTGCCATCTTTCTTTTTTTTTTATAATGAAATTCTTCTTTACTTAATGGCTGTGGATTAATTTTTTTAGTAAATTACCCTCATATTTATCATTTATTACTATATTTTTATTACATGCATTTGGCCACCTATGGACTAGAGGTGAGTATAAAAATGTATGCTGCATTGCTTATTTAACAAGTAAAACCAGCAGCTGTCCAATTAACTACATATTAATATCATTTATCCTATAATTATATACTTGTGAGTTGTGTAGAGATACATCATTCATATTATTACTCAACTAAAAGTTAAAGTTTTGAATTTTAGCATTGTTTTTCTTTATAAGGATTTGTTAAAACTTAACCTAAGCACTCACAATATACAAAAACATTATTTTTGACAAACTTTCAGACAAATTTTGGTGAAACTATAACCAATAGTAGTAGTGTAATAAGCCCAGAACCTGAAGTTTCCCTTACTAAGATTACTAGGCTTACCACTTTGACCTTGGGGTCTACTGCTTGGAAGTGCCTAGCCACCTGCAGAATGGCCTCTCTCAAATCCACCAAGATCTCAGTCTGCCTGACATTCTTGCTGCGGATGTCCTCCTCCGTTTCCCCATCACCGAACATTAGCAGCTGAAGCATTGACTTCGAGCGCTTCAGCTGACGCCGATTCAAATGCTGTGGGCAGAGAAGCATTCAGAAAATTACAAAATGGAAAAACTAACTATTTTAAAATACCAACAAAATGAATTTTTTGTAGCCCTAGAAATTTAAATACCTATCAGTAGCATATTCAAGAGAAGGTCTGTAGACCCCTAAAGTATAATCAAGACTTCTTTAAACCAATACATTTTTATTCTAACTTTTTGGCAAAATTCAACACTTTGCCAATTAATTTAATTTGTTTCCACTTTTGTTGTCAGAATTTGAATAACCTTTATGAAGAAGAATAGTGTTTGCTGTTTACTTTTTGGTAATTTTAGTAAACTAATGAAAACTTTAAAAAAAATATTATGTATGTAATAAGTGTGAGTAAAGTTTGTGTTTTGATTTGGCTGTGGCTACGCGACCGTCCTATCTGTTTACTTTTGAACAATTACAAGTTAATTTAAAGCAAAATAATCAAATGCAGTAGCCAGGAATCGAACCGGGGACCATTGGGTTACTAGCTGCACTAGGGTGGCCCTTAACAGTATGGGGATTTTTAAAAGTTACAAATATGCTGCTCCCACCCCCTAACTTTGTGCCAATGGACAAAATAATGATAATTGTAAAATTTTAGCCAAATCCGATAATATTAAGGCGACCCTCAAACGCCTTAAAGTTTTGAGTTTTTAGCCATTTTTTTGAAAAACAGACAAAAAAACAAATATAAAATCTTCACAATTTTTTACCAATTTTTATATGATGAACTACTATTGTTAGAGATATAATGACACAGGTTTGGTTTTTTTGTCACGTCTCATTTTGGAGTAGTAATTTTTTTAGTGTTTTGCAATTGCTGTAAAGTTGTTTTTCCTGCATTTTGAAAAAACACTGCTACTCTACAACCACTTAACTTAAACACATAAAATAGGGCTCATTTTTTTCTTTATTTTATTCTCTTCATATTTAGGGGCATTATGACCAACTTCCATTTATTTAAAATTAAAAAATTTTGGAAAAAAGTGCAAAAAAAATCAAAAAATTTAAAAAAATAAAAATTTTGGGAAATTATTGAAACAAAAAATTTTACTGCTTTTTACCTTCTAATATATACATTTTTACCAAATATCAAGACATAATTTGAATTTGATCACATTGGAAAAAAATGAAACTCACCGTACATTTGGTAGGTCCCTTACTAACCCCCTAATCAATAGTAAAAAATAATGAAAAACTCAAGAAAAGTTCGTAAGATCTTTGAAAGGGTTCATATGATTCAAAGGCATGCAAAAAATTTGACACACATTATCTAAAGCACATTTTTAAGCTAATTTTCCATAAAAATATTAGAACCTCCAGAATAGAGATGGGACCTTATTAAAGGAATTACTATTTCTATTTAAAATTCCTAAATATTGTTCTCAAATTTTCAACTCTTATTTTGTTACAATCATTAAAAAATGGCAAGTGCAAAATTGCAGTATAATCAGACAATTTAAAGGTTCAAAAGACTTGAAATGTTGTGATTTTGATCGAAAATTCATTCTTTTGGGTTAAAAAAAACTATTTACAATATTTTTCTCTGGTAGATCTGTGTTGTTATGATCTTATTTCTATTAATAGAGCATTTTTGTTGAAAATTTTAGTTTCTTCAACCTTGATAACCTTTCTTACTGGATATTACTTCATGATTAATAATAACATTCTTACAAAAAATGAAATTGATAAACAGTTTGTTTTGCAAATTGTTGTTTAAGACAGAAAAATATATCCATCGGCAACTAAATCCTATCTAAGAAAATAGTAATGCGAAATAGATTCGTTGTTTCACAGACTGTTTTAAAACTTATGGATATTCATTTTCGGAATAAAAATTAAATTTTCATAAAAATAGTTTGTTACTGAAACTTCAAGGCGTTTTAGGATCGCCTTGTAACTCTCCTATTCAACTGAAATTTTGCCTAATCAGTCTTTCGCTGATTGGAACAATATTAAAGGTAAGTGTGCGACATATTTTTAACTTTTTGAAAATCTCACGTAGCTAAAGGCCGTCCTTAAAAAGCAACCCTAAAAGTAGAATTGATTAAAGAAAAGGCCTTTAGAGAAATAGTATCTTAATTACCTTAACCGTCAACTTAGTATTAGCTATGAGAATTTTTTAAAGAAATATAAATTAAAATCACTTGAATTATTCGAAAATCTTCTAAAAAAACAAACTTGAAATTAAAATACTTCATTCAATAACAACACTATTTTTTAGAAAAACTAATTTTCGTTCATTTTGTATTAATATTTTAAGGATCAAAAATATTCTATAAAACAACTAATTTAGTATTAAACATAAATTAATAAGTAGGATTAAGGTTTTAAATGTTAAGAAGAGTTATATGAAAATAATTATCACTTTGGAATTTTAGATAGAAATAATTCCTTTAATAAGGTCCCATCTCTATTGAGGTTCTATTATTTTTATGGAATATTAGCTTAAAAATGTGCTTTAGATAATGTGTGTCAAATTTTTTGCATGTATTTGAATCATATGAACCCTTTCAAAGATCTTACCAACTTTTCTTGAGTTTACCATTATTTTACTATTGATTATCGGGGGTTAGTAAGGGACCTACCAAATGTACGGCGAGTTTCATTTTTTTCCAATGTGATCAAATTCAATTTCTGTCTTGATATTTGGTAAAAATGTATATATTAGAAGGTAAAAAGCAATAAAATTTTTTGTTTCAAAAATTTCCCCAAAATTTTTATTTTTTTAAATTTTTTGATTTTTTTCGCACTTTTTTCCAAAAATTTTTAATTTTAAATAAAAGGAAGTTGGTCATAATGCCCCTAAATATGAAGAGAATAAAATTACGAACAAAATGAGCCCAATTTTATGTGTTTAAGTTAAGTGGTTGTTGAGTAGCAGTTGTTTTCAAAATGCAGAAAAAACAACTTTACAATAATTGCAAAACACTAAAAAAATTACTACTCCAAACTGAGACTTGACAAAAAAACCAAACCTGTGCCATTATATCTCTAACAATAGTAGTTCATCATATAAAAATTGGTAAAAAATTGTGAAGATTTTATCTTTGGTTTTTTGTCTGTTTTTCAAAAAAATGGCTAAAAACTCAAAACTTTAAGGCGTTTGAGGGTCGCCTTAATATTATCGGATTTGGCTAAAATTTTGCAATTATCATTATTTTGTCCATTGGTACAAAGTTAGGGGGTGGGAGCTTAACATTTCGAAAGTTCGTAAATAAGGGCCACCCTAAGCTGCACACTCTACCACTAAGCAATCAGTGGTTTACAACACGTAATAGACCTGGCAATATGTAAATAAACAAAGCAATAGGATGGTTGTCAAGACACTACCTTTTGATTTACATAAACTAGAAGATTTTGATATTAGATAACCATTGACCCCTTTGCTTTAATATTTTAATGACTGAGCCTACGACCAAGACTTCCACTGCTGTTACCAGCAAGAAAAAACTTGCTCTGGCTAACCCTCTAGTGAGGAGCCGCTTTCCACTATCTGAGAACAGCTTTTGACAATGGTGATCTGGTCATTAACTGATGGATTTTGTTGTAGCGTTTCAACATAGCGTATCATTGCAACTACCCCATTGCGTAAGAACTACCCATAAACTGAAACTGTGTTTCCAAAATTTGTTGCTGAATCAGCTTTTCAAGGCTCTATTGTATAAGACTAACTGTTTGACTTCTATCATAGAACACAACTTAAAAGAACATAAATGGCAATTTTCCAAAAAACAATGTTCCAATCAAAATTGGAAAAATACAATTGAAACTCAATATTTTGAGGTGGATGGGACCAAGCCTACCTTGAACTATAGAAAAAAAATTGAATTATCAAATTACAAAATTTAATAAATAAATGGAAATAAAGTTATTTAAAATTTTAGTGATGCATATTTGAACCAAATATCTTAGGTATGTAAATTTAAATAATCCTACCATGTGGTGGTTATTATTTGGGAGCTAAACTTATTCTTTTCACTAGCCAGGATTTATGGGAAAATACAAACAATCAACACATATTATCAAGAATCTACTGAAGTGCAAAATACCCTTCAATTAAGTTCCTAGGAAATTACTTATTCCTTGACAATACTTTTTATTATTTACTTATACTTATTCCTACCTGTTTCAAGAAAAAAAACTCATTTATTTTTGCAATTTTTATAATATGATTAAGAACCCTTAGTTAAACAACCCACCACTGTATGGTATTTGGATTGGAACAAACAGAAAATAATTTTGAAAGTGTTCCATACTTGCTTAGGTAGGTTCCTTGCACTCTCTGGATTGAGTAATGCCCCTTGGTCAGCCATGAGGTATGCTAGGTGTCTTCTCCGCAGTGCCTCCAAAGCCTGTTCATTCAAATTATCAGACACTTCATTGGCTGCAGTAAAGAGACGTTCTACATCTTCTACTTCGCCTGGAATGTCACTAAGAGCATTGAAGATCTGGGCACTATTTTCTAGGGAACGGAGGTCCACTTCCTGAGTTACAAAATAAAGAGGATGTAAGTAAGCATACATAATTGGCATTGTAAGCACAAGGACACAAGTTTAATGCTTTCCAAGACCTATTTTATAAGAAAAACTACAAAATATAATCCTTAATCAGGTTTTCAGCTATTATAGATGGGGTAACACAAAAAATGGTTTCTGAGCATGTTTTTCCATAGATAGTTACTTTGATTTTAAAATTGCCGTAAGTCAGTTTAATAAAATGGATCATTCTAAAGGGGACTAGGTATTACATAGTGCTGTCCTTTAAAAACAACCCACTGTTTCATATTTTCTTCATTAAAAGCTTAATAAAAAGGATAATTAAATCGAACAAAAAACTGTACTAGCGGCTCCTCCTCCCTAACATTTTAGTTCTAAGCATTTTTAATTCCAACTATCCATTACAAATTGGCAGTCAATTAAGTAAGAATTTGAAAAAAACCCACTTTTTCCTAGAAGGACTCTAATTGGCGGACTGAGCTAAAACTTTAATATTTTATTCTCATAGTAATGGGATAACATAAAAACGCACGAAAAATGCTCTAAAGTCTTTATAACATACATTTTTACAAAATCTGTAAATCTGAAGCACATTTTTTGCCAAAAATCTACATTATCTCAACTTGTTTAAAAAATAAATAAATAAACCGTTCTTTGACCAGTTTTTACATCCCTGACACTCTTAAAGGCATAGAAGGACAGGGTATATGAGATGGTAAAATTATTTTAATTATTTAATTAAAAAATCTCAATGGGTTGTTTTTAAAGGACAGCACTATAAATACTTAACTAAACTAAACTCCTCGGCGCAACAGCCCTAGTGGACCAAGGCCTACGATGCCCATCTTCGTTCTCCTGACCGTGGGCCCTGGGGTGCAAGGCATATGTCCCGGTTAGGTGGTCAGCCTAACGCAGGACCCCCAGTGTTTAGTTCCCAAGCACGCTTGGTCCTCAATTTATCGACCCACTCAAGGGATGAAAGGTTGTGTCGACCTTGCCCTTGACCAGGGAATCGAATCCCGGACCTGTGGCACGGTAGAGCTATGCGCTACCACTGCACCACCGGGCTTTCCATTATAAATACTTAAAGAGGGTTAAAAAAGGACAAAGAAAAATAAAATGAGTACAAAGAGTTAAACATTAAAAAGAGAGTGAACATTAAAATAATTTTGTACAGTTGGCCAATGCATGGATTTTTTTTAACAAATTCTTTAATTTTTTAAGTAGAAGTTGCTACTATTTCAAAATAGTTTAACAGTTCCAAATGTGGTAAAAAAAACATCAACTTAACCTTATTTTTGTTAATATTTTTATTAAATTTAAATTACATTGCCCACTAGAACACACATACTAACTTGGATCCCTGTCTACTACTTTTTGGCGCCAGAAAAAATAAAAGGAAATAAAAATCCAAAACTTCAATAAAATCCAAAAACTAAAAAAAAATTTGTTTGGAGCCAAAACGGCCACACCGAATCGTCCCATTCCACTTGGATCCATAGAATACTGCTCAGGTTGAACAAATTTCTGCTGCTTTTAGGTGTTTTATTATTTTTTTTCAGTTGAAAGACAGAATTTCACTAAAAGTATCCCAACTTTCTTAATACATTAGGTTGTACTTAATTTGTTAACATGGGTGTGCACCCCAAAACAAAGGTATATATAAAGCTTTAAAAAAAAAGTACAAGTTAAGCTTACCTTGACTTTGAGCATGGCCAGAGTAACCTGGAATAGTACAATTGATCCCTCATAAAAGAAGTAGTCCCAAATTCGCAGGAGAATTTTAGTGTGTACTACACTAGCAAAAAGTGTGAGAGACCAGTGAAGGGTTATCAGGGACAACTCTGCAATGTAATGAATATGTAAGAGCATCTTTCAAAAATATAAAATCAAATTTTTACAATAAAATACTCAGAACAGGGATAAAATAACAACAGGGGAACAGGATGAGAAGGTAGCATCTTCTCAATAGGTGCAATAAGAAAAGCAATAAATGCGAACATTCGGAAACATTATATAATAAGAATGTGATCGATCATTTAAGTAATTTGGCTATCAGAACTTTTCTCAATATCCCTTCTCTTCTTTTCTAGCCTCTTAATAAGCCAATTTTTACTAATTATGACTGAAATTTGGAGCTGCTGTAACGAATTAAAAATAACATTGTTCATATCATAAACTAATCACTACTTTAACTACTGGTCATTGTAACAAAGAGGTTATTATAAAGAGGTCTAACTGTATAACTTAAAACTAATAAATATTATAGAGTGCAACCAAGGATTTCTGAAGGATCAGAACTTACCTATGTCATGTTCTTTTAGAACATTGTCTAAATCAGGCAGTACACAGGATATGAGAGATGCTAAGACACGCTGGTCAGCCTGTACTCCTATCAGTGTACTGGAATAATATGATGCAGGAAGAAGATCCTCTACCACAGTACATAAAAGCCAAAATGCATCTTCTTCTTCTAAAAATAAAAGTAAAAGTGCAGCAATCTGAAAAAAAATTGAAATTTTTTAATGCCATCATTAACCATAAGGTATGCCGATAAAAATAATTTTTTTCCCAAAAATTTGATTGCTCAATGAATTTTATGTTTTTGAAAGGAAATCTATAATTTAGGGAAACTGTCATTAATATTAAAGAGTTGAAATTATCATACCACGCCTGTTCCTTGGCAGTACCCAATATCGGGGTAGAGCCATGCCAGTCCTCTGAGAATCCTTCGAAGCCGGGGAATACCAGTACTGTTCATGTGAGAAAAGCATGCATTGCTGGGCAAGGTACGAAGCAAATCCTACAGGTAAAATAAAAATAGATGTCTCTCAATTTTATAGTTTGATATGTCATGGTAAATTGTACTGTGGCAAGTGCGAGCCACGGGTAGATACCAATCCGAAGGTCATACGACTCAAAAGTATACTCCAGAATTATTCAAGTGAAGGTGGTGAAGGTGCGTGTTCAGATCACGTCCGGGTCACCACTTTATAGATGTCGTCTGTTGTGGTGTAGTGTATGTCCACAGAGACAACATCTATAATAACAAAATATTTACTTCTTTATTACGAGACAAATTTGAGTACACTAGCCAGCCGAAAAGGAAAAACCATTTAAAACTAATGAATTTAAGATTTACAAAAACAGATCACGAGCCAGCCACTCGAGATGTGAGACATTGGTGACCCGGTATACGAACACGCACCTTCACCACCTTCACTTACGGTCACCAGCTCCAAACCACCCTCTTTGCTGTGGTTGGGTTCGCAGCGCTTCGCTATCGCTCTCGGCTTCGCAACATCACGCCTCGGGAGATTCAACCATGGGCTCCGCACTCCCGGCGTCTCACCTAGCCACGAGAGCTCGGTTTCATAAGACTCACGAATCCAGCCCAGCTGCATTCTGGAGGGGGAGTACTGTGGCAAGCTTACTCACCACTATAAGAGTCAAGTAATTCAAATGGGCTATATATACCGACTGAAGCGTTATAATTCTGGAGTATACTTTTGAGTCGTATGACCTTCGGATCGGTATCTACCCGTGGCTCGCACTTGCCACAGTACTATTGAAATTTTTTCATTAAAATTAATTTGTAAAGTTAAAAAAAATCTAAAATCAACAAAAATATTGCTTTAAATACAAAATCAGTAATGTGTTGAAGAAGATTGTTAACAAAGACGAAGTATTGCATTGCTAAATGGTTTAAAAGTTTGAGAAACCCCATTTTAATAAATTGTTCAAAAAAGTAAATTTTTTTTTATTTAATAGTGAGGACTTCATTGGATAGATAGACATACCTTTTCAATTTGCTTCGAAGTCATGACATGATCATTAGCACTGGCTTTAACCACATCCTTGTAAGTGAGGTCAGCTGACATTTTCTTGTGCATTGCACCTGACAGACGCAGCCACAGTTGAGGACGCAAGGAGTGGGGGATACCAGAACGTACCATGGAGCACAGTTTTTCAGAACGAGGAAGCTGAGGCTCAACCTGCAAAAACAACAAAAATGGCTTAATATAAATAGTGATTTAGTTGAGCTAAAATGGCATGCCTAAAAACATTAGGGTTTTTCTTCCTTAAACTAACTTTTGCTCTTTCTTACTTACAACTTTTGTTTTTAATGTATTACAGCAGAATCACAAATGTCAGATACAGTAAGCATGACATGAATGATTTTATTTTTAAGGAACATGGGATAAATCAGTACCAAAGAAAGAGTTTTCTCATACACAACTTATTCTGAGAGTTTTAAAACCCAAAATCAACTGTAGCCTGCTGTCCCCCCAAAGTAAGTTGAAGCCAAAATAACTCCTCATCTCAGAGAGCAGACCCAAGACAATGTGGGTTGAAAACTTATGGGAGCTGGCAAGTGAAACTCGTAAAACATGCTCTAAATTGATGGGTCACTCAGTGGCGGATCCAGAGACTTGGTTTGGGGGGGGTGATTTTACCTATATGCGCATTCGACATTACAATCAATTTTCACTTTTACATTCAATTCGTAAGAGGAAGACACATAAAATATATTTGGTGGAAAGTTCCACTTTCTACTGATTTAATTGTAAACCATTAAATGCATGATTAAAATAATTCCTTTTCCCTTTTTAAAATGGAACTTCTACTTAAATGCATAAAGTATACACTAATATATAACAAGACAGACCAAAATAAAGAAAAATTAGAGAAACAGAAAAGTCACTAAAAGTAAAATTACCGCAAAGCCACGAATGCCTTTTTCTGTTTATAATTATTTCTTTTAGCTTTTTCATAATTTAGAAATTTAGTAAACCGGATTAAATCATTAGAACCTTGAAATGATAAGTAATAATGACATTGAAAGCTGCCCTGTTAATGTTAAGTTCTCAAAATAATAATAAAAACTTAATAAATGTACATAAAAAATATTAAATCTATTACTAAATGATAAAAACAATTTTCTTTTGTATATGTATTCCGAATTAACAACCAAGAAGAAAATTTAAAATAGCAATTTCTCTTAATAATTGATACAGTGATATACTTGAGTTTAAAAAATTATGAAACATCGAAACATAGTTTAAAAAAAAGAAAAGTTGCAGAAAATAGCAAAACTACCTCAGCTTTATCTTCAAAAAAATCATTTCTTGGCTTTTTCTTAAAAAACGAAAGCTGAGTTCCACTGTTCGTTTCTGAGCACGACCATGTTCACTATTTCCGGAATCCATTTTTAGTGATAGTAAAACGCCAAATTTTAATAAAACAGCAAATCAGTGTAAAAAAACGAGGCAAGTCAAACGTTGGAAAGAAAATCAACTAAATTTTTTACTAGTACAGCTTGGCATATGTACGACATGCTCCGCCCACAAGTTTTGACTATCCCACTGCCAACAAATAGCTGTTATCCCCTCCCAATATGGGATTGCCAATCGCTCTGATAAAGCTTTGATTGGCCCTTAAATAGATGTTGAAAAACAGTGAGATTAGAAAATATACAAACAAGCCGCCCGCTCTGGTTTTTGTGTGCAATTATACCAGTAATCAGCCTCGATATGAGGTCCAATTCACCCCGATACAGATTTCTTTAACACCGGCTGAAATTTCCGGTGACCAAAGAGTACCGAACAACCCCAAGAGAGGAAAAAGTGGTCATTAGCGCGGACCCTCTGTCAACCCTTTTATCAGGGCTCGGGAAGGGAGCCCTCTGAAAAGTGATCGATGCATTGAAGTTATCATTTAACGAGTTGCTACTATTGCCGAAAAGGGGCACTGCGAGAAACCGGAAAAAATACTCGCTCAGATGGTGACAGCGGTTTCTCAGTAGAGATTATTCACAAGTCAAGTTAATCGCTGTTATCGGGGATGTGATTTTCGGCCGGAAATTCGGCGAGGTCACTTTGTTGGGGGGGGGGGGTGATCACCCCAATCACCCCCCCCCGTGGATCCGCCACTGGGGTCACTTCACTTTGGGCAACTGAGAGGTCAATTCAGAGAAAGAGAGGTAAGTCTCCCAGGATTGACATCAATGTTTGTAGCTAAAAATACACATGCAACTTGCAGGCCTGCTTGCATCACTATTTTCGGACATCAGCCCTTCAACTATTACATTGTAAGGGAACGTCCATAAATAACGCGAGGTCAAAAAGGGGAGGGAGGGATCCAGCAAAATCTCACCAGGGGGAGTCGATTAAAATCTCATGTCAACTTTTAGTTTGGAAAATATGTTTTTTTAATATTTTTTACCACAAGTTTAGAAAAAATGCTCAGATTAGTCCAAACAGCAAATCATTAGCCAGTCAGTTGTTGATAATTACAAGTTAGAATCATGTTTTTGATTTCAATGTGTATTTGTATCAAAATTTTGCAATCTGGATGATAATTGTATTGCCGATAAGACAAAACTAGTGATTGAGAAAATCTCGCATGAGAATTTGAGGGGGAGGGGGATCCAGCAAAATCTCACCAAAGGGGGGCCCAAAATTTGGAAAAAAACACCTCAAGTAATTTATGGATGTCACCTAATAGGGGATTCACAGCCATCAGCTGCAGTGTTAAATCCTTGTTCAAACAAGGATTCCACCAATCAGTCAGCAAAAAACTAATTTTTCTTTCTTTAGTTGCTGGTTAACTGGAACACTGATGACTGTGAATATGATAGAGGAAATAGGCAACTTATGGCCAAAGCACTGGATTCTGGGCATGACCCTACCATACACTTCCTACACAAAACATGCTATGCAAAAAAATGTCAATTAGACAGAAAAGTCAGAGGCTATCTAAAAGTTGACAAGTCTACATTTAGAACAGGCCTTTCATCTATATTGATCTTTTCTTACCTTATCCCAAGTAAGGTCTCCAACCTCATTGTTGTGAGTGAACTCAAGGTAAGCAATCCACTGCAAACGATGCTGAGGGTCTTCTACAAAAGGAATGCTCAGGAGCTTACTTGAATTCTGCTCTGGGCCATCTAAAGAAAGAAAAGTATTCAAAATTATTTTAGTTCCAACCTGATTAATCGTTAGGCTGACCTCCTAACTGGGACATATGCCTGGCACCCCAGGCCACGCGGTCTTGAAAATGAAGATGGTTATCGTAGGCCTTGGCCCACTAGGGCTGCTGCTCTTATAAGTTTAGTTTTTAACTTGATCAATATTTAGTCTTTTTTCTCCAGAGAAAACTGCATTCCAAATTATAAATCTAACAGTTGATCCATAACAGAAAGTACACTACTTGCAGTGTAGCTATCTAGGATGTCACGTAAGGCACAAACTGATAGTGCAGGGACTAATCCAGAATTTTAAACTTAACCCCCATTTTTGAGAAATATTTGCATGGCATGCATTTTAATTTTTTGAAGTTTTTGGAACTATTTTAATTGATAACTAGTATAAAATTAATGAAAGCAACAT
Source organism: Tetragnatha montana (assembly GCA_963680715.1). Classification (NCBI taxonomy): domain Eukaryota; kingdom Metazoa; phylum Arthropoda; class Arachnida; order Araneae; family Tetragnathidae; genus Tetragnatha; species Tetragnatha montana. The sequence goes on from OY796685.1 coordinate 10,428,987, forward strand.
TAAATTACTTCTTCAGTTTTATAGCAATTTATAAATACTTAAAAATTATATTACTTATAAATACTTAATTTATAATACTTATTGTTAGGTTTCGGAGGCGGCCGCTAGATGGCGCTCCTCCTATCCAACCACAGGGGGTCTCGGGGAGCAGGTTTGGACCGGTTCTGTATTGGCTTGAGATGTAGTGTGGATAGTGTGGCTTTGGTTTTTGTAGAGAGCAGTTGTGTATGGTGAGCGGCTTTTAGACCACAGCGAGCACACAGTTTGTGTTCGGTCTAGGGGCAGTGGAGTGAGAGACCACGGAGAGCACATAGTTGGTACTCGGTCTCGTAGTAGTGAATTGGTGATTAGTGATTTGGTAGTAACAGATATTGTAACGTGTAAATATAGTAGTGTAAATAGTAATTAGCTAAGAATAAACGATGTATATAAGTAACGATACTGTGTCAGAGTCTTTGAAAGAGTGAGTTTTACAGCAGGCATTGGATGTCCCGAGATTGAGGTAAGTGGCCAACATTTGTCATTATTTTACTGTTCTGTCTCCATTTGTGAACCCCCTTTTCGGTTTCCGCTACGACACCCCTAACTATCCCCTCTTTTTATTGTGTATAACTACACTTATTTTCTGCTATGTTATTATGTCGATTTTTCAGAAGAATTTTGGTGAAGGTACCGTTTTTGTTTGTACATTTTTTGTGAAGGTACCGTTTTTGTTGGTACATTTTTTGTGAAGGTGCCGATAAACGGTACCAAAATCAACCTGTATTGGTCCCTGTAGTGTCACACCTATTTACATTCCTTATAACAATTAAATATAACTTGCTTGAAATATTTATGCTACCACCAGCTTGCATTATAGACCCCCACAGTTGTTTTGAATGAGTTTTTCTGTTTAATACAGTAAAGTATATACTGGAGCAATACATTTCTTAAAGGCTTACTTATTAGACCTAAAACACTGCAGTTCGTTTCTTTTAAAAGAGGGTAAAGGGAGAAACTGTATGATTAGGGCCTGCAGGTATAGCTCTGCTAGGTAAAAAGCCACAGGCTATAATTAATAAAAAAAATCCATTGAGTTGGCAAGTCTAAACATAGTACTAACCTTCTTCATCCACACGAAAGCCAAATTCATCGAAACGGTAATCAGGATGACATTCAGAATCTTCTGGCTAAAAAAATAAAATCACAGAATATCTTAAAATGATAAAATCTGCAATGAAACTGTCACTAAAATAAGGTAAGCTGTCAATGCAAAGTAGAACAGTAATATGGCAACATTGAATACCTGTGCCAATGTAGCTAACAAATCCTGCGGCCACATAGAAGGAGTAAGGGCAGAGAAAGGTCCTCCAGGGGCTGGAGAATACCCCTGGCCACTAGAAGGACAACCAAACAAATTTGCTCGTATGCTGATGGCCTCACTAATGTCGTCACAATATTGATCATCCTCATCTTCAGACAGTGTCTCCACTAAAAATAGATTTAGCATTATAACAAAAGATAAAACAGTCAGTACAAGAACATAGCCAGGGAGGAAGGAATGTTTCATCAAAGTTCAGAATCATTTTTTGTTTTGACCACACATAATGAACTATTCATTTCATACCCTCCCAAAATATCAATGTCATCTACCTAGAATTTCAATGTAAGCATAGAATTGTAGAAAAAGGTTTGCCGAAGGGATCAACCAGATGAGCGGATGCACTCATAATAGCTGAGTAGACAAAGTTGTAGTGCTGAAAAGGCACAATGCCTGGCATTTTACCTTCTTGACTTGGCCATCCCCCAATTCTACCCAGGGTGCCATTATTTCCCCAGAACACTATTTCTTTTCCTCCAAAATTTTTCCAGAAATAACTTCTTAAATTTTAAAAAATTGCGGAGATATCTTACAGTACTCAGAAGAAGACACTTTGATATTCCTCGAAGAACTCTTGAAATCTTCAAAAGTTTATATGCCCTTCTTTTCCATTATCACCAAAAAATGTTTAAAAATTGTGTTTTTATTATAAAATAATTTTTTAGTTACTTAAATTCTGTAAGGTTCAATAATTTCCATCCAAACAATCCTTTAATTTTAATGAGCTATAACCTTTTATATCCTCTTTATTCTTTTTTACATGCGTGTCACCTCAAATCAAAAGATCCTCTTGTATTAAAATATGATTGTAAGTATGATGTAAGTTGGTGTGATGAGTCTCTAGTCAAAAATTTTTTGAATAATAACAATTGAATTTGTAGAGTTTCTCCTTATAAACTTGAGCAAAAATTTCCTCACAGCTGCCTGAATTTCCCCTGAACCTCATTTAGTTGTTCGGACATATTCTGCACCCCTGCTTCTACCTACCACTATAGAAGAATGTTTTAAAATATGGCTGATTTGTTCAATTCCGTTAGAGTCCCCGCAAAATATCGCCAATATCAAAATCGCTAAATATATCCAAATATCAACAAATTTTTCTGCTTTTATTAATAAACTGAATAGTTATTGATCTAATTAAACATTTTAATTCAGGAGTTTGAAATTATTTATGAATATTTCTACTTTTTGTCTAAAAGAACCGGGCGATATTTGGCGGGGACTCTAACGGAATTGAACCGGCTGATTTTCCACCTTCAAAAATCCTGCTGCTCTAAAATGTAGCAAAGGTTGCCCATGCCTAATTCATTTAACTGTCATGGTTGTAATAGCAGAAGGTTAACTTTATAAAGACATTAATTCACCATAAATAAATCTAGGTCAAAACTGTAATATTAAAACCCAAAATAAATTTGTTTCCAACAAATGCTGTCCGTACTCATATACTCAAAAACTAAATTACCGAGCGCATTCCTACCTGTTGTATTTTTTCCACTATATCCTTCAGGTGATTTTCCAAATACTGCTCTAGCGAACTCCATCACAATTCATTCATAACACACAAATTCAATCCTCAAAAAATTTCTTTTGATGTATCTCAGTGTTTAAGGAATTAAAATGATAACAATCAAACATTAAACTACTGACAGTTAATGACTTGTATTGAACCCCTCGTCATCATCTACAGTTCATCAAAAGAAATGTGTTCCATATTGATATAATAGTTTTGATTAATTCCATCTTTGATTTGAAAAAACAAAGCTAAAATAATATCACTTTTCACGAAAGATTGAGATATTTATGCACTTTACTCGCTTAACAGATGTTGGTTGGTTGGTTGGTTGGTTGGTTGGTTTAGTTGCTCTGGTTTTTGCTATGCGCTTATACCAGGTATCCTTTTTTTTGTAATTTGTTGTTTTTAGTTTTTGTTACCGAGCAAGTTTGTCTCTACTCTGTGATTTGTCCGTGTCTTTTTCTTCCGATTTTTATTTTATTATAGTTTTCTTCTTTCTCAGGCGTGAAAACTCAACAAGTGTAAGCTTTTTGTCTTTGGTTTAATATTGTTTCCCGTAAAGCTTTTCCGAGATAGTTTTTTCCATGATGTCTTCCAATTTTTGGCCATAGGTATTGATTATGTTCCGGCAGTTCCTATCCAGCTTTTCCAATCTCGATTCCAATGATTCTGGGACTAATTCCTCTTCATCTTCGTCTTGGCTTATGTACTCTGGGTCTTCATCCTCCCGGGATGGGCCACTCAAACTAGATTCACTTTTGGTTGAGTCTTTGATTTTGTGTAGATCGTCTTCATCTTGACTTATATTCCCTGGATTTTCATCCCTTCTGAGTGAGCTCTTCAAGCTAGATTCGCTTTTGGTCGAGTCCTTAATTTTATGTAGGTATACTACGTTAGCAATTTTTTCATTCAATTGTTCTAGTCTTACTGCACTGCCTTTTCCTTCCTTATGGTTTTCTTTCCTATGTTCTTCCGGATCGGATGGATTTCCTACATTTGAGGCTTTAATCAGAGTTTGAGCTAATGCCCGATCTAAAATTTCTTCTACTTTGGTAGATATCGTTTTAATTAGTCTTATTTCTAGTTCTTCGAATAGCTTTGCGTGATCAGCTTGAACTTTTGACTGATCAGACACCTTTCCAGGTAGCAGCTCAGATATGATTTTTGTGAGGTTTTCAACCGCCTCTTCTAGTCGATCGATTCTTCTATTTAGGCTTTCTATGTGTCCTTGCTCCCTTCCCGCGATCGTAGGTGCTTTCCTTTGGTTTGAATTTTCGTTTGACTTCACGATTTCGGAATAACTTTTCCTTGGAGGCAAGGATTTCTTGGCTTCCCTAATGGAAATATTTTCGGATTTTGCTTTGTTTATGATTTCACCTTCTCTCTTTACGATCGGACATCTTATATCTAGTGCTGCGTGGTCACTACTCCCACATCTGAAGCAACGTTGGCTTGCTTTATCACAGTCGGAAGCTTCGTGGTTTTCTCCACATCTTGAGCACTTTATGTTTCGCTCTTTGCAATTACCTTTAAAGTGTCCGAATTGCAGACACTTGTGGCAGATTTTAGGTTTCTCTATAAATTTTTGGGCGTTGTAAATTACGTATTCATACTTGACTTGATCCCTTTGTGTTCTTCCAAGTTCTTGTAATAAGATCGTGGGAGAAGCCGCATTGTCACCTTTTTTGGTGAAACGAACTATTTTGTTCACTCTTACTCCGTGTGCCTGGAGCCTTTCGTTTATATGGCTTACAGAAGCTTTCGGATCTATTCCGTTTATGATATACTGTACTGTGATTGAGCTTTCGAATACGAAGCTTGCAATGTCTCTTCCCACTATTTCTCTTTTGTTTAGTACGTTGATTGCCGATTTCAAGCTGTTTGCAGTTACAATAATTGTTTTATTTCTTGTAAGAAAGACTTCATCATCTGGGTTTAATAAGTCAGCAAACTCTTTGTTTAGGTCCTCATTCTTAATAGGAAGCTCTTCGGAGTTGGCACTCTTCAAGCCCAGCTTTATACACGTGGCGCCATTTTCAAAGGCAATTCTAACTTTTTCTTCAATCGGTAGCTTATTTGTGTAAATTCTGTCTTCCTTGGCCCTTTTGTCTTTGCTAAACTCTACATCGTTGTCTTCTTCAAAGTGGTCAGCAGACCGTTTGAGTTCTTTTCCGCCTCTTTCCCCATGCGTGCTCACGTTTTCGTCGCCCTCTACCTCCAGTTTGTTGGTGTGACCGAACAATCTCCAAAAAATCACGTTGCACTAAGACAAACTATTATTCACGCTTTGAATTCGTCAAATAATAAGTAACAGGAACAAATTATGCTTCGAGTCGACCTCTGACTCAGAAAAAATTTCAGTATCACCACAACGCGTCACAATTCTTATATTCCCTTAACAGATGTTTTCAATAAAATAGTTCACAGCAGTTACGGTTTCAAAACAGTTTCGGTTTTGCTCTCAAATGCCACGGTGACAAATGAACTGTGGCAACCGAACGACAGATGGCGCTTTACAGGTAGTAAACAAAAATACGTGAAGTTGTGGAGTAGATCAGGTTAGGAGGAGATTTTATAAAAACATGGTGTTTTCGTACTCATTTCGAAACTACAATGAATTTAATTCGGATTTTTCTCTTGCACTCAACGAAGTAGAACCACTCTTTATTAAAATAGTAAATGTAGACCTTCAATGTAGACTTGCACAACCATGTTAATTCTAATTAGGGTTGTGGGTTGTAATTGTTTTAACATTTAAAATTCCCTACAAACTTTAATCTTCAGAAAGTCTAAATTTTACGAGGAGATAGCACAAAAAAGGTTTTTCCAAGAAATCTACATAAGATCAACAAAATTCGTTTATAAACTTACTCTCAACACTTAATTTTATAACCAGTTACCTTATATGCACTTATAAACAAACACTGTCTACCTATGCCCTACTGATTTTCAGGTTTATTTTATTTAGAGTTCTAACTGACTTGAACAAAGTATTCTCTGTCTGCCACAAGTTGAGCTCCCACCAAGTTGTCTGCTTGTGTTAGTTGCAATAGAAACAAGACCGGTTCACTTTAAATGGGGACTAACCGTAATATGATTAGGCGGGGTAAAGCTGACAGAGGATTATTGGCAGAATTTTTGGTGATCAAAAGCAGTCTCCTTCTTGGAATGAGGAACTTGTACAATTTTTTTTTTTACTTTTTATCCGATTCTCCTGAAATTTTTCTTATCACTTAACTTTTTGTGGAGAATCAGATAAAAATTTTAATTTTTTTTTTAAATCATGCAAGTCCCTCATTGATGAGGTAGTTGCACGATTATGTTAGAGGCTGGGACTAGTGAACTCTTAAAATAAAAAAGGACTAGTTATTCAATGCAACAATTTCCCCCATAGTGTTTTCAGGTGACGTCACAACCGGTTATTTTCTTTTAACTGTGTATCTTCCGTAAGGCTTTTAACTGTTACTAAGGCCGTTGTTTATCTGTTGCTAAAGTGGTTTTTAGGTATGGGGTCACGTGATTGCAAATGCTCCAATAGAAGAATTCCACGGCCAGTCATTTTCTGTAACTATTAACCTCTGTAGGGCAAAAAACTAACTCTTCTGTTGCTAAGGCCATTGTTAGGTCCGAGTCATGCGATTGAAAATGCTCTATTGAAAATGAGTCCCTTTGCTCAGAAATGTAAACAAGAGCTCAACTTGTGATAAATACAGTATAAAATAAACTACTATTAAATACTACAGATCGACCACGAAGTTGAGTCGCTTGGGCAACCCCAAAAAAAACGGAATCTTTTTTTTTTAGCTACCCCGAAGCAGCGAACTCTCCCCGAGTCAAGAAAGGTCAAGCGACTGAACTTCGTGGTCGTACTGTACTTATATTGTTATACTACTACATTATAAACAATATGTTCCAATTGTCACGTCAATGAAACACAACGTAACGTTATGTAGCAGACACTTGGACCTAAGGAAAGTACTGAGAGGAAACTAGATCTAGACCAAACCGCAGCCATGGGTCTCAAAACAGTCATGGAAAAGAGAATGAAATCAAAGAAGAGTTTGATAGCTATAGGCTCCTTTTTAAAGAACTTGTAGGACAAAAGTGCAACATTTTTTCTTTAATAAAAAAAAGCTATCAGGATTAGGAAGTTAGAGTAGGTTAGGGAGAAAGAAGGTTAAGCAGCTCTAAAGAGCAAGCAAATACCTCTAACAACTTTCAATTTCAATATAATCTCGATACTTCTTTTGAGACTTATTTTAAAATGCAAAACATTTGTAAACATCTTTCTAGAAAGTAATTAACCTTGATTATTTGATTTATTTAACACTATTTTAAAATTGTGCATGTGGCTTAACTATAATTGAGTTTATTTAAAAATCTAAGGTGGTAGTAAGTTTATCAACCACCCCACTGGTGCACCCCAGGCAATATACAGCAAAACTATCTTTCCCTGTTATTTTCAATTTGCCACCATACATTTTTATATAAACATTTTTATGAGTATAAACACCTTTCATTACTACTTCAAAAGACTGAAATTCAAAGAGCTTTCTGGGTATATTTCTGAACTTTATTCAGTACACCAGTCAAAAAGTGTGAAGAGTCCTACCTAAGGTAATGTTTTATCAAGCTTAACATGAATATTCAAACACAGCTTCCTAACTATCAGCTTTTATTTGTTGTGATTGAACTGGCATATATGTACAATAAAATTCATCAATTTATTACAAAAGAATCAATATCCAAGACCATATTAAAATCACAGAATTAAAACCATGCATCATACCCTTTCTACTACAAATAAGTTAATGATTAAAAATGTATAATACAGTGGCTAATAAAAGTGAAAAAAGTAGTACTTTATACCTATTATAAGATTCAATACTCTATATTAAATATTTGTGCGCTTAGTTACAGTCAATTTGTAGTTCTTAATAAGGGTACACAACATATAAAAGATGACACTAAAAAAATGTAAGTCAGTGTAATGAAACTATGGCTTTATAACATATTAATAATGTGGTTAATTTTCTATTACTACGAGTTTGATTAATTTAATACAGAATCTGAATTTCTTGCAATACCACAATTTAAAATTACAGAAAATTGAGCAAAGAAATAAGTCTACTATTAATTGCATCATAGGTACAACTAGAAGAATAAAATCTCACGAGACTTTAGAGTCAATATATTTAACGACAAAATTTTATTTGCATAAGGATTTTTTTAAGAGTTAATTTGGGGGTTCAAAAATTTAAATAAAAAATTTTTGAATTCAAAACGGGTATTCCATAAATTGAATTCAAACAAAATTCACTACAAAAAGAAATAGTACTTATAAGTTGGCATTGGTTTAATATTAAAATATTTTTTTCATCAGGTTGCATCATTTTTTTTTCAAGATTTCTCCAGTTGGATAATGACTAATGACTTTTTTTCAAAACACTTGAACTTTAATTATTATACAAAGAATTATTTCTAGACTGAATATATTTTATTTATATTCAATTAGGAGGTTTTATAAAAAGAATGCATTCAAATAGTCCAAACAAATCTGTCAAATTAGAAGCTTCAACATTTCTCAGGACACTAAGAAAGGAAACTAGTTTATCAAATGTAACATTTGAAACAATGGACTCTAACCGCCTATCTGGTTCGAGACTTCACACGGAACCAACACGTGACCTACTGAGCTTGCAATTGGTTGCATTAGAATTACAATTGGCTATACTACACTAGTAACCAATTGCAAGCTCAGTAGGTCACGTGTTGGTTCCGTGTGACGTCAGACGGTTAGAGTCCATTGCAAAAGAAAATTGGGTGAAACTGATTTTAATTAGCTTTTTAGGCATTATTTTTCGACTATGACACTGCTCTAAGGGATTCTTTCACATAAACCAAAGTAATAAAAAAAGGGCAAGTGGATGAAAATGATATATGTATAACAATTTAAGGCAATATTTAATACTACATATTACTTCCTTTCTAACAGATTCATTAAGGAAAATTTTGGTATTTTGCAGAAATTTTTAAACACATTTAGACTTTTCCCTACTTTTGTTAAAGAAGCATAATCCCATTACTTTGGAGAACAATGTGGCTGTATGTTTAAAGTTAAAATTTAAAGGATAGTGGGTGTGGACACCTAATTAGCAGAAAATATCCAAAGAAATTTTCTTTGCACATCCAAGTCTGCATCTTACTAGATACTTATTGAGAATTGAAACAAATTACTTTTATAAATGTAGTTTTAAGAATACTTAGGGAATTTTACAAGATGTGGCAAAGGTATGATTTAGTTGGCCTAGTTATTCATTAACAGAAGCCTATTTTCCAAAGATTGTCATATATCACTTCCAACTTTAAGAGACACAGTAAAGACAATTTTAAGAAAGTTTTCAACTGTTATATATTTCCCTTTTATGAAATAAGCTTACTTTATTTAAGTAGTGATTTCTTGGAACGAAAAAATATTTTTCCATTTACTCTCATTTTGGTGTTTTTAAAATCAGAATTTAAATGAAATAGCATTGCTTTGCTGGGGATTGTGGCAAACAAAACTAATGTCATCTTCGTTTGAAAAACAGGTTTAGTTGGCAAGAAATATATAGCCAAGTCATACCCTATAGTCACATGTGTCATCACTTTTGACTAACTAAAACATTGTCAAGTGAAGAACAAGGCCATTTCTACTTCACACCTTGACAAGATGCAAAAAGTCACTGAATAACAAGATAAAACTTTAAATTTAACATTCAAATTTAACTTTTATTGTTTTAGTATTGCAGTTTGCTTAAAATTCATCTGCATCTTCTACAGGATAGATACAGGAAATCTACCCAATAGATATTAAATTACTGATAATTACTGAAGTATGTGTACTGTGATACAACCATAGGAATACCTATTTCAGATGAGCAGTGCATGAGAACCCTGCATGGTGAAGTTGAACCAACTTGATTTTTGTAAACCCTAGTAGCATTTATCACCCTAGATAGCTCAAGGCAAAAATATTGTTACTGTCCAAGCCTACAAGTACTACCCTTGAAGCTATACTAATCCAATGACCAGCAAACTTTGTATCTCACCAAAAAAAATCTAATGAATATTCAACAACTGGCTATGCAGTAACTGAAAAGCACATTCATATAGCAATCAATTACACTATGCCACCTTTAACCCTTTAGTAGGCTGTTTCACATTTATGCAAAGTGCTGTAAGCACTCAACACAGCACACTAAAGGGTTAAGCCTCGGGTAAGAATGATGCCAAAGGGTAAACAATTCCCATCAATATAAAAACGAATAAACATGTTAAAGCGGTCAAGACTGACCATCAGTAAGGAATTATTGATAGCCAGACCAATATGCTGGAACAGTCAGTAAAACTAATGAACTATAGTACAAAGGGTACAATATTAGACCACTTTATACACTTCCCAGATTCAAAGTTCCAGATGACGAGGTACCCTAATTCTGGCCACCTCTTCATATTTCTTATTCAAATACTTTTTGTACACAGCACTTGCATCTTTTGCCTGACAAACGTGCACAAACTTTATATATACAGCCAGAGCAGCTTCCCTTAAATCACTCATCAAATAACCACTTCTCTGAGCCAACAACTGGGGCCAGATATCACCCTGTTTGTTTTCTTCAACCATTATCATTAGTTTCAGAGCAATGGCCAGACAGGCAGCTCCAATTTGGCTTGGTAGAAACTCCAAGACATCAAGAGACATTAGGGCAGCATCACAGATGTAATGGGAGAGATGGATTGTCATAGAATTCATAGTTGATTCTACTACATTGATGTACATATCAAGAAATGTGCTTGCAGTTGGGAACTGAAAAAATAAAAAATGAATTAATACATTGCGGGTCTAAAGAAAATATTTTCTTTTTTAGTTTTATAAAAAAGAAACAGAACCAAATTTAAAAGTTTAAACTGTAAACAAAAATGCGCAAAATATTTAGGTTCTCACTGCAAATAACAAACAAGGACAAAACAGCTGGCCAAGAAAAGCCCGAGTAGCTCAACTCCTTTTTTTAAACTTTCTCTTTGGTTAGAATATAAATTACAATAAAATATAAGGTGCTCTACAGTTTCAATGTCCTGACCACAAGAATAAAGATTAATGTTCATTAAATTAACCTAAACTTAAACAAGTAGCTATTAAAATTTCCATGGCCTGTAAAAATCTGAGACAACTTAAAAAGTCAGTAAAAAAATTCCTACACTTCAACCTCTGAAAGATAGATGGAAATTTTTTTTTAGTCCATACCAGCTTTTGGCGAAATATTTGGATTAAAAATTTAATTGAGCTGCTGCAACAAAGCAAGACTGTTTAATTGAGGTGCTGCAAAATTTGCAAGACTGACTGAACTATTTACTTAATAATTTTACCTAGTCTAGTGTTCTTTTTAATAATATACTATTTTTAACACATTGCAGGGCCTGTTAAAAATTAATGAAATGATTTGGCATTGACGAAATTCTGCAAAAAACACAGCTTGGGGAGTGGTTAGTTATAAAAGCTTTCCAATTGACTAAAAAATTATAAATTTCCCCAAAAGAATATAAAAGTCCGTAAGAATAAGTTTCATTTAATTTTACTTTGGTAAAATTTTCCCATAATATGCATATAAGTTTAAAGATATCAGTTTATTTTCCTATTTTTCTCTTTAAATACTTCAGATATAGGATATTCATAAATAGTTTATCACACATAAATTATTAATTCAAGATTTCTTTAAACATATTTATGAACAAATACATTCTATTTAACTTGTTGGGACTTGCAGGGTTACTTCATAACTCCCAAGTTCCCACTAAAAGCTCATGCACACCGTTTCACTTTCACTGTTCATAAGAGTGATTTGCTCCTATGAATCACTTATTCAGTTAACAGGGACCCAATCCAGAATTTTAAACTTAACCCTCATTTTTGTGAAAAATTTACATGGCATTTTAATTTTTTGAAGTTTTTGGAACTATTTTTAATGAGAACTATAAAATTAATGAAAGCAACATTAAATTACTTTTTTCTTCAGTTTTATAGCAATTTAAATACTTTACGCAGATTTACAATATAAGTTTAAGAGAATAAATTTTAGTAAACAAAGATTTTTTTTATAGAAGAAATTATTGTGGAACCGCCGATTTCCGGCTATGTTATTGTGAAGATGTCTATTTTTCAGAAGAATTTTTATGAAGGTGCCGTTTTTGTTAGTATATTATTTGTGAAGGTGCCAATAAACGGTACTAAAATCAACCTGTATTAATCCCTGGTGAACAGCTTTGTTTGCACAACATTCACTTAAATCAGAATTCATTCATCATTCATCGTCATCAGTTGTCAGCGCACCAAAAAACATTTTTTTAATACCATCTAAATTTTTATGATCAATTTAATTATTTGAACCAAGAAACAGAAACATAATGAGGTATTACTTACAAGTATAACAAACTGCAAAGTTTTCAGAATGCATTGCTCCATTTTGAGCACATTTCTCTTAGTGTATGTCTCATTAGTAATGTACACAAAATCTTTTAACTCTGGAGGGTACACTTCGCACTGTTTGCAAGCAATGAACAGAGCACTGGTGCCCAGAAGTTGCAGTTCAGAACGAGAAACCTGAAATTAATTTAATATTAGTTATTTCGGTAATTAACTGCATAAAAATAACCACTAGTGAACTCGAAGATTTATCAATAAAATTCAAGGCATTTAAGTGTGCCTGTTTACTTAAATTTTTTAGTTATTACTGTATCGATTCAGCATGATCTTTCCCTTTAAATATTCAAAATTGAGTGCAATTAAAAATTTGATCATGCTAGCAAAAAATCTTAGGTCTAAATTTGATAGTATGCCATGCCATAATACCACCAGTGAATGTCAAACTGTAAAGCTAATTTATTTTCAGTTCCAGCACACAAAAGAGACTGCAAACAGGATCTTCCACAGAGGAAATAATTTATCAGAGTTTAGGTTTAGACAACTTTTTCAGCAATTTTGAAAAATATTTTCATAGTAAAAAAATTTACAGAAAATAATGGTTAATTTTTTTTAAATGTTTCACATATATTTAGGAGGGGATTTGAGACTCATTCGTTTTTGGTGCATTTATGTAAAACCATTTATACTCCAAGAACCATTGACTGGGAAAGTTTCCTCCAAACAAGTCAGTTCAGTGTAGTGAACTGCACTAAAATATCTTTTACAATTTTGAAACACTGGTATAATCAAATTAATAGTATAATATATACATATTGCATTACATACAATAGTTACATTTTGAAGGTTTAGTTTAATTTAAGATTTTATTGTATAATTATACTTTTGATAGTTAAATTTTATTAGAAAAACATTATATCTTATATATATAAAAGCTTATTTGTCAAATTCTTTAAATAAAAAAGTATTTTCCACTTGAAAGAAACCCATTTCTTACGGCCTTCTTGCACAAATGGAATGCGGATAACATATAAGTACCAAACCAACCAGCATAATAAAGGTAACACTTACAGACTCCCTCTGCAGGTACCGGTCAGCATGTGCCACAGCCAGATGCACAGCTTCTTCACTTAGGTTATATTCATCTCCAACTTCTACCAACCAGTCCATGAGTATGGTCCTCATGCCCTCTGTGATTTCTTTCTGACTCTTGATTCTAAGAGGATCAAATGGAAGCTGAATTTCTCTCTCCCTGAGGTAGGTATGGATGGAAGCCCAAAAGGGAGCAGTCCATCTTCCCTCAATCTCCTTCTAAAAATTAAAAGGTCAAATAAATATAGTGAGCAAAAAATTTATTTAATATCTGTTGAATTTACAACTATTCATACTGCAATGCACAAACATTCAATTTAACTAAATCTTGATTACACAACACATATTTTAGTATGTGCAATGAATGGCACTGGGAAAACAAATCTCTGCCAAGGTCCGGCTTGTTTGGATTTACCAAAACTATTTACTACATTTTGAATTGAACCAACTTTGATCAATATTTTTAGAGAAGGTGAGCAAGCATGTTAGGTGGAAATTAACCTAAAAACTCTAATAGTCTTAGGTTCAATTCCGTTAGAGTCCCCGCTAAATATTGCCCGATTCTTTTAAACAAAAAGTAGAAATATTCATAAATAATTTCAAACTTCTGAATTGAAATGTTTAATTATATCAATAACTATTCAGTTCATTAATAAAAGTCGTAAAACTTTGTTGATATTTGGATATATTTAGCAATTTGGATATTGGCGATATTTAGCGGGTCCCCGCTAAATATCGCCAATAATCGTCTAAATATCGTACTTACTAAATATAGTCTACTTTTTGTTGTCTAAAAGAATCGGGCAATATTTAGCGGGGACTCTAACGGAATTTTACCTAGTCTTATTTTAGTCAATGAGCTGGCACAGCTTCGATAAGAGTCATCCAGCCACCATGTTTATCCACAGCCATATGCTAAAAAGTGATTATTATTTGAGCTTATGGGTAAATATGGCAACTGGAGAACTCTTATCGAAGCTGTACCAATGAGCTTACTGGTTATTCGGTCAACTGACTGTTACAAAACATCAGTATATATTAGAAATATAGATAGCTGTTTTAAAACTTCTATAACTTATCTTGGGGTGTTTGTGCATTTTGTAAGTTCAGTATATACATATACCTAGTTTTTTTTTCAATTTTAATATAACCTAAGCTCAACCGATATCATAGTATCACGGGAAAAAAGACTAATTCAAAATTACAGATGAGTTGCGTCACTGGCGATTCCTTTGAGGATTACCCAATAAGCAGGGTTCAAGAGATTGTCGTCTAATCTCCACATATTGCCAAAGGGATAGATAGACACAACTTTGATAAGAGTCTACCAGCCACCATGTTTACCCATAAGCTCAAATGATGACAAAACTTAAAACATATTGCTCTGGGTAAACATGGCGGCTGGAGGACTTATCGAAGCTGTGCTGCCATTTGTTTATCATCACAACAATACTATACACATTAAATAAGACTAAATGAAGCGTTTTAAATCGAGCTTTGCTGTAAAATACGATACCAACACATCTATTTCGTACCGATAAGTCATCCAACTTAAAGACAAAGAAGTTAGGAGGCAAATAACATTAGCATTCAGAAATTCAGAGATACAAACTGTTTTTTACCTTATCTTCAAGAACCATATCAACGTCATTTCCACCCCAATATTCATTTTCCTTAGAGTCCACAACTTGGTCGGTGTAAAGTTTCCTCAAGTACAGCGGCAACCTCTTTTCTTTAGGAAGCTGAGGACGGGTCTCTTCAACATTAGAGTCCTGGAAAATCTCAAACGTCAAAGGCTGAGTGGAAGGTCGTTGAGAATGGGTGGTCACTGGCACTTCACACTGCCAAATGCTGTCTTTAGAAAACAAATTATGCTTTAAGGCTTGATTTGGGTCAATGGTAGCCAGGGCAAAGCGTTTAGGAGGTTCTTTACCAGTTTCTACATCAGGCATCATATGAGCGCCTTTTTTTATGGCTGAATTCAAAGCAGAAAACAATTCCTGGCACCCGTCGTCATTCATGATTGAAATTATGACAATCGATTAATAAGACTTCAAAAACGATCAATTGATATAAATAAAAGAAATTGGCAAGTGAAATTTTTGGTAGATATAACGTTATCAAATTCCGCGAAGGCGAAAAGGTTGAAGTGCGCGAAGGTGATGTAAATTTGCCTCCTCGTTATTTAATTTATACCAGTTAACAGTTAAGCCTTTAAACATTGATCAGTTCAAAAACTTGATGAGGTTACAACAGCACTTATAAATGAATAATTTATTAAAAACAAAAATATCACAATTAATTACAATTTTAAATCACTATTTACATAGGGATCTGTGTTTTTTTCTACATTTAAAAGTTAGAAAGAACAAACTATACTATGGTATAGCCACAGATTAGGGTTTGGTCAGTAAAGTCACTACTACTTCAACTACATTTATCTACCCTCTGATTCGCTAATATTTTAACCGCTAAATAAAAAAACGTGCCTTTTTTGTTTATTTATTTACCTTCTCTGCATCTCTCGATTCGCAGCGCTATCATTCCAATCCATGGCCACTATCTAACATTTTAAAATAAATTTAAATTTATTTAATTTTATCCCTTTCCAGTTTGTTTGCATTCTGTTTTTATCCACAATATATTAATCTGACACCTTTATACGATTTACAAGCGCAAAAGCTTAAAATGTCAGATTCTGATCGTACTATGTCCGAAGCGAAGGAAACGTTCCGCAATCTTCAAGAAATGTCTCGGCTCTTGCATTCAGGGCTAGATGATGAAACTATGGCCATCTGCGTGAGATTAGTTGAAGATGGTGCAAATCCAGAGGCATTGGCTACCATTATTAGAGACATGCGAGGAGAGTTAGCAATTGAACATGAAAGACAGTGAAATACTAACCTTGGAAAGGTATGCTGTAGCAATTCATAAAAGAGAATGCCCTTAAAAGATTTTCAATATCAATGATGAATAAGTTTTTGCTTTGATGAAATAAAAATGTGGTTATTTTATTGAACCTGTGATTAAATTAAACCTCAACCTGGGACTTCGTGTCTCAGGCCAACTATGTATCGGTTAACCCTATTTTTTTTTTAAATAATAAAGCAAAAGTGTATATAATAAACTAGAATTTGTAAAAATTGTGTTGACAGATTTCCATCCTAGAAAAGAATAATCTTGAAAATAAACAAAAGAACTCTTAGAACTAGTTTCGTATACAAGGATTTTTAGGAAACTATTTTTGGTACTTTAGGATTAGCTGGGCACAAGCATTGAGTATTATGCTGTATTGCTAAAAGTAATCAAATATCAATATAATACACAGGGTTGGAAAAAAAACATGTTTTTTTCTAAAAAATACAATAAACATGTTTTTTTTTGTTTTAAACGTGTTTTTTTTTGTTTAATACGTTTTAAAAATGGAGATGGAAAATGGATTAACAAAGCTACCCCTGACATCAGATGGCATCTTGAGCTTTTTAGCACCTGTTTCTTGGATCTTGGCCGAAGTAAAATGATTGTTTTGGAAATATGTTACTATGTCAACAACTTCAGCTTTAACATTAGAAATGTCAATATATTTTGCTAAAAGGTTTAAGATACGAGCTGAACATTTATAAGTCATTATATGCATATTCATTTCAGTCCTTTTTAGTTCATTGCATATTTTGACGACATTAGCAGCATTGATCGTTTAAAATATTAAAATAAAACAAAGAACAGGTCAATTATAAAAAAATATGATTTTCAAACAAGTTTATTTGTATTTTTTATTCAATAACTTTCTAGAAAAAAATCAAATAAAGTCAATCAAATAAAAATCAAAATCAGTTTTATATACTAATGCCATCTGTTCATAGGAAAAGAATTACTAAAAAAGTACATGTGTTTCAAACAATGTTTTTTTTTTGCTTTGTTTTAAACGTGTTTAAAACAAGTGTTTTAAACGTAACAACCCTGATAATACACAATTAAAATATCTCAATTAGCAGTGTTTCTTTTAATTTTTTTATGCTTTTATTTGTAAATAATAAAATGTTGCCAATCTGGAGAGACTTGCACCCAGTTATTCCTAAAGTACTCTATTTTTACATCAACCTTTTAGACAGTTTTAGGTTTCATGTAGTTTCACCAGATGCCATTTGTTCATTTGGTGCCACCAACTACGGTGATATTTTCTAGCTACTAAATATTTTTTATATGATTAATAAACTCAAGCATTCTATATTTTGTGTTTTCAATTTCATTGTTTGTAATTCATAGGTTTTTTCCAAAACATATGATTTTCTTTGTTTGTCCTAATAAAATCATTTAGTTAAATAGTTTTTCGGTTTTATTCAAATTTCAATCTTTTTATATTGGTTCTAAATTTTATTCAGGGGGGTTATCTTAATCATTTTATGAAGAATTTTGTGTTGGACACCCTTTTCTCTTTTTTATGTAAGTCTTTCTCTTTTTTTATGTCGGTGTTTTTCTCCATTCTAATATAGTAAGTTAGATGTTACCAAATTTATTCCCTAGCTTCATTTAATCTATATAATTTACATTGAAATTTTTTGGTTTAAGTTATTTTACCAAGATTTGGTGGCGCACATGAAATACCTGATTTACCTACTGAGAATCCACAATTTTTTCATATAGTCTAATACTTGCTGTGCAGCTAAAATCAACAGCATTTTGACATTCAAATGAAAGTAAACAAAGTTTCTCATCCTCACTCACTGGTTTTTTTTTACAATGCAGATAAAGAATTCGACACACATTCCTTGTCCATTCTTCAGAAGATAGGAGGTGGCACCATGACTAATTCAACACTTGCTAGGTAGTAAAACACGTTTGTTGATAAACACACCTGTCCTTGAACAACAAAAGGCAGGAAACCGAAGGGGACTGCACCCCTGGACAGCAAACAGGGTTGAATTAGATAGTTTTAATTCTGCAACATACCTCAACATGGGAAGCACATAAGGAGTTCACACTAGTCACTTTATGCCAAAGCTCTCATTTTGGGAACATACAAAATAAATAGATGTAAAATCCTACAAAATAATATTTTTGACCCTTTGTTTGTTTTGATTTATAAACAGAACTATTGTTAAACATATTCACTGATTTAAAAGGTCCGCTTTTGAATAAATATTGGCCCCGATTCATTTTGGTATGAAGTAAAAAAGGGCCGATTTTGTCTAAGTTCGAAGGATTTTTAAAAATAGAATTTATATTGCAAACTTTTTGAAAAAATTGCTAACAATTATTAATACCCTCATACTTAATGAAAAAAATTTAGAAGTATGCATCTTTATTTACTTGTAGTGAAAAAAATATTGGTACTTACGTATTATCCCGTCGACCATTCAGCGGCCGTCTAATTCAACGGCACAATAATAGTAAAGTCAATGGGATCTGATAACGTTTTCCGTCACGATCGATGGTATAATACGTAAGTACCAAAATATTTTACAAATGTTTCCAAAATGGGAGCTTTGGCACTTAATAGGATTTGGCCAAGCATTTTTGTTTTCCGTAGCACAGTCCACTTACTACTTACTAATTCGTAAGTATAAAATAAACTTGTTTCTCAAAGCATTACAACAGTTATTAATTTTCTATTTTGTTTTCCAGGTTTTCATTGTTACGGGACCTCACTTGTCAAGCCTAAAAGATCTTTTGATGATGCTTGCATTTTTCCTCTAAATTGACTGATTTATAAACAATAGTTTTTAGTGTTTGTAAAGGTTAAATAAAGAGATTTTTAGTGCCATACTACATTGAAACAGTCACTTAGTATTGACTTGACATAAACTGACATGACATTTGTATTTATTAATAGTATTATAACTTGTTATATGCATTTTAAGTTCCAAAAAATTAATTCAAGATTAAAAAAATAGTAATTTATTTCATTTAAGAATGATCCAGAATATTTTGTACATTAAATATTAAACCATAATCACCTGTGCTGTATATAGAAATTTGTTTTGGGAGGGGCCCAAATATTTCCTAAAAAAAATTTATCATCAGGACCAAAGCTAGATTTCTGCACCAAGGGAAAAGACCCAAAATTATTTCTAAACCCCTCCTCTAAATTCCTATTAATAAGTTCAATGTAGCTTTGTAACAAATTTAGGTAGGATTTACATCTTGATGAACCTAATACAGGGGTCGGCAACCTTTTGAAGCGGAAGAGCCAAAACTTACAATTTACAAAATTTTCCAGTTTTTAAAGAGCCACTAAAAATTTTCGTTTCAATATTATATAGTATTTGCTTATAAGTATTTGATTAAAAAGAAACGGCTTTAAATACGGAATAGTATAAAAAGTAGTCACCTCGAGAGGATGGAAGAAGATGGGGGCACCAGAAAGATTTTCAAAGGCCAGGGACAAAGGAAAAGAGGAAGACCAGTTAAAAGATGGTTGGATGAGGTTGAAAAAGACCTAAAAATTCTAAAGGTCCGCAATTGGAAGGAAAAGGCAAGAGACAGAATGGTTTGGAGGAAGATTGTTAGAGAGGCCATAGTCCAGCACGGGCTGTAATGCCAGGGAGTTAGTTAGTTATAAAAAGTAGTAAAAAATATAGTTATAAACACAAAAGGGGGGGGTTCTCTCCCAGAAAATTTCAGAAATTTTACCAAAAAAGTAGTGTTTTAACTAGTTTTGGTCTGAGGACACGGGGGGGGGCAACTCGTCAATTGCCCCCCCCAAGTCTATTCCAACTTGCTTTTGAGTTCTGTGAACTTGCCTCTCTACAAGTCTTTGGTTTTCAAATCCAGCAATTACCTCAGGAGTACCTCAGCTCAAGCAAAAGAACAATAACCAAGAAATTCTTTCCATCCATAACGATCAGATTGGCCAACCATCACTTTTTAACTAACTATAAATTAACTCAGGTTCTTACAGGACACGGAAATTTTAAAAATTACTTAAATCGATTCAACTTTTGTTCAATAGCTCACTGTGACTGCAAAATAGGTGGAATTGAAGACGTTGACCATATCATTTTAAAATGTACAAAATATGAAACCCTTAGAAATACTCTCAGACAAGAACTACAGAAGATAAATATTAAATGGCCTCCAAACTTTAAGTTCTTAATTTCCCATAAAATGGCATTTTACTTGTTCCTTAGTTAAGTTCCTTAAGCAATAATTTATTGTAATAATTTTATTTTGTTGTAATAGTATCATATTACTTACTTCTGTAAGCCCCGTGCAATACATTGTGGTACACGGGGAGCTTTTTGTTTGTTTATAATAAAAAAAATAGTTACATTGGTCGCAATATTGCTTCAGATTTTTAAAATGAAGTAATTTACCGCTTTCCATATCTTCAACGAAAATTTTTTAAATAACTACTTCTTTAAGCAAGGCGTATGCTGGGCCCTTTTCTAGCAATTTTAGATTTACTTAATTTGTTTCATTGTGGTACCTACCATGAATTTCAATTTTTGCAGCCATTTGTCTACCAATTCTGGATAATTAGTGCTTTTTTTTACTATGGAATGTTTTTATTTCACACAAGCGATTTGTTGAAAAATTAGGTACTTAAAAATATTTTTTTAAGGGTTTTGATAGTAAATTATTATTTTTTTCGTATAAAACTGGAGAGCCACAACTTTACATCAAAAGAGCCGCAGGTTGCCGACCCCTGACCTAATACATAATTAACTGTGAGCAATAAAGGGGGGTCCTTCCCAAAAAGTATTTGGAAATTTGACCCTAAAAAAACCATGTTTTTAACCTTGGTTCACACCGTCCACAGTTTAATTTCGGTGTTTGAATTTCAGAGGGGGGGCCTTGGTGCCACTTTTCCGGGGTATTCTAGAATCTTGACTTGACTCTCTTAAAACCTAGTGGCGCATATGGCCACAAGCGTGGCATTTCATCCCCTCCAGTTTAATGCCACCTCCCTGGCACTCCCCCAGCTCTTCGAACAAAATGCATTTCTTTCCTGTATGGCCATTTGATGCCATCTAGGAGTTTAAATTCCGTTCCATATCATATTAGAGAAATATTATAAGGAAATATGTTTAGGTATGTAAAGTATTTTACCTTTGACTTAAAAATATAGTAAAGATTCCGCCATCCCTAAATCAAACTACTTTGTGGGTAGCTGTACCGCAAAAAGCTTTTTAGGGGTGCCCCGAAAATTGTTTAAAGGGTGGCACAGTGGGAAAAATTTGAGAACCCCTGGTTTACACCAACAAACAGCAAGCCAAGTTTCCAGTTACACAATTGTTCTTTTGGAGACAATATAACAAAAGAAAACTACTCAGGAATTATAATTAAAAGAGAATCTAAATTTTGAATTCTATAAATTGATTTGAAAATTGGTGAAATGATCCTTACTAAGATTTCATCTTATAAATAGCCATTGGGATAAAAAAACAAACCTAGTCACTGAATTTTTGTGTTAAATATCCCTAAAATTTGAAGCTGATTAGAAAGATTAACTGCAGTTTCAATTGAGAATATCTTGACCTAGCTTTTATTTTAAATATCAATGTAAAAATGTAATTTTTAAGCAAATGGCAGCTATGATTAAGTTTAAGTATAATAATGTTACCTATTTTTTAAATTCTAGTTTTAATGGAATTCATAAATACGGAATCCATCCTTACTTTTTCTGTCCTGATTCTAGAGACTAGCTTTGGCTCGCCTGTTCACCGGACATCTAAAAACCATCAGGTTTTCAAATGGTATCAGGACCTTCCATGTTTGCACCCAGTGATATGTTGAATAGGCCACTGCAGAACATCTAATTAAATGTGTAAATTTGGTGCGAGAAGACTTTAAAAGACTCTCTTTTGTCCTCGATATTTTTAAGGCGACATGCTGTTTATAATATGTAAATAACATTTTTAGAAGTATATGGAGTTTTTATTTATTTATAAATAAAACCAACTCTGGTTTTTATGATGAACTCAAATATCTGGTGGTCATATGGAATGGTTTTATGGCGCATTATATCTAGTTCTTAATTAATTAAAAACAAGTATCTTTTTAGAGCATTAAAAAATCCACTGGTTATTTAGTGAATAAAAAAAACTGTTGCTTTGTAGAAAAATTTCAATTGTATAATTTTTTTTAATGCTGGACAGAATTAATTACAGAGCATTCAATATATTTTGTTCAAAAACAATATTTTGATGACTTTAAAAACAAAATTTTTACTAAAAAAATTCTGCAGTTTTTGAGAAAAAAATTTTTCGTCCAAACCATGCTAAACCTGTAGGAATGATTGTTTTAGTTTTAATGGAATTCTGAAATCATGAATCCATTCTTAATTTTTTTCTGTCTTGATTCAAGAGACTTTAGCAAAATGTTTTTGCTAGGAATGATTTTCATTTAAACAAAGACATCAAATCAAACAAAAGTTCTTATTCATGAAAATCATATACATAAAATTTAAAAAATAAAGTCAGGTATCACGCCTTCTGCGTGGTGGCTGGAAGAGGATTTCTTAGAACAACAATGACAGAGTCTCCTCGTAGAAACATTTTGGGGATGTAACGATCTTTGTTCACAGGCTTTGCTTTCTTCCCTTTCTCTGTGCGAGGGAGCTCTACCCACATCTCTTTTACATTCTCCAAGACCATGTTGCAGTGTCTGCAAAAGAATAAAACACATTAGAAAAGCCAAACTATAATTTTTTTTCAAGGAACCTTCAGAAAAAGGTTTTAAATGCATTACATTTATAATTGTAGTTTGAATTTTTCTCAGTTACATTTCTTGATAATGTTATACTTTTTTATAGCCTTAGCCTTTAAATTATATTTATTATTGTATCATTGTTACAGGGTTGGCAAGTTTCTTACGGAGTGGAAAAAACCCGCCGGAAGAAATAGGTTTCTTCCAGATGGAAGAAACCTTTTTTATCCAAAAAAATTGACAAATAAGCTTTAATTTATAAGTTATAATGTTATACCATTAAAAATATAATTATATGCAAGTACTGTACTGAGTTAATAATTACACCAATGTTTTTACTAGGAGGTTTCTTCCACTGAAAGAAATCTTTTCTTTTTTTAATCTTTTAATAATATTTAAATAAAGAATGGTTTGGTAACATTCATACAGAAATAGTAGAAACCATTCAAGCCAACATCCCCTTTAAAAATATAAGTAACCAGAAATTTAGTATTAAGTAACTTCTTTTTCAAAAATTAATTATTTAAATTAATTAATAGTAATTAAATTAACTTTTATTTTTTAGATTGCGATTTAAATTGTTCATTTATGTAGTCAGTAAATTTAAAAATGTGGAGCATTTGTTGGGCTTTTAGTGGGTTTTTTCCACTTTCTTCCATTTTTTCCAGTTTCTTCCGTTTTTTTTTCCAGTTTCTTCCGGAAGAAACCCAACCCTGCATTGTTAGAACAATAAGAGATTTCCGGTTCTTACGTATTATTCCGTCGACCGTACCATTGAATCAGAAAACGTTATCAAATCCCATTGATTGTTCTATCTATAGCTGTGACGCTGAAATAGACGGCTACTGAACGGCCAATGGGGTAATACGTAAGTACCAGATTTTCTAATTTTGTTTTTAAGAATAGCTTAAAGTATTAACAAAAAATTATTTCTTTTTCTAATGAATTCTAACCAGTGTCTTAGTAACAATTACTAAAGAATGATGTCAAAGAACCTGTCAAAAGCTTTAACTCTGCCTAGTAGCTTTTTGTTGTTTCTACAATTGATGAGAACCTGTGTGTTGTTTTTGACTGACTGAGCCAGGATAGACAAAGGGCCAGTGTTGAACTCTTCTTCTTCCCGCTTTGCTAGCTCTTCTGGAGTCATGTCACTTTTGGGCTTCTGAACAAGTCTATAAAAAAAAGAAAAGATTTTTACCAAAGAGAGATGGCATGAATATTGTTTTTTGTACTTCCTTGTAGAGATGGGTAAAAAAACAAGTAGCAGTTCAAAAAAATTAATGTAGCTGCTAAAAATTAGCAGCATTTGTAGGTTTTTGATTGGTCAAAAAATCACATCTATATCGCTATGTGCTGACCAATGAGAATTGTCTAAATTTAACAGTAGCAGTTAACGAAAGGAAAACGCAATCATGCCCCTTATCCAGACCTGGAAAAAGTGTCTGAACCTACGAACCTGGTTCGGGGGAAGCCCCTGTCAGCTCCATAGGAGCAATACATTAGGTTCGGGTAAATTTTATTAGGTTCGGGGGAAGGTTAAAACTTTTTCCAGGTCCGCCCTTATCAGTAGCAGCTAAAAAATAGTGCCTGTTTATTTTATGTTTGGAAAATACAATGATTTAATCTTGCACTTCTTCTAGGAATCACACTAACTATTTTTGAGCAATTAAAAAAGACTGTCACACCCACAAAATTTATATCACACCCGTCACGCTGAAAATCACACAAAATGAAATTTCATGAAACTTTCAATGCTACATTGTTTTCAATACTGCAAAAATCAGAACTTTTGAAAGTTTCAGGTATTTTTGAGAATAAATAAATCTTGTAGAATAACTTAAGCATCTTTTTTGAAAAAAAAAAAAAAAAAAAAAAAAAAAAAAAAAAATTGAACATTTTAAACGGTAGAGACTAAGGTCACAAATATTAATATATGCCCCTGCAATGAAAATGCCACTGCTTTTGCTGATGTTTTTGTCATGTTGAAAATACCCTATTTTGCATACTTGAAAGTTTTTCAAATTTGTCCAACTATGAGCTTAAAAAAATTATAATTGCAAATTTTTTTTACAGCTTAGCTTTCTGTAATTTCATGAAGGCCATACATTTACCTTTAATTTGATATAGGTAATACATAATAATTGAACAATTTTGAAATTTCAACCCTCATGTCCACTTTTCCATGGAATGGCCCATATCCTATTATATTTTTTAAAAAGTTATTCTGCTCATTTTTTTATAAAATAAGTGTTTCTATTAGTGCATTCTTAAGCCATTTCATCCTACAACCGGGTGAACCTTGTTTTTTTGGTGCTGCCAACTCAGGGGTCCATCCAGACTTTTTGTGAAGTGAAGGGCATGGTTTTGTTAAAATCTACACATAATTTTGTGAATTTAAAGTAGTGGTTTCCAGCCAGGAGCATGTTTTTGTGAAAATAGGGTCCCATATTTGTAGTATTGTGAAAATAGTGTTTGTTTATAGGCTAAAACACTTATTGAAGGGTCTGTTTTTCAGTTAAAATATTTTGTTGAGGGTTCGAAAATGAACTCCAATTTCTTCTAAACAGACCCCCTGAGGGTGATAATCTATTTTCTAGCAACCCAGCACCTATACCAGATAGTAGGTTATAGCACCAAGAGTAGCACCATGGGCAGATTTTGGGGGAGGCAATGCCCCCCAAACTTTTAGAGAATATTATGCTTTTATAAGGAAAGTTCATGTTTCCAGAGCCATCAGGGTCAGCTTGCCCCCAAGGGTCCACAGGGGTGGAAAATCCAAAAATGGTTTTTGTATCAGCTTTAGGGCAGTTTTGTATCAAGTCAAAATGCATTTTTGTATCAGCTTTTAGTAGTTTTGTATCAATGCAAATTTCCTTTAATTTTTTTTTTTTCAATCTTTATGATAATCTGGTGATTACTTTTTCTAACAGGATTGGTGGTAAGTACCATGGTACCGATAACAAGAAATTCAAAAATAAATTTACCAATGAATACAGCCAATTAAATTTCCAAAGGTTAAATCCGATCAAAAAATCAGGAAGAGTAACGAAAGAAGAGCAAATGTCAGGAAAAAAGAATTGGTGTTTCAAGTTCAGAATTTATTACCCTTTTATCATGGATTTCAACAACCATTGAGTTATTTCAACTAAAGCCCTAGATGAAGACATGAAGAAGTAACGTCTTCATCCAGGGCTTTAATTTCAACCACTCATCTCACAAATTTCGGACATACATTTTTAGGTAAGATTTCCATTTTGATAAACTTAATATAAAGAAAAAGTTGTGAATAATAAGAGTACAAAATACAAAAGGGGGTCTGGGGGTCTTCCCTCAGAAAATTTTTGGAAATTTGACCCTAAAAAACAGGTTTTTAACTTGTTTTGAACACCTAGTCAGATTTTTTTTAGGAGGGGCAATGCCCCAGTTATTATATCTGAAACAGGTTATAACCTAACAAGATATTTAAAAACCACTGATTGTTAATTATTATCTTATCTTCAAGGACCTTTAAGTAAAAATTTAGAACTTGGGAAAAATCCTCAAATAAGTTGAAAATACTACAAAAATACTATCTGGAAGTATCACACTAGATCTATTGGCTCCTCTGACCACGCTTAAGTTTTTTCTGTTTCGCAATTACAACAAGAAGTCAACTTCAACTAGGGGCGGAAAAAAACGGAACTTTTTCGAAATGTTGCTATTTTCGACTTTTTCGGAGAATGTGACCCTGAACACCGAACTTTTTGGCTTCTGACCACTGTAAAGTTGTTTTTTCTACATCGCAATAGCAACGCAAGAAGAAGCCGACTTCAACTTGTCTACCGCGGCCGATCGAGAAAGTCGCGGGAGGAACGGAACACTCCGCACGCAAAACGAAACTAGCAATTTTTCCCGACTTTTTCAGCGATATAACTAGTCCTCTTTTGGAAAGTAAGGATTATCTGAAAAAAATCCAAATGAGTTCGCGAGCCGCAGGTTGTGCATCACTAGGGTAATAGAGCCCAGTCCATATAACACTGTTCAAGGACGCGAGGCGCCAATATATTCCATTCTTCCGGCCGGGCCGTTCAATCCGATTTTCCTTAGATCTCGAACTTTTCTGAAGAAAATTTTAAAAAAAAATCGAAAATGTCGAAATGCTAAAATATAAAGTCTGAAAATTCTTAGAGAAAATCGGAAAAAACTGCGTTTTTGGCGCAGTTTGGCGCAAAAATGTGAATTTTGCCGGTTTTGGCACAGTTTGGCGCAAGGAATCAATTTTGGCACAGCTTGGCGCAGATTTTCCACCCCTGGGTCCACCACTTAAATCCGCCCATGATAAGCACCAATAAACAAGAAGAGTGACACCCAAAGGTAAAACATAACAGATCAGCTGGATTAAGAGTCCTCCATTTGGTGATCGTCAACTAAACACTATAACTAATTGGGCCGCTAACTTCCGCACCGCTAACCCAAGGGTCCACCACCTAAATCCGCCCATGATAAGCACCAATAAACAAGAAGAGTGACACCCAAAGGTAAAACATAACAGATCAGCTGGATTAAGAGTCCTCCATTTGGCGATCGCCAACTATACACTATAACTAATTGTGCCGCTAACTTGGGGACCACAACGCGAGTCGCCAAATGGAGGACTCTTATTCCAGCTGTGCCAACATAACACCCATTTTTGTAATTTAACATTGATAACAATCTCAGATTACAGAAAGATCACCACACTTACATACAGATTTTGAGGACATTTGTATCTTTTAGCTTAAAAAGGACATTTAGGAGCAGGAAAAGAGCCACTAAGCTAAATGAAACCTTTAAGTATCTGCTTAAAGCTTTATCTTTTTAACAGCTTTTGGCATGAATGAAATTACAATTAATATATTTTATAAACACAATATAAGTATAGCAATTTTGTCAAGGTTTCAAATAAACACCAGCACAAACAGCCATTGATATATCAACAATATTAAACGTTCTATGCTATTACAGGAAACTAATCTACATCAGTCTGTATCTCGAGGACGAAGCAGCTTTCATCAGCGTGCAAATGTCCGAAAAATCCTCAACTCAACTCAAATGAAATTCCACGATAAATTACACAGATAAGTTTAATGCCTGTAAGATATAATGAATACAGCATGAATAGATGTTTTAATAGGGATTATATAAGTATAAAAACCAGACGGCCCTACACAAAACGTGCCGGTAAAAAGTGAAGAAATTATTAAATAAAAAAGATAGACAACTATTTTATACTCACGACGTCATTTTTTCAAATATGAATGATGGGATTTTATGCAAAGAAATGACCAGTATTTGATAAATGTTTTCACAAAATCTTCACTATTTGAAGCAAGCGAATCTGAATCAAACACAAAAACAAATGGTTGAGAGTTTGCTTCACTTCAGTCTTCATCTTTCACTGTGTTTTTCGCCAAGCCAGATACATTCGACCCATATTATTTATTGCTCTGTGATTTATTGTAAAAGATTGTTATAAATTCTAAATCTTTCTTTATAATTATATCATAATAATACTAAATTTTTGTGAAACTTTTTTGATATTTTAAGAAATTAGATGGGTGGCAGTAAACATAAACAACCTGACTTAGAACTTTGAGTTTGTTCTTAACTGTATCTATCGCGGAAGTTTTTTTTACATGAGTTTTGAAATTTGTTTGTTTACTAATTAGAAGATTTTATTTACAATTGTGTAACTTGGTATTTTCTTGGTATTGGACTTCTATTCGAAGAGGTCAATCAAATGATTTGACATTTTTCGTTGAAGTAACTATGGCTTCTAAGAAGCCACCATATTTTTCTGACAAGGAGCTCTTAGCTGAACTGAAGAAACTAGGTTACAACGACGTTACTCCTGATGTCTTCAACATGATGAAGAATGATCTCTCAGTAATGGTCAAGAGAGATAATATATCGAGCAGAAAGTTCAAAAATGTGTCATCA
This sequence comes from Tetragnatha montana, assembly GCA_963680715.1. Lineage (NCBI taxonomy): Eukaryota > Metazoa > Arthropoda > Arachnida > Araneae > Tetragnathidae > Tetragnatha > Tetragnatha montana. Next base: position 10,458,021 of record OY796685.1, read on the forward strand.
GTGAGGTATACTTCTACTCAAAAACAATTAACATCGGCTACGGATGATATTCCTAATTCAAATGAAAATGGTAGTCTATTGCACTCTAATGATAGCATTAAAAAAGACCTTTATGATAAATATAAAAATCGCTTCAACTCTTTAGGACTGAACATTGAAACCAGATCTCCAGTTGATCAACAATCTAGTCAAATCTATCAAGGAACAAGTGGGGATTATAAAAAAAGTATAATTAATAATATTACTGGTGACAAAGATGGTAAAATAACAGGAATTCCTTTCCATTCTATACAAGCTGTCAAAGTATTTCCGAAATCTCAAAAAAAGGATAATTTTGCACGTAATGTGTCTCAAGTTGTTAGTATAAGCCCTGAAAATAATTTTGTTAATAATAAACCTCATATATCAGAATCAACCTCTCCCACTATTAAAGTATGTCTAAAAAAAGAAAATCCTTTGAACTTAGATGGTAAAATTAGGGACAAAAAAGATATGAATAAACCTTATGGTTTAAATCCTATTAGTGAGTCAAACTCAACATCAGTCCCTAAAACTTATCGCAACAAAGACAGTTCCATGAAGATTGATTTTGAGCAAAGCTTTGGTAAAAGTGACAAAAACAAGTCTGGTGAATTAAAAAGTAAATCTGTGAATCAAAGCAATTGTGAAAATGGTTTATTTTCTAAAAAGGATGACCTTAAAACTAATAGTAAAATCCATCAAATTGCCCTGATGACCAGTAAAACTAAAGCTACAGTAGAGTGTCACAGTTTAAACTTAACAGCTAAAAGCCAATCAAGATCATCCCTCAAGCATCAAACTTCGACTGAAAATGCAAACAATGGTGTCAAGCATCAAGATAATTCTGAAAATGAAAAACCCGAGGGAGACAACTCAGTGATATCTAGTTCTAAATCTGTGTCAAGGAACTATGGTAAGTCTCTAAAAAAGTATGACCAAAATTCTGAGAAAAATGGAAGTGATATCAAGAGCAGCCTTAAAATCAGAAAAACTGTGGTACTAAATGATTCTTTAACCTCATCTGGTTCTACTGTCATGACCAAAAAAAATGACCAACAAGTAAATAAACATAAAGAATCATCCCTAAAGAGCAGTAAAAATGTTGAAAATTCCGATTCAGTACTCTCTGTTAGCAACCGTCAAGATTCTCCCAAACTTCCCTCTATTGAACAATCTAGAGCATCAAAAATCCACGGTCAAAATGTTAGTACTACATCATCGCTTAATTCCTCAGATGAGATAGAAAATCATGACACAAAATCTTCTAGTTTTTCATTAGATTCTTCTCATGAAGCAGAAAGTCATGAAGAAAAGTTTGGGAGTTCACCTTCCTTTGATTCTTCTTCTCCAGAAGTGGACAATTCGTTTCCAAAGTATCGATTTTCTACCTCAAACTTGCATCAACTTGGAAATCCTGGTCAAAACCGCTTTTCTGGTGTGTCATCGTTTGACTCTTCCCTTGAACCAGAAGACCCCTTAGAAAAATACAGACGGCGGTTCAAGCTTAATGCTTTTTCCTCCCAAGAAGATTTGCTTGGAGCCTCATCAGTCAAAATCAAGCGAAAAGTACTACGTCATCGTAATGGAGAATCGATTGTGACTGAAGAGCTACTCAATGTCCCTTCAATTTTCACTTCCTCATATCCATCTACCGAACTTGGTCTGGAGTCCAGCAAGTCTTTTTCAAGTGATGATCTCTCATTTCGGACATCAGTTGTTCCAGAGGTCTTGCGATCATCCTACTCTACTCCCCGATCCATTCATGTTAGAATAGCAAACCAGAGGAAGAAAAAGACTGATCCTGTAGCAATGTATAATTATTACAAAAAGTTCTGGAATAACTTTAAACCTCCTGGAGAAAAATCACATGACAAGTTAAGGTGGGCAGTTAGAGATAGAATGCTTGATTATAAAATGTAAATGTGATAAATGTAATTTTTATAAATTTTTATTACATAACATTTAATTTAATGTGTAAAATTTTGGATCATATCTGTTTGTAAATAAATATTTAGTGATTTACTTTTATTAATTGTATTTAATTTAGTAATTACTTTTCTGATATTAATGCATGGTGCAACATTACTGAATTAAATTTTACCCAATATGTGGTTTAGATAATAATGCAGATATTTGTTGTCCAGTCACCACTTATTCTAAAAATGATTCTTATGACTATAAAATGGGTTGTCAAAAGGTTAAATTCTAAATAGAAGTTCTTTGTATGAGCAGATTAAGGTGTTAAACCCTGGGGGGGGGGCTGGAAACTTTGGGGGGGAAAGCTGGTACTGGTGGCTTTGGAAACATGATTTTCCCTTTTAAAAAAAAAAAAAACGAAATTTTCCCAAAAAGTGCCCCCCCCATTAATCTACCCATGGTTCTTTGTTTTTTATTGGGTATATTTATAATAAGCTGGACATAAATATCACTTTATTAGACTTAATTGGAATCATTTACAAATTGCACATAATGATGTAAAAACTATTACAAGCAAGACTGCTGGTGGTTTTGATGTTATATTTCTATTTATTCATCAAAACACATGGTAATTGTGCTTTTCCTATAGGTGCATCTATTAAGTACGATTTTTCCTTCAAACTTGTGTGATTTACGTAGTGGTCCTCTTTGATGTAACCTAAAGTGTCTCAAAATGAGTTAAAATGTCACTTTTAGGGGAAAAATTCAAACATTTTTCTGGAGTAGGAACCCAAAAACCCCCTCAACATTTTGCCATTTATTACAATATACCTTCTTTTTACCTTGAAAATTCGGCCGCTTACAATAAGTGGTGCTCTTTGAGTGTAATCTAAGGGGTCTCAAAATGAGCTAAAACACTCTTTTGAGGGGCAAATTTCCAAAAATTTTATGGGGGAGGTCCCCCAGACCCCCCCTTTTACTTGGAATTCATACTGTTTGTACAATTTTGAAACTTAGTGCATCAAAATTTCAATCCAGTTTTGTAATAAAAAACTTAACGTATAAAAGTACCCGTATAAGGAGGTACCTCAGAAAATATTTGAGTCAAACCCCCCCCCCCCCCCCCGAAACAAAAGTCTGGTTACGGCCCTGTGTGCAAGATCAGGGATATTTTTTGATAATTTCATTGATTGTTTCATTTTTAACAGATGTATCTGTCTTTTATAAAAAGGAGTTTAAAAATTATGATTATGGATCAAAAATACTTTTGCTGGCAAAAATCCCTTTTTTTTTCATTACTGCGTTTTTCCACTTGCGGCCGAAACTTGCCAACCCTGTGGTTTTTATACATAGTACTGTTTTAGAAATTGTTAAAAAGTTTTTTAAAACAAAAAATTAAATTTTTAATAAATCATCAGCAGACGTTTCAAAGCACTATAGCCACATTTTGTTTTGTCATTTTCTTCGGAAACATGGTGATCACGAGTCCTCCCCCTCTTCCCTGATGCCGGACGAGGATATTATGTCGTTCACCCTGCACAGGCCAGAGGGGGGGATTTGGGGATATACCCCCCGAAAGTCAGAAATTATCATTTTTTGACCATAGAAGAGAACTAAATTTACCCCATATCCCCCTCCGAAATTTTTTTCTGACTACACCACTGACCCTGCAGTACGATTCCGTGGACCAGTTCACGTGCATCGCGTTCGACGCCGCGCCGCCGAGAAGTTCGGGTGTCTGTCATCAGAATGTTATTTTAAAAAGCTATAAAGCAGTTTAAACTTAGCGAATCTTTTTTAAAGCAAAAAAATTATAATTTATTCGTAGATTAAATGATCTCAACTGCGAAAAAGAATAATAATAAGTAATTTTAAACCAAATACACTCTTTGCCAGTCCCAGTCCAGCATCAGGCTCACCCTTCCCATTGAATCTATTCGTAATTACCCATAATTGCATTGTAATAATGACAATTTTAATAAATTTGTTTCTGAATTTTATAATTAAAATTATTTACTTTTATTGTAATTTAGTTTATTTTGAGTGTTTCAAAATTTCTTTCTTCTTTGCAGTGTTTTTTTATTTTGATAAAATTTTACTATCTTATTGTAAAATGCAATGCTGGGGATGATTCAAAGATTTTTCCTAATCCTTTGAACTTTCTTTACATACTTATTTTTATATCAACGTTTTGAGTGATTAATGCTTTTTGGTGGTCTTATATTGTTCACCTATGAATTTTCCAGGTTGAACAGTACATTACTACTTACTAGTGAATGAGACTGGCTGTTAAATTTTCATTTTTAATTTATTTTCATAAAAAATTTAGTTGGATTTTTGAAAGGGGGTCGATGGCTTGGGTGAACTACTCCCAAGGGGTCGATGCATGAAAAAGAGTGGGAAACCCTGGTTTAGGCAGATGTTTACGTAATTAGGGAACGTACCCATACTACGTGACCTATTTTTTACTATTTTTGACCCCCCTCCCCCCCCTTGGTGACCACCCGTAGTATATGCTAAGACCTCCCCCTCTAGTTTTCACGTAGTAGTTCATAAATATGGTTTTCAATCATTTTTAGCGAACAGAAAGTTAATTTGGCTATTTTTTTTCTTTATTTTTTGACTACGTGACGAAACCCTAAGCCCCCCCTCCCCCCTGTGACCAAGCGTGGTATTTTGAAGACCCCCCTCCCCCCCTTAAACAGGTCACGTAGTATGGGTACGTTCCCTTATATATAAAGAGAGAGGTTAGGGGTAAATTATTTGCTTATTTTTTGCTTACAAGATTAGAAGAAAAGAGGTATTAAAAATCCCCAAAATCATGCTTACGTAACATTTGAACAGACCCTTATTTTCTTAGTTGCATTGTGAACAGTGGCGTAACTAGACTAGAGTTGACTCATGGGGGGTGTTACTCCAACCAGTCAACCCCTCCAACATATTACTCCCTTTTAAAAAATGTCTCATAATATAGGTATAATATAAATTTTTTTTTTGCAAAACTTCCGAAGGGAAAACTTCATCTAAGAGGCGTTTTCAAGGGAAAAACACAGTATAACAGACGTAAAAATTTTAGAGGGGGGTTTGGGGGTTCTCCCCCAGAATTTTTATTAAAATTCATCTCTCAGTGTAGTGTTTAAATTTATTTTGAGGCCCTTTGGAACCTGGGAACCCAAAGGGCCTCATTTTGAGGCCCTTTGGTTCGTTGTAAACCGCCTTCCGTCGAAAGGGAAAATTTTTTAGTTTTTCATATTTAAGAAACCGTCGATGTAAGGGGGGGGTTACAACCCCAATAACCCCCCCCCTCGTTACGCCTATGATTGTGAATAATAGGTGTCGCGAAAAAACCGTTCAATGCAAAAATCGTTCAGACGAAAACCGTTCAACAAAATAAAAAACTCATAGCTTTACACATGTTATAAATTTGTTTTTTATTGAACGGTTTTCGTCTGAACGATTTTTGTATTGAACGGTTTTTTCGTATATCCGAATAATATGGGTATTGCATCTTTCGGAATTGGATTTTGTTCAGCCTATATGCTGCGAACAAGGGAGGTTAGACTAGTAACAAGTAGAATTATTAATTACTTGGTAGGAATAGTTTAATTTTATTTTTGAAAATTCTTCTTTGAAGTTTTTTGACACTCTGCGTCAGGTGTTGGTGGTTGGTATGTGAGACTCCAATAGACTGTAGACAAAGGAAAACTTAAAGAAACTTTTTTAATGGAAAGCTTTATTTTATCCTTCTTCCACTAAAAGAAAGCATTTTCTGTTCGTGATAAGGGGGACGCGCGTTCCGCTAAACCGAAACCTAAACTAATGGCTGCTTTACACCATGCGGTTTGCGGCGAAAGCGGCAGTTTTCGAGGCTTCCAATTGTCGCAAACCTATCGAAAACTGCCGCAAACCGCGTGGTTTTTCGGGCCCTCGGCCCGCTTTCCAGAATATTCCGAGGATCCCGCTACAGCTAGAGTGGCTACACCTGCTTTCAGCCAGCCTTTAAATCAGTGGTTCCCAACTCAGAGAAGTCCACGGACCACTAAGATTAAAATTGTAACCTTCACGGACCGCCCTGTACTAAAGCTTAAAATCTTTTACCCTCAAAAAATTGCAAGATGAAAGTTTATAATCTCTTATTAAACGTGAAAATTTATATGATGCTCTGATTCAAACTCACTCTAAAGAAAATTTTATTACATATATTTTGTTATGATATTAAATTTTGGGGACCTATAGAAATTTAGTCGAGTTTTTTTCCAAGACTCTTAATTTCACTTTAAATATAGTGTGTGTGACTTATCCTTCTTGGCCTGGGCTGGAGTACAGCTCGTCCTTAGCACAACGAGCACAACCAATACACATTAAAACATGCGCAGGAGTAGCCTGTGTTATGTCACATTTTGTGCAAAGAGGATAAACTTTCTGGCCCGCCACATGCCGTTGGGCACGGAGATGACCGGAGCGCAGCCTGGCGATAGTCGTCTGCTCGAATCTACTTTCAGCGTCGTGCAATGCCGCGCCAGGGCGGTCCCCAGCATACCAATCATGTAAGGGAAAGGGGCTCTTCTCCAGGAGGAGTTGACTTTAAATATAGTGGACAAAAGTATTGTTTATAATTAAGTGGTGACTATTTATCCCCACAAATTAAACAGCCGAATGTCATCGTCATGGATATAATTCCATCTTTTCTTGTTCAATATTCTCTCAAATTTGTATTTATCGGAGTTTTTGTGCTTCGCCGGGCCTCTTCACGGACCACCGGTTGGGAACCACTGCTCTAAATGATGAATATTAGGGTAATTAACGAGTACGACCAAAGAAAAAATAAAGAGTTTCAAAATTTTAAAGGCTTTTTTCTCCATTTGCTAAAATTACTAGTGTAAAGACAAGGAAATGGGATTGCTTTATTAGGGAGTGGAGGTCGGTAGCATTGTGATTTGTTTGTTTGTAAGTAAACTAAGTGAATAATTCGTAACAAACAAAAATAAACCAAATAGAATATCTCAAGAAAAAAATGCTATTGGGTTCTACTAAGAATTTTAGAAAGTCAATTACAATAATTTTCTGACTTCAGTGGAACATCTTTTTGAATTAAGAATTTGTAATATCTCCAGGCACTTATACAGATGTCAGGGCACTAGGTACGCAGTTTGGGAGCAATTGATTTTTATGGGATTATATTATTTGATTGCCACGATTATTTTTCTAACTGAGATTTTCTAGGAGTTAATGAGAGAACCCGTTTAAACACTACACTAAAAAAGTAAAGAATATTAAGGTAAATCGTATCACGTGAGCTGTAAATTATCAAAGGCTAGCCTCCGGTCACTCCTTATCTAGAAAATTATTTTCTTCCTTATCCTTTGATCCATCTGCGCTACCAAGGACCGATTAAAGGGGGGGGGGGGCGAGAAAATTCCCCTAAAGGTAGTTTCAGAACACTTTTTGGCATGCTAAATTCAAAAATTTCCCGGGGGAGGACAGGACACCCTCTTCTTTCTTTGGCTATAGAGTAGTTTTGCTATGATAATAAGATAGAGGTTCCTACTCAGGAGCATAGCCAGGGGGGGGGTCCGGACCCCTCTATTGGGCCTGACCTTAAACTTTTTAGACCCTATTTTTTATGATAAGCCACTCAACAGAGGACGTCTATACCCCTTAATAGTGTCTGAAAAGCACTTTTTTGTTTGTTAAACTCTACAAATTTCCCAGTACCATGGGCCAGAGGCGTATAAGGTAAATTAAAGGGGCCCGGCCTCCCCTCCAAAAGTCGAATTAGATTAAGTGGATAAAAAGGAGTTAAAATGCTGTTTTTAAGGGTCAAATTTTCTGGGGGAGGACCCCCATTTTTAACTACCCACAATTTTTTTTTACGTACAATTTTTTTAGAATTAATGAGCCCCTTTCCTTTCTACCCTATTTTATGTCAATTTTAAGTCTCAAAACAACTTAACAGTACTAGTTTTAAATACATACTACATTAGAAAATTATCTCCCTGGGAGGACCTACTGTAAATTGAATATTCCATCTAACCGCCCCCACCCACAAAATTGCATTAATCCGTCACTGTTCGCTACCATAAAAACGATACACGTATTTCTTTGTAACTCACTTAACATCCTTGTAATTGAGAAGAGAAAATTGGAAAATCAATACGGGCTATTTTTGCTCAGGCTAAGATATTATTGAAGACAACTTATCGATTGGAAGAAAACTTCTATGTCAAGATTCCTTGAGGAAATTGACCCTGCAGTAGGGCCAGTGGCTGGGCATGGGCGGATTAGATCCTGGGGGTGCGGACCTAAACCATGGCCATAACTGGACTTTTGTTTCGGGAGGGGTTTTAAGTTTTAACCCATAGAGTAGGTATAGTTTAAACTCAACATTATTTCTAAGGTAACCTCAATCGAGTACATTTATGTGAAAAGTTTAAGATCCCTTAAATTACAAATTTTGTAATGTAAACTTGAAGTAAATGTGGTCTGTATTTCTGGCTGGGGGGTCTGGGGTCCCCCCAAGAAAATTTTTGAAAGTTTGCCTCTAAAAATAGTGTTTTAGCTCATTTTGAGACTCTTTGGGTTCCATCCGAAACATCGTAAACTATCGATTTTTCAAGAGGGGGGGGGGAGATTATAAGTAGACGTCAAAATTTTGAGGGGTCTAGGGGTACTCCCCCAAAAAAATTTTTGAGATTTGTCATTTTAAACTAGTGCTTTTTTAATTTTGAAACCTCCTCTTTGGAGAACATTCAAAGGAAACTGTTTCTTTTAAGCAGCAGAATTTACAAGAGACAGACATTGTATGAAAGACGTCTATTTTTGGAGGGTGGGGGTTGGGGGTTTTCTCCCCCAAGGAAAATTTTGAAATTTGATCCCTAAAAGTAGAGTTTTTAACTTATTTTGAGACACTTTGATGTTTCAATGAAAAACACAGTATAAAAATTGATGTCAAAATTTCGGGAGGGGTTTGAACCACTAGACCCCCCCATGGATACGGCCCTGCTAAACCCTTTACCTCGGTGGTAGAGGTTCAAGGGGATTTTTACCACATTTTTTTAAATTAACCACTTTATAAAAATTAATCCGCTAAAACTATGGTAATTCACAAAGATCCAAGTAAGAAAAATTCATCTGATTCAACATTTATTTTATTTAAAATTTTGTTTTGCAAAATTAATCCTTTTAATATTTTAGCACCAAATTTAAAAAGCGTAAAAAAAGTCACATTGAAAATCTTGGGGGTGAGTTGCACCCCCACAAATCGCCCATGTGGCTGGGGAAAAGAAAGTTGGGGGTATTTTATAGTCAGTGTTTCCCAACCTTTTTTCGGTCCAAAACCTTTCTAAATTTTCCATTTTTTCCCAAAAATCCTTCTTGGCAAGTAAATAAAACCTGGTGGTCCATGCCCCACCTGGGGGCTATTTGGTTGAAAATTTTCAAATTGCCTCCCTAGAAAATCATATTGCCCCCCGGTGGGGCGTGCGCCCCACGTTGGGAAACACTGTATAGATCAAATGCGAACCTTTGTGTAAAAATATCCAAGTTTTATTGACGATGCTCAGATGACCAGAAAAGGAAGGGGGCTGCCCCCCCCCCAAAAAAAATCGTCTCCTGACTCATTTTTGAACTTTTAATATGGAATTTAAGGTCTCATCCTCCGAGAGAGATCCTAGAGATGAGTGGTCATCTCTTCCCCTAGATCAGGGATGGCCAACCCGTGGCACGGCTGAGTCAAATCAGTGGCACGCGAAGACATCTAAAAAAATTTAGGAAAAAAAATATTTTGACGTTCTCAATGAAGTTTCAGGGATCCATCCATCTTCTCTTAACTTAGTTTTCTGAGAACATAATTCATTTTTGACATTTCATTAGTGACTTTGAATAAAATCTTAAGTGTAAATGTAGATGTGGGGCCAAATCTCTTTTCAGGTCCCGAGGTGCCTGAAAGTTAGCCTAATATCCATCTTGATTATTCTAATTTTCTTATGAATTTAGAACCAGCTTTATTAGATAAAATTTGTATGGTTCCTTTTTTCATTTATGTTCTATTTTATTATTTGGAACTTTTTCCATTCTAGTGACTTTCAAAACAGTTTTCAAAATGCTTAAAAGACCGTTTTATGGGAGATTAGCTAACATTTATCTGGGGGAGCACCCCCAATATTATTTTAAATCTCCACTAAGCAGACTTGCATAAAGAATATTTTATTTGCTTAAAATTCCCACATTTATTCTACAAACTAACAATAGTAGGTATTACTTTTTTTATTTATTTGAAAAAGTGGAAGTGGCACACATAATTTTTGCTTCTTAAATAGTGGCACGCGTTCGAAAAAGGTTGACCAACCCCGCTCTAGATGGTCAAGTGGGTACTTACTAGACTAGATACTGGGTACCAGACTAGATACATGGGGCTGATTGCCCCACAGGTCTGCCCTTTTCATCACTCTAGTGGGGTGTAAAGCCCCTCAATTTTCAGTTTTTTTAACATTGTGGTAAAGTTACAGGGTAAAAAGTACAAAAAAGTCTGAGGCACACTACCTTCCCCTATAGAAAAGTAATTAAAAGTGTTATGACAATTATAAATTTATTTCACTAATTATGCAAAATTATTGATATTCAGTAATAAATATTTCCAATTGGACCCACCCCAAAGGAAGATCCTGGCTATGCTGCTGAATCGAGTAAATTGAAGGTTTATTTCATGCAAAATATTGTTAAAGCAGTTAAGTATTTAAGTGCAAAATAAAACGCTTGTGGCAAATTCGAGCCATGGGGAGATACCAATCCGTAGGTTCTACAACTCAAAAGTACACTCCAGAGTTAAACTCACTTCAGTCAGTATTTATGCCCCAGTATAATAATCTGAGGGGTGAGTAAGTTCACCACATAACTCCTCTAAAATGCAGTATGGCTAGATTCCTGGCTGAGGCTCCATGAGTGAATGCTGAGACACTCGGTTGTAGAGGTGTGGCCAGTGTTTGGATCTCCTTCATGGCTCGAACTGAGAGCCACAGCACGGTGTTGTAGAAATATAACCACCCCGAAGAGTGTGAAGGTGAGTGCACATTAGGGTGGTCCTTATTTTTAAAGTTTGGAAATCTTTATGCGTCGCCCCCCAAAATTGTTCCATCATACAAATAAATGATTTTTGCAAAATTTTAGCTCAATCAAAAAATAATAACACGTGCACCCCAAGCCTTAAAGTTTCAAAAAAGTGCTGATTTTTTCAATTTTTTTTTGAGCTGAATTTTTTGCATGGTACAAATCGTATGAACACCCTCAAGGGAGTTTTTGAATTCCCCATGAGTGAATCGCTTTTTTTTGTTAAATTACATAGAATGTTAAGGGACTTGCCAAAATTTCGAAAAATTTTATTTTTTTCTACATGATCAAATTTTATTTTCAGCTTGAAATTCGGCAGAAATGTTTATTTTGGGAGTTGGAAAACTTTAAATTTACTTAATAAAATTTCCTTTCAGAATTTTTTTTATTTAATTTTCCCCCCATTTTTTTGAATTTTGAAAAGAAATTTTCAAGAGAGGCAGTTATGTTGCACATCAAATCAAAGATAATAAAATTACAAACAAAATGGCACTAATTTCAGGTTTTTAAGTTGTATAGTTCTGGAGTTATTAGCTGTTTTAAAATGCAGAAAAAACAACTTTACAAGAGTTATATTTACTTTAAAAAATTTTTACTACCGAAAGAGGGGTGATAGGAGAATGGAATCTGGAACATTATAACTATAACTATGTTAGATTTTCATAAAAAAATCAAGAAGAATATGGGAGGTTTTAATCTTTGTTTTTTTTTGATGTTTTGTAAAAAAATCAGCACTTTTTTGAAACTTTAAGGCCTGGGGGGCACGTGTTATTATTATCCGAATGAGCTTAAATTTTGCATACATTATTATTTTCTATAGTGACACAAAACTAGGGGGCGACACCAACGGAATTCCCCCAAAACAATTTTACCATACAAATAAGGACCACCCTAGTGCACATACACCGGGTCACCAATGTGGCAAGATGCAAGCAACAGGGCCTTCAGTCGGTATTTATGTCCCAATTTGATAATCTTGTTGTCTATTTAATAATCGTCAATAACTAAGTGGTTACTGACATTTTTGCCACTGAGAATTTCCTCCGGAGAAAGAATGGAGTAAATGTATGGACTCAGTGTCTTACAGTTAAAGCCACGATCAACAATCCTGGAAAATGTATTAATAAATAGTAACTATTCATGCTGTGGAGGATTTCATTATTTTATAATATTAGTTACTTGCACGTTAAAAATGCAATGATGCCATGTTGTGCCATGGAATGAAATAACGATTTCTATTATAAGCAACATCACATTTTCTAAATACGAGTGGTAAAGGTATAGTTCTAGAAATTAATTAGCAAATTTAAACTGCTACTAACATTGAAAAAGACCAGTCAAAAAGCAACAAAAGGTATTTAATGAAACACATACACTCTGATAAATAAAATAGTTTTCCCTTACACAATTGAGCTCTTTGGGAAAACTTGTAAGGCAATAAAATAACATCTTTTTTAACTCTTATTTGAGAGTTGAGACTTAAAAACTGAATTTGACAAGTGCTTATCTTTTTTATGGCTAAATAACAGACAATCCTATTTTTTTATTCAAAAGAAAGCATCAGAAATTGAAAAAATGAATTGATGAGGTGTCACCAAACACGTTTCCCCCCAAAACTCTTATTAACGTTTTATGGATGAAATGCATTTTAAGGCTAGAAATATATTTGCTTACATTTAAGTAAAAAAGACAGCGAAAATGTTTCATTTGAGTTATAAAATACAATACAAAGTGCCAAAAACTAGTTCAGACTAAAGTTCAGACTTCCTTTCTATTTTGATTAGTTCCACCTCAAAAACTAGTGTAGCATCACCTGAAAAAAACATTACAGAAATAAATTTATATGGTATGGTTTAGTTATGGGTCATTCCACATCAAATAAACATACTTTTTGGTATTACTATCTTAGATTTTCTTGAAATTTGGTACACATGTGTTCTATTGATATAGACTTGAAAAATACCAACTTTCATAAAAATATTAAGTTGTTCGGGAATTATAAATGCACAAAGTGGTAAAAAAGGGCCAAAAATCAGTCAACATGAGTTTTTTAAATTGCTTTAGGGGCTCTTCTAATTGGGTTATACAGAAGGAATTGGAGTAATTTTTAAGTATTTTAAATGTTTTTTTTAATGGTATACAACATTAAACATACTATATTAATTTGAAAAACAATATATATTGCAAATCAAAATCGAATGAAAAATTTGATTTCTCATAAATGTAAATTTTTTTTTTAAATCTTGAAAAAAATTCCAGGAATGGGTAATATCATTGTAAATAATCTGGTAAAATTATAAGATGGGTCAAAAATGGGATCAGTGTCAAAAAAGATAACCAATGTTTGTCTTATATGTCATATCTCTGTAAAATTCACTCATTGTGGATTTGAATTGAGTTATATTTAATTGCTGTGCCTAAGATTAGAATTATTGTCAAAAATTACAAATAACCAATAAAAATATAGTTATATAGTGTTAATGATAATGATAAATATATATACTTGGCAATATTAAACTTTTTAGAGTGAGTCCAAAATAATTTGGGTATTTTTAATGGGATGGATGATGGAATGGGCAATTCCAGCATTTTTCTAAAACAGAAAACAATGCATTTTGCCAGTAAAAAAATGGCTCTAAATTCAAAAATCAACATGAAAAGTTTCAAAAAAATTTAGTTAATTCAATATTTTAAAGAAAAATTTAACAATTGCTTTGAACCCAAAGACCATTGTTTTGGATTGAATGATGTCACAAACTGTTATTGTCCCCTTTTTAAAAGACAATCTTTGAAATTTAATAAAAATTAATAAGCATCACAATTTAAAAGTTTTTGCACGTATCAAATTTGTCTTTTGAATAAATAAAAAAATAAAATAAAAATGTGGGAATTGCCTATTGTACTTACTAAACAATAAATGTTTTAAAACATTGTTTTTAATGCCGTGTTTAAAGGATATTTAAAACAGCTGTTTTAAACAAAGTGTTTTACTGTAAGTTCTCTTTAAGGCTTATTTTAACAAATAATATACACATTACATATACACATACACTTAAGAGAGCTAATAATTTTGACCACACCCCGAAACATGAATCTAGTTATGAGGTTTCCCCTCCAATACATTGATGACAACACCCATAATTATGAACACTGGTAGTTCAAGTGATTTTTAATTCCCAATTAATTTTAAAAACAACTTAATTTAACAAAAAAGTGTAATTTGTTCATTTTTAACTCGAAATATCTATATTGTAATAATAACCTGGAATGGTGGGTGGGGCTCCAGCAGAACCATAGCCCAAATCAGGGGGAATGACTAGTTTCCTTTTTTCACCTTCACACATCCTGAAACAAATATAAGAAACCCATGAAATAATAACATATACTTTAACATAAGAAAAGAAAACAAATCACACAGCCTTTAAAAGAATTAAAAAATCAATGAATCTAACAGTATTTTTCAAACTGAATGAAGCTAAGATAAAAATGTATATTAAATCCAAAATATTTTAGGGTCTTTACTAAAAAAATAATTTTGATGATGATTTAAACTCTTAACAGCTGAAAAACAACTACTGTAATTTCAGGTAGATAAACTGCAAAAAATTATAAAAAGTGAATAAAAAATTAAATGAAATTTTTTATCAGATGAGCTGCACTATATAAGCTGCACAAAAAATTACTACAGAACGAAGAGTCTGACAATTAATCCAGTTGAAAGCCTTTTTCATTTTGATACTATCATAATATAGCTTTTTGTAATATTTACAGAAAAACTACAAATAACATTGATAGAAATATGATAAAGCAGGGATCTCCAAAGTATGACCCGTGATCCAAAACTGGAACACCAGATTCCAAAATGGAGTTCTCTGTAACTGACTGAAATTTCCTGTTTTCAAGTCTGCTTTTTCAAGAGGATTTATAGTCAGCCTCTAATGTATAAATTAAATATCATGTTCATAAATACAAGCAATGTAAAAAAAAATTGTTTCAAAATTTGGAATATTTTTCTCAATTTAAAGGGCTATAATTAAAATGTTTTAAATAAAGAATGAAGCATCAAAATTTCTAAACTTAAATTAACTTATTTTAGTACCAAGCATTCTGATATGATAATGCTTGAAGAACTGCAACTTATCTAATACAAAAATGTTATGTAAAGAATTTAAGTACAACTAAGGGCATCCCAAAATACAGTCAAGCTATTTAGAATGCCTAAAGCCCCAAAAGTAAAGAAATATCCCATAAATAGCAGACCAACCTACATCAATACAGTTATAATGACCACAACCAGGGTCATGTTTCTCCCATAAAAAGAAAACATGCACTAAATAAAATGACTTTAGAAAAAAAGTCAAAATAAATCAGATTTTTAAAGGTGTGAAATGCTTAAATGGATGTAATTTTATGGGGTGTAAAAGTATATTCCCTTCAATATTTAAAAGAAGTTAGCTGATTTTATTGCAAAAGATGTTTTTAAAAGTGTTTGACTCAGAAGCCTAACCTGGATATGCCCTTGACTACAATAATATACCTGGTGATATTAGAATCTTAAGCATTCAAAATAACATGGGAGATTTTTAAGAAAGTGGATAATGAAACTTTCCTTGAAAAAATAATTAAATTAATAATAAATATATCTGTCACATTTTTTTTACTTTAATAAGCCTTGATCCCAGCCTCTAATGACTTGGCCAGATCCTAAGGTAAAAGACAAAGGTTCACCTCTCTTGTAACTGTTGTCAAATTCAGTTCCATCTTCCAGAGTTCCCTAAAAACACACAAGCAGTTCTATTTATATCCATTATTTTTTCATGTATTGCAAATATAGCTCAGTAGTGCAAGATCTGTCAACCGTAAAGAAAACGAGCATAAAATGCTACTCACATGAAAAGCAGTATTTTAAAATAACTAATACATCCTAATTTCGTAAATATTAACTATCAGAAAGTAGTATTTTTAAATGAGTATATATGTTATGGGAAAAGCGATAAACTGGGTAGTATTAATGATGCCCAGATTTACCACATTGCCTGTAACATATATACTCATTCATATTAATATTACCAGCATATACAGGGTGTCCCAAGATAAGTGTCCACAGCCTTTAACTTTTGAATGCCTATAGTATAGGCGTTCAAAAGTTAAAGGCTGTGGACACTTATCTTGGGGCACCCTGTATGTATAATATACGATCATCTAATCAACAATGCCTAATATGTTTTTATACCTTATAATGCATATGCAACACATCTCCTTTTTTAGATTGTACATCACAGTCTTCCACTCTTTTTTTAACTCCTATCTGAAGCTTTTTTACTTTGGCTTTAGTTTCTTCAGCAGTAACAAACCGGATCATAGAATTGAAGGTGTAAGCAAACACAATGAAGTACAGAGCATACTTAAAAATTGGCCTCATCTAAAAATGAAATAAAATTAATGATTATACAGAATCCATTGAGATTGATGATATAGAAAAGTAATAATTTGCAATACAGAAAACATGGATATGACACATTTTCATGAAACTTTTTATGAGGATTTTAAAAACAAATGACAGTCACAGTTTGCTTACTCATAAAATAGAACCAAAGAGGTGTTTATAAATAAACATTAAGTTATGAGAAATAAATTGAAATATTCTTTACTACTTAAGCTTGAGGAGTCTTTAAAAAGCTATTTTTAACAAATAAAAAATAAAAAAATACTGTATTCTAATATTAACAACTTTTATCATCCAGCTTCAAATTCCCACCACATTCTTTAAATCATTAACAATGCTTTATATCTAGAAATATATGTCCAGAAAACACAATCTTTTGTGACATTAAAACAACGGGTCTGGTTTGAAATCCCAACATCATCATCATCATCATCACCAATGCAATACAAGGGGAACCAATGAAGTTGAATTGTCGGGCAAATGAACGTTGGGCAGTTGAGTGGATCTCAAACAACAGAATAATTTAAATTTTAACTGTTATCAGTTTTTTCTTCAAGAGAGATATCGGATCCCCATAATGATGCCTTCTGTATCTTAAATCAAGTCCTGGCCAAGTATACAGGGAGATTCAAAACTAAAGGGGGAAATGCCAGGGTTGTTACATTTAAAACAAAGTAAAAACACAATGTTTAAAACACATGTACTTTTTTAGCAATTCTTTTTTCTATGAACAGATGGCATTAGTATCAAACTTATTATTTACTTCCAACTGTTTTATTTGATATTTTTTCTAAAAAGTAATTTAATAACTTGTTAAAATAAATAAATTTGTTTAAAAATCATATTTTTTTTATAATTGACCTGTTCTTTACAGTTGATTTTAATATTTTAAATGAACAATGCTGCTAATGTCGTCAAAATGCACAATGAACTGAAAAGAATATGAATTTAATAAATTATGGATGTTTAGCTCAAATTTTTAACCTTTTTGAAAAAGATATCAAAATCTCTAATGTTGAAGCTGAAGTTATTGACATAGTAACATATTTCCAAAACAATCATTTTGCTTCAGCCTAGCTTCAAGAAATAGGTGCTAAAAAGCTCGAGATGCCATCTGATATCAGGAGTAGCTTTGTTAATCCAATTTCAATTTTAAAAACCTAATTTAATTTGTTTTAAATCATGGCTTTTTTTTATCATTTCTATGTTGAGGGTAAAAAAACAAATAGAACATGTTTTAAACAAAAAAAAAAAAACATGCTAAAAAACAACATGTTTTTTATTTTCTTATGAAAAAAAAACCATGTTTTTTTTCCAACCCTGGAAAATTCTAGATGGGGTGGAGTATACCTAGATGACTCGGAATCACACAGCAATGGGAGGTCAAAAATGCATTCCTGACAATGTGATTTTTAAAGGGGAATGGGAAGCCGAACAATCCTGAGTGGAACTTAAAACTTGACCCTTAGATATCTGACTTGAAACCAGCCAAATTGTTCAGTTCAGGCATTTATTACAAAAAGCCAATTAAAGTGCTGAAAGTTTTATCTAGCCCAATTGTAATTTCTCAGCCTAATTAATTGTAAACTTTTAAAATTGAAAAATTACAAATGGTAAGAATTACATTCACTGAAGTTTCAGATCTTCAATTGGCTTATGTAATAAATGCCGAAATGGAACGATTTTGCCAATTTAAGTCTGACATCAAAGAGAGCTCCAACCCTCTATTGCTATATGATTCTGATCCCTCAAGAGTTAAATAATACTTAGCTACAAGTAACAAATAATTAAGTTTTCTAAAAAAATGGTCTTAATTTATTGGGATGGTGCGCCTACCTGGGATCACCTTCTGTGTTTGTAGCTAAAGGTACAAGTTGCAAGCCTGCTTGCAATATAGTTTTTCAATGCCATCAGTTCAATTACCTCCGCTCTTAAGAAGCCACTGATAATTATAACACCTTAAAAAGGGCCTGAAATATTTTATGTCAGGCCCAATAGAGGGAGAGCTACACCATAGCCATCTTGATCAAGTAGGCCCCGACAGCTACAAGGTTGACTCATTCTCAGAGTATTTCTCGTCCGTGAGTTGCCGTGTGATTGGTGTACGGACTGATGTAAGAACCGCATGCTTAGTATTCGATTTTCGCCACCTCTGAGAAGACGAAAAATACTCTGAGAATGAGTCATTCTTGTAGCTGTCCGGGCCTGCTCGTTCAAGAAGGCTGTGGTTAGACCTGGGGACCCCCCTACATACACCCCTACCTTCAAGCATTTTCCCCTCTATTGTTAAAAATTATTAGTTTAATTTAAAAGAAAACTTGTTAATACCTTTATCTAGGTGATTAACGAAGTTTGTTTACATTTTCATTATTTGCACAGTATTTTATAACTTTACAAAATTCAACAAATTTGAAAGGTTTAACTATATTTTGAAGGTGTGCACAATGGCTAGAATCGGGTCAATAACGGTGCAACAAGCCAATTTAAAAACATTGCTACAAAGAGAAAGTTATTCAAAAATATAAATCTCAAGAGACATTTCCTCAAGATTTAGTTTAAGTAAGCTAAAAAATAAAGGAATTCGGTAAATAAATATAGCTAGTACGTTCCTTCTAAACGTGATCCAGATTAAATATTCAACAAAGTTATTGAAGGTTTATCACTTTTGTGCTTCAAGTAAAAATATTTTTGAAATTAGCCACATCCACACAACATCCGTTTTATTATTCATAAGAAACTTACTATTTCAATCTGTTCTGTAGCTGATGCAAGGATTTCAAGGCTAATTTTTGCTGATTAATCTACGGGTTTATGCTGTCTGATTTTTATCTTTGAGGAAAAATTAAAACATCAATCAATGCCGACTCATGAAAAGCGTCTCTTTCTCTTATTTATTTTTCTCTGTGTAAAAAAAACAATTATAAGGGTATATTTAACAGAAAAGCTCCCAACCGTAATTGGACTTCTCTTTTATCAACAGACATTATGATTGGTGGGTTGACTTGCAACGTTTTTGTGAGACGCTAATTCACGTATGCCGGCCCTGTTATTGGTTCTTCGCTTCAACGTAATAACGGCGAGAACCAATGGGCGGGATGCGTGAATCACATGGCACGAAAATACTGCAACTACCTACCTACAACTGCTCACTCAGGGCGGATGGTCGCTTAATTCCCCTCTTCCTCCTCGAAAGAAGCCTAGATGTTAGGTTTGGTTTTCGATCCTAAACAGAAATATGCTTCCTTCTGATAATGTTTAAAATTGTTTTAATTTTGGCAGAAAGGGTAGGGTAAAAAAAATTCAAGAGATTAAAATTTTGTCCATTTTTTATTTGCCAATTCAGTGTGATAAGACTGAAAATTCACTGTGTGTTGTCATTTATTTAAATTTAATGATTGCAAAAAGAAATATGGGTAAACTAGATTTAAATAAATCTTTTCAATCAGCAGAACTAGAATTAAATTTAAAACATGAAATTTTTTGGTTTGTAGATTTTTAACTGTCCT
The DNA here is from genome assembly GCA_963680715.1 of Tetragnatha montana. Taxonomy (NCBI): domain Eukaryota; kingdom Metazoa; phylum Arthropoda; class Arachnida; order Araneae; family Tetragnathidae; genus Tetragnatha; species Tetragnatha montana. The sequence continues at coordinate 10,478,016 of OY796685.1, forward strand.
ATCAGCTTTGAACTATTTAAGTTGCACTGTACCTATCAAATTGTAAATAAGGTAGGGCTAAAACTGTCAACAGAAAATAGCTTCAGCAATAATTGTGGACAACCACGACATAATAGAGTGGTTCCATTATCTCAAGCTCTTTTGCTAATAGCATTGTAAATTTTTTTTTTCTAAATTGTGATTTCATAGCTATAATTTCATGTTTAATAGTCCAATTTGGGGGGTAGTGACTTGCATCTGTAACATTTCTCAACCTTCACATACCCACTGAAAGTGCTTAATTGAGTAAATTCTATTCGTGAGAGCATCCCATAAATCTCAATGTTTATTTAGTTGAATCTTTTTGAGGTAGGCAGAGCTACTAATATTATTACTAAATTTTTAATTGGAGAACATTTTAAGACTTCAAAGATCCGAGATTTTACAATTGCAGCTCATAACAGTTTATTATTGCTAGATCAGGGATTTCCAACTTCCAAGTACTCGAGGGCCACAATCGAAATCACAAGTCAAGTGGCGGATCGCAAGGCTCATTTTTATCCAATCCATGATATATTTTTCGGGTTGAGAATCTATAATAAACTTTTCCACCGAGAGGGACATAGGTTCTTTATATATTGTGAAGGTACTACAGTATTTTCAAAAATTTCAGGAGATGTATATTTTTTTGACCCTATGCATCTTTTCTAAATATCCCTAAAAATAGTGTTTTCACCTAATTTTTGTATACTCCATTTTGTTGTCCCTCCTCGTGATAAAGATAAAGGTTGACCTAAGCTGTCTGCTTAGGGGGAATTTCAGGGGGTATACATACAACCTCCCTCTTTAGACCTAAACCTTTTAATTTTTTCACTATAGAAAACTACCAAAGCTACTCCATAATCTAAAAGTTAAATATGGGGCCCTTCCCTGAAAAATACTTCGAGTTTTAGTACACCAAAAAGTGTTCTGAAGCTACTTTTGTTTGGGGTAGTTTCGCGGGCCGCACTAAATGATCCAGAGGGCTGCCAGTTGGAAACCCCTGTGCTAGTGTCAGGATGTCCGGCGGTTTTTTAGAAGCAGTGACAACACCAGTCTTGAGACAGATCATTTTATTCAATCCATTCCATATCTGCTACATCTAAGAATTGACTAGATTCCCCTGATTTCCCCTCCTCTCCCACGACCAGGAGCTCTGCAGCGCCACCTAGCCGTGATTGAGGACCCTAAACCTCACATCACTCCCCCCAAAAGCGTGAAACATGCCTTCAAGCGCTTGTTTCATAAGACAATATCTAAGTATACATGAAGACACTGACATACACGACATTTCACATTAAACAGTTCAAACACACATACAAATTGTTCCTGAGTAAATATGATTATATTGGTGAAAACCACAAGACTGTTCTCTTGATTCAAGGCTCAATGTCCAACCTAGATATGGCATCAGCACCCTGGTTGTTCTTTCCAGGTGTATGTTGTATTTTTAGGTTGTAATGCTGAAGAGCCAATGCCCATCGTGTTAATTTTGGGCTTCGTGGAGTCGTAGACATCGTTAAATAAGTCAGTGGATTGTGGTCCGTGTATAGATGAATCTCAGATCCAAATATCCAATGTTCGAATTTTCTGAGTCCGAAGAGGACTCCATAAGCTTCCTTTTCAATGGTAGCCCAGTTCTGCTGTGTGCTCGTTAATTTATGACTCGCAAAACCAATGGGAGCGAAATGGCCATCTTCATCTATTTGAGTTAAGCAAGCCGATACAGCCACATTAGAAGCGTCTGTATGTATTTGAAAAGGTAAACAAAAATTAGGTGTTGCTAATGAGGAAGCCGTTATTAACCTTTTCTTTAACTCTTCAAATGCCTCATTTGCCCTTTGATCCCAAGGTACTTGGTTTGCTACTGATTTTTTAGTTAACTCTGTTAATGGACTAGCAATTAACGCATAATCCTTTACATATGACCTATAGAACCCCATTAAACCTAACACTGATCGAACATCTTTCTTTGTCACTGGTCTTTTTAATTTTTCGATAGCTTTTAATTTCTCTGGATCAGGTGCATGCCTGCCAGATCCTACAATGTGACCTAAATATTTTACTTCGTGTTTCGCGAACTCACATTTATCAATTCTAGCTGTGAAATTAAGTTTTATCAATTCTTTGAATACTACATCAATATGATTCATATGATCTTCCCAATTGTCCGAAAAAATTGATATGTCATCGATGTATGCCTGAGCATATTTAGCATGATCTTTCAGTGCTTCGTTCATTGAACTCTGAAATGTAGCGCCCGATGTTTTTAACCCATATGGCATGGTGCGCCATTGCCATACCCCAGAATGAGTGGCAAACGCTGTGAGGTGTTTGGATTCCTCATCCATGGGGATTTGGTGGTAGCCCTTACATAAATCTATTACCGTTACCCAGTTGGCCCTTCCCACACGGAGCATTAGATCCTGTGCATTTTGCATGGGAAAACTGGAGGATTTACTTATACTGTTCAGAGCCCTGAAATCAGTGCATACTCTAATACTCGAGTCTTTTTTAGCTACGCAAACGATCGGGTAGGCTATTTCTGAATCTGTTTTTTCTACTAATCCCAAACTCACCAATTCTGCAATTTGACTATCTACTTCATCCTTGTAGATTTCTGGAATTTTGTATTTATGTGGGTGAGTTCTAATAGTCCCTGGAATTAGTTCGATTTTGTGAGGTCTAACATTAGCCATTCTAATCGGACCCTTAAATAATTCCACATGTTTAACTAAGAGTTTCCGAAGTTCCTGTGTTTGTTTTTCATCCACATTTTCTACATCTATTCCCATTATTTTATCATCAACTTGGTTCTTATCCCTTTTTGTTGGGTTATGCACTATCTCCCCAAATTCCTCTTCTCCTTCAAATATTACATTTAACGCATTCACAGGCGCGATAAATTTCCTTATTTTATTTTGATGTACCCGACATCGTTTCCCATTTTCTAGTTCTACTACGTATGTGTTCGGTAGAGTGTGTTTTATTATTGTCCCTGGTCCCTGCCATCTAGAGTAGAGTTTATTAGTTGAATCTGGTATTAGCAAAATCACCTTTTCCCCTTCTTTAAACACTCTGACGGTTGACCTCAAATTATACCTACTAGCCATACGAGATTGCTGTACCTCCGCAGTTGTTTTTGCCAACTTTGCAGCTTCCTCTAACCTCAACTTCATCTCATCTAAATACTTATGTACAGGTTTAGTGTCTAACTGTGCATTCTGTACTTTACCTGTCCATGTTGATTTAATTATCGAAAGTGGTCCTTCAGGTGGTCTACCATACATTAGTAAAAATGGTGCAACACCTGTGGTACTGTTTGGAATTTCCCTGTATGCCCACAGTAAGTAAGGAATTTGTTTATGCCACCCCTTTCCATCTGTTCTTATTATATGATGCAACATATTTTTCAGTGTTTGATTAAACCTTTCAACCAATCCATTTGCTTGTGGATAATATGGCGTTGAGAATCTTGGACTAGCTCCCAAAATTTTCTCGAATTCCCTAGTCAACTCCGAAGTAAAGTTCGTCCCATTATCTGAACTTATCACTGATGGAATCCCAGTCCTAGAAAAAATATGAAGCAAAGCTTCACAAGTTGAACGCGCAGTTAGCGATTTCAAGGGAATTGCTTCTGCCCAACGTGTGTTTTGGTCAACTAAGCACAGTACATACTTGTGACCTGCCGAACTAGGAGGATTAATAGGACCAATTAAATCTATGCAAACAACTTGAAATGGTAATTCAGGTCGCGCTACTGGTGTTATTGGTGTGCGATCACTTATTTTTGCTGGACGCCTAAGCTGACATTCTTTACACGCGCTACAGTATTTCTTTACATCTTTGTTTATTCCTTCCCAGAAAAATGAATAACGAATTCTATCTCCTGTTTTCCTTGCACTCATGTGACCCCCAAATCGGTCGCGCCCACATCACCGAATCCCTCCTCACCGAACGGTTACCTCCCCGAATCCCACTTGGTCGAATGTGCCTTTTCGCAGACGGGACACTTCACCGAATAGCTCATCTCACCGAAAGGACATTTAAACGAAAGGGACGTTTCGCGGAATGGACGTTTTACCGAACCTCTAGTTTTGTATGGCGGGTACCGAGGGGAATTATTATGGTTATTAAGGAAAGTTTTAAAATTATCCAACTATGACACTTTTCTTATTGAGTAGAGTTGTGAAATATTTTGAACAAATTAACTTTGATAATAATAAAATATTCAATTCGTTTAAACTTTTATTTTATAACTTAGTTTTGGGTACTTTTTTGGAATATTATGTTTAGTGAGAAAATAATTTTTAAGCTATTGGACAATTTACTTAGGTTCTTGTAATTTTAAAATCAATGTATTTTTGTTACTATTGTATAGTAATTGAAGAGTATGGAATCATAATAGAGAAAAAGGTTTATAAATAAAGTCTCGTATTACACTTTTAAAAAATTTTAAAAACTAAAAACAAGTGTGAAAAAAGTAATTTAATCGTCAGTTTGAAGAAAGGGAATAAGTCCAAAAACCAAGTTTTGAGAAAATCGAAAAAGTATATAAGTAATGGAATTTTCAATGTATCTTTTTAATTTTAAAATTTAATTAATTAAAAATTTAAAATTTAAATTTTTAACTTTAAAATTTTAAAACTTTTTTAAATTTTAATCCTTTACCACTTTTTTAAAGGTTTATATTACAGTTTAACATGTTAAAAATAATAAGAACCTTTTGACCGTGTCAAATTTATTTTGGTTAACAACTTTTATTTGCTTTTAATGTGAAGAAACCACTCCATTTGGCCCAGAGTTACCTCATTTTACGCTAATATTAACGAACAGCTCGAGAGCATCAAAAAATTCTGTTTTGTATATACATGAAATAATATTTTAATTAAAATTCAACACGTACACCCCCTTATTATGTTATAACAATTCAAAATGGTTTGAAATTCTAAGTAAAAATACATAAATATTAACTAACTGGTTAAGAGCTTCGGAAAATCTCGCTTTTCCCTTTTTCACATAAATTTTTAAAAAATGTAAAATGGGTTAAAACAGGGGAGGTAAACCTATTGCCCTGCTGCATACCATGCGCCAACAATTTGACAGAGCATTTTTCTCTTAAAAATTAGTTGAAAATTGAATCGTCCATCAGTTTGAAAAAGAGAATAAGACCAAAAAATGACAAATTGACTTTTTGTGCTCAAAAAAATCCTCAAGCTCGTTCTATAAAAGGTAAGAATAACTACCCATACATACGTAGTTATAGCCCCTTTAATTTGGGGAAATTGATGTCCATTCATTGTACTTTTTATTTAATTTGAAATTTAAGTTAATTTTTCATCATTTTCTTACTTTTTGTGATGTAAACTAAGCCAAAAGAATTTTTTAAATTTAAAAGTGTTTTACCTTTTTTTATTATGTAAATGTTTGACTCCATTGATATTCAACTACTCCATTAATACTGTCTTAATAACTCAGTTTCATAATATTTTTGAATTTTATTTGAATTGTATTTCTCACTCTTGTGCTGTGAACTAAGCAGAAATATAATTTAAGTAGTTTTTAAGATTTTTCTTTCGCTGAAATTTCATAAAGTTGAAAAAGGGAATAGGTACATCCACTTTTTTAACTGTACAATACCCTGAAATTTAAAGAACATTCATTTTCGTAATACAATTTAAGTATTAAGATACTCAGATTAAATTTTAACAACTACTCTTTTTAGATAATGTAATATAGTATATATATTTCCTTCTCTAGGCTAAACTTTTAAAAATTTAAATTGCAACTCAAAATAGCAGAGGCGTCGTGTATCTGTGAAGGCGCTTTCGGAGAGAGAGCAATTCTGCGAGGTGTCCCTTTCGGCGAGATGCCCTTTCGGTGAGGTGGGATATTCGGTGAAACGTCCTGTCTGCGAGACGACCCATTCGATGTAGTGGGATTCGACGAAGTGGCAGGTCGGTGAAGAGGGATTCGGTGAGGAGGCACACACCCCCCCCAAATGGTGTTTCGTGGGCCCTTTTTAAGATCTCCATCCTTCTTTCCTCTGGTAACACTAACTGGCTGACCTCAATTCCCCCCACCTTCTCTCTGTGAAATAATAAAAAATCCACTATGAAATAGTTTCCCTTTCCTTTTGCAGCTAGGTCCCATTCAGTACGCAATGAGTCACTCATGTTCTGCACAGATCTGAATCCGTCTGCCGGAGACTGCTTCATTTCATCAACACCTGCCTCCACTTGAGTTATGTGTTTATCGTTCTCGCTTTCCCCCACTGGATCTTCCCTTCCCTGGGCCTCAACATTCGTTTCGCTCCTACTTTCGCCTTCTAAAAGCTTAACCACTTGAGGATTGATAATTGCCTCTTCGGAGATTTGAGATGTAACTGCACATAAAATTGATTTATGCGTTACGTTGGTACTATCGCCAATCGGAATAGCTAGATTAATATGCTTTAAACTTGCTACAATGGTTTCCCCAAATGCTGGTTTTAATTGAATATTTCCCCCTTCCTGTGCGTTGAAATTCACCAGATTTTCCCGAATAACTGTGATTTGGCATCCGCTGTCTAACAGTGCTTTTATTGGCTTCCCTTCTACACTTATTGTTATGTACTTTAGAGGACTTATATAAGGTGTTGTTTTTTCCCCGTCATCAAATTTAGACTGTATTTTTGCTACACAAACACCTTGATCATCATCTTTCCCCTCTGAAACCTCTATCTTTGTTACTCTCTTTGAATTAGGTTCACAATTAGCATAGTTTGATTTATATCTAGGGCAATCTTTTTTCATGTGAAATTTGGATTTGCATATGTAACAACCCTCTTCCCATCGAGGTTTTGGTTCATCCCATCGAGGTCTAGATTCTTCCCGTCTAGGTTGGGATCGTGGAAAGTTTTTATACCGTCCCTCCCACTTTTGTTCATTTTGATGTCTAGTTTGTATTGGAACTTTTACGGCACTATTATAATTATCGATTTCCGTCGCTAGCTCTGTTGGCTTGAGCCATGTTGTGCTCTCTTTTAGGAATATATGGGTTTTTAGTGCTGGATTTAGACTATCTTTTATTTTATCAGAGATTAATACAGCTTTTAAATCCTCAAATGTTTTTACTTCTCTGGACTTAAGGTATAAGTTCAGAGCAGCTTCTGTCCTGATTGAATACTGTGTGTATGTTTCTTTTTCTCCCTTAGCACATCCCTCATAATTTTTCTTATGCTCCAAAGGAGTTATATGGAACTCTTTAAGTACCATTTCCTTGATTTTATCATAATGTTCAAGTTCCTTTTCCCCTAATTGAGCGTTAATACATCTAACGTGACCCCTTAAACAATTTAACACAAGTTTTCCCCGATATTCCTTGGGAACCTCATATAATTCAAATAACTCTTCTGTTTGGTTAAAAAAAAATGGCCACTCCTCAACCCTTTTTGGAGGTTCGGGCAAAACACCTTTCATTACATTCAGAAATCCAATGAATGAAGTAGACATATCTCTACTGGTACTTTTATCTAAGATACTCCCCTGTTCTAACTCCAACTTTTTTATATGTATCTCATGCTCTCGAGCTAATTTTTTCTCCTCTTGCTTTTCTCTTTCCTTCCTGTCCGTTTTTATATTTTCTAACAACATTTTAGCCATTACTTCCTCATAGCTTCTACTTTTAGTAATTACATCAATAATTTGGAGAACTGTATGATTCGGATTAACCTCCTCAGACAGCTCTTTGGCCAAATTGATTAAATCTATTTTTTTAGAAGATACTAAGAAAGCCATTTTTCACCCAACATACGAAAACACTCATATATATATACACTTTCAAATTAATTTGCGAGACACAAATTACTACACAGAACTAACCTGGACGCTTGTCCTTGTCCAGCACTTATCTCCTAGACCTGGAGATACTGTCGAGAACCCTGCTGATCAATACAGCCATTGACGATCACTTTTGAAGAATACGACACCCGGTCCTTTCGACCGATAAAACTTTTCAGAATGGCGACCCGGTCCTTTCGACCGATAAAACTTTGCAGAATGGCGACCCGGTCCTTTCGACCGATATAAAGCGTGCTTTGAAGAATGACGACCCTGTCTCAGACTACTCCGCTCTTGACACCAAATATGTCAGGATGTCCGGCGGTTTTTTAGAAGCAGTGACAACACCAGTCTTGAGACAGATCATTTTATTCAATCCATTCCATATCTGCTACATCTAAGAATTGACTAGATTCCCCTGATTTCCCCTCCTCTCCCACGACCAGGAGCTCTGCAGCGCCACCTAGCCGTGATTGAGGACCCTAAACCTCACAGCTAGATTATAATCTAACCAGGATTTAAACTGAGGGGAGGGGGGAAAGCAAATTCTTAAGTCCGTTTAAAATTAACTATCTCAGAATTTTCTTAGATATCTACACTTAATTCACTCACTTCTACTTCATGTTAAAGTTTCTGAATAGGTTAATAGTGTTTTTCCAAAAAGCATGATTTGACTTATACTGATTGTTTTTCTCTAGATACAATAGAAATATGGAATTTTAAAGTGATATCTGGTCTAATTAATATTTTTGGAAACTTAATTGCTGTTTTTTAGCAGTCCCAGACTATGCCAAAAATATTCTTCGGAAAATAACACGTTTTTATGTGTTCACCTCTTTCTTAAGTAAATAGATTAGTGGCTTAAAACTAAAATTTTCAATTTAAAACAAATTTTTCTGATACTAATTTCTTAAAATCTATAAAAATATACATTTTGAAAATAATGGAGTGCTTTTTAAAATAAACAGCAGAATTGTAATGTAGGAAAGAAATTTAACAAAGTGCATAAGGAAATGCTAAAAATTTTTTCATCATTACAAAAATATTTAATGCTAGCATTCAAAGTCGATTCTGTACAGAGTTTCCATATCACATAAGCATGATATAGGTTGGAGTTATCTGCCACTATAGGAGTTCTGAACTTAAAAAAGCTACATCATAAAATGCTCTTAGAGACAGTGTACAACTTACTACTTCACAAAATAGAAACACAAATAGTAAAAAGTAATAAATTAAATTATTCCTAGAATGACAAAGGTTTGTAGTTCAACAGGGTAGTTTTGATGGGCAACCTATGTGCAATACTTGCACCAGGAAGATGTATAGCATACAACACATAACAATGATTCATTAATAAAAATACTCCAGCATAACCTTTCCAATCCAGAATTCTTTTTATAAATTTGTAACCAGTTAGCCTTATAAATATTAAAATTTATTTCTTTTAATGATTGTTTATCTTGCTAAAATATATTAAATTTATAAAAATTATTGCGTATGGGCTTTATTAAACTAACAAATGCTGATTTTAGGTTAGGCAGTCAACTAAACACCTAACCTGGAATCAGAATTGATCTCATAGATAACGTCTAATAATCAAAGATGACTGATCAGTTGAAAATTATCAGACAAAATTAGCACAATATATATACATAGTGTGTGCTATCAGTATAACATTGCTTAAGATATTTTAAAACAGATTCTGGATTGGAAAAATTAAATAGTGTTAATTAGACAAAAAAATTTTAAAGCTAACATTTGCCAAGTGTCAAACAGAGGCATATTATGCAACCAATTCATATATTTTTTTATACAATTAAAAAAAAAGAAAAGAAATGGAATTCCACACACTACTATTAAAATGGTTCTATAAAAAGCAGAGATTCTCCCCCCCCTCTCTCTTCAGATAAGGTTTTATTAACAAGTAATAACTTTTATTAGAGGTGAAAAGGTTGTTTTTCTTTGAATTTGGTTTCAATATATTTTTATCATCTAGTAAAAGCGAATCTCTGCTTTTCAATAAAAAAAACATTGTTCCTTTATGTTTCATAGCATAAGAGCCTTAAAGAAATACATTTCTATAATAGAAGATTCTGATTTATTCAAAAGCATGACCATATTCATTAGAAAGTTTAAAAAGCAACATTAACCCTTAAGCTAAGACCTAAAATTCAATGCACATTAATGGAACTTTTCTGATGACTACACACCAGTTGGAATCAGAGTCAAATGTTGGCAAAAATCATTCTCAGAAGAGACTAAGTAATAAAATCTCCAACAAAAATTCTTTGGTTCATAAACTCTAGGATCACACATAATAAATCAGAGTGAAAACGCATTGAATCAAAATACCTGCCAGGTTGACAAAGTAAATTTACACAACTGCTTATTGTACATTACTAATTGATGACGAAACAAATGTTTAAGAAATTCTAACTGGTATACAGACAATAATCAGAAAAGTATCCCATTAAATCAAAAAGTTCCCAAGAGTAGCAAGAAAAATGCTTTTCATTCAGTCCCAGAACTCTTGAAGCACACAAGTCCAAGCTGTCATGCAATGAGGCGAACAAATGATAACGCTCCTGATAAGTCCTGCTGCCTTCCTCCCTCACATGATGGCACACATATTGCTCTTTGTAATGTCAAAAGTCATGAAGATTTAGCTGGCAAAAGGAGACAAGAAACAAGATGGTAGTCCATGGTAAGTGGAGAGTGGTTTGAATTCCTTTCTCAAATTGATAAGATTGTTTTTGTTAATGCTTGTCTAGGATTTTACTTTAAGAAAAGGGAATGCCCCCAAAATTGAAAGAAGTAGGAACAGTTTGGTTTTCAAATACATAGCCACCACTCTTTTCTATTCTCTTGGACTCTGAAAACAAAAAAAAGGAGCATTAAACAAAATCATTTATAGATACCAACAGAATTTAGAATTTCAGTGGCACCTTATACATTGGCAGCTCTTTTAGTGACAAGCTCTCACAGAAAACAATCTTTAATTGAATCAGACCATTGATACTTTCACTGTTTATATGTGGTGTCAAAAAACAATCCTATTATCTACAATTGAAGCATTTGGTCCAAAAAAACTTAATATTTTAGAGCAGCGGTTCCCAAACTATGCTCCGTAAAGAAATTTGAAAATTTTTAGATTTTTTTAGAAAAGATTTTTAAAAATTTCTAATTTGCATTGTACTGCAATGTGTATAAATAACCACATGCAAAGTTTTTCTTATGAAGAACTCATTTTTTCCTTTCCATACCTGCCAACACCGAAATTACAAAAAAAGGAAGATTTTAAAACTAAAGATACCCACAGCATTTTTTTTACACTAATAAGTCAACAAGGGTGCCTACCATGCTCAAGAAAAACATACATTTTTAACAAAATCTGTATTTTTAGTCCTTCCACATGTAATTTTGGAGTCTGAAAACATTTTTAGAAATAATTGTCCAGCATGATCAGCACAGCTGTCAATAAACATTCTGCATTGGTAACCGCTTCCTCATGCGATTCATTATTTTTTACAAAGAGATCTAGCTATTCATTATTTCCAACAGCAGAACAACTGCTTTTAAGCTTAAATCAAGTCGGATTAATAACTGATGAGAAAAAAATCTTTTAATTGAGCAAATAACTGTGGTTTAATAGTATTTCGTAAATAACATAATTATAATGTATAGTTATATTTTAAAAAATCACACCATTGTATTTCGGTGATAGAGGCCTTATTGGCCACGCACGGTCTGGCAACTCCCCCAAAGGGGGCTGTTTCAGGGCCCTCGAAACAAAAATGAAATTCAAGTAATTTTCAAGGATTTTCATATTATGAAATAAATTTGTTTTAAACATATTTTAATAAATAAAAATGACGATATTTAAATAAACACTAATCAGGTAAAGGATGCATTAAAATAGGGATAAAAATATATTTACCAGCAGCTGCCCTCCTTTGGTCAGCCAAAACAAAGACTTCTTCAAAAGCCCTCTGCTGCTCAGCAGTGAGGTGAGACGTCAACATGTTGTACCAGTTGGGGTCTGTTGTTTTAAGATCTAAAAAGTTTACAAATTTTAGCTTACAATTACAAATTTATACAAGCCAAAATTATCAATTTCTACAAACCAGTATAAAGTTTAGGATAAGACTTAACTTCAAATTATCCTCCAACATAACAGTAGACTTAAAATATTAAGAGCTTCGAAATAAAAAGCTATTTCTTATGTCAAGGAAAACCTACAACAACCATACTTACTATTCATAATATCCTTGAATAGCACATACTCGTCACACGCAGTGTCATCCTCATCTAAAGGTGTGGAGTATCCCTCAAGCTCTGTCTCTTCACACATCTCATACTCATCTTCCTCCTCCTCGTTCTCATCATCACCATTGTTTTGAACAGTCATAATGCTGGATGAGGTCACAGGAAATGGAGATTTCTTCTTGATGCTGTTGGACAGGTGGTCGAGGTATTCCTCATCAGAGTTCACATCATCATCATCACTGCCCAAGACATCTATAGGATAAAGGATTAACATTTTAAAACTTGAATAAAAAACTATTGAGGGCTGGTCTAAATTACAAGCCAAATAGCTGTTATTACAGACAGAAAAAAACCTTACTGAGAAACTATTGATTTTTATCTATTAAAAGAGGTACTTCTGAAGATTATATTGCCCTGCAACCCTTTTCTTACCACATTTGGTTTTATTGCTCCCTCCCTATACAATGAGAGGACTGGCAACAAGTGACATTATTTGAGAGATTTATAATTACATTATTGGACATTAAACTTTGGTGTGTATCCCAGGGTTTTGAAAAAGTTAGTCATCTAGTTGAGTAACTGTATTTCAGTTTAGCTGGTAGGCATGAGCTATTAACATGAATAAAAAGATAATGATTCTAACTGTATAACAGCATGTGGCAAAAAAAGCGAAACAGTCAAATTTTTTTTCTCACTTTCATAGAATGTAACATTTTATTTCACATTAATTATGTGTGGAATTAATTGTTAAACCTTTTTTTACCAATAATAATTTAAAAAATGTTTTGATTAAGTTGTATATTAACCCCTTTCAGATTTTAAGGTTAGCTCTTTTGAGTGAGCACCCCTCTTAACTTATTACCTGGGTCAAAATCTTCAGACTCTTCATCAGATACTTCTTCCTCCTCTTGGGCTCTGTCTGGAAGGAAAATATAATTAATAATAATAATAATTTATTTCATTTTTGTACAAAGCGATACAATCGAAAATAGGGGGAAGGCATATTAGTCAGACTGGGGCACATGCCCATTTAGCTGACCAAAAAAAAATTATTACTACAAGCAAATTTAGTACAGATGAGGAAATAAAACCGAAAAAAAAAAAGTGTCTTAAAATATAACTAATACACAATACATATGTACATAAAAAAATAATAACACAATTTAAATGACAAATACAAAGAGATAAATGGCAAAACAGCATAGGCATTAAAATTACATGTTGCTTCTATAACTTAAAAAAAAAACATCTAAATCATCAATGACCAATAAGAAATCAAATAACAAATTCTTAAATTTTTTATTACTTGAGATGTTTTGTAGGTCTAAAGTTAATCCATTAAATAATTTAGGTGCTAAATAACAAAAATGTTTGCGGAAGATTTCTTTATTGAAGCGCGGTATTTGGTACATTTCATTAGGTCTCCGTTCTGAAATTTGATTTTTATATTCACATATTGTTTTATTACGATATAAAAAATAAATCATACGAAAGAAAGCAATGTAGCGTATAGGTAGAAGTTAACGGTTAAGTTAATTAACACACAGCTGCTAACAAATGGTTGATATGAGGTACTCTGTATGAGGTGATGCCAAATTTGGCAATGTACCAAGTACTTTCTTTTGCACCAAAAAATTTCGAACACACCGATTGCTTTTCAGCTGGGATTATTTGCTTGCATTCTTCTAATGCTGTCAAAAGATTCTACATAAACAAGGATGCCAACACGTGGCGAAGCCCAACCATAATCAAGCACCTCTGCATGCAATAAAATTTTTTTATTTTTGAAAGCAAGCTGGCACATGGCTTGTTGCTTAGACACGACAATGTGTAAATCTTTTGATAAAATCTAGAGAAGGAAATATCTGTTAAAAGGATCCATGACATCATGAGGGGGTATGTCCAGCAACTCTCCTGACCACCATTGTATACAGTGAAGTCACATGTGCACAAAATCTGTGGTCTTCCGCTATAATTTAGATTTCTCCTCTTATCGTTTATTTCTTAGATTTCGATTGTTTAGGCTCTACAAATAACCAATTCCAATAAGAATGAAAAAATCAGTAAGCCAACTGCACTCCACGAAAAAATACAGAAAAGGATAAGAACTTCTCAGAAAAGGGAAAATACAAAAATGACTAAGAGAAAATCAAAAGTAATTCCAATAAGTTACAGAACAAAACCAAAAGGAAAAAAACATTGCCTTTCCCACATGAATTTTCAAAGATTCTGATTGATACCCCCTCTTATTACTCCTTAGTTGCTAGCTATATTATTATTCTGTAAAATCTGGAATGGTTGCATGGAAATCTGGAATGGTAACATTCATACAAAAGTGACTTAGTGTCTTTCACCATATGGGGATGAGAAAAATCCTGCTTACATGCATAGGCTCGCTTGAGTCCGTCAAAGAGAAGCAGCATGGAAGGTAAAAGTTTCTGCAAGACTTCATTGTTGACTTTGGCTTTCCAGATGGGTGTGGAGATAAGAGTACACATACCAACAACACACATCTTACGGTCATGCAACCTAAAAGACATTAATTACTTGAATTAGCTTATGAAAATCTTAAAAGATTTACTTTACTACAGACACAGACACTTTTCAAGAACCTGTCAATCATTTTACACAATACAATAAGAATATAAATATATCAAGGATATTCCCATTGACTTTCTGAGCAAGCAAATTTTTTGAGATAATTCGCAATAGGTTACAGGCAACACAGTTGGGTTACAGGCATAGGTAGGCAACAGTTAAAAAAAGGTATATTTGTTTTCCCTGTATTTTTACTGATATAAATTTTATTCCAACTACATTTAAGGAATGAAAATAATTTATTTAGTACTTTACCCACAACTACTACTTTGGAAAAGTAAGGGAAAGGAAGCTAAGGTTTTGAGAGGGTTACAATTTTGTTTAGGCCCAGCAGTGTTTGATTTAAGATTAAAAAAAATTTAAGTACCCTAAGAAAACATCAGCATCACTAATCCACTGCTGCACAAAATGAGCTGTGATGGAGTCTGTTGTATTGGGAACCTGGATCTTCTCTAAAGTTTCAAGTAGCAGCACTGGATTGTAATACAAAGCGGCAATCACAACCTACAATAAAACAACAAATGACATAAGTACATCTAGATTTACTGTAGTACAAGCTTCTTTTATTTTTATAATCTGAAAAATTTAGGATTCTGGAAGAATATTTGCATTCTCAAATCATAGGCTTGCTATGATACTGGCAATCTACTCTTAACAGTATTTCTTCAGGTCCCTACAGTATCATCACTTCACTATATTAGTGGAATATTACAAGTTTTTTTTCCTCATAACAATTTTTGTGTGTTATTGGCCATATTTTAATTTTCTACATGCTAATATTTTATTTTTTAAGCACATACTTCTCTTTACTCACCTGTAAGCACATACTTCTGAGCTCTGAAGTTTCAACTTCTCTCGTCAATCTACTTAAGGTCAATTCCACAAAAGATGGAATACACTGAAAAGATATAATCAATCACTTTTAAGCAAAATAAACAGTGTGTATTCAAATATTAATGTCCTTGGTTTTAATGATTTTCCTTTTTGGATTCAACATCCAAGTTATACTTACAGGATCTATCAATCCTTTACATTGTAAAATAACAACTTCTAAGAGCTTTGCTGCATGACATTCAGCATCTTCACCTGTATCACTATTCAAAACCTGACACAAAAGAATAAATTGAAAGTTAAATAAAATCCATCCAGCAATGATATGCTATGCATCTTAACATTTTAAACAGCTATCTTGAATAGTTCACAAACAATATTTTTTCTTCATATATGATTAAAATAATTATTTCTTTAAAACATTACCTCATTATATTGTATGTATAGAAAAACTTAAAAACCAAGCAAAAATTAAAATTGTTAATTTACCCATTTAAATATCTTAAGCTGACCTCACATAGTCCCTTACTCTCTTTTAATAGACTTTTTTTTATTACTATACTACTTTAACTTGCACATACTTACAGTTTTACACATGTTGTAAATGGCTAAGAGGTGATTTTCATTGCTAACAAAAGCTGGTGTGTCAACTCTAATAAAGTTATGTAGAGCTGGCATCATATCTAATAAGAAAAAGTAAATGAAAAAACTGTACTAAAAGCAATAACTATAATAGACCCAATTCTATTTTATATACATTTGAACAAAAATATTTGGGAATCACTAGCACAGCATGTTAAAATCTTTTTAACACTGTTAATTTTTCTCAAATTCAATTTGATGCCATAATTCAAATGGTAGAATAACTATATTATGGGACAATATTTACAAATACAAGTTAAATCTTAACCAAGGATATCCTCACAGTATGCCAATACTTTAACTAAAGAACATGCTAACACATCCTATTTAGTTCCAAAAGAGAATTACACTCACCAGTAAAAAATTCAAAGCCTTCTTTGGTGAAAGTTTGGTACATCATTTCAAACACTTTCCACATATCGGGAGATATGTTTTTACAAGACAAACTGTGAATTAATGACATGGCTTCTTCAAAGAACTCTAAATAAAAAAAACTCCAGCTTTACTAAACATGTAATATTTGTATTATGTAGTTTTGTTATTTTTAATTTCCATTTGATTTATATAAAACACATTCTATGAGATTACTTCTTATTTAAAAAGTAATTTATGCATTTTGATTAAATTCGTTAAAAAAAGAAAAAAACATTTATTTTTAAAACTTATCATCTACTACTAAAAGGTATCAATTATAATTGGATTCAACAATACGTTAGAAAATAACCAAAAATCAGAGGTTTTTCTGCATTATTAGGCATAACATTGATAACGTTTATATGCAAATATTATCATAAAATCATACTAGATTTTCCCCTTCAACTGGAGAAGTGGGAACTTTTTAAATTAAATTTTAATGCAATAAAACAAAATGACTAGGTTTAGGCATTTATATATTTTTGGTCATTTTGAGTCAAGAATCAATCTTTGACATCGAATTATCTGCAGTACAGTTAACATACTAGAATTGTAAGTTTTGTCATTTGGTCTATCCATAGAGATCTCTCTCCTTTTCTTGAAAAGTTGGGGAATTTGAGCTATGCTGCAACTAAGAAGCAGATTCAGGTTTGGCTTCCGGGGGGGGGGGGGGGGTACACAAATTTCCAACTTTTTTAAAAATAAAAACTGCATTGTATTTAAAAATATTAAGGAGAAATGTCCCTTTTTAGCTATAAACCTACACATTTAACCATTTCACAGCTTCTAAATTCCAATTTATTAAGAAATTCTCTTCAGATGTCATTTCATTCAGTGAATTTTTCATTTTCTGGTGGGGACAGGTTCCCCCATGATCCCCCCCCCTGGATTGGCAACTGCTGCAACTTAAGCAACAATAGTTTTTAAATTGCTCATTTTTAGATAAATGCTGCATAGCTGATTATTTGAGAAAAAATAATATAGGAAATTAAATTAGTCTTACCAGTCACGCTTTGTGAAAGAATTAGTCCTACAACATTAAGGACAATTGGCTCTAGATGGACCATGATTTCCCCATGGTCTTCCATAACAGACAAAATGGTATCCATAGTGTTGAGGATTCCCATTGCTGTAATTGTCTTGTCATCAGAATCCCCTCCTTCTCCACTGTTGATCACTTGAGTGAATGTTTGGGCCTGTAAAGAACAAGGGTTTGAATATAAACTATCAACTTGATAAATGTTCCCTAGATTGGTTACTAAAAAGTTAATATTTAAAGGATAATGAATAATTCTTTATGATACAATAGCATAGATTATTATTAGTAGATTTCAAGGCTTTAAGATGCTTTACTAGAATACAATGTTTCCTGCCAGTGACATCATGGGTTGATATAAGAAAACACCACACTTGCTGTAGAAAAATACTTTTGTAACAATATAAGTTGCATTTCATGCATCTGTACAACACAATATTTAGTTAAATCCTTTAAAACACAACTTATTGAGAATAATATTACCAAGTGCTGTGTCATCTCTACAGCAATAGGAATTAGCTGCTGTGTGTATGTACATAGAATTTTTTGCATCACATTATTAAGGTCATCATTTTCTGTTTCCCTGATGATTTTCAGCAATTCTAAAGCAATTGGTTTGATGTTGGGTTCTAAATGCTTCTCAGCTGCAAGTATAAGAAAGATGGTAAAAAGATAGCTAGGGTGTACATAAAACATTTCACATTTCAGAAGGCACACATTAAGGAACTTCAAAAAACCTATTTAACAAATACCTTACTATGCAATAAAATGTAAGAACTCAAACACAGTATAAACAGCATCAGTATAACCATCCTTTTCTAAAATTATTACCCTCAAAATATTTGTAATGATATTAGTTTTAGCTTCAACCAAATTTCAACTAAAGAGGCTTAATATATTTTAAATACTAATGTAGTAAAAATTATTGGGGAATATAACATTATTCTTGATCTTGGATAACAATTATTCCTAACATATCTATCCCTTCCAATGGTTATTCAGTGGCTATCAATGTAGAAATTAATTGCTTTCGCCACATTAAATGTTGAAAATAGTAGCCAAAATAGTCTAGTGACAAACATTCTTTAGTAATTTTAAAGATATTTTTAATGTAAATTCGTTTGCGGCCCTCCATGTCTATCAACCATGCAAGTGCCCCTCCTCGCAAAAAGGTTGTACATCCCTACTTTAACAGAACATTTTTAAAATAATTTTTCTAAGTAATTCCAGATTTTCAGGATAATTAACGAGTTTCTGATCTGCCAAATGACATTAAGACCAAAGCAACTGGAAAAAAGTTTGCAGGCAGAGTAATAAATAAAGTAATGAAATAAGTGCAAAATGCTTAACAGTTGGGATTTTTGTTTAGTGTCTCACCCTTTTCTTGATTGGAGATCAGCATCTGTAGTGCAATGGCAGCTTCCACCTTTACAGGCAGCTCCTTGTCTGACACCAGAGCCTGCTGGGTCAGCTGAAGAGCCCTAATCAAGTTGGCTTCATTCTGGAAGGTCATGGCACTCAGGTAGTGAAGCACCCAGCATGCTCGAGCGCGGAGGAAGCCAGTGGGACTAGTGAAATGCGGAAAGACATATTCGACAAGGATAGACTCCATCTGTGCCTTGTAGAGCTTGCGCTAGTAGATAATGGAAAAGGTTATCAGCCCATCCGTTTCTCTACTTATTAACAATTTAAGTTTAAAGTCAGGGTGGCCACAGAAAACTTATTTAAAAATTCCCTGACAATTCCAATGTTGGATTGTTTTGTTAAGTGAGTGAAAATTCACAAAGTATGGAAATTATTTCAATTCATAGTATTTTATAGGAATTTTACAGTTTTATTTTATAAGTAGAAGCATGAAAATGCACTTTTAAAAATCATAAAAATGTTGAATTTATTTATGAAACTTCAGATTTTTTAAATTCCCCTCATTATTATAGTATTTTCTAAAATTCCCTGACTTTTCCAAGTCTGTGGTCACCCCGAAAGTATATATCTACATTGCATACACATCAGAGCACAAAACATAAAAATGATTTTTTGTTAAAAAGGAGAATAGAGAAATTAACACTGCAGTAATCAACAACCTTTATTACAGCCCTGTCAATAATAACAAAGAATGAACTTGGTAGCATGCATAAAAAGAAAAAAATATATATGAAAAAAAAAAAAAAAAAAAAAAAAAACCCTAATAAGTCTTATTACACAAGGTCGGAACAACTAAAAAAATTTAAAAATTTTAACTATAAGGCCAATTTATGTACAGGTTAACATACTATAAACTTAGGCATGAAACTTTAGTAGTAAGAGGACATCCATAAATTACGTGAGGTGTTCTTTCCAAATTTTTGACGCCCCATCCCCTTGGTGAGATTTTGCTGGACTCCCCTTCCTTTCTAATTCTCTCTCACATGAGATTTTCTGTATTACTTTTATATAAATAAATTTCTTGGATGTGGTACAAATCTTGTAATATCTTGACTGACTGGGTAATGATTTGCTGTTAGACTAATAGGGACAATTTCCCTAAACTTCAACAACCCCCCCATATAATCTCCAAACTAAGAGTTGATGCGAGATTTTGCTGGACCCACTCTTAGACCTCACGTAATTTATGGACGTCTCCTAAAGGTACTAGCCAGATCAAAATTTTACCTCTCATAGGCAATCTAATTAATAATTTCACTCCCATCTTTTAACCATCCAAAGACAGTTTATAATTATAATTAACAATAGAAACCTCCATAAAACTAACTATTTATTTAGCATCTGATTAGGAGATATTAAAAATTACTATAAAATTGCAATATTTACATTCATATTAATAAAATTTCCATACAATGCACTATTTTAAAACAAAGCTATAAATGAAGTGGAAATCAGCCCATATCCTCTTACCTTAAGCAGCACATCAGCAACAGACCCAACCATATGTAGTGCCCCATCAAGCTGTCTGTCAAAGGACTGTCGGTTGAAGAGAACACTGATAACAAACTCCATGCACTTTTGGAGCATGTCCTTGCGTTTTTTTGCAATGGTGTGCAACAATGTCTGAGCAGCTGTCACTGGACTAACAAACTCTTGGAACATATCTGAAGAAGAAGTTACGTTGGGTTCATTTAAGTTTTTACATAATTTCAAAATAATCTAGGCCACTAAATTGTGAGAAGTGGATCAACTGAATTTAGACAAAATAACTTAATATTTGCAAAGCATTTGGAGCATTTCAGAGCAAAAGTGAAAGTAAGTTCCATAGAAAGCCACAACAGGAAGAAGAGGAATGTAGAAGGGTTGTATCATTAATATGCTCATGCTACGTACTACTATGTGAAGGAGATAGAAAAATGTCAGGCTTGAAAGTTTCAATTTTACTTGAAAAAAGTGTGACACTTTTATTTTTAACTATTCATTTCCTATTTGGAAGCCATTTTATACACAATTTTTATCCAAGAATAAATTATCATTAAAAACGCTGTTACCATACTTGCCAACCTATCAAAGTAAAAAATCAGAAGATTTTTCCAACAAATCGGGAGAAATTTTTATTGACATTAGCTTTCATTTAAATTTTAGACAAATTCTACCATCGACTCAAAACAAAAATTTAGTCTTTATAAATTTAGCTTAATAAGGCCACATTTAAATAAAATGTATGAATTGAATACCAAAGGTAACTAACCGAATTTCATTCTTATGTATTCATGAGGATCTGTGTTCCATAGTTCTTCATCCCGATCATTGCAACACATGATGGGGAAAACTATCTCTTGCACGATACACTGGAACAAAAAATAAAATTAACATTACCAACTCCATGCTATCTTCACATAGAAATAATGTTAATAACCACTTAGCTAGAAAAAATCTATTGGGCTAGCATGCACGTGCACACAGTGGAATGAAATAATTTAAGTTTTTATTGGAAGTCATACTTTTTTTAAACTTATGTTTATTGAACAAATTTTATCTATCCCACCCAAGGAATCTTTTTGTGCAGAGTGTGGGCAAACTTGTTGCAACAACCTATATATCTGAATATAAGCCCATCCATTTTAGGCCTTGAAACCAAAGGCTGCAAACCGGGCCTGTGAAAAAGTAAGAGGTGTGTATCTTATTCCCAGACATGTTCAGTTTCCAAAACTATCTCAACAATTCAGTTAAAACAAAATATGGAAAACTTTGAATTGGTAAATTGGGGAATAATTGGACTTTATAGGATTTAACGTTACTATATTCCAACATTTGAAAAGTAAAATATATACAAAATCATTACCTACCAGCATGTGTGGCTTAATGAGCTTCCAGGAGAATGCATGAGCAACCCTGTAAGATGTACAACATTTTAGGAAGATACATTTAATATAAATTATGGATCAGTACTTTTAAGCAGAGAACTTTCTCCCATACAGCAGATAATATAGCAAGTAAAAACATAATATTAATAATATCAAAGCTTATCATAGTGTGTGTGATACTTACGCTTCAGTTATATACTTGAGTATCATCTGCAACACACGCTGTGAAACAAACACCTTTCTTCGATACTGATCCAAAAGTTTGAAAGCCACCTCAATAATACCTGGGGTGTATGTCTTGAGGTAATGTGTAGCAAACTCTTTATATTCAGGAGCCACATTACCTGGACTGCCATACCTAAAACAAAGAAGGTTAAACTCAGTTTCTATTACAAGCAGTTCCAATTCATTTGATTCTTATGAGTTTAGGATATGATAAATATCTTTGCTTTTTAGAGCAACATTAAAATTTTTGCATTTGGAAACTAATGATGTGTAAAAGGATTGCAAAATAAAAGTTTCCTCTAAATATATAGTGAAAGGTTTGTACCCCCCAAAATAAATAAGAAAAAGGCACTTTTTGGAAGAGCAAGGATAAGTTTCACAGCTTAATTTTTAAGAAGGGTTTAGGGGTTCCCCCTACCCCAAAATCTGATATCAATTTTAATGCCGTTTCCTTTAAAAATTCTGCAACTTAAAAGAAAGCTCTTAATTTCTTTGGGGGGTGACCCTCAGATGCCAATTTTTATTTTGAGTGATCTTAAGTGAAGTACCTCTAAGTGAAGTACCTTAGAAATAACAAAAGTCACCCCCCAAAATAAATACTAACTTCTATTATCTTACAGCAAAAAAGAAGGCAAAATACTTGTCATCTTCAGTTTCAGTTAAAACCTAATTTAAAGTTGTGACATAATTGAATCTTTTAATTTTTTATACATATTTCATAATAAGCATCTAAATATAAGGGGGGTAAAGGCAGTTATTAGTTATTATTGTATAGGGACAATATTAATAAGTAAAATAAAAAACAATCCTTATCTACAAAACTTCCAAAAGTGCTGACATAATTAAAAAATTAGTGACAGTCCCACACTTTCTAAAAATTACCCCTTAAAATCTAAAGCAAAACATTTCATTTAATTATAATTTAATTTAAAATCTGTAAGAAGGTTAATTAACAAATGTAGTAAAATAATTTAGAAAAAAATCATACCTTTCAAACACTTTTGCCAGGATGTGCATAGCCCACTTTTTGCACTTCCACCAGGACAGCTCTTGCTGTTCCTCTTCATCAAACTGTGAGGCTTGCTGGAAGGTAAAAGGGAAGTTTAAAAAATCTACAAAATTAACTAATAAGCCATAAAAAAAATAAATCGAGCTGGGTATAAAATTTTTTAGTTTTTTAAGATACTAGCCAGACCAAAATTTTAAATGAATATTGAGGCTTTAATCTAAGTGCATATAATTTGATTTAGAACTTGATGAGCAGAGATTTTACAGCTTGAATTTAAGAGTCTACCTTCTAATTTGACTGCAAAATCAAGATATTTTCTAGCTATATCCGTAATTCAGGGTCAAAATGAGGAATGATTCCAAAAAATCCGGAATGATTGGCATCCCTTTAAATGAAAATGTTGAGTTCATAGCATAAATAAAGTGAGCAACGTGCAAAAAAGTAAATGTGTTTTAGTTTATAAGCTTATTTTTCAAAAAGCAAAGGAAGCTGAAAAATTCTCATGAAAAGTTAAAAAAAAAGTAGGAAAATCCTCCTAAAGTCTGAAAAATCTCATCCCTGTACCCAGGAACTAATGGCTTGAAATTCAGCCAACTCAAAACACAATTACCTCAGGCACAGGCCTTGCCATTATGGTCCTGAAGACTTCCATCCACTGAGCAAACACCTCTTGGGTCAGTAGTGTGAGCGGGAGGTGGTACTGCACCAGAGCATAGAAGATCTTTAGAACCTGTTTCTGAAGGAGAGCAGAGGTCTCTGAAGGATCCTGCATCAGCTGTACACATCTCTGGTATGTTAGTGGAAGCAACAAGTTCATGGCTTCAGTAAGGGGTACTCTCACTTCTTGGCTCTTGTACCTGGGGGTAAATAACAATGAGTTCCCAATGAAAGAAAATTAAAACATGCAATTTGACACACTAAACGGTTAAAATTGTCAGATTAAACTTAAATTTAGCATTTTTTTTGTTGTTAATTTAAGTTATAGAGGAGGGAGAGCTTGAGATTTCATAAGTTGAAAAACAAGGGCTATCCTAATTTAAGTGATGGATTCTTAGAGTGAGAGAGAGAAATGGTATTTTCATAAAGAGATGTTGTACTTACTCATAATTCTTTACAAGTTGGTAGAGGCAGACAAGAGCACCCATACAAACATTGTTGTCACTCATCTGAAGGTAAACAGAAATTTTGTCTACAATTCCAGTCCATTTCTCTGGAAAATCATGTTGGACTATGTAGTGAACACAAACAGCAAGTTGAACCCTGGAATAACAAAATTACAGTTAGAACTGGGTTGTGCGCAGGGGAAAATATAGATAAATTTTGGTTCCGTTTATCAGCACCTTCACAAAAATTCTTCTAAAAAATCAACATATTCTCAATAATATTGCCAAAAATATGCAGTTTCACAATAATATATAATATATCTTTTATAAAAAAAATCTGTTACTAAATATATGTTGAAGAAATATTGACTTATTAAAATTATCAGGGTTGGGGGAAAAAAAAACAACGGGTTTTTTTTTTTTTTTGGTTTAAACCAAGTTTTTTCAGAATAAGTCATTTTGGCAGTGATGTTTGAAATTGAGTTGTAAATGAGACATTTATTTCAGGGTTTGTTTATAATTGATAAATTATTTGTGTATTCAATTAATTTATTTAAAAAAATAATTTTGTTTTTAAAATATTCCTATTTTAAATATCTAATTGTATTGTAGTGAATAAAAATCAGTGTTAATTTATCTTGGATAAATGGTTGAAATATTCAAAAAATTATTTATCTTAATTACATATGGATTAATTTATGAACTTAAGAAATTTCTTTAGAAAAAGAGAAAATTTTATTTTTTAAATAAGAAGTAAAAGTGAAATGTACAACTAATGTTAATTGAAATTGGATAACCAATTAGTAGAGTGGTTAAGTTATGAAGAAGAGGTAAAACTGTTCTGTTCTTTAATAAGGAAAAAATCTTTTTCTCTCTATATTAAAAAAAAGTAACGGTCACCGCCGCCGCTGTTTCAGAAATTTTTATTTTTGAACTCTTTGACCTCTCACAACGCAAAAACTACTTGACAGAAATTTATGAAATTTGAAAATTTTGTAGAGGAATGTTTGGAGAACAATTTCGAATAAAAAGCTAATCGATGTGATTATTAGTTCTGGGGTACCCCGTCTTAGGGACCGTTTAAAAAGTAGCTAAAATTCTTATGTTTATAATATTGTATATTTCTAAACCACTCATAAATTTTGTAATTTTTCAAGTGTTTTTACGTGCATTGATTTACATATTTAAAAAAGAAACATATTTTTGCCATTGATTCATATGGTTACACAATATTTTGAAGGAAATTATAACAATCAAACATTTAAAAAGTTAGAAATAAAAACAAATCTTAATTTGTGATATCACTACATTTTAAGATAAAAAAAAAACTAAATTTCCCAAAAAATTGTCTGTGAGCTTAAAAGTGGGGGGTCTGGGGGTCCTCCCCCAGAATTTTTTTTAAAATTTGCACCTCAAAGTAGTGTTTTAGCTCATTTTGAGACTCTTTGGGCCAAACAGAACCGCTTCTTGTAAGCCATATAATTTTCAAGGAAAATTATTAAATGTACTATTGTTTGAATGAAGTTTTTTAAAAAAATTAAGAAACTGAGAATTTAGGGGAGGGGCAGCTGCTCCTATAGCTCCTTGCTACACTTTGGGGAGATCAACCGAAACTACTCCATGATTTAAGAGGCAAATAGGGGGGTTCGGGGATCCTCACCCGAAAAATTTTTTAATTTTAGTATGCTAAAAATGTTCTAAAGCTACTTTTTGGCCATCACAAAAGACAAAATTTTTTAAACACATCAAAAGTTTCATTTTAATAGAGTTTTCCCCGTGGACCTCTGAAAGTTGCTGTCAACCCCCAGGAGGCGCTGTGGACCTCCAAATTTCATTTTCATGCCCATGGAAGTCGCTGAGGACCCCAGGAGGTCCATAGGGACCACTTTGGGAACCGCTGGTTTAAACCATGCCAACCCTGAAAATTATTATGTTAGTAATTCAAACTGCCGCTAGAAGGTGCAACATCGCCAGTGGTTTTGTTTTGGTTAGTTTTTTGATTATTGATTTGGAGAGGATTTCATCGAGGGAGTACAAAGATCTGTATGTGCTGCCTTGATTTATCTTTATTTAAGTTGTTTTGTTTTAAAAGCCTGCTATTGATTCATATTGGAGAACCTGGACACAGCAATTATTAAATAATATAAATATAATCTATTTAAATTATTTTAAGAAATTATCATTTGGATTATTTTTCAGAATTGATTGTTATGGTTATATTGATGGCATAAAATAAGTGTTTAATATTACGTTAGAGGATTTTTTTTGCTCTTTGTTAATAGACTCATTGCACTGTGCTGTAGCCATAATTTGCTAATACTGTAACTTTAAATACTGTAATTTTAAATACTGTATTTCAAATTTTGAATATAGATAAGATGCATTACCTGACTAGATCTACAGCATACACTAATGCATCCACAATAGAGTCCCTTATCAATGCTCTGTCTTGCTCATGAATGGAGAAGATTAAAGGTTTTCCTGGCTCTTGCTCTTTTTCTGCCCAAAATTGGACAATAGTATTTTTCAGGTAAATGACTCCAGCTTGTCTGACACTGACTTCAACTCCATTGCTCATAACAACTTGGAGAAGAGAGGGGGCAAAACCAATGATCTTGTGAACCTAGAAATTGATAATTGTCAATTTATACATAGCCATACCTATAAATTAGACAGCTTTCCGTTTAAAAGATAGTAATATAGAACCTTAACAGAAGAACATGTTTACAAAAATTAAAATACAATGGTTTACCTACAATTTATATAGGTAGCTAACAGAGAATACAGGCTAATAGAGAATATAGCAAAAAGAGTTGTTTTTAAGTATGTTAAAGTGGCCAATACCATGGTTGGAAAAAACATGTTTAACTCTCAACACAGAAATTCTGAGGAAAACACAATTTTTAATAAGTTAAATTTGATTTTTAAAATTGTAATTAGATTAACAAAGCTATGCTTTCTCTACAGCACATAGTCTGTCCTTTCTATTACTTTTGTAAGTTTTCATCACAGAATCATGCTTGTTATCAAGCAATTCAACATCTATATAAGGGGTCGGCAAATAAACTGCTGGCCAACCAAAATGGTACACCAAGAAGGAAAAAGATATCAAAGCCAAATTTTTTTCTGTGATTACACATAGTATCAATGTTAATTGATTAAAAATACAGCCTTCCTTGAAGTGAGGGGGCCGAGAAAATTAGAAATTAGGGTCGTCTCTATAGGTGTCCATAACTGCCTCTGCCCGCCATGGTATTGAGGGGCAGGCGCTTTTAATGGGCTGTTGGGGATTGTCAGGCCTTGGTGCCTCCCCACGTATGCAAAGTTCATCTGGTGTACCCTCGGACGTCATATACCGGGCTATGGGATTTCTCCATATAGCAGACACGTTTTATGGACGTTGGTTCTGGAGAACAGGCTGGCCAGGGTAAACAAGCAATTTGGTGGGATAAGATGAAGGCTTGGACATTGCGTGAAACATGTGGTTGTGCATTTTTCTCAGGAAAATTGTCCGCCACCAAGGCCTGAAGATAAAGGTGGAGAGTAGGCTAAGAAACTCAAAGATGCAGCTCTGGTTGGTAAATGTATCGGTAATTCGTACTAAGGAGGTAGAGGAGTGGAATGCATGTGGTTTTCAGTAAAGGACAGTCCGTTTGGCACGTATAGCTTCCCTAATTTTTCATTCTTCAATACAGGATTTGGTGTTGGCAATAGTGCATCAAATGATGAAAATGGATATCCTAATGACATGAAAATGTGTTTCTGAGCAATGAGCGCTTTTCCTCGCAGCTTCCAGATGATTGGATATGAATTTGGAGACACCGTGGATACAGGGTGCTCTGCTGTTGATTTTGATGGGGTCAAACTTTTTCGTGTGCAGGGTAACAGAGTGAGGACCCATGATTCCTCTCCTGCACCTCCTTAGTACGAATTACTGATACATTAACCAGCCAGAGCTGCATCTTAGAGATTTTTAGCCTACTCTCCACCTTTATCTTTCAGGCCTTGGTGGCGGACAATTTTCCGGAGAAAAATGCACAATCACATGTTTCACGCAATGTCCAAGCCTTTATCTTGTCCCACCAAATTGCTTGTTTACACTGGCCAGCCCGTTCTTCAGAACTATTCTTCTTCTTTTTTTTTTAAGATAGCGTGAGAACTATTGATCTCACATACTTGATACAGGGCTTAAATTAAAGCTAAATAAGTGCATTATAAGGTTATAGCCTTTAAATCCTTTTATAGTCTGTGTAAATAGAATCGGCGGTTGACCTTGACTTTTTTCTAAATGTATTTCTTCTGCGTTGCCATGGTAAAGAATGACGTCAAACCGCCTATTTTATTTACACAGACTATCGGACCTGGAAAAAGTGCCCGAACCTGCGAACCTGGTTCGGGGGAAGCCACCGTTAGCTCCATAGGTGCAATACATAAGGTTCGGGCAAATTTCACATATTTTATGGGGAAAGTCTGGGAAGGGGGTTAGGGAAGCCATTAAGAAATAAAATAATTAAGTTTTTTAAAAATCAGAACAAAAGATTGGCGTTGAAGAGCCATTTGTAAGTGTACCAAAACAAAGTTGAAACCCTGTGTTTTAGGGTCAAGTAACCAAAAATTGTCTGGGCAATGACCCCCCCCCAGGTCCCCTTCTAGAACTATATTATTTACAACTTATTTTATATTAAGTTCATCAAAATGCAAATCTTCCCTAAAAATACATTTCCGAAATTCAGACTAGGTGCACCAAAACTAGTTAAAAACCTGTTTTTTAGTCAAATTTCCAAAAATTTTGTGGGCGAGGACCCCCAGACTCCACTTTAGTACTTGGAACTTTGTTGCTCACAACTTTTATTACATTAAGTTCTTTAAGACGGAAATTATACCAAAAAATCTATTAAAAAGTTACATTTGATCTATAAAATATGCATGGAGGGGGCTGAGAAATAATTTTAGGCTCTTCCCAAAATAAATTTTGATATATGCCACTGACAGTGAAATGGTACTAGAAATAAAATGTGCTCTAAATGTAATACTTTATGCTACTTTTTATTTATGGAGTATTTGGCTATTAGGAATTTTAGGGGGAAAATGCGGGGGTTGGTTGGGGGAAGATATTTTTGAGAATTAGGTTCGAGGGAAGGTTACAACTTCTTCCAGGTCCGCAGACTATAGATGGGTAATATACAAGGTTGTTAAGTATTTAAATACTTAGTAACGGAAATACTTTTTAAGTACTTTAAAAGTATTTAGTTACATTAGTTACTTTTTCAGTATCGAACTGGTATTTAACTACAAAAATTTTAAAGTAACTAACTCTTTGTTACTTAAATACCTATGCTGTACTTTAGTTACTTTCTAAACCCAGAATTTAAAAAATTGAATCCAACATTGGAGAGGGGAACAAAACACTTCTTCCTGCTTCCGCATAGCCTGAGGGGAAAAAGCGTTCTCGGCGGTGGCCGACTGCCCGACCGGACACCCGTAGACGGTAGACGGCGACAGCGCTGACAATCCTCCCCCGACAATTTATAGCCCCCCTGTGTTGACGAGGAGCTGGCGCTTGTGTGTTCTCTGGGTGGCCGGCCGCCTTGCAGGTCGAATTGCAGCGCAGGAGATGGAATAGCCGATATGGCACCGTTTTATACGGCCACTAATTGTTCGTAGTTTCTTGTTTTCCCACCCCACCTTCCACGAACCAAAGGGAGGGAGGGCACATTTTCAAGGGCAAAGGCAATCAAATTTTACCAGAGCCTCCTTCAGTCCCTTTTTGTTTGTGCTCTCGAAAAGCTGCAAGTTTCCTGCCTCCTGGATAGAAGAAGTATATATATTTATTTAAGAAGATCAACTGCTTAGAAGTATAATGTCCCAAAAAGAGCTAGGTTGTGTTTATATTTTTTTTAAAAGTAGAGTGAAGGGATTAAGGATTTATGTTTTCTTTATATTTTTATCTAGATAATTACAATTGATTTTATTTTTTGATATTTGTATATGACATGGGACTTGAAAATTCTCCAGTTTTTGCTCGAAAGGCCTTTTATAAAACGTCCTACTCTCAAACTAATGTTAATGTAGTATGCTTACAAGATTCTATGAAAATATTATTTTGAAAGTTTACAACTTTTTTTCTCCCCTTACTTTTATAAATTCATTTGTAATTGTTCTAATAGAATATGTTCCATTTTTGAACTTTTTTAGTGGACGTTTCATAAGTGCGAAAATTCCGGTCAATGTAAAATAAAAACCTTTCGGTTAATTCCAGTGAAGAATAAAAAAAATTATATAGCTTTACCCATGTAATAATTTAGTTTTTACTAACCGTAATTTTCGTATAACCTTTTGTATAGAGTTTTTTAACAAGATACTCTGATTAAAAAAAATTAACTAAATAAAACAAAAATTCCGAATTACACTATATACAAATCTAAGGGTATTTTATTTTTTCATTCCATAAGTTTAATTTCATGAAAGCAAACAGTTTTAAGGAACCTCCAAAACTGTATTTATGAAGAAAAACTAAGCCCCCCCCCCCCCGAAAAAATATTACCATCCTTCAACTTTTTTCATATTGATTGTATTTTGGTAATTAAAATAAAATCCTTTCATAATAATAAAAAAAACAGTTAAAACTTAAATATTCATTTTTATAGTAGTAAAATAAATTGTGTTGTAATTTATATATTTAAACTCCTGGACTTTTATTTTGAAGTTTAAATATAATTTCTATGAAGTAGTTTCAAAAATTAATCCATTCCCGGGAATGACTGAAATTCCGGGGATTTCCCGGGAAGATTATACTATGACTAAATATACTAATGACCTGAAAAAATACTATATTATTTATTTATTCATTTTTGGGATTGTTAGTCGTGTCTTTAGGAATTTAAATCCATAGGGGAGAGTACCCCAAAGCGGGTATGCTAACTTTGAAAGCTCAAAAACCTTAATTATTGTTTGATTGTAATTACATATTTGATTTTATACAATACTTTTGTGCTTCTGGGGAGAGGCTTTTCAGCTCTTTTAAACTAATGGTGCCCCCCATGGGGCAAGGCATCATAATTTTAAATAAATTTTAATTCAAATTTTATTTTCTTATTAAAATTAGAAATTGATTTAAAAATAAATTAATATTAATTAAATATTAATTAAAATATTTTTTTAATTTAAATTTTAAAAATTAATTTTATTAATTTAAATTTTATAAATTAAAATTTTACTGGTAAAGTAACTGAAGGTCGTCTTAAATACTTTTCATATACTCTATTTGTACTCTATTTAGTTACTTTTTCTGAAATACTTGTATTTGTACTCAAATACTTTTTAAAAGTAACTTTAACAACCTTGGTAATATAGCCAATAAAATGCTTTAAATACAACTTTTACTCAAATCTTGAATTTTGGGAAAGAATTTCCCATTTTTGAAGAGATGTAACTCGGGGTCAATTGGATGTATAAACCTGGGAATGGTCGTTGCAAATTTTATCTACTTTAAAAATGATAATTGAAACTTTTTCGTGGGGATGCATTTTGTAAGAGTAATTAGCCAAAAACTGAAAAAAATGAGACTTTCAAACATCCCTCCTCACTCCGGCGTAAGGGCTACGAGCGGGGACTTTTGATATGTTTACCTACGAACTAGTCTAAACAAAGTTACGAAGTCAAAAATTGTGCTTCAAGAATTTCCCTCTATACCTTTTTTTGAACATTCGTTGCCTGGACTTGGATAAGATTGGCAAAAAAGCAAAAAGTCTGAAAACTGCGAGTACGACATTTGATCTCCAATCGAGAATAAATCAGAAAAACTAATAACAATTAGTTAACATTAATTTCAACAATAAATTCTTACACTTTAAAATTAAAAGTTTTAATGTGTTCAGCTGTTATATTAAGTTGGCTTAAATATGAAAATTTACTATAAAAAGAGCCTCATAAGTCAAGAACATCAACTTGAATTTAGAAAAATGGAATTCCCAGTCAAAAATTTCAGTTCATAAGCTGAATTTTTTTTAAGTAAAAAGTCTGAAATCCTCCAAAAGTCTGAAAAATCTCATCCCTGAATATAATATCCGGTATTGGCATTATCATATGTTTAATTAATGTTAATTCATTTGTCCTTTTTAAATTTTTTTTTAATTGAGATTGCTTTTGGAAATTTATAAATTAAGTAATAATGTCATATTATGTAAACTAAGAAAATGAGATCATCACCAAACTTCTATTGAATGTGTTCTATTCACCATGTTTGACAAGACTACCAAAAGACTAGTTAGACCATCAATGACTAGTTGGGTTTAGGGTTGCTATATTTCGATGAGAGAAATTTTACTTGTTTTTCATTTCAAAAATATACAGGGTGTCTATAAAAGAACTCCGGGGTTTTAAAAATTCATATTTCACTAACTATAAAAGATAGCAAAATTTAGTCAATTTCTCTGAAAAGAGTAGCTCCCACAAAAAGTTTTACTCATACTACCAATTGGGAATGTTTGTATCAACTGTTGGCGGCACTGCAGGGCGTTGACCTTGAAATGACATCACGAAATTTGACGCGAATTTTCGAATCGCGAATTTAAACGTCTGCCGTGCAACTAACGGGGCTCATATAGAACTTTACTAAGTGTTAAAAAAAACCTTGAAAATGCAAGCTTTTCAGTCATGTATGTTTTTTATTTCATTAAAATATTTTGCCACAAAACCCCGGAGTTCTTTTATAGACACCCTGTATATTAAAATTTTTGGCAAAAAATATGATGATTTTTCGATTCTTAAAAGCATTAGAATTCCCCATAACTAATTTTCGTGCCATTTTAAAAAAAATATCTCGGTGAATTTCCTGTTCAAAAGGTGATTAAGCTGTTCATAACACTTTCAAAAATTTATTAAAATTATTAATAATGCGATTTCAGCTATTAAAAGTAGTTACCGGGATTTATCTTTTTCTGCTCTTGCACATGCAGCAAAAATTGATAATGCACGATCAAAATTGAAAGCTGCAATACAAAAAGAAATTTTCCCATAGGATAACATGGGGAGCGTTCAAGGTCGCATATCAGGGAAGAGGACTCTTTTACAGATATAATTTTAGATTTTTTAATGGTAGTTTCAGTACCTACTGGTACTATACCAACAAGCTGGAAACAGTCGTATGTCATCCCGATACTCAAACCAGGGAAAGAGAAAACGGCAATAGACTCGTATAGACCCAATATCCTTAACTTCAGTAATATGCAAAACTTTGGAAAAGATGATCTTAAACAGATTAAAGAAAATAACTTCTATAGAATCTTTCCATAAAAACCAGGTTGGTTTAGCCCCAAGAGACGTTAATTACATCCAATCTATTATTTACAATGATATCTCCAACGCCAAAAACTAGAAAGATTTCTGCATCTTTATAGCATTAGACAAAAGTTCAGCATATGACTCAGTATATATAGACAGATTAATTTACAAACTGCTAAATAGCTAAATATAGGCATACATGGAGGGTTCAGAACCGAAGTGAACCAAGTCCACTTTAGCTACTTTTGAGCTACAGAGGGTTTAAAGTTAAAGCTTCATAGCAAAATCAATGCCAACATTTTTTTAAATTAACATTTTTAGCGGATATTATCAGAAGTAGGACTTGGTTCATTATTGCACTGAAATTTTACATAGTTGGTGCATGTTATAGCGATGCTAACTCAAAAATGACAAAAAGTGGACTTGGTCCACTTTAATTCTGAGCCCTCCACATAACTAAATGAATCCAAAACTTTCTAAAAGATAGAGAATGTCAAATTGTCTGGAGCAGGGTTGGGTTTCTTCCGGAAGAAACTAGTTTCTTCCAGGACAGTGGAAGAAAGTGGAAAAAACCCACTAAAAGCCAAACAAATGCTCCACATTTTTGACTTGACTTGAGCTACATCTACCCTATGTGTGTGGGACCAATGTTAGAAATGATGGTACAATTCCGTTAGAGTCCCCGCTAAATATTGCCACTATCCAAATCGCTAAATATATCCATATATCAACAAATTTTTTTTGACTTTTATTAATGAACTGAATAGTTATTGATATAATTAAACATTTTAAATCAGGAGTTTGAAATTATTTATGAATAATTCTACTTTTTGTTGCCTAAAAGAACCGGGCGATATTTAGCGGGGACTAACGGAATTGAACCGAAATGGTTTAATTGACCTTCTATGGTGCAAGGCCCATAACAGGACATATTGTACCAAACACAATTTAATAAAAAGGATTTTGGTTAACTACCACTCTGAAAC
Organism: Tetragnatha montana; assembly: GCA_963680715.1. Taxonomy (NCBI): domain Eukaryota; kingdom Metazoa; phylum Arthropoda; class Arachnida; order Araneae; family Tetragnathidae; genus Tetragnatha; species Tetragnatha montana. Next base: position 10,512,538 of record OY796685.1, read on the forward strand.
AAATGTTTAGTTATGGATCTGGTGTGTTACATACAAGAGAAATCCAAAAATATTCCATTTCAGTTACTTCTTGAACCTTTGAAAAAAACCTTAGGTAGTGAAATGTCATAATTTTTTTACTGTAAAACCTAGTCACATTATGAATGGAAATCAACAAATGTAAAAGTTAGTGAGAAATGATTATCGGACACATTTACATGAATCAATCATACAAACATTGATTGATTACAATTGCGGAATAAAAACACATTCTAAAGTGATCAATGTAGTAAATCAGCCCGTGTGAAGCGTCATGAAATTTGAAACCATTAATTTAGTCCAAGAGATCTACTACAACCTTTATTTTTTTCATGAAAATAAACAATTATAATCATGAAATGCAAGGATACGTATGTATTATGGTGCTTAACATTTTTGAATTTCTTCGAATTCACGTGTGGGAGTCATATGTACATTAAGCCTGATCTAATGATCCTGCAATTTATGGTAGATTAAATGAAAAATTTGGTAGAATATGAAATATTCATAGGACTAGAGAAACTTTCTAGCAAAATTTGATGCTAAAAATCTTATTGTTGGCCTAAGTTTTATGCACTTAGGGCAAAATACTTCCAACAGGGGAATACCGGTATGTTATTACCTGATCTAGTTGTTTTTCAGCGGCCTCCCTTTGATTGGGGTCCATGGTAGCACGGAGAACCTCGATAAGTCTATTTGCATCCATTTTGGTCACTTTCGATTGAGTATAAGGTGTCTAAAATTATTAACTCTTTATTAATAAAAACTTCATCACAGGCTCACGTGAGAACTTCTCAGCTGTAAAATGGCCACGCTCTATTATTAAACTGAATTGCGCTTGCGCTAAGAAACCGCGCGATTGGTAATGTTGAAGAGTTATTGATTTACTGCTAACGAAAATATTTTTTGATTATTTTTATTATAATAGAAGGGTGGAAAAATTATATTTATTTCAGATAAATTTATTACAAAAGATCTGAAAAATATACAAAGGAATTCAATTTAACGATTCTTACAAATTAGATAAATTAGTCATTTCTCGTGGCAACAAAATTACAACTAAACGTTAGATCTCTTCTGAATCTGAACCACGTTCTCGAAACTTTACAAAATTCCAAAATAAGATTTTGTTTTAGGTTTAAGGATAAAGTATTTTCAAGTTTAGTGAAACAGCATGGTTTGTATTCAATGTTGTAGTATAAATTAAGTAGATTTTTGTAAATTTTATGGACTGCATGATGAGATACGTTTGTTTCAGGGCCGTGTTCGCACAAAAACTGTGAAGAAAGCTTCACGAGTGATCATCGAAAAATATTATCCGCGCCTAACTATTGATTTCCAGACGAATAAACGCTGTTGTGAAGAAATCGCCATCTTTCCGAGCAAAAAGCTTAAAAACAAAGTCGCTGGGTGAGTGGTTTCAAAATACCTGTTTAAAACTTCCATTTTTAAATCACGGGTGATATATCATGAACATGGGTTTAGATACCATTTAAAGACAGAAATCCATACCAGCGATTTTCTTCAGGACGGAAACATTAACCCACAGGTAAAAGATGAAACTATCAATTCCGTCCTGGAAAAGTTCTTATCTATAGAAAGTCCTCCATTTGCCATGTGTAACCACAGAGCTCCCTCTTAATGATGCAGCTGTTTAGCATAACAAAAATATGTGCTTTTCCTCTTCCATTATCATGTCACTTTTCCGTCCTTCTAAAAGTTCTGTGAACGGAATTACGTTCCAGGTTTATTACTAAATGCATACTAGTCAGGTTACCGATAGGCAGTAATTTGTACTAAATTTCAGTACTAACATTGCACATTTTGCCCACAAATAAGTCATATGTGCATCGTCTATAAAACTAGGATATTCTTGCACGAAGGTTTGCATTTGATCTGTAAAATACCCAGGTGGGAAAAAAACCTTAGGAAAAAATTGAAAGTCAAAAACCTTGCCATAAAAAAAAGTCTGGTTGTATGGCCCTGTAGACAATCTTAAATCATTTTTTTTTGGTCAAATTTTCAAAATTCTAGGGATGGAAGATCCCCCAACGTTCTTAAAATGTTGTTGCACCCCCTCCCCCCGTAGGTCCAGGCTGGATCCGCCATTGAATCTAACAGCTAAAACACATAAAAGCTTTTATAGTGTTAGAATTTATTGTTGAAATTAATGTTAACAATTAATTATTATGAGTTTTCCCAATTTATTATTAATTTAAGAGGTCAAATGTCGTTTGTGCAGTTTTCAGACTTTCTGCTTTTTTGCCAATCTTAAAGTACGCGCATAGTGCGGCAGATTTTCAGATTCCGAAATCAGATTCCCGATTTCAGATTTTCGGAAATCTGCTCTCAGAATTTGTCAGCGCCGGTGAGTGCGCATAGTGCATCAGATTTTGCCTGCTTCTTCGGAAAGCGTTTTGTTTACATTTTGCTGAAATAGATTTATTTCTGTTCAAAGGGAGATCTGCTTACCCCAATGTTACAAAAAAAAATCATAATGCAAATAAAAAGTTATTAAAAGAAAAACTACAGTGGAAGCTCTTATAGCGACCTGCTCTTATAAAAATACTCTCTTATAAAGACCCAAAAATTAGTCTCTATAAGAGCACTTTTGTGCTCTTATAAAGACTAATCTTCGAATCGATTCAGCTTATCGAATACTTTTCTGGATCGGTTTGTGTGCGTCACACCAGAATTAGCCAATAAACAAATATCAGAGTATGACAAACAGCACCAATTAACGATCGCAACTTCTTCTCGCTTGCTTTCGCCCGGGATAACAGGCTAGAATCCCAAACGAAACCTTTCGCTACCTAATGTCCTTGTTGATTTTAGACTTTAAATTTATTAGCGTACTTATTTATCTTTCTTTATTTCCAATTTTTTGACTTATATTTAAGACATAAATTTTTCAAATTGCATGCAGATGCAGGTGAAATTGATGTAATAAATTTTGTTAAGCATCAGACCTTTCTAAGGAAGCTAAGCTATGTAATAAATTAATATCAAAATCAAAATTTAAAAAGCAAATATTTATACTCTGTAAAATATTGATCTTAAACTTTATATAAATTAAAATAAAAGCAAAAAATAAGGTAATATAACATGAAGTTGAAGTATCAAGACTTCATAAAATAAGAAATAATTGTTTAAAGTGAGGAAAGATCAATTGGATGATTCGAACTGTGTTCTAAATCCCAATGATATCGTTTTCAGGTTGAGATTTCCTCCAGACTTTATAAATTAGTCTACTAAAATTACATCATTGAGGGAATCGAGTTTAGCTTAACGAGTTTATTGCTTTTAAACGAGTGATATTCTACACTCGAGTGTATCACTCGAAGTTTGCTCTTATAACGACAAAAAACTCGGTACGGATTAATTACGCTATAAGAGCTTCCACTGTATATATAAGTCTATTTAAAAATCATATTTAATAATCTAAAAATATATTTCAACGAAATTTAAATATAAAACTGGTAAATATAGTTTAAAATAATTTTATTTGAGTGTTTAATTTTTAAATAAAAAAAGTTTCATGGAATGGCATTGTTGTTAAAATTATCTCCATGGAAATGCGATAAACAATGACCACGTTATCTGAGAATTCTACCGAATCTGAAAAACCGGCATTAAAATTTAATTCCGGCAAAAATCTGATTTTGACGATCGGAAAGTCGGAACTATGAAAGTCGGCCACTATAAGCACTCTCCACTAAATACGCTAGGTAATTCTGGTTTCTGATTTTCGCTGGTTTTCAGAATCTGAAAATCGGCGGCACTATGCGCGTACCCTTATCCCTGATAACTGACAATAGGCTGAAGCTAGCTGATATAATCAGAAATGTTTGAGAAACTAAAGCTGAAGAAAAACAACTTAATAAAGAACTAATTGGTCACTCTCCGAAGTGTGAGTAACGTAATTCCTTTCCCTTGCTTTCTCTCAAGTGGAGGGGTCAGATTAGATTTCTTCCTCCCTCCAGGTCCCGAGATCTCAAAGCAAGGAGAGCAGCTAGGGCTAGGTTTACCATAGGCTTTGCTAGGCAAAAAGGGCCTTGGTCAGTAAACATTAACCATTTATAGAGGTGGGCAAAAACGAGTAGCAGTTACAAAATAGAGCTGCTACAGGAGTTAAAACGTAGCTGCTACACCGCTACTTTAGTAGGCTCTCAACTCTCAATTGGTAAAAAAATTGCGGTTATGTGCAGACCAATGAGAACCTTCTAAATCTAGCCAGTAGTGGTTTTTGAAATAACGAGGCAAGCGAAAGGAAACCTCCATCATGTTCCTGCTACTTTTGTAGGCTCTCGATTAGTCCAAAAATCGCAGTTATAATGTTACACACTGACCAATAAGAATTGTCTGAATGAAGCAGTAGCGTTTTTTAAAATAACAAGTGATCTAACTGTGGCATTTATCTCGAAAGTGCTTTTTTTTAGCTGCTACTTTTCCTCAACGAATGTAACGTTACGTTTTCAAAAATTAGTGGATTTGCCCACCTCTATAACTCCTATATAACTATATATATCACCTCCCTTATGTGTCCCATTAAATGTTGGGAAGCTGTTTTGGTCACCTAATCTTGCAAACCAGCCGAATAAAACCCAGTTATGAAAGGTCCTTGAATTTTGAATCCACTCTGGCTGCCTTTCGTTGATTCATCTAAATTTCCTTTCCACAGTTACAGGCAATTTTTTAAACGCTCTGATCATGAAATTACGATAGTAACGCCCTCTACATCGGTTCCACAAGTGAACTAACAAGGTAGAACCAGTTTCTGGTCGAGTGAGAAATGCACAGAAGCAGAACTGGTATATAGAGGGTTATAATTTTTAAATGTCTGCAAAAAAGGTCCTTGAAAAATTTTGTTTAGGGTTTTGAAAAGTCATTGATTTTCAATGTTTTCAAAGAGTGGGAACCATTTGTTGACAAACCAATCCCCATAGTGAAGTATAACAACATGTGACTTATAGGAAAGGTTGCTGGGTGGAAAATGGTAGTGCCATCTAGGATCAGGGGTGTCCAACCCAAATGATCTTGAGGGCCACTTTGGAAATGATCTGATCCACTCTGATCATGAAATTACGATAGTAACGCCCTCTACATGGGTTCCACAAGTGAACTAACAAGGTAGAACCAGTTTCTGGTCGAGTGAGAAATGCACAGAACTGGTATATAGAGGGTTATAATTTTTAAATGTCTGCAAAAAAGGTCCTTGAAAAATTTTGTTTGGGGTTTTGAAAAGTCATTGATTTTCAATGTTTTCAAAGAGTGGGAACCATTTGTTGACAAACCAATCCCCATAGTGAAGTATAACAACATGTGACTTATAGGAAAGGTTGCTGTATGGAAAATGGTAGTGCCATCTGGGATCAGGGGTGTCCAACCCAAATGATCTTGAGGGCCACTTTGGAAAACCAAAATACATCTGTGGGCATCATATAAAATTTTAGGATATAAACTGCTCAGGGGTATTACAGTGATGTTCCATTTGAATAACTTCTTTTGCAGTTATTTTGTGGTTTTGAGCAATGTTTTAATTTTTTTTCAACTATCCAATTTTTCAAATAATTTAAAAAAATTTATTTTAATTGAAATATTCGTGTTCAGCCACGGCTTACTAGATACTATACAGGCTAGCCAAGTTTTGAACAATGAAAACCATTTGACAACTTTTCCTACTTGGATCGCCACAAGTCCTACAATATCACCCACCGCCTTCAACACTGTGGATATGCTTTGCCAGTTTGTCAAGTATTGCCATCTGGATTTTTAATGATTTCCGTACTTGGCTAGCCTGTATAGTATCTAGTAAGCCGTGGTTCAGCCCTGAAAAATAGCCTATAAACATGTATCACAAGTCTCAATTACTATTAATTGATTTTTTGAAATTTTTTTCGGCCATTTTTAAAAATTAAATAAAAATAAACTTCCCACGTACTGATTTTTAGTATGTTATCATTGATTCCCAAGTGAAAACCGTCGAAAATTCAAATGTATCAATTTTTTATCAGTCATATTGTCAACAATATGCTTCAATAGCGCATTTTGATAAGTTTTTTCTCTGCTTTGTATTTTATTGACCTTTGTTGAACCGATTTTAGATATGTGACACATCTTATGCGCCGTATTCAGAGAGGCCCTGTACGAGGCATCTCCATCAAACTCCAAGAAGAAGAGCGAGAGAGGAGAGACAACTACGTCCCTGAAGTGTCTGCTTTGGAAATGGATCTGATAGAGGTGGACCCTGACACTCATACCATGCTGGAACAAATGGTAAGATCATTATTTCCATTTGTAGTCGAAAATAGATACTGTAAAAGTTTGCAATTCATTTGAAACTGCTTAAAATTGGGGCTGCCAATATGTAGTATGGGTAATTACACATGTCTGCAAAAAAACTTTTCGAGCTGTTTGGTTTATTCTACCTGAAACTTTATGAATTTCAGTGTGCTGAATCCGAAAATGACCTCCATTTTGTCCTGGGACATTATGTTTTCTGACAATTCAGGTTTTTGTTTTATTGAGAAATGGCTCAAAATTTTGGAAAAAGGACTCATTTGACTAAATTTTTAATTCAGATTTTTCCACAAAATCATTTCTAAGGGTACGCGCATAGTGCGGCAGGTTTTCAGATTCCGAAATCAGATTCAGATTTCCGACTATCGGAAATCAGCTCTCAGAATTTGTCAGCGCCGGTGTAGTGCGCATAGTGCATCAGATTTCGCCTGCTTCTTCGGAAAGCGTTTTGTTTACATTTTGCTGAAATAGCTTTATTTCTGCCGAAAAAGAGGTCTGCTAATCCCAATGTTACGAAAAAAAACATAATGCAAATAAAAAATTATTAAAAGAAAAACTATATATGTCTATTTAAAAATCATATTTAATGATCTAAAAATATATTTCAACGAAATTTAAATTTTAAAACTGGTAAATATAGTTTAAAATAATTTTATTTGAGTGTTTAATTTTTAAATAAAAAGTTTCATGGAATGGCATTGTTGTTAAAATAATCACCATGGAAATGCGATAAACAATGTCCACGTTATCTGAGAATTCTGCAGAATCTGAAAAACCAGAATTAAAATTTAATTCCAGCAAAAATCTGAATTTGACGATCGAAAAGTCGGAAATATGAAAGTCGGCCACTATGAGCACTTTCCACTAAATACGCTAGGTAATTCTGGTTTCCGATTTTCGCTGGTTTTCAGAATCTGAAAATCGGCGGCACTATGCGCGTACCCTAATGTTTTTTCTGAATCTAAAACTGATCTCCTTTTTATCATAGGACTTTCAATTTAGGTAAATAAGGCAATTTTTTGAGAAAAATGAAAGAAAGTTAAGGATATAATTAATTTTTTACTCAAACTTTATCTGAAAATCATTTAGTTATGTTTTTTTGGTGTGCTGAATCTGAAAATCACCTCTTTTGATTTTTAAGACATCACATTTTTTAACAAATTGATCAAATAGAGAAATATTTCACAAAAAATGAGTACACTTAAAACATAAATTTTTTACTCAAATTTATTATTAAGGTCATTGTTTTTAATGTTATTTGGTGCACTGAATTCAAAAATTATCTCTGTTTTGCCCTAGAGTGTTGTTTCCTGACAATTTATGTAACACTTTGTAACATAACTCATTACTTAAATTTTAATAAAAATAGGTTTAAAAGATAATTTTTTTATTATATATTCTTCATAAAAATCATTATAAAACTAAAATTAGCTCATTTACAGTCTAAAACTAATTTTTACTCCCTATGAGGGTCCTCAAGACTTACAAACAAGACTAGCTCAACGGAGCATTCAACAATAATTCGGCATTAAAGTACTATTAAATCTTCCCTGATATTTTTTTCCATCTCTATAATTTAATGTCCTGATGAGATAGTTTACTATGTGCATTATTCACAGCTCCTAATTTTTAAAAGTAGGGTAGCTGGGAATGTACAAAAACAATGAAAATGGACAAATAGCTTTTTCGTTGCAGACCTGTGTTACAGGGGTGCAGAAAATATTCCGGGTGCAATATTTCCCCAAAACACAATTAATTTTGACCAAAATTTCCCCCTAACATGCCCCCATATTTTCATTCTAGTTTATGTTACTACTAAAGTACAAAGAGATTTTAAAGTAGAGTTTTATTAATTATTGGAACTTCTGCAAGGTTCATTAATTATGAAATAATCCATCCCTTTTAATACCTTCTATTTTATTCTTCTTTATATAATACATATCACCTTAGCTCAAAAATTTTCTTTATAAGTTGTGAACGTGTTAAATAAGTTGAAAACTTCGCTGTCGTCGAACAAGAACGTGATTTTTAGTCACAGATACATAGTTTTTCCAGCATATCAATCAAAACGCAAGGAAAAGTTAACTTTCAGGTATTCACTAAGGAAACACGTTTTTTCGGCAGAGATCTGTACTTTTCAAAATCTATGGCGAACCATGAGGTTCGTCATAGATTTTGTCGAAAAACAAAATTTATGACGAACCTCATGGTTTGCCACACATCTGTAGTTTTCACCTTATTTCTGTAGAATTTGGAGGGTATGATATTGTCACCACCATACTTGTATAATATACACCAGGGGTCTCCAAACTACGGCCTGCGGGCTGGATGCGGCCCACGAGGCCCTCTCATCCGCCCCGCGGATACTTCTCTACCTGCGAAAAATTATTATGAATTTGTTGTGTATCAAAATATCCAAGAGTTCCCTCTCTATGAGATTCGGACTAGGGGTACCAAAATGAGGTAAAATCCTGTTTTTTAGGGTCAAATTTCCAAAAGTTTTCTGGGGGAGGACCCCCAGGCCCCTCTTTTAAAACTTTTAACTCGGTCAATAACTTTAATCTTCATAAAAAGTTCAGAAAATTTATAATCCTACCTAAAAATACATTGAAAAGGTACATTAAAACATCTTAATGAGCGCATAAGAGGGCTTAAGGATAATTTTAAGTCTCCTCTCCAATAAAAAATCTTGTTTGGGGTAGGGTATGATAATGACTTAATTTTCTCAGAAGATATTAGGGACCCTCCCGAAATAAATTTCTATATACGGCACATAGATCCAAAAAAAACCTATTAAATGATAACTATTTCAAACTGTTTTATTTTTAAAAGTTCTCAAGATACACTTACACTTGAGCGTGCATATTTTAAATTTAAAAGTTTCTTAAATGCATGTTTTTTCTCTTTTGAGAATAATAATAATTGTGATTTAATTATAACGTTGTTACTTAATTCTTTCAAAACATAATGCCGAACCCCCATTTAAACTACCCATGAGCCGACACTGGTTTTGATTTTTTTTATTTAACCTCAAGTAAGTAAACGGCCCTCGAACTGCTGTTTAAAAGTTAATGTGGCCCGCAGGCTGAAAAGTTTGGAGTCCCCTGATGTACACAAACGGCGTTCACAGAAAATTTTACCCTCTGCAGAAAAACTACAAAAAAAATTTTTAGACATTTTTCTGCTGAATTTATTTTTGATAGATAAATTATTCTCTGCTAATCCCTGTCCTTAGGATCTTCCCAATTTTGGCCCTTTTATTGAGTGAAATTTTACTTAATCTTTTTCGGATTTGCTAGCGAGTCTTGATGCTCGCTCACCCAGTAACAGGGTTGCTGAATTTTTTTTTTAAACAAAAAAAATCGGATTGGTTTGATTTAAATCGGATTTTTTTATTTAAATCAGATTTTTTTTATTTAAATGAACATACAGTTCTATACTTTCTGAAACTGGTCAAAAATATATTGATATTATAATTTATGTGGTATAATAATTTTGCATCACATTCTTATATATTTTATGCACTAATTAATGTAATTAATTAACTAATTAAGGAAAGCAGTTCACACACACTGCCATCTCATCGGTGAGATGCATGTTCTGAAACTGAATGAATATTTTTGTACTATATTAATTAGTTACTGAATTTTTTTCCCTCTTTCACTAACTACTTACCAAATTTTGAAATCAATAATTTTTTTTAAATCTTTTGACTATGATTATTATGCTAAATAAATCAAGACAATGATTATATTTCAAAATCATGCCTGATTTTTGTGTAAAAATTGAAATCAATCTTTGAGTCATATTGAAGTTAAATTAATTTTAATAAAATTAATTAATTTTACCATTACCCATTTTTATTTCTTTAATGCAATAAGTAATTAGTGATAAAAAATATAATCAAACCATTGATATTTATGTAGGATAAGAAAAACAACTAAAAATAAGCTTTTGATAAAAATCATCTTAATATTTTAAAAAGTTGATACCAAGTAAAAAAATTATAGGATTTTAATTCTTGTTTAGTTTACTAACACGATGACTGACCCAATAAAAAAATATTTTTGTCCGTGTGGCCACATTTTTTTTATTTTTTATTAGCTTTTAAAATGACTAACTTATCAAAATTTGTGTAAATTTTGGGAATAAAAAATTCCCTTTTGGGCATGAGTAACTCCACAGTTACAAAACATACAAAAAGTTACCTTTTAAATGAAAAATCCAGGCCAAGTTCAGTTTTTCATCTCTGAGGCTAATACTAAATGAGCCTGCTTTATAATAATGTGGTATTTGTGAAGTATAGACAACTCAAAGAACAAATTCGAAAGAAGTTATTTAACTCGCAAAATCTCTTGGACATAAAAGGTGTGAGTAAAATGCAACTCACGTGGCAGTCAACGTGTTAAATTATTGATTCCAAATCTTTGCTATTTACCGCATTTTCATAATCAAGGGTCAATATGATAGTAACACTTGTTTTTTAAAATTGCAGGCAATAATATAAATGCTAAATCTATACTTATACAGTAAATATAAAATTTAAAAATTATAATGCAAATAAATTTGTAAACCCTTCTGATAAGCATATAACTAATTAATTTCTTTAAATTGTGGTAGTTTAACATTTTTGATTTAAATCAAATGATTTTTTTTAAAAAAAATCAAGTGATTTAAATCAAGCAACCCTGCCCAGTAAGTTTGTTTCTTCTCGTGTTCCTATCGCAATGCGAAAAAAACAACTTTACCGCGATTGGACCTGTGATTCATCAACGCGTTTCCCTCAATTCTCGCTGATATTTTAAGGCTGGTTAATAGGGTGTCAAGTTGTTTGCTCATTTTGTCTCGTTCCTGTACTTAACTTTGAAGCCAAAGACTATGTAGATCTCATTGACTGGGCATCTTGTTATGTGACATCCCCTCCAGTTCTCAGAGAGGTTAGTTCTCAAGAACTTATGAAGATGATTCAGGACGGTATGCCTACAGAATGCTGGGAATTTATTAAATTCCCATCGCATATGCAAGCTGTTGAGCGTATCGTGAAATTAATCACTGCAGCCTCCGGAAAAACGGTTGGCCCACAGAACAGGGATTCCTTTGTTACAGCGACACTAAAATTAAGAAAGCAAATGTTAAAATTTAATACCAAAAATCATTACAAGCAATAATGTTGATGTTATTTCTCTGTCTCTCTGAAAAATAAAGTTTTCTCTTCCATCAAAATGAGGTAATTGTTTTGTATTTTTTTTTTTAAGTTTTGTCAATTTTCCAAATTTTAAAGTGAATAAGGAGGGAGAAGATATTGGCCTATAAGTTTAAAACTATTTGCAGATGTAGTTGTATATTAATAGTAACTTTTAAGCCTAACTCCAGAATCATGACTGAAATCTGGGATTTTCTATTAATTTTTGAAGTTTGGTCATTTTTAGTCCAATTTTCAGAAATTTAGGTCCCGTGAGGCAACAGAAGATATTAACCTATAAGTTTAAAACTTTTTGCAGATGTAGTTGTATGTTAATAGTAACTTTTAAGCATAACCTCAGAATCATGACTGAAATTTGGAATTTTCTGTTAATTTTTGAAGTTTGGTCATTTTTAGGCCAATTTTCAGAACTTTAGGCCGTTTGGGGCAACAGAAGATATTAACCCAGAGTTTTAAGATTTCACACCTTTCATAGTGATGGTAGTTTACAACTTTTCCGCACTACCGCTAAGCGATCAGAGAAATTTCGGTTTTTTCGGGACACCCTACTGGTTAACGCTTAAAAGTTTGTCTCAGCATTTCAATGGTAGCAACTCAACCTTATTTGAATTCAGCTTTATCACATCCTTCTGAAAATGTTGATGGAAATTTAGAAATATTTTTTTTAAAGCTATAATCAAAATATTAGATCTGAAATTGATTCCAAACATAAATTTTAAATAAAATAGTTTTGGAAAAAGGTACAAGATAGTCAGGTAGCACAGATAAAAATAATTAGGGGCCATTCATTAATTACGTAAGGGTCCCGAGGGGGGGGGGGTTGGAAAAATCTCTACATACCCTTACTTGGGGGGTGGGAGTCAAACCCATTCTTACATAAGATTTTTCAAGTTAACGTAAGCAAGAGTTCCAATTATTCTAATCAAATTACTTTTGAATAACGCCAGGAAAACTTAAAAATGCTGACGATCTCGGTATATTATCAAAGCTTTAATTTTTTAAAAAAACTTACTTTTACTTACATTACTTTTTTTAAAAAAAAAAAAACTTAATAACATTCTATTATTTTGGGGATACCCTTACATGGGGGGAAGGAGGTCAAAAATTGCCAAAATCATCCTTACACAATTAATGAATGGCCCCTTATGGTACCAATTTGAGTATTTAAGAAAGAATGTGAAGATTTAAAAAAGTGTAAATTCTTGCAGAAAATTTTATGGAAAAAATTTAAGTTTGCAGAAAGGTTTTATTTTATATTATACAAGTATGGTCAGGGTCACCCACCCAAAATATTTGTTACTACTAGTGTACTAGTAACATCTTGGATTTGTAGAATTTTTTTCTTTATAAACTTAAGCGAAATTTCCCCACAACTGCCTAAATTTCCCAGGACCATGTTCAGGTGTTCTAACATATTCTGCACCCCTTCGGTGTTATTGGTGTATGGCCTGCCTTATTTCTGGGGGCCTCAATTTGAGCAATTTCTTTGATAAGAGATTTGTGTTTAAGGGCCATTCCTTAATTACGTAAGGGTCTCGAGGGGGAGGGGGAGTTGGAAAAATGGGGGGGGGGGGTCAAACCCTTTCTTACGCAAGATTTTCCAAGTTAATGTAAATAAATTCCAAATGGTATTCCAAAGACTAGAAATAATAATATAATGGTAATATGTAGTTGAAAGCAAGAATACTACTTATCTGTTGAAAAATAAAAATCTAAATCTTTGATTTACGTCAAACTGAGAGTTTTAGTGTAACTCATCCTTTTCTAACATTTTATTATTTTGAAAAACGAAATGGTATCTTAAGTAAGAATAGGGGGGGGAGGGGTTTGAAAAATCTTATGTACCCTTACATGGGGGTAGGGGGGGGGGGTCAAAAATTGCCAAAATCATCCTTACGTAATTAATGAAAGGCCCCTTAACCCCTTCTTCGACATTTTATTTTTCAATTTCTGACACTAAAATTTAAAATTTTTGTATTACATAAATTTCAAATGTGTTAAATTTTGATACAAAAAGTGCAAAAATTTTTGTCCTTAAGCTATTTTTGCCTGCTTTACAACGGTTCAAACCTTTCATTATTCGCTTAAAACTCTCCAGTTTTCACTGCAATGCACCTTCCTAAAATCTACATTTGCCTACTACTGCTAGGGGTTAATTTATTTTTATCGAATAAAATATTCAATTTATTGAATAAACAGCAGTGCCCTACTGCTTGAATTGTTTAAAGGTAATTTTGTGTAAAAAAAAATACAAGATCACAATCACACCCGCACACATTCTCTTACATTAACACTAAAATCTGGCTAAATTTCTTTTAAGTCGTTGGCAACGTTTGTTTACTCTCTTGCTATTCAAATCTTGGTGCTTAGAAATATTAAATGTTGCATATTTTCCAATTTAGTACCTTTTACTCAATGTATTCTCTAAGTCATAATAACTTTTAAAGACTCCACTAAAATATAAGTAAGAACCAGTTAGTTTGAAATTGGTATTGAATTGTTTATTATTTAATTGATAAACACTTATTATCTTTTAATTTACCATTATCTCTTTCAGGGTGTTTCTTCCATTCCAGGTTTGCAAGTTACAGCCCCTCTTACTGCTCACTGAAATAAATGTAAATTTTAAAATAAACTCATTAATTACCAATTTACTGATTTTATTTGCATAGTAGCAACACCACTGGAAAATCGGGTAAATCAGAAAATTAGTATTTGCCTTTAAACCAGGTTTGAACATTTTGATTGGACAGTGGCTAAAATGACAAAAACCTAAATTTGTGTAAACAAAATCTAGTTAACTTCTTTTTGTACCAATGATCATAAAAGTGTAGCTATTATTAAATGTAAATTTTCATGCTATTGTATTGATAACCTTTTAAATTTCAAGTTTTACATATTTTATTTATTGTAGTGTAGCATAAATTTAAACCAAGTTTGGAAGTTAAATATTATTTGAAGACATAATATGGGGGAGGAAAATCAAGTTTTTAAGAAAACACCACATCCACAAAGCGAGACTTCTAATAACACTGTGGTTTAGTTCATTCCTTTTAGTACATTATACAAGTAAAAAAAAACAATTACTACAATGAAAATAGATGGGACATACAGGAAAAGTTGCTGTGTAGAGATGCTAACATAATCTAAATCAGGGGTTTCCAACTTCCAAGTACTTGAGGGCAGTCACATCAAAATATCAAGTCAAGAGACGGGCTGTAAAGTAATTTGGCTCCTTTTTTAGCCATGATATATTTTTCGGGAGTCTTTAATATGGAAATTTTCAGGCGAGAGAGGGATTGGTTATTGCCTATTCTCATTCCATTGGACAAAGGTGTTCAAAAGTTAAAGGCTGTGGACACTTGTCTTGAGGACATCCTGTATAGTGTTAAAAATATGAAGATGAAGTTATTTTATTCAAAAATTAGAATTGAAATTCAATTGAAATCTAAATATGTTAACTGATTATGAAGTAACATCAACTACCAGAAATAAAAAATTTTTATTGTTTTATTATAAGTAGAAAAATTTCTACTTTTATTAAAAATCTAAAGGGGATTCAAATAAATTTATTCTAAAAAAGCCTCACAAAAAGCATTTTAAGTTTAATCTTGAAAGGAATTTTTTTATAAGTTGAATAAGGTGTGGTCAATTTTATAACTTCCTTAGTTTTATTTTAAGTTGTAAATGCTATTATGCAATAGAAAAATCTTGACTTTATATTGTAGGAATAAGATGAACATAGCACACAAATTGATTAAAAGAAGTGTTTATTTTCTCTACAGTTCTTCTACCTCTAAATCTGCAGAACCACAAAAACATTCAAATCATATCATTGAAGAAACAAATTATGTATATATAGCAATGATCCACATTCATTATAATAGACTTTGGTCGGGCCCATACACAATACACGTTAATTGTGGCAACACAGCAGATGCATTCAGCCAAACCCATTCCAACAAAGGGGAACTCAATATCAAAGAAAAAAAAATATACATAGTTTGCAATATATATGGGCAAAAATTTTATTTTTCTGCATTGCACAAAGAATAATAAGGTTCTACAGTAGATAAGTAAACATGTCAAGAACAATGCTGTAAAATAAAGAAGCTAGTTTGAAGAGACAATGTAAGGGAGACACCTATGTTGAAACCCCTTTGATAAAATGTGTCCCAAGCATCCTGTTCTTACAAATGTAGCATACCACAGCCGTTCCTTTGGCATGACTTCAAAATCCATTACATCTCAATAAGCAGTGTTTTATTACAAATAGGTTCATTTATTTTTGCCAAGTTATACCAGCTAATATCAAAGTGATTAATTTTAAGTCACAACAAAAAGATATAATTGAGTGACTTAACAGTCAAATCACAACTGCACAAAGAGCAGGCCAGCACAGATAAGAAATTCTGGTTAGTATCACTAAGGAGGCACTAATAAGGAAGAAATCGGGCCTAAATTTTGTTAGATTAACACAACCAAGGTTAGTAGGACATGACAGCACATCTTGGAAGAATCTAATCTAGCAAAATTGTGGCTTGGTTTACTTACAACACTAGTCAAAAGGACTAGACACCTTGGGCCTGACATGATACCAGATAATTAAAATGTGCTATACCAATCCTTTTAATCTTAATTTCAGTTTAAATAAGGGTTAAGAATTGGTTTTGATTTTTTTTTAGAATTGTTTTCACTTAAACCTATCAGGTCTGCACATTTATTATCAAATAATTTAAATTTGATGACAGTTAAAATAGAATACAGATTCAACTGGTACCATCATCAAAGCAGTATTAGACTGATAAAGAAAGCCCTTTCAATCATTTCCCAATTTGAAAATGTATGCTGTTCTAAGTAGAAATATATATCACATAGATCTTGTTTCTCTTCGAGTTTTGAACAAGTGTGAAAAGCATCAGGTCATTTATAGATTTATTTGAGTCTGGGAGTCACAAATAGCTAGACCACATCATGCACCTAATAACACTTTATACTAGAAAGTTATTTTGTAAATATAGCAAACAGTTAAGGCTTTGTAAGGAAGATAACAAGATGTTACTTTACAGAGGTAAAGCATCAAGTAAACCACTAAGTTAAATAAAGCCACTTGGGAGCTTATTTTTTACTGAAATTTTAAAAATGTATACAGTACTGCTTTGTTCTAACTCAAAAATAATTTAATACAAATATTTAAGGATAGATGCACTGAATTATCAATGACTCAATATGTATAAGGTAGTTGAGATTAACTTTCAATCAGTGTCTTATTTCTGAGTTAGGCCAGTTAGTACTGATATATTCGCTGGGCTTAACCCCATCAGTAGTTGATTAGAACAAGCATATTTTCATACGAAACCAAGCCATTAATTGCTATCCTGTAAAAAGTGAAACTTTTCCCGAGAATAATACAACTACCTCAGGAGACAACTATCAGTGCAGATAAAGAGAGGTCAGTATTCTATTAATATGAGATGGGCTGTCAGTCCAATTGTGCTAAGCCTTTCCAGATCTTATCTGCTAGTTGGTATTCCTCAGAGTAAACAAAATACAGTAATAAATTCTACTATTATCCAATACCAATAATTATTTTTTAGGATATTTCAAAAGTAAAAGCATTTCTATCGTTTAGTAAGGCATAATTTACAGGAATTGGATCAGGGAATTAATGTAATAAATTTACTCCGAGTGGTGCCTTGCTATCTGAACACAGGAACTAAGATCCCTTAAATGAAATGACTTTTAGCCCACCACTTGGAGGCAAATTGAACGAGCAGTTAATTTATGTGTTATCTATAAAAATTAGGTTGGCATGAAATTCAGACATAATTTTACTATTATTTAATAAGTTTAAAAATTGAAAAGGTGTTTTTAATAGCTGAGTTCTCATTTAAGTAAGAAAGCTACACAGAAATCAAATTTTGTTAATTACTTTAATACTGATTTTTCCTTAAAAACACATTTAGAAAAAATTTCCAAACAGTGGGCTAAAATTCAGGCACTAGATCTTGTAAACAAATTTTACTTTTAAAAAACTTTAAATAAATAACACTATGCCATGGAAAAAAAATCATTTAGCAAAAATTTTAATTATTGGAAAATGCACGAATCCCACTGTGTAAAGCAGCCAACTTCCTTCAACAATAGGAGAACAATCAAACATTACTAAAATGATGGACACGTGAAGTAAAACAAAAAGAAAAATTAAACACTTTTAATTATGAAGTACAGCAACACAAGAGGATATACTCAATCTGATTATGTTATTAAAATGAAAACTAATAGAGATAAAACAATAACTGTCATGTCTCTAAAATATAGATCTCAAAAAAAGTTACAGAAGGCAAAGCATTGTGGTAAGGGGGATGCGGCAGACAAATCAGAATTAGTCTCTTGGAGGGGATGGTTGTTGGCCAAAGTTAGACTACATGCTCAGTTTAAGACAGTTCAAAGACTGGCCATGGCCATATTCTTCTTGCAGAAAGGTCGTTATATTCCTCAACAAAAAAATTACTCAGATGAACAAAGAATCCAGTGCAGAAAGACAATCTAGTTTCATTTAGTTCAGCATTACAATGAAGACCTAGTGTAACCCTTAGACTTCTGCATGCATTGCACACTTTAATCTACTGAGCACTGATATTCATAAAAAATTGCATTAATACCACCACACAGAGAGGATTAACTCCTCTGGCAAAAAGAATAATATGACCAACACCAAAACAGCCTCATCAGATTTAACAGCTGCATCCCCAGCCCACAATCATCAGGGTTTTCTGTGAACTAAACAGACCTAAGAGAGGATCGAAGGAAGGGGCTCCCGAACGACGATGCGCACAGAAGTAGAGTAATAATTAGAATTGAGATGGTTTTATGTATTTTAGATCTTCTTGACCTTCTCTCCAACAACGAGAGGATTGTTCTTTCTGATTTCTTGAGCACCCAGCTGTTTGTAGTCAAAGGAGCAGTTGTGTTCATTGGAGTATCTGTGCACAGAACAGAACAGACCACTGCAGCGACAGGTAAACCCTAGAGGAGGAAATAATATACAAATTAGACAAAAAAAAAAAAAAAAAAAAAAAAACACCCTGAGTAAAAAATAACTGTTTTATTTGAGTGAGGAATAAATTAAAATATTGATTTTGACACTACTTTAGACATGCCAACTTCAGACTTCAACCGGCAAATCAAAAAACCTTTTAATAAAATTTTGACCTAAAAACAATGCTTTATCCCCATATACAATGAAACTGAAAATTAAATATTTAAAACAGCATAATTTATTACAAATATTTTCTTATCAAGTTAAATAATGTAATGAATCTAGTTAAAAAACGTATTTTTAAGAATATGATTGCTAAAAATCTTTAAAAAGTAGAGTATTTTGAGAGTTCAGTGAGCAAGTATATTTATTTCTACAAAACGGATAAACATTGGGCAGATTGGAGTAGTGGCATGTCTGCTAATAAGCATAATAGATTTCGGAAAAGAATTTACCAGACTTTACAGAAGGAAAACATAAAATACAGGTCAATACACTAGGGTGTTTGAAAAGTCCATTTCACAGCTTTTATTTGGAAACATGTCTTAGGGCAGCCACTAGTTGAGTTTCCGAGCAGTTAGGGTGACAGAAAGAGAGATTCTGCGAGACATGTATCTGATGGCAACAGCACAACATGACTTCTGTAGTTCATACTGGAACGGCACCAAAGGAGGCAGTTTTCATGTGCCTGCAGTGTGCCACGTTCTTACATTGCAAACTTAGGGTCTAAACCAAAACCTTTCATACTAAACCTCTAAGTGATTTTTTTTGTATTAAAGTATATTTGTTTCAGATAAAGTATTTGATAAAGGGAATGAACATTTTAAATTTTCTCAAAACAAAAATAAAAACCCACATTCTAATGAGTGCAAAAAGCTGATGATTGAAAAAGCTTTCAATGATTACCATACATTAATATTCCTTCTCTAATACTTTATTTTGAATGCGTTTTATTACCCCTTGATAAGTACCCAAGAAGCAGTTTTAAAACGTTAAAAGTAGTCCAAAGGTGCAGAAAATGTTCCAGGGCCCAATATTTCCACAGAATACAATTTCGTCCAAAAAGTCTGAAGGAGGGGGAAAAACACCTCATATTTTCATTCCAGTTCACTACTAAAGTGCAAGGAGTTTTATTATGAAATAGTTTTCTTAATTACTAAACTTCTGCAAGGTTCTATAATTAATAAATAGTCCACAAGTTTATATACATGTCAAGTCAACTATAAAATGTTTTTTTATTAAGTCAAAAACCTCGCTGTGATTAAACAAGAACAAGATTTTTTAGTGAAAATCTTCAATCTCGTCACGGATATGTTGTTTTTCCAGCATAACAATAAAAATCTTGGGTATCCAATAAATTCAGGTATTCACCAAGGAAACTCATTTGTCCCCAGCCAAAATATTTGTAACAAATAACTTGAATTTGTAGTTTTTCTTGATAAACTTGGGCAAAAATTTCCCCACAACTTCCTGAATTTTCCCCGAACCATGTATGGGCATTTGGACACATTCAGCACCCCTGAAGTAATCTAAACTCTTGGCACTACTTATTCTTTATTTACTAGCAGTGAAAACTTTACTTGTCATTCAAACAAAATTCAGACTATCTTAGCATAAAATTTCTGATAACCCAGCTTAGTTTAAAAATTGAAATTCTTGAAATGATGTCAGCAATGTAAAAAACCCAATAAATTAATTTCAAAATTGTAATTTATGATGAACTGGTTTAATTATTATGCTTAATTATAATTGGAAATAGGCTTTTGTAGACTAATTGTTAGAACAATGGGGTTCAGAACAGAAGGATCTGTGATCAAATCCAACCAAAACCACAAATTCATATTTCAGTGCAATATTTATTTTATTAGTGGAACCTGTTTCTTTGACTTCCATCAAGCTTATTGGATGATCGAGATGAGATTTTTTATTTGAGATTTTTAACAGTTACCCAGTTAAGCTATCTCAATGCATTCAGCCTACGACCCTAAGACAGTTTCCAAATAAAATGTGTGAAACTAACTTTTGAAGCACCATGTATGCCTTATCCATTGCAATTTTTAGGGGTTATTTTAGTTGCTACACACACAATTCATAATATCCATCGTAAACTCAGATACACATCACTCCAGTCTAGATCAGATTTTTGATTTATTACTAATTTAATTTTAATAAGATAAAACTTTTTCAAACTCAGAAATGAGACATCGGTGCTGAGATAATTATTAAACTGAGGATTTTCATATTTTTCCCAATTTTAAGGAGAATAAACATTTTCTGGCTATTATCTTATTTTTCCTGATAGTTAAGAGGACAGACACATTATATGCAGAATCAAAGCCATAAAACTTTATGGTGTGTCCATAGATTCTGGGGGAAGGTGAGGAGAAACAGGTTTCTTTTCTGCTGCACACTCAAAGGTGTTGATGTCCTGCAACCACAGTTAAGACATTTTTATAACCTTCAGTGTTTAGTTCACAGCACTCAAAACAGAAGAGTACCTTCTAGCTATTCATTTAGGGTCCTGTCAAAAGAATTATAAAAGAGAAAATATTAAATCAATAAAGAGAAGTATGCTTGGAAAATTTAATATTACCGGTGAGTCCAACTTTCTTCTTGCATATGTGGCATCTATTTTTCTTTTTCTTCTGGTCCTTTTCCTCATCTTGCTGTTGAGATGAGCTTCCTTCACCTTTGTCACCATCACCACACTGTTGTTGCTATCAAAAAGGAAAGTTGAAATTGGTAAGCCTAGCAAACTATGTAAAATATTGGCATATTAAGCAAATTATTATGAAAATATTTGTTTTACCTTATATTAGTAATTTTACTTTTTTATTTTTGCCTTTTTCCAAAATACAAATTAGCTTCTTCCTGATTTTTGTTAAAAAGCAATCCCAAAATTTTTGTGCTCGGTCTCTGTCAAAATGTATTGTTATTTTGTTTTTTTTTTCTTTCTTTTTTTACCTTTATAATAAGTACTATATAAATATATTTTTTGTAATCACTTGGAAGGGCGAAGGCCCCTTAGTGGTCAATAGGAAATCTTTTTTCTCTTTTCTTTCTCTTTGGTATGTTGTGTAATTGTATATAACCAATATAATAAATTAGTCTTATTCAAAATCTTCGAAAATGTTCAGGAATTTTATAGGGTTTTATGCTGAATTTAACATTACATTGGAGTCCTGATTATCCGAGTTAAAAGTTCTTGATCGTGTTAAGCTTTGTTTTACTCTGCAGTTTTTTGAAACAGTTTTGCCACTTAAAAAACAACAGGATTCTAGAAAAGTTTGATAGCTCGGTTAACATCAAAACTCAGATGATCAGGACTCTGATAATCAAGGTTATACTGTATTTACAGGTTAATCTGCTAATGTTGCACAGCAGCTTATAAAGTTGTATTCTGGGCTGTTGGTAGTATTACAGAAAAACAGACTAATTGGAAGAAGTTCTTGCCTTTCTAGCAATGCAACCCAAAGTTGAGAAGTGGCTGACTTTTTGTTGCATTGTGTAAAAAAGGAACTATCATTTATAGGGAGATGAAGATTCCCAACTTTAAATTGTTAAGATTTTATTTTTCATTGATGGCAGAAATTATAACTATCAAGTTAAAAAATTTATAGATACAGATCTAGAGCTCACAGGTGGCTTATAATTTTTTTAACTTGAATTTAAGAATTAGAAAAATTAATTATGGCTAAAGCCATAATTTAAGGTGCCGGCTTTATTATAATGAATTTATTGTATGAAAATAAAAATTGGTTAGAAAAGAAAAAACTTCCTTAACAATACATTTTTTATCAATGAAGTAAAAAAAAAACTTACAAAACAGCCAAATCGCAAATAATTAATTTTTCTTCACAGGGTATTTTTTTTTTATATAAAATTGGATCCCTCTTCCCCAGCAATGCTTTAATTAAATAGATTCTATAATTTTCAATTACTGTTATATAAAAATAGTGATTACCAGTTCTGGCTTATTCTGTTCTTGACTAGGTGGTGTCACAACAACAGCTGGTACTGTCGGAGAGGCTGTGGAGAGGTCATCTTCTTTTGGAAGCAGGCTTTTGGCACCACATTCACCTGCTAAAGAAGAAAGTAAAAAATAGTAACATCTAGATATGCCCGAGCCAATGTGTATGTGATTTTGCAATCTTTTTGAAGATTTTCTAGCAAAACATTATGGAAAAGTATACAGTTAATTTTAATTTAAAGAAACAAAATTAATCAGAAAAAATTTTCCTGACAGTAAAAAGATAAGACTTTCACTAAATTAAAGTTATAAAGCTAAGTAAATTAAGTTAATTTCACTAAAAAAAGATGGAAAATGGAAATTTAAAAGTGGAACAATCGGCTAATATATAAAATACTTCTAAAGGTGGACACAAATTAGAGCCGAGCTTTGCGCACGTGCAGCGCGGTGCAAGTGCAGGGGTGGAAAACCATAATTTCATTTTTGGAGCAGCTTGAGAGCAGTTTTGGAGCAAGGCCGGACCTGGAAAAAGTTGTAACCTTCCCCCGAACCTAATGTATTGCTCCTATGGAGCTGGCAGGGGCTTCCCCCGAACCAGGTTCGGGCACTTTTTCCAGGTCCGGCAAGGCTAATCAATTTTTGGAGCAAATCAAATCAATCTTTGGAGCACAGCTAATCAATTTTGGGAGAAAGGCTAATTACACTTTTGGAACACCTAAATTAGTGTTTTCGTATCAGGGGATGATTTGCATTTTTGCAGCACCTTTTGGTGATTTTGCATCAAGCATTTTTGTAGCATTATACTTTCATGTTAAAAGCTTATATTAAAAACTCAGAACTTTCAACCTATTTGTCACACACCATAATATTAGGGATGCACACCCTCTTTGGGGAAGAGGGTCACTCACGCAGGACACAAGATTTTAACTTGTTTTGGTACTCGTAGTCCGGATTTCGGGGAGGGGGGCCAGGGCCCCCTCCTTATATACACCACTAATAGAAGAGCTATGAGCTAATACTAAATTATTGTAATGCAGAAAAAACAACTTAAACCACTTTGATCAGCTTCTAAAATTTAAACTTAATCAATTTTATTTTACCTAGGTTTTATTTGGAAGAATTTTAAAAACTTAAAATTAGCATAAAACAAGTCATTCATATAAACCAGATTAATATCTCCATACATAGAAGAATACATTTTTCAAGTTATCTACATCTGCATGAAATTTTATAACTGAAGTAACTAAAACCAAATAAAAATTTAGGAAATCATTAATACTATAATAATTTAATAATTAATTACTTGAATAATATTCAAATTACTAAAAAAACTTTGACCTTTATCATTTTAGAAAAGTAAAGAGAATGTAAGTTTGTATTTTTGAAAGAACAATATTTTAATAAACCCACTGCATTATTGTTATTAAGTTGGTTCTAAGTGACTTCTCAAAAAAATTTAAAGCTTAGAAAAATCTCAGAAGTTGAAAATACAGCGTGATTTTTAAAAACACGATTTTCTGAGAGATATCACTAATTACTTATTAGGCTGCTCTGACCAAGGTAAAGTTGTTTTTTCTGCACCGCAATTACAACGCGAGAAGAAGTCGATCTCAACAGGGGCCCGCGCACTCAGGAAAAGCAGTCGCTGGAAAAACGGAACTTCCGCGAGAAATCGCTATTTTCCGACTTCCGGAACACCGGACTTGTGGGCTTCTGACCACGGTAAAGTTGTTTTTCTACATCGCAATAACAACGCGAAAAGAAGCTGACTTCAACTTGGCATCCGCGGGCGTCCTAGAAAGCATCGCGGGAGGAACGAAACTTTCGCTAAAGTCGTACTCGTAATAACTCGTCGTGACTTTTCTTAGAAATAATCTGGAAGGTAAAAAAGTAGGGATTATCTGAAATAATAATTAGTTCGCGGGCCGCAGGTTGTGCATCCCTATTTTAGTTGGAGGCTCATATTTTGTAGAGAAAAAGCGGAAAATCGCGTTTTTGGAGCAGTTTGGAGCAAAAATGTGAATTTTGCTGTTTTTGGAGCAGATTTTCCACCCCTGAAGTGCGCAGAGCGTGTTCGCTTACAGCGCTCGGCTCTAATTTGTGTCCACCTTAACATGGGTGCCACTCTTCAAAAATTGGAAGACTGAACTTTGAACTATCGTTTTAATAATTTGCCCCCAGTCCATTATCAGTTTTTTTTTTAAATTGCAGGAAAAACTTATAAAATATCATATGAACAATTAAATAGGTCTTTAAATTTTAAATTAAAGCTAAATCTCAGTCAAACAGGCTTATTTGTGGGCAAATGTGCGATGTAAGTACTGAAATTTAGTACAAATCGCTGCCAGTCGATAAGCTGA
The DNA here is from genome assembly GCA_963680715.1 of Tetragnatha montana. Taxonomy (NCBI): domain Eukaryota; kingdom Metazoa; phylum Arthropoda; class Arachnida; order Araneae; family Tetragnathidae; genus Tetragnatha; species Tetragnatha montana. The sequence continues at coordinate 10,537,431 of OY796685.1, forward strand.
TTTTACGTTTGGTAATAAACCCGGGATGGAATTTTGTCCGCAGAACATTTAGAAAGACTGAATTCCGTCCCCAGGACGAAAGAGTGGCACCCATGATTTCTAACCATTAAAAGCTCAATTTAAGCTTTAAAGAAAACTAAGAGTCTTACTGCTAGTGGGCGACGTCCTTCCTTGAACAGCAGCAGCTGCAGCATTAGTAGAAGCAGCTGTATTGGAGCTGGCCAGGGAAGCAGATGCAGCAGGATTTGCCTGCTTTCTTTTGAGAGCATCTTTGTAGCATTTGGAGCAGAGGCCGTCTGTCTTAGGGCTGCCGTAAAAGCCACACCCACTGCGGCACAAGGAAGGGCTCTGCTGGCTCATCTGGTTCGGGTCACCTTCCATCCTAGGCAATTTTAGAGGACTGGCAGAAGATTTGTAATTAACAGCTGAAACAAAAGAAAAGATTCAGAAAAGAAATTTTGAGTGATGCTTATTCAATCAGCAATTCACCTTTTACAGGGTTCGTACATTTCTGTGAGGAAAAAATTCCAAGGCCGACTGATATTTTTTGCACCACAGTTTTAAAGTACTATAAATTTTTTTTGCCTTGTTGCAAATAAAAAGAAGGTACTTATGTATTAACGCCAAGGCAGCTATTTTGAGTGTGTTTTGATTTTAAATAAAATTAAAATAAAACAACTTTCAATTAATAGCTGTGGGTGGTGTTAGTAATACGTGCAAGTACCTACCAAAAAGAAATTCGACTAATAATCGTTTTTAATTTGAACCAGAACAAGAGTGAACACTGAATACTTGGAACTATATTATTTTCAACTTATTTTATATTAGGTTCATAAAAATGCAAATCTTACCAAAAAATACATTTCCAAAATTCAAACTGTGCATCAAAACACCTATTTTTTTAGAGCCAAATGTCCAAAAATTTTCTGGGGGAGGACCCCCCTTTGGTAGGTACTTGGAACTTTGTTGCTCACAACTTTTTTGATCCATAAAATATGCATGGGGCAGCGGAGAAATAATTTTCAGCCCCTCCCAAAATAAATTTCTATGTATTCATTCCACTGACAGTGAATGGTACTAGAAAGGGGACATCCATAAGGCTGCGGTCAGCAAGAAAATCAGTATGGTATCTGTTCAAAAAATCTGCAGTATCTGGTTATCGGACAATAGGAAAACCGCAATCAACCCCTTCAATGGTCCCTCCAACAAAAGACAGCCCTCGGGGAGGAGCGAGAAGTCACTATCGGGTGTCTACTAATTGACTGGGGGAGGTGACTTCGGACTCCTTCGCTATTGTTGGAGGGGTCATGAATGGGGAGATAGGGCAGATTTTTTGAAGAGATACAGCAGATTTTTTGAAGAGATACCATAGGTTTTTTGGCTGACCGTGCCCTAAATTAAGTGAGGTCAAAAAGGGGGGAGAGGTTCGAAAAAATCTCACCAAACCTCACCAAGGGGGGAGGGGGGTCGATTAAAATCTCACTTCAACTTTTTAAGTATGAGAAAGGAAATTAAAAAAAAAAGTTTAAGGTAGATCTCACGTGGGGGAGTCCAGATTTTGGAAAAAACACCTCACGTAATTTATGGATGTCCCCAAATAAAATTTGCTCTAAATGTAATACTTTATGCTAATTTTTATTAATGGAGAATTTGGCTGTTTTGAATTAAGTATGAAGGAAACTGCGGGGTTTGGTTAGGGGTAAGATATTTTTTAAAATTAGGTTCGAAGGAAGGTCATCTTTTTCCCAGGTCCGGTACTATGTATAAAAATTTAAAATGTATACATTACTTTGAGATGATCCTATCAAATTCCAAGAAGCTCGGAACCATGAATATTTGGGTTAACCAATGATATTGATTCATGACTTGGCGGACCTGGAAAAAGTGCCCGAACCTACGAACCTAGTTCGGGGGAAGCCCTTGCCAGCTCCATAGGAGCAATGCATAAGGTTCGGGTAAATTTTATTAGGTTCGGGGGCAGACCTGGAAAAAGTGCCCGAACCTACGAACCTGGTTCGGGGGAAGCCCCTGCCAGCTCCATAAGAGCAATACATAAGGTTCGGGTAAATTTTATTAGGTTTGGGGGAAGGTTACAACTTTTTCCAGGTCCGTTCGGGGGAAGGTTACAACTTTTTCCTGGTCCATGACTTGGCTTACCCCATGAATTTAATCAACATCATTGATTAACCCAAATATACATCAGCACTTGCATCCCTGTCATGTTCCAAGCTACTTCTTGGAATTTGACAGGATTATCTCAATGTAGTGAACTATACGAGTGGCTCAAACCGAATGAAACCCTAGTGGGAGACTACTAGGTTAGTTAAAATTGTCCACAGCTGATGTGTTAGTCTAGCAGTAAAGCAAAAATGCCTGCAATTTCAGCAGACAAAAAAAGTAATTTTAAAGCATGACAATGCTCGACCCCCTTGTCTTGTCAGAACACCAGCAAAAATCCACATGGGGATGGGAAACTTTAATAGGAGTCTTACCAAACCCATTGTATTCACAAGACATTGCCCCCGCAGACTACCAGTAATTCCAATTTGATGACACATGGTCTGGCTTAGCAGCATTTCTATTTCTGTGAAGATGCTGAAAAATGGGTAGATTGCATTATTTATTGCCTTCATGGGTGGAAAACCAGAAATTGACTTTTGTAGCAGCTTAAGAGAAGTTTTGTAGCAAGACTAATTACACTTTTGTATCACATTTCAGTGTTCTTGTATCAGGGAATGTGCCTTTTTTGTAGCCCTTTTTGGTGGTTTTGTATCAAGAAACATGCATTTTTGCAATAGCACTTTTAATAGCATAATAAAGACCTAAAATTAGAAAAATTTTAAGCGTCATGATAAAAAAGAAACTTTAATAAGCCAAAAGATCGTTCTCCGAGCTCAAAAAATTAAAATATTCATTAAAAAATAAAAATTTCCATGCTTGTTCTGAATCTGAAATTTACTTGAAGCCCTCACAAAGGGAATTAGGAACCAAAGTAACAAAACGTTTCTCAGAAAATTAATAGAAACGTTATTTTGAACTACTAATCTCTATGCACTACAGAAAAAATTGGGGAAAACTGCTAAAAACAGTCAAATTTTCAGGATTTAACAAAAAAAGCCAAACCAAAATTTCGAAGCCAAACGAGTTTGAAAAAAGCCAAATTTCTCGAATTTGGCCTTAAAAAAGTCAAATTGGCAACCCTGGCTTGTTAAGACAAGACAGAAGAATGAGACTAGGTTTTATTGTTTTCCGTGCCAAACTCCCACCTGAATGAAATGAATAAATGAAAAACGTGCTTATTTTGCCGGGTAATCAACCAATCATGTACTCTGTACAGTACCAGCAAACATCGTAAGGGCGATCAGCGGGGGGAAAAACTCGATCGGTCATTCATAGTGGCTCAGGATTGGTTCCTTCCCTGTGGACTGGATTTTCAGGGTTATTGCGTGTTTGGCACAATTTGTAGCTGAAAGGGAAATTTTGATGATTTTGTAGCAGCTTGTAGCAGTGAATCAATTTTGTAGCAGATTTTCCACCCATGTGCCTTAAAAGACCAACATTGGAATCCAACTGGCGTTATTCCGGCAAAAGAGTTATTTTTAGGAAAACTAAGAATTGTCAAAAAGTAGAGTATTTTGGAGTTTGGCAGAGCAAGCAGATTTGGTAATACAAAATGAAGAAAATCTGGTCAGATCAGAACAAACTGCTAAAATTAATCAAAACCCCATAAGTTTTTTTTGGCAGCATAAAACTTTCATTCCATCTCTATCAAGATCTGCATTCTGTCAAATAACTCTTTAGGTGATATTAAGCTGTACCTCTAAGTTTCTTATTTCTTCATTTCGTGCAGCCCTGCAATAGCTTAATTTTTTGTGTACGAGCTCCACCTTTAGAATCCACAAAATTATACTAGAGTAGTTTCCTTTGAAATGACAGTATATGACTTTCACAAACCAGAAAAAATAATGGTTCCTTCTTCAATGTTATTTTTAATAGCTTCCAATAGTGTATTCACTGGTTAGGAACTTGAAGAAAAAATTCAATTGTATCTGCGAACCCCACCAAAAATCCACTGTTGTGGCAGGATGCGTCCAGAATTTTTTTCAGTTTTGTAAACAACTTTTTTGTTTCTTATTGTTTGAGATTTTATCTAAAATTTTTGCCTAAAAAGTGCTAGTATTCATGTTAGAAGTGATTATTTTGCATTTTGAAATGTGTGTTTTGTATTGATTTTCGTTTTTTCTCCTTAAAGTTTGCAGTTTCTCCTTAAGTCCTGCAGTAGAAAATCTGCTCAAAGCCGGCATTTTGGTCAGATGGTCATTTTTACAAACCTGTGTTTTGGAGAAAATTTTTAGGCGCCGAAAAAAGACTGCCCAGTACACTGGAGAACTCTCAAAAATTTTCTTAAATGTAACTTTTTATTTAAATGCTGCGACCCAATTACTCTTTAAATAGTCTTTCAATTTCAAAATTAAATCTGTTCTCCCAAAGGTCACCCCCTTCAAAGGTCCAAAAATAACTCTTAGAATTTTTCTCTCCCAGGTGATCAGCATCTTTTCTTATTTTTGGGTAATGATAATTAAGAACACAGTATAAAAATATTTTGTCTTCAGATTTAAAGACATTATATTTTTGAAACAGCATTTTTCGGCAATGATTGGATATGTAATAGTAACAATTGTAAATACCCTATTTAATGCAAATGAGATCAACTCAATCTCCGATTGAGTTAGAATGTATAGTACAATTTAACTTTCAAAAAAGAAAAAAAAGGACAATAGTTCTTCAAATTATCAGTCATAAATTATATATTTACATATTTTACTCACTTTATTTTAAAACAGTTCCAACTCTATCCAAATCACAATTTTATGATCATTTTATAACCACTTAATCCTGGTAAAACAAACATTCAAATCGTTTCTATTATCCAACTCTGACTAAAGTAAAAGAATTTTTAATCATTTCGAAGTTAATACCAAACAAGAGAAAACCAAGGTTATTGAGCATTATTCTTTAGGATTTTACACAATTATTTATTACAATACACATAAATATAACGTTCTCCATCTACGTCCACTTTGGTAACTCCAAGAATAATAGATAAAGATTAGGGTTAGAACGTCATGTTTATTCTCATCACAACCATTGCGCTTCTAAAAAAAGGACAAACAAAATATGTCGTAAGCACCTGTGAAGCATTGCACCCTTGAAATGAAGCAATCGATTCCTTTGTTCATTAAACACCCCCTACGACATAACACACGGAGTGTTCCAAAATAACATTAATTATACGAACACGAAAAACATTTCCAAGGATCATTTCGTGTACCTTCCAGCGAAGCTTTCGTGGAATCTACTAAGCAATTTCATAAATTAGCATACGACAATAACGTAAAAGGAAATAAATGTATGAATGAAACTTAAAAAACAACTCTTGAAGCATTTACGAACCTAAAATATGTTATGAAAAGCTTAATATGTACTTTTCCTATAAATTAAGGACAGTGTTAGCAGGAAATAAAAAACTTCTAAGCCTAAAAGTCACCTAACTCAAGACGCCACACAAAATAGCTTTAATCAATGATCACAATATTACCATCTAAATATATTAGGAATTAAAAAGTCTTTACCTGTAGAAATTTAGGTTTATAGATGAGAATTGTGGACTAAAATGCCAATGATGAGGTTGAAAACAATAGATTCTTATGACTCCCAGTACTCACATAGACCTGACGTCTTCACACTCTGCGTTGTTTCTTATCGCTTGATGACTTGCAAACCCTGACGAGAGAGCACGTGACAAATTTGCGAGGTTTGATTGGTTGTAAGGAACCAGTCAGCGAAGTTCATGACCCTGCCTTGGCCGACTTACTAGTGACGTCACAATGAAAATTTCAAGCACTTCTCAAGCTTCTCTTTTAGTCACTAAAACTTTGAAAAAATTGAATTTGATTTAACGCTTTCATTTTTTAAGAAATTTGTTCGTTAATTTGATTCATACCTTATTTTTTTACTCAGGAGTAAAAAAGTATTAATAAAAGAATCCAGGTGGTTCAAGTGTTCCGGGGGTGGGGGCATCTTGCCCCCTCCTTCAATATTTTTAAAAAGACCACAGAACTGCGAAAAATTTTTTATAAACTAACAAGAAAGAATGTGGCCCTTTGTCTCTTAATTTGTGGGCGGAGACTCTTTAAGCACTCTCCGCCCATTACATTGTTTGAAACCACTGCCGCTGAGGGCAGTGTGAGAGCTTCTAAACATCATAGCTCATCTGGTATTTTATTTTTAGTGCCATTTATGCAACTGGCGAACACTTTTCTCACTATTTAATTTAGAAATGACTAAGGTGACCAAGACGAAACAAATACTCTAGTATAACTATTATATTTAGTTTACTTAGAAATGTAAATAAACAGTCGACGCGTGTGCAATGCAAACTTGCTATTTACAGGAACGGAACGAGTCTCCACATTTTGTGAAAGCCAATTATAATAGTCAATTTACTGATTAATTTGTTTAGTGTAATAAAATAATTTCCATACAATGTGTAAATCTGATAGGTTCGATTAATTATTCATCTATTATTACCGGCAAGTTTTGTTACATTTTCTCCATCTTCACCTGTTATATAAACTTAGTTTGGGTGTTTATTTAGTCCGATTGAAAATATTTCCGCCCAGCTAATCCTAAAGTACCTAATTCAATACATAATAAAGGTGTTTGACAGTACAAATAGAGAGTCTGCCCCTTTCAGCAGTCTAAATATGAGTAAAGTGAAGCAGTAGAAGTAGGTAAAAAAATGCAGCTCGAAAATTTCACAAAAAAAAAATTTCCAGTCTTAAAATTACGAAACCCCAGGACATTTCCCAGGACTAAGCCTACCAATGAGCTATAAAATAATCAACTTATAATAGCTATATAATGAAGCTATATAATAACGATTTTCATAATGTTAAAGTATAGAGGAAGTTTGCACTTCAGGTTTATATATAGCTCAGTTATGATGACAACACTTAAGCATGTTGCTGTGGTTACACATAGCAGCGGGAGAACTCTTTCTATAAGCTGTTCCCAAATTGCGTTTATAAACATCAGCATCCATGCTTGTAAATTGAGCTACTAAATGTGTTTTTCCATACCAAAAGTCAGTGGCGGATCTAGAACATGAGTAAGGGGGGGGGGCTAACTTAATCTGATTGAGGATGATAATGAAGTAACAAGCCGTGCTTTTTACAATATTCATTAATGTCTTAAATATTGAGGGCAGTGTTGATTGTAAATGACTAGTATTGTTAAATATAACTAATTAATTAGTAACTAAATTGGTTAATCATTAAATATATAAAAATAATAAGGGTGTGTCAACCAGGAGGGTTTTTTTTTTACGATGATTTGAGTCAAATATTTTATTCCAAGAATATAGATCAAATGTGAATTTTCGTGCACTTAACTTCAATGTTTAGTGAATAATACATCCATCCCGAGGCACAAGGGGGGTTTGGAGGAACCTCCCCCAAGAAAATTTTTGAAAATTGTTGTTGTGTGAAAAAAAGTGTTTTGACTCATTTTTGGTCATTTGGGACTCTTTGAGTGTCACACGAAAAAGATGATTTCTTGAACTCGTTTTCAAAGGAAAAAACTGTAAGATATAAGAATTTCATGGGGGTGGTTTGAACCCCCTAACCCCGTCTCTATTTTAACAGAGTAAATATTTTGTAAGAGACTTGGCGCATTAGACCCTTTTAAAAAGTGAATCTTATAAAAACCAGGGAGTTAAAGATCTAGCAGAGGGGGTAAAGCTCATAACCTTTAAGATGTGAAACAAATCTATAAACATGTAAGGCTTAGAAAGCTCATTGGAATCTACAAGTTCTGAATCGCAATTATATTAAAGTGCTGAAAGCTAAAGATCTTGGAGGGGGCTAACGCTTTTAGGCTAAAGCTCATTAAATTGCGAACTCAATACTATAAAACATCGAAAGGAGGCTAATTCTTTATGGGGGCTAAAACTCATTGGCCCCTTTAAATTGTGAATTGAATCTACAAAAACTTAGGGCTAAAGCCTTGTAGGAGCTAAAGATCATGGAAGGATTCATAAGGGTTAAAGCTTATTAAATAGTGAATCAAATATATTTAAAAACATAAGAGGGCTAAAAGCATTGTAAAGGCTATTAAAGAGCATGGAGGGGGCTAATGTTTCATAGGGCTAAAGCTCATTAATTTGTGTAACAAACATAAAAACGCAAGGAGGCTAATGGTTTTAGAGGCTAAGCTCATTGGATAGACCCTTTAAATTACGAATCAAACCTTCAAACATGCAGGGGGCTAATAATTTGTAAAGGCTAAAACCTCTAGAAATCCTTAAATAGTGAATGGAGTTTATAAAAATGCAGGGGGCTAAAGATCTTGGAAGGGGCTTAATGCTTTGTAGACCCTTTGAATTGTGAAAAAGGCTACAAAAAACTGAAAAAAAGTTTAGAATTTTAAAAATTTAATCAAAATTTTTTAGAAACTTATTTTTTTTTCGAAAAAGTTCAATTTTATGTAGTGTAAACTTATGTCCTAAGGGGGGGGGCTATAGCCCCTATAGCCCCCCCCCATAGATCCGCCACTGCCAAAAGTAACTTTTTGTTTTACTTCTAAATACAAGAGCTTATTGAATAATAATTTAACTAAAGCTAAAGCTAAAAATTTTACTGTGCGTTGAAAATGTACTTATATTACGTCCCCTTAACTGGCACAAATTTAGCAAATTCGTAAATTTCTTACATTTTGTTACTTGTCCCATTCATTCCCATCACGGCGATGAATGGGATAAAATACATGCATTCTTAAAAGCTTGTTTTGTATTTTAAAGGATGGCTAATTGTTTGAATACATTTATTTAATATGTAACCAAGAGTTTAATTATTGGTTTAAAACTTGCTACTGGGAATGTAAAAATTTTAAAATATTTGTATAAATGTGAAATCTGTCCTATTCATTCCTACTCTCCCTTATATATTGTTATTTTAATGAATCTTCTGTCTTGAGATAAGTAAAAATTTATATCTGGACTATAAGAAAAAGTATAAAAATGCTTATAAGCTTTTAGTTTTTGAAAGGTATAAAAGTATTCTTTGTTTCATAACTTAAAAAATGTATGATTAATTAGTTATATTAATGTGTCCTTTCTTGGCAATGACAGCATGGGTTGCAGGGAGGAGCTTCAATTAGAATTCACACTTATTGGCAAATAAAAATTCTTCATTAACTCAACAGCCCTGTGTGGGCAAAGGCCTTTCTAAGAATCCTCCTCCATTCTGTTCTCCTCTTGGATAGGGTTCTTCAATTGCTAATTCTTATCTTTTTAAAATCCTCATCAACACAGTCCACCCATCTAAGTTTGGGTCTTCCCCTTAAACGGGTCCCGATTGGTTTAAAATGAAAGATCCTTGATGTTAGAGAGGAAGGATTCAATCTGTAGAGGTGTCCAGCAAGTTTCATATGGTTGACTATTATAAAGTTGATGATGATTGCCTCTCGATAAAGGTTATACAGCTCGTTATTGTATTGATGCCTCCATATGCCATCAATGTTTACAGCACCTTAAATCTTTCTTAATACTGCCTTTCTTTCAAATATAGCCCGAAATATATTTTCATGTGATCTTGTCATTGCCCAGGTTTCTGAGCCATATGTGAGTCTCTGTGTGATGATGGTTTATTTACATGACAAAATCTTAGTCTTCATTTGTACTAACTTTGAAAAAGAAAATTCCTCATTCCATTAAGACAGCAACTGTGCATTGTTTTATTTCCAGGCAAATGAAACAGTGATTTATTTGGCAAATACCTACTTGGTGTACCTAATTGGCGAATAAGACTGAGTGAGCAAGAGTTATCTCTGACTTGACATTTCCTCCCTTTAACCTGTGATGTCATTGTCAAGAGATGTTGTAATCTAGTATTGCTTTATCTTTATCCTTGTTGTTACCTATTGTTTAACTCTTATTATTAATTATTTGGGAGCTTTGGACATGATAGTAATTTCAATGTTTTTATGTTTGTGCAGAATGTTCAAGAATAGTGGATCAAATTACTACTGAAGTATTTTTCTATCTAAAGTACAAATTTTAAAGCAGTAGAATGAATTGCATTCAATCTATTTGTAAGAATTCTCTTCTTAATACAGGTAATTGGTTTTTAGTTTATTTATTTTTATTCATTCTTATGATACAGGAAAAAGTTCCATATTCAAGATTGGTTGGCATCTTTTAGATGCATGTTTTGTTTTCAACTTTACTATAATACTTAGATGTGTGGCGAGCTTACTCACCACTATAAGAGTCAGATAATTCAAATGGGTTATAAATACCGACTGAAGCGATTATAACTCCGGAGTATACTTTTGAGTATACCCTTTTGAGTATACCTTCGGATCGGTATCTCCCAGTGGCTCGCACTTGCCACAGATGCTTTGTCAAGTACCAATGGTGTGGGTTTTGAATTAAAAGCTAGTATAATCAATATATATATTTTTAAACTTGAAAGCCCTTATTTAGGAATTATTGCATTATCAAACAACTAATTTTCCAAAAATGTAACATTCTTTATAAAATTCCGTACAAAATGAATTAATTCTCTTTAATCTAATTACTTTCTTGGGTTTTAGAGCTTGAGACCCTTTGAACTCTCCCCCAACATATTGTAACATCTTCCATCTTGGGGTATAACAAAAAAGAGACAATTGAGAAGAAAAACAATATTCTTCCAAATGTGTATTTTACTGCATAAATTAAACATTCTACAAATAGTCTTAACTGACAACCATTATCAAGATATTTGGTAAACAAGAAAACCCATCAATTCTTTCAAATTACACTGTCTTGATTAAGAACTAAAAATAAGAATGATGAATGGGACAAATATCTTATTTATTATTTTTATCAATATTTCAGAAGTTTTACATTTTTAATTATGTAACAATGAATACACATTCTAATATTTTAATTATTAGTTACTTACACAAATATATGTACTTAATTAATTTGCTTTCATTTTAAGTTACAAGAGTAGTATTTATATAAAATACAAATTAAGTCGACCAACTACAGGCAAGCTCGCAACAAAGTTGGTCCGGTCCATTTAACTCAAACCACCCGATTTCCAGTATCATGTGTGCTTTCCATTCATGCTGGTGCTAGTGGTTTGAAATGATTGATGCTCCATTTTCAAGTGATATTTCTAAACAAATGTTTTCTGCCTTAAGGTAATGGTGGGGTATTCTTTCGTTTTCCTCAACATTTGACTTTTTTACTCTTTTAATTACAATACTGCCCAGTTGAACAGCATGAAAAGGGGAAATTTGATTTACTTTGATAGATTCGTTAAAAATAGTTATGAGTAAAACTAGTAAGTTTTAGTCATAATGATTTTCATATCGCATAAAAAGTACTTCCATAATTTTAATGCTTTGATTACTTAACATTGTGTTCCTAGATTTTGCCATTAACATACTTTTTATTTTTTTTTAGTTCATAGATCAATAGCAAGCCTCTTTACTTATCAACCTGTAGCTCTTCAGAAAAAATATAGCTCTAAAACTGGGTAAGTACACATTGTCAAAAATAACAGGTACAGTAGAGTCTTGATAATTCAAGGTGTGCAGGATTAGTAGGCTTACCATATTTTCTTTGGTGCAAACCAGGACATATTTTTGAAATTACTTAATAAGTACCATATCAGTTAATCAAAGATTAAAAACTAAGTAGAAAAAACATTCAAATAAAAAACATTAGACAGAAATATTAAACTTTATTTTTGTGTACTTTTCATTTGACATTTTTTTTTTCAAAAATTGTTTTTTGACATAATTTTATCAAAAAATTCACATAAAAGTAAGTCATAAATATAAAACAGCGCAATTTCAAACATCTTGGTCAGAATTTTCTTTTAAAAATGTTTTGCAGATCTTAAATGTATAAAACCCGGACATTTTTGAGACCCTGCACAGCTCTAAAACCCCCAAACTGTCCGGGGAAATCCTGGATGTATGGTAAGCCTAAGGATTGGCCCTACCTCAAACTATCAAAAACTCAAATGATTAAATACATAATTTTTAATAAATAAATAAATGAAAATAAACCCATTTTTAAATTTCAGTGTATGTATTTAAATGAAAAATGTGCTTAATGAATTTTTTGTTATTTGCGTTATTAGGCTGTTGGATGGGCAGCTGAATCTGAAAACTGCCAACCTTCACAGATTTGGCAACTTATCATGCCCATCACAGTATTTACTAACTAAACTTTAAAGTTTGAACACAATGTCCTTTGTGCCCTTTGGCCTCTAACCCAATCAATGGACAATTTCCGCATTTTTAAAACCAGAAAGCGTAAAAACCAATAAGTGCTTGGCAGGGAAACTTCAGGGGTTTGGGGTTCAGGGTCACAGAAAGTTCAAACCTTGGTTGCCCGTCCACTACTGCTGATCTTTATATAAATTTGGGGTTTACAAACAGTTGACTACAAAATTTTCCTTCCTAACAGTACAGTAAAACATAGCAAATAGTAAAAGAGGATACTTAAAATTTTAGAGTTTAACTAGCAAAAATGTGTTTTTCAGACACTTTTTAAGGGCATAGATGAAAAGTGGCAGTTTATAATTATAATTTTAACTTTTTAAAACTTCAATAAATATTAATTTTAATTCATTAATCAGTTAAGTCACTTCTTTTATAGCTGAATTGATGAACTATTTATTCAATGCATTCATAATGGAAAACAATCAGAAATATTTATATTTATGTGTTAGGGGAAAAAATTGTTTAAAAGAACTTGGGTTCTTTAAACAAAAAAAAAAACCTGTTTTTTTTTCAGTTTTTTTTAATCTGTTTTTTTCCAACCCTGGAATTGACAGAGAGGACAAAACTTATTCATCTTGAGTTCACAAGTTTTGTTTATTCTAAATAGACTCATCACAATAAGAGTTTTTGTAGCTTAAGTTTGATTATTCTAAATATTTAACAATCTAAATAAATATCTAACATTCTAAATATTTTACAGCTAAGATAATGGGCATGGACAGTTAATAAATTTTCTGATTTTTCAAACACTATTTTCTTACAAAAAGGGGTTCTTTCGTATTATCCCGTCGACCGTGACGCTTAATCAGAAAACGTTATCAAATCCCATTGACTTTATATACACACAGTAGAGCTGACTTTATATAGCACAGTTATTGACTATAACTGTGCCGTTGAATTAGACGGCCGCTGAACGGTAGACGGGATAATACGTAAGTACCCAAAAAGGAAATGTAAGGAATGAGTTGGCAATTGTAATTGTAAATTCAATGTTTAAGATAAGTGGTGAAATCTATTAGTAATTAGTGCTACTAAAATGTTGGTAACATAGTAGATAATTGTGCTCATTCTGATTATGTTATTATCATAACATAATAATAATTCCATAACATAACATATCAAACAAATTTTATGTATGGAACATAATTTTTAATGTTTTTAAAGGATCATAAAAATAATGCCTAATCTACAGAATTTAATAATTGTAAAATAGGATGTAGAAAGCCTATTTCTTGCAATTAAAAATATTTAAATTGGTTCTTCCGTATTATCTCATTGTTGACCATGCTGCTGAATTTGAAAGCATTATGAAAACCTTTGACTCTTCTATAACTGTGCTGCTGAATTTGTTAATAGTGGAATGGTCGACAGGATAATACACAAGTACCTTACAATACTAAACATTTAAATTCTGTTAAAGGAAAAATTAAGCTAAGCTTCTTGCTTTCTTCATTTTTCTGCAAACATTTTGAAAGGTAAACTATATTAATTCTTAAGTTGATAATTGACTATCTTTTTTGCTAGTTAATATGTTATAAAACTCATTATCTAATAATGAAATTCAAGATTATCCAAGATTATTATTTAAAATTTCTAAAACAAAATAAAAGCTAAATCTCCTTATTACTGTCACTAAACATTTTGTATTGTGTGATAATCAATTAATCAAGCTTAACTGTTTCAGCAATGATCAGGGTAGAGTAAAAACCGGTGTTCTTATGCTTAATATGGGAGGTCCTAGCTGCTTGGAAGAAGTTGAACCATTTCTTACTAGACTGTTTACTGATAAGGATATTATACCCCTTCCTATGCAGAGGTAAGGTTTTTATTGTTACAGATTTTGCATTATTAATAACTTAAATAGCATATATCCTCATCTTCATGATGTGAACCTAACCATGGCTTTTACTAGATACTATACAAGCTAGCCGAGTATGGAAATCATTAAAAATCTAGATGGTAATACTTGACAAACTGGCAAAGCATATCCACAGTGTTGAAAGCGGTGGGTGATATAGTGGTGGTGGCGATCCAAGCGGGAAAAGTTGTCAAATGGTTTTCAGTGTTCAAAACTCAGCTAGCCTGTATAGTATCTAGTAAGCTGTGACCTAACTATACCTGATAGTGTATTGTTATACAAAAATAATTAGTTATTTGTTGCAAGTTGGGAGGACAAGCTGCCAGTGATAAGATGTCTACTAAAATCCCATCTCAAGCCCTAAATTTAGAATGCCTAGTCATGTCACGTACCTGAAGTAAAGTAACTATACACTATTCAATGAAATAGCTTTCAATGCCCCTCTTGTCAAAGTTATGGATTAGCTTGCCAATCTCAAAATTAATTAATTATTAAGAAGTAGTAAAACCCAAAATTGTAGAGCAGGTTTTATTTATAGAATAGGGGAGACCTGTTGTACCTTCAGACAATATTCATGTTTAAATTATTTTTAAGACATATAAAATCACATTTCAACCATTTAATGTGACCAACCTATAGTCACAATCTTAGTAAATAGGGTGATATATTTTATTAGCTCAAATTTAAAAAATTAGATTTTTGATGATTTTTATTAACTTGATAAAGTTTGTGTCCATAGGTATAACCTGTTCTCCCTATTGACAGATCTAGTTGTACTTGTGGACACCGATAAAAAGTAAAGTTTTAGTCGAAAAAAATAAAACTGAATATTTTTTTCAATTACTTAATTTTTTATGAACAATTTCTAGTACTATGTAATAAGTATGTAGGCATTTCAAAATTAGGGATGTGAGACAGGACTTGGGTGAAAATCCTGTATATAGCTATTATTTTCCTTGACAAGTTAAATACCTTTGTTATTTGTGTTTTCTAGTAAACTTGGTCCTATGATAGCAAGGCGTAGAGCTCCCTCTATAGCAGAGAAGTACCGAGAGATTGGTGGAGGCTCCCCTATTCTCTCCTGGACTAATCGCCAAGGAGAACTGATGACCGCACTTTTGGACAAACTCAGTCCTGATACAGGTGAAGTTCTTCACTTAATATCTTTTTAAATGTGGAGGATAAGGTCCAAAGACAGGCTATAACTTTTATTTCGGTACCTACAGACTCACCCATTATCTCATTGAATAAATAATTTTGGCATCACATACTGCTAGCTTCCACTACTCTCTAAAAATCTTGTCTAATCTTGTCTCTAAAAGTCTTGAAATTAAATTTTACCATGCCTTAAAATTTTCTGAATTTCTTTGCAGTGGGTTCTCTTAAAAATAGTTAGTTCTCAGTAGAGAACTAACTAGTACTAGAGTCTAGAGTTGGGTAAATATCATGATATTTATATAAAAACAACGTATCCAATACTTTTGTATATTATTACTTAAGAACATTTTAAATTAAATCTTAATTATGGAGACCATATTTGCCGACCATTTTGCTTTATATATCGAGATGTATATCAAGTGTGGCCAACTCCCCAAGACCCTAATTCATTGCTTACCTACCACTTTTTCTACACGTTGATGCCACTTGTTTCGGTACCAAAGTACATTTCACCACTTTTAGCAAGAAGCCCAGATTTAGACCAGGTATAAAGCTTTCTAATAGGTAAACTAAGGATGTTTAAAATATGGTGTGCTATAAAAAGTAAATGAATGAAGTTGTTTTAAGTAAATAAAAATGACCTTTATTCTTTGATATTAATTGAATCTTGTTGCAGCTCCCCACAAACACTATGTAGGTTTTCGTTATGCCTCACCCCTGACTGAAGATACACTTTTACAAATGGAGAAGTAAGTTGATTACTTTACTTAGATAGAAGTTAAGAGGGCCGTCTATTGTCTATACACATAAATGTAAGAGAGTTGTCTATACACATAAATATAGATCTTCTTTTTGTGTTGTGTTATTAATGAAAATACTATGCTAAAATTAGTTTTAGTAAATTTTACAAATTATAGAAATACCATATTTCAAGCCCAACATATTTAGCTCTAAATAAATTTTGTTATCCCATCCATATAAATCCTATCCCTTTGTTATTGTTTACAGGGATGGGGTGGAGCGCTGTGTTGCATTCTCTCAATACCCTCAGTACAGCTGTGCCACTACTGGAAGTAGTATCAACTGCTTGAAAGGGTTTTTCAAAACTAGATCTGCTGAAGCACAATTGAAATGGAGCTTCATTGATCGGTGGCCTACACACCCTAAGCTTATCGAGGTAAAAAAATTATGAAAGGATTACTTGTCTTACCATTATTAAAACTAACTTGGATACTTCACAAGTTGGAAACATTCTGGTATAAAACATATCTTGTTTTAACTAATTATTCATGTAAGAAGAATTACTGTTTCCTATTCAACTTGCATATACTGCTTTGGCTTGAAAGTTTTTTTTAGCTGTATTAACATCCTTACTTTACTTTCCTTTTGTTCCATGAAAAACTGTTAAACTTTTTTTATGGTCTTAAAATTTTGTCCCGGGACTGTGCAGATGTAGGATTTTTTCAAATATCTAGCAACTCATTATTATATAAACATAATTTAATGTTTTTTTTTTTTTTTTTGGTATTATAAATTTATTTACTGTTTATTAAACATCTATTTATTTTTTCTTTGCTTAGAAAAAGGGACTATGTCTATGTCCAATGTCCATGGACCATGGTGTTTACTTTTAAGATATAATATTAAGCAAAGGTTGATTATTTAATTGATTAGTTGGACTTGAATATTTAGCTTTAAATATAGATTTTATCATGAGAGTTAATGTTCTTTGCAGTGTTTTGCAGATTTGATTGAAAAAGAGTTGAAGGAAGTTCCATCTGAAGATAGAAAGGATGTTGTTATCCTTTTTACTGCCCATGCTTTGCCAATGAAGGTAATTAAATGAAGGATTCTTGTACTGTCATTTGGGGTAAATTTTTTCCCATGAAATTTGAATTGTAGCAATGGAATCTGAAATTTTGTAGCATGATGATTACTTGGAAATGCAGTGAAAATTGAAGAAAAATGTTTTGTAAACTCCTTAATGTTTAATTGTATAATGGTGTTCTTTTTATTTGAAAATGAACATGCACTGTATACTTTGCTTTTGAAATTATAACTTCTGAATGAAAAGCTGTGGTTGGATAAAAAAAATTCTTAGATTAAATATAGAATATAAAGACTCTTAAAAATGCTTGACAGAAAGATATACTTGGTTTATAAAGCATTTTGACCGGACATGGGCAAACTTTTTAAGGGACGGGGCAGATAAAATAAAAAATTTTCTAAGTAGGCCGAAAGCAAAAAATTGAACAAAACAAATTTTCATTAGTGATAATTTTTAAAGTTGATTTTTACATCACACAGAACTTATATTACAATGGTACAACTTATACTTTTACAATGGAAAAAGTTAGAAAAATTGATTATTTTTTAGAAGAGTATGAAGGCACATTTGACAGATGAAACTGTGACTGAGCTTCTAAAGAGGTTCTCATAATCTGGTAGAAACTGGGATGAGCTGTGATTCGCAATAGTGAAGTTAAATTTGCTATATCAATCAACTTCTAACACTAATTTTGCAAAGCTTCATAGTAGAAAACACCTGTTAACAGATGTAGGTAGATGCAAACATCACAATTATCTTCTGAGTGTGAGTTTTCAATACATTTTGTCCTATGTGTAATTGTAGGGGTTATTCAAAACCATGTATTGGGCCGGATTGACTAACCCACAATGGGCCGCACTTGGCCCGCAGATTTAACTTTGCCCATGACTGATTTAGACAATCTTAAAATTTTGATTTTTCTATTTGTTTTAAGTATCAAAGCTACAAAAATTTAACTTTGGATTATTTGCTTGACTATTTTCTATGAAATTTGTTGTTTAAACTGCAGTATACTTTTTCAGGCTGTGAATAATGGTGACCCATATGCCACAGAGGTAGCTGCAACGGTTCTGGGAGTTATGGAAAAACTCAACTTCAGCCATCCTTACAGACTTGTTTGGCAATCCAAGGTAAAAAAACAACAACTGAAGCTCAATATTGTATGCAAAATCTAATACTTTGGTTTCTATGATTATTAGCTTAACTCCTAAATATATTAAGTGTTTTAAGTGATATTTGTACATAACTAGTGTTCAGCAACTAGTGGTCAAAAAGTAGTTAACTACCAACTACTAACTAGTCTGAGAAATTGTAGTTGTAACTAGTAGTTAATTATTTTTTCCTGGACTAGTTGCAACTAGTAGTTAACTAGTCTATTTAATTTCATAACCTATTTTTTTGCCCAAATTCTAATACATCTTTCTTATCTATATCACAAAAAAACGTTTATACTTCGCATAAAAATTACCTTTATTTCTGGTTATGGTATTTAAATACTCTGACTTTTTAATTAAATATGTTTAAAGTTGCCAATTTTGAAAATATTTTGTATATTTTGATGAAAATTTTAAACACATTTTTTTTTTGAAGTAGTTGAAAATTTGAAAGTAGTTTTAACTAGTAGTTATTAAAAAAAAGTAGTTCAACTAATAGTTGAACTAGTTTAAACCAAGAGTAGTTAAACTACTAGTTAACTACTAGTTGCAACTAGTTCTAGTTAACTAGTGCCGAACACTATACATAACCAGCGAGGATATGCGTGGGGTCTGCAAGACCCCAGCGCTCAAATAAACTTTCACAGAAACTCTCCCTTTTAACCAAAAAAAAAAAAAAAGCTGTAGCTACGTAAAAGATTTCCACCAATAACTTCCTAGATATGACAGACCACACGCTGTGTAATAGGAAGGTGCAAGCATCCTCCCAGGGGGTTAAAAAATAATTATTGTGTTGCTTCCTCTAAAAAAGTAGGCACAGTTCTCTTTCCCTCCATCAAAAACACAGTTTTAAAACATGTTAAACAAGTTAATCCTAAAGGCTGTTCTAAATTTGAAGTATACAAAATCTTAATCCCAGTTTTGATATTTTATTTCATAGGTTGGTCCTGTGGCATGGCTGAGTCCTCAAACAGATGCTGCTATTGAAGCTCTTATAAAAAAAGGGAGGCGTAACATTTTACTGGTGCCTATCTCTTTTGTCAATGAGCACATTGAGACTTTACATGAACTTGATATAGAGTATGGAAAAGATTTAGCCCATAAGGTAAGTTCTATAGTGGTAAGGTACTGCATAATAATTTTGCTTTGTAAAAGAATATTTGTGCAGTTAAACACTGGAATATGAAATGCAGTACATAGCTTCTCGATTTTCAACTTGAAATTACATTTATAAGCATAATTACTACTAATATATTTTGGATTGAAAATGTGATTGAAATTTTATGTAATTAAATGTATAAATTCTCATATACAGATAAATAAAACACAATAAAAAAAACCAGAAATATTAACCTTGAAAAACACAGTATAAAATAAAGTACACAATAATTGGGTAATTGCCTTGTTTAGGTTTTGCTTTGAAAAGTTAACAAGTTTCATATCCTCTCCCCTTCTACATCTTATTAAGTTGTTGGATGGAGCATTCATTTTGTTGTTTTTTCTTTATTTAGATGGGCGTGAAGAATTTTCGCAGAGTTCCAGCTCCTAATGACCACCCAGCATTTATTGAGGTAAATCCCTATGTATTTATCTAAAAACGTACTAGCCAACTTCCCTTCTATGCTATTCATTCAGTGACACACCGACCACTATAAGTGAAAATAGTGAAGGTACTTGAGTGAGTGAGAAACCAAGAGGTAAATGTGACCATGTGGGGAAGTTTTTGTACAAATTATATGTAGCAAAATAGGCAAACTCTCAGATCCAAAAGGTTTGATTTTTCAACTTATTGTACTTACCACTTTCTCATATGCATGACCTTTCCCACACTGTTACTTGTGCCACCTGGCTTCTTACCCACTCATTTAATGTATATTTGTTGTAGATGCTATTTGACTAGTCTTCTTGATCTTTTTTTTCGAGGATCAAAAATAGGGACCAAATAGTTGCATAACTCTATATTGATACAATGAACTAAAAGAATGAATGTACTCCATTTTTCAGTAATATCTAGTTAATTCCAATCTTTCTTTGTTTATCCAGGCACTAGCATCAGTGGTCCAGAGACATTTGGCAAGTGGGGAAACATGCAGTCCCCAGCTTCTTCTCCAGTGTCCCCTTTGTACCAAAGAAACTTGTCAACAAACAAAGCAATGGCTCTCTTCCCTTTGTACTTCAAGGCTAAAAATTTGATTAGGCAAGCCACACACAGGTGATAAGGAACACATTTAATAGGGTTTCTGTTATTTCTTTGGTTCTAAGAACATCTGTGCAAACTCAGATACTACTTATTTCTTAACTTCTGCTACTTGAATCAATCTAACCCTAGTGATTGATATTATTATTATTTTTCTCACAAACTCTTTTATTATTATTGTGCACTTACTCAAGCTGTCTTAATTGAATTATTTATTTCAAAAACCAGTTAAACCTTTTTTTTATTAAAAGAGTGATTATTTGTATGTGATTTCCTAGGTTTTTTTAGTGTTTAATGCAAGTAATAAGGCAACCTATTAAATTTTTGCTACACTGCAAAAACCATAATAGAAAATCCACATTTTTTTTTTTTTTTTGTTTTTCTCAAAACGACAAATGCACTTGACTGATTTCTGAAAAAAAAGTCAATTAGGGTTTAGCATTAAAATTGAATCTAAATCAGTTAATTTTGCTATCTTGCATTGCCTACTTAATTAAAGCAAACTGATTGAATATGTTTTTTCTAATTTCTTTTTGCATGTACAAAATAAGTGCTTTTTACAAAAACTTTTGGCTTAATATAATTTTTTATCTTTTAGTTGGTAATTATAAGAAAATGGAATTATTTCAAACTTACTTATTTGTTATGAAAACACTTGTAAATAGTGTTATTGTAGTAGTTCGAGAATTTCTACTGTAGTTAGATCTGATGATCATGAAAAATTTTTGTACTGAATTTTATAATGGGATGGGAAGATTTTGAAAAATCTTGTATTTAAAAATTTTTGTTCTTAGATAAGATTTTAATTCCTTGTGTGGAGTTATTCTTCTAGTTGTTTCTTTATCAACATTATCATTCAATAAGTATTTTATAATCATTATTAAACATTTCTAAAAATTCAATAGTTTTTATGTTTATCTTCAGGATCTGATTTTGTGCAGTGAAAAAAATTTCAGGATATTTTGATGGTTAAATTTTTATTATTCAATTGACTCAGTATAACTATTAAATTATATTTGAGACCTTAATGTAACTTTTTCTTATTGAAACTTATCTAAGTTGATGTTGATAATAATGTTTTGCTAAATTGTAGGTGATCAAGTATTTATTATTATAAATTATATTTTTTATATTATGGTTGTTGATTAAAAAATATTTTCTATACCTGTGTTTCTCTAAGAATCCTTTGAAATTTTTTTTTTGCTTGTTGCAGTATTTTTTGTGGTTTATAACTGAAAGATCAAAGTAAATAACATGTGCAAAAACAATGAATGCACATTTAAATCGGGAAATAAACATTAAGAAAAGAGTTGGGGTGGTCTAAAATTTTAACATTTAGCAGCACAGTTAATCAGTCTTGATAGAAAAAAAAATCTTGATTTGTTTTAGTGTGTAACACCTACTAGTATTGACAGTAAAAAGAAGACAAAGATGGAAAGCTAATGCCTTATGCATCCAGTTATGTTATGCCTTATCTCCAGCCAGCTTAGGTAAACTACTGAGCTAAACTTTAAAAGAAAAAGATAGGAATTTCAAGGCAATATTGATATAGGTTGTCCTAATTATATAGAGGTAATTCTTTTTTGCTAAGTTATCAAATTATTTTCCTATTTTGAATAGTAATTGGTGAAAATGTTACTAGAATCGATAGATGCACATGCCAGAAAGAGGGCAAAAATCTATGTTTTTAAACAAAACAAATTTTTTTTAAATATTTATGAAAAATTACGATTTTTTTAAAATAATTATCTAACATTTTTCAATACATATAACAATAAATAAGCCTTCAAAAATTGTTTTTGCTCATTCTTATTGTTAAAATAGTTATAGTCAAATCATTGTATTATAGTGATCATCCTTACTGCTCTTTCTTCAGCACTATATATTACCGAAAGGTTACCAACTATTTCTAAATCATAATATGCTAATCCTGCCACCTAACTTCAATATGAATCTAAATATTTGGAAAACACTGTTCTATAAAATCACTAGATTCAAAGTATTTTTACTTAAAACATTTTATTAGACAATCATTCATAAAAATACAATATATAATATAACTAAGACAGACCTGCCAACTCTCCCAAGTTTTGTTCTATTCTCCAGCTTTCTGAGAGAATTTTTGGCCATTTTTACCTATAGCTTAAGTCTACACGCACAATTTAGATAGTCTCTCCATCATCCTTTTTTCTGAATCCCATTAATCTGGAAGACCTTTCGCAGGAAGTGAAGGGATTTTATCCAAATTGTGTATGTTCAACTTCTTTGTCCACCTCTGGGTTGTTTGAAGCAGCTTTTCTAGCTGAACTTCATCTTCCATTTTGCTGTTAAGCCTTCAGACACTTATTCTCTCCCTCTTTATTTTATTTCTATGAATGAAATAACCTTTTGCATCACTTAAAATTCCAAATGTCTAATTTCAATTCAACTTATCATTAGAAAACTATGATTCTTGCAATATATTTCAACAATATTGAAATAGTTAGTTGTAGAAAAAAAATTCACCATGAAGTATTGGAAAGTTGACTGGTCTGCTAAGAATTCACACTAATAATATACAGATAATGTTTTCACACTGAAGCATCTCATGCTATATCGTTACCACCACACCCAAAACCTGAATCTGCTATTCTTATACATAGCAGATTCGTGTTTTTGGCGTGGTGGTAACGATATTGTCTGTCTATCACAAGTTGAGCTCTCGTTTACATTTCTGTTGCCAAGAGAACAGGACTATTCTCATTTTCAACAGGGGATATTGTTTCCCCCGTGTATTGTCTTGTTTCTATAGCAACCACCACAACCAGACAACTAGGCCAAACTCAACTTGTAGTAGACAGACAGTAGATAAATTTTAAATAAAAACTATCGATATGATAAAAAATACAAAAAGCAGTTCACAATCACATGTTCAATCAATTGAACTGACTGACATAAACAGAAAGTACAATTAGTACAGTGAGAATGGATTCCTCTTAAGTTCCTCAGGAACTTTAAGGTATGCACATATGGGGCCATTTAAAAATTACATCACATGATAGGGGAGAGCAGGGGACCTTGTATATGTATCAAAATATGACAAGGGGAAAGGAGAGTTCAAAATAAGTTAAACATATCTGTATTTTTAACATTTAAGGTATGTTAACTCTTATGTCTCTGTTAACATTACTCGAAATATGTAGATCCTAACTTGCTGTCCCACTGATCTTCATATAATTAAAATGTAGTACGCTTAAAAAGTTGGTTGGCTGCCTTTGTTCACAATTTGGTTGAGGTTATGCTCTTTGATCAAGTATGATCTCGTGTCATATATTAATAAGATCTTTTTATTTACATCAAATGCGATATATTTAACATACAAGCAGCTGATCAATGAATATCAGGTCTTGATGTTGTACATTTGTGGCTTTAGCACCTGGTCCATTTTGACTTGAAGTTTTTCGAAAAGAATTACTAAAGAAAGTCACAAATAAACCTTTCTCTTTGCAGCTCATTGTGGTCATGTCATATAGTTGGAATAATTCGAAGAATTTATGAGCAGAGGGAATGTACTGAGTGGTCAAATGTTAGAGAGTTGGGTTGGAATGGATCTATTTTCCTAAAGCATGTATTGGATTTTAGTGAATCAGAAGATCAATTATTCCAAAAGATGAATATGTAACATATTATGTATTTTCGTGTTGCTACATGATTTAGAAAGTGTCATTTACATTTTTCATTCACATTTAAATATGGATGTCCCAAGTATCTTTCAAGAAAAGAACGAATTTAAAGGCAGTGACATGGCCAGAAAATTTCGAAGGGGTCAGAGTGATTTCAATGCCCTGAAAAGAAATATTTCTGACTTTCTGGTGGTGATATATTACCCCTGGCTCTACGCCTCTGTGTTTGGAGAGAATTTCAATCCAGGACGTTATCTTCTGTTATCATTCGTTTAAAAAAATTACTTTTAAAGCCTTCTGACTAGCGGCTATCCATTAATAACACCATTTTTACCTATACCTATTCTGCTATTTTTAAGAAAAATGCGGTTTTCCTTTTTTATGTTAGAAACGCAGCTTATGATTGGGCATTGTTTCTTGAAGAATGATATGTCAAAGCAGAGTGATGAAACATGTTGAGAAAGTTCCATCCATAATTATGTTTAGCTTAGGGTGGGTTGACATGTAACGCTTTAATGCAATGCGATTACATGTCAAGTGTGTCTGGCCCTGCCATCGGGTCTGGCCGCTATTCCGTAAAAGTGTTAAATACCTGGAACCGCCCGCGATGACAGACTGAAACGCGTAAATAGCGTCCCACAAAAACGTTGTTTGTCAATATACCCTTAAGAGGAAATCTACAGATATTCTCCCAAGTCCAGTTGAGAGTGATTTAATGCAGTTGGTTTGATGGGTTTGTCAGGTCTCTGACTTAAGCAATGATGTTTCACAAACTCACGATCACGGTGAGTATTTTGCTGTTGAGAAGCAGTTTATACAGTCATTATCCATGGGGATAGTCAAACAGGGGAAGTAGTATTAACTAACCAGATTATCATCATGGTGTCAGATAATCATTATGGTGTCATCTATTCCCATGATATGATTTTACTTATGGGTCTTCCATCACAGATATTGAATAGTGAAAATTTTTCTTACATTATTTGATATTATATTGGTCAGTAGAACGGATATTTTATCGGTACTTCATACAGATTTATAGGTTTTGGGTACTCTTAGTTAAAAAAATTTTAGTTCACTTTTAAAGAGCTAAATAACTTAAATTGTTAAGGTTTAGTAAATACTATTTATGGAGAAAAAGAACAGTTAGATTAGTTAAATATGATTAAGTTTCGGATTGATCTAAAAATTTCAGCAGTCAGATTGTTGATGGAAAACCATATAAGTAATCATATCATGCAATAATTGATAATGCATAAGTTAGCTAAGTATTTAATGTCAATGACATACTAATAAGCGTGTTGATGTTGTTCCTTCTTGTTTTCAATGGTAATTCCAATAGTCACTTTCTTATTGTTTAAGGGATTAAGCACCGAGGTCAATGGTAACAGTTTCTTGACCACTGCAAGAGGGTTGATGTTGACGGGAATGCTCAGCCCACCGGCGCTCCCTGGTGTTTTGGCCTTAAATCGAATTGTGATGCCTTTCTGTCCTCCGTCACTCTCATCGTGGTCGTCAGAAGAATGGGGGTACGTGCTGCCAGCTCTGTTCTTGGAATAGCTGGAGTAGGATGTAGATTCGGATGATGGAGAATACGGTTTGCTACTGCTTGAGTACTGCTTGTAGCGAGGGTACACTGAAGAGGAGGGGTACTTGGCTTGGTATCTGGGATAATAAGAGCCGTCTGGTTTCTTTGCGTAGGAGGGAGAATCGGTTGAATGATGGGAACTACCACCGTACCCCTTGGAGTGTGCCGAAGACGATTCAGGGCTGGCATACCCCTCTGGTTTCTTCTGGTAATGTGGCGAAGAATCTTGGTGGTACGAGGGGCCGCCGTACCCTTCCTTCTTCTGGTGGTACGAAGACGAGGAATCCTGGTGGTGAGAGCTGTAAGGCGCATTGTATCCTTCCGTCTTCTGGTGGTAAGCGGATGAATCGGAGTGTTGAGACGCGCTCGGTGGGTGGTACGAACTGTGCGGAGTGTACCCTTCAGTCTTCTTGTGGTACGGAGAAGACTCGGCGTGGTGGTGTGGGCTGTGGTACCCTTCAGGTTTCTTGGGGTAGTAGGGGGTGGATTCGTGGTAGTGCGGGTGGGGGTGGTAGTGGGAGGAAGCGCTGGGCTGGTGGTGGTGGGGATGAGATCCTTTGTCGTCCCAGTCGGTGTGGGGCTTCCATGGCTGCTTGCTGTGCGTCGGAGAGGGGTAGTAGCTTCCCTGGGAGTGAGGCAGGGATGAATAGGAACCTTGTGGGGGTGGGTGCTCGGCGTAGGTGGAAGGGGGTATGGAATCTGAACCCAGTAGGGAGACGTTGGACAGGGAAATACGTTTCGTTGATCCTGGAATGTAGGGGGAAAATGTAAGAGGATTTTTAGTAGAAACTCTTAAGGATTTTATTTAGAATTATCAAATCCGAATACAATTATCCTACTTTCTTACATAAACTTACAAGACAGGTATAATATTGAGTCAAGACAGAAAGTAATTACAATTAGTTTACTAAATATTAATAATTACTACAAAAAATGTTTGAAGTGATACATTAAATACCCTTGATTCCCAGATTACCTGCCCGATTAAAATACCAGATTAAACCTGCCAAAATGGGGTCAAAACAGGATTGTAATATACTATATCTGTAGACTATACTATATTTAGCCTAAACTTAATTTAAAACCTTTAAATATTACTGGATTAGAATCCCAATCCAACTGGAGCTGCTAAACAGTGTGGAGCCAATAAGAATATAATGTGTGGAAATAAGAATAAAATGTTTGTAATTTGTGTAAAAACTTATTTTTCCACGGGGTAGTTTAATACTGGTATTTCCGAAAATTCTAAAATACTCACCTGCATAGATTGGCAGAATCCAATTTTAGCGGAATGAAAAGCACTTAGCAATCATTTTTAAGGGAGCGCTGAAAAATAGCTCTGGAGTAAACCTCAGTGATAGGTGTATTTAAATACTGAACGAATAACCGTACTCCATTACTTTATAAATTGGTACAAATGGTAGATCAATTTTTTTTTTAAATTGAATTGAAGTTAGACCATTTCCTCCTATGATTCCGTCTGATGTCGATAGCACCACTGGTCAATTTTGCTGCTGCCATCTATTGGTATAAACAACAACTAATAACCAACCCGCTTTTTTTGGGAGCTGCCATTTGTGAAGGAAGTAGGAGTAGGGGATGAGAATTACTTTTTGGTTTTGAATGTTACTTTTTTTGTTTAATAGACTCTTCTTAGGAAAGATATCAATGTTTTTCTTTTAGAACGAAAGAAATACTAAATTAAAGTATTTACTCTAAAATATTTGAGCAAACGAATTTAAAGATAATGTTCTTGAGCCAATACAATCAATTGACTCTCATTGAAACACCTCAAACTTTTAATAATTTCATATAAGGTTAGTAGTAATTCAAAAAATTTCAATTGTAACAGATTATATTTTTGAAATTTAATACATTCAAAGCTAATTCGAAAAAAGAAGAGGCGAAGAGGTGCCAAACTTCATATTTAAGAGTATGTAAAAAATAATTATGCTGTTATTAGTTTTTGCTGGGGGTGAACTCGCAGCAGAAAGAAATAATTTTCAATTTTGATATTAAATACCTACAGAACTTATAATTTCATCAATTAGCTGTTGGAGCGAAAATTACTCACCTAAAATTTTCTACAAATATTTAAAAATTCATAACATTCCATTCTATATTTTTTGCTTGATGACAGTTAAGTGCTCAAAAATAAAATTTTCGGAATCAGCGGCGGTGGTCGGAATATATTTCTTTCTTATATTTTAGTCTTTTCGTTGTGCTTAATATGTTAAGAATACGTTATCATAAATTAACAAATTAAAATGTAATACAGTTTATAGATAAGATAAATATTTATTTTTTAAGTATTCTCAATGTTGTTTTTTGATACTCAAGATCTGTTTTTATAATGAGCTACACTTAAACGCATGTAATTTTATTCTCCATAGAAGTGACTCCCCTCTTACCCTTTTGTTCAGCGAGCTTCACTAAATCCTCCTTGGTCAGCCCAAGGTCCTTTAAAACTGGACTGTCCATTCCAACTACGGACACTTGGTAGC
Organism: Tetragnatha montana; assembly: GCA_963680715.1. Classification (NCBI taxonomy): domain Eukaryota; kingdom Metazoa; phylum Arthropoda; class Arachnida; order Araneae; family Tetragnathidae; genus Tetragnatha; species Tetragnatha montana. Next base: position 10,565,728 of record OY796685.1, read on the forward strand.
CACCCACAGAGGTGGCACTGATGGTGGTGTTCTCCTTCGATCCTCTAAAATGTACAATAAAAAGAATAAATAATACTCATTTTTTTAAGGTATAGGTACTTAGTGTTTTATTTATGTAAGACATTTCATACAGTTAATGAATGATTTCTAAAGTCACACTATATAAGTTGGTATTGATGCAGTGTATGGCCTACTACCTCTTAGTTAGCTGGATTTTGGTTGGATGGCGACTCTAAAATTGACCAATGCTATTGCACTTTATCCACCATTTAAGTAATCAACAACTCACAATTACCCAATAGTGAACCAACACATTATCAACCAATTTCAGTGTCGCTTTTCGACCAAGTTCAGCCTAGCTAAAAAGGGTAGATCGTGCGCACTACACCATTATTCCCCATTAGTTTATATAATGCTCTCAACTGGTTAATTTTATGTAACCATAAACAAAGTGTGAAATTCCAGTATTTTTTAAAACTTTAATAATTAAATTGCTGAAACTGCTGTCTGCAAGAGTTTTAAATTGCTTTGAGTTTTTTTTTTTTTTTGAAGTAGTAAATAAGTTGCAATTTGAATATCTAGTTATTTTTGTTTAAGTACAATTTTATTTCTTTTTTTTAGCTTTGATAAATAACACAGAAAACACGCAAAACAGCTATTAATTGATTACAATTGGTCAATCAATATAGGTTTGCCCTCTAAATATTTTTGAACAGAAACTCCTTCAAAATAAATCTGAATGAGACCATCTTTTCAAAGAAAAGGTTTTTACCATATAAAATATTTTACGTAATTTATCTACATGAAAGCATGGATTTGTTCTAATGAGGAAGTTTATGGTTTATGGAAATATACTTTATATATATTTTTTTATTATAAGCAATCAATAGAGCATTGCGTATTGCCCAGTGATTACCACAATACACCATGTTATTTTCTCATTGAGAACTCGGATCTATTGCATACCATATCTACAAAATGTCTGGAAGAGTATGCATTATGTTTTACTAACTTGTAATGAGATCCAGGAGTGACCTTATCGTCATCGTTCTGGACAGATGGGGGTGGTACGTACTGGTCTTCAGGATAGTAAGGGCCACCGGGCTGGTACGAGTAGTGGTACTTCCCTTTTGGTTTAGGACTCTTGGAGGAAGAGGGAGGAAGGAGCTCAAAATCGAAAAAGGAACTCAGGTCTTCGTAGTTGGGGTGGTCTTGGCGGTTCTGCAACAAAAGAGAAACATCATTACAGTTGAAACTTTATTATCCGAACATTGATTTACCCATTTAAGCCCGAGTGGGGAATTCCTCTGACCCAGCTGCGGTTCTCGGTCTCGGATCCGCGTAACAAACTCATTTGGTCAGCTAAGATATGCATTAATTTTTTTTTCTAAAAAGCACTGCGTACAGAACACGAAAGAATATAATTAATGCCCAGAGTAATAATTTTTTTAACTCTCTGGACCAACTTCACTTTAAAATGAAGACAAATTTTCTATCGCCATAAATATTTTTCCCTATTGAACTTGCTGATGTATTTTTGAGGAAAGTTACTTAGCAATTTTGTCTTTAGTAACAGTTTTCCGGTAATTGAAAAACTTTGAGTCATATTTAATGAGTAAGTATTGACTGAATGTTCTAAATTTTTTTCTAAAAATTTTGTTCTAAAACTGAAAAAAAGGAGATAGGGAAAATTAAACATAAACAACTTACAAAATAATGGATTGTTTAGCTAGAGAAAATATAATTGAGTTAAATAAGAATGGCTTTTATTAAGAATATCAAAAAAAATTTTAGCAATTAGAAATTGAATCAAAATTACAAGATATATCTTTTTCAACATTTTATTTTTAAAACATTTTTTTTATAAAGTATTTAAAATGTTTGTTCATTGGATATTCACCCCTTCATAAAGAGGTATTTATAATGCTCGAAATAACTTCTACTTATTCTTTGCAACGCTACATTCAAAACTGATTCGTGCACCGTTCACTAGATTTTTAAAGGTTTCGAACCTGTTTGAAAGGAAATTTTCTTTGTTCCAGTACGGGGATCATAAAAGATGAGCGGAAATGTCCTAAACAAGGTTGACGCGACCATTTCACCCCATCTCCGAAAAGAACAAAATTCAAACTCACTAACAGCCACTTAAAAGTTCCAAAATCCAGAATTAGGACGCGCGCTATTTCTAATTTTAGGAAGGAAATCCTTCTTCCTACATGAAAAAAACCCGAATCCAATTGAGTTCCATATTCGCTTTCGATGGAACATTTCAAAAACACACGTTCTTTTGAGTCCGGTTAATCACCTCACCTGCCACCCTCGGAGAATGAAAATTGAAAGGATTGGCTCTTGCAATGTTTTCTCTTTTTTCATGACGAGGTGGACAAGACTTGCAAATAGACGGAGAACACAATAGGGACCGTACACAAAGTAAAGAGACACCTAACCGTAATGGGGTTTTCTTGGATGCCATTTTGTTTTTTTGAAATACTATTGCGTATTCGTTACTTCGATAACTCAAAAACTATGCTATTATGACCAGTGATGGTCGGAATGGGCAATTCGCTCATTTTTATTTATTTTTTTGTTTGATAGAGATGACCAAGAAAGGAATTTAAAATATGTTTTAATTACGATGCTTATTTATAGTTCCGCTCGATATATCGAACATTGTAACTTCAAAAACTTTTTCATGACAAAAAATATTTTCCTTCATTGACATATTACGCAAACAGTATGACATAGGAGCGCATCTAAGTTTGACTTCTTGGGGGGAGGGGCGTCAAAAAACCCAACAGAGTTTAAAAACAACTTTCACAATGGAATGGGAGAAAACTAATACTAACTAATAACTAAAATAAAAAAGATAAAACTAATTTCAAAATATTGAAGGAATAATGCAAATTTTTCAGTCATAAAGATATTAGTGAGAGGTAGAGACTGATCACTTCTCTTGACTCAGAATAAAGGATTTTACCTGATAGTAAAAGCAAGACTGGCATATTATTAACTGATTTCACAAAGCTTCAAAGAATTTTATATCCGAAAGATTTTTTTAGAAGTCAATTTATCCAGTGCATGTTTGTTTACCCTTCTATGGGGACACGTGCCCCTGTGTCATGTATCCTACCCTGGGTCCCCCATATCCACTCGAAAACTCAATAAAAAGGGTGCCTGAGAACTATTGTTCAATAAGTAAGTCAGGAACATGATAACTACTAAGAATCACAGAAACATATGGTTGCAAACGATATCCGGACGCGCTAAACGCCCATCTAGCCAAAAGACTTATAGCGAGAATGGTTCCAAATTATAACTTATTGCAAAAAGACGAGTTTACACTTTGAAGAGTTCATGGAGTTATTACCCATGCACCAGGAATTCTTGCAAAAGTTCGTCAATGGCTGCGTCATCTTTACAAGGCGTGCTGCATGCCACAACTTGGACCACCGGCTTTAAAACTTATTTGTAATAATCAAAGAGAAATCCAACATGGGTAAATTCGACTTGGTGTAATAAATTATATCATTCTTTGAGACCAGTCTCGCCTCTTTCAGTCTCTATCTTTGTTCTGGTCCCAATTGGCGTTTGCGACCATATGTTCCTTTTTTGATTCTTGCTTCTTACAAATGTTCATAAATTATTAGACAATAGTTCCAAACAAATGGTATGGGTATGGGGTAAATGGTATGGAGAAAGTAAATATTTTTACTGTGCCGTCGTCTCTTTGATTTCGAGACTAAAATCTGTTATTCTCTAAACCCTAAGAAAAGGAGCAGTCTGCTAGTTGTGGTTTAATGAACTCTACTATTCTCCTCTCCAGAAACAAAGCTTGGATACATTTTATTTTATAATCCGTCCCTTCTTTGAGAGAAAAAAGAACTTTCGAACGGTTTCCCCTCCTCGGAAGTGGGTCAGCGGAGCGCATTCGAAGTGCAAGGTCAGCGACGTTCCTTTTCGCTCTGGATCACGAAAGTGGAACGTCTTTACGACGACGTCGGCCGCTTCCGAAGGGAGAGAGCGAGCCATCGAAAACGAGTCCGTTTTTGTTATGAAGGACAATTAATCGTTCGGATTGTTGACGTTCCCATTACGCCGCCATGCTTCACTCGTTCCGATAAATTGATTGTTTCCAAACTTTGGAGGCGCCCGAGAGTAAAAATAGCCCCCGGAAGTTGGAGTAAATAGAAAGCTCTCGTGGGATTCACTTTTCCTTTTGATTGGTGTTTGAGGCCGATTTAGGGTTTGTAATTAAGTAATCGAAGTAAGGATGTTTGTGAGACCACATACGGATCTCATTATGTTTTTTTTTAAGTTTGTATTGGTAAATTGAAAAATATTTTAAAAAATTGAAACGGTCGAACTAATGCACCAAAAATAACTAGAACAGCAGGTATACCTTTGCTTCTTTTGCTCTTGTACGTAGTACGTATGTATTTTTGGGGACCATTAGGAACACTTAGGAAATCATTCATACATGTTCGCTGCAGTTAATATTGTAATTTTTTTGTAAAAGCGTTTCCGGAGAGGGTTAAATAAAGAAAACATCTAAGCAATTAGTTTGGAATATTTCCATAATATAAGTAAAAGGTTGCTGAATATTTGAGATTGAAAGATCCAGGTTCAAAAGAATTGGGCGTTTCATGTGCACGACATCTTCATGAAGTCTCTTCTTCTGTTTTCTATACTGAATCACATCAAAAATAAATTTTTGGAAAAACAGTCGGCTCTTGCTAAAAAAAGTTTAATTTTACACTGGTTATCACAAATCACTACCTTAGAAGAAAACTGGCATAAAAGTGCGATTTTAAACTAATGTCATGATTGAAACAAAAATGTGGTACATTTTTCGTAGAACAGTAGTCTAAATATGTATTTTGATTTGCAATTCTGGCCACAAGAATACCGAATATTTTTTTTTACTTACGTATTACATCTGTAAACCCTTAGGCTTAATTTCCAGGGTCAGACGAAAGAAAACTTATACGAAAGTTACCTCAGGTATGACCTTTTAAAAGCGTAAAGTATCGCTGTTATTCAGTTGAACTTCCCTTTCTTCCTTCCTCAATGGCTCAACAGCCCAGGGTGATTCTTGACCTTCTCAAGAAGATTTTCCAGGCCAGTTTTCTCCAGTTTTTTTTCATTGTTCCCATAGGTATTTTTCCAAGTCAGTTGAACTTAAGTCAATTCATTAAAAACGTTTTTCTCCTAACTAATGATTTTTTTAAGTCACATACTGATTTTCTTTTTCAGTCGCAAAAATCTCCCCTTTCTTTATTCTCTGTTTAGTTTTATTCGTGAATAAATTCTTACGTTAAATTTGTAGCTATAAATAATACTTAATGATCATAATAATATTTGACAAACGGAAAAAATCCCGCTTTATCCACCTACCGCCTACCTACTCCCCTTATTAAATTATTCATGGTCTTACGAGCGAGAAATCCACAACTTAACCGGTCTTCAGTGGTCCTTTGGATGTGAGGTGAGCATCTGAAAGTGGTTATTACGACTGTCTGAGGTAATCCTCCCGACTTATAATGAGCGAAGCCGTTCAACCCGTGACCCTGATTCTTACCTAATCGCCTCATTCGAGGGTCAGTCCTCTTGCGCGACCTTCAAAGTCAACTTTAAACCACCCTTTTCTTTTCTGAAGCAAATTTTAATTTGCATATTATTTGAACAGCCTTGATGAAGAAACACCTTTTCGGCCAGTGTGGCTAGCTGAAGGTTTTATAAATGACAACCAATAAGACTCCACCTATAGGTACTTCATAAATATTTCGCTTTTCTGTGGGACCTTTCCTTTTTAATAAATTAAATTAAACACTAATAACTGAATCCAAATCCGGATTATTTGATTTCATAGCAAGACATAACGATGTAAAAACATTATTTGAGGTAAAAAAATTAGTAAAGGCACAGCTTTTTTTCCCATAATTTTATGAATATCTCTAGGTACCATGAACAAACCCTGGGCTGTTACTCAAAATTATTTTTTATAATCCATGGTTCGATAGTAAATTTTCCGGGCCCCCAGACAAAATTTTCGCCACAAAGAACCTTTATTGTATTAATTAGGTTTTCAATTGAAGAAACTAATGCTCCCTCTTATATTGAACGTTAAGTTACATTTCCGACTTACTATCAACCAGTAAAAAAAGTTATAAAAATATCAAGTAACAAATTGTGTCTCCACTGTTAATGAATTTTACACCCTTTATGTTTTTTCAACTATTTCTGAGCACCCATTATAAACGTAAAGTCTTAAATCTTTTTGGAAAATAATACTGAGAAATTGTGAGTAATTGCAGTGGTTGTTGGCAATTCAAAAGAATTACCGAGTTTTAAAGACTTAAAAATAATATGGGTTCTTCCTGTTGAATATACCTACTGTTGGAATAATTGGTGAAAGGGGACCATTGACAGTAGACTGCTGAAAAAGTTAGACCACCTTGAGTTGAGTGTCAGGTTGAATAACAAAATGGTTACATGTTTCATGTTAATGTTAATGTATGTAGTACATGTTAATGGTTAAATGTGAACAAATGAATTATCTATCTACTATATTTTAGGCCTAAATTTACTTTCAAAGCAAATTAACTTTATACTCTGGTTAAAAATGTTAACTGAAAATTTAAAAGCTAAAAAAACAGTTGAGGTTAATTTTTTAAAACTAAATATGGCTATTTTTATTTTGTTTTCTGATTAGTGTAGTTTCAACATGATGCTAGATTTGCCTTACAAATAGAGGTACCGATTTTTTAAAAACTACACTGAAGTCAGCGGATCCAGAAAACATTTCCTGGGAGGAAACACAAAAAGAAGCCCAGGAAAGTAACTTTACCAACGCCCCTAATTAATTAGTATAGCGACGCCTTTGCAGACGCAAAAATTTGGACGTAACCATAACGTCCTTTGTTCAAACAGCAAAAAACCTCAAACAAAGTCATAGGGTTAAGGGTGCCAGTAATAAACTACAACCCCCCCCAGCATGTGGATTGTCCGTTTCTCATCCTTCGGTCGTTCAACCATTTCATCTGCTCTGAGGGATGAGGAAAATAACTTGTTGCAATTCCAAGAATCAAAATATCCGTTTCGTCTGGTTGGCCCTGTTTTCTTTTCTATCACCACTGTTTTCTTTTAATTGGGAAGTCCTAACAAAGGAATTAGAAGGAAGCTTCTCGGACTCTTAACAATAAAGGAGAGTGGCCCGGTGTATAATGATGAGGAGATAGATACGCGTAATGGTTATTATTTGAAATGATGAGGAAACGCCACTTCAATGAGAAAGTGAATATTTAGATCTATGTTTGACATGTGCTAATTTTTTGAAATCTAATCTTCATCGTTCATAAAGCGGTGCAAGATTTGCTGTTTCCTTCTTGTCTATTGATTTGTAAGGAATTCTGTTTGAAAAAATGGTACTAAATTGCTCTTTTGAGTTTCAGAAATGGTCCATTAGTAGATAATGATTTCTAATGCTTCATTATATTATGCGAATTCAAATATTTCTATATTTTCTTCAAAACTGAGAAAATATTATTTTTGAAAGAAGAAGATCATTGGAAAGATGTAAGGTGAGGTGTGTGTGGTATTCAACCATCTTAGAAGTGGTTGTACTTTTTTGAGAAATTCCTATGCTTCAATTGAGTTACGAAGAAAAAAAAATTCTTGTTACTTTTTGATAGTTTTTTAGCAAATCCAGCGGAATTAAATTACAATGTTTTTTACACGAAAGTGTCATCTAAAGTTATGCCCATTATTCCCAAAAAAGATTCCACAAGATGGTGAAATCGAATTTTACATGGCTTAAAATCACCACCATCCCTTTTATAACTAACTTCAAGAAACTAAGCACTGAAAACGACTAAAAACTCTATGTTCTCTAGAAATTTCTAGAAACGACAACAAAAAACATTTTTTACTTCATAATAATATATGATAAAGTACTATTAATAATCTCGTAGCTACTGAATACTACATCTTTTCACAAAAATTGCGTTTTCAGACAGGACATTTAAAAGTAAAATGTTGAGGTTTTAATATCGCACTTGCACGCATAGATATTCATTCCTCGATTTATAAAATTCGTTACCATAGTATCCATAGTATCGAATTTTATACATACTAGCTCAAAAGAAAATATTTAACAACTCCGTATAGAATTTGAAATGGTCCATTTCACACCTGTCAAGGTTCTTATGAGAGCTTTGTAAGGATATATAATATCCCCCCAAATTTTTTTCTCGTATAAAAAGAGCTGAAAAATCCAATAAATTAAAGGAGAAATAATTATCTAATACTTTCTTTTGAGGATTGCGTACAGTTTGTAATATTTTTGTTGAGTTTTTTCAGAACATCCATTTATTATTGTTTTAATAGCTAATTAAAAGTCAATATCACAAAATAAAGAACTACCCTAAAATTTCCTAAAAAAATATCAAAGTTTTCGAATAAAGCAGTCGTAAAGAAGGTTATAATTGTACTTTTTAAGAGGAGGGATCAATAAACTGAGTTCGACTGTGACAAAAACTTTGATGAAAAAATAATTACTTTTGAAAAAGTCACTGAACTCATGACATACGTATAGCCTATTGATAGAAACTTTTATAATATGTTAATTATATTCTTTTGTTTCCTTTTAAGTGTCTCTAGACATAATAAAGAAGGATTAATCTACGCATTAAGAAGGCATTTTATTTTATCTCATTGGAATGACAACTCTCTCTGTGTGTGGAGCTTAAATTACTGAATTTATTCATTAAGAACAGTTCAATACTAAAGACTAAATGAAGTGGTGTTTAATCTTATGTCTTCTCTGGACTGAACGAGGAGAAAATATAACAGTCTCCATCAGATAGATGCATTAAATGAAAGCAAACTCTTTTTCTTACTTTTTATAACTAAATTTATAAATAGAAACATTAATTTATAAAATTTATTAATTTATACAACTTATACATTTATTTTCAGATTTTTTCTTCTAAAAACACAAATTATGAACAATTATTTTTTGGACCTCAGTCATTTTTCATCGTAAAGAAAATTAGGTTTAGGGTGGATGTATCCTCAATATCTACGGGATGTTTTTGTGTATAAGTTGGTGAGAAGAAGTGATTTGGTTAAGGAGTATTTTCGGCTTAACTTACCTCTGCTGAAACCTTGTTTCCTTCGGTATCCAGAGCCCGAGTTGAAGCCCCTAAAAAACAATGAATCGAAATAAGTAAAATGCAAATAATTAAAAAGAACAACTATCCATTATTTATAAATATCTGTATATTAAAATAAGTAACAGTCACCGCTGCCGCTTTTTCAGAAAATTTTCCCTTTGATAGTTTTGAACTATAACTACGCAAAAATTATTCTATGGAATATTATGAAATTACATGTGTTTCAAAAGCTAATTGATGAGGTAATTAGTTCTAGATATACTTAATGTCAAAATTGAAAATAATTTTTTCTACTGACATTTTGCCTCCCCCCCAGCAAAATCTATTGACAGCAAAATTAGAATTTTTAGCAGCCATATATACTCTTAGATAAGAAGTTTTGCACCTCGTTGCCCCTTTTTTTTTCAAATTTAGAATTAGTTTAGGAGTATTTAAATTTCAAAGTTTCAAAATGTTTGTGACGCTTTTTCGGTTTTTCAATATAAAAGAAAAACTAATCATGGTAGAACTATGATGTTTAAAACACAAATACAATATTTTTTATAAAAATAAGGGCGCTTTGTTTAAAAAAATTATGATTAGTTTGAAGTTTTGGAATTTTAAAGATTCAAAGATTTAATTTTTATTCTCTTTCTGACTGTTCTCTAGGTAAGCACAGACGAGTTTTATGTGACTGATTTCTTTTATTTTTGACGGTTCCCTAAATACGCACATGCACATTATAAATTTAAAAGACACTGTGATCCCATTTATAGGTTGAGTATTTTGCAGACTCTCTCTTATTTATAATGTTAAAAAATGATAAATACAAATGAAAATAACAATAGCTATTTTTCTCGTAATAATCAAAGGGCCAAACTATAACCTTTAATAATTCTTAATGCTTACAAATTGTTGATAAGGATTTAAAATGGATATTCATAGAGAATTTAATACCAATTGCCACATCCTAAAAATGTAAACAAACCTTTTCCTTAATGGTGATTTTGACAACCGAATCAAGAAATCGTTTGATCTAGGAAAATGACTGTTTTGCTGCAGGAGAAATAATTCTAAACATGGCCAAGTTTCGCATTATTTGAACTAAAATAGTTGTAAAAGTAAATCACAATTTTGTTCTAAAAATATAAACATAATAGTAACTATTTTTACTTTAGTTTTCCCCATATTTCGCGACACCCTAGTTGCGACCCACCGGTTGAGAACCCCATCTTTAGACTTATAAACATAAACCAAACTGAAGAACTATAGTTCGGAAACACCGAAAAGGATACATATGAGGAGTGGCAAATTTTATAAGAACATTTTATTGAAAAGCTTTTCCTCCTTATTTAGTAAATGCTCAAGTGAAAGGAAAGGGCGTGTATAAGGGAGAAGCGAAGTCCCCTCCGAAATTCGTACTTGGTGTTCCAAAAAAAGAAAATTAAAACCCTGTGTTTTAGGGTCCAATTTCCAAACATTTTCTGCGGGAGGACCCCTACACCCCCCTTCAGTACTTATAACTATAATCCAAATCCTACCTAAAAATGTACTTCCAAAATTCAGACTACGTGTACCAAAACAAAGTTAAAATCCTGTTTTTAGGTCAAATTACCAAAAATTGTTTGGGCGATGACCCTCCAGATCCCCTTTTGTGCTTAGAACTATATTATTTACAACTTGTATTTTATATTAAAAGTTCATTAAAATGACTGCAAATCCTACATAAAAATGTATTTCTGAAATTCGGACTAGATGCACCAAAACTAGTTAAAAACGTGTTTTTTTGAGTCAAAAATTTTCAAAACTTTTCTTGGACACCCAGATCCACTTTTGGTACTTGGGAATTTCTTGCTCACAACCCTTCTTATATTAAGAGTTCTTTAGTACTTAAATTCTACCTAAAAATGTATTAAAAAGTTACATTGGACCTATATGCAAATGCATAGGGGGGCTGAGGAATAATTTTGGGCCCCTCCTGAAATAAATCTCTATATATGCCACTGGTGAAAGGTTTATAGTCATTCCGGATGAAAGCTAAAAACGTTGCGGTGTGGACATGAAAAGAATCGTTCCAAATTTTATCTTTGATGGATAGGATTGATAATGTTCTCCTTTCCTGCCTAAAACATCACTGACAGTTTTCCAGCAAAACAAGGATATTTTGCAGGACCGTTGGACGTAGTGTATTATTTTCGTGACTTCGTAGATTATAAAACCTAAAAATACGTCACGCAAAAGAGAAGCTTTTGCTTACCAAACTTTTCTGAAAACACCACCCTTACTTACTAGAAAACAAACGTTTACGTGCTCATAGATGATCTTGTTGAAATGTATAGAATTCAGTATCTATGTAGGCACTGTTGTCTAAAAATTATTTTCGAACAAATATTACAAGGGATGCTTAAAACAACTTCATTCGAACCCCATTGTAGTGAACTGTCACGAGATCAAAAACACCTGTATAATAATAATGCTCGTTGTTTACCAGGAGTTCACTATATTTTGGATTCATTACAGCTTATGAGTTTGACTGTATTATTAAATGTGGATGGTTATAATTTTGTTATTTATGCCATATAAATGGTGCAAAAGTATAAACTTTAAAATTTACAGTAACGCTTCTAATACTTAAAAATGACACTGAATCCTGATACTCATAAATTTCATTTTGGATCAAATTTGAATACTTTGCTTACAAATTTAAACCAATTATATACCTTGAAGGGAAATACTATATTCTCAAGTTTTCGAGACAGAAAAAGTCTAAATGCAAATAAGAAACTTCGAGGTGACAGGGTTTACGAGACATAGAGATTAAAGGTAATAGAAAGTATCCCATTATAATTAATTCTACTTGATAGAGAACATATTTATAAAAAATCAAACTTCAGATTACAAAAAGATTTTATAGATACATTTATACATCAAGGATAGAGAGTGCCATTAACACTTATAACTCTATAAATTTAGGGGGCCAACTGTACACCAACAAAAATGTGATAACTCAACTTACCGGTGATAATGAAGAAGGAGAGCAGGAGCATGTTTGCTGCCTTAACGTCCATCTTGATGTTAGCTTATGGGTCGGCTTCTTGGTCCGGTCTCGTATTTAACCTGGCTGTTGGGGCGTCGACCCACTTTCAAGGAAGGAAGTGGGGCAGAGGAGAGTGTGGTCAACAATGGCGGCTCACTTGGAGGACTTGGGATGAAGTGGGAGAAAGTGATTTTGTATCTGGTTGGTATTGGAAAGTAGCTGAGAGTACGTATAGAAAGTATCTTCTTCAGAATTCGATTTCTTTGTCCTTCTTAAAGTGGATTGAAGATAAATTTTCATAAGTGTATTCTTATTTGTTACCTCAAATTTGTCCTAAGTCCAGTTTTATCGTGCTAATTTTTTTTCAAGTTTTTGTTTAGCCCATGGGTTCTTCTCCACAGGGATACTGATGAACGGGCTTTCAAACGGTACTGGTTCAAAACCCGGGAAGTAACCCGGGAAACCCCGCAAGTCCGATTAACTACTGTAAAACCCACTACGCCTGTATGATGGCATTTAGCTATTTTTAGTAAACGTACTCCCCTAGAAAAAAATTTACACTTTCCCCTTCCCAGAAATTAAGAAATATTAACATTATCTGCTGTACCAATATCTTTTAAAATTCTAAGAAGTTGAGATCATAGTAAAATTGTCTTTTATAAACTTCCATAATACAGGGCATTAATGTCTATCAATGGTTGTTTTATTTTGGATAAATTTTTTTTGGTAACACTTTCGATTGTTGAAATTTGTAATTTAAAAAGTCTATACTACTTGGAACATTTTATACGTCTTAACGTCTTATGTGTTTTAAAACACCTATAAATCGTTAAAGATCTAAAGAAATCGGTTGTGGACAGAAATGGTTGGCGAAACGAGCAACCTTTCTTTTGGCATCTCTTCCCCTGTTGCGATTATGTCGGAAACAAGATTTTCACGGATTCTCTTCTCTTATTCTTTTCTTAACAGGCACCAACTTTCCTCACGGATGTGATGACGTCATAGAAGTGGGGAACCACAAACAGGGGGATCAGGATCACCTCAGCCAAACCGGATGAACTTTTACTTGGGGGCCAGTATAGAGGGAAAGCTCTAATTTTGTCAAAATATAAGAAGAAAACCTGAAAATTCCCCCACCAAAAGTATGCTATTTCTGACTCAACGTAATAGTGGTTCTTGTGGTGGACTTGCAACCAAAAGTTTTCGGATTCTGTGACAGACTTGATACTTAGGTCTGATAACGGGTTTAAAACAATGACAAAGCCACCTACCAATAACGTTAGAAGAGCTTAACCACTGAGCCATGGTCGAATCTCTCTTTTCCCAAATGCGATCATGCGTGCTTTCTCACATCTATATAAAAAGTGAACTTTTGATCGGAATCACCAGAGATTCTTGTTGTTTGAATCCATTTTGAATATTTTACCATTCGCATATCCGATGCATGCGATATGCGAACTTTTCGATTAATTTTAGCACTTTAAAGTGATACTTCCAAGATAAAATCTGTCTCCTTTCCTGAGTAAACAATAGTCAATGAAGTGTTAGATTGTGCAGGCGATAGCTGGTAAAGTGGACTCGCGAAACCTCTCTTGTAGAAAAAGATACATTTGTAAGAGAATCGTGGGAAAGGGTGAAAGCACTGGTGGCACGTGGGTAGTTCATATGGAATGAAAATGTAATTAAGTAACAATTTCACAATTAAATCACAATTATATTTATTTATATTAATAGTCACGAAAAGAAATTTTATAGTTTCAATTATACAATTGACTCATTCAACGAGAAGTAGTATTTCATTTTGCCAACCAAGACAAACAAATGAAGACTTTTTAGTTCATTCGGAAACACAAGTATGACGATTTAAAATCTATGAAAATCTGTTGTGAATCCATTTGAAATCTTTGGTTTGTCGCTCAAATTGCATTTTGATACAAAAATTAATAAAATTCTTTTAAATAATTTTACTTTTAAAACCACTTGAAAACACACGTTACCTATTAAAGTGCTTATAACTTGGCGATGTTTCCAAATGCCTGATTTGATCATCTGTTGAATAAAAATGCGACCTGAATAACTTTGATAGTTTTTGTGATACCTATAATTAAAGGTGTATCGATGTGCCCCGTGTATCAAATTATGTACCGTTTTCCACTACGTAAATGTAAAATCAATTTTAAAGAGATATTCGTAGATAAGTATTTCCTATCATTTAAAAATATTGCTTACTTTTTTGGAAAGCATCATTACAATTTAAACAAATACAAAATTATCATGAAAGAGTTGATTTACGAGTAGATATTTATAATTTATTGAAACTATTTTCCCTCTTCTTTCTTTTGTGAATGCTCGTGTCAAGGTAAACCATAGAAAGAATGTAATTTTACATTGTTACACATTAGTATAACGCACAGGACTGTTATACAGTGCCCGTGTAGTTTCCCCTAAAACTATTTAGTAAGTACACGCAATCTAGATGTGCTTGAAATATTGTAGTACTATGCATTAGACAAAATAAGGGTCAAGCACCCAGTTTCTGACCATTAAACTATCCAATTTCAAAGGACTGGAATGATAATGATACGCACCAAATATTACTGTTTTGAGAGGCCCTTATAAGGGGAGAGGGGCCTTTATTCAGGTATTCCAAGGACTATTACTGACAATGAGGGATTTGTTCCCTATAGGGCCCCAGGTATTTCAGTCCTGATTTTTTATAGCATCTTGCCAAGTTGTCTTATTAAATGGGTCACCGTTGGATTTGGATATTCTGAGCAATCATACCATAGAGAAGGTGAGGTAATACGACGGTACTGCTGAAAGTAAGGATGTGTTCAAGAAAATTGAAAGATGAAAAATCCATGGCTACTTTTCAGGTCTCAGTTTTACTGTGGTCTGTAAATGTGTGAGAATAACAATCGCAGTATTACTTATAATGTCATTCCCTTTGATAAATAACTATAAATCAAGTTAATACGTACATAAAGACATTCAAGCTGGAATTTAACTCTCATCCCATAAAAAATCTACTGGGGCCCCTAAAACCACCTAAAACTGTAGACGTGGGCATAGTTGGATAAAACAAAAAACTCTCTGCGCACAAAAATTCCATCAAATATTATCTGCAAACTAATTAGTGCCCCTAGTCGTTTGAATTTTGACTTAAAAACATAATGACTGTCTTATTGTTTACCTAAATACTGTAATAATGCTTCATAAGCAACAACAGCTAGAAAAAAATCAATTTATTTACAAAAAATGTCATTTGAAAAGATTTTCTGCAAAATTCTAAAACTAGCTGCGCTCGGCGTGCGCGTGTGCTCCTATATTATCCAAGTATGGACGTGGGGGGTAGAAAACCATTTAAAACTAGGATTGAGAAAAAAAGAAATGAAAAAGTTTTCTGGTCTGTGGGAGACATAAAATACACAAAGTCTTCAAAATGAAAGCAGTATGGAATAGCTTAAAATACTTTCATTATGCCATGGATCCTTATCCCAACCTTTTGAAGGTTGTCAGGAACGAACTAAAGAATCAGGTTTCGAGTCCTAACTTGAAGGACATGTGTTCAGAGATGTCAGTCTGTTAAAATAATGAAAGTGTTATTTTGATGTTAACTTTTGTGTTCTATTCCGAGTTGTACTTATTGACTGCTGTTTTGTTCTGGATATTTATGAATGAATGTTTCCTCCACTTTGACTAATGTGGTTCTAAAAGAAGGGCATGAAAGATGATTTCAAAAAAAGATTTATTTACGTCAATGAGGTGAGTGTATCGAAAGTCCAACTTGAAAAGCACCAAAATAGCTTTCCAATGTTTACTTTCATTTTAACAGATTTAATAAATTATCACTTCCAAAAAATTTTCTGAATTCCAATATTATGCAGGAATATTTATTAAAGTCTAGTTCAAGTAAATAATAGAGGAATGATTTTAAGGAAAAAATATACAAAGAAATAACAGTTTTTATATAACAATGAATATTCTCTGAAATAAATGAAACTCATACTTTTATTATTGAACAATTAAAATAAACCAAGGTGTTCGGGTTTGGCCCCCCAATTAAAATTCCGTATTACAAAAAATTGACTTGATAGTCAAACTAAAAGATCTAAAATATTTAGGCCAACAATTTGTTTTCGGAAGCGGCGAAATTTTGAAATTTGGTATGCCTTTAAAAGGCGGCCATCTTAGACCATCACTTAATTCTATAACTTGGCATCCAAATGCACAATCACATAGCTTGGGTGTCATTTAATTTCCAATGGAAAAAAATTTAACATAATGAGAAAACCTTCAATTTATCCTTTGTTCTAGTTTTATTATCTCTTGAAAGTACCTTTATTGCGAAAAATTAACACAATTCCAACTTTTCATGTCCTTGAAATGGGTTATAAAGCCATTTGTGTTGTCAAGAAGACAACTTGATTTCTTAACTTTCTGTGAAACTGACTTCCTAAAAAATAAGCAACTAAAAGACCCTCACGTATTTTTATGTGAATATTTTTTGTAAGACCAAGAAATTTCGTCTCTATTCACCTCTTTTAACATTGACGTGTTAAATTATTGATAATATTGTACAGAGGAAAAATTAAATTCATACTAAACTTTTTAAATAAGTTTGATCATCACTATCGAACTGTTTTTCATTTTATTGAAAACTTCAGTGGGAGTACACCTCATTTTTTAATCTTTAGTATGGAGTACTAAATATAGGTTTAAGGACAGCAGTAAACAAAATTCCGAACTAAAATCTATTCAGAATACCTTAAAAAGCTAATCCGAGGAATATAATATTAGGGTAACTGAACTTCGCTGAAAAATTATCCATTGACAGTAGTCATCCAACAGAGAAATTCATGTGTTAAAAGCAGGGCCGTAACCAGACTTTTGTATCGGGGGGGGGGTGACTCAAATATTTTCTGAGGTACCTCCTTACGGGTACTTTTATATGTTAAGTTTTAGATGACAACACTGTATTGAAATTTTGATGCACTAAATTTCAAATTGTATAAACAATATGAATTTGAAGTAAAAGGGGGGTCTGGGGGTCCTCCCCCAGAAAATTTTTGGAAATTTGCCCCTCAAAAGAGTGTTTTAGCTCATTTCTGAGACCCTTTAGATTACACCCATAGAGCACCACTCATTGTAAGCGGCCGAATTTTCAAGGTAAAAAGAAGGTACTATATTGTAATAAATGGCAAAATGTTAAGGGGGTTTTTAGGTTCCTACTCCAGAAAATTTTTTGAATTTTTCCCCTAAAAGTGGCATTCTGGCATTTTAACTCATTTTGAGACACTTTAGGTTACATTAAAGAGGACCACTCCTTGCAAATCACACAAGTTTGAAGGAAAAACCTTATACTTAATAGATTTCAAAATTTCGAGGGGGTTTGGGGGTCCTCCCCCAGAAAAATTTTGGAAATTTTACCCTTAAAAGTAGGGTTTTGACTCATTTTGAGACCCTTTGGGTTATACCCGAAGAGGATATCGCTCCTTGTGAGACATAATTTTCAAGAAAAATAGCAGTATAAAAATTGATGTCAAAATTTCGGGGGGGGGGGGTTGAACCCCTAACCCCCCCCTTGGATACGGCCCTGGTTAAAAGGTTACACCTCAAGCCAATTAGCGTATTAATCCATCCATACTGACCAGCCCAAGATGACCAAAGGAAGAAACTAATAAAGTCTGAATCGAGCTTTGTTGTAGTCGTCACACGTTTTTTCTCTGAGTGGCTAATGCTTAAGGAAATGACAAAGTTACTCTATATTAAATAAACTTTGAACAACACATAACGAAGCAATGATCGACAAGAGGCTTTCCTTTTCAAAGCAAGATGTGTAAAAATAAAGTTCTTTCTTCTCAACTGACGTTTCTGTGTCGAATGACCGAATGTGCCTTTTTTGAGGGATCAGCTTTCTTTTTGGGATAAGCATTAACAGGAAGATAGTTTGGAAACACTGATAATCATTACATAAGAAGAAAATTGGGGTTTGGTTTTATAAAAGTTTTAAAGAGATGGACTAACTTTGCGGATTTCAACTCGAAAAAGTTAGCTAACTAACCACTTAACCTAAAACATCACGACCACCTTACACCCCGTATCACTTAAAACCATTCGCTGTGGCAAAAATTCAAAAGAGATATACAGGATGATTCCTTGCGTGGAGTTATAATAAAAAATGCCCAAAGAACTATGCCTCTACGACGCAAATTTCTTTTTTAGAAATTTAAGACCGAAAAAGGTTAGAAGTTGTTGTAGAGGTATAGTTCTCTGAGCATTTTTTATCTACTCAAGCAAGGAATCTTTCTGTGCAGAGTTTGGGCTGACTTTGTTGAAACCTGTATTGGATTTTCCATTACAAAAACATTTCAAAAATTTATGTTTTAATTTAATACAATTATTTAAATAACTATATTTTAACTAATTCGCCCCTAAATAGGTAAAGAAATTTTTTTTTAACACAAATATTTTTTTGCAGTTTTCAATTCACACTATTAGATTACCAGCACTTTGGTTATTTTAACAAGCCCACCCAAATTCTGCACAGCCACCCTGATGCCTTTGGATTCACTTAACTTTATTTCTTTAGATGACCCTTAAGGGCAGGGCAGTACTTACATACTTAACGGAGTACTTATGGTTTGAAACCCCTAATAGCTAGACCATGTAACACGGCATACAAGTAAGTTAAGATTCAGTGTTGAGCGAAATCTGTTCTAGAGTGTAATCACACGTTAACACGCGAATTAACACACGTTTACTGTACAATTCGATTTTACTGCGAATTGAATCAAACTTCAATGAAGATTCAAAATTACAATGAATATTTTATAAAGGGGGGTTGAATCTTCTTCTTCTTCGGCTGTACAGCTCTTGATGGGCCTTAGCCTGCTGCAACAATCTAATCCCAGGCAACTCCATTACACGCCTTTTTTCTCCAGTTGGTTATTTTCATCGTTCTAAGATCTTTAAGAACATAGTCCAACCATCTCATTTTGGGTCGTCCTCTAGGCCCATTATTGGCTTCCAATTTAAAGTCCTTTCAAAGCTGGGTCTCTACACGGTCTGTAACGGTTGAATCTACAAGGGTTAAAATCCCTTTGCCTACGGCACTGATATCCTAATACCTTTTGCCGTTCTTTTTGTAAAACTGCGTGTTCTGCGTGCGCTTTAATTCTTCCCCTAATATAGACAGGTGTGAAACTGTCAACATAAAGGTGACAAGAGCAGTTTATTGTGGAGATAATTTTCCTGCTACGCCCACCAATATACAAGAGAGTTACCGCAACACGCTTTGTCAAACCATTGTCTTCAACCGTGCATAAAACACAAGAGAAAGGGAAAACAATTCTAGAAAAGGTAAGTATGAAGTGGTTAGTGCTGGGAGTTTGCGTTTTTGTGGTGTCGGTCGGAACGTGTGTTGCAGACTTGGGGGAGGGAGAGGCCATTGAAGAAGAAGAGTTTTATATGTGCTACAGAAACATCCATTGCTTCAACGGTGAGTGATGCAGTAAAGCGCATATAGTCAATATCAAACAATAAGTATCTATAGCTCAGTTTTTTAAACTTTTTGTGTTCACCACCCCCTTTTCAAGAAGAAATTTTTCTGTTGCACACATTTGCATATTTTTGCCTTTAATTTCCTTACATTTTAATAAATATGGTATAATTTTTTAAAATTCTATACATTGTGTAACAAACTTTAATTTAATGTAACTTTTAAAGCAAATAACATTTTCTTAAGATATGGACAGTATAAATATTTTCCACTTTATATATCACCTTAGAATTGCGTTCGCAATATACATTTCTATGATACCCGAATTGTCTTTGGGTTGCCTGCCCCTCCATGTAGGGTTTAAAACCTCCAGTAAGTTTATTAATAATCTTTATACATCTAATGAAAGCAAGTAGTATTTTACTTTAAAAGTATATCATTTCATAACAAAACCATGTTCTTTAGGTGATGATGTGTATGACGAATTCGTCAAATGCTACGCCGAATTTGGAACTGAGGTATCTATTCTGATATATCTTAGGTATTCGAGTATTTCAACAATTCCACTCAAACTCTGCGCAGTACGATTCCGTGCGAGGAAGACAAAAAAAGTTGCCCAAATAATTACATTCCTCTACGAAGCATATTTCTTTTTAGAAAATGTGACTTACTCACAACCTATAAAACTTCATATTATTTTATTCCACCGAACGCGCATGCATGTGCAGTGGAACATCTTAGTCTGCAAACACATGCAAATAACTGTGCTCTTGTTCTCCAACTCTTTTTCCGTGAACCGGATGTAAAATCATTTTTATGTAGCCCATTACTCAAAGGTTCTGACTGTGCAGTGTTTGGACACTGCTGGGCAGCATGGAGGGATTTATTAGGTGAGAAACCCAACCCGGGAGAGCACTGTGTAGAAACCTTTGTGGGGGGCAAGCAGTCCCTGATGGCTCTGAAAACATGATTTACCTATAAGATAATGGAATTTCCTGAAAAAGGTGCGAAGGACCCTCCAGAAATCCGCTCATGTTGGGCAGTCATGTTGAAACACCCTGTATATATGATTCATCAGTTCAAAATCAACTTTTCAATTTTAATTTTCTATGGTATTGGAGTGGGCTCTAAAATAGTGGGATTGGATCAAAAACTGGTCCGATATAAGTATTATTTTGCTGTCGCTAAGCTGTTTGTATTGGTCAGTTTCAGTTTATTTGTTAGTTGATTTTCATTTCAAGGTCAGAGACTGAAACTTATTAAAACTTGGGGTTAGGGCTATAAAAATAAGTAAAAGAGCCTTGTTTTAAGATGTTCTAAAAAGTAAAAAAATAATTTATTGGGGAGTTTAAAAAAAAATTATTGGGGTGGAAAAAATCAATTTTTAGGTAAATAAAAAAGTAACTGATTTGAGTTTTCTGATGACTAAAAACAAACCGTGGGCACTAGTAGTTCTTAAATTTTACCTCAAAAATTTAGAATGAATGAGGAATAGAGAATTACTATAAAGCGCCCAGCTTTTTTTAGTCATTAGAAAATCAGTTATTTTTCACTTACCGCGAAAAATTATTTCCTACCCCCCCCCAATAAATTATTTTTCAACACTAAATATTTTTAAAAATTTTTTAAGAAAATCTTCATAAAAACACCTTTTTTTTTACTTTTTAGTCATAGTACGAATCATGGTTATAATGTTTGAGGGCCCTGGAATGTCAGGAAGTACCCTAAAATAGAGCTACAAGATTAAACCCATAACACGCGGTCCAAGTCTAATAAAACTGAAGCGTTTAATTAGAAAAAGATCTTTTATACGAAATTGCGAATACAAATACAAAAACGGACGACCAGCTACAGGCTCAAAGCCCAACAAGGCTGGTCCTATGATTATGAATTCCCCAATAGAATGTTTTCTTCAATTAAAAAATTCATATACTAAAATATACATCATAGCATGTTTCAAAACCAAATTTCTTTCAAGTTCATATAATTTCCGTTAACTAACAAAATGTAAATTTTCATGCAAATTTTATAGTTTAGGGCTTATTTAAGAGCAGGTACCGACATCAGAACTAACAGGAACAAATTTAACAGAGTGATGTGGGGGAATAAAACCCAACCTTTTCGTGATATTTCATACTAATGATGATTTTAATAAATGATGTTTTGATGTAAATGATGTGTTTTTAAAGAAATCAGGGGCAGTATGCCTCCCGAAATTTCTGGCTTACTCCCCTGGAAAGGAGGATTTTCAGGATTATGGCACCTGGAAAGGCATGCTGTCTCTAATATGACTTTGTTAACACTATTTTCAAATAAAAAATAGTACATCGTGTTTCGAAATGGGGGGGGACTCCACAGAAGATAGAGCTTACAGAGATTCCAAGTGGCAGTTTTCCTCTTTAACTGCACCACCCCTTCGGAACGAAGATTATAACAGGCGTGCTCCAGTGAGACCTCTATAGATCTATGTATGTCTCTCTCAGTTCACCAGCTGCCAATCAGAAGAAGGCGAAATGGCAAAAGTGATTCCTGATTGGATATGGAACTAATGGAACTTGGATGACACATGGAGTGGGAGGAGTTTGTGGTGCCAGTGTCTATGGGAAAGTCAATGCTTTAAAAGTTGCCATTAGCGTCAATGGGGATGAGACCTCTGTAGCTCTATACTCTGAGGGGGACTCATTGTAAATCCTACTATGGTAGTAAGTTTGAGAACCGCAGTACAATAATACAATGTTGCCTTTATTCAGATGTATGCTGAGATGTTCTATCTCATGCGTAATGCCAGCATAGAAGCAGGACATGCCATCCTAAGTCCGACTCCCGATCCCTATGTCGTACGAAAGGAGTTCTGTGACATGTCAGAAAAGGAGAGGGTATGCAAAACTGAAAACCACTCTTTCTCTTTTTAACTTTACGATTGGGAATCATTCATAAGTGGAGCCGCTTGTCTGTAAAAAAGTCTTGTAAATTTATGGCACCAAGGTTATTTTGGTTCTATAGTAAAGAGAATCAGAAAATGTTTAGTGCCAATTTTTCTTTTCACTTTCCTGTTCTAGAGGTTAGCTTAAAGGTTAAATTGAGAATTACAATATTTTGCCTTTTTGGCGGTTATAATTCAGTAATTAACCACTTCAAGTTGGTTAAAGGAAGGATTTACTGGTTTTTAAGCATATGAAGTACAAAAGATATTTTTGGAACAATTTTAATATTAATTTTTAGACCCAGAGGTCAAATTTAATTATCTTTAGTTTGTTAGCGAAATATAATTTGGTATAAGTACTGCAAATTTGCAACATTAAGACTATTGGGATTCTATGTAAAAGAAAAATTTAAAAATACATAGTTGGTTTTATTTTTTAATATTGTTTCCTTGCCATGATATAAGATGAAAGAGTTAAAAGCGGAAGTCCACAAATGGGGATCCAACATCCAACGTATCAATCTATCCCGTGACGATTTGAAATTCCACAATAAACAATTCAAGAACCAAAAAAAAAAAATGGCAGTGTACAAAAATAATAAATTTGACACAAAAGAAAAAAAAAAGTATCTCATACCATCCCTGATGATAACACAATTCATTTAAGAAATAAAGATGGTCAGCCAGATATTAACCCTGTCTTTGCCTGACCGCATTTGACCTAGGCAGGAATCGATTCCATTGATGAAATATGAGGGGTGCTTAATATTTTTGGTTTGGGTGGTTGTATGAAGCTGCGTCCCAGGATCCCCGGGTCAAGGGCTATAAGCCAAAAATTGAGGTCCTATCTATAAAAAAGGGGGTCCCATAGAAATAGTAATCGTGGGAAGATCAAAGATACTTGTTGCCAATGCTATTCCTATTTGGACCACTTTTTAACGATAAGACCTCAATTTTTGGGTTATAGCCCCTATTTTGTCATATGGCTCGGGAATCCTGAGACGCAGCTTCATACAACCACCCAAACCAAAAATATTAAGTTCCTCATAATTCAACAATGGAATAGATTCATATCTAGGAGAAATTAGTTGTCGGGTAAACATACCTGTTGGGAAGTTAAACATACCTGTTGGGCAAGTGAGTTAATTGTCGGGAAAACGTACCTGTCGGGCAAACTTAGTCGGGATTATGAGATGTCGGGATTTTGAACCAGACCCCCAGACCCCTTGCACATACACATCAATACTTGAATATATTAAACACTGTAGTTGAAAATTATTATATACTATTCACCTAAATTTTGACCATGACTCCGTAGATATGTCCCTGAATACAAATTACTCCTAATAGGCGTAAAGGATAAAATTGAATAACAGAGCATTTATCTGCTCAAATATGACATAAATTAAAAAAGGATTCTCGAACTTTCCTAAAAACTTTAAAACTCTCAATACATTTCAATAAAAGTACTTTATAATTATAAAGGATTAGAGAAAGAAATCATTGTACCTACAGAAACAGCAGTTCAATCAAATACCCAGATTTACAATAATTTAAAAACCATTCTTGAAGAAATAGATACAACAAACAATGCCATTTATGTTTTTAATTCGGTATTTAATATACTGTTCCCATTTTGTCACCATAACGCTAGTTTTTTTTTTCAAAATTAATTTTAAAATATTTTCAACAGTCATCATCAGTATGATGCAGGGTTTAGGTTTGAACTAGGGAAAAAAATTCCTTAAGGGAAAAAGCTAAAATCGATAAAAAAAAGCTTTAACAAAATGCCGAAATAACAAATTGGTTCGGTATTTTTAGCTGGAAAAATTTTATTGATAAAAACTACAAAGAACAAACTCAACGCTAAATATTCCTTTAAAATCTTGATAATATACACAAATTCAAGTATATTTATACGGTCCGATTTTTCATTCACATTCTCGCGAAAATTGTGTCAAATATTTTAGCATTCTGAGGGGTTTCTTTTGCATTTTGGGGAATAAAAACACCATAGCGGAGTCCCTAGTATGATGCAAAATGTGTAATTTTTTTGTGCTTAAAATATTTTCAGAAAAATTTCAAACATCTTTCAGAAAATGATTCCCAATGATTTCATTCTTCTCATGACCTCAACTTTCACAACCCCCCAACTTTTGTATTTGTTACATCAAATAGCGTTGTTATTTTTTAGGAAGGATTGTTTGATGTATTTATCATCCTGATCGTTGAACAGTTTACAGTAAGTATTCTTATACAAAATGTTTTGAGGTATACTATTTTAATACATAATCTAGTACATGCTTATACTTTTATCACACACAAAAAAAAACACTAAACAATTTTAAAGGTTTAAAAAGAATAGTAAAACAGTGTTTTTGTTAATTTGCAGGATATCTGTAGCGACGATGAAACAAAAGACAAGTGCAAATTGGTAGAAGCAGGACTCGTGAGTATATTTTTTGATTGACACTTTAAGTGTAGGGGAGAGAGGGACACCTTGGGACACTTTTTACTCAATTATTTTTCTAGTTTATTCATACCGTTATATTTATTCAAACACAGGTAATATATTAAATATACTCCTTTGCGCATCTAATAAAAAAATTTCTGACCAATTATCTCTTTTGGGGAATTCATAATAACAAATTTAAAGAAAAAACTATTTTAATGTCTGATTTCCTCATTTTTATCATGACGTAAATCACTTTTTTTCCTTCCAGAAACTTTTTTTGCACCAATTTCTAAATTATAATCATCTAAATTCTTAAATTATCTATTTTTTTTAAATGAAATTTTTTTTTATTCTTCAAAATTTTGGGGTATCTTTTAACATGTCCCAAGGTGCGCCCACTTGAAACTTTGGATTTTAAACTTAATTACTCTTTTAGGTTTAGCAAAAAAAAAAAAAAAAAATTTTATTTTCTAAAATATTAATGTATACATATATTTTAATCTCAACAAAATTATAATAACACAAATAAACCTCTTTTATTAAAAAATTTCTTTTGAAACTACAAGTGTAACAAACTTCGCATCACGCAAAACAAGAAAACTGATGTAAAGTAAATAATGATCCAGACGCACCAAAGATTCCAAAACACGTTGAAGAGTAGATTTTAGGATAATTTATTAGTACCTATAAGCACGAGTTCAAAACTATAAAATTGCGTCTGAAAAGTCGAGTGTCCCAAGGTGCCCCACTCTCCCCTACTATTTTAGGGGCCTGGTTTTTTAACGGAAAAAGAAAGATGGCTCTTCTTCTATAAAGCGTTATAGCTAACTTATGGTCTAGTAGCCAGGAGTTAGAAAAAGGCGTTTTGAGGAATAAAATTCGAAAGTTCTTTTCTTCACATGTTCTGTAAGTTTTTTATAGGGTGCTGATTCCATATGTACATTAAAAAAATTTGCGAAAAATACCCACTTTTTGATACTTTTTGTTATAAACTACATTTGCTATAAAAAACAACGCAAAAAGAAGGCAAAACAATTTAAACAGAAGTCAATTACAACTTTTTTGTACGACGAACAGTTTAAATACAATTTTTGTTGACAAATTGAGATGAAATTCCTCAAATCAAACAATAGATGTTTTTTAAAACGCTAACATCGGTAATATAACTGATGTTTTAAATCAGGGGTCTCCAAAGTTTGTCAAACGGCCATCTTCACTACTCTATACATATATCACATTTATTTAGGTACCGTGGCTGTGAGCTCTGTGCTTTTTTGGTGCTAAGTAATTATTTTCTGTAACATTTCTTTGTGTTTTTTTCTTCTGTATGATTTTTGTTTTACATGTGGGATATCTTTGAAGTTCAATAATAGATGTTCTGTTTAATAAATTAAACTTTATCCTCTTTAAAATTTTCGCATGAAATTAATCCTTTGATGATAATATTACTTTCAGAACTGTTGCTTCACACTTCTAGAGAGGGCTGCAGAAGCAAAGGAGTGCGAACTTCCTGAAGGAGTTGTGTGAAAATGTTTTACGATCACAATTAATAATGTAGAAATAAAATGCGTCATTTTCTTAAAAACTGTCGTAAAATCACTCTTTTTTGGGAGACACTTACAAAAAACAACACTAATTTTTACTCCCACCAAAAGCAGTTTAACGACAGGAAAATTTTAACACAACGAGTTTAATTTAACTCATTTGTTACTGGTAACCACTGAGCTAAATAAAACCTGGAGTGCAAACTTCCTATGCTTTAACGTTATGAAAATCATGTCGCTTTTTGTGCGTTATTATGCCGTCGCGTGATACAAATCTGCTCAAAGGGGCAAAACATTAATGCTAACACAAGTAGGCTTTTATTGAAAATAGTTCCCTAAACAAATTTTAATATTTATTTAACTCGGTATTTTTTTTCGTTATTGGAATATACCTAAATCTGTGCACTCGGTCTCGTCTGTCTTTCTATCAAAACCTTTCTCTGTTGGGTGAGTGACAACACCAATTGTCATGTTGGGACCCATTTTTAAATCTCGTTGGAGAAAGTTGTGGCTAGTTTTTGATAAAAACAGTTTGTCATAGGGGATAAAGTTACTTTTTGAAGCTAGTAAAAGTCAGTAGTCAGTAAAGATTGGGATTAGGGATTCCCTGTTCTTTATTAATTTCAGTTCGTCTTGGGGGAGCTGTAGCTTTTTCAATATCTCGTTTCGTTTCTAACATAAAAAAAACGATCATGACTTAAATAAAAATTGAATTATTTGACTTAATTTTGCAAAATAATAATATAAGTGATAAGCTTCAAAAAGCAACTTATCCCCTATGACAAACTGTTTTTATCAAAAACTAGCCACAACTTTCTCCAACGAGATTTAAAAATGGGTCCCAACATGACAATTGGTGTTGTCACTCACCCAACAGAGAAAGAATACTTGAAATTAAATAGTTATTTAAATAAAGTGGGGTGGCCCTAGGTACACGGATCGCTCCTACATATCTGAAAAGAAACAAATATCAATAAAAAAACTATCCATTCTCTCAAAGATAAGTTTTAAGAAGATCAAATTTCAACTTTGAAACTGTATTATCCTTATGGACCATTTAAACACTTCCTATAAACCATTTCACTGATGTCTGCAATTGTGTACCATGATTCTCTTGTCTCACCTGGTTCCGTTTCAAAATGATTCGGTACCAGATTTTCTCTTTATGGATTAATATGTTCCGCCAAATCTTATTGTCACTATCTCAGAGTTCCTAAAAATCGAATTATCGAATGAATAGTGTAATTTTCAGGGTCCTCAGATATAAGTCGAAACAAACTAGAGCTTCAAAAAATATGGTTATCACCTGCCTATGATAAATCCAAGAGTCAAAATCCGTCCAAAATGAAGTTTTAGGTGGTGTCACTTAATTTCACCTAAAAATCCTACTTATAGGTATTCCACGGTTTAAAATCATGCATGGAGTTCAGAAGTATCACATCCTTCAAAAATAACAGGGAATTTTTTGCTAAATGACTCTCACATTGACGTTTCTGCTACAGTTCTGAATGTGTATGGAACTCCATTAACAATGGAGGGCCTTTACACCCTCTTAAACTATTATTTGGGTAATTTGATCGCGGGCCACATATTCACACTCTTTAGATGAGGCTATGGCATGAATTTCATTGATAAGGAACAAAAATTTGTGTCAAAATTCCTCAAAAAGTCATGAGTGTTGTAGGTATATCGTTCTATAGCTTTTGCGCTCCATCTCATCAAATACTAAATAAACGTATTAAGTTAGATTCTGTAAACATACAATCAATACAATACTGGGAACTTGACTTTCAAATATTTTTTGACCCCTAATGATACATTTTCATTTTGATGGTCCCATTTTAAATAAAACTCCCTCTAGCTAGCTCTAGTTAGAGGAGCTAACATCCCGGTAGAATTTTCCTTTTCGACCAAAGTGCGCCCCATCCCATATTCATCACTGTCCTACAAGTGAGTTCGAAAAGTTTTACGAGAAATGGTCGAGAAGACGATGGTTCTAGTTTTGAGAGCGTCAGACACTGGCGTCAGAAGCGAAGCCAAAAAATAAACCCCGCCTGCTGACCGGTCTGTGTCTTCGTCTGTGACTAAAATAATGTTTTTCGCTTTTGAATATGGCAACATTATCATTTAGCTTTTGTTTGTTTATATTTATTTTCGATTCTTGTCGATTCTAGTCGGTTCCTGTGTACGAGTTTAGTTCCAATTCTTCCTTATTCAGAAAGACGTGCGCTTTCAACTTAAATTAAATAATTTCAAGAATAAAATAAACAAGAAAAATAGGGAGAAGACCAAGCGGTTATATTTTCTAGCAAGTCAAGTCTCATTTAGTATCAACAGTATAGTTGATCGATAGCGGGCGATGGGCATGAATATGAACCTATTATTTACAATGACTGAAATTTTGAGAGTACTACTAATTGAATTTTCGAAAATTGTTGGAGATAAATAGTCTTCTGTTAGGAATATGGGATGAGATGTTTGAATATAAATAGGATTTGGACCTGTACTTTTAAAATTATGATATTGTGTGTTTATTTCCCTCTAGGGTTAATCCAAAAAACTGGGACTGGTGCTGAAATTTGTGATAAAACGTAGATTCTGGCAACTGAGCAAATTGGCATTGCTTACTCACTAAAAAGCAATAAAGTCTAGGTAGAACAAATTTTGCCAGAAATGTTGCCTAGGCCCAGTTTCTTGGGATTTACCAATGTGAATAGCATCTTTTTACCCAGTGTTTCCTAACTGGGGGTGCACGCCAAGTTCAGCCCAAATTGGTCCAAGTTCAGAATTGCAGATGTGCCAAGTTGGCAGCTGAATTTTGAGTGATAAATAAACTTTGGTAGTTTACATAAACTGCAAATTTGGGCTTGGCTTAGTACACAAAAAAGACCAAATATCGCCAACCATCTGCGATTCTGAACTTGAGCTGATAGTAATTCATCAATTTCCTTATGGAAACCAAAACATTCATAAAACCATTTTATTAACTTACAGACACTACAAAAAATTATCTGTAATCTTACATGGGGGCATCTAGAGAGGCTTTTGTGGGGCATGGACCGAAAAAGGTTGGAAAACAATGCTTTAACCCCTTAACTGCCATGGAAATCCAGGGGTCTGTTTAGAAGAAATTTGGGTCCGTTTTCGGACCCTTCACAATACATTTCATTACGAAAACAGACCCTTCACAAAACATTTTACCTAAAAAATGGACCCTTCACAAAGTATTTTTGACTTTAAACAGACCCTTTTTTACATAATATTTACTTCAAATATTGGACCCTATTTTCACAAAAAAAGGCTCCTAAATGAAAAAGCTAATTTAACGCTAACTTCAAATTCACAATATTATGAGTAGATTTTCACAATTTTTACAAAAACCGGACCCTTCACAAAAAGTCTGGAATGACGGTACTTACGTATTATCCCGTCGATCGTGACGCTTAATCCGAAAACATTATCAAATCCCATTGACTTTACTATTACAGTGCCGCTGTCCTGTGGTCCGTCATGGCGCAGTTTACCACGGGTCCAGGTGTCTGGAGACTATTTCCCTCCCCTTCAGGGACATGGCAAAATTGAGGAGGTGGCGATAGATGGTGGCGACATCTATCATCCGAGGCTTAAGTCGGACTCCTGCCATTTCATGGGCCTCACTTTCTCAGGAGCCGCACCCCCCTTTGCCTTAAATCCTATCCACTTTGCGGATGGAGCTTGGATATTCCAAGTGGCATAAGACAACAACAACAGTGCCGCTAAATTAGACGGTCGCTGAACGGTCGACGGTATAATACGTAAGTACTGGAATGACCCCTGAAATCTGATGCAATTGGCTCCCCAGTGCCAGCCTGTTTCACCCAGGTGTGCATAGGTACACCTTTGCAGAGCGAGCATTTTCTATTCAATACATAAAACACTCTAAAACAGTTAAATTTTCACTGAAAATAACCCTAAACATCATTTAATGTATAAAGAAACATTTTAAACATGAATCACGAGTTTATCAAAAAAAAAAAAAAAAAATTAAAATTGATTGAATCATTCTGTTATAAGGCCTTTTTCTTTAGTCCTGGATATTGAACCAAATTCTTACAAAAAAAACACAGTATTACACACGACAAACTAAAACAGAAGGTAAAGAGCAAAATATTAAGAATAAAAAACTCAAAAAGAATCGTGAGCAATAACTTCAGAGTTGTAGCTTTCATCGTTATAGAAAAAAACTAACTTTCCAATTCGTCCCCCCACTCCTCCAAAATAAATAGTTCCTCAGGAAACACTGTCAAGGTCATTCTTAATTGTTTTTAATATTTTAAATTATCTGAACACTGCATTTGTGCTCTTCTAATCCTAAAGTACTGATGTTTGTTTCTAAAATGAAACTTTTTTTGTTTACAGACAGGACTGTAAGAATGAAAAGTTTGTCTAAGCAATAGAAATGTTCAATAGAAATCTTTATTGAAAAACAAGACAATCTCAGGGACAAAACGCAAGTAGTGACTTGTGCTTGTGACATGGTAAACATTATATTACTGCTTTATTACCTCCCTTGCAGTGGTGGCTCATGGGTAGTTTAGTTATATGAATTAATTAGAAAAATTAATGTAAAAAGCAAAATTCTAGTGATATGTATTTCTATTTATTCATAACTTGTGTAATGAAATGTCCTATACTATTTAAAATACAAAAGAACTTCTAAATTGTTAAGACAAGAAATAATTGATTTTATTTTATCAATGCCAAAATGAAAATTAAAAAAAATCATGTCAAAAGGAAAAAAATAAAGGGCTTAACCAACTAGAAAAGGGAGGCTGCCTCCTGAATTGAATTTTTTTGGTAAATAAAAATTTGATGTAAAGATTGCTTTTTACAACTCTCAAAATTTTTTTTTATTTTCTTAAAAAAAATCTTTATTTTGGAATTGTTAGTATAGTAAAAACTAAAAATGTCAGATATTGAGCCTCATGAGTTGTGTTTGCAATATTGTAGAAAAAAAAATATTTTGTTCTGACCAATACTTTTCTAATAGAAAAAAACCATTGATCCTCAAAATGGTAAATCTGTCACCCATGCTTCCAGATGCATCCTTTTTGTTTTCCTGACTTCCTTTTTCTTATAAATTACTTATAAAAATTAAATGTAATACATCATTTTAAAGCTTGAAATCTCTTCTTTTAAAGTCTATCAACAGAAAATCTCCATTTTTAACCTAACAAAAATTAAAGCATTTTGTTTGTAAAGCACATTAATTTGTAGAAAAATGTGTTACATTATTTTTATTTATAGCTAAACAAATATTTTATTTATTTCAAAATTTTTATTTTTAGTAAACCTTTTTGATTGTTGCATTATATGAAATAAATAGAAAGTAGTATTAAACATATTTAATTATAAATTTTCAGGAAATAATTTCATCTTGTCCCGTATGTAACAATTTTAAGTTTATTTTTAATTTTTTAACCAGTAATACTGATGACAACTGATCAGGTTTTTTTTGTTTTCTCTTCAACTGGTGTACAAGCTTCTTAAATAATTCACTTAACATATTTTATATTTTAATTTAGATGCTGGGCATGATAAATAAAAAAGTGTTACATATGGGACAAAATGCAGAAGTTTCGATTAAAAGTTGGAAAAAATTTATTTTCTAAACCATGTTAATAATTTTGTTAGCCTCAGAAGTCTTACCTGTTCTCAACTTTCACTTTTTTTTATACCTTTGGCCTCAGAAGCTTTTTTTTTCTTACTGAAAAGCTTATTTTTCCCTGCTAATTATTATGTATCCAAGTCATCAGAATTATTATATTCATCTTTATAGCACTAGATTTCACATATTCCCCATAGAAAATTTTGAAGATAATCCATTACCTTGTTAAAAACTTGATATTGGTCAATTCAAGGAGGACCAAATACTTATATCAGAGCATATAATTTTGCTGTTTTGACTCTTTTCTGACTTTAGAATAACCTCTCAGAGGAAAAAGAAAATACATCCAGCAATGGTAAAACATGAGAATAAACCAAGAAATGTTATGTAAATTGGTAATGATCTAAAATCTATACAAAAAACTTTAAAAGCACTAAAATTATGATCCATACGAAAT
Organism: Tetragnatha montana; assembly: GCA_963680715.1. Taxonomy (NCBI): domain Eukaryota; kingdom Metazoa; phylum Arthropoda; class Arachnida; order Araneae; family Tetragnathidae; genus Tetragnatha; species Tetragnatha montana. Next base: position 10,598,444 of record OY796685.1, read on the forward strand.
AGTTTAGCAATCTAAAGAATCATTAAGTTTTATTTATAAGATAAGTGTACAAAAGAAACATCAAAAGTTATTTATTTGCTAAAGCTAGTTATGAGTGACCCTTGAACATTTTGAACACACATCGGACAATTGGCAGGAACAGCTGCCAGTAGCTAAAAAGCCTTGGTATTGGCAATTTAAATACTATGTATTCAACAAAAATTGGTAACAATATTTAGAATGGGATATTGTAATAATAATGCCACAATAGTAAAACGTAACAAAAATTATAGAAACATTTAATTATTTTAGTGTTTTCTAAATTATCTTCCTACAATCTCAAAATGTGGTAAAATGTTCTCATTCGAACAGCGATTCCACCATTAAAATGCCATAGAAGGTACACATTACTATTTTTTCTGAACAAATACATCCTTTAGAAACAGTTATCATTCATTTTAACTTATAATGCCCTGTACCTGTATTAGGGTCAGTAAAAAATAAAATGTCTTGTCGCAGTTTTTCGTACCAACCATCCTGAATGGGCTAACAGCCTGGGACATTTTCCCTTACCAATAGATAAAGTGATAGACATAGAAGATATAATTGATGTTCTGGGACTTGAACAAAACATGTATTTCATTTTTGTATGTTAGCCTTTTTTTTTTAAATGGAGCTATGTATGGAAAATCCTAATTAACATAATAGCAATTAAAATACTTAAAGAAAACATTCATTGTTATAATTTCTACAATTAAACATAAGTTTGAATGTTAATAGAGCTAGTTAATTCATAAAATAAACATTTATATTACATTTTAGTTCACAACAAACAGCCTTGTCCCGTTCTGTTCATAACAGAAATAATTAGCCTTCATCAATTAATGACACAATTTAAAAAAATAATTTTTAAAGTTAATTAACAAAATATGTAATTATGTTTCTACCCAAAACAAATTATGCAAAAATATTTAATAACTTCAGAGCAAAATGGGAATTGCTAGAGATACATTTAAAACAGTTTTTTGTGATGTCCCATCAAAAAGAAATTTCTCAGGAATTAAGTTGAAGGAATATATATTAAATAAAAATAATTGTGCAAACTTTCTCATTTATATTTTGATATTGAAAACCATACAAATATCTCAAAATTTTGCTGTAAATTGTCCTGTTTGTAACACATGAATGCTGTGGAATGACACCCCCCGATATTTTTCGTTTAGTTAAGAACATTATTAGCGACTTTTTCAAATATAATTCTCAGAAATTATCAAGGAATAAGCAAATTCATGGGTGCCAAGCTTGGTTTTCTCCTCATATAAAAATTTGGCTCCTCGAAATTCCTAGTAATATTTGGTTTTGGATCTTTTCTTCTTTAATTATATTTTAAGTAACTTAAGTAATAGTTGTTTTATTGGTTATATCTTTTCAAAATTGTTCTTAAAAATTAAAGTCAAATAAGGTTTATTAATATACTTTTAAAGTAACAAACAATTTTTAAAAAATATTGATTTGAGTTTGACAAACTAGTCAATTGCTCAATAAGTTTGTTTTTACGGTCAATAAATGATTGCATAGCTGATTTTCTAATCTGCACAAATTTAGGAAACACTCAAGGTTTTAAGACATGTAATAAATTTGGTATAATTAAAGTTTTCATTTACTTTTTTCCTTGTTTCTGTGTTGAATATTTTCAAAAGTTCATTTCAATTAATTTTTTAGCATTATAAAATAAATGAACTAAAAAAATATATATGTAAAATAGGTTCCTTTCTTCAGCCATTTCTTGTTTTTTTTTTCTCAGAATTGAAACTGACAAAATTTTGTAAGTATTTTTTTTAAATCCATAAAATAGTTTTGATCTTTATAAAAATAATTGTATTAAGTAATTTTTGTAAAGCTAGTTTTTTGGCCACTACAATTTTATGATTTGGTTATTTCTTTATCCTAATTTAAGGATTGTGTATAAGCAATGGCTGTTGACTATTGTTTCTAATGAAATACTTCTCCATTTTATAAATTTGTGTTGCTAGATTATAGTTTATTAAATGTTGTGTATTATACAAGGACTTTCAACATTTGATGATCTAAAATGGATGTTACCTGAAACAATATTTTGTACTTTCCAGTTTTATAACTGATCTCATTTTGATTATCTGACCATTCTCAAGCCAGTTTTATTGCTTGATTTTACTCCCATAATTACTAAACAAAGTATGTTTTACACTATTTTATATAAATTCACAGTTTCACAGTTTTTAAAAAATTCCCCCCCCCCTCTCTTTATTAGAAATGTAATATTTGTATTTAATTTTTATATATCTCCCTCATTCTAACCACTGTAAATGACTTTGTTCCATTCTCCCCTGACTATCTGATATTGTACTGCCTGGTCCAGGAGGTAACTGGTAATTTAAGTTTTACTCTATTTTCATTTACATTTTACTATTGTTACCAGAAATTATTTTTAGGAAAGAATTTAGTTTATTTTTCTTTACATTTCTAAGTAGAACAATTATGAATTAACATTTTTATTTCCATGCAAAGTTAATAATAAGGAATATAGGCTCTATTAATTTATATAACCATGGTAGTTTGAATAGTTATTTATACTCTGACAATGTATATACCACCAAATTTGTTAATTCTTACTATCTCAACTTCTTTCTGGAAGTTATTCCCAAAATATTTTAGCTTATTAAAGATCAATTGAGTTTTCAATTTAACTGCCTGAATTTTTACTGAAATAAATTTAGGCAAGTATACTAGATGTAGTTGTAGGATTTAATATTAGGGTAGTTAGTATCTAGAACTAATTGAGCTGGTGTGATGGGATCATCTACTTTTTAAATAAACTAAAATGTGAGCTATTTGTACCGTCATCATCATCATTACTTTTCTTCTTTGGTTTAACATTACCATTTGCTCACCTTTTTTCTCTTAAAGTGATTAACAATTCTATTAATATTTCAATTATACTGCTACTAAAGCTATTTTCTCTTTCAATTAAAAATATTTTTGGATTTAAAACTGCTTAAATGATTCAATATTTCTTGTCTTGAAAGAGCTAATATTCCACAGTTTAATATAATTTTTAGGCTCTTAGCTGTTATTTATTAAATGATTAATTTAGGATTCATATATTTCAAATAACCAAACCTATCAATTCATTAATACATCTTACATTTTTTAATATATCAATGTATTACAGTGTTAATATTTACTGGTTTCAAAAGACTAATTTATATGCCATGAAATATGAAATGAACTATTACCTTTCATACTAAAACTTATACCTTATTTTATATAAACTACGACTTCGTCATAAAACAAAGGGGATAATAGAGTAAGTACCTAGGTCTTTAGACATTCAAACTCCAGTATAACCAGCCTCACTGGGTGAGGCCATAAGCAGATCAGCTGAGTCTGCCTTTCCCAACTCGGAAATAGAACACAGGCCTGTGGTGTAAGAGTGCAAGGCACTCACAACACCACTGGGCCTTACACTTTTGTCTTTGGTAATTAGTTAATCATAATTGGTCTGCATTTCATATACCAAATTATTTGTTTGAAATTCCCAAACCACTTACATTCTTTTTTGTAGTTGAATCTGTTTATGTATTCTGCACTCTTCTAGAAATATGATTTTTAAGCAAGAAATCAGTTGCCCGGTATGATTTATTTTCTGTTCCTGTTTTCAATTCAGATGCTATTAATTTATTGGACTTTTAGACAGTATGTAGCTGATAAAGACTTCTAACATCAGTAACATACAAAAAAGAAAGTTTTTAGCTTTAATTGTAATTAATTCTTAATCTTAAAACTTTTAAACTTACTTTTAAGATGTCTCTTATCCTTAAACCTTAAATAATTTTATGGGATTCCTTTTAATTTCTCTCTAGAAAGTGTAATCATAATCAGTCCATAATCATATATTGGCCTATTGCTTATAATAGAACCACATTGCCAAATTTGATGCCATACCCAATAACAGAAAATTTCCTGAGAAAAATTACAAAACTTCATAGAGCATTTTCAATCACATGACTCGGACCTAACACCGGCCTTAGCAATAGAAGGTTACAGTTTTTTGCCCTACAGAAGGTTAACAGTTACAGAAAATGACTGGCTGTGGAATTCTTCTATTGGAACATTTTCAATCACATGACCCCATACCTAAAAACCGCCTTAGCAACCGTTAAAAGCCCTACAAAAGGTTAACAGTTAAAAGAAAATAGCTGGTCGTGACGTCACCTGAAAACACTCTATTGAAAGAATGAACTAGGGAGAAGTAGTTATAAAATTTATTTATTTTTACAACTTTACAAGAAAATCTGTACAGTTTCTCCTGTTGCCATTCAATCCAGTTAAATATTTGAAGTAAAGAAAGTTGAAATTGAAAGCCTAGTACATGAAAAGCTTGGGATACTACTCTAAATTTCATATTTTTTCTTAGATTACCTGATCTATTGTGTAATTAAATGTGTTTTCAAAGACTAACATACAAATAAAAATAAACTTATAATAAAATGTATTTCAAAATTAATACAAAATTTAGTTTTATTTGAAGCATTTTAATGTAACTAATTTTTTGTGATTTCTAATTGGTTATTGAGTTATTTTAAAAATGCATGTTCTGTAATTTTAATTATTTCTTATTATTTTCTTGTTAACCCTTCATATTGCCCTTAAAATCTTTGAAAAATTGGGCTGTTTAAGTCTAAAAAAGTGGTATGTAGAAACTAATGAATATGATCTTTAGTTTTCTTTTAGAATGGGGAAGGTTGTACAGTAATTTCACCAAACAGTTTTCTATGTTTAACTAAATGATTAATGTGCATTAAAGTTCTTAATTTATCAGTAATCTTTTTTGTACTTTGTTGATGATATGTTTAAATTTCTAACTCGGCACTCTTAAATAAATAATACAAACCACATCCTTATATTACATCATTTAACTATCCCCTTTCTCGAATCCTTAGTTTTCTTTCTGGAAAGAAATTTCTTTCCTATAAAACACTTGAAACAGGTGGGCTTTAATCATGAACATAGGTACCTCTATAAATATTCAAAGGCATTTTCTGTAATTGGCTTTCAATTTGCTACTGTTTAACATAAACTGCAATATATCAACTCTGCTAAAAGTAAGAATTTCCCATTATTAAACCGTCATAAAAAACTGATGAAGTTTTGCTTTAAATCAGTTAAAAAAATTTCAACTTTGAGTTTAGTATTAATTTGAAATTTTTCAGTTAATTATTGGTTATGAACTTCAAAGAAAAAATAATCGATCCAAAGGTTTAAAAGAAAAGGAATCGATCCACAGGCAAGTTAGGAATATACTTTTGAATACATAATTTTGATTTAGAAGATTCAATTGATGTTCTTAAAAGTTTTTAAACATATATCCTTTATATCCACCTGACTTTTAAGAATGTCAAACACATTTTCATGCAGAATATTGATTTTATATTAAAATATCAGTTCAAAAGGTTAAATGGTGGACTTTGATAATTTTTAAAAGTGACAAATATTTCCCTTTTTTTATAAGAATTTTCAAGAAATCGGTTTACCTAAAGCCTACTCATTAGTCATTATATACATGATTGATATTGTATACTAAAAAGATTTTACACAGTTTTTTTGATAAGCAGTACCTCCATTTACATTTAAAGTTTGCTCCATAAAATTTGAAAAATAATATAGAAAACCAGTTCAAATAAATACAATTTTATATGAACATGGTTCCTTACAAAATAAATTGATTAAAAGAAATGCAATTTCTTAGAAAATTAAAACACTCCTTAACCTCACTCTTGATGTTTGGTAAAATCTAACAGGTTGATGGAAAAATCAATAAAATGCTCTATTTTTCTAAGGAGTAAAATGAACCACTGCTTATAAGCATCTGATTATAAATGTAGGCTCCATGTAACAAATATAATATTTCACTTAACAAATACAGCATTATCTAAAACACAATAAAATTGATTTATTTATACGAATATCTCAATAAAACTAATTTCTTCTCATTTTGGGAAATGAAAAGCTCAACTTTAATAGAATGTGAGAAATCTTAACATATCGTAAATTCAATTCCTTTCATAAAAAGATGATTGATAAAGAGTAAGTAACGACGAATCGAATATTGTTATTATTTACAGTTCTAAAGATCGATTCTTTTCTTGTACACTTTTCGACTTTAAATTATGAAAAATCCTTTCATACCAAACAAGTAAATTTTTAAAACTTGAGATTCAGGCGTAGAGGTATCCATTTTGGTGACTAATTTTGTTTGATGCAAGTCTCAGTTTTCATTCAAACATTAAAGTTGGCTTGATTTGAGTTTAATGGGGCAAAATCACCAATTATTAAAGAATTGAATTGTGAAATTTTAATAAAAATATGATGACCATTTTAGAATACCCAAAATTTACTTTTTACCTTTCTCCCTTAAAAACAACATTTAGAAAACCAATGTATGAAGCTGTTTTCATCGGAATACCCTCACAACATCAATTTTTGAGTTAGTACTGACTGATGCTTTGAGAATCGAAGTTTCTTAAAGTATTGATTCCCTAGAGAACTATTTGGTTATGCAAGAATATTAACATTTGACTGAAAGCAAATTATATCTCGCTTAATATTAACAATTCAATTTGAACTGTTGACTGGAAAAAGTGTTTTTCAACATCAAGTCAAAAGGTCACCAAATGGAATTTCACCACATCTGTTCCCAAACTCGACTTCTAGTCCTTTTTCTCTCACTGGGAACAGAAGAAATCGATTCCTTCCAAGAGTTCGTAAAAAAGTGGATTATACTTGAATATAAAAAAGAAACAGTTCTATACCACTCGTCTTTCAGTTTGTTTTTTGTCACGAAGAGAGAATAGTCTGCAATGCGCACATCGTATGCACAGACATGCCAAATCATGTCTTTCTTGTGCTGTGTTTATCCGGCAGAAAAGTCCTTTGAAGGTGTCGAACCCGTGTCCACCTCTGCTCCCCCGCTGGGCCACACTGGTGCCATTTTTACCCATCATCACCCGCTGTAATGACCACATTGACCAATGCAAGTCATCGAACGAGAACCACCGATGTTACTAACATGCCAAAGAAGCTCATTCAGACTGGTCAGCATCAACTGCCCTGCAAGTTGATTCTACAATTCCTGTTTTGTATTTAAGACTTTTTTTTTCGTGTGTACGAACTACTACTAGTTTCGTTAGTTGCTCATTCTGAATAGCATGTAGTTGAAATGAAGTATACTTTGATTTTCAAAGATTTATATAAAGGACCAGCTTTTTCAGTAACATAGTTCATCTATTTTAGTGGTACCGGTAACTTTTGTAAGTTACTGAAATGTTGTTCTTTCTAACATGCATGGCCGTAACCAGACTTTTGTTTCGGGGGGGGGGGGTTGACTCAGATATTTTCTGAAGTACCTCCTTACAAATTCTTTTATACGTTAATTTTTGGATGACAACACTGGATTGAAGTTTTGATGCACTAAATTTCAAAACTGTATGAACAATATGAATTCCAAGCAAAAAGTGGGCCTGGGGGGTCCTCCCCCAGAAAAATTTTGGAAATTTGCCCCTCAAAAGAGTGTTTTAGCTCATTTTGAGACCCTTTAGATTACTCCCAAAGAGAACCACTCATTATAAGCGGCCGAATTTTCAAGGTAAAAAGAAGGTTGGTATACTGTCATAAACGGCAAAATGTTGAGGGGGTTTTTGGGTTCCTACTCCAGAAAATTTTTTGAATTTTTCTCCTAAAAGTGGCATTTTAACTCATTTTGTGACACTTTAAGTTACATCAAAGAGGACCACTCCCTGTAAATCACACAAGTTTGAAGAAAAAACCATACTTAATAGATTTCAAAATTTCGAGGGGGTTAGGGGGTCCTCCCCCAGAAAAATTATGGAAATTTTACCCTTAAAAGTAGGGTTTTGACTCATTTTGAGACCATTTGGGTTATACCTGAAGAGGATCGCTCCTTGTGAGACATAATTTTCAAGAAAAATAGCAGTATAAAAATTTATGTCAAAATTTCGGGGGGGGGGGTTGAACCCCTAACCCCCCCTTGGATACGGCCCTGCTAACATGTAGGAGGATTTTATGAATATTTGTTTTGTTAAGAATAAAGTTTGAAACGACAAAATGGTTGTGGTCTAAAAGTACAAACCCATCTTTGGCATAAACATATTTAAATATTTTTCATTTGATGAGATTGAGAATTCGCTTTTTAAAAAACCGTTATCATCACTACATAGAGGTGTCATAACCTTAGAATTAACTTTGGTTTGAACAAAAAGGGGGCAGTTTTCCCTGCACTATTATGTATCATTTATATCAAAATAATTCTTCGTAGAGTTAAACGATATTATTTCTACGGCATTAATAAGATTTGAATATTGTACATTATTCTCTAAGGGTAAATGACAACTGTCTCTGAAGAGAGCTTTAAGTTAAATGTCGTCAACCGGTAAAACAAATGCCTAAATTTTGACAAAGATGATGCCTGAACATAGGGTTATACTTCTGGAACACAAAAGTACAAAACGAAGGGGTTCAAAACATGACCTAGGTACTCGTAGGTACAGCTATCCTTTCCTATGAAAATCGGAATGAGCTCATCAGTTCGCATCTTAGTACCACTGTGGCAATCGAATATATCAGCGGGAATCGAATTTGTTTTGTGGAAATAAACGAAGAATCGAATGAGGCGGGGGCGTTAGAAAAGGCACCAGTGTGGTCTCGGCGAAATATCGATTATGGGCTCCTGTCCTTGGCTCAGTTCTCAAAGTGGCCCTTTCGACTCTCGGTCACCGGAAGCTACCGTCCTGAAAAAGAACCGAAATTGAGCATTGGAAATTAACGAGAGAGAACTGATTTAAAGAAACCATATAAAGTACAGTACAACAAAGGTTTTTCAGAGCTATTGATGATAATGACAACTTGGAAGTGCCATAACCTCTATCATAGACTCTCAGCTCCCGGTTTCGGTGACTGAATTAACATATTTTTTTAAGTCTACTTGTCACATCACATGCATGAAAGGCATGGGCAGATTTACGGGAAGACTCATCATGAGGGTATATGCTCCTTCCCAACTATTTCAGAATATTTCGTTTTTCTTGTTGTCCTATGGTATTTTTATAGCCATTATAGGAACAGTACGGCTCCCTCCACCGAAAAAAATATCCTGAGTACCCCATGTTCTTACTCATCCATCCAATCATGATAGATAGGAGTTTAGGTAAAAGTTTCTGGAAAAAAGATCTCCATATCAATGCAGCGTTATTTGACATAAATATTATGTCGTAACCTTGTATCTTTTAGAGATGAATCATGCAGTATGCTCGTGGATGATCTACACTATGATCTCTTTCCAGGAAATTTAACGTGTTGAAAATAACCTCCTCTGTACTTATTAAACTAAGGGAAAATATTTTGGGCAAGTACTTGAGGCAGAAAATAACACATATATTAAACTTCCGTGCAAACACCACCAAAACTCATGCAAAATTATATCATCTCCCCTCCCCTTGTTCTCCGAGGTGTCATTTATTAGGGGACATCCATATATTACGTGAGGTCAAAAGGGGGAGAGGGGGTCCAGGAAAATCTCACCAGGGGGGGGGGGAGTCAATTAAATTCTCACGTCAACTTTTAGTTTAGAAAATATACGTTTTTTCTTTAATATATTTTAGTACAAGTTTAGAAAAAATGCTCAGATTAGTCAAAACAACAAATCATTAGCCAGCCAATCGTGATAATTTTAATAGAATCACATTTTTGATTTGAACATGTTTTTGTATCAAAATTTTGCAATCTGGATGGTAATTTTTATGCCGATAAAACAAAACTAATGGTTGAGAAAATCTCGGGGGGGGGGGAGGGGGGGTCCAGCAAAATCTCACCAAGGGGGAGGGTGGGGTCCAAAATTTGGAAAAAACACCTCACGTAATTAATGGACGTTCCCAGTCTAATAGATCTGCGACTGTTCCGTGGAGGAATAATAATGTCTACTAGACTTCTTAGTTCTACAGCATCTGGTATAAATTTTCCATAAGAAACTTTAATTAAGCTGGTGGGAATGAAATGGATCTAAGTCCACCAAACGTAGTTTTGAGTACAATTGCATGTTTTTTTTTCTAATGGGCGTCTGTATTGTATGGAAAAAGCATTTTTGGGTGGCTCTAACAATTATTTAATCTTTGATTTTTTCGACTACCCCACTTGATAAAGAATCTAAAAAGAAATCCAAATATATATGCTTATGTCAAATTTTGTATTTTTGCATTAAACTCTTTCATTCTGGGCAGCTCATTTACATAGGCAAAAACCGGTTTAATTTGAAAGTTTTCAGAAATACCATTTTCCTTTGCCAAAATTATCATTGCATGGTGTACTGTACAGTTTTTTTCTTTTCTCAATGTTTCGTACAAAAGAATTGAATAAAGCTTACTAACAATAAGACGAACAGCTATCTTTGAAACTAGAGACTTAAAGAAGAGGGGGAATTGGATTAGTCAAATCCTTCAAAGGGAGCTACCAGATCCCACACAAAGCCCTAGATTGCCTAAGAAGAAGAGAAAATCCGAAAGCTAACATTACAAGGTCATTTTTAAAAAAAATACCTTCGGGCGGGGGATTGACCTGATGGGAGTCAGGATTGGACAGTAGAGTTGGCGTAAAAAACTTGTGGTGACCACACACACTCAAAATTCAAATAGTACCGACTGTACTACGAGAGCTTTTAGTACTAATTCATGTTTTTCCAGTCTAAGGTGAGAATGTGGGTGCCAAGGAATAAATTGAAACAAGTCTTGTTAAAGTACAGCATACTCACTTTTGTTGTGTTAGGAGCATGCGCAAAAGAGAAACACGAGTAACAGGAGCAGGAGTGGTTGCCTGGGTCTCCACGTGCCTGAGATGCTTCCTAAAATTGGAAATTAGAAGGATAAACAATGAACAGAGTATACAACAAAGCACTACTCATAATGAGTATAATATACTACTAAGCTATGATGGTGAATCGGATATAACCCGTAAGATTCCTGCCATTATAACTAGCACCGTTTACTGGTTACAGTGTTACTCATGGCCTTATTCTCAACCAGCGGTTAACCACCGTTTAGAGAAGGATTTTACCAATTAGGGTCAGCGAAAAGCTCATTTTCTTTCTTTAGCTGCTGGTTAACCACTGGTCAAGTGGCAGTGAATAAGGTCGTATATCTTGTACTATCATTCAAAACTTCGCTTTATAATCAGGTGCGCTGCCTAATAAGATTTTTAAAAACAAGTTTTGTGGATGGCATATGTTAGTCGACAAAACTGTATGAGTAAAACTATTAGGGGGTGTAGATTTTCAAAATAAAAACAAATATATGTATGTTCTGTAATTTACTACTATTACTAAAACAACTAACTATTAACTTGGGATAGGGATACAGTATTTTTCTGAAGATTGGGAAGTTCCAAATACGTACTATAAAAAGTAAAAAAAGCTATTGCTTTATGGCATATAAAAATGTATCTCTGTTCGTGATTTTTATCGTCAGGGAAACGGTCCCATATAATCACTACAAATATACAGTATGGATATGAAAATGAAAATAGCAGATTATACAGAAGTTATGTCCTTCGTTTTTAATAATGTGGAAATTTTAAAATGTAACAAATAACAGTTGAAACTATTGTTCTTACAGCAGTGTTTGACTGCATAGGAGAGCTTTTGAGGTCATGCCCCTCCAGCGAGGGGTTACAACCCTATATTACATTACGGCGATGTCTACCTAAAAGGTGAAACCCTAGTCAGCGCATCGCAATCCATTTAAGAGATGGGGCGCTGATAAGGAATCGCTGACCTCCCTTCTATCTGTACGGTTTCGATGATCGAATCTTTGATAAAAATCTTGTACGGTTTCTACTTCTCATTCGAGTTTAAAAGCTTTTTGATTCAACCGTTTCCCTTTGTTCTTAAACCCTGAATAATTCGGAGATAAAGGAAACAGCGCAGCTATCTGTAGGATTAAGCCCTTGATATTGAATGGGAGAGGATTTCTATCTCTTCGTTATGGAAAAGTAGTGCCTCTTTAACTTGTATGATATGCCTGGTTTTAGAATATCTCAAAAGCAGTTTGTTCTGTTTTATATGCATAGCTTTTTCGCATCCAGCAGTATAACCTCTCCTTATCTACTCTTCAGGTTGAGAGAAAATTTTCGATGCCTGATATAGTGCATGGCATATCAACACTGAAACACAAAGCTCTTGGATTAGCTCGATTAAAAGTGATTTCGGACTCAACCTGTCCTTTCGACTCGATAACTATCACGAATGAATGGGCTTCGGGACAAAATCTGACGACTTTAAGGTTTAATTTTAGCCTTTATGAGTTTATTCATGAAAAGTTAAAGTATCAAGTGATATCTCAAGGCTGATTATTCATAGTAAAACTGTTTTTTAAACTTATGGTTATTTAACTTCCATTTTCATTTTTTACTTATTGTTTTAAAACTGTATTTTTCATTAAAAAAACTTTTTACCTTTCAGAAGCTAAATCGTATTTCGATTGAAATTCTGTGACAAACTGTCTCGGATGTATCATCAAAATCATAATTTTCATGAAGGGAAATCATGGGTAAAGAAAGTACGTATTATGGGGGATATTAAAAAGTTTAAAAATAAATTCCAAAGATTCAGTATATTTAGTAGTTTTGCAATAGATACAAAGATGTAATACGGAGAAAACATTTGATGCCCAAACCTTGATTACAAAAATATTGTTAACAGATTCATTCAACTCCCACGACGAACGGAGTCGAATGAAAGTAGCATGAATGTAATCAGCACATTCTGTGAAAAAGAATATTCTTCTCTAAACATTCTTTGCTAGCATCCACCCACGCTATAATGATAAAGTGTATCTTTATGCATCTCCTACTCTCGATAGATATTTCATATATCTCTATGTGTAGTAGAATGTTTATTACTTTCCCATTAACTGACATGTTTTTACTGTGCATTTTCTAAAAAAAAAACCCAGAAGTTTTTGATCTATAGTCTATGGAACATAATCTGGATGTATTCGTTGCTAGAGATGTGGTATTTACCTCAACTCCTTTTTTACAAGAGGTAAATACCTTCTGTAATTGATTGACACGTCTCGTCACACTCACATAAACACATTTTTGGCGTTAATTATATGGCATCCCATGCATTAGGAGTTAATTCTTTCTATTCAGTTAATGCTATAAACTTATTGCTTATTTATACATTGTTTTTTTTATAAAGAAATGTTTTGAAATTTGTTTAGTCATACTACTTAATTACATTTCCAAAAAAAATATTTTAACTAGTCAAGACTCAGAAAGGGTTGGATGCGAAATTTTGGCACATGATTGGGGCTAAAGATCGCAAATTCTGGATTAGTTCATAGATACGTTCCCACTGGTTAATATTTCCAGTTTTTAAGAAAAACTTTCCTATTGAAGAATGAGTACCTACTTAATTTAGTTTTATTAATGATCGAATATGATCGTAAGAAATTGGAAATAGCCTTAGCAGTGAGAAAAGAACATTAGCGGGAGAATTTCATCCTGAAAATACTATTGCTTATCCGGAAGAGATGTGATCGGATGGAGCCCGTTCCCACCCTCCATAGGTCGAAGACAGTTTTGGTTGCGGTGAATAAATAATTCGCCTCCTTCCATTTATCTCATGCATCTGGCAGGGACACGGATCTCTTATCCGTTTCCATGGTGACGCCCCAAAACAACGGTGGTCACGTGGGGGCCTAGTGCACGGAAGACAATCCGAGACTCTTGGAGGGGAGCAGGGTTGTGAAATCACCTTCCTAATTAACTGCGCCTTAGGTTCCGGTTAGAGTGTTTACCTCTGCAGATGCAACAAATGAAACTTTTCATATCGTCTTAATGGAGAGCTAGATGTGTTTAATTGGGTAATATTTCTGAAGTTGGGTTGGATTTGTCTTCAGCTTCAGTTTTCAGCAGTGTCTGTTACACCTCTGAGGATTATCAGAAGTGTCTGTTTCACTGATACTTCTTAGAAATATGAAATATTCTAATGCAATGGCGACATGGTGCTCATACAGGGTGTCTCAGAATGTCGTTGCTAAACTTTAAGGGGGTGTATACTAGGCCTGGGCCTTAAATCGATATATAAAGATAAATCGGTTTAACCCCAACATCGGAATACCGGTTTCAGGCTTATATCGGATTCCTTATATCGGAACCGATATATAATTCCGGAATCCGAAAGATAAATCGGTTTTCCAGAATATCGGTTTACGGCTTATATCGAATCTCTAAAATCGAATACCAATATATAATTCCGGAATCAGAAATTCGATTCAACTTGATTATTTGAATTTTCCTTAAACCGATATTACTGTGTTCTGATTCATAGATCGGCCGCGATAACCGATACAATTCCGGGTTCCGGAATCATTTTCGTTGATGCGCGCCGGGGGCCGCGCCTCCCTGGCGCCGGCCGAATTCGAGTTCCGTTCCTAGTGTTCCGACAATGAATCGAATCGCTCTCGACTTGGAATGGAATGATTTTTTTAAAGTTGCGGTCGGTTAAGTGTACGCAACGCAATCATTCATAGAACGAATGAATCGAACTAGAGATCGATCTTTCCATCGATACGATATACGGTAAGTTTTAGTTTTTTCGTTCACTTGCATTACAGTAGATATATTTCTGACTTAGAACGCGTTTGAATTCCTGAATCGTCATTTATTCTAATATATTGAAGGGAAATTCTCCTTTTTTAGAAAATTAAGGATCCAAGAAATAAGTTAAGGAAATATTTTCCCCCATTTCTTTAAAAATTAAATTAAAAGTTTGTAAATAAAATTTTTCATCAATGTTATTTTGATTTGATTTAATAAATTTATTGACATTGTTTCATTCACAATAAATGTAAGATAGATTGCTTTGAAATTTTAAAATTGTGAAAACCAAAATTCTTGTACTGATAGGTTTATAATTTTTCCAAGAGTTAAGAATATTCCTAACCAATATTTTAAGAATTGTTCAACTGACCACTCTCCATTTAAATTAGTACCTTTAATTTTATCTCTTTCAGTCCTAGCCACTCCAAATTTTTACACAATGTATGTAATAAGGTAAAATTAATTTTATTTAAAATAATTTAGAAAGACAGTAAAGAAAAATATTACAGAAGCTAGTACGAAAACTCAAACAATATGCAGTGATAATTCTTGCAGAGCATGATTGAAATTATAGTGTTACTTCAGAAGAATTTCCATAAGAGCAAGCAAATAAATTGCTGAGAATGGAAACTAAGTAAGTCCCTAGATTTGTACGGTTTTCATTCTCACCAATTTCTTCGATCACTTAGTAAAAAATTGGTTAAAAATCAACTGAAAAATAGTTACTTTGTGTTAAAGGAAATGTTTTTATTTCTAGAATACTTGATATATGACAAAAAACAAGTATTTTAAATGATACATGTGTATTGTATTTATTTCAGCTTAAAATATGGATTTATATTACCCGAATTATATCGATTTATAGCTAAATCGGATTTTAAGATGAAATATAAATCGATTTAAGAAATTTATATATCGCCCAGCCCTAGTGTATACTACCTTATGACAATTCAGAATCACCTTGAAAAGTGGGATCGCGAACGCACCTAGAGACGCTTTGAGTGCAAACAAAAGTTATTATAGTTAGAAGAAACGAGAACGGTGAAAAAGCTCTCGGCACGAGAGATTTCAAACGAGAGAGGTCCGCCATATTGTTCCGAGATTCAACCCGTATGCGGATTGCTTTTACACTTTTTTGTGGTCCGTTAAATAGTTCCAAAAACTCTAGAACAGCTATTAATTACCAAAACAAGTCCTCAGGCATTAATATATTACGAAAGTAATGGACATCGAGTGTTTGAATAAATCTCCGATAGATGGCACCCTTAGCACACCAGATGAAAACGAGCAATTTGGTACTTGCCGTTTCCGTATCGTTTCTTCTACGTGTTTCTGAATGCATGAAGATGAAAAATGAATGCTCACCCGGCTGGTAGACGATCCTCCGCATGTTCTGGTAGTCGGTGCCGGGTATGGAGAGGACGCACTCGTAGGCGGCCGGCCGGCCCTGCAGCTCTCGCTCCACCACCACGCGCCACAGCACGACGCGGAAGGCGCCGCCGGCGCTCTGGGCGATGCTCTCGTGCACCAGGTGGGCGTCGTCGTCGGTGGTGTCGGCGTCGTCGCGCACGCGCGCCAGCGACATCTTGGGCAGCGGGAAGACGCCGTCCGCCTCGCAGCTCAGGTTGGCGCCCGACGACGAGCCGCGCGTCACGTTCAGCTCGAAGCTGCGGGGAGGAGCTGCAACACAATATAAGCTTCTTTTATGCATTATTCACTCTATAATGTTTAGTTAATTCTTTATAAAACTTTATTAACATTACAAATTAATTACAGAAATTTATGAAGGAAAAACATATTCATCACCAAGGGGACCAAGTCCCATCTGGGTGACATAATTCAAATGCATAAAATAGGTAAACTGAAATGAAATTGTGTGTGTGAGACTGACTGATCCCCAGTCAGTCTAATTTCAATTAGACTAACTCAAGAAAATCTAAAAACATTAGAGGTTTAAGGAACATCTAGTCAAAATTAAAATTCAAGCATCTCAAAATATGCTCAGGAGAAGCCTGAGCACATCTGCAATTGGTGCAGGTCTTAAAAACCTGTCGCCCCTTTTCATAGGTGAGACTCCCCAATGTCCACTAGCAAAGCGGGAAAAACAAGTTTGCAGTGGACGAGGGCCCCCAAAAGAAAGAGCACCACCAGGACGCTCTCTTTTGTACCAATTATGTACGGGGGGAACTTTCCAGAGGTCGTTAGCTTTTCTCTTACTCTCAGAGAAAACCTCTCCAAATGATTATAGAGTACACTTTTGAATTGGCCTATCAGATTGGCCTATATCAAAGTAAAGTGCTGCTAACGTAGTCGCTACAGGCGCACTTTAAAACGAGCGATGCCTTTTACAAGTACCAATTGTGTAATTTAAACGGGTGAACCAAGAACTGGGATTCTAGGCGCATTTAAATCAGTTACAGTATAACCTAGATATCTCTAAATAGAAGGAACTCGAAGTACTTCGAGTTTTAGAGATAACAAGGATTACTAGTACAATAATTTGTCGAGAACATTCGTAATACATTTATCTCCTGGAAGAAATTTGTTTTGTCTAGGTCCTAGGTCATAAGTAAAAAACTCTTTAATATTGGAATTGAAATAACCACTCTGTTGTAAGATACAGGAATAAAATAGCTTACATCCTCATCTCTTAAGAAAATATTAAGGAAGGATGGAGCTCGTTTGTGAACCCCTGATCTAATTGAGTAGATATAGGTACTCAGGTTTGTTTAAGGAAAGATTTAATAAAGAGATGGTACAGGGTCCTAAATAAACAAACCAATTTGCACCCAAGGGAATGCTATATGTATTGATAAATGTTTCTCTGTAGATTTCAAATGAAACCTGGTCACCATTGATTGACCGAGTTTTATTGAATGAAGCATTTATATCCTTTTTTTTATTTTTGTCTTGTCACGAAATCCCTCTCTGGAGATTGGCTTGGTCAGCAATGAAATCAGAGGGGTCGTGATGGTGGTGGGTTTGCGTGAATCTTTATCACTGGCAGCAATCTTTATTATTGAGATATCCAAAAGAAGGAGATAAAAATTATAGAGTTCTGAAATGCCCAAGAATAATCCAATTACGTAAAAGGAAACTGATAGAAAACGTTACAGCAATTTACTGTAGTTTCAAAAAAGGGAGAAGATTATTTATCAATTCTCAACCCTGAGTGTTGGGTGTTAATTTTATCAATAAAGAGGGGGTAATCATCTCATAATGGTTTTTAATTCATATTGGTTGAATAGTACCAATTCAAAGTAAAAAATTTTGTTAAATTATTTCGGGGAAAGTCAAATTTTTAAAATGAATTTACAGTTGATGATTTGGCATTTTGATAGACGTTGGACTCTAAAATAGTGTTAATTGTGGATTACCTATTTAAAACGGTTTTTAGTCAGATTTAATGAAACTGATGGAAATACTTGATTACAAAAAACAACCAACAAAAAGTATCATAGTAGTTTCTTTAATTCTGTCAGCTGATAAATTTTGTATATTCTCAATTATCTTTTTTTTTTACATTTTCGTTGTCCCATAAACACTCTTTACAGTATTAACCGAACACGGTTAGGATGGAAAATTATGTTTTGGTAGGTCCTCAATTGAGTAATCCGAAAACTTTATGTTCTTTTTAAATGTAGAGTGTTTCAGAACTATTATTCAATAACTTACATGTATGTCAGGAACATGATAACAATTAAGAATCATACAGGACCATATGGATGCAAACGCAATCCGAACGCATTACACACCCACGAAACCAGGAACTGAAAGATGCGAAACCGGTCCCAAATAATAATAATTTGTTACATGAAGACTCGCTTACACAAAATTTTTGATTACAAATAAGTGTAAAAGCAGATTTTTAAGAGTTAGGGAAGAGTTATTGCCCATATTAACAATAGGCATTCTTGACAACGTCGTCGATCTTTCCCTCTCTCTGTTGTTATTGCAAGGCGGGTAATACAGCTGCAGGCCACAACTTTTGGAGTTTTAAAAATTTTTTGTAGCCAAAGAGTAATCTTAAATGATGTTTAAAGTTAAAATGTTCCTGGCCTACGCGTAAATTATTGAATAATAGTTTTGAAACACCTGGTTTAATTGATCCTTTTCTAGTGGCTGCTTTTATAAGCACTCTCACGTTTTTTTACTCAATAAAAGTTGTAAACTATTCTCAAGTGCACAGAAATTAACTTTATCTACTATTGAATTAATTTTATAAATTAAAGTATACTTACTTAAATTTATTAATTAAATCAAATTATAGGCAGCTTTAAATGTTGGTCTTATCCGTTACCTTTTTGCTGCATTGTCCTCAAGCAGCTTAAGTGACAAGGAAGTTATAAAAAAGGTGCTTTCTAATGCGTGAAGTTGGCTTCACTGTATACTGACGCTTTAGAAGGAAAAAGTAGTTCTACAGATTTCAAGTGCTCAGAGGTGTAAAAAACTTTTCGGTTTGCTTACACAGGACAGAAGGACATTTTTTTTATTGATTGCATGATTTAAGGATTGTTTTTAAAGACTGGTGGATTTTTTGACAAAGTGATTATTAAAGGTTAATTTTAAACTGTTGAGTATAGTTTTGTTAGCTTAATTGATTTAGGGTACATATTCTTCTAAGCAATCACGATAAAAATAGAATTAGGATTTAACTATTAAACTAAAGTCAAATTTTTTTTTTTTTTTTGCTTTTAGCCTATTGCATCCGATTGAATAAAAATTATCAGAATTTAAAGTTTATTAAAAGTGAATAACAAATTTTTTAGTTTCAATTTTTAAGGTATGGTTAAGTTTTTCGTTACAAACAAATTAAGTATTTAAAGTTTATATTTTTGTATTAAAAGTTTTTAGAAAATAGAAAGAAACTCAAATATCACTTAAAAATTACAAATAAGAACGTCAATCATTTATCTATATCTAAACAACAAATTTTTGAAACTTAAATTCAAAAATAAATTAATTTGTTATGTTTATTCAAGTAAATAGTTATTAAAAATCCTGAAGAGTATTGCTGAAGTGTGTATATTAATTAAATTAATAGTTGTCTCTTGAAAGTACGTTATGCACAATATATAACATTCTTTTATTAGATTATCCTCCACAGATAATTTAGGAAATACTAAAACAAAAACTGAGTGAAAGTAGCAGTATTCAGTAATAATTTTACATTACGTAAATCATTTATTCATTTTGAATTTTTATCTTAGACTCCCAATATTTAACTCATGAAAAAAAAACCCCGGATAATATATATGACCCTATTAAACTTTTGGAAAAAAAAAACAATTTTAAAGTTTTAAAATATATACCAAAGTTAACTGTAAAAATTGAAAGAACAGACAAATATTTGTAAAATTGTCACACTTACATAGTTAATGAAATCTATGCTTATCTTGAACTTATAATTACAAATTTAAACTATAAAGAAATGAATGAAACAGAACTGTTCATAATGAGATAAAATGGAAGAACAACGTTTATTTGCTAATAAAAACTTCAATTTAATTTTGATTCGTTGCATTACACATTCGTTCATTATTCGTTACATTATATTGATCTTGATTTCTTTGAGGCTTATTTAATTCACCAATATTCAGAGTCCCTAGTTAACGATTTTTTCAGTGTGCCCTTTTTTCAGTTGTGGAAATCTTAATTTTTGTTTTGTAATCCAACCTTTGACCGGCTTTGGGCATTTTTGTATTAAACTTTTTTATCCTCTGTATATTTAAATTCACCGTAACCACGACTTTCAATTTTCTATATAAATTTGATGTCTGGCCATATTATTGCTATCGCTGACGAAGGGGATCCAAGTTATCCCCGAAAGAACTGTACTTTTAATAAAAATTTTTAAAGTTTTTATGTGCAAATAAACGTTATTCTTCCATTTTATCTTGTTATCAACTTTGCACAGTCGATTTTTAATCTTAGAAATGTTCATTTTTATAGTATAAAAGTTTAACTGAATTCTGGTTTGTGATGCTGAAATCAGAATTTTCGCAAGAAAATATGTAGTAAAAGCGAGAAAGATTAAAAAAAAATACTTACATTAAAACGAGCTACAAATCTACAATATATTTGAACTTATTTCTTATTCGAAGCTTATAAAAACCAACAAGAAATTTATTAACTGCTGGTAGCATCATTTAAAAGCAATGAACGTCATAAACGGGTCTTGTTAAAAGGTTAGTTTGTGTAAAGAAAAGACAATCATTCAACACTATTCTTGGCAACTTTTCCCATTTAGTGGCGTGTTGCCCAATAAAAGCTTCTTTAGTGAAAAAATCGACAAGCTAATAAAACTGCTACCTAGAACTGCTACACTGTGATTAATGAGATGCATAATTTAACAAAATGTCAACTTGGGTCGATTATCTTTTGAAAAATGTGTGATAAAATCAGCAAAGTCTATTGAAATCGATAACAAAATATTTACTTAAAAGTAGAAAGTTAATATTTTTAAACAACTAGTTTTTGAAAATATCAACATATTTTCTGTTAAGAAACATTGTAGGTTAGAAAATTAAGGCATTTTTTACGAAACAATAGTTTCCCAGGCATCTAAATGCGTAACAGAAGGTAAGAAAAGTAATTTCAGTTTGTCAAGGCATGAAAAAAGGAGTAAGTGTAACACAGAGGCATAAGTTGAAGACATAAATTGATATAAATTCACAAACAACTTAAGGTCATTGTTAATATTGTTTTCATGATGATATGTTGAATTACCCTCTACTGATATGTTACTATAATACTGATATGTTATCACCCCCTATAATCTCTCGCGTATATTTTAAATTTGAGTGAGATAAATGCAACTTTAAGCTATTTCTTGGGGATAATCGGGTATACAATATACATGGCACCCTTGAATCCCTCATTGGGCCTGATAGTATAAGTGTGACGTTTTCAATGTCCCCACACCAGTGACGTATAAAGGAATTTTTTCGGGAGGGTTCCAAATATTCTTTGAAGAAATTCAGTAATTTATATAGCAAGACCTAGATTTTTGTGTCCAATAGAAGGATGAAGTCATTACAAAGCCCTCAGGCTAAAATCTAAAGCTTTTTAGAAATCGTAAATTAGGATTTGCATGTTGCTATCTCTATATAAACAATTCTAGGTGATACTGAGTTTCAAGTATAAAAGGGGGTCTGTAGAAAGTTTTAGAAATTTGACCCTCACAAACAAAGAGTTTTTATATAAATTTCGAGAGGGGCCCGGGCCTTAGTTCCCGCCTCCCTTCGCGTTAATTATAGCGCACCCTTAAGGGGGGCTCGCCCCACAGTTTTAGAACCACTGAAGTACACAAATCTTTCGAAAAAACAGATATCGAGAGCCAAACTGGGTGTCATGGAAAAATTATACGTTTTTAGTCCTTCATACAAAAATTTAATTTAGAATAAACAACAGGGAAAGTACAAAAGAATCGCAAAATCATAAATATCAGAATCACGAGAACAAAAAATAAATCAAATACAATATTTTTTTTATATTTTCTATGGAGAACAGAAAACCCCTTAAATTTCTTGTTGAATAAGTGTTTAGATGGATAATATTGGATTTCTAATGGTTGCATATTAAAAACCTTGGGGGAATTGCGTTAAGTATTGCGTTTGTGTCTTCGGTGGTGAATTGGACGGCGGAGAGGACTCACCGTAGACGACCATGACCTGGTCCTCGACGTCCTGGCTGCCCAGCGAGACGACGTTGCACGAGTACCGGCCGCTCAGCTCGGTGGTGGGTCGCATGAGGTTGAGCGCTCGGTAGCGCGTGTGTCGCGAGGAGGGGTGCACGGCGTAGTCCATGTTGAGCTTGCCGCGTACGCGCTCGCTCGCGAAGCGCTGCCCCAGCTCCGGGATCCACTGGTAGATGGGCAGCGGGTCGTCGTTCAGGAACCACTTCACCACCAGCCGCTTGTCGTCGGACTCGCTGAAGGCGTACTCGCAGTCCAGCACCACAGAGTCCTCGGTGCCGTTCTGCACCCACCGCGGCATCGACAGCCGCGTGATCTGCACGCCTAAGGGGAGAGAGAGATATGTATGAGAATTAGAAAGAAAAAGGAACTTGGTTAGCGTACACCGAGAAGAGCCAGTTAAGGAAATGTGACGTGGGGAGCCTCACCCCAAATTTTTTCTACGAGGAGAACGCAACTCTGGTTTAGCAATGGATGAAATTTCGCAAATTTTAGGCTTTTTTTATTATTGGTGTGCCACCCCTGACACACTACTTTATTTACATACAGTTTAAGAACCTCTGCCTTAGGCAAAGGCTTAGACACAAGTATGGCCTCAGAGAAACATTAAAGTTTGCCAGGTATACAACCTATTCCGGTTACTTATTGTTAGCTTAATTTTCTACACTTTTACATTCCAATTTTTAAAAATTTGATGATATTGCCTTTCCGGAAAAACTACTACGTATCTGCAAAGTGGAGGAATTTTCACGGCGCAAGTTTAGAGTTGCGTATTCTTGGCGAGTTTTGGCTGTTTAGCGGCACATTTAGAAGCCAAATCATTCACTTAACATGAGTTAGGGTTACCATAATAGTGATCTGTAACGCTAAAAACTTGGCGCATACGCAAGTCTAAACTTGTGCCATTTTCACTACACAGTAAAATATCCAGAATTATCTCTAAATAGAAAGAGTAAAGTCAAGATATTTAAAAAGCTGTTAATTTTGTAAAATTGCCCTTCTTACCGCGTTACAGTTCAATCTTCTTGACGATACCAGTAATGGAGAAATTAGTATGAAAATAGCGTATATTTTACACATAGCTGCTCTAATTGGCTGAAGAGAAGTCGACTTCGCGGGTGGTCTGTTTACATTTTTTTTCAGTCAAATTTAGTTTAAAGATACTTTAATTTTCAAATATCAACACAGTATACTTACTAAATGCGAAAAAAATAGCACAAACGTAAATTTAATAATGTTATCTTGGAAAACTTCTACAAAGGACCATATTAAACTAATCAGTTAAGAAAGGGTTGGCAACTCGACGATAAGCAAAATGATTTGAAGTTGAAAAAAAAAACAATTCCGCTTTCTGAGAAACGGTGATTTTTTTTTCACGTTTCTCGTCACGCTTTCGTGAAGTTGCATGCGGCTCCGAGAGTAGATCGACTCCGATTTCCCGAGACATCTTTTATCTCCCTTAATTCGAACTTTCCCAATCAATCCGGGGATCAAACTTTTCAATTACTCCCTCCAAGACAATCCCTGTCGAGGCGCCGCCCTCCTTTCAGCCGCTGAGGGTCCTCCCGAACGACCGCTGAGTGTGCAGGGGCGGCCTCTTTCATGTGGGGCTGACACTGCAGAAAGAAGAGAACCTTCCCTTTTTTTTGTTCCTTTTCATGTCCCGCGCATTATTCGCTTCATTAACCCTTCTTTTTCAGTGATCACAAGAGCCGCGGTCGGATCAAAAGGATGCTGCGGGTTCGATACCGGAGCCACTCCCTTTCCAGGCGTTGACACTTTCTAATGACTCCCCCATAACTTGTGGTGACATTGTTTTTGTGGCGTTAATACTAATAGGGTCGAGAGGAACTGTCGTATTCTAAAACAAGCTATAAAAATAAAATTCTAGAAACTTAATTTTTTGTAATGTTACCCCCTCTTAAACAAAAAAAAATATTGGAGTAGTATTTCAAAGTTTATTAATTTCTTTTGATATTTTTTAAATTTAAACTCATAAAACTCTCCATGCACCATCAAGTATAACCCATGGTTCACATAGTGCAAGTGAAAAACAAATTGTAATGAAGAAAACATCACAGGAAAATTAAAGCCAAGAAACACATTATTTTGAACTTATGGAATAATTGAACGGAATAATTATGAATTGAAGGGAATTGATTATGGATAATTGAATGGAATTGTTAGTGAACTTATGGAATAAAAGCATTTTTATCGGAAACAAGAGTACATTAATTTGGAGGCCTATTAATATAAATATCCTGTAGTGTCAGTTTTAAATATTTCTTTCAATGAGAAATTTAGAATACAAAAGAAGAACATGGTTCAACACCTTTTTTCCCTCCTAAACTGCAATCATCGGGAGTCACTGAACGTAAGTTAAATCTACTGATGTAGGATAATTTTGAAGTTTCCATAGACCAGTGAAGACATTCTCTGAACTGAAACTAAAAGACGCTGTACATTTTAGGTTTCAAAAATGCACTGCTTTGGGCACGTAATTTATATAGTCTATCACACTTCCACATTCATCCCTAAACAGTAGAGAGGGGTGTATTTTAAAAAAAGAGTTAATCAAAATTATATCGTTCTGGCGAAATTTAAAAGCTTTTGAAATGTTTGAAGAAATAGTGTATTTACATGCTACATAAATTAAGATAGTTGTTAATGGTTCGAATATAAATATCAACTACACAAGAGGTCAGAAGATTTTTATCGATATTATTCTCTAGGAGAAAAAAGGTGGAAATTACTGCTTTATCCTATCATGATGCTCTAAATTCCTTTCTTAGGAAATTGATAAGTATCTTCATTTTAAAAATTAATACATTTTCACCCCAAAAATATATTTATTTTTAAACTCGTAACTTACATTACACTGACGCAATTTAAATATTTGAAATACAGTAAGACCTTCTGAAGAGTTTCGAAAATATTTCTATCCAAACATATTTGTTTATATTTTCGTTAAGTTCTTACTTTCCGAGTGCATGTTTATGTCGGGTTTACGAAAAGATAATTATTACTTAAAACTCAATTAAGTACGAGTAATGGAAAAATTAAATATCTCTACATCAATTAATATCATTTTTATTGTGAGCTAACTAAAATAGACTTTTCAGAGAAATTCAATAGCTTTCAGATACCCTGAAGCAACGTACCACCTGTAGTATTAATCTTCAACTTAAGCAATGACTTTCCTATGTTAATTAAACACTAATGCCAAGATGCATTATGATAAAATCAAATAAATTCCTTCTGTGTCCTTGAATATACTTAAAGGGAAAATTTGGATTATTTAATGCATGCGTTCTAAATGTACTTTTTGTTCTACTGGTGGGTGTACTTTAATATGATTATCACCGTAGACAGATTTGAAATTCATTAAGTAAATATATTTTGCGTAAGCAGCGGAAAATAAATTACATTACGCGCAATATTTTTGTAAGAGAGAGTATATTTTCAAACTTGTTCAACGGAACATTGTACAAAATCATTATCATTGGAAAAAATTGTTATTACCAGTAAACATTTTTGTGACAACAAAACTTTTTTAAGTTTTACTGTGTGGTTTTATAAAACTATCGATATAGTCTTATAAGGCTTTTTTCATAAAACATATGTTTAAAATGCATGGTTGTATTTTAAATTTATTAAAACGTATATCAGGCCTAGATTTGTAAACTACAAAATTGCAATTAACAACAAAATTTGTAATATCCATGGTCTTTTTAATGACTTTTCAGGGTGTTATTTATGCTTATATTAGTTTATACGAGGCTTACTAGTTATAAATAGAGATAATAGTAGTAATAAGGGCTTTATTTCCAGAAAAAGAGGTGCCATAACGGTCTACTCATAATTTAAAATAAATTTGTTGTTAAAACACGGTTTATTAGTGTTATAAGCTAATTTATATGAAAATTATTTTATGTAACTAAAATTTTAAACTTTTTTAGAAAAAGGGGGGAAATAAGACAATTCGGTTGAAATTCTGGAAAACAGAATCATTCCACGAGCCCATGACGCATTTCTTCGACTAGTAATGAATCCTCAAATGGTTTCTTGTTAAATGATTGGAATCAGAATTGCCTGAATTGTATGGTTATTGTAGTACATTTTATAATAAAAAATATATATATTTACAGAAAAAAAAATAAAATTTTAATTAAATACCTAATTTAAAATATTTTTTCCCTAAAGAGAGGTACCGGAATGCCGTTTCGTCTCGTTCAAGCTCAAATCGAATTTCAAATATCAATTCATTTTTGAGCTATATCAGTCGGAGGCCGAACCCAGGTATCCATTAAACAAAAAGTTATGATAAACAGTGACACCCCCCGCAATACTTGATGCAAAAATGAATTTAATCATAGGGAAAATATTTTCAACTCAGAATAAAAAGTATTCAGGGGATCGTGTATCCTTATCACGGTCTTTACAAAACTCTCTAGAAGCAACAACAAAATCATAAAAGCTCCACTAATGCATTGTCCTCCAAGCATCTTTAGCGGGGAATGGATATCATGAATAGCGCATTCACTGATGTATGGCGTAAATTCAAAACACGACAAAAAAAACTTGTCCGTAAAAGCAGCTAAATATGCGACGTAAAGTTTTAAACGACCTCAAACCGCGGGTGGAATGTCTTGAAATCTCCCTCTCGTGTTCGAAATTCGATTCGAACCCCACCCTTCCTGGAGGGAGGGGGGTTATTCGATAAGAACACTTCGAATCTTGTAAAAGAACGCTAAACGGATCGATTTTTTTGTGGAACATTCTTGTCGCTGGAGAAGACAGGCTTTTTTTTTTTAGCCTCAGCGTGCATTTTTAGCAGGACGTGTTATGCCTGGATTTTTGGATAAATCGAATGGTTTAAAAGTTAATGCCCCGCGTGTGTTACAACACGGGATTTTGTAAGCGCTTGGGACTTATCTTTGTGAAGGGATTCGCAGAAACAGGGGGTCTGGCCGTCAGACGTCTGTTTCTGGTTTGTCTGCGTTACAAACTATCGAAATCTGTTATGGAATATTGTGTAAGAACCATTTATCAGTTACAACGTGGTAAAACTTATATATTTGAAACAAACAACGTTGTATCGGCATTGTAAATATGCTATTGTTATATTGAATTTGGTACTACAAAAACTTACAATTTCAATTGCTTGTTTCCTATTTATAGTTGTAGTAATAGTAGCAATATTGTTTTAAACATAGAAAAGACATTATTCTGTGATCTACTGAAGATTGTGGTTTAACTTCAGAAAATTGTGGTTAATCTAAATGTTTGACTAACTATAGTAGATTTTATTTATTTATTTATTTATTTATTTAGACAATTTTGAGGACCTTTATCAAAGTTTTCGTTTAAAACAATCTTTATCTCGATTCTGCTTGTTTAAATCAACCAAGAAAAGTTTATAATACAAAATTAGAAAATAAGAAAATACTGATATGTGAATGAAACGAAAAATTCTTGCATATCATGAAATTCCTTCATTTGGTCTTTCTTAACTCCTATCTGGTAAATTTATGTCCACTATAAAAAGAGTCAGTCTTTTCATTCAGATGACTTGCTAAACTAGTGTAAATGAGTGTGGAACCAAGAAACTCATCCAATCGAAAATCAAAGTATTTATGTGAACTATAGACTTTAATAATGCATTGAATTCGGTACTAATTAAATATTTCTTTCCAGAAATTTCTTAGAGACTTAAGACCCATGACATTTCCCCCCTCATGGGCGGACTGAACAACTCCCTCCAATCAAAAATGCATGCGACACGCCACAAAACACCCCCAGTTACTGAACACCAGGGCCGCCGAGAGCCACAGCGGGCCCCGGGGCAACGACAGTCCCGGGCCCTCTTTACTTTTACGTACTACCTTAAAATTAATTAGACATAATATTTTTACATATATCTATCACTTTTGACATAATTAAAACGAAACTGTACACATATCTGACCACTATACATTAATTTATTATACTAAGAGTTGTTCAAAGTATTCAATCTTTGTGGAAATCTAAATAATTGTTCGAGTATTTCTTTTCTTCCTAGGTAGGTTTTCTTCATGGAACTAGTACAATAGGTAGTAGTTTCTTGAACAATACAATAACTAACTATTTCAAACTACATTTGTTTTGAAAGAATCACTTTGCACCATAGAGTTATTGCACACACACATATTAAGTAATTGAGGCACTTGGAGGAACATCGAGCTAACTCCAATGTTGGACTTAGCTCATCGTAAGCGCCTCAATGGTTTTCTCTAAAAAATTTCAATATCTTACCTGAAACCTTTGGAAGTCAGGAACGCCAGCACCAACCTATATTCAAACTAGAGGAACATTCGAACAGTTTAAAAATCCATTCTAACTCTTTTTTTTTTATTTCGAACGCATTTTCAGACTTTACATATAGTATTTTAAGGTACTTTAAGCTTAATTAGTTAAAATAATTTTAGTATTAAACTTAAAATTCAAAGCTTTTAGAATTTTTCCAGTTTTAACTGATATGATAGAAATTTGATAAGTTTTAAAAATTATTGTTTTCCGTCTAAAATGTGTTTTTATTTAATATTCTTTAATATTAGTCTTGTTTTTATGCATTTATTTATGAAAGTTCTTTTAAAACCAGCTGTAGAATATTTTGTTTAATGCTTTTAGAAAACTTTTACGCTAAGTTTTTATCTGATTTAAGAAATACTATATTAAATTTCAGGAATGCTGTAAACTTATGAATAAATCAGTTTTTGTTTCAATATTTTATAAATATATGGAGAAGTAGTCAAAAATGTTATTTTTGTGGGAATGTGTCCCGTTCTTCCCTATGAATTCACTTTTAAGATGTGACATTTAAAATGTATTTTAAGTATGTAATGGATGTATTTTAGGATGTTAACAACACTTTTAAGACCATTTCATGACATTAAATACTCTCATATTAGGAGACGCGTATCGCAAATGAGGGACATTTTGAATTTTAATTAAAATACAAATTTTTAGGGGTTTTTTTCATATAAAAGTATTATGAATTTCGAATCTCTCTCTCAAGGAGGTAAATAATATACAAAATCCCACTTTTAAGTTTTACTGAATCATTTATCACATAACAATAAATTGATATAATTAAAGTGCCATCTCTCACTTGGGAAGCTTTCCTCTAGATATATTGAATGGAGATAATCATACCTAGCTCTGTTGTAATTTTATAAACAATTTTTTAACTAATTCCAAATTTTCCAATATAGTTTTCCAAAATAGTTTTAGAGAAACAATTATTAAATAATTACCTTAGCTTTATATTAACAGGATCTAGTCTAGAATAAGTACTATTCAGCTTCCTTCTATCCTTGACCTTTAAACTTACACCATAACAGCTATAGTTCACTATAGTTTATTTTAATTCACACCTCCTTTTTCTAGAAAATTAAAATAACTTTAAAGCTTAGAAAAATCACTTTTTTCGCACTGTATACATGAAACAAACAAATTAATTATTACACCTTTAATCCAATTTAAAAATGCACACTTAAACTTTTCTGTATCAAACTTTTTGTAAAACATCTTAATTTTTATTCATTAAAAAAAACAGTTCATTCCTGATTAATATAAAAGGTATTTTTATTTTTAGACCAAGAACATTTATTGTTCTATTCAGATTAGAACGCATTAAATAACAGTTCTAATGGAAGAATCCAAATTTAATCAAATTCATAAAAAAAATTGTTTTAATCAGCCGTTTTTAGAAAAATATGAACTCAATGGAAAAACAATAGCCCAAATTACTATTTCTAATACAAGTTTATTAAATACAAGTTTACAATACAATTTGTATTGTAAACTTGTACAATACAATTTGTATTGTCACATTTAGTAATAGAGTAAAAATACAAGTTTATTAAAATCTGAAATAATTAATAATTCAAGAATCGAATAAAAATTATATTGAACCCTTCTTTCTAGTTAAAATTGTGTTAAAAAATTGTTTTTAAGCAATTTATTAAGCATAATATGGATTTTTGAATAAGAAACATTCCTAAACCCTTAATTTTTTAAGTCTCTGTGGAGTATGAAATTTCGTATAAAAAACTCCCAGGCTAAAAGAGTAGTTAGCAACAAACCGTATGTTTTTATCTCCTTTAGTTTATTTTTTATTAATTTTGTAAAGGTATTAATTAATTTTGGGACAGCCTTAATAACAGACATCATATACTATAATTTTTAATACAATTTAAAAATCATTGATTCTTAAATTTTATTTTTATTTAATAGTGTAATAAATTCTCTTTTAATGATTTATCAAACTTTTCACTGTCAAAAATTTTCCTTTTTTTAAAAAAAAATTAAGCAAACAGCAATGCCTTTAAACCTCTCCCCCCAAAACCAATATATACAAAACATGAGACAAAAACAACCTAGTAAAATGCAAAATACGTATACTATTTTCAACCGATTCTTCAATTTTATTTTCATTTAATAATGGAATAAATTTTCTTGTTCTCTAAGTAAATTTTTTTATGGTTTATAAAACTTTTCATTATCAAAAATTTCCATTTTTTAAAAGAAAATTAAACAAACAGCAATGCCTTTAAAACCCTCTAGCATATGTAAAACAAGAGACAGAAACAACTAGAAAAATACAAATACGTATAATATTTTCAACTGTATTTGATAGCTGAAATGTGTATTATGCTTAAAAAATGAATACAACTCACCTAGACGTACGGTCTATCTCAGAAGACTATCGTTAAAAACTTTTTCAAACGATAACTTTGAAACAATCGGGAAAAAATTTTATTAATTTAAAAAAAATTATAGACGATTTTTAAAAACAGATGATACACGTTTAACGGAACCTACGCTTTCTACATCCACATGTCTGCATGGGTAAATGGCTTGAAACTTCTCCACTGTCCTCTGTGTCTGGGGTCGGTCAAGAGGAAGGCTCATTTCCTGTTTGTTTTGGCTAACGAAAGACCTTTCCATGCAGGGTTGGGGGGTGTCAGGTCCGGTTCGGGCCCTTCCGTGCCTTATCTTGTGACAATTCTTGGAATGTATTGCAGCTTGCAGGAGGTAATTATCTTAGTTTGCTGAGTTTCGAAACGTTGGAGATTGCATTCCAGGAAGGAGGGGGGCCCGGGGCCCGTTCTCAGGAAGAAGAAGGGTAGTTGGGGAAAAAATCTATGAATGGGTATTCTTGTTTCAGAACGTTTAGTAGTGTATCTCAAGATGGAGATTCTTTACGGGCCCCTATAGGGCTGGGAAAATCCCCGGGCCCGGGGGAAAGTGCCCCCTTTGCCCCCCCCTGTCGGCGGGCCTGCTGAACACCACTGAACAAGGGCTTAATCAGTGATTTCTAACCAAGAGAAATGACGTCGCAGTGACGTAGGTCATTGGCTTTCTCCACGCCTTGACTCGGCAACTAATAGCGGAGTGTTAATTTCCACAGCCGGCCTTTCGGTATGCGGGGAAGAGACCCCAGTCCGATCGTGCCGAGTGTTGCGGAGGGCTCATTTTGCGATCATTAGGGGAGGCTTGCGATCATTTGCTCTAGCTCATTAACGAATTTTGAACGAAGCATCGTTATTTCAACGACCGAAATTACTTGAACAAGGATATTGCATGATTCCAAAGTTTCTCATATTCTATGGACTATGGAAGTTAATATCGCACCATTTGGGAGCAAAAAATGTTTCTTCGAAAGAAAAAAAAACCCTTTCAGAGAGGGTAATTTCTTTCCAAATAAATATTTTACTTATGAACATGTACACTTATAACGAGAAGAGAAACTTGTCTGTGTTTGTCTAGAAGTTTTCGCAAATTTAATTTAGTCTTTTATGAGTGATGATAGGAACCGCATATATTTGGTACGGTTCCAAAACAGTGGTCTGCGTAACATCTTAAGTGTTTCGTATAAAAACTCTGAATTTGTCTTTAAAAAGTTCTCTGATCTAAATTTCTCGCCTGAAATTGCGAGCGCACTCCGTAAAGAAAAATTTCTCTTTTTAATAGTCTCCTTGATTTTTGGAACCGCTAATCTAAGTGTATGATTGTCATGGGTAGTTAGATACATTATTTGACCAAAAGTTTTGAAGTTTAGGACTGAGGTATTAACGAAAAAAAATTAGTAATTGACGAAAAAATAGGAAATTCCGAAACACTCGAACCAACTTCAAAAACTTCTTATGAATAAAATAAAAAAATGTTCAGTTAAAATAAAATAAAAAGTTTTATTTTTTTTTTCCAAGAAAAGTGATGAAATAAGTAGAATTGTTCAATAAAAAACATAAATTTTCAACTTTAAATGGTAGAATATTGCATAGAAATTATAGGTACGTAATTATATGAAATATGGGGACCTTAGCAAGTAATAAAATATTGGGGAATATCAGATTCAGTGGATAAAAGGTATTAAAATTAAATTGTAACCTTTTAATATTTTTACGCGTTTTGATTAGTATCCCACAATTTTCTTTGTTATATTAACATCCTTTCTTGCCTAAATATTACATATCAAAGTTATAAGCAAAATATTACACGCCAATGCCATGAGTAAGAACTAAATTATACAGAATTTCCAGCGGGAATTCAAACATTATGAAGGATAATATGCCTATTTTTAATTTTGATAAAAGCCCTCTGTATCAATTAATCCTTTGATTTTTGTGGCATGGAATGGCAATGGAATGGGAAATGTTATATGAATTTCATTACGATTCCAAAGGTTATAAACCAGCGTAATAAAACGACAAAGTGACTGTCAGTCAACCATCATGAATAGTGAAACATAATGCCCTTTCCTTAAAGCTAAGAGCATCATAAAGATATGTTAGTTTGTAACTGCCACTAATGAATAACTATAAAACCACAAATTTCTCTTCAAAGAAATATTTCAGCGGAAAACGTTAAGAATGTAGTACGTGATTCTCAAACTTTCTGGATTATGTCGGATGTTGAAAAACGTCATCATGTAAAAAAAGATTTCCCCGGCCTCAAAACGAATCCTTACATGACAGATACTTTAATCAATCAATGTTAAATCCATATTAGCTACATTTAACAAGCAGTAAGTCTAGTGAATCTCATAATTTCGGAGCGAACGGTTTTTCTTGAACTACTCGTACAACCTAGGTAAGAGGAACAGCAGCAGCTTCTAATTCCATCAACTTCAGCGTATTTGATGTGTGACCCAGACCTTCTTTTCATTTGGCGGATCCACGATTCGAAGGCTGTATCATCCATTTCTGAGTTTTCTCTCCCTTGAGATCGGGATAGGAAGGTTCGTGATGGTTCCAAATGGAATGAAAAATTTCAAAAGCAACACTCCGGTTCCGAAATACGTTTTTTCGTTTTCCTTTCGATTAGGTGAAGGAATGAAACGGTTGAGTTTTCTCATAATTCTTTTGTTTTCTTTGGTATTACCGTTGTATCGAGAGAAAACCCTTAGTAGACAGGGTTGTTTTTCTGGCAGCTGTCATACGGGAAAAGCGGATTCTGTTTCTCTCTTACATAAAGGAAACTTGAAAAGAAAAGAATAGAGGTGTAAACGTTTAAACTAAACGATATCATTAAAACTTTTGAATACAAAGCAATGTATTATGCAATTATTTTGTATACATTTCTTAGAGTTTCATGATTTTTTTCCTGATTTTATTGTATGCGTTTTTAGAAAAAGGCTAGAAAGTATACTATATAAGTGTTTGGAACTTAGTCTATTTTTCTTCCATTGAAAATATCTAAATACACAAGTAAGTGTAAAATCACTGAGAGATCTCAAAGACTCTACCTACTAAAATAATGTCTAATTGGAAAGTAGAAAAATTATACAAACAGATTTACAGGGTCCCCCAAACTCGACACAGAAAGATACTTTGCAAGGAGAGTGCCCGAAGTACCATACCTCTATGACAACTTTCATTTTTCGAAAAATGTGACGTCATATCCAATAAAAACTTGTTCATTCCACAGTGCGTGCATGCATGTGCAGTGTATATTTTTGACATCTTAGTGTGTAA
Source organism: Tetragnatha montana (assembly GCA_963680715.1). Taxonomy (NCBI): domain Eukaryota; kingdom Metazoa; phylum Arthropoda; class Arachnida; order Araneae; family Tetragnathidae; genus Tetragnatha; species Tetragnatha montana. Next base: position 10,632,848 of record OY796685.1, read on the forward strand.
ACGTATCCAAATAACCATATTCACGTTTTCTTTAGTATACCTACCATTTTTCGCATAAACCTGATGTGACGTTATACATTTTTCTGCCGCGATTTTCTCGAAAACTACAGGTCGTAGAGGTATAATTCTCTAGGCATTTTTAAGAACTTAACGCAAATGAATCTGGCTGTGTAGAGTTTGGGCGGACTTCTTGTTGAAACACCCTGAGGATATAGGTACTGTGGATCTTTCTGACTCTGTATCATATCAGTGACCCCTTTTAAACAGAAAATAACACCAATGCGAGTTAATGAAAGAAGCACTAAAGGTACTCGTACTAACAGTAAATTATTCAATGAAATGCATCCGTTTTTTCGGCAGTATCCTAAATGCGAAAAACCCACAAAATTAGGAAATATCCTTCTCACGACCATAGAAAATTTTATGTACAAAATAAATTTAAAATTGATATTAAGCAGTTTAGATAAGAATGAATAAAATATTTCTCCAATGTACTCAGGAAAACTTACTAAGTAAATCTTTATAAACTCTAAAACTAGGTTGAGTCTGTAATTTGAGCATTTTTATGGTTATCATAAACAAGGAACAGCCATTATGCCAGAAAACTATAGTTTTGCTTAAAACGTTTTGGGGAGTTGATCTATTCACAAATTGAGTTACTTTGTCTCAAGGGGGTTTATATGCGTAAAAAATGTTTTCATAGAAAGATAAGTTCAAGCATTTTTTACATAAAATGCTTAAAGATTTCAATACAAAAAAAAGTTTTCATTTTAGTTTTCTTTTATCACAGTTGACTGTAAAAAAGTATGTACAACGTTAGAAATTATTACATGTATTATAGAAATTTAACAATGAAAAGTGTAAAAAAGTTTTGTAGCTGACATTACGTTTTGCTTAATTTTTAACTTAAATGCAGTAGAAAAGTGTATGTTATTTTTAGATAGAAAAACCTTAAAATTTTCAAACTGGGAAATGATTTGCTATCAAACTTCATAAATAAGATCACTTTCTTGTAATTTGTCTACTTAAACCCTAGACTGTTCAAGATCGCCTATTAGTCCTATATAAAATATAGGGCCCGGACAGAAAGATTAAAAAGTTTTTCTGAGAAAGAATCCCGAGTCAAAAAATTTAAATCTTCTGTTAAATTTGAAAATAATACTAAATAACTTTAGAAAAAGGTTAATTGCAAAGAAGATATTTGAATCGTCAGTCAAAAGAAGGGAATAAGTCCAAAAACATAGTTTTGAGAAAATCGGGGGAAAAAAAACTGTATAAGTAATGGATATTTTATCCTATAGCCACCAAATTTTTACAGGAAATTCATCACACTGTTAAGAATACAGAACAATCCTCGAAAAAATTATAAGTGTATTTAAAAATATTCTACAGTTAAAAAAAAGAGGATGGACTTATTCCCTTCTTCAAACTTATGAAATTTCAGCTGAACAAAAATCTTAAAGGACACTTAAATTGACAATTAAATTATATTTCTGCTTAGTTCACAGTATTTAAGTGAAAAATAGAAAGACTAAGACGAATAAAATTAAAAATGATTATGAAACTGCGTCATTTAGGAGCTATCAATGGAGTAAGTGAATATCAATGGAGTCAAACATTAATTGGTTAAAAAAAAAGAAAAAACGCTTTTAAATTCAAATCAAATTTTATTTTGGCTAAGTTTACAGGGCAAAGAATAGCAAAGGAAAACAAATTAAGTTTAATTTCAAATTTAATAAAAAAAATACAATGAATGGACATCGATTTCGCAAATTCAAGGGGCTATATCTACCGATAGTGTAGAGCGAAGCTTGATGGATATTTTCTCTTTTGCTCACATAAAGTCAATTTGCCATTTTTTGGACTTATTCCCTTCTTTTAACTGACGATTCATTTTATTCTCTGCCTTGTTTTGATTTAACAAACATCAAATGGATACGTAATAGTGAGAAATAATAACATTGATGTAAGAATTGAAATGCCTTGTTGAAAAGATAAACATTAGGATTATGCAAAAAATTTTAAATAGAGGGCCGGAGTAAAGAGGGGAGGAGGCAGTTCATTTAAATGCGACATACGTATATCTCATGAAATTTGTGAGGCGTAATATGTGAAGGATCCCATAAATGCAAAATAGTGCTTATTATTGAGTTGCTATAGTAACACGACAATTTCCCTCGTTAATCAGTATTTTGTTTAGATTATAATCTTTTGAATATTGGCCATCCTTTCCAGTGTTTTGTGTAAGGGCAATAAAAGGAAAACAAATCAGAGTTTATACCACTGTTTCAATATTACATTCTTTTGTTACAGTTTGTGGTATACACGGATTTGCTTTCATTTAAATGTTTGTTTATAATTTCGTTTCATCAATAGTTTCATAACGACCAGGAATAATTTGAATGAAGTTGAAACTTTAGTATGGGGCTATTGTATTTGGAGAAACATTCATGTTATGCAATAAATTGTTACCCTTTCCTGCTCAAGAAGATATTATAATGAAAGTCATGACAGAACTTTTACGAACGTCGAAAACTGAAAACAGTATATTATGAAACGGTGTCCTTACTCTTACTAGGTCCAGAGGAAAAATTCTAAGCAGAAAGAGATGGAGTGTTTTCAGCCATAGCATTTACATGGTGGAAGAATGGTTTCTAAATAGTACTAGAATGTTATTGATGTAACATCTTTATACTTTAAACTATCTATTCAACTTTTTGTAACAACTTGTAGGTAATTATAATTTGAAATCACGTGTAACATTACAGACTGATTAGAAAAATTCCAAACTTTCCAGTTCGAGAAAACAGAAAAGAGATTGACTCACAACACTGTTCATAAATGTTTACATGTCTTAAAGTTTTCCTCCCCTTTTTCGAGTGAAAACAAATCTCTCAATATACATCTACCTTTTGTATCAAATTAACAGAATAAGATATGCCTAAAAATGCATAGAAAGAAATGAGTTTTCCATCAAATAATAGACAATCATTAATTAATGATTCATATTCTTAAGAATATGAAGTTTAAACTTGTTAGTACATAATATTTTATGGATTGAAATACAAAAACTTAAATTAGTACATCGGTAGATAGAAATCAGCAGCATAGCAGACTGATTGGACAACTCCCAAATTTCTAGTCCGAGAAGACTGAAGAGATCGACTACACGGGATATAAATGTTTACAAGTCATAAAGTCCCCATCCCCCTTATGAAAGTATAAAAACGAGCATTTCTTTCTGTATTTTTGGAGGTGCTCGAACAAACTTCCAACCCAAACCAGCCATCGATTCGGGCTCGCAAGATGATCCATTCCGTCGGTCCTCGCTCCCCGGAGACGGAGCACGGGAGTTCGTGATGTTTCGAAATGGAACGAAAAGGCGGGAACACCCTCCCCTCCCGTTCGAGAATTCATTTTCCATCCCTTCCGATTAGAGGATGGAGGGGGTTGCTTATAATTTCGTTTGGAGATCGATTCAACGGTTGCCACTTTCAAATTGGAAATAAGGCGCAACTCACGGCAGGAAAACACTCGAAAAACTTGGGAACACGTGGTGGGGAGGAGTGGTATGAGGCTCTCTGATGGAAATAGAATTCGTTGATGATTGGTTCTTGTTTTTGAGAGTCTGGCATTATACCCTCTTAGGTGGAAGGTAATCCCTATAAAACGTTTTTAGTGCAATGATGTTTTATTGAAGAAATATGAGCAAAACATTTTAAGGAGTGTTTTAGGGTGATAATTTTAAATGTCACTTATTTTTATTTCGTACTAGTTTTCCCAATAAGTTTCGAGCGTCAAATCTTTAAAGCCGATGGGACTTAATCATTATTACGAAATTAAAAATCATATTATTGAACCTTTAAGACCTTTATGAAGTTCTATACCATATATATTTGGAACAGGCGTATCAAAGTCCCTTTTTTCTTCGTTGCCTTTTGGCAGCAATGCGTCAATGCAATTAAAAAGGAGAGAGGGGGAAAAGTGGCGAAATCTATTCTAAATGCAAGGAGTAGAGCCTCTAGAGATATTAATGGTTACAGTAGAACCATTGATTGAACTAGATACATAGACCTTGATTAATAACCTTATTTTAACTAACAATTAACTTTAACACTTTAGTCAAAATACTGTTTTAAGAAGAGTAAAGAAATATAATTAGCATTTTTGTTCAAACATACTTTATATAAAACATCGTGAATTAAATGTTACGCAACGCCAGTGCAAAAGTGCTTCATAATGTATGGAAAGAACGAGGATTTCATAGAAAAATAAGATGTTACCAAACATCCGTTCTTTTGATCAGGTTAATACCTTTTGTTTGAATGAGTTAAATAAAGCTAGTCATTTTAGATCAAACCATCACTCTATAAAAGAAAATACGGGAATGAATGTTACGAAATTATAGTGAAGTACCTAAAAATATGCCTTACACATAGGAAAAGAATGGTGATTTCATAGAGCTAAAGCTTAAAAAGTAGTTTTACTGTAAAAGTAGCAAAACTACTTTCAGGAGATAAGTTCACAGAGTGTGCACTTTCCAAGGGAGGAATTCAGGAACGAAAATACACTCTTCTAATTAAATTTATACTACACTACAGGGTGTTTCAAAATTTCGTTTCACGGCTTTTATTTCGAAACAACGTCTCTTAAAGTCATAGAAGTAAGATATAAAGTAACAAGGCTGAATCCAATGAGACAGCTTACAGTTCTTCTAGCTGCGAAATAAGTAAGTTACAAAATTAATTAAAAACCAAAAGTGTAAGAACGAAAACTTGTTGTAAAATTGTTTGCAATATCATAAAAATTCACAGAAAAAGTTTCATGAAAATATCACAAACATTCAAGAGGATATAGGTAGAGAGAATACACTTTTTCGGGGTTCAAAAAAAAAGTTAGAAAATTTCCAACGTTTTTTATTTTTTATTGAAAATTTAAAAATTTAAAACAACATAACACTGTAAAACTAGCAAATTTGCGAATTAAAAAAAAAGGGCAAACTTAAATCACTCGAACTTTCTTGCCTTTTTTTCTACATTATATAAAACGGTCCTACCAAGAAATATTCTACAGTAACCATTTAAAAATGAATCAAGATGCTCTTTACCCTAAATTATCTATATTATACCACGATTTTATAAAATGAAGATATGTTCAATAGCAATTTTTAAAATTTTGTGTACATGACGGCATGCTTGCAGCCCCATTTGATGTCCCCTTGATTCCACCCACATTTAAGAAGACGCCTTCCGTGACAGTCAGTTTCCATTCCTCAAAAAACGGTTTAAGGATTATTGACTTAAAAAGATAAGAATAGCATTTTTAACCTTTCGTCGATACTACCAGAAGCTGTATTTGTGGGATTTATAAAAGGTTGACAACATTTAAAAACACTATCTCTTCTTGAAGATTACTTATTTTAAAAGTAATGTTAGCGGATTTATTTGAGTTTTAGAGGTGTAATAAGAAAACTCGCGGGCAACACAATGTCAAATTCTTTTTGAGGTGGAGAGATGTATCTGTAATCCTTTCGTTGTTTTCTCCCAAATCCCTCCTCCCAGGCATTAGGGTTTAAGACAGTTCAAGAAAACTCTTCCTTCCCGCCTTTGCTCAAATTCCGTTCGGGATACAAAAACGTCGAATATTTGTGGGAGATAGACGTGAAGTTATGATCCTAGTAAAGGTGACTCTTTCTACATTTCAGTGATAATGATAACCAACCATTCTTTAGCTTGTTTCTTCAGTGCTAGGCTTCTATTGTGTATTGAGAAGACTGTTATTGAAACAAACCTTTTCTACGTTGAATGAGGGAACATAAAGTTTTATTTCTTTCCGGTTGATTTTTTACTTCGATTTTTTTTAAATTTTATATTTGCAATATAATTATCGACGCAGTTGAGTATGGAAATAAACAAACAGATTTCCATTTTCTTTATTTCCGAAACAAAGTAAAAAAAATGGCAGCTCCAGAGCTGAGGGAGTTATTAATGTGGGGTCCTTTAAACACAATTAAAAATTTCTTCATTATAACATCATTGCAATTATAATCATTATACACTATAATCATCATTGCAATTACAATCATTATGTATTATAATCATCATTGCAATTATAATCATTATGCATTATAATCAGCATTGCAATTTCTGGTGTATGCCTTCAAACAACAATGTCAGAAATTTACATTCGATTGGTTTAGCCGATATGCTGCTTGGGGTTGACATATGGGGTGTATTTTTTATGAACTACAACTTTATTAACAGTAACAATCCGACCATTTTGGAATATATTCTGTGTATTTCATTACAGAAGAATGGGTAAATGCCCCACCAAAACCTTTTTTTAATATTCAAAAGAATACAATTATGATACGACAAAATAAATCACCATTTGCCATAAAACATATAAAAAATCCTCTTTTTCCAAGGCTCCGTTTCAAAAGATCACAAAGCGCTAACACCCATAAACAATACAATTTCTCCGTCTCATTCACAAACCCTCTATCGCCAGGTCGGGAAACGCTTTGTTAAAACATACCCCTCTTCAAAAAGAAAAAAGCGCGATACAACCCATCTTTTGTTCAAGCATGGCAATGAATGCCTGACAATGCTTTATCCCGCTCTACTGAAGGCTGGAATGCTCCCCAACGCCCCTGAAAATAGTCTCTTCCGAAACTTTTTCCCTCTATTACCCTTTATTAGACTTTATGAGTAGTCTGGATCCCCTCACCTACTTTCTTCTGTAGAAAGCATGTAGCAAAGCTCTAGGGGCGCGTTTTTCGATTCCTGAGGGACACGAGAGTGCTCTCTTAACTGGGAGTGTATTAGTTTGGTTTTTCCGAGTGACTTCATTACACATGTAGAAGGTTAATCTGATGAAAATTCCTGAAGAAACATCACAACATCAGTAGTTATATGTATAAGTAGTTTTATACATTCTACATGGATTTGTTGCTTGTTTTATAAAAAAGGTGTACTATTCAAATTGGATAAACTTTCCGCGTTCGTAAGTGCAATTTTTAATTAAGATTATATCGTCATACTTAGGATGCCCCTTGTACTATTAACTATTGTACTTGTTAATTCCTATTTCAAAAGATATAAGTGCTCAATTGGTGCTTATTTGGTGACAGGTTATGTTGATTAAAAAATATATCTTCATAATTTAAAGACTTTTTCAGACAACAAAGCATGTGATCAAAATAAATGTTATATAGGATATGACCATTAGCAAAAAGTTACATTGCACTTGTAGTATCTTTAGCGATGATAAGCGTATAATCGACCAATGATATTTGGATTATAGATAAAATGTATATATTTTAGGATGAGCAGGGGGCAAGCGTCAAGTAATATGATAAATCGCCATAAATAATAAACTGTTAACATAAAAAACCATTTCAATAGCCCGGCTAATTGTGCTAAGGTTACTTGATTATTTAGAGTTTTATGGCGCAAACCTATACTCTCGGAGCTTATTGTGCCAATTGTATCAATAAGAATTCTTAGTATTAACTCATTACGTGCGTTTTATAAAAAGATCAATATTCATAGGCAATGTACTGTACTGGCGAGTATAAAACATAAAAAAGGTCAGGGCTAAACCGACATTTGGTGCAGCAATTGTATGCAAAAAATACCTCGCAGCAATCTTTTTTATTCATAGAAATTCCTCAACATTCCATGACAAAAATTTAATATTCCATGTCTAATAATTTCTCTCGTGAGTGAATGTCATAGATATCTTGATTTTGTTGATAAAGTACACTTTTTAACGTTTTCAGTTTAAACTTGTACCTTTTCCTTTTGTGTATTCCTTCTAGAAAATACTTTCTTTCCTTTTTTTACAAAGGACATTTGAGGTTTTCAGAATGATGTGACACTGAACGTGACTAAAAATATTCTAAGTATTACGTGTCGTGTGAGTTAAATTAACTGTAAAACAAAGGAACAGAAAGAGCACGGAACTTAAAACTATTGATAACTAGTTATTAACGACTACAGTTTAAAACTACAACGTTTCAGTGGTCGGCAGTTAAGATCGCGTGCTACACTATGAAAACTTAACCTAAAATTGAAATGACGTTTGTATTTTAATAATTCGTTGGAAATTAGTTTGATGAAACCCTTTCTATAATACTATCATATTTAAATAACTTATGTCTTTATTCTTTTTGTCTATTTTTTCATAAACTCTTTTATCGCTTTTTAAAGTATAAATTTTTTTCATTCTCCCATCGGAATATAAAACATTATCAAAATGCAATCATTAAACTGCCAACGGTGAATAAGTAGGCATGTTTTTAAAGAGTAATTATGGGTAACTCTCATTTGAATATGTTGCTGTCAAACAATGTACCGTGAAACTCTGGTTACTATTTTTATTCACGGTGTTTGAAGGTTTGGAATATAATAGGTATTTTGGATTTTTTTAAAAAAAGAAGATAATGGGAGGTAAAATATTGTTAAAAAATTACTGCATTACTGTCTTAGACCAAATTAAATCCTGACTTTGCCAGGGTAGATAGAGCTCAATTGTTAAAAATAGCATCCCTTCTGTTTAACTTAATCTCTTCACTTGTTATGAAATCGTCAAATCAACCATTTTTATCAGTTGAGTTAAAAAACGGAGTGGGGAGGGTCAAGAATCAGTTTTATATCAATTCATATCCTTGGTGGTTCCTAAAGTTCCTATAAAAACATCTATTTTGTTGAAGATAGGAACTACCTTTATATTTGTTGGAAATATATACAACAGTACATATAGATATTGATATTTATTTAATAAAAATTTACCTCGATATCGAAATTTAACATTCTGTTTTACTTCTAAGATCGATGATACTATAATATATATTAATATCACTATACTGGGTTCTTCGATATTTTACTTTTCCCCGTTCACGCTATTGAAACTCGATTCGCTTAACTGTCAACTGTGCGCAAAAACTAATCAAAGTAGAAGTGTTCGAAAAAAAAAATCATCCTTTATATAAGCATTTCGTCGCTTTGGTGGATTGTTGCTTTCTGCATTTCATACTAAGATATTAAAGCGTGAGCAAAATGCTAAGCTAATGCTTTGCTAAGAGCAAATTGCAATACTTTAAAACGAATGATTTAAAAAGCGTGAGAGTATAGAAATAATTTAATGTAATATATTCAGATGTATTTACTGGAAACACCATTTTCGTGAAAATCCTTTCGCCTTCATATCAATACGACTCTTTTAGAAACTTAAAGCTAGATCCTTAATTTAAAAATCCCGAGAAGTCTTATTCATAATTTTGATGATTCAGGTGAAAATGCTTTTTAATACAGCCGACACTCGTTTATGCAAATTCTAGGGAAAACTAAAGTAGTTCCGTAAATTAAAAATGTAATAAAATTTGAAAAGTATCAAAACACGATACATACCGAAATTTACAAATATCGTATCTATTTCATAAAAATAACTCATCTGTGTTTAAATGAAAAAGTATCTCAATATTATAAAAAGTTATACATGTGTTTAAAATTATTCCAGAGAGAAGCACTGATTGGTATGATATACAAATTTCCCCATATTTTGCATTAAAGCTCGAGCAAAGTATTTGATGATCAATACTTCGAAACGGTGGATTTCAAAAGATTGTAAGTAAATATAATTTAAAATGGAAATATAATTTTAAATGTAACTATAACTTTAAATGTAAATATAATTTAATCTCTCTGTTCTAATAAAAGTTTTTGGTATATGGTTTTCAGAGGAAAAGATTTAATTACTGATCCTTACTCAAAATGTTTGGATTCTCTTAAGAATTCCAAGTATGCTTTTGGATTTTTTTTGAAATTTTTTTCAATCTATTTAAAAATTTTCTTACATCCAGATTAAATATAATTTCAAAACTCATGTTATAAAGAATAATTTAATGTTTTAAACAAATTATCTTGCTTTTTTAAAGTATTTCAAAGTATTAAAAAAATTCAAAATTTTAAAATATTTGTCGGTAAACGTTCGTAAACAATAAGTACCATGTAGGTTTCGTCTCTCATTATTTTAAATAGAGTTCACTTAACAAGTCTCTTGAAACCTTAAATGTCTTATACTAATTTTATCTTATTTCTTAAGGAAAAAAACAATTTTTTAAAAAATGGAATTACAACAACGTTACAATAAATTTTGGTTTAATATGTTTTTAGGAAAGATTTTTATAGTACATATTCTGCGAAAATTGATACTTGATAGAATTCACTGGGTAGTTTTCTAGAGTAAAGATTTAGATTAAATTTTTTATGACCAAGAGAAATTAAGTACTTAAGATTTTAGGAGCATTATTTATTTATACAGGATGAGCCGGTTCCCCTGTGTTGGTGAGGTGTGAGCTTTGTAAGATCAGATCGCAAAGAGAACTAATATGGCGAATATGAGTCACTTTCACCACATTAATATGGCTCTTACAGAAATGTTTTTAATCACTTTTCCACTCATATATTGTGCAAGCAAATATTAAAGTAGTATTAAAACAAGCAAATATTAAAGTAGTATTAAAACAAACATATTTTTTAGCTTAAAGTGAAGAACTGAAAAGCTAGTAATAAAGATATTTTTCTTTAGTTCTGTAGGAAATTGGAAATTAAAATTATCATTATGTCCATACGACTTTGTTCTGGAACTAACTATTAGTAAAAATCACGAGTTTCGGTTAAATAGAGGTTCGTAAAAGCATTATTTGGTTATAGATGTGGTTTTGAGTTTGAAAAATATTTTATCTGAAATCGAAGTAATTTTCAAAAAATGAATTTGGACAAAAATGGGAAAGTATTAGGATTTTTCTTTCTTTTGCTCTCCTTCTTTACATCTTTACAGTTATGGTTTCCTTCTCTTTCTTATTAATGCACGTAATCTCAGCGATATACTGGGCGGATCTTCTTCCTCTATAGTTCTTCTGAAATTCATCAACTTTGCAAATCTTTGCAGTACCTGTCATTACTCCCGACAATTAAACTATATAACCACGCATTCCTGAAACCGTTTTCTCCCATCAACTGCTTATCGGCGTTGCCTCACACCACTCGACCGCTCACCACATGTGTAGTAGGTACCTACTTTAAAATGCTCATGTTTTCCGTCCCGGCCGAGGGGGTGGTTCTCATTCGAGATGTCTCCCTCCCCCCGGTTTTTTGATTTGTCTAAAAGCCGGAGTGAAACCCTAAGCCCCCCTGGGGAGAGGTCACGTGGCTGCGGATCGAAAGGCAGCTTTCGGCAAAGATTGCTCGCGAAGAGGAGAACGAGACTTTTCATGGCATTCTTTGATCATTCACTGGATTTGGGAGGAAGGGATATCGGTGGTTCTCTCCTTACCCTGCTCCTGTTGGAAGGAATCAAAGGATCTCCGATATTGATACGCGTTGTACCATTAGTGGTATGGAAAAATTACCCAAGATTTTTTTTTCTAAATCAATAATAGTATGTTTTCATGGAACCCCGAAAGAAGCTTGTTTGAATAGGAGGTTCGCTGTGAATGATTTTGTTAAATTAGTGGATCCATTTTTAGGATAGTTTTTTGCATGGTAGTTATTATAATTCATTAATAATGTATTAAATACATAATTAAAAAGAATATGTAATGAATATTATGAATTAAAAATTACTTAAGGATGAAAATTTACTGCACATTGACGCACATTATAAGCTCTTTTCATACGTTGAATTACTTTTGCTTTATCTTTTATGCTTTTCCTTTCAAGAAATCGACCATTTTTATGTTTTTTTTTAACATTGGAGAATGAAAAGGGCTGAATGCAGCTTCAGGACAACGAGTATTTTTCATATAAACGTGTAGGCATATTTTATCAGGAATATTTTAGTAAAATATTTTAGAAGGAATATTTTAGTTACAAAATCTCTAAATCAGAAATTTTTTGTGATTAAAATTTAAACAAACCGAGCTTGATTTCTCGGTAAAAACTTGACCTCTAAAGCAATCGTTTTTTACACAACTTGGTTATCACTTGATATACTTTTAAGAAGTTTTTTTTTGTCCCAAAATATCCATCCAACCAAACAATATTTAACGACACTGACCGGAGTGAGGGATGATTTTATATTTCCCTCTTCAGGTAAACAGTACAGAATTTTTTTATTTATTTATTTATTTATTTATAATCATTCAAAACAAACAGAACAAGAAAAATATCCACATCACCTGGGATCGCAACGATCCATGTAGGTGATCAAAACATGCGTAGATTAAATTACAAAAACTAAAACGTGAAGAAGTTATAAACTAAAGTGAACAATACATAAAAATAATATAGGAACAGCATAAATATAAGTATAAACAGGGGTGGCAAACAGGGTGTCTTAAATTACGGGTTTAATATCTGTCATAAGGGGGTGGTGCATAAAAAAATGAAGTTAGTTGAATTATACAATGATACAAAAATTAAGCAAGACATATTTCAATATTTTCCATAGAAAACAAAAACTCTTTTAATTTCTTTTTAAATACATGTTTGGATGAACTATTTTGTACTTCTAAAGGTAGTAAATTAAAGAACTTAGGAGCCAAATAAAAGAAATGTTTGCAAAAAATAGTTTTTTCAGGTTTAGGTATATCATATACTATATTGGGTCTTCGAGGGTTTATTACGTTACGCCTTTTGCATATTTCTGAATTTAAGTAAAGATAGAGACTTGTTTTAAAGAAAAAGAGGTAGCGAATAGGTAAGATATTCAATAGTTTGAAGCTGTTGACGGAAGGTGCTTGTGGTGATATCAATTTTATAAATCTTTCCTGGAGCCTACAAATTCTTTTTAAATTTATCTGGTAATTATAGAATGTTTTATCTTGAGAAACTAATCAAAGTCGCGATAAGAGTTTAAGAGTTTCATTTACAATGGGATGAAATGTCTGACTGGTTGATGATTGGGAAAAGAATGAATGGGAGAAAGGGATTAATAGAGGGATTAAGCTAGAGAACACGAGTATCTCTTTCATTCATAGTTATCATGTAATATGTTAGAAGTAAATAGATTGAAAAATATTTAAAAAAGTTTTAATTGAAAATTTAGTATCATTGTCATCTAATTTTGAACACTGTGGATATAATTCATAAGAAAATTAATGTGTGAGAGAATGAAAGAATACGAGTATATAAAAACACTGAAAATAATTTGAAATTCAGAAAAAAAATTAAAATAAACCAAGTTGGGGAAATTTTAGATTGTGAACCCCCTGTACTGTTAGTACAGTATTTACAGTAGCATTAAATTAAGTAAACAAACTTTTTATAAAAAATAAAGATATAAGTAGAATTACACACACTTCATCTTTTTACTATAGCGACGATAGTTTTTTAGTTCCAATCTATGACCTTGACCTTAACTTATACAATTAGTTTTTTCCCTTCGCATTTAGGCAATCATTAAGGCCAATGGTTTGGGCTATTTTCGGAATTGGTGGTGTGATATTGTTACAGACTAACTGTTGGCGACGCCTACAAATTATGTGGTGTCAGGTGAGATGATAAGACTTCCACAGACAACAAGTTATAAAAAAATAGATATTTAATGATAGATACACTCTCAACGGTCACACAGACCCGCCGTAATCACACAGATTTTTCAGAACAACCACCACCACCACACAACACAAAACACACTCTTAACGGTCACACAGACCAGCCATTTCCACACAGATTTCTATAACACAACCCTCTCAACGGTCACACAGACCCGCCATTTCCACACAGATCTCCAGAACACTCTACACTACTCAATACCCAAACACACAATCTCCTCTCTTCACTTTCAACATCGAAAAAGTTCTCACAGTTAATATCCGCGCCATCTGGCGTGAGTTCTACGACATAGCAGAGGTCTGGCCCTACAACTTCTCGGGCATCCGACGTTTTGTGACCTCACAATTTAGCACACAGGAACCTGGAAAGACAAAATAAAAAAAAGAGTACTTGTTCACACACAGTATCTTAAGTACTTAAAGTTTCACAAGGTTTAATTAAATCTGCCGAAAATTCAAGTCCAGTAATCAATTCCTGTATCGTAAGCAGTAAACCTCAACTCTCATTTGCGAAAATTATGTCCCTCCTTTGAAGCACCATAACTCTCCAGTTTCCGTGTCTATTTTGGCGTTCCCTATCCAGTGTTCTTTAGGTTCAGGTCCCTCATCTTCATCCAGCTTGTCTTTAACTTCCTCTGTTTCCTCTCCTCTAAACTCGGCTTCCGCATCTTCTGCTCCAGTTCCACGAAACTTGACTTCAGCCTTCTCCATTTCATCTCCTTTAAGCTTGATTCCAGCTTCGTCTTCGACTTCTCCCAGCTTGACCTCAATTTCCTCTGTTCCATCTCCTTCAAGCTTGATTCCAGCTTCTTCTTCGACTTCTCCAAGATTGACCTCAATTTCCTCTGTTCCATCTCCTTCAAGCTTGGTAACCGACTTTTCTGTTTTAGCTTCTTTTAGTATGAATTCGGCCTTCTCTGCATTTCGCTCATAAACTAACGCGGTTTTCTCTATCCAGTCTTCTTCAGGTTTGAGTCCTCCAGTTTCATCTTTAAGTTCGTCTCCGGTATCCTCGGTTTTCGTCTCCTGTTCTCTATCTCCTTCGGGTCCATTTTCATTCTCTTCTTTGACCTCCTCCTTTTCGTCCTTCCTCTTCTCAGAAACTATATCTTCTACCACCTCCATAGATTCTTTTCTATCTTCATCTTCTTTCCACTTCAAGACGACGTTTCTGCTTAGAGCATCGGCGTTCCTCAAATCAATTTGGCTTTCTTTAACAGCATCAACAGTACGACTCAGAAATGCATTCACACATCGAACATCTGCCTCTTCTAAATGAGAAACCATATCATCCGTTTTTTTCGTTTCTTCTTTTTGCTCCTTTTGGTTCGAAAACGCGCTTTTATTTTCTTGCGTTCCTTCGACCTTGAATGGAGAATTATTCGGATTCGGTGTATCTCTTTTTCTTTCTTCACTAGAGTTATTTATTTCGCTCATATCAATCCAATTGCTAGCTTTCGTTTCGTCGGGATAAGCCATTCCATTAGTATTTACAGTATCACACTTTTGTTTAACCCTCAATTCACCTTTTGATAAAGTTATGTCCAGTAGTTTTAGAACATTCATTCCTACAATAAGATCAAATTGCAAATTCTCAACCACATAAATTTTTGCTTCAATATCAATGTTATCAACAGTAATTTTGCTAATGAAATAACCAATAGAAGACACACTTTCATTTATTTTTCCGGCTAAAATTATTTTATCATACCTGAATGAAGGAGGATTAAGCTTTTTGAATAAATTATCACTACACATAGTTACTTCCCTACCAGTATGAACAGTAGATACAACACTTTGATCCAAAATAGTAACTATCATATTAATTCTTGATGGAGACGTTTTTAAAGTGGTTTGATTAATTGATTTTCTTTCAGTACATTCAAAGCTTTTATGATCAACATTATTACAGATTCTGCATTTTATAGAATTATTCTTCGGACAAGATTTACTTATGTGGCCATAACTATTACATGCATAACATTTCATATTGTACTCATCATAAGTGTGAGCTTGAAAGGAGGATGGACTTTTGAAAATTTCCTGGGCAAAGGGCTCAACTTCCTTCAAGATTATTTTCTTAAGACTCTCATAATTTTTATAATCTTCATTACTGACATTCACTAACAGATCTGCAGTTATATCCCCCAGTAAGCATAATAGCACTTTCGGTTTCATCTCATTATCTACCTTTTCGAATGCAAAAGCTTTTTCTAAACTTGTGAAGAAATACGACCAGTCTTCTGGTTTTGTGGGAACCTTCACAGTTAAAACTTTAACTATTTTCACTATTTGCTCCAATGATTTTGTTTGGGGTCTGTCCACCCTGTTTTTCAACCTAGCTGATTCTAACTTTAATTTTTCTAATTCGAGTTCTTGTTCCCTTTCTTCTTTTAACTTCTCCCTTTCCTCTTTTAACTTCTCCCTTTCCTCTTTATCTACTCTAGCGGCTATAATCGTTTTTAGCACATCTTTTGTGGTCTCCTCATCATAGTCGTCCGCCCCCAAAATCGCCTCTTTAATAGAAATCACTTTAGCATTAGGTTGAACTTCCACTCCCAACTCTTCCGCTAATTCCAGCAAGTCCTCCTTTCTCGACCCACGCGTAAGATAAGACATTTTATGGACAAAATTGACTCACAGTTTGAAGCTTGCTTGCACGTTCGTAGTCGAAGTTTCGATTTCCTTTTCTCTTTTTGCTCGGTTTTTCAAGCTCATTCCGGCCGTACCCCCATTTTCTGTGGTGTCAGGTGAGATGATAAGACTTCCACAGACAACAAGTTATAAAAAAATAGATATTTAATGATAGATACACTCTCAACGGTCACACAGACCCGCCGTAATCACACAGATTTTTCAGAACAACCACCACCACCACACAACACAAAACACACTCTTAACGGTCACACAGACCAGCCATTTCCACACAGATTTCTATAACACAACCCTCTCAACGGTCACACAGACCCGCCATTTCCACACAGATCTCCAGAACACTCTACACTACTCAATACCCAAACACACAATCTCCTCTCTTCACTTTCAACATCGAAAAAGTTCTCACAGTTAATATCCGCGCCATCTGGCGTGAGTTCTACGACATAGCAGAGGTCTGGCCCTACAATTATATTTGAACAAGAACACTTTCATTGTGTTCTGTGCTATTTCCTCGATACTACTTATTAACGCATCCATTTGGATCAATCCGAAAATGGATCTCCTAAAATTGTGTTTGGTTATTGAGTTTAGTGTTTTGCCATGCAGTCCCTATTTCCGTCTTCAAAATTCGTAAAATTTGTGACAAAAGCAAATAAGCTTTACCAATGAGCACTTATCCTTATACTATGAATATAAAATACAATATTGTGATATTATCAAACCCACTAAAAGGATTGTTAAAACATTTTAAATGGAAAAGAAGGGTTAATGGAATTTTTAATGTCTAAAACACTATTAACTGAAACTTAAACTAGGCACACACAGTTTCTACGGTATTAAATTAAAAAATATATACTATATAAAGGCTAAACTTCCGCATTCAGTTTTCGTTGGATGTATCCTTCTAGATTTGCTTGAGTGTAGCTAAGGTGAAGAACCAGACATTTTTAAATGTCTACCATATTTTTCTAGAATGGGGTATAAAACGAATTATTTAAAACAGCTTACAATTATAAAAACGTATTAACTGCTTCTATTCATAAAAATTTGTTTGAACATTCCCCATCATATAACAGTCCGAACAAGACCAAAATAACGAATTAAGGATTGAAACTTCAAAAGGTTACATTTTACTATCTCGTCCTACCAAAAAAAATATCTTGCTCTATGTGCATATGAAGCCTGTGACTACATACGAACCTCATTTTTTACGAACTGAAGCCTCATGAAAAAAATTATATTTTCAATTCCCATTTACAAGCTAATTGCGAACTAATTTTTACACTTTACTTCACATATTGGACATTACATAACGCTGAAAAGAATTTCTTACGGAAAATATTGTAAGAAATACTGTGACAGGCATTGTAAAGTGAGTGGAAGGTCTCTAAATGGCTAAGGAATCCTATCGAACGTCAATTTAAACAAACAGTATTGAGCGGAACATTCGAAAATATTTGAAAGAAGAAAAAAAAAAACAAATATGATGAGGCTGAATCAGTTCGGAGAGCATTCCAGTTACCTTTCACCCTATCAAATCTCATCAGTAGATTTGAAGTTTCCTAAAAGAAGGCTTATATCCATTCAATAAAAAAAAATTAGCAAAGGTCCAAGTTACACTACCACGGGTGTACCTTGGACCTATTTATATTTTACTAATTATGTGCTGAAACAGCTTAATTAAAATTCAAAAAAAATGTATGTTGTATATGAAAGACTACAGTATCGAGAGAAATTGTTTAATTAGTTTATTTTCAGTAAATAAAAAAGTCCAGGGTAAAAAGTAAAAATAGGTCGGATATGTACACGACCTTCCCCTATATTATAATCTTATAAAACTTTGCAAAGAAGGAAGTATGATTAAGAAACCCCCCCAAAATTTTTTTATGTTTTACGATTTGTTTCAGTATTCTAAACGAGTTTGTGAAAACAAGCGTCTTCTAGCCCCATTGACACTCCATAAATTTGACACTTTTCCCCCACACACTACCGCCGGGGAGTGATGTCTTCCCCACTCCGTCACAGTGACGCAATCAAATGACCGAGAAAAAGGTGTGATTAGAGGCCCTGAGTGTGGTTCCAAAGTTGGCAATCGATTGATTTGGAGGACGGATGGATGGAGCAGGTGGGTCATCACGTTTCCGTTACCATGACAACCGAGGACCGGCCGGACAAGTGACCGCATTCCAAACAACAAAAAAATCTGATCCCGGGGGTCATTTCGACCCCGAAGAGAGGTCTCGGGCATCATTCTTAGAGCAAGGCCCCGAGCGAAAAAAGGTGTTTCTGTTAGTGCTATATGTCTTGTTTAAGGGATCTTGTTTTTTCCATTGACGCCGCCACTGTAGCTATTTTTGATACCCTTTGATTCATGTTTTCAGAGGGATAATGCCGGGGGATTCAGGTGATAAATGCAACTGTGTGGATATAAATATCAGTTAATGAATTGAATTAACTGAAATTGAGACGCTTGCAACAACTACGAACTGACTCCAACAGTTTTACATAGGACTTACCTCGTTGTTGATACAAGCGCCTCAATTCATACTTGAATGTATCAGAAGTGCCTGCAAGCGCTCACCATAGAAAATGTTAAGAACATAAATGTATAAAATACACTATATAGTATAGAACCTAGAAATTTTAGGTTCTTCTTACAATGCATGAACCTTTGTTACGAGTAAAATTAAACATTTTTGACCAAAGACCCACACACTGAGAAGGACTGGTCTCCTCATGGGATCTAGGCCAAGTGTCATTTCTTTGAAACTATTTTCTTAGATTTTCCATAAATCAGTGCTATTTTTACTCTCTTATATATAATAGGTTTTGCCTTTAAAAACCCTTATTGATCATCATCAACCTGTTCAGATACTTTTAATCCCATATTTTAAAAACTTTGAAATTTTTGTTATTATTTAACGGCTGAAAATGGTATTATAATAAATACAGTAACTTTTTTGCATAAGTTTAGTCAGGAAACCTTAAGCTAATGAAATACAGCAGAATATAAGAAAATATCAAAACTATAAAACAATTTTAGACAACCAAAAAATTAGAATAAGTAATGAAGGTCGGATAGGCCAACACCTAAAACTCAAAATCGTTCTGAAAATACCTCGAACCATCAAGGTAACAGCCTTCACTTAACAGCTGACAACTTAGTGAAGCATTTTTTCAAGATAATATAGCAAATGAATGAAGGATTTTTAAAATATTTTACATGCACTTTAAAAACGTAAATGAAACTAACTAATAAGTTGCCAGCTAATCAACTCAACGTTTTGACTTGGGGAAGTTTTTCAGCTTATTTTTTAATAGGAGAGATTAGGTTTAAATGAATTTAATAAGTAATAGTAGAGTAACTAAAATTATTCCAACAGCTGCTGACATCCCATAATTCCAACACGATATCTCCGAACACGCCAAGTTATATATAAATGACCCGTGTCATAATTGAGGACAACGATATAACTTGAAATTTAAGTTAATATTGAATATCCTCCTTGAATTTGTAAAGAGATAAGTTTGTCTCGGCGAAGCACGTTTTAAAGGGAGTAAGATATTTATTTTATAAAGTTTTTTTTAAAGATTATACCGTTGTAAATAGTTGCTATATAGACAAGCCAAAATTTACAGAAAAAATAATATAATATAAAGGTCTGAGACGTTGGACTCTCATCAGGGGGTCCATCCAACGTCCCACACCCGGACGGCCTTTCTGAAACTGTCGCAAATATATATTATATATGTCGATTATACCGTTGTAAATAGTTGCTATATAGAGATACACTTTTACATAACAATATATCAGTGAAGAAAACCCAACGGCACTTTAAAGTATTTGATATGTTTACGTCCTTCATGCAGAGGCGGAAACAATATTTCGGTTCGGTTCCAACGTTTCGTCTATATTTTATACAGGATCTCAAATTGTCATTGAGGATTCAGCTCAATAATTATTATTGCATGAGCAGAAACGGTATGCAACGGTGTTCCAATATTGGCGTTTCTCTCTTTATCTCCTTCCTTTTTTTTCTCTCTCTCTTTACCCATCTTCTTTCTCTACTTTTATCTCTTTCATTCCATAGTTAAATATAATAGATATACAGTTGTTCTCAAACGTTTCAGTCACGGAACCCTTTAAGAAACAAACTGATCTATGCCAAAAACACTAAAAATATCATTTTCGTGCTCTAAATCATAAATAATTAAGTTTACAAATCGAGACCCAAAGGGTTTTCCCCTTACACACTTAAGACTTTTAGAAATGAGGATCCTAGCCTATTACGATGTTAATAGGTTAACAAGTCAATTAATGATAAGTTAATAGGTTCTCAAGGAAACCTATGAAACAAATAGGATCGTTTTAGAAACCCAACGAAATCATTGATTGATGATTATGCTTTGAAAAATATACACCATAACTCTGGTTTACACACGAGTAAGAAATATTTGAAGTAGTATAAAGTTTCATAGGAACTTTTTATGACATTTCATTATTCCCGCTGAATAATTTTTAGTCCTCTCAGTATAGCCATCTATGAACTTAAGCTGATAAGCAACATGCATATATCTTGATTTTCTAACCTTTCGCATCACCCTATCGTTTCAAAAAATCTGAAGTCTGCAAAATTTTATTTATTTGGAATCTCCGCTCTCCAAGTAATTTTATAAAAAGGCCGAACAATTTTGAGGTCCGAGAGTGGCAACATGTTTCGCTGACTCGGGCCATCCAAGAAATTAATAATTTGATCGGCACTGGGGAAGAGAGCACTTATTAAAATTTCCTTTCATTCGAATGGGCAGATGAGAAAAAGAGTTTGACAGCGAGATTTTGAAGTTTAATTAAGGTGCTGTCTGAATCGATTTACTGAAGAACTCGATCTTTCGGACGGCTTCAATATCAAATCTTTGAAAGCAGCTTCTTTTGAACATGTCTCGGATCATAGCAGGCGCTGGGTTTGATTTGGATACATTAATTTTAAGAATGGGTATATTGATGTGGTAATTTTCTTTTTCAAATGATGACATAGACATGAAATCTTTTAATGACGCATTAGAGGTAAAAATACAACTTTGGAGATATGAGAACCTTAATTGATCTCAAGCAAATATAAATTACAATGGACAATCATTTGGAACTATCCTAGGGAGTCAAGACCTTTTTGAAAAAAATTATTATTAAATCAGATATTGTGAAACTAGACCCCATTATCATAAGGGAGGAGGGGGAAGTCATTTCATTAATAGAGTACCAAGTGACTTCGTCGTCCTCCGGGGGTTTTGCTTTTGTTGGAGGGGGTCATTGAATGGGGTTGTTTGTTGTTTCTCCTTGGTCCGATTCCGAGAAACTGGCGATGATACTGACCTGAATTCACAGTGACACTACCCTAAAGGTAGGTCACTTTGCCATTCTATTTCCTAATCATAAGTTCCACTGACGGACTTAGGAGGAGGAGGACCCTGGGATGGCAAGCTAGAGACTTCGACATAGACGGATTTAAGTGATGGACCCTGGGAGGCAGACTGTCAACCCTTGGGGGATCAAGCTGACCCTGATGGCTTTAGAAAACATGAATTTCCCTCATAAAAAGGGAATTTTGCCAAAAAGTTGGGGTAGGGGATATTGCCCCCCCATGACCCCCTTAAATCCGCCCATGGACTTCGGAGGTATACTGTCCCTGATTGCATTAAAAGCATACTTAACCATTAAAAAATGGAATGGGCAGGACACCCCTGTAAAGATTCTCTGACTTTTGAACATTTTACCAGAAAATAGGAAGTGAGGAAACATTTTGGACTAAGCGGCACTGCTCTTGTGGAGAAGTCCCATCCCCTCACCATAACCCTTAAATATCAACCTCCGTAGTCTCTTAGCTCCCAGTTCGTTGATCGGCCATTATGCCACCGCAGCAGTGCCACTGTCAATAATTACGGCGTGCCAGATGATGAGGGGGATGATGGTGATGATAGCGATGCCATGTGCATTAGCGTTGAGCAATGGTTCGGTTCCGCAGTACGGTCTCTCTTCCCCGGAAGCGATCGAAGGACGTGTTCCCGCGCACCCCCTGCCGCGCACGCCCATTGATCCACGCACGCACGTGAGCCAGCGCACACCTCCCCCCCCCCAAACGCCGACACTTGTGCGTGTGTCGCTTTTCAAATTTTGAATTAATGCGAGTGATTAGTGCATTCGGTGAAGTGCCCTGTCTGAGATTTTAAGGAAGGTGTCCGTTTTTTTTTTTAAGGATTTATGGGGGTTTTTTTTGTAAAAAAGTTTGGAGTTTTTAGTGCATTTCAGAGAGTCACAAGGTGCATCAGTTCAGAGGTTTCCTTACGAAATTGCAGTCTATTATGTAGGCGGTTTCATGGAAGGACGACTTTGCAAATCGAAAATACGAGTATACTTCATCTTTTGTTGTACAAGGGTAGCATAATTAACTTTTAGAGCTATGGTTTCGATTGAGGAGTTGATTTGATTAGTTATTAGTTGATTGATTCTGAAAAAGAAAGGAAGAGATGGAAGAGAAAAAGGTGAAACAAAGAAAGAAGAACAAGGAAGAGAGAGGAAAGACGCAATTGAGCAATAGAAGAAAAGAGAAAAATGAAAGAAGAAAAGAAAAAGGGAGTGAAAAGAGAGATAAAGGAAAAAATGAAGAGAGAGAGAAAGGAACACTAGGATAGAACACATATAATGAATACTTTACTTTAGAGTACTAATTCAGCAGATCAAGTTACCTTAATATACTTCAATTGAAAACATAGCTTTTCATTACTCAAGGTCCCCTTATATTAAAGATGTAAGGTTTTCGAGTCTAGAATCTATAAATGGTTAAATAAACAGAATTGATATAAATATAAGGACAGCTAAATAAACGCCCAAACAACACATAATTGCATTACCAATTAAATAGAAAACTTCAACCAGTTTAAAATGGAAAAATCCTAACTCTAGATAAAATGTTGCGTGGAGTAAGTGAGTCAAAACCATAAACTTTTCGGATGAGCGATTCCCTTGTCAAGAGCTATAAATAAGTGACGAGATTTGAAATTGCAAGAAAATTGAATAGACGAAAAGAGCGAGTTTACACACGTGTCGAACGCTGTTTGACAACGCCCACTCCTCCATCTTTCATTGAGAATATTTTACTAGTGCAGTCAGTCAACCCCGTAGGACCTATATATTTGTTATTCTCTCAGTTATCCCTTGAGGTGTCATTTCCCCATAGAAAGACATTGACTTAGATTTCCCCATCGCTTAACTTATGCATTTAAATTGTAAACCCCGATTTAACGTCATTCAAAAGACCAATGAAAACAACTTTATATATGAAGGAAAATGTTAAATAAGTGGAGGGGGGGTTGGCATTATATGTGTAGGAAATTATTTCGGGTCAACGAACGTTTAATGCGGAAATCAGAAAAATAAGGGAAACGTTAAATCGGGATTTCGGGGTAATGTATATAAATAAGACCTATATCATATTGAAAAACAATGGAAGAAAGGAGTGAATGATGCCAAAAAACGGGATTAGGAATCAAGGTCGAATTAAGATCGAGAGTAACCAACACTCAAACCTTATAAGTAACCTTTGACTTAAACACACTTAACATCGCATCAGGGCTTTCGCGATACTCGAAACTAAAAAGGAAACAGTTAAGTTAATCCTTAAACTTTTATCTCCAGAGGCATCACAACTCGGGTCTTATAAAATTTCATCCATATACCCCTCTCTCCCCTCATGTCACAAGTTTTCAGATTTTAGTGATTCCACCTCTCTTATTGCGATGTCACGGTTTTAAAACTGAAATTAAACCCAAAGTTTAACATATTTTAAATCTTACTTTAATTTTATTACTTAAGAGTTAGAAACTTCCTTATTACAGCGAAATCAAAAACTAGGGAAATGGATGAAACGCTATCGTTGTAATAGCAGTGAAAAACAGTTTTAAAGTATGATGTTGCTAGTTTTTTAACTCCCCATTGTAACATACAGGGTCCACTCCTTTTAAATGTGTGACGTAATTTGTTGAAGGGATTCTCCATCGCATAAATTTATTTTCCCACATGCATCTATGCTAGAGATATAAAGAAATAAAAAAAAAATTAATTTGGTACTTAATACACTTGGTAATTGAAAATGAAATGTAAGTTTATACAGATGAGTCAAACGAACTCATTTGTTAGAAATGAAACTCTTCCGATTAAAATATCGAAAAATACACGTTTTAACTAATGATAAAAAATGAAATAATGAATAAAATTTTATCAAATCAGAAGGACAGAAAATAAACATATATAACACTGACATACAGGCCCAAATAGTCCCGGGCAAGCGTCTTAAGGAGAAAAGGCTCACTGAGTATTGATCTGTTTAAACGGAAATGGAATTCCTGTTTTTTTTTATACAGAGAGTGGTGTTCATAATAGTCTCTTAAACAGTCGTGTGATATTCCTTCTACTTTTCTTGTTACTTTCAATGACTGTTACGATTGAGAATGATGATAGTGGTTTAAGTTAAAAAGTACAAAATTTGAGAAAAGCATGGATTATGATTTCTTTTTATATCCTTTACTTCTTGTGTCAGTCAAACTCAAAAGTTTAATAATTGGACTGTAAGAGTCGCCGAAAAAATTTCTTAGGATTAACACAGATAACAGATAACATCCAACTCTAAAATAAGCAGGGTACTTAAAACACAATTCTGAAATCAAAATCACTGGGGGTCTCTGAAGAAAGTGACTTCTTTCTTTAGAATAAAAAGTTGCGAACAGTGGTGAGGGTGACTATTTGGGAAAAGTGATAAAAGGCAACACTATCCGTTAAGTTCCATATACATATTTCACCAATTTTAGATAAATTTATTCTCCGATCATTTCTCATTCTTCTGTCTCATCCTAGTTATCAATGTCATCAAAATTAAAGGTCTGTCTTTAAATTTAATATTATTTCACTGTATGTTATGTAAATTATGCGTTTTCATTTATCTCCTTAAGAATAAAAAAAGAACAGAGGCGAAAAGTGGTTCTCATACATATGTTTTCAAAAGAAATGGTATTTAAAATGTTTTCACTAAAAAGTATTAAAAGTAAAACAAGAAAAGCATATGGAGATTTAAAGAAAATCCTCACCTTATCAAATTTTGATGCCCGAGAGGCTCCTATCATAAACTGATTGATCAAAAACGTTTAGGCTATCAATTACAAAATGGCTATTACGTTATTTCCTTACATCCACTCAGGTGTATCAGTTCTTTCTTTTCTTATGAATTTCAGTTACGCTTAGTACCAACAACAAAGAAATTTACGTATTCCTTCTAATTATAACTGATAAATTCAACAATAGGAATCTCTGAACTTCTACTTACAAAATTGTAAAATACTAGTAGAACTGAATGTTGAACAAAACATATTGAGTCGAACGATGTACTAATTGTCTGGAGTACTTCCTCCAAATTTTCATATTACTTTTAAACTAGTCAAATTACGCATTCATTTCAAAGAAACACCACACCCCAACTCTAAGTTGTGAAAAGTAAAAATATAGTGGTCACATTCTTTTTCGACAAATAACAACAATTAAAAGCTTGATTGATAGGAATACAATTTGACAGAAGGGTCCCCCAAAATGACTTCCCAACAAAGTGCTCGGTGTTGCGTCATCGTCTTTGGTCAGTTCAATGATCGGTTTTCACTTGTCAGCCCCGGACGGAAGCTGCCCCTAACAAGACCTTCCGGTCCACGCGCACCCATGCACGCCCAACATCCGGGGAATTCAAAAGAGCGCAAAAGCAACAGGTTCATTATTTTTACAATATCCTCTGGGATTAATAATGCCGCCATACGGTATATCACGGGAGGAAGAAGCAACACTAAAAAAAAAGAAGGATTCGTAGTCCACTGAAAATAGCGAAATAATAGACTCGAACTCAAATTGCTACCGAAGTGATTCCAACGGTTCTTAAGTGCAGAGGGTAACACTAACAATCGAACAAAAAAATTCCAAATAATGAATGAAAGTTTATTTTAGTATTTTAACATAATAATAAAGTAAGTCAATATTATAATATTACTTAAATTAGAAAGTATTTTTATTCAAACACACTTAAAAGAAAAACGCGCCGGTGTTATAGCCAGCACTTAATGTAAAACTTTTGCTAACCCAGGTAGCACAAGAACATTGCAGAATGTTGTGCTATGTTGTGAATCTCGATAAATGCTGTACGTTGCAACCACAATATTCAACTATAAAGACAAATGTTGAACAAATTTTTGTATGACCCATAAAATAACATAATTGGAATAAAATATTGTTGTTAACAATGAATTTAAACGTTTTTTTTTATCCTTTTCAAGAAAATTGCTCAAATAATGTCGTAAACACAATGATGAGCAATATTGATCATTGTTGTAAAATCTATACTGTAGCGACTTTATCTTACAACATTGTTCTACTCTGGGTATATACCCCTCATTATGAAAAAAATTGCCGGAAAATCCTGTACCATAGGTTGGATACATCCACAAAGAACAATGTGCATCCATGAAGATCACTATTAATCACAATATACGAGAGTACGATTTAAACCTGTGAAGTACAACGGCGATCAACATTGCGAAACCATCAACACTCAAAACCTTGTTATTCCTGGTAGATATACGAAGAAATTGAGGAATAAAGAGTCACAATGTAGTACAATGAAAATCTATACTATACTGCGACGGTGATCAACAAGCTAAGCCTAAACCACTTCGCGGTGGATCTACGTAGACAACAATGTTGTACTACATTGGATGACAATATTATGCGACAAGTATGTGCTACTTGGGAAGTTTGGCAGCTAAGTAAGCAGAGCAGCTAAATGTATGGCAGTCCAATGGCCCCTATCTCTAAATACATCTACCTCCCACCATAAAATATGAAACGTCCACTAGTGCGCGGTAGGGACCAACCAGGTTGACTAACACTGCTCTAGGTAAAGAGCCTGTAATAAGAACCGAAATTGGCTGTTAGAATAACTTTCAAAATCATAATTTCTATATACCCATAAAATTAAGCCTTTTTTAATTTCAAAAATACAAAATATTCTTTATGAGAGTTTGATTGTAATAAAATGATACAATTAACCATTGTTTTTAATGCAAAGCAAAATAAAATTTACTTAGCTTTTTACAGAGAAATCCAATTTTAAGTAGTGACATAAAATCCCTTACCTAAAACAAAAAATAAATGTTAGTATTAGAAATATGTTATCAAAATACTCAAAATTTTAACTATAGTTTTAAATAGATAATTGTCTCAAAAATTGTAGTACGGGGACTAATTTTTAAGCATAATGATAGGTATGAAATAAAACCTAAGGTTTTGAGTAAGATCATATAATTTTTAAATCCCATATAAGGTAGAGGTTCCCTGAAATGGTTAAATGTCTGAAACTAGACCTTCTTTACCTACTTTAAATAATTACCTTACAAAATAAAGATAAATGCTAGTATTCCCTATTGTCGAAGAAATATTAAAGTTGCAAACTCATATAAAATATAAAAGGCTATTCAATTTTTGTCAGTAACATCCCAAACCAAAGTCTGCTATGCGCGAAGCTTGATTAAAAACGCCTGCTTCACCATTTTTCCTTTTGATAAGAGAGTTTAAAAAGTAATTTTTTACTTGGTTGTAGGTGTATAATGGAAATAGAGCTATAAATATAGTATTTAATTGAAAATAATATTAGGGTAAATATTAAAGATAATTATAAAAGTAGTTAACAGAGTATTTAATTAAGTTAATTGACTTCTAAATTTAATTAGAACTTTTTAATTAGAATGCTTTTCGCTTTAAGGATTTTGTTACTTTTTCTATTTAAAACAAGAAAAACTCAAGAGGGCTACAATATATTCAAAAGAAGTTCATAATGCTACTAGAAAACTGATTTAATTAGAGATAGAACTTATTTCACTCTATTTTTTCAGAGAGGTAAGTCATTATAAGTCAGCATTAAAATATAAAATATTTTAATTTGAACAATAAAATGTGAAATTTCATATATTGTTAAAGAATTTTATCATGAAATGAAATTAAATTTAATGTTAAGTTTGGAAGTTTTCCTTGATTTTCCTATAAAAATCTTGAAAATAACCGGAAAATGCAGATTAGTCTAATGGTTACGACGCATCTGTTTATCTTATCTTATCCAAGTATGAGTAATGAATATGCTGTTCTTAACAATTTCCTCTTGGAATATGAAAGTTTACACCAAGTTCAAAAGACCATGCCGCAAAAGAAAATAACAGACACCATCATTTAGCTCAATTGAAAGCTGTCGTAGATTTTTGTTTGTTATACTTAGGAAATTTCACCATTTAAAAGAAAATTTCGCCTTCCCTAATCACTGTAATGTATTAATAAAAAATAGATAAGTGAAAAATTATCGGAAAATTCTTGGATTTTTGAAGAAGTTTTTATCTGATGTAGTAATGCCTAAGACTTGATTATAAGTAGTTACATTTTTCAATATAAGAAATGATCGTCATAAAACGAAATCGAAGAATGATAGGACACTAAAAGAAGATGAATTACCATCGAATCTATTTTTTCATAAGGAGACGTTACCCAAGGGGTGCATAATAACAGATGATTCATCATTGCATCACAAAGATCAACATATGAGGAGAAGGGATTTACTCGCGACGTTTAGAATAAGAGCACACATTTAGTCATTATCAACAACGGGGGGAAAGGGCCATGCATGCTGTAGGGGTTAAAACCCGTCATTTCGCATCACATCACGTCAAAAACAATCTCTGACAGATTCCTAATTGAGATTACAACAAATCGATTTTTTTTGCCATCCCAGAGATCAAGACGGATTTCTGTATTCCCCATTGTATCGATTCTTCGGTAATGAACGAAGGGTGATCGCCGCAACGCTTGGGTTCCGTCACGGTCTGGGGACCACCCCACCCTCTGCCACAAAGGGGAGTCAGCCGCCCTTGTGCGCCGCAAACGATAGCTAGTTTGTGGTTGCTGGTGCAAGTTTTTGGAGAAATTGAATTTGCTGCAGCAAACATTTTTTTTCCTGACTAACAATGTCCCTGGCTAATGTTAAGCTATGTATAATCACATTGAAGATATTTCCCCCTATACTTAATGTGTCAACGATATTTAGTAACTGAAGGTTTTATAGAACAATCTAGAATATTGTTAACGGGCGCTTATAATTTATAAAACTTATATTTCCTTACACGTCAGGTTAAAACATATATAAAAAAACACATTATAATGAATAAATTATAACAGCCTACTAATTTACTAAGTGAAATTACATCAAATACATAGGACTGATAGTTGATTGTTAGACTCATTTCACGAATATGAAGATTCATGCAGGCTGCATTACAGTTGAAAAGTTTCTTAAAATTAATTTTGAAGTTGGAGGGCTGAAATATTGGTATGGTTTTGAAGCATTATTATGTAATACAGGGGATCTATTAAGTTTAATAAAATACATTGCTGATACAGTTTTGCCTTAATTAACACATTTATTTTATTTTATTCTCATATTTTTAAAACTAAAATTTGAAATAAATTAGATAAGATCTTCAAATGGGATTTTTTTTTTATTTCAAAGGAAATAAATCCATATCCATAGACAAAAGAGGAAATATTTCTCTTAAAAATACTTGAAGTCAGGGGCTTGACACCGCTTTTAAAAGTGGAGTTAAGTGGATTTTTCGAGACAAATTTCCCAAGGACTGATTATGGTTTTAGTGTTTTAAGATAAAGTGAAAGAGCTAAATTGGTTCACAGGAAAAAAAAAAAGGATTTTTTTTTCAAGAGGTTTTAGAAACTTCACTACTTCCCTTTTGAAAATTGAGTTAAAACACATTTTTGGACTAAATTGTTTCGTTTTACTGGACATTTTCGAAATTTGATAAATTTTTATTAGTTACAATTTTGTACTACATTTTTACATTCTGAAATCATTTATAATAGGAATCCGTCACCCCATGGAAGAGCTTTTGGCTCCTTATGGATATTACAGGGTTGGAAAAAAACATGTTTTTTTCTAAAAAATACAAAAAACGTGTTTTATTTGTTTTAAACGTGTTTTTTTTGTTTAAAACGTTTTATTTGTTTTTTTTTTTTCCCACGACACAGAAATTCTAAAAAAAAACCCCCAAAAAAAAAAAAAACAAAAATAAATTTAAGTTTTTAAAATTGAAAAAGGATTAACAAAGCTATCCCTGACATCAAATGGCATCTTGAGCTTTTTAGCACCTGTTTCTTTGAGCTTGGCTGAAGTAAAACGATTGTTTTGGAAATATGATACTATGTCAACAACTATTATTATGTATATTTTATTAAATCTAGCAAAAATAAAATAAAACAGTTGAAAGTAAATACTAAGTTTTATATACTAATGCCATCTGTTCATAGAAAAAAGAATTACTAAAAAAGTACATGTGTTTTAAACAATGTTTTTTTTGCTTTGTTTTAAACGTGTTTAAAACAAGTGTTTTAAACAAAGTGTTTTAAACATAACAACCCTGGGATATTATAACCATTCAATGTTTTTTCCTTTATATTTTTTCCTTATTATTTTTTCCATATTTCTATTATTCATGTTTCTTGTATATGTTGGGAATAAATTTTGATTTGATTTAGCATGCTTTAGGAAAAGCACTGCCATCCTGCAGACACCTAAAAAATAATAAGCGGAGTGGAGATAAAAACTTAAGTAAGATGCATAAAAAATCATGTAATTCCATTTTAAATTAAAATTTCTTCTAATAATTCCATCTTAATGTTCCCTTTAAATTTTAGGTTGGGTGGATTTTAAATGAAGGCATTAAAATTGAAAAATAATCCTTTCAAACAAAGTTACCCCATTTCATTTAACCCTAAAGTTATGACGTCACATTTTTGAAAATTTTCAATTAATCTTATTATTTGAGAAATTTAAACAAGAAAGCTTATTAAAAATTACAATTATTTTAATGTAATTGTAATTATTTAAGCATCAAGCTGTAGTGTCCGTTTATGCTATAAGATTGCGTTTTAAGTAAAAGCTTGTAAAATATTTTAAAAAGAATCCATCATTACTATTTTATCACAAATTCTTCTACAAAAACGTGAACTTAAATATTTTTATAAGGTGGTAAAGAGCATTCTCCAAAAATTCCAGTGAAGAAACTTCCTGGAAAGTTACTTTACCGATTTCCTGACCTTTTTGTTGTTTAATTTCTAAAAATAAACTAGAAAAGGCAATCATTTTTAACAACCATTTCTTGCAAGATTGGTCGGCTGAAACATTAAATGAAATGACTGAAATCCTCCAAAGTTAAAATAACTGAAGATTTCATTCATTTGAAATTTAAGCCTAAAGGGTTTTAATGACTTGAAATAAAATAGCTGGGATTTTAGAGTTCTTTACATCGGGAAAGATTCGCTTTATTCTCAAGATCAATAATTACATAATAAAGTAAAATAATTGATTATAGTTGCTTTATATGATAAAAAACCTGAAGGTCATATTAAATATTTAATTATTTACTTAATATGATTACCTAATAACATCAAAATTATTACCATTTTCTGTCAACTAAATCAGAAAACTTTTTAAAATTTACCGATAAAGGTATTTATTAACTTTGTTGAAAATAAAAACTTAGGAAGTTTATTGACAAATTTATTAAATGTTACCTAATTATTCCAAATCAGTAGTTAAACATCTCTCTAAACAATTTCATTAAGTAAAAATTCAAAAGATGTAAGATACCTAGTTATAAGCGTCCTACATACTTATATTTTCTCATAAAAAGCAATTTCGTTTAACTTTATGGTTCTTTGTAAACTAAAACCAGTTTTGAACAAACTGTGATCGAGAGTGTTTATATTAATAATATATTGTCGTCAGTAGTAATTGCGTAAGCACATATATACGAGGGAGAAAAAAAAGGGAGAAATATAATATGCTATTTAATCTGTTAAGTGTTTTGAAATATTCACAAGACACGAGAGAAAAGGGATGAAAAAGAGTGTTCATTATTCAGATTCTTCAGTAAATACAAAAACGTTATTAATCAGTTATGCAAGACATTTGATCGTTTAAAAAGTCTTCAGTGTTTTAAATTAAAAAATGAATATTTTGTAAATATGAAATATCTTTGAAGCATCGAAATCATAATGTCGTGAAAAAAAGAAAGGAAACTTTTCAGGCTACCAAAATTTTCTGTTTGTAAATAACATTATCACTTCTTCTAAATACAATTCTTTTAAAATATTCTAGACTGTAGTTAAAACAGAAAAATGTTAATTAAAAGATCTAAAAACAAAATTACGACTTTTAAGTGCAAAATGGTATTATAATTAAGGTACTAGCTAAGGTAAACTTTTTCTTCCATTCTGTTAATAAGGTGTATTCTTTCTAAACGAACATTTATCAAAGGAGCACAAACTTTTCGGCAATAAAATTTATTCACCTTCGACAACTGTAATAAATTAAATAAAACTGCTCTGAAATTTTTTTTCATTTTTTCAAGATATTTTTCTATTAAGTTTCTCGGTTCCATTAAACAATAATTAATGAAAAAAATTACACAATACATTAGGATTGATTCTATCAGAGCATCCAACGTCGTAAAAATGCAAAAGTCAACGATGGAGCAAATAGTATTTCGTGATCCCTATAGGTACCCGGCCTTACATTTTTTTTTAACAAATCAATCTCTATTTTATCTCACGTAACCTTAAAAAAATATTTTAATGTCGTAAATCCCTCCCCTTGTTTCAAGTTTCAATATCCATAATTCTATGCAATTTGGTTTTCCATGTGTATTAATACAACGATGTTGTATTAAATTAGATATGCTAATTGCCTAAAATTTTATACCTTATTGCTGTCCCTTTTTTAGCAATGTAAAATAGCTGTATTGGTCTACATAATTTTATATAGAAGATTAAAACGATTTATTGATAAAACAACAGTAACAATTATAAAGCATCACAAAAATTCATGAAACTTCCTACATCTTTTTACTAATCTTAAAAATTCTTTATTGCTGATGTTGTACTTCAGAATCAATACAAATTAAGCAGAATGAAGGAATTTCCTTTGAATGAAGTTACACACAAAATTTTGTTCTTGCACTTATTACGAAACATTTCTTCCTCAATACACTTTGTTTAAATCCGATGATTCTCGAAGTAATGCTTTAAAATAAATAGCCTGATCGGCCGGGTCGGTAAAAGGAGATGCTTGAGCAAACAATAGAGTAATTTTCAATCACATGACTCTGCCTAACAACGGCCTTAGCAACGTTGTTTATTCGCCAAGTGACGTCATGTGCGAATGCTGCTATTGGATACTTCTATGTCACGCCCCTAACAACAGCCTTAGCAACGTTGATTTTGTCCTCCAAGTGACGTCATGTGCGAATGCTCTATAAGGGCGAGCGCGCACGGGCGACTTTTAACTGAATATAACTGAAATGCGTAATCTGTTATTATAGGTTAGTGTGGGTTAACTGTGATAACATGTAACTGTGACCTGCACTGAATTAATTTGTATTTAAAGGTTCGCTCATTGTTGCTCGTGTCTGTTTTAGTTATAATAAAGTTACGTTGTGTTCAGCCAGTGTTATCATTACATGGTGCCGAAACGAAATCATGCCAGGCGATCAAGCTAATAGCTCGTGTTCCGGATCAGTCAACATTAAACTACCACCTCAATTATGCCTGACGGCTGATGTCACCAAATCATGGAAGGGTTGGCACCAGCAGTTTGATTGGTATGCTACAGTGGTAGAATTGGACAAGAAGCCGGAGGATGTGAAGATTGCTTTATTTATGACCGCGATTGGACCGGAAGCCGTTGGAGTATTCAATACCTTTCCTGAAGAAAAGAAAGTGAATTTGGATTCCCTTATAGAAGCATTCCAGTCGTACTTTACACCGAAAGTAAACGTCACTTACGAGCGATTTATCTTCAATAAGATCGTTCAAGGAGAGACTGAAAAATTTGACGATTTCCTGACAGAATTGCTTAGCAAGAGCAAAACCTGTGAATTTGGGACGCTGCAAGATAGTCTGATCACGGACAGGATCGTCATTGGTGTTTACAACGACACAGATCGCGAAAAGCTGTTAGCGGAAGATAACTTAACCCTGGATAAGTCAATAAAGATTTGTAAAGCAGCTGAGCAGGCAAGAAGTCAGATGAGCACGTTGAAGGATGAACAGCCAATGAAGATAGAAGGAATAAAAAGAAAACAATTCAAGGATACTTCAGATGGTCAAAGGAAACAAGTATTTTCCAGAGTGTGCTCGAGATGCAACACGTCACATAGAAAAGGTGAGTGTCCGGCCTTTGGGAAGAAATGCTTTAAATGTGAAAAAGTTGGACATTTTGGTATTTGTTGCAAAACGTACAAAAAGTCAGTTTCTACAGTTGGTCGGAAAGAGTCGGTGGTGGAAGGCTTTGATCCTTATGATTATAATTTTAACATAAGTAGTATCTCCAGAGATCAGGAAGATGGGGATTGGTATGAAACAGGGGAATTTGGAAATCACTATAAAGTTAGATTTAAGTTAGACACTGGAGCACAGTGCAATGTTTTGTCACAATCTTTGGCCAGAAAGGCTAAACTGAAGATATTTCCATCAAAAGTAAAATCCCTGGTGTCTTTCACGATGCATAAAACGAAAGTAGCTGGTGAAGTTTTTGCGGACGTGAAAGTTAAAGGTAAAGTTCACCATGCTAGATTTATAGTGACTGAGGAGCTACTACAACCGGTGTTAGGAAAAGATTCGTGTGTGGTGATGGGCCTACTTCAAAGAATTTCAAGTGTTGGTTTAGCTGATAATCTGATAAAGTCAAATTCCGAAAATGATAGCATTGGTTGCTTGAAGAATTTTGTATATGATATAGATTTAGTTGATGATCCCAAACTCCAAATTTTCCCAGCTCGTAAAATGCCACATTCAATAAGAGATAAAGTTAAAGAAGAGTTGGATAGAATGCAAAGCATGGGCATTATCGAGCCGGTAAGTGAGCCTACCCCTGCGGTGTCACCGATGGTCGTGGTTCATCGCAATGGGAAGATTCGAGTATGCATGGATCCATCTAGTATAAACAAGAATCTTAAGAGAAGACACTACCCATTGAAAACTTTGGAGGAAATCGCCGCAAGAATAAAGGGATCAAAAGTTTTCACGGTACTGGACTGTAAGAAAGGATTCTGGCAGATTCGTGTAACGAAACGAACGAGTAAATACTTAACGATGTCTACGCCATGGGGTAGATTCTCGTATCTCAGAATGCCGATGGGTCTAGCGTCTGCTCCTGAAGTGTTTCAACAAATCATGGAACATCTTTTAAGTGGAGTAGAAGGAGTCGAATGTGCGATGGACGATATTTTTATTCATGCACCAACAAAAGCCAAGGTAGAGAAGCTGACTAATCAGGTTATGAAGATCCTTGAAGATTCCGGATTAACCCTAAATAAATCGAAGTGTGTCTTTTCACAGAACAGCGTAAAATTCTTGGGACACATAATTACGGATGATGGACTGAAAGCTGACCCCGACAAGATCCA
The DNA here is from genome assembly GCA_963680715.1 of Tetragnatha montana. Lineage (NCBI taxonomy): Eukaryota > Metazoa > Arthropoda > Arachnida > Araneae > Tetragnathidae > Tetragnatha > Tetragnatha montana. The sequence goes on from OY796685.1 coordinate 10,668,666, forward strand.
AGCCATTTCTGACCTAAAGGTTCCTGAGGACGTGACGTCTCTACAGCGTTTTCTTGGGATGGTTACCTACTTAGCCAAGTTTGTGCCAAACCTGTCAGAGATAACACTACCTCTAAGAGAACTTTGTAAAAAAGATGAAGAATGGATCTGGGAGAAAAAACAGCAAGAAGCGTTTATCGAGTTGAAAGAGGTTTTGAAAAATCTACCAGTGTTGAAATATTTTGATGTCAACTTGCCGATCACGTTGTCAGCGGATTCGAGCAAACATACAGTTGGAGCAGTTATAATGCAAGAAGGTCGTCCTGTAGCTTACGCAGCTAAAGCCCTCGACAAGACTCAACAGAACTATTCACAGATCGAGAAAGAAGCTTTTGCAATCAAATTTGGATGTTTGAGATTCCATCAATATGTCTGGGGTTGTAGGAAGCTTACAGTGGAAACTGATCATAAGCCGTTAGTGTCGATAGCGAAGAAACCCTTGCATCTTGCACCTCCAAGATTGCAAAGAATCATGTTCGATATATTGCCGTATCGCCCAGAAATAGTATACAAGAAAGGATCGGAAATGTTTATCGCCGATACTTTAAGCCGTGACTGTAGTATCAGCTTGGAAATGGATATGCCAGAACTACAGATGGAGATTCACATGGTGGTTCCGATGACTGAAGCAAAAACCACGGAACTATTGCAAGCCTTAAAGGAGGATGATGAATTGAGTTTACTGATGGAAACCATAAAGGATGGTTGGCCTGAAAGAATGAATCAAGTACCTGATGTTTTAAAAAAATATTGGACTTTCAGAGATGAATTTGCTGTTTATGAAGGTATACTCTTCAGAGGAAATCGGATAGTAATCCCTACCAAGTTAAAGGAAACGACTTTAAAAGCGATTCATCTTGGCCATCTAGGAATACAGTATTCACTCAGCAGAGCCAGAGAGAACGTCTACTGGTCGGGAATGAATGAGGATATCACAACATATGTCAAAAGATGCAAGACATGTCAACAGCGTCAGAGAGACAACCAAGAAGAACCACTGATGCTAAACAGGATTCCAGAACGGCCATGGCAAATCGTCGGTACTGATATATTTCATCTAGACAGGAAAAATTACCTAGTAATTGCCGACAGCTACTCAGGCTATTACGACTTTGCTGAACTCAAGAGTTTATCATCTACGGCAGTTATAGAAGCTTTAAAACGATGTTTTGCTACGCATGGTATCCCTGAAACTTTATGTTCCGATGCTGGGACTCAACTGATGTCTGAGGAGTTCAAAAAGTTTACTAGAGATTGGAATATAAAACACCAAACGTCAAGTCCTGAGCATAAGAGATCTAACGGTCTTGCTGAACGTTACGTTCAAGAAGCTAAAGCTCTTATGGATAAATGTGCAGCTGATGGTTCTGATTTGTACTTATCATTACTGAACAGCAGAAATACACCCCGAGGAGTACTAGGATCCCCTGCACAGAGATTGATGGGAAGACGGACAAGAGGATTACTACCCACGAGCAGGAACTTGTTAAAGCCTGACATTGTAAAAGATGTTGCTGCAAACCTATCGAAGCTAAGAGAGAAAAACAAAGTTTATAGAGATAGAGGATCGCAACATCGCCCAGCAAATTTCATCGGACAACAGGTCTGGTTTAGAAGAGGACATAGGAAGTGGAGTCCAGCTGAGGTAGTTTCTCCAGCTGAAGGCCCGAGGTCGTACATCGTCAAAATCCCTGATGGAGCGACGTATCGAAGAAACTCGTGGTTCCTTCGCAATGCTTTCCCGACTACTACAGATGAGGCATCTCCGATTCCTGATCCAGACTTGAATCCGGTTCCGAGCCTTGCTCCTGTTCCTGATAGTGATACACCGTCTACCGAGGTTCCGAGTTCACCAGTGCCTGATGACCTTGGTGCCGTCACAGAAGACTCTCATGTCATGAGGACTCGAAGTGGAAGAACGGTTAAGAAGCCTGATAGACTGAACTATTCAAAATTCTAGTTTAAATATTTATTGGGTTTTAATAGCTAATATTTTAAGAGTTTTAACGTAGTTAAGGTTAATGTAATGTTAAGATAACATACTAAAAAAAAGGGGATGTGATATAACTGAAATGCGTAATCTGTTATTATAGGTTAGTGTGGGTTAACTGTGATAACATGTAACTGTGACCTGCACTGAATTAATTTGTATTTAAAGGTTCGCTCATTGTTGCTCGTGTCTGTTTTAGTTATAATAAAGTTACGTTGTGTTCAGCCAGTGTTATCATTACAGTCACGGTGACAAAGACAAAATTAACGTTGCTAAGGCTGTTGTTAGGGGCGGGACATAGAAGTATCCAATAGCAGCATTCGCACATGACATCACTGGAGGATAAAAACAACGTTGCTAAGGCCGTTGTTAGGTAAAGTCATGTGATTGAAAATGCTCTATTGTTTTCTAATGATATTTTTGATACTAGTAATCCTGGTCGCCGTGACTTTAGTCACTCGTGCGCGCCCAGCCTAAATCACAATATTAAAAACGTGAACGAAACGTTTGCGCAATAATAAAAGAAAAAGCGCTGACATTTTAGAACTGTTGAAAAGGATCCCCTTATCTCCAAAACAGTGTATGTTTTCATCTCTTTTACTGCTGGGCAAATTAACGTTTGTTTTTAACATTGTTGGTTACCACTTTTATGTGTTTTACAACTTTAGAAATAACCTTCCCGCATAACTATTATGGTGCGTCGTAGCATCCCACCAAATATACAACAATTTAAGATTAAATACGTTGGGGAACCAGCAAAACTTCCCTCTTTATATCACAGTATAAAATATTGTGATACATTTTCACCATGGCAGATGCACTAAACGAAATATCCTCATCTGCAGATATCGATAAAACCACCCCACCCACGAAACATCTCCACCCACAATAGCATCTCAACACATATTCATCTAAGGTAAGATTATTGTTTTATGGCCCTGGACTTCTTAAGAAACTCCATAATCTTCTGCACCGCTATCGAGCCAGAAATCGCCCCCCACCATTTCAAAGACAGATGGATTTCACTTCCGCACGGGGAGATAGATGACCAAAAAACGCTCCGTCCATCCCTCCTCCGATCGTTTGCGATAAGGGACCCTCCTCCCCCTCCAAAACATTCGAATCCCCCCTAATCGCACCTTTCCAACAAAAACGTTCCGTGTCCGGCCGCCGTAATTGAAGACAGTTTAATGAATCGATTTTTGTTTGCTGATCCGGGATCAATCCGGAGGCTCACGGGGATTAGATCGATTCTTTCTCTTCTTGACGGAGTGCGTTCGGAGTCTCCATCCTTCAGCCTGTTCCTCGGTTGAGGAGTAGAGGCATCATTCTTCGAGACGAAACGAGGAGGCAGAGATTCTCGACTGTTTAGAGCTGAATAAATCAGGGAAAGTTCTTTTTTTCTTCGGGAGATAGTTTCATGACGTTGTAAAGCGTGTGGGCCGGACTAAAATCACAAAAGCAAAATATTTTCAAAACCTCTCTGGGAATCTATTTTTCCTGTTGGTCTTCCAAGGGTTGTCGGTGTGTGAGGGGTGTCCAAATATTATGCAAAGAAATTCAGAATCTATACATCGTACAAATGCAAACCCGTAACCAGGTCCTGACTTACCATTAGGCCCGGCCTAGGGGCCTCATTAATTAAGATCTCATGAAATATCAAACGTATCTAAAAATTTAAAACTAAAGTAATTTATAATAATTTTAAGTTACTTTAGTTTAACATTCCAGATAGAGATAATATTATCTCTATCTGGAATGTATTTTCATTTTTTTTTCAAACTAGGAAATACAACAACCTAAATTTTATTACAATTTAACCAATTATTTTTTAGGCAAAATACTCTCTCTCCAAAGCTCTACAGCCCCTGGTGGGCCTTGGCTTTCCCTACAATGGTACGCCACGTTGCCCTCTCTCCTGATTTCCTTTTCCAATTCTTAATTTTCATTTTGTTTAGATCTTCCTCAACTTGGTCCAACCATCTTAGTTTAGGTCTTCCTCGTTTCCTATTGCTATATATAGCTTTCCACTCATAATTTTTTTGCACAAGTCCGTTTCCTTCATTCTTTCCACATGTCCAATCCACTGTATTCTCATAGCTTTAATATATCTTATAATATTTTTCCCTTTAATCAGTCTTTCTATTTAATGGTTGTACCTTTTCCTCCATGAGTTATTTTCGTATATGGCTCCAAAGATTCTTCTTATTATTCCATATTCAAATCTTCTTAACATACTTTCATCTTTGTTAGATAACACCCAGGTTTCAGAACCATATGTTATGATTGGCCTTATTAGGGTTTTATATATCTGCACTTTACAATTCCTAGATAATAATTTACTTTTTAGTAGTTTACTATTTGCAAAAACTGCTGTAATTCCATTTTGTAACTGTTTGTTTATAGTCTCATGGATTTCACATTTATTGTTTATTTCATTACCAAGATAAGTATACGAGTTGGTACTCTAAAAATTTTATCATCTATTTTTAGGTTCTGTATCTGTCTTCTTTCTTTAGAGGTTGACATAATCATGAATTTTGTTTTGGTTTCATTAACCTCTAGACTTGCACAATTCATAAGTTCCTTTACAGTTTGTATTAGTCTATTTTTTGTTCTTGCAATAATTAGTATATCATCTGCATAAGCACAGATTTGTGTCGTCTTTGTAAATATATTTCCTCGTTGATCAATTGACATGATTGCAGAATGCAAGGCAATATTGAACTGCACAGCTGATAACGAATCACCTTTCTTAACACTTTTGTTAAACTTAAATGTATCTCCAGTTTTTCCACCTATATTTATACTGGCCATAGTGCTTTTCATTGTCATTGCTGTAAGTTTTATTATTTTTGCTGGTATACCAAATCTGTGCATTGCTTTACACAATTGTTTTCTATTTATGCTGTCAAATGCTTGCTTGAAATCTATAAAAAGCATATATAAATCAATATCATATTCATAAAACTTTTCCATTATCTGTCTGACCACAAAAAGCTGATCTACAGTTCCTCTGTTTTGTCTAAATCCACATTGATATTCTCCCAGAATTTTTTCAGAATATTTCTTTACTTTGTTTGCCAACAGACTTGAGAATATTTTGTATGTTGCGTTTAGTAAAGTTATCCCTCAGTAGTTTTTACAATCATACTTTCACCTTTTTTGTATATTGGGCAAATGATTCCTATATTCCATTCATTTGGCATTATTTCTGTTGCCCATATTTTATTTATTAATTCAGATATTACTTTAACTGCTGTGTTTCCTCCATATTTTATGAACTCAGCATTGATGTTATCTGTTCCTGAGGCTTTATTGTTTTTCATTCTTAGGCAAAATACTGATTATTGATATAAAAATTTAGATCCAATGATAAACTTATAACATGGTGGGCCATTTTGAGTGTTGTGCTTACTATACGAACTTAATTAAATTGGTTCTTGCCCATAACTAAACTTTTGTTTTTGTTGGTGAAGTTGACCAAGTAATAAGACATTACAAGTAATAAAAGACACTAATTTACTGACACACACATAATAGGTTATACATGGGGTTTCAAAAATACATTTAACGGCTTTTATTTGAAACCAACATCTCTTAAGGTCATCGATGTCAGGTGTACCCCTAGATTGACCATACTAGAAGTGACCAGAAGTAAAAGATTTGAAGACCATACTAGAAATGTCCATACTAAATCTATTAAGATCGTTTACAGCGTCCCTAGCAGCTAAATAAGAAAGTTAAAAAAATAATTAAATAACTAAATGAGAATTGCCAGGAATACAAACAAAATTTTCCAAATATTCTTGTTTCATCCTTGTCGAAATTTTGGAAGCGCCCCGGGTCCCTCTTTAAACACCTCTGTATACGCCCCTATAAACTCACTGTGTATTTTTCGGTCTTTGTAAATGTTTGTATTCTATTTAGATCACCGTTTGACTTTAAAAACCCTTTTTACTGATTCCATTCGATGCATTAAATTTTTGTCTCATATTTATGTATGTTTCACCTAACTGATTAGGATGGTTTTGGTATATGATATTCATAGAATGGTTGTAATAAGTAGTTTCCATCTTCTTTAGGTAGCTAATAGAAGAGTTAGTGTTCCTTTCTCATTGTCAGAAACACTTGGAGTTATTAGAAAAGTCATTCACAAAATTGTTTGGAATTCTTAATTTAGTTTCATAACAACTTTTTAGGATCAAAATATTGAGGAAAATTCGCAGAAAACCATCGGTTAATTATTCCTATACAGTTAGATCATGCAGCTAATATAACCGCAATAAACCGTTGAAATTTCTAGAAGACGTGATAAGGAATAAAAAGAACCTGGTTTTGAATAAAGAAATCCAAGTTACTTAGGCCGAAAGCTACAAAGGTTTCTACCAAGTGATCGATAAATATTTGTTTTGCTGCTATTTATATTATGCTTAGAGTACAAGTCAATATGAATACTCCAGTATCTAAAGACCAAAATAAATGTAACAGTTTGATCAACTTATTCCTCCGAGGGTTTATGTTTCCTCAATCTAATGGAAAATTATTCCATTCCCTTTATGCTCATACAACTGATACAAATGCTCTAGGATACTCCGTGTTCCATCAAAATCTACATTAACAATTTCTGCTCCCACGCTTATATATTACCTGAATAGTATGTATATTTAAGAAAACTCCTCTCACACAATAATCCCTCTTAACATAACAAATACTCCCACTAATATGTATTATGAAACACACACGGAATAATAACATCTATCCAATATACAGGTTGTTTCAACAAGTCCACCCAAAAAAAAAGTTTATTAAATAGTTTGAGAGATCATGAAAACCTCCGGATTTTATTTTGTAACGTAATGTGATGGTTGTATTGAAATTTTTAAGAGATTATATACAATTTTAAAATTTATTCACTGAAAATATTCAGGCAGATTCACTACTCTAATGTCATATTGGGGTAGCTGACATTTGAAAATATTTTATACCATCAGTTGATATAACAGATATACTAAGAACTGAAAGTTAGAAATTTAGTGTTTAACCAAAGGATAAAAAATATCAATGCTGTCAAAAGTATAAATATCACTGTTTCAAGGTATAACTTTTGGTATTCATTTGTCAAGCTTATCATTTCATTAGTTTCAAGGCTGAGTCATTCTTTTTGACTAGCTCCATCTGGTCAAAACTCACCTTCGAACGTATACCTGTCTCGATTCTTTAAATTTCATCAATCACGAAGCTGAGCTTTTCCGTTCTAAAACCATCTGTTATAGGCAACACGAATAATTGACGGTGAAAAATTATTTATCAAGTATGGATTTTCATACTCAGCGTGATAAATTACGTGACAAAAGACAATTAATTTAAAAACTAATTCGATTAGTGAACAAAATTGTTACAATTTGAATGAAAAATCAACAGTGCAAATAGAAATACCAAAAACTTAGCTCGGATAGCAATATTTATTCCACAAAAGAATGAGAGAAAATTAATGACGAACGAGGTGATTAATAAAGGGAATGAATTGGAAACAATGTTATAATTTTTATTTTTATGCAACCTGAACACTTAAAAGTGCGTTCATTCACGAAATCCACGTATTCAAAGTGAAAGACCATGAATATACAATTAGTTTATTGGTGACTCATTAAAATGAAATAAATATTTGTGAATGAAAGAATTTCAATGCATAAATACGTAATCTAATGCAATAAATACGTAAGAGGATTGCAATCAGACCAGTGAGTGTAATAGAAATACCACTTTTTCAAATGTCTAATCTGTTTTATTCTTCTGTATATCCAATTAAAAATAAAAAAATAATAATTTCAAACTCTTATTGTTTTTACTTTTTGAATAAATGATTCAAATTTATTTTTATAATATTCTGATTAAATTATTAGATGAAGGTGTAATAAAAAGTAACTTATCGCATTTAATTGTAATAATTCTTTGTAAAATAGGCATTAAGTTTTCAAAGAGAACTAATACTCCAGCTTTAGGCTATTAAAGTCCTACTAAAACAATTGTGAATTGCGAAGTAGTACATTTCCTGAGCGTTAAATAGATCTTATAAATGACGTAAAACTTTTCTCATATAAAGCTAATATTATTATTTCTTTTAGAGCATTTTATTTTATGTATTAAATCAATTTAGACATAATATTAATGTATCAAGACTAATATTTCAATACTGAAATACAAATGTACAGCACAGCTTTTCAGATAAGCTTCTATAAACAGATTTTTATAACAATAATACAAAAATTAAATTTTCTTCATAAAAACTTAGAATCCTATAGTACAAAAGAAATAAAAATGATATTTTTTTTCAAAATATTTGAGTTTTAATTTTCAGTTGAACATGCACACTTTGAATATTATTTAAATCAGTAGCTAATTTATTTAATACTGCTATGGTGTGTAACATTCTAGGGGTTGAAGAATAGCTAATTGCTGCATTTCCTCTGCTAGTAAAAGTATAAGGAGCATTTAAATGAAAACTAAACATTAGTTTAATTCAGTGGTTCCCAAAGTGGGCGGTACCGCCCCCCAGCGTTGAAGCTTTCTAGGGGGGTGGTGATGAGTTGATAGAAAATTGGGGGGCGAGAGTAAAAGGGGGCGTTGAAAACTTTTAAACAGATGCTTATTGTAATTTTGTATAAAAAAACATTCAAAAATCCCGTTAAAGTAGCTTAAAAACACTTTTTAACATACTAAAATTCAAAAATTTTCCGGGAGAGGACCCCCGGACCCCCCTTTAGCTGTGGATTGAGATATCGATAGCTTTTGGTAATTTTTGAGATGAAAACAGGAAATTTTCAGGTGGGGATACCATATTTCCTTTGGACGTTCAGCAAATAGGGGGTAAACGCCCTGGATATCACACAAAGGTTTCAGTAATATTTTTTTATAAAACGTTAATATGAAGTTCTATGAAATACAAGCAAATTAGGCGGAAAAATTTGTAAGTAGGCGGTGTTCCCGAAAATTTTTGGGAACTCCTGGTTTAATAAATGTGAAAAGATCAATTATACAGTTTTTCCAAAATATCATTAAGGTATTTTTTATAATATGAAGATCTTTGATTAACTGATTTTAATCTTTAAAAAATTTATGTAAATTGTTATAAATAATATGTACCTTAGACCTTTAAAACAGCACATATCCCTAGATAATTTTTCAAAAATTCAGAAATTTAGGGAAAAATACTTTTTTACAATGTATTAAATTTTTTATTTTACCTTTACTTTTTTCTAACTTTTCAAAGGGAAGAAAAAGTCAAATAATTTATCAGGAAACAGCACATTTTATTACATAAGCTTAAAACGTAAGGAGAAACTACCAAAAACTTGTTTAACGCAGTTAAATACTTTTAATTTTATAAAACTTAACATTACCATAAAATAGTAATTATAAACATAAAAATGAAACAACTAGAATTTGAAAAAAAATATTTTTGAAATGTGTCAATTAGTTAGCCGACGCTAAATGATTTTATTCGCCAATTTACAGAAAGAAATGATACAAATGTTTTATGGAAAACCGGACTGTCATAAAATTGAAAACGTTGTTAAAAATACGATGTTTGCACAAAAAATAGCATCTTTTCTAAAAAGGTCAAAGTTACTAGATCCTCACATAATGATACTTCTAAAAATAATCGTATACTCAAATTTTCACTTTCGGCTTTCTTCCCCTACCTAGCCTTAAAAATAGTAAATAATAGGTAAGGAAATTCTTGGATTATCGATATTTTACTCTTAATTTGTTGAATACCTTCACTGCTTTTATATTGCTGTGTTGTGGTGAAAAAAACCCTTGATAGTTTATACAGATGGGCACAGTTAGGGTTAATATCTTGTTTCGTATTCATTATCGCAGTTCCTCATTATCACAGTATATTCATCATCACATTCATATCACAGTTTTAAAGGATTCATATCTTGAGGTTTCAGTGGTAGGTTTACACCTCCCTTCAGATTGTTATATAAAAAACACTATGGATACCAATTAATAAAATAAATCCCATTATTGCAACAATGTAGTTGAGATTCAAGTCTGTTATATCCCGAAATCAAATCCCTCAATAACCAATTAATTTACTTTGTTGAAGTTTTTTACAACAATGCTTTTTCAAACATTATTTTAATATTAAAACACTGAATTACAATGATTTAATTCATTTTCGCTTTTGCTACTGTGAAGTGAACATCGTTTTGAAGATTCAGTCGTTAGCTTGACACAAGAGAGGGGATGTGCCAAGCTAACGACTAAAATATATGCTGGCTCGCTCTCGAGTGAAGAAGGGATTCCGAGGTCAGTTTATCATTGTTTTATTTATTTTCTGTCCTTATAAGTGTGATAACTGAACAAAATTTATGCATATTTTGATGCTAGATTTGAAGTTTTAGTGTTTAAGTAGGCATTTATGTTTTTATCATACGGTTTTACTTTTCAGAAGTTATTTTAGCTTGTACTCAAATGCTTATTTACTCTATATCAATACCAATTACCTCCATTATTGAACTCAATGGCTCATTTCAAATTAACTTCAATCAAATTATGCTCGATGCAATATTTGTCTTTTTACTTAAATTCACACTACCCAGGTTTAAAATACCTCCTAAAATGATTACTACCTAATGATTGTACCTAAATTGATTACTTTTTAAAAACTACACAAAAATTAGGATAAAACATTTACATATTCATTCACTGATTGATAAAAGCTGGAAAGAAAATGCGGAAAGTTAAAAATAATGTAACAAAAAATAAATAAATTCAAAATAAAACATCCGGTATAACTTTAAATTCAAAGTTTCACAACATCAGGATTATTTAAGTAAGCATAAATCATCCCCAATTTATGGTTCAGTAAATATTTTGTATTTTCTTCATGCTTTATTACCCTTTATTTCCTCAGAATGAGTCAAAATTACAACAGCATCCATATACAAGCTTATTTATCCCTTTTAAATTTGTATTTATTTTAAGTTTGTTTTCTGTTAATTAATCATTACTTTAAAAATTGAATATCCAGTAAAGATCAATTGATAATAAAACACTCAAAAATTTTTCTTTAAAAATAAAATTGATATTCTTTAAAGAAATCTTATCTAGAAGTAGTCTGCAAAACATTTTCATTTATAACTATAAGAGCATTAGCACATAAATTACATCAACAACAATGAGTATGCATTAAAATACTCTTGGCTCCCTTTTAGATTGCATGCAACCATATATTTTTTTCCTTCCTTTAATTCCGTTACCAGGAAACCAAATCACGGCCATATAAAAAACAATATTAGAATTACAGTCTAACCTTTTTGATCTAATTGAGATCGACCTATGAGCATAAAAGAAAAAAAAACGACATTTATTTCGGATAAATTCTTAACATGACATAGCCAATCTATGAATCCCATGCGGTAAATTTTTCGACATTCGATTGTATTTTTTTTATCATTTTGTCCAAACTGTTAAATACTCGTGATATGACGGGAAATGAATCAAAAGTATTGTAAATTTTAGATTCTATAGTTTTTCTTTCATTAAAACAAACCTATAACTCTTTCTTAGCCTGAAAACAAATCTGCAATACCCAAAAAAAGAACCAAAGTTTTATATCGAGAAATTTTACCTCCATTATTATCACTCAGAGGGGAAAAAATTGCCGAGCTTAAATACTAGCTCTCCGTTTACATCATTTTCAAAATTTATACTTCTTGTAACACTATCATTTTAAAACAAATAAAAGAACATTTTAACAACTGCTTTCGCAAATCAGGCCTCTTGCACCATCACACACATCTTACGAGACGAGAATAGAACATTCTCATTTCCTTCCCTGGTGGTTACCTACTGGTAGCTTTCCTGCACTACTTGAACGTTCGGCAAGAAAGCCAACAACAAAACAAAACTTCAAGCATCCCAATTTCGGATTCCGTGCCCATTTGTAAGGGAATAAACAATTTAAAAATACACACAAGGTGCTGGACCGAACCCGGAGACCTTCCCTTCATTCCCTCCCGAACGTTTTTCCCAATCGAACATCGACTCCCCTTCCTTCGCAAGCACAAAACACACACAAAAAACATTCGAATTGTAGAAGATTCTTTACCTTTCGCTGCTGCTAGAAGTTGGGCCGCGGCCACAAACACCGAAATGCACAGCAAAGGCATTCTCATCCTTCTTTCCAGCACAGCGATTCACTAGTCCCTTTTACTCTGAGCTCGCCATGGCACCTCACACTGCGGCGACTGTGCTCACTGCGGACACAGACTCTGCTCTCCTCCTCTCCCACCCTCGCAGCCGGCTCCCCCTCCCCGCCAGCCGACGAATGGAACCGCCCGCCTCTCGCAGAGCCAGGCGGGAAAGACACCTTGCAGGTGACGCCCGGACGGAGCGAAACGCTCGGAATCGGAAAAATGAGTTTGTACTGTCTCTCGTTTATCGTTTGCAATGAAATAATTTGAGTATATTTACGATTATCATTCTCTTTTTGGTGAAACTTGCCCAAACAGGAGCCTTCATAAAAGGAGTTATGTATATTTGGAACAAATTCTGTGTTCCAGTCCGGTAAATATGAGATCAATTTTCATATGAACGGAAAATGTGACAGGAAAATGCTTCTCTCCTTTGGCAATCCCGATTCGAATTTGTTCGATGTAAAGTAATATCTCGTTCGTAAATAAACTTTAAACTGTAGTTTCTTAATATTTATTTAAGCTGCCTTTTTGTGTTTATTTTTATTTACTTTTTATAAATGCTTCCTACTTTTGAAAATTAAACTCTTGATGATGTTTATGATTATTTAGTGAGGTAGTTATTAAATATATAGATTTATTGTGATTGTTTTTGTAATCTGAATTTACTTTCAAGTTCAAGTTGTACCTCTAAACTGTTCCTGTTCCTAATGTTATTGTGTGTAAAATACAATTTGAAAAGTAGGAACTAAGTAATTTGATTTTTAAATAACCTTTAGATTATATAATTTATATTATATAAATGAAGTTATATCAACAAAAAATAAAAAGTTTGTTTCAGTTTTAACTAAATTATTTATTTCATTCAGTTATTTTTAAATGAAAAACACCTTTGAAACATTAATCGGAATATTAAAAAACATTTTGGAGATGTTTTTATAATTCTTTCTCTTTAAGTTTGGAACTAAAACCCTTGTAGTACGGGGTATTTTAGTTTTTCTGTAAATGTTGAATTTGGAAAGAAGAATTATAATGATCAACCAATAAACGAGTATATTCAATCATAGTGTGTATTAGGTAATAATAATAATGCATTGGGTACTTAAATTTTATTTATAAAATTTTATACATCTTTAAGGAGAAAGAAGGAGAAGGACACTTTTGGAAGGAGAAAGTAGATGACTTTAATACCTTGTTTCATTTACCTTTTACCCATAAATTTGAGCTTGATATGTATAAATATTTTTTTCTATTTCAATAACATCTTCCAGTTGTTAGTTATTTAATAAAAAAAAATTAATATTTGTACCGAGTAATGTTTGACAAGTTTTTATTTGATTCTCAATAACTTATCATCTGTTTATTATTTTTAGTTGTGTAGCTTATTTACATTTCAGATGTATATTTTTACCAACCATTTTTGCTTAGGGTCATTGATTCTTCTTTAAAATACGTAAAATTCATTACTTTTTAAAAACCTTCCTAACTTTACTTTACTTGAAGGTCCTTCAACAATATTTAGGGTATAATATTCTTTTAAATGAATGACCAACTCATCTATAAAGATGCCTCGATAAAAACATTCATTAAGTGAACTTTAAGTTTCAGTAATGTTTCTTGCAATTACCAATTTAAAAGTGCTACATTTAAAGAAACCATTTATAAAAACTTTATATGTATCATTAAAAACTTTGTTTATCTTTTGCAATTTGCTATAATCAGAGGATTTCAAGTTATTCTTTTACATCCAAACAATTTTCCTCGAACGTGTATTTATATCTAATTCCTCTTTATTTGTATGCATTTGAAATTTTTCTTGTTTTTTAAGTACTTTTTTATACTTGAATAAAGTTATAATTTTATGTCATCGTAAAATATTCGTCTTCAAACTACAAAACAATATGGTACTATAGAATATCATGAGTATTTTCATGGCACTATTTTTGTGCAAGAATTTTGAAATGAAATTTTAAATTACATTTATATGCAAAAACTTATATCCCTTAGCTTTTTTATAATACATACAATGAGAATCCAATTAAATTAACAACTAAAATTTTCAAATACTTTTTTACTTATACACTATAAGGGTTTTAAGATGCTCTTCTTTTTTTGTATACACAGTTTGCATTACTGTAATTATTTAAATTAGTGGGTTATGCTTGTACTATAATCCTCAAGAAAATGCTTCCAAAGGATTGACATTTACAAAAAGTCCTCTGGAGATAGATAAACGCATTAACAACATATTTAAGAAGAATAGTTACGGTATTTTAAAAAATATATATCATTTAGTTTAAATATTATGATATTATAAGATTACTTTTTAAAAAAAATCTATATTATTAGAGATATTTTAATATATTTTGTATTTTCTTCTAATTGCCAAGCAAATAAAATAATAAAAATAAGTGGTTAAAACCTAAGGAAAATTCTTTGGCAAACAATAGAGCATTTTCAATCACATGACTCGGCCTAACAACGGCCTTAGCAACGTTGTTTTTGTCCTCCAAGTGACGTCATGTGCGAATGCTCTATACATGATTGCAAACAATACATGATTACAAACAATATATGATTTTTAGGATGAGTATTAAATAAATTCATTAAAAATTATCAAATATTTATTAAAATTTTTACCTATAGTTAAATTATTTTAATTAAATAAATAAATCATGTAAATATTTGTAGAATTCATAGGAGATGTATATTTTACTTTTATCAAATTCTACAATGCAGGATAATATGACTAGTATTAGATTCATCAACAGAAAGTAATGCATATGTTGCGGGCAATGTGATAAATCCGGGCATGGCAAAGTGTTAAATACTCATTATATACTCATTATTAGTAAATGTCATTGAATTTATCACATTGCCCGCCTTACTTTGGGCATTATTAGTAATGCCCGGTTTACCTATCAATTTTCCCGTAACGCATGCTATACTGACAGAAAGCTACTTTAATAAGAATCAACATAACACTACGTAAAAGAAGACCTCTTCATTGGAATTTAATAATGAAATCATAGAACTAATTATAGGATAAATATTGAGTGGTTTTGTTCTGTTGAGCTGTAACATCTCCTCTTTGTACTAGCTTCTTTTTTTAAAAAATGCTTCTGACGCTTGTTTTTTTTATCACTGTTCTAAATATGAGTCATCCAGCTACAAAAAGTGCTAAATGACAAAAATTAAAAAAAGAAATGATTTATTGATACATTTATAAGGTTTTTCGTCCCCTACAGATTAATATAGGTTTCAAGAGAGAAAACCCTGTAACACTACTTTAATGCGCTTTCAAAACTGATATGTTTATACGTTTAATTATGATTTTTTTTTAAAACAAGGAAAAGGACACTTAGAAGGTTTTAGAACTGAGTGACACGCGTATAAAATACTTTTGAAAACAGCTTTCATCATTTAGAAAAATTCCCTCAAATAGCTAAAGAGCGAATTTTCTCATGGGTAGGTATTTCATGTTATAAATTCTACTGAATCTTAGAATCGGTATATTTAGTTGAATAAAACTTTTCAAACATAATTGTATTGCTATTAAAACTTAGCATACCATACCTTAGCTGCTGATATTCCTGCTGCCCGGCGTTGCAAGGGTAGAGCTTGCTTATAACTTTAGTATCCAAACGTTTTATCAAATTCTCCTTTTATTAATACATTTTTAAATTATTCTTATTTCCTTTTCAAAAATTGTAACGAGAAAAACTTCTCAATTATAAGAAAAATATTACCAATAATTTAAAAATTAATCAAAATAAGGTGACATATATATGTCATTGCTCGTTTGCTCGGGGAAGAAAAGTTTTTTTTAAAATTGTATATACCAAGCTAGATGAAAATAATTTTCTCCTTCCTGTCTCTCTCTTGGTTCCTTCTATAGACTCTTTTCTTCTCCGATGTACCCGTTTTACCATCCCTAGTTTCTCTTTCTCTATAATTTGTATCTATATCAGTTCTAGTTAGACGATTATTCTATTTCATACTTAACTCGCACAGAAGTTACAGAAATTTATCATCTTCTCGTTACCATTTCTATTTACTAACTTCGCACTGCTTTAAAAACATTAATTGAAAATTTAAAACTATAAAGTGATATCATAAAGATATCAACTTTAAGAAAAAAAAATTACCTCACCAAAAGCTTATGCTTTGTTTTATTACGTTTTACAGTTTAAAAAGAATAACATACTCCACGGATATATGGATAAAACTAAAACCCAAATATTCTGCAAGATATATTGGACTCTTATTCCAAAATAATTGCAAAAAATAATGTAAAGGACACCACTTGAAAGGACGCGACACGAAAGAAACCAACGATGTGTTGCAAAACCAGTCACTTCTCGAGGTGAGTCATTCTCAATCAAACCATTTACAAAACAAAATAAACTCGCTAAAAAAACTAAGTGTATTTTCTGATACTTTTTGGTTAGAAATGATACACAAGGAGATGGTACAAAAATAACACAAATAATTACTTGCGAAGCAATTCTAGTTAGCAATAAGATTCATGTTAGAAAATAATAGTTAGTAGCAAAACTGACGAATTTCAAATTGGTGAAATTAAAATCTTAATTCACTCCCTTCATCCACTCACCCTTCTTACCATCATAAATTAGGTTTAAAAACAAACTTATATTAATGTCTCTGAAACCAAATATGTTTAGTTCTATCTCATTTTGATATACATATGTTATATCAAACTTTCCCATGATTTTTTTGCAGTTTTAAGTTACTCAATTATTGTCTTTTATGTTACAAAAGAAAAAGTTATAGTGATTCTAAAACATTTAAATTTAATCAGATACTGACACATATTGAATTTATGTATAATTGCAACGCTTTATTTTAAGAGTTTTTTCATTTAATAAAAAAAAGCTTCATAGTTGATTGTGGAATAAATCAATAGTTAGAAAATATTTCTAAATATATTTTAACATTTAGTTTTTACAAAATTGGATTAAATACGGAAATATAGGATGTAAAATAAAGGTTAAATATTTTGAACAAAATCTCTTTTTTTTAAGCACATTAAAAAAGTTTAACAACGTACTGAACGTATAAGAAAATAAAATCTTCTAAGGAAAAATTCCGATAAAAAATGTATCTATTGTGAACACTTAACATCCTTCCAGTTGAAAAAAACTTACACAAGCTGTAAACAAAAATAAAATATTGATTACACGCATTAGATTTAAAATAATTTTGATCATTGACTTTTATAAGAGTAGAGCCACGACAAAGAGTCTGTGCAAAAATATTTCGGCACATAAAATTTTGCCCCGTCAATGCCCGAAGGAAACGCTCCGCAATCCCGTCCTTCAAGGCTCGGAAATTATAAGAGAATCATAGAGTTATTGAAAATATAAGTAGTATAATGAAGTGCATGATCGGGAAGTTACTGAAGTATGAAAAGGTAAAAATATTTTTACTTAAAGTCATTATCTAATAATTTAGCGTTCAATTTAATGGAGTTAGTCAATTTAATATTTTAAAACGTGTTTGAATTATTTTGTTTGTAAGGAAATTTTACAAGTTCATTTGAATAATTTAAGTACATCAGAAAGACGAATATGACTGTATATTTCTAATAATGAACATATAGATAATTTTTTGTTACAATTTCGAAAAGAATGGTAAAAGAATTTTACAAATCAGATTTACTTCTGCAAAAATATTTAAATATTTTAGCCCCTTGAAAGTCTTACTAAAAAGTATTAATTTTTTTTGACGGATAAATTATACTTTTTACGATTAAAAACTATTTTATTTATATTGAAGATCTATATGATAAAGATAAAAATAATATTTCTTATACAAACATGAATTGTTATATAAGGATTATCTTTAACATAAATATTGTACCATACTTTAAGCCTGCACAACATACGGACCGCGGGTCTCTTTTTAGGGCCTGCTAAGTCTGAATGATTGTAATATAAATCCATTGGCCCACTATTTCTGAACATATATTTTTTTTTATCCTGAGCATGTTAAGGTGGCATAATTTGGCCCGCATCACAATTAAAGTGGCACAGTTGTATATCCTTGAAGTAAAACTAATTTTGATAGATAAAATAAATAGGTGTATACTATACAATAAAAACTATGAATAACTAAACATCTTATATCTTAGAAAACTACAATAAAAGATATTACGATCAGGCAGGGGCGTAACGAGAAGGGATTAGGAAAAATATCCCCCCCCCCCGAAATAAGAAGTTATTGACTTAAGGAGAAAAAAGCTAAATTTACCCACATCTCCCCTCTTCCAAATTTTTTTCGGTTACGCCGTTACTCCAAGCAAGATTCTATAGACGACATTAGTGTGACGTCACTTGCTTGTTTGGAAACGTTGATTCTATCCGTGATTGGTTCCATGATTGGAAGTAAATCCGTACGGAACCAATCACGGATGGAATCAACGTTTCCAAACAAGCAAGTGACGTAATGACTAATGTCGTCTATTATAGCTTTTTGCTAGGGTGTTTTACTGGTTTTTCTTTCGGCGTGTTTAAAGTGAAATAATTACTGTCGT
This sequence comes from Tetragnatha montana, assembly GCA_963680715.1. NCBI lineage: Eukaryota > Metazoa > Arthropoda > Arachnida > Araneae > Tetragnathidae > Tetragnatha > Tetragnatha montana. Next base: position 10,687,462 of record OY796685.1, read on the forward strand.
AAGAAAAGTGTGGTCAAGATCACTGAGAAAAATCCTAACAAAGGGACCAAAAGCGGCTATTTTCAAATTTCTGTATAAGGCAGCTCGGGAAATTCCATGCCTGACAGAGAGGTAGGCGGTACATTTTGGTGGTCAAAGCTATCATTAGCTGTGACGTGTTCATTCAATCTGTCCTTTTGGAGGGCTATTAGAGGATCAAGCTTTTTTCTCCGCCTCTCGTGACGTGACGGGATCCCAGCTCCAAAATAGACCCTCACAAGGGGCCGTCCATAAATGACGTCATGCTCAGAGGGGGGAGGGGGTTAATCAATTTGTGACAGTTTGTGACAAGGGGGAGGGGGGGGGGTTCAAAAGTTGTGACATCACATCCTCCCAAAACTGAAAATCAACCAAAAATAACAAAATCAGAATTTTTTTTTCTAAGACTTTTATCTAAAAAAATTAAATTTAGTTGCTTCTAGGAGAATATTCTACAAAAAATTATTACCGAGAATTTTACAACTCTCGATTGAAAGCGTGACATGTGACAAAGGGGGGGTAGGGGGTATGGGTATAGTATGGGGAAGTGTGACAGTTTGTGACATAGGGGGGGAGGGGGTCAAGAGATGGCGCTTTGCGTGAGGGAAAACAAGATAACAAGAAATACCCTAGTGTAGTGCCTTGCCTGGTGTGCCTCGTAGTATTTTTCAAGGTATTTCCTATCATTGTTGATTCCTTTAACTCTTAATTTTCCTTATAAAACTGAGTTTTAAGAATACAATTTTTTGACCATTTTTTTTATTGAGCTTGAATTTATTTCATTTCAACTTAAAAATGTTTACTTTTGTTTTGGCAACATTAAGTCTTTGTTATTGTTATTATTGATTTATGATTTTCAGCGGAAATTTTAGATTTTTCTTTTCTTTTTCTATCTAATGTATTATTCTAATTGCTTGATTATCTTGTGGTTCAATTTCGTTATCTCTACTGTTACACATCTCCAAGCTGTTTTTGAAACTTAAGATTAGAAATATCGCCAAAATTTGCAAACCAACCGATTAAATAATTGTTATATTGGTGAAAACTACAAAAATTTGGTGGCTATTTATAAATATTTTGTGACTAAATAAGCATGGCGATATTTAATGGGACAGATGAAAACGCAACTGAGCCTATTCCGTTGTGTAAATTTCATTAATTGCATATTTTATTATTATAGAAATCTCCGGGCCTGGGGGACATGTTTGGCGATATTCGGTGTTACCAATGTCGTTTATTGGCGAGTAAACAATTCAACTTCTAAAAAACTGGGTTGTCAGAATCCACTATTTTACTACCATATTTGGAGCCAGGGCAGGATATTTTGGAAAACCCTCATTATTAAAAGTTTTATTTAAATTTAAATGATTTTAACAAAAAAAAAGTTTGATCTTATTTAATAATAGAAATGTTTTTGTACTGATTTGATACAGGTGCATCAGCTGCTGCTATAGAGTTGGCGGTGACCATGTAAGTCCTGTGTTCCAAGGTTTCTAAGGATGGTGAGAATTCATGTCATAGAAAAAAGTCTAAGAACACAATCAAGATTTGTTTATAACTAGCTGAGCATCAATTTATTTGGCTTATAAAGTATTTATGGACTTTTTTAAAGGATGTAGTACGGATATGTGTTGTGTGAATGGTGGGTTGTCAAAAGAATCAGGGCCAGGCACCAAAATTGATGACGGAGTAGGTGATTTTGGCAACCCAGTTTGTATGGAATTTATATTTTTTTCCTGACAGTAACCTAAATAATAGCATTTGATCTGCTACATTTTGGTCATAACTTTTCTAGTTTCAAAATATTTCTAGATACTTATTCATATTCAGAGTGCCAATTTTTCACTCACTGTTAGTGAGCTAATATTTTGGATGGTAAATTTCGTCTTTTGAAAGGTAATGTTTCAAATCAAATTATAGGTTTGTTTTAATTTTATCCAGTATGTTGTAAATATTTTAGTCTAGTTAGTAATTTTAAAACTGAAAGTTCATGCCCTGTAAATTAATGAAATAATTTTTAGTGCTTTTTACAATATTTTTGATACTTAGTCTAGCTTGAGTAAAATCTTGCTTATACGACTTAATTAGTAACGTTTTACAAATAGTACACATAAAAATAAAACAAAAATTAAAAGCAATACTGCTAATTGAGGTATTTTAATGTTTTTTTTATTTTCATATTTGATTTTTTTTGCCAATTTATTACCAAACTTGGTGTTTGTACCTGACTAATCATAAAGTATCTATTTTTCTTAATTAGTGAAATATTTCCTACTCTTTGATGTATTTCCAATATTTATAGACAATTTCGTGTGCACTAAAATCTCTTTCTTACAGTGTGCAGATGCTATTGTAGTCAGTGTGGAGATTTCATTAAGCATCAACTTACCATGTTGTCCTTGAAAATAGGAACTTCGGATAGAGCACACACAAGATTGATATCCACAAGAAGACATTTCTTCCTTAGCTATATTTTGAAAAAGTAAAACTATTGGTGATGTATGAATGTATTTTGGTCCTCTATAATGTGCTACATGTTATGTAATAAGTTATAAGCCTTGTTTGCACAGGCTTAGTAAAATTGACAACCTAGCAGAGGCCTTTCAGAGACCATGAAATGTATTTTGAGGGAGAAAAGATTGTAAATGTGTGACAAGGGCTTTTTAACTCTCCGTCTGGCTTTTTTTTCACAGCTCATTATTAAGGGGGTAGAAGTTTGAAATTCCTGGTAGTCTCCTATCTTTACCAGATTTATGGAGCCAACCTATTCATTAAATTTGTGCACTTTGTCTAGATGCTTTTTCCCCATAATTTTACTATCTGTATCACTTTGGCACATTGCACCCAAACATGTTCACTTAATAACTCCCTGTGAGCAAGCAAATGTCTTATCTTAAATTCCAAAAAATATTTATAATTTTATTCTAGAAGCATAAATAAACATTTCTCCATGAGATGTTTATTGTTATTTATCTTCTACCTTCCTTAGAAACCTTTGAATGTGGCCCTTGTCATACATTTATGATTTTTTTCTGCTCTCAGAATACATTTCACACTGCTGCTGTCAGGCTCAGGACCCCTTCTACTGTCAGTCCTACTTATACTTACCCCTTTTAAACAAGGCCATAGTGCTATAAAAATATTTTCAAGAATAAAATATGTGTTAATTTTTTATATTTTAAAATGAATAGAACACCTTCAAAAATTATCAAATTTATTCCAGAAATAATTTGCATTATGACATATTTGCATTTATACCATGAATAATATGGAAAATTCTTGAGATGGGCTGAAAAAGAGTTAAGTATCAAACAAATTTAGACCAAAGCTCAATTTTCTTATACCCACCTGTATTCAATTTAAAAAACACAAAAAAGCTAAATATTTTTTTATTAGATTGTGTTTTGAAATGCCTTTTACCCTTTTTAAAAATTAGTGCTCCTGCATAACCTAGCCTAGCTTGGGTTTTATATAACCAAGCTTTATGTTTACATTGACACATGCACTGTGGAGAAATAACTGTGTTCATTTTTATTTTCCCTGTATTTTGCCAAACTCTCCAGAGGTGGCAGTACAACAGACAAGAACCCCTGCATTATGGTAATTATCATTGCTTGAATAGAAATATCATCCTGCTAGGGGTTCTTATTTAACCTTATACATTTGTTTCTTATAATTATTTTAAGTTTTTGTCCTTGTCAGAAGTTATTTTAATGTAGACTTAATGAGGGAATTGCACATTTTTTGTTTTATTTTTATTATGATAGAGGATGAAAATCCATGAAAAATGACGTAAAAATTATTGAAATCGGAAAACTATTCCCCAAGATATTAATTTTTAAAATCTTGTTTCCTGTATTGGCGGGAAAAACAGTAATTTTGTTATGGCTGCTGTGTGACGTCACAGCGCTTGGACCCACTGGTTTCGCCATGTTATTGTATGCTTAGCTTGCTTCATTCTGCTATTCTTCATAAGTTTTTACTAAAAAAACTATGATATTTTAAAGACACATACAAATATTTTTTATAAAAAGATTGGCGTTTTGTTTTTCAAAAAATATTAATTGGTTTTGGAATTATTAGGATTTAAAGTTTAAATTTTTTCTTTTTCTGGCCGTTCACTACAGAAACAGACGAGTTTTTATGCGTGTTTTGGTTTTATGATAAGTCTGATTTCTTTTATTTTCAACAATTCACTAGTTTCGACGGCGCTGTGACGTCAATTCCCGTTTTTTGATCACATGACTTTACTAGTGTTTTGGCAAAATAAAATCGAATTTTAAGTTATTTAAAACATATTTTTGAACTTTTAAATCTGATATTTGAGAGTTTTAAACTATAACGTATCAAAAAAGTGTAAAATTAAGCAAATCTCTCACCTATGCAATTCCCTCATTCTAAGAAATTTCTTGTCTTAAGATGTTTTTGTAATCTTTTGTTTAAAAGATAATTGGAAGTCAATAATTCTGGAAGCAGTTGCATATCCCCCTATTATTATTTAATTACTGAAATAATTGTTAATATTTTAACCTTCATTGAATTAGTTTTATTAAAACTACTTTGCAATTATCATTAAAAAGATGTACTTGTCAAAAATGGGATATGACTATGTGGGACATCAGAGTTGGGAATATTGAGTTGGATTAATCTTTGCATAGCAAAAGTTTTCTTCGTTCACATTTTTCTATTCTGTTTATTTAATTTACCTCTTTTATTTCTAAGTAAAATGATGGACCAAGGCTTTGTAAAAGCTTAATCAGTAATTAGCCCACCAACTGTGCTACTGAATCCAAAAACATTCCAAACCTACAACTACATGTCATACAAAGATACAAGAAATGAAATAAAAGTTTTAAAGCCTTTTTACTTCTTAGAAGTGTACTTTCATTATGAAACTGAACTCCAAATCTTCAATAATATAACTCTGAGATTTTATTAATTGAATGTGTTGGAAGTGTAATCTCATAAAATCTCAATTTGTTCCTTTTTTTTAAATTGATAAATTGCATCCTTGCACGTTCATAAAAAGATCAATTACCCAGTGATTACAATATTTCATAGACAGCCTAAAACACATTTAACAGACCTCTTATATACTATGAATCACAGATTGAAAACATAATAACAGACTGAATTCTTATTTTAATAAAAACATTAAAACAATAATCTAATTGTTCTTCTGAAACATTGTCAATTTGTGGTTTAAGTTATTTTCTGAAGCATACTTTCATTTTATTTTTCCTTTAATTAAATTTACTTGCTGTCCTAATTTTAAGGAGATTTTAAAACTACTTTAACATGTAATATGATTGTATATATTATCTCTTTCTCTCTTTGCTTACACACTATCCACTATATGGTAAACTTAAACATAGAATTCAAATATTATTTTATTAAGTACATTCAATTCTAATTTTTACACGGGTTCAAAATCTAAAACTACTTTTCCAGTTAAACATATACCGATATACCCCTTAAATAATTTATTCATATTTAAAAGTCTTATTTTTTTAATATTGTTTATTAATGTAATATTCAATTTATGTGTAGAGATTATACTTTTATAAAGCAAATTTTTTAATACCTTGTACTATCATCTACTTATTTCAGTTTTTCATTTAAAGTCATGCTGAGAAGAATTTGGAGGTTCTGCCTTTGGGTATGTACAACTTCAAAGAAGTGGAGAAGTTCATACATTGTTCAGAGCAGAAAGTTTTTTTTAAAAAGATCACAATGTTGAAGTTGGTGTTAAAGAAATTAATAAGAAAGTATTGTTAGTATTAGTTGTTTATACTGTACTGCTGCAAGTTCGAACTTTTTAGCTTCTTATAATAACAATAATGCTTTATTACCATCAAAAATATTTGAAAACAAATACAAATAAAAAACATTTTTCACCTAGGGGGATGTTGTTTAAGGAACAGAAAGAAATTGCATTTAAAAAGATGTAACATAAAGTCACACACAAAAAGACACCAAGTGGGTACTACTGTCTGTCTATCACAAGTTGAGCTCTCGTTTACATTTCTGTTGCCAAGGCAACAACTCTCCTCATTTTCAACCGGGAAATTGTTGCATTGAATCAATAGTCCTCATTGATTATTATTTTAACAGTTCACTTATATCAGCTCCTAACATATGTGTGCAACTGCATCAATTCCGAGAAGATGACCGTGCTTGTGATTGCCAAAAATTCTGCCTATAATCCTCCACTGGCATTAGTCCCCACCAAATCATAATAACGGTTTATCCCTATTTAAAATGAACCAGTCTTGTTTCTATAGCAACCGCCAAAACCAGACAACTAGGCCAGAACTCAACTTGTGGTAGACAGACAGTAATCTGTTTTCGTTATAATTTTTAGTTTTAATGCAGGCAATATGTTCCATTTAACCCATTAACGCCCAATTTATTTTTTTTCTGCCAAATTTTATAAAAATCATGAATCTGGTGTATTTTGCCTTCAATATGGATATTATAAATAAATTTTGTAAAAACAATCATTAGTTTCTTTAAAAATAGCTGATCTAAAAATAGATCACTGGGCGTTCTGGGATATTTTTGTCACTGAGCTAAGTAATAGTAGAACTTCCAAAAAATCCTTAAAAAATATAAAATAGGTAGAAACTTTAGTACTTCTCCTTAAGAAACACATATTTATTCATAAATACGTGGAAAAATAATTAAATAATAATAAAATTAAATAATATACCCAAGATAAACTACATAAATAGCTTATGTTGGAAGAATTTAGTGGGGAAAATGGGAAAATAAACCAAGAACTTTAAATTGATGAGTATGTTATAGAAAAAAAAATATGCCATAAAATTGAACACAAAGTAAATTAAAATGCATTAGTTTTAATGTTGCGTAAATTTTATGAATTTGTTTTACCATAAAATGAAATTGCTCATGAAATAAAACGAAACTTGGTCATACTCAGCCAACATTTAAAAAGGCTGCGTCTTTGAGCTTTTTACCTGCATATTCCAATAATTTATTTTACCACAGCGTCAATTTTAAGGTTGCAAAAGTTGTATTATGGAGAATTGTAAATAATTATAATTTTCCATTTGATATTTTCTCCAGCTCCTCGAAAAAATGTTATTGTCTTATAATTTCCAAAATGAACTATTTCAAAACAAGATAATTGACTTGTATTGTACTAATAAATTTATGTGAATAAACACAGATAATTTTTGCCACTATTTGCAATTCTTTGCTTTACTAGCAAGAAATCATGATTGTCTACCCTCCATTTATCGACCAAAAGAAATTATAAAATTTAATTACCAACAATATAATTTTCAATTTCATCAGAAAATATATATTTGACTTCATCCTGGACATAACTGAATATTCTCAGACTCATTTTTTAGTTTCAATTGGGTAAAACTAAATAATCGTATAGTAAGCAACACAGGAAAAATAAATGCCCGAACGCCCAGTGATCTAATTTTAGATCAGCAACATTTCGGCAAGAATTTTTACCACTTAAATTTATTTTAACATAACACCGCTTTATATCCTAATAGCCACATCTATGAAGATATTAAAACACCAAAATAAGTTTATCTTACTGGTACCACTTAGCTATTTCCAGGGTTTATGCAAAGAAACGTCGAAAAACTGCAGAATGAAATGGCGATGCCAACTTTCTCTTATCGCTGTAGATCAATGACCAAACCAAACAAAAAAAAACACGTGTTGTAAAACAGGTGCATGCCTTATCTTGCCCCCTGGGCAGTTTGGAATGTGTGGGGTGGGTAGAAGGTAATTTAAAAGCGAGTTTCCCACGCTATGTTTAGCGATCTAGAAATAGATCAATGGGCGCTAATGGGTTAATATTAAACTAGATGATATACCCAGCCTTGCACAAGTGGAGATATGACGTGATCCCTTAGAATTTTTTTTCAAGATGCTTTTTCCTCAATTTTTAAAATATCAACTATTCCCAGTTGCATCCTTTTTAATATTTTGCATACTCTTTGAAAAGACTCATTTGTGTGTACTGTGTGTAACAAAAATTAAAATCTCAATTAGTGAAAATATTCTCATTTCTTGTATAAGTTTCTATTCAAAAATTATTAATTTACAAAATGATATAATTTTAAATGAACACTATTAATAATTCCCAAATTATGAATAGTTTAAAAAGGTTTGCAAAAAGAGCAACGTTAAAAATTGTAAAAATATCAAGCAAAAATATTGACTTATAGTAGAAGATAAATATGTGTCACTTTAAAAATTTTGCTTTAAAAATATGTGTTGCTTTAAAGATTTTAAAGGAGTTGTTTTAAATCAGTCCCAATGTCTTTGAACCCATAATTATGTCAATCATTCAGCCTAGTAAAGTAAAATTTCCAAAATATTCCAATCAATATAAACCATAATTAATTAATTGTATAAATTTTCCATGTTTTAAAAAATGTAATTTAATTTGATTAATGTTTCCCTAACTTATTTAATAATATTAATATTTTGTTAAAAAATAAATGTAGAAAAATGTCCTGGAATAAAACTAACTCCAAAATAAACTGGGCTGACTGCAGCTGATTATGCAGACTTTGAAAGGTTTAAATTTGTTACTATATTTTAATAAGTTTTCTCAAAAATGCTAATTTTTAAACTTTTATGTGTTTGCCAGTTATCATATAATTAATTTTAAAAAGCAAAATAAAAAAGATATATTTGCTTGATTCTAAGAATACATGCTCTCTAATTTGTGTTTTACCAACTACTATTACCGAAGTAATTTTGGAAAAAATAAAGTAGGTTACATAAATAAAACTCTAATTTATCTAAAAAAAAGGTTATGCTACCATGAAAGTACAAATGATAGAAACAACAATTAATTTTGTTTTAAATACCAACTTTATCAAAAATTACAGTTTAATAATGTATATTTTGTTTTTTAGATGCCAACCGCTCCCGACTGCTACGAAAGACTGATTTATTAATAGAATGATTTCCAAAAGAGGAATGTATGAGCAAATTTTTTAAAATTTATTATGATGTTTATTTATTTTTAAATTTATTTTCAAAGTTTGACTTTAAAAATTTTTTGAAAACAGTATGTGGCATCATAATACCCGAAACAAGGTTTTAGGATTCAAAGTGATTTAGAGCATATGCAACAGATGGCGCCACCTCAAAAAAATTTGAATCATTCAAAATATTGCTTTATTTGAGAAGGTTTTTATTGCATTATCTTGATCATTTTTAAATATAGTTTGAACTCAAAAATTAACTTTTTGTCGAGACCAATTGCCAGTTTGGGGGATTATTCTGTGAGGTTTAAATTTTGGAATGTGCCCCATTGAGTTAACATAGAGATAGTTTTTGGTGATTAGCACTTCTTAAATGAGTCATATTCATTACGTTTTTCAACATGTGGTTACTATTAAAGTGTAATTAATTTTAGAATTGTTTTTAAAATTTTAACAATTATTTGAATTTATCGTCCCTTCCTGGGGTTTAAACTCGTGACTTGATGGTACATGCAGACTTCATTGCTTTTTAGTTAAAAGGCTTGTTTTGAAATTTAATCAAATTCTTTTGATGACAGTTGATTTGGGATTGATTTACATCACAGACACAGCACCAATAACAGAGCGTATCAAGTATCAAGAGTAAGCTTCACATTTGTTGATATTTTACAAAGATATTGAATTAATTTTTTTTTTGAAACTAAACTTCTAATGCCAATTTTGGAATTTAGAACCATGTTTTTTTACTGAAAAATGCATTTTATCAAAAATACTGGAATTGCCTTTCCTGCACACTTTTGGTTTTGTAATCACACAATAAATAGATCAACTGAGAATTTATGTGTGAAATATATTTTTCTAAATGGCCATAAACTTATAAAGACTTCTTTTTAACTTGCCTGAATCGGTCTATGTGGTCAGTTTAATAATGAAATTCCTGTTCAAAAAGAGAAAATAAACGTAAGAATTCTAAAATTGAACTATACAATGCAACTTGATTTACTCAAACCTCCCTAATTCAAAGTTGTGGATTATTAAAATATCACTGTTGATCCCTGGATTTTCTTTTGAACTTCATATTTTGAAATTATACTTTTTTTATTTCAAAACATTAAAAAATTGGAACATCTTTTCCTCATCTTTTTTCTTCTTAAGTCTAATTATAAGAATTTCTGGATAATTAAGTAGCAGTTACTTCCAGTACCAAATTTCAAATGAATGTTATGTTTGACTGGGATTCATCCCCAAAATTATTTAACCTGTGACTCTTTTTTTTTTTTTTTTTAGAAATGAAGATTTAATCCAAAGATTTACATGTGCAGAAGCAAACAATATGATATCCAACACAGTAAAACCTTGTTAGAGGGACCTCTTCTGGGACAAACAATATGCTGCCGTTTTAATTACCAGTTGTAGCTAAATCAGGAGGTTGTTATAAAAAGGTTCTACTCTAGTTCGATACTTTCTTTAAAGATAGCATAGTTGGACTTGTTGTTTATAAAATTTTTCTTTGACTAAAGAAGGAATTTTATATGTTTGTCGTTACTTTCATTCTCTCAATCTTGCTGTCAATTATGAAATGAAAGGGTTTAGAAAATAAATCACATTTTAAATAAATACTTTGAATAGAAGCTCCTCTCTTCAAATGTAACTTTATTTAGTGCTAGAATGATAAAAAAAAATTAATTGTATTACAAAAATTCTTAATGCTTAGATATGTAGAAACTTAAGGCGTAAAACATATAGATTTTTTTTTGGAAGTGTTTGTATTAAAAGCTATAATCTTTGGAGCTTCAATACTTCCTACTTTGGTGAAATCATGCTTGTAATTTTCATGTTCATTAGTCAGCTTTAATCTAACCTGTTCATTTTGCTATTTGTGATTTGTTTTCTATAAGATTACATATCCATTCTCACCAAATAGTACAAAAACTATTATGATTGTAAATTCATGTAATTTATCTGTATTAATTTAAATACATATTATTTCCTTTAATTTTTGGAATTATAAATAAATTATGTGTTTCATTTTACCAATTAGTTAATATAATTGAATAATTGAATGGGTGGCTGGAAAAACGTTGCATGTCGTTTTTTTCACAAAGTCGACTTTTGATGGAAAAACTATCTGTCACTTGCTTGATCAAATCCAACCTTGAAGTAGTTAGTTTCCAGACCGCTAGATAGCCTATAATGCACTAGAAAGGTGGGAATCATGCTTGGGTTTGGGGGAAAAATGTTTCATGTTGGAAGCGCTGAGTTTGCAACTGAGTTCTATTTAGTGGAAAAACGTATGTTACTCTTTAGTTTGCTAGCTGCCGTTTTAATTACTTTTTGAACATAATTCATTCTCCTGTAAAATTGAACTTCCACTACTTGCAATGTTTTTCCAGCATCAAAAACTTTTTTGTTATTTCATCAATTTAATCTTATGCTATTATTATATTGCATTGTATTTCATGTTTTATATTTTAGTTTTTCGATTCTAAAAATGGGAAGACATGCAAGCTACTTTTTGTCCTCAGGAATCTTAAAAATTTGGCTAAATATTTGTCTGTATTGAGGTTATACTTATATTAATAACTTGATAACCCAATACAGACCGACTTATTTGGCTGTGTTGTCTGTGAAGTTTCGATTCCTTGTTGCCCTGAAATCTGTTTTGCCTGTGGAAGAAACGTAAGGAATACTTAATACAATATTTAAGTAGTCTGTTATTAAGAGATCTACATTTCTTGAAATGAATAAAATGAATCTCACTCAGGAAGAAACAACAATTTCAATATCAACTGCCACTGTATAAGTATTACATTAAAAATAAATAAGTTTATAAAGTATTCATGTTTTTATAGTGTTTTTTTTTTGTATAATTCGATTGAATGTTTCTTTTACTTAATGTAATATTCTTTATTTGTAATCTTCTTTAGTTCACATGTACAATCACCAAATGCTTAATGACTTGTTAGTATACAGTTAACTGTATACAGGGTATTTAAAAGTCTGTTTCACAGCTTTTATTTGGAACCAACCTCCCTTAGGGTCATGGAAGTAAGGTCTACCCCTAAGTAAGTGAACATGGAGAATCCATTGAGATCCAGCGCCTCTTGTGGAAAAATAAGGAAATTAAAAACTAAAGGAGATAGAACAAAAACTTCAATGAGAATACTGTTGGCAGTATAATAATTATAAACATGAGGAAAATTTTTGATGAAACTGTCTAAATATTCAAGGAGATATTAGCGTGTGAAAATAGCACTTTTTCAGGTCACAAAATAGACAAATTTTGCATATTTGCAAGTTTATTTAATTTTTATGTAAAATTTTATTTATTTATATAAAAACGCAAAAACTGCATGGATAACACTGAAAAATTTTCAAATTTTTGAATGCCCACGTAATTTCTGTCTTCCACTATTTCAAGTAATTTCTCTCAGGTCAGCAGAAAGATCATCGTTTTCAGAAAATGAATCTGAAATCTGGTTTTTCATGCACCATCCATTTTAATTTCACTAAAAAAATATTAAAAAAGTTTCATTTTCTAGATTCTTTAAATTATCAGTGATCATTAGTTTGATATTACTAACTTGATTTTAAATTAAATTTCTTTGTCTCTTCGTACCACAGACCAACTCCTGGCTTACCCCAGGTTGAAAACCGATGATCTAGAGTTCTGGTTTTATAGAGTAATTAAAATTATCTTTAACAAACTAAAAACGATAATCTTGCTGTACCATCTTACGACGAGCTATCTGCTATCTCTTCCCTAAAATGTGTGTGAAGGCTTCTTTTATTTATTTATTTTAAAACTATGTCTCTGAATAATTGAAAAGTAAAATAAGAAGACAAGAAAGAGAAAAATCAATAATGACTTTTCACAAAAAATGTTTTAAAGTAAGCAGTAATAAACGAACTAAATAATAGTGAAATAAAATCCTGACTTTTTTTTAAATGCAACAATGAGAATAACTTTAAATGCAAAGAACAATGATTGATTCTCAATTTAAGAATTCATTGTTGCATTGCATGGTTGAGAATCTTTTCGTTACATGTTTCTAAATTTCATTTTTAAAGTGATTATACACATCACATACACATTGTTGCGTTATTTTACTTGTTGCAGCTAATTTAAAACATTTAACATTCTAGAGGGAGGTTATTACATTGAGTTGCTCCCTTTTCATGGTGGTTGAACATATTTTTCTTTGAAATAATTCAGAGCCAATTTCAAAGAAAAACATGTGTTTACGAAAAAATATAGCTGGAAGCTTTATATGAAATTGGAAGATGGTAAGTTGGAGCTAAAATAAATTTGGTAAAATAAAATAGATGCAAAATATGTAATGATATTTTTCACATTATGCCCCCAAATTTTAACTTTACGCAAACATTTCATTATAAATATTTTAATCTTCGTAAAAAAAATATTTGATAAATTCTAGATACTTTTTTCGGTGCATAAGTGCTGTTTTTGGATTTTAGCTTCTTTGTGTAAGGTAAATTTTGGTACTCACTTGAATGTTATGCAACTCCCTTATATTGGGACTAGAGAAGAAGTTAATCATCGCATCAGTTTTTTTTTTCTATGTCAAGCTAAGTATAAAAATTTAACTTGTGACTGATTTTGGAGCCGACAGTGTTTTCGTAAAACACTCATTTTCTCTAAAACGTTTTTGCTTTTAATATCTTAAGAAAAATCTCCCCGTACTCTTATCATTAGAAACACGTTGTCTAGTCCCTAGTATAAAATTAATAGACTCTTCAAATAAAAAAAGGGTTCACTTCCGTTAGAGTCCCCGCTAAATATTGCCCGGTTCTTTCAGACAACAAAAAGTAGAAATATTCATAAATAATTTCAAACTTCTGAATTAAAATGTTTAATTATATCAATAACTATTCAGTTTATTAATAAAAGTCGGAAAAATTTGTTGATATTTGGATATATTTAGCGATTTGGATATTGGTGATATTTAGCGGGGACTCTAACGGAATTGTACCAAAAGAATATCCGCTTTCATAATAAAAATATAATTTACTGTGAATTTTAGTTTTGTATATTAACCCTGACATATATAGACGTTCAAAACACCCATTATTTCATCGCATTTGTACATGCATGGTGGTCATCATTTGAAGCAATATTCACAAATTTAAGGGTTTACAATAGTGAAAATATCTCATCTATAAAATCTCCAGTATTTATACTCAAAACGCAAAGTAAGACTCAGTTTTCCATTTAATATAATCCCAAAATCTTCAAAATTTCTAAAATTGCACTTTTGAAACTTTAATTTCTTTAGTGGGGCACGAGCTAAAAATCTGAAATTCTGTAATTATGCATTATTTTATGATAAGCCCAAAAATTTCTAGGTGGAGATTTGATAAGGATATAATGTCAACAGTGCATATGAAACTTACGTTTTGTTCAAGTCGCTTATACAGCATATAGGAAATATTTTTCATGTTTTAAAGGGTTTCATCATATTTAGCTTCTTTTAAAATATTATATTAAAAACGTCTATTTATCCAACGGCGTGAATTTAATTTGAGTTTTGCTTTTATCCATCATATTTCACTTTATTATTTTTGAGATGTTTGCCCTTCCTAATTTATTAACTTGAGAGATATGAAATTTTTTAAAACATATAAAATGCTTTTTTTTAGATGTAAAATTCGAGACCGATGAGAAGAGATTTATCTTTTGGGCAACTAACGATGTTATTTTCAGGAAGTGTAGGTTATGCTCCCTGTGACGAAAATTAGAGAAACAGTGTGCGAGAAGTGCATGATATAAATAATAGTGCTTAGAAAGGAATCAAGGATGAAGATGCTGTACAGCAGAGGAATGCTAAAGAGCAAATAGATGTTGAAGGGAGAAGGGATGCTTAAGAGTTGAGAGAGGCTCATAAACAAAGTGATGCTGAAGAACAGAAAGAAAGGGGCTTTCTAGCAAAAAGGAATGTTGTGTAGAGGCTCAAAAGCTAAGAGATGCCGGAGAGAAACATTATGGAAGAACAAAGATATTCTGAATAGAAAGGGATGCTAAGGAGCAAATAGTTA
This sequence comes from Tetragnatha montana, assembly GCA_963680715.1. Lineage (NCBI taxonomy): Eukaryota > Metazoa > Arthropoda > Arachnida > Araneae > Tetragnathidae > Tetragnatha > Tetragnatha montana. The sequence continues at coordinate 10,702,527 of OY796685.1, forward strand.
CCGAGGAATCAAGAGATGCTGAGGAGCTGTGAGGGGCTCAGGTTAATGTTCCGTAATCGGGAACCATCGCCAAGGAAAGTCGCCAAACTTGGCGTAATTAAAAAATTATTAAAAAATATTATTATTAAATATATATTTATTATTAAAAATATTTTTTTAAAGAAATTATTAAAAAGAGTTATTAAAAAATATCGCCAAGTTGGCGATGGTTCCCGATTACGGGGCTCAAGAGGAAAGAGATGCTGAAGTGAAAAAAGATGCTAAGAAGCAAAGATATACAGGATAAAGGATGGCCCGTAAAGGATGATACTCATGGCAAAATAATGGTTCTCTAATTTCGAATTGGGAACCACTGGTTTAGGGTTTAATGTATAAATGTGAAAAATAGAAAACTTGAAAGAATTTAAATTGTAAAATGGGAGGAAAGTGTTATTAAGTCAGTTTAATGAGTGTCAATGGAGGCAGTCATTCACTGGATATGAAGTACAAAAGAAATAATGTTTTTTTTCTTAGTTTATTGCACAAATGTGAAAAATAGAAAGACTGGGAAATTATGTTAAAAAAATTAAAAATAAGTCAAATTAAACTTGATGAAAGTCAATCGAGTTATTCTACATTTGGAATAAAATCAAATTTTATTTCTGGCTTTGTTTTAAGTATAAATGTGTAAAATAAAAAGAACAAATTAAAATGGAATTGAGTCAATAAGTCACTTGATTCAATGTCAATGCCAGTGTGATGCTATAATAGTATGTTACAAATAATGTTGTTTAAATAATTTAGGCAAAAGATTGTTGCACATCTGTATTCTTTAAAAAATACTTAAGAACACCATAAATATTTCTTCCAAATTAGCACATGCCTAAATTTTCTATGAGTGATTAAAGTATTATAGATACTACAATAATAACAGTGGACAACAATTTTTGACGAAGTTCGTGTAAATGTATTAAAAGTAGCAATTTTCTAATGATTTTTACGTGCTAAACACGAACATCACCATAAAAATTCTGGGTTGATTCTTATTTCATTAATACAGAGGGGTCATGATATACTGTACCTATTGCTAAAATATGGAAATTTTTGAAACATTGTGCTCAGAATAAATTTATAATTTATTGGCATGAAATCAAGTAATATTTATTTAGAATGCCTTCAAGCGTACAACACATGGATAAAACATGTTATGATACAAATATTTTGTCACTGTCATAGAAAGGCTTATCGTTGTTTTGATAACATCGTGTTTCGCTTAGATACAAAATGTTTTATTGTATAAGAATGGATTCAGACGATGTAAACAAGTTTTTAAAAATCCAAAATTACTTCTACTTAGGATTTTGCTACGCAATAGTCGAGAGCTACCTTCCATTCCCATTGAACTGGATGCAATGGCATGGTGAATCCAGGATTTTTGTCTGGGGGGGCTGAGTTTCAAATGTAACCTATTATCGTATCATGTAAGACTTCTTAATATGGTACTAAAATATACTGAAAAAAAAAACTGATCTTAAAGACCTATCAATGAATATAATGTAGATCTAGCTGGAATCCACCGTTATGTGATTCATATGCCGAAGTTGAGTCAGGTTGGAACACTAGTAAAAATCTGGCTTGAGCAAGCTGTATTCCAAATAGAAATCAAACTTGAATCCTGAAGTGGATTTCGGTTTGAATTTTGTTTGATTTTTACTTGATTTGATCAAGCTAGATAAATAAACCTGGAATTGTCCTTAAATATTGCTGGACTTAAACAACATTGAAGCATCCCGTGAATATACAGGAAAAATCAGGCTGGAATCCAGAATGTGTGCTGTCTGGGTAAGTACTATTAGGATATATTTCCGAAACAATTTCTGATGTCTTGGACTTGGCATGATACACTTACACTAATTATTTTAGGCAAGCAAAATACTCCCAAATCAATATTGAATTCATATTTTCTGACCCTTAAAACTCATAGTTAGACATACCTGGATAAGGACGAGTGAGCCATGAAAATCAAGGAAGTGTGATAATGGCAGTCATCGTAAAAATTACCTCCCAAAACGAAATGTTTAAAATTTTCTTCATATATTCTATATCTAAACTTTAAAATCTATATAATAAAATAAAAAAGTACAATTTTGAATGCCAATAGCTTAGAGAAATTTTATTACATTGACTCCTTTTATCTCCAAAACTTCCTTTAAAAAAATTTCAAAAAGAACGAAGTGCCAAGGAACGGACAACAAGAACAGTTATATTACCTTCTGGAGCAAACCTCTTATTTTGCAAACGATTAAGTTTTGAGATTTTTATCTTCAAAATAATCGCAAAATGTCAAACTTTAGGGCAATTTTCTGGTAAACATCTTAGAGTTAAATTTATTATTTTTTCGGAATAATAATTCATACATGATGTTTAAACAACGTGCCAAGCAAAACGTTAATTCTGAAATCTTCCGTTTTTTCAGGAGTCCTTTTTTGACTTAAGTAAAAGTTCTTAAAAATTAATTACCAAATGCATGACTTAACGAAGGCCTCAAACAAGATGAATACGTTAAAAAAAATGGCCCCTGTCGGAATTTTTTCAAAAAAAAAATAAACGCAAAGTACTATTTTTCCACTCGGGCGCTTAAAATGGCTCTTAGACGTGACACAAAAGTAGCCATAACTACAGAACAAAATTTTTTCCTGCAAAACGGTGATACTCTTTTTACTAAGACACTAATTTCAGCCAAATCAAAAATGTCAACCATCACAAGTGTACCTCACTCTCAGAAAATTACTCTTTATAAAACTTTAATTTTTAACTATGCTATTACCAAAATGTGAATGTCTTGGTTCTGGGGGGGGGCTGCATCCCACAACCCCCTCCCTCTGGATTCCCCACTGACTGGATGTTTACATTTTTAGCTAGGATTCTGATGAACTTCCCATAAAAATTTTGGAAATTCGACTCTATAAAAAACAGGGTTTCAATCTGTTTTGATAAGACAATAAATTTTATTTGTTCACCTATTTATGAAGTAATAATTGCCAAATCTTTATTACAGATTCCTACAATAATGTATTTTTCTAACTTACCAAACCATCACTTTAAAGCAGCGTTCGAAATTGGGGTGGTTTGCTGGTCCGGGACAACTAAAAAACGGCTCGGAGCAGTGGAATCAGAAATTCACTGGTCCGCCGGACCAGTGTGTGTGTGGTGAAAAAATTTCACACCCTCCAGTTCTAGAGGTAAAAAAATTGCGTTTGATGATTGCATTTGGTGAAGCCAGTACATATATTTGACAGAACCCGAAATGTGGCTATATGGGATAGGGGAGCCCCCGGCGAAAGAGAGAAAATATTACTGAATATGTATTAATTTTTAACATTACTATTTGGTACTCACATTCAATACAATAATTAATTTATAATAATATTTAAACCGGTTCTTTTTAATTTGTCGGACCAGTGATTTTTGTTGCGGACCAGTAAGATTGGCAAAGCACTTAGTTTTTTTCCCCAATTTCTAACGCTGCTTTAAAGTAATAATCATAAGGGGGCATTACAAAGGGCATAATTAAAGTACTTCTGACAGCGCTTGTGCATTTATTTTGTTAAAATGCTCTTTTTTACATAAATATTTTAATAAAATATTTTTTTGAAGATTTTTGATAGTAATGAGAAGTATGTACAGCTGAAAGATTGTTCTAAAGTAAGTTGGATTGAAGATATATGTAATTCAGTTTAGAATCTTCTATGAGAAACTCAGTTTTAATGAATGAATGGAGATAATTGATTATCAATTTGAAATCTAATTAGATTTGAATACAATTCTTGGATTTTAATCTAGGTATCCCTATAGAAAAGTAATTAAAAGTAATTTTTCACACGGGAACAGAGCTGTTTAGCTTCTAAACGTATTGGAACACTCTTTTGTATATTTTACTCCGAAATATTACCTATAGTGCAAGAAAAGTTGAAAAAGTGTCTCGTCGTATGTGATAGACATGTGAAACTTTTCTTACGAAAATCTATAAAATTACAGCTAATCACCGAACGATTTCTAATAAAGATGAAAAAACTGTTCAATATCATAAAAATGTCGAAAATTACTAAGTAGAAACCCATTTCAGTTACTTTATTTGAATAAATTGTTGAATATATGCCTTTTGAAACCCCCCCTAAAATCTTCTCCCCAAACGCCGATGTTCCCAAATGGGAACATCCTCAAAATCACCCTTGGGATCTTTTCCCCCAAAAAAAGGCAAGATTGATTTTAATAATGATGAAACAGCCAGAGCAAATAAAGTTGTTAACCAAAACAAATTTTGACAAGATCATATATTATTTTAAACATGTTTAATTGTAATTTAAAACTTTTTTAAAGTGTGGATTTAAGTTTTAAATTTTTTTTTTTAAATTATGGGTCAAAATTACCTTGGATTGGTGTAATTTTGGAACGGACCTACAAAACCAAAAAGTTAAGGCGTTGAGTTAGCTTTAGCCAATGGTATACTTTTTATATGTGTTGCTAAATCAAATATGAATATAAGCAATAAGTAGTAAGCAAGTTCATTTCAAGCTTAATTTATAAGAAAACCAATCAATAAAAAGGGTTTCTTACACAAAACTGATTGTATATTAGAGTTTTCAAATGAAATTTTTAAGGAAAAGACATAGATGAACAGTAAATAATATTTTAACATCTGTTGGATATATTTTGATGAATTGATTCTCTAAATTGTGGAAAATTTACTTTTGGAACAAAAAACTGATATTTCTTTGATCACCATTCGATTTCACATTCACAATAATGATACCATCTACACCAGAGTCGTTAAGGTTTATTTACTTATAATTTGAATATTTTTTTGTGTTAAGAATTAATTTCTCGTCCATATTAGTCCACTTTTTCTTTAAACTCGATGGGTATTTCGTTATTTCATAAGATCCATTGGGCCAAATTACCCCCGAAAAGTGAGTAAAAGTTACCCCAACGTAATAAAATTCATTGAATGGTCAATTCACAAAGTAAAACGTAATAATGAGACTGAATAGCTAAAAGACTTTATAATTGATTGAAAAATGATATAGCTGTTTTGAATCATGTTCTTTATCGCCTTTCCAAAGAAAATTCGTAAGGTTAACAAAAAGTGACATTTTGGCACTATAAGTTGGAAGCACCTAGCATAGCTGCCAACCTGATGGAGGAAAAAATAGGAGTACTTTCACGGACTACACATGAAAGCAAAACCACCTATTTTTCAGTCACGATATATTTAACTCGTCTTACTTTTAAGAACATTAGTTTTATTCAAATGATAGATTTCCCTCTTAGTTTTCTTTTACTATTTTAATTTGCCAGCTATTAGTGAACACTTTCTCCAAAAACAAGCTTTTAAAGCTAAAGACATCAACGCGAAGAAAGAAAAACGCGATCCCGACCGTCAAGTTGTTTTTTCAGCCTGCCATAGAAGTACAAAAAGCCAACTTTACAGGCAAAAGTCCGGAAGCGTAACTGAAAATTCGCAATCTTTCATTGAAATTTCGGACTGTAATACGATTTTAGACTTTCACATAATCAGTAGACACCTTGAAGTAACTTTTAAGGCTTTTGGAAATAAAAATTGTATTTTACGATTGCAACAAAAGTATTTTTAAAACATCGGAGTTTTAAAGGAAAAATCGGATTATCGGAGAAGAAACCAAAAATAGGAGTAACTCCGATAAAATCGGAGTACTTGGCAGCTATGACCTAGTGATCGTATTTTAGGAATTTCAAAACACCATTTTGAGGATGTTTTGGCAACAATTCTACCTGTTTGCCATAGCATTGAATAAGTGATAATCACATTCTTTTACATAGATAGAGAACGCTGAATCTCTTTCCGATGGGTGGGCCAAAGTTTCCCTTAAAAGCCAAAGTTACCTCCTTTTACGGTATTTAAGAAGAAATTAAAAGAGTTTTTGTTTTCGATTGGGGATATTGAAAACATTCTCGTTTAATTTTGTATTATTATCGTAATTACTAACTATTCTTATTTTTACGCACTATACTACTACTACTAACCTTAAGGCAGATATAAAACCCGTAATTTATGACACCCTGTTTGCTACAGCTGATTTATTGATTTATATTGCTTTTATTTTATTTTCATGTATTGTTCACTTTTGGATTGTCAGTTTAATAAAGGGCATAAGTCCAAAAACTAAATTTTCAGAAAATTGGAAAAAAACCCAACCCTGTATAAGTAATGGAATTTTCATTGTAAAACCACTAAATTTGCACTGGATATTCAGTACCCTATTTAGAGTACAGAATAATTAACGAAAAAAATATATGTATTATATTCAATAATATTTTATAGTTTAAAAAAGTTGAAGGACTTATTCCCTTATTCAACCTTACGAAATTTCAGATAAAAAAAATCTTAAAAACCACTTAAATCCTACGAAATTATATTTCTGCTTAGTTCACAGCACAAAAGGGAAAAATAGAAAGACTGAGAAGAATAAAATAATTTTTTTTTATGAAATCGAGTCATTAAGGCACTATCAATGAAATAAGTGGAGTCGATCGAATTGACTCCATCGAATAATGAATCGATGGAGTCAAACATTCATTGGACAAAAAGGAATAAAACTTTTAAATTAAAATCAAATTTTATTTAGGCTAAGTTAACAATGCAAAGAATAAGAAAAGAATGACAAATTAACTTAAATTTCAAATTTAATCAAAAAATACAATGAATGGATATTGATTTCACCGAATTCAAGGTGCTATCTGCCGATAGGGGGTAGTTATTTTTTTCCTCATTCCTTCAGTGTAGATTGGGATTATTTTGCGCATAAAGAGTCAATTTGCCATTTTTTGAACTTATTCCCGTTTTCAAACTGGCGATTCATTTATAATCTTATTACGTGTAAGTTTTTTTTTTGTAACTCCTTTTGTATATCAAATTTGTATATATTATTCTAACGCCGTGGCGCCGGTTCGTTCATGAAAATGGATTGTTTTACGATCTCAGGTGATGGAAAAAAATATTTAATTTGCTGATTGTAAATAAATAAAAATATTGTGTTGTTAATTTTAAGTGTGTCATTGTGGTCTCTATTATCAATGTTTTTAAATTTATGAACTGTTTTATTATACTTCAGTATCAGAATCACACAATCTTTGTGGCCTTTTACTGTCAAAATTTTTTAAAAATTATTAAAATCAGGAAAAGTTTTGAAATAAGGTTTAGTATTTTATTAGGCCTCTAAATCGAAATAACCTTTTTGTAAAAATTAAATTTTGCATTAAACCGATTGCCTTCTTTATACTCACGATTACTTTCAATAATTTAAAAAATATCCAAGTTTTTGCTTATAATTACTTCAGTAGTTAAGGTTCCTATTTTTAAAAATTTTCCGAAGATGATATAATAATAGGAAACATGCTTTTTTAAGGAAGTAAGCCCGTAAATTAAGTTTGGAGAACACTTTAACATTAACGATATCGGTACAGGTATTGTAGGAGAGGACGCTAGAACCTCGATACCGCATGGGTTCAGAATTCCCGATAACAATAGGAACCAGCGTTTCAACTGGAAAAGAAAGTTTTGAAATCTTCAGCAGATGACAGAGGAGAAAATTAAAGAGAAACTGTTAGAAATGCAAGTCCTAAACGTAAATATATGCCACTGTTTTAGTATTAGAGACTGTCAGATTTATATAAAATTTTCCAGCGTAAAAAGCTTTATTAGGCTGTATCACGCTGAAATAATGTTAAGTTATCTTTTACTTGGAGAGGTTAGAGTGAAGGGAGGAACTGACTGATTTAGAATTTTCAAAATAATTAATAATAAAATAGCAGTAAGAGCCTTTCTTAGGCTATATCACGCGGTAAAAATATAAAATTGTGAAGAGAGGGAGGAAAAAGCTTCAAAATAATTTTTTTTTTGTCTGTCAGTGAATAAAATGGATTTTGCAAAAATGAAATTAATAAAGCCTCTTTGAAATGAAAGGTAGTTCTTCCAAGAAAATTTTGGCAAATTAAACCCTTGGAAATAGAGTTACATTTTTTTTACAACCCATACTTAAATAGAACATTGTTCTAAGTCAGTAGAAAATAAAAATAGTTGGTGGTGCTTTTTTTAAAACCTTAACGCTAGTCCAAAATGTTAACTTAATAGTACAGTTTATTTATCATGATAAATAATTTTTACTATCCTTTTAAAATTATCTTGAGGGAAGTAGTATTATACAGAAAATTTAAGAGTAGAGATTTCCGTTTGGAGATTTTTAAATCGGACATCGCTACAGCTCGGGGATGAAATCAAAGCTTGGAAGAGTGTTGCATTCTCCGAGACAATGCCTTACATTCTCTACAAATTACTTCTTTTTTCCTTTTTTAAATGAAAATTTAATTTATTAATGTATGTTGCACTCATAAAAATATAGACAACATTCTAAAAATGTAACAACCAAATGGAACTTTTAATCTTTATTTTTTTTTTAGATTTAAAGTTTTCGTATTCAGCCACTTTTATGATTGTTAAATACAGCCGTTTCCTTATATTTAATTATGAAACACTATACATCAAACTTTGAAAAGAAAGGTACCTGCGTTTGAGACTTACAACCCCTAAAATTGCTGCATTAGGGAACTTCCAACTAGTATTTTGAATGAATAAGAAATTTTACACAACGTTTGAAATTCAGTTTAAAGATTAGAAAATGACATCAAGAATATAGCTCTTCAGTCATTATCAGATAATCATGTTCCGGTCATCTGATAATTTTTAGATACATTTTTGGTACACAAATCTGAAGCTTGTCCTGTCTGGAAAATTAATCCCTAAAGATTTAATTTTTTAAAAGGACTTCATTAATGTTTTTTATTTGTTTTCCCATTGTTTAATTGTTGTACTTCTGTATTTTGTGTCCATGGATTTGTGTATATGCACTAAGAATAATAAAAAAAACTATTTCCTGATACTATTTTTTAATCACAAGTGTCTATATTAAACAATGTTATACTATGATAAAATCAAATACTCACCCATTCTTTTTCGCGTCTTTTGCAGTAGTTTGGCTCACCTCAGCATTTGATCACTGCTCGAAAGCCTGTCAAGTGCACGCCTTCTGAGCAACAATCAAAAGGCGAGGAAGCTCATCTTGGAGAGAGCATCGGATATCCATACCCATTCTGACTCCAAAAACTCACCAAGCATTGACTTGGACTTCTTTTCAACACCAGACAAGGAAGGAAAGGAAAACCTTGAACCTTGAATATAAAAGGTTTGTTAGAAAAATATTCGTGAAGGCCAAACATGGGCAAAGTTATACGAGAAGACATTCATCAAAATCCAAACTTAAGAAAAATTTTAAAATAAGAAGAGGTAATTAATATTTACAGGCTGCAAAAAAAGAAAACAACTTTCCCTACAGCTCGGTGGAGCAGAACATACAAATAGTGGCGTTACCTTCGCTACACAACCGCTCGGTCCCATATATAAATAAGCAGATCAGCAATTTTTTTTACCAACAGTTTCGTCTGTAGAAAATTTTAAAGTAGGGACGTTATTTTACAAACACCTTGTATTTTAATCCTTAAAGATACTTTCAGGTGATAATTAAGTATATCCCTTCTTAAATTCAAAATTTTCGATCTACCAATTACTACTATCCAATTTTTTAAGTTGTTGAAAGGGAACTTTTAATATATCACCAACATATGCTGACTGGAATAAGACTGGAATAATAAAATAAAGTCCATACATCCATTTAAGTGCAGAGCACTATACTTCAATTCGTAAGATTATAATAATCCAATACATGGCAGTATTTAACAACATTATCAAAAGAAAGATGCTACAAGAATACAACACATAGAAAATGAGCTCTAAACATGAGTGATTTAGTATTGTTCGAATCAAAAGAGGGATTGGATAAGGGATTCCCCCAACCCAATACAGGAAGGCGTATCGCAGTGGTGTGTAAATTTGGGTATCTACTAAATTCCACCACAACGGTTGTTTTGGGCTTCCGGCACGGAGGTACCCCAAAAAACTCCAGGTGAACGAACGATACGGGAAGCAAGCGGGATTCCTTCTAACAGGGGGGTGAAGAACCCCCGACAAAAGAATACTTTTCCCGGATTCAACTCCTTTTGGAGTCACGGTTTGACATCATTTCATAATAACAACGTTTTTTAAGAGAGTCTGTTTAAAAACTCCTTGAATAAAAGAAAAATATGTTGTAAAGGTTATTAAAGTCACCTTGATACACACATCAAAGAATATTTTTTTATTTTCTAAAGTCACGCTTTTTCTAAAAAATAAAACAAAGAATTAACACATTGATTGGTTTGTTGGAGTTTTATGACACAATGTCCCTTTAGGACATTCTGCGTCAAATTAGACATATCAGACACGACAAAGGAAAACCTGAAAAAGGTGCCCTTATTGCCACATTGAAAAATGAGCAAAAATTTAAAAATGTGATAAAAGTATAAAGTATACCATGTTTATGCATGAATCACAATTTAATTGCATAATTTTTCGGCAAGCCCATAGTAAACATTCTTTCTTAGTAAAAGAAGCTTATTGTACGAATGTTGCTTTTAAGGTTTTGGCATTGTACAAAAAAACGTTTCTTTAAAACGTTTATGAGAATTTCTCTAGTTTATTAAGGTTTTGGTTCCTTGACTTAATCTCGATGTCCCTACTAGATTTGTTGAGGGCCGACTATATTTACTCAAAAATAAAAAAACAACGCCATTACAATGGGGTTAAGAGAAATTCGGTTGAAAAAAAATCAATGTGAATTTTTAATAATAATATAATCTTTATTAACAGAATTTAAAGAAAAAATAAAAATGAACACAGGAAGAATATATATTACTCCAAGGGGGAATTTTGATACAGATGTTTAGAATGCTTACAGAAAGAAAATAAAAGGGAATATGATAGGTGGATACAGAAAAAAGTAAGGAGGTATTAAATTATTTGTATGACTCCTACGGTAAAAATAAGTAAATATTAGTTGGGATACATTTGGAAATCTATCCTTCTCCCCTTGAATTAGATAAGAACAGAGTGATTGAGGTAGGATGAAAGTTAGTTTAAGTGAAAGCAGTGTACTGTTTGCTACACTGCTGAACTTTAAAAAACCCAGAGAAATCCGCAAAGGTGCATTTCAAAAGTGCTGAACTGGAATTCACAACACCTCCAGATAAAAGAAACTGTTTGCTTCGGATAGTTAGTTCATTTATGGGCTCCGTGGCTCGGAGGGAACACGAACAAAAGCCCAGCATTCTAAAAAAGTCAAAAGCCTCAATAGAAACTCCCGCCAAAAAGGTGAATGACTGGCAGGGTGAGACCTTACCTGCCTCTTGAGAGAACATCTGCCCGTCTTCCTTCCTTCGTGCAACAGGTGTGACGTCATCCCATCAACCCCCCCTCCTTATAAAAAAGTGGCTTTATTTTCGGTCTGTGACACTGCCCGGGTCTGATGGAATGTTTGGCGAGGCTTTTTTAAAAAGGGAGTTCCCGATCCCTTCGCCAAGGCGCATTGTGTTATAGGATGTTTTTCTTCGCTTTAAGTACATAAATCCCTTCCATAGAACGCAGGTAGCGCGGAAGCTAAGTTAATGCCGTATAAAATCCCGTTCGATGATAAAATTCGTTCCGGATAAGGATCTATATTTGGATTTTGTTTGATAGGCGGTGGATTTGATCTTGATTTTCAGGAAAAAATATTCATTGATAGTTTGCGGAAGGGCAGTAAAAAAAAAAGACCGTTCTGTACTACAATGAATATTTTTAAGGGAAGCGGTTTGAATTATGAATCACCCTAAGCCAAGAAAATGAATATATAAAGGAAATTGTAACTTTTTCAAGGGTCCTCGGCAGCACTAGCAATTCCCGAGAGAGCGTTGCTTGATTGGAATTGTATTTTTTTTTTGTGTTTTGAGTAATTTTTTTCATATAGCTCGAAATACTTCGCTTTGGATTATTGCTCTTCAAAAAGACATTCCTAAATATACTTAATAGAATACAGCGGAGTACGTTAGGATGGTTAATATACTAAAAAAATATTAGAGCTAATGTATTTCTTTTGTTAGAAATTAAGTCCTCTAAAATTGAGCCTTTCTAGAGAACAGATAGTTAGATGGCTACAAAAAACAAATCCTGGCTTATAAACTTCACAAAAAAACAATAATGAGAAAAAAAATTCCTCAAATACAAAAATTTGAGTATATCCTACCATGTGAAGTTATTACAGAAGCATCAAAAGCATTAAAAATTTACACAAAACACATGGTGGAAGTCTGGATATACTTAACTATCCATTAGTACTACATGGCCGAAAATTAAAAAAATGTTTAGTTCTTGAATATGCATTTAGAAATATATTACGGTGAATAATCTTCAAGAGAAGATAGGAGATAATTTTGAATTCCAATTGACTTTAAATATTATTACTGCGAGCACAAAGTTTTTTATAACAATTGATATACTATATTAATGATAATTATATAATTGTAATACGAGCGATATATTAATTGAAATAATTTATTAGCAATCGTAAATTACGCTTTATCATTCAGAGTAGGCATAAATGTTTTCCTTCTGTGTACAATTTGTTATCTAAAAAAGTTTGTTGACGTGAAAAAAAAATAGTTGGCTGAAGGCCTACATATTTACCCTCTTTGTGGTAGTGTTAAAAGCAAGCAAACACATTTTATTATGGATAGTTTTAAAAGTATCTTTAGAAAAAGGTTGCCTTCCTTATGCATCAGGGATTTTAAACGAAATAGGGATATGTTATTACTGTAAAAACGGCGATGCGAAATTACGAGAATTTTTCAAAGCGAGTTTTAATACAGAACAAATTAATGTATAAAATTGGTTAGCCTTTCATGAAATACATAATTGTAGTCCGTTTTTAAGTGGAGTAGAGTCTCTTGAAAAAAAATTGGGGTTACTTCTGATTGTTAACTAATTTTTTGTTGAATTCTCCATATTCACAATCAAATATACATTTGTTTTAAGCTTTACGAGAAAAAAGAACCATTATAAAATATAAAAAGGACAAGTATGTAGATTAACTGCAATTACGAGATTTTATGATTTCGTTTTCAAGTTTTTGAGGAAAAAATAATTGGTACTTTTGGGATTCATAAGATCAAAATAGCAATCTTATAAACGCTGCATAAAATCTAAAGAACGGTAAAAATGCTTTAATGTTTGGAAAGTTTACTTTGATTTCCCAGCCTGTATTCTCTTAAAAAAATTTGTCTCTTTATTACCATTACTGAAACAAATAAACTGTTTGGAATTAACGGACTAGGAATTTAAATACATAGAATTTGTTTAATTTTATGTCGCAACTAAAATCTCATGATAAAATGATGGCGTTAACTTCCCCTGTTTATATAACTACTACCTTTTTTAAACTTATATTCAGAAAAGTTTTATACACACTGGCGAGATTTCGGATTTCTATAAATAATTTATAACTTCAGATTAGTGGAATAATAATACTAAGTTCCCTGATGACCCAATTGCCAGGCTTTTGGCCAAGTTTGTTTCCGAACAAGCCGTGTTTTTAGCATCCGCCTCTGCGAGTTCAGTTGTAGAGGTGCTAAATATAATAATCTGGCACTTCTTGCGTTTCTAGTTCACTGTCGTTGCGTACTTATGTTTGTTTGCGTGGGACATGGAGCTGCTGAAATAGTAATTATTGCAACCGCTCTACAATCGAGGGTCTGTCACAGAAAAAAAGCAATCATAGGCGGAGAACAAAAAAGTGGCCCTATAATTAGAACTAAGGGGTTTGTGACTTAAATTAACGCTTTAGAAATATTTACAGTTGAAACCACTATTATTCTCAAAGAAAGAAAAGGAGATAGATCGATAAAGAGAAATAATTACATGATGAAGACTTGGAGATCATAGTATCCAATTGGAGGTTAAAAGTATTCAATCCCCTGCCGAAACTTTATAAAAAAAATTGAAATTACTATAGTATTATCTCTAACAAATAATTCATGAGCGACATCACCCGCCTGAGAAAATTGTTTTATACGGCCTTGTTGGAAAGTAACTTGACTCTTTTCTTTCATACATAAAGGTTTTTTTTTTCATTTTGAAGACCGTACTTTTTGAAAAATGCAAATACTTCATTTTATGGTAACAGATGAAGGTACAAATATCTTTGCCACCAAACATGTGAATGATAGCTTTTGTCTTAATACTTGTATATTTTAACATGAGAAAAGCAAACCAAAGTTAACTATATATGTATAGTTAATTTTGGAAAGGTATTTTTATGAAACCTACTCTCTCTCTTACAGATCAATTTAAGAAGGATATGCTAATGAGAATAACTATGTTTTTTATAGAATCAAACAAAATCATTCAAGAAAACTATTCTTTATAATGTAATGAATAATTCTATGCATAATTTAAATAAAAATATAATTAATAAAGTATTCTGTACTGAAAAATCTTTAGATTCATCTAAAAGTTAGTTGAACAAATATCATTTATCTACAGCCCATTGCTATGAAAAAGGGTATCTGATGATAAAAAAAAATACAAAACTTTAGTTAATATAAAAGGAATATATGTATAGTCTAGTCAATCCCTTTGTTTAAGGTTATCGGCCTGAGTAAATCAGAAAGATACACCAGTGCCATATCCTGATGTCAAACCGAACTAGAGTTGTTCACAGTCGCAGTTACACTTAAATGTATCGAATGGTTTCGATTGAAAGCGTGGATTTATGAGCAGAAAACCAATCTGATTGAATGGGGCTGCACATTAAAAGTGTCACTCGTAACTTATGAGGATGGGTGTTTCTTCATGAGCCAAAATGGGCCAAAAATAGACGGAGAAATGTGATACGGAAAGGGGGACTCACTGTTGGGGAAAGAGCGGGGAGGACCAAGGAAGGGAACCACTGATTTCCGGTTAGAAAGTTATGACAATTAAAGATAGTATAATTTTTGCTCTACTACTATAAACTACTTTCGTTCCTTAGCATAGTATACTATCCTATGTTAATACTAGACGCGGTATAAAAGCTGTCAGAGTAAGTATCAGTTCCAAAGAACGAGCATGTGAAAAGAGAACAATTTTTTTTAAGCCCACGAATTTAAATTGCATAATTTGTGACGTTTTAAAAGCGTTTTCGTACTTTGGATATATTGTGGTCAATTTATACAAGGTTAAGAAATATCATTATTTACCGTATTTTGAAGCATATTTCGGCACTTTCTTTGTATATTTTCTATTTAGATTGGTTAGATTATATTTATACTATTAGAGAATGGTTTTTATTCAAATTTAATGGTTGATTATTTTAATAACTTTTGCTAACTAAATTTTTCTTAATAATTTACCACAAGTGAGGTGTAAAATTTATGAATAAACAAAATCCATATAAAAAATAATTTTCAAGGGGTTGATTACTCCTTTAGTAATTAAGATTCTTCTGATGAGTTTTTGAATCTCGTCTCTATGAACTTCCTAAACTTTTTGTATAAGCTAAAGTTTTGAGGAAGAAATTTTATATTTTAAAATGCCATATCAGACCCGAACAATAAGTTTGAATGAGTGTAACCTTAAAAGGGAAATTGAAGCTAATACAATAAATACAGATATTTATTGTATTGTTACATGTATTAATAACTAAATTTAAATGATTGTTTTCAATTTTTTAAGGTATTTCATTCAATTTTTAACATACATTTCTTTAGCAAGTTAAAGTCATACATAAATGGAATTATTTCATATTATATTAAAATATTCAGTAATTCTCAAACATGATTTTAAACAATAGGCGTAGGCGTTTCAAATCTTTAAATGTTTGAAGTCATTAGCTCCAAAAAACTGATTTTAACTTCAATTAGAACAACTCACGATATTTAAACTATACTTTCCCTTCACCAATTTCAAAACAATTTCAAAGGAAAGGTTCATTAAAATTTATTTAGAATCAAGTTGAGAGATTTTAAATTACTATAAAAACACCACAAATGATTTGGAACTTTAGTTATATTTCCATCTTGTATGATTGGATCATTTAAGGAAAAATCATTTATGAGTTTTACTAGTTTTGGAACAATTTTATCACGCTTTTAGGGATATCACTATTATTACCGATTATTATTTACTGATTTAGTGTTAATACTATCTTAAATTTAGCCAGTTAAAAGAGAGAACTATATTTTAAAAATGGGCTAAAGGTTTAGTTTTTTAAACAACAATTATTCCATTGTTGTGTCAAAATGAGGTAAGCATGTAAACTTATAAAATTGGGTAATATAAATTATTTAAAAAATACCTGTATGCTTAGAAATATAAAGTATCGTATAACTTAGGGAATATATTCGGTATATATATAACAAATCATACAAAACAAAAAAAAAATTGTTCAATTGGAAAAATATAATTAATTAGTATTTTTTTTTGTATAGTGATATCAGAAAAAATTAAATTCATACAATCTTTTTTTAGATTAGGGCACAGTATTTTGTAAGCATGGATTTATGAGAAATTCTTCATTGTGAGAAAATTTAGTCTTCCTTTTTGTCTCAATTATCAAATTCGTTTGCAATAAACCATTTTAAACACAACTAATCACAATTCACTTCATAAGTATTTTTTAGAGAGCTGTCATTAGTCCCTATATTCATTTTATGCCTGAATACCTTTTTACTCCTAAAAAAAGAAATTTGATTAATTCTCATAGTAAAATTTTAATTTAATTTTCGAAGCCCCCAACGGGCAACTCAGGTCTTTCAATATAAGTGTCACTAAATTATCACGACATTAAAAATTACGAGAACCTCTCACAGTTGACCCTCGTCTCAGGAGCTTAGCGACACTACGCAGTTCAAGACCAGACATCAATCAAAACGAAATTCGCGGTTTGCGGAAGGAAAAACATACCTTTCGAAAAATAGAACGTCCCGCCTGATGAATCGAACGATCGAGAGGAAGGTTCGGATCCCGGTCCAAGGTCGGAGAAAGTTGGTAAAGTGGGGCAACGTCCCGCGTGAGAGATCGAGTATCTACTCGTCCTGAACTCCCACTGTTTCGAATAACTGATGGCGTAGCTGATATTTGACGTTTTCCCAAAAAAATCGGCCCTAACGAAAGCTTCGCCGATGTTGTGTTTGTTTACGTCCCGCATCGGGTTGACGTCACGGGCGCATATGCAGACGTCACGGAATGGGCTCCGCCTTCCAGAGAGAAAAGAGAGGGCGAGTCCAATTGGGATTGAACGGGGAGGAGCTAACGGGAGTGGTCACTTCTCAATATGTGGTCTAGGGGTGGGCATTCGCATCTATGGAATCAGGGAAGAAGAAAGGGTTGGTTTTTCAGCTGATATAATATATTTTATTTAAAGTTGGGTAACGTTTGAAATAAACACGAAGCCCCTCATAATAACAAATAAAAAAGTTAATATTTTGCTTTCTTGTTAAGTATGATTGAACATTAGGAAATAATTAGTCTATTGAGAATGTATAAGATATAAAGGAATATTTTAATTAAAAATTCAGTAGATCATTCCATACAGGGTGCAGACAGCTGAATTAATGTATTACACACTCGGTCAAACGTGAAATCAGGCCATTGAAATCAGGAAAAAAAGTACCATTAGCCGGAAAAATGAAAAGGAACAGTTTAAAATATCACAGCCAGAATATTTCGGGGGAAATAACTGTTTAAATTATTTTGAGGATGTTTTCAAAACTGAATTCAATAGCTGTACCTATATCCTGAAAAAGGTGTTGATTTTAAATTCTAATATTTTATGCTTAACATGATAAAAGTTTTTGAATGTATCATAGGAAGTGGATTGGAATAAATTCCAAGTTACTATTGTAAATTAACATGTTATTTTGTTATTATAGTTTTGATTAATTAGCGAATTGATTTAATGATCTCTACATAGTACATTTTTCATTCCTTGTGAAATTGTAGCAAGAATCTGTTTCCTATTTACAAACGAAAATTTTTACTCCACAATTAAATTTTATCTAGTTTTACACACTCAATTCTTATTAATACTTTTCCTTGTTTCAAGGATATTAACTTTTTCTCTGGTCGAAACTCGACAAAATGTTAGAAAATTCACAAAAGTCCTGAGGTAGTTTGTTATCGTACAGGAGTTTTAAGTTAAACCAAACGAACCCTTTTCGAAAAGTTTATAGTTAGTGAGAAAAACATTTCTGGTTCTACTATGGGTAGACCGTCTTTGAAAACATTTCAATACTCCACATGGATAAGGTGGAGAATCAATGCTAATAAGCCTCACCATATCCAGCCTCAATCTATCTTTTTCTGTATGCATGATTCATTCTATTAATAAGGTTTAATTAATATCGTATCTATAATAAGGAAACACTTTTTCCCAAACGTTCATAAAGCCATAGAATTTTTACAAACTTAAACGTATCCCATGTGATTTAGCCTGATACATATTTAAATAATCCTCTATTAAATGTGTAACTATTCCAGTTGTGAAAAATATCCCTTCGAATGCGTTTGAACATACAGTATAATAATTGATAAAATAATATGTATATATCAAAACAAGAAATCTATTTCGTTATTGCTTAAAATTATATTAGTTAGGAAACAAATAAAACTAAAGAGATAGAAAATTAGTAAACTCTTAAACACCATTTGATTGGAGTCCTACTAACTGGAACATGTGTAGTGTAATTAATATTACAGAGTTGATAAATAAAATTGAAGTAACATAAGTAAAGACTATGTTTAAATTTCTAACTCACACACACAATCCTCTCTAGGTTATCAATTTAAATTAAAATAAAGAATTTAAGAAGAAATATTGGAAATAGGGAGAAATAGAGCGACGATGTTGAATCTAACTGGGGACATCTCAATAGAAAAATGAAATGTTCTAGTAAATATTAACAAAACAACTTAATGTACGAAAAGTTTCAGATTTAGGTACTCAGAAAACACAAGAGTTAGTTTGAATTCATCAAGAATTCCAAAGCAATGATCTTCATGAATGATGAAGAAGTATCAGGAATAAAAACCTGCCACTTTAAAAGTTAAGTTGATTCCAACTTATCAAAAACGTTGACATTAAAAGATAGCTTAACGTGTGAAAATTTTAAAATTTTTTTAATGTTCAATCCGTATTAGAGTAAAGGTTAGCAAACACCCAAATCAAAGCAATGATCTCAACAAGAAATTCTAGAAAATACAAATAGTAGAGCACAAAATTGAAACTACCTTTTTGCTTCAGTCATCCCTACGTGTCTAACAACACATGTTGAGTCAATCCTATGATTTTCACACTATCGCCCCTACAGCAATACTAATGAAGCCCCAATTAAAAGCAATGGAAAATCAGCCTTACTTGGAGCCAGCTCCTCTGAGGTCGAGATCTCCTCACGGACTGATCTGTTTCGGTCTGCTTCTGGTGTGGGTCTGCCAGAGAGGGTCGGGCCTCTCAGGGTAAGAGAACGCTATGGACCAATGACAGCACCCCTCACGATCCCCTCGTGGTTCCCTCCCCCTCGAAAAAGAGCCCTGAGTAACGGAACTTTCCTCTCAGGTGTTCGCCCGGGCCAGGAATAGAATCTTTTCTTCTCTCTCGAGGGCCAGATACCTGCTGGGGGGGTGCCGCCCGTGGGAATCGAACGTTTTTTTTGTTCGATGAAGAAGACGGCCGTGAAAACGGGAATTTTTAGGGGGTCAGATTAAAAATCTGCCACTGTGCAGGTTGTTTACTGATGTAACGTTGCCCCATAGTGTTGGTTTTTGCACAGTAGCATAGCTGGGGGGTATTGTGAACGCTGTCCGCAGGTTTCGTTAGTCACCATCCTTGATTCACTGACTGCTTTGAGGTTCTTATCGACGAATTACAGTAGTACATATGCTTTTCCATGGAACCTATTTAATACCATGGTAACTTTGAAGTAGTATGCCGTGTTTCTCTCACCAACTTAAGAGAAAACGGATTATGCACAGAATCAGAATAAATGCTGCAAAATAACATTCATAATCAAAAGGGTTTTGATTTTATTGCGATCATGATGCAATTGTGTAGAGCGAAAAAAAGGTAGTGTAGTATAAGTGTTGCTAAAAATTATAGAGGCAGGAAATGTGTTCTCATAGTGTTTCTATCCAAATTTAAGAACACTCTGAGAGATTCTAAACCTATTTTACTACACTATTTTTAGAATATATTCCTGGATAGAACACATTTCTAACAGTTTTAAAACAGAGAACATTATCCCAACATTATTATATTCAGAACATTATCCCAACACAACAGGGTTTTGAAGTGTTCTAACTAACAACAGAACTAAAGTGTTGTTAATTTGAGGACAAAAAAAAAGTGTTCTTAAATGTGTTTATATTTGTGTGTATCGTTTGCATACACTGAAAATGCTCCAAGCAAAAGTGACAGTGATCTGAATATGTTTGAAAATTGTTAGAAAGGCTCTCTATCCAGAAATGTAGGTATTCTAAAAATAGTAGTGTAGTAAAATAGGTTCAGAATCTCAAAGTGTTCTTAAATTTAGATCTTAACACCATAAGAACACATTTTCTTTCTTTAGCAACACTTTCATAATAACATATTTTTCTCACACAATACAATCGCAACACAATCTCAACAATATTGCAACACAATCGAAGCGCTTTTGAGTAGAAGTGCTAATTATTGTGTTTACATTTTGTTTCCTTAGTGTTGCAAAAGTGTTTCATGCATTTGCATAAGTGTAGAGCAACATTCAGTATTGATAAATCTAGTAAGGACCTTTACAATTCTCCTCTATATCCATAATTCATCTATATTACTTTGTAATCTACAACCTATTAGGATTATCACTTTTTACGAAGGTAAATTCAGATTAATAGGTACGATTTCTTTCCAACATACAGTTTTATTTCCTGTACTCTCCCCCCTACAAAAAGTATTCATATGCTAACCACCCCTCAAATATATAGGTACTACTATCATTAACTTGGAAAAAGTGACACTAATAAAACATTTTTGGGTTTCTGAGTTTGGGTAACCAAAACATGCATACTGAATTATGAAGGGAAAATGTTTAGGGAAAATGTTTAGGAATATAAAAGGGATGGATAGAATAAATACTGCAACGATAGATTGTCTGCAATATATTAATATTATGGTATTAATCTGGGCATGACTGATCAAAATGATTGCGTTATGTAGGTATACCTACATAACGCAAAGAGAATTACGTGGTTTTGGTAATACTGTAAGTTTAACTGTAAATTAACTGAAAAGTTTATAGTACCTGAATATAGTTATATATTAAATATAACAAGGTTTTGAGTCTAACATTAAATACATGAAATTTCGAGGTATTTACAACCAGAATAACTATAAATAAATTTTCATCGGTACCGATATTAAACACAAACACGATTTTGTTAATTTAACTTCTCTTAAAATTCAAGATAATTTCAAAAGTTTATTTCTGAATTTCATAAGCCTCCTTTTAACAGGATTTTGAGTGAAAAGTTTTTAAGATATAATAGTTTGATATATTGATTAGCATAGGTATAATTAAATATTTGCATTAATAATTTAATTTCTACTGCAATAGTAATAAAAATTGATACTCTTTTGATATCTTTGATATCATTTTTAAAGAGAAACCAACAACCAAACATGGCCAACCTTGAAAGTTGCGTGAAGAACGACACTTTCAAGGTGCTTGGGATTTCTGGGAAAAAAACTAAGCAACATCAAAATGTGTAACTGTTCGTGTCTCCAAAGAAAACATAATCCTAAATTATTACAAAATTTTCACTTTGTTCTGAATTTCTTATAAAAATCGTAAAGTGCAAAAACATAAATTTGATATATTTTAATATGCTTTTAATAATAAAAGACACTGTAAGATACCTCGAGGAAATATTTCACTTTGTGAATCCAGCCACGCATGCCTGAACTCAGCTCATAGAAAAAGTGATGCTCATCCAACCGTATTATGTCATCACAAAAAATCCGGACTCTCTTGTATGGATCTTCACAATACTTCCTTAGCCGAGTATTTTTTTAGGGTTCTCTCTTGGTTCCCCTCTTCATAAGTACATATTTGGGTGCAGTTTACTTTGAAGGGGTTTTTGCAACCCCTAAAGTACACACTTTCACTCACTTGTGTGTCCGTATATTCCGAGACTTTTTCATAAACCCCAAGAGATATTGATATCTAAAGTAAATCGTCTAGTTATAAATTTTGCATGTTTTGTAATATTTGCATTTTTGCATCGTAATAAAAGTCATAAAATTCAAAAATCCTTTGTGGCTTTAAAAGATGTTGTCACATATCAAAATGCTATTAGTGTCGCTGTAGCTTAATCCCAAAACATTTGAGATTTTTAATTAGAAAATGTAATATTATACGTCAGCATCACAAAAGCTTCTTAGCTTTCTCTCTTTTACTGCTTAACATCCCCTTGGTCTTGGGAATCTCCTCTCTCCGATATTCTTTTGCTTCACAGGTCAATATCAATAGTATTAATATAGTCAACCTTTTTTCTCCTCAGGCCACATTCAAAAGACAGCTATTTTAACTGTGACGCAAACAAAGGCAGATTTTGTAGGGTGCACCTGCACGTGCATGAGAAAGAAAGAACTTTGGAAGTATGCTATGTTTTAAGAAGAGTTGGTTTATTTACTTTCTGTATTACTATGTATGACTATGACTGGGCCACTTAAAGGTTACGAGCCACAGGTTGAGCTACTCTAGGTCATCATTTCGCTCTCCAGCATATCTTTGCTCTTGAGTATCGGTATCATTTTACCCATTATGTTTCATAATCATATAGATTTCATCATATGTTTCCCCTTCAACATCTCTTATGAGCCTCTCTTTGCTTTTAGTATCTCTTTGCAAATCTTGAGCTTCTTCCTGTTCATTAGCATTTTTTCGCTTTTTAGCCTATTTACCTTTTTGTCTTTGGATTCACCTTATTTATAACTTAATCCTTCCAGGAGATTCTCGCATCTCTATTAGTTATTTTTATATTTTTTTATGAAGATTTTACATTTAAGTTTATAAAAATATTCATGGAAAGTAAAAACACTTATTCATCTATGTGTTAAGTCGACTTTTGTAATTTAATACTACTGTCCCATTAGCCCCCATGTGGCAGCACAAAGCACAAAGCACACACACACACACAAAGTGGAACACAAAGCAGGGCTAATGGGACATGCTATAGAATTCAAAATTAAAAGGCATTTATGAATTTTAAATGCCTTTTTATTAACATATGCTACTGTATTGAATTTGCAAAAAAAATTGTGGATGAAATTTCAGCATTGAACACTTTAATTCCACAATGTCTTCTGCAGTGTTTTACATGTTGGTAACGACTGTCTAATTCGGTTTTTATCCAACCTAATTAAGTATGCAAAGTCAAATAAACACTACAATGTCCTTTTAAAGAAATATTAGCACCATTAAGTTGTCCCACAAGCCATGTCCCATTAGTCCCCACCATATGAAACTTAACAACTCTAGAAATAGTTCTTTACAAGTGCAATTCAATATTTTTTCAATCATATTTTCTTATCCTCCAGTATTTGTAGAATCTAAAACTGTCTTTGAATAAGATTAAATTTACTCTTAAAAACTTACAAAATAAAATTAATAACAAAATTTAATATTTGCTATGGCTTGTTAAAAACAAACTTACCTTTTTTCTGCGCAGTAAAAACCTGTCATGACAAATATTCCATGCTGCAAATGTTTGCTAGACCTGTTACGTTACCAATCGGTAATGTAAAAATATTTACAATATGGAAAAAAAAATCCATTTATCCCATTAGCCTCCACATTTTCCTAATTTATAGACTATATCCTAAATTCTCTATGTAATACTATTATTTTTTTTAATTGCAGCATCTCACTTACTCGCTTTTTAACGATCTCACAGACTCCCAATGGTCTGGGGACATCCGTCCTAGAAGTCCCTTCTTAAATCCAAAGCAGCCATTAAAACACGAAAATCCTGCCATCTTTTCAACATCCATCTGACCGCCATTCATATCCCATCATAGCGTAGCTGATACCCCTCGTTTATTCTTCAAAACGAAACGGATCCTCTTCCTCTCCTCCTTCAGGTGTTTACTTTTGGTCTATTTGTGTTTGTTGTAACCGTATATTTTCTTAAGGGAGCGCTGCTACCTGTTGAAGGGAGACCGCCGCCGTGGGAAGAACGTTTTTTAAGAACTTTTTTTGCCTTCGAAAGGGCCCCTCTTGGTGTCAGAGTGGGATTAAGAAAGGATCTTTTGAGTTCTATTTCTGGTTACGCGATGTTTCGGAACATCTTTTTCTTGAGGGGTCCTAGCTGGGCTTCGCGCGGCTGCAGTTAGCCTTTAACGGGATTGATGCATATTTTTTATTCAAATCTTATACGTGTCAGGCTTAAAGGATTAAATGATTTTCAACAGGTAGGTTTCAAAAGTTCAAGGACAACTAACTAAGACAATTTTTGAAACACGTAAAATTAATATTCTTCTTTTGCAGGCTTATTAATGTAGTAATCAGGTTGTATGTTTTGACTTTTAAGGAATTTCACAAAGGTTCCTTTCTTTTTTTCACAACTTTTTTTATACATAGGTATAATACTGATCATATTCTTTGATCTTAGGACATATCACAAGTTCCGAATCAAAAGTTTTTAAACTGTAATTACTAAGAAGTACTATAATAAAAAATTCTATAATTAATTCTCCATGAATAGAATAAATATATATTTAAGAATGAATGTCAGTAACACCCTATTTGAACTTTCTTATTAAAAAATAATTTTTTTAATGGAAAAACAGTGGAGAAAACCATTTTTTAATGTAAAACTCATGGTAAGGCAAGGAAATCGCTTATAATTGAAAATTTTGTATTTCCTAAGTTAGTTCTTTCAATTTTATTAAAACTCTTTGGTTTTGTTTTTAAATGAAAAGGTTTCCTTTCAGACAGAAATAGGATCCTACTTTGATCCATACTTAAAGTATTTTGAGCTATGCAGTATGCATATTAATTTGGAAAGAGCTACCTATTTTCTAATAAGTTATAATTTCTAAGTTATTATAATATGTCTAATAAGTATTCTGCTGCAAACTCTGTTCTTGTGATAGAGGGTTTATCATTTTGCTTCTCATGATGTTTTAGGTAAATTAAATTCCCATTTTAATGCCCGGGATTAATTATTTAATTATTTAACTCTAGATGAACTTTTAATAACAATTATTCTCTTTTCAAATGCAATGCATTTTGAACGATTTAAGGAATTATAAATTAAATATATTTTAACAAGAGAGAAGTCAATGAAGCATGTAATATGCCTGTTTATAAGTAAAATTAAATGGAAAATTCTCCATACATAAAAAAAAAATTGTAAAAATATAACACCTAAAAAGAAGAGACAAGGGAGTTTTCAATTATAAATTTTAGAAAATAAAAAATTAATTTAACAGGATAATTTTTACAGGATAGATATGCTCTTGTTTCTCTCTTTAAATATATATATATTACATGCTTGCTGAAATGAGTCTTTCCATAAGAGCCCACCAGTTTACTTTTTTTTGTTACAAATAATTACACCAAAACAAGAAAATATTACAAAATAAACCCAATGAAATAGCCTCGACAGCACGTTTCTTTCCACTCAATCGATCCAAAGCAACTCTTTGTATTTTAATAATTAAAACAATTAAAAATCAAATGAAAACATTAATATAATCTCTAAAGTGTATTTTATAACCACAGTAAATTTTATTGAAAATATTTTGAGATATGCTCAGTTAAAAATTAGGCTAAAAAAGTTACAAGCTGTAAGTTTTGCATAATTCTATGTTGGTTAAATATAACACTTGAAAATCATGACAAAACAAATAAAATGATGTTTACCTTATTTCATTATGTGAGACTAACAGCCCATTTTATACTGCATTTTTTTTTAAAGGTCGGTTCCTTTTCCTCTTTAAAAACTCTTCGCTGGCGCTTTCCTTCATGTTCGGATGGTTCAGGAGGCTTATGAAGAAACCCTCGAAACTATTCTATACTACCCATAACAATCCATACCCCTACTGTGTTTAAATATTTACAGTTTGAACAAAATCGCTCATTAATTATAAAATATTATTTCGAGTCAAACCATCACCATTTAAAGCACATGGGAGTTAGTAGTTTGCTAATAGCATTGAGTTCCAGCAGCCCGCAATTAAGCAATTAAGACACACACAGATTACAGTTCTTTTTTCACAGATTCATTTATTGTTATTACTTAATTTCACGGCAACGTGAATATAAAAACCAAATTAATAAATTACTTTACTCGCCATAACTTAAATTAAAACGCAAAATTGACATAAACTCCCTACCGTTTTCAGGAAATGAAGTAGTAATTAGAAACTTAATTGAATTCAACTTTTTAACTTGATAAATAAAATAAAAGCAATAAAATATTGAAATAATAAAGAGAAAAATTGGATAAATACATTTTCAGGGATAAAATGCTAGTTTTTCTTATTAAATTAATTTCTTTTTAAATTTTTAATTGAAAATTTGCAAGGAAAATATATGAGAGAGAGAGTTATCTATTATCCCATAAGTTTGCTAAATGGGGTAGTAAGAAACATGGCGCTGTTAAGAATGATCCACAACCCTAAACTGAAGAACAAAAGGAGAATTATACAGCCCTTTTAACTTCCTGAAAAAGTTCACTAAACATTTCAAGATAATCTAATTGCAAAAGCAAGGTAAATTGAAGTAGTTGAAAAAGCATGACTTTAGTTAGATGATTTTGCTTGTTTAAATGTACTTCAAACGAAAATTTTTCACTGAAATAATTATTCTAAAACTATAAAATTTTTATAGGATATAAAGTATATTTTAAAGACATTTTCAGATTTTTAGGCCCATACACAAAGCATCAATTAAAATTTTCTTATTACCCCCATTCTCCCCTAATCCCTAATTCTTTAA
Source organism: Tetragnatha montana (assembly GCA_963680715.1). Lineage (NCBI taxonomy): Eukaryota > Metazoa > Arthropoda > Arachnida > Araneae > Tetragnathidae > Tetragnatha > Tetragnatha montana. Next base: position 10,729,518 of record OY796685.1, read on the forward strand.
TAAACTTTTGCACCACCATTTAATTGCTTTCAATGCGAATTTTATGGATAAAATCATGTTTAATTATTACTATCCTCTAACAAATGAGATCTATCATCTATAATAATATTTAAAAATTGAACTTCATTCATAAAATATAAGAATTAAAAACACTGCTCTTCTACAAAATATCGCCTTGTTCTGGTTTAGCCAGTTATCATCTTTGAGTTAAGTCCTTTGGTGTGGAACCCTTGTCATTGTCATTGAACACTACTATCTGGTCTGGTGTTGCGATGTTGTACAACCTTCTTGAAGCACATGTCGGAAGCCCTCCACCGGGCTCGATGTGTCCCAGAGCGAACACCCGTTGATTCTCTCTTCAAAGTCGGGGAAACCGTTTTTCCAGGAAGCATCTGCAAACTGAAGGTCGCTTTCGATGTGACCTCCAAAAAAACCGATTTGTTCCCACACCGCATCCCCTTTAAAAAATGGGGGGAAAACTCTTTTCTGAATTTGTGGATATTTCGGAATAAAAGGTGTGATAATTTCCCTCCAGACCGGAGGCCCGGAATATAACAAGCTGGGGGTATAACAGAAGAGAGGATTGTATTAGTGTGGTGGTAGAAGCGGTTCCGAATTTGTAAAGTTATAAAATTTTTTCTGTTGCTCCGGAGAAGGTATTAGCTGTTCTAAACTTTCTATAAAGAGTGCTAAATCAAAATTTCTCCGATAAAGATCCAAGATCTTTGAAAAGCTTCAGAGTTACTAGCTAAAAATTGATTAATATTGTCCTTACAGTGAACTAATTAAAGGAACAGGTAGAAAAAGGGTTCCCAAACATTTTTTTTCCGTGGAACCCATGACATTTTTTTTTCATACTTCAAACACCCTTTCCCAAGCGTTACTAGATTTAGAGCAATTAGCGTTAGATTTTTTAGAGGGAAAAAATGTAAATTAAAATTTTCAATGTTTGTTTCAATGAAGAAAAGTCTTGAATGCAAAAATAGTGCAAACTCTAGTGCCGTTTACATGGGAAAAATGCTACCCGGGTAGCTACCCGGGTAAAAAGTGGGTTGAAGGGAATTTCCAACTCTACCCGGGTAACGAAATTTGAAGGCGTTTACATGAGACATGATCTAACCCGGCTTTTTCTCGGTCACGTGGTAAGAAAAGTGATCTGCCTGTTTCCATGGTTTCCAAGTTTGTTAACAAATATCTCATTTTTTTTTTGAAAGAGAGCATCAGAATGAATTTTAAAAGAGCGTTGGCGATATATGCAAAAAATCAACGGATGATAGCAGATTTGCTTACCGAAGACCTGCGAAGATGTATGAAAGCAATCTTGTATTATTTGTTGAATATTTTGTTTATTTACTAGTAACACTTATACAATTATACAAAATTGTGTTGGCAACATTGTTTCAATTCCATCAATGTTTATTGTTTTGATTTCCGTTTTTCATCATGTTTGTAAGTTGTGCTTGTCTTAAAAAATAAATGGATGTTTATTAAACTTAACGTTTTATCTTCACATTTCAAACTGCATTTGCTACTTTCTACATTATTGATGTCCATTACAAATTATATCAAAACAATCAACAGAGCACACACAAACAATTAAATGGCGGACTACACAACACGCAAGGTAGTGTGGGATGGGACACGAAATGCATCATGGGAAAGGAGGGTACTACCCGGCAATTGACTAGGATTGAATCCTACCCGGCTTTTTCCTATCTTTTTCCCTTCGTAGGGAATGCCGGGTAGAAAAGAGGAGTAAGAGCCGCCTTTTACCCGGGTAATTGGCTCATGTAAACGGCACTTCTATCGATTTTACCCTACCTTACCTCATAAGTTGCATGTTAAAATAATTTGTTTTATTTAAAAAAAATTGGTAATGTTTCATTCCAAAAACTGCAATCTCTTTTCTAAACATTGTAATGATTCATTTTGTAAAAAAAAAATTAAGCAGCGATAAAGAGGAATCCCCAGACTGATAAACAAGTAGTATAATGTGGTGGGGTGTTTTTTTTTTTTACAAGTTCATAAAAATTTTCCAACTATTTAAGAGGTATTGTCAATTTTACCATTCTTGGTCATCATACTCGGTCACTTTAGTCTACATACAACTTACCCCCTTCGAATTCATGTCAAACTTCCGGCTATATCTTCACATTAATACATATTTTTTTTCTTTGAAATTGCCTCTGTATCATTTCTTAATTAATTAGAATTACAGTTAATTTAGAATAATACTTAATTTAATAAAAAACAAGAACAAAAACTGCAATGCAATGTCCTATTAAGATTTTATATGAAAATTTATTTTCTGTGTGTAAGTAAGTATACACGTGTAAAGAGCGAAATCTGGGGAAAGAGGCTATGGGGGGTGCAATCCCTTTAGAGTTTAAACCACAAAGATATTAATTAAACTTTCAGAAGTTGTGAAAAAAGTTTGCTTTTTCGATTTTAATCTCCTCACTTTCATGAAAAAGGTTGACAATATAAGGTATTTACGAAGTTAATTGATGAAAATAAGTTGAAGTGATACTAAGTTTTCTTATACCCTCAAACATGACAAAATAAAACATAACATGAGCATGTATTACGTGTTCGTATTCGCCCCTCATCAATATTGATGCCTATTGCAAAATCTGAATCAGAAAAATAAAGACTTTAACCGGTGTTCCAATTCACCCCTCGCCGCAGGGTGAATTAAAACACCATTAAAATTAATAAAAATGTATTAAAAATTTTTTAAACATTTATTTTACCCAAAATTGAAAAAAACAGAACAAAACCAAGTATTCCAATCAAACAATTTCACAAAAAAAAAAAAAATAATTTATTATTTATTTTTACGCTGAAATTTGAAAGGTGTTTTCCAATTCACCCCGTTTTACGGTACCTAAAACAAAAATCCAACAATGGATACAATGAACAATGAATTCTTATGTTTACTGTTGCTTGTAAAGAAAAGTCAGGAATTTATTTTTCTGTACTTAATTTTATAATGCTTGCTTTTAAAACATGTTTAGGTACAAATTATTAAAGTGGCTCCACCAATTTCTTGCTTGAAATTTATATATTTTTCTTTGAAATAATACAGAAACCGTTTCAAAGAAAAATAAGCATTCACACTCATTTTATAGATAACTTGTCGGCGTAACAGATAACTTGTCGTAAGTTCAGTTGTAATCTAGAACTCTAAACCATATTCGGCAGCTTAAGTAGGCATAAAGTATATTATTATTTTTTTTCTCTAAATTAGTTATTTTCAACAAAGTATAACCTACGTTTTTTATTTTACATTTCACTCACAGAGCGTTTTCTTAACCTATTAATGCCCAACTTTTTATTTTTCTTAAATATTTGGTACAATCATAGTAAATAGCCCTAAAACAACTGGAAAAATAGTAAAAAAAATCCCAGGTTAAAATTTTAATTTTTACACCAAAATTAAAAAACGTCCCTAAAAAGGGACGCTAGGCACGAATGCCCCCGTGTTTGCTCCCATAGTAAACGCATTGTAGAAAACTGTGTTTCAATACCTCAAAAACATTTTCTACCTTATTAAGTGCAAGGAAAGTGATCGGAAAGATACTGTAACATGAAAATAAACAAAAAACATCAATTATTTATTTAATTAACTGTAAAATTATCTTTAATAAACGTAATTGGAGCATTTTATGTGCTCTATAAGACGTTTTTTCTCCATAAATATAGGTTAATTGCAATTTAATTAAGCTTTTTAATCGAAAAAGGCATTCCTTACATATATCTCACCTACTTTTGGGTAATGGTTACTTTTATCCTCCTCAAATCCATCAGAATATCTTAATTTTTATAATTTAAGTCTGTCAAATGGCCCTACTTTTTTCATTTTATTTAATTTTATTGTGCGAAACACAAATTTCTCCGCGAAAATCAAGCATTAGTTGGGTGTTCTTTAGCAAGCCGGATGGTAATGACTGATCTGTAGCATAGAACACAGTGAATAGCGACCTCTAATTACAAAAAAAGGTCCAAAATGTATCACAAAAGTGACAATTTAAATGGCAAAAAGTCATTAAAATTGCTAATTAATTACTTTTTAACTAAAATTTAACCTGGGTATACTTACATAAGTAATAAATGTAATTAAATAGTTAATTTATTCCTTTTAATTAATATAAATTAACTAATTTCTTATAATTTACGACTCTTTATGTCAATAATTTGCAAAAAATAACAGTATTTTCACAAAAAAGTTAACAAAAATAATAAATTTATAACCTAAAATGAAAGTAATTTTATAAATATTAGTCATTTAATACATTTCATAAGAATATATAACGTCTTTATGAAAGAATTAAGGAAACACTAGCATTTTACAACATGGAACAAACACGGGGGCATTCGTGCCTAGCGTCCCTTTTTAGGGACGCTTTTCGAGGGTCCAAAACAAGGTCAAAATAAAATATTTTGGAAAAATAAAAAAACACCCCAACTGATTTAATGTATGAACAATAATTTGTATCAGAATTGAAAATATTTTGAAATAATTAATAGGATTTTTAGGCTTTTTCTTTTAAAAATTTTAGAAAAGCACTTTTTTGAAAAATTTTATCTTCTTACTTTAAAAAAAGTAAAAAAACATTTTAATTTTGCTTTCTTCTTGTGTTGTTTATGTTCTATGAAGATCAGAGATTCATCAGTGAAAATTCTGATCCAAAAGAACGAGATTTGTAGAAATACGAGCATTTTTAAAAAACGTCCCTAAAAAGGGCCCCCAGGCAGTAATGGGTTAATTTTTAAATTAAAAAATATTAATTAATTTAAAATATGAATAATTACCTTAATGTTTTGTTTCTCCAATTTGTTTAATTTTATTCCAAATTGTATTTTTCCTATGTATCTCAACCAAATTTGAGAAAATTACATTTAAAATGAGACATGTAACTAAGCTCTCTCGTTTAAAGTTTTAAGTACAATTTTAGAAACTAATTTCATGCGTATAGGGGAAAGGATGGTAAGAGCGTGTCTGTTCCCTGTTGGTAACATTATAAGGGGGAGCAATTATGATCACATGGACACATGTATCATAAGCTATCCTCACAGACTGTCATTATTATTTTCGTACATTCTGTATATTTTATTTATCAGTTAAAATATAGTTTCATTGAGTTAGAATTTAATTTTTCTGTGAAGGAATCTTAATTGTTTTGGAAATACAGAACTAATAATTGCTTTCAAAGTGAATACCAATGTGAGGTATACCTTCTTCTGAACAACTTGGCATCGTTGGAATTATACTGCAGTGAATTTAAGGGTTGATTACACCCAGTCAAGATAATTGAAATTTTAGCTGTAAACTAAGTTAAAATAAAATTTACTTTATAAGAATTTACTTTATTATAAAAGAGTTATCACCTTTTTTATCCAGTTAATATATGACTCCATTGATATTCACTTACTCCATTGATACTGCCTTATTGACTTAGTTACATAATAATTTTCAATTTTATTTGTCTCTGTCTTTCTATAATTAACTTTTGTGCTGTGAACAAAGTAGACATATAGTTTAATGGTCGAATAAAGTGGTTTTTAAGATATTTTGTCAGCTGAAATTTCATAAGGATGAAAAAGGGAACAAGTCCATCAACTTTTTTCATATATAAGAATGTGTAAAAAATGTTCAGAGTTGGCTTGGTTTAGACTCAAGAATTTTTAAAACCCTCAATTTTGACCCATTTGAGGTTTACTAAAATAATTTTGCCTCTTTTAAAGCAAAAACTTCAGTGAAAATTTTCGATATAGCTCTCTTTTGAAAATAAAAAAACTTTTAAAACTAAGAAAAGTATGTAAAAGTTCCAACAGCAATTGAAATGTTTTTCTATTAACCCAGGCGGGTTTGTTGGATTAAACCCATCGTTTTTATATATATAATAAAAACACTTTGTATTTTTTTTCTTTACTAGGGGGCCTGCCCCCTGCTCGCTATCGCTCACCAACCCCCGGAACTACTTCGCAGTTCTTTTTAGATCGCTTCGCGATCTCAGCGAGCAAAGCTCGCTTGTTCCATCTTACCAATCACCCCGCTGGTCGGCTTAATTAATGCTCCTTTACAACCGAAACTACTTATCACTCTTGCTGATAAATAATTTAATCCAAATCATCCCGAAAAAAACATTGCTGAAATGTTACTTTCCTAACTTAAATTGAAAATAAAAGAAATCACACATAGTGAGCTATCGCTCACCAACCCTCTGAACTGCTTCGCAGTTCTTCTCAGATCGCTTCGCGATCTTAGCGAGCAGAGCTCGCTTGTTCATCTCAACAATCCAGCAGAAGCCTTTTCTCCGAATAATTTAATTGAAATGTTAAAAAAAATATTCAGCAAGTCTACTAATAACCATCAACCACTTTGTAGAAAAAAGCATTGTTGAAAATAAAAGAAATCAGACTCATCAATAAAACACGCATAAAACTCGTCTGTTTCTCTAGTGAACGGCGAGAAAGAGAAGAAAAAATTGAAACTTTGAATCTTAATAATTCTAAAACTAATTAGAATTTTTGAAAAAACAAAAAGCCAATATTTTTATAAAAATTATTTCTATGTGTCTTTAAAATATCATAGTTCTACTGTGATTAGTTTTGCTTTTATAACGAAAAAACAGAAAAATCTTCAAAATTTTCGAAACTTTAAAACTTAATCACTCCAAAACTAATTCGAAATTCGAAAAAAGGGCGACGTGGTGCAAAACTGCACATCTAAGAGTATGTGTCTGCAAAAAATCATATTTCTGCTGCTAATAGATTTTGCTGGGGGCGAACTCGCAACAGAAAAAAATAATTTTCGACTTTGACATTAAATAACTCTAGAACTAATTATCTCATCTATTAGCTTTTAGAACGAAAACGATCCTCATACACTTGAATAGAAATGTTTAAAATTTCACAAATTTCCGTGGAATAGTTTTTGCGTAGTGAGAGTTCAAAGTGTTCAAAAATAAAATTTTCAAAAGCAGCGGCGGCGGCGGCCGCGGCGGCGGTCACTGTTACTTTTTTTTAATATAGAGAGATTACAATTTTGCCTAAATTTTGAAATAATAAAAATTTTAGGTGTTAAATTAAACCTACTTGCATACTGCAGTTATTATTAGCCAAGGTTGGCTGGGTTACCCCAACTTTATTTTTCGAAGAACTTACTGGATAAAACGCTCTATTTTTGAAATTTTCAGGTGTTTTGAATATACTAAAAGTTTACCCTCATTTTTGTGATTAAAGCTATCGCTTGATTAGTTTTTCTAAATCTAGAGAAAGAGTAAACGGATAAATAAAATTTTATTATTTTATTGTGTTTTTGCGTTTTCCAATGAATTTGTAAAAATAGTCTTCAATTCAAGTGAGAATTTAATAATTCATCAATTTGCTTGTTAGATTTCTGTACCAGAAACTAGTCAAACGTCATGTTTTTCAAATATGGTTAACGATTCTTTAGGGGTAAATTCAAATTTTAGTGCACAGACGAATAAAAAGTCGTGATTTTATAAAATAAGTTTACAACATGTTAAATTGTACTTTTAGTGCAAAAACCAGTCAAGCGACTCACTTGACTGGTTTCTGCTCTAAACCATATAGACTAAGTCTATGCTCTAAACTGCGGGAATTACGCATGTTCATGGCAGCACACGAAAGTCTTTTTAACTAAAATAAGTTAAAAATAAAAATAAAATAAAAAATTGGATGCGTACTTTCGGCGGTAAGTTCTTCGGCGGATGCGTACGTGGCGGGTAAGTTCTTGAAAAATTCATGAAAAATCGCACAGTGTTATTTTCCAGGAATTTAAAAGAGCTAGTTTTTAGCTTCTGAGGGGTTGTAGGATTTCTAATACTAAGCTCCTGTGCGTATTCTTAGACGCCGATGTAATGATTATATAAATTGTCCTTGAATCAACCCTAAAATTCACTGGAGTTAAATTCTAACGATATCAAGTTATAATGATTAATATTAAACTTATCTCTAAACAGAAGGAAGTATATCTCCAAGTGATTTATCAATAGAGTTGATTCAACCTATAACCCCAGATCAGACTATTGAACTGATTTTAAAGACCTGTAAGACAAAATCGTTTTAAAGTCCTTAAGTTTACATCTAAACAATATACTACTATTGATTATGAAGATTTCCATGCTAACATTTTGAATTGGCTGTCCCCTATTTCTGAGTGTACAGTTGAAATGGTTTATAACCAAAACAGGAAAAATAAGAACTACTATCCTATATAATAAATTTAATAGTTAGTATTTCATAATAAATGTTATTCTTAACTAATAGTAACATTTTTATCATCAAATCCTTAAAAAATGACAATACACAGCTATCAAAATAGGCTTGAATGCTTTGTTTATTGCTTATTGCAAGAACCAGTCGAGTACAAAAACTTCAATAAATTACGTTTTCAAAGAATGAAATAGTTGAAAAAAGGTTTTTTTTTTCTGTAGAATATCCAAATAAGGTCAACACTTTAAGAAAAAAAAACTGCTAAAAACACCTTCATAAAAATGTTATGAATCACTAAACAGTTTTTCTCGTTTTTCTCCATACAGTAAATTTGGTGTTTGAATGGTTTCTGAAATAAAAAAGTTCAACTTCAGTTCACATAGTAGTTGCAGGCGTTTCACACCTATTTAAAATCTACATTTTTTTATCATTGATATTATGTATCATCTCTAAAGACCGTAAAAAGGGGGCTTCTCTTCTGCTCTGCATTTTCTCAGAGAAAACAGGGTAAACTCTTTCTTCTCCATCTCTTGCTTTTCTGCATCAAGAACCTAGGAAGCCTTACCCAGGGGATTCTCTTACTCTGCATTTTTTCTTGGAAAATGACATTGGATTAAAAGATTTTAAGTAGTTTGAGTTTATTAACATTTATGGCCACAGTCCTTGAAAAATCTCATCGGAACCGTGGGTTATACTCTACTTATTAAGGAGAAAACTTAATACTTATTAAGGAAACACTTATTAAGGTTCAGTGAACTAGAATGTAACACTTTCCTTAGTCTCCGATTGGATTGACCATCATATCTCTGTCTTTTTAACTTCCAGTGCCATCCACCGTCGTCAACTGATTACGCCAGGAATTTTTTTTATTTCTTACATAAACTTAGTGAGAAAATTGAGATTTTCTTCAAAACTGATTACTATAAAAATCCCTGAAAATTTTTTAAAAATATTGCTCCTAAAGGCACGTTATGAGACAGGTGAAAAGACAAATACATACACGTCAAAAATGATAAAAATTAAACATATATCTACTAAAAACACATAAACTAAAGAAGTTCCAGTATCATATTGATACACGTAGATGAGAAGGGCATTTGTGGAGTGCGGCAAGTCCATATCTTTCTAAAGATTACATTACGGTTAAAGAAAGTCAGGAGGGACATTGATGCGAGGAGGTGCTTATACGAAGACAGGTATATATAAGGCGGTATATATTGTGAAAGATTTCTTTCTAGGCAATTTGGGCTTGTCTAAACCATGATTTATTTATAGTTATATCTTCTGTGAGTTCTTGGAAAAAGATTCCCTGAAGGATTTCCTAACATTTTATTTGACGGAGTTTAAGGGGAGTCAAGGTTGTGATGTTTGGAATAGAGAAGTTCCATTCTTGGTGCCAAGAAATGAAGAAATAGTTGAATGGATATGTTGGAATCTTTTTGTTTGAGAAAACCCATCAGCATTTTTCTGCAAAATCTTCGAAAATTCGCATTTGAGCTGGATCTCCAGTCAGAGTTCTATATATTTTTTTCGTAGAAAGATGTTTCCCAAGGTATAAATTTCTATTCAATTTTTTAAAAAGGTGCTTTAATTTTCTTCGGTGTGCAGTTTTGAATGCTTCGCATTCTTAGCTTTGGGTATATCAGAGCGAATACCCTAAGAAGCCTAACGCCTATACATAAAGTTTATTTTGTAAAACTTAGTTTCGTATCATATTACTTAATTATCATTTCATTTACTTTTCTAAAACCGGTTGCGTTCCTTTTTCTTTAAATTTTACCGTCACGTTTTCTAGTTAGATTTTCTATACAATTGCACACCTTTACTCCCAGTAGAGAGTAAATTCAACGACTTTCTGCTTGAATAATTTTATTAGTCTAAGAAATCTAAGATAACAATGAATTTTCAGGTAGATGTTCCGGAGAAAGTTTTCACAAATGTTCGAAAACAAAACTTCATTGTAATCTTAGTGACACCGGCCGTGAAACATGGTGTTAACATAGTTTTAGAAATGTTTGAAATTATCTCTTACTGCATGAAAACATTGACAGGAGGAAACTGTTCACACTTCGTCACCAGATAATATATTTCCAAATAAACATGATATCATTTCACTGATGCGACACTCGTTGGTAATTTGCAGATGAGCTGATTAGAATGAAAGTGATGTAAGTCCACTGAACGTAGTTTTTAGTAATTGAAGGTTTTGTCAAACGACGCCTGTCCTATGGAGAAGGCATATTTTAAGCAGCTCTTACGACGCACGGGCCAATCATTGAGATTTTGACAAAGGCGGCTACCACTCTGGGTAAAGGACCCTAAAAGAAATCCAAATCCACTCTTATCTCAAATTTTGCATTTAGATAACACATTAGAAGCCTATATAGTATGACTGGGGTAATGCTGCGGTGAAGATATTAAAATATAGGATGGTTTCCAGCTTCCTTTCATCGGTGGTTCCAATCACCGACCGAATAAGAGCGAATGAATGCAAGGGACAGCACCCTCGTCCATCACGGACCCACTTTGCATGATCGTCATCCCACGGGATGGTCTTGGGAACGCAACCGTTCGGTGATTGAACCCTGGCCGGATTTAACGTCACCTGGGTCGCCCATTGACGTCCCTTTCAGTGGCCCGTCAACCACTTGATGGATCGGCCCATGCAGACGGCGTGAAATTCCCGCCAATGCTCGCTGCTCCGACCCGAAAAGACTGATGTGACGCGGCTTCAAGTGCCCGTGGCCTAGCGAGATTAATGGTGAGATACGGAATTAGCTTCTTCCAGAAAAGATGTTGTACCAGGAAGTCCGGCCACTTTGCCTTGCTGTTTACTTGCTTTGGATATTCGCTCTCAGCCCCTTTGTTACAAGGGAAAAATTCCGCGCCCCTTAGCATCGTGTAATCAAAATACAAGTATGAAGTCTATTGTGAAACACACAGTCAAAGGTCTTATCTCATGCCATTGTGACTTTTACTTAACAAGAATGCAACTTTTCATCTTGTCAAGGTTTTTCAAACAAAAGGGTTAAGTCTTACTATTACTCGACAGCAACGTTTCCTGACTCCATGAAATGAAGAATGTCAATTAAAAAATATGATTATTTTGTTAAACCCATGTGTATATAGTGCTTTTTTATTACGATTTGCGTACCGAGACTCCTCCTAGTAACCCAACAGGTTTTCTGTTTACGCAGTTTCTGCTTCCGCATAGTGACGTCATAGGGTAAGGAAACGTTGCTGTCGAGTATAGATAGGGGAAACTTTCTATAAACAGAAAATGACGGCACCAAATTCCTGAATTTTCCCTTTCTTTATAAATATCAACTTAAAAAAAAGATTTAAATAACCTTTTAAAAGTAAAAGGAAGAGCTTTTAGGTACAAAGGGATTTATTTCGCTCTCTGTGTTTGTAAAAATAATAACATGTTCTGATAACACAGCACACAATCAGGAATATCTACCAGGTAGTCTATCTGGCTTGTTGTCAGCGCTGCACAACCTTGTGCACGCAAACATAAAAATTCTGGCAATTTGTAAACCCTTACTTTTAAGTAGTTGTCACAGTAAACAGATGGTTCCCAATATGGTCACACACATTGTCAAGGGAATCATGTGAATGAAGGGGTCCACGAAAAACGATCCCATATAACCTAAAAGATTATTAAATTAAGGCATTCGATTTTTTCTTGAAACTGTAGTACACTCTTCGTCTCTTATTCCTGTACTGACTTCTTTATTAAAATTTTCTTGCGTAGCAAGGGTGCTGTTTGAAGATGTCACCAAAAAGGTACTAGATATTAGAAAATTTCTTTATTATGCGTTATATTTTGAAAGGCATTATAGCGGAGGGCACCAGAAACATTTTTTTTGTCATAGAACTTAAATAACATTAAAAAGTATTACCCCTAATTTAAAAGTTACATACAACAAGGCTTAACAAATACCATTTAACATTCTAAAATTATTTAACCCTAAATTAGTTTCTAAAAATGGTACTTAACCACTATCTCTAAAACTAGGAAATTTAGGCTCGAGTCGATATTAGTAATTCTATCGGATGGGATGTCACCAAATTTAGTTGGGATGCTTGAGATTTCATGACACGTATTTTTATTGGGATATTTAAAATAATGAGAGTAATTAATTTTCACAACAGACTTTTTCCATTGAAATAGCGATACAAACAAATATAATAAACAAGCAGCAACCTAACATGTTTTAATAATAATAATAATAATAATAATAATAATAATAATAATAATAATAATAATAATAATAATAATAATAATAATAATAATAATAATAATAATAATAATAATAATAATGATAATAAAAATAATAATAATAATAATAATAATTTTATTTATTTCAATTTTGACAGTACATATGGGAAAATTTGAAAAGAACAAAACATATGAGACATTTGGGGGTTAAAACCCATTTAGATGACCAAAAAAGTTTTTTTCTGATATTGATGATAAAATTGACAAGGGGATAACAAAACAAGAAAAAACACACACATACACACAAATAAAAAACAATAATAATAACATACAAAACGTACAAGATTTTTTATTTTTTTTTTTGAAATTGAAAAGAAAAATTGGCACAGCAGCTAGGCGTAAAAATTACTCTCTTTGCTTCTTTAATTTAAATAAAAGAAAAAGTCATCTAAATCTTCAATTTCAAGAAGAAAATTAAATAATAAGTTCTTGAATTTTTGCTTAAGTGGAATGTTTTGTAAATCAAAGGGTAAAGAATTGAATAATTTAGGAGCTAGATAATAAAAATGTTTACGGAAAATTTCTTTTTTAAAACGGGGGATTTGAAATATTTCGTTTGGTCTTCTATTAGATATTTCTTTTTTTTGTACACATATATTTTTATTATTGTATAAAAAGAGAATCATGAGAAAAAAAGCGTTATGCCGTAACGGTAGAAATTTTAAATCTTGATAATTATAAGGGCGTTGAGATTTTAAATTTAGAATTTTTAAGCATTTGTTTTGAAGAGAAATTAATGGTTTTAAATTAATTTTTTTAATCTGGAGTTTTGGTTTTTCTTATTAATTTAATTGAACCGTTTATTTCAGAAACCAGTGAAACACTACTTTTAAAAAAATAAGTTATAGGTCTCATGGGATTCTTAAGAGAGTAATATCCATTTCAGTGCAGATACAATTCAAAAATAATTATTTTAAAGTTAGTATGCACTAAACTGTAGGGGATAAGCTAATTACATAATTGGATTTGCAGATTTTTATTCATTTACATAAAAATAGCATCTGGGATTCAAAAATTATTTTTTTTAGTATCGGTCCATCAGGTTCAAATAAAAACCCATGTGGATAAGATTTTGATCGAATCTTTGTCTCGAAGAACGTTTTAAAAGTATTATTTACCACATTCCATGTTAATGAGCATTTATTATCTCCATATAAAAGATAGTTTGGAACTATGAATTGTTTATTTAAAGGATTGATTGAATCTACATCCGATATCAGAAATAAACTGATTTTTAATTTTTTCAAAACAAAATATTTTTATCGCCCATAAATTTAGAATAAATTTTAATATCGATAACATACATATTATAATTGGTGATAATATTACATTTGGAATTGACCGACTCATATGTCTGAGTGTAGAGTTGAAAAAGTTTACAAAAACGAGTAATTATCGCTCTACTAAGCAAAAAATAGGAAAAAAATAGTTATAATTTTATCGCTTATAAGTATTAGTACTTAATAAGCAAATAATATTATTAATTAACATTCACACTTTTAAGACCAAATTAAAATTGAGAGTTAAGTTATGAAAATAGGCTTGAACATGAACACTCTGTTTATTTCAGAAATCAGTCAAGTACAGAATTTTTAATAATTTATCTAAACATTTAAATATTATCTTTTGTCTATAAAATATCCAAATAAAGTCTACTTAATGTAAAAAAAAATAGTAGACATCTTCATAAAAGTGTAATGAGTTGCTTAAGAGTTTTTCTCATAAAAAAAATAAATTTGGTATTCGACTGTTTCCCAAAGTAAACGACTTAATTAAAATTATCATAAACAAACCGAACAAGACAATCTTACTTCTATCTTACTACGAGCTATTTGTGATATCTTTTCTAAAAAGCGTGTGAAATGTGTGTTTCTTTGATAATCTGCCTATAAATTTCAAAGAAAAATAGATTTCACACAAGAAAATAGAAAAGTCCTTTTAAAAGTAAACAAATGTAAATTAAACAATAGAGACATAAATAGCTGATGTCGTTTGTTAGTAAACAACAATAAGCACAACTTTCACTGCAAAAATTTAAGATTTAATTCTTAATTAAAGAAATTTATTTTTCCTTACATTGTTGCTAATCTGTTTTTTTCGTATTTCTAAATTTCATTGTTTAACTCTGTTGTTGTAACATTGTTAATTTTATACTTCGGGAATCTAATTATTGGATAATTTTATTTGTTACTCCTAATTAAAAACATTGAACAGTTTCTAGATGAAAGATATCACAGTGACTTCTCCATTTTCGTGGAGGTAAACTTATTTTTCTTTGAAATAATACAGAGACAATTTCAAAGAAAAATAAGTAAAGAGAAGGTATAGTTGGCAGTTTGACATTAAATGGAAAGATGGTAAGTTGGAGGCTAAAATGACCAAGTAACTTCGTTATTTTGGAAACCAATTAAGTAATTCGGCAATTCAATAATATAATAATGTAAATAATGTGTAATAATGTGGAATAATGTAGTTTTGTTTATGAACCATCTAAATAATTTTATATTCATGTATTGCAACAAAACTTAATTAACTCAAATATAAAATTTATTAAATAAAATAAATTTGTCTGTACTTAGAGGGTTGTAAATAATGCATCTTTAGAGGTTACTTAGTACCTGTGCTAAGAATTAAGCCAGTGGGGTTGTGAAAATTGATAATTAAAATCAGAACTTCAAAAGAGCTCCGACGGAAGTAAATCTAAAGGGCCATGAGAAATTTATTACTTTAAATATTTTTAAAATGGAAGGCTGTTTAAAGTTTTTATATGGTAGAAGCTCGAGGGCCCTTTTTAAAGGCTAACTTCAAATGTCAATGATAAGAAGCAGTCAATTTTGTATGAAAAATTGAAGCATATAATAACATTAAATTACTGATAAAAAAAATCCCTCCGCGTACTTGAATCAGTTTTTAAAGCGATTAAATGCTACAAATGGTTATATGTGAGTGTATCGTAAAAAAGTAATGTTTTACCTAAAAAACACAAAATTTGCAGGTTACCAACTATCTTAAAACTTGGAACAGGGAGGGCTTCCCAAATATAAAAATATAACCAAGTCCCCCAAGACCCTTTGAAAAAAAAAGATAGGATTCTGATGAAAAAAATCCCAAGAAAAAACTGACTCAAGAAAGGAACCCTTTTTTTTTTCCAGTAAGACCCGCTTCACATTGATGTTTGTAAACAACTTCTCCTACTAACCCATATCTTTTGAGGTAGTATATAAGGCAGGAGGGTCGGAAGGGGGAGAAAAGGGGTGGTTACCTGAGGGGTCAACCCGATTTTACTCTTCCTCCTCCTTTGATGTGGCACGTTCCAACCTCCAACCCCTCTTTGGGTAAAGGGGTATTATAAGGGGAAAGTAGGGGGTATTGACACTGAAAATGAAGATGATTCGCATTTGTAAGAATTTTTTATGAAATTTGATGGAAGTTATTGAAACAATTAGTCATTTGGAGAAGATCCAGGTTTGACTGCTTGAATGAGCAGAAGGAGTCTGGATGGAATACATATTTTCCAGGCCATGGAAATATTTCAAACGTATTAAAGGTTAACTCGTTTTTAAACCATAGTTAAGAGAAACCTTGACATTCTGGGGAGCTGGGTCATATGTTTTTATGTAGTTTTGTTTTTATGTATGCACGTGCTGTTAGATTTACTATCACCTAATATTTTACTTATTTTATTTACTACCTATTTTTATGGCAGCTAAGGAATTTTCAGAGATACAAAGCCATTTTAAATAAATTTTCATCAAAATTTAAAAGACATCTTGAAGAGGATTACTTTGACGTTATTTGAAAGAATACTTGAAAAAGTTTTAAAAATTAATTTGTAAAGTTATTGAAATTTCCCAATAATTAATTCATGAGAAAATTGTTTAAATTAATAAAAGTTTCAAAAGTTGTAATACAACACGTAACTAAATTATTATTACAATACCTTAGTTTGGAGGGTTGCTGATTTTTTTTTATTTCTTTTTAAAATAAAAAAAAATTGGATTTATTTGATTTAAATCGGATTTTTTTTTATTTAAATGAATTAACAGTTCTGTACTTTCTGAAACTGGTCAAAAATATATTGATTTTATAATTTCTGTGTCAAATATTAACTTTGCATCACATTCTAATCTATTTTATGCTCTAATTAAATTAATATAATTTATTAACTAATTAAGGGAAGCAGTTCACTGCCATCTCATCTGTGAAATACCCGTTCTGAAAGGGTAAATGAATAATAATTTTACTATTAGTTACTTAAAGTTTTAATTTTTTATCCTTCTTTCACTGACTACTTACCGAATTTTGAAACAAATAATATTTGTTTTAAATCATGACTATAATTATATTTAATACATTACTAAATAAACCATGCCTGAATTTCGTGTAAAAATTGAAATATATTGATTAGTTAAATTAACGTTATCCATTAAAGTAATACATATACATATATTTATTTCTTTAAAACATTGAGTAATTATTGATAAAAAAATATTGATATTAATAAATTAAAATTGATATTAATATAGTATAAGAAAAAATTGGATTGGAAAACAACTAAAAATATTAAAAAGAACCCTTTGGAAGAAAATTATCTAAACATTTTAAAAAGTTGATACCAGGTAAAAAAAAATTATTATTTTAATTCTTGTTTAGTTTATTAAATTTTTGAAGTCAAACCCTTGCTATTTACCGCATTTTCAACAATTAAGGGTCAATTTGGTAATAATAAAACTTGTTTTCGAAATTGCAGACAATTGTATAAATGCTAAATGTATATAGTATAAATATAAAGTTTAAAAATTATGATGTAAATAATTTTGCAAACCATTTTTGAAAGCTTATAACTAATGAATTTCTTTGAAATGTGGTAGTTTAACATTTTTAATTTAAATAACATGATTTTTTTTTTTAAAAATCAAGTGATTTAAATCATGATTTAAATCACACTGATTTAAATCAAGCAACCCTGAGTATGTTAATAAAACTCCGAGAAAGAATTAGATAAAAAGTATCATTTTAGCAAAATTTATTCCAATTATTATTAGTTTTAGAAATTGAAGTACTAGTTTTAACTTTAGTATTTGCTTTTATAAAGTATATTTCCAGAAAAAATATTCTTCTTAAGTTCATTCGATAGGTTCACCTTTTTAAAGAGAGTGTAAAAACTTCGCGATTTTCATTGTAGTATTAAACACTTTTTTATGACAACATAGAATGTGACACAATGCTTCACAAGCCATCATTGCATAATGAACTTCAACCTCCAAAAAAGTAAACAAATATGAGTAAAACACATTCCTAAGCGTTATAAAAAAATCCTGTCCGTCATAAAAAACACATTCCTGGTCCTTATAAAAAAATACACAGATTCTGTTTACCTTTTCGGTTTTTATGCTTGTCAGCGTCTCCTCACCTATACAGGTGTGGGGCGGGAGGGCATTGAAGGTGCATGAAAGGGGAGAGGGGCCACCACCCCTTTCAGGAGGGGTCAGCCGAAAGTGAGAGTCTCCCCTTTCTGGGTCTAGATCAGGGGCTCTCTGGGTCAGGAAGGAAAGTAAAGGGGAAGTCTGTTTGTTGTTGTCTGTCATGAAAGAGCCGTGTTTTTCCGGGTTCTTGACATGGGGGAGAAGTAGAACCGCGAACTCAAAGGAACTTAAGAAAAATGGAGATGATCCATCGGAAGAGAAGAACATGTCTTTAATAATATAGAGATCTTTCAGGAAACTCTACAGTCGAAACCCGCAGTGCGCCCGGGACTGTGTTTCGTATTACAGTCGACTCCGCTTAATGTGATCACAGTTATGTTATCAATCGGATGTTATCAAAATTGACCGGTCCTGATCACTCCTATTTAATTTAATGTAAAATGTAATGTAATGTTTGGGGAGGGGGTGTCGCAATGATTGTGTTAGTGAGTAGACATTAAAAAATAGCCTTTTCGCTGTTAAGGGGGTGGATTTTTATTGTGCATGTTTCAGATGGGACCGACGCTCTGGAAATTTTAGGAAACCATAGTCTATAGTCTATTAAATTATCAAAAATGATTTTTTTTAGCCTCTCATTTACTTTTTGCTCAAAATAAAATTTTCAAAAAACTTACGAATTTGAAAATTTTGATTAATTTTTGAAGGAAAGAAGTTATATTGAACGATAACGAAAGGTATATCTCATACTAATTCGCTAATTAAGATTTAATGCAGAAAAAAAAGATTTATCAAAACATAAAAAATATTCAAAATAATCTGTGTTACTATAAAATTTGTTTTACCTCAATCTATTTTAAAATGTCAATAAACTATATTGGAAATTCCTGTGCAACTAATTCTACATTTAATTATAGTAAAAAGGGACGCTTTTAGGAAAAAAAAATTCATTCAAAAATAATCTTTTAAAGAGAGTCTTCTATAAATTTTTTTACAGCTACGTTCTTCCATTTAAATTCCAAGAAACTAGTTTTACAAATAGTATGTCTTTATAAACACTTGAAACTACACTGTAAGATGAAGGTTAAAATCTAATAAAGTGAAAAAAAAAAGTAGAAAAAAAAATTGCGCCATCATTCTCTTCTTCTTGACTTATACACGGATTTGCTTCTAGGTTGCGGTACTTATTAAAAATTACTTCTCCTCAGTGGTATTAAACCTGGTTATTAATACAAGCCTTTTCTTTCCATATTTTGCAGAGGAAGGCGCATATGAATGAATGTCTCCTTCTCTCTCCCCTGAGGGGTCGTGGGAAGAGGTCGTCCCTAATTGCCCGTGAGGGAGCATCACGACCGATCTGCCATCTGGAGTGCATTCCCCCACTTACGATGGAAGGATGGGGAGCCCTGTTCCCAAACTGCCCACTACAGGTGTGAGATGAGTAACCGACTCATCATCGGACTTTATTAATGGAGAAGATGCATAATAGAGACTGAGAGAGTAGTGTGAGAAGCACGATAGAATCGAAGACGAAAATCAGATTTCCATTGTTGGTGTGTAAGGTTTTGGGGCTGTGAAAGTCATTTGTATCGCTAAAAGATACAAGAGATTCTGAATTTTCATTACGGCTTTGGATTATTATTATTGTGAAATCTTAATTTTGAATTTTAATGTTTATATTTTACCATAAAAAGAGTGTCACTAAAGGGAAAGGGACCTTTTTCTTATCTTGTTTATTTTAAATGTCTTTCATTTTTGTTTTAAGAAAGATGTATAGCCTCAATTACATACACTTTTCTGTAAGATACAATAGGCGGAGCTGCTCTTCAAGAGTTGTTTGAATTTTAATATTAGTTTCTCCTTTTTTGAATAAAATTTATTGAAACGAATTGTACTATTTATTTTTTACTTAAATAAATATTTTTATACACCAGTAAAAATACATTACTCTGAAAAAAATTCTAATTCAAAACATTAGATCCAATTTGTTTTCATCCAATATGTTTCTTAAATTACTATTACGATAAGAATCTTGAAGTTATCATTAAAATGTCTTAAGTTTTTTTCTGATAATTATAAATAGGGGAACTTGTATGTAAGTTTTGGAAAATTTACCTTAAATAACTCAGTCAAACCCACAGGGGGAAACACCTTCACCAGTGTCCTTCTTCTGGATCCGTTCCTGAGGCATGAAATTTCCATCAGGAGGAAAGAAACACACAAGTTTACCTTCTGATCTGTTATAAAATAAATTTCAACTGACAACTTAATGTATAGACTCAATTCGATTTGTATTTTCAATCAAATAGGTCTGACTGTTAGGTGAGCCTTGGAAGGCGTAAACGGGACCATTATATTTGAATGTCCGCTGCCGGTGGAAATTCCCTCACACATAATGGGGCAAATGTAGCTTTTTAGATCTCCAAAATATATGATTTAATCCGTGTATTTAATTTTAGAATGTTTTTTAAGGTTTTAAAAAGGAGGGACTGGGGCTCCTCCCCAGAAAACTTAGCAAATTTTACTCTTTAAAATAATGTTTCTTCAACCATTGGGACGGACCGCCTTTTTCCAAGCGACAGAATTTTCAAGGGGAAAAACCTGCTAAAAACTGATCTCCAAAACTTAGGAGAAAGGGGACCCTATAAAAACACCTCACCCCTGGATAGGATACGACCTTGAAACACACAACCTCCTGCATTATAACATTTCATGAATTTGTTGCAATTGTTTTTAAATTTTGAAATAACAACGAATAAATGTGTAAGATATCAGCCTACCAATCAAGAACTGATCTAAGTTTTTGTCTATATTTTTATCGTTTGGTGGAACTTGCCAAGAAAAGGGGGATTTTGGCAGACCATTTAGGCAAAAAGAGAGGCAAAAAACGGGACGGTTGGTCAGTGGTCACCCACTCACCTTACTCAATTCTATTCGTATTTTCACTAAATTAGGTCTCACACAGATTACTTCTTTATCTCTCGATGAACATTCTTGCAATTAAGTCTGTGAATAGCTCGACCTGGGGGACTATCTGGGCTTCCCAAGTTTGAATGTTCGCTGAAAATTCCCTCACACGGCTCAAAGGGACCCGAATTTTCCGTTAGACGCCGCAAAAGAAGCAGGGACAAGTGTCATCCCGGGTTCGATCCCACCTGTTCCCGAGGGAGTCGTTGACCCCCTCTCCCCATTGTGCGCATTCTTTCTCCGTTTTTAGCTCCTTTCTCAAAAAAGCTCCTTCGCCTTTATCAAGAGTTTTTTGAGGCGGGCGAATATAAAAATCTCCTTCGCATAATCGAATGGATGGGATGAAAAAAATGTCTTCGCCAGCCGCCCCAGACGTGGGAACGGAGCCCAAAAAAGGTTCTGTCGGGGTCCACCTTTTGTGGGGTGACCTTCGGGGAGAACACCTGAGGGGCACAAGTGGTGGCGAGGATGGATTCCGATGCACAGGAATACCTCCATCGAATAGAATTTAACGGGATGGATCAGGGCCAGTGAGGGTCATTCAGGGTTCGAAGGTGATCCACCTTTAGCAAATGCCAGTCCATTGGACCGGTTAACCGAAATCAAATCTGAAGGCTGTTTAGTTTTTCCGACTATGCTATAAAACTAAATGACGAAAATGTTGGAAAGGCACATTATTTCACTATTATCAGTTTTTAAAAGTAGAATATTAGACACTATACTCTATCGATCTTTACACAAATTTAATTGGTTGTTTATTATCCCATATCGTAGTTTATATACAGTATATAGATTTCTGATTTGTGATACTTAAAAATTACTTTTATTCTGAGGAACTACTTTTTATTTTTTCATTCTAAGGATTAAGAATTGTAATTTGTATTTGTTTGTTTGTAGATTAGAGAAACCAGAAGAAAACTCTACCATACACTTGGGGCATAACGTTTTGAGACTCTCTAAAGCCTTTTAAAGGTATAAATAAATACCAATTGAAAGATTTGACCTTATTCTTAGAAAACACAAAATGTATCTCAGGATGCGTCATTTATTTTAGTAAATTCAAATGGAACCCTTTAAATAAATTAAAAAAAAATGCTTCTCAAATTTTAATGCCTTCAACTAAAGGTGCGAAGTCAAATGTATCTAAATTAATAACGTGATGATCACACCAGAAACTTAAAAGTTTTCTGCAGAAGAAGGCATTAAAATAACTCCCATGTACTCTTTAGTTTAACTACACCAGTAACTTCAGGCTTACACCACTGGTCTACATATCTCAACCAGGAGATGTCTTTACAAATCGGTGTTCTTGATGCTTAAGAAAGGCAGGCAGCAGAAAAACGTTTCAACGCTTCTTTTAACGGTGGCACAGACGCTTTTTTGTGGATAGGTGCGATACCCGCATGCCCTTGGAGAGGGTAGTCATGAGAAGGAGACCCTCAAACAGGTGTCTGTCTCCCCAGCACCTGTCTGGCCCTTTGGCCTGCCGAATCCAACGTTCCCAACCTGCCTTGGAGGACAGTTTGGGAACCTAAAAATAAACCCCAAACATTACAATGGAGCTAAGGCAGACAGTCTAAATCTGTTACCTAAAAGTAGTAGTTTTAATTGCAATAAAAAGAGTATTCTCTCTCTCTCGTAAATCTTCAACTGGATTTAAAGTAGGATATCTTATGCTTTATGTTCGTGTATCAAATGTGCTCAAAAATATTTTTTGAAACGTGCCTATTCTTCTCAGTCAATTTTCTTAAGGAATAAGGAGTTGCAGTCAGTCTACATTGATTAGACCAAATATAATCAACCTTTTTCGTGGATGATAACTTCCTTAATTACTTTCTTCTTCTTCTATGATTTCCTTGCTTAGGAATTAATAAAAGAAAGGCAGGATGATGAAGAGAGATTGAGAAGAAGGAATAAGAGATCATATGAAAAATAGAGGGAATGAGGATTGAGGAGAAAACAATGGAAGATGGAAAGGAATAAAGGGAGGAACAGAAAGGAATCTTGGATTCTTTTTGTCTGGAGGGGACTAAGGTTACCGAAAGTTTGGTCATGAACATTTGAGATTTAAGAAAGCAAGTAATTTTGCCTTCATCGATTAAAATCATAAACGACCTTTTTTTTATTTTGCATTTATATGAAAATAAGTTGAAATTGTTGACTTGTACTAAAGTCTTGATTTTCCCAGTATTTAATTCCACCTGTGGAAAAGGAGAAGAGAATGAAGATAAAACACTTACCTGAAAGCCCAATCAGATATACATACTAAACAACGCCAAAAATGGTGGCCAGAAATGATGAATGAAATGAATATGAAGGTTGGTTGGTTTTTTAAGGTTTAATGGCGCAAAGTCCAGAAAAATAAAAAGATGAATATGAAGGATATATTTAAAGCTTGAGAATTTATATGAAAATTTTATCACCTTAAAATGAATGATCTTACATTCAAGCGTGCTGTAAGATAAGTTAAAAGTTGTTTGAATATTTTTTAAAGGGCCTAAAATCATGACCATGCCTCAAATTTGTGAAAAATATTTTTTTGCTGAAAATATTTGTCAAAAGTGAACGAGGGTAATAAAAAAATATTTAAGAAATTATTTAAATGTTAATTCCTTATTGGTATGTTGTGTTATATTTCATCATCATTTCATAATTTCAAAGTACTTTTGTTGGTAAAACTCCCGATACTTAAAACTTTTAAAGTTTCCATTAAAAACAAGATTTTGATTTCAATGAACAATTTCATTTACACGAATATTTCCAGGTTTCCAAGAGTTTTATCAGCTTTCAATCCAACTCCAATCTCGAGATCTGAAGCAGGGTTTAAAGGCCCCTCAAGGCTCTGCAGAGGGTCGATCTCCCCCACGCGCAAACAAATAGGGTAAACGCGGAAGTGACCTTCAAATTTCACGCAAACACAATAGCGGAACGTTATTCCAAAAATTTTATTTTCCTGTAAAATAAAACCTCATATTGTATCCTTCGCGCGAACAGAGCAGGAAACGCGTTTTTTAATTCTAACGGGGGATGATGGTTTCCGGGACAGATCTCTCTGGGTTACCGTTGTTTCCGGCCTTTTCAGGACACTTCCCTCCGCAATCTTCCGTCGTCTGCTGGTTCCTGGGTCGAGCCCGGGTAATGATTCCATTAGCGGAGGCGCGTTAATCGGGCACATTGAAGGGGGTCTTTTATGAATCGACGTGATGTTATTCGGTTCAGATTTCTTTGGAAGAGAAATGTAGTAGCCAAGTCCAGGGCCATACCTAAGGGGTAGTAGGGGGACCGCCTGAAATTTTCCCGGCTATTTATATGTTGCTTTTTGCCATCAAAATTGTTGTAACAACAATCCGTAGTCCATCTTTCCAGTGTCACCAGAGGTGTCCTACATCCCCCATAGCTTGAGACTTCTCAGTGTTAAAATTTTAATTGAGAAAAACAAGATTCAATTCTTCCAAAATGCTACATTTGCCTTATAATATACGTGAGAGGGTCTTAGTAATAAATTTTGAGCCAACACTCCTATCCACGAAATAAAAATATTAAGGTTTTACAACGAAATTGACCTGTTATTCAACACGAGCACTAGAACTTAGCCTTTTAACTTGTATGACAAGCCTATACTTAAAAAAATTAAAATTTTTTAAACAAAAATTTTAAAATTTAATTTTTTTAATTAAATTTTTATTGAATAAAAACAGTTTAGAAGCTCTCTAATTTCAATGAATTTTATCAAAAATTTTTTGAAAAAAGAAATAGGTGGCAATTTGTCTGAGGTTTTGAGCTCATATTTTGTTTATTTTGTTTGTTTTTTAGTTTTTCGAACTTTTTTAAACTTTTATCCCACAATTGGGTTAATATTCTACATCACCATTAAAAATTAGTCTATTAGCGTATGTAACAAGTTTATACACAAAATTTAAATTTGTTTAAAAATTTGTTATCTTTTGAAAATTTAATTAATTATTTTTACAATGTGTACAATTTCCATGGAAATATACCCTTGATAAATGCCTCAAACATTTTTGATTGGAATTTTAAAAAAGGTTGATTTTTGAGGTAAATAATCTTGAAAATCTTTAATAAATTAAATGTTTATTCTCCGATTTTTTTTTTTTTTTTCAAATTTTAATATGTTGTTACTTTTGTTATTTTTGAGTGAAAACTGTTGAAATTATTCTTTTTTTTCCAGTTTTTTTTTTTGTGGTTTTAGGGGTGTTTTAATTTTTAAGATTATCGAAATTTTCAAATTAATTTTAAAAATAGGCATTTTAATTTAAAAAATAAAATAAATGGAATATTCGTATTTAGCACTGCAAGTCTCGAACTCTATTATTTGATTTTTTGAATTTTTTTTCGGTCATTTTTTAAAAATTTAAAAGAAATTTAACTTTCCGTGAACCGATTTTGTCCGATGTTTAGTATGTTATTATTTAGGTCATTCTCAAGTGTAAACCGTTTAAAAACTAAATGTATCAATTTTTCACCGGTTTGACCTTTTTTTTCAGTAGATTTACTGGACTATAAGGCTTAGAAAAAATCACAATGGTTTGTCTAAAATGTAGTAAGTCCAAAATCATAAAAATTGAGATAACCCTTGATTTATATTTAGTTGCAGATCTTTTAGTTAGTATAGTACAGGGATGGCCGTTGGCCAACCCACGGCACGTGTGCCTAATATCTAAATTTGTAATGATTAGTGTGGGTTAAATATCTTTTTAGGTCCCTGAATGTTGCAGATTTTTTTTCTAGAAAAAACTTTATTAGATAATTTAAAAACTTGCGGGTTCTCTTTTATGATTTATTTATTCTTTGAGATGTTATACATGTGTAGATAACATTTTCAAGTTTTGGATATATTTCTGTATTTGCTTATTGATTAGATTATTTTCAAATTACCTCGGGCTTCAAGTTCGTCTTAACGGATAACTCTTAATTATCTAGGGGGAGTACCTCCTACATGTATTAATTTTTACATCTTCCCTACCCAGACGTACAAGAGAAACAATGTTTTTTAGGGTAAAGATAACATAATCAGTCTATGAATAATATTTATTCACTGTTCTATTATTTTCGGTATAGATTGGAAAAAATGTAAGTGGCGCGTTTAAGTTTTGTTTCCCTGTAGTGACACTCTTTCCAAAAATGTTGGCCACCCCTGGTATAGTAGTTTCCTAAGTCAAAAGATCAGCATTTACAGCAGAATGCCTTCTCCATAGACACAAACAGTATCGAAAACCACACTAACTAAGAACTATTACAAACTATTACTAAGAAAAAATTCATTGACTTACTCTCCTATCATTCTTATTTTTACCGACTTCAAGTAATCTCAGATTTTTACAGGATATTGAAATTTTAACAGCTAGAACACAAGAACAAAGAATACTATAGTATTCTTTGTTCTTGTGTTCAAGGCATTAAAACAGTAGAGCACATGATATTTTATTGTAATTTGTATTCTAACCAAAGAAAGTTTAAAAAAGAAGTTGAGATTGTTTTTTCCTTGTTTATCGATTGCACTGAAAACCTAAATATTTTAAGTAATTTAATGTGTTTACTGTTTAAACTTTTAGATTTTGTTCTGTTCCTTTTAATTTACATTTTTACTTTGCCTACTTACATCTATAAGCCTCACGTTATACTATGTGGAGCATGAGTAGTTTAATTTTAAATAAAAAAAGTCATAAAACATTGTCTTTAACCCTGTTCCAGAAGTGTCCACCTATGATCCGAGCCTCTCGTTTCCCATGTATCGCCAAGAAGCATCCCCGCTCCCCCCATTGTTCCCCGTGTGTTCCGTTAGGTATGGGAACGGTGGTCCTCCCCGGAGCCAGATGGCTTTTTTGGGTTTGACCTTTTTTAGATCAGCCTTTTTTATGCGATGAAAAAATTCTGACACAGGGGAGAGGATGATGAGAAAGAAGTTTGATGCGATTTTTAGCAGGAGGGTGATTAAGCTTGTACGACAAGCTTCCTCCTGATTCTCCTTCTCGGTTTGCGATGGAATCTTTGGGGCAGTAGTTCTCAAACTGTCACCATTAGTGTGATGCTAAAGTAAACACAACGATGAACACTGCTAATCAAAAGCGTTTTTATTGTATTCCGATTGTGTTGTGTAAGAAAAAGTGTATGTGTTGCTAAAAATTACAGACAGGAAGTGTATTCTTATAGAGTTTTCAATCCAAATTTAAGAACACTTTCAGATTTTACATATGCTTTACAACACTATTTTTTGAACACATTTCTAACATTTTTCAAACATACATATTCAGAACACTATCCCAACACAATAAGGTGGTAAAGTGTTCCCTACCTAACAACACAACTAAATTGTAGTTATTTTGGGGACAAAAGGAGTTCTAAAGTTTATAATGTGTTTATTTTTGTGGAGTGTTTGCAGTATTAAAATCATTCAAATATTCACACAATCTCAACATGAAACAATTCATGAAACGGAAAATGTCCAACAAAGGTGCTCATGGTTTATATACGTTATTATTAATAATTTTTTTTTTTTTTTTTTGAAAAACTTGTTTTTGAGGAGTGAATTTTTCTGCAATTTAAGAGACGTCTAACTTTTAAGTTAATTTTTAAGAAATTAAGGTTAAATCTTAACATTCAAGATAAAACTTCTGAAAAACTCATAATTTTTAAAATTTATGAACTACCTAATATTTCAAATCTTTTACATTTATACTTACATCAACATTAACGTTACGTGACATTCCCGACTATTATATAAGAGTATAGTAGTTGGATGAAAAGCTGTGATTCACAAATTACGTCATGTAATTTTCAGAGTTTTCTTTCTAATTTTCTCCTTCTATGTTACAAGGTGTACAACTTCTGCAACTCCAAATAAATAATATTTATAATATAAGCGAAGTTTGTAGGTTGGGTTGCTCCTGAATCCAATGGGCAATAATAGATGATGAGGCTGTCCTAGTGTAATAGGCACATTGCTTGAGAACTGTATTAAAACCTTTATAAACACTTAAAAGTATTAGTGAAAAAGAAAGATTTTTCTATTATTTCAAAATATTTTCTAGTTTTACTGTTGTTTAATAAAAGTAATTTCCTGTTTCATGAGCAAAACAAGAAAAAAAAAATGACAAATATTCGTTTTTGTGTTTAAAGTGCATTTTCAACTAATTATCACAGAGGGGAGGGGGAACCTGCCCCATTTGCAGGGTTGAAAAATTAAAGTGCTTTCCTTAGTTTTTATTAATAATATATAGATATAAGACTAATTTTACCCTTTTAGTGTAATTTAACGCAACATAAGAGTTTAGTAAAATGAGCGAAGATTATCCTCAACACACGTTTGAACAGGGATACGTTTTTTGCTTTCTAAGAACAGTAATTACTTGTCACTTAAACTTGATGAAAGTCACGTATTTCCATCACACTAGAATTTTATACTATTTACTTAGAAAATCGAATAAAGAAGAGTTTGAATCCATATTAAAAATATTTTAAATCCCAAATATGGAATCAGGATGTTAAAAAAATCAAGTCTTTCCTGTCAGAGAATAGACAAATTGATGAAGCATTCTTATGAATATTTTGTTCTTGACTATTAAAATGCATTTAAATTCACTACTTTATAGTCCTAGAGCTATCTAAATGCAAATTTAACTGAAAGTTATAGTTTTGAAAATCATTTAATTACCTTACAACACCTAAATTTACCTTAATTTTATTGTCAATAACTTTTAATGGTCAATGCCACCTGTAAATTCAAGACCCTATGTATTGGTGTCTCCCTGAGACAGTTGACGGATGAGGAAAGGATGATGTCGGAGATCTTTTGGTTAGGTGTCTTGGACCTGGTAGGTGTCACATTTAAGAACGTAGAAGCTTAGTTTTAAATATATGCAATACTGCTTTTGTGACGCACATTTTACCTTGTTTGTTAAGTAAGATTATTTATCTTACTATACAAAATGTATAATTTCATTAACTAAAAGAATTAAATTTAATCTTCTTGACTATTTTTGAGTTGTCAAAAATGCAGTCAAAACTGTCATTATTATACTTCAAAGTCTAATATTTATTTTCTTTTTTAAAGATTAATTATTGTTTGATTAATAATTGTTTCTAATTTGTTCTAATTGTTTCTAAAGATTAATAATTGTTTCTAAAAATATCTTCAAAAATCAATTCATAATTTAATTTTGTGTTTTCGTGAAAGTTATTAATGAATATTTAGAACAGTGTTTCGCAACCTATTTTAGTTGGCGGCACCATAAAAATATCTGAAATGACTGGCGGCACACTTGGATATGAAAAAGGGAGAAGTTGGATAAAAACAATTATAGTATTCACAAAATTAATTTAATCTTTTTAATTATTTATTTGTTTAATATTGTCTCATTACTTTTTCTTTATGTAGGATACCCAACAAGTTCATAACGTACCTACTTCACCCAAACTTTCACTTTTTGCATTCGAATGTTCCACTCCATTGGGGCGCATTTGAACAGAATTTCTCATTTTTTTTTAGAATGATGGTACTGGTTAGAAATTCTTGATAAGTGCACCTAAAATTTGTTAGAAAATTTGTGGAAAAGTTTTAAATTTATACAGGGTGTATCTGAAATTCAGATACCCCCTGTATAAATTCTGAAATGGGGCAAAAAATCCTTTGAGGGTTGATAGGACTTATCAAAACGAACAATTGGTATAAAACAGAGGGTCAGAAATGGGGTTTAAGTGGGTGAAAATTACTAAAATAATTGAGCAGCTAACCCTCGCCAACACGTTCAGAAAAAGACATTTCTGTAAGGTAAGGCTGGAAATAAAGGGTAAAACTCTTGGTTTCTACCAAAAACCAACTAAAATTATAACAATTCTGATTTTTTATAACCTGCAGAAATGTACATTTCCTGAAGCAAAATTCGACTCAACCCCTATTTTTATTGGACGGCTTTTAATAGAAATAGAGATCCGAGGGCACAGTTTTAAGAATAAGAGTTTCAGAGAAAGATCTCGTTAACTAACACGTTATTTGAATCGTCAGTTTGAAAAAGGGAATAAGTTCACCCCCCCCCCAATTTTCCCAAAAACCAAGTTTTGGGAAAATTGGGGGGGGGGGAGAAACCCTGTACTATATGTAATGGAATCTTCATTGTATAACCACGAAATTTCTAGAAATTCTCGACCCTATTTAGAGTACATAATATAATCATAAAAAAATAAGTATATTCAAAAACATTTTGCAGATGAAAAAAGTTGGTGGTCATTTTTTCATTCATATAAAGATTCAGATGAAAAAAAAATCTCATAAACCACTTTATACTTTAATTACAATTAAATTGAATCGCCAATTTAAAAAAAAGGGAATAAGTCCAAAAAATGGCAAATTGACATTTTGTGCGCAAAAAAATCTCCAACCTTCTGTCTACCCCCTACAAAAAGAATTACAAGAAAAACTTACACGTTATAAGATTATAAATGAATTGCCAGTTTGAAAAAGGGAATAAGTGCAAAAAATTGCAAATTGACTTTTTGTGGGTAAAAAATCCACAAGCTTCGCTCTATACATGAGTATAAAGAGGAAAAACAATAACTACCCCCTATTGGCAGATAGCCCCTTGAATTTAGCGAAATAAATGTCCATTTATTGTATGTTTTATTAAATTTGAAATTTAAAATTAATTAG
Organism: Tetragnatha montana; assembly: GCA_963680715.1. Classification (NCBI taxonomy): domain Eukaryota; kingdom Metazoa; phylum Arthropoda; class Arachnida; order Araneae; family Tetragnathidae; genus Tetragnatha; species Tetragnatha montana. Next base: position 10,760,101 of record OY796685.1, read on the forward strand.
TCTTTCTTTTCTTATTCTTCGTACTGTAAACCTAGCCAAAAAAATATTTAGAATTTAATTTAAAAGTGATCCCTCCTTTTATTATCCAATGAATGTTTTACTCCATTAATATTCCCTTACTCCATTGATAGTGCCTTAATGGCTCAGTTTCATAATAAATTTTAATTTTATTTTTCGAAGTAAGTCTTTTTATTTTTGACTTTTGTGCTGTGAACTGAGCAGAAATATATTTTTAGTCGTCGATTGGTTTTTAAGAATTTTTTCACATCTGAAATTTTTTATTGTTGCAAAAAGGGAATAAGTTCATCAACGTTTTTTAACTGTAAAATATTTTTGAATATATACTCATATTTTTTTCGATGATTATTCTGTACTCTAAATAGGGTCCTGAATTTCAATACAGATTTTGTGGTTATACAATACAAATTCCATTACTTATACATTTTTTCTATTTGTATTTTATCATAAGCTTTTCCTTAAAAATTAGAGATTGAGTCTATTTTTGCTTCAGGAACTGCACATTCGTGCAGACTGCAGATAATACAAAATCAGAATTGTTAGCATTTCAGTTGGTTTTGGGTAATAAATGCTGAAACCGAGCTTTTTATCTTCTTTTTGTTTTTTTTAGCTTTACCTTAAATAAATGTTCCCCTGTTTTATACCAATTCTAAAAATATATATAGAGAGAAATAGGCAAAAATGTATACATTTTGTTTAAAAACATGCCCGTCTCTTCCCTATTTTTTAATAAATTTTAAACTGTTATCAAATTAATTTCGCTAAATGAATTTTCATAATTAATTAGTGCTAATTAGAAGGTTCATTTCTAAAAATAACCCAAAAACTACTATAAAAGCACTTTTTTATGATTTCAGGGAACTGTATTTATAGCATCTTGCATTTCAGGTTTGATTTCCTTAGTTTTATACAAATTTAAAAAAGTGTTGTTTTTATAGCTCATCAACTAAACACATTCTTTTGAATTTTGAATATCTATATGATTTTAATAGATGCTAAAAAAAAAGACAAATCGGTCATGAATTTGTTAAGTTCTCCAACCCCAAGATCCGAAGTGATCCCCTACGTGCTGCCATCTTTCAAGAAATACAGGGAATAAAATTACAAATCATCAGAGAAATTACAACTGAGTGGAAAAAGTAAGAATTTAGGATCGAATAAAAAAGAATGAACATTTGAATAATTTATATAAATAAAAATAATTATTAGTAGTGCGAGAAGTGATTTGAGGACACGTGTGTTAGGTGAGGAGAAATATGAAAAATTTAGAATAATGTTTTTCTTAAATTTTATTGAGTCGAAAATAAATCCAAACTGAAACATACTTTTTTAAAATTGTTTACATTAAAAAAAATCCTAATTTCTGTGCATAAATTCAATTAATTCGAGATATATATTTTATCTTTGTTTTTACCACAACTGAATTTATGAAATGGAAGAATTTTTGTAACTAACTTTGAGTTTCCTACGGTTTAGTTAGAATTTTATCAGATAACTTTCAAAACATCTAAATTTATCATCGAAATTCTTTAAAGGTAAATGGAAATTTGTTTACAGACAACCATGGGGGTAGAGTTTTTCCAATGTTTTTTTTCATTCTAGCTTGAAACAGAGGACAAAAAGAATAAGAATTTAAATACTAATTTGGAATATTAATAAGAAAATTAGTAAATCAGAAATTATATGAAAGATTTTTTTTCTCCTTTCTTTTAAAATAACTCCTTTTAGAGATTACAAGCAAATAGCTTATTTTTTTACAATTATTAGTAAAAAATTATTTAGTTTTTAATACATTTAAAGTCAAGTCAAAAAAATACCTTAATTTAAACCATTTAAGTTTATCTTGGGGTAACTTTAACTGTTTAAAATTATCCCACTCACTATTGCTTAATTAGTTTTGTATCTAAATAAACCTCAGAATTTCAGTTTAAATTGAAGTAGTCAACTTACTTTTGAAGAAATTTCGTAATTCATAAAAAATTGTAGGGTATTTTGGAGATTTTTTAACACTCTATAGTTATAGCATTATGCTCTCCTTGTATACCTATTCAATCCGATGGAAAATCCATTTAAGGAGTTTTAAATTCTTTTTGAAAAATGGGGCTCGTTTAAATTAATAACTTTTTACTAGAGCTATTATTAACAGAGAAAAATAGATCTAGGCAGTTAAATAGTGTAATTTTTATAAAACTTGCATATTTTGGTCAAAATAGACGTTTTTAAAGTATTTGTACCTTAAATTTTAAAACTTTGTAAGGAAACACATTATCTTGATAGTAACTGATATGTTTCAATAGCATAGAACCTAATGGATTGGATATTCTAGTTTCGGGATCAAGTTCAGAACGTCCACGAAAACAGTTGTGGAGGGAACTCAAATTCGAAAACTGATTTAAGAAGTATACAGCAGTTCCGAATCGAAGCCCAGTTTGTGTTAATGGAGAAAGTTTCACGGAACAAAAGGCCTCCCACATTGGAACTCCAATCCATTCATTGGAACGCTTGAACAAAAGAGCGGGATGCAAATGCAACGAATGGGGGAATTCGAAGTGGGAATCTTTCCCCCTTTCTTCTGAGATTTGAAGCATGCGCTTCTTTTGATTTGTCTTTAGTGAATGATCAAACAAAACAGCAGATGTGTGACGTTAATTCAAAATGTTCATCCAGTTCTTTTAAGCACACACGTAGTGGAATCGGCAACAGTTCTTAAAGATTTGTATTAATATGATCAGTTTTCAGTTATCTTTTGTTACTTTTAGATTTGACGGTTTGTTAGTCGAAAGTGGTTTGTTAAAACTATATGATTGAAACAATCAATGGATATAACTGTTGAGCAAAACATTTTAACCAAAAGGGGAAAAAACTTTGTTTCCTTAATTTTACTACAAATATTGGAAACTGTAAGACTAAACACCTATAGTTATGTTATCACACCGTTAAGGATATAGCAAAGTTTTTACAATTTAACTTAGTTAGCTTAACAAAACTTAGAGTTAATTTGAACATAAGAACGTCAAGTTTGTGTTCTGCATATCCGGTATAGAATGTGTAATTGTGTATAGGGAAATGTTGTTTCATTCTATTTTAGAATGAATGTGCTTGCTGTTAATGAGCACCATCGATTTTACAATAATGATACTATCTACATTATACAAACTTTAATAATTATTACTTATAATTTAAATATTTTTTGTATAAAGAATTAATTTTTATTCTCTATTAGTCCATTTTTTTTAAACTCAATGAGTATTTCACTTATTTAAACAAATACCATGGGGACTAAGTTACACCAACGTAATAAAAACTCATTAATTTACAAAGTGAAACAAAATAATGATTTTGAAAATAGTTAGAAAGCTTTACGTATAATTAATTGAAAAATAAGACATAGCAGTTTTGAATCATGTTCTTTATCGCATTTCCAAAGAAAAGTTGTAAGGATGAAAGGTTAACAAAAATCGACATTTTGGCACTACCTAAATTGGAAACTCCCTAGTGATCGTATTTTAGGAATTTCAAAACACCACAGTGAGGATATCTTAGCAACAATTCTATCTGTTCACCTAGCATTGAATAAGTGATTATCACTATCCCATTCTTTGATATAGATACAGCACGTAAAATCGCTTTCCGATGGCTGGGCCAAAGTTTCCCTTACCCAAAGTTACCCTATTTTAAGGTATAGGCATCTTATTAATATCCACTAAGTTTCATTTTCGATTCCAACATGAAAACTAATGAATACGTTCCTTAATTAAGAATAAGAATGCATAAATCGCCGAGATATTTAAGTAGGAAGCATCGCAACTTCCCTTCTAGAATTAAAAAAAAAGCTTTCCTTATGCGATAACGATATCACAACTGCAAAGCATATGCATAACGGGCTTAATCCTTATGCAACAGAGTGCCAAGAGAAGTGGAAACAATATCCTTTTGTGTTCCTAAATAATAAAAGGGCGATCGTTCCCTTCACAGCCGAAGTGTGTTCAAATCCAAACAAGGGCAAAAACGAATTTGTTTTAAATTATCTCTCCTCCGCTACACAGTTCGGAAAAGAACAATTTAGAGAGATAATCGCGCCATTAGAGGCGCCGAGGAACTAATGACATTTCGATTGCAGGGTCGTTATGGAACGGAATTCTCTTCGTTCTCTGATTAAATTGCTTCCAATGTTTATTAAAACCGGTAAATTTCTGTTTTGCTTACCTTCTGCGCATTTAGGAATGGCTTAACTCTTTTTTTCCTACTAATTTTACGCCATCTGGACTCCAAATCGATGCGAATGTAGCAGGAAAGAAATTGGATCATGTTGTAGCGGGTTTTTAACCTTGCGTTTCTCTGTAATCAATTCCATCTAAAAGGGAGAAGGTTGGAATTTCCCGAAAAATAAAAACGAAACAGAGTAAATGCGCAGCTCTTATCGTCTTCCCGTTCCCAAACATGTTTTATGTTATCAAATCTCAAAATAAATTACTTACTTCTTATCAACTTCAGAAATTTAGCTATAAGTACTTTCATAAAGGTAATGGATTCTCAATTTAACATTAACAGTCATAGAAATATTAGTAACAATTAACGTTAAGTGAAACATTTTGTTGTTTAACATTTCATTAAATTTAAAGCTGATATCACACACTTGAACAAAGATATGATCTCCCATTAAATCACAATGGGTTTTTTCTGATAACGGACTGCAGCGTGATTTTCATCTCAGTCATCAAGATCAAGTCATAGTAAACAAAACACTAAAGAAAACAAAGCGAAGTATCGGAGGGTATTTGACACTTAAAAAGCCTTCCATCCTCCAAAGCTTAAACCACAGCCAAAACCCATGCAATCTATTTTGTTCTTTTGTTCCCTGTTGCCATAGTAACGGGGCTCGGATTTAAATCCCACCTTAAGTCCTGGGATTAATTGGAAGGAAAATCAGAGCCGTCCCCAGTTGCGATCGAGAAAAAATAAGAAAGTCTTTTATTAGCCAAAAGTTTTTTTTTGGTGGAGAGTTAACACCACGTATCAATAACGATCGAGATTAGCTACCAAGAATGAGAGGGTACTTGAGGGAATGGTGAGGGTTGATTTTAATTGAAGCTGTTACTGACTGATTCCGGTAAATGACTTACAAAACATAAATTAGGGAGATGGTAATCCTTTACTATTGGTAAGAGTTCAACAAGAAAAGCTAATACATTTTCTTTTTCTTTTACTAGGGGGCCTGCCCCCTGCTCGCTATCGCTCACCAACCCCCGTAACTGCTTCGCAGTTCTTTTCAGATCGCTTCGCGATCTTAGCGAGCAGAGCTCGCTTGTTCATCTCAACAATCCAGCCTAACACTCTTCTCGACTTAATTAAGCCTCTTGTAATACCGAAAATACCTCTCTCTTGCTTATAAATAATTTAATTCGTATCATTCCCCTAAATTAACAACAAAACTGTTGCTGAAATACATTCCTTTTTTAGCTTATCAATAATTTAATCGAAATGTTAAAAAATATCCAGCAAGTCCACTAATAATCATCAACCATTTTGCAGAAAAAACATTGTTGAAAATAAAAGAAATCAGACTCATCATAAAACTCGTCTGTTTCTCTAGTGAACGGCCACAGAAAGAGAAGAAAAAATTAAAACTTTGAATCTTAATAACTATAAAACTAATTAGAATTTTTTGAAAAACAAAACGCCAATATTTTTATAAAAAATAATTGTATGTGTGTTTAAAATATCATGGTTCTACTGTGATTAGTTTTTCTTTTATAACGAAAAAACCGAAAACCCGTCAAAAATTTCGAAACTTTAAAACTTAATTACTCCAAAACTAATTCGAAATTCGAAAAAAGGGCGACGAGGTGCAAAACTTCACATCTAAGAGAATGCGGCTGCAAAAAATCATATATCTGCTGCAAATAGATTTTGCTGGGGGCGAACTCGCAGCAGAAAAAAATAATTTTCGACTTTGACATTAAATAATTCCAGAACTAATTATCTCATTAATTAGCTATTGGAACGAAAAGGACCCTCATACATTTGTCTGCAAATGGTCAAAATTTCAATAATTTCCGTTCCATAGTTTTTGCATAGTGACAATTCAAAATTGTCAAAGTGAAGATTTTCTGAAACAGCGGCGGCGGCGACTGTTACTTTTTTTTAATATAGAGAGAATGTTTACATTTGGAATATTATTCGATAAATAACTGGATGTGAAATTAAGAATAAAAATACTTGATTTAAAAGAAAAGCTCATGCATAAATGCTATTATTATAAATTTTCCAAGCAATATTTTTGTTTTGTTATAATAAAACAAAAATATTGCTTGGAAAATTTATAATAATAGCATTTATGCATGAGCTTTTCTTTTAAATGGAAATTAAATAAATTCAAAGAGGAAAATTTTAAAATGTTTACATTTGGAATATTATTCGATAAATAACTGGATGTGAAATTAAGAACAAAAGTACTTGATTTAAAAGAAAAGCTTATGCATAAATGCTATTATTATGAATTTTCCACGCAATACTTTTGTTTTATTACGGAGATTTCAGGAAATTATATAAATTCAAAGAGGAAAATTTAATCAATAAATAATTCTTTGCCATCATTAATAGGCATTATTAAGGTTATACTATAGTTAAACCAAATAGATCATTATCTCTCTCCGTGATTAAAGTCTCTACTTAATAAGATAGGCAATTCAAATGTACACTTTAGCTTAAAACATCCTAGAATGTGCAGACTCTACATAATTGCGGATGCTATTTATTAAATGGCGACTGAGATCATAGAGAAATCTTGTTATTGATTACATTTTGTTGTGATTGTTCTTTCCACGGCCAATGTTGACACGCCGTTACGGCAGACTCCAACCCTTTCAACTGCACGATGGTTATCAAAAACAATTCATTTTGCGTGGAGAAGTATGAGTGGAATCATTCAAAAGAAGCCCTCGAAAGCTGCTTTCAGAACCACCTTCCATGAACTGATTACTCCATGAATAAATCGGATTTAATCCAATGGAGGTGCAACAATTTATGACCTTTCCCTTGATATTCATCAGCTCTTCAATCATCCTTGCTAATTACAAGGGAAGCCGCGTTTTGACTTACGATCCCTTTTCACAGCGATGACGGAGCAGAATGGTAAGGAAATTTCTCTAAATGAACGTCACACATTGGTTACGCTTGGGATATTGGTATTTATGGACGCTTAGAGATTTCAACCTCTTAAACAATTTCTCCTCTTTTAATTACTTAAAATTTGATTCAAATCGTTGTGTAGCTGATCATAACACTTACTGTTTTAGGCAGGGTTAATTCTTAATTGTGGTTCCAGTATGATACAGTAAATTGAAGAAAAAAAGTAATTATGTAGGAAAACTCCGATTAAAAGTCATAATAAGAAACAAATTTCCCTTAAAAAAATGCAACTTTGAAGTCAATTCTTAAGGAAGTTTTAAAATATTGAAAAATACCAAACCTCATAGAAACGTGTTGCATAAGAGATGGATCCAATCATATTGAATACATCCTTTTCTAACCCTTTATACCTATCCTTCCATTTGATTGGATTACAAAGAATAAAATGTTCTGTTCTGTGTAAAGAGGCTTAGAAAAGTTTATCCCAAGATCCATAGGGGCCTGAACCTTTATAAAAATTGTTATTTTGACAAGCACTTTCTTGGAGATCAGCGGAAGAAGGTACGTATAAGAAAGGATTCATGAAAAGTTTAACATCCGTTTTTAAACCTTAAAAAGAGTTGTTTGCAAAATCGGAAGTTTCTTTAATTTTTAAATAAAAAATAGTCTCAAATAACTAAAAAAAAGAATGCATAATAATACCGGGAAAACAAATGCATTGTCAAGATCATTATTTCACCTCAAATATCTCCTTGAATAAAAATACTTACCCATGAAACTATTCTCTGTGATTATCTTTGATATTGTACACCTTTTTCTTAATGAGTTTTTTGTGGTTTTTTTCTCCTTTTAATTTTTAAATAGATTTTAAAACTTTCTTATTTTGAAGTTAAGAGCGATGAACGATTTCAACACTATCATTTTACTACACATAGATAGGTACAAATTATTTCTATGATTCTACAAGGAGTTTTTACAAATCTAAACACGTGAAATGTGCTTTTGAGACACGTTGTAAGAGAAAATTGTCTAAGTGATATAAAAAACTTTCAGGAAATTAAAGATACCAAATGGCTCTATCAATATCCCTGCCTAGAAAACGAGAAATATCTTCTACTGTCTTTTTTCTTCTACAATTAAAATGAATGAAAAAATCCTATAAATAAAATGTAACCTGTATCTACTGTAACTGTCGGTTACATACAATTTTTATAATGTAATTTTTAGATCTTATCTTGATTAATTCTATACGCCACACCCTTAGTATTTTTTTCTCAATATTTTTCAAATGTTCTCACATTAAAGCAACTCAGTTTCTGGCGGTTTCCAATTGCTGTTATTCCGTCGGGAATTCCGAGACCACGACTTGGACCAATAGAAATGTTTACCGAATGCTCCAGAACCGTTTCCTTTTACTATGACAGCAGCACGCGGCTCACAACATGGCTGATCTATGAGGTTAATTCAATCGTCCCTTCCATTCGGCGTGACGGGCGCGAAAAAGGGCCCATCGATCGAAGACATCTTCCTCGCACTGAAATAACATTGATTCTTTCTGCGAGTGGAGGAACCGATGATTGGATTTGGGAAATATTGCTCTATTCGTTATGTTATTCCTCGATGATTGTGGCTGGAACAGGCCGCGCTGAAATGACGAGGATCGGAGACTGAATAATCCAGGGGCAAAAGTAGACTTTTGTTTCGAAGGGGAGTTAGCTCAAAGTTATTTTTTAGACATTCTCCTACACCAGTGGCGTTATAGAAATTCATTTCAGGAGGGGATAAATTATCCTCTAAATATTTTAATCATTATCCGGCCCAAAGCAAGATTTTTGCACCTGGGGAAAATCCAAAATTATTCCTTAGCCCCCTTTCCTGCATTTTTAATAGGTTCAATGTAGCTTTTTAATAAATTTTTAGGCAGGATTTGCATATTGATGAACTTGATACAAAAAAAAGTGTGAAGAGAATTCCAAGAGCAGATGGGGGGAGTCCAAGCCAAAGGGGAAACTTTTGTGAGTTTGACCATAAAAAAAACAGAGTTTTAACTGGTTGCGGTACAGTCTGAACTCTCCGTAATACCACTTATACAGGGTGATTCGAAATTACGTGGACAAGCTTCGCATGGGGGTAGAGGGGACCTAGACAAGCATATTTTGAAAAACTAGAGGGGGCGCAGATGCACCGTTAAAGAGCTAGGACCTAATGTAGTGCGAGGGCGTTACAAAAGGCGGTTTTCCCAAGGCCCGTTTAACGAAACAAAACATAACAGAATGAAAAAATTTATTGCATGAGGTACAGCAGTATCCGTACTACATACATGATAAATTTGATAAAAATTGGACCACTTGCTAAATTGTGGGGGTACTTTTAAAACGTGCAATATTAATCTTTTAGCCAAAGAATGGAGTTCCCTTACATTAGTGTAATGGTACTTAGAAAAATGATGATCGAGGAAGGAATTTTCAACAATCATACAGTCTCAATGATCAATGTATGATCATTGAAAATTCCTTCCCCGATCATCTTTTTTCTGAATACCATTAAGGGAACTCCATTGTTTGGCCAAAAGATTAATATTGCACGTTTTAAGACTCATCCCACGGTTTAGCAAGTGGTCCAATTTCTATCAAATTTATGGAGTAAGTAGAATGGATACTGCTGCACCTCATGCAATAATTTTTTTCATTTTATTATGTTTTGTTTCGTTACACGGGCCTTGGGAAAACCGCTTTTTGTAACGTCCTCGCACTACATTAGGTCCTAGCTCTTTAGCGGTACATAAGCGCCCCCCCCCCCATTCCTATGCGAAATATGCTTGTCTAGGTCCCCTCTACCGCCATGCGAAGTTTGTCCACGTAATTTCGAATCACCCTGTATACTCCCCTGTCTTACACTCTTAAATGGGTCAAAAGTCTCTTTAGAGCGTTTAATAGGGAGAAATGAATCTTGATGTATTTAATTCTTAAACTTTTTGATAATTCATAGTTCTATGTAAGACAAGCCATTACCCGGCCAGGATCTTCTTGCTCAATGAAAGTGTATGCGAGTGAAACAAGCAAGAGTGTGTAAGGTCACAGCATGACACAGCGAGGAAGTGAAAGAATGAGGTAGTTACCGTTCGAAAGGTTCTGGCACAGTGACTTAGATACAGATTGAAATTAAACAAATATTTCATTTTACGATTCAAAACTTTAAAATTCCACTTGGGATTTCCTAAAACTCTTCCCTGTTCTTTTAGTTAAAAATTATAAACAAAACGAGTAACGTGATTACCTATAAAAAAAGAAATTTTTCACTTGTTAAAACTATTTCAAGAGAAAAAAAAATATGGGATGTATTAAATGCATGTAGAAAACAACATTTTTGCATTAAATCTCCCCTAATATTATCATGATTATCTTCCAAAAAAGCGTACTGTGCTTAATAGGAGCTCCTATTAAAATACTATTCCTGACCGAGAGACTGTGACCTTTCCCTCTCCCGGGATATTGTCCCGGTCCCAGGGGACTCATCAAGGACCTGTGGGAAGAGGCAATCAGAAGACGAATGGATATAACCCGGGGTGTGCTTAATGAGCTGAAGGGAAAAGCAGAAAGGTGGAGGAGCCATAAAAAAAAGTTGCATTGGATACCTAGGAAATCAATACAGGAAAGGGAATACAGACCATTAATAAGTACTAGGGATTAAGAGTTTTTCGGATGTCTAGGTAGAGGTAGTACAGTGGAGATAGAAAAAAATCTATTTAGTTCTCAATATGAGCTTAAAACATTTTAATGCTAAGAATTGGAATAGAATCCCACATTTATCTATAATTCGCATTTTATTTATTTAAATGATTTTTCATTTAATTTTTAATAGTTAAAGACGAGCGCAATTTGTTTTTTATGAGAGAAACTCCCTAATATTGACGCACTCAATCAAAATATATATTCTGAGAACAAGTGCTGTGCATAAGATTTATAGGTAGTACCTACTCTACGTAAATAGAAAAAACTGTCATTTTGCCTAAAAATATTGTTTTATAGGAGAAAGGAATTTTTTTTTAATTCTTATGACATAACCATGAAATGACAAATTAAAAATCAGGAGATACTATCACTGACGAGTTTTTTAGAGGTTGAAAATGTGCGGAGACAGTGGAAAGAAAAAAGTAAGAATTCTGGTCACATTATTTTGCGAATGGTCCATCAAAATGTCCATAAAATGGCAAATTGTGAATAAAGATTATAGTTAAAAAAATTTTTGAAAGGAAAACGCTTGTCAAAGTAACTTGAAAGTTGAAAAAAATTCAACATCGTCACATTCCAGACCCTAAAGCATGCCAACTGTATTTTCATAGGTTTTGAATACATCAACAAGCGAAGCTCGCTTTTAATTCATGTACGAATTCAAGAACGAGCAGCAAGCAGGCCATCAACAAAGAATCCATCATCGGACAACGCATTGGCATAGGGCCAACAGCCACTTAAGAGATTTTGAGCAGAAGAGGTATTCACGCAGGTGATTGGCTAAAAATTAACATCTGCTCTTATCATAAAATTATTAATGGAAAATAATTTCAAATCAAACTATAACAAAGTTGCCTTTAAAAATCGCAAAATAATTTTACTGGATTTAATTCTTCTAGTTTAAAAAATTGTATGAAACAATTTCAAGATTCAGAAGAAATATTTTATAAAATTTGCATATATTTTAAAGATATCCGCGCGCACGCGCAGATGATACGATAATCAGACGATTAAATCAACACTTTTCTTTCCTCGCGTTGAATTGCGGTTCGTAATGTTCTACGGTGGTTCTACGTATTTCGTCCTGTTTTTTCACTTTGTTCCTGTTTCCAAACTTTACCTTTCAACGTTTGGACCAATTTCCGAGGATTAGGTTTCATTAAAATGTGAGTTATTTTGATAATTATTTAAAGGTTTTATATAGGATTCCTTGTTACAAATTGTATTCAAATATCGAACTGTCTCAAACACAGGGAATGAAATGTTCAGTAATTACATCTAAGTTGTTGTTTGACATCGAAGTATTGTGGTATTCGTATTTTGTGATTATTGTATGACTGAATATATTAATTATTTTAACATGATATTTTTTGTCGCATAGTTTTTCTGTTTAGAACGTAGTGAAGTAGCATATATAATTATTTTAAATTCTTCGAAATTATTATACATATTTTAGTGTATCTAACAACTGCTAAAATAACATTTGATGTGTAATAAATTACTCATTTTATAAGCAGTTCTTTTTATCATGAAAAATAACATTTTCATTCAAATAAATGTATAAATACTATCTAGGAAATACGAAAACTAGTATAAACTAGCTGTTACGACCCGGCAAAGCCGGGTCTTACAGCTAGGCTAGCCTTTTATGCGAGCTTCGCTCGTTACTACTTCAAGTTCCTATTAATTATACATTAAATAAGAAGTTTAACTTTAATAATTTATTATTGTTGAATTAGAAACCAACTTCCCTAAAAGTAACTTTTTAACCTTTATTAAGTAAACCAACTTTCTTGAAAGATATTTATTTAAAAGCTATTATATTATTTTAAAATTTTAATTACTTTTATTTATTTATTTTTCTGATTATTGCGAGATGGCATCGAGTCAGTGAGTGACGTGGGCTTTTATATTTTTCTGATGATTATGATTATTATTGCGAGATGGCATCATAGTGTGCGAGCGTTCCAGAATCAGTGAGTGACGTGGGCTTTTATATGAGAGATTATTATCTAGGAGATAGTGGAAATTCTCGAGCTACCTCTATATTTTCTCCACTGTATGATAATTTTTCGTTCCAAAACTGGTGACATGTGAGCATATTTATAGTGTGATATATTATTGTGTATATGTAATGGGCAAAGTGATTAATCGGGCATTATTAATAATACCCGAAATGGAGGCGGGCAAAGTGATAAATTTCATTCATAAATTCCACTGAATTTATCACATTGCCCGGGCATTATTAATAATGCCCGGATTTAACACATTGCCCGTAACATATATTTTACATTCGGTAAAAAAAAATCACATACCATTTTGAAAGTACAGTGACCAATAAATAGTTGCTTTTTACCCATCTGAAGTGAATATTTAGAAGTGTGTTTTTTAATTTTGTAATCAGATTTTGGTTTTAAGCTGGGACAATATAGATATATAATTAATTGTTACAATATTAGGTTTATTTTGTTTCTAAGTTCATTAAAATATGCATTATGCATGCATTATTAAGCCTCTTAAATAAAAATTGTGCTGGTGGGGATACTTGAGTAACTTAAGAGTGGGATATTTGGGCCATAGCATAACTTGTGGTAAGAATTACAAACAAATAAAAATAACTTTATTAGCTTCTTTATTCTTCTCTAACTCTTTTTAAAACTACTTTTTCGAAGTTGTAATATCATACGCAATTGACAACTAGTGAAATACTTTCAAGTTTTTATTTTTTAAATGTTATTTTTAAAAAAAAGTTTTAGAAATTTTGCAATAGTAGGCGTATTTAGAGTTGTTTCAAGCATCACTCTATCATGGCTCAAGTATCCCCATGAGAGGGATAACGAGTAAATGTAAAGGAAACACAGTGTATAGAAAAATGTAAATAGTTTTATGCACATAAAAATGGGTCAAATGAAAGTAATTATTACTTAATTTAAAGAAAAATATCAAACTTTCAAACAAAATATTTTTTATGTAAAATAGTTTAAAAAATTAAACTGTAAAAAGTGGCTCAAGTATCCCTACTCACCCCCACAATTTTTGGCAATTATTTAAGTACGTAAACATACTGTTTTATGTTCTCTTTGCTCTTTACTTTACTTTTATTTGAGAAAACTGTTTTTTGAAGTGTTATGGTTTACAATTAAAATGTTCTTCTTATAAAAGGTTCATGCTGTGTTCCTATTTCTATAACTAGTGCGTTCAAGAGTTTTCTTGCATTTTCCATTTAAAAATTTAACATTTTTAAAATTAATTGGAACAAATTTGAAAAAATGTCCTCCATGATGAAAAATATGCGATGGGTCACCAATAATGGGGGTAGAGCAGTCACTACCTTGGCGACTGCTATCTGTACCAATTAATTTTATAACACCCATTTTAGTATCTACTCTAACCTAAATGCATCACGTTTGTTTGAGTAATTTGAAATTATTTTTACCCCCCCCCCGTGTGAAGAATTAATTATAAATTCCTTTGAACCTTTTATGAAATCAACCTTTTCAATAAGATAGGTTTACTGTAACTTGTATACATTTATGGTCAAAATCTTGCTAAGTACTTTGCGATGCGATTTTTTTCCACATAAAAACAATTAAAAAGTTAGTACCGTAAAAACTTTTAACTTTTAACTGCTGCCTAAAATGTATTTCTTAATAAAGAATTTGGAATGCTTTAAAAAGCATACTTCGAATCTTAATCTGTACTTTTAGAACTCGTTGCCAGTTCATTTACCATGAACGGTTGATTTTATAGATATTTTAAGTGCCATGATCCGATTTACCCGCATTTTGAAGTTCTTTCCTTCGTTCGTTTAAAGAGGAAAATCCAAGAAGTTGGTTTTCCAGAGATATCGGTAAATTTTGGCAACTAGCAGGAGTTTTCAATTTTTTGTGCATTATTTAGCTTCCGTTGCAACAACAGTTCATTTTTCGATTGTTATTGTCGTGAATGTGCTCGAATCTCGAATCGTCCGATTTCTCACACCTGCGTGAACAGCTGCTGGGCGCAGACGATCGGGGTTGGAAAGAGTTGTTGGAATGTCGAGGGGACCTGGAGGTGGAACTTAAAAGTTTCATATATCTGTATTATATTAGTGGATAAAGTTATCTTCTCAATACATTGCTTGAGGTAAAGCATTTATTGCGTTATTGGTTACTCGAAGAAAGTCTTCATAATGTGTTTTTGTTTGAGCAGAGCCCAGAGCATTATCAACTATTATTATCTTTACTAGCGCCCCATCCAGGGGGTTAGGGCGTTCAAACTTCTTACGACTTTCAGTTAAGTATTGTTTTTACTTAATTTTTTTTTTGAAGAGAACAAGGAGCGATCCTCGGGTGTCACTGAGAGGGTCTTAAATATCCAAAATGAGTCAAACACTACTTTTTAGGGTTAAGTTTCTAAGAATTTTCTGAGGGAGGACCATCATACACCATATTTTGTTTGGGGCTAAGAATGGTCCGTAGAACTCTCTCTGAAATTATGTGCACGAAGATTATATTAAGGTAATTCATGAAAGGTTAATCATTCCAGATTCTGGAGCACTGGGTTTAGTATTTTCACCATCACCAAACTCATCATTCACAAATTCTTTCATTGGAACATAACTTAATATATTAAAACTAATATAGGGGAGAGTGGAGCACATTGGAACAAAAAGTACACTTTTGACAATTTCTGCATATGACTTCCATTTCTCCATTGAATAGATACTTTTATTGAAACAAAACTTATTTATTTATAACTTTACAGCATTTATAAAACATTCCCCCTAGAATCATCATTCTAAAAATTGTGAAATTCTGTTCCAATGTTCCCTAGCGGTGGGGTACATTCCAAAACAAGCTTGTGGCACATATGAACACCTGCAAAAATAATACAGAATAAATTTTTAGAAGCTACGAAATTTATTCTACATTAAAGCTTACCTACATTCACAGCAACACAATTAAGCTGGATATTTGGCACTTTTACGTTTTTTTCTTAAATTTCAGAGTTTTTTTTCACTTAGAAAAATCTCAACGAAATTTCAGTGTAGATAACGTTTTTGATAAGGAAAAGAGTAGGCTCCGAGAGAAAACTCATAACGAATATACTAATATCCATCAATAAAATCAATGAGAATAGATTGAAAAAAAAAATTAGGTTTCAGTTTTTAAGGAAAGTGAGTTAACTAGCAAAATACCCATCTCCAGAAATTGATGGTTTTGATATGTTTAGTAGATTATCATGGTAAAAAGTTAAAGAATGTTTTGTAAGGATTTTCCTTTAGTCTTTTTTTTTTTGTTCAAACCATACTTTTCAAATCAGAACCTATAAAGCTATTTCTTTATTAGCTAGTCATTTTAGCTTTACATTTAAATTACAATTAGTGAAAAAATATATTTATGTTTCTAAGTGGGCATGTGAAAATTTATAGGTAAAGAGTAATTAGTATATTTATTAAATCAGAAAAAAACTTAGTGTAAAATATTTCTAATGTTAAACAAAATATTTTTCAACTGGTTATAAAAAAGGGCTTATAAAAATAAATGCATAAAACCTGACTAATATTAAAGAGTATTAAATAAAAACATTTTTTATTTTTCATCAGATGTCTCTTCAAAGAAGTAATTTAAAACTTTATAGGTTTATAAAAATTCAAAGAGTGATTATACAATAAATAACACCTTAGTTTAGCTTTTAAGCTTAATTCAAACTCTGCTATTTTCTTTTAAAAGTCCAGAAAAAAATCTAAAGTAAAACATGAGGGAATTGAATATTCTTGTCTGGTAATGTGAGATTTACTTAAGTTTAAAACTTGAGAATGTTTTAGTATATGATTGTAGGCTATTGCATTATGTGTACAGTACACAATTTCTATGAAAAATTTTGACAAGTAACGTTAATGTTATTCAATTAGTGAGCAGGAAATGACGGCAGAATGATGAAGGAACACATTCTGTTAACTAATTTAAAATGTAATTTTGTTACGTTATTTTGATTAAAACATAAGATAAATTAAACTTTTTATGAAAATGTATCAATTTTTAAACGAGCAGTTTTAATAATATTTTAAAATGTTTTTTGTGAGTGAATTTAAATCACAGAGAGATAATTAAATGATATTCTTCAAAGCAATTGAAGAATTAAATAATTGAAACTGGTTTAAGTTCCCATTTTTCGTTAAATTGTCTAAAATATCCTTGTATACCTACTTATAAATATGAATACTTAACTTACATTCCACAATCGCTTTTTTCGGTATTGAGAATCCCATGCTCATTGCATTCAGCCTAAATCAAGGTTTTTATGACTATACTTGAGTAGTACGAAATTGTGTTAACGGAAAATTTCTAAATGCGTATTAGTTGAGTATTTGATATTATAAAAAACCTAGGTTCACCATTCCAATACCACTACCCCACCAAACTAACCCCTTTTTTACCTTCCCTATGTGTAGTGGGGGCTCTCGTGAAAACGATGCTTTGGAGACTGCGAAAGGGTGGAGACTCTTTTTCAGAATCCTTCAAGCACGAAGATTAGCGATGATGGCGACTGCGAAGGGGTGGAGACTCCTTAACAGAAGCCTGTGTCCAGTACCACTGCACCAACCAGCTAACCCCTTCTTATCCATCCTCCTCTTCTCTCTAACCTCTTCCTTATGTGTAGTGGGGGCTCTCGTGAAAACGATGCTTTGGAGACTGCGAAAGGGTGGAGACTCTTTTTCAGAATCCTTCAAGCACGAAGATTAGCGATGATGGCGACTGCGAAGGGGTGGAGACTCCTTAACAGAAGCCTGTGTCCAGTACCACTGCACCAACCAGAGCTAACCCCTTCTTATCCCATCCTCCTCTTCTATCTAACCTATTTCTTATGTGTAGTGGGGGCTCTCGTGAAAACGATGCTTTGGAGACTGCGAAAGGGTGGAGACTCTTTTTCAGAATCCTTCAAGCACGAAGATTAGCGATGATGGCGACTGCGAAGGGGTGGAGACTCCTTAACAGAAGCCTGTGTCCAGTACCACTGCCCCAACCAGAGCTAACCCCTTCTTATCCCATCCTCCTCTTCTATCTAACCTATTTCTTATGTGTAGTGGGGGCTCTCGTGAAAACGATGCTTTGGAGACTGCGAAAGGGTGGAGACTCTTTTTCAGAATCCTTCAAGCACGAAGATTAGCGATGATGGCGACTGCGAAGGGGTGGAGACTCCTTAACAGAAGCCTGTGTCCAGTACCACTGCACCAACCAGAGCTAACCCCTTCTTATCCCATCCTCCTCTTCTATCTAACCTATTTCTTATGTGTAGTGGGGGCTCTCGTGAAAACGATGCTTTGGAGACTGCGAAAGGGTGGAGACCCTTTTTCAGAATCCTTCAAGCACGAAGATTAGCGATGATGGCGACTGCGAAGGGGTGGAGACTCCTTAACAGAAGCCTGTGTCCAGTACCACTGCACCAACCAGCTAACCCCTTCTTATCCCATCCTCCTCTTATAACTAACCTATTTCTTATGTGTAGTGGGGGCTCTCGTGAAAACGATGCTTTGGAGACTGCGAAAGGGTGGAGACTCTTTTTCAGAATCCTTCAAGCACGAAGATTAGCGATGATGGCGACTGCGAAGGGGTGGAGACTCCTTAACAGAAGCCTGTGTCCAGTACCACTGCACCAACCAGAGCTAACCCCTTCTTATCCCATCCTCCTCTTATAACTAACCTATTTCTTATGTGTAGTGGGGGCTCTCGTGAAAACGATGCTTTGGAGACTGCGAAAGGGTGGAGACTCTTTTTCAGAATCCTTCAAGCACGAAGATTAGCGATGATGGCGACTGCGAAGGGGTGGAGACTCCTTAACAGAAGCCTGTGTCCAGTACCACTGCACCAACCAGAGCTAACCCCTTCTTATCCCATCCTCCTCTTCTATCTAACCTATTTCTTATGTGTAGTGGGGGCTCTCGTGAAAACGATGCTTTGGAGACTGCGAAAGGGTGGAGACTCTTTTTCGGAATCCTTCAAGCACGAAGATTAGCGATGATGGCGACTGCGAAGGGGTGGAGACTCCTTAACAGAAGCCTGTGTCCAGTACCACTGCACCAACCAGAGCTAACCCCTTCTTATCCATCCTCCTCCTCTATCTAACCTCTTCCCTATGTGTAGTGGGAGCTCTCGTGAAAACGATGCTTTGGAGACTGCGAAAGGGTGGAGACTCTTTTTCAGAATCCTTCAAGCACGAAGATTAGCGATGATGGCGACTGCGAAGGGGTGGAGACTCCTAAACAGAAGCCTGTGTCCAGTACCACTGCACCAACCAGCTAACACATTCTTATCCATCCTCCTCCTCTATCTAACCTATTTCTTATGTGTAGTGGGGGCTCTCGTGAAAACGATGCTTTGGAGACTGCGAAAGGGTGGAGACTCTTTTTCAGAATCCTTCAAGCACGAAGATTAGCGATGATGGCGACTGCGAAGGGGTGGAGACTCCTTAACAGAAGCCTGTGTCCAGTACCACTGCACCAACCAGAGCTAACCCCTTCTTATCCATCCTCCTCTTCTCTCTAACCTCTTCCCTATGTGTAGACTCTAACTGACTGACTAAATTTTCAAGAATGTGATCACTTATTTTCTTTGATAAACGATTTACTTCTGAATTTTAACTTAAAAACCTTGGGGCATGAAACTGTTTGGATACTTTTCGATCTTGCCAGAGCATATGAAATTTGATTATCACATAAATAGTATTTATATTATTACACTAATTCCAGAGTAAAATTATCTAGAAATTTTTAATATCATGTTCTTAACGATTTTTAATGAATTTTAAAAAAATACAGTTTCATTTTTGCATTATTTACTTGAGAGTGTAATATTTGTTCTTTATAATAATTATTTCTAAAAATTCTTCGATATAGCATCATAGAATAATCAATTTATAAGGTCCACACGGGTTAATGTACAATTGATATTTCTATAGGTACCATTATTTAGGGCTGTCTACAATCATATATTAATGCAAAATCCCGAAGGGAAAACTTTAAAACAAGATTATATCGGTGCTAAAAACAAAAAAGTGAAGTTATATTCTACAGTCAACTGTTGGGCTGGTATAGTCAAGTTGGTTTAAATAAACAAATCTAACTTCTCTTTTGATGTAACTCGTGCGCAGTAGAGTTTTATTTCAAACAATACATTGGGAAGACTTCTTATTTTTACCAATGTTCTGTCCATCTTTCGGTTCAATAGAAATTGCCTTGCAATCGTTCCATTCCTCCAGGTTGCTCTTCGCTTTCCTTCCTATCCCGGCGCTCAGTAACTGTTTCGAGGATGATGAGAAACGCCGACTCGCGTACATTTCGCGCAGTACTTCCTAAAGATAGATCTGTGAGTGTTGCTGATGCAAGCGCACTAATGCACAAAACGGGTGGGGTTACTGGTTACCGATGTGTTTGGGAAATAATCAAACTTCTTTTTTCATTCTTACTATTATAGGGAAAGAAACTAGGTATATCCTGAGATAAGTATTTGATTGAGAAAATAAGACCATATGAAGCCGTTCATATGTAAGCACCTAAGGTAGAGGGTTGCGATTTGTACAGTTTTGATGACATAGGGGCAGGGTGTAGTACTGATGAGTACTTAGCATTAATAACACTATATTTTTAATACTTTCCTATGATTTAAAAATATAATTTATTTTAAGAAGTTCAATTTCAAAATTAATTATCTTTTAAGAATCGGTTGTACTTCTTGCGTTTCCAAGCAGATTTAGTTTTTTAAAATAAACTTAAGTTTTAAATTTTTAAAATAAGTAATTACTTTTGAAAGTTTTGAACAAAAACATTGGGAGGGGTTTGGAAATTACTTACTAAGGCTATAAAGGGGAATCAGGATGAGATTACCCTTATTTCTGACAAGGGATCGATAGGTCAAAAATTACAAAAAACATGCTTACGTAATATTTAAATTGCCCTAATTTGAGAATTTAATTATCTCAATTCGGGGGGGGGGGGAATTTGATGCATTAAAAGTGTTTGAGGACACGCTTACCCTTTCTAACTGTGTACATTAATTAGGAAGTTTATTTTAATACTTCCAAAAATATTTCAATTCACCCTATGAAAGGTTTCGATGTAGTTTGTTTTCATTTACAATAATTAAGTACTATGTATAATAATTTTAAAAACAAATAAATTAATTTTATTATTAGAACTAGAAACGTTGGTAAAAACGAAAAAAAGTGTTTATCACAGTAAAACCTTTTATTATGTGTGTTAATTTTCTTATGTTTTGTATTCTTGCCTTTTTCATGCGTCCTGTGGCTTGAGTTTCTTCCATCTCGTCGAAACATCCTGAAATTTTCCCAGCATCTGAAATGTCCCGGTTTTGAGGAGGTTCACATCATCTGTTTTATGTGAGTATTTATTTTAGCAAAATATCGCCGTTTTAAAGCAGGGTTCTCCAAAAGATTTTGGCTCAAGGACCACCTTCACATTTCCATTAAAGGCCCACGGGGCCGGTCTCAAAATCCTTTATTTGAGGACCAAACATTTTCATCTGGAGATGTTTAATAAATGAAGGACATTTTGTTAAGTTTTGATGTCTGGTACTTCATTTATTTAACTTCAATTATAACCTTCTGAAACTTTTCCAAATTTCCCCACAACTTTCTATTTTTTTGCGTTGGTTTGATAGTATTTATATTTTTGAAACTGGTTTGTTCGAGTAAAGTTTGGGGTCGAAATTGTGCATTCGGCGATTCTCTATTTATTCTCTAAAAATATTTAATGAACTTATATTTATATGAAATTTTTTTTCTTTGTGATTGTATTAAAATAACAGTTTTTAAAGCGTGATATAACAATGTTTGAACACTCTCATCCCCTTTCGCTATGTTTGAGAAGCACATACAAAACCCCCTTCCTCCGCCCATCAGTGGTCATCAATGTAACTTTATTGTTGAGGACCTCTAAATTAGGTAATTATGAGACGACTAAAACATTAATTTAGCCAAGATAATTTGCGCATTTTAAGATCCGCTTCTATACTCTAAAACTAAAACAGGGATATTAATTGGTGGGTCGCATGCGGTTTATGTGGCCCGCGAAGCCCCTCAAAACCCTCCGAAAGTAGCTTTAGAACACTTTAGCATTTAATTCGAGGAGTACCCCCTAGCCCTCATTTACCTCTTGCATTAAGGAGTATTTTGGTCTTTCTCTATGTGAAAAAAGAAAAATTTTTAATTTCGAAACCTTGAAATTACCCCTGGGCGTAGCAAGGGTTTATGGGGCTTAGGTAAACCTTATCACAAGGGTTCCAGTATCAAAAGATGAGGTCAAACACCTTTTATTTATGAAAATTTACAAAACTTTTCTGGATTATTAAGAACCCACTCTTACGTAAAACTAAATAAATATTAAAAGAGATAGGACCAAAAGTCTTTATGTTATCTTAAATTTTTTTTTGAAATGTAGAAGTACCTTCACATCATGTAAATCACCTTCGTCTCTCCCTCGCCAGGAAAATTTTTATGTATTAAAGTCTCTCTCTTCGAAAAAGATATCAATGATAAAAAAGGAGCCTGATTTCTAGCCAGCCACTAGACTTGTATTTTCGATTGGGGCCCTCGAGTGCTTGTAAGTTGGAACCTCCGGCTCTAAATAATACATTTTATATCTTTTTCAGTTAGATATTGGTAGGAATAATCTCAATACTTCTTTTATATATAACTTTATTTACAATCTGTTACTTCAAGCACTATAAATGAGTTTCATTTACAAAACCTCTGTCAACTTTTCCTTGTCTTTGAAATAAATAAAATAGAATTACGGCCACGAGAATAACAGCAAACATAAAACACAGCAAGAAAAAACCTTCGATTTCATCAAAAAGAAATCCGCATCCATCTTTTTGGTGACAACGCACCCCTGTGTAGATGATGACGAACGCAGTAAAGAGTATCCATGTTGTGATTAAACCTGTTTTAATGCAGTTTAATGTGGAGCAGTTGGGAACTGAGTTTGTATCATTTTGGCATTGCCTGAAACACAAGAAAAGTGCGAGTGTGTAAACGAAAGAAATAAAAGAGTTCAAAGCAATTATTTGACCAAAAGAAATAACGATTAGGTGTTGCCAATTAATCAATCATGTTGATTGCTTTTAAACCATGCACTTATTTTAATAGTGTAATAATATGAATAATTTTTGCATTGTAATCCCAAAATAGATATTTTACTTCAAATTTAAATCAAGTTTTATTGTTTTAATATGTAGCTTCTGAACTTCTGAAGAAAGATTCTTTTTAATTTAAAAATTAAAACTTTAAAATTACATTCTATTTAATAGAATTAATTACAGCCTATATATAAATTGGGACCTAAAATTTAAAAAAAGAAATTCATTATTAACCTATGAGTTATGCATGGTTTAAAATGTCATTTTTAATTGTCATATAGATTTATACAGAATGGAAAAATTTAGGGTTTTTTTACCGGCATTCATTTTTATCTTTTATTAGCCAAGTTTTTGTTTGTAAGAAGGGTTGTATAATGAATATTAAAGGATTTTCCGGAATATATTTTTCTGGTTAGATGGAATACTTTGATATATCCGACTATTAGGAGTATTTTTAAGCAATTTAAATTAAAAGTATTATTTTAATTAAGTTTTAAAGGGTAGAAACTGATTAAAATGTAGCTACAAATGAAACTCGTGGCACCAGTGTACAATCGGAAAATTCCTGTCCTTAAAACTTAATTTTCTACTATTTAAACAGTAAAAACTGGTTTTAGCAAAATACAATGAAACTGCTCCAGAAAAAAAATAAATTTAATCTAAAAGAACGGACACATACCACATACCTGTTGTTATTTGGAGTTGGAGGCTGATGTGAACTTATTAAACTGGCCCGGTTGGAGGGAACAGCATCTTTGCTGGTGGTTGTGTAGAAGATGAAGTCTGATGTCGCTTCCGAATGAGAGCTTCTCTTGGGTGCTTTGAAAAAGTTGAACTTGGGTAAGAAACGGGAGAACCCTTTGGAATATGTCACTCGTTTCGGTTGACATTTCGTTGCGATCTGGACCTTCTGTCTAGTTCTTGAAACTTCCGCCAAGTCGAGTGGTATGAAACATCCAGAGGGAATCGAAGACCTGTGAACTTCGTAAAAAACATAACATAATTAAAATATTCTTTTTTAAAAGTTGAATCTATGTACTAATTAACAGAAAAGTTGTAAGTTAATTGGATGAGTTATGGGGGCAATAAGAAAAAGGTCCAAAAGAAAAAAAAATATAAAAATTACAAAATATTTCCAAAATTCTCACACTATTATGAGGAGCCATTTGACAATTAAGTTATAATTTCTTTTTACCATATTACATACTGTCATCTAGTATCATTAGGTTACCTCCTTTCCCATTGTGATGTAACTAAAAAAAGCATTTTTCATTTTAATTTAAAGTAACACATAAAACTTAAGAGAACTTTGTATTAATGTTTAGATGAATTTAAGATTCAAAACTTACTTCACCGTAGTAATCACTACTTGAAAATATAATATATGTCTCCTTTAGCATTATAACCGCAGCGAAAAACAATTTTTAAAGTGTGATGACACGAAGTTTTAACTCTCCTTTTATATTATTTATTCTCACATACCCTCAGAAGTTTGTGGTATATGTAACGCCGTTTCAAAGTAAAAGAAGCGTTCAGATTTTTTTTTTTAAATTTCAAAAGTATTACTGAAAATATACATCGTAGTAATACCATCTACATTTATTCTAAAAAATATGTATTATCAATTTGGTCATAACCTTCCCAAAAAATTATGTTTTAACTCATGTACCCTTTTTTTCAATTCATAAACCTATGTGCCAAAAATATTTTTTAAACTGCAATTTTCTCATCCTACAATGAGATAGCAATATAGGTTTTAAGGGTGACACAGAGTAGTTACAAATATTAAATTAAGTTTTATATTTACATGTTATAATCACGCTTGACATCTTTTGAGTATCGAATTACCTCTATATTTTAAACTAGTCAATAGACGGAGGGATATTTTGTTTCCTTTACCTACCCATCTAAATAATAACAGTAAAAACAGGGTTAGGTATACATTATGGAGCGCATTTTATGTGTACTCTTATTGCATTATTCAAAACATTGTAAACATAATGTGGACTAGTTCTTTTTCCTTATCTGCTATCATAAATGTAGATTGCTAGATTTTGAGTGATTAAAGAGCTAAATATTTGCTTTGTGATTAGGTCGACCGCAGTTCTTTTCTTAAGAGTAAAATTTTCGTGTTATGTAAACATTAACTTGCTTGTGAATGTTATCTAAGTGCTATCTTGGTTTGTATCGTGGTTTAGAGTTACCACTTTACATTAAAGTGTCTTTGTCATAAGGGAAGTCATAGGGAAACTGTTTTTAAAAAGGGATTAACTATATTACATTAAATATTAATTATAAAGGGACTTTTGTACAATTATGTATATTATTTTGCAATAACTACTGTTATTGTAACCAGTATACAATATAAACCACACAAAAAATATGTTTAAATATGTTTAATTTTAATGTAATAAAACCTCCAATAAATGGAAATTTGGAGAAATGGATCAGTAATTAAAATTATTAATAATTACTGATCTATTTCTCCAACAACATTGACACAAAGTAATTACTTTGTGTGAATGTTGTTGAAATGAAAATCAAATCATAAATTGGAACTTAAAAATAAACAATAATACATTTAAAAAAAATGCCGTGGTGCATTGAGGGGGGTGAGAGGGGCAGTTGTGCCTCCAGAATTTTTCCTTACTGTACTTTTCTTCCAGAATTTTGAAATAAAATCTCAATATTATTTTTTTAATGGAAAAAAGTAAAATTGAATTGAACATAACAAAATTTAATTTTTAAGTTATCTTGTTTTTCTCAAAGCATGGCTATTAGACTTATTCCCTTTTTTCATATTAACAATCCATTTCATCTTTTGTTTGGTGTACGAAATAGTAAAATTTTGTACAAAAAATTGTGGACACAAAGATTCACATTTGCCCTACAATATACTTAGAAAAGGGGAAACTGAAAATATTTGGGGGGCCAGATCCCTTACCGAAACGAAAGTCCTATATAGGTTTGCCCCCCAGTCAAACAGTTGAACCTATGCCGTGGTGTAATAAAAAATCCTTTAAAATGTCAGTGTATTAAAACCTCAGTTAAATAAAAGTTATTCATTTAAAATATTAACTAAAATCAATACATTTTTTAATTAAAACCTATAAAGAAATAGACAACATCACAATTTAAACCCTTAAATCAATTAGTCTATAGTTTTATTTTCTCTCAGTATATAGCAAATATGTATTATTTATTAGTATACCTACCTATACTTACAAAATGAAAAATTTACTAAAAATGTTAAGATAATTGTGGAAATTTTTTCCACAATTGTGTGGGTTTTTTTTTAACATGTAAACATTAAAAAGCATTTAACATTTTTAAAAAGCAGAAAAGTTTGAAAAAGGGCGTAAAAATGTTTTTGTTTTTAAATTCTATAAAATGAAGTTTTCACTAGTTGTTGTCTATCTATAGAGCATTTTCAATCACATGACTCGGACCTAACAACGACCTTAGCAACAGAAAAAGTTACAGTTTTTTTGCCCTACAGAGATTAACAGTTACAGAAAATGACTAGCCGTGGAATTTTTCTATTGGAGCATTTGCAATCACGTGATCCCATACCTAAAAACCGCCTTAGCAACAGATAAACAACGGCCTTAGAAACAGTTAAAAGCCCTACAGAAGGGTAACAGTTAAAAGAAAATAACCGGTTGTGACGTCACCTGAAAACACTCTATAATAAGGTAGTAAATAAATTGAAATACATTTATCTCTTTTGCATGAAACTTTTTCCTTGTAACCCGACGTGAATTTCCTTTCCAAATTTGATTACCAGGTTTTTGATAAAAATAGAAACGCAGTAATCATATAAATATATTTATACTATATATTTATATTTGCTATAACAAACTAATTTTGGAGTTAGAATAAAATGCCAACAAAAATTAACTTTTGATTCCGGGAACTCATTAGAATTAAGTCAATTTGCCAAAATTTTTAGCACCTACCTTTATTCGCCATTCTGAAATCACTTTAAAAATTGTGGGGAGTTCTTAAAAAAAAGCTTCACACAAAACAAAATATTCACAAAGAAAGAAAGGCCACTTAATATACAGTCCGAGCTCGTTAGGTCTTGAAACACAACCAAACAGTAGCAAGTTGGATAGGGGTCTGTTAGTTATCTGAAACTGATAAAGTTTCTTCCCCTTAAAACGCCCTTTGGCCTATTAGTAACTGTTTACTTGGTGAGTCTCCTTCCTAAAGTTTCAAATCACTTCCGTTCTGGGGGCCAATTGAGAGATTTGAAGAGAACAGGAATTCACATGAGCAAAGTTTTTTTAAGAAGACATGGGGGATGGAAAAGCACGAGATCAACAAATATGTCAGTCACTGGGGCCAGTAGCCAGTCTGCCCTTGGATGTATAGTTTTAAAAGGGTGATATCACTAAGTTGGAATATTTTGTAAGAGACTGTCTCCTACTTATATTAACACAATACATTATTTGTAAATAGCTCTAGCTTGGCGCATTTGCTTGATTCTTGTGCCTTAAAACAATAACCAAACCAAACCCAAAATAACTCTTTTTTTCGTTTATTTTTTCTTATTATTTACTATTAATGCATTTCAATATTTGTAACAGTTTAACCGAACTGATATTTAAATTTCATATTTGTAAAATTTAAATTATTTATAATAATTTCTTTAGATTTTGCTTTAGGGCAAGCGCGCACGGGCGACTTTTGTCACGGTGACAAAGACAAAAACAACGTTGCTAAGGCTGTTGTTAGGGGCGGGAAATAGAAGCATCCAATAGAAGCATTCGCACATGACATCACTGGAGGATAAAAACAACGTTGCTAAGGCCGTTGTTAGGTAAAGTCATGTGATTGAAAATGCTCTATTGTTTTCTAGTGATATTTTTGATACTAGTGATACTGGTCGCCGTGACTTTAGTCACTCGTGCGCGCTCAGCCTTATTTGATTTCTAATTTTTATTCGCTTCAACGTATAAGAAATCTCTCGGTATTTTAAAAGAAAAACTGTTGCATTTTTTGCTTAAAAGGAGCGCATTATATTCTGGATATTTCCCTATTTTATGCCTTGAAATTAAC
This sequence comes from Tetragnatha montana, assembly GCA_963680715.1. Taxonomy (NCBI): domain Eukaryota; kingdom Metazoa; phylum Arthropoda; class Arachnida; order Araneae; family Tetragnathidae; genus Tetragnatha; species Tetragnatha montana. Next base: position 10,788,182 of record OY796685.1, read on the forward strand.
TATAATTATTATTAAAGCAACTTATTGAATACTCATTTAAACTGACCTCAATTCAATCTTTAGAGATTAACTAATTTGCACTTAACATGAAATCAAAATTTTTCATTCTAATTTTAGGCAATCTACTTTCATAAGGGGATAAAACGTATACAAAAGCCTCAAATATTTGTATTTGTAAGTTTTACGAAATGACCATATATGCACTTTCTCACTAATATCATTATTATTGATCGGCCACGTTGTGGTAGGAAGCCGTCTTGAGAAAAGCTCCAATGTGAATGTCTCGTTCGTTCGAATCCATTGCTCTGGGGGTTGAGGGCGCTAATGACCCCCGTGGGAGTCATCTGTCTCCCTCTTATCTTCGCAAACACCCCTCTCTTTCTGAAATCCAGAGCAAAGATCGTTTGGCGTCACGGATTCATCAGAGGAGATCCCCGGGTTCTATAAAAAGAAAATTCACTCATGTTAAAGAATTTATTACAATTCTTATTCCCTTTGTAATTTTTTTTCTTTCGAGATTTTACAGTACAAATTAGATAATTCAAAGCTAAAGTGACCCCAAGGGACAAAACTTTCCATTAATTGAATGAGAATTTATTTTTTTTAATTCGAAGTTTTTGATTGTTTGAACCTTCATGATTCCTTTATCTTTGAATTATCAAAGTTTCACTGTACAAGAGTGATGGTTATGTTGATTGAGATTAGCATCGAAAAAAAACTTTTTTGAGTTAACTCGTTGAGTTGGTTCGTTCTGTCCTTGAATACAACTGTGTAGTTTGGAATCCTTCAATTTCTATTGAGAAAATTCAAAAGAAGTTTTTCCCTTTATTTCTTTTAAGACCAGTAATTTATTATCACATAATATTACCCTAGAAAAACGAAGATTTTTTTTTCTAATTTTAAATTTTTCTTCAAATTACTTAATAATAACATTGATTGCCCTTCAATATTGGAAGAACCAAATTTTCATGTACCACAAATACACTACCAGAAGTAATTTTTTTAAAGTACAATCTAATAATAAAAATTATATTTTAAATCAAACAATATTTCAATTCTCTAAAATTGTAAACAACATTTATTTTTTGATAATTTAAGTAATGATTAATTTTATGTCCCGTGTTAATCTTGTGTTTTAATGTGTACTGTAACTCTTTTATCTTGTACTCTTTTTTCTGCCATGTAATTGAACATGCTTCTGTTTGGCAGTAAATAAATAAATAAGTAAACTAACAGCACTTGATATTGGAATATAAAGATTTCATTTTTACACGCAATGATGTTTCCAATCGTAATTTTCTCACTATTTTCATCATGTCTTAAAAATTATTGGTAAACAAATTTAAAACAAAACTAGAACATTTTCACTTTTGTATCAGAACTCGGCAATTTTAATTCATGATATAAATTCTTTTAAATCCTTTAATAGAGATCAATTTTACTCAAGTAATGAAGAAACCATTGAAGCAGAGTTTTGAACGTTTGTATTTCATATATTAATAGGGCATTGACAATCGTGATACTGAACTACTAATAAAATGAGTTGGTTGTTTTATTCAGATAAGAAAAGAATTAACAATAATATGTTCTCTGTCTGAGAAATACATCCATTTATATCTGCACAATAGGAAGGTCAATCTAAAACGCATCGATCAACATTGTTGAAATACGAATCATTAGCACCTCCCCCTAAACACTACACTCTCTCTGGCAACTCATTGTCAAAACAAAGATCACACACACCGAAAGAACGAAAATGGAACGCCTTTATTCTTTTTGCCCCCAATCTCGAACGATCACGTTAATTACGGTCCTTCTCATCAGGGGGCAGATTAATTGGAAGAAGGTTCGATTCAAATCTTTTTTGTTCGCTCCTCTCGTTCGTTCGAAAGGTGTCAGGTGGAATAGATTCGTGGAACAATGAAAAGGGTGGAATGAAAACATTCGAGGACCTCTCGGGGGAGGGGAGAGAAAGCTATTTTACCCCTTTGGCGTCATTCGAATGGAAATGATTTCGTTTTGTGACTGCTTCAAGAGTTGTGACGTGTTTTTATGGAAATTTTTAATTGGAGTCGCAGATTAAGTGTTATAATTGCTGTTTTTGGCAGATGCGTATTTATTCTGCAATGGAAGCATCTTTTGAGATATAAATAGAAACGGGTTGTAAATATATAGATTTTACATCTGCAAATGATATCACATCCGCATCGAATAAGTAAGTAAATGTTATAAAGGGGACATATAGATTCGAGTTAGGATAACTCATATAAAATAGCGGACGGCATTTTAAAATAATAAATAATACTTACCTTTATTAGTATTACCATAAGATTGCTAAATACACGTTTGATAGGTAAAAGCAGAAGATGGAATACAATAGGACGGGTGTACCCCCATGGAAGGGTGTTTGCCCCTTTGGGATAGTATGTCATCTGATAATAATTTGGGATATGTATTGGTTACATGTATTTGTATTTCTTCGTGTTTGTGTACTGTTTTTTGTGTTCTATAGTTCTTGTTTAATAAATTTGAATTAGAGTAAAAACAAAAACACATAAACAAGAAGCCTCGTGGATCGGCGGGGATGGGAGAAGGAACCGGTTGTTTTCCGAAATAAAGGGAGATAGTTGCGCAGGACGCAATTAAAATTTTATCTATTTAAACTGATTCATAAAAAATAAATTTTTAATTTCTGTCAAAGCGTTTTGTATTGTTTGAAAAAGTAATTAAGTTTTAAGTAAACGATTCCATTTTCAAGCTCGTCATATCATATTAAACTTGAAACGTTAAACGTAACGTTAGATAATATGTAAATGTAGAATGTGACGCATTGGTGAAATTAAGAAATAAACTTGCAGTTTCTTTCAGAAGCTGGAAGTTAACTTTTGCATTTGACCACCTTCCACCATCTTTGAAGAAATTTTCGAATTCGACGAAGAAATTTTCGAATTTTGACTTTATGGTGAGTCACTGAACAACTAGAGTAATCATTATTCATTAAACATAATTTAACTATAGTTATAATTAAATTTTTAAAATCCATTAAACTCTAACGTCCAGAACTCGATCTAACTTTCAGCCTTAAAACACATTTTAAAAACTAATCATACAAAAATCTAAAAAAAAATTTTATCTTGATTAAGTAAGATGCTGAATTTATCAAACGGTTTTATTAACTGTTAAAAAATAGAAGTAAAGCATAATAAAGTTAGAAAACAGCTGCTTAGAGTCTTGAAGAAAAATCCTGCAGACGGCTAAAATCATTATACTAGTACAATTAATCCAATTTGAAGATGCATTAAAAATAACTTTTGCAGCATTAGATTAATTTAACTGCTAGTTAAAAAAATAATACATTAGAAGTATTTAATTGAAATATGTTCAAACATTTTAAAATTAGGATAGCAATCAGTCAAAATTATTTTTTCTTTGAAATAAAAGGTAATAATTCATGCTACAAAAATCTGACAAAATGAGAGCTCTCGGAATTGAATGATTAGATTTTCAAACCATTTTCGTTCCTTTCAAATTATACTAACTTTTATTATTTTATAGCGAAAAAATTCAATTAAGCCGCACGGAGAGATTTATTGAGAAAAAAATTAGACGGGAGATAACTAAAAATTCTAATGATTATTAATCAACCGTTTAGTTTGTGTTAGGACCAATTTAATTTTAATGGACCTGTTTTCTCACTACATTAATTTGAATAAAAACAAAAACTTACGACATTATACATTTTGAAATGAAATATTATTCAAAAAATTGTGTCGCACGTATTAAATGGGTAGCTTTACAACAAAATGTCTATTATTGAAGAATAATATTGTATGAATACTGATAGAGTCACGCAGACATGAAAAATTAAAAATAAACTAATCTAATAGAAATAAGTCAACTATTCTGGTAAAACTTCGAAACATAAAACACTCACAAAGTTGTTACGTCATATTATTCATGCCAATTCAAGTCACGTGCTTTTTCTTCGATATTTAATTTTTAATTTATGCCATATGAAATCCTTTATTTTTTCAAATTTTAGTTAAATTTTCGACTTTATCATGCAAAACTCTAGAACTGTCGGATCTCAATTATTATATCACACGAGTCATGTTTATTTATTTGAAATACCACGGCCCATTTAATTTTAATGCGTTCTTAATTCGCAAAGCAGTTCAGATGCAAGGTCATCAAATTCTACTATATTGAGTTGCCGCTAAAAGATAGTATTCATTGTAAAAGAAATCTGTGCAATGCATGTTGCCACGAGAGAATTCCGAAAATCAATTAGAAAAAGCGTCGCCATGGAGTCTACCCAGAAATAGCTGCAATACCTCCAGCTACTGAGAGTGTTTTCACGTTCCACGGATTTTTTATTAAAGTAAAGCGAATCTTCTACTTCTTCCTTTATAAAATATTGCTACATTATGTTTATTCCAAACATTCCGCCTGCAAGGGTTGGTAATGATTCTCGCATTCATGTTTTTAATCGTTTAATTTTATTGCGTTTATTACTTTGAAATTGCAATAGGAGAATAAACTTTAAAAACTAGAAAATCCTTAAATTTCTTGGAAATTATAAGCATAGCCTATTTTTCTATCATATTCATGATTCTTAGAACAGACCCCTAGCCCTAAACTTATTCAGTGGAAAAATCTATCCAGTTTTAAGTTTCAGAAAGAAGAAAGGGGCTTAACTGGTCTCTTACTCAAATATGTACAATAATATAGGTCACAAAAAAGTGAGGGGGAAAGTTAATATTTGCTTTGGTTACTTTATCACTGTAATTACGTTCAACTGTGAATTTTTACAGCTTTTTTCTTAGATTAGTCTTTTTCATGTATTAAAATATTACCCAAACCTAATGATGCTAATATTGCATTCAAATGTATCCAATTTAGCATTTAATTCTCCTTTTTAATTTCCTAGACAGTTAGGTTAGTTTATCATCATATCGTATTTCCTTTTAAATAGCTGTCATGGGGCGAGTATAAGAAAGAATATACTACAAAAGAAATATTATGCTCTAAAAATCTACGAACCTTTTTCTCCTTATTCTTTTGACTAACGATTCTTCAAAATTGTTCCACATGGGAAAGTCCCAAAAAGCACTAGATCCCTATAATGGGAGAAGTACTCTGAAAAGATGTTTCTTCACCACTGAACTGGTCCAAAGGAGCTATAGAAGTTGTAGGCTCCTTAGTAAAATGAGAAGCGCTTTTTAAATGTGGGTGGGTCCCTACCATTTCCGAACAGGTTTCGTAGCCTCTATTTCATCTGAAAAGTACATTTTTCTCTTGTGGCAATATTGCATATTCTCACCAACCTACATCGAAAAACTTTTGCAATTTTGGGAGGTGAAGAGAACAGTTTTCGAGTATTAAGAAAATTTCTTGAATATCATGATCGTAAATTTAGACTTTTATTGCAGAATATAAAATGCAGTGAAACGAAAACTGAAGTTTTTTCACGGAAAAAATTATACTATTTGTATTTAATATGAGAATGATACTTCATTCAGTCATATGTTCAATACTTTTAAATTTTAAACGAATGGGTAAAATCATGACTAATCATAATAATTTAATTTAACATTTATTTGAATCATAATGTTTTTATTCAATCAAATCTTAAAATTAACATTTACTTTGCAGTCTACTACTGTTTTTAACGGAGATTATATCACAAGAATCAGCGGGGAACACATTTTTTAACGTTCATTCCTTACATTCGTTTCACCTTTTATACCTTCCCAACACCTCGAAATAATGGCGAATTAGGCGACCGCGTTCCATTCTAGAATAAACAGCAAACGACTGTTTTCTTTCCATAAGCGCGACCCTGTTTAGATAAGGGGACGATCCGAACCCCCTCTGGCCCCTCTAAAAACGAAGCAAACAAAATTCTCCTCCATACATAATTTAGATTCGGAAAGTACTTTTAGGCAACGCAATCGCACGATCGTTTTTCTCTCTTTAACCAGGAGCTACTTTATTATTAGTGTTTCCACAGTATTTCCTCCCGCAGCAGAATCGGTTTTATTCTCGGAGTTATGCAAATAGCTTTTAAAATACGAACCGGGGAATCGCTTCCGCTTTTTAGAATGTTTGTGTATCGAGATAGGCATTCGCCGGGGGAATGTTTATGAAATTATGAGGGGAGCGTTTTTATTGCGTTTGCTTCCGTTTTTTCCCGTTCTATGGTCTTATCTGTGAAGAAATTTCAGGGGGGGGATTAGCGGTTTTTGTGTTTCGAATTCCAATTCGATTGTTTAGGTATCGGAAGGTACTAATGTCTCGGAGATGGAAAGAAAAAGGCTTAGCATCGACTTAAATTTGGGATATTCTGTATTTATGATGGTTGATTTTCAAGGAGAAGATCTCCTGTTCGAGTATGCTCTGATAGAAGGGAGGTGGTTATAAGTGAAATATTATGTTTTGAGTTTGTAGTTCATACTATTGGAAATTCTTCATGAGGTTGGTTCTTGTGTAGAAATTATTGATGGTCATGACAGTCATTGTTTGCAAAATGGATTTGAGAAGCTAAGATGATAAAAGCGAGAATGTATATGAAGAACAAAATGTGAGATTAAGAATGGAAATATGTTTGGGAGATAATGAAGAGAAGATAAAAAAATGAAAGTAATTTATTGAGAGTAAAGGTAACCAGTAACGATAGTAAAAATTGGGTGCAATTATGAATTTTCAAAATAAGAAAGAATTATAGGATACCTAATTGGTGGAATTAGCAATGTACAGATAACTTTTTCTTGAGAAATTGTCTGACATTAAAAATTTTATCCATACATATTCTCCCATTATCAAAAAATCCCTAAGTATGGAATCAAGATGAAATTCAGGATTTCGCACATTACATCCGCAAACATAAAAATACGTTTCGGAATACTTTATGTAGACATACTGTAGAGTTTATATACAACTTTCTAAAAAGCAAAATAGAGTACCCAGTAAAAAATTCTCTTTTCATATACATCAGAAATCTACTTAAAGTTTAAAGTAATCAGGCCAGCAAAACACCAGAAGTGCCTCGGTTGAGGGGACTGTGAAATCAAAAGAAACCGACTGCAAGACCACCTGAGCTCTGATTAGAAGCCGCGTCGCAATTAACGGCTCTAATTATCTTCTCTTCCAAAAATAATGAATTTCCCCCCAAGTCATCCCTCCCTCTAACCCCTGGAGAGAGAGATTTGCTCGTGTTTTCTTCAACTGTCTTAAGGGATTTTGCAGCGGAGATGCCTTTAAGGTGAGTTGTGGAAGCAACTTGGGAAATGGCAATATGTGAAAACAGGAGGAAATTTGTTCCAAGTTTCATTTGAGGTCTCAGCTTGAGGCAACAGAAAATGCATTTCCCTTTTCGTATCATCCCTAAGCTACCACTCATTCACGCATAGAATAAATTAGTAACAGTCAGCACACCAACAAGTTAGTAATATCTGTAGGGGACTTTTTATAAGATATGCATTCGTGCGTCTCTCAGAGCCTAAATAAATTAGTTTGAAAGTAGTAGTTAAAACTAATATATTTAAGAGATATAAATAAAGAAAAAAATATTTTAAATATTGTCTATCTCAGTGTAATCCAACCCGCGGTCCTCTAAAATATTTTTATGGCACTAGGTCAGAAAATTTAATTCTTATTAAAACTATTGTACTACATCGTCGGCACAATGACAAAAACACGAATCTTCTATTCATTAACATGGCAGATTCGCGTTTTTGTCATTGTGCCGACGACATAGAATATAATCCACCTCTCTGTTTTTATTTCAAGAATGCGTTATAAACCCATTTTTAAAGGTTGAATTTTTAAAAAATATCAGGGAAGCACCCTTGAACCCCTTTTGAACTCGTATTTTTGACTTAAAATTCAAAAGGTATAGAAACTCCAGTTCGGGGGAGAATAGTTTATACATTTTAAATTATACCACCGTTATCGGTTTTGCAATTTAAAAGTGTTTTGATTTAAAAAAAAATATACATAAAAATGAAGGTATGTACAAATCAGTGCATTACATCAGAAATCTACTTAAAGTTTAAAGTAATCAAGCCAGCAAAACACCAGAAAGAAGAACCAAATCAGTAGATTATGTGAGTTGTAATTGTTGTTTCATTTAAAAGTTACATCCACTTGTTTTATCAACAAGTGTTACTTCAGAAATGTTCACTACAGGGCTGAAGTGTTAGATATGAACTGTCTATTTAACATTTCTCTCCCTCCTGGGCGATAAAGCGCCAAACCCGGAACTCTAAGAACTCTCCTTCGTACTTTTGTTTATTATGAAAAGCTACCTTTCGAAATTGCCGCGTGTTTTTATCACTCTTTTAATATGTTATGTAAATGATAGAAGTATCTAATTAAATCTAATTTTTAGTAATCAAAGAAGCTCTTTTTCATTTTTCACATCTAATAACAGCAGCGGACAATTATTTTGATGTCTACTAGATGAATCATAGATCTACGCTTCCCCAGGTAGGCTGCATGCTTCATGATTATTTATCTGCTACCGAGTGTATATTTTGAAATAACCAACAGATTATGAGACTGAAGAAGTAGCGTGAAATAAGTTTAAACAAGTGGTGTAACTTATCAAGCAAAGTGATTAATTACGAAGTTATCCTCAAAAACGAAAGTAATAACTATGTCTAACCAAAACCAAATTGTTAAACTAAACACTGACAATTACTCAACTTGGAAATTTAAGATGGAAATGTTTTTAATAAAAGAAGATCTATTTGATGTTATTGAAGATGATCCCCCCATACCTGTTGATGCCAAATGGACTAAGCGTGACCGACAATGTCGAGCGCTGATTAACTTGTATATTGAGGATAATCAAATCATTCATGTAAAATATGAAAGCAGTGCAAAAGCCACCTGGGATAAACTAAAAACAATCCACGAAAGAGCTAATCTCTCAAGTAAACTGTATCTTCTAAGAAAGCTTTACAGTCTGAAACTAAGTGAAGATTGGGATATGCAACTACACATAAACTCCCTCTTAGAGCTAATTGATAAACTCAAAGCTATAGGAGAAGAGATAAAAGAAAACCATGTATCCGCCCTTCTACTCTGTTCAGTACCTAGCTCTTACGATACTTTAATAACCGCGCTGGAAGCAAGACCCGAAAACGAATTAACTCCGGAATTCATTAAGGGGAAATTAATTGACGAACATAACAGAAGAGTTGAGAACGACACATCGGAATCTAAGGCACTAAAGGTATCCTACAGAAACAAACCAAAAAGGGATAAATTCTGCACGTATTGCCATAAAAACAACCACTTTAGGTCAGAATGTTTTCACCTAAAACCAAAACAAAAGCAGAAAAACGAATCTCGCCAAGGAACCTACAATGACGCTCAAAAAGCCAAGGGGAATTACCGCCAGTACAGCGAAAGCAAATCGTGTAACCTCGCGGCGCCGGAATGTGAAAAGGAGAAAAAACAGCCTACCGATGATATTTCCGAAGAAAGGCGCACCCAAGAAATGAATAAAGAAGTAGCGCTGAGCACAAATCGAAACTGGGAAAAAGAACACAGAACGAATGAAAGTTTTGTAATTGACAGTGGAGCCTCAAATCACTACTTTAACAACAAAAAGTATTTCAGCGAATTAAAGGATGTCCCACCCTCGAATATAAAAATAGCGGACGGATCTGCGATTGACATAAAAGGAATAGGAAATGTCAATTTTAAAACCCAAGATTCTAAGGGCACCACTGACGTAAAAATAACACAAGCACTGTACGTTCCCGATCTAGAAACTAACTTAATATCCGTTAAGAAGATGACCGAAAAAGGCCTAACGATCATTTTTGAAGAAAATGAATGCAAAATTAAAAGAAAGGATGAAATACTCTTAAAATGCAAAGCTACTAACGGGCTATACCAGTTACAAGCAACCCAGTCACAAGCAAGTCAGTCACATGCTACCACCGCTTTACTGTGCACAAACAAGAACTGCGTCCAACTATGGCACAGACGCCTAGGACACAAAAATAATGATGCAATCAAAGAACTAGTAAGAGAGAATTTAGCAGACGGAATCTCACTAGATAACTGCAAGCACGATACTACATGTACAGACTGCATAAAATGCAAGCTCACAGATAATCCATATCCTAAAGAATCAACATTTAGAGCCACGAAACCCCTTCAACTCGTTCATTCAGACGTATGCGGACCAATTGAAACTCCATCCGTGAGTGGAAATCTGTACTTCGTAACCTTTATAGATGATTACAGCAGATTCACAATGATTTACCTAATGAAGAAGAAAAGCGAAGTGACGGAAAAGCTGAAGCAATATGTTGCCTTAACCAGTAACAAATTTGGAACAAAGTTGAAAACGCTAAGAAGCGACAATGGAGGCGAATACCTCAACAAAGAGCTATCAAGCTACTTTGAACATCATGGAATTCAACACGAATTCACAGTTCCATATTGTCCAGCTCAAAATGGAGTTAGTGAGAGGAAGAATAGAACCCTCATAGAAATGGTCAAATGTCTTCTAGCCGACTCAAACTTACCGAAGAGGTATTGGGCCGAAGCAGTTATTACGGCAAACTATCTTCAGAACAGAATTCCTACTAAAGCCAACAAGAAGACGCCATATGAGTTATGGAATAAAAGGAAACCTGACCTCTCCTACCTGAGGACATTCGGATCCAAAGCCTTTGCATACATCCACAAAGCAAAAAGAGGAAAACTCTCAAACACCGCAACTGAAGGCATACTAGTTGGGTATGACAGCAGAAGAAAAGGATACAGAATCCTGCTCCCTGACGACAAAATAGAAGTATGCAGAACGGTCAAATTTATTGAAGCAAAAGAAATATCTGAAGTCACTCCGATAACTCACAAAGATCAAGAAAAGGAAAATGAAGAAACCGAATCGGATAACCAAGTAAGAAGATCCAACAGATCAACAAAGGGCCAACCACCTGAAAGATATGGTTATCATGCCGAAAATCCAGACGAATTTGAACCTAAAGACTGGAAGGAAATACAGACGATAAAGATAGAAGAAAGAGAAAAATGGATACAAGCCACAAAAGAAGAAATGAAGAGTCTTGAAGAAAATCAAACTTGGGAACTCGTAAATCTACCAAAGGACAGAAAATCCATAGGATGCAAGTGGACATTTAAAGCAAAACGAAACGAAAAAGGCGAAGTCTACCGACATAAAGCCCGACTCGTAGCAAAGGGTTTTAGCCAGAAATTTGGAACAGACTACGATGAAACATTTGCTCCCGTAGTCAAGCACACAACAATCAGAACATTCTTAGCTAGCGCAGTGCACTACAACATGAAAATACGTCACATAGATGTAAAAACTGCCTTCCTCTATGGAAAACTGGAAGAAGAAATATACATGGATCAACCTGAAGGATACGAGAAACCAGGAGAAGAAAACAAAGTATGCAAGTTGAAGAAAGCCATTTATGGTTTGAAACAAGCAGCAAGAGCGTGGAATGAAAGAATTGCAGAAAGTCTTCTCAAGAACGAATTTAAACAAAGCAAAACAGATCCTTGCCTGTTTACGAAGGAACATTCCATGTTTATTATTGTATACGTAGATGACATCCTGATAGCAAGTAAGAATGAAGATGAAGCTGCGAATATCATCTCAAAACTGAAGAAGGAATATGATATAAAAGATCTTGGAGAACCCAAGCACTATTTGGGAATGGAGATAACTAAAGAAAAGGATGGAAGTATAGGAATCAGTCAAAAAGGAAAAATAGAAGATATAATACGGAAGTTCGATCTTACTGACAGTAAACCAACCTATACACCTATGGAGACAAACTTCTGCAAATCAGAAGAAGACGAGCCAATGTCAAACAACACAGTTTATAGACAAGCCATAGGAGCCTTATTGTACCTAGCAAATGTCACAAGACCCGACATCTCAGCTGCTGTAAATCTCCTAAGTAGAAAATTAGAAAACCCCAAGAAAAGTGATTGGAAAGCCGTGGAAAGGGTCATTCGATACCTAAAGACGACCAAAGATCTCAAGCTGATGTTTAGAAAAGGAGATCCCACACTCAGGGGTTACGCAGATGCAGATTGGGCAAATGACCGAACAACAAGAAAATCGACAGGAGGAAACCTATTTCAAATTGGGAAGAACACCATATCCTGGAGCTCTAAAAAGCAAAACTGTGTCGCCATGTCATCGACAGAAGCTGAATACATCTCAGCAGCAAATGCCGCACAGGAAATTCAGTGGTTAATCCAACTAACCAACGACTTAGGTCTACCTCAACAACTACCTATCACCCTGTTTGAAGATAATAAATCATGCATAAAGCTGTCACAAACAGAGAAGAACAACGCAAGAACCAAAGCGATAGACATTAAGTATCATTTCCTACGTGACCTGCAAGAAAAGTCCATAATAGAAATAGAATATCTACCCAGCCACGACATGGTCGCAGACACTTTCACAAAACCTCTTCCTAAACCCCAATTCGAACGCTTTAGGAACTCATTACAGATCATGTCAGAATAGACATTCAGCGGGGGTGTTAGATATGAACTGTCTATTTAACATTTCTCTCCCTCCTGGGCGATAAAGCGCCAAACCCGGAACTCTAAGAACTCTCCTTCGTACTTTTGTTTATTATGAAAAGCTACCTTTCGAAATTGCCGCGTGTTTTTATCACTCTTTTAATATGTTATGTAAATGATAGAAGTATCTAATTAAATCTAATTTTTAGTAATCAAAGAAGCTCTTTTTCATTTTTCACATCTAATAACAGCAGCGGACAATTATTTTGATGTCTACTAGATGAATCATAGATCTACGCTTCCCCAGGTAGGCTGCATGCTTCATGATTATTTATCTGCTACCGAGTGTATATTTTGAAATAACCAACATGAAGTAGTGTGTCTATGCATTTAGAACTCAATTTTGAGAATTGATATTTCCTAACCTTTGGAGAAAAAAACAACCTCTTCTTTGGATATGAAATTAATTTTGCATAAACTCTTTTATCTGTAAATTCCTAAAACCTTAAACATTTCTTTCTCTTTCATTTTTAAAATGTTGTGAATCACCTAATTTCTAAGAAAAGTTTTCTCTTTACTTCTTCTTCTTTTTGATTACTTCTTCTTTTGATGAAAAAAATAATTTGTAATTTGTTTTAAATTTTAGTTTGATAAATATGAGCATTATAATATGCAAAATATGTTTAAGTTGTGGCACAAAGTAAACCCCTTGAATAAATAAGTAATGTCTTTATGAGACCATGCCAGCAATTTTGCATTGCATGTTCAATGTAAGAAAATTCTTGAGGGAAAGGCGTCATTTGAATCTTCATAGATTAGTTGAATCTCATTAATTAGTTTCTTTGATAAATAAAATTTTCTGATTCTATCTGAGATAAAATTTCATGGGTTTATATATCTTATTTATAATTGAAACATGTTTGGAATTTTTATAGGTTTTCAATTTATTGCAACATCAAACTAATCTAGTTTACTTTTTATCAATTTTACATTTTTATTACATGAAATTCAATATCTTTCAGTAATTAAGAGAAGAATATTATGTATCTCAATGATTACTCGTGCTGTTCTCGTATTTCCCATTTATATAAAAAAAGTAAAAGTTCGTTTGAGACTCAATATTTTTTGCCAAGATCCTGCAGGGTCAAAAACTTGTTGACCTTGGTATTATTTAATAATCCTGATATAATTTTAATTGTTATTATCTTTCATTATTAATTAGGTTTGGGTAGAAGATATTAAAAGTTAATTTATGTGGCAAAATGATTTTTTCCTATTTTGTATGGGAAATTTTCTCCACTACTGTCAAGAACTTCAAAAAATTCAGACTAGCAATTTACATTTTTTCATTTAAAAATTTGTATAATTTAATTAATCGACTATGAAGATGAGAATAACTCATACTTTAAGTGTCATTTTTAATTTATTAATTTAAGACAAATGTAAGAAATTATCATTTGTTTGGAGTAAAATCTTGGTAACCATCTTGGTAAAAATAGTTTTTTGCCAATTTTCTAGCAAAAAACTATTTTTACCAAGATGGTTTTACCTTGTTTTCTTTCCATCTGCGGTAAAAAAAAACTATTTTACACATAATAAATTTTTCATTTCTTGTCAATTGCATTAGATTATACAATTTTCGTAATTTAAATGCTAAATATACTCTCTCCTTTCATTTCTTTATATTTTAATAAAAATTGATTTGATTTCAAGTGAAAACCTCTCCTGCTTTTACTTCCTTTAAAAATAGCAAATAAAAGAAGCGATGAGATTGAGATGGTTTTATTGTCACTTTTATCGTGGAGCTACATTTATTCCTTGTAAACTACTTCAGCAGAGAATAATACACACTCGAAATATCCTGACATACAATTCGCAACTTTTAATTCAAACCCAGATGTTACCTTGGATAAAAGCATTCAACACTCTAGAAATCGGAAAGCAACGACTAAAATCACATGACACTGTGTCGGAGAATATATTAAACAAGTTTTATTTAAGAGATCCGTCTCCAAGGGAACGAGAAGGCTTACGTCACATCTTGACGCTCAAAAGACGTTTGGAAATTGAAGTAGCGACGTTGAGAGAAGAGAAAATAGCTATTTAAACTTTAAAAACTGGAATGAGTAAAGACGGGTGGATTTCGAATTGACGTCAAATACCACTGTGTAATTTAGGATAGTCAATATTTCTGCATTCCCAGATGACTGCATTCGAAGGATGCTAATAGGAAAGAATCAACCTGTTGAATATGATTGGAGTCTAGACTGTGAATGACCTATTTAATTTTAAAACTTTATAAGCTGTTCAAATCAGTTAAAAGAGACTAAAATAGTAACTTTTTGAGGAAAGAGTGTTGAATAATAATAGTACAGTTAATTTATGTTACATGTGATCCTATATCAAATTTTAAATAAATATTAATACACAAAATAATCCAAAAATTGAGTTTTCTCGCCATATGCCTTATTTCATCACACAGGGTACATAGGAAAGTCTCTTTAACCTGAAGATACTTGCGAACGGAGAGAGTCACAGGTTTGCAAGCGAAGTAGCGGTATAGTAAAGAGACTACGCCCGACCTAATGGAAATTACAACAGCGCCCCTATTGGCGAAATAATAAATTTAAAAAAGTTCATTAAAGTAATAAAAGTAATAAAGAAGGTAGACCAAAACCTTTAATGAGAAATTTGTCGGCAAAATAAAAACAAGCAAAAAAAAATCATGAAAATATCTTCAATATTCAAGGAAATATTAACAAGTGAAAATATCTCTTTTTTAGGCCTCAAAAAAAATTTTTTTTTTGCAAATATGCAAGTTTCTTTGATTTTTTAGTTAAAATTTGTCTTTATTTGACTAAAAAATGAAAAAATTACATGATAACACGGACAAATTTACAAAAAAACCTTCACTTTAGGTTAAAGGGACATTCCTATGCCTCCTGTATACTTGCATACTATTTGGATGTTTATTATTGATTGAAATTTTATACATCAACTTTTAAATTCTAAAAAAAAAATATTTGTAGTAATGTAATTTTTGTGTTATAGAAACGAAGAATGATACGAGGAGTAAAAGAACTACCCGGCAAAAATATTCAGCATGAGTAAAGTAAAGGTATGCTTGACAATTTACGTTGATTATTTAGATAAAAGAAATGTTCAAGACACCTAACACACAAAATGGAAATATGGGGAAACTTTTTCTTACCAAACTAATATCTTTGAGATATTACTGTCCCTGCTTTGAAAACGAATATCAAAACTGTTGGTCAAATACTTTCTTACAAGTCACTTGCTTTTAACAAAAATTAGCTCCAGTTGGTAAAAAGATTTTGATATCTACGATTTCTTATTCATTTTTTCAATTGTAAATTGTTAATAATACCCGAAAAATCGAAAATCAATAACATTAAAAGGTCGATAAAAGGGTTTATTGTCTATTCTTTATTTTCAATAGTGTTGGTGATATGTGATATTAATAAACCGCTCCTTTCAAATTCCTTTTCCCACTTCATTTTCCCGCCAGATGTCGCTTCGGTGGGAGGATGCGGAGGGTTGGGGTAATTGGGTCGACAGAATGCAAATTGGAAATGAATAATGAATGGCCACAAATATTAAATAAGCCTTCTACGCTCTTTGGTTAACCCTTGCCTCGTCAAAGTTTCACTTTCCCCATGCCGGTTTGACTCAATGGTTTTGTGACATTGTATTGTTTTGAAATACGAATATTTTAATCTCCATTCGGGAATTGTTATCTCCTAACTTTTATGTATAGATAGAACCTTCAGTGGCGTACTTCCATAGATTCTTTTAGGCTATCTGTGAATGAATTGAATTGAATGATGATGAATGATGAAGCTATTAATTTTTACCTTAAACTTGAAATTTTTATCTTCTTTGGGATGTTCTTAAGAAAACCACTCATCATTCACATTTTCTAGTCTCGGAAAATATAGAAAATAAAGGAAATTTTATATACTAAAAAGTCTGAACGATGTTTAGTAAACAGTCTTGTAGTATCAACGAAAATGTATGAAATAGTAATGCTTCTTCGCTATTTTAATGCTTAGAATATTATTTATGGTCTTATAATTCTTGCCTAAGTACTAAACATATACCTGGAGAGATCCAGATTATTTTTCAAACTATATCTCAAAATTTAGTGGATGAATGGATCCTAAATAATTTTCACGACTTAGGTCAATATATAAATTTATATTATTTACGTGAATCAAAACTCAAAATAAATTATGTATCTAACATTTACTTTTACATTAAAGGAAAGTTTACCCTATAAGCTTGAAACAGGATGATGCTTTAAATTGTGAAGCACGAAACAGAAAACTGTATTTACTACACCAAAAAACACTGTCCATTTATTCGATTGCTACTTTTGTACAAAAAAGTCGATTGATTATTATTGAAACATAATTATTATAAATTACTAAAACAAAGTAATCATTAAGTAAGCAAAACATATTAATAAACTTTAAAAACTGTTTAAACTAATAATAATTAATTTTCTTGGATGAAATATGCAAACTACAAGTATACAAATTTACCTATTCAAATTGAATAATCATTGTGAAGACATTATAAACTTAATTAGGTATATAAGCTACGATTATCATAAACTTTGAGCCTCTAAATAGAAGCCTATTCCACAGCGTGTTCTTTTATCCATGAAAATTACATTAAATATTCGCTGGTGCCAAAAGGAGCATATTTTTATGGTTTGAAACCGACGTCAAACGCTACCATTTCGAAGTGATGCCTCTACAGGTCAGTGTTTCGCTAGATGCCAGACTAGTTTTGAAGAATGCTTTAACGTTCGAGGGAACCGTGTGTTTAATTAGCAATCCAAACATTCCCTCTTGGCTAATGGAATTCATTTGTGGCAAGGGGTGGAAATTCGATCGGACTCCTATTTTTAGAATAGAAGCCACCACCTTTCCAAAGACAAGGACTTGAGGATTGTTAAGAGTATACATTTGCAGCACTAACATAGGGGAAAGGAGGGTAAGAGTACGCGCAAAAATGATTTTGGTCTATAAACTGAGAATTTAAAAGCAAGAGCCTCAAAACTTTACTGAACGTAAGTTCATGGACTCCCAAATCAACCTTCAATAAATGAAAGTATTGGCTTAAACAAAAATATGTTAAAAATCGAAGGGAGATTAAGAAATTGAATGCACACTTTTATTCACCACGTACGAAGGATGTGAGGTCAAAAGTACGCCCTCTGAAAACTTGGCATAAATCGCAAAAAATTCACCACTTTCTTCGTAATTAGAAGTCCCTCAACCTCTCTTTAAGTATAATCCAAACAGGATTCAATCTTCTTGAAAAACCACAGTGTTACTTTTCCAGGATTTTATATGAGCTAGTTTTTACAAACCCACAATTGATATTTTTGCTGACTGTTATTTGACACCCTAACAAATTCTGATCACACTTTGCATGTCTAATTGATGACTCTCACTGTTTTCCATGTCTGATATCATCATTCAGTTAATAGTTTATAACCAAACTGATTTTGCGCTATTTATGTTTTCTCTTTTTTTTATCAAGAATAGTAAACTTTTACGCAGATAAACATACCTTTCTTTGGGAGGATTTATTTTGAAATAAGGGATTTATCTCTCCCCTAACACCATACCTACTCCTTTCAACACATCGATTTTCGTATTTCAGATGTATACCTTCTAACCTTCCCATTGTTACCAGCAGATCCATCTAAGAATGCACAAGCATAAATATAAAAAGAATATATAGAGCTTTCTTTTCGCTGTTTCCACCAAGAAATGTGCTACAAAATTTTCTGGAAGGAGATTTTCTTTCTTTTTTTTTCCAAGGAGAACCCCCTTCCTTTTCCAAGAACAAGCCGGGTGTGGTTTGAAATCAGTGTTATGAGCGGGGCAGCTGCAAATGGTATGAGGCCGGTATTAAAGCCTGCTTCAAGCCGTAAAAAGCCTTTTAGGCAGCACACATAAAAGCTGCAATGGATCTGCAGCTACTCGAAGTTTGCTTTCGGGTGTTTGCTAATGCAGGGACTGGGTGAGAAAAAAGGAAGACTTTGGGGGAGTTTTGATGTGAATTTGATTAGGAGTTGATGTGCCCGTTGCCCCAAAGCGTGTGCGTCGTAGATCTTTGGTATTACAGTTTTTTTTTCAAAGACTGGTCAGGTCAGGTTTTTGATGCTTTGAACTAATCTGGATATAAGTAATCTGAGTTTAAAATTAACGTTTACGATCTACAATATTATCATATATCTTTGTAACCATTGCATCTGTTTCTCATACGATTTTATTTTAATGCTTGAAACATGAAAGATAACGTTAGACATAGTAAATTAATCATGAAAAAGAAGGAAAATAAGATAACTTAATCATTAGTTACTTCAAAACTGAAAAGAAAGATATTATAAATGGAATATTGAGCAATATGAACTGCTTTGTTATACTGGTGGGGGTGAACATGCCTTTTTAAAGATAGAAATACTTGGTTGAGAACTTTTTATTTATTTAAAAAAAACACACTACAGATAAAAATCCAATTACAGTGGTGAAAAATATAAAACTACTCGTATAAAACACTTTCACACAACTTTTTAAAAACACTAAAAGGCACGGAAAAAATATCAAGTTCATTACAGTGAGCATTAAAAATCTTATAAAATCTATTAATAGGAAAATTGGCGAGATAATTACATTTAAACAATGGACATATGAAAAGATAATTATTACGTAAATTAAAATAATTTTTAACAGAAAATTGAATTAAACATAAAATATCTGGACAATCAAACAAATTATTTAGAATTTTATAAAAGAACAATAAACAAGACAAATCTCTTCGAGATCTCAAAGAAGGAATATAACAGTTTTAAATTATAAGTGCACTCTAATTACGTTCCAAAAAGGTAACCCCCCCCCTTTATTTCCCTTCTCCTCATTCATAAGGCAGTAGCTATGTGCACAACTGATACTAAATGATAATCGTACATTTTAGTCACAAAATTTCCGAAACATAAAGGTCACATAAAGTGCTCCAAGTCTCAGAAGTATTAGATTTGTTCTATTTTCATTCTATGTATTAGATTTACTATGAAGAACGCAGAAGAAAATGTTGGAATTTCTCTCCGAATTATGAGCATTGGAATTGACGTTTGTCTACCCCGGGCGCAGTGTCCGGGAAATGCAGTTATCGCTCCAATCACGCTTACTCTGCTTCTCCCCTTTGTCGCTTCCAATAGAAAGAAAGGACACTGTCTTCGCGAATCCCATTTCCTCTGGTCACTCTCCGGGTGTTATTGGGGGATGTACTTATCCGCTTCAGGGATCTTCAGGGGATTTCTAAAGGGGGGCTTCCCTCCATTGACCCGTGTTTGTTGTGTTGGTGATGCTCTTTTTCTTGTATTTGCGAAAAATATCGGGAATTACTTAATGGCTCCTTCAGATTCGGAAGTAAATACGATTCAGCTTTGAAAATTGGGATTTACTCTTAAATAATGAGGATAATATTTTCTTGTTTTCTACTTGTGAAATTAAATCATCCGCTTTATACATACATTTTGAATTTTGACTAATTCAGTTTTTTGCAACGTTTTTTTTTTTTCGTCTTCTCTTTAAGAATGTTTTACTTAACAGATTTCTATGTTTCTTTTTGTGATAGTATTTTTCTAGAAGTACCCACTTTTCAACTCCTTCATCAAGTATTGATATCGGGAATATTATTTCTTAAAAATAGATTTTAGAAAACATAGAATATTTCTGTTGAAGTGAAACGTTTTCGCCTTCTTCTGGTTATGGGCAAGATTTATTACTTTTTTCTATTTCTCTATTATCTTTACTTTTTATAGCCTTTTCGATTTTCTTTGGATAGTTAAATTAAAATTGACACAACCTGTTGCGAACACGTAAGCGCATAAAGATGTCCATTCTCTATTATCTATCTTCATGAAGAGCTAAGCCTATGCACATTAAATATTTATATTGAAGGATAGAGGGATTATTTTCTTTTCCTCTCATTAGAGCAAGGATAATCACTCAGTTGACGTCACTTAAGCCCAACCCCAAGTTTTGAAAGGGATGATTGATGTATTATATGACTAAGGTATTTTTAAATGTTAATATCTTTCCGATGTTCCCATTTGAAATCTGTGTAGATTCTATCATCCCTTTCGTGGCAATAACGCAACATTACAGCTTTGGTACAGTTGCCAAATGGATGCATTGCAGTCATTGCGTTTCTCAAACCATGTATAATAAGTCACTTATTAAGGTAGCCTTGTGTGCATCAAGTTAAGGAAAAGGAGAATTTATTTGTTTTATTACTATAATTAATAAAATTGAGAACCTTTCTTATATTAAAAAAGGAATTAAAGAAAATTATGATGACTAATTTTTGTAGGAATTGAGTACCGCAGCTGTTGAAGATGAAATCGGCAGCAATTATAAAAATAAGGGAGGCTGCAATTATAAAAATAAGGGAGCAATGGGTTTTGGAACAAAGGCCTGTAGTAAAAGGTTTCAAATTACTATCATTTAAATGAAAACTACCTAGAATAATTATAATCCTGTTCGTAATTTGTAGTAAATATTTTAAAATATTTTCTACATTCTATCAATTTTTAAAAAATCATACGCGTCCTCGGCTAGTTCTATTACCTTTCAAGTGAGTACTAAACTAAAAAATATTAGTACATTTTCTTAATCTGTGAGTAAAGGGAATGTTTGGAAAAATGTTGGTGGATTATTCTGAGATCAAAGATAGAATACATAGATTCATAAGGTAATATAAAAGGTATTTAACCCAATGGGAAAATATTTATTGCTGGTAGTATTTAGATGGGTTATCATCAAAACTGACCCACCACGGTTAAAACATCCGCCCGAATATCGATCATGTAAAAACCCTTTTGAGGAAGCATTTAACTGTTCCATCCAATATAACGACCTTTTCCCAGAGAGCCAGTAGTTCTCCCCATAATAACGCAAACAGTCCGCTTTAATTGGTGAAACAAAAGCTAGCTTCGAACCCAATTAAGGTCTGTTTAATTCGAGAGTCCTTCCCCTCTAAATGGTTCGATCAAGTTAAGTGACTGCCTATTTGGCAAACACATCTTCCCCTTCCTAATTGCATTAAGGCTTTTTCAGCCCGTTTTTTGCCACTTTTTACCGACTTGCGAAGATCTGGTTTCGTCAGCCTTGTCGCAGGAGTGCCATGTTTTTTGCGTAACACGGTTCGATAGAGTTAATTGGAGTTTAAGGAATGACAGTGCTTATATTTGAGTGGGCTTTTCAGTTGTCCGGATTTGTTAAGGTGTGTAGAGGGGGAACGTTTTGTCTTAATTCAATGGGTATATGGTTAAAATTAAGAATAGTTTGTTCAACGCTTATGCTCATCTTAAACGCTTAACTATCACTATTCATTAAAATTGAATTTTCAGTATTGAGAATCCCATTCTCCTTATCTTGGGTCAAGTGACCAAAATTTTAGTATACAGGTTTCACGTGATGAGGGAGATATTGTCAGTGGGAATTCCCATGTTAAAATTATAGCATCAATGTCTATCTTTTTCTCTATTCTGTGAGAGCGAATGCTAATCTTTAGGTAAACAGACTGCACTATTCCCTTGGCTGTGTTCCTGTGTTCAAAAGATGATTTCTGTAATCCAATGCTCTCCACTCTTATCTAATTTTATACAGAATACATCTAGGATTTTTAATTTTTTTCTACCAATATTAAAAACACCTACAGCCCTAAATTTCCAATTAGAATCTATTGTTTTCAAGGTTATAAATTTTTAAAAGTGTTAATGTAAGGATAACTATTAGCAGCTACTATATTAATATACTTTTAAAAAAGCAGATTACCCAATATTAAAATGACAGAAGCAAAGAAAAGGCGGCTTTAAATTGCAATTTATCCCAAACTTCAAGACTTCTTTTATTACTTGTATTTAATTCAAATAGATCCTTAACAAAATAAATACTTTCTATTTCAAGACATTAGAGTAAATATTTTTTTGAGCTTCATGCTCAGCTGAGTTGGCTTCTTTTCGAGATGAATTTAAGGTAGAAGTGTTTATTTTAAATGTTTTTGAAGTATTCATTTGAAGTTTTTAAATTAAAACCAGTCATGATATAAAATAGATTAAATCCTAAATATCTATCCACAAGGAGAAAATTTCATGAAAAAGGAAGCATCATAAAAACCTACCCTTTAAGCTACAGTTATTAAAGAGCATATTTGATTGATACTGTGACGGTTGTCGACACTGATTTTAAAGTACAAAACATTTTTTTGATTGTTAGTATTTTCAAGCATCGAACAATATATTTTAACTCTGAGACGAGATACCTACTTGAAATTATTTTAAATTAAAAAAACTCATTTCATAACCATCGAGTATTGTATAAAATTTACTTAACGAGTAACAAAAAATATTTTTTTCCTCAAGAAGAAAAGGAAAAAATAAAACTGTCTCTGTTCCAAAGCATCTCATCTACGTCATCGTCGGAGAGCATTTGAATTAAATAAACTGCTCCGAAAGGGAGAAAAATCTTCCACTGACTCTTCCTCTCTGAAATTAAAACGACTCGAAATATTTTTTACTTTTTCGTAAACGAATTAAACGACTTTTTACTCAGAATGATTTTTACACTCCTCCGCAATCGGTTATTCATTCCAAAACGAAAAAATATTTTTCTCTCGCAACCATTTTCCATTATCGTATTTACCCGAGAAGGAGTTTTAATTGAATCAACACCGACTGCAACCTTTCCCATTCAAAATTTATACCCGTTTTAGTACTTTCGAATTACTTTAATTACTATTTCTTCCATCCCCTTTCGTTTTATTTATTTGTTTATTTTTTGACTCGCTTCCTTCCTTTTTCCATTCTTCGCAGTCGCAGTTACAGTTTCCGCGCCTCCGGACGGATTAAAAATGGCGATTAAATTTTATCGGAGTTGAGTTGCCGCCGCTGCTGCAGGCGATGAAATCGTCTGCAATTATGCAAATCGGAAAAAAAAGGGGGTGTTTGGAACGAGGGCCTAATGAACACCCGGCGGGGTCGGCGACGCACGTTCCACAAATATCGTCTGCACTTTTATGGCACGATTTTATTTGAGTCTCTTAATAATGATTTTTATTACGATTAAACAAAACGAGTTTTTAGCTCATGAGAACAGAGATATCGAGTTTAGGTCCAGACAGGTGTCTTTCATAAAGATATTGTTCGAAGAAGCAAAGAAAGGATACTGGTTCTTTATTCTTTCAAAAATACAACGTTCCTTTTCAAAAATAAGATGATTTTCTACCTTTCCGTTCTATTTATGATCTATAATCCTTTACGGTTGCTTTTCTACTGCTCAATTCAACAAGTAAGTTTCTTAATTAAGTTTGTTCTTTTTATTTCGTTTGAACCAGACTAAAATGACTAAGGATTTACGAAAATATGTTAACCCAAACCTTTTCGATTGAAAAAACTAATAACTTTGACCCTTTTGCTACCTTTGGTGCTTTTGGGTGCCCATGTATTTGCGCCTATGGCCACGCACAAAAAGAAGCCGCACACATTTCCTTTTACCATGATTCGAGCTACTCCTGCGCATGTTTTAATGTGTATTGGTTGTGTTAAGGACGAGCTGTACTCCAGCCCAGGCTTAGTTTTTAAATTTTTAAGAGATTTCGGCTTCATGGACTTGGTCTGACGCTACTGTCAGTCAAGAGGGATAAGTCACACACAGTAACTTTGAAATCTCCTAAAAAACTCCTTTCAATATTCCAACTTTGAGATACTTGGTGCACATTCTCTTAATTTATTTCTTTTTATGCATTTTTCATAAAAATCATTATAAATTATAATTCTGCATGACTTGATACTTTTAGAAGTA
The DNA here is from genome assembly GCA_963680715.1 of Tetragnatha montana. Lineage (NCBI taxonomy): Eukaryota > Metazoa > Arthropoda > Arachnida > Araneae > Tetragnathidae > Tetragnatha > Tetragnatha montana. Next base: position 10,812,625 of record OY796685.1, read on the forward strand.
GTTAAAAATGGTAAAGAAACAAGTAAAAAGGAATTTCTTTTATTAACTTAAATCATTTCTATTCGTATCGTTCGTTTTTCCATCCGTATTTTCAATTCGAATGAAATATGATAAATTGTTAAATATAACAATACACCTTAATAATGCCGCAATCAAATAAATAAATTCCAGAACAAAGTCTAAAGCCTGCGCTACGAATCTGTCCGTATTTTTGCTGTTCATGTTAACAATGATCATTCCCTTTATAATAACATCACCATTCGGCTCGAAAGTCAATCCTCCATCATATCTTTTTACGATCAGTTTGTCATTGGATGAGAGCTTTTATGGGTCGGTACTAAATCAGGGGTGTGCAGACAAGGCATAAAAACAGCCAAACATAGGGCAACAAGAATCGGATTACATTCTAATGTTCTAATGCGTTGACAAAAAGCCATTCTTTTAATAGAAAAGTGAGATGGAAAGACAAATCATATTTTTAGAAAAGGATTGAATAGAAAAGAAACCTTTTTACATCTTTAGTATTAAACGTTGGTTTTTTATAACCTTTCTTACATATTATCGTAAAACCGGGTGAATCGGATCACTTTTCAAATCTGATTTGCTGCCAAAATTTTTTTAATAAAAAATTTGGAATTCTTTAAAGAGCCTATTTTGAGTCCCAATCAATAATTTTAGAACCGTTGAAAAAAATCCTTTACCTTAAAAGGTTGATTTTATACATATTTAAGAGTTCCGTGATTCTACGAAATTCTCGTATTTACCCGCAATGCGAGGTAGAATAGAATCACTGCTAGTTTTTGTTGAAAGAAAAATGCAATTTTGTCGTTCTTCTTAAGTGATATAGGATCAAAAAATGAAGCTCTAAGTTGCTTAATAAGGTAAAATGGATAAATTTTATTGAAATTAATTTTTTTTTAAATAAAACACATGCATCGTAAGAACAATGTTTCTATAGTACAAAATATGAAATAATTAGTGAGTCTTTCCTATTATTATAAAATTTTATAGGCTTTGACATAAATTCGGGAACAATATAAATAACTTTTAGGAAATAAAATGTCCGTTATTGCTAAAAAAAACCAATTTGCCATAAAAAAAAACCCAAAAAAATCGAATTTCTTAGAAAAATGAGAGGAATTACGCTTACCCTATGGTCCCTATTATATCAACCCATGACTTAAGGTGTTGATAATAACCTATAGAAACCTATAATATATAACCTAAGAAAAATGACTTACTGGTTAAAATGAAGCATTTTTATGATTTATCTTTTATGATAGTACGGATCTCATCAGTAGTTTGAATGGATTCATTTTATTACAAAATTCAATAATAATCTTAATCGCCACTTATTTAAAATTCGATTATTTGATTGCAAAGAATTCTTTGCAAGAATTGAAAGCATACTGGAAGCACCAAAAATTGAGATAAAAAATTAATTTTTTAGTGAAATTAGCAAAATTTTGACATAGCAATTTTTTGACTTTTTCTTTATTCAACTTTAAAGCCTCGGTTGATCCAAGGTATGACCGTAATTTTTTAATGGGTGAAACAACTTCTGAATAATGTGAAGAATCAGTCAGAGTTTATCCTGATTCTATAATTCTAACACAAGGGGAAATATGGTGGTTAAAAAGAACTTTCTCGAAGAGAGAGAGAACAGTGATCCAACTCACCTTGTTTTACGGTACTTTTGTTTACCGTAAATAGCGAATTTTATTTAAAAATCTTCTTAAATAAATATTTTCTGCTTTTATTTAGTAAATATTTTTTGATATTGCAAAACATATTAGTCATTTTTTTTTTCTTTTTCCAATTAATAAAAGCTACTTTATTCTTTCTAAATTTACTTTGTCACATAAAGAGACTGAATAAAAACTGAAAAACTCATTGTAACATCAGTTTGAAAACAAGTTTTTTTTAATTAGTACGACAAGGATTTCTATTAACTCTTCTAAGCACTTAAAATCGTATTCATCACAAAAATGATCATCCAAACATACATATACATATTTATACATACATATACATATACATACATATTTGAAATGAAAACGATTCCACCCACCAGTTATCTTAAAGGCTTCTGGGTGGGCGTAGATAACATCAAAGGAAAGTTCAATGCAAAAATTACTTAATTTATATTTAAAAACACTTTTTATAGTGTTTATTAAACTCATTAATTAAAATTAAATTCTCTTTTATGTTAGGAAAATGTGTTTGTCAAAATACTTTTGAACACTTCTACATGTATTACCAATCAGTACACACGTTCAAGATTCATCTAATTTTGTCATAAATGGCCTATTTCGTTTACTTCTAGTTGCATTTACGTAAACGTGATATATTTGGTATTAGCTGTGATACTAGGGTTTATGATTGGAAACGAAATTTATAACATTTTAAAAGAAGTTTTGACTTTAATTTTATTACTTTGTCCAGATATTTCAGATGAAGTCGAAATAAATAACCGATAATCTAAAATTCGGTACCATATTTTAAGATATATTATAATATTTTATTATAAATTTACTCCATGAGTTCAAAATTTTGATAAAATATAACTTTTTAATCAGATAATATCGATATTAATAAAATTAAATTAAAGTAAAACATTTCTAAAGAAATAATTAGAAAATACATATTTTATTGACATAGTACTTAAAACAAAATTGGTGAGATAGTAGAGTTATTACAAAAATATCGGAAGGGGGACATAAATGAACCTTTAGTCATTTTCATGGTCAAAAATTAAAATTAAATAAATTTTAGGGGGTGTATCTTAAAACCCCTTTTCGGCTAGGTTCTATCTTGTGTAGACAATTACAAACTGTGTGAAATTCTTAGGAATTTTTATGTATTTTAAGAACAGGAAGGTGAGCCGATTTTATGTGGTCTTTTAGACATGTAGTACAAATAAACTCAATTTTTTTCACGGACTAATTCCAACCGTTTTTGATGCAGTCTTGCCTTGAACTCTACAAGTTATTGAATGATTTCCTAAATACGACCTCCAATTTTCCCCCGCATACTCCATACGCGGCCCCCAATAGCCTGTTGCTGGTAATGTCTCCTCGGAATAGGCGCCCTGAAGCGACCGTTGTCCATTCCCGCTGACCACTTGTTAGCTCTCCCCTCCTCAGGTGCTGGATCGCCTCAAAAAATAGCGACGGGGAAACCTAAATATAGAGCCCGAGGATGGATCGTTACGGGAAATAGCGGAATCGGGGTCACTTTGTACGGGTTTTCTCTCTTTTGGCTTGTTTCTACATCGCCCGTTTCCCTTTTTTTTTCTTCTTTCGTTGGAAGCTCTGGAGAAATTCGGAGTGGAACTTCATCGGCGGTGTGAGTACTCCGAACTCTTTTGGAAATTAGTGGTAAAAACTCGTGTTTAAAGTGAAGATACTAAGATAGCGGGTTTTAATCAGTAAAGGGAGTAACCGGGATAGTTTTCGAGGAGTTTTTTTTTTTTTTTTTGGGTAGAGAATAAGTACCTAACTACTTAAGTTTGTTGTTTTAAAAAAAATCTATGATATTCTTGTTTAATACCTTAAAACAGTGAATTTCGGCCTGTGGTCCGTGGAAGGATTACAAGTTTTATCAATTTGATAAAGTATCTAGTGGTCTGGTCTGTGATTATGGAAAGGTGTAGAATCTCTATTCTAGATTATGTGTCATTTCGACATTGTGGTCTGTGGGAGGATTACTAGTTTTATCAATTTGATAAAGTATCTAGTGGTCTGGTCTGTGATTATGGAAAGGTGTAGAATCTCTATTCTAGATTATGTGTCATTTCGACATTGTGGTCTGTGGGAGGATTTCTAGTTTTATCGATTTTGTAAAGTATCTATTGGTTCGTTGGTATAAAAAGGTTGAGAATCCCTAACTTAGATAATACATTATTCAAGTGGAGTAAAAATAATTTTATCCATTTTAAGGCTAATTGTAATGGTTTATAATCCATAAGCATTTTTAGAGCTCTTCAGTTATCTTTGGAGATTGTATTCTTCGAAAATAATATGGATTCCTTATACCTTTTAAAGGTTCAAAACATGAGCTTGGATAAATTTGAAGCTATATTTTATAAATATACACACAATCCTGTGTAAAAGATAAAAGTGAAAATTTTCGAATAATTTCAAATATTTGTTACAAATTTCAAAATTAAATAAAACCCCTTTTTTGGGGAAAACTTGGTATTAACTACATAACCAATTGGTCTGTTTTACCTTATGGCTTTAATAGTTTTCCTATAACGGATATTTATTTATTTATTATGGATAATGTCCATAGTACCCGCCCATTGGAAATAAAAAAAAAATATTTATTATAAAAAATATATAATGAACTAATGTTGGGATTACAAAAAAAACAACATAGGTCCAAAGTTTATTAAAATAAAATTAGTAATTACCTATAACATAAATATAAAACCAAAGCTAACAAAACCCTAGATTAGTAGTCTTAAAAATGCATCTAATATATGAAATGGGATAAAGCTTTATAACAAAATAGATTAACAAAATATTTTTTGGACCAAAGTTGCGAGAAGTTACGGCATTGAAAGTATTTCTTCTTTTATTTATAATAAAAGATAAAATTTCTCTTAAGGAAGTATACGCACTCAAACGTTGTTATTACTTTAAAATCCCATCTGTAAATGTTTTAACACCTTACTGCTGAAAAGCATTTATATTTAAAAACCCGGATAGGAAATGAAAACATTTTAATAAACAACATCGCACCCACTCACTCGAAAAAATCTAAGCCCACTCGAAAACGAAGTGAAGTGAACAAAAACCCGTTTTGGCGTCAGCTGGCAAGTCTTTTTTCCAGCCAATCGCGCCCCGAATGTCAACGGATGTAAATGACAGTTTGAAATTTAATTTTCTTCTTAATACGTGGTAATTATTTCAACAGCTTTTCATAAAAATGTGTCCCGTGCTTGTCTTTTGCTTCTTCGCAGCAACAAAGAAGAGAATTTCTAGGAGCGATGAAAAAAGAGTTTGGTAGTTTTTTTTCCGCATCAACTTAAATATTTTAATGATGCCGGTGTTGTGCGTTGGCTAATTTAAAAACTAATTTACCGTGTAGGAACGAACACGTTAGATTTTCAATTACTTGGAATGAATTTTGTGTTAAAGGTGATATTTAGATAGAACAGGCTTTTAAGGAAATTATTTTAAATAATTAATAATGGCATAATATGGATTTTCAATAAAAATTAAAAGAGAGAAAACAATTTTCAAACCAAGTTTATTCACAGTGTGATTCACCAATTTAGCGACACACTTCCAATCATTGTTTCCTTAAAATGCAGACCTTTTCCTGTTCCCGTTCTTAAACTGCAAGTCTGCCAAAAATAAACTAGAAACTTATAGTTAGTGCGGTGCACCTTACTGTCAGCCAATGAAAATGCTAGACTTGTATTTTAATTAACTTGTATTTAATTTATAACGAACGTATATTGTTGTGCCTCGGTTGGCTTAGTGGTAAAGCTTTTGCTTACTATGTAATAGTTCCTAGGTTCTAATGGGTGGTGATAATTTTATTTAATATTAATTCTATAAAATCTTGTGATAAATTAAGGTGAAATTGTTAAACGCATCAACAAACTTAAACTTTTTATGCACAGAGAGCTCATAGAACAAATTCAAGGTTTGCTTTTTTGACTCCAGTACTTATCCTATCCTACGCAAAATTTATATAGCAACCATAAGGCACGCCAAAAATAATTTAAAGTAAATTTGAATTGAAACTGAAATTGGACAATGGACATACCTGCTTCTTGAATGATGCACCAACGGTCTCAATTTTATTCTAAAGTTAGAAAGATATACTTATGTAAGATGTTTCGATTGAGAATAAGCCTTCTAATTATAATTTAAAATTTTTCTATTAGGACAATTTCAGCTTCATAATGTAATATTCTAGTAATTTTTCTATCGTAGGCGGTTACTTTGAATTCATAGTAAAAGCTTCAATGAGGGATAACGCAGACGATTTGGTGTATGTAATCAGGGCGGTTTTACAGAAGTTGCCCGGGTAATAGGTAAGTTATTTTAGGCAGGGTTTAAAAATAAAAATATGATGTTAATTTTCATGTTGAAACGTATTTTAAACACTATGCAAATATTTGCCTTTGAAGACTTGACTTGACAGATCATTAGTTTATTGCACTTTTGGTAAATTTCAATTGGCTTTCAGGAAAACGAAGATCTCTATTTTTGAAAACAACATACATAGTTATTAAAATCGAAGTTTCACTTGTTGGGGATCATTTGTTAGGCTCCGTTCACTGACCGGTATATCTTTGAGGTAGCTCTCAGTAGTGTCTGACGCATTAGCAGCGATTTTAACTGCTCAAGTCGCCGTTCTATACAAAACCTTCTAATCCCAAAGGTGGCTTTTGTTTAAAAGACGAATTACGGTGTATTTGTTTACCAGTTGGTGGTATCCGTTAAACCACTGTTTAGAAATTGGTGGACCAACATACTATTTTTCTACACTTTCTTAAGATTATCTCTTATGATTATTTCGTGGAATTATTTCTCCCTCTAAATACTTATCCACATCTCCTCCCTAATACCTTAAATCTGACGAGTTCTTCCTTGAAAGACGCCACTTATGGCGGAATCCAGCCCTCCCTTTCCATTGTGAGATGCCCAATCCTTGGAAGTGGCATTAAATATTGAAGGCCTCTGGTTCGGAATTCAATTTCTCTCATCAGCCGCGCACACTTTGGACAGCCCCACAATCCACTTAACGGAGGCGCCTCGTAACTGTCACCGCACACAAAACACGGCTAATGAGGGCCAGATCGAATTAGGGAAAAAACCGCCATTCCCTCGCTGCGTAACAGGACTGCCGATAAAAGGATTAAAACCGCCTTTTTGCTTGAGATCCTTTTAGAATGGGGGAAGGGTTGGGAGTGGAACATTCTGAGTAGGGGGATCTAGGGTTTGGTGCTCAAACAAGTGGTATGAAGACGTCGTGCCTAATTTTATCCTGCCATAATCTGGGTGTGAAGAGCAACCCTTTTTTTGAATTTTGAAAATTGGTGTTACAGGAAATGGGAAAAAAAGACTACCGAGATACGTTCGGATTTTTTCGGTAAACTGTGTTCATATTCGAATATCTAGGAGTTAAAATATTTTCTGGGATCTTTTCATCTACACATTTGTTGGGAATTTATTAACCTGATTTGTTTTGCTTAGTTGTGATACCTGTGGTTTTGCTGGACATTTCAAGGGATGTTTAAGTTTAGCCATGATGAACTGTAGTTTTCTTTTGTTATTATTGCTAAAAAGGGGTAATTATTATAAGCAGAGTATATTATTTAATTTGAAATTTCTCTCAACTCATTTAAGGTAACGTATAACATCACACTGATTAAATTTCGGACTCTTTATCACTTCTTTCTGCGAATTACTCTTATGTTTTTACTCAGGTTTTCCAAAATATATTCTTTAATAAATAAACATTCTTTTTTAATCTACATCATTCCTTTGCAGCTTAATTTTCCATTGACTTTACTTTCTGTAGCATCACTATGCCATTCAATCTTACATATTGTAAATTAATCTTTCTCCTGTAAGCATAACAATCACTGTTAAGAAAACATGTTATAGAAATACTAATAAATGTGTAGCATTATAAACGACGCATAACTGTTTAGCCATCATCCGCACTAAACAAACAAAATGAAAGTATATTTACACTGAACAAAATTCTCTGGCAGTGATCAACTTAAACAGTAATATCCCTCGTTATATGCCCTACAGAGATGGTATTTTTGAGGTCAACTCAATTCAAACCCTTCAATCTAGTGGAACTAACCTTTCTGAATAACTTCAGATCTCTTGCTGATTTCCTCAAAAGGACCCCTCATGGCCCAGGGGCCCCCGGGCCACTCGGGGCTCTAATGGCTCTCCTCATTACATGCGGGCCCGGGGGAAAACGGGTAACCATGGAAACCACTTCATTCCGAACACTACTTTTTCACGAACTATCGCAAAACCTTCAACGACCGTTCCTTTTTTGTGGCCTTTGAAAAAAAGGAGCGCGCCTTTATGGCTCTTTTTTAATGCCGGGGAAGAGCCTCGATGACACATTTCATTACAGTAGCTTTATGTTTGGTGAGCGACAAAGAATGGCTTTCCTTCGGTTAAAAGGTTAAAAAGAGTGATTTTGTCGACTTTCTCTTTGGAGTGTGGGGGAGCAGTCGCAATTTTCTGATGTTCTGAAAAGCGTTTCGTTTCTTCAAAGGCTGGAATAAAATTTAACGAATATTTTAATAGAAATTTCTGTGCTGTTGGGGGTGTTTTCATTATATATGAAGTCAAATATCAGTACAAGTGAAGTGAAATGAGCAGTTTAGAAAAATTGTAAAGAAAGGATGATTGACTTTTAAATTTAAAGGATTTTATGGTAACAGTAATAAAAAAGTACGTCTTTTATAGTCCTAACTTTCTAGTTACTTTTTAAATCTTCTTACCCATGACTTTTAAAAATAAAGCATTTAGAAATTTCCCTTAAATAACATTAAACATTCGGTGGAAGCTGATATTTGTTAGCCTGTGCAGGACAGGTTTTTTTCAAAACATTTTCATTAAATCAGTAAAAGTAAATGAAATTCTTTAACTTTCAAAAAAGTGGATTATTCATGGGGATAAACGGAGTCTCCGTTGTTGGTCAGGTGAAACAAGCTCTCGAAGGTTAAAAGCAATGTACCAGCATTTCAGCAGTGGCGGATCCAGGGCCTCGGTTTGGGGGGGGCGATTTTGCTGCTGCCAATAATCGAAATATATATGTTACGGGCAAAGTGATTAATTGGGTATTATTAATAATGTCCAGAGTGGAGGCGGGCAAATTGATAAATTTCATTCATAAATTCCCTTTATTTTCGAGATGATTTTAAGATCCAGTGTTACTATATAGGTGGTAAAGTTTATTATACTAGGTGGTAAAGTTTGGATTTAAAAAAAATCAAATAGTAAAAACTGGTTTTATATATAATGATGAAATAATTTTTGCATCTTGAGCAATAAGGCCCAAAAATATATAAAGAGAAACAATAGTAAATTATCTAAAATTCTTTTAAATTATCTATCCCTCAGAAAATTTTTGGAAATTTTTGACCCTAAGAAAAGGGTTTTAAACTGAGTTTAGTACACGTAAAACCCACATTTGGACAAACATTTTTAGGTAGAATTTTGATTTAAATGAACTTTTAAGTCTAAAATTAATTTAATAAAACGTTCATAATTTCGATAACCAGATGGACATCGATTAGCAGAGGAATATGATTTTGAAGTGAGAAAGAAACGCAATATCCGCAAAAATTTCCGATCTATCAGTAAGATTGTAAACTAAACGAAAATCCGTACACTTTACGGACAATTTTTAAAAGTTGGCAAGTATGAATATCCAATTATTTTTATGAAATTTATTGATTATTACAATAAAATACGTAAAACAAATAAGAACTTACTAGAAAACGATGCTCCAATCTGTATTTTTGAACTTACAAATTAAGAAGGTAAACTCTTTTAACTGCCAATTGAGAAGCAAAACAGCTTATATGGAAGCGGTCTCGTGAACACTTTCAATGAAAGGGAGTGAAAACCAACCCCCTAATACACAGGATTGGTTTTGGTCTTCGTAAAATGACCAATAGCTGATGAAGAGCTCAAGAAGCGTTGGGAATCCTTTATCTTCGATTTATTTATGACCCCCTTTGAGTGGTGGCAATGGAACTAATTGGACGTCCTTTCCATCCCTGAATTCTTTGGTTAAGAAACCTGAAATCACTGAAATGTTTGTTATCACAACACCACCCCCTTTGAAAACAGGAAGTAAGCCGCGAGGCGGACCAAAAACCTTCCCATAAATCCTTCACGCGTCTCACCATTCATTAACCAAATTCTTGTACCACCCACCCCATTCTCTGTCAACGTAAACCTGTCACCCCCACTGTAGTATCTTAAAATAACATTGCAACCGAAGTGGACACATCTGGTTATTTTATTGGGGTGTTAGTTGTTTCCCCTTAGTCCGATTCCGAAAAACTGGTCGGCGCGAAACGAACGCTTCGGCCACTGCATGATTGCCCCTCCCGTGGGTATGTCAATCGTTTGGGGGGGGCGATCGCCCCAATCGCCCCCCCCGTGGATCCGCGCATGCATTTCAGGGGCTTTAGCGAGCTGGGACCAAAGAGAGAGAGAGACCGACCTCTGGCTTATTAAAAATTAGAAACTTTTTCCCAACAAATTAAAAATTTAAAGCTTGATAAACTATGTATTTATTTTGTACTGTCTATAATGTTATTTTTCTAGTTTTAGGATTTATTAATTCAGCATTTAAACATTATCTTAATGGTGATAAAATATATCCTTTATATTATAGTGAATTATCTATTGGGACCCCAATAGTGTTCTAATGTGTTCTTTTTCAACGAACAGAAAGTATAGTTTTGAAACGTTTATTTTACTCTGACAGGTCGAAATCTTTATTACTTGCTTGGAAACGACTATGAAAGATAAAAAAAAATGTTCACTCGGCAATTCATTAAAAATAAAGCAAACGGAAAATGTTAACACCTAGAGCCCAAAAGAACCGTTTCAAAAGTAAAAATTTAAAACCCTCGCTCCCTGGAGTGGTGAAGCAGGCAGGCAATGCTACACCTGTGCCATCATTAAAGCGGACCGTTTTTTCCAAGCTATGTGAAGAATCGATTCATCGTCAACGAGCGAAGAACACTCATTTTTAACTTTCGTCTCTCTCCGATTCCAAACAAATTTCGAATTTAATTAGCACCGACTTCCCGAAAAGGTGCCCGCTTTAAAATAAAAATCCTCGCAGCCAGTAAAAAAAAGTCGTTCGTCGCTTCGTCATTTTGTGTGAGGTGAAGTTGTTCTTCTTTCCAGTCGTTTGCGCGCTGTAAGCGTTGCCATTTTGGAATTGCTAAAAAGTGTCGTCGCGGGTGGTAATTAAGAAGCACGTCATGCCCAATTAAGCGGCAGTTAAAATCTGGCGAAAAAAGAAGGAAGTTTCGAATGGACGCTTTCGAATAAAACTAAACTCTAGGTTCGGGTTTTCACTGCCGCACATCAAAAAACTAAAATTTGAAGGTTGGTTTATTTTTAGCTTCTTTTGAATTTAAGGCTATTCGATACTAAATTTATTCTAGGACACCATTCCATCTCAACAAAAATAAAAAAGGTAAAGGTCTCATTTTTTGGGAAATGATAAAAAGATTTTAATAATTAAACTACAAAGCATTGATATGAACCAATACTTAAAGGTAACGATATTCAAAATTCAAATATTTAGGTATTAGTTAACAACAAAATTTTTTGTGAAATCAAGGTTCAAATAATCATTTCAAAGTCTTATAGGTATAATATATTTTTATCCTTTGAAAAATATAGAAATATATAATCGGAGACTAAGTTTTCAATATTTTCTTACTTACTCAAAAATATCCTTATTGTGTAAGAATAGTACACTAATTGCCCGTGATTCATTTTTAAAAGCTTTTAATTCTTAAGTAAATAAATGTGAATGGAACTCAGTTAACGTGATTATGAAAGCGTATTCTATAAAATAAGTTCCCAAAAGGTGTGATTTTTTTTTCTTCTAGTTCTATCTAGTTCTCCTTCAGACAAAATTAAATACACACACATAAAATTTCATTAACTTAAAAGATTTTTCTAAAAGTTACATAGGCACACTTTATTTAATAAATAATCAATAATTCACTTCTTTGTTAGATGTTTTACCTACATTAGATGAAACAATTCAGTTTGAGAACCTAAGAAAAATTTTAATCAAAATAAATTAATAGGACAAATTCAGCCAAATTTTAGAGCACCAACTTAATTTGTTTCTTTTTATAGTGTTTCTTCAAAAAAACTTATAAAGAAAACATTTCAATAAAAGGAAATTTACGAGAATTTCCTTTTAATATTTACTCTTTTCTCAGAAAAGACATTTAAATTTTTGCGAATCAAATTCAATTTATTTTCCCAACAATTTCAGTTTTCATAGCTTTCTAATTTTATTTTCAAAATAACTTTAACGAAAAAAATATTTCGCGCCACACAATTTGATTCCCAGCTCTAAGTAATCTACAATTCTTTTACAAATCTAATTCAGTTAACACTCCACTCGAAATCAGCTGCACCAACAAACCCTATTACTGTGCGCTTGTAGCAAAGGAATCGAAATGAGTTCCTACTACTGTAAATGAACGGCCGTTCCGCGTCTTTACGATTGTTAAGGCCATCCTGAAGAAGATCGTAAAACCGAGGTAATTGGAAAGCATGCACAGAATGCTGGAGAGAAACAAAAACAGAACGCACATTTCTCTTCTTGGAAAACAGGAAAAAGGACGTTTTTAGGATGAACCTCACACATTAGCTCTGGGTTGGAACCAAATCGTTATTTTCTGCTCTCCTTTGCCCTTATAAAAGAAAGGGGACAGAAGAGAAACTTAGAATTCTCTGTAATGCAAGGATTAATAATTTAATTAAAATCTACGAATATTTGTTTGTTGTGGTGAAATACTTTAAGTAACTTTGTCTAGGGGGGGGGGGAATTAGTTATTTGTGATTCTGGTGATACAATATTTTTATATTGTTTAAAAACAATAACACTGCACTGTACTACATACCTTGTTTCAACAAGTCCGGCCAAACTCTTTACAGTTCGATACTTTACATGAAACAAATAAAAATCTTAAATTGAATCATTAAAAAAAACATACCTCTACGACCCATGGTGTTAGAAAAAAAAAAGGTGTAATGTCAAATCCGGTTTATGCTAAATAAAATAGGCTTATGGAAAACGTGAACATGTTTAATTGGATATGTTTGCGGACTAAAATATTATAAGTATGCATTGCGCGTGCATGCGCCCATCGTGGATTGAAATAATTAAGTTTTTATCGGATATGATGTTACATTTTTTGGAAAATAAAATTCTTCGTAGAGGTAGAGTTCTTGGGGCATTTTATATACTTCACGCAAGAAATTATTCTGTGCAGAGTTTGGGAAATTTTCGCAGTTTTCACCGTCTGATGAGCTAAAAATACTTTTAAATTTATCGACATTAGTTTCCTTTATAAGGTGCTGTTTTGATTATTGTATTTTTACTTTGATGCACTACTTAGAAGTTACAAATTTTAACAAGAAAACTGTATTAGTTTAAATCCATTTTCAAACCATTTTAAATTGCAAGTAATCAGGATGTTATGTTGAAATTTCCAAAATTGATCATAGCACCTAATTATTCCAAGAACTCAAGATACATTCTCTGAATATTTCGTTCTTAAATTAACTTACACAATTCATGAAAAACCCTAAAAAATTAAAATAAAAAACATAAAATATAATAGTGGTTTAAGATTGGATTTTTATGCATGTATCAGTTTTTAAGAAAGTATTGAATTAAATAAAATATATTGTATAATATTGTCTCAATTGAAGTAATTAACTACTCAAAAGAAATGAGTCTGCACGCCAATATATTAGAAAATGCTAGAAGTAGTGTAGGAAGTTGTTTTATATTTATAAAAAAAAAACTTAAACTTTTAAATTGAACTGTAAAATTAGCTGTTAAGCTTACAGTTTCGTTTAAAATAACACAAGAATAGTATAATATTTAAAATACAGTGAAAAAATTCAGAAGGTGTAATTTCTTGCTTTTCCCTTTAAATCCAATTTCTTTTCAAATAATTCTCCTTTTATTCAAAACTATAATGAATGTGGAATGGAAAATAATGTAGTAATTGTTTTTTTTTTCAGAAGCCACTTCAACACTAGTCTTCTTGTAATTACAGTTACTATGCATGGAAACATCAAGTTTACTTACTTTAGGTAAGTTAAGTTTTTTTTCCGGCAGTATCCACCTGTAAAACTAGTTTTCCAGTTACTATAGTTATTCTGCAGGAAAACATAGTTGTTGTTTTAACTCTTTATTCAGTTTTAGTGAAAATAAGCCTGCGGGTTTTTTTTAAGTGGAATTCTTTTTTCTTCAATCACATCTTTTTTTCTTTTCATTCATACTGTTTAACTAATGTCTAATAAATAAGTAAGGTTCTTGAAATATTTAATAATCAAGCACTTAATTTTAGAAAATAATCTTCGTTTACAATTAAGAAAAGCATACATATTTTGTGTCAGCATTTTTGCTGCAAGCGGGTAAACAAGAAAATACGACTATTTAATTATTTTTATTTATACATGTGATTAAACTGCAAATAGAAACAAATTTATTTTCTTCTTTTGAATTAATCAAAATATTATAACTGCAATAGGAATAAGCAAAAAATATGTTCACAAGGAGTTTCTTGGGAAAAGAGGTAAGATACCACAACACGCATACCATTCTATTCTCCTGGGAAACAGGAAGAGCTATTTCCTGCTATAAGCATAACCTCGCCAACGCACAATGTTTTTATCTTACGCGTTGCGTATAAATAAGAAAAGCATATAAGAGGCTGAAAAGGTTTCATTTAATGCTATATATTTACGGTATATCTTTATCCTAACAACGCTTTAACATATCCATAAATGAAACAAAAAATTTTATTAAGGGAAAGTAGCTAAAAGCGGGTATGCTAACTTCGAAATCTCAAGAATCTTAGTTATTGTTTGATTGTAATAACAAATTTAATTCCATATAATAAGTGAGTTCTTGAACTATAAAATAAAAATACACGATAGAGTTGGTTTGTGGCAAATATAATGATTTATTATTGGAGAAATTAAAAACTCGTAAAAAACCGTCAACCGTTTTGCCCTACTGGGTGGCCCAAAGCGGGGAGGCACTACAAATGAGTCAAATCTTAACACAAATTTAAAATTTTTGGAGCTAATGTTTAGAACATGGACGGATTTAGAAGAAGACCCTTGGGGTCAAGCTAAAGACTTTTGGAGGACATTCTGTCCCTGATTGAACTGAAAACATTGCTTGCAATGAAAAAACTAAATATCCTTAAAAAGTTAGGGGAAGGCATTGACTTATTGTTTTCTTATTTGATTCATCTATTCAGCCTTTAAAAAGGGTAATTTGCGTGTTATAGTACATCATAAAAACTAAAGGTCCTTTGGTGTTTTTGTTCCAAATAACCAAGTAAGCACTCTATGAGTGTTTCAATTAAATTATGTCATTTTTAAGTAGGATTCTGCAATAAAAAACTAAATAAAAACATTTCAATGCCTTTTAGGGGTAAAAGAGTTAAAGTTGTGTTTTCATATTTAGTAGCTTTCAAACTGTGTTTAAAACTCATAAAATTGAGTATTAAGTATGTAAAGAAATAATTTTTTTTAAAAAAAGTAAGTATTACTTTACGACAACGATTACTAGTAGGGGGAAAATAGCTAAAAAAAGGGCCATTTAGGGAACAAATTTGAACAAATGATTTGTCAACGGTTTTCGGCTCTACTAGATGTACTTAATGGGAAAACGAAAGTTTACCAAAATCGGATCGTGGGAAGTGGGTTTTTTTCAAGATGGCCGCCATAAACATGGAAAATCAAGAAATCCTATAAGTTTTGTGTTTAAAACGTAATTAAACGTTCTTCAATGTCTGATTTGAGTAGAATAAGTATGGTACTGGGTAAACTGAATGATATAAAAATAGTTTACAAAATCTGGCAACCGGGAATGTTTTTTTTTCAAGATGGCGGGCGGAACTTTCATATAAAAGGATGTGATGATTCTGAATTTTTATGAAATATATTTTCACATATTTTTATAAAATATATTATTTAATTTATTCTTATTTTAATAATTTTTCATTCTAAGTAATGTAATAATGCTCAGGATACAATTAAGAGGCAGATTTTATAAGATGCAGTCAGAAATGCGGGGTTCATTATTTTGACCATTTTAGATTTTGATGAAATTTATATTGTGGGCTGTTCTAATGATTTTAGAATACCCGTATTTTTTCTTTTTCCCCCCCAAAAAATTTTTGGCCAACAAAATTCCGAAAGTTGGTCGACCCCCAGTATTTTTTTCGAATCGACATCTTTTTGTACTCCTTTTTCTCTGTGCATTGAGGGTCAATCAAAGTAATTCTGGTGATAACAACATGACCTTAGGTAGCTAAAACAAATTCTTTTGTGAATTTCATGGTTTACCTTCAGTGCAACCTGGAAGGGTTCGCCAAACTTTGTCACGGAAAGTGAAAAAACGCCAAATTTGAGCCCTTATGCACCCCATCATTGAGGGTCAACCACAGTTTGGGGGGTTAACTTGTGTAGTACTACTCAGTATTAACTTATTTAGCCCATTTATTGCATCGTTGACCCTCAGGACTGCCGGAAAATAGCTACTTTTGTAGCTAACAAAGCAAAAAAAGGTCATTTTGGTGACCCTGTATTTCAGAGCATTAAGGGTCAATGAGGAACTTGAAAATGGCATTTGGTAGTATGAGACCTGTACTTTAAGAGACAATTGACAGATCTTTGGTTTTCGGCCTTGCGAGTACTTAAAACTGACTTTTGTAACTGACTTTTGCTTCGTGAGCTATAAAAGTAGCTATTTTCCGGCAGCTCTGAGGGTCAACGAGGCAATAAATGGGCTAAATAAGTTAATACTGAGTAGTACTACACAAGTTGACCCCCCAAACTGTGGTTGACCCTCAATGATGGGGTGCATAAGGGCTCAAATTTGGCGTTTTTTCACTTTCCGCGACAAAGTTTGGCGAACCCTTCCAGGTTGCACTGAAGGTAAACCATGAAATTCACAAAAGAATTTGTTTTAGCTACCTAAGGTCATGTTGTTATCACCAGAATTACTTTGATTGACCCTCAATGCACAGAGAAAAAGGAGTACAAAAAGATGTCGATTCGAAAAAAATACTGGGTCGCGACCAACTTTCGGAATTTTTGTTGGCCGAAAAATTTTTTTTGGGGAAAAAGAAAAAATACGGGTATCCTAAAATCATTAGAAGAGCCCACAATATAAATTTCATCAAAATCAAAAATGGTCAAAATAATGAACCCCGCATTTCTGACTGCATCTTATAACATCTGCCTCTTAATTGTATCCTGAGCATTATTACATTACTTAGAATGAAAAATTATTAAAATAAGAATAAATTAAATAATATATTTTATAAAAATATGTGAAAATATATTTCATAAAAATTCAGAATCATCACATCCTTTTATATGAAAGTTCCGCCCGCCATCTTGAAAAAAAAACCATTCCGGTTGCCAGATTTTGTAAACTATTTTTATATCATTCAGTTTACCCAGTACCATACTTATTCTACTCAAATCAGACATTGAAGAACGTTTAATTACGTTTTAAACACAAAACTTATAGGATTTCTTGATTTTCCATGTTTATGGCGGCCATCTTGAAAAAAACCCACTTCCCACGATCCGATTTTGGTAAACTTTCGTTTTCCCATTAAGTACATCTAGTAGAGCCGAAAACCGTTGACAAATCATTTGTTCAAATTTGTTCCCCTAAAAACCTTATTTTCCCCCTACTATACCTGCGATGAGTAAGCTTAAGTAATTTTTAAGGTTAATTACTTTTTTAAAAAAGATTTTGATAAGTATTCCTGGGGAATGTATTTTGGAAAAATACATAGTACATCATCCGAGGTCATGAAAAAGTGTTTTTTCTTTCTTTTATATGCTAAATTAACTTTTCCATTGAATCTACATGAAAAGACGGCTCATTGAAAGATGCATCGCATCAGTTCTTTAACTGAATGTGGAAATCAAGGTAGCCTTCATGGGAAAATCGGACAATATAGTCTTTCTTATTGTATTCTTCATTGTTACAACAAAATTTGAATGTATTTTAAACCAGTGAATTCATTTCACGACGCAATGCTATGATAAATACCGAAGTTTAACTTAAAAATTTTATTTTTCATCAAACGAGAAAAACTTTACAATTAAGTCTAATATCCAAAGTAAAATAAAAAGGAGAGTATCTGAGTAAAATAGAAGTAAACAAAAATTTATTTATACTTTGCTTATTTTAACAGAATTATACGTGGTGATTAAATACTAGTTCTTAAGTACAATAATAGACCAACTTTACTACATCTATAACATAACCATCAAAATTAGTTTGGATAAAGTTGGATACGAGTTATTTTCCAACAGAACCAAACCAATAAACCTAAATGGAGCCATCTGAAAGCCGTCTCATAAAAGCCTTTTCTCCCAGGGAAAAACAGCCCAATATGTGGACTATTTCCATCCCCATCAGCTCCATCCCCGATAAAAACAAAAGGGGAGAAGAAAAACCCAAACAAACGCGTCCCCAAATTGGCGAGCGACGTGCCGATCCCAGCAGCGGCCGTAATTACGGCTATTGCCGCCACCAGGGGGTGCGCACATCGCTCTGCGCACCCTTCGCCCCTGCCGACCAGCTCCTGGCAGAACGCAGCGTGCCACGGAGCCCCACGCGCGGCCAAGAGCTGCCCCGTCCGTCGCCCCAAAGGTCAAAGCCTCCTCGCGCCACCACGGATCTACGCGACCGTCATCTCCCACCCACGGCATCGGTCCGCTCGATCGAAAGGCTGGAGGGGGTCCGAGCAACTCCCCGAATGGAACGCTTCACCTGTTGATTGCGTCTCGTCTGACTGTGCGGGAAAAAGGTTCGATCGGACCTTTCAAAGAACGGACGATTTTTTCTCCTCTCTATTTTATCGTTCATGGATCTGTCTTCGAACATTCCTCTACTGACAACAGTTTAATGAAGTTTGTATTTCCGCTTTGTGGTTTAAAGAAACTTCTTTGAAACGCAATCTTTTCCACTTTCGAAAACTGTTAGCTGTGAATTTTACTGACGTTTTTCGCGAAAGATGAATGCAGACTCTTACTCTGGTGTAGGAAAAGGAACATGCTATATAACTTTGTGAGTGATTTAATTAATGTACAGAGAAAAAAGAAAGGACTTGTAGTATAACCTGTTGAATGTAATGGATCTCGATTAGATTTGCCTGGACTTAACGTTCTTGAATATACTGGGGAAGGTGAACATTCTTACAATTTAGAATCTTAAAAAGGATATCCATGAAGATTTGAGGGATTAGGTTCGGAAATACTATAATGGACATTCAATAATTGATGAGGATGTATCGCTTTGTGTTGTTGTGACAGGTTTTTTGAAGCACAAAAAGTATTATAAAAGTGAAGAATTCAACTTTAAAAGTTTAGTTTTGTAAATACTGTAACTCAGATCTCAATCTTCGCTAATTCCGAAAGAATTTTTGCTGATTTGTATTATGTTTTACTGTAGTTCATAATACTGCCTAATAAGAATTAAAACTAAAATTAGACTGTTAGGGTAGGTCATGAGTTTAGTTTTCTTTCATATAACTAGATACTCCTTTTGTGCTTTTCGGTTTCATTACCTTTACTAGATTCCTTTCGTTTTGTATGTGTGAACGTTGTTATCTTTTGTAAACTTTTCAGTAGAATAAGATTTCCGATAAGATATTGAATATTTCTCAATCGTCTTTTACTAGTCTCAGAAAATATAAATGGTGCTCGTTTCATCCTTGCAATGTTTGAACATCAGGAATGGCACAAAGGTATTAAATTCTCTATGTGAACATTACCATTTCAAAAAAATCCATCATTTGTTTTTGAAGGATCGAACGCAGTAGAGCGTTCGATGTCACTTGTTGGACTTCTCCCTCAGCACCTGTGGGGCCTCTTCCGAACTTGATGGTCCTCCTCTCGCATTCGATGGACCCCAACGGGTGAGGCAAATGTAACTCTCCCCTAAAAAACATCCCGAAAGAAAGCAATAATGTAGTGAGAAGTCATTTCGGTGACAAATATTCGACAGCAATAATAAGAATATAATATTAGTGCATTTGAAAGCAACAAGTGTCTATTTGTTCGATTTCCTTTGGTGCGTACTCGTGTGTGATAGAATAAAGCGAGTCTACGTTGCTTTGGGAAGGTACTAGTGTTGAAGCGTTTGTTTGTATTGAGATAAATCGTGATATAAGGGGTATACAGTTGGATTTTGGACCATCATAGAGAGCGTCGATAGAAATAACCCATTTTCAGCAATAAGTTATACATAAAATATCATAAGAGTTCATATTTTAGGAAGAATACTCACATAATCATAGAACACTAGGCAATATAGGTGCAAAATTTTCAATATTTCACTTGTATTTTACTGCACAAACTGCACTAAAATTACTTTGGAGCTGGACAGAAACTTGAACGTATTTACTAGCTAGTTCTATTAACGAATTAAATCAAATATTCCAGAGTAACAATCTAAAATATTTTCTATATAACAAAAATAACAAACCCCCTTCCAGTCCTTCTTGTATATTTTGCAAGGTGCTTAGTCAACGAAGTACTACTTTAGTAACGTGAATCTAAATTAATATAAACTTTGAACAAGCAATAAATATCATGACAGATAATAAAGAAATGATATCAAGTAACGGAAGAGCTTCATTCATATGTTCATATAATTATCTCATAGTAAATTAACGAACTATGTGCATTGTGTGGTACTTGACACAAAAAAGAATTGGTATTTGAAAAAAAAAGCCAACAGAAAAAATATCTCACAGTTTTTGCATCAAATTCAAGGATACGTTTTCTCACCTATACCATTAAAATCGATGTATGAGAAAGGTTTAAAATACAAGTACTTTGATAGTTTAAAGGAAATAATTATTACTGAAGGTGATTAAGTACAATTTAATGTGTGATATGGAACAAGATATATGACTATCATAAATCCTTTAATGAAAAACGTTGACTACAGTGTTCTTATACATCTGATAAATACTCTCTCCGATTGTGCAAAACAATTTGAAAAGGGTCTCTTCAACTTCAGTGGTTAGAAAACTCGACTTCATAAAATTACCACGTTACGTTTTGGACCCAATTCATTATGCCTCGATCATTCCTGGTCAAGAAGGTTCGAGCCGAACACTGTGCGGGCAACAGGTGGCCCAGCCCCCCTCCAGCTACGACACCACCCCCTGGGTTCACCATACACTATGCGAACGGTTAGTACATTATCTTTTTCTTAATTATTCATTAGATAATACTTTCTGAAAATTGGTTAGGTTAAATTATAAATCAAATTTTACCTTGGAAGATTATGGTTGTCTAGAAAATAGATGTATGTTATTGTTTTGACACATACAAGGTGATTCTAAATTTATAGTACTAACTTCTAGGAATGGTAGATAACTCTAACACTAATCGGAATCGCAAAAGAAATTGGGGTTGAACTCACTCCAAGCACTAAAAAGCAAACAAACATGACCACCAGCAATGAAAGATGCTTTTATAAGCGCTAACATGAGGGGTAAAAAAACTCGAGTGTTAAAGTTTATGATTTAATGTTCCAGAAAGTTGAATGAGAATAATTCTCTTTAATTTCCACCTATTATATCAAAAGGAAAATTAAGTTCGTGTTTCACTAAAACAGGTATTGCTGCTTCATAGCATTGCCGCATTAAAACGAAGACGACCCCATACGAAGAAAAGCTTAACATAGCTACATAAAGAATAAATTATAGCATGAAAATTACACCTGAATTTTATTTTCCCCCAGCCGTTTGACTTCAAAAGCATTTCTTTCAATGCCCGTAGTCATACTGATAAAGCCTTATGATTTCCTTTGTGACCTTAGTGGTTACAAATTATCTATGATTTTTCTACCTCTTCTAGAAGTTTGTATTGTGAATTTGGTAACCCTCTGAATAAGTAAAACTTATTTGTTAACTAAAGTGAAACTTTACGTTTCATGTCAACGTCCCATGGAAAAAAATATAAACAGATAAACGCATTTGTTTGAGTAACTCAAATAATCTATTGATATAAACAATAGTTATATCTAAGTGATCAAATACAAGTGGTTTCTATAAGTTTGTACACCCTGGATCTAAAAATGAAAATAACCTTCGTATTTTAACACCGACTGTTTGAGCTCTTCAAAGTCACTTGACTCGCTTGTTATACAAATACAGTTAGGTGCTCACGAAGCGACTCTCGGCAAAACCCGCCGTTGCTGGGAGAGAGGACATCAAACGGTTGCAGGCAGTGAAATTGATCGATAGCATCAACAGGTGACGGCCTGTTGCACCCCGCGAGGTTCGGGGGACTCACGAAGCTAGCATTTGATGTCTGTTAAAATCGAGGGCGCTGTCCTGTTTTAATCGAACGATTATGAAATTTTCTTTCCCCTCTTTGGCTCTAGTTGCTTGTTCAAGGAATTAGTTTGATGTTTGTTATGTTTTTGCTTTTCTTGTATCAATTTTGATTTTCATAATTTAATTAGATTTGATCGGTCAAAAAAAACAGGGTTGGTTACGAACCATGTTGTCTGAATGAAAAAGATAAATTTTGATACAACATTAGAAACGGTGTTCAACCTAAAGCTTTAACCGTCAACTTTCCCAGACTTACAACTTTGTTGTAAACAGGATTGAAAATCTGGAGACTAAGTTATCTATTTTTATAGCTCGTTTTAGTGAGTGTATAGTTAACTGGAACTATTTCATAAAATTAGCAGGAAACCAATAAAAATACTCACATGGATAATTTTAAATTACTATTTATCATTACCTTTTATTTAATGAGTTGAACATAGTTCTTTTTTTACTCAAACATTATATGTTTACTAGCTGAACAGCAACCCGATGAGTTGCGCAGAGTAGTTTTAATTCTACAGTTTTCACGATGCATACTTTAATATTATATTTTTAATATAAAATACCTTTCGACGTACTGGCCTAGTGGTTAAAGTATCTGACTGCGAAGCCGAACGTCTGGGGTTTGAATCCCCGTTTGGCATGGATGTCAGTTTCTGTCTTTGTGTGATGAATGAAAGTGGCCGTCCCCCAGTAAAAAGGGGTTGTGCGAGCGAATGGTATGTGTGGCGCGGGTAGCAGTACCTCACCTTCGTGGCTCCGGTCCACACAGGTGCCCGCTGGGTAACGCTGAGTAGGTAGTTCTGAGGTAGGGCAATTCAGTGGTCAAGGATGATAATTCCAGTACCCGCCCATTGGATTAAAAAAAATATATTTTTAAAGAAAAATATATGAAAAAGAAAAATTCAATAATTTTCTTACATAACATTCTATCTTTCCAACATAATTAAATAAGGATACGTTTTAACTCAGTTTTATCTGCTGTAATCACTTGGCCGCTTGTTATACAGCGTTTCCCACGTGGAGGTAGGCTACGTTGTTCCCCAGGGGTATGCACCCTTTCACACCATTACTTCTAAGGGCACAGCCCCCCGGGACCCCTACGGGGGTATTGTGTTTGCATACAGTGTATATCGCATTATTACTATTTTTTTTGCCGTTGCTCCATTCAAAATTCATTACGCAATTTATTATTTTATCATTCTAATTATCGTTGCTGTATGTTCTATATCAAACCTTTAAAACGTATGAGAATACCAACTTATAAAAAACTTTTAAATCCCGTGGATACTTTGAAACTAATGGCTCTAGTGATATTAAAGTTAAAAATTCAAAACATTTATTACTCCAGTCATAGAGATCTAATAGTATATTAGAGTGGACGTCACGTGACTTTCACTGAATTGACAAGGCGCCATGTTTCCATCGGCCAGCCGTAATGTTAAGTCAATGGAAGGGGTCTCAAAAATGCATTAAAAAAGTTTCCCAGCTGAAATATCCCTTAAAGACCGATCGAAATGCAAATAGGACCAAAAAATACATCTTTTAACACCAAAATTAAATACCTTTCGTGCAGTTTTCTTGGTTTTTCATCTCGATTTTTCTACCGTAAGCCTAATATAATTTTTTTCTCGTCAAAAACCATTGTTATGCAGATTTTGCCTCTTGTTAATTTGGAAGGCTGCAAAAATGTTTTTTAAAAACACTAGTATAACGAAAATATGTAAGAATAAAAGTAACACTTTATGTAAGTTTTGTCTCTGTTTTATACACCTAAGGAATTTAATTTAATTAAATGTTAAGTTTGCCAGTATAATATTCTAAAATTCTTATTCTTAAGATATTATTATATTTTTATTTCTACTAGTGTTTTAAAATATTTCCAAAGCCCTCCAAATTAAAAAGAGGCAAAATCTGCATAACAATGGTTTTTGACGAGAAAACAGTTATTTTAGGCTTACGGTAGAAAAATCGAGATGAAAAACCAAGAAAACTGCACGAAAGGTATTTAATTTTAGTGTTAAAAGATGTATTTTTTGGTCCTATTTGCATTTCGATCGGTCTTTAAGAGATATTTTAGCTGGGAAACTTTTTAAATGCATTTTTGAGACCCCTTCCATTGACTTAACATTACGGCTGGCCGATGGAAACATGGCGCCTTGTTGGTTACCGAGTCTCCTATGCCAAGGCTAAACTGGATCGGTTAACTGTGTTATATCACACATAATTGCCGATAACACAGTTAACCGATCCAGTTTAGCCTTGCCTATGCAATAGCATTACTGGGTCACGTGACGTCCACTCTAATATATACTATTAGATCTCTATGACTCCAGTTTAGTTTAATACCTAGTTAATATTTGATGTTTAAAAAACTTTTTTTTTGTAATTTTTGTTGGCAATCATAAACTGAAAGGATTTCCTGTTGTTTTTAAAATCAATGAAAACGGTCTAGTGTTATGGAATTAGAAGCACAAAATTGCTAATATCTTGGGAAAAAATTAGAATTTTAGAATTTAAATGGTCAATACGGGATTCCCGAATTTTCTGCCGTATTTCGGTACCTCAGGCACCCTTCTGGGTTCATTAGTTTCGAAAGAGTTTTATTTTTTATATTATCGATTGGATTAAGATAAAGCCAAAAAACAGGAGGAAGAAAACGCAGCAACTGAACCTCAGCACTGTCTGAATTATGTGAAAAGAGCAGAAAAACGCAAATATCTCGAAAAGTATTTCGAATTTCGGAATGGAAATGGGTGACTCGGCGTCCCTTGGTCATTTGCCGTCGTTTGGTACCTCGGGCGCCCTTCTGCGTTCAGTGGTTTCGGAGGAGATAGAGGGACATACATATGGACAAGCGGACATACGTTTGTTTACTCTCGGATTTTAATAGTATAGATAAGTATTTTGACGGCATTTAGATTCTAATAAAGGACTGGAAACATATATTGTAGAGCCATTTTTAGCTTTCTTATCGAAAACAAATTAGTTTTGAATAGAAAGGATAAATAGCGTAGTATTTTAAGATTCTCCTGTGATTTTTATGGATAAAAATGCAAAAGAGAATAAGAACAATTTTTTTTCTGTTTTACATTGACAATATAAATGGACTTTCATTATTTTAGTGATATAGTCTGGGACGCTGTTTTTAATAGGAAAATAACATTTCAATGATATTTTTATTTAGTAAATTGCCCTTCAATTTCCCTTACATATAAAAATAAACCGAGATGTTCTCTACAGAGGTTTTCTATTGTATATTTTAAAGTACGTTCTACCTATTTCCAACTGGCAAAATTCTGTGACTGAAAAAGAATCCCGCAAAAGGAAAAGAGGAAAAATCATTCCTCCTCTCGAATATAATCTTCTCAGGACACTTTTCTTCAAAAGGGTCAGACTTTCGAAATCCTCCTCTTCGAGCACTTCTTCTCAACCTCCGCCTTTTTGGAACATTCTTTTCTCGTTCCATCGTGCGTTCTTCTTTGCGTGGGGAGTCCTCCCTTTTTCCAATCAAACTTCCTTCCCACACCGAATGAACAGTCTGGAATATCAGTCCGTTTGTATGAATTTGAGGGTGGTCGACGTGCAGAAGAACACGAAAGAGGTTATAATCCTCGAAGAATAGCAAAATAGAAGAATTCAAGTTAAGTTGGTTATTTTGTTAGAACTATATGAGAATTAGATTCAATGATAACTGTTTTAGGTACTTACGTATTATCCCGTCGACCGTTCTGCGGCCGTCTCATTCAGCGGCACAGTAATAGTAAAGTCAATGGGATTTTATAACGTTTTTGGATTAAGCGTCACGGTCGGCGGGATAATACGTAAGAACCCTATTTAATACATCCCGTTTATTGAATGAATTATATTAGCGACTTTATGCATGACCACCTAGACTCATAAGGCCAGACAAGCTCGAAATCGTGACGTGAAATAGTAGACAAGACGTCACTCTTCATGGCTTTTTTGGACAACAGCGCAACTCCAGTCTGAAATCTTGTACTGTTGAAAATTGACGTCTTGCCTACTATTTCGCGTCACGATTTCGAGCGTCTATGGCCTTATATGGCCCTGCTTTATGTTAGAACTTAGTTAAAATTTGGAACTGTCCTTATTTGAGGGGGTTTGTTTTTGGTTCCATCTTCCCGAACAAAAAAAGTTCAGATTTTCATGTAAATGTGTATACTAAGGTATACTAAGTGTATACTAAGATGCATAAGTTAATGGCATGTGTTTAAAACAGAATCAGTTGTAAAGCTTAACTTTAACAAAATAGAGTTAATCAATTTTTGGTACCAATAAGAAAGTCATTATTATAAGAATTCAAAACTTGAATAGTAATAAAAAAAACCGGGTTTTTTTCTTCGTAATTATATTTTATCTATCAACTTTGTAAGAAAGTTTTACTAAAAGTTCGTTGATAAAAAAATACAACTTAATAGCTTTTCCGACTTTTTACGGAGTTATATTATAACCTCTATAGACGTATTTGTGTTACAGTTGATACATTTATGATTTAAAATAACTCCCGAAAATCATATGTGAACCTATAGATAGAAGAGAAGCATTTATGTATACAAGTCCTAAATAAGGGATACATAGGTGTAAACGGAAATCCTTTTGATGGATATTTTTCTAAAATTTCAGTTACTCACATGAAACTCACCTTTACTAAATAAAGGAGATGGAATGTATATAAAAGATGGCTCTAGAAAAGAGAGTCGTAATTCTAAACTTCTACAAAAACTTCTAGAGCAAATAAAGGGGTGGTTGCCACTCGGAGCACGTATTTGGTGGAATAAATGTGATGACTTTCTGATGGCCACATTAAGGGTCCTTAAAAGTAGGAGGCCACGCTTCGCTAATGTCATGTTTTTTCATTCCATAACATCTTTAGGAAATGCGATATTCAGTGCATATAAAAGCACGTGTCCATATGCATTTCAGCCTTTCTTTAATACTTCGTTTTACATATATATAAAATTAGATAGATGTACGGAATTAAGTATACATAATGTGGGGAATCTTGTTTTAAAAGTAAGAACCATTAGGTAACACATAACTTTTAATTGCATTAAATTTGAAAATTCAAACCATTATCGTGTATCTGTGATGGTTTTTAAAGATATGAAGCATATGAAAAGCAAATACATTTTTATTTATATAGAAAATATCGAATTCATGTACCGAAATATTTATGAGAACAAATCGAGAAGCTTTCCTAACCTTTGAAATAAGTCAATTACGGGAAATTATTTAAATTATCCTTTTTTATGGAATCATCAAAGTGCGTTTAACTAGATATCCACACTTTTGTTTAAATAAGGATGAATATGGTATATGTTTTTCTAATTTGACTTGATTACACTAAAGTTTTACGCCTTTAAAGATGGATTCATTTTAAAATTTATCAGTCTTTCATGATTGCGGGATTACGTCATCAACTTCCAAAACAGTCAAAATATATCTGGTAAGAGATATTTACTTAAAATTTGGATTTACAAAGGCTTTTTGAATATGAATTCAGTGGACAAATATTTTAGCTACATTTTTTAAGGAGGTAACTTCAACAAAATAAATTCTCAAAATGAATCAAAACCTATGTTGTCTTAAAAGATTTCCTTCTTGCATTTAAATCGACCCAACACCCTATTTTAAAAGCACAATGAATGAATGAATCTGCAGAAGTACAAAGGAAGAAGAAACATCAATGCATCCTCAAGTTAAAATCGATGAAAGAAATATAAAATCCTTGCTGTTTCGGTATGCTAACAAAGTTCATCGCAATCCGACATTCTGCTTTTCCGACTCACAAAAGATTCAATCTTTGGCATACAACTCCAAGGTCTTTAAATCATCGAATTTTTCGAATTTAACATGCAAATCACGATTACTCCGCTCAAAATTTTATTCTGTTCCTTTCGCTACCGCTACATTCCCAACAAAGAAAGCGTCCCTGTATTGTATACTCAAACCATTCTTTCAACCCTAAAGCATTGATTTTAGTGGCCGAAACTCAAAAGCACCCTATAATCATTAATCTCCAAACAATAACCGAAAATCAGCAAAGCAATCAACTCTAACCCACAGCCACGTGCAGACGACTATATACAGATAATACTAGCTAGAGCTCGCATCGGACGCTACCCTGTGTGTCCTGTCAAGCATGCTATTTAACAGTTGGGTGTATCGAAAATAAAACTTTTTTGGATTTTAATTATGGCCTACCCAGGTGGCACACCTATATAAAAATATATCAGGACGATATCGTTCCATGATCTGAAAATCGTGGAATCTCGAATATAGAATTCAGGATATTAAATTATTTAAAAAGATATATGTACATTTTTTTAATTCTCAGAAAGAGTAAATCAAATATTTTTTTTTTATATAGCAATCAAGAAGTAATGCTATATATGATTAAAATTAATATTTTTTACCCATTTTTGCAAGAATTGTAAATATAGCATCAAAAGAACTTTATCAAAAAAGTATCAGATTATAATGTAAACCAGATGTCGTAGGAATGGTATCAACCGATTATAAGCACAATCCCAAAATTTATATTTAAAATACGCTAACAGACGATATTGTCAACGATTTACAATGACATTGTAAATTAGATAAGTACGAAAAAATGCTTTTATTGTATTTATTGGTGATAAAATTGAAGTCTTAAACAGATTGTATCCAAATCCTCTGAATAACTTCAGTTAGATCTTAACCTATTGACCTGCAAAAGTTGAATTTAGATCCAAAAATAAAAAATATTTTCCACAATTTCAAAACTGTCACTAAAAAGTAACCTCACCAGTCCCAATATTATAATAATACTTACATTAGTATATCCCAACTTTTCTTGAGTCGGGAAGCTGATGGATTAGAATGTCAGAAAAGTGTCAATTGAAATCGGGGGGGGAAAAAGGGGGTCATTTCAATATTATGTTTTATCGGAGTGGATGTTTTACAATATTTTTCTACGATATTATCTGATATCCTTGTGCCACCTGGGTAGTGCAGAAAAGTTGTCTAAGATGGAAAAGGGTACCTGTGGTTTTAAATCTATATATTATGTGGATTATGAGCTCAAACGTGAACTAGGAAAGACACGATTTTCTTACTCCCATAATCACGATATAATGTATATATTTAGGCAATTTTTCGGGGGGGGGGTTGGATGGCATACACCATATAAGGTAGATCCATAACTAGGTTGAAGACATTTGCGGAGTAATAGGAATGAGGAGGGAAAAGCCTCTTTTCGGGCTTTCCTGTGTCGTGCGCTCCATAAGGTAGCATAAAACCTTCAGGGACGATGTGGTACCTAAAGACCTCATCCGTAAACTCTGAAAAATATCTTAGCTACCCTCTGCTACCTTAGACAACTTTTCTGCACTAGGCCATTATCAAATTCCAAAAATGTTTTTTTAGTTACGCCCTAGTGTACAGTGTAGCAGAAAAAAATCTTAACATGGTCTATTCCCATATTTTATAGCCCCATTCCCATATAAATGTGTACTTACGTTAGGAGAAAAAAATATTTCTATACCAGAGAGAAGATTTGTTAAAAAGTGTGGGCAATTTCTTACGCTTAAGATATTAGTGTTGAATCATTGGAGGGGATGAAATTTCTCCCTTTTCTTTTTGGGTGTTTTCATGTCACTCAATTACAAATTTAAAACTATACCAAATTATAACAGCCATACTGAAAACAATTGATTCATAGTAAGACTCAATAGCCAAATCCCAGTGTGTTCATCATGAGAACAAAATGCAGGGGAAAAAATTAATTAAAAAATTAATTATCATGATGCAGTGATGAATTACAAGGAAGGTTTGTTTTAATTACTTGTTGTAATTACTTTTATTTAAGCTTTTTTTTGCCCTTTTAAACTTAATATCAAATTTTTTTTAAAGAATCGCCAAATATTGATATTTTAAGCTTTAATAAACTTGGGATATCGGTTAAGTGTTATGGATTTAAATGTTATTTATTTTCCGTCTAATTTTTTAAAATCAAAGGCGTTTACTAATTGATATTCAAACTAATTCATAACAATGGATTTGTAACAAGTTGATCAATAAAAATTCCCCCAACCTCATTGCAAATGCTCATGAACTATGCTATGGTACGATTTATTTGCACGATTGAAGAAATTCCTTACTGATTTAACTTGGAAATAAATTTGGCATTTAGCGCTTGTTGGACAGCTTTACAAGGATTTCACATCAATGGTACACGAGCAATAAAACAAAAACCACAAACAATAAAGAATACACGGCTGCTTAAAAATTGAAACGTACAAACTATTATGGTCACCCTATTCCTTCCAACTCTACGAAAAGACTGTTTCCCCTCTCCGGATCCGTCGTGGTCCCCATGGCAACGCGAGTGATTGATGGCTCGGATGCGGGAAGTCAGGTGTCAATATCGATCCCTGAATTCCGAAGCCGGGATTAGCCGTGTGCCGCTTTGTTTCCTCTTCGGGCGGAAGAAAGTTTTTCGGAAGGAAGGGTTCCACTCGACTGGCTTCGAGGTTAAGCGAAAGAACAAAGGATTGAGCGTCTAGTGGCAGGCGGACCGTGAGAACTCTGTATTGCACTCCTTCTTTTATAATATGCTCACGAAAGCCATTTTGAAAACTTTTTCTAATACAATTTCGTTACTGAATTGCAGACGCTTCAAAGAAAAGATGAAGCTAAAAATTAATGGAGATATTTATTTACCTGAAGAATAGGATATTTTTTGAAAGAAAACACTAAAAGCAAATATTGAATTATATTTATCTGAGTTTCTGAATTGCTTTTTTAAAATATAATTTTATATATGAAAAGAAAAGTATGTGCTTTCCTGTACGTATAGGCTGTTTGTGAAAATTAATATCAATCTAGATTCCAGATGTATGGTTAAAGATATCTTGCGGTTCTCTTTTTTATTGGTTTTCTTGATCTTGGTATATTATAATTTAAATTAATATCTATTGAAGTGTGTCAGATGCGGCTCAATAATTAAACCAGTTAAAATATAAACATGCTTTATTCACCAGAATAACGAGCGACCAGCACTCTTAAGTAAATATAGACAAAAGCCCAAATCCCAGCAGCGATCAACCCTTTATTGCTTCTGCCAGAAGAGTTGAGTTGTTCCCGGCGAGCGTTGCCACAGAGCATCCCCCCAGTGACAAAGGAACGGCACAAGCAACCAAAAAAAACATGGTACCTTACTACTTTTTTTTTTAGAGTTATATATATTCAAAAAGAGTCCTTGCAAAACGTACTCTCCGACCTGATCTTGTTGTAACAATGCTCTTCCTCTCCACCAGGGTCATGGGGTCCGTCTTTGTTTCGTTAAGTTTACCCTTTCTGTATCCTTTCAACGGGTTAGTATCTTCTGAAAAATAAAACGCAGGTTTCACCCGATCTACAGACACTGTGACAGATTTATTTTTAATTTTTACTGTGAAGGTTTTGTTATTCCGCTTTATCACCTTATGAGGTCTCGTGTAAGGAGGAGTTAAGGGAGGACGAACAGAATCCACTCTTAAAAATACGTGCGAACATGTTTCCATAGATGGATGTATATACACTTCTCGACTTCCATGACTTGAATGGTTTATAGGGGATAATCGCCTCATTGATTCGCACAGCCGAGATACATAGTTGGAATCCGGGTTAGCTTGAGGGTCTTTCATTGATAACAGATCCGAGGGAAGTCTCAAAGTACTACCATACACCAACTCTGAGCAACTTGCCTGTATATCCTCTTTAATAGCGACTCGCAACCCCAACAGAACTATTGGGAGAGACTCCGTCCATTTTGCAGATTCGTGAGCAGTGACTGCACTCTTCAAACATCTATGGAATCTCTCTACCATTCCGTTCGACATCGGGTGATAGGCTGTAGTGTGTATACGAGTTGCTCCTATTAAGTTAGTTAACTCCCTCATTAAGGCTGATTCAAAATTTTTCCCCTGGTCCGTGGTTATTGAAACCGGACAACCAAATCTAGTTATCCATCCGTTTACAAGAGCCTTGGCTGTTGTTGAAGCTGTTATATCCGGAGTCGGAATTGCTTCCGGCCATCTGGTAAACCGGTCAACTACAGTCATGCAGTATTTGCTTCCTTCAGATGGAGGGAGTGGGCCTATGAAATCGACGTGTATATGCGCAAATCTTGCGTCAGGTAAGGCAAATGTTCCGAGTGGAGCCTTATTATGCCGATGGACTTTGCACCTCTGACATTGAATGCAAGACTGAACGAATTCTTTACAATCCCTTTTCATGTTAGGCCAAAAATACCTCTTCGTTATTAATTTAGTTGTAGCAGTAACACCTGGGTGGGAAAAGTCATGAATTTGCCGGAAAATTTTAAATCGAAATGATTCTGGAATAAATGGTCTTGGGCTACCTGTTGAAACGTCACAAAATAAGGTAACGTCTTCTAAAGGAAAATACTGCTTTTCAATCTTTATATTGGGATTACTTAAAAGTGATTCTAATTCGGGGTCTACCATCTGAGAATTAGAAACTTGGTTAAATTCGATTACTTCCTTTGACACAGCATCAACCTCGATCCTAGATAAGGTATCTGCGACCACATTCTCATTGCCCTTTATATGACGTATGTCAGTTGAAAACTGTGAAATAAAATCAAGATGCCGCAATTGGCGAGGGGAGCATTTTTCTGGCCTTTGCTGAAAGGCGTAGATCAGAGGCTTTTGATCTGTATAGATTGAAAAAGACCTTCCTTCAAGCATGTGCCTAAAGCGCCTAACTGCAGTATAAATGGCCAGTAACTCTCTATCATAAGTTGACCAATTGCGCTGGCTCTTAGAAAGTTTTACTGACATAAAACCAATTGGCTCCCAAACCCCCTCAGAACACTGCGTTAATGAAGCACCGACAGCCAGCTCTGAAGCGTCGCACCAGAGACCTAGTTTTGCTCCAGGAATCGGATGCCAAAGTAGTGTGGCGTCTGCAAGAGCTCTTTTAGCGGCAGAAAAAGAACCCTCTGCGTCGCTAGACCATTCTAATGGGGTGTCTTTACCTTTAGGACATTTACCCTTACTTGCATTTCCCTCCAAAAGCTTCACCAAGGGGGCTAAAATATGTGCAGCTCTGGGTAAAAACCGGCGGTAAAAGTTATACATCCTACATCCCCAAAAAACGGCGCAATTGCGTGATAGAGGTAGGTTGACCTCGGGAAGTTCTCGGGTTGAGTTTGGGAAACTTGTTTATTGCTTCTACCCTATCAGGAAGCGGAGAAAGGCCTTCTGCTGAGACTTTAAAACCCAAAAATTCTATAGTGGGTTCTCCCAACGTGCATTTTGATGGTTTCAAGGTTAGACCGTAATGTTTTAACCTTCCAAAAAGTGCTCTAAGATGCTCAAAGTGCTCCTGTTTGGATTTGGAAGCGATTAAAATGTCATCAATAAATGCATAAACACCATTTAACCCCCTAACCACTTGGTGAAAAAATCTTTGAAAAGTACTCGCCGCATTGCACAACCCAAACTGCATCCTTGTGCTCTCGAAAAGGCCGAAAGGGGTACAAATTGCAGTCTTGGGAATATCTTCGGGTGCAATTGGTATTTGATGGTACGCTTTAACTAGATCGCAATGTGAAAAAACCGTTGCCCCATGGAGTTCACTTGCAAAATCCAAAATATTTGGTATAGGGTACCTGTCTTTTTTAGTTTGAGCGTTTAAGGCCCGAAAATCGCCCACCGGTCTCCAATCCTGACTACCTTTTTTAGGCACCATGTGCAGTGGCGATGAATAGCTACTGGTAGAGGCCCGCATGTGACCCAAATCCAACATTTGTTGAAACTCTAGCTTGGCAATTTTGAGTCGATCAGGTGCAAGCCGACGAGGTTTGGCCGAAACAGGGGGTCCAAAGGTTTCTATATGATGAACCACACTATGCTTAACGGTTTGGCCAGTGCAAGGGGGCTTAACAATTTCAGGAAATTCCTCGAAAAGTTCATAAAAAACATTTTTTTTATTGACAGTTTTCACTGAAAATACATTAGCATCTTTAAGGAAAGCATTTGAATTAAGGTTAGTCGAAACATCAAACAACGAACGATTTCTTAAATCGGGTTTCAGATTAAAATGGTGCAAGAAATCGGCACCGATTATAGCCTGAGAAATGTCACAAAGGAAAAAGGGAAAAACAAAATGTTTACGAAGTCCCAAGTCCAAAGACACGAGTTTTTGAGCGTATACCTGTATGAGCGTGCCGTTTGCAGCTGTAAATCCTTGGATAGGAGGTAGACGTCTCTCTTGTCTAGAAGCAGGTAGAAGAGAACAATCACTCCCCGTGTCTATCAGGAAACTGATGTTGGTTTTCCGATCTCGGACGAACAGGCGACGCGAGTGGGTTGGCAAGGTGCACGTCGCCGCTACGCCCGCCCGTTGAAGTTTTCCTGGAAGGCGCAAGGCGGATTGCACTTATTAGCCCTATTCCTAAACTTCCTATGGTACCAACATACTGAACCTTCAGGGCTAGAATTCCTTGCTCTTGATGTTGATCGCCCGTTCCTGGAAGTGCTGCGGGATCTTCTCAAATCGGCAACATCCTTTCTCAGTTTCCTTAACTCATCCATTAACTGAGAATATGATGAGGTGGAGGTAGATGAGGACATGCACTCGGCTGATGTAGCACTCACACAACCAGGCGACACCTCCAAAATCCTGTCTGCCACTTCTGCCGCCTTTCTGGCCGTCAACGGCTCGATCGCCGCCAGGATAGACTTTACGTTCCCTGGCATCTGCTGCAGGAACAGCTCCAGGAGCAAATCTTCTGTCATGCTGTGGGACTCTGCTCGGCGCTGCATTACTCTCAGCAACTCTGATGGTCTTCGATCCCCCAACTGTTCTCCCGACAACAAAAGCCGCAGCTCTTCAGTCTTCGATTCACCGCAACGAGCAATCACCACTTTTTTTAGGTTTCCGTAGGGATCGGTTGTATCCGGGTTTAGTATTATGTCGCGCACTAATAACGCTGCATCCGGGGGCAAATGTGCCACACAATAGTTGTACTTAGTCCTACTCTCGGTAATGGCTTTTGGTGTTGCTAGCTCAAACGTAGATTCCAGCATGCTGAACCAAAGCGTTACATCGGCTGCGATGAAACTTGGAATCTGAACGGCCGATACACAATTCTCCGACATGCTGCAAAAAAATCTTGAAG
The DNA here is from genome assembly GCA_963680715.1 of Tetragnatha montana. Lineage (NCBI taxonomy): Eukaryota > Metazoa > Arthropoda > Arachnida > Araneae > Tetragnathidae > Tetragnatha > Tetragnatha montana. Next base: position 10,848,009 of record OY796685.1, read on the forward strand.
CAGGTTACGATGATCACGTCCGGGTCACCATTGAAGTGTGTCAGATGCGGCTCAATAATTAAACCAGTTAAAATATAAACATGCTTTATTCACCAGAATAACGAGCGACCAGCACTCTTAAGTAAATATAGACAAAAGCCCAAATCCCAGCAGCGATCAACCCTTTATTGCTTCTGCCAGAAGAGTTGAGTTGTTCCCGGCGAGCGTTGCCACACTATAATTGAATAGGATTACCATAAGAAAAAGGATAAAAGTTCTAGTTCTACTAAAAGTGTTATTGGTATTTTAGAGATCTCTGTATTCAAAGTAGAATAGAGTTAGAATACTTTTAACATTTTACTTTAAAATTTACTTTCAAAATTTGTTACGAAAAAATAACAGTTTCTCTCATTAAAATTTTTAGATTTACTACAGAGCTTAACAGTTTCATATGTAATGTTAATGCATTTAAGGGCAACTCTTCTTTGGAAAAATTCAGTCCGGCACAACTTTAATAATGATGAGGGCCAAATTTTGCTGTCTAACATGTTGCGAGCCAAAAACTCAATCTGGATTGATCTTCGCTGGCCAAAAGATCAATCTAAACCTGAACTTTCTGTTACTTGTTCCTGATATTGAGAGAAATTAAAAAAAATGGTCACGCATAATCTGTGTTCAAAATATGTTACAAGTTTAATATTGTTTTTTAATGAAATTTCTGTATTATTGACGATTTTCAGGTTTTTGATAATTTTTTGAAAGCTGTCTCTTTATTTGTAAATTGGTAGAAACACAGTTTAATACTTTCTTTTGCAATTTTTTTTTGATAACCTTGCAAAAACTTAAACTCTCTTATTAATATTTTCCTAAATATTTTAAAATTTTAGAATCATAATAATAATAATAATAATAATAATAATAATAATAATAATAATAATAATAATAATAATAATAATAATAATTTATTTAATCAATCAAGACTTATCGAGACCTCAAAAAGAGGGCGCATGCGCCGTATGTTGTGCAAGCATGCTTTAATACATCCTGAATACGGAATTCAATAACAATAAATTTGGATTAAAAGTAAGCAGTGGTTGTAAAAATGTAATTCATACTTGTTTTTAGGGGACATTTGTATTATCTTTGTAATATTAGGTATCCTACTACACAAAGGATTTTTCAAAAGGATTGAAATTGTTGCCAAAATAAAGCACTTGTTTAGAATTTCTAAAATTGTTAAAATGTCACAAGTATTCCTTGACTTCTACCTTCTTTAAATTTTTTTTACCCCTATTGCGTTTGTTCTCACTCCTTTTCTCTCTAAATGCAATTCTTTAAACCTCCTTCTCCTCCTCTATCCATAAAAACTTCATTCTTCGTGACTTTCAACCATCCAACTCTATGACTGATGATTCCCAAAACTCCTAACGATATTTTCCACATTTCCAACTTCTTCACGTCAAATACTTTCGTTCGAAGCGGGCCTTTTATTTGTTTAGTGCAGGCGATTCTTCTTCACACCCCCGTCTTCAAGTGTTTCTTTTTCCTCGTGAGGGCTCTCGACGTCGTTTTTCCTTCTCAGCTTAGAAACGCCCGTCAAATTGTCAGGAATGAAAGACTGATTCGGAATAGGAGTTCTCAAAGTGGTTTAAACGGGTAGGATGGGGCCTAAAGAAGAAATTCACTAAAGATAAACGGGACATGCATATGCAATAGGGAGGATCGAATAAAAAGTTGTTTTTTTTAATTTCAAAATGATATCCAAGGAAAAGGTTGTGTTACACAGGGTATTTCAAAAGTTTTCTCTTCTCTGCACAGAGTGGAGTCTGGAGTACATAAAAATGTTCAAAGAACTGCAGCGGCCCATTAATTAATTAACCTTCTGATCTATCGGAGCCGCCAAAGAACTATACCTCTACGACTCATAGTTTTCGAAAATATTGTGACATGCGACATATAAAATGTATGACGTGACTTACAGTGGCTAAAAAGCCACGCAAGAATTTTTAAAATCAGATAACTTCAGTTTATGTACCGAGCTTGGAGTTTTCTTTCTCTTTCTGAAATCTAGGCTAATGTAGTGTTTGCTTCTCAGCCACATGAGTGATATCAAGGAAGAACTAGTTTTACAGGAAAGAAAATGAACAGGAAAGCCCAAATCTAACTCCCGTGTTAGACATTGTACAAAACAAATGTAGTTTGCTTTTCAGCAATATAAATATTATGAAGGAAAAACTGGTTTTACAGAGAAACGGTAAAATAAAAAGCCTTGCAGGAAAACCCAAAACTGGGCATGTCAAAAGGATTATATAAACACAAATTTTCACTACCCTTGATTTTAAGTTTTTCGGTAACAAAAAATTGCTATCGAACTAATTTTATTGAGACTAACACATTTAGACTTTAACTAAAATAAATCAATGCATAGTTTAACAAAATCAGTGTTTTTCACAGCAATTTCATTTTAGTTAAAATCCATACTGTTTTTTAAAAAAAAAACTTTCTACTACTTTAAAAGTTGCGTAAGTCAAATATCACTATCGTATGATTAATTTGCATTTTAAAAGACAAACCGAACAATTTTTTGAGAAAAAAATATATTTGTGTTTGAAGAAAAAATTTAAAAATTCTATTCAAAAATTCTAATAATATGCCAAATTTTCTATATACCTCACGTACTCTTCTTAAGGGTTCGCAAAATACTGGTCGGGAATCAATAAAGTAAACCTAGAGGCTCCATAATGCTTTACACTTAAATGTATTTAGAACTTAAGATTTATCTCCCTGAAAAAAGTAGACAGAAATTATTCGGAAAACATTTTCCCGAGAAATTGCGATACTTCTATAATGCTACTACTACAATCACTATTGTAAATTATTACCATTGCAATCATTCGATCCCCTATCAATATTTCAAAAACTTCATGAATCAGTTGTAAGGATTTAAATATGAAAAATTGGCCTTTATCGCCATTAATTTTTACCTGAAATTTTATATTTGTTAAAACTGGTTGCTCTGTTTACTTGTCAATTTTCACAGAATCCTATTGTAGATCGCATTGCTTTATTAATTATTTTAATTTTATTCGGAGCATTATTTTGGAAAACACGATTAATCGGGAAATAATAATTACTCGTGCTTACTTATTTTGTTCATCTAATGAGAAAGGATTAGAATCACGCATTATTAAAATATTTAAATCATATAATAATCATGAGATGAATCAAGTTAACAAGATATTGTTTGTTAAAAAAAAAACAATTTTAAAGAGTATTTTATGAGTTAATTTAAAATTGAATTTACCATAAAGGCGAATTCGAATATTTTCTATAAATATATCTTAATTAGCTTTATTGTGCAAGATTTTAAATCGCATGTTTTCATTATAAAAATGTTGCTCATATGCTAATTTGACAGTATTAATTGTTTTAACGAGTAAAAACTTGAGATGAAAGAAAACACTGGTTCATTATCTCACGTGAAAAATGTAAACAGAGGGAATGACAAGATTTGACTTTCAAATAGGAACACATTTTATGCGACAAACTTGTTTCCTTGAACAGTTTAATTAAGGTTTTACTCAGTATAAAAATAGAAATTTATTTTATTTTGATGTCATTACTTACCATTCCCTTTATTGGAATCTAAGATAAATAATGTTATAGATGTATCTGGAAAAAGATACATTTCTTCTTTGATCATTTTTATAGTTTCATTAATTTCGATTGTTTCTTAGATTTTTAAATTATTAAAGAATTAGTTTTAAAAACATGATTTCTACTAAAAATGGTAATTAAATTTTTAACCTGTTTCCACCCACGTTTAAGAAATAACCGATCCATTTCATACACAGCACATTGGCTAATTTTTCTTCAGCAGAAAACACTACAATTTCTTACGAACATTAATTAAATTAAAATAACGACAAATGTTTTTATTACGCTGAAAAATGATGTATGGAAATATTTTTATAGTTTCTACATTATTTATTCCAAAACAGTAATTGGTACAAGTTGATGCTTGACGACATTGAATTTTTCGTGTCACTTTCACTAATTTTTTGTAACAGTTGCCATTTTAAATAGGATTATATAATTGAATGGGAGTTTTAGTGCCTAAATAAATTATGCTGTTAATTTGGTGCATCTGCAGTTTTTAACTGGCTCCTATCATTTCTCAATAATGTGAATATTTAAAAAGTATAAATACTTTTTATCGCTTACAAAATTTGTAGCCCTCATTAATTAAATAGTGGTATCATCTTTTAACCGATCATAAACTGATATGCGATCAGAGTCTGTATTTACAGCCTATAACTCTGGGTTTGAATTGAAAGATACGTAAAAGAGAAATATACGCGAACCCTCTTTAGCTTTGGATGGGTACACGGAACCCTTTACTCCGCAAAGCGATCTTGTCTCTTTTCGGTCCTTATATTCGTCTCTTCTAATGATGCAATAGCCCGGGGCCCAGGGAACTCCTCACAGCGTTCGTGATGCGTGACGTTAATTTTGTCTTGAGAGAGAGGCCGAACCCTTTAAGTTGCGTTTTTAAGGCGTGCGTATTGATTATCGATTGTTCGAAGTTCCACACCTCCCTCTCTCGCTCGCACAGGTAGAGCAACAGGTTTGCGACTGCTCAAACCATGTTCTGATAGGGGGCCGTATAAAAAGTGCAGAAGAGAAATGACTAGAACTTCGTCTGCCTTGGTTAAAAGGTCTTGAAGAATTGGATAACGTTATGATTATTTTTATGCAAAAAAAAAGTTATGAAATGCGAATATATGGGTGGAATTAATGGGTTTTGGTATATGTTCTAAAGATTTTTCAAAAATTCAAGACAATCAAAATTTTTAAGGAAATTTATCAAATGTGTTTTATTTTTGATGAGATTAAAACTAGTGATGCTATAAAATGGGGTTACTTTGGTCCAACGATCGGAAAGAGATTCTGTATCTATATAAAGGAATGTGATTATCACTTATTCAATGCTAGGGTGAACACGTAAAATTGTTGCTATGACATCCTCAAAGTGGTGTTTTGAAATTCCTAAAGTACGATCATTAGGAAGCTTTTAACTTAGGTAATAGGTAGTATCAAAATGTTGATTTTTGTTAACCTTACAATTTTTCTTTGGAAAGGCGATAAAGAACGACTAAAAACTGCTAGGTCAAATTTTCCAATCAATTATAAAGTCTTTTAACTATTTTCAATCTCATTATTTTGTTTCACTTTGTGGTTTGACTATTAATGAATTTATTACGGCGGAGTAACTTTGGAACACGTTTTGGCGTAGTTTTAGTCCACTGGTATCTGGTGAAATACTGAGTTTAAAGAAAAAGTGGACTAATATGGATGAAAAACTAATTCTTAAAATAAAAATATTCAAATTATAAGTAAATAAGCCTTAAAGATAGTATGATGTTATCATTATTTCGTGTTCAAAGAAATATTAGTTTTTCGTTCCAAAAGTGGATTTTTCTCCACAATTTAAACGATCAATTCAAAATATGTACCTAGGATGTTACGTATTATATTATTTACTGTTGTTCATCTATGTCTTTTCATTAAAAATTTCCTCTGGTAACTCAAAAATAAAATTAGTTTTGTATAAGAATTAATGTTTGAGTAGAGATGCATTCGTATTATATTTTATTAAATACGTTTTATCATTCTCCAAAGATAAAAAGTACCGTGGGTAACTTTGGCCCACATAGAGAGTTTTCTGCTCATTAAAAGTTTTCCTTACTTTGGTGTCGCAGTTTGCGAAATACATTATGATAACATCTGAAAACTCAATTGATCGAGTGGTCACCCGAAAGGAACACCCAAGAGAATAGAGATGTGCGTGCCACCACTTTCAAGTTCATCCCTCTCTGAGCATTAAGTTGCGTGCGATCAATAGATTGCAGTGCGAACAGGTGGTCGCCTCATTATGCTAATGTTGTCAGATCGAATAGAGGAATGCGGCCGCCGAAATTCCGCCACAAAGAAGAAATTCCCTGAAAGAACGCCTCCTCCGTATCATCCATCAGGTGGTGGGGGGTTGGAAGAAAATTATAATTTTTTCCATTCCAAAACTAGCGCCATATATCGTGAGGAGCCTCTCAAGTTTATTCTCTCGGTATATCATTTTGTGGAAATACTCGTACCCCTTTTTGAGTACAAGAATAGAGAGTATATGAACAACTGCTTAGAGCGACCACCTAGATGTTAACGATCGAGTTTTCAAGAAACTTAACTTTTACTCTATCTAATCCTAGTTAATGTAGAAGTTTCTTTAAGAGGGATCCAGGTAACACTGGCAGCGACAGGTTTTTCATTCATTAATAAAAAAATCACACTTTTTAATTTATACTGTAAAGAATTAACTAAAAATTAAAAGCGTTCTTTTAAAAAATAATAAAAAGAGAACACCATTTCTTATTTTATTCTACTTTAAAAAGGTAGGATTTCATTTTTAAAATATCTGGGAATTTTTTGGTAAGTTGTACAGTATACTTTCGATACTATCATAAACTTAGTCGACCCAAAAATCTTCACATTAAGTATTGATATATTAATTTCTAATCAAATAACAAATACTTTCACTGATATCCTTGGCATGTCAAACAAAATTTAAACAAAAATCTGTAGTTATAAGTTTTTTTAACCATTTAAAAATTTAAACCTTCTGTTTCCATTGTCAAATTCTAGTAAGTTTCATGTTTAAAATTGTTTTGACTTATTAGCTTAGATTCACTTTCTGTTTTTCCCAACTATACAGCAAAATATTGATACGTCTATATCATGTCTAGTTTCTAAAATTCCTATCTGAACCTTATTAAGAAGAAACTTCCAAATCAGGAGATAGAATAACTTTTGGGAATCAACAATTGAGCAGTACAATATAAATTATATTTGACGATAATGATGAATGAAGTAGAGAACTATGAGACTTATACTATTATTTAGAAAGTTTTTTTTATATTTATAGTTCAGTTGGATTTTTAATTGTAAAGAACTACTTATATCTAGTATCAAATTGTATTTTCATTTCTTTATTATATTAATTTCTATAATATTGTGTTACAATCTCATGTTTATTTTCTATGCATTGCACTTTCCTTTTTATAGATATTTTAATTTGATTTATCTACTATTCTCTTATGTCTACATTATCTATTATATTATTATTAAGTCTACATTAACCGAAAGGTTTTACCGAACACGTTGTTCATCTTGCTAAAAAGTCATTATTTACTTAGAAACAACTTGCTGTTACTTGAATACGCAGTTGTTTTCAAAAATATCAAATATAATGACGCTTTGTGATATTTTGTGAAAATCGGCTCATTATTTTAAAACTAATTTCATAATTTCTATCCTATACAATCATCCACTCGTTTGTTCCCTACTCCAAGAAAGCTATATTCGAGCAATTTGACCACATATCACCTATTGCGAGGCCTAGAAGGAGTGTGAGTTTTCTTAATATCACATAATATACACACTTAAAGAGTCAAATTTCTTGCATAAAATTTTGTACTGACATTTATTGACTATAATACATATACAAAGACCATTATTAAACTTTGTCCCAGCATATTGAAAAAAATCTTATTAAATATTAACTATCAATTCTTTATTAACTCTTAAATGCTTTGAACTTCTCTCAATTCTTAAGCCTAAACCTTATTTTTCCATTCAATATCCTTTATTACGTTAATATCCATTTTCATCCTAATTTGAGGACTTGAGTGCTCCTTATCTGGAGTTGGTGGTAGTATTTATCATAGTCAGGTAGGCTTTATCAAATAGTACAAATATATGAGTAAGTTGGTGCTGTGTGTTTAGATGCATAATGAAGACAGGGTATGATTTTCAAGTTAAATTTATTAAGTGAGGGATTTAATGAGCAATTTGAAAGTCTTAATATCAATACTTGACTTGATTGTTAAAAAAAATATCAGATTTTCCATAGACTAAAACCTAAAGGGCTCACTATAACCAAAGAGTGGACAAACATGGCGCTTGGCAGAACCCGTTCACTTCGATCGAACGTCCAAGACGGAAAAAAGCGAAGCAGGAATTCTTAAACTGAGGTAAATAAAACGATGAAAGAAGCGACTCAAAAAGAAACAAACAACAAAAAGGCAAATTCAATTTGTGCGCTGGCAACAAGTTGGCGGTGTTTGGGAAAAGCGCTTTTAAAGCGGCACGAAAACAACTCAACTCTGCCAATCAGCGGCAAGCTTCCTTCATTCTCTTTTACGGAGGGAGGGGGAGGGCAATTTGCGCGGGAAAAACGCGGCTTCGGCCCCATTAAGAGCGCCTGGCCGCTTCAATGCGGGAATGGAGGTTTATTTCTGCGCGGATGAAAGTGTATGCGCACTGCAATGAGATACGCGACTAGGAAGAACGATTTGGGGAAAATTTAAGTAAAAGAGAGAAATAAAACTGATTTTTTTAACTTTTTTACCCTTCTTTTGATGCAAAATGCCTAAGATTTGGTAAATTCGAAATGATTGGATGTTTGGGGGGGGGAAGATAGCGATTCTTATGCTCCGGAATTCAATACAATGTTGTAAAATATTAATCAACTTTTGAATTAAAATGCATCTAACCCCTTTGAACATTTATATTTAATATTAAATCTCCCTATCTTATTTTCTTCCTGTTCATTAATTTTATGTCTTAATTATATGACTGAAAATCATTTAAACAGACTTTGGACTTAACCAGTTCACCCGTCTCGCCTCCTCAAGAAGTTATATGGGGAAAACTTATTAACTATTTAAATATTATATTCAGTGCATAAGAGTTAAACATAGGGAAGATAAAAACGTAAATACAGAAGGAAAATATTTAAAAGATAAAAATTGATTAAATTTGAGCATACAGTACACTGCAAAGATCCTTAGAGTGGCTACAGAAAAGAAATTTTATTAAAATGGTTCAATTTTAGAAACGAGCATTGTGAATTTGTTAAAACAAATTTACTAATAGAAATATTTTACAACGATTATAAAAGCAAAGAGTAAGTTTAAAACAATCATGATTTGTTGAATTTTTACTAAGATACTGATATTTTATACTTCTATTGGGTTAAAATATTTACATACATCAATATGTTTAGGAAATAGAATATAAATATAAATAAATAATAAGAATTTCTTACATTTTCGAAAATTATTTTTTTAAACATATCTTTATATCATTTTATTTAAAAATGCTAAAATATTTCTTTGTATCAAGGAAACCAACAATTTAAAAAAATTATGTTTTTCAAAAAGGTTCCACCTCTATCTATAGGAAAAAATAATTTTAAAAATAACTTAATTTATAGATAGTATAGGTAAACTAATATTAACTGACTGATTTTCTCAAAAATAGCTAAGAAACTACAAAGCCGTTAACAGAATCAAGCATCACACTTTTCAAACCCCCAACTCCCGATTTTATCCGATTTAAAATCTCGGCGTTCAAGGGTGTCTAAAGCCAGCCCTTTGTTCCAAACGAAGTTGAAAACCAAATGGAAGGGGATTCCATTTCCGGAAACGACCACTGCGCTGAATTTTTCATCCCCATCAACTATTCAAGCGAAGCCCCCACAGTCGGATGGAATGCGGACAACAAGTTGCTGAGGCAGGCCTTATGGCTCGGATTGAATTTTTTATCTGGATTTCGCTCCGACTCTTAGGGGTCCGCAGATGTTATTTAAAGACAGGGAGGTTGGGGATCTCTCGAAGATATGTCTGGCTCGTGTTCTTCGAAAGAGGGAAGTTGTGGGAGGTTTTAAAAGAATCGTGAGACCTCTTAAATCTTTAAAACAAATAAATATTTTTTAGGAAATGTTTCTAATATTACATAAACTTGCACTTATTTTAAAGAAACTGCTATATTAAATAAATTTAAATTACTGGTAGTTGGAAGTGTGGAGGGTATCTTCGTATCCAGACATTTTTAGTTCATTTATACCAGAAAGGATATTTTGTGATTCGATTCAAGAAATTTTTTATGTAACAATATTCATATCTAAACACGATATTTACATTTATAAGGAATACATTTTGTTACCCATAGCTGGAGTCCTGAGTAGTATTCCCAAGGATGTGGGTTGTGACAAAAAACTGCACCTCGTAAAAATTTTAAAATAATGTTTCTCAAAATGTAAGCAAACTGAAATTCACAAAATCTACGCAATTTTAATGTTTAATGCGTTTGATACTTTCATCAAAAACATGTTCAAAATGTAAACTATAGCCCGAGTAACTTTTCATGCTAGAATTGAATGCGTGCTTATTCAAAGTTATAGAATCGAGTTATAGTTATAGAATAGGTGCTTATTCAAAGTATAAGAATCTAAACTGAAGTTGGCAAAATAATATGATGTTTGGGATTACAAATTTGTGTTGTTGCGCACTTTCATTCTAACTTGGTGTTTTACAAAATTTCCCCAACATAGCAACAATCTATTCTACGGAAGAATTGTTCTTTTGTCTGATCGCGGTAACATTGTGAGCACCTTGTAAAATATCAAACTTTTTATGTCATGTATAGAAATTCGAATCCTAGTTTATGACATACTCTACAACTAATTTTTTTTTTACTTGAGATTAACTATAGCATTTATTAACGTGCTAGTTCATACGAATATTTTCCTCTCTACCTGTTTTTCCCTAAACTCAGAGTGCTTTCTACCCCTCCTTGAGTGGTGCGTGGCCGAAAACATTCCATTTCACCGCACGCTCCTCCCAACAAAAACGCACCCCCCTCTCTAAAACAAGCCCTACACCACTCTGGGTTCGATTTGAGAAAAAGAACGTTTCATCTGCAATTCATGGGGCGAAGACTCATGAATGTTTAAATACGCAAACAGCATTATGCTAAGCAACTGCAATGCTAATATTCTGCCGCCCTCCCTTCCGTTCCAATGGAACTAAGTAAAGAAAAAAAATGGAACGTTCCCTGTTCGCGAAAAGCCCCCTTCGGCCCAATATCTTTTTGTTCTTTCTTATTATCCTCTTCTTTTCTTAGGCTGTTCTTTTTACAACTGTGAATGGGAGAATAAAGATTGAACTTCGTTCTTTTACAGGGTGTTATTTTAATGGGGGGGGAAATAAAATGAAAGAATCAAAGCGTTGTTATATTCATAAGCTAAATTAACGCTATTCTTGAAGGCAAGTTGCTTGTTGGAATTGCAACTGTTTATTCTTGCTTAGTACAAACTTAAGCATTCCCTTCTACCCTTTATGAACATTGTTTGTGTGAATCTTATTTAATTATGACACTTAACATCTAAGTTCCCCTTACTTGTTAAGTGAAGGGATGGATGAATGGATTTTTAAAAAAGTAATCTGCACCCATCGGAGAAATTCCTTCACCCTTTTCTTAAAAGATACAACACAGCTTTCTAATGGAAATCCTTTAAATGTGAGACTCACATCCGTAGAATAACAATTCTAAGTTTTATTTACAACCTAGCAAGTACAGTCTGCTTTGAACAGAAAGGGGTTTATAACTTTATACCCTAAAGTTTTATCAAATTCCCTGTTTTACATTTTGTATCAGAAATAGTTTTGCATTTAAAATATTTTTGTATCCGAACAAATATTCCTCCCTTTTGTATGTAACTCCAAAAATTTCAGATAATACCAACTTTAATACTAAAGCGTTTTGTTTGGGTATCCTGTATTTTGTCCAAGGCCAGCGTGAAATAAAGTACCGTTGGCGCAAGGCACACAAATGCAACCTAATGGAAAAGTGGTATGAGAAGCACCAATGCAATATCTTTTCAAAAAATGGATGACAGATTTGGAGTCGGGTGTCGCTTACACAGCGCTAGATTGATTGCACTCGTAAGCTAACCCCAATAAGCTCTAGACCCAATCCAAAAAAACAGGACCACCGTAAATCTTCCTACGCGACGGCGTTTGTGTTTGTTTCGTTCATTTTTCAAGAGGAGCTTTCTATTACACTTTTACCTCGTACGGGACACGGCTTCCAATTTTTCTCGATGGAACCTTTTTTATATATATTCCTCAGACGGAGAAAAGAATAAAGAAACAGAACACCAACTTCGGAGGGGGCGCTGCGAAAACGTTTTTCTTCCCCGGAATCTGATATTCTCCGGGAAAAAAGCGGCGATATACACGAGAAAAACGGAACAAATAAATAAGGGAAAACAAGCGGACCGCTGCTGCAGAAGATAAAAAAAAAAATGGAGAATTCAATCCCATTAGGTGGCAACAAGTTGGATTCGCCGTTCTGTTCCGGTGTGGAGTTGATAGTCTCGACCCTCCCCCGGATTTTTCCGGGGGGTTTGCGGGGAGAGGGGGGAGGTCCAATTTCGCTCCGCGAGAAATGAACGAGGAGCGATTGTTTGTGGATATTTAGCGGGATCGAGAAAAGGAATGAGGCCGCGGATAAAAAGGAGCGAGGCCCGAAAATTGAGAATCTAATTTAGGGGCTGGGAATAAACAGAGTTAGGCTTCATCAATCGTAGATGGGAGCGGGATGTTTTCTTTAGAAAGACTGCAAAAAAAGTCTTGCTTTTTGCAGATAAATTTGGAGGGCTGAGAACGAGTTTTGTATATCGTCGTTTTGGGTCGGGGGGCACGCAATGCATTCAAAGGCTAAATTTGTTTACAGGCTAAAAGGTTTATAAAAATGCGATGAAATTGATTGACTTATTCTAGATTAGGTACAATAGAGCTTGGAGTGGAAGAGGGATGACAACAGGTTTGAGCACTTGCATTAAATTTACCACGAAGTTAACTTGCAGCATCATGAATACAATTTCGGTATCTATTCTTATATTTTAGTTGGTTAGAGAGAGAGTTTGAAGTTTTTGGCGATATTTTTAGTTTTTGGTGTTCAAAACTGATTGGGGGTATTCAGCGGGACAGATAAACGAATTTTACCACATAATTCAACAAGATATTTTTATAGTTCACCGCAATTAAACTTATCTCGCTTTCTTGGCCCTACTTTGATGAATACTAAAAATCGTGGTTTCAAAATCTGTCTAAAATATAAAAAAATAAGAAATTAAATCCTATGGAAAATTTTATCGTGACTGTTTAAAAAGTAATTCATGGGCATTATTCTATCTATAGATAGAAGTGATTTTTATTTTAAATTATAAGCGAAAAATCAGACATTTATTGCATATTATGTGTGAACAACATTTTCTCGATTAAGAATATTAACTGAGTGTATGTTCTTTTCTTTTTGTGAGAATTATGTACTCTTATCGTTTTTAAATCGAAGTTATTTTATTACTACCAGTTAGACATAAAATTGATTCTATCAACTATCTCTGAGAAAAAACACTTTTAATTCAGAAATATACAATATAGAAAATTTAAAAGTTGGAAAACGAAAAAAAATAATCTACTAGATTTTGATCAATACTTTCATTTTCAATAAATACGTCTAACAAAAATATTTAATTTAATATTCATCTATAGTACTTGTAATATAGGAAGAGTTTAACTTCAAAATTAGAATGTTTTCCTGTTTTTATTTTGTAAACAAAAATTTTCCATCACGCAATAATGTAAATTTGTAATACTTGAAGATTATACAATGTAAGGAATCGGTTTGACATATTTCTGAAAAAAAAAAAACCTTCTAACAAAGATTTTTATTGCTTCTAGCAATAAAAATCTATTGCATAATGTAAAAGGATGTCTCAGCCATCTTATTTAATAACACGACTTTTTTACAATCAAATCAAGAACTAAATTCTTCTTGAACTTATAGAAGAAAAAATTTCTAGAACAAAATTTAAAAATTTCCACTCCAATTATAATAACCAAAGACCTCTTATTAAATGTAAGTTGTAAATAAGCTGTAGTAGCAAAAATTATTTCTCGTAACATGAGTTACGTAAAAATTCCTTCATTAAACATTTATTTATATTATTTTTAATCGTAAGACAAAACAAAATTATGTTCATCATTATGTCTGAATATAATACTTAATCTTTTTTTTTCTCCTTAAAGTTTGAAAGATATATTCCTCAAGTTTTACTCTCATTGGATACTACAATTTCTTCCTAGCTTACAACGAATTTTAAAAGTTTGGGTTACCAAGTTTTAATAATGAGATTTCTTGGCGCAATAGCTTCTTTCTTTTTGGCTGTTTGGGGAATTCTAGAGATGGATTGTGGAAAATTCAAAAGAGAAACTGCAGTTATAAAATCGTTAAAATAATTTAATTAATTATTAATTAAATTGATACTCTCTTGTTACTTAAGGTGCATTATGAATTATGACATAGTAACTCATTTTGGTTTTTCAATTTTGTGTTATGCCTGCAAAGTTTGACTCCAGGTCCCCTGAAAGGTTTTGAGAGGGGGGAGGAACATTCGAATCACTGTTCTACCTAGTTTTCCATCAATACAAGATGATGTTAAAGGTAGCTATTTTCTCCTCTCCTGAAGAGTTGGAAAAATTGAGCTATAACATGATGCGCTTTAAAGTTTAAACGATGACAGAAAGAAATTGAAAGCCAGAAATTTTCTGCGATTGGGTTAATTAACACGGAATTTTCAAATACCTATAACATACCTACCATACCTTCTCGGAAATGGGTGATAAAATCTAAATGGCCTCCTAAAAAAATTAATTTGGTGGATATTTTATAAAATTCATATTAATTGACAGGAATGTATTTTTCTTTCAAATAAAAGATTATTTTAAAAAATTTCTTCTATATACAGATAATTTTTCCCAATGGCACAAATGACCCTAATCCGTAATTTTTAGTGGTGTTTATTTCTGTCAAAATGTCAACTTTACATTTTTTACGAGCACGATCACTATTTTTACATACATACATCACCAATACAACTCTTAATTGTGACAGGTCATTTAAAAAATTCAGGTGTGGTTTCTAATCGTAGAAGGCAAGTCAACTATTTTTTGCAGGTTATCACCTTATGTAATCCATGCAATAGGTGTTTTTTTATCTATACCTGTTTTGTTGTTATAACTCTATTTTTTCTATAGTTATAACTCTTGGCTAGTTTTAGAGGTTTTCTTCTACGAGTCGGCACTACTTGTCTGCATCTGGCAACCCCCCAGGCAGATGAAAAAGGATATTCTATAAAGACGCTTTCTTCAATCTTTTCGAATCAGAAACAATTTGAGAACCGCAGCGAATTCCCACAGCAATTAAGCCAACGGAAAAAGGAACATTCTTTTCCTTCCTCCGCGGTTAGTCCCTAATTGGTCCCAAAGAGAACCCGTTTGAATTCCAGAACTTGAAGCCGTTGCCATTTTTGTGCTTACAAATAATTGTTCGCGGCGATTTGTTTTTGTCAAGTTTCGTGAGTGAGTTTTTAGTTACTTTCTGAAATTACTTTTAAAGGCATGCTAAACAGACGGGATAAGAAATAAAATTTGACTTTCCTCATATTTTATTTATAAGTTGAAGGCTCTTTAATTTAAAGCCAAAATGGTAGTCACAAGTTGAAGATTTTAAGACGTAATATTAGTCTGAGTAATATGGATATAAAAACTTCTAGAATCTGGAGTTTGTGCTCAAATTATGTTTGCAAATATCACCTTAATTACATATGTGACAATTGTCTTTATCAAACCAAAAAGAAATTGCCGTCATGGTTTCTTAAATTTACATTTGTTTTCATTATTTTGTAATATTGTGCATCTGGTTTGAGACGGATAACTTTGATTTTGACTATTTCAACCGTAAGGGAAAATTGTCTAAAATCTAGAACGGACTGGTTTTATTAAACAGACTACTTGCATGTTCTGAAAAACTGGTGGAAACATCTGAAATATGAGTGCAACATATTGTTCTGTTTGTTAAATTTGTCTTGGTCCCTAATTTTGTAACACTCAAGGCAAAGGAATTTTTACAAAGATCGATTCTTTCAAAATTTGAAGAAAATTTTGTGTTGGTTACTATGTTATGCCTATGTTTGATGCATTTAACTTTATCGATGATATGAATATAATTTTCTTCACTGAAAACTTAGAAAAGTGAAAATTGGTTTGAGGGTAACTTAGTTAATAACTTCAAGAGAAAGGGAAAACAGCATAATTTCTAAAACTAACAACTGAAGGGGTTGGGTAGAATGGACCACCCGTTTTAATAGGAACTTCATTTATCTAAAAGATTTAATTGGAAATAAAACTGTTAGTATAAGCACGGCTTACTAGATACTATACTAGTATAGTATCTAGTAAGCCGTGGTATAAGCTATACGGTGGATATGGAATGCACTCCTTTCAAATATTTCAAGGTGTTTCATTGTTTTATTCTAGTTATGGGGAGATACCGTAGCTGTCGAAACAACTTCACCCTTATGGGTCATCACTTCCTTTCACCCTTGATTATTTTAAGATAAGTAATTGATGGTTAAAAATATTTCAGCTATACCTATCATAAATAACTAAAATAACTTTTGGATTTTGTTAGTATTTTCTACAGAAAAATTAGAGAAAATATTGATTCAGAAACTTATCTTAATAAGAATGAAGAAGTTTCTCGGCTGTATTAAGACTCAGGAGAAACACTGATTAGGTCCTATTATGTTGGTTATACCGTAAAATATCAATTTGACACACAGAGAGTGCGCCTAACAAGTTTGACCCTAACAAATAGGCCAACCACGAGTAACCCCAGGTTTAACCTTTCTTTAATCTTTTCCACCCAGCGGTAAACCTTGTCTCTCCCTTTATTTCGTCTTCTCAAATATTTGCACGATTCAGTGAAAACATCTTACTTCTCTTTCCCCTTTCTTGTCTCTTCCTCTTCAAACGGCTTCTGAGTTTGAAGCTCAAATTGCAAAGAAACCAACCAACAGAAAAGACAAGACTGTGCGTGTTTGCCATAGAATGAGAAAGAATAGAGTGAACGTGCATTTTTTTTTTCATAAAGTGGAAGAGATTGCTTTTTTTGCCGCTTATGATTAATTTTTAGAGAGGTATTTTGTTCTTTTGGCAGTGAAGGTTATCGAATTTAATATTATAAGAGACTCAATCCAATTGAAACTGTTTAGATTATTACATTTTCCATAAAAAAAGTAATTGTTACTAGACTAGACGGACAATTCTAAAAAATCGTATGAAAGATAAGTAGCCATAGGTTCTATTTCGAAACCAACAATTATCTTCAAAAGGGATGAGAAAAATAATTGTAAATGATTGCATTCAAATAAAAGGCTTTGTTTCTCACTCTCTATCAAGAGTATTTTAGGAATGATTTACTCGCAACCCTCCCTTTAAAGTGGTTTGAGTAGTTTCTTCCATTCCACCACGCTTCACTGAAATTTTTAAAAAAACGTTTCCGGAAACGGAATTTTAAAAACAATTTCCGTTATCTATCGAGCTAAAAATTCCAAGTGGTTTTGAACTCCAAGGATTAGAATATCATCAATAATTGAAAAACCAACCCATTAAAATAAATAGGTATTATTATGAATCACAACTGAACAATCAGGCATGACTCCCTTTTCCATGGAAAAAACTGGCCACTGTCCAAACTATTTTCCAAATTTGTTTTTTGGTGGGAGAGGCCGAGTTAACTTCAAAATCCTTTACTTATGGAACTCTTTATTTATTTAGGACCATAACTAGAAAGATAGATATTGTCCCACTCCCAGATCAAGACTAGTTCAGATTCTGATATTGATTTTGTTAATGTTGAATTTTTGATATCATAAAAATATAAATATATTACCCTTCTTAAAAACAAATTCATTCTCCTTGCCTAAATTCAAAAACTTTTACGGTTGAAAATGTTGTACTTAGAATTCCCAACCCCAATATTTATGAATGCTAGTCTTGATTTTTTTTAAAATTCAAGTAAGAAATTTGCTGTGTAGTATAATATTTCGCAGTAGAATAATGTCCACGTTTCAATCAAAACATATACAAAAGTCAGACTTTGCAAATTGATAATTCAACCTCAAGTCCCTTGGTTTTTCTTTCGCCACTCTGTATTGACCAAGGAGACTTACATCGGATGTGCGCTCTCTAGTTTTTCTATCTCTATGGTGTTTGCCAGAAAAAGCTCGAGCTCCTCTTTCGGCAAATTGCGTTTGCCTCTCCAGCAAGCGAAACATCCTCCCTGTGATTAAACGCTAAGCGAGACAAAAGAATACTAGAAGTTTTTAATGCCAAAAAATGGCAACTGAAAAAACACTCTCAGAGTGGAAAATTAAAAAATCAGATGCTTGAAAACGAATGATGGAGTGCATTTCTTTTTTTGTGGTGGCAACAGTTTCAATTTTTCCTCCTGCTAATGGCATTCATAACGATTTTCAATTGGAGAAGGTTTTCTTTAAGCGAGTTTTGTTAATCTTAGGGGTTTTTTTATATTTTCAAAGATAATATGGAATTTTTATGGAAAAGCCAGATGCAAATCCTGGTGAGATCTGGTTTCTAATTTTCTTTCTGTGCTTGAAGGGAAAGAATTATTCTGTTGTGGAGAAAAAGCTGAAAAAAAATCTGAATTGTTTGATTTTGAAAATAGTTTTTCAATTTCAAACGTTTTACTTTCTTGTGCGTTAAAAAAACTTTTATAAAACTGCAATTTTAATTTATTTTAACATTTTTAGTATTTTATTTAACACCACGCTGTATTTCCCTTTTTTTTATTCTACTTTTCAACTACTTTTGCATTTAAAATAACTGATATTGCACTTTTGTAACTCATTCCACGATTGGTTGAGCTATCTGAATACTTTCATATGCAAGATAAGTTACAACGCAATATGATCTAACCTGATTATTGCTTCATAAAACAGTAACCAAACCAAGATAAGTAAGAAAGTACGGCAAATTATCCAACTTTTAAAAACCTCTCTTATTAGGATGGTGCTCCCATGTATTTATTGAAAATCATGAAAACTAGATCTCCTAAAGCAAGTTGCAATCATTGTAACAATTAACAAAAGTATTCGTATCATAGAGAAATGAAGAAAATCTTCTTGCTTTCTCATCTCATAAAGCCTATTCTTTACTTGCTACCCACTCAAAAGTAGCGATTGCTGACAGTTTTCAGAAGATTTATTCAATTGATTTCGAAAATGTAAAAAATTATTGTTCCTTCCCAAGTTCATCGTGAATAGATCCAATCCCAATCAGTTTCATCAACTTAGTGATAGTATTAAGAATGGAAGAAGTATATCTTAACGAAAAGAAATAAAGAATGTATCCAGTGTTGTACCACTTCGTCTTATCGTCCATCAGAAGAGACCGAGAATCTCTTCAATTATTCTAAAGATGAAAATTATATCAATAAGTTAGAAGAAAAAATCCTTGTTTTGGATAATTGAGTCGAAATACTTTCTATTTCTAACAAGAATCTTTTGTCCCAAAATAGATATATTTAGCAAAACTATATACATATACCCTGAGGATTATATCATTAAAAAAGAAGACTAAGTGAATGTTTTTCAAAAAAAATGAAGGGAAAATCAATAACATTTTTAATAATGTTTTTTTTTGTGACAATCAGATTAAAAGCCTTTTATGGGGAAAACGTTGCCATAATAATAAAGAAAACATATAATTTCCATTTTCTGACCTCTCCACATTAAAACGATGGATTAAATCACTTTCCTGCATTTCAGGTATTCTACATGATATTTTAAATGTAGTGAAAGTTCAATCATATTTCCTAAGTAACATGGAAAAAATCTGTGTTACCTCTTGATAAAATAAATGTTGATAGTCGAGTGTTTTATGATCAAGCACAGGACATAAACATGGTCCCTCATAAATCAGTACAAGTAATCATGTTGAGAGGACTATTTTCACCATTAACCATTATTTTATATATTATTTACTTAATGAAATTATATCAGCTAATTAAAACGTTTCATGCCCATTAGTTGGAGCAGTTTCAGATCTGGGTGGAACAAATTAACCTTGTGGTATAAACTAAGTAAAAACCATGACACTCTTTCATTATATAAATCCGGCGAATGTAGGATAAAAGAATATTCGTTTTTGCTGACCTTCCTCATTTATTAAAACTCATGAGTAATCCTTTTTTTGGATCAGGTATTATCACTTGATTTTGATTTTGAAAGGTACTGAAGTGAGTGTTTGAATTATCAAAGATCTATATCGTCCAAATTTGTTGCTGTGCAGTTTGGCATTAATAAAGAGACGGTGTTTGTATGGAAAAAGTAATCATACGAATTTTCCTTCCTTTTTAGGGTACCTGTACGACTGCCACCCTCCCTCCAGCCCCTCCTACCACCACCACCACGCCTCTCCTCATCACACGCCCGGCGAGAACCGCCCTTGGATCGCCTTCGAGGAGGAGGACGAAGACGAGGAGGCGCTGGAGACGGACCCGGGCAGCTGCTCGTCCGACTCCTCCTTCAAGAAAGACTCCTCCTCCGAGGATTCCTCCAGCACGCCCTTGGGGCTGGGAGACGGGCGCGCCCGCAACAACAGCAAAGGGCCGGAGAAGGGACCGCCCAACAACCGGCGTCGTCACGAGTGCGGCGAGTGCGGCAAGGCGTACGCCACCAGCTCCAACTTGAGCCGGCACAAGCAGACGCACCGCAGCCCCGACTCGACGCTGGCCAAGAAGTGCCCCACCTGCGGCAAGGTGTACGTGAGCATGCCCGCGCTTTCCATGCACCTGCTCACCCACAGCCTGGGCCACAAGTGCGGCGTGTGCGGCAAGGGCTTCAGCCGCCCCTGGCTGCTGCAGGGCCACATGCGCAGCCACACGGGCGAGAAGCCGTTCGCCTGCGCCGTCTGCAGCAAGGCCTTCGCCGACCGATCCAACCTGCGGGCGCACGTGCAGACGCACGCCGCCAGGAAGCGGCATCGCTGCGGCAAGTGCGGCAAGGCCTTCGCCCTCAAGGCCTACCTCAGCAAGCACTTCGAGTCCGCCTGCTACAGGCTGGAGGGACATCTCTCGGGACACTTGGGAGACGACGAGGGGGACGCTTCCTAGGACCCACTGCATTCAGATATGGCGAATTTATAAGGGAGGTCAAAACTCAAGAATGAGGCTAGCGTATGATGTAGAGTCATATCATGAGAATGAAGCAATAGGAGGTCTTGTAACCTAAGAATGTATTTTTTTTTGGCAGTCAGAAGGTCCGGAAATCTTAAGTTAGGATAACAGAGAGATCAAAACTCCTTGTTTGATGCGAAGCCAAAAAGTAATGTCGTGAGAATGAGGGCAGGTAGGTGGTAGGGGGTATTGTGACCTCAGAATAGGGTGAAAATTCTTGGTTTCAGAGTTCTTAGATATGGAAATCTATGTTGCTATTTTAGGGTAAGAGGGTGGTCATAACCCCAGTTTGATAAGTCATCTTCATATCAAAATTAATATTGTAAGAATAAGCCTAACGTTTCTAAAGGGTGTATCTCATAATTAAAATAAAAAATTTTATTTTTTAGAGTTAATGATCTTAAAATCCACACTTTAGCAAAAATGTTGCAAATTTTCCTTAAATGATTCAAAGTATAACAATTCAGAGTGATTGGATTCAGTGCCTAAATCCCCAAAAAGCATTTGTCAGTATGTGTGGGGATGGCAATTACCATTTATAACAGTAAAACTTCGTGTTGGTTTAAAAGTCAAGCTGAACAGAATCATATAAGTTAGTGAAGCTCTGGAGTAGTTAATTCTCCATATAAGTGTTAAGTAAGGTGAGAATGAAAATTCAATAATCAGATCTAATTCTAAAATTCAATAAAACTTATATTATACGGCCGAGGACTACAGTATAAATTTAAGAGGCCAATCAGTAACCTTATGAAAGAGGAGAAGTTAATTAATGGAACCTCTTCGGTGTGAAATTACATGCTGCTGAAATCATAAGGATCTTAACATGCCTCAATTTTAAAAGGTCTCTATTCAAAAGCCTTAAGGGTTTTTGACATAATCCTTAAAAAATAAAAGTTTTGACTTTTCAGTAATTATTTGAGAACAATTAAAATCATAAACCAGGTATAAGATACAAAAAGAAATTAAACATTGAACAACATATTCATATATTATTATGAATAATAAAAACGCATTCGATAGTATTCTATTTTTTTAGTTCTATCCACGACAAGAAAACATTCATATTTCTGTGAAACGATAATAATTTAAAATATGTAATAGCAATCAATAAATGGAAAGTAATGCTTTTTAGATACACCGACGGAGTTTGAAATTCATCAAAGCAGAAAGTTACAAAAAGTAAATTTAGCATTATACAAAGAGTTAAGTGCAAAAAGTTTGATTACACAAACTCTATAAAATTTCATAAAAGTAATTCATGTTATAGTCAAACCTTATCAGCTGGAATATTCAATACAAATATACTGAAGGGGGAAAAACAAGCTTTTAAAAAGGTAAGATGAAACAGCCTTTTCTCAGTATTCCTGGGGAGCACTTAATAGACTTGTTAGAGCTCTTTGATGATCATACTAAGCCAGAGAATCCATCTTGACAACTGAAATCATGCTACGAAACAAAAGATCAATAATAAAGTGCTTCTCTTATTCATAAATGAATACCGTACGAAGAATAGTTGAAGAGTAAGAGATAATGATATATAGTTCACAGAAAAGCACTATAGAACCCCTATCACGTCTTAAATGCAAGTTAGAGAGAAGAATGTAATAGAATTCACACATAAATCTTCTTGGATAGTTTTCAACTAAAGAGTTGTAGTCAGTAGATTGTATAAATAAGGGAGCTCGTCTAGCATTAACTGCGTGTTAATTGCTCTCAAAGTTTCTACCATCGAAGGTTTTATTTTCCAAAAATAATTTGGAAAATATCTGTAAAAATAAAAAATATGTGGAATTATTTAGAAAGAGTTGGTTTAGGACCTATGCTAACGCAAAATTATCTTTTAGACATTAAAGATATCATCAGCTATGCACACTGAATTTATACTTATAATAAAAAAAAGGATTGTGGTTTCCAGTATTTTCTAGACATAATGTTCATGAAATTTCAAAATGTATAGGAATAAAAAAGCTGAATCTTAAAATTGCAGTTTTTAGATCATGAAAATAATCAAAATTTCGTTATGGCACCATAGATAGATTTTCTCACCTTTTTAACATGGAATAAGGATCTTATTGGAAATACTGTGGTTGAAAAAATCTTGTGCTGTAAAATTAATTTCCAAAAATAACCATTGAAAAAGGTATTGGGAACCACAAAATACTTAAGTATTTCTCTTCATTAGAAAAAAGTGTATGTGACATAGCATTGAATGAACTAATATTTTTCTAGTCAATTGGAGAATTTTAGAGATGATATTTGGCAGGGTTTCGTAATTTTTTACTGATGTTGAAAATGATTATTACTGGGTGCTTAGTTAAGAAAACACTTTTAGAACGTTATAAGTAAAGATCTCCTATCATTTCATTGTAAATATGTATTTATTTTTACGTTCTAGTCAGTATAAAATGTGCAATTTTTAATTTTATTCTGAATTGAAGGAAGCATTGATACAAATTTTTCATTATTACAAATTTGAAAAAATGATCTATTTAACAAATGAAGCTAGTTTTAAATTAGTTCATTAACAAGTTGCAATTTTTACTTTATACGTATGTGTCAGAATTTAATCTTACTTAACTGAATTATGTACTATAATTCAACCTACTTAATTTGTTTGAACTACTTTTCTTGATTCTTCATAAAAGTAATGGGCTTAATTTTAAAACCTACGCATAGTAAATGTCTTTCTCCTAAAGCAGTATTATGATACGGATTTAAAAGATTCGAAAAAAAATTGAATATTGTTTTCTATATTTAATTGCCAATTTAAAATAATGAGAATCTTAAAATTTTTCCATTTCGAATTTATTAATTTTATTAGAATAATACATTTATTATTAGAACAGAAATTTTATTATTAATTTCTATAAATTAACATTGTCTGAAAAAAATACCATGATTGTTAAACCCTTTCTATAAGTGTTTTCCTAACTTGATTCAATGTGTAAACTGTTTTGGAATGTTGAATGTTTTGGACTGTGTTACATCCTTTTATGGACATGTTAAGAAAACATCGATCGTGACAGCAATACTACAACTTTTCATGTTATCTTTCATATGAACAACTAGTAATTGTCTTTTGGTTTTTATAACTGCAAAAATGTTGACAGCTTATTAAGAAATGAGCAAAAACAGGAGTGTGTAGTATAATGAATGAAAAGACATTTTTATTTTATACTCTGTTAAAAATGTATTCTTTTAGTCATTTTGTGTAATTGTTTTGTAACTACTGGTTAATTCCTCGCAATATTATTTCTCTCTAATCTTACTTTATAATATAATCAATGAAGGCAATTACTTAATAAGGATGTCCTCATTATAAATATGCTACAGAAAGAGATTCGATATTTTCTGGAAAATATAGATGTTATTTTCATCTAAAAGAAAATTCTACTTTTTTGAAAAGAATAACCAATTTAGTTAAACCCAATTTTCTAGTCAATACAGCAATATTTAGGTTTTTTTTTAAAAAGATACTACTTTTAAGGGTTTTTCTAGTCAGTTTCTTACAAGTTTGTTTGATTCACGAATGTCTCTCAAAGTGTTTCCGTCTAATTGACAATTCAGAAGTAAAATGTTTTCTTAAGATAACATACCATACATTATTTTGAAAATGTAAGTCTCATAAGTTTTCTGACTTCAAAAATCTTGAAACTTAATGTCACTCCCACTCTTGGAGACAGTACAATATTATACGAATGACAAGTATTAAAAATTGCCAACGATTTGAATCTTCAGACAGAAAAAAAATGTCTGTCTGGTTCTTAGAAAACACAAGAGAGTAACAATGTTAAAGAGGATAATTTAATATAGGAGGAATTCATTTTTATTTTTTATCCGAAAAGCATCTTTTGCTGAAACTTTGACCTAACCTATAGTTTTCGAGATATTGTTGTATGAAATTGTTTAACTCTAATGTGTATAATATTTTCGGGTTATTTGATTGTTCAGAATTTTTCCTACTTTTTGGTTTACGTTTGATTTTTTTCACGAAATGTGTATGAGTGAGTGAATCTGTGAATTTTTGATAGAATAACTGACGATTCGGTTCATAGCAATAATGGAGATTAGTCTGCATGATGTCGTAAAGTAGGAGGTGCGAGTAGTCTGGTAGGTGGGGTCACGGACTCCATTTTCACGTGCACTTCTTATCCAGAGAGGCTGAAACTACTTATAATGAAGGCAACTTATCTAAAATAATAATAATAATAATAAATAATAATTTATTTTATTTGTGTACAATGCGATACAATCGAAAATAGGGGGAAAGCATATTAGTCAGACTGGGGCATAGGCCCATTTAGCTGACCAAAAAAATGATTACAAACAAATTAGTACCAGATGAGAAAAAAAGCGACAAAACAAAGTGTATTAAATATGAATAATACACATACATATATGTATATACATAAAAAAAAGAAAAACAATACACAAAACAAACAATAGAAAAACAAGGAATCCGATACAAAGATTATTTATTATAATCTGATTGCAGATAAAACATAAAAGAATATCCATGAAAATACACCATGATTAAAAGGTATAGAACTTTAGGTCCATGGTATAATTTCAATAAGGAACTTAAATGAGAACCTTATTTTACATGATTAATTAATTCTTCTTTGTATTTAATTTTACTGAAGCGCTATCAAATTCCAGCTTTATAAACCAAAGAAGTGGCCAATCTGAACCAAAACCAATATTCATTTTATTACATGTTCGACAAGTTTCTTTATAGGAGATTATAGCCATTCCGAATTATTGAAGATAATAGGTATTATGTACGAAATATGGTGTTCTATGGCTTTATCAAAAATAACTGTAGTCGTACTCTCAGGATAAGGAGTGATGTAAGAAAGTCGGAGCTTCCGCGAGCATGGTGTAACTCAAGCAATAATTCTTCGTCGAACGGTCGTTAGCTAACAAGCGGTCCGTCTCTAGTGTCGTCGTCTTCGTGATTCCTTGAATTCACGAAGAAAATTATCATTCCAGGCTTTCTTGGGAGCTCTTGTGCGCATTCTGGAAATGCAATTCGGAATTAAATTACTTTTCATAAGCTAAGGAGGTCGTAACAGTGAATAATAAGATAACATTGGTGGCTCAAATCTTATCATTAGCTAGCATTTCACTATATTAGTGAAAGTCAGTGAGTGCTGATTTTTGTGAATAAATATTTAATAGGATTTGTGGCTAGGTGGATTTTCCGCTAAAGATTTCATAGCCACGTTTTCATTTCGTTTTGTAACTAACGGTTCTGTGCAGAAATTATATTTTCGAAATCTAATCACCAAAAAAGTATTTAATTTGTTAAGTGCAATACAATGGTTATTTTAGTTTAGTTTCACTCACATTAACGTATAGGTAAAGGCTAAGTTACAGATAAATTATCAGTTATTTGGGTTATTATAAAAAGTGTATATGTATTTGGGTGTTTTGGGGGGCTAAATAACAAATTACATCAAAGGTTTATTGTTATAATTGTATCAATCAAGATTAATGAGAGAAACCTTGTATTTGGAAAGGCAGTAGTAATAAAGTGATAAATAAGGGGCTTATTGTGTAATTTAATAAGGGGCTTATTGTGTAATTTAATAAGGGGCTTATTGTGTAAAACTATTCCTTTTCAAATAGAAAATATGCAAACTTTATATTTAATCATACTGCATTACGAAAATAATTGTAATACTATCATGATCAACGTAATACCCCTGTAACTATTTTTAAAGGCATGAAAATGTACTGGTATCTAAAATTTAAGATATATTGTTACAAAAAAACAGAAAATTTATTTAAAAGTTCTGATCAAAAGTTTCAAAAATTTCAATTGCAATTCCATGGTCTGGGCACTCAAGAGCTAACAAAGCCTACTGCATTGAAACGCAATGCGGAATATTTTTGTAAATAAAAGCTTTTTTTCTCATACTTCGTTTTGACTGAGCAATAATATTTGAAAGTAGAATCAGTGTGCTAGAGGGAAGTACAACACCTTCGCTAAATGAAAGCAATAACAGTACTCTACTCGGCTCAACTGTCAGGTCAACTTTGCGAATGATGAAATACCTTTGTGTTTCGAAATGATTACATTGACTTTTTCCATGATTAATTATATGTGTTCATTATTCGACTGTTAACGTCGAATGCAGATTTTAAAACTGCAGAATGGTTTTGTATGTTACCCGATGTTTTAAAAATGCATCACCCGTTTTTTACTATTTCAATTGAACTTATATAATGAATTTTCAAATTTTAGTGCGGTAGATTTTTAAGATTTTATTATCATACGTTCTTGTAAAGGTTGAAAAACGTATAGAACTGGACCACAGATTTTTTTTTTGTACTTGAAAGGAGGATATTCTTTTACAGCATTTTAAAACAAATGCATTGGTGCAAGATAAATTTTTCTATGAAAAAAATCACGTTTTAAATTACTAGATACTTTATTTTATAATTAGTAGGGGAGAAAAACTGTTATTAATCACGAATTATTTTGATTTAATGAAATTATTTTTAATAGAATCTACAATATGCAAAATATGTTCTTTGAATAAAGAATGCCTTTACTTGCTTTTCTTAGATTTCAAGTATGGCAATAATATGAGTCATGTATTTGTTAAGGGAAATGTTATAAATTCGGACATTATTAATAATGGCCGCGTATTTCGGACAAAGTGATAAATTCCATTGAATTAATCACATTGCCCACCTCAACTTCGGGCATTATTAATAATGCCCAGTTTATCATTTTGCCCATAACATATATACTATTTATAAAATTCTCAGCACAAATATAGGTATCAAAATAAACTGACAGAGCATCTGGTAAATTTTAACCATCCTGTAATAGTTTAAATACAAATTAGGATGTCTATTTCACACAATTTATGCAAAAGTTATAATTTTAGAGTTCTTTTTCATGAAGAAGAATTCAGAAAATAGTTATCAGTTGCATAATTTAAATGTTTTGAGATTGCTAGTGATGCAAAAATTCTAGTCTACCGGTTTGATATTTTTAACATATCATTTTGTTGAACATGTTAGATTGTTAATGTAAATACATCAGTTATCTTATTTTCTTTTGAATAAGTTAAGTAATTTTTATAGATTGGTGTTCTATCTGTATTTTGGTCAGTTTGTGATACACCTAGTTATATTTACATAATCATTTAGTTTTGATGTTTCGAATGTATTTTGTAAGCGACATATTTTATAGAAATATTTTTAGCTTGTAAAAAACTGTTATTTGTAGTACGGTTTTGTTTTGAATGCATTGTATATTAGGGTTAAAAGTGTCGGGAAGTTGAACCATTTGCATTAAACAAATGAAACTTTTTATTGAAGTATGTCTTTTTCTATCTTTTCACACACGATCTACCCAACAATCTTTCACACGTAAACCAATCTTACGCTTCAAATCTCGAAAATATTCATAGGAAAAATAAACATCGAAACACTAAATTATGTAATTAATTCCCCTATACAATCCTGAGCTAAATTTCAAGGCTATAGATTCTTTGAAATTACGGTAAAATTTTAACAAACATTTCCTGAGACAAACGCATACAAAAACTTGAGTCAATAAAAGCCGTTAATTATAATTATATTTAAATGAAATCTTTTGATATTTTATAATGCTAAATTTCCTTAGAAATTTTGCAAAATACTAATTTAGTAGGGAAGAAAATTTCAGCTTACTTTTAGTATTATACAAAATAATACCATTAATTTGGTACCTCCAATGAAAACGTGCACATTAACAGTCATATTCATAGACATCGGCGTCAGTGTTAAATCCTTGGTCAAAGAAGGATTCCACCAATCAGAGACAGCGAAAAGCTAATTTTGCTTTCTTTAGCTGCTGGTTAACACCGACACCGATGGCTGTGAATATGGCCGTAAGTCTATAACCAGGGTTCAGCCTAGCAAGATGCGATTGTATTTTTAAGTATTAGAATTCTTTCGGGGATGAAGAAACTGGGTTGCTATCCTATAAGTACTTTTACTTTCTCTCGTACCGGACAACCCCGACTGCCAATACTAATCGGGAAGAAATCGTTTGTCCTCGCTATTGGCAGCGAAGGAACGAAGTGGTGATTGGAGCACTAACTGCATTTGCCGGACACCCCGCCCGGAGCGAACAACTGCCATTCCCAATACCACCGTTACTGCGAGATAGGATTACTGAGACGCGATTCTCAGAGTTCGCTTTGTCTACAGCGTTGAGATTTACAGTCGTGGGTGGGTTCTTAAATTCAATCTCGCCTTTCGACCACATTAGTTGGTACCCACAAGGAAACGTTCCCAGGCTAGACTCACAGAAATGGACAGCAATTTTACAGGGGTTAGTAGTTGACTCAAAACACTTACTGTGAAAAAAAAATTAGATGCGGAATTACAGTAGAAAAGCTATAAAAAAATTCTTCAAAATCATTATTTTTAACACCAAGTACAACCCCACTAGGTAAGAAATGCAGAGAAACCAGCAAATTCTTAAATGAATTGGACAATCAAAAAAGGTTCATTGACGCCAAGTGGTGCAAACTGTGAATGGGTTCAGTAACACAGAACCCAATTTTCAATATTAATTTACTCCTCTCGTAATGAAATTCTGCAGCTAATTTTTTCACAGTAAATGTTTTGAGTCATCTTATGCCTGTAAAATTTTGAGAGTTTAGCCTGGGAACGTTTCTTTACCAGTACAAAATGGAATCCATGACTGAGCGGGAATTTGAACCCCCTCGACTTCATAGTCGGATACTCTTACCACTGGGACATTACGCGTCGACTTGTAAAAATAATTTGTTTAGTGTTGGGAAGATTAGAGTGCACATTCTTGAATACATTGAAAACAATTATGTCTTATAAATGTAGTGGGTAAAAAAAGGTTTACCGCTTCGCAATTTTTAGTTAAGATATTTACACCAAGTTTTCACTATGGTGAAGTGCAACTAAACAATAACAAATATCTTCATTAATCTGTATTCTACATCTACAACCTTCTGTAATTAAAGAGGAAGCGAGAGAGAATATAAGAGAACATTCCTTGAAAAGAAGAAATTTATCCAAATTATATATTTTCACTAATACACAATTCTACACTACACTGATTTTGTATTTTGTAATATTTTAGATAATTGTTCTAAGTAGGAAAAATTTGGTTATAAAAATTAAAAGAACTCCAAAGAATTAAAAGAAAAATAAACGCGAAGGTCGTTTTATCCAGCTCAAATAAGGCGTTATGCGTTTATGCGTTTATTATGCGTTATTATGCGTTTTCTTGAACCCTCTTCATCGAGTTTACCCTCCGTATTCGAAAGGCATAAAAAATTTATACCTAAATGTATTTCGATCATAAAAGTTTTTGAAATATAATTATTCTGTTCCTAAAAAGTATTCGAAACCTGAACATTGGTTCTGCTCATTGCAAGTTGAAACTATCAAAATAAATAACAAAAAACCTCATTGCAGGTTAAAATCTCTAACATTTATTGAAAGAAATCTTTGTTTTTATTTAAAAACTGAAAGAAGAAGTTATTCTGTAATTTGTATGGTTTTGATTTGGTTCAAGGTTTTGTAACACTATACCCATATTAAGACATATATCACCAATCAAGTGCATGATAGTGGTAGAGAAGGCAAAGGAAAGAAGAAGTTGAGTCACACATACACAACCCAAATACTTCGGTTTTAGTAAAGAACAAAATGAACAGACAAGAAACGCTCCAAAGCTCATAGAGTTCAACCAAACATTTACTGATCGTAGGTAGATGTTTGGACAAAGTTTTTATTCTTGAATCCCATAAGAAGAAACGTAAATTATAATGTATAAAATTGTGTTTGGGATGTCAAACTTTCAGTTCAGTTTCCATTAATTGAGGATTCAAAATACCTTCCGAAACTACCCATAAAATCACTATGGCCTTTTTAATCTAATTACAATCAAGTTCTCTTCGAATCGCGCTAACTTATTCAGTTCTTTCCGTCTTTTGAGTCCAATGAGGCGTCTTTTTTAATCTATATGTTAATAAGCAGCCTCGAATTATTCATATCCGTTTCTAATTTTAATTAAATGAGAACCTGTTCTTTTATTTTTTTACTCTTCTCCATTGTTATGCTCGGTTTTGAACACAAATGAGCATTCCTCACGAATTTCGTGATTTTCTCTGCTTTAGAATTCCATATCAGTAGAGAACGTCTCAAAACTTTAAACTTATGACGTCCCATATGTGTCCAATGAAGCATTCATTGAGGTTTGAAACACGATGTGTTTGACCTTTTTAGTAGCTGAGGAAAGTGTGGTTATAGTTTTACAAGGATTCATAAAGTAAAACTATTTTTTAATAATAAAAGTTAAACACAAAACGTTTACATAAAAATCTATTTTGTTACTATTTAACTTTCTTTTACATCTCTGCTTCATTATAATCTTCATCCCAACGTTTTAACCTTAGAATTTTCACTTCATACTCTTCTGCCATCAGTCCATGAAAATAACAGTATATAAACAACGTAATATAGTTTTCTTCCAAACTTATTTTGTGTATAATTTTTTTATTATTTAAAAAGGGTCTTAATTTCTAGACTATCTTAGGGTCAATTATTTTTTACAATCACCTTGTACCTCTCGTTACATGCATTTGAAATAGGTTAAACTGAAATTTTCGAAATACCCAATTGGAAACACGACCATTGAAAAAAGGCTCTTTCTAATACACTGTATCTGAAGTAGTGAGTTATACCACTCACCCACCTTAGGTTCATTTAAATAAGCTGAAAATTCCGTCCCATCAATTTATTAAACCACATCAACCCCGACACTCCTAAAACTGCGTTTTTTTACGAACTCCGCTCTTATATACGAACTCGCCCTCGCGAAGCCTCTCCTCTAAAGGCTCTAATTAATGCAATCTAATGAAGAACTGGCCGCTCTACCTCATTAACAAGGAGTGCTTTTTCCCTTCTTCTTTAATTAAATCTCTCGATTACACAGGTTTATATAGTAATAATAATGAATGCTGGCATCGAAAAAGTGTTAAAAACGACGAGCTATGAGTTTGGCCTTTTTTTTAACAATTCCTTTCGGTGAAGGTTAGTTTCCGATGCAGACTGGCGTAAGTGGTTCCTTTTTAATGCAAAATAGAAATTTTCATAAAAGTAATGCGAAATCTTGGTTGTATGAACTAATGAGACTCAAAGAGGATTAATGTGGAGAAAAATTTACTAAGATATAAAAATGTGGTAAATACTTTACCAGATTTAACTTTCATTAGACCCCAAGAGTCTAATGAAAGTTCTGATTTTCATGGAAACATAAAAAGCCTAATGTAACAGAAAGTTTTTTTTAATTGTCTAATTGTATTATATTTATTATTCTACTTGTTAATGAGGATTACTTGTTAAGGACTTCATATTATAATGTAATGTTTTAAGAATGCAAAAAGAGAAATTAAAACAAGTTTTGATCTCCTGGGCTCTTTATGGCATGAGGAAAAGAGGAAGATCAAGGATTACATGACAGAGATATATGCAAGAAGCTTTTAAGAAGGAACTGATTAGAGAGGCCAATCCAAAGGTCAAGGATATGAAGAGTTAAGTTGGATACCTTATGAGCCAAGGTAAATATAACCAGATTTCTAAAATATTATGCGTCGCGTTTTTTATTCTTAAATTGTTTTGATGAAATGGGAAAATCCAATGGTTAAATATAAATGTTGAACTTAGAAAATAACTTTAATATCGATTTCACCAAACTATTTTATGTTTTTTTTTCAAAACTAACAAAGATTTTCAATTTATATTCCATTGCTATGAACCAATATTTTGTTTTGCTTTATAAACCTCTGAGTATGTAATAATGCCCATATAAAAAATTCCTTGTACATTTTTACCATTTAATTACATTAAACTTTTTTTTCTCTTCCCAATTAATTATTGTTGACAAACCATTTTTTCGCATTGTGGATTGGTTACATATATTTTCCGGTCTGTGTGTTTAATCTTAGTTTTATCCGCATTCAACAGAAGAAGAATATTAATGAAATTGTAATCAAACCACGAAAAGAGAACCAAAATACGTTTACTGAATCTAAACATGTAATCCTACGTAAAAATCATAAATTATGTTGCAAAATAAAGATAAAGCTTCAAACAATCGCATAAACAATATATTTATATCAAATAGAAGCAAATTGTTATAAATCCCTTCGCCAATCACAATAATGATTGCGTACCTCTTCTAAGCTTATATATGCAGTGCATCCCATTTAAAAAGAAGCGGTTCAATGTCAATTGTCGCAAACACGTCATACATCATTTCCCCGCAGCCGTAACGGTACGGGATTAGTCTTAAAAAAACTCAACCCTAACCACTTGGGGGTCCGTTCTATACTTGGAATGGGAAACCCAAAACTCAAGTAATTTTCTCCAAAGTACTTTTCAATAATTTTTTCCAGCCTCCAGGAAATCGAATTCCGCAACCTCAAGGAAAGGGTACCCAGGGGATCCTCGCGCCATTAACCGTTCCTCGCGACACCCCCCTCTCCTGGAAACAGGAAAGGGTGGTCGATCCTATCTCCTGTTTATACTTCCACGCCACAAAACCAGGCACGATTTCAACCATAGAGCTAACATTAACTAGGTTGCGCCTCGAAACTTTTCTCCCATTCAAGCAACTGTGCCAAATAACCTTATTTCCAGGAATTAGCATGCGTTTGCGATTTTTACTTTTTCGTGGAATTTCAAATTAGCTGTGTTCCAACGCACTAAAATCAGCAATTTCGTTTTCTATTTCGACTACTTAATATCTCGAATCGAATTCAGAAAGTTTCATTAAGAAGTGAAGCATTTTCACTGAATATCTCTCTCTTTTCTTGCCAACCCCTAATGGCAACGTTATTTGGCGGTTATAATCTGACATTATTAAATTAATCTGGATATTTTATTCTAAGTGACTAATTTTACTGGAAATTAAAATAATTCCCAAAAAAAGGGACAAAATTGGGCCGATTTTTCCTTTCGTTTAAAAGCATTGCAAATAAAAAAACAAATGTAGGGAAAAAAATAAGAATTTTTTTTATTGGTTTTCTCTCATAAAGGATACTGACTTCCCATGGCACTTTATCTCCTCCCCGAAATCTACCCCTTCATGGGACTCTCCATTTCACGAATATCTTCGTTCCACTCTCCGTGGTGGCATGCCGGGTTGCATCTCTTGCGCGCTCAATATAAGTAATATCTCTATGATTTCAACACCGGGAAAAAACCGAAAGGGAAATGTTGCTAAAATGAAAACTTAAACGAACGGGAGCGCGGAATAAACAAACAAATAAATAGCCGGAATCCAGAGTCCGGGTCGTTTCCAGAAATAGCGGGGAGGGTGTTTATGGGCTTGCCGTTGCTCCCGTTTGGGGCGTTCCGGAATAAAAACGGGAAT
This sequence comes from Tetragnatha montana, assembly GCA_963680715.1. Lineage (NCBI taxonomy): Eukaryota > Metazoa > Arthropoda > Arachnida > Araneae > Tetragnathidae > Tetragnatha > Tetragnatha montana. Next base: position 10,882,420 of record OY796685.1, read on the forward strand.
TTTTTTTCTGCTCGGAGTAATTGCGTTGCGCCAATAAGCTGTAAAAAGGCTTCGCCGCGGAAATTCGGCTGTATTCCTCCGCCATGTTGATAGCATTTCCCTGTGAATGTCGCCCCGAAAAAAGTGCCTGGATAGAAAAATTATTGTTTATGGGCATTGGCGGTAAATGCTGAGAGGCGAAGCTTTTCAGTTGACGTTTTGAAGTTTATAGAGTTTTGAATAAAACTTAACTCTCTTGTGACAAGAGACGATAGAAATTTAGCGATGCATATTTTTGAAAAGTAGCAGAAAGAATATTTTTCACTAAATATATTAAAAGGTTCATACTCTTAGCCTGACGAGCGGGTGGTGATGCAAGTAATATATGTGGAAAAAATTAAAGTTTCAACTTATATAAAACTAAAGGGAAATTAAACTTTCTGGGAACGCTTTCTTTTGGTAAAATGGATTCATAAAAGGTTCAGTATTTCTTTCTCAAGTTTTTAATTGATTGCTTCTTCATATTTTAAAATCCACAAAGCTATGAAACTTTTGATTCACTAATTCATGTATTTTATATATAAACTCGTGTTTACTATTTCCACTAGTGAATTTTGAATTTGCTAGTGAATTTTCTACATAATCTTATATTACAAAAGTAAATGTACGCGTTTTGTAGTATTTTTTTGCACAATTATTTTTCTTAAAAGATTCACCAAGAGGAAAAAGAAATACTTTTATAAGTCACATATTTTCAAACCAAAAAAAAAAGAATAAAATGTACTCCATGAATTGCAACGGTGTCCTGTTTAATTACAGACCATTTTTAGTCAAATTATTGCTAGTAAAGTTGATTTTTTACTCAAAGGACTCAATAACTTCACGGTGTGTTGATAAATGAATCAGTTGAACAGAAATTTCATAAAGCCAGTTCTCACCACTTGTGTCCCTTGGCCACAAACGCATTTTTTACACATTATTTTTGTAAGTAACTGAACTTTCTTGATCAATGAAAATAATCGTAAGGTTTTTCTCATAAAAAAACTCCTCTGATTCTTCTTTTATGAAGAGTAAAAAAGTAAACAAAGAGATTGAATTTTCATTCATGTCTAATCAAGCAAAGCATGTTCAAAACGTTCTTAACAAAAGAGGCTTTTGAAGCCATTCGTGACATGAAATGTGACAAAACCCCGGCCGACGAAGGAATTTTACTTTTTCTGCAGCACTCCAAAGTTCAACGAATCGTCTTAACTTGTGAAATAGGTTTTACTTTGAAAGGACGAAATGGCGGAGATTTGACAAAAACAAAACCGTAAATAACCTTAAAAAATCTAAAGAAATGAGTACGTTGCATAGAAAATGATAGAAAAAGTTTTGCTTTGCTTCCTTTAATTATTTTTATCTTTGTTACCTTTCTTTCTGCACTCATTCTTATTAATTAAGGAATGAAGAAAAATAGCTTTGCCTCAAGACATTCTCATAGCTTTATTACGGGATTCTCATCAGATAATTTTTGAAGCCAGCGGAATCTTATCCTCATTCTTATTTTGTGGTTTGAAGAAACCCTGAAACGAATTTCAATTAATTTATTCACCCAAATACTCTATATCAGACGAATTAAGCATATATGTGAACAAATTTAACTTTTAGACGCTTTGAGAACTCAAAATAAAGCTCCGGTCTAAAACTTTTAATGGAATTTTGTTTCAATTGCACTCAAATTACTCATTTAGGGTAACAGGAGGTAAATTTAGTCGGTCAAAATAGGAAATTACTAACTTTCGGGGAGGGAAATATCTGAAATAATCCTCTATCGTCCCTTTTTATACACCCCAGTAAAAATGATTCATATTCCATCTTTTTTCACTCAAATTTTTGAATACAACGTTATAAAAAATGTAGAACAAATTATTAATATAACCTGTTTTTAACCAAATGATTATAGCGGTTGCAACTTTGTTTCTGTGGTTGCAACTTTTTATTATTTATTTTACAAATTGGTTTGGTATAAATATTAGTTTGAACACTACAACAACGCCTCAGATTAAATAATAGAATTATATAAAATTATTTATATAGAATTTTATACAAGATTTAACTAAAGGTTGTAATACTATTAGTATACTGTATGAGAGTGTTTTTTACCACTGGCATTTAGCTTGACTCTTCATAGTATCTAAAGATCAGGTAATCTTTATTTTTCATGTTAATATGACCCTTCTTTCTCGCCCAAAATGAATTTATGTATTTTAAACATCAGAATGATGATCGCAGAGTTTTTAATAGCTCCATAGAGTACCCATAAAAATAAAATTTTCGGATCTCAATGTTACAAACAGAATGACAGTAGTGTATATAGTATTTCTAGAATTTTCGGTTTGTAAACTAAAAATAAATCTTCCATGTCCCAAAATCTGCAATGAAAATAAATCGTTAATAAAATTAAAAATGAACATGTAACTCAAATTTTCTTAAAATTACCTTAGTATAAATTTGTTATAAAAAAGAGGGGGTGGTTTGAAACTAAGTTGAAAAAGAAGTCGCAATTTGTTCAGATACTTCTTCTTTAACCTGTGATTGGAGAACGTCTCCGTATAGGTAGTACCAGGTGTTAATTTACTCCCCAAAGAGAAAAGGGTTTTTTTTTCGGTGCTCTCGAAAGAACCATTTTGATTGAAAGAGCCCAGGGCAAGTCTCGGAGGGATTAAAACCACCAAAATCCTGGACGACTTTTTGTTCTCCTGGAAACGAAATTAGGAAAAGTTGATGAGACCCCAAATGAAGCGGAAAAATCTTTTCGCTTTCCCATTAAAAAACTCGCCACTAAGAACAATGCTCGGGTCAGGAAGGCTGTGTTATTTTTTCCCCACTTCAATCTCGGTTTTAATTGGTCAGCAGCGAAATCTCGACTAATCCTTCGGAAAGAAGATTTCAATTAGAGACGGACGTGCCTAATTCATTGATAAGTTTCTCCAATTACGAGGTTTGCTGCTTTTTGCAATGCGGAAGGAAAAGTTCCCCCGCTTATTTTTCAAGTTTTGTCAAACTATTTGCTAGAAAGATGCTCCAAATTAAACTACGTACTTCTACTCCTTATAAGTGTGACTTCATTTTTTACAAAAGTTGCAATAAAATATGGTATGGGAGTTACCTTAATACGTGTATTGAGAAATAATTGGGAATTAAAAAGAAATTGGGAGCTTTCAAATGTTATTTACGTAAGTATTTTTGAGATTTTAACCCCCCTTGTCAGCAAAAATAAGCAAAAGGTTAACTCACCCTGTTTTAAATACCCAAGAAACTGCGCAACCCCCTCCACCGATTTTTTTTTTTGTACAAAACATGAAGTTACAATCTAATATTAAAAATTTAGAACTTAATTTCAATTAAAACTAACTTGACATGAAACAAAAAAAGAAGTGTTTAATTTCTTAATTAATTTTGAAATTAAACTATTTTTTGTTAAGTTATAAGAGATTTGTCTCCTTGTCAGCAAATCAGGCAAAATAACAACCCCCCTCCCCTTTAGGTGCTTATGTAATAAATGAACAGCCCCATTATTTCACTAACTATAATATAGTCTGCATGTTTTCTTAAGTTTTATAGTTTCTTTCTCGGGGGGGGGGGTGTTATTACACACAAATGGCTGGTATACCATTTAATGGGAGAAAAACTATATACTGAGGTCAGTTCTGTCCTTATCAGTGATCCCAAATAATAATACATTATACTTTACTACTAATAAATAGAACATTATTCCACCTCATGTGCGTAAAATTGTATGACAGAAGAAATAACGAGTTATAATACACATAATCATTTAATATTTCTCTCCGAAATTATCCTGAACTATACCGTGAGATTAGTGACCTGCATTTGGAATAGTTAGCCGGCTGCTTCAGATTATGTGGTACTTACTTACTTTTTTTAAATAATTATCTCACATTATAAGGTGGGGAATACGTTCTCATCTTTATTTAATTTTCTTTTTAGGTTTTTATTCGTATGTTCTTTTTTGCTGCTAGTGTTGATTTGAACTCTGTGGTTAAATCATGTCATATTATTTTACAAAAGTTTGAAAAAGAAAGGGAAAAGAATAAAAAGGGTTCAGTTTTGTTCCTTTTTTATGCATCCTTTAAAATAATATTCTATGTATAAAAATTAGAATCACACTGACTTAAAAATGAAATTTGTATAAATTTTATAACATGACCAAATTGACATCTCTTATTCACATAATAACGATATAAGTTTTGGATAATAAAATAAATAAGGCTAAATATAATATAAACAGTAACTTACATTTTGTTGTCGAGGACGCTCGCATACTTAAATTATTTTTACCTATTAAAGATTTACCTGTAAATCTGTTTTTACAGTTACTGTTGAATTTTGGCAGGAAAACTTCATTGAGTACCCTTGTCACCAGAAGTTGTTAACTAGGTGTTCCAAATTTCCAGACGTAATTCTAATTATAATAAGTATACAAATGTTTTGCTCTTAAAGGAATGAATGATTTTATTTATTTATTTAATTCTGCCAAACAGAAAAGTTCCAATTACATGACAGGGATACAAGAAAAAAGTATAGACAAAAAAGACAATATAATAAAAAGTTTATCATTTTAATCCTGTATTTCAACTGCTAATAGGTTAGTGTTTGAAAACAGGTACCTTTTTTTAACTTTATCCAACAAATCTTTATCCAACGTACCTCTGAGATTGACAATAAATCACTCTTGTTAGTACCCTTTGGAATCTTGGTTCTATACAACGCAATTAAATATTTACTGTCTCAAGCACTTTAATAGAAAATAAAATGAAAATTTTCTTAAAGTTAAAACATCATAACTTTCACCCTATAGTAATTAACTTTGGTACTTACGTATTATCCGGTCGATCGTGACGCTTAATCCGAAAACGTTATCAAATCCCATTGACTTTACTATTACTGTGCCGCTGAATTAGCCGGCCGCTGAACGGTCGACGGGATAATACGTAAGTACCTTAACTTATAAATAAAAAATAATTAAATGAAAGCGTGGGTGCTGGACTTTCATCAGGAGGCACTTTTGAGATGAAAATTGGTATTTATGACAAAAGTAAAAACTTAAATTTATTAATTTACCACATACAGCAAGAATAAGTTTAATTTCGTTACTACCCCCCACAAAATGTTTGGAAAATAGGTTAGAGAACATAGATCTATTTCAGTTCTTGCTGAGAAAAGAAGCCTAAATAACATATCCAGCCCCCAGAGGAACGAAAAGAACCCCGAAGTAATTCAAATGGAACACCTGTGTAGGCGCTAGGCCTTGTTCTTCGGAATTGGACATAATAGAACAGGGTCCCTTTCTTGCCTGCCTTTCATCACCTCGCCCTTTTACGAGAAGCACTCTTCTCGAGAACCCTGCCTTTATGGCCGAAACGGATGGTTATGGCCTATAAAAAAGTCGAGATCGATTCCACTGGAGAGGGAGAGTAGTGAAGACAGATTTCTTTATGTCGATACTAAATTAAAGGTGGCAATGGTTAGTGGGCAGTAGGCTGGGTCGAAAAAAACAAATTTTCGAAATTCAAAAACATAGGGGTCTCAAAAGTTGCGTCTTGGCTCGCTGATAACTGGAAAAATAATCAAAAAATTCCTAAAAATATCCCTGAAGAGCGCATCGGGCCTAAAGTTTGAGAAAACTGACAAAAAAACACCTTACAATGGAAAAATTCCCCAAATTAAAAATTAGGTTAAAAACTTCAAACTAGGTGGAAGTACATCCTTTTAGATGCTTAAAGTAAATAAAATTATTTTAAAAGTCTTACATTATTTTTATAATCCGGGGCTGTAGGCCCAAACTTGGAGAATTTCTCTAGAAAATCGAAGATTTTGGCATTCACTAAAGAAAGGCAATATTGAATTCAAAGTCTTACAAATGCCTTTTTATTGATGAACGTCCTTCATACATTACTTATCTTTCATTTGTATTGTTATTATAAGCATATTTAAAAAAAAATTAGAATTTTTATAAAAACTAAGTATACTAAAGAAATTATGTTAAGTTATGCTTTGTTTTTCTATATTTTATATAATTGTTACAAAAATTACTGTCTTATAATTCTGTTAATCAGCCTTGAAGTGAAAATTAGTCTTAGAGTCAAAATTTGGCCCGGACGATCTTGACAATAATGTTGCATATCCTTCCCTATTATCCTTTCCACATAATTTATTAGCAGACTCAGTCACGAGCTTTACACATCGTTCGACAGCTTGGGCGTGGCAAAGGAGAGTTAAGAAAATCAAATTGTGGTACATTAATTTGTTCATATTACATGATATGTCCTCAGTAGTTAAGTTTTCCAAGATGGATGGACCATCATCATTCACGGGTGAAATTGGCAAACAACTACATACTTGGATGTGAAAAGTTACCTGTTGTAAATTTCAAAGCAATTAATTAGGAATGTAGAAATCCGAGTATCAAAAAGTGATTTCAGCAAAGATCATAAGTACCTTCTCTACATGGTGAAGACATTTGGTCCTTTAAGACACCCGCGATGGCTAACATGTGCCAACCGCATTTTGAGATTGTACGTTTCTCAAAGTACACCCAGAAAAATCTAAAAATCCTCGTAAATTATATTTTAAACACATATGCTCCTGTGGGGTTTAACATTATAATGTATAGCTCTGTTAAGTATGGTCCAAAGCAAGTGTTTGAAGTCATAAAAACAACGAGATATTTACCGAAAAAAGTTAAAACCATTGTTGATCCTGTGATACAAAGAAATGCTTATTTTTGTCATCCAGAAAATTTGTTATTAGCGATGATAGTGGATGAAAGACACAGGAAATTAGAGAGTTAGGTTATAAAAGAATACTAGAAGCTAAAAATAAGAAGAATGAATCAAAGGAGGTTCGTACTTTAATACCTCCTGCCATTAATTTTGATGCTACTGACTATGTTGATGTCATTCAGTGGAACTGCATACTCTCTCCCCATCCCATCTCGAAAAACTTAACTACTGAGGACATATCATGATGAACAAATTATTGTACCACAATTTGATTTTCTTAACTCTCCTTTGCCACGCCCAAGCTGTCGAACGATGTGTAAAGCTCGTGACTGAGTCTGCTAATAAATTATGTGGAAAGGATAATAGGGAAGGATATGCAACATTATTGTCAAGATCGTCCGGGCCAAATTTTGACTCTAAGACTAATTTTCACTTCAAGGCTGATTAACAGAATTATAAGACAGTAATTTTTGTAACAATTATATAAAATATAGAAAAACAAAGCATAACTTAACATAATTTCTTTAGTATACTTAGTTTTTATAAAAATTCTAATTTTTTTTTAAATATGCTTATAATAACAATACAAATGAAAGATAAGTAATGTATGAAGGACGTTCATCAATAAAAAGGCATTTGTAAGACTTTGAATTCAATATTGCCTTTCTTTAGTGAATGCCAAAATCTTCGATTTTCTAGAGAAATTCTCCAAGTTTGGGCCTACAGCCCCGGATTATAAAAATAATGTAAGACTTTTAAAATAATTTTATTTACTTTAAGCATCTAAAAGGATGTACTTCCACCTAGTTTGAAGTTTTTAACCTAATTTTTAAATTTGGGGAATTTTTCCATTGCAAGGTGTTTTTTGTCAGTTTTCTCAAACTTTAGGCCCGATGCGCTCTTCAGGGATATTTTTAGGAATTTTTTGATTATTTTTCCAGTTATCAGCGAGCCAAGACGCAACTTTTGAGACCCCTATGTTTTTGAATTTCAAAAATTTGTGTTTTTCGACCCAGCCTAGTGGGCAGGGGCCGTGATCTAAAGATCGCCAGCTCGGTCCCTGATCGAAACGACGGACGGGGATCTATGCCCCTTCCTCTTGCCATAGATATCTCCAAACCTCATGGGATCTCTGAAGCTCCTATTTCCTTTTAAGGAATGGCAACAGTACATCTTTGAATAATTTTGGAGTTTGAATAATTGGAATTTTTATCAGATATGACGTCACATTTTTCCAAAAAAAAAAAACACGTCATTGTAAAGGTATAGTTATTTTATGTACTCCTCGCAAGGATATCCTATCCAAGGTACTCTTCGCACTGTATATTGAAATTGGTTCAAAAAGAAAAATCGCCAATAAATTCATTTGAATATTTACCAAAAATTTTAGATATATTTATTAAATTGCTGAAAAAACTATGATTTAAAATACTTTTATAGTCCTTTATCCCACAGATTATTGTTTTCGTTCGCATGTGACCCTTGTTTTACAATACATAGCTATGGTTTGGATTTCCTTATATTAGATCATGGATAATAGGTTGACATGGATAATAGGCATGCACGTCTAAACACATGCTTTGTATTAAAAAATATTTTTCCTAAGAGTCAAACTTATTTATTATGTTCTAAATTCAGAACCGTCCACACTGTTTGCATTTTAAATATAGCTTTCTTGGTTCTTAAAAGATGCTTTTGTTGATGAATTAAGGCTTTTATGTAAGATTACGCTCAAAATATCAATAAATCAGAACAAGTTATGCAGATTATATCCCAAGAGAAATGTTAAGAATGATTGAACTTCATTATAATTATTCATGGTTATAGTAACTAGTGCATAACCAGCTCATCTATTTCAATTTTACGAGCAGTTGACATTAATTCACTTTACATTAATATTGAAATATTTCATGACCCTAATCTTACAAGACTTTAAGTTTTGAATGAATTAGTCTCACAATAAAGTTTTCTGGATTTTCACTTTGCCTTTTGATTAATTTTATAAGATCGTATTTTGGGAATTTGAATTATATTAGATTGGTAATATTAATAGTATGCTGTAAATTATGAAAGTGGCTTCAAACCATGAAAAGATAAATGAATCCCTAGTGATTCCCAAATAAAGAAACTAGAATTTCCACCTACTTCTTACCTACCCTTTAGTTTTACCATTTCAAAATCCTTTTACATAGGTTTAATATTTTGAATTGTAAGTTGTTTACAATTATGATTTTATTCTAATAAAAGTGATATCTTTTTCTGTTATCCTTACCCGAGCAAAAGTCAAAAAATTAACAATCATTAATTTCGATAAAAGTTATTTCAAAGGAAATACATTTTATTTTTTTTAATCAGTACCATGTTCCACGAGTTTTTTAATACACATTATCTGTAATTATGAGTACGAAAAAAAAATATTTGATATACTTGTATAGAGGTGAGAACAAAACTTTTTTCTTCTTCGGTCGTGAAACACTAGCATTAAACACTTTTGTTTATAGAGTTTCTAATAAATGTGCGTAATAGACGACATTAGTGTGACGTCACTTGCTTGTTTGGAAACGTTGATTCTATCCGTGATTGGTTCCGTGATTGGAAGTAAATCCGTACGGATCCGTACGGAACCAATCACGGATGGAATCAACGTTTCCAAACAAGCAAGTGACGTAATGACTAATGTCGTCTACTACATTATTAAGAAACCTTTGAAACAACAGCATGTTTCTAAATTTATAAAATCAATGACAGAATAAAAAGTAAAGGTTAGAAAATCACGGATAAAGTAGATAAAAGTTGAAGAACTATGATGAAAATATAACCCATGGCTATTATGTTTCGTAATGCTTAAAGGTATGAGAAGGCATTTCTTCACCTAGACTTTTTATCCATCCTTCTACGTCATAGTGTGGCGTTATTTGTAGATGACGGCCCTTTACGTAGTGTTAACTCGATATCCATCCAACAACTTGTCTCGAACTCATCTTTCATAAAACGCAAAGACAAAAAAAAAAAGACATACATCCAACCTTTCAAAGTTGTCAGTCTATACCGACTTTTTAGCCCTGTCTATTCAACAGGTGTTGTGTTTCACATGGATCCCTCGTCAACTGCTGATCGATCCCAGACCGTAGGGGGGAATTATGGATTAGCGTCACATATCTGATGGGCCCAGGGGTCGTGGATAAATATTAGTGGGGTAATTCGTTGGAGGAGGGCCAGATAACACGCATATTGCGTGATTGTAGGGTGAAGGGGAAACAGTTGTGCTGGAACTAGGGGTTTGACTGATATGGGTGTTCCTAAGATTCAGTTGCACGAATACGAACTATTATTAATTTTACACTCATGTCCAAAAATTAAGGATAGTTAATAACTTTAAGAATAATTATACAAATTTCACTTCTATATCAATTAATTACATTCATGCCATAGAATCTTCTGTAGTGGGAATATGTGCCCCGGGATCAAGTTACTCTAACAAAAATATAAGAAGGATACAGTGGCCCTCCCCTCCATTAATAACGGAGTTCCAGGCACATTTAGAACACTAACAGAAACGTCCATGTCAGAAACATTAAGCAAAATTTAAAGCCCCTGATTTTAAAGTTCAATTTCGTGCTTTTTAAGAGTATATGAAACAAAATTTTGAATTCTGAGTGGAATTATATTTTTTTAAATTCACAAACATAGTTACTGATGCCTAAAAAAATTTCTTAAATACGTTTTGAAAAAGTAACCAATGTAGATCTTAATAATTTTAGTTTTAAAACAATTTAATTGAAATTGAGTTAGTGATACATTTAGCTTTTTAGGAGGTAAGACCATATTATTCGTAGGCATAAAAAAATTAAGGTGACTATTTTTAGAGGGGATGTATATTAATATTTGACTTCATTTTCAATAAATCTTTCGTAAAAATAGCAAAATTTGTATTTCACAGTTAAAACACATATATAGTAATTTTAATTGCACTCTAATTTCCCCATATTCTTCAATTATTTAGATATAAATCAAACCTCGAAGCTACCCATCACTAAATTTTAGAGCACTTCCAAACTGTTATAAGATTATAGTTTTTTTTAAGTAAATCTCTTGTAATCCCTACCCCTTGTATGAAATCACAAGCGCACCATACAGAGTGAGAAACTATGTCCTTAAAAACAGTATACCTTGAAACTTCAAAGAACTCACTAAATGGAGTTAACACGATTTCCTTAAAATTAATTTTATTATCTACATTATTCCTTCTTTACTTAACGTTTCTCCAGCTATTATGTAACTATCATTGAAAAAAAGCTTTTATATTTGATGTTACAACGCCTCAATAGTATCTTAATTAATAACAACCTTAACAACTTTTTAACTATAAACGTGCTACCCAAGCAAGTTTAGAGTAGTAGAAGATCCAGACAGGCTGGTTAGCTTCCATGCAGCTCATGTGCCTTCGAAGAAATCCGAATCGATCGCGTAAACTCTTGTCTCCCCAAACTAAGTCTACTCCATTATATTCAATTAATAGACGGCTTCTTCCAAACTTTCCCGCCAGAAATTTCCGGAGATAATAACACCCACTCGAGATCCGGCCTGAAACTTCCTCCAATCTGTTCTCCCGAAATTCTGTTCTTAAACCCTAATTTAGAAGATCGCGCTTTTTGTTCTAAGCCCACCTCTCGAAGCTTTTTCTCATTAATATTCAAAGCCTCGCGGAAACTTCGCGTTTTTCAAACTTAAAAAGGGAAAATGGCTGCGTTCGTAAAACCGAGAGGATGGTAATAATAATGCACACACTCCAAAAAAAATAAAAAACGGGAGAAATTCTCTCCTCTGCACTAAACGCATTAAAAACGGGGCCTTAGAACAATTACTATCTCTTGATTTATTGTCTTCTTGCCTAAAACCGTTTTTCGCGAAACAATTGCTTTTTCGCCATTAGCGCACCACTTTAATAGAACGGAAAAGAACATTCTTTTCTTCCTTTCCCGCTTTATTTGTTCTCTCTTCTTTTTTTTTCTTATTCGCCTCCCCTCGCCACTTTGGACAATTAAAGCGAGTTCGCGCTCTTCTCTCTTGAATTATTGAAATTTTTACCGCAACTATTCGAGCTATGCGGAGAGTGCAAAAAAACGTGAACTCTGTTTTGAGGAAATTAAAAACTAGTTAATGAATTGAAATACCGTTTGAGACTGGTATTTAAGGAGGAAATTTACTCAAACAGTTTGACTCGTTTGTTGGATCAGAAAAATATAATTCCATAGCAAACAAGTTTAAGAGGAGTTTAATTTTTCTTACACAGGAACTCTGTCTTTAGTATTTTTATGGTATAAAAAGTACATAGTAATGAAGTGAGTTGAGAAATACTTCACCAATAAGGGCGTGGTTACTTAATTTTTATCTCTTTTTAAATATAATTACGTATTTAATTATACTAACACACATTGACTTCTTTTTAAAACTCTTAAATACAGTTCTATAATTTCCGTAAAGAAAGATTGTTTTTGTAAAAAAAATATATCCATTATTTCATCTATACATGAAGTTTAAAATTTAACTTGCATAATCACTAATAGAAAATTTACATGCTCTTCGAAAAATAACTCTATTAACTAATAGTTGACATCGTGCAAATAGTTATTTACTTATCCCATGCCTCCGTTATAAAAATATTTACATATTTCATGTAATTTTTATTAAAATACTAAAATACTTTTAAAAATACTTTTATTAAAATACTAAAAATATTAAAAATAGTTTTTGGCATCGATAAAAATAATAGTGATATATAGAAGGTTGCATATAACAGGTATTTCAATCTTGGTCAGCAAACGTCTCTACCTACCATACCAATACCAATACCAACCAGATATTTCTCCAACTAAAAAAATAATACCAAAAAACTTCATTTTATGAATATTCAGTTACTACACTACACATTGTTTAAATGCTACCTTTGTAGCAACTTTAGAATAATAATAACCTTATTTGCTTGTTTTAAAGTTTACACACGTATAGAAATCACTTTTCGTTTTAGTCATTAGAAAATAATTTATTTTTACATACCAAAAGTTATGTTTTAAGTTTTGAAAGATTTTGATAAAAAAGTTTTTTACATTATTTTTTTACTTTCACTCTTTGATGAACGATTTAAAGTTGATAAACGAATGATTTTTCTCGAGGCAAATCCAATGCAAATAAAATAAAAACTTTAAATTGTGGAATTAATCAGAGAAGTGATGTCTCAACCCTTTTCTTGCTGTGCTACTTATGAATTTTCCTGTTTAGCTTTTTAAATTTAATATGTTTAAAATAGTTTGAGGTAAAAAGTATTATTTATTGACTTTTCTTGTGAGAAAAAATCTTTGAAAAGCAGAAATTAACAAAGGGAAAACTACAACTACACAAAAAACAACACAAGTAAAGCAAGACATGGGGGAATGATTCAAGATACTTAAAATGTTTTTTCTCATTTACTACTTATTACTGAGCGACCAATCTTGGTCAGCAAACGTCCCTACCATACCAACACCAATACTTATTACTGTTAAAAAAAAATTTCGAACGTGAGTTCCAGGTTTTTGAAGTAAATACTGGTAAATTAAATAAATTGATCTTTGTGTGTCTCATATTTTGTTTATTATTTATAAATTAGGTAAGTAAGGTATCTAAGTTTTTCTTCACTCAGTATACGAATTTATATCAGTACTCCCTTTATTCTTCAGTCCCCCAGTCCCCCCTCAAATGAAAAATTAATGACAGTTCCATCAGAAAAGTAATTTATAGATCAACTGTAAAAAATTATTTTATTACAGAATACTATTATATTTTTCGTATAATTAATTGAAGTTAGGTACAAACCTTTACATATGAATGAACAAGAAAATAAACTCGATATAGCGGTAAAAGAAAGGATGGGAAGTTATCTACAGCGAAGACAGAAGAAGAGTGGTTCAAGATATTTTGAAGGTTGATCTTTTTTTTGTGCTAATGAGCCTGCAATACAGCAAGGATCTCTTCTGTCATTGCCTCTATTCTAACAAGTAGCTGCTCCTCCAGCAGATCTTTTTCACCATCCTCCCTCAGAACCGCTGGCATTAAATCGAATTTGATGAGGGTGTAGTCCGATATTCCCTCCATACTCATGGCAACAGGTGTGTCGCTGACGTGACGTCTTCAGTAGAGCGGAACGGTTTCGGAGTGACAGCTGGTTCGATTGTGACGTCACCAGCATCGTGCATGACCAGTTGCCTCAGTGGAGCAGAGAATGAACTGGAGTGAACAACTGGTTGGAACAATGTAATTTCCATTGCTGCTGCAATTTACCTACATGAAATAATCAACAATTAAATTAAGCTCTCAAATTACTATTGTTTCCTTCAATATACAGTTATGCATTTATTATTGCGTTTTAATTGGCATTTAAATCAGTTTGGGAAGTACCGAAGAGAACAAAATGGAATGAAGCGCTACTTTAAGAAATCATTTAATAATTTAATTTTTTCTGTAAAAATGTCAACAGCTTATTCAGTCCAAAATATATACGAGTTTCACTGATATTAAATACACTTTACTACATAGATTACAATATTTCTTGACAATGACGTCACAACAAACGGAATAAAAACTGAGTTTACAACTTGTTTGTAAGCTCTCATTGGCTGCCGCGTTCAATTCTAAATGAATCTACTATGCCGCGAAATCGAAAATATTTAACATTTTACAAAAAATTATGACCCAAAAACGCAATATATATGCATTGATTTTAAACTAATCATTAAACTTAATTGCATAATTTCACTCGAAATTCAGACATTGCGTTGGGTCCTTCGTTTGCTCTCAGCTTATTTCTCTATTGTCAAGAAACGTTGTAGTCTAGATGAATATATTTTAAAAGTTGCACAGAAATTTTTATTTTGTGTAATTTGTTTTTTTTTTCCTCAAATATCAATCTATCCAAAAAATAAATAATTATATGACTTTTATGATTTGCCTATTATGATTATCATATGATTTTTTTAACTCTTCTTAGTTAAATATTAAACTCTTTTATTACCAACCTTTTTTTATTATATTTTGATTCACTTTTATAAGAACCACGCATAGATTTATGAATTTTTTAACCATCAAAAATTTTTCATGCTCTTGGTAAGTATATCTAATTAAATTTAAACATTTAGTCAATATTTGAAGGAAATAAAATGCAGCTTCTCCTGGTATAATTCAATGCATGAAAAAAATTACATCGAAACATTTAGATTCAATTTAACGTCTCTCCTCTTTAAATCTTAACTTAGCAGTTTCATCTAAACATTAACCTTTCACACATTTTGTATTTTAGTACCTACACTGAAACAATCGCATTGAAGAAATCGGAAAAGGCTACGCAGAGGGGGAAAAAAGACCATTTCAACCGCATTAACTCCGGTTATCTCAAACTAAAGTTCAACGTTTATTCACTAAACTCTTCTCGTACTAAATGCGAAGTTCGTTTCAGAAACCCCCAAAAATGGAATTCGTTCTATTCCAAGGGGGAGGGGAGAGAACGGAAAGGAAATCGAAGAGCGGGAGAGGAGGGGAGGAGGAGCAGGCAGCCAACAAGTGGGAAAGAGGGGGACTTTCTCTGAGAACATTTTATCTCGTGCCGAATGGCATCGATCGCTTTTCGGGGGCCTTGCGCTCAGTGCAAACGATTTCTGCCCACAGGGAGAGAGGAGATAATGAGTAAGGGAATGGCGGCAGTGTTTCGTGTGAAAAATTATTTAAATATCTTCTGTTTAATTACTCTTGTGTTTTAAATTTATTTATCAGTGAGGAAGAATATTTATTTCGTATTTCTTGAAGTACAGTTTAGCCTTGTTGTAGTGAGGTATGGATAAACTGTTACGTGAGTTTTGGATTTTAAAATTTTTGAGGGACGGAATTTACTTTGGCTCATTGTTCCGTTGTTTTAGCATTGCGGTTTGAAGAACATTACCAAATTGAGTGTGGGTTACATTGACATTTAATTAGATTAAATAAAAGGGTTCAGTAGTGGTTTAATAACTTTCACAGTGATTTATTTGACTTTTCTAGTTTCAAAAATTAACCACTTAACACTATTAATTATTAATTTAACAAAATTTTTTTAGTCACGATACTTGAATACTTTTTTGAAGCAATGGAGGAATGTATTCCATAGTATTGCTCAGCTCTTATTATGAAAATATTTTAATCTGAATTATGTGGATTTGCGATACTCATATATTGAGACATCAATCAACCAAGCGCTTACTTGGCATAGAATGGCCTGATCTGGTCCTTGTGCCATAAAAATTAAACCAACCAACCAGACCTACAGAGCGACATTTCAGTATTCAATTCAATGAAATGTATATTAATTTTTGTAACATAGAAAATTAAATAGTTGTAGTAAATATTTTCTCCGATATTTTGTCCTGATATATGCGTTGGAAGACCTCAGTTAGGATATCGTTTAGACTTAAGATATTATTCTGTGCTGGATTTCAGTATGGCTGGTATTCCGAAGATGTAGAAAAGGGAGTCAATCAACAGAAAAGGGAGTTAAAGTTTTAATAGTTTTAGTTAAATTGAAACTTGCTATGCTTTCAAATATTTTTCAATATAAAAAAATAAATTTAGTTTAATAGAAAGAGCATATTATATTTATTACTTTCTTTGTACCAAATCTTTATACAGTGTAACTTGGATGATTCAAAACTCAATGGAGCACCAAAAAGTTCGGACGATCCAAAACTTTGCATTAAAATGTAAAATTGAATTAATGGGAAATTTAAGGGATCAAGATCAATATTTGAATTTTCACCGAGTTCAAATTAAAGCGTTGAAGTCTCACAAATTTTGCTGCAATATCATTTTAAAAATGTAAGTTGCAAAGTCTGTCACTAAATTTTTTTACACTCAAAAATTTAATGATATAATCTTAAAAGTTTTATGCAATAAAATCTTGTTAAGTCTTAAATTAACATAGATTATAATCAAAGTGATTTAGGTATGGGCTGATCATTTTACTTTCAGAGAAAATGGCAAAGTAGGTAATATACTAGTAAAGTATTGGGTAGAATTAAATTTTCAGTAATCCCAATAGAGCTCCCATTTAACGGCTTCAATGTTAATTTAAACTTGTCAACTCAATTATCGATCCATAGAAAGTTGGAGAATTGCATTTTCAAAGTGCCCTGAAGTTTATTCGAAAAAGAAAAATTGAAATACGCCATCGAGTACTTAAACTCTTAACGAGTTTCGAAACACACAGTTCAGAATAATATATTCTGAAGAGTGAATGAACTCACGGAAATTTTAGTAGCGCCGTTATGTTCCAGAGTGAAATCTTATAAACTTGATAACTCCATTATATCTTCTCTATCTCTCTCGACCATCAAATCCAGCTGATATTACTTTTTTGCATGAAATTCCTGTCACTTTTCATTACATTTGGATGAATAAGTAACATCCTATTTTGCGTACTTAAAACTGGTCTTAATCCTGCCTGGGAAAAGTACCCCTCATGTTGTGGTTACAGGCTTCGTATCAAAACCCCCGCTCCTCAAATTAACCCGGGTATCGGGCAGCCCCAAATAGGATAGATGGTCCCGCTATCCCAACGGAGATCCGTCGCAGTCAGAGCCAAAGGGTTTTCCCATGAATGATTCAGCAGCCGGT
Source organism: Tetragnatha montana (assembly GCA_963680715.1). Taxonomy (NCBI): domain Eukaryota; kingdom Metazoa; phylum Arthropoda; class Arachnida; order Araneae; family Tetragnathidae; genus Tetragnatha; species Tetragnatha montana. The sequence continues at coordinate 10,899,861 of OY796685.1, forward strand.
GGTAGGGGATTCCAATGTGTAATTAATTTCGCCTAATTAAAGGCTGCTCCCTCAAACTAATTAATGCAAATCACAGCCATTACTCCGACCCTTTTTTGGGAAGCCATCGGCGATCGATGATATGGACCCATATATTTAGGGGAGATCGGTTGATCGGGGTGTCTTTGTCTATTGAGTGAGTGGGGTTGTTTGGGGTACAGTGGGAATTGTGTTGGAGTGCGTTTTGGTTTGGAAGTTTCTGTTCTATAAAAGGAGACAACATGAAGAGTGAAAGAGTGTATTTTATTTAATTTCCTTGTTTGGATGTTAACTGGGTGCGTAAGTAGCTAATAAATTGTTCGTGTTTACTTCTATCTGATACATTTACATTCTAAATCGAAGTTAGCGTTTAATCGACGTAACTTAACATTACACTAGTTAAATTAAAGTTAGCATTTGCATTTACCGCATTGCCTGCCTTAATATATAGAATCAATTTTCATTTAATGAGGAACACCCAGTATTACCAGATTAGTTGGTGATGAAATTTAAAATAGAGTATACCCTCGTTCTCTCGAACTTTGATATCTCGAAAAAAGTATTTCCTCTTTGAAATTAAGTATTATCTTTCTTCCCTTGTTATCTCGAAAACTCGCTATCTCCTTCGGGTTCATTTGACAATATATAAATTAGACAAGACAAAAAAGAAATTTCGAGTTTATTAGACAAGATAGCTTAACTAATGCATCTTTAGACCATATAGTAAATCCAAGCAGTCTGTAAAGCTTCCAAAAAAAAAGAAACCATCTCATTCTTTTCTCAAAGCTCCTCCCCTCCTTGGAAGTCAAAGTGTCCCCTCAGGGTACGTGACAGGGAATCCCTACCTGTCACACCAGGGATGACATGGGCTTATGAATAGATACGATACTCTCTCAATCTCAGCAGATTCTGCTTTCTTTTTCGGGATATTTCTTCAAATATTCAGCATCTTTGGCGGCAGAGTGGTGTGAGGCAGCTTCTCGTGACAAAGGAGAGATTTGGGATGCGCAACAGATACGCCAATCTTGCGAAGGGACCCAGATATCGGAACAAGTGCGTGAAATTATTACTTTTGAAATTCTCAGATACTTTGATTGAGAATAACAGAAAATTCAAGGGATTGAAATTATTGAAAAGAATGTGAAATGTCTTCATGCAACCGATGGCGTAATATGTACTGAATTTTTTGGGACAGCTTTTCATGTTAATTTACTAATTTCCATACCTAATTAATTGAATCGTCAGTTTGAAAAAGGGAATGAATCCAAAAACCAAGTTTTGAGCCTTATGAGTTCACCTATCACTACATAAGGCATTATCAATGGAGTAAGTAGATAATGGAGTAAAATATTCACTAGATAAAAAAAGTTGAAAACACTTTTAAATTAAAAATAAATTTTATTTTATAATTTTTATTTTACAGCACAAAGGGTAATAAAAGAAAGACAAATTAACTTAAATTTCAAATTTAATAAAAAGTACAACCGAATTCACCAATTTCAAGGAGATATATCTGTTATTTTATAGTTAGTAGCTGTGTAGTTATTTTTCCCCTCTTTATACTCATGTGTAGAGTGAAACTTGTAGATTTTTTTGCGCACAAAAAGTCAATTTGCCATTTTTAGATTTATTCCCTTTTTTAAACTGGCGATTCAATTAAGAAGGTGACTTTTGGTGAATTTATAGGAGTTCTACCCTTAATATGATTAAAATAACTATGTAGGAAACGTAATTCAAATTCATTATTATTAATTATTGGAAGTTATATGATCAATAATTTTATGGTCAAGATTTCTTAAAAAGACATATCAGTTAGTTACACCACCAAGCTAGTAAAAATTATAAAATGTAGCTCATGAACTGTGCGACCTCTTTTGTTTGAGCCCCATCTATGAAGAGGTATAGAAAGTTAAGTGCCACACAGATGTGTTTGTTAATTGCAGTTCTTTAGCATTTAGAAGAATTTTTTGTGGATACCTTAAAGATAATTAAATTTAAATTATACCTCAAACTATCAAAAAATGAAGGGAAGAAAATTTTGTTTAAGAAACGGTAACACAAGTTAAAGCTATAATACATAAATATCACCTGAGGATATACCGTACGATATTGTGAACATATAAATGAGAAAACTAAAATACTTTTAATTAAAAGGGATTTGGAGTAGATAATTTCTAATCCGCAAGATTTTTCACACTATTTGGTCTATAAAGATTTACAAACTTGCATTTGCATCCTTATGGTATTTATAATATTATCAGAATATATAAGTACTGACCATTCCTGGAGTCCAGTTGACTGACAGTATTCATTCAATACTTACTACACGACCCCAGCCATCCAAGCCGAAGTAATACAAGAGTGATGAGGAAGCAAACTTTCTTTGAAAGCTGCTGCGCTAACGAGAACAAACGATCGCTCAAAGCATCGTTCCGTCCTGACGGAAAACCCAGAAAGTTCCAAAGCACACTTTCTGCCCAATAACAGATGTCAGGGGGGAGGGTGAGAAAAATGCGCCCTCTCCTCCGCATCAGAGTGTGGTGGGAATCGTCAGGAGGAACGGACGGCCTTTGGGAAAATCGTCCGAATCTGACCGGGGATTTGTTCCAAATGAAACATGTTTAGATGTGTTTGCGAAGAACTTCTTCTTCTTCGAAATGGATGTCTCTAAAGATAGTTGTTTTTGACCTTGACGCTGAAGGTGCTCTTACATCATCAACATTTTATACAGGAAATTTAAATGAGAATATTATACGATATTTTAGAATTCTATAAATTTTAATGCATATTATGAATATTATGGAACTGTCGCTGGGTAATTCGGTTTAACAAAAAAAATAAATAAAAACAATTATCTACCTAAAAATTTGTAGTTTTTTTTCAGTACTCTGTGAATTCTAAATGGATTAGAATTAGACAATTAGCTTTTCATACATGTCATAATAACTCGTTCTTTCTCCAACAATAATAAACTATTATAGAAAAATTTAAAAAAATCTTATAAAGCTAAAGAAAAATAGTAAAGACTTTCTGTCAGCATAGAATTTGATGTTATAAATAATTGAATAGTACATCAGTTTAAAAAAGGGAATAAGGCCAAAAAATGGTAAATTGACTTTTTGTGCTCAAACCATCTCCAAGCTTTGCTCTACACATGAGTGGAAAGAGTGAAAAAATAACTACTCCGTTATAGACAGATATAGCCCTTTGAATTTGGCAAAATTGGTGTCCATTTATTTTATTTGTTTCTTAAATTTGAAATTTAAATTAATTTGTACTTGTATTATTATTCTTTAAGCTGTAAACTAAGCTAAATAAAATTTTATTTTTTTTATTTTTAAATTTTTTTATTCAGTGTATTTTTGACTTCATTAATACTGCCTTAATGAGTCAGTTCCGTAAAATTTTAATTTTATCTGTCTTTCCATTCTTCACTTTTGAGTGTGAGCTATAAACATATAATTTAATTGTCTATTAAAGTGGTTTTTAAGATTTCTTTCAGCTGAAATTTCATAAGTTTGAAAAAGGAAATATAAGTCTATCAACTTTCAACTGTAAAATATTTCTGAGTACCTATACTTATTTTTTTTTATTATATTGTTCTGTATTTTAAATAGATTCCCGAATTTTCTGTGAAATTTTGGTGATTATACAATGAAAATTCCATTACTTGTATGTAGTTTTTCATTCAATTTTCTCAAAACTTGATTTTTGGACTAATTCCATATTTCAAACTGACGATTCAATTATAAAATGATTAAACAATTAAAGAAAATGAAGGTTTGGGTTGATTTTGAAGGATTTTATAAGGTTTGTCTGAAACGTAAAGAGACATATATTTATTTCAAGACATATACAAATTATTATCGATTACAATAAGTTTTAAATGCTGAAAAAATAAACATAATAATATCTCTAACTATTTACGAGAACTACATAGCTTTCCATGTCCAAGAAAAGTTATTCCCTTAAAAGGGAGTACTAGAAAAGAACAGAATAACCATAAGTTAATGTCAGTTAGTAATCCCAAATATATAAAACTGAATTATCATCCCCATATATACCTTTTACTGACGACATCCATGATAATTAATTAAATAAGTATCATAGATTCCATCTGCTACTGTATAAACTTACTTTCCCAACGAACGAACATCCCTTTCAGCCACCTGTTACTCTTCTATCGATCCCTTATTAGTGTGTCCGAGCTTCCTTTCAATTACGGGATACAGTTGGTGGTCATTTGTATAATGACCCCAACATCTGGGCATTGCCCTAATATAAAACACTGGTCGTGACAAACCGTGGAGACAGCCAGTCTAGATATGAAGCGCAGTTTCACCTTATGGTTTTAGTAATCTCTCTGAATATAATTTATTTGGAAAGTTCGTTGAGGCAGTTTGGAAAATAACGAAAAAACATTCAAGGTATTGTTGTATTGTAGTATATATTATTATTTAAAGCACTGGATGAAGACGTTAAGTAACGTAGCTTCATCCAGGGATTTATTATTATAACTATTGCAGTTAATATTAATTTTTTTATTTAAATTTATGTATTAGGATATATCTTGACTTATTCATTTTTTCACTAATTTAATGGCTTGAAAACAGTCTCTAATACTTATATATACAGTCTACGATACTTTCAAATGAGAAAATAAATTGTTTCGTTAATTCCCAGTTGAAACGCCTATTATAACTCCAAACTAATCAAGCTATATCATAAGCAGCTACGAGATGTCAAATATTAATGTGTATCTGAATTGAAAAAGTAATTAGTATTCCCCAACTCATACTCAACAAATTGTTGAAGCCTATTGCATCATTATCACTGCTTAGATATCTTAGATTAGATTTCTTCTTAGAATAGGTGTATCAAAGTCCCATTTTTCATTTCGTTGCCGTGGCAACAATGTAATTTTACAATGGGAAAAGAGAGATCTCAAGCAATCAGGACTTTTACTCACATCTTAGGGTACGCGCATAGTGCGGCAGGTTTTCAGATTCCGAAATCATATTCAGATTTCCGACTATCGGAAATCTGCCCTCAGAATTTGTCAGCGCCGGTGTAGTCCGCATAGTGCATCAGATTTCGCCTGCTTCTTCGGAAAGCGTTTTGTTTACATTTTGCTGAAATAGCTTTATTTCTGCTCAAAAAGAGATCTGCTTATCCCAATGTTAAGAAAAAAAAACATAATGCAAATAAAAAAACATTAAAAGAAAAACTATATATGTCTAATTAAAAATCATATTTAATAATCTAAAAATATATTTCAACGAAATTTAAATTTTAAAACTGGTAAATATAGTTTAAAATAATTTTATTTGAGTGTTTAATTTTTAAATAAAAAGTTTCATGGAATGGCATTGTTGTTAAAATAATCTCCATGGAAATGCGATAAACAATGACCACGTTATCTGAGAATTCTGCAGAATCTGAAAAACCGGAATTAAAATTTAATTCCGGCAAAAATCTGATTCTGACGATCGGAAAGTCGGAAATATGAAAGTCGGCCACTATGAGCACTCTCCACTAAATACGCTAGGTAATTCTGGTTTCCGATTTTTGCTGGTTTTCAGAATCTGAAAATCGGCGGCACTATGCGCGTACCCTAAGGCAGTATCAATGGAGTTATATATTCACAGGATAAAAAAAGGAGAAAACACTTTTAGATTCAAAGTAAATTTTATTTTTACTTAGTTTACAACACAAATGATGATTAATAAAGAAAGACAAATTTAACTTAAATTTCAAATTTAATCAAAAAATACAATGAATGAATGAAGAGTAATTGGGAAATATGCTGTGGGGAGAGGAAAAAGGGGAAAATAGCGTGACTTTTAAATGTCTATTTTAAAGCAAAAATTATTCTATAAAGTCCTGCCTTGGTCTGACAAGACGGATGAACCAAAATAACCGTCACTGTTATTAGAACTGACATCTTCTAATATTAAAATTATACTTTGTTATACTCTTTGTCAAGCCTAATTTGTATTTTTTTCCCCAATTTTCAATTTCAATTTATTAAAAAACACAAAACAAAAATTTACAAAATTTAAAGAAGAATCACAATAGTTTACACATAATTAAAAAAAGAAAAAGACAATTGTAAATACATCCCAAAGGAGCCACAACTCGTCCATGAGTTCACAGATTTCCAGGTTTTAAGAGTTATTAACTTAAAACAAAACAAAAAAAAATATTTATATATATACATATATATAATTAAGGCAAAATAAATTTTTATAATTAAAATAATCACTTAAATGAGCCAGAAACAAAACCCACAACAATTATTAATAAAGTCCACCATACCTCTGTCACTTCATCAGGGGTACCAAACAGAAGCAGTGGCAGAGGTATGGTGGACTTTATTAATAATTGTTGTGGGTTTTGTTTCTGGCTCATTTAAGTGATTATTTTAATTATAAAAATTTATTTTGCCTTAATTATATTCATGCTCTTGTTGCATGCAGCATTGGCGCTGCTTCAAGTTTGCATTAATTATCTAGTTTAAATTCAAAGATTCTAAGATGAGTTATATACATATATATACATATATATATATACATTTATATATATATATATATACATATATATATACATATATATATATACATATATATATATATATAAATTTGTATTATAATACAAATTCTCAAAAGGGTTTTTCTATTCACAAAAAATTAGTAACTTCCCGTTTAAAATGGTTATATGTATAAAAAGGAAAGGAATATAGCTCTCTAAGTATTATGTCATCTTAAATCTCACATCACATTTAAATAACCTTTTACTCGAAGCAAACGACATGGATCCAAATGAGGATTTCGGAGATCACGCACTTTATCGCAGCCGTTTTCATTCACAAAAAAAATGGCAAAAATATCATTTTCTCACAGAGATATTTCCATCAAAAAAAAAAGTTGTATAAAAATAAGTTTTATTATTCTTTTGCACTGAAAGAGATTCTTCAAATGTTCCAAGAAAAACCATTAGAGACCCTTTCCAACGGAAAAATGCGCTCTACGAGAGAGGAAAAAAAAGTTCGGAAAAGAGCTCTATCTTTGGAGAGAGAAGGCTTCGATTGGAACAAAGTCAAGAAAAGAAAACAGAACATCAGAGGGGATCGCATCTGGATGGAAAGAAGAAGAAGAAAAGAAAGTATCGTGTCTAATGTTTAATAAATGATATCATTTCCTTTAAAAAGCTACGATTTGAGGAAGGGGGAATGACGCGTCAATCTCGGTGAGATCAAAGGGCGCGTTTTGGAAGGTTCGAAAGGTGCTGTTTGGGGGCTCAAAAGATACCATTAGGGTCCCTGCTGCCTAAAAGGCACATTCCCTATTTTCACGTGACGTGTTCTGAGAGCACTTTTCAATTTGGATTTTAATTGAAAACCTTCGAACAGGAATTCACACATTGGAGCTGATGTCTTGTGAGGTTTTAATGGTTTATTTTGAAATCCACACAATCTTTTATGCAGACAATGTACATTGATTACGTTAGTTGTTGCAATCAGTAGTTAAACCTGGAATTCAGTACGTTCTATTCCATAAATTATTTTTTGTAAAGGAGAAAAATACTCTCTGAAAGGTTTTCTGCACTTTAACACAGTTTTTAAAAACTGATTTTTTAAATTAGAATCTTAGAGGAAAATCATGCATTTTTACTGTTATCTTTCATTTGTAAGAAAACACAGATTTATTACTACTCATGAGAAAAGAAATGGCATTATGGGTTAAAAATAAAGACAATTTTGTGACCATAAGACCATAAAAAATTACTATTTATATTTAACTCGGGGTAGTTTGTAGTTTTTAAAAAATTTCTACATCAAAACAACAATATTTTTTATTAAAAATATAACAAATATTGCGTACCTAAATATTTTATTTCAAAAAGGGTCAACGAGAAAAAAAATAGTAAGGTTATTTTCAAATATCCCTTTTCCTTTAATTCTCAATTAAAATAGATCTAAGAATTTCAATTTTCCTCCGATACAGGTATTTTAATCATGAGTCCTAAAAACATGATATTCTTTCTTTTAATTAATTATTCAACGCTATTTCTTTATGGTTTACTACCAATTATTGCTGTTTGTAAAGTGTTCTTAGATAAAAAAAACTGTACACACTGTTATAACTCTCCCCATAAGAGTTTATTTCTAATACAAATAATTTAATTCCAAAAATAAACAGGAATGAGTTCATTAAGGTATCGTGAAAGAAACTGAAGCAGAATTCTGAACTTGCATATGATTTATTCCTAACTTAATAAATCTTCTCCGATATAAGCTATTCCCACATTACTCGAGCAATCTAAAATAAGCCGGCTGACACGAAATGTTTACACAGCGATGTTTCCTTCAATCTCCTCTCCTGAGCTGTTTTCTCTTTCTGTTTGTATCGCTGTCCTGTGAGATGTCTTTTTGCTCTGTCCAGAATCTGTGGAGGAGAAGGACATTTTGAATAAATGTCGCATACCTAAAGGATTTGAATTCCTTCCTTCTGAGAGATTCTTAGATATAATCTGTTGCATGATATCTCTATAAAACTACTATTATAAAAGGAAAAGGTCGTCGAATTGACTTAGTGCCATTAGTTATGGCATAAATTAATGCTGTAACAATATTATTACTAATTATACATTAGGCTGCTTTATCTCAAGTTCAGTGTTTTGTAGAAGGGTTGCTTTATTGCATTAAGAAGCCAGGCTTTTGTCCACTATAAGCAACTCTTTCATTGTTGTTTGGCATGTTTGGCATTTCTCCAAACACCTAGGATTGCCTTAACGATTCCGAATTGTGTTGGATGTCTGTACCTTTTTTAAATTTCAGTGCTCTGAAATCTAGAAAGTGTCCTGTGTACTCCTAGGTACTGCATGTAATTCTATCCTCTGATTCTACTGAGGCTACAATAATTTTTATGTTTTTGAATTCCTTTTGGTACTAAGTAAATAATTTCTAAATGCTTTGTGTTTCATCTTAATTATAAATTTCCCTAATATCAAAAGCAGGTGTTGTTCATGTAATAGCTAAACAGTATTATAAAATATTTTTTTTAAAATCAAGGATAAATGCTCCTTGATGTAAATATATTCGATACATAAAAGTACTTGAAATATAAATTCGATATTTAAACGACGCGATATGATATTCAAGTATTGATACCTAGAAATATCGAATCTGCTCATCCCTAATCTGGAGATATTAAGGGAAAATTTATACATCTATTTTTGGCAACCGACAAGCAAGCATCATTTCCCCAAAAGCGTTAGCGTCTCTTTTGCCCATCTCAACAGCGAGCAATCAAATAAAAAATAGTTTCGAACGAAGCGTTAAAACCACTGATAAGGCGACACTATTTATCTTCGCCCCCCAACGACCAGAAAGGGAGATAAAAAATTCGAAAAGGAGCTAATTCGGTAAAAGTGGTCCAAGTCTGCTCAACCCTCAGCAATGACAACTATGTTTTCCAACGACTACAAATGAAAAGGTATTATTTTTAAAAACTTTTAAATGGAGTGCGCTATAAATTATTAATATAGAGCATTCGCACATGAAGTCACTTGGAGGACAAAAACAACGTTGCTAAGGCTGTTGTTAGCGGCGGGAAATAGAAGCATCCAATAGAACCATTCGCACATGACATCACTGGAGGATAAAAACAACATTGCTAAGGCCGTTGTTAGGTAAAGTCATGTGATTGAAAATGCTCTATTGTTTTAATTCTTACAATGGGAAATGCAACGATTTTTCAAATTTAATTTATTTCAATAGAGCTTCTTTAAAAAATATTTTTAAAAAATATTATTTTCGAAATCTGATCATTTGTTAATTTTTAAAAAATTAAAATTCTACTGCGCAGAAGGGATTGGGGTTTGGCGCATGACGTTAAAACTGACGTAGAAATGCGTTTTATAACTCCATCAATGATTTCCACTTGTCAAAATTTTGAATTTCCACAAGTTTTGCATTTCCTATTAGTAGAAATAGCCACCAAAATATTGTGATTTTATTCAGGTTCAGGTATATATATATATTTTAGTTTAGAATATTATCTTTTAAGCCTAACTGCACTTTGAGTTCTTTTTCCAGATCTGATTCAAATGTGACCTAACAAGTATAGCTTCACTTTCTTTTTTAAAGTATCGGAAATTTCACAGTTTCTCAAAGTTAAAACATTCTTTAGAATAAGAGAGTGTCCATCATGTTCAACTCTAATGTCTGGAAACACGTGAGTATCGGTCAAAGATAGTGATGCTTTATTCTTGCTAGAATGTTCAAATCCCAGCATTAAATCCCCTCAAATTTGTATACTTTTCAAAGCAAAACTCTGATAGTTTTGCCCTGTTGGAAATTTATGTAGTTTTTTTGTTAGGAAGCTATATTTCATTAAATTACTTTTTTTGGTTAAAGCTTTATATTTTGTATTTTCCATCAATGATCAGTTGTATCCTGATTCTGATGTGAAATTATTATTTCTGTGCTCATATGTTAAAATGGCATCAACATTTTACATTACATTTCAAACTTAGAACAATTGAACCTGGATAAGTGAAATTCCTCTATTTTTAGAACAAAAATGTCGGTCCACTATTTCGCCCCATATTTAATATCTTTCTCTGAATTATAAAAACAGCTTTATTTCATGCAAATAGACATTCCTGTTAAAAGGTATTGGTTAAGAACATCTTAAAATAGAGTGTGTCTTTGTTAAAGGATTTCTTGTGTTACGAAGTGAGATAAATTATCTTTAATATTACCCTCGATTATCAGTCATCTGAGTTCTGAGTGTAATTAAGCTCTAACCAGTGTTGCACAGAAGTAAATGATTCCGAATCAGAAGTTTAAAACGCATTTAAAAAGGACGAATTTAGGTTAAAACTCTTTTCTTATAACATCTACATATTCAAAAGATCCGCAATTTCTTTAAACTAGCAAATCTGCTCCAACCTCAGCATTAAAAACAGCCCACTCAACTAAACAGTCCCGATCTACACCACTCTACTCCTCGCCCACCCCTGCTCTAAACTGCAGTAAAAAATCCTCTGTTCTTTTATCTCGACTGGAACTAATGAATCCTGAAACGCGCCGCTCCATCGAAAGGGACCCGCCCTCCAGTGCCATCTAGCGGCGATTAATGGCGATCCTCTCGGGATAATTAATCTTCCGGGTTTTGGGTGTGGACCCGGTTCTTGAAATAAACAGACCGGGGCCGGTTCTTTCGAAGGAATTTCATTCCCCGACCGCGCCTTTATCGGGCGATAAATAACAGGTGTGACTCATCGGGAATGACTCCCCCCCCCCCCAACAACAGGTAGGTTTTCGGCAATGCATGAGTTGATCCTTCGTTTACACGGGTAATTGGTTCTGTGGACGAAACGCGTAAATGAAGACATTGAAATATTTTTCTACTGGAGTAATTTTTAAGTGGTGTTATTTACTTTTGCTTTGAAGTTTGGGAGGCTTTTTATTAAAATCACATAATAAAGTTAGAAAATATGTTATTCCATTGATCGATTACCACGAAACGAACACCTTCCTCAAAATTATGTATCTAAGAAGAACGATCACCCGTGTGGTGACCGGGTAAGAATAGTCCCAATGTAACCTATGCAAGTCGTAAAAGGCGACTAAAATAGGTAGAAGTCCAACCCTCCAGGGAAATGGCAACCGCTTTCAATGATGAGTCTCCGCCCATAGCAATATTTGATGTGGACTCGTCTTTGACACGACATCATCATCAAGAAGAACGATTTTTGATCAACCCGACAGTGAAAGTTTGTTTTTCAGCATTACATGCAATCCCTGTCAAACCAGTTTTTCCTTTAGAGCACTCTTATTGCGGAGAAGCCAGCTACACTGAAATGGCCCTTCCTGTTCCAATCCCGGTGATGGTAACTCCTGAGTTTAACACCAGGGATATTCCCTCTGTTGTCGGATGCTTTTTGATTGGAGATTGTCATATAGGGTGAAAAAATAATAATTTTCGAGTGTGAGGAGAGTATTCTTCTGTCACCCATCGCCTATCACAAATTTTGCTGAATTAGCTGAACAACGTAACACTTCTGCTGTAGTTGAGAACAGAGTAAAACATAACAAAATTGCCATCTCTGAATCCTCCACACAGTAAGCTCTAGCAAAAAAAAACCCTAAAAAATCATCAGATTCTTTTTAAATTTTCTCCTGACTGAGCTATAACGCATTATTTTCTCGTATTAAAAGTCATTTATAATGTCAGAAAAATAACTATGGGACTAACCACACATGGGTCTTCCAAAGAAATATTATAAAAATTATTTACTGGAGAATATTTTTAATCAGTGACATTAAACACTCTCCCTTATGTTTAACCATGGGACCAACTCCCCTTGATAATAGAGGAAATATACGAGTACAGTGAAAAACGAATATTCTCTTATGAAAATCTTAACTGTTAAAGTTTTAAAGATCCCAAATCCCATGGAGAATGCAACTGCAGGCTCACTTCAGACGGACTTAAAAGCGGAAACGGAAGACAGAAACACTTTCCAATTGACCTTAGGTGAATCGTAAACAATATGGAGTCTTCCATTGGACTAGAGGACAATATCCTAGAGGTTAGCGTCTCTCAAGAGTTAGGCTTTAACCCCGTTATAGTTGGTTGAAAATGTTTTGTACGTCTTTTTACTTTTTGCGTGGATAATCCATGAGTAAAATGTAGCTAATAGTATTTTTGCTACTTTTACATAAAAATGGAGCAACTTTCCAGTTTAAAAAGTAAAAATTTCATTTTTATTTATTCATGCTTCAATAATAACTCTTCTTCCATATTTTAAGGTTCTCTCTAGTGGTCCTATTCATTTTTTAAAATACTCGACAACCATGTTATTTTAAATCGAAATTTACTTTAAAATATCTTAAATTCAGTTTTAAAAGCTGTCTTTATTGCAATTCCTCAAGACAGTGAGTGAAATCACAAATATTATGAGGTTTTTAAGCATCTGTTGTGTTAATTACCTTATTCATTAATATTAAGAAAAGTTGTACTTTTAGAAAACTAAAATAAGACATTGCACTTTTACGAAGTAGGTGTCCGATCAATACTCCAAAAAAAAAAGAAAATATTTCCATGTAAATTTGTATTTTCCTATAACTACAGGACATTTTTTTTAAAAGACAAGGTTATCACATCAGATTATCTATGTTCTATAACATTAGTTTTACTCTTATAATGTGAAACATGCCTCCATATTTTGACCCATTTCATTACCACCCTAAAAAGGGTGTACTCAACAATGATTAAAGAAAGTGAATGGGAACTCTTCATTTGACAAGAGAACCTCATCCTATTGAAATAAAAATGTAGATTACCCTTATTTTCGATTGGCAATGAGCTTGTGCTCCTTGTCTTCCATCAGATCCCTCACCCTGAGCCTCTCCTTGGGGGTGAGCTTCTCCTCGGGAGCCATGATATCCTTCAAGCAGACGGCCCCCTTCGTGCAAGGGGCCAGCAGGACGCGAAACTTGAGGCGCAGGAGGATATCCGGCTGGCGTTCCAGAACGTCCCAGCAGTCGGCAGGTTTCATCTGCAAGAAAGAAATACAAGTCAGTTGTACGCCCTTTAGATTTGAAACAATGTCTCGTAGAGTCGTGTACTTGTAGTCAAGTGGTTATGCTGAATTCGTTGAGTTCTGATCCATTCTGCACTGAAATATTTCCCATGGTGGTTGAATTCCGTTATCCATTCCCGTTAAAAATCCCTTAAATATTTCAAAAGTCAAATATTAAGTATGACAAAGGTTTTTTTGGTTGGTTTACAATTTTGGACAATATTTCTAATCTGGTTGAATTCCGTTATCTACCCGTTAAAAATCGTCAATATACCACGTCAAGTATTCAAGTATCGTCAAGTTTTCATTATTGTTGGAATTGGTATAAATTTATATTTTAAATCGATTGGTATGCAATTTTTGGCTATATTCATAATATTTGGTGTTTAATAAACTTGGCGATATTGAATGGGGTATAATAACGGAATAATTGAACCCTAATCTTTGGTGTTCAAAACAACTTGCTTTTTTTAAAGGGATACAAAGGAATGGTTCTAACATTTTAAATAAACTGTTATCCTATCACAGTAGTAAAAGCACTTATCTGCCTTACATCAACACACGCAATAAAAACTCAGGGTAATATTCCGTAATCGAGGTTTTCGCCAAATGTCACCAAATTTGGGCGATAACCAGGCATTTAGATGTAGTGTTTTATTAATAGCTTGGCGAGATCCGATTCCGCCAAATTTGGCGAAAACCTCGATTATGGAATCTGTCCCAAAAACTAATTTAACAGGTAAAATTTTTACCGCCTTTACTGACAGAAATACGAAAAGAGTATTTATCTTTCCCTGCTTTAAATCAACACTCGCAGTAAAAACAGTTTTACAGGTGAAATTCGTGTCCACCGACTTGCTGTAGAAACACAACCTATATTATTTCCCTGCCTTAAACCAACACTCGCAGTAAAACAAGTTTTACAGGTGAAATTTCTAAAAAGTTTAAAAAAATTTTCAAATTCTAGAAAATGTTACTTGTTACAGACTACAGAATATGACGGAAATGCTGTAAAATGCCCTAAATATAATATTTTTACTTTTTTTCTGGGGAGAAAATTTTGACACGGCAAAACCAAAATATGTGTAAATTACTGTCAACCTTTTGAACAAAATTTGTCTAACATTTTCTTGATATTTTCATTGTCATAGCTTCTTTTATCCTATTCCTAGTAACTCAGCTTATAGCTGTATTAATCAGTTAATATTATTACACTTGAGCACGGCAGCCTATAAAATAAGCGAATTTAAAAGAATAATCAATTTCTCATTTAAAGCTGTAGAATACACTGTATGTGCATTATGCAATATAGTATTGCCGGAAAATAGTAGGTATAACTTGAATTTCTTGACCTTTAAGGTTTCTAGGAATTTAATCAAACTGATTAGGCTGGAGTTTTAAGGACCAGGATTGTACTGTGCACGAGTGGTCTCTAGAGTGTAGTAAAGTATCGGTAGATTTATTAGAATCTAGTTTTTAAAAAATAATTTAAAAAAAACATTTTGTCTATAGCAAAAAAAAATATTTTTCTGCTGAAAACAAAATTTTTCTGGATCAAAGTTTACAATGATCTCAATCTTTCAACATCTCAATGAAAAACTCACAGTAGTTTTACTATGCAAAATGATTACCTATTATGAAAACAGGTGATCCAGATGACGGATTCATCGACTGTGGTCCCTCTCTTTGAAATTAATTACTAAATTTTAAATTACAATAGATATATCTCTTTTTAATTAGTTTATTGAGAATCCCCAACAATTTAATACATTTAAGGCCACCACCATAGACCTGAAAACTCTAAGGAAATGTCTTTGAAAGTATTTTTCATGTGATTGAAATTAAGAAGATTTAAGAAAATATTTTCCAACATAATTTCCCTTCTTCCACCACCAATTCCCAGAACTGTGATCAACTTAATCAGAATACTTCATAATGCAACCAACGTCCTAATTGGCCCTCGCACGAACATAAATAAACGCACGTAGGCTGGAGGTGAGCCTTATCAGGTTACGAAACAAGAAAAGAGATTCCTCTCCAATGGGGAACAAAAACGGCATTCTCAATCACTGCCCCCCTTTATTCTAATCGAACACAACACCCGATTCCCATCGAGCAACAAATTCTGGGGGGCAATAAAGCATCCGAGCGCATAATGGAACTCTAGGAACAAAAGTCATCAGCCCCCATTTGGAACGAACAAAAAGAAAACATTCTAATGAAGAGGTCATCTCTCAGCTGTGATGATTTACCGAAGCCAAGATAACGACTTCATTTCCTGCTGCCGACGATAATGAAGTCGGTGATAGGTTTAGAGCCCCCCTCTGCGTGGGTTGATTTATTCCGCGACCCCCCTACCGGCGCGAACGCTAATTAAGTCGTGATTGGCCGCAGACGAGATTTTTCAAAACCTTCCCGCGACGACCTGAAGAGACAAGTGACACAACTCAGGAGGATGAGCGGTTTGACGCAGGTTGGTGTTCCATGCCCGTCGCTAAAACCAATTGCAGTGATTTATGAAAACAAACCAAATTCAATGATTTTTTAGACATTTAATCATGTTTCCGTATTTAAATTTCGTTATTTATCAATCACTAAGTCATAAAAACGATGTCTTAATTTCTTCTTCTAAGTGGCAGTCAGTAGAGAATTCGTCCCTTAAAAATTCCTTTCCATGGTTCTATGCCCAATTTGATGAAAAAGTAAATGAATCTTAATTAATTCTTTTAGTTGCTGAATCACCTAGATGAGTTCTTTATTTCTGTTCATTGAATGTACGTATTTTATGTAATAATAAACTATTCAACCTTTATGGATGACACAGTTGAATAACCCCAACTTCTCAAGTGGACAAAGTCCACAAAATTGGATTAACCGTCAGGTCATTATTGGGGTCGTTCCTTGGTCTCAATGGAGTTTTTTTTTTTTTTTTTCAAAATAATTCGCAGTGGAACACGCAGGAATGAAGTTCAGAAAAATATGTAGTTTTTGAACTAATCAATCTTGTGCAATTTAGTTCTCTCGTATCGTTCGGTTTCGTATCATAATCTCTACAACATATTCTTTTTTCCTCTCCCATATTCCGTCCCTTTTGCTCTTTCTCAATACATATATTTTAATTTTCCACTTTTTCTTTTTTTCTTTCTTTTTTCCTTTTCCACTTTTGCCTCTTTCTTTTTACTTATCTACTTCTAATTTCTCCCCATCCTTTCTTTCGCTTTCATTCTCACGATAGTAAGAAAATGTTCCAAGATGAAATAGATAAATATAATAGATGATATATGTTGAATCATATTTTAGCCAGGTGGCTCGAGTTCAACTCCCGGCATGGCATCACGGGTTCTATTCCCGGCTAGGTCTATATACCGATTCATTTTAATATTTTAACTGTTTTATTCTCTTTTATTTGTGGCATCACTAATCTAATCGTTATATTGTTAGTTTTTATAATAAAGTTATATTTTACCCAAGCTCGCCTCGTGTATGCGTCTTATTTTCTCTCCTGGAATTCCCAAAGTTATAGATTTAGAACGTGTGGTACACGTATGGAATTTTTGATTTACCTGATTTAAAAATATAGGTTAAAAACTGATTTCACCCATCAAAAGTTTCTAAGTTATAGATAAAAAATACAGATTGTGTTTTACAGTGAAATTTACATGTTATACTGTATTGTGTCAGGTGTAATAGTATGTGCTTAAAATGGGGCTGGGGGTAAACTGAACATGGTGATCAGACATTTTTCAGTAAAAGATCAAGTATTGTACCTAAGGAGAGCATTGTACCTTGGACCTATCCAAGATACACTTAACTACCTTGAGTCACTAAAAAAATCACAGTACACTGCCTTTTATTACATTTTTTTTTTACTTTAAAAGCTGTGTAGATGTGACTAACACTAATTTTAAGTGAAATCTATAATTTTGTGATAAAAAAAAGTGCTTTAAAACGTTTATGCTGAAAAGTGCTCCAACTAAATCTATAAGCTTATAAATCTGGGTGGTTCAATATGCACTTCTTCCTTCGAGTTTATTACAAAAATTTTATTAAGTTTAGAGGTGCAACTAAAGTTTTTTTTTTTTTTACATAGGTAGGTCCAAAGTGCACTACCCTTGAAACCAAGGTATGTACAATACCGTTGTTGTACCTTGGACCTATTTTCAGTTTTTTTCTTCCATTAATTACGTACTGAAATACTTCAATTAAAATTACGAAAAAAATATATGTTGTGCATGAAAGGCTAAAGTATCGAGGGAAAGTTGTTTCATCAGTTCATTTTCTATAAATAAAAAATACAGGGTAAAAAGAGGGGTCCGAAGTACAATACCTCCCCTACAATCACTTCATTCTCTCTCTTGTTTTGGCAACTTGTTAGGGAGTTTTATTCTGGCATTAAAGCATCCAGCATTTTGATAAGAAATCGCTTCTTAAGAGAGGAATTTTTTAGCATCAATGAAACAATCCTGAATCTTGAGAGCCCCGTTTATCGAGATTTTTAATTAGTGGAAGAGTATCCGGGAGCGAGACCAATTGGAAATTGAACGAAAAGTGATTTTGAGCATTGTCTAATTGGTCTCACTGCATTGGCCGTGGGACGTAATACCAGACTTTTGATTCGGGAGGGGTTTGGTCCCAATTTTTTTCTAAGTTCCTGGGTATATTATAGGTAGGCTTACCATATATTCCTGAGTCCAACCCAGGACATTTTTATCGTATCGGTCCATCGAAGATTAAAAACCCAATAAAAACACCTATACTAAAAAAATTAACCTTTTAAACTTAAATAATAGACTTTATTTCATTATTTGTACTCTTCACTTGACATGACTTTTTTAAAAAATTCTTTGTTTGATTTAATAGCATCGTAAAATTCACAGCAATTAAGTTCAGAGTTAATTTTCACGTTTAAAAGGTGTTTGACAACACGAACAGAAAGTCTGCCCCTTTCAGCAGTCCAAATGTTACTCATAACTGAGAAGACTCTCTCAACATGAGCAGATGTCCCAGGCAAACACATTGCAAATTCCACTAGCTTTAAAATGTTGTAGCATGAGACATTGGTTTCTTTTAACACCTGAAATATAGTCCTCCATTTTTCTTCAATAGTAGTATCAGTACCATTTGAGTCCCAACATTCACTTTGTTTTTTTATAACCTGGTTCAACAAAGTACGCTCATCAATATTAATGGAATCTCTTTCACAATCTGTCCACTCTCATCTAGATCCTTCCAGGTAATTTCAGCTGTCAAATTAATCCATTCAAATTTACTAATTTTATCAAAACTCCTTATCCACAACTCTAGATATTGAATAGCAGAATTGTAAAAATTATCAACACTGGAAAACAATTTTTGTTCCTGGACATCATCATTCTCTCTCCGAGTGATCAATAATTGTTTTGCAGAAGATGGGATGAATTTGTGAGATTTCCTTTCTTGCAGTTTACAAATTAATTCAGAATAGCATTTGTATGCTTCTGTAGCAGTTATAGCATTAGCTTTCAAGAAAATTTTTATCGAAAATTTAACAAAAAATTTTGTTCAGTCTTAAAATTACGAAAACCCAGGACATTTCCCAGGACAGCCTCCGAAACCCAGGACTGTCCCGGGTAAACCAGGACGTATGGTAAGCCTAATTATAGGTCTCAAATGGTAACTTTGGCGTATTTAATGGTCAAGTTTGATAGATAACACTTGTACCCAAGCAAATACACTTAATATTTGGATATTGGGGACCGTTTGGGTGACATCATAAGAGTGCTCTTCAGAATTTTCAAGGGGAAAAACAGTATAAAAAAAGTTATGAAAATTTCAGGGGGGGAGGTTTGAATTTACTAAATCCACCCATGAGCGTAACCAGGTTTCGTGTTAGGGGGCAAGGATACTTACCTTTGCTCTTGATGTTGCGAATACTAGTGACTAGGGGTTGACTCAACATTATTTCCCAGGTACCCCATGGCGAATACTTTTACGCGCTAGATTTTGGGGTACTTATACAAAGGATTTGAACTTTTGCACACCTAAAGTTAAAATATGGGTAATGAGTGTGAGCTTAAAAATGGAGGGTCAGGGGGTCCTCCCCCAGAAATTTTTTTAAAATTCGCCCCTTAAAGTAGTGTTTTAGCTCATTTTGAGACTCTTAGTACTGAACAGAACCGCTTCTTGTAAGCCACACAATTTTCAAGGAAAATTATGTACTATTGCTTTAATAAAGTTTTTCAAAAAAATTTAACAAACTGAAAACTTAGATGGGCAGCTGCCCCTCCAGGGGCGTCATTTCAGTTTTTGGTTGGGGGGGGGGCAAGGATTTTTTTTAAGTGGGGCTGAGCCACGCCGTAACCATGCAGACTTGATTTTTTTTTTGGGGGGGGGGGTGACTCAAGTAAAGTGAGCTCTAAGTAAAAATGGGGGAATTTTGAGAAATTTTGCCTCAATTTTACAACATTTAAGTTAAATCCGAGGAGAACAGTCCCTTGTAAGCCACATAATTTTCTGAGAAAAAAGTTACAAATAAACGTCACAGTTTCAAGGGGAGCCGGAGGTCCTCCCTCAGATTTTTTATTTAAATTTCCCTTTAAACTCCCTTTAGACTAGTGTTTTATCCCCTTTGTAACCTCATTGGGGAGCACCTAGAGGGAACCGCTTCTTGTAAGCGGCAAAATTTTCAAGGGAAATACACTGTGTAACATACATATGTAAAAAAAAAAGTAAAGGGGGGTCTGGGGGTTCTCCCCCAGAAATTTTTTTGAAATTTGCCTCTTAAAGTAGTGTTTCAGCTCATTTTGAGGACCTTTGGGTTACATCCAAAAAGAACAGTTCCTTGTAAAGCATAGAATTTTCTAGGGGGAAAATTTATAAATAAACGTCAAATTTTCAAGGGGGGGCAGAGATAAGCCCCCAGTAAAAATTTTTGAAAATTCCCCATTAAACCAGTGCTTTACCTCCTTTTCAAACTCCTTGGGGTTTCAAACTCTTTGTTTTCCATAGGGAACCGCTTCTTGTAAGGGGCAGAATTTTCAAGGCATCAAGGTATAATAGACATCAAAGGTCAGGAGGGGGTTTGGGGGTTCCACCCCAGAAATTTTTGAAATTTGACCCTCAAAAGTAGTGTTTTAACTCCTTTTGGGACTTTTTGAGTTAAATCCGATGCTCCTTGTGGAAGTTACAAATTTTTAAGGGACTTGCAGCAAATTTTCAATTAAGAGTGAAAACCTTGGGGGGGTAATTGCCCCCCCTGCCCCCCCCCCTAAATGACGCCCATGTGCCCCTCCCTGCCACCCCCTTTGATACGAGCCTGGTGTAACTGATGTTAAGTGGAAACGCTGGTTAAGGAAACTTATAAACTATTTTCATGAAATACCTTTCCAAATTAGACAATCTTTCTCAAGTTCGTCTTTTATCCCGCCGCTGGATACAACGCCTACTCTCGGTGTCACAATATTTACCGATTTCGGTGCCAGACTTACCCCACTTCTTCGTGGCTCTCGTTAAGGGGCGGACGAGGGTCTTTGTCTCTGGCCAAGGGGGAAAAAAGGCGTCGAGTGGAGTTCGATTAAGATGGATGCCATCGATCATGCGGCTAATTTACCAAATTGCCTCGGAGGTTGAACGCGACTCTCCTGTGTCACTGGCTCAAGCCGGAATTGCGGGCGAGAGGATTAGAGGAGATCAACAACTTGGAAAGTTAACGCTGTCGTGATGATGGTTTTATTTGTTTCTTTCTGTATAGTTAATCTCTTTAATCAAAACGGATTAAACAGTATGTGAATGAAAGAGAAATTTTCACGCTGGAAGTTTTGATTTTTATTTGGATTCCAAAACTATTTTTAAGCATGAAAGCCACAGTTTAACTTGTCGAAATTAGCTGGTGAAGGTAATCAGTCTTTTTCCAAGTAAATTTCTCCCACGCACTTACGTTTTCTTTTAAATACATTTTCCTTCACTTATTCAGACCAAGGGAAAAGAAAAAATTACCACAAGAAATGTGAACTTAATAATGCCCGTTCGGTTCTGTTTCACTGTTAACTTTCTTAGAGGCTCATTGTTTCACTTTCGATGAGGATCATTTATGAAGAACATCGAAAGTGAAACAGTGTAAACGAGCTTTTACAACAGCAACAGGGGTGCCAACTCAAAACCCCGGAAAACAAATTGAGCATTAGCGAACCTTTTATCTGGAGTGTTCCAAAATCCGAAACGATTACAGATTCAAAAAATGTTTTCATGTTCTAAAGGTATTTTTTGCACAAAACTTACGGTGTGCCGATCAGACGGAAATTTTTTAATAATGGTGAAATATCAACGTCAAATCAATTAGAGAACTTGACCGATTGCTGGAACAGATAGTGTTGTGGGACTCGAACTTTTAACTTGTATTGTAATCTTAATCGAAATCTTGTAATCGTAATCGTCAAAATATTTCTTGTATAAATGCTGCCGGGGGACGGATGGCCTGTTTGGTTTGCTCTTTGCCTTTCACGCCAGCAGTCTGCGCACTGCTCAGTCGTGAGTTCGATTCTCACCTCGCCCCTGGGTGTATTTTCCTTCTTTGTGCCAGTAAAAATTCTGTTGTGTCTGTCTTACTTGACGAAGGTGTATAAGCGGATCCTTGAGATCAAGCACACATACCGGAAAATATATGTAACCAAAAACCAAACCAAACCAAATGCTGCCTACAATGTTTGTACACAACCACGACCACTTCTACCGTTATGTTTTTAACTAACCTTGTTAAGTTTTAAATAAATTGTTTTTGTTCCTGAAATATGAGCACGTCTTAATCTACCTCCCTAAACAACACACCTACGCCATAGTGTAAATGAGCCTTTACAACAGCAACAGGGTTGCTACTGATTTAAACTCAAAATCCCACAACAACGAAGGAAAACCAAATTGATACGCAGGTAAGATATTACCCTAAAACAGTGGTTCCCAAAATGGGCCCCGTACCGCCCTCTAGAAATAAATTAATAAACTAGGAATAATTTAGAATTAAAGAAATCTAGGGGGGCGGTGATGAGTTGATAGGAAAATGGGGGCGTTTTTAGAGTAAAAGGGGCGTTGACTTTTTCTCAACTATTGCTTAATGTCATTTTTTATGCAAAAAAAACATACAAAAATCCCATAAAATAAGCTTAAAATCAGTTTCTAATAAGCTGAAATTCAAAAGTTTCCTGGGGGAGGACCCCCAGATCCCCCTTGTACTTATGGTTTGATAATCCACAATCAATAATTTAAGTAACTTTTAGGATGAAAACAGGAAATTTTCAGGTGGGGATACCACAAATATCCTTTGGAGGTAGCAAACTGGGTAAATCCAACGGGTATCAAAAGAGGTTTTTCAGTATATTAAAAATTAGGTAAAAATTATTTTTGAATCAAATTTTATAAAAAGGTAGAGTCAAATTATTTTTATTTCATTTGGTTATAACTTCAAGTATTTTCATACCAAAACGGGAAAGGGGACCTCCCTTTTTTTTCAGGGAAAGGGGGGCAGTGTCCCAAAAAGTTTGGGAACCAATGCCCTACATTAAGACTTTTCACTTTCTATCTTCCTTTTTGAGGAATCATCCAAAATGACAAGCGTAAATTGTTTCACACTTCACTCATCCAAATTCCAGTGCAAATGCGATTCCTTGGTGAGGATCACTTATGAACATTGAAAATGAAAGTGAAACAGTCTAAAAGAGCCTTAAGGAAACTTAATGCCATATTTTATATGAATTCCAATTCGCCCTTGAATCTATTCATCGAATTCATATCAAACCAAATTTAAATGCAACCAAAACCCCTGTGGAATTAATGCAATATTTGACTATTATACAATATTTGACTATCTCTGGATTTTATATTAGTAACACAAAATGTAAATTAATGTAGAAAAATATTATAATGATACCACCATCACTGGTTTCTATTCTGAACAGTCATTAACACATCACTTACACTTCAAACTAGAATACTGCAAGATATCAAAAATTATGAACCTTTCAAAAATACATTTTTTCCTTGCATAATTAAAAGCTTGTTCTTAAATTTAATTTCAATTTTACCTTACCTTACATGGATTTTTTTAGTTAAGCAAATGTGGTGAAATGCCTTCATGTAAAATTATATCATAATTCAATTTACATACTGAGCACATAACGTATAACTGACCTTAAAAACTGTTTTATTGAGAAATGGATGATCTATTTACAAGATGATGATGAGTTAACAAAGACTGCTTATGAGTTTGAAATCAATACATTGTTTACATTTTTCATATGAAGGGTTTTTATAAGGCAGAAGATCCACAATGTATTTGAACCAGACTTTAAGGAGTTTTTAATGGTTTATACACATGAAGAAATGGGAGAAAGCAAGTATCAAGATTTTTAAAATCAAATAAAAAATAAAAAAGAAATACAGAGCAAATTTTTGATAAAACGATCATCTATAATTTAGAGACAAGTGTGTTTAAAATCCCTATTAATATTAAAAATCATAGATAATTTGGAGTAACATTTCTTAAATTGAAAGGCTTTCAAAACGTTTTATACAAAATTACTTTCTAGTTTTTATAAAATATTATTACCAAAACATTTCTCATCAGATGAATTCTACAACACAAACCATTAAACGAACCAAATTACTCATCACATTGGGTCTTTAAAGTTGGTTATTTACAGGACCAAAATGTGATGAAATAAAATGCTTGGGGAGACAAACAATGCTTTCAGTATCAATATTTTGGGAAACAAACAAAATTTTAAAAAGAAAACAACAAATTGCATAGTTATTCAGTAGTATTCATCTAGAAAGAGAGAAGTCAGATTTTAAGGATAAAAGCACGACATGCTTAACTCAATGTCCATTATGCTAAACTAAAAGAATATTTATATTATATTGATAAAAAATTATCAAATTAGGATATTTTCTTTGTTACATTGTATGTACTTCAAAAATACATAAAAACCAACTTACTCCTATTTTTGATGAACAGTAAAAATTAACAAAGTTTGACATTTATTCAGTAACCATGTGATAACCATGGCACTTAAAATCCTAGAGTTCACTGATATAACTGAACATATATTTCTACCTAATAAAGCATGTTTTATTATTTTTGCAAACTTTCAGATAGTATCATAACTAAAACTATTTGCTTCAACCTTACCCTTAACACATTAAAATTTGCTTCTTACTATATTAAAATAATCATGCTAAAAATTTTAACTGCACTTACCATTTTAGGTTTTGTTTTGAGATCAGATGTATAAAAAGATTCTATGAAACCGAGTTACAAGAAAATTCCAAAATAGGGAAAAGAAAGCATTTTCCTTTGCTTACATATTCTACTTAACTTTTAAATGGGTATTTTACATGATACATCAATTTAAAAACTAGATGCCTAATTAAGCATTTTTGACATTGAATTTTTAAGAAAACAACTTTTTGGAGGTATTGTAATATAAATTTTCAGTGCTTAACTAAAGGTTCCGTCTTCATCAAGAAAAAGTAACACATTGACCAGTCATTCACGACACAAAATCAAAGTAAAAAAAATAAATACAATAAATCTACTTTTATTTAGTAGATACTTTTAAATGTTGATTATACTACTTCCTTTGAAGCTAAAGTTAAAATTCTACAAATTAAACAACAGAACATAGGTATTTTGGAGACTTTCGATACTTACAGTTATCTTCCCAAATAATAAATTAGTGAAATTATACTTTGAAACACAAAGTAATCTTCAATTATAAACAAAACTTGCAATCATTAGCTCTAAAAATGTAATGATTAAATGAAGGAAATGTATTTAAAAATTATAATAGGAATAATTTTTAAAGTCAGAACAAAACAATAGGAAAAATCAATACAATATTTATAAATAAACAAGTGAGATTTTTTAATGAGTTTGTAGTAAATTTAATCTGATTATTTTTTATTCTGCTTGGTATTCCTAAAAACAGTAACAAATATATTATGTGTTTCACCTTTAATCTGTTAAGGGGCCCACAGACGAGCAACTTGGTCGTCAACCAGGTTGATGCTTTTCCCACAGACGGCCAACCTGGTCGTCAACCAGAATGTAAACAATGAAGAAAAAATTAATCAGATTGTAACAAATTAATATATTTTGATACTTTAAATGCAAAATTATATTTTATTTAATTATTCTCTCGAGCTAGAATTATATTATTTTAATTTTTAATGCTTAGTTTTTTTTATTTTCCTAATAACATGTTCCGATTAAACTCCGCCCACCAAGTTGACGATCAGATCATCAACCTGAAATTCAATCATCAACTTCCCCACAGACGGCCAACTTGGTTGAAAACTTGCTCAAATTGACAACCCGGTTGACGACCAAGTTGCTCATCTGTGGGCCCCTTCAGACACAGGCATTAACATTTAGTCTCTCTAACTCTTTTACAAACCATATAATTCTGTTGGTTTAGATATAATACAAAAACACACAAAAAATATGTCAACCGTGATATACAAAAACACAAGAGATGAAACACACAAACTGGTATTAAGATAGTGTTTGGAATCTTTATTACACGTTTATTGAAGTTTTCACAGATATGCAAAAGAATCATGGCAGAGTAATGAGATGAAAAATGAAGAGTTCATGATCCTTTTTGTCAGGTTACAAAGACAAAGTTAAATCTGTAAAAGAATAATTTAATCAGACCTCTCATAATTTTAGAATTGTGCACAAATTTACCACATTTATATACATTTAAAACATAATATTCCATGGGGAGAAAAATTCATTGTTAGTATTTCTAAACTTTTGTTGAATGGTTACACTTTTTCAAACTTCAAAGACCCACAGAATAAGTTGTTTTTGTAATTCTCTAAACAGCTATTTTATGAAACTGATTTTATTCAACTCTTATTTAAATTTTGACAACTGATGTAGGGTACTCTTTATTTTTTTATTAAAAACATGTTACATCAGAATTCCATGTTATGGTTGCATTTTATTTTTACATGGAAAGTATTTCCCGGACTGTTTAAATACGTTTCATGAAAACAGAGCTATTAAACAATTTTTACAGAGAAAACATGCATAAAAACAGATTTATGCCTATAGTGGTAGGCTTTCCTCTATTACTTAAGAAAGAAAAGAAGGGTTTTCTTTTACTTGAAGCAGAATTGAGTTCCTTTCATCAATAACTGATGTAGGTATCGGTAATTTCTGTTCTTTGAGGAATAACAAAAGTAAGGGATAATTTAGGGTACAATTTACTGTTAGTTCTTTTTAACAGGCTTATTATGAAATTGGAAAGGGAACCATTTATAATGGCTTAATGGCCACTTATAATGGCTTAAATAAAATACTATCATGTCTCCACTATGTTGCTTTGTCATGTTATTTTCAAAGTGCTATCTTCTCTTGAGTCCCGCTTAAATGGTGTGAATACCTGGGTTGGAGTACAAGGGAAAAGAGGCGGTATGGGTTTCACTCCTGTAAGAATGACATGTGAATGGAGTCGATTCCCCTTTTCCATGATGCCTACTGAAAAATCCCTTTCACACCTTCCATTAACCCAGGTCGTTTAGATTGTGCGTATAAATGTGGCTTTGGATAAAAGTTAAAAAGTTTTCTAACACAGAACTAGATAAAAAGTTATTACCTGGGTCAAAAATGTAGGTCAAACTCAACCAACCAAAAATTACAAATGAAAATGGTTCATAAAATTAGGAACCAATAAGAACCGACCCTTGTTTTAAACCTTTCTGCAAACTTAAATTTTTAACAAAAAATTTTCTGCAAGAATTGGTACTCAAATTGGTACCATAATCATTTTTATCTGTGCGACCTGACTATCTTGTACCTTTTCCCCAAAATATTTTATTTAAAATTTATGTTTAGAATCAATTTCCGATCTCATATTTTGATTATAGCTTTAAAAAAAATATTTCTAAATTTTCAGGAGGATGATATAGCTGAATTGAAATGCTAGGAGAAGCTTTTCAGCGTTAACAAGCATTGTTTTTTCCGCATTGCGTTCTGAGCACGAGAAGAAGCAAACTTACCGCGTGAGCGTGCGTCAAGACTCGCTAGCAAATTCGAAAAAATTACAAAAAAGCCAAATTTCACTCAATAAAAGGTCCAAAACTGAGAAAATTATTGGGATTACAGAGATTTGGGATTAGCAGAGGACAGGGATTAGCAGAGAAAAATTTATCGATCAAAAAAAAAATTCTGCAGAAAAATGTCTTTAAAAAAAATTTTTGTAGTTTTTCTGCAGAAAATTTTTTTAGAGGGCAAAATTTTCTGTGAACACCGTTTCCGCGTTCGTGTATATTATACAAGTATGCCAATAAGTATTTTACATTAAACTAAGGCTTACCTGCTTAAAGCTTGAGGCAAACTGGATATGATAGGGCCATAGCCTTGAGCATTATCATACAATTCAAAAAGAGGGGCAGCTACCAACTTGTAATTCTTTGGTACTGCAAACAGAGCTGTGAATAAAAAACTACTTTAGTAATAAATCACTTTTGACACAATTTTTGGGGAATCAGTCAAATTCTGAGTTTTTTTATATGCTTTAAAACAAGGATCAGCAACTGACAGACCGCGGTCCACATCTGGACCGCACAAGGTTATTTCTTAGACTGCCAAAATATTTTGAAGATCATTAATATATATTCTTAGACACCAAAAATTAGTTAAACCTTTTTACAGGTCAAATTTCCAAAATTTTCTGAAGGAAGCCCTCAGGGTCCCTTTTTAATATTAACTTTTAAATACTTAAGACACAAGTTAAATCAATGGTTTTGAACCTTATAATTTACGAGGTGTGTTGAAATGTAAAAAGTTCATTTCTTTGTAGTAAATAAATCAAGGTTATGGAAATCATACTGGGAAGGAATATTATAATTATCGGATAGAAATACAAAAACTTATTCTAGGTTTATTAGTATGATACAAGAGGTAAACAAGTAATTTCATTTAGAATTTAGACATTAAAAAAAGTATTTTTGTCCACAAGTTATTCAAGAATCCAAACATAAATGCTGAAAATAAGCATTCCCATTTTACTTCAAAAACATAATTTTAAAAAATTAGTTAACAAGACCAAACTACACTTCATACCTTTTTCTGGAAGCTGGACTAGATACAGCTTTTTGTGTTCCTTAGGCTTTGTAATGTGAGGAGGAACATAGGGATACTGAAAAAAAAATTAATTGAATAAAAAAAGCAAAATATTAATCCCTAACAAAACAAAAATTCAAACAAAATCTACCATTAAAATTTTCTCATTCATTTGAAGTATAAAATCAATGTGAGTGCAGATATGCTTAAAAACGAGTGTAGAAATTTTTTTTTACAAAAGTTGTTTATTTTTCAACATATGTTTTGCTCCTAAAAATTGTACGTAAAATTCCTAAATAATTTTCCTATGGCTACAAACAACTATTTGTTATATACATCCCTGACAATCAATTTAAAACACTACGGGGGGAAATCAAACACATTTGTTTGACTGGTTATCGCGCGGAATTTTTCTTCTTTCCTCACAAACTATAGGGTTCATATGCAATGAGATAAGGCTTCAAATCCCATAGAAACATTCCTTCAGAGATGAAAAATGTTTCCTACACCTTTTTTTAGCTCTGGAATAGCTAAGAAACAAATACAGAAGAAATTAATGGGATTTAGCCAAATTTGACCAGACCTGCCCATGTGATTGAAAAACTCCAATTGGACTTGAACAGGATTATGCATTAACACATCATTGCAAGATCAAAATTTCTCTAATTTAATTCAAAATTGATTTTTTAAACTCAATAATTGACCATTGAAATGTCCTCTTGTACTAATGTTTAAATCTCTTATTACTTATTCTAGTGCTAGATTGAAGAGAAGACATGCCAAGGAGAGGATAGTATCTAAAATTACGTCAGAAAAATTTTGTGAAAAAAATTAAGTTTGCAGAAAGGTTTTCATTTTTCCTGGCTCTTGCAATAACTAGTCAAAAATATGTTTGATTTTTCCCCAGTAATGATACAAATCGATTGTCAGGGATATATCTGACTACCAATAGCAAAATTATTTCAAAATTCCATCTACATTATTTCTTTCTTTCAGGTGCAAAATGGAATTTGAAAAAAAAAACCCTTGTAAGTTTAAAACAGGCACCCTTTAAAAGTTATTTTACACCTTAAGCAGAGGTAAATGAAGCCCATCTCCAAGAGAAGGGTACCTATGCAGGTTGCCTAACTTTTAGGCACAGTTGAAAAACAACTGACTTTTCTTTTGATTCAGTTTCTCAAGATATCTTAAAATGTAACACTAAATCTTGGCTTATTCATTCTTTAGTTAACATTAAATTAAAGGGTGTCATAATGGGGGTTTTAGGGGAAAATTGACTGAATTAATTTGTGTAGGCTGTAAGCCTATAATATATCATAAAAACGTTTAGGAAAATTTTCTCTCTGATTAGGGGAAAATATTGAGAGTAAAAACATTTTCTGCAATCCCAACCTTCCAAGACTTCCATTAGGTATACCCTAAATTTAATTTTTAGAAGAATATTCTAATAATTATCTAATATTTCATAAAGTTACTTACAATTAGTGATGTGGGTCGGAAAATTGTCCACTATGTTTTTCTAGAAAATTTTTTGTTACATTTTTTAAAGAAAATAACCTCAAAAAATAATTTTTTCAAAAATCTTTTACAGGACTTATTTAAAATTTTCATATCTTATTCTATTGATCAATTTCGGTACAATGAGGTATTTGCACGTTTTGAGATTAAATTTTATTAAAATAGTAGATAAAAAACCATGAGGAATGACGTTTAAATGAAGTTTCTAAGATATAAATTTTTGAAATTTCGTTTTGCGTTTTGGCGCGAAAACAGAAACATTGTTATTTACAAGTGCTGTGATGTTATATCCAATTGAATTCCGTTTTCTGATCATTGAAAAACAGTTAACCTAACTTAACCTAAAAATCAAATGGCGTGTCGCTGCAGCAAATGAAATCGTCGGGAAAAATGGTATGTTTTTTCGTTATAAAAGAAAAACTAATCACAGTAGAACTATGATACTTTAAAGACACATACAAATATTTTTTATAAAAAGATTGGCTTTTTGTTTTTCAAAAAATATTAATTAGTTTTGGAATTATTAAGATTCAAAGTTTCAATTTTTTCTTCTCTTTCTGGCCGTTTACTAGAGAAACAGACGAGCAATTTAACAATTCACTAATTTCAAGGGTGCTGTGACGTCAAATCCTGTTTTTTTATCACATGACTGTAAGTGTTTTGGCAAAAATAAAATTGAATTTTAAGTTGTTTAAAACATATTTTTGAACTTAAAAATCTGATATTTGAGTTTTAAACTTTAAATTTAATGTATCAAAAAAGTGTAAAATTAACCTCTGCAAATACCTCATTTAAACAAAAACTACAGGTGATAATTTTAAGTTTGTAATCCACACTAATTGAATTATGTATTCTGTTGCACTAAAGATTGTCATGTTTCATTTGCAACTTCTAACAAGTCAATTCACCCAATTACATAATAAAACAAACTTAAAGTTAATGAATCACCCATTTCTTTTGTTATTTGATAAAGTAATGGGGTAGAAACAGAGGCCAGAAGATGATGATGCCACTGCTGGGTCCCCACAAGCACTAATTTTAATTTTGCTTTTAGTGCCTCCTAAAAGGGCATATTTTCCCCCTAATAAACCAACAGATCAATCAGATCTGAAAATTGACAGTTCAGTATCCAATACTACAATATTAGTCCTTGTTGATTATTAGTTTTTTTTTTCAGACAGTACAAAATGTTTCTCTTTCATAACTTTCATTAAAAGTTATTTCTCAAGATATCTTTTGAATGGTAAATTATAACAAAGTCAATTTTATTTTTAGAAATATCTGACACTAATAACAAACATTTTATATCATAAAAAACATTTAAATACAATCTGCTTAAATAAAAAAAAGAAAATCTAGATTATTTCAAAAATATTGACCTAAAAGATAAAATTCTCATCACATTTTTAGTTTATCTATTACTACATGAAAAAACTCTCATCCACATTTTAAAAAGTACCTGAGGGGGCTCGAAATTGGGTCGCCACCAATTACCCACAGTATCTTCAATCACCCATTCTTGGTTAACTCCATCTTGTCGCCCCAAAGTCTGAAGAAAAAATGAGATATGAATCAAATTAATTTCTAACAATACTGATCACTATTTCATACTTCAAGGTTTAATAAAGCACTTGATTTCTCATTTTCTAGAAAGATACTATAAATTACAAATTCTTGATAAATGTATCGCAGAAATGTAAAAATAGGGACAGTTAAATTCATTTTAAGAAAATATTCAAAGTTCTTTGAACAATTTTTGGGGGGTTATCCAAGTCTTGATTACTTCCAATCCTCTTTACAGGGTAGTTAGTGTACAGGTACACCCATTAAGTTGTAGGCACAATGGAACAGGGGTCTGTCTAGGTTTTTTTAAGAGGTACCTATTTTGTGAAAATTTAAGGCTAATTTGGGAAAATTTATAAATTTTGTGAAAATTTAAGTGCAAACTCAACATAAAAACAAGTACATAATTTATTAAATATTAAAAACAAAATAAAATTTAATCTAGAATGGCTAAAAATTTAACTATTGAGAGAATATGGCTTACTAGAGAACTTTCTTTCTCTTTCTTTTTAGAATGTGTCCAATGTTTTTTACTAAAACTGAATTTGAGAAAGTATCTATTTATCAAATTATGAATTTGTGAAGGTACCTAAAAACGGTAGTAAAATTGTCCTGGACAGACCACTGTGGAAGCTCTTCTATTGATTTTATTGTTGAACAATTTTGGTCACTAAAAAAACTAGCCGCAAGTTTAGAACTGCTGATGCGCCAAATTTTAGCGATAAAAGCAACCCTAATACAATGGTAAAAGTGCAGTTAAAAAGCCAAATCTCGCCAACCATCAGCAGTTCTGAACATGCGCCAAAAACTAATTTGAGAAGTGAAAAACAACACTTGTTCGAAGAATAGTAAACTTGTTAAACAAAGCTATCTTTCATGCTATTTCCTCATATAAGCTACGGCTGCATTGAATGAGATGTTGAATTAAAAGAGAGAATATCAGCAGTTCTTGCAGTAGGTCATGCTATGATATTAATTGGTCAAATCATGCATGGAGCTATGGCTATCATAGATGTATATGTATAAACTGACTAATCCAGTTAAATTGTTGATCCAATTTGAAGATTAGTCTTTATAAGAATATTTTTTGGTCGTAATAAAAACAGGTCCCTAAGAGAAGTTCAACTGTTAAGTAATACTATGAGTTTAGATGAACAAACCTCTACAAAAACAAAATTGGATTAAACTGTTCATGTAAAGTACCTTCTTGTGGGGTAATCATAATTAAACCAATCAGTTCTAAAAGTCTCACTAGTGTAAAAATTAATAGAAATGGATTTAAAGAAAGAATTCACTACCTCAGTCATTAACCTTTTCAAACCTTCTAATTCATCTTCTCCAGCCTCCAACTCTCCACCAGGGCTAGAAGAAAGAGTGTATATGGTAAAATTAAGACAAGAGCCATTTATTTGTATTTTTACAAGCTAAACCAAGTTTAGGTTGATTGTATTATAATATCAATTACAGAACTAAACAATTTAGTTCCAATTGATTGGCTTTTAGGTCATCATTGCCTTTACAATTTTTTTATACAAATATTAGAATGTAGGCTTTAAGATTTTATAAATTTGCAACAGAAAACTACTTCTCATGGTAGAAAATTCATATATTAAACAGCATTACACAGTAAATAACTTACAGCTTGAAAAATGTGGTACCAAGCTGTAGCAACAACACATGGGGTAAACCATGCTCATGAACTAGCAGTACTCCTTCTGCAGAACGGCGCATTCCAATCTTTTCAAACTCTTCTCGCATTCGGCGGAAACGAGCTGGAACACTGCTGTCCCTTTCGTACAATGGTTCCTTAGTACCAAAAGTGTAGTTGGTCAAAGGATACCTAAATAAGAATATATTAAAATGCTTTCAACATAAAAACTATAATAATGTATAATTCAAAAAGAAGAAGTAACAAGATGTTTAGAACTGGGTCTTCATCAGGGGACATTTAATAAACAAAGTATGATGATTGATGATAAAAATTATTTAAAATTAAAAGAGATGCAAAATAACATTTTTTAACTAGACAAAGACATTAAAACTATGTCTAGTTAAATTTGTAATTTTGTGAATGTTACAATTGCATATTAGTTCAAATACAAAAACTGTGCAAAAGTCTTAATTTTACAGTTTGGTTGTACGGATAAGTTTGGTTCGGTTGACCACTTATGGCACAAGGCTCATAACAGAACACATATTGTACCTGGATAAGATTTTTAAGTCTATGCCTACAGGTCTATACGCGACAGCAATGTTTCCTGAACCCAGTACGTCACTACGCGGAAGGAGAAAATGGGTTAACATGAAATCTAATGGGTTGCTAGGAGGAGTTTCGGTATGCAAATCGTAATAAAAGTACTCTTAAATTACATGGGTTTAACAAACTAATCATATTCCTATTCAACACCACGATGGGAACTACTTTGTTTGTTAGTGACATCATAGGGTCAACTAACGTTACTGTCTATGTCTAGTATAAAGGAATGGGCCAAATTGGCCCTTGGTTCAAAAAGTTGAGACCCCTGCTTAAGTACAACTCCTGATAAGAGCTTTTGGCTCCTTTGGGAAATTATAAGCCATTTCTTTTCACTGATTTTTTGTTAATAAATTTGAATTTGATTTAACATATTTGACACACCATTTTTACATTTAACATATTTGTCAAAAGATTTTTACTGTAGTCATCAATAAAACAGCAAATTTAATAAGTAGGTAAGTTTGCAATATTTCTGTTAATTACACAAAATATTGGACATAATATTTGAATTGAACTACAAAAAGTGAACACTTTTTCCAAAAACAAGCATTAAAAGCCACTTGGCAATATCCTTGAGGATATTGACGCTAAGTAAGAAAACCGCGATAGCGAACCGTCAGTCAAGTTGTTTTATTGCCCGCATCCACGCTGTCAAAATGCCAACTTTACAGGCAAACGTCCGAAAGCATGTATGAAAATTCGGGATTTTTCATTGAAATTCCGGACTTAAACATAATCAGTAGATACCCTGAAATCTTTTCAAAGTCTTTTAGGGATGAATCCTAGTTGATGGGTACACGTTGGCGACAGATGACGTAGTCGGAGATAGATTGCCAAGTCTGGCGATCGCGAGTTGAATGACGAACGCAATGCGCGATTCATCTAAAATGACGTAAAAATGCGCTCGTGTTCTGCGTTGTATTGTAACATTCCGAAATGGCCAATTGAAGATTGATGACACAATTGACTTGGAAAACCAATAAGCTGTCATGTTGCGAGTTAGATATTCATGCTTTTTTTCAAATCTTGTGATCTCTGCGCATTTTAAAAATAGATTTTGATTCAGATCTCATCTCGGAAGTTTTTCAGATTATTTTATTATAGTAATTATTATATGATAATGGTATAATATGATATATCCATACCTAAACCAACCAACATCCGTTAGTAATTTAAAAGACAATAAAGCGTCTGAAGTGAAGTAACAACATTTGTGTTTGGTATGCTTTTGTTATTTCGTTATTTGTTGCGTGGCGTATTCTTTGTAAAACTTCAGGGATTATAATAGGTAATTAATTTTTTAAAATTTTATTCTGTGCATTTTATTTTATTCTAAATGTACCATTGCTTAATTTATCGCACGACATACGACAAGATGTCGGAATTATATTATTATTGTATCGTAGTATATATGTCTTCAAAATTCGTCAATCAAGTGATATATATTGTTGTATAAAAACGTTGTTTTAACTTTTCAAGTGATAAATACTTTAAAATATGTTTAATTTGTTTCTATTTTCAGTTAAGTAATTAGACAATGTTTTTAGCTTTCCGCAGCATAAAATTTGGCACCTTTAGCATTTAGCAGCAAAAAAAACTTGGCGCCTTTCGCATTTGGCGACGAAAAAAACTTCGCGCCAAGGTGTACCCATGAAATAGGATTTTAACGTCTTTTAGAAATTAAAATTCTAGGATATTCCAGGCTTTTAGTACAAAAGTTCGCGTTTTTGCCAGGTCATTCCAGGCCTTGAAAATCATGTATGAAATTCTGACTTTCAAGGATTTTCATGGCCCTGTGCGCACACCAAGGGTTTGCTAGGTTTCATTATTTTCTTTGCTTAAGATTTTTCTGTATAAAATTATTTCCTAGCCAAAAATTTCAAGGATTTTCAAGGTTTTCAAGGCAGCGTACGAACCCTGGGAGAAAAGGATAGAGTGAAGGAGGAAAAACCTTATTTCTCCGTGGAAATTTCTTCCGCTGAAAAGAGATCTTTCGAGGAAAATTGTTGAAAAAGCGGAACATAATACAAAAAGTCACAAAAAGCGGAATTCCCCGGAAAAAGCACATCATTCCTGACTCAGGGCTCACACTCACTAAAAATATTTGTATCAATTTTTGTAGCAGATAAAAATGAATTTTGTAGCACAAAAAATGTCTTTCGTAGCAGGTAAAAACAAGTTTTGTAGCACAAAAATTATTTTGTAGCAGTCAAAAACTAAGTTCTACAAAACAAGTACTACTAAAATTATTGTTGTAAATTCATAACAAGATACACTAAAAAATTATTTTCTTCATTAAAAATGCTTCAAGAAAATTCGGCACCTCTTTAGCAGGGTTTGTACATTTTTTGATGAAAAAAAAATCATGGATTTTCAAAAACTTTTCCAGGCTATCAGATGAAAAAATAAACCTATTTAAACATTTAATTTCAAAAAATAAAACTACCTGATACTTTCAATAAAACTGTAAATGATCAATGGTTATTATGAAGCATTGACTCAAAATGTATAGTAAATTGCAGAAAATGAAAACCTAAAAACTCTGGCAAATAAAAAGAAATTCCTCTAATACACCTTTTAATTTGCCATTTAATGGTCACATTTGAACTACAAACACTAATGCTTGTATTCTACACAAGGGGCATTCCATGTCAACTCAACACAGTTTTGGGACATTTTAGGACTTCAGGTCTCAGATTTTCTTGATTTTCGGTATGAAGCAAGATATCATAGAGTTATGGAAAAATCTCAAATTTTAGCGGCCTAGCTCAAATACTTTTGAAGTTATAAATTTTTAAAGTTTTGAATTTTCCTCAAAAAACTGCACTTTTTGACATCTTTGATTGCCTGTAAGTTGGCAACCAGTTATAATACAGTCTTGGGAGTGGTATCATTTTAAAGCCCTTGAGTGTGGCTTTAAAATGGTGTGCATCAATATAGAGTCACCATTTAATTTTTTTTTGAAATTTTACAATTAAATTTTAAAATTTGAATTTCTCAAAAAATGGCATTTTTAAAAATCTGAAAAAATTATCAAAAATAGTTTGTATTGCCTATATACTTATGGCAAAAAAATTGTGATGGGATCTCAATGGGATCAGGTGATAATAAGCCCCTGAAAATTACATGTTTTGTGAATACTGTGCAATATCTTGAACAATTCGTACTAATTTTGCTTTATTCAGATTGTAGGATATGGTAACAAATTAGAAATGTTGGTATTTTCTCTTTTTTATGAAAAACTAAGCAAATTTAACAAATTTAAAAAATTTAAATTTTTTAAAAAATTTTAAATTTTGTAGTATTGACATGTGATACATGTCTGCAGGCTATATTTTAGTGCTGTTTATGAATATTAGGCCAACTTCTGGATAACATTTAGAATAAGTGTGTAAAATTTGAAGTAATTAAAACAAAAATTAAGTCATAAGATAAATATTTCAATTTCCCCACATTTATTCTTAATTTTATTCAAAAGTTGGCTTGATATTCATAAACAACACTGAAAAATGGCCTATAGACATGTATCACAAGTCAATACTACTAAATTTAAAAATTTAAAATTTTTTAAATTTGTTTAAAATTTAAATTTTTCGAAAGATTTGTTGTCTCTCTTACAATTTGATCTCTTTTTAGATAATTTTTAACGAAATATTGTCAAACTATTTTAAAATTAAAATATTTTATGTATTTAAAAATATATAAAATTTCAATCAAATAAAACAAAGTATTTTTACAATATTTGGTAATAAATTATCTAAGAAGTAATTAATTTGTGAATCTGATTCTAACTGAAAGTTTAAGGTCCATTTTTGAAGAAAAAAAAGAGTAAAAGGGCTTTGATTATCACCAAATATTGTTAAAATACTTTGCTTCATTTGATTGAAATATTTTATATTTTTAAATACATAAAATATTTTAATTTTAAAATAGTTTGACAATATTTCGTTAAAAAATATCTAAAAAGAGGTCAAATTATTTATAAGAGAGACAACAAATCTTTCGAAAAATTTTAATTTTAAACAAATTTTAAAAATTTAAAATTTTTAAATTTAGTAGTATTGACATGTGATACATGTCTATAGGCCATTTTTCAGTGCTGTTTATGAATATCAAGCCAACTTTTGAATAAAATTAAGAATAAATGTGGGG
Organism: Tetragnatha montana; assembly: GCA_963680715.1. Taxonomy (NCBI): domain Eukaryota; kingdom Metazoa; phylum Arthropoda; class Arachnida; order Araneae; family Tetragnathidae; genus Tetragnatha; species Tetragnatha montana. The sequence goes on from OY796685.1 coordinate 10,938,068, forward strand.
AAATTGAAATATTTATCTTATGACTTAATTTTTGTTTTAATTACTTCAAATTTTACACACTTATTCTAAATTTTATCCAGAAGTTGGCCTAATATTCATAAACAGCACTAAAATATAGCCTGCAGACATGTATCACATGTCAATGCTACAAAATTTAAATTTTTTTAAAAAAATTTAAATTTTTTAAATTTGTTAAATTTGCTTAGTTTTTCATAAAAAAGAGAAAATACCAACATTTCTAATTTGTTACCATATCCTACAATCTGAATAAAGCAAAATTAGTACGAATTGTTCAAGATATTGCACAGTATTCACAAAACATGTAATTTTCAGGGGCTTATTATCACCTGATCCCATTGAGATCCCATCACAATTTTTTTGCCATAAGTATATAGGCAATACAAACTATTTTTGATAATTTTTTCAGATTTTTAAAAATGCCATTTTTTGATAAATTCAAATTTTAAAATTTCAAAAAAAAATTAAATGGTGACTCTATATTGATGCACACCATTTTAAAGCCACATTCAAGGGCTTTAAAATGATACCACTCCCAAGACTGTATTATAACTGGTTGCCAACTTACAGGCAATCAAAGATGTCAAAAAGTGCAGTTTTTTGAGGAAAATTCAAAACTTTAAAAATTTATAACTTCAAAAGTATTTGAGCTAGGCCGCTAAAATTTGAGATTTTTCCATAACTCTATGATATCTTGCTGCATACCAAAAATCAAGAAAATCTGAGACATCAAGTGTGAATGAATGTGTTGAGTTGACATGGAATGCCCCACAAACGTCGTAACTCATTATCATGTGAGTTACCCTGTTTTTTGGACTTTTTCGTATTCTACTCCTCTATAAGACCATGTTTCATGTAGTAAAATGTAACCCTACAAATTTGGGTGGTAAGTCGAACTCAGTGTATTACTCAGTTCTCTTTAAGAATCTTTTTCGAGTTTTCGACTATTCCCCCTTAAAGAGGGTTCAATGATACATTTTATATCCAAAAATGGAGTCGTTACGATAATTATTAAAGAACTTATAGAACAAAAGTGCAACACCGATCCAAAAAGCGAGCAGAATAAGGAGTTTAGAGTAGCTTAGGGAGAAAGAAGGTTAAGCGGCTCTTAAGAGCAAGCAAATACCTCTAACAACTTTCAATTTCAATTATTAAAGAAATGCCAATTAGTTTTTCCAAAAAATAGGTTGACAATCATGTTCGTATTTTATTTGATAGATGGCAGCACAGTTCGCTCTTTCGTCCTTAGACTATTTAAATCTCATTTTTTGAATAGTTAACGAATTTGTACGAATTATTCCTTTTAATTTGCTATTATATGGTAACCAAGCTATTTTTAGAAACTTGTTTCGTAATTTTATTTCGCTCCGTTCGGGACCTACGAATTTTCAAAGTTGAAGATCCTTCTAGACTTCTCCAGCCAGGCGATTTGAAAGATTCAACATTCTTCCATCTGTCGACACATTCAATCAAAAAAGGTCGCTCATAATCCTTAAAGATTTTCCGATTTGCTTTCTTTTCTGTTCGTTGTTACTAGCCATTCTTTATTTTGATTTTGAACAATTTTTAAAATGTCCGCTGCCGCGCTTGGAACAGATCTGATCTTGTTTGTTACGTCACTTGGCTGAGTAGCCAATCGCATGTGGTCGCACAAGTTACTACCAGAGTAAGTGAAACTCAGTTGAATATAGGAAGTAGAATATAGATTTTTCACTCTGTCTGAAACTCAGTCTCACAGGGTTTCAATTACCACGCGGTTAACTCAATTGAGCAGAATACAAGCATAAGTGACCACTTTCTCCAAAAACAAGTGTTTAAAGACAAGGATATCGATGAAGTCAGAAAACCGCAATCGCGAATTTTCCGTCAAATTGTTTTCTCTGCCCGCACCCACGCCGTCAAAATACCAACTTTACAGGAAAATCAGAAGCATGATTGAAAATTTGGGATTTTTCATTGAAATTCCGGCTTGTTATACAGTTTTTTTTCAGGACTTTAAGAAGCCTTCTACAAATTAAAATTCAGGGAAAAACCTAAGAAAATTATTAAAAATGGCGCAGTTTTGTAGCAGAACCTTCTAAAATAAGCAATTTGTAGCAGTATGTAGCAGAATTTTTGTTTTGGAGCAGTTTGTAACAGGTGTGTGAGCCCTGCTGACTTCGCTAAGAAGTCGCCATGTCCTAGATTCTTAAAATTTACCCCTTATGGAACTTATGGATCAGCTGGAATAAGAGTCCTCCATTTGGCGATCGCCAACTGTACACTATAACTAATTGTGCCGCTAACTTGGCGACCGCAACGCGAGTCGCCAAATGGAGGACTCTTATTCCAGCTATGCCGAACTTATTTATCTAGCTCACTAGACACTGCCGAGCTGTTCTTGGTCCCCACAGACGAGATTACAGATTAATCACAAATTTTGCAAACTATTGAAATATAACCAACTATATTGGATTACTATTGTAAATCTGGCGATTGTTTAGATAGACCTTAATTCTAATAAATAACTGAATTTTACCAAACTTTCAAACAAGTTGTGGGTTTATTGCGTTCAGATCGCGATTTCAGAATGTAAACAAACAAACCACTTGAGACAATACAGTAGTTAACCGGTCTATACAATCTTAAAAAATAAAAGATAAACTTCCCCACAATAAACATTATGAGATTCAACATCAGTATGTATTCAAAACAATCAACAACCTTTATAAAACACGAATACTATTTACTTTTTAATTGGATTTTCAATATATACATACTAGCACTAATACAAAATGGCGATCCTTAACACACAGAAAATGATCAAAATAAAACAGACAGATCTTGGTACTTACAAACTTATTGAACGATTCAGAGTAGAAATCATGTTCGTGCTCACGCCCGACATGTATTTCCCTGTGTATTGGTTATTTTGATTATTAGATTTAGGCCATCCAGAACTAGATCGGCTCGAATGAGACGCCATAATATGTTTTAATTACAATTACAGTTAATGATGTAAAGAACGATATAATATAAAAAAATATCTGATTAAAGTTGAAGTTAACATATTTTATTTAAAAATTACATTCTTAAATCGGAAGGAAAAGACACGGACAAATCACAGAGTAGAGACAAACTTGCTCGGTAACAAAAACTAAAAACAACAAATTACATCTGAAAAAAAAAAAAGGATACCTGGTATAAGCGCATAGCAAAAACCAGAGCAACTAAACCAACCAACCAACCATTACATTCTTAAATAAGTCATTTTTTATACCTTCAACAATTGAAACAATATTTGAATTTTTTTTAACTAAAAAACTACTTTGAACATGTGATTTCATTCGTTACACTTTAAAATCACATAAAGTAATGAGGTGACGAGGTGAATTTGATCTCTGTGACTTTGATGAATTGAGTTACTTTTATTTGTGGCATCATCAAAAATGAATTGTTTTGTTTTCGTTTTCATTATTTATTTACTACTAAGGCATTGCTATCATGCGAAAGGGTAAAATGAGACCACGCCAGTTTATGACACAAAACAATTAAATATTTGTGACAAGTTCAATTTTATTCGCTTAAATAAGACTAATGACATGCATTCTATCCCCAATGAAGTTAGTATCTTTTTTGATTTTTCATAATTTTGTATAATCTGGCCATTGTAAAATGTTTTTAAGAATAATATAGAGAAGGCTACATTTTTAAAGATACCTATTGTTTAATCTAATAAAATTTCAAAGAACTTTCAGTTCATTTTTTATTTTTGAGTAAAATAAATTGTGGGGTTTGTTTTTCGAAAATGAAATTTTTTGGATATCCTCCTGTTTAGGATATGACACACTTGTGGGGTAAAATCCTATTTCATGGGTACCCCTTGGCGCGAAGTTTTTTTTGTCGCCAAATGCGAAAGGCGCCAAGTTTTTTTTGCTGCGGAAAGCTAAAAACATTGTCTAAACTACTTAAACTGAATAAGGAAACAAATTAAACATATTTTAGAGTTTTTATCACTTGATTGACGAATTTTGAAGACAGTAATACTACGATACGATAATAATATAATTCCGACATCTTGTCGTATGTCGTGCGATAAATTAAGCAATGGTTCATTTAGAATAAAATAAAATGCACAGAATAAAATTTAAAAATATTAATTACCTATTATAATCCGTGAAGTTACAAAGAATACGCCATGTACAAAAAACAAAAACATACCAAACACAAATGTTGTTACTTCACTTCAGCTTCAGATCTGAATCAAAACCTATTTTTAAAATGCGCAGAGATCACAAGATTTGAAAAAAAGCGTGAATATCTAACGCGCAACATGATAGCTTATTGGTTTTCCGAGTCAATTGCGTCATCACTCTTCAAATCGCCAATTTGGAATGTTACAATGCAACGCAGAACACAAGAGCGCATTATTACGTCATTTAGATGAATCGCGCATTACCGTTCGTCATTCAACTCGCAATCGCCAGACTTGGCAATCCATCTCCGACTACGTCATCTATCGCCAATGTGTACCCATCAACTTGGATTCATCCTGTTTTTGGTATTAACCTTTGGGCAGACCAAATGGATAATTAATTATACTCATGTAATATGTATTTTTCTTTTTCAAAATTTCAATGTTTGGTTAATGAAGCAAATCCGGGCTGTAGATTTTAATTGCCAAATTTGGCAACCGATTATCATACTTGGTTTAGTTGTTTGGCATCATACTTGGCAACAAAAAAAATCGCGAAATTCAGCTGCAGCCTGGATTTGCTTCATTTTTCCCAATTTTTTACACCCTTTATTAAAAAGCTTTCAGTAATGCTGTTTATTTTGGGGTTGAAATTAGGTTTCCTTTATAATTGAGCCATTTTTCGTGTATGGGCTATTCAGTAGCAATACTGTTACCACCATTTCCTGGTTGAATAGTAGTGTTTCTAATTTAAGCCCTTGTACATCCTCTGTGTGGTTTGTGATGTTTCTGACATTTTATTATCTATTCAATCTTATAAATATATGCAGAATACTTGGGATATAATGCATGAAAACTTCAATAGGTAATTGTATATTTTATCATTTGAAAACAAAATATTGAGGTATTATTCAGTAAAAACACAGCAGAGAAAATCATATATAAAATAGTTATGGGTTTTGGGAATGTTGACTTACAGCAATGTAGTCTCTCTATAGTGCAACAAAATTTATCCTATTAAAATTAATTTTATAAGGATAGTTGGCCTCTACTATTTGAAAAAAATATTTTTTCCAAAATTGTTTCCTCCTTTAAAAATTTTTCTGATTTTCCCTAAATATTTGTTAGTTTTCACTAAATAGGTAACTTATATTTTTAATCCCGTTCTGAAATTTGTTTCTGCCATCAGGCTACTGTAAGATCGGATGGAAAAGTGGAATAGACAATTTAGCCTCCTGTTGCCCCTACGACATATTAAATCATCCGGTTATGTTTTTAAATTAAATAGAGAAAAAAGACACTGGATGCTTATCCAAGGATTGATCTGAATAATATTGTCATCAATGATTAAAAAATTTACTGTGATTAGAGTTTATACCCATTCGTTACTGAAATAAAAATACTAATAAAATACCTGTTTAAAATAACCTACCAAATAGCAGGTAATTTTCTAATGCACAAACATTGCAATGTTTAAAAATTGTTTATAATGTTTTGAAAACTGGAGATTCTTTCAAACAACATTATTGATTTGAAACCTTTCTAAGAATACTAATAATCACTCCCTTAAGTAAAAACTAAAACAATAGTCCCATATAATAGGAGTGGTATAAATTGAAACTGCATGAGTAAAGGAAAAGATATTTTTAAAGACAATCACTTATTTTTTCTAGGTTCTTCTTCACATCTTCTCCTTCTTTGAGTATCATCATCTATTAGTCTCCAGCCTTGTCTGTAAACGCTGGCTTCAGCTGATTAACTCGTCACCAACACTTCTAGGCAGTGTATGCGTCTCTTTTGGAGAAGAATGCAGTAAGGCTCTCAAACTGTTCTCCTCTATGAGCCGACGTTTCACTGCCTTCAAGTTCAACAAAACCATCATTGACATCTACTGTTACCAGTTTCTGAAGGAATATGGCTCCCAGTTCATTATGTTGTCTTTCAATGGCTGCAAAATTGAAGAGGAGTCCATGCTTTCTCTTCCTGCAGAAAAACTAGATTGCGCTCATTTGAAAACCCTGGAAATAGTTAATTGTGAGGTTTGGCGGCTGTTTAATGTATTACCAAGTGTGAAGGCCCTGCATATAACTTATGATAGTGACATCAGTGATGTCTACTTCACCCAAATGCAGAAGATTGTTCCTTTAGGGTTGAAAGAATTTTCTCTTGCTACACGGATTGTCTATGACCATCAGGTGATTGAGGAGTTACATTTTAAATTAATATTTAACTCTTTCAAACCTAGATTGCCTGATATTTCTATTAAATCCTATGGTTTGTGGCAAGTGGGAGACATGGGGAGATACTGATCCAAAGGTCATACGACTCAAAAGTATACTTCAGAGTTATATTCATTTCAGTCGGGATTTATAACCCATCTGAATAATCTGACTCTTATAGGGGTGAGTAATCTCGCCACAGTACTCCTCCTCCAGAATGCAGCTGAGCTGGATTCGCGAGTCTTTTGAATCCAAGCTCTCGTGGCTGGGTGACACGCCAGGTTTATGGGCTGTGGGTTCATGGAAACATTTTTCAGAGAAAACTCTTATCCCAAAAACTCTTTCATAATTGTTAAAAATTATGGTCGTGGAAGTTTTCATTATTTTATCCATTAATCACTCCCTAATTTTATGTTCCAACATTTGACTTTTAAACAATCCACTGTTAAATTGTATTTAGGAAATTTAAAACTATACTCGACAGCAACGTTTCCTGAACCCAGTACATCACTACGCGGAAGAAGAAAATGGGTAAACACAAAGCCTGTTGGGTCACTAGGAGGAGTTTCGGTATGCAAATCGTGATAAAAAGACCCTATATATACATGGTTTTAACAAAATAATCATGGAGACCGGGGCAGGGTGGACCACTTTTGAAACTTTTGACTCTTTAGGGGCAAAATAATTATTTTTTCAATTAGATAACATGCATACATATTAACCATATATTCAAGTTTATAAAACATCCACTGAAAAGTAAAAGTAATGCTTACTTTTTTTTATAAAAATTTTTAAATGGAAAGTGACAAAGTGGTCCATTGTACCCCTGTACCGGGGTACATTGGACCACAGGACGGGGCACAATGGACCACTAGGACTTTTTTTGCAATAAATGAAGTAAATACATTTTTTAATAATGCAAAACATATAGTAAATGATAATCTGGTTTATTCTGATTATTTAATTTATTCTGGTTACATAATTTATTTAATCATATTATCCTAATTTTAACGGATGGTTAACCCAGCAAATGAAAATCCGAAGGATTTTTGTGACTGATAGCCTACTGTTCTATTTTGGGTCTGGTAGACGCATAATGATATCTTCAACATTAACATGATATTCATCAACATTCTCAGGGAAAACAAAAACATTTTGATTAGGTTTAAACAACCAATCAGTAATAAACACTCAATAAGGACAGTAAAAATGTCATTATTCAAATATAGTAATAGTTAGTAAATAAATAAAAATAGTAGCAGAATTAATTGCCAACCACATTATCTAACAAATATTCACTTTGTGATTATATTTATTTTTTAAATATGAAATGGGATTAAATTTATGACGACTCAGTTCAGTAAAGAAAAACAGTTCAGCACCTAACTTTCTGAAGCCCTTACATTTAAATGAAATTAAGTGTAAAAACAAAGGAAAATGTTATAGAATGAATAAATTAGTTATTATGCAAGAAAAAAGTAAACTCTTAATACCACTAATTTTGTTCACTTAAAAATGAATGCATAACTAAGTGGTCCATTGTACCCCGCACCTATGTGGTCCATTGTACCCCACTTAGAGATTTAGCAAATATAATTCTTAAAAATATATAAAATGTAAATGTATCCTTTTAACTTAAATTGAATATAATAGTTTAGTATCTTATCTTATGATTGGAGCTCAGCAAAATTTTTCAAATCCAAAATTTTCAGTAAAAAAAACGCAGTTAACTTTGAAATGAAAAATTACTTTTGCATACCTTAAATAGACTATCAGGAATAAAATGACTAATTAGTCAAATAAGAACATGAATTCTGGTTTATTCTAACTGCTTTAGGGTGGCCATCTAAATGACAAAATTTGAAACACATATACATAAAATAAATATAAAAAACAGGGGGTGGTCCACTGTGCCCCGTGGTCCATTGTACCCCGGTCTCCCTACTTTTAAATTGACGTTCTTCATTTCACTCAAAATTCAAACACTGTGATGGGAACTACTTTGTTAGTGACGTCATAGGGTCAACTAACATTGCTGTCTAGTATAATCATATTTTTAGTGTAGTTATTTTAGGAAGTGTTTGTATTGTTCAGGTTTTTTTTTTATTTATCAGAGTGATTCATTAAGTAAACCTCAAGACTGGTTCCTCAAGTATTTAAATTTCACAACATTCTATATCATTCAATTTTCTGTGATAAACAATTATATTGTTTTTACAGGCTTATAAACGGTACTACCCTGAAGGCTACACTATTTACTCAAGGCCAACAGTATACTTGCTGTCTTTCCCAATTGTTATTGATTTCATCAAACTCCGCAGCAAGACATTGATATCTTTGTACCTAACAGACATATCGGACCAAGCAGCCATGGAAATCAGTCAAATCCCTTTCCTCAATCTCCAGAAGGTGTCACTCGCTTCGTGCAATCGTTGCACCCGCATCCTCCCCTCTTTCTGCCTTAACCAGCGTACCTTAATCTCCGTTGATTTCAGTGGAATGATCCTCCTTTCTGACGAGAAAGTGAAGCAGTTTTGCAGTGCTCTACCTGGGGTGAAGGAAGTAATCCTGCATCACTGTTCAATACTGGACTTAAGCATTGAAAATCTTTTCCGACTTTGCAATCTGGAGTCCATTGATTTGACTTGTTGCAAGGGGATTCATATCACATCTTTTCAGAAAGCATTTTCTAATTTTGAATCTTACAAACTAAAGAAGATCAGTTTGTGCGCAACAAAGGTTCCTGAGGACGCCATTGGCAAACTTGTCGTGTCTGCTGTGAACCTCCGAGAACTCAATCTCAGCCGTTGTGATGTATCCAACTCCAATCTCACTGCAATATCACGGACTCTGTTGTCACTGAGAACCTTAAATTTATCTCAGTGTGTCAACCTATCCAATGATGCCTTTTTAGGGCATTCTAAAGATGAAGAATCCGTCCCATTTTCTAATTTAAAGCACCTCGTACAATTGGATTTAAGTCATTGTCAACTAAGTGAAGAAATGTTGTATGAGGTCATTCAATTTAAAAACTTAATGTCTTTGGACTTGGTTGGAATTCCTTTGAGTCCTGGGGGACAAGAAAAATTACATAGCCTTAATCCTAAACTGAAGAGTTTAAAGCTTTAAATAATTTATCCCCTTCTAGTGTTCTTCATAAACTAAAATCCAGTACCTGAAAAAACTTTTGTGTACAAATTGTACGAGTATATAGTTTTGTAACTAAGACTAATTTTAACTCATATTTTTGAGATTTCAAAGGCCTTGTCATGTAGCTTAAAATGTGTTTTATGGTTATTTAAATGATTTGTTGGTATTTTTTTATAACTTTATTACTAAGTACTAAGAAATATTTTGAATAAATGTTATTTTAATTGACAAATTAATAAAACCATGGGGGATTGTTTTCTGAGGGTACCTGGGATTTCCAGGTTTTTCAATTTACCTGGATAGATTATTTAAGGAGTTTATTTTCAAATTTATTGTTAAAATATTGTTGTTTTTCACCAAACCATGAAATTCTTCCATCCAGATCCAAATAATATACACGAACAGTGTTCGTAGAAAGAGGCTCAGTGGTGTAGTGGTAGTGCATTGTGCTTCCACGCCCCTTTAGAATAACAATACGTATTAGTTTTTTTACTTGATCACAATGGCCGGAAATGAAAATTTCCACTTTTAGTAATGATGCCAAGATTCCTGAAAAAAAAATATTTAAATAGTAACCATGTCCCAATTTTTTTAAAGAATTTTCATAATAATTTATGTATGTGTTAGGAAAGATTTGTGGTGTTGAAATCGACACACCACATAATTTAACTGGTATAAAAACAAAATTGTGTAAAAATGACGAAATTCTTCATTTATTACAACAGCCGTTAGAGCCAACGCCCCACTCCCAAATTGTGAACATAGACCGCCCCTCAGATTTCAAACTCCAGACACTTTTGTACACCAGCAACAACGTTCGAAATCTCACCCCCGCAGCAGCTGCTGTAAACAGTAGCATAGGTTTCTTCTACATGCCTGGGGATTAGCACCCTGATTCTCCTGGCGCGCGACCCCTCAAGTATAATAATTGCGCAACGTTTGTCAACCGTCGCTTAAGCCATCTTTGCAGCTGAGTAATTTCTCATAAAATGGATAAATGCAATAAAACCTACCCAATATACCTTAACATGCACTACAACTTAATATAACAAAAATACCAAAAGTGATAATGAAGTAATCAAAATTAAAATAAATGAGAATTCTAAAATATCCAATCAAAAAGTATAAATGATAATGTAATAGTATTTAGATTCGTTGTATTCGTATCATCCATACGAGTCAATTGACATTTTGACCTAACCTCTAAGTTCCATTGTTAACGAGATATGCTAATTTCTAATAATTTGTCCCCATTCCACGATTCAAATTCTCCGCCAAATGACGCGTAGTTGGCACCTCGCAAAAGAGATAATCAGCCAAAATAAAGGAGAATCTGAAGATCGTGATTGGTCAGGTCACTTGATATAGTACGATGTTAGTTAAGTTTTCGAGAGATTTTGGCCGTGAGACTCCCAGGTCGGACCTGCGACCTGCTTCTCCATGATTTTTAACCGATATGATCTTCTACCCCAAAGTTGAGCGTGAGGTGTCTCTTCACGACTGACACTGATCGTTATCTATTTTGATGATATTCAAGATGTCTCTACTGGACTTATGCCTCGTCTTCATCTCTCTTCAATTCGGTTCTCCGGGTCCCACGGTCATCTTCTCGGAACACACAAACCTTATTTTTTTACGTGTTTCTCCATTTTTATCAAATTGGATAAAATTCGCATTTACTCTCCCTCGGAAAGTTTCCCCTTTTTGAACTGCCTTCAGGATGCTGACCATTGATCTCTCCCACTATTATGGAAAATAATAAAGGAAACATTTGTTGCGTTAATTGGAGACCTCTTCATTTGCTCCCTTCTGGATTTTTCCTAGTTTTGTGTGTGTGAACCCTTTCAAGAACTCATCCTTTTGAACCTGGAACTTATCCTCGTAGACTTGGTCTGCTCCTACTGATCATCTAGTATCGCACAACACTTTCAACTGGATACCGGTATGTTGCTGATTTTAAGTTAAAATCCTTCTATCACTGTAAGAATTTTTCCTACCTTTTCAAGTTACTATAACATTCATATAAATGGTCCTTATGGAATGCATTGTTTATTAGGGAACCCTTTTCGAACTTTATAAAGTTTTTCCTGTGTTAAAATCACAATGCTCGCTTTAACTTCATCTACCACCCCACTATAATAAAAATAAAAGCAACAATTTTAACCACTATACGGTCATCGTTACAAGATTGGAACTGTTTCTCTTCTTTGCGTTACCTAATTGTGTGTAATTTTGTAAATTTTGCTTGTAAAATGTAGTATTATTACCAACAAATATCTATACCTGCCAAATATTACTAATTGAATGATGATTTTGTGTGTAGTATAAAAGTGCAAATAAAGAGATAAGGTATGATATTAGTGTTTATGTTAAATTCTAAAAGATCCCCATTCTAATACTCAGGAATGTGTTTGATAAATTTTAAAAAGTTAGCACTTGTGTGTGTGCAGCTTTTTTTTTAAGATTTTTTTTAAGATGATTGATCACCTTTTCCTTTTTTTGTGGTTTGACAATTTTAGTTTTTTTTATACAGGGTGTTTCAACAAGTCCGCCCAAGCTCTGCAAAGCCAGATTTCTTTCTTAATGTCCAAAGTACTACAACCCATAGTTTTCGAGAATATTGTGACAGAAAAAGGTATGATGTCATATCTGGTATACAAAAAAGGTTTATGGAAAACGTGTGACTTATCCCTCTTGGCCGACAGTAGCATCAGACCAAGTCCATGAGGCCGAAATCTCTCAACAATTTAAAAACTGTGCCATAGAATACTATGTTCATGGAAAACATGAACATAGGATTTGCAGACTAAGATGTTATAAATATTCACTCTGCAGGCATGCAGACTGTGGAATGAAATAATTAAGTGTTTATCTTATATGTCTGGTATACAAAAAGTATATATGTCTGTATTATCTGGTATACAAAAAAGGTTTATGGAAAACGTGTGACTTATCCCTCTTGGCCGACAGTAGCATCAGACCAAGTCCATGAGGCCGAAATCTCTCAACAATTTAAAAACTGTGCCATAGAATACTATGTTCATGGAAAACATGAACATAGGATTTGCAGACTAAGATGTTATAAATATTCACTCTGCAGGCATGCAGACTGTGGAATGAAATAATTAAGTGTTTATCTTATATGACGTCACACTTAAAAAATATATACCGTAATTTCGCACCAATAGTCCGCAGACTATCTGTGTTTAAAATGCGAATTTTTGAATCTACTAAAAATTTTCTAAAATACATTAATATTGCCGTATTAAAATAACGTAATTTCGGACGTATATCCCGCGGACTATCTGACGATTTTTGAAAAAAATTTTACTTAAAATCGTGTCTGCGGATATAGGTGCGAAATTACGGTATGTATCATTGAGGTAGTTCTTTAGGCATTTTTTAAGTATTCTATGCAAGGGATGTGTGCAGAGTTTGAGCAGACTTGTTAAAACACTCCATATATTGGAAATTTTAAAAACACAAGAAAGTAAGTATTTTTAATTAGTAATACTAACTAGAGAATATATTCCCAATAGCTTAATAAGACTAATGCATATCTATTGACCTAATTTAATTATATAAATGCAGAATTAAATTTTGAGGTACAAAATTAAGATTCTAAATCGTATAGTACAGTGGTGCCCGTGGGCCGCTTTTCATATTAAAATAAAGCTTGCGAGCCAGAACAGATACCAAATTTTTAATTACTATTTAACATTTTCTAGTCTTTCAGCAGCTTTAAAACAAGGGTATATAACATATAAACAGACAGCAGAAATCGGCTTTGCAGGCCGCACATGTCCCGCAGCTGTGGGTTGGGCACCACTCATATAGTACTTTTCCATTACTTTTAGAAAACTTTAAAAATAGTATAGAGTTAAAAAAATTACATTCTTAATAAGACTAAATGCCCCAGACCTTCCAACTTTGTTAAGTAGATTTTTTAACCTCTTTCATGCCATATAGTAACTAAAAAATGATTGGCAAAAAGCAAACAAATCCTAATATAAATAACATGAATGTTAAAAATTTATTGACCCAAAAATGCCTGATCTATGGAAATAACGCAGCACTATTACAAAAAAAAGTCAATTATTTGAAACTCTTAAGTTAGAACAACTGGCATCACTCTTATTCTCTTTATAGAAACAAATGCTACTTCTACTTACACATTGGTGACTGACACCCTGCATAGTTAATGGAAAAAACAAATTTAGTTTGTGAGCATTTTCGGATACTTTTAATCTACAAAAAAACTAAATTATAAGATAGTAAAAGGAATGAAAAGTTTTATAAATACACTAAACAAAAAGGTAAATATAGAACAACTTGAATTATTTAAAACTGTGAAGGGACCACTAAAACCTTTGAAATATCTAGACCCTGAAACCTAATTTGAGATTCAGATAATGATTTTTTAAAATTAAAAATGCCAAAAAAAAAAGCAATTTTAAAAGTTTTATCAAAAAAACTATGAATTTAAAAAGTTTAACTTTGCATTACCCATGATTTTATAACATTTATCCAATAAGTTCAACAAAGGGACCAAAAGAAAATTTCAAATTACCCGTAATTTTAAATTAAAGATGTTTGAGTTATTCAAGTTGGATTGTACATAGTTTGGGTACTTAATAGTATTTAAGTTCAAAGACTTGTAAGTGTAAGGCTTCCTAAATATTTACTTTCCTTGTATTACAGAAAATTATGCATACAACTTTGATAAAAACTTTTATAAAAGAACTAATTCACAGTTTAATAAAATATTTAGGTAAACAAATGTTATTAATTGTGAATTCATGTTTAAAGAGAAAATCTGTGATAAAGTAATGTTATCAAATTTACTTGAGTAAAGAGACCATGGATCCACTGATATATGTATTGTATATACTAAAAAAAGCATTACAATAATGTATATGCATTCCTCAATAATCATGATGCTAGATTTTATTCATAAAAATGAACTTTTAGAAGGACTCTGGCACAAAACAACTGAACTTATATAATAATGAATGATGTTCTCTGTTAATTTTCAAAATATGCTTGTAGAGTGAAGAATTTTTACATCATTTAAAGCACACATAGAAAGCATTTCTACCACTTGGCATACATTGCAATAACTTTTATTACATCAATATACCTAATACAATAAATTGAAATTAATGACTAGATCATTTCTAAAAGTTTTAATCCATGCCTTGCAACACCCATGCTCGTCTATTTGCATTAGAACCCTCAAAACATACACATCTGGGACATTTGTGACATGGGATTAAAAGAATCTCTCCTTATTGAGACAGTAATTGAAAAGCAGCTCAACCGATAATTTAAGGAGCAAAATATTTTGAAAGCATAAAATAAAAAATAAACAAAAGGCTTGCAGCTTAATTCTATCAAACAAAATGCAACGAAGTACCTCAATATGGACAGAAATTACCTAAATTTTGTAAACAAATGAACTGAACACAAGAAAAGATCTAGTAAATAAAATGTTTTAGAGCTGCTAGATAGAAATTTAAATAATTTAAAAAGTTTTCACAATCAAAACAAACTGGTAGTTAAAAAATGTTCAGGACTTGCAGTTAAATTACAGTTAAAATGAAGATTTTGCTAAACCTACATCTCACTTCCACCTTGTTTGAAGTACAAGGAAAAGAGAAGGTGCATAAAAAAAGTACAGATTTTAAACTAAAATCAAATGTGATCACTCTTTCAACACACATTTATGCTTTTATAAATTCAAATGAGGATAAAACACAAAAATGATGTTGTAAACAGAAAATCTACTGTTGGTCTTTATTTCCAAGTCCTTAAAAAGTATCTAAGCATGAAATATTTTACAAGTATGGAAACTTAGTTTTATAGTGAAACAAGAGCTAGTTTATTATCAAACAGAAGTTTAGAACAATTTTGTGACGCTATCACTGCATGTTTCCACAAACCCAAATAGGTCTCAACACCAGAAATGCCAGTAAAGTGTTTATTCTAATGAAGTTCCTTAGTTATGAGTAAAACTAATGTTTAATTTCAAGAAAGGATAAATACATTTTACAAAGAATAAAGGTAGAAACAATATAAATCCAGACAAAATTCAAAAACCAATTAATAGACTGAGTATCAACTTGGAACATGGTTTTCATCATAAAATGACAACACACAACTTACACTTATAACTCACATGTAACTTTTATAATGTTACGAGTTGTATAGTATAAATAAATAAACAGTTTAATGGGAAAGACATGTTTTCATTAGAAATCTTATTATAAAACATCATTATGAATGTTTTTTCATCATGAGTGTCCCAAATTCATTGCTCTAATTAAAATTGCTCCTAATTTTCATGGCATCATATACACAAATTCATTACATTTTAGTGAATTGTACCAAAATAGATGATGGTCCAACTGAATGCAACACCTTGATTTTTACAGGGTGAGCAAAAAGATATTTTAAAAGTTCATAAAATACCAAATAATAACCAAAGTCAAAAACTGTTTGCAATATCAGCATCAGTTGGTAGGGGGATTTTTTTAAGACAAAAAAAAATTTAGTACACAAAGATATTAATAGATGGAATCTAGCATCGTTAAAGGGGACCCAGGTTCGATTCCAGAGGAAGGATCAAAAGGAATAGATACTGCATCCAAGATTGGATGTCGCCTAAATTGTTTCTTAGAAATAGGGGTTCAATTTCGGATAATTTACATGCCATTGCCATGAAACGAATATTTGCTGATTATATCACCATCTATTAGAACTAAAATTATTTTCATCTTAAAAAATCCCCTGTCCAACTGATACTGCGAATAATAAAATTAGATTATATTTATCAACTAATGGTATGGGCATATAAGTTAATCAGAGCAACTTTAATTGGATCAAAAAATTTAAAACCCTATTACTTACACTTTCTAAATATGTCTTCTTATTTTAACAAAATGTTTGCTAAACTCAAGACTAAATGAATTACAACTTTCAAATTTAAAAAAATCAATGCACTTTAGTTAAAAATCTGTATGGTAACAAATCACACCGTAAATACATTGCATGTACAAATATATCCAAAACCATTGCTGATAAAAGCAACTAATTTTAAAAACTTACCAATTCAAAGCTATGTCACAAGTTTTTCACAGAAAAACATGCATTTGGTCACCATTTATATACAAATACTTTATTATAAGTGACAAAATTTAGGGTTTTTCAGCATTATACTTTTAAACAAAAACGAGTCAGAATACAGAAAATAACATGCCCTCATAAACAGAGGTTCTATCAAACAAAATGCATGCTTTTTACGAAAAAGAAAACAGTCGTCTTGATCCATCAAACTGATAATGAGTACAACAGATAAATTTTGAAGGGAGTTTGGTTATGAATGGCTTCCTAATCAACAGCAGCCTCCTCCCTGATTCGATCCTTGCCCATTCATAGGCATGTTGGGATTGGTGGGGGAATGCTGAGGACCAATCTTAATGCCATTAGCCTAGAATTACAAAAGAATTAGTAGAGTTATGTTGAAACAAAAAGCAATTATTTGAGAAAAGTCTAAGGCTCAACAGGAAGTAAGGGTGTTCAGAATACACTTGACAACTAAGAAAAGTTTGAGAAATAATTTAACAGCAAATAACAAAGAGCAAAGAAACGATACCAGCAAAAACTATTTCTTTCACTAGAAACATTTTTAAGAAAACTTTAATGTGCCTAATTTCAAGTTTAAAAAAATAAATAATCCATGTCTGAATTTCCTTGGGCAAACCAAGCTCTTTCTTGGGTGAACGGTTTGGAAATACCGGTGCAGCTGCAGAGAAAGAATACACAGCAGGGTTGGCAAGTTTTTACCACAAATGGCAACCCTCCAGTGAAACCCATCCAAGCAATAATAGGTTATTGCTGGTTATAACCAGTTTATGCTACTGTCTAAATATTTTTATGATGGGAAAATGGTCAACCCTGCTGTCAAGTCATCATGTTAGTATCTCAGGAGTGTATGCTTGAAACCCTGCTTTCTATGATTCTGAATCTTCAGACTATTTAACCATAATAGAAGTTTCATCCCTTAATTAAAACGAAAAGCTTAATCAAACTACCCTTTTATTTTAACATATAACACACACACCCTTTTATTCTAACAAAAACACCAGATCACTTTGTGATCCTCACAACCCACCTCACTGTGTTCACTTACTGTAATAAAACTTTCATAATGTTCTTTATTGAAAAACTTTCTTACTCAATTTTGGCTCCCCCGAATTTGATTCTTAATCAATAACACACATGGTACAACATCTTGACAAACAACATAGTTGCCCATGTCCCATGTCCAAATGCAAGAGAATTTCAATTGAAATAAATTCCTACCTAGTCAAAAGTCTGGCCATGAGCTTTATAAATTGTTATCTCAAATGCCAATATGATTGGAAATTGTATACTCTGTAATATAATACTAAATTCAAAATAAAAGTTATCTTAGTGGCATTTAAAACTAACAACCGTTTATGGCATTCAACACTGAAAAAAACAAAGTCGTTTAATTGCATCCCTCCAACTGAAAATTTTTTTTGATGATTTTATGGTTGCTTGCAACATGGCATTTGGTTTGTAAATATAGTAAGAATTTTTTTAGATTGAATATCTTGCACAATATAATTTTTTTTATACAGACTTTGACTATTTACTTAGAGTTTAATTAAGTTTTAGCACATACATAATGAAAATCACATACCTCATTGTTAATATCAAATACTCCCTCTTGAATCTTTTCATAGATTTCTTTGGCAGTATTGATGAAAGCCTATAAGATAAAATAGTACATTTTAAGAGTAAGTAAAGAACTAAATAAAATAAGCTTTACAGAAAGCACTAAATCCAGGAAATAATTTACATGGGATAGAAAATAAACTGATTTTTGAAACAGCTGAAGCGACTGGTTTCTAAAAAAGTCCAATGTGAAATTAATACAATTTTACAGTATACTCCAGAATTATAATTGTTCCAGTTGGCCTTTATATTGCATTTTAATTAATTGAACTTTATAATGGTGAGTGTGATCACCACAGTAAGAAAAAAATAATGATGCTGTTGTAACTTCCTTCAATGGGCACTGAACGAATTTGATTCATGGTAAGAGCGTTAACCACAAAAAAAATTTCAAACAGGGCTCCCGTGAACTATGATTCAGATTCAGCCCTACTGAATTCTAAAGGCAATAATTCCGGAGGATACTTTTGAATTGTATGGATTTTGGAATGGCCTTTTTCAGAAACTGCTGGTTGCTACACAGATTATTCTATTTAACATTGTTTAATTATTAAGTGCTATAAAAATAATCACAAGTTTGGCAGTCTTATTAACACCTAACTGTTTTCAAAATGAAAGAAGGAAAAACTCTTTTTTAAACTAACAGTTCAATTCATAGTCAAATAAATTATTAAAATAAAAATGCACAACAAATATAAGAAAAAGGTACAAATTATTTTAAATATAAATATTTTGAGTTTTATGTATTATACTTTCAACTGTGCTGTTAAATTCTAAAAGGCTATCAAAGTCTATTGACTGATCTATAGATGTGCAGCTGAATTTGATGGCCGCTGAATGGTCGACAGGATAATAAATAAGTACCAATATTTTTAAAACTATGAAAGAAATTAAATAAACAGTTAGAACTTTAATGAAACCGGAATTTGATAAGCAATTATAACTACTTCAGATAAAAGGGATCTTGAAATTTTCCAAGTTAAATTCATTAAGTTAAGTTTTCATGTGTGAAATTTGATATTAAATATAAAAAGTATCTAATGAAAAATCATTGTAATGTAACTAAAATATATTTCTGAAAACATTATATTTGATAACAAACACCAAAATTTCCATTTGCTCTGAGTGGAATCAAACTTCTAAGGGGGAAAAATGTGTTTTATATATTTTTTAAATGGTTAAAACTTCCTTTTCAGGTACTATTTTACATGAGAACATCAAATCCTTTCAGGGGGGGCACTGCAAAAAAAAAAAAACTTGTTCCCCCTCCCAGTTTCTATTTTTTTTTCACGCTATTTCCATATCTAATGTAGATAGATGCATATGAATTAATCAGGAAAAGCCAACATTTCACAACCAGGTAACCACTGTGAAAACTTGCAGGCAAAGCCAACAAATTCCTCAACAAATATTTCTAAACATACATTTCTATTTCTAAATATATTTCTAAAACATACTGTTATAAAAACTACTTGGAAGTAATCTCAAAACATGGAACACAATCAACAATAACCCATGGATTAGACAGAACACATCTTACTTCTTCAACATTAGCAGCTGTCTTGGCAGATGTTTCCATGAAGATCAGTCCATGCTCACGAGCAAATGCATCTCCTTCCTCTTTCTTTACTTCACGTCGAGACTCTAAATCACTGAAACACAAAGTTTAGTTAACACCATTGCCGCCTACAGCAAGGGATGGGAAAAAAGAAAATATGCAGAAAAAAATAATGGAATTTTTTTATTAGTTACTCCTTAAATAAAAACGTAAGGCGTCTAGGTTTGCTGTCCAAATTTGTCAATTACCTTGTTCGTAAATTTAGTGTACTCCTCTACTATATTCCTGTGAATACTGAGCATGCTGACCATCAGTTTGGGGCCGTCCATAAATGATGTCACACTTTTTTTGCCCATTTTTGACCCCCTCCCCCACCTATGTCACAAACTGTCACACTTCCCCATACCCCCTCCCCCCCTATGTCACATGTCACGCTTTCAATCGAACAATATGTCTAATACACATAGAGTTGTAAAATTCTCGGAAAAAATTTTTTGTAGAATATTCTCCTAGAAGCAACTGAAATTAATTTTTTTGGATAAAAAATCTAAGAAAAAATTCTGTGTTTGTTATTTTTGGTTGATTTTCAGTTTTGGAGGATGTGATGTCACAACTTTTGAAACCCCCCTCCCCCTTGTCACAAATTGATTAACCCCCTCCCCCCTCAGAGCGTGACGTCATTTATGGACGGCCCCTTTATGTAGAACAGTTAATAGGCTCTGGAGAAAAGAAGGGCTAGGGGGGATTTGATTCATCTTTTTAAATGATAAAGCAAGAAGACATAGAGGGTTTGAACTTCAGTAACAAGGAATTGGATTTAAATTGAATATGGAATATTTTAACTGGGAAAACAAAACATCATTTATTTGTTGTTGTTTCATTGGAGTAAACAAGTTTATGAAAAAAAATCGACAAATACTGGGAACCCTGTAGTGTAAGTTAAATGGACCAACCTTGGTGGGCTTAATGCCTGTAGTTGGTCGTCATTATTTGTATTTAAATTTCCCACAAATTTTGAAACCATTTTTTCCCAAAAAATACCTTTTGTTTCCTATCAGCATGATAACCATATTGGAGTTGGAATGTTGTCTAGCATCTTCAAGCCATGTGGTCAGGTGGTTGAAGGTGTCTCGCCTGAAAAACAGTACATAGAAAATAAATTTCTAGAATACTTTTGAGCCAAGAAAAAAAAAGAACCTTTTTTAAAAGAAAATTATTATTATTCATAGGATTTAATTAAAAGAGTCAAATTCTGGCTGTCTATATAATTTTTTGTATTTACTTTTAAACTTGTAGTTGAAAATTAAAGAATACTTACCTAGTGATGTCATACACAAGCAGCGCACCAGCAGCTCCTCTGTAGTAGGAACGAGTAATGGACCGGAATGCCTCTTGTCCAGCCTAACATAAAAAATATAATAAGACACATTCATTTAATACTTCTGTGGCCAAATTAACAATTTTAAGTCTTAGCAATACACAGAATATAAGATGGTTGGCAACCTATGGTTGAAAACACAGGGCTTTCAGATGACACTTTTATGGGCCAAATCAAGTTATTTATGTTTCATGGTAATTAAAAAAAATCAACAAGAAATTTAAAAAGTTTTAAATTTTTAAAAAGATGGAAATTGAAGATTTGAAAATCAGAAATGACTGAACACTCAACTCCTGGATTTTATGGCAGTATAATCCCAAAAGTATGGTAAATCAAGGTGGAGATTTTGTAGATTACATACACAAATCTTAAGCATAAAAAACAGTCTCAGTTAAGAATAAAATGAAAAACAACATATTCTTACAGTATCCCAAATTTGAAGCTTAATTTGCTTTCCATCAATGGTTATCATACGGGCTCCAAATTCCACACCTGAGAAAATTAAAATTTATTAGAACTATATATTACAAACAGGAAAATACTTTATTGTAGTAAAATGAATGGTAGAGTGTATTATTTTATGTTCTGAGCCCTGGGATTATTCCTCCATCATACCTCCTCTTGGAGGACCTCGGGCATTTTGACAAATACACAACAGCTGTGCAAGTAAATTGATGCCTTTTCCGGGCAGAAGAAAATTAACATATATGCTATGCATTTATGATTGAAATAACTTTTACAATTAATTAAATAAACACTTAGCCCCTAGGACCAGGGGCGGATTAAAGGGGGAGGGGGCGACCGCCCCCCCCCCCCCGAGAAAATTCCCCTAAAAGCAGTTTCAGAACACTTTTTGACATGCTAAAATTCAAAAATTTCACGGGGGAGGACCCCCGGACCCCCCTCTTTTTTCTTTGAGTAGAGTATAGAGTAGTTTAAGGGCGACCGTAAACTTTTACACTGGCTGTAATAAAACAATTTGTAAAATAACAATAAACTCCCCCATCTACCTCAATCTCTTTGTATCTCCCCTCGCACTCGCGCCTGTAGAGGGGTCTGTAATTGACCACACAAAATCACCGCCGCCATAAACTCAGGTTTCTTCCTGGAGAAAAGTGTTTTATGACAGCTAGTGGAAAACTCTACGGTGCCCCTATGTCGTTTTCTATGATGTTAAGATAGAAATTCCCTTTCAGAAGTGTATCCAAGGGGGGGGGGGCTGGTCCGCACCCTCCATAAGGCCTGACCTAAAACTTTTAAGACCCTAATTTGGGTGTTATGATTATGATTAGCCACTCATCAGAAAACGTCTATACCCCTCAAAGTGTCTGAAAAACACTTTTTTGCTTGTTAAACCTTAAAAAATTTAGGGTGAAATCCCCAGTATCATGGCATGGGCCAGAGGCGTTTATAAAGGGGGTTAAAGGGACCCGGCCTCCCTTTCGAAAATCGGACTAAGTGGATAAAAACGAGTTAAAATGCTAAATTAAGGGTCAAATTTCCAAAAATTTTCTGGGGGAGGACCCCCCAGACCCCCTTTCTACTTGGATGTCTATACTGCCCAGTAATTTTTTACGGCCAAATTTTTTAAAATTAATGTACCCCTTCTCCACTATTTTTAAACTTATTTTATATCAGTTTTAAGTCTCAAAACACTTAACAGTACTAGTTTTAAGGATAATATTTTGAAAAAATTTATATCCCAGGGAGGACCTACTGTAAATTGAATTATTCCATGTAACCGCCCCCTCCCACAAAATTGCATTAATCCGCCACTGCCTAGGACAATGGTTCTCAACCTTTTTCACGATTGTACCCCCAAAGAAAAATATATTTCCCTGCCTACCCCTCGCATGCAGTTGCAGCCATTACTGAAATTGGTCAGCTCGCAGCTCGGCTCCTGAAAATTGGGAAAGGGGTCGACCTAAGGATTTGGGATTCCACCCCAGAAGATTCCTCTCAGATTTAACAAAATCATGATTACTACCCCTCAAATATTTTTTATAAAAGCCCCTGTCAATGTGTGATTTTAAGGTGGTTTTAATTCAATTAATTAACCTTTTCCCAAGTTCTTGTGAATTGTTTTTACCTTTACACTAAATAGGGTGTCTGGGGGTCCTCCCCCAGAAGTTTTTGAAATTTGACTCTTTAAAAAGAGGTCAAACTCATTTTCAGTGCTATATAATTAGACAATTTTTTTTTGCTAGAGACAAAATATTTTTTGGTATGATGTCCTCCCATTCTCAGCACTGGCCTCAACCTATTCTAAATGAAATTGTGTTCTAAATCAAATTATATATCCGTGCCCTCTTCTATACATGGTGCATTCTTCGTAAATTGGCACCATCCTTTATTATTAAAGTTTGGAGAAGAGAAACACATTCAGCGAATTTTCGGTGTTCACAAAAGTACCTTCTTTCTAAAGATACCTACTGTGTTCAAAAAATTATTAAACCTCTATTTTTCCACAAAAAGTAATGGAGTTCAAGAGGATTCCTTTGATGCAAAAGTAAAGGGGACATTAGGGTTTCTTTTTACCTTAAGAGTGATTTTCATATGGAATCAATGTCACCCCAAGTCTATGTGATGAAAAAATAACACATGCTAAATTTTAACAAGATTGAACATGTGATTTTTGCTGAACTGACAAGGGGCCATATTTGTAAAGGCTAGGCTCAATGTTAAGTCTATGGGGAGGGGTCTAAAAATTGGCAATAAAATGCATTTCAAAAACTTCACAACAGAAATATCCCATCAAGGCAGATCAAAATCCAAGTAAAACCAAAAGCTATATCAATTAACTTTAACACCCACCAAAATTAAATACTTTTGGGGCAGTTTTCTTGTTTGTTTGGGTTTTTTTTCGTTCAGATTTTTGTGTAAGACAAACATGGCTTTTTATTCAAAAATCATTGTTATGTAGATTTTGCCTCCCATCAATTAAGAAACATATTGCAATAAAAAAGGACTTAAAAAGAGAAACATAAAATCAATACCAATGGTCAGATCATGAACAGGCTGGAATCTTTTGTCAGTAAATTGAAGCAAAAGGCATGATTTTCCAACACCTAAAACAAGGGAATATTATAAACAAGACACAATAAAAGTTTTAATAAAAAATTCTTTAATTCTAAAATTTAATGATATTTTTAAAGCAAAAAAAACATCAATGGTTTTTTTTATAAGATAACAATATTTTTTAAACAATTGTTTAAAAAATATTGTTATCGTCTTAGCAAGTTGCTTGCTTTAGTACTTATGCAATGAACTCACCATTTTCATGTGTGGATCACCCAGAGTTTAAAAAGTTGGTAAGTATCAAGTATAAGGCCAGGGTACATATCTCCAAATTGCCATGACATACATGGTACATTGCTCGATATTGAGCATGATTCTGTGATGAAAACTTATAAAAATCATTTGAAAGGACTAGCTATTGGTGTATTTGGAAAGTATAGCTAATTAATCAAATTTCAATTTTAAGAATCAAATTTAATTTTTTAAAAATCATGTTTCCTTAGAATTTCTTTTTGAGGTTATTAACAAATAAAACATGTCTTTTTCAACCCTGTTTTAAGGTGCCAGCAAAAACAAAAATGTTACAGGTTGGTAGTAAACATTCTTTGTCAAATAAAAAATAAGAAAAACGGCTTCTTGAAAATGTCATGCTTGCCAACTTTTGAAACATCAGTACTTTTTGTGTAAGGTGTAACATTAGAAAACTACAACTTGAAATACTTTAAACGAAAAAAGGACTGATTGATGCATTATTACCGACTTATCCCTCACAAAAAATTTATGATTGGAATCAATTTCAGATCTAATATTTTGATTATATAGCTTTAAGAAATATTTGTAAATTTCCATCAACATTTTCAGCAGGATGCAGACTTGCCAACCTCTGAAAGTCAAAAATCAGGAGATTTTCCATAGAAATCAGGAGAAATTTTTGTCGATGTATAGCCCATCGCAAACCAATTATAAAGAGATAATATGTGCTCAAAATAAAAATTTAACCGCTTTAAAACCATACAACCATACTTTTTCGCAATCACACTGTCCGGGAACATTTTTCTGAAGAGAGCTCCGGAATGGTCCTCCACACTGATCGGTAAATTATGCTCCAATATAAGAATGCTGTAAAAAGGCATTCAGCATTACTTACTGTCTGATCATTCTGTATTACAAAAATCTTTTGGTTATTTTCCACACATTTCGCATTTTCCTTATGCATATTTCGAAAAAAAAAACAGGAATTCCGAAAAAAAAGCGGGAGAAAACCGAGAAAGCGGGAGATTTTCGGGGAAAATCCGGAGGGCGGGAGGAGAGAGCGAAAATCCGGAGTCTCCCGCCAAAATCCGGAGAGTTGGCAAGTATGAGGATGTGATAAAGCTGAATTGAAATAAAGCTTGAGTTGCTATGATTGAAAGGCTAGGAGAAGCTTTTCAGCATTAACAAGCTTTAAAACCATCAGCGTCGGTCCAATCAAGGTAAAGTTGTTTTTTCCACACAGCAATCGGAACACGAGAAGAAGCAAACTTGACGTGTGAGTGTGCGTCATGTCTTGCTAGCGAATCTGAAAAAGACTTACAAAAAAAACAAATTTTCCTCAATAAAAGGGCCAAAATTGAGAAAATCCCAATGACAGGGATTAGCAGAGGAATCTGGTTTTTAAGTATTAAAGATACTATTGGAAAAAATTGTTTACGTAGTGAGTGTTTTGCGTTTTCATGAATAGTTTAAGTTGTAAAAGAAATGCAAAATCCAAAATATTTTCCAATCCATCTGTAAGACCGTAAAACTAGACGAACAATCCGTAAAAGTTGGAAAGTATGAAATGTTATCAAGGATTTCTAATTACTTATCTTATGACTCATCATCAATGTCATTTTCCTAATTGATTGTTTGAAAATTTATATAGTCATGCCAAACCAATCACATTGCTTTTGAGCAGTGTACGAAAGTGAGGTGGATAGCTGAGTGGTCTGGGACAACTAAAAAACGGCTCAGACCAGTGGAATCAGAAAATAACTGGTCTGCCGGACCAGTGTGTGTGTGGTCAGGGGTAATTCCAGACTTTTTGTGAAGGGTCCGGTTTTTGTAAAAATTGTGAAAATCTACTCATAATTTTGTGAATTTGAAGTTAGCGTTAAATCAGTTTTTTCAGCCAGGACCTTGTTTTTGTGAAAATAGGGTCCAATATTTGAAGTATTATGAAAAAAAAGGATCTGATTAAAGGCAAAAATACTTTTGTGAAGGGTCTGTTTTTAAGGTAAAATGTTTTGTGAAGGATTCGTTTTCACAACAAAATAAATTGTGAAGGGTCCGATAATGGACCCAAATTTCAGAAACTAACAGACCTCTGGTGGTGAAAAAATATCCCAACCTCCAGTTCTAGCAGCGTTTTTTTCTTGCTATTAATTTGTGCAGCATCATTTATTCAAGAAAAATACTTATTTTTTGCCAATTAGTGCAATTTGTATGTCAAAGAGAAATTTTATTTAATCACAAGAAGATTATTTTGGGATCAGCAGGAATAAGAGTCCTTCATTTGTCAATCTCGTCGCAATCACCAACTGTACACTAGTATATAACTAATAATCGTGATTACCACCAAATTGGCGACCGCAACGCGAGTTGCCAAATGGAGGATTTATTCCAGCTGTGCCACATTTTATTATGTCAGTTAGTGAAATATTATTTAATCAAGTAAAGTATTTAATAAATAAGATATTTTCAAACTTATTTGATTATTTAGTGTTATGTTATTGCTTATTTCTCATAAATTTATTGTATATTACCTACTTATTTTATATTTACAGCTTGTAACCTATTATTGAATATGTATTAATTTTTAACATTACTATTTGGCACTCACATTCAGTGCAATAGGTAGTTACTTTAATAATAACATTTAAACCGGTCCTTTTTAATTTGTCGGATCAGTGATTTTTATTGCGGATCAGTAAGATTGGCAAAGCACTGGTTCGCAGGACCAGTGGGTTTTTTCCCAATTTCTAACGCTGCTTTTGAGAGTTGCATGCTTCTTCAGGCGAATTTAAAATTTTAATTTCAATCATTATAACTATATTTTATGGGCTTTGTTACCATTTTTGATCATCTTGATTATTTATTTGTTGATAATAAATAGAATTGGATGAATCCTAGTTGATGGGTACACGTTGGCGATAGATGACGTAGTCGGAGATAGATTGTCAAGTCTGGCGATCGCAAGTTGAATGACGAACGGTAATGCGCAATTCATCTAAAATGACGTAAGAACAGGGGTAGGAGCAACTATTTCACTAAATATAGGACATTCTATACAAAAAATATAGGACAAATATAGGACCCTCCGGAAAAGGATTAACTATATTTATTTACATTTTTCCAGATTATAACTTTAAAAACTGATACCTCTCAGTGAATTTAGACTTGATAAACAATAAAGATATGATTTTTTTTGGATAAAACTAAAAACATTCATTAAATGTTCTGAAATGCAGATTGAAACATAACACAGGGTGATTCAAAACTCATGGGCAAAAATGATAGAGGGATAAAGACGGATCAGAATCAGACAGATCAGATCGAAATCAAATTCTGCCCAGGCCTAGTGGCCCAACAGGCGGTTTCTATCTCCGTTTCATTAGCCTTTGGGCCTGGGGTGCTAATTACTTAGCTTGTGTCCAGGCTGAGTGGCTAGCCTGACCCTGGACCCCCAGTTGGGCTGAGTTGACCCATGACCAGCTACCCAAGCAGAAGGCATCGAACCTGGGTCGGTAATGCTGGTAGACAGGCACGCTGACCACTACACCACTGTGGCCATGATCAGATCGAAACTACTTTAAGAATATAATTCAGAATTGTCCTTGAAAATGGACCCTGAAGCAATTCTAAGGTGCTAGAGTACTGATGAAAATTGCCAGAACCAATGTAAAATGAGTTATTGTGGGGGCAAACAATTGGAGGCAGAAATAAAATTATGATGTTTTAACTTATTTATAAAAACTGTGTGAAGTTTTTGATCCTAAGAGATTGTCTTCAAGAGGAGACAATAACTTTCTTGTTGTTAAACTTTTTGAAGATGACCTCTTTACAGTTTTTATAAATAAGTTAAAACATGATAATTGTCACTGGAATTTTATTTTTCTACTACTATCAACCATTTGCCCACTTTCCATTTCACCCATTTTTCATTACTTTTGTACACAATTTATTTTAATGCCTCAGAATTGCTTCAACTTTGGGTCTGAGATGAGAAATATAGGACATATAAGACATTTGCAAAAATATAGGACAATATAGGACGCTTTTTAAGGTTTTTGGAAAAATATAGGAAATATAGGATAAATAGGACAACTCTGACCCCTGTAAGAATGCGCTCTTGTTTTCTGCATTGTATTGTAACATTCCGAAATGGCGAATTGAAGAGTGATGACGCAATTGACTCGGAAAACCAATATAAGCTGTCATGTTGCGCGTTAGATATGCGCGCTTTTTTTCAAATCTTGTGATCTTTGCGCATTTTAAATAGGCTTTGATTCAGATCTGAAGATGAAGTGAAGTAACAACATTTGTGTTAGGTATGCTTTTGTTTTTGTTGCGTGGCGTATGCTTTGTAAAACTTCACACGGATTATATTAGGTAATTATTTTTTTTTAATTTTATTCTGTGCATTTTATTTTATTCTAAATGTACCATTGCTTCATTTATCGCACGACATACGATGTCAGAATTATACTATTATTACCGTAGTATTACTATCTTCAAAAATTCGTCAATCAAGTGATAAATACTTTAAAATATGTTTTATTTGTTTTCTTATTCAGTTTAAGTAGTTTAGACAATGTTTTTAGCTTTCCGCAGCATAAAATTAGGCAACTATTGTATCGTAGTATTACTGTCTTCAAAATTTGTCAATCAAGTGATAAATACTTTAAAATATGTTTAATTTGCTTCCTTATTCAGTTTAAGTAGTTTAGACAATGTTTTTAGCTTTCCGCAGCATAAAATTTGTCACCTCTTTTGCATTTAGCAGCGAAAAAAACTTGCCGCCTTTCGCGACGAAAAAAACTTCGCGCCAAGGTGTAGGTACCCATGAAATAGGATTTTACCAATAGAATTTACCATTTCCCCTACAGATGCATGTTCCTCATTCTTTGGATTACCCTAAATTCTATGTCCATGAAATGTTCTAAAAATTAAATCACTTCCAGGAATCTATGGAGATTTAAAAAATCTAAAACCAAAAATAGGATTTCGAAAACTTTGTTTCTGGTAAAATTTATAATGTGATCCCGCAAAGCCTAATAATAATAATGAATAGGTACCTAAATGTAATGCAAGTCATAACAGATAATAAATACCATGACTAAATATGTTATTAAATGTATAATATAATTTAAATTTCCGACTAATTCTTTTTAGCAATTCATAATAGAAATAATAAAGTTCTTCATTCCACTTTTTTCCCAGAGATGTTTTCATAAGGAGCATAGGATTTATAAAAAAACGGGTGTGTCTCATGAGTACGATTTTCATTGTAAATGGTAAAACATTGAAAATAGGAAGTATTGAAATAATTTGAATAATAAAGCGAGAATTTATTAACCGCAATCAATAATTCAAACTGTGAAACGACACGCATGACGCACATATTAGTCATTCGTTGTCACATATGTCACAGATAAAGAAATGATAGAACATTTTGTACAACATATTTTAGAAACTTAAATAAAAAATTACCTGTGTCTCCAATTATTATGTACTTAAAGAGATATGCGTAAGACATATCTGGGAGCGTTAAATAAACCTTTACTTGAAAATTTAAAAAATTTCGTCAAGACTTTTTCCAACCTTCCTCACAACACCACAACAATACGAAATGATATATTTGTTGCCACCTTCTACATGATATACTCTCAAAATACTTAAAAACAGAGTGTCCCCTATCCAAATTTTTATATGGTTATATAAACGATTAAGATTCCGTTCATCGATACTATTTAGTGACCGTCACCTTTCTTGTTTACTATTTTACTAACTTAAAATTTCGTTTTTCAACACTTCCTTCTGACTTCGAAAATGATTAAATTTACACGTTTTTGTGGGTTTTCTGCTCGAAATTATCCAAAAGTATGATTTATGCATATGATGTGTATATATATTTCCTCTATACCCATGTTGCATTATTTTAATGAGGAAAAGTTTAAGCTGCCCCACGTAGAGTTTTCTGTTTCTACCTATATTCTAAAATAACTTGAAAATTCCACTTATTATTGTGAATTAAAGCTAATTGAAGAAAAACAAGTTGATATGGCTATATTTAAAACCCTTAACTAAAAAAAATAAAGACTTAGTACCTCCCTTTTATAGTCTCACTTTACTTGTAAAGTTTAAGTTGTAAAGAATAATATTATAATGCTTTTATGTTTTACTAGGTCATTCGCTTTGCATCCACCCAAGCAAAGCCTGAGTTGGCTATTGATATTCTCCCCAAGCAAGATCCTCAGGTAATAAATGAGTTAAAAGGTTACCACCTCTCAGGGTTTTTTTGAAACCCCTAATATGTATGGTATATATTACTACAGTCTTAAAGGGTTATAAGACTCTCGTAATAAAATGTTGGGGATAGCTACATGCAGGCAAAACATCTCTAGAAGCTTGCTGCCATATTTAACTGGACTTCTAACTGGACTTTGGTCAACCATCAGTCCAAGAAGAAAGATAGTTTTTCTCTAAATCTGACTGGCTAAAAACATTTTCTTTCCTTGACAGCTGTTCAGCTTGAAGAATAGGGATGAGTGGGGCTCCTTGGGACAATCCACTTTTCAGACGCACTTTTATAGTTATGAACTCGTGCTTATAGGTACTAATAAATGATCCTAAAATCTACTCTTCAGCGTGTTTTGGAATCTTTGGTGCGTCTGGGTCGTTATTTATACATCAGTTTTCTTGTTTTGCGTTATCTTCGGATTGCAAGTTTAAGTAATGTGTTTATAATTACAATATTAAGTTAGAATCACTTGTAGTTTCAAAATAATTTTTTTAATAAAAGAGGTTAATGTATGTTATTATAAATATGCTGAAATAAAAATATGTCTATCCATTAATGTTTTTGAAAAGAAAAAGACAATTTATTGCTAAACCTATAAGAGTAATTAAGTTTCATACCCAAAGTGTCAAGTGGGGCACCTTCAGACATGTTAAAAGATACCCCAAAATTTTCAAGAATGAAAAAAAAAATATTGGTACTTACGTATTATCCCGTCGACCGTGACGCTTAATCCAAAAACTTATCAAATCCCATTGACTTTACTATTACTGTGCCGCTGAACGGTCGACGGGATAATACGTAAGTACCAAAATATTTTTATTAAATAATTTAAGAATTTAGTTAGAGGATTATAATTTAGAAATTGGAACAAAAAAGTTTCTGGTAGGAAACAAAAAAATAAGTGATTTACGTCGTGACAAAAATGAGGAATTCAGTGAAAAATTTTGAATGTAAAATATTATTCATGACCAATTTATATTTCTTAAGCATAGCTTTGTCTTAATTTAATGCTTTATTTATATATTTTTCAAAATAAGCGTAAGTTTTTATGTAAATACATAATATACGTAAGTTTTTATGTTATTATTGGTAGTGACCCAAGGTGGGCCACTAGTGGGGCACCTTGGGACATTAAAATAGGTTTTTAAATTTGTTATACAGTAAAACCTCTCTTGAGCGACCACCCTCCGTTCCACGAAAAATCGGTCGTTAAGAGGGGTGGTCGCTTAGAAGGGGTCACCTAAAAATTAGAAAGGGATTGTTTTACAACTCAATCAATACATTTCTTAAACTATTATTCATAAAAAAAAAACATTAAAACAGGTTATTATTTACAATTTGCTGAAGTAAGAATAAATATTTGACTGTGTTAGTCCGTTGATTTTTCTGTTATTACCCGCTTTTCCAACATATGTTTTAGTTCTAAGAAATGATAATTAACGTTACTGTCCTGTAAACTTTCCGAATTTTCCATAAGAAAGTCTATTTGACTTACCGCGAGCAACGGCATCCTTTATCAAGCAACTTTCCCAATTTTCGGTTAAAGCATCACAACACTCGATGTTTTCTTCCCCTTCAAGAGATGCAGGATCGTATTCGACCCCTGCAAGTTTGGACAGTTCATCTATTTCTGTACTATCGAATGAAGAAATTTGTTTTTCTATTTCAGAATTTAATAATCCACAACCTGCAAAGCTTTTCCTCACCAAATCCACGTCTAGATCCTTCCAAGCATGTACAGTCCAATCCACGGCATCGGCAACGGTTATCTTTTTTTCTAAATCTGTTGCACTTTCACTTTTATCCATTCGTGCAATTATTGATTGCAAGACGTATTTCCGGTATTCAAGTTTGAACCATTTTATTGCACCATAATCCAAGGGCTGCAACTTGCTCAGTCCTCAGCTGCAACTCAGAATTTCCTCTTTCATAGGAATCTATAACTTCTATGCGCTGCTCTAGAGTTAAAACCACTCTCACATCGTTAGATTTCATTAGCCAGTAACTCAACTGAATGCGAAAGTTTTTAAAGTTTTCAAATAAAATATGTTCTTGGATTCGTTAATTTTCATCAGAACTTTGCTTCTCACTTGTGCTTACAGCTGAGTATGCATACTAGAGAAAACTTCTAATAACGAACGAAAAAAAATCTAATAGATTTCTTGTTAGAACAAACGTAATTTCAAAAGAACCCTGTTCTGAATTTTCTAAAAGAATCCTGTTCTAGTAATTTTTTTCCTTTCCCAGCCATAAAACAGCAAAAAATTTTTTTCGTGAATTAAAAAAACTGGTCGCTGGGAGGGGTTTTGAAGGTCGCTAATTGGGGTATTTTAACATTAGGAGAATAGGGGAAAAATCGGTGCCTTCTAATTCCGGTCGTTAGAAAGGGTGGTCGCTATATAGGGGTGGTCGCTCAGAGAGGTTTTACTGTATTATGAATTCCCTAAAAGAGATAGGTCGGAAAATTTTTTATTAGATGCTCAAAGGAATATGTTTAATACATAAGCTGCATTGGAATAAATATAATTGTATTAATAAATTAGAAAAATAATTTAGTAAAAAATGTCCCAAGGTGCCTCACTCTCCCCTACAGTATACTGTAGTTAATTATGCAAAAAGGTGTTCTTGGCTAGAAAAAAGTACTAATTCAAATTCATAGCTATGGATGGACTAGTAAATATGGGACATTGTGTTGGTTACAGATTTCGTTACCAGGCTTTCACTAAGACCAACAGTTACATCATAAAGTCATACCTTTATTTATTCCATATTTTCATAATATTAGTTATAGTAGTACCCAAAAACTTAAGCTGCAATTGTTTAATATCCCCTTATTTAAAACCTGGCAAGCCTGCACCTGTATATATGTTCTAAGTTTTTATAAAACAAAATCTTGCACTGCAATAATAAATGCTTAATTATAATAATAAAAATATATGTGCATGAGAAATTAGCAAGTTGACACTTTTCTATTCACTTAATAAAACCTTTGGTGCATGAAATATTTGTTATTTCAAACATAATTAGTTATTTGGGTTTAAAGGTGTCTGTTATAATGTATATATTGAGCTTAGGTACTGTATGAAAATAAAAGAAAAACTCTTACATTTATTCTACATTTCCCTAATGTTTTTCTAAAATCTAAACTTTACACTCCTTTTGCATCAATTCTAGTTAATGGGCTTTGGCTATGCATTTTCGTTATCAGCGGCACAGCACTGTGGACAGAATAATACAGAAGTACTTTCTTTTTTCTAAACTATAAACATCCTTCGAGCTTCTGTACTGAGTATGATTGAACCAGAAAACTTTAAAAATAAAATTTTTGGCATTTTTTTGTGAATATGGTGTGACCAAAAACACTTCAAAGAAGATTCATTAAATTTTTTCTTACATTATTGTAATTATTAGAAGTTTGCAATTACAATAAGTAGTTTAAATTTTAGCTATTGGACAATGTTGAGAGTAGACACCTGTAATAATTTAGTACCATGTATTACAGAAAGGGAACAATCCAGTTATAT
Organism: Tetragnatha montana; assembly: GCA_963680715.1. Classification (NCBI taxonomy): domain Eukaryota; kingdom Metazoa; phylum Arthropoda; class Arachnida; order Araneae; family Tetragnathidae; genus Tetragnatha; species Tetragnatha montana. Next base: position 10,972,411 of record OY796685.1, read on the forward strand.
ATTGGTTAAAAATTGCCAAAATATTTTAAACTGCAAAGGTTTTAAGTGTCAATTTATATTGTTTTTTTTTAATGGCAGGTATTTTGAACCATTACAGCTGTAACTTAAGTCCATTAACCCATGTCATGCCGAAGCAGTACTTACTTTGCGTTACCCAGTGGGCACCTGTGGACCGAAGCCTCGGAGGTGAAGCACTGTTGCCCACGCCACACACACATTCACTTAGGCACAGCCCCTTTTTACAGGGGGGCCCACATTCATTCCTCACACACATAAGGACAGAAACTAACATCCATGCCAAACGCGGATTCGAACCCCAGACGTACGGCTTCGCAGTCAGATGCTCTAACCACTAGGCCAGTACGTCTCATTTGTATTGTAGTCATCAATAAAACTCTTTTAATAAGTTGATTTGCAATTTTTGGCAGTGTTGCTTATCTTTGGCTTCTAAAACATAATCCATGATGATTTTTAGTTGGATATATAACAGAAAAGTACCTAAAAAATAATGCAAATATTTAATTATACTAGGTTACCCAAGCTTCTGGAATTACTGTAGCATCAATAGAAAACTACAGTCCTCTGTCATGTGTTTCGGTTATTATAAAGGCAGGCAGCAGGAATGAAAACCATCAAAATCAAGGTTTGGTTCACTGCTTAAGAAATGTTTCTTGTCTCTCAACTAAAAATCAATCTGCGTTCATCATAACAAGAAATCTGGAAAAGCTAGGTGCAGAACTCAGTGCTTCTTCTGACCGAGAGACCATTGTCTATTCTTTGAAATGTCCTCGAGATAATGTGTAAGTAGAATCTTAATTTCAATTTTATGCTGAACTTCATATTAAAATTAAACAGGTAAATTTCTTCCAAGTTCTTTGATAAATGAAGGTGTAAACTTATAGAGTGGAGATTGAGTATATCAAAATATCACATAGGATTCATACATACATTAGGAGATTGAGTTAATACATAGAAATCCATGACCTAAATCGGTGTGGTTCAACCCATGGGCTGCTTGCGGCCCTTAAGATATTTTTGTAGCCCAAATCTAAAACTTTTAACATTACCCAGTCTCTTTACCCTCTTCTGTTTGCCCATAACAGTCTCTCTTAACTCATCCTAAAAGTAAAGGCTTTTATAATCTAGTACTAGTACCTTAGGAGGGTGTTTACAAATCAAATTTCTTATATGTATACCTATACCCCTTTCCAGAAGTTTGCCATACTATGAATTTGAAATTTCCCTTTTTAACCTGTTCCTTCTGCAATTAATTTTCTAATTAGTAAATTGCAGTTCAACTTCTTTGTTAATGAAATCTTTTTAAGATGTTTTATTTAATCTAATGTTTGTTGTTTAATATGTATTTTAGTGATTCTGCTCTTGAGATCCTATCTGATGTTGTATGCAATCCTGCTTTCAAAGCCCATGAGGTAGAGGCAATAGTAGACAATCTTCGTGTGGATTTATCTATTCTTAATACAAAACCAGATGCTCTCTTATTTGAAGCGCTTCATAAAGTTGCTTTTCGAGGAGGTTTAAGCAACTCTTTATATTCTCCTGCTTTTATGATTGGAAAGCATACACCTGAAATGGTACGTAGTTGTCTCATTATTGCTTTGTATGTGACTTTGACAATTCAACTTGCATTAGAACATTGCATTTCTGTTAACATTGCTGATTTCTGAAAGAACATTACAGCTTAAAAATCACCTTTAGAATTCAGAAACCTTATCAGATCACCTATGACTCCAAACTTTATATTAACTCATTGCCACAATAATACATTGCATTATAAAAAAATAAATCTGTCCCAAATAAGGTTATTTTTTCTGTTACCTATCCAGTTAAGAGTTGTCAAGCTATTTTTACCACAGCCCTCCATAATCAAGGGGGAAATGTCTGAGGATAATATACACAGACCATGGCCTATAACCCCTGAATTTCGTTATTACATAGTAGTTACAATTATGACCGTGGAAGTTTTCATCATTTTGAGATCTTTTATGTTTGCTGTTTTCATTTCTGCATTCAAAATATGAAATTAGTGTTTGTTATTTTAAGTAGCATATTTCATTTAAAAATCAAGTTTTTTGTACATCTAAAAAGTAAGCAACTTTAAAATTTTTAGCTGCAAAACTATGTGAATGAGAACTACTCAGCTACTAAAACTTCAATCATTGGACTTGGATTGCCTCATGATGAACTCCAAGAAAGTGTGAACAAATTGTTTGAAATGAGACCATCTTCTTCAAGTAACCCAGCCTCAAAATTTTCTCCAGGTTGAATACATATTTTTTTCTCATTTCACATCTTATAAATTTTTTTTGTCTAAAAACAAGTAGTGTAAACCGCCTTAAATTGTCAAAATAATAGTTACACTGCTTCAGGGAAAAGGGGAAATGAAGTTGAAAAAAAATAGTGTAAAATTAATTAAAAGTTTTTAAAAATACTTTTTTTTCATAGTTCCCTCTCTCATTTAAACATTTTGTTTTAAAAATGTTTATCAATATCTTAAGGGTAAAGTCTATGTTCTCTCCTGATAACCATCTAGTACAGTTGCATGATTATGTTTAACTTTGTTATTGAAATAACATCACTGCTTTGAAAGTAATTATTCTTTCATGGAACCAAAAACATAAAGTTTCCCATGTGAGAAGAACTCTTAAGGCGTCAATATCACAAACATGATAACAAAGTTAAAAAATTAAGCACTGTATTGGTTACCACAAGTTAAATAGTTTCTTTTTGATAAAGGCGTTGAAAAATTTTTGCCTAACTTGAAGAAAAGTTTTGAAAAGGATCGCAATTGCAAAGAAAAATAAGTTAAACATAAACATTTTCTGCAATGTATATATATTTTCTCGATGTTACACTCTGAAGTAATTGTAATTTAAATGTCTTTATCGTTCTACATTGAAGAATAAGAACTTCCCATTTGAGGACTATTACTAATATACTAAGACTAATATAATATACTACTAATTTGACTAAGATGGTATTTTACTTACAAAAGTTTTAACTGAGCCTAACGAGCATAATTTGACTAAACATGTTTGAAGTTCTTATTTTTTACTTTGATTCTCTTAGGGGAAGTAAGAGTCACTGCTGATATTCCATTTGTGCATGCTGCCATAGTTGCTGATGGAGCTAGGTATAGCGTATCTTACTTGTCTTAGATATTCATTGTTCTTCTTGTTTGAGATTTCCTGCCCACAGAAATTTTTACTTTATTAAATTTCATTAACCCTTTCTAAATTAGCATCAAATAATCACTTATGTGATCTTCTACATTGATTACGTGTTCGATTCCAGGAAAAGAATTGAACATGGAACCCCATGAATTAATTATGTTGGCTCCATCTATTAACTTAATTTTGAACTAAATTTTTTTGGTATCTTACAAAAAATCCCATGACCTCAGGATGCTGAGACTGAAGACTGTTTTTTAATCCAATTTTTTTCCCAGTTTTTATGAAATTTTCAAAAGTGTACTGACTTTTTGGCCACCCTCTAAATAAACTAACAAGTTTAGAAAATTTTTTCAATACCAAATTAGAATGTTTGGCACCAAATACAAATCCACCAATCTCTCAGAAGTAGTAAGCATTTTTGGTTGACAGAGCATTATGTATTGCAATCAATTAATCATTTAACAGAAATAGGTTTAAAGACTTCAGAATTTAGTAAATGTAAATGAAGTTTAAATATCCTTCTAAAACCAAATACTATTACTAAAGCAGCATTTTTTAAAAGATTGTATTATGACGGATCAGATAATTTAATATTGGCTTATATGTGAGTTTTTATTTAAAGTCTATAAGCTTTTGGAAGAATTACCGTACACTTGGCTTGGATACTATACTGTGATGGGATTATATTCAGAAGTGGTAGTCATTTTATGTACTCTATGTGTAAAAAGTTTTTTTGCTTTTCATGTAAATGGAATCTATTTGTGTTGACTTTTGCTTATTTTTTACTTTTTAGTCTGTCAAATGTGAAAGAAGTGTTATCTCTTCATCTACTGCAATGCCTTTTAGGTGAAGGTTCTGAAGCCTCTGTTCTGGGCCAAGCAGCTGCCAAGTGCACTAACAACCCATTTCAAGTAATTATAATTCATTATCCATATTGCTTCAAAATCAATTCAATTAAGTAAAGTACATCTGCACTGGTAAATTTCATGCTATTTACTTATTTCTTTATAGATTTTTTTATCATTATTTTGATCAAATTTTGTTCAAAAGAAGGTTTGCTTATGTCTTTTTATTTTAACATAACCATTAAATAGAGACTGGGTTAATCAGAATTTAATTTATAGTTCATGAATTCTGTTCAGATAAGTAAAATTTTGGTTTGGTTTGAATAAATTATGTGTTTGTACAGTTTTACACTTTTTAGGGAGCTTAGGTTTAACAAAAATCTGGTTTAGCTAGTAATTATAATTATTAAATTAAGGAGTTATTAAATAAATGGAACAAATCTCCCTTTTTAAATTACTTAAACTTGGGTGTATCCCATACATTTATTTCTGAACGTGCTTGTAATCGTCTGTCACAATTTCATTTTTGTCACTTCAAAAATTTTTTTAAAGCTTTGGGCCAGTTGCTACTGTGATGACTCACTTATGCAGCTGTAATTATGGTTTCTTTTTTACAGTAGTTCCCAATAATCTGAGTTGATGTAGACCAAGGCTAACTTGGATAACAGAAAAACTTAGTTAAAGCAAAAATCTTTAATATAAATAGTTCAGGTTTAAAGGTATATTTAACCAAATGCAAAAGTTAAATGGATACACATACACCACATGCAATTATTCATATAGTTATCATTATTAAACAGTTCTTTTCATAAAGTCCTTCATTTTTTTTTATGTTTTACCTTCTTATGGCATATTTCAGCAGCATTTTTTCACCATTTTTTAAAGGATAACAAGATTCTAGAAATACTTGATGGCTCAATTAATGTGGAAACTTACATGACAGGTGCTTGGATAACTGAGGTTTTATTGTATTTGATGGAGTATAAATTAATCAATTGAACTTTAATTAGGCATTATCAGGTTTGGAAAAAAACAAAAAACGTGGTTTTTTTTTGTTTGTTTAAAATGTTTTATTTGTTTTTTTTACCCTCGACACAGAAATTCTAAAAAAATCCATGATTTAAAAATAATTAAATCAAGTTTTTAAAATTGAAAATGGATTAACAAAGCTCCCCCTGATATCAGATGGCATCTTGAGCAATTTTTAGCACCTGTTTCTTGAAACTTGGCTGAAGCAAAATGATTGTTTTGGAACTGTGTTACTATGTCAACAACTTCAGATTTAACATTAGAAATTTTGATATATTTTGTTAAAAGGTTTAAGATACAAGATGAACATTCACAAGTTATTATATTCATATTCCTTTCAGTCCTTTTCAGTTCATTGCGTATTTTGACGACATTAGCAGCATTGATCATTTAAAATATTAAAATCAAACATAAGAACAGGTCAATTATAAAAAAATGATTTTTTAACAAGTTTATTTGTATTTTTTATTAAATAACTTTCTAGAAAAAATAAAATAAAACAGTTGGAAGTAAATACTAAGTTTTATACACTAATGCAATCTGTTCTTGAAAAAAGAATTGCTCAAAAAGTGCATGTGTTTTAAACAATGGGTTTTTTTTTGTTTTTTTTTAAACATAACAACCCTGGGCATTATTAAACAAAAATATATCCAATTCAAAACAAAAAAAGGCTTTATTTCAATAGCAAGCAGCTTTTATTCAACTGTTAGGGACCATACACTTTTTTGCCTACTCTAAACAAAGAATGTGTTGTATGCAATTCTACCATGTCCACATTTTTTGTTTGGAGTCTGCTACAGGAAATCAATGGAATTGAAATTTTAAAGGTATTTCTTTTTTAAATTAATGTACATCTTCTAGGTTTCTGGCTTGTCCGTAAATTACTCAGATGCTGGATTGTTTGGAGTTTATGTCCAAGGTCATCCTGATGACATGAGAAGCTTGGTAAAGGGTGTTGTGTCTTCTATGCGGGAGTTGCCAAAACATGTTTCTGGAAAGACCTTGGATGTGGCAAAGTATAGTTTTCTTTTTTACTTTTAAAACACAAGTTAAGGTTAATTTTTTAAAATCTAAATCTAAATTGCCTTAAGGTTCCGGTGGTTTTCAATTTTTATGCAAAAATCAAACTGCAATTGATTTAACTAAAATAAAAGTTGATCGCATTTGAACTTTTCCCATAAACAATAACTTCAGTAAAATCAATTTCAATTCATTTTGTAGTTTTATTGTGCAATTTAAAAATCAATTGAATAAATCACCAACTCTATTACATTCTTAACAATCACTATTTCAAAGCATTTTTAGAGTTTCCTTTTAAAGATTTCAATCCTGTAAAAAGCCATGGAATTATAAAACTGATTATAAGAAGTTTCAAAATAAATGAGTTTATATGTAATGGTTATTAAATGAGATGGAAAAATAATGTATTATGAAAGTGTAAAAAGATGTTCAAAAATGTGCATTTATGTGCTTTACTTATTCTTATTTTTTTCAGGCATAGGTTAAAGGCTAAATTGATGATGGATAGAGAATCTACTCAGGATTTGTTGAGTGCACTTGCCACTGAAGTTAGTACACATGGCAAAATCATGGATACTCAAAGTTTACTGAAGTCAGTGGAAGATTTGACTGCATCTGATGTCTCAGCAGTAAGATAAATCATGGCTCTAAGGGGGGAATGCACTAAAGATTATTTTAGCAGTTATTGCTTAAAGTTCATGCTGCATTTCTTTATTAAAATTTGCCTAATGCTGGGGTTGCAGACCTCCTATATTTCCTATAAATCTTATATTTTTGAAAAATTAGTAAAAAGACCTCCTATATTTTTGCTCGTCACGCTCTAATTCGCGCTGAAAACATTCCATTCCTTAAAGAATGGAAAAGTTTCTCCAAAAGTCTGGAAATCCTATAACAGTAAGGAATTTAAATGAAAAATCCCAAATTTCCGTACATGCTTCCAGACATTAGCCTGTAGAGTTGGCATTTTGATGGCGTGGATGCGGGCAGAAAAAATAACTTGACGGACGGTTTGTGATCACATTTTTCTTACTTTGCCTCATTATGAATAACCTTGGCTTTAAATGCTTGTTTTTGGAGAAAGTGTTCACTTATTGTTGTTCAAATATGTCCAATAATTAGCTGGCAAATTAAAAAAATTATTAGAGGAATTTCTTGTTGCTTGCAAGAAGGCAAATAGAAATTTATAGTTTGAACTTGATAGTTTTAATATCAAATAAAGAATTACAAAGTGTGAGGATAATAGGGTTTATGAAAATTTTAAGGTAAATGATATTTATTTAAGCTTTATTTAATTTTTTTAGACAGTCTTACAAAATCTTCCACATGGGTAATTTTTGGGTTTGAAATTAAACTTCTTGAGTTAAAGTTTTTTACTCCTGTCAGTGTTTTAGTTTTTCATTCTCTGCCCAATTTATATTTGAGTCATAATAACTTTATGATTCCATTCCTTAAAGAATGAAGAAAATAACTTATAGTTTTATTGAAAGTATAAGGTAGTTTTTTTATTTTTTAAATTTAAATCTGTTAGATTCATTTATTAAAAAAATTACATGAAAATATTTTGTTGATATACTATAGCTTAATTAAATTTTTATTCAAACCCTTTTTTGTAGCTGGAAACTTGTATGAAAATTTGCTTTTATTAAATTGTTTAATAGATAAAGTTGCACGAATTGAAACACAAGTACTACTTTAAAAAATGGTTGCAAACAACATCGGCCAGCCTTGAATTTTTCATCTTGTAGCCTGGAAATGTCCTTGAAAATCCTTGATTTTGTTTCCTCAAAAGTGTATGAACCCTGAATAAAGCTTTTCGTGTTTTTTTTAGTTGCCCTATATTTTTTTTCTTAAATCCTGTATTTTTTTAAAGTCCGCTGCTACTCCTGCTAATGCTTTTTGGTTAATTTTAATCCCTTTCACAAAATTTCAGCTGTTAATGCTAAGTTTCAGGATTTCAATGATTACACAAGTCTGCAAAAAAAATTTATAAAAGCTGTTTTGGATATTTCAACTGATTTTTATAAAATTTTGTGCTCTGAACCTGAATATGACCTCCATTTTGCTCCTATACGTCAGGTTTTTTGACAATTTACATTTTACGTTAATGAGGGAAATTGCCTCAAAATTAATGAATATTGACTAATAAAACCAATTATTTAATTCAGAATATTCCTTAAAACATTTTTTTATTGATTTATATTTTGAAAGGATTTTGTTAATTCATAATTGGCAAAAATCACATTTTGGCTACTGGTTTGTGTTAGTTTATAATTCATATATTTGTATAGTACTATTTAGTTGTTCATTTTCTTTTCTGACTTAATTCTTTTACTTCAGGTTGCTTCAAAAGTGGTCAAATCCAAACCAGCCATGGCATCTGTTGGACATCTGCATTCAACACCATTTATAGATGAATTATTGTAACTTAAAAGTTTATTTAGTTAAATTTGTAGAGCTATTTATTAAATATACTTGTTGATTCTCATTTATCACCAATAAAGTGTAATGAGTGTATTTATTATTTCATTTTCATTTCGAAACATTTCATTTAAGCAAATGATGCAATCTTCAAACTTGAGTAAATTAATTTAATCTAAATATTCATTCTCCCTGGACAGGGGCGTATATAGGGGAGGGGGGGCACCCCCCTAATTCTAACTAGGTGTACTAAAATGAGTTGAAACCCTGTTTTTTAGGGTCACATTTCCTGGGGGAGGACCCCCAGACCTCCCTTTTGTGCTTGGAAATTTACGCTTTATTAATCATAATTTTAATAAGGTGAAATTGATAAAACCAAGAATTGCCAAAAAGAAGACAAGCAATACTTTTTTATCCATCCTTTAGAATTTATTTAAATAACAAGCAAATTCTATTAATAACAAACTTTTCAAAATAATTAGAATATTTTTTTTTAATTTTTAGTAAATTTTGCTATTATGGTATAGGCTTGCAATGGGATGTCCATAAATTAAGTGAGGTCAAACATGGAGGGAGAGAGGTCTTAAGTTTGAAAAATTAGTTCTTGGGTCACTTCACGGTAATTGTACAGTCCGTAACATTTCATTTGTCTTTTAAAGTTATATAAATTTCAAATTTTTATAGTTTTTCTGTGTTAATCTGATGTTTACAGGCTATGTTAGTATGAGAACAGAAAATTTTGAAAAAAATTTGAAATTTAAACAACTTTAAAAGACAAAATGAAATGTTACGGACTCTACAATCACCGCGTGAAATGCCGCTCCTACTCACCTGGAACAAATCGCAATAAAATCAGCTTTCCCATAGACTGATGTCCGATTTGATGTTTGATCATTTTTTTAAATTAAATTTGCCATGGACCGATTTTGTTTGTTATTGGGGTCATTTCTGATTGAAAACCGTTGAGCGATTTGCAATTTGCCCGAACTTCGGCCCTTTTTTTCGCTATTTTCTTTGGACTTTTTAAAAAATTCTCTTGCGTGGCCCCCAACCCCGAAATTTTGTTAATATACCTTTTTATCTTGGGATTTTTTTTTTTTTTTGGCTTACAAGAAGCGTGTTCTCTTCGAGTCCAGCGTAACTCAAAGGATCTCAAAATGAGCTTTGACACACTATTTTAATGTTCATTATCATACCTTTATCTCATATCATATTATTATCATATCTTTGCATAGGCGTACCGTCTGGGGGCACGGGGGGGCCTGTGCCCCCCCCCCAACCAGTGAACAAATTTTTTTCTTCTCCGAAATCGACGAAAAAATCGAAAGTTTTTCCCCAAAAATCAGAAAGCTAAAAATGTAAATTTTCAAGTTTCTTCATTCCAGATCTTTTAAGCTATTTGAGGTAATAAAACTTTCATTCATTTTTCATGCTGTTTAAGGTTATAGAAGCCAGGGGGGGGGCCTGGAGTTCCCACCCCCGAAAAACCCTAACAGATAGCTTAAAAAACACAATTTTTAATGATAATTTTAAAGAGGAGAACTCCTAAATCCCCTTTTATCACCTGTTTGTTTTATTGTGTTTTTCCTTGAAAATTTTGAAGTTTTGAAGAAACTGTTCTTTTTTGGGTGTTCTCCAAAAGGTTTCAAAATAGATAAAACACTATAGTTTAAAAAGGAATAATCTAAAAAAAATTCTGAGGGAGGATCCCCACCAGCCCCTTTGAAAATTTAGCGTACATTTATGATACTTCCCTTTTAAATTCTAGAGGTTTCAAAATAAGCTGAAACTTTACTTTTAGAGACAAATTTTCAAAATTTTTCTGGAGGTTACCCTCTTTTTTCTCATTTAAATGTAAAATCTTTACATTACGTAGGACAGAATTCGAATGCTACTTTGAAAAGATCTTAACCTTTATAACCGTAAAACGGGGTGAATCGGATCACTGTCGGGGAAAGTTTTTTAAATCATAACTCCACTTGCATTAGAGTTATAGAATCAGGATGAACTCTGGCCAATTCTACACATTATTTAGAAATTGTTTCAGTCATCAAAAAATATTTTACTATCATACTTTGGGTCTGCCATGTCTTTGAAGTTGAATGCAAAAAAAAAAGCACAAAAACCTGGCTGTCAAAACTAAGTTAATTTCACCAAGAAAATAACTTCTTTACCTCAATTCTTGGTGCCTCCCAATTTTCTCGAAAATTTCTTTGCAATCTTGAATTTTTTCAACAAGATCTAAAAGTATTAATTAGGACTCGAAGTTTTCATTTCAAAGCACTCCAAAATCTTTATTGGGAAATTTTTGGCAGCAGTTCTAATTTTCATGATCCGATTCACCCCATTTTACAGTATATCATTAAAGTACAAAAAAATCCCTCCGAAATTCTCATAGTTACTTACCATATTGTTTTTACCTTAAAAATTCTGAAGAGTACACACACGACGTTATCCTCTTTAGGTGTAATCCAAAAGGTATCAACTGAGCAAAAATGAGTAAAAAATCTACTATTTGAAGCCAAAATTAACAAAATTTTCTGGGGGAGGACCCCCAGACCCCCCCCCTTTTTGCTTTTGAGCAAGCATTATCTTAAAAAACTTTTACATACTTAAACAAAGTTTCGCATTAAAGTTATGATACTTACGAAAAAGTTGTTTTGAAGAAAGGACGTTGTTATGAGAGTAAGGTTCAAATGCAAATTGGGTTCTTGAAAAAATTTTAAATTGTGCCCCCTCAAAATTTTAGGTCGCGCTACGCTTTGTATATACGGCTTTGTATATACAAGATTGTTACATTAAGTAAACCAAAATTTAAATTTAAATCTTACCTGTAAGTGTAAGCGATGTAAAACATAACGTATGAAACAGAGGAGAAGCCCCCCCCCCTTGAAATTCGGATTAGGTGTACCAAAGTCAAATTTCCTAAAATTTTCCGGGGGGATAATGTTGAGTCAAACCCCCTCCGAAACGAAAGTCTTGGGGGACATCCAATAATTACGTGAGATCAAAAGAGGGGGAGGGGTTTGGAAAAATCTCAACAAGAGGGGAGGGGGCGTCGATTAAAATCTCACGTCAACTTTTTAAGTTAGAAATTATACGATTTTCTTTTTATTTTAAATATGAGAAAGGAAAATCATTTTTAAAAAGTTGTAGGTAAATCTCACGTGGGGGAGGGGGGTCTAGATTTTTTTCATACATTCTGTATTTTATTTATCAAGTATGGTTTCTTTGAGTTAGCATTTAATTTTTCTGCAAAGGAATCTTATTTTTTTTTTGTAAATTAAAAACTAATGATTGCTTTCAAAGTGAATATTATGTGAAGTATACTTCCTTCTAAACAACTTGGCATCGTTATATTTTAACTGTAGTGAATTTTAGGGTTGATTCAAGGACTTTCAGAGAATTAATACATCGGCGTCTAAGAGTACGCACCAACAAGATAATGCAATTTTTTGTAGCGAGAAATGAGAATCATAAAATTCTTGCAGTTTTCTCTCTCTTTTTTTAGTTATAACGATTTAAAACAAATCATAGAATTAAACAGAAAATTTGTGAACGACATTTTTCAAAAAGATCTCCATAATTTAAGTTTCCTCCAGTTTTATGATGTAGTTTTTTTCCCAATGAAATGACGAAAAAATAAAATTCAAAAATATGCAAGTCTAAACGTACGCCATGCAGAGAGGCCCGTTTTAAAAATAAAATTACAATTTTTTTCTATGTCAACTTTTTATATTGTACATTAGGATATTAGGATTAGGTAAAAAGTTATTGAGAAGGAACTTTGATAAAGAAGTGGTCGGCTCCTTGTATGTACGCCACAGAATTTTCAAGGGAAAAAAATAAATGAATAGACGTCAAAATTTCGATGGAGGGTTGAGTTGAACCATAGAGGAAGTGTGGGTTGAACCCTCCTAACCCCCTTGGCCTTGATAATAGTGTTCGGCACTAGTTAACTAGAACTAGTTGCAACTAGTAGTTAACTACTGATCAACTAGTAGTTTAACTGCTTTTAGTTTAAGAGGGTCCGTCAGCATTTCGATTTGCGCCTTTTCCCACTAGATGGCACTGAAACTCACACAGTCACACGATCGAAAGTCAGCCAAGAACATAGCCGAATTAACGAGGGAAGCCATGGGAAGCGATATGCGCCAAATACTGGCACGACTGGTTCAAAGAGAGGAGAGAGCGGTTCTAAGAAAAAGGAGACGGGGAAAGATGAGATGTCCGAGAGGAGAGCGTTGGTTGACATTGACATCCAGGGGTTTCGCAAACGGTAAACTGCTGCATTTCCATCTGGGCGCGTTTTCAAAGATGTAGATCAGGGGTTCTCAAACTTTTGAACATCGCGACCCACTTTTTATGAACAGAATCTATCGCGACCCACCTCATCTTTAATTAAGGTATAATTTTTTTCAGACCAGCAACAGGGCATAGTGTGAAACTTATCTTATGATAATAATTAACTCAAAGACCTAGAACTAAAAATAAAAGTGATAGCACTGTTAATTATATAAAAAAATTAAGCCAAGTGGATTTTAATCCAGTTTTTGGAAGGAGGCTGGGGCCAGGTTGGAAGAGAGGTCCCTATTATTTCAGGACAAGGAAGCGGTCTTTATTTTCTTAGCCACTGTACTGCATTTCAAATTTCAATAGAAAACGCTGTTTTTCGTTTCTAAGAAATATTGTTTCGAAATGAATTGAGGGGTGTCTCAAAAACTCTTTCTTATTTTATTCAGCTGTGACAAGAAGTTGAATTTTTAGTAATCTTAAAAGTTGATGTTTTCTATTAAAAGTCAATAAAGAAAAGTTATAAAAGAATATTTAAACTATATTTTTTACTTCAAAATAAAAAGGATTTCAATTCGTATTTTCTGATAAACTGTTCATTTAAAAAATTTTCTTTTTAAAATCAATTCACAAAGATTTTAGTAACGTTTTCAAACTTCAAACGTTTTATTCTTATAATGAAGGGTGTATTCCAGGGGTCGGCAACCTGCGGCTCTTTTGGAGTAAAGTTGCGGCTCTCCAGTTCCATACGAAAATATTAATAATTTATTATCAAAACCCTTAAATATAAGTAAAAAAAATATTTTTAAATACCTAATTTTTCAATAGCTTTTATTTTCATAATCTAATAACAAATCGCTTGTGTGAAAAAATTGAATCTTTTAAAATTTCTGTGGGGGGTTATGAGTCAAGGGGGTTATTTAAAAAATTAAATTGTTCTTTTTTTTTCCCTAAATTGGTGAGAGAGGGAAGAAGGTTATTTACATGTTGTTAAGGTACTAGTGTATTTTAAAAAAATTCAGAAGATATATAAATTTTTGACCCCTATATAAACCCTATACATCTTTTAATACTTAATATTAATTAAAGATGGGTCTTCCTCCAGAAAATAGGGAGTTCGGCGGTCCTCCCCCGAAATTTGTTAAAATTTTAGTATGCTAAAAAGTGTTCTGAAGCTATTTTTTGGGGAGTTTTCAGGGAGCTTCGCGGGCTGCACAAAATGACCCGGCGGGTCGCATGCGGCCCGCGGTCCGCCTGTTGGAAATCCCTGGGTTATAATATTCAGTTTACCTGCAAGGCCCTTTGTTTTCAATCTTTTTTATGACGGCACACATGAAGTTAGAATTACAGGCGCCCTGGACATGTAAAGTTGTATGATAAAAAATATGTTTAAAAAATTTAACGAGATGGCTAAATCAGTTTTAGTTCATCTAAACTGCATCAAAATCACCTGAAAAGTCCACTTTAAGAAAAAAATTTAAAGGTCTTTTAAGGTTATAAGCTTTTTGAGTTTGATTTCTAGTAATCCTGAAAAATTCAATTATACCCATACCGTGATGATTGATAATAATGCAACTTTAATTCTTGAATTTTTATTTTGATTAAATTCGAGTCAAAGAGGCAAAAATATAAACGTGCTGAACTTTTGCTCATCACGAGGCACAAGTTTGCTAAAAAGTTCTGTCAGAAATATCGTGATTTCCCTAAGGATATTATTCCGATCGCAATTTTTAGAGTCAAAAATTAGCGTACTATCATAGATGCATAAATTTTTTAAATTATACACTTTTGAAAGTTTTATCCTTTTATATTCGGTAAATATAAGAGTAGAAAGTCTTGAGGTATCGAAAGTCGGTGTCATAAGTTAATTTAAATTTTGAACACCTTATTCAAACCTTTATTAGTGTTTTACTTTAGACTTCCCTAGACCCAAACCAGAACTTGCTGCTATAGTTCTGGACCGTAGAAATACACTAGTTTCACTGTTTCAGAATTGAAAACAAAGGACGGATCTGTCACGTACATTTTTGTACATTTCGGTAGATATAAGATCCCCATGCAAGGAGGATTGAAGGAACCGGTTTGGGGGGTTGGGGTAAGCTCGCAACGATGCCATCTGTAAAAAACCGCATATCTGGAAGCGCCCATCTCACCGAAATTCACCTCGCTCGCTACACGCATTTTGTTCGATCGCCTGCCCGAAAGACTATTTGGTCGACACAACAGGACATTTCTCCAAAAAGGAAATTTTGTCGATAAGGATAAGACGTTATAGCGAACGGGACATTTCACTGATAAAATATTAGTCGTTGAAACGCCCTGTAAGCAAAACTGGTAGCTTTTAGAATTATTTCGCTATATATAATATAATATAGTAAAATAAGCAACTATAAATCAGAAGTCTTAAGATGTTGAGAAATATGTGTTGGAGGGGCTGGGTAGTAAATGTGTGCCCCTCCCGAAAAAAATTTCTATACTATATGCCACTGCGCCCATCTCACAAAAATTCACCTCGATACACACATTTTGTTTGAACGCCTGCCTCATAAAAGAAAGACTATTCGGTTGACAGGACATTTCTCCGAACAGGAAATTGGTACTACTGGAGAAGAGGTTCACGGGCCTCGTCGTCCGTCTGTGCTTACGCGCTTAACAGAAAATTTTGCCGATATGCAGTGGTGTAACTAGAGATGACCCATGGGGGGTGTTACTCCGAACAGTCAACCCCTCCAACATATTACTCCCTTTTGAAAAGTGTCTCATAATATATATATTTTTTTTTGCAAAACTTCCGAATGGAAAACTTCATCTAAGAGGCTTAACTTTCAAGGGAAAAACACAGTATAACAGACGTAAAAATTTTAGAGGGGGATTTGGGGGTTCTCCTCCAAAATTTTTTAAAAATTGGTCTCTCAATGTAGTGTTGAAATTCATTTTGAGACCCTTTTGGGTTAGTTCCTAAAAGAGTTCCTTGTGAACCGCCCACCTTGTGAAGGGAAAATTTTTCAGTTTTTTATGTTTTAGAAACCGTCGATGTAATAAAATATTAGTCGGTTAAACTCCCTGTCAGCAAAACTGGTAGCTTTTCGAATTTTTCTGAAATATAATATAGCGAAACAAGCAACTAATCAGAAGTCTTTAGATGTTGAGAAAATGTTTATTTACATTGATTTGTGAAGAAAAAGCTTCCTCCCTCTTTTTTTTTTGGCAAAAAAAGTTTTAAATATATATTTCCAATAAAATCAAGTATTCCAAAAATAACAGCTGATTTAAAAGAGAATATTTACATTATGTGAGAACTATTGGTAGAGTAAAATATTTACACAAATTTACAAATAGTAGTATAACTGAAAGCCAGTATGAAATATTCATTACATGAAGTAAAAAAGACAATAATTCAAAATTCAATTGATGGAAAAGTTTAGCAATTTCAGGGAATACAATCATATTCGAGCAAAATTACCCAGTATTTCTCTCTTTTTGTTGATGTTTATTCACATTTTGGAGATAAAACTTCATTTTCTTTTTGCGGCAAAAAATAATTATAAATATATATATTTGCAGTGAAATCAAATACTCCACAAATAACAGTCAATTTAAAAGAGGATATTTACATATTATGTGGTAGAGTAAAATATTATTTACACAAATTTAGAAATAGCAGTAAAACTGAAACCAGTAAGAAATATTCATTACATGAAGTAAAAAAGGCAATAATTCAAATTTTATGGATTTTCAGATTAGCAATTTCAGATAATACACTGACCAGTCAACCAAAATTACAAAATAATTTTCTATTTTTTGTCAAAACTCAAATGATTATGAATTTTAATGACGGACGTACAGAAAATGTTTATTCACATTGATGTTCTCTTTTTTTTTTTGGCAAAAGATAATCATAAATATATATATTTGCAGTCAAATCAAATACTCCACATATAACAGTTGATTCAAAAGATGGGATTTACATTATGTGGGCAGGCCCGTGCTGGGCCGCCGGGACATATCCCGGTGCGCCCTCCAGCCTGGAAATTTTGGCGCCCTCCTATTCCGAAACTGATAAGGCTTTGAGTGTTTTGACTGTAGGCTACCACTCTATAGGCTACTACTTAATAGAGGTGGGCGCCTTTAATCAAAACAGCAATACTTTTGAGAGTGTTAAGTCAAGATATTGTGTTTTTTGCACTAGGGGAACCCTAAGCGAAAAAAAAAGTACTAATACATACCTTGATAGTGGAAAACTATAGGCGGTGTTTTCAGGGCGCCCTTTTAAGCTACGGCGAAATTTTAAAAATTCCGCTTTAATTTTACTGCGGTGATTTTTCATGGCGATTTCGCTCTTTGTTTCGCCCTTTCACCCTTTGTCCACCGCCCTCTGAAGGTACCCAGCACGGGCCTGTATGTGGGAACTATTGTTAGAGTAAAATATTTAAAAAATAACATAAGTTTGCTGTATAACTGGCAGCCGGTAAGAAATATTCATTACATGAAGTAAAAACAAGAAACAATTCAAAATTATATTATATTCATATCTAGATTAGCAGTTTCAGAGCATACACTCAAATGTCGAGCAAATATTTCTACCACATTATTTTTCACTAACCCCAAATGTATATAATATAGTATATAAATTATTACTCACAGTAAAGCAAATATTCATATATTCCATTACTCAAATGAAAATATTTATAATTTTCTTTTTTTTTTTAACTAGCAGTAAATAAATTAGTAAAAAATAAAACTATAAGAAGCAGTTCAATATTATTTACTGGCATCCAAAGGATATTTTGACTGTCCACAGTAATAGACTGCAGGAAATGAAATATAAAAGAAACTGCATGTCGCATTGCATAAAATTGAAGCAATTTTAAACTATAATGAATAGAAAAGAATCGGGTTACACAAAATACTGAACAAATGTAAACAGCTTATACACAAGAAATGCATAATCGGCAATATACAATAAAGTATGGACTAAATATCCAAGATAATATGATAAGTAAAATAATCCATTGATTAAAATAAAAAATGATCAGCTATCAAAGTTCATGGACACGCATATGATTAAAAAGAGAACTTAATGAATTTGGGAAAGTTTAAATTTCTATAGAACAAGAAGCAATATGGAAGCAGAGGAAGGTAATGAGAGATGGAGGATGAACTAGTCAGCTAACAGGAGCGGCAATTGAGGGAACATGGGTTCATTCTTCAATAATATTCCATAATTTTGCTAGGTTACTTGCAAAATAAACGAGATAAAAGAACAGTAGATGGGGTTTTGATGATGAAATACTGTGAATATACATGGATGATTTTTCTGTTGTTTTCTTTTGCGTGGACACTAGAGCAGAAGCAGGAATTATTTTCAACATTTAAGGTGAAGAAGCAATATGACAGCGGAGGAAGGTAATGAGAGGTGGAGGGTCAGCTGAGAGGAGCAGCAATTGAGGAAAGATGGGTTCATTCTTCAAAAATACCATAATTTTGCTAGATTACTTGCAAAATAAACGAGATGAAAGAACAATAGATGGGGTTTTGGTGATGAAATACTGTGAATATACATGGATGATTTTTCTGTTGTTTTCTTGTGCGTGGACACTAGAGCAGAAGCAGGAATTATTTTCAACATTTAAGGTGAAGAAGCAATATGACAGCGGAGGAAGGTAATGAGAGGTGGAGGGTCAGCTGAGAGGAGCAGCAATTGAGGAAAGATGGGTTCATTCTTCAAAAATACCATAATTTTGCTAGATTACTTGCAAAATAAACGAGATGAAAGAACAATAGATGGGGTTTTGGTGATGAAATACTGTGAATATACATGGATGATTTTTCTGTTGTTTTCTTGTGCGTGGACACTAGAGCAGAAGCAGGAATATTTTAATTGTTATTCATTTTGATATTTCATTGGTTTTGGTGATTTATAAGAACACTTGACAGTTGCGTCTGGTTATTCCTAAAGTACAAGATATAGTAAATAGATATAAATGAAATAATCTATACAGGGTGTTTCAAAAGTCCGTTTCACGGCTTTTATTTGGAACCAACGTATCCTAGGGTCCTGGAAGTAAGGTATACCCCTAGGTAAGTGACCATGGAGAATCCATTGAAAGGACATACAGAACCCCTAGCGGCGAAATAAAAAAGTTAAAAAAATTAATTAAAAAACTAAAGGAGATAGAGCAAAGACCTCAGTGAGAGTATTGTTGCCACTTTTATAAGTAGCTCACTGAAAAAAATATCATGAAAATATCTTTTTAGATAAATGAATTAAAACTTTAATCAAAAAATCAAAAAAACTTGCAAATTTTTGAACTTTTTCCTTTTTGATGACTGAA
The DNA here is from genome assembly GCA_963680715.1 of Tetragnatha montana. Classification (NCBI taxonomy): domain Eukaryota; kingdom Metazoa; phylum Arthropoda; class Arachnida; order Araneae; family Tetragnathidae; genus Tetragnatha; species Tetragnatha montana. The sequence goes on from OY796685.1 coordinate 10,991,542, forward strand.
AAAGTGCTATTTTCACATGCTAATATCTCCGCGAATATTCACGATATTTTCATGAAATTTTTTTCAGTGAGTTACTTATAAAAGTGGCAACAATACTCTCACTGAGGTCTTTGCTCTATCTCCTTTAGTTTTTTAATTAATTTTTTTAACTTTTTTATTTTGCCGCTAGGGGTTCTGTATGTCCTTTCAATGGATTCTCCATGGTCACTTACCTAGGGGTATACCTTACTTCCAGGACCCTAGGATACGTTGGTTCCAAATAAAAGCCGTGAAACGGACTTTTGAAACACCCTGTATACGTATAGCAGTGGTGGATCCAGGGGGTGGCACTCTGGAAAGTGCCCCCCCTTGAACCCAAAAAATCACTCATTAGTACCAAAAAAAAGTCCCAAAATGAGTTAAAAGTTAAAACCCTACTTTTGCTGGTCAAATTTACAAAATTTGGAGAGGACCCTCATAACCCCAGCAGTACCAAAAGGGGATCTTGAGTGATACTTTATAGAAAAATGCCAAAATTTTGATATTTTTTTCCTAAAGATAAAGGTGATGGTCTGAAAAAGTGCCCTCCCCATGGAGCCGTGCTGGATCCGAACCTGATATATAGATATAATAAAGTAAAGATACAAGCTACTCGCATTTATATTGTGGATTGGTTAGTACATAATATATTTTCCGGTCTGTGTGCTTGATCTCAAGGATCCGCTTGCATCTATATTAAAGCGCAAAGGGGCTTACGATTTTGGGGGCTAAAGTTCATTAAGTTGTGAACCAAATATATAAACACTCAAATAGCACTTCAAATTTGTATTGAAAACTTGCAAATGTGCGAATATTTTCTTTTTTTGAGGCCTGAAAAGTACTTTTTAAATTGCTAATGTCTCCTCGAATATTGAAAATACTAAATTCATGAGTTTTTTTGGCAGCTCGTTATTTAGGATATTGCCAACAATGTTTCATTGAAATTTTTCTTTTTATCTTTAGTTTTTTTTATTAACTTTTTATTTTTCTTATTTCGGTTGAAATTCGGTGAAATTTCGGCTAAATTGAAAAAAAAATCAAATTAGGTAATTAAAAATTGAGTTTTAAATAATTTGTGTTCCCCTTGTTTGGGTTCCATAAAAAATATCCCTTGTAAGCCACTTAATTTTGTAGGGAAACTTATTAATTACCCAGGCCAAAATATCGCAAAAAAAATATAAAGTCTATCATTGCCTCAAACTTGGTAAAACTAGGCACTCTGGGTAAAACCGCAGAAGTAAATTGAGAAATTGGGAACTTTTTGAGGAAGTGGAATAAAAATCGTCATGAGGAGTTAAAATCTCAGTAGCCATTCCTACCTACTGATAGTGAGAACTATCGCAGCGGCGACGGAACGCTGGAACTATCCCAATCCAATTCCCATTCAGGGAGGAGGGAACTGTAGGGTTGCTAACATTTTGCATCACCTGGCAGTTCAGATTTTGTTCGCCAAAGGTATCGCCAATATAGCGTATATTTTCGCCACGGAATGTATGAAAATACAGCGCTGAAGACTGTTGTTGAAATAGGTAGCACCTTTCACAACCTTCTTAAATGTTCCTAAAGTCAAAATAATGTTTTTATATTCATGAATTATTTTGAAAACCAATAAAAATTAACAGAAGATGTAGGTGTCGCTAAGTGTCGCTAGGTGTCGCTACCTCCCAATGGTTCGAAATTGGTTTCGTTTTAACAGACGGGTTCACTAAGAGGTGGTTTTATAAATATTACACCAAGTTTGACACCCTTTCTCTAACTATAATAAAAAATAAGGCACTTTTATTTGATTTTAAAAAAAGAATGAGGGTTATAGGGACTATCTATTTGTAACACTTTGGGGCTAGAAAATTAACATTGCGGGTATAGGAGCGCTTGGGGTGCCATCTATCGACAGAAAGGGGAACCGTGTAAGTGACGGACCCTCTTAAAGTAGTTCAACTATTAGTTTAACTACTTTTTAATTAACTACTAGTTAAAACTACTTTCAAATTTTCAACTACTTCGAAAAAAAATTATTTAAAATTTAAAAAGATAATTAAAATTTTTATCAAAAGGTGAGTACTCTCAAATACCATAACCAGAAATAAAGACCATTTTTGCGCAAATTATAAACGTTTTTTGTGATATAGATTAGAAAGATGCGTTAGAATTTTGCCAAAAAGTAGGTTGTGGAATTAAATAGACTAGTTAACTAGTAGTTAACTACTAGTTCCAATTAGTCCCAGAAAAAAATAGTTAACTACTAGTTACAACTACATTTTCCCAGACTAGTTAGTAGTTGGTAGTTAACTATTTTTTGCCCACTAGTTGCCGAACATTACTTGATACAGCCCTGACACAAAATGTAAATTCTTTAGATGATGAAAAAGTTGGAGTTTATAAATTATAATAGTAGTTAAATCAACGACGGATTAAAGGGGGGAAATAAGTTTTAAAAATGTAAAAGATTTTTTTTTACTTTTATAAATATAATGCATATATAGTAGTCTTGGAGGTGGGTATAAGGAGGCATAATGGAAGGATCCGAAAGTCTACTCTTTCCCGATCTCAACTTTGGGGAATCGGGGGCAAAACCGCTGGGCGTGCTTTTAGGATTTAGGTTCATAGATATTAGGGTGGTCCTTATTTTTAAAATTTGAGTAATTTTATGCGACGCCCCCCCTCCGATTTGTGTCATTATATAAGTAAGTGATTTTTGCTCAATCAAAAAATAATATCCCTTGCCGCAAAGGCCTAAAAGTTTCAAAAAAGTGCTGATTTTTTTACAAAACAACTAAAAAACCAAAGATTAAACCCTCACATTTTGTTCATGATTTTTTTTATGAGGAACAAATATTGTTATGATATAATACTGCAGGTTTCATTTGTTTATCACCCCTCTTTTGGTAGTACATAATTTTTTAATGTCAAAAGAACTTGTGTAACGTTGTTTTTCCTGCATTTTTGTAATTTCATTATCTTTCATATCATAACCCCTGTTTTAAAATAAAATTTAAAAAAAATTATTTTTTTTTTTTAATTTTTACCAAATTTCAAGTTGAAAATAAAATTTAATCATGTAGAAAAAAAAATAAATTCTTTGCAATTTTGGCAACACTCCTGAAACATTTCCTGTAATTGTGCAAGAGCGATTTACTCATGGAGAATTCGTAAAATCACTTGAGGGTGTTCTTCACAGAGTACTAGAACAGAGAGTCCACGGCCATAGGCCATAATGGAAATCGAAAATCATGACATCTTGTTACAGGTTGGGAGAATTGTGGCGCTGGGATCGCACTAAACTCACTAGCGTCTGGATCCAGTCTGAATCGTTCGCCGGCTGCCTATGGGAGATCGAAAACACCTTTTTGCGCAGGCGCTAAGTTCTAATTTGGCGAGAGATTTAAGCGGCCGGCATTAGAGATGCAAAATTCCCGCAGTTTTTGAAACATGGGAAAAAACCCGGGAATTTTGGGGAATAAACCCGGAATTTTGGGGAATATTGGGAATTTTGAGGAAGTTTTGAACATAAACAAAGACGGTCATCTTTAGGCTTAAGGTTAAAATTTTCATTTTTTTTTCTCAACACTTGTTATTTTTAAACTTATTAATATTTGTCTTATTATTAATTATGTAATTATTACTTATTAATTTCAACATAAATAAGATTTCTTAACCGAGATTAGATGTTTTTTCCTTCTCCTGTGTCAAAGGTCAAAATTCCCGAAAAATTCCGGAAATTTTCAAAATTCCCTTCCCAAAAAACCTGGTTTATTCCCGGGTTTAAACCGGGTTTTTTCCAGCCTTTGCAACACTAGCCGGCATACGTTCCAGACTCTAGTGTGGCGCCCTCACATCAGTAACGCATTTGAAAATAGCCTCGTGGACCCTCTGTTAGGATATTTCTCTGTGGTGTTCTTATCACAGAGTAGTAGAACAGAGAGTCCACGGCCATAGAGCTTTCCACATCACGTGACACCGCACCACGTGACACCATAGCAACCCCCATAGCAACAGCATTGGTAGGCATACATTGCTATTCATTCCCATTGCGTACTATGGATTTTGGATGTTTCACCTAGTTTTTTTCCCAAATTTTCATATAAAAATTTGTTTAACGCCCTGTAAAAGACGTTTTTAGATAGTAAACAAGTTATTGAAGAAAAGTGCACAAGATTTTGTTTTTCATTGGTGAACTAAATTTAGAAAAAGGCAAGTTTGTTACGAGTTCTCACGTGTTTGCTTCCATGTTGTACGTGTCTAATATATCCATCCGTAGTATGCTTAATATGCTACTAAAATTTGAAATATCATTGTAGTTTACAACTTTTGCATTTATTTTTGTTTGTTTAAGTTTATAAGGCAATTTAGCTTCTCTGTTAGTTAAAATTCTAGAGATCTGTTATGTATGTTCTCAATGTAAATAAATGTTACTTATCAATAATTTCGTATTATTTTTTCACATTTAATGACTTATTAAAAGTTATTAAATTATATTCTTAATAATGAGTTTATCTAATCGAACATAATGTCTTACTTTTTAATGTATCATTTTGCTTTTTCTGAATTTCTTTTCTTCCACCCTTTTCCCTCATAGGTCAAATTTGAATAATTTAAGCTTTTTCTAGACCTTTGTGATTTTGTTTTAAATAAGGTCTACCTTTAGTTTGTTAATCACTGTGGTAGTAATTCCAAATTTTTGTGTGGCTCCAAAATTGTGTTTTGTTTTTGTAACATTAAAGTAGTCTTTGCATAGTTAAAGATTTGTTTGTTTTTTTACCAAGATATCCCCTAATGTTTAACTTTCTATTTCATTATTTACTCCAATTGCAGATAATTCATAAGAGAGCAAGAGCCTGTTTACACTACATTAGGAAGATATCTGATATTTTATAGTTTCTCTGGAATAAAAAAAAAGTCCTAGAATTAACTTAAAATTATAATACAAAATAATTGTTGACAAGTTTTTTCCATTCTGTTGTTCCAAGTTTTCCATTAAGTTGTATTTCTTTATAATATTAGATCATTTTTTTCACACTATTCATGTTCCTGCTCAGGATGTATTAAAAATTGTTGTCGATACCAAATGATGTTTATTTTTGATGACCACTTGTGGCACCAATTCTAAACATTTTTTGGTTGTTTATCTTCGAGCCAATCTTCTTGTCTATGGTTTAGTAGCTTAATAAACCAGCCTACCAGATGTTTTTGGGAACGGCGACTGACAATGAAGTTCAGGTAAGCACCTTATCCACATCCTGTGCTCTTTCAAGGATCTGCTACTGCAATCCCTCTTTACTTACTTGTACTCATCTATAAGAAGAAACCAGAATTTCTTTTTAATATCTATGCTGTGGCAGTTTTGTGACTGCCAGTAGTTACCTAAGTAAGTGATATGTCCAGGGTGTATTGGCTACACCGCCCAAGTATCCTTGGATTCCAGATTCCTTGCATGAAGTATCTATATAATGTCCTAAGAACTATATCTAAAAAACGTGTCAGTTTTCAAGAAAATAATGACAGCAGAATGTATAAATCTGGTGTATGCAAAAAAATTTATGGAAAATGTGAACAAAATTATTTTGATGTTGGCTACTAAGATGCTAAAAATATACGCTGTGTATTTATGCGCACAATGAAGTTTTTATTACATTTGACATTCCATTTTTTAAAATAAAAAGTGTTTTAATATATACATTCGAACCTGTTTCTGAGAGGTGGATAGGGACAGCATAAAAATTCACCCGAAGTTCCACTAATAGTAGCTAAGCTAAGCTGTAAAAAATAGTTTTTGCAACACAATTAAAAAGTATTTTTATATGCGATGAATAGGGACCGCATGCAAACATTTAAAAATATTTTATTTACATTTGTACTTATTTTACTTTTACACATATAAACATTATCCTTCGTAGTCTGTCAATACACGAAATTTCTTGTGGTAAACTGGTTCAAAATCACTTTCGTCACTGGAAGATACTACCTTGCCCCCATTTAGAATTAACTTTTTTCAGTTACCATGTAGTTGGTGATCAGTTTTTGCAACGACTGTTGTTTCGCTAGACGCTTGTATATGTATCTATTGCCAGATATAGTACAATATTTTTGTTCTGTGTTCCAATTTGATTGCAATTTTCATATTCCGCACAAAAACAGGTTTGAATCAGGTTCTTTGGGATCCTGACAATAATAGACTGCTACAAATTTTACTGTGGTTCTGCTATTGAAAATCTGTGGACTTCTTTGTAAAAACATTGGAAATAAAGAATTGGTAATAAAGAATTAAGCTGTTTGTTTAAGCTTAACTTTCAATAGAAGTTTTTCTACCTAGTCCTCCTGCAGATAAGTCCTAAATTACCAAACATTATTTTTACTAAGTCTGGTTGGTATTCTAGAGCTGTAATTCATTTTCAGATTCTTTTCAACTCTATTTCTTTTTAAATTTTTTTGAGGAGCTGCTTTTTTAAATTGTTTTCATATAAGATCAGATTATGTTAGATGTCTATTTCCGTTGTCCAAAATAAATGGAAATATTCTTACCTCGTAATTCGTTTACCTACTTTCGCTCTTATCAAATCCCATTGACTTTAGGTACTTACGTATTATCCCGTCGACCGTTTAGCGGCCGGCTAATTCAGCGGCACAGTAATAAAGTCAGTGGGATTTGATAACGTTTTCGGATTAAGCGTCACGGTCGACGGGATAATATGTAAGTACCTGACTTTACTTTACTGTGCCGCTGAATTAGACAGCCACTGAACGTTCGACGGGATAATACGTAAGTACCCCTACTTTCATAAACAACTACAAATCTCATAAAAGAATTTCCAGATATCGGATAAATACATTCAGGTAGGGGGGCATATTTTAGTAGCTGGTGGTTATCTAACTTATCTCTTATCTGATAATTAAAATTCACAAAACTGACAGTGTAGATATTGAAAAGAAATTTCTTCTACTTACTAGATGAGTACAAGTTAGTCAAGAGGGATTGCAATAGCAGATCCTTGAAACAGCACAGGATGTGGATAATGTGCTTACCTCAATTTCATTGTCAGTCGCATTCCCAAAAACATCTGGTAGGATGGCTTATTCAGCTACTAAACCGTAGACAAGAAGATTGACTCGAAGAATAATCAACCAAAAAATGTTTATAATTGGTGCCACAAGTGGTCATCAAAAATAAACACCATTTGGTATCGACACCAATTTATCAACACATTTTCAATAGATCCTGTCAGCTGGAACATGGATAGTGTGAAACAATTCTAATTCTTTAATATTATAAGTTTAACTCATAACAGAATGGAAAATACCTGTTAAAAAACTTTGTATATTATAAGATATTTTGAGCCTATTGCAGTATTTTTTAAACTGGAGTTAAACTCATTATTGCTCAGATGCTTCTATTTCAAGTAACATACACATTTTAAAAAAGCATGAAAATCAGTATTTTTTAATCAAAAAAATTTTTAAGATACTTTACAATTAAAAAATATAAGTGATAATAAATAATAGGTAATGCAAATTAAGAATTACATAAAATAAGCAACGGTGTCTATAAGGTTAGTAGATAAAAAGCAATGTAGTATGAAAGGAAGTTAAATTTAGAAGTCATTCCTAACTCATATGATTATTTTGAATAATTTATAAATGACGAAATATAAAATTAGAAAACTTAAGTTTATTTTAAGAAAATAAAATAATTCTACAAATTGCTTTAATTTTAGTTGCATTATAAGTAATGTGGATGGCAATCATGACACACAGAATTTAAAAAGTATACTTCCAGGGGTCTCTTCTGGATTCTATTTTCAATCCCTATTTTTTTAAATAAACGTGAGAAATTTTAAAAATTTTAGTGTTTTAACACATAAATATCTAAAAACAGCAAAAGTTAAGGTTATCAGTAATTATGATTGACAACCACAGAGATCTAATTAATATGGTTAGAATTAGATCTTAAAATAATAATCTACTTATTATTTTACGACTCTTTTTATAGCTGTACCAAAGGAAACTTAAAAATGTTGTAAATTTGACTTGGACAGATCCCCGATTTCGTCATTCAGATCACGGTTAAAACTTAAAATAGCATCACTAAATGACTTAAAATCTAAACATTGATGTCTTTTTAGTAAATTTAGGTTATTTTAAAGTAAAATTTAGAGAATATAAACATATACACAAATACATGCAAATGTAAACACTGTTTGTATGCCTACCAATTTGCTACCAATGGTTAACAGTTAAAGGAAAATAACTGGTTGTGACGTCATCGCGGAAAGCTCTATAGGCCATAATGGAAATCGAAAATCATGACATCTTGTTACAGGTTGGGAGAATTGTGGCGCTGGGATCGCACTAAACTCACTAGCGTTTGGATCCAGTCTGAATCCTTCGCCGGCTGCCTATGGGAGATCGAAAACACCTTTCTGCGCATGCGCTGAGTTCTAATTTGGCGAGAGATTTAAGCGGCCGGCATACGTTCCAGAATCTAGTGTGGCGCCCTCACATCAGTAACGCATTTGAATATAGCCTCGTGGACCCTCTGTTAGGATATTTCTCTGTGGTTCTTATCATTTAAAACATGCAATAAATTTAAGAACTATTAACAAATTTGGTACAAAATCGTACAGAGCTAGTTATAGTTCAAAATCTACTGAGCTAATGTTAGTACATAATAAACATTGCTATCCGCATTGGGGTTTGGGGCGTTAAGGCTTGACACGGCACCTTCATCATAGAAGAGAGTGAAATCGATTAGAGTGGATGTTTAGTTCACTTCCTTCCCCATACCCAAAAAATGCTAACTCCACAGAGAAATATCCTAACAGAGGGTCCACGAGGCTATTTTCAAATGCGTTACTGATGTGAGGGCGCCACACTAGAGTCTGGAACATATGCCGGCCGCTTAAATCTCTCGCCAAATTAGAACTTAGCGCCTGCGCAAAAAGGTGTTTTCAATCTCCCATAGGCAGCCGGCGAACGATTCAGACTGGATCCAGACGCTAGTGAGTTTAGTGCGATCCCAGCGCCACAATTCTCCCAACCTGTAACAAGATGTCATGATTTTCGATTTCCATTATGGCCTATGGCCGTGGACTCTCTGTTCTAGTACTCTGTGGCTAACTCTTTCTTCATTACTCAAAGTATCTGTATATTATACAGGGTTTCCCATAAATATTGGATCACACTTCTAGGGGGGATAGTTAGACACCTAAAGTCAGAATCACGTAGGATTTGGGGGTGGGGGTCCCAGACCAAATCCCAGGGAGTTAAAAATGGAGCGACACCCCAAAAAAATTATTGAAAAATTCAATTTGTAGAAGAACTACTATTGGTTAAAAATTAATTATAGCCTCAAATTTTTGGTTTGATATGATCTTTAAAATTATCTTAAAAGTTTTCACTTTAAAATTTGTTTTAATACGAAAAAAGTTAAAAAACCACAGAAAATGTGAAAAAACTGCAAAAACTTTATTTTGTATTTCGAAATCTTTTCGCCGCCGAGAGCCAAGTCGGGCCCCGGGTACAAGGTTGAGAAGCGGGCCCCCAACGCAGGGGCGGGGCCCTGGGGTCCATGGCCTCCCCCCGAGAAACCCTAACAAATAGCTTAAAAAACACTTTCTTAATGTTAAAATTCAAAAAATTTTCTGGGGGAGAACCCCCAAACCATTTTGACATCCATAGGCGCCAACTTTTATAAAATATTGGGGGGGGAGGGCCAGTACAAGACATTAAAAAACATAAAATTGAAAGAAACAACCATTAAGTTTACGTGCCTAATTAACTAATTTTGTATCAGATGTATAGATTAAATTTCGTTACATGTCCCTTTAAATATCGCCAAGGTGTAATATTTTGAGGTGCATTTAATGTAAAAGTTTTGTGTAATAATGCGAGCTCGAAATAAGACGGGGGTCTGGGCGATCTCTCCCAGAAAAATTTAGAAATTTCTCTGTTAAAAGTAGCATTTCAGCTTAATTCCAAAGTTTGGGGGCTCTCCCCAAGAGAATTTTTAAAATTTGACCCTCAAAAGAAATTTTTAACACATTCTGAGACCTTTTGTGGGTTACCCTCTCCCCAAATAACCGCTCTTGAAGGGGATTCCAAACCAGAAAATATCCAAACATCACAAAATATTGGGGGGGGGGCTTAGCCTTCCTTCAGCTAACATTGGATGGGGCTCAAGCCCTCTCAAACCGGTAATACTATAGTTTAAATGGGCGTATTTGCAAAAATTTTCAGGAGAGGACCCCCGGCCCTTTTCAAAATTGGGCATCTATTTATAATTTCATCCTTGAAAATTCTGTGGTTTACATGCTTTTAAAATGAGCTGAAACTTTATTTTTAGAGGCAAATTTTCAAAAATTTTCTAGGGGGCACCCCCAGACCCCCTATTAATTTCTCATGGTTACTTATTTTCTGTTTTCTCCTTGAACTTGTTTCTCTCCTCTCCTTTAAGGAGTACAAGTTACCCTCTTTAGGTGTTATCCAATGGATACCAAATGTACAAAAATGAGTAGAAAAACTTCTATTTGAAGCCAAATTTCACAAAATTTTCTGGGGGAGGACCCCCAGATCCCCCCACATTTGCTTTCGAGCTAGCATTATCTGAAGAAACCTTTATAACTTTAACAAAGTTTCGCATTTTATTTATGTTATACTTGAAAATTTGGGAGTCAAACACCTCGCGAACACAAGTATTATTATGGCCTTACAAAAATGTTCCCCCCCCCACTTTCTAAAACAATATCACGGGCCCTGGATATCCTCTAAGTTACTATAAACCCCTAAAAAGCTGCTTGAAAGCAAGCACTCTTCAAAAAATTTTCTGAGGCACTGAAAATTTCGAATGTAATACCCTCTGACTTTGACATGCCCCCCCCCGAAAATCTGGTCTGGAACCGCCCTTGCCCCAACGACATATTCTCATTTCGAGGTAGTGGGCGAAATTTTCTGAAGTATACCTCCAGCTATGCATTCATAAGCTTAATATAATTTTTAGAATATTTCTAGACAAGATCTGAATTTCATTCAACTTAAAATAATCGTTTTCTTGATAATTCGATGAGTAACAAATAGTAAAGGGGGTCTGGGCGTCTTCCCCCAGGAAATTTTTGAAAATATGCCCTAGAAAACTGGGAATTTACTCATTTTTGGACCTTTATGTGAACAAATTAATTTCCAAAATATTCAAAATGATATCCGTCTTAGTACTCAATATGAAAAGCTTTGGGTATCGGGCCCCCTACCGGCCCGGGTCCCGGGGTATCGTACCCCCTCGCCCCCCCCCGGCGCAAGTTTATACTTGCGTATGCGCCAAGTTTTTAGCGTTAAAGATAACTATTATGGTAACCCTAACCCGTTCTGCAACCTTTTACCTGCCGATGTTCCCAAATGGGAACATCACTTTAGGGAATTTTTTCACCACTTAATTTTTCATGCAGGAATTTGATACTTGGTAGTTAGCAACTCAAAGATATGAAGTTATTTTACATGCAAAAGTTTTTCATGTGCAATTTAATCCTTTTTGTGGAATTTATATCAAAATTACAGATTTTTGGCTCTTCCAAAAGTTGCACAAGTTTCAATTTATGATAAATTTAAATAAATTTAGTTTTAAATAATAATACTGTGTTTAGGTAGCTTAAGTAGACATCTTTTCAATTGGCTTGGCAGAATAGCTTCATATTCCAATTTCGGAGAGTAATTACCAAGTCAACGCGTATATGTTCCCAAATGGGAACATCAGCGTTTGGGGTATAGTTTTTGAGGGAATTTTTATAACATGTAAAAATTCAAGTTATTTCTTATTTCTTTTAATTTTTTAACCTTTTCTGTCTCAAAGGATCTAAACAGGTTAATAATGATGTTTTAAATTTCTAATTCTATAATTTTAATTTTTTTACCTGATTTATAGAAGAATAAATGCCAAATCTTTATAGCAGATTCCTAATATTGTATATTTTTCTAATTCCCCGACAGGTTAATTTTCAGTAATTATTATTAGTGGTTATGCAAAGGGCATATTTGGAGTACTTCTGAGGACTTGGGTATTTATTTTGTTCAAGAGCTCTTTTTTACATAAAAATTTTAGGTATAAATTTGAAGAATTTTGAAAATAATGAAAAGTTTGTACATCTAAAAACACTCTTGTAACATAAGTTGGATGTAAGAGATATGATGTTTAGTTTGGAATCTTCCATGAGAAACGCAGCTTTAATAAATCAATGGAGATAATTATGATTATCACTTTTGAAAGCTAATTAAATTTGAATGCAATTCATGGATTTTATGCTAGATATCCAGATAGAACAGTAATTAAAACTAATTTTTCACGCAAAAAGATAACTGTTTAGCTTTAAAACGCATGGGAACATTCTTTCGTATTTTTTATACCAAAAAAAAAATTACCCATTGTGGAATAAAAATTTACGGAAAAGTGTCATGCATGTAATAAACATGTAAATTTTTTCTTATGAAAATCTATAAAATTTTACCCAATTGTCCAACCATGGGAGTTAAATATGAAGAAACAGTCCAATATCATAAAAATGTTCCAAATTATTGAGTTGAAACCTATTTCAGTAGTTTTACTTGGATTAATTTTGAAATATATGCCTTTTGGAAACCCCCCTAAAAACTTCACTCCAAACGCCGATGTTCCCAAATGGGAACATCCTCAAAATCATACTTAGAATTTTTTTTTCTGCCAAAAAATGACAAGAATGGGTTTAGTAATGATGAAACAAGCCATTTAAGCCGAAAATCAGAACTTTTCATTTGAAATTTGAATTGCGGCGTATAAAGGTTAAGAAAACTGTTTGCGCAAGCAGAAAACAGACTTTACCAGGCTCTCAAGCGTTTAATATTGATGGTATTTACATGAAACTTTGGACAAAAGGATATTCAACTATGCTCTTTTAGAATATCCTATCAAAAGAAAGGATTTCGAATTACAAAATAAAGTTTTGGCAGTTTTTTCGCATTTTTTTGTGGTTTTTTGACTTTTTTCGTAATAAAAAAATTTTTGAAGTGAAAACTTTTAAGATAATTTTAATGATCATATTAAACCACAAAATTTGAGACCATAATTAAGTTTTTATCGATAGTAGTTCTTCTACAAATTGAATTTTTCAATAATTTTTTGGGGGTGTCGCTCCATTTTTAATTCCCTGGGATTTGGTCTGGGACCCCCAAATCCTATGTGATTCTGACTCTACTATCCCCCCTAGAAGTGTGACCCGACCCAACATTTATGGGACACCCTGTATAAAAAAAGGTGTTTTAAAGGAATAAAAAGAGAAGAAATTTTACTTTCCACCTTCCAAAACAAAATTGTATTAGTACAGCAATTTTTTTTTGTAGATTTTTATAAATTGGATTGAACAGAATTGTGTGTTGTTCGTTTTGCTAATATGCCCCTTCTCCCCTAATTTTAAACTTATTACATCAGTTTTAAGTCTCAAAACAGCTTAACGGTGCTAGTTTTAAAGATATTATTTAAAAAAAAATATCTCCCAGGGAGGAATTACTGTAATGAAATGATTAATTTTTATCATCGCTATTCATGGGGTAAAGGATAAAAACGGAAAAGTCTATGTTAAAATTTGGGCGCAGCCTGAGGGGATATGATTGGGGATGGAATATATATATCCCCCTCCCCCCAAAATTCAGAAATGTACCTTTTCTGACCTTAGAAAAGGAATAAATTTCCCCATATCCTCTCCTAAAATTCTAATATCCCCCTCCAAAATTTTTTCTGGCTATGCCACTTAACATTTATTTTTTAAAACTTCAAAACCAAAACCAAAAGAAGGGTATTGCCATTTTCCTTTTTGGGTTTTACTGTTCCGTTCCTCTGCGTCACTTCCGGCTCTGTTCCTGCTGTTTGATGGGAGAGGCTTCGTCGGGATTTTGGTTATCTCGGTCTGTCTGCTACTGTTAGGACTCAAAGGAATCGGATGATATCCTAAAACTATTTATGGAAAATTATACATTTATATAATTGAACTGTAACAAAAACACCTGGCAGGTAAGGCAATTTTAAGGTTTGTTTAATTATTTCATGAGTTCTATTTCAGGCTTAAGCGGCCGATCATGCCGGTTGTCACCTTTCTTTTTTTCTTGATTTATAATTTAAAGTGTTTCCAACCAGATTGTGTGACTCTTTCAAGAGCGATGTGCATGCTATGAGTTTGGATGGGTTTCTTTTATTTTTTTAAAGGGTTATTAGATAATGTTTTGGACAGCATGTGTGACTTATAATACATTGATAGATTCTGTGCAGTTTTCATTCCTCGCGTTGTTTTAGGACGAATGTTTTTCGAAAATACAAATATTACGTGCATTGATGTAACTAAACTAGTAGTTATTTATTTATAAATCGTTTTGCAATTTAAATTATCTTGCTTGATCTTGTTCAATGTTGGATCAGGGATGAAGATAACTTTTAGATTTTCCTTTGCTAAAACTAAAACAAAGCTAATATTCTAGCCAAATTTTAAGTTCATTTGTATAAATCCTCAAGTATTTGGAGTGTTGATTTAATCATGCATGTGTGAAATTCCTCTCATTACCTACCTAAAATATTTTACTACATAAAGCTTGACATTTGATGTGTTGGATTCAAAAGGTTCTTTTTATGATGCAGGCATATTTTTTTCCCATATTTATAATTCATTCTTTATTTTACTGTTAAGTAAAGTATCTATTCTGTTGAAAGTTACCAAAACAAAAAACTCTTGTTAATCTTTTCAATGTAAATATTTTAGTATAACTTTAAAGTTTGAGAATAATTTAGAAATACTTTAAGGTTAAATCATTACTCTTAAAGAATTATACAAATATAATTAAAATCTTTTTAGAATATCAGATTTCTAATTTTAACTGGATAATTTTGTGTATAATGCTATCCTTTCTTAAAGCATCCGACTAGATTCCAGTAACTCTAAGATGAAACTGATAAGTGATGAACCTTGTGTTTCATCTTGTTTTTTTTTTGTTTATTTATTTATCTAACATATTCTGAAATTGTTTTGTAAAATAAAGTTTTGGTTGCAAATCTTTTAAAACTGATGAATACGTACAGCAAAACCCAAGTATAGCAACATTACTTTACTTTGATTAATTATTTTTAAAAGTTCTTATGATATTAAACATGTCACTAAGCCTACCTATAGTTATACCGGTAGGAGAAAAACTTTGAAAGAAAAACCCAAACTCTGAAAATAAGTACAACAATAAGTGACAGCAACACAGATTTGGCACAAAATGTTTTTCCAGCATTTATGAAAAACTATCACCCCCGAAATTAAGTTGAAAAATCTGCTTCCGCAACTGCCACAATATTGTAAGACGTCAAGTTTTTCTTGTGGTGGTCTGATTATATACCTAGCTATTTTCTTATTGTTGGTCGTTAATAAACCGTTAAATTTAATATGGTACCTAACTAATATTCAATAATCTGAAAAAGGAAGGAATAAGGATGGGATTAAGATAATATTGCAGATAAAAGGATTTTTTCACTGAGCTAAACTTTCAAAATTTTGAATAGTTTAGGTTTGAACCTAAGACTGCTCGTTATTTGTAATGTTTATACTGTCTTGTCAGTGTTTCTTAAGTCTAAGATTTTGGAGTCAATACCAAAGCAATACCAAATATGTGATCATGACCACCTAAATGTAAAGGGTCAGAGCACTATTGACTGTAGGTCTTCGAGCATGTTCGTTTTTGCTCAAAAGTTTCAATGCATGCTTTTAAGTATACTTGGGAACAAAAACAAGCTTGTTCCGAGGACTACAGACATCATCACTGATGTTTGAGTGCTCCGGTCATGTTCTCTGGGTGGTTACAATGTGATACTAATCATTAAATAAATTGTATTTACTAGTGAAATAATTAGCAATTTTTTTATGTTACCTTCTTAAAATGGACAAATATTTTTAAATTCATGAAAAAGCTATGAAGGGAAAATTTGTCTAAAAACAACTTTAAGAAGAAAATTAATGTTTTGTGTTTGAGTGGAGACTTACTGAACTTGTAGTTTACCAGTTCTATATCTCTATAACACAAGTACTAAACTAGAGGTAAACCTCTTTTCCTTTGAATGGTTTAACACAAAATTGTAAAAATTCAAGTTCGATTACTTTTTTGGTACTACTTACATATTATCCTGTTGATCGTGCAATTGAACGCGGAGAGCATTACCAAATCTCATAGATTATGCTGCTCATAGATAGTCGCTGAACGGTTGATGGTATTATACATAAGAACCCTATTTTTTGTACCTATATGAAAACATAAAAATAATTTAATGTATAAAAAAGTGTCACAGCGAGCCAATGAGCTGCTGCAGAGCCATATCTGAAACCATATTCAGTTAGTATTTATGCTCCAGGTGAATTGTCACTGATCTGTTGAGTGTGCTCTCCACAAATTCATGCTCCTTGTCTCAGGAACCTTTTGAAAGGATTCTCAAATATCATTCCTTAGACTTTTTTTTGTCTGTGTTCTTACCCAAGTCTAACAGTAAATATTTCGAGGTTTGTTTAAACCAACTTGTAGAGATTAGGTATAAAGATCATGATTAGGGTCTATCACAGTATTTTTTCACTTAAGGCTAACAAAGCCTACTTATTCAAATGTGGTGTTAAAAATTTTTATGGAATAAACATGAAAAAATTAATCACTTAATTCCCAATCATTTTGACTGGCCTAAACTAGTGCTCAGATCTCACAACCCTCTTAAAGCCTTCTACGGTATAGTTTTCAGTTAAAAATGTACATAATGATGATAGAAATGAGGTAGAAAAGAAAATACATTCTTCTAAAATCTTTTCTTGATTAAATCAATAAGTATTTATGATCTTCACATGACACTTGATGAGTAGTTTCAAACTTTCTATTATTAACCAACCCCTTTGTAAGCAAAATCTCTGGCAGCTTTAAAGAACTTTTAAATTAAAACTGCACTTTATGTGTAGGGGCATAGCCAGAGGGGGGGGGGTTGAGATATATACCCCCGAAACTTAGAAATTTTCCTTTTTTGACCATAGAAAACCTCTAAAACTACCCCATATCCCCTCCCAAAATATCTACATAATATCCCGATGTATATCATACATATATCAAATCCCCCTACGAAATTTTTTTCTGGCTGCGCCACTGCTTATGTGTATTGCCTCTAAAGAGGTATTCAAATAAAGTTCAGTTAATATTTGAATTTTGAAGGTATTTTAGTACCAAAACTGTGATTCAGGTCATACTATTGTTTTTTTAATAAAAAATATCCTTTATGTGTTTTCAAAATATATTTTATCCTAACCCAACCATGTCATGAGTAATTACTAGTTTATGCAATGATTTTTGAAATCTTAATGGTTTAATCCTTTAAATGAGTTTCTCTTAAAAATTTCATTCTACTTGTATGTAGGGTGTTAATTGCACAATTTTACTTTATTTAACCTAAATTCTTCCTTGAGAGCATTGTTTCTGAACTATAAATTAAATTGACCATTGTGTAGGTTTTTGGGTGTTAAGTGATTGTTCTCCATCACTATTGATTCCACCCTGTTTTATATTTTCCGTTATTATTCATAGTTTTAAAATGATTAATACTTGCTTGTGTCTTGGCGGGGTAATCTTCTGGAAACTGGAAATACATTCTTGAATTAGAGCATAAGTAGTGAGTAAAAAACATAAACTTTTTGTTGTATTTCTAGTATTCTTTTAGAGATTAAACTTGGGACATTTAATTTTAATTGCTATAGAAAGAAAATTTGGGGCTACTAACTTTGTACTTTGTACTAAGCTCATATTACAGATTTAATACTTTTGGGATGTTTATTAAACTATTATTAGCTTTAGTTTAATTACTTTAGGGTACTTTTACAATACTGCTTGTGTTGGTTCGTCATTTTAACAAACGAAACCGCGGGTGATATGCGGAACTAGTAGGAAACCATGTACTACTGTCCGGGGCGAGTAGTACATGTTTTCCCCCGGCATTTTTTAAAAGGACTAAAAATTAGTCCTTTTTGAAAAAAAGTCTTCTTATTATTTATTTTATTTTCACCTCATCTCCGGTCTCCTCTTTTTTTTTACCAAGTAGCTGAAATCCGCACCCGCTATTGATACATCATCTATCTCCCTTTCCGAATACGTTCATTTATCGACGTGCTCGGAAAAATGAAGAGGTTGGAATCGTCCAGCTCTTGTAGTTGTTTTCCCCGCCGTTCACGCGCTTTGTTTTGCTTTGCTGCGACAATTTTGTCTGAATTCATTTTTCCCCATTATTAAAAAATAATAATTGCTGTATATTTTAATATTATACCATTCGAAAATAGTCAGTGACCTCACTGTATTGTTTAGCATATTCAAAGTTTCTTTAGCATATTCAAAACAAAGCTTCTATTTTTATAAGTAAATTTAAAATTAATTTTCTAATGAACCCACGTTTTACATTTATAAATAAAACTAAACCCAAACTTAGCTCATTTCTTACCTTTAGTTTAAGTTCGTAAACTGAGAATTAGTTAATACTGTAAAATCAAAACAAGCATATGAAGAAATACCTATATTTAGATTTTTAACAATCAGTGATAAATAAAACAGAATTAATTGTGTTACATACATTTTTGTCACACTCATTATCTGCTATAATTTTTGATATTTGCTCTTGTTAATAATTTGAAATTCAGTCATTAAAAACATTTTCTTTAACCCATTATCATTACAGTAAAACAGAACTGCTTATTACCATGGATTTTGTGTGATGAAAAGCTCCTATTATGAATTCCCCCCCCCCTCCCAAAGAATATGAAAGCCATTTTGATTTAAAACTTCAGTCCTTGTATGAAATTTCAGCGACATCTTCTTATCCCTCGATTATCGTTATAGCGTAGCTGTTACGCGTCATGAATTAAGATGCTTTCCATTTTCACTGGACTGTGAAGTGAAAAAGTAGGACACCGGTGCCATTGCCTCCATAGCCAGGGTCTCAATGGATCGAAGTCCTAAACAGGAGAGTACCCACCGTTTTCATTAAGGTCCCACTGTTACTTAGCTCAATGTATTTTAGCTGTTTAATTGTCGGCGTCATAGAAGTTGGAAGTTTTAAAGCTGTTGACTTGTTAAAATTATTAGGGGGGCACTGAAGCAATAGTTGGCCCTATAGATTTGTTTGTAATTGGGGTTTGTGATACCGCGATTTTGAGTACCCGTGACAGCAACAACCGTTTGTTTTACAACCGTTTTTAAGAACATTAATTCACATGTGGACAGGATCTACTACTAAAAAAGTCCAATTATATTTTCTAGTAAAAATAGTCTTTGGGAATTTCTTTTACAAAAAATTTGTAAAGCATTCTACTTTTAAAACTGTATTTAAAATATGTTTACGTTATGATTTGATTTTAAAATTTGATGAGGGAAGTTATTTCTAAAATAATTAATAGCACCTATTAACTATATTTTACTGTTTTAAACTTCTCTAAACCAGGGCTTAAATTCTAACCAAAGAAGTACTGGAGCGCTACTATTTCAGCATTACAAATATTCACCGAATCACATTACAAATATCAAATTGTAACGATATTTTTGGAGTTGAGAATCCAGCTGAATTCGGAAGGAGGTAAATTATAATATAGTTTTATTCGTCTTTCTATACCTCGTTTATCCGTAAAAACTGGAAGGTGAATGTTCATCCCTTTACCTCAATTATACAGTACATCCGAATAGTTTTAAATCGTTAAAACAGCCTAAAAGAGGCTTTCGTAGCACAAAGAATTGAAAATTATATTCTTTAAGAATTTTTAGGACATTTTAGACTATTCCTAAGATTCTTTCACTTATGAATTTCAAATTTTATCTCAAAGTCATTACTATTGTATTATCATCAATTTCTTAAAGTATTGGGTGCAACATCAGCCCCCTCTCGGACACCAATAAGGGGCTTGATCCCCATCAAACCCTAAGAAGTCGTATATGTTAGCAGTTAATGAGCGTATCAGAAATGTTCTTGTTCCTTTCTCACTCTGCTTCTTCTCTCCAACCGATTCAGCTTTTTCAAAACTTTATCAGACGCGTCATGTGAATTTCTTTTGGTTTCCGAAGCTTTGAATAAATATTTAAATTCTATTTCCATATCAAAGAAGAGGAGATTCCAAAAGTCAGCTCTTAGTTTTGTATCCATGATTTGTGGGTGTTTTTCGCGTGACAATACCGTGTTTTTGAAAAGCAGGTGGCATGTCATTCAGGAATTCCTGGGTGATGGAATTGAGCAACTCTTTTCAACGTGTTATCCTTGTATTGACCTTTTATACTCTTGAATATGAGCTGCATTGTGTGTCGAGTCTTCAGTCATCCCAACAAATGTTATTAAATTCATTCATTCATTTCATCCAGAACTCAATTTTTTTTCGTATATTCACTCTTTTTAATGAATCTTAAGCCGTCCTTTTCAAATCTTGAAAAATGGAATTGTATTTTTTTTAACGTAATGATAAATAAAAAAAATATGGAAATCGTCGCGTACCTCCGCGTTGAAGTTAACGCTCTCTCGAAGTCTCGTGGGGGAGTGTTTACTTATGCATTAGAAAAAACTTTAGTTCAATACAAGTACGAGTCTACAAATAATGTAGACGGGATGTCAATTCCGAATTTCTCCATTAATTCTAACTCAATTAAATTTTAACTTCTGTTCCTGCACCATGCAGTCTCTCCACCTTACGCAAGATGCCACAAAACGCGGGAAGGGAGAATTCCCGTTAATTCCCGTTAATTTTCAGTGAGTATGTGAACAGGACCCGGATTCATCCTTCCTCTGGGTTCTTTGTTCGTTAATGGAAGATTGTGGGTTCGGTCTTCAAAACCTTGACCTGTGGGTGTGTATAAGCCAAGTCATGGATATAAATTCCGGCCGCCTTTTTAGAAATGATCTTTTTGTGAAAATTTGATTGACTGTTCCTGATTTAATAAATTGGAAGTTTCCAGCTTGTTCAATTTCTGTATCTTCTCTGTCATATGCGGTCGTGTTGGTTTTGGTAACTGGTGTGCTTCACTTCAAATGGTAGTTCTGTGAGTGTGGTATAACTTTTTATGTGAGAGTTTGTGGTGATGGTTGATGTATTCCAATTTAGGTTTCGTTTGAAGAAAAAATTTTCTATCACAAAAAAATGCATACTCGCATAAAACTTCCACTGTATCTGGAAGTGTTACAATTACAGTGCTAACAAAACAATACATCTCAATACTTCGAAAACAAAATGAGGTACGAGTTATCCAGGTAGCAAGTTAAACAAGGTACTCTCAGAAACCTTACTTATTTGAAAAACATTAATTCCCTCAACTTTTTCTATCCCAAAAACTTGATATCTGGCTATCTTCATTGTTCTTAAAAGTGTCCGATAGTGTATTGTTTGTCGAAAAATTCAAGAAATGGGTAATCTTACTATATATTAATATTAAAAAAATAGCACGTGATGATCAAAGAAGGCTCCGTTTTGAGGATGATTCGTTTGCATCACAGCTACACGACAAGTTTGTTGAGACAAAATCATATACTATTATCAACTTCGGTATAATCAAAGGATCACACACTAGTTTCTTTGATAAATAATTTACTTTTAAATTGAGTGACCATAAATGACCTCATCCAAGTCTTTATCCTCATCGGCGAAAGAGTCTTCGAGGCCACTTAATTGATTGTTTGAAGATTACCATTTTCCTTTTGAGATAAAAAGGTCTCTTATCGTTTTACCAAGATTGATCAATATCAAGGCAATGCTTTTACTAGTTTCAATCTATAAATTAGTCTTGTATTGTTAAGGTTATCTTTTTTATTCTTCAGTGCGTTCCTAAACTTATTCGAGTACGCATCGCAATGCCCTGACTGATTAAATATTTTTTCCTAGCGCAACTTGAAAGTTAATTAAAAAAAAACTAAGTAATAGGACTGCGCTGCGCATCCTAATATTTTTTTTTTTCAATTGTTAATTTCGTTGGTTATTGAATGATAACCAACTGGATTAAAATAAGGATGAACCTGCAAATGGCTACTCCTTTTCTCCAAATTTTTTGATTGATACTTGTTTTTATAAAAAAATCATCCAACTCCAAATATCTTTGTACAAATTCTACATTTTAGTTGAATTTTAATACATATGCTAAACTTTAGGTATTATCTAAAATGAGATGAACATTTTTGTTTGTATTAAAATTAAATAAATTAATTTATTAGATTTTCAGAAATGTATTAAAGGCAAAGAAATGTCAATTTTTCGGATAGGGGAAAATAAATTTTCTGGTTTATAAATTATCTGATTTGCCTTATTGTGTAGAAAATGTGAATAACCTTGAGACCAAGGGTTTTAGTTAAACAAGTTTTATTATCCCTTTTTTACATGATTTCTATCATTTATTTTTAAAATATTATTTTCCTTGAGAAATTCATTACTATAAATAACTATTATTATTTCCTTGAGATTATTGAAATTTAAATACCAACAATATTTAAATTTCTTCACTTTACATCAAAATTGTAAGGTTCTTTTAATTCCCCGGCATTGTTCAATGTTTTGATTTGAAACTCTTAAGTCTATCAATGGGATGCATAAAACATTCGTTTTTATTTTAAAATATTTTTGAGGAAATTCCTGTATGCATTTTTAATTTTTTTTTACAAACCGGATTTAGGAGTGCTTTTACTCCTTTTAAGAATATGATCAAGTCACTGGTCCAAGTATACCTACCCCTTAGCTTGATACAGGAGCTAATTTTCTGATTATATTTTGATGCTAGAAATTTCAGTTACGTGTTTTTCATTTTTTTTTGTTTTTAAAACTGAAAGTTTTGTTCGTTATCTTACCCCATGGGTTTAGAAGAGAGAAAATATTTATCTTTTCGTATTATCATTTGTTCTTTCCGTAGAAACTTCGGGAGACTATCAAAATCCAGCTAGTAAATTTTTTTAACTATCAGTTCTCAATCCAGTTATGTTCATCTTACCTCTCCTCCTCGAAAGATAATTTCTCAACTAAAACACAACATGTTGGAGAAGAATGATTAGAATATCTCGCAAAATGTCCTAACTCCCTACCTACACCAATTTCTTCTAGTGACGTAAAATTATTTGACCTCCTTCGACCCTGTTTTCAGCCTTCATATTGGGGTGGGTCGATATCGTTTTAGGCTTACCGAACCACGTGGTTCTTAGGCCTAGGAGCTGAAGATAGTAGCCGCTTGTATATTGAGCGATCAGGGAGGGCACCCTGCATGAGATGTGTTCCCTCCCTCCTCTCCCAGCTGATGTGTGAGGGAGGAGGGCGATTCCAAGTGCAGTGCAGCGCCATCCGATCGATGAGACGAGACTCGCAGCGGGCGCCAGTTGCGGCAAAAGCCGCCGCACCTTCCGACGTGGACGCTGCTGGCTGGGTCGGTCGGTGGCTTCCCTTTCGTTGGTTGCGATTCCACGAATAATTTTATACCTCGTCTTTAAGGTGCAACATGTCGTAACTCAATTTTTGGCCTTTTAAAGTTATGCATCAATTTAATATTTCAACTTTTGACCCCGGATCGCCTAAAATAAACTGTGTGGAGAAAAAAAAAAACTAGCTCAAGAACCTTCTTTGCTATCGTCAGTTTTGTTATCCCTCCAGATCCATAGAGATGCATGTTAGAGTGAGTTTCCCCCCCCTTTCCCCTTAAGAATTGGAGAAATTGAGTTATGTCATTTTGCGCCTTAAGCGACGCTTTATTTGGGTTCTGCTAGCATGTGGGGTTGAGAAACTGTAAGCTAACTTGCTTGCATGGATACACAAACTTCACGAATTGTATAAAGTGAAAATGTTATGCTCATGAAGACAAAAATGATTTTAATTCATTTGGTTGTATTATTTTTCATTTAAACAATTTACAGTTTTTTCATTTTATATTTAGTTATACGTAATACGTATGGGAAGAGGGGAATGCTAATCCATTATACTTTCTCAATGCTTTTAGAAACTGTGTAATCTAACAACAAAAGAATAGGGGAGAGGAGAGGTACAAGGAGAAAAAACAGGGAGGATACTTGAGGGTTGAGGGAGTACCTAGGTCGTTAGAGACCTTCAAACTTCAGTATAACCAGCCTCACTGATTGAGGCCATGGAGCATATAACTTACAGAACGTGTGACTAAAAGTCACAATCAGACGTGGCTAAGCCTCCTGTTTCCCCAAGCAAATTTGGTCCTCATTTTTTCGACCCCTGAGGGATGAAAGGCAGAGTCTGCCTTGCCTTGCGCCACCGGGGTTCTTAGTATAAGGAGAGATGGAGGTGAAAATGCGAGAATGCATTTTAGAAGAATCATCCAAAATGACTATTGTAAATCTTTGTTGATAAAAGATGAAGATATTGAAGGGGAGATGAGAAAATGAGTGGGTAGAGGAGAAAAAATTAACAGGGGAGATTATAATATGAGGGAATAGAGAATAAGAATATGAGGGAGTAGAGAACAAGGGGTGAGGAGAGAAAAAATGGGAAGGGGGTATAGAATACGAGTGTTCAACATCCCCACGCGCGGTCACTCTGGCTGTCCCACGAGTGGGCAGGAAGCCGCCGTAATTCGGCCGAGGTCGTCCGACACGCGATACCCGATGACGCCACCGCCCCGCCACTTTAAAATGCACGCGCCGTGAAATCTAAAGTGGGGAGGCTCTGCTTGTTTTCACTTTCTCGAAATTCCCCCTGGCCGGCTTAATATCCTGCCTACTCTGGTGACCGATTCGAGCGGGGAAGCTTCAAGAATGTCATTCGAGATTTTTTAACGCAAGATTCGATACACAGTAAAGGACATTTCAACCTTTTTTCATGCGGCTGAAAAACTATATTTGCCACCTGAATACGGGGTTTCGAAAGTTTTTCATTTCTGTTTCTAATATTAGTTAGTTACTTATCCATATTTATTACTTCGGTTAAAAAATTAGATTGCAATGGAATCGAATTATATTAAATTTGTTTTCTTTTATAGTACTGAACATTGTATTAAACTGTGATGGTGGTTGAGTGGGTTGGTGGAGAGTGATAGCGAGCAGAAGGCAGAGCACCCTAGTTTAAATTAGTTGTACCGAAAAGTGTGAAAACTTAAACCAGAATGTTAAAAAATATTTCGTTAGTATTTTAGTAGTTAATGAAATGAAATAAAGTGTCATTATTAAACCTGTCAACAAACCATTATCACTTAATATTAAACTTAACAACTTTTTATTAAAGTGTTAGTTACCCCGCTTCTCTTACACATTCTAATTAGCAGAACAGAAGCCGTCGCTCGCTGAAAATCGCATTAATGTGTGACTCGCTGAACCCTTACAACTGTGGCTATAATGAGGAAAAAAACTGGGACAGACAGAGAATGTAAACCTAGGTGGCGTCCGGACTATATTTCTGAGTTTTCTGCAGAAGAGTCCGCTGTTGAAATCGTTCAGACTTATTTTATTATCTCTAACTTATATCTTAATCGAAATTTTTGCACATTTCATTATTTCACATAGTTTTGAATTTTTAATCAAAATTGTTGCAAAAAATCACAAGAATACGAAAATTGGATTTCCAAGATACATTAGGTCTGAAATTTTCCGCCCTCCGACTCCTCCCTTGCTATAATGACCTTTTGTTACCACTGAGCCCTGGAACTTTTCTTTCCTGTCACAAATGAACGCTTGTTGTAAAGAGGGTTTTACAGAACTGGTTTTGGTAACGAAGCTAACTTAACAGCCTCTGTGGGTTTTTTTAATATGATTCAGTTAGAAGTTTAATTTACGCAATTAATGCCATTTGTAAATGATATTGACATCTTGTGGTGAGATTAATTTTGATTAATTGGTTCTATACGTTGTATTTAATTTGTTGAAAAATGGGTAAAATGTTGGTGTTTTAACGAATGTTTTCTTATGTATATCATTTGAGTAGAAATTAAATGGGTAATTTTAAATCCTTTGAATTTTTGTAGCACTTTATTTTAAAAGATATTTTTAATATTTCTTAAAATAAATATCAATTATTTTTTCAAGTTAAACTTATTTCGGGTACCATACCATGCTTAAATGATCGGTATGGTGCCATGAAATTTTCATGTTCCTTCAATTTGTTTTTCTAACATATTTTAACTGTAAAGTTATGGTAATTTTCTTTGGATCTTAGCCAAATCGAAACTTATCAGGTTCCGGTTTGCTCTACATACATCTGAAACCATTACAAATTGTCCTGTTTGCAAAAAGTTCATGTGATTATAAAACCATTTTAAGATTAGTTGTTCTCATTTTACTCACTCCACCTTTTCCTGTGAATCTATACAGGGGGATTCATAACTTGTGGGGAAATTGCTAGAGGGATTACCCAAAGACAATTGAGAATCACCCTGGAAAGGAGAAGTCCCCGAAGCAAACCTGAGGCGCTATAGTGCAGACAGAAGTTACCAAAAGCAATGAAATATGTGTTATTGTGGGAAAACGGATTGCATATTTACAAAGGCTCAAAACTGGGGGGGAACCATTGGCGAATGTTTCAATTAGTTTATTTTATTTAATGAGTTTATGAATGAAAAAAATTAATAAGGTTCTCAAGTCTTGAGCCTATGTAAATATGCCAATGGTTGGAAGGGGGTAGAAATAAAATTGCGTTTAAAAGGAAATTGCTTATTTTTTGCTAAAACTCGGTGAAAATAAACAGTTGTAGTAGGCACGAAATATGAACTTCTATGAACAGCTAGTGTTAAGCTCTGAAATTTTTACTGAGAAACTTGAAAAGTATGTAATTATTTTTTTTTTTTTTTTTTCAAAAATTGAGTGGGCGAATCCTGAACCCCGTTCATAACGATATGACGGCCGTCATTTTACAACTCTGAATGAATGAATTTAGCGTATATCTTGAAAGACTTATGAAGAGCTTATCTATTCCTTTCTCTTTCGATGGCGGGTCATAGTTCAAGAGCGGTTCTATCTATAGATCTGCGTCACTGATCAGAGGTCGAAAAATAGGTCTATCACCTGAAAGAATGACCGGGCTTTTTTTTCTTTACTTAAGTGGTTCGAGCATTTTACGTGTTCACTGCCCTGCTATATTCCAAGAGACCACCTTTTTCGCTTGCAAAGAATTGAGATGAGCCTAATCCGCTATGGGGATATAATAGATTGAAGTAGAACCAACCCACACGATAATTTGTCATTAATAATCAGAGTTAGGCATTTGAAATTTTCCTTATTTTTCGGATCTATTATCATTTGCTTTATTTTTCTGGGTATTGGAAAATTTTTTGTTAATGGAACTTTCGCTGGTTACTACTCTCAAAGCAATCGCTCTGAAATTTCGCTAAGGATCTATCCGTAATAGGGCTTTCCATAAATGATGTCACACTTGGAGGGGATGGAGGGGGTTCATCAAATTGTGACACTTTGTGACAAGGGGGTTTCAGGAATTGTGACATCACACATTAAAAATAAGCTGAAACCCAAAATAAAATTTTTCTTTCTGGAAAATGCAATAGTACATAGCTATAAATGAAATTATTATAAAAAATTCATACCAACGAAATAAGAGTTCACTTTGAATTTATAAAGTGTAGTGCATTTCAACTTGTTTAAATATATTTAGCCCCAGATTTTTACTAATCTTGTTCTAAAGATGTTAATTGTTAGGAGAGCGTGACATGTTACAAAGGGGGTATGGTGAAGTGTGACCCTTTGTGACATAGGGGAGGGAGAGGTTCAGAAATGTTGAAAAAAAGTATGACATCATTTATGGATGGCCCCAATGCATGTTCTCAATTTGAATTTTATGTTGGAACATCCTCGATCTCTGATTACCAAGTAATTGAAGGAAATCAAAACTGAAAAAAACATTCATCTTTGCTTTTTGTTTTATTGAAAAGTGTTATTGGATCTCCCTTTTTGCTTCATACAATATTCATTATATTAACTTAATGATGAATATTTTGTAGTCTCACGTGCAGGTGTTCAGTTATGTAATCTGTTTACTTAGGACATAATATAATCTTTATAACGTCTTATCTAATAGGAAAGGTTTTACAAATGCATAATCTAAAGCACATAATTCATTAAACATGCTTGACATTTGGATTTTTCGATAAAGCTTCTCACAAAACTATCCTTATTGATAAAAATCGTACCATTAAGTCCTGACTGAGTGGGAGTATAGGATATGTGATCAAATTTCATTATCATACATCAAAAGAAAAACTCTTTAACAGTTGATGGGTTGTGGACATGGTACTATGGTATGATTACAAATGGTACGGCTTCTAAAAGAGGGACAACTTCTAAAAAAAAAATAATGTTAAAGGACGCATTCGTATCTAAAAAGAAATTAAGATCACTCAAAATCTCTTCATCCACATAAGGATAGGTTTTATAGGTATCGAATTTAAGTCCTTCCAACATCCTCAACAACTTCAATAAAAATTTTCTCTGACGTCTGCTATTGTATACTATGCTTCTCTTGTCCAGCTTGCATCTTCTAAAGGGCAATTAGAGTCCAGATGATCTCTTTATGGGTAAAAATATCGCACTCAATCATACTGCAACTATCTTAGATATTCTTGAGATTAAAAATATTGAAAGAATCAATTAGCTTTGAGTGTCCCGAGAGCTAAATTCAATCGAGCATATAAGAGATCTTTTAAAAATATAGATAGGGCCGGTCAGAAAAGATCCAGGAGCAGCTGAAATCTGCCCTAAATGAAGAGTGGGACGGTAATAATACTCAAAAGTGTCTTAAAATGCCATTCAAAGGTAACACTGACACTCGTAGGTCTTTAGGATATGACACTCATAGGTATTTGACTATCAGAATTCTCAGAATTTCATAACTTAAAAAATAAATTCGAGAAGGATGGAGGAATCAGATCAATTATGTAAATGAGAGAGCTATTCGACATATTTTTATAGAAAATACTTAGTCTAACTATTTTTATAGAAATTTAATTTTTTAAAACAAAGTCTAAAAATGTTTGATTAAGAATATCTAAAAGTCAATATTTTTTAAAAACTTTTAATTGGTCGCAAAAGCAACAATTTCTAGAGATACACTGGGGCTATAAACGGTTTCTTAAGTAGCATAAAAATATTTATAAAACTCGGTATATAAGAGTGCAAAATTTTTATGTGAGCTAACACTGAGAACGTGTAGGGTAGTTTTTCTAAATCGGTGGCCAACCAACACCTCTTCAAAAAATGTGGTGCCATTTGATTAAAGCGACTCCGAGCAAACAATATTTATTTTAACGCCAAGCTTGGTTTGTATCGCCAAGTATGAAATCAATGCCTCAGACGGGAATAACAAACCATCATAAATCACCCCACCGCCTGAAACCTAACAATATTTGACAACCGCCTCAATCGGGACATCACCTTTTTCTTAGACCGGTGGGAAAAGAACAAAGAAAAAAAGGGTTAGCTCAAAAGTTGAAGGGAGATTTTGATTCCTCTCCGATATTGTGTGATATTTTGTCGAACCCCCTCCCCCTTTTTGTTCTTATGTAATTTATAGACGTCCCTTAATGTATCAACTGGCTTAAAATGTATTTTTGAAACTGATAAAAATGGTGGCTGATGCAATCAGTTATTTCCTCGTCTTAATTGAGATTATGATTGACCATTTACGTCATGATATCCAATTGTGTTGTTTACTAATTTTATGAATCCTTTTTTGATCCGTATACTCGTAGTATAATCATCCTCGATTTGGTAAAAAGGAAATTTTTATGAATCAAACAAGTTTTCCCTCTTTGATAAGGAATGCACTTGTGTAGTGATAACACGAAGGAGGTCAGTATTTTTTCACTTGTTGATGTGACCATTGCTTATGGTCAGTGATCTTTTGGTGTTCTGACCGATGCTCTTCGCTTTTGGTGTTATCGGTAAGGAATGTTGTTTTTTTTTCATGTAGAGGGCTTTTCTAACGTGTATTGTAATTAGTAAGCAAATTATATTTTTATTAATAAAAAAAATTACGAGTCAATAAATGACAAGGTATTTTAAAAATTATAATTACTTATGATTTGACATCCATCCATACTAATCGAAGCATTCCTTTTTTATGATTTCAAGGAAATTCACTCTTTTGGTTTCTTTTAGAGTTAAACTGTTATACTAAATTGTAAATCGGTATACTTCCATATAAGCGTGGTCAGTATAGAATGATTTTTTTTTTCTGACAGAACTAAAAAAACATTCAAAATATATATCTATTGAATTTTTGCCATTCGTAGAAAATCTAATCGTAATAAAATCGAATAAATTCGTAATAAAATCGAATAAATAAATATATATCGTAGACTCAAGAGCTTATTAGCAAACATAAGTAGGTCAAGATATGTTTCTGTTTCTGATTCAAATTCTTGGTATTTATGGGGTTGTTGGGAAGTAAAACCGATTGTGCACTAAAAATTGTTGTCGTACATGAAAAGGGTTATTTTTTTTTATCTGGACGACCGTATATTTTCACCATCAACGCAAAATGAAACTTTTGTCATATTTCTTGGAGGCTGCTTATGTACCTACTTTAATCCATATTAGTATTAGGCAAATCATATATCAGATACATGGAATTCGTCTACTTTTACAATGTATGGATTATAGAATACCTTTTATGTATCTATCGGTACATTGATTTCAAGTTACACCGTTACGAGTACATCCATATCTGACACTTTTTAAGTACTTATATTCTATAACCAGGATTTCCTTAACTGGTGCTGTTAAGAGACAGCTGAGATGCCAAGGATAAGAATGAACAGCATATAAGCTACTGGGCTTCTCATTAATTTTACTACTTCATATCTCATCTGACCAAACCCGGATTTTCAGAAGTATTGGGAAAAATGCACGGTACAGAGGGGTTGACAATCCCACTGGTGCGTGTTTCCCTACCGAAATCTGTCGTTTGACCTCTTTTTTTTATACGGAATGTGCGATTCGTGGGTGATTGACGTCGGAAATGCCTGTTGACCTGTTCGGTTATCGCTGATAGCCGCCGCGGATCGATCTCCTCACTCGGCGCTCCTCTCGCGCTCGGTCCTTCACCCTTCTTTCCAGGGATCGAACTCAAATGCGTGATGGTGGTGGTGGGGGGCACAGCGCCCAGGTTTGTGAAAATTCGGACGGGGGTTCAATTACACTGGGCAGTAGTGAAAATGTCAATATACAGGGCGATTCAGATAAGTGTTTCATAACTTCTAGGGGAGGTAGGGTACATCAAGACGAACAAGAATCGATAAAGGTTAGGGGGTCGCAAGTGGGGTCTAAGGGGTGAAAATTAGCAAAAATCTTCCAGCAGTTGTCCGCAACTGCAAACATAGACTATCACACTTTGTTCTGATTACTTTGCTCTAAATATCATTTATATACTTATGGAAATACTCCCCGCGCTTTTCCCTAAATTATTTATTTATAGAATATGTGGCTTTAAGGATAAAAAGCCAATTTGTATCGTGAACATGATCTTTGATTTTACCCTGATCAAACGCTCCCAAAATAATTTTTAAAACCTTATAAATAACGTTTTATGTGTAGAGCTGGTAATATTACATTTCTTAAGTGTGTGGAAGGAATATTCGGAGTCTTATTAACTACGTTCGTGTCATTTAAATTTCAAAAGTTGAACATATATTACTAGATACAAAGTAAACTGACTGTTCTATTCTCAACAGAACATCCAAATTTTGTAAATTCATGTTGTAAGTACCAGTTTAAGTATATACCCATTTCAAGTGAGTAGACACTCACACAAATCATATTTCATAAACTAAATACTGTTTAAGAGCTTCTGAATGTGGTTATGAGTTTCCTTGATGCGCGCAGCCTGTTAATGGGAATGGAAAGCAGCTTACAACTATTGCGAAGCAAAATCATTATTAGACTTAATTTTGACAGTTATTTTGCAAAGAGGATACTTGTTTACATGGTCTGAGTCTATTATTATACAACCAAATATTTTGTTTCTATATAAGCGAAACACAATGCTATAATTTTCATCAAAATTACAATAAAATTTTGTATGACAGTGACGAAATATTTGCATGTCTTTTCTATGTGTTGTATGCTTGAAGGCATCTGAATAAATAATACTCAATTTCTTGCCTAAATTATCAATTTATTCTGAGCAATGTTTTAAAAGTTTTAGTATTTCAGCACTAAGCATAGTATACGAGGTATATATATATATATTATATGGCTATTAAATAACGATACTGATGCTCCTAATACAGAAGAACTAAACATGTCACGAATTTGAACATTAAACAGTTGTTTAGTATGGAACTTTCTGTTTTAAATGCAGCAACCCCCGTGTTTTTAAACAAATTCGTCTGGCTGTGGTGTATGTTTATATAGCATATTTTTCCATTTTGCCGGAAAAACGGTAAGTGCACAGTAATAAGGCAACGAATTTTCGTTAAATTTAACACGAAACTTCAAAAAAATGCCTACTAAAACTCATTTTTTAAGAAAGGACATGTATGGAAATAAATATTCGTAATTAGCACATCAAAATCAATAGCTACTTTTATGATTTTTACAGGAACTTCGTCAAAAATTGTTGCTCATTGTTATTTATCAAGGGCAGCTTTTCTCAATGTGGGGCAATAACTAATCCAGAGAATTTCCTGAAGGAATTTGTACTGCAAATTATCCCAGATTACAAACAAAGATGCGTTGAAAAGCTGTTCTTAAGTAAAATTTCAAAAAACTTTCTGAGGGGGACCCCTTTTTGACTTGATTCTCGGTGTTACCAACTAAATATTTAAAAATTTGATGCGACAAGGTTCAAACTCAACCCTCGTACAATCTAGGTGTTCGCTTATCTACTAGACTATTGCTTCGGGCATTTTAGATCTTGGGTGGATTTTTTAGGAGGTGGTTACTAGCCGAATTTTGCATAATCATTCCGCATTTGGGCGCTTAATCCCGAAATTCTGTGGACATGACATACATAACTTTATATTTATTCAGAAAATTAAGAAAAATTTTGTAACCAGATATCCATTACCCTGGAAAACTGATAATTATCAAAAATTATTTTTCTGCGACTTTACAACTTTTTACGTACTTAAATCTCATGCTTAACCGATTTTCCCCGAAAAAATCCTAAAACCCTCACGTATAATTTGTTCAACGAATTTGACATTTTTAATACGTTTGAAAGGGTTGTTTCCTTGCCGAGCTCCTCGCCTTTTAAGGCGGCTTTTCCTTACGTTCCGTTAGAGTTGCAGTAAAATAATCTTGTTTTTTCTGAGATGATTAATTACGGATGGCCTAAATCCTAAATCAAAGGTTGGCTTCTCTGCTTGGAGGATCTTACTATGTTCTATCAGACTCCATTTTAGTGAACTCCTGGTTATAATTTACCTATTTATTCTACGCTCCCAAGTGTAAAAAATGTAAATACTAAAGTAAATGTAGGTTATAGTCAGTGGTACCCGTTAATGTTAATAGCTTAACTATTTTGTTGATTTTTTGATGGATCACTGCATCCAAACTCGACTGTATCCACTGTACTAAACTATAATGACCTGTCCTCATTGGGAGGGAGCGTTTCAAACTTCGCGACATCACATCTTTTACTAACTGTTCTTTCACTATTGTTGAAAATACTAAGAGACATTTCTCTCCCTGTGTGGTTAGATTTAGCAGCAGGAGAGTGTCTTATTCCCAAGTTATACCTTAGTAACTAAGGTATAATTAAATTCTTTAATTTGGTTAAGTTTTCAAAACTGTGACTTCACAAAAGTGTGACTTCACAATCACTTCAGTGTTTCAACGTGTAACATAGTTTGTGAAAGGCCCATTAGGGAATGAAAAATAACCGACGAGACTGTTGTCAGCCAATAACACAGACTGTAACTTGTGTTCTTAGCAACGTTTGCTGATAAAGTGGTCCATCGACTCATTGCTCTGCTAGACGCTGGTTGCGTGAAGTCATCTTTTTATATTTGCATGTTACTCGCTACTCTTAACCGCAGTCTCGCCTTTTTGGAAAGGATATCCCACTTCCGACCTGCTGTATAACTTACGACTGGGTTTTTATCTGCTGGGTAGTGTGATAAGAGCATCTCGAGTTTATTCTTTCTTTAATGAATGAAACATGTGGCTGTAGGTGTCTCACTATGGAGCTCTTTAGGATGGGGGCTTGCTGGGGTCAAAGGTAATTCCATCCTTAGGTGATTGAAAATGAAGTTGTGATGCAATTCGACTGAAATATACTTTTTTTCTTAACTTTTTTTTTGCTTTAAGTCCTTTAGTGCATCATTCATTTTATTTTTGTTCTGATAAACGAATTAATTCATCGTTCATATAGCTGCTTTCTGCTTGTTGAATTTCATAATACTGCTACTTTTTAGTTGTACTTTTTACTATTAAATCCGAATCAAGTTGAAATAAGTTTTATTACTAAATAAACTTTTAACCGATTGTTTTGTATAAAGTATCGCAAAATGTTTGACTTAGAATGAGTTTAACTCAAAATGTTATACACTTCTTTGGGGGGCAACAATTAACAGGCCGCTCAACTATTCAAATCTGACGCTTCCACACACCGAAAGTTACTTTCTTCGTATGTTTTCTGTGTAATTCTAATTACATCTAGCTTTTAAGACAAGGTTATTGTTAAACACGTTGAAGATAAAAACTATATTTGAAAAGATAGATTTATCTTTTTTTTAATAAACATCTTTCCCCACACAAGAAAGGAAGATTTCAAGTTGGGATATAACTACATCGTGGTCAATTATCATTCTATGTGTTCAAATTATTTGTTTTTCCTTAAAGGGAAACTTTTAACGTTATTTCTCTAATTCAGTTTCTTGTCTGAAAAAAGAAATTCGCGTCACATCATGATAAGTGACGATATTGCCTCAAATTTTCTAAACATGTCTCTGCTTTTGCAAAGTAATGAATTGTAGTTGTTAAGTGATTGGCAGGTTATCTTTTAAATGACCGAGGATAATGTTATACTCACCCATTGTATTGTAACTTGACCATTTAGCTTCATGTTACTTCCTACCTTTAAAATTTGTGTTTCTAAAATTCGCTGCAATGAATTTCAAATTTTCGCGCAATACATTTTCCTCAGTGAATAAACTCATTATATATTTCATTCTTTCTTAAGATCTGGTCAAGAGATTAATCCTTTTTTCTTTGTTGATAAGGGATTTTCAATAGAATATATCTTCTTTAATAACACCCAGTGCATCTTCATTGTTTTTGGTCAGTTGGTCGTCGTTGTTTATGGTTGTGTGAAGCTTGTATCTACTTGATTTCTCTTTTGTAGTTTAGCTTAGTGGTCCTAGCAAAGCTTTCTACTATGTAAGTAGTTAAAAATTTATACTTGATTTGGGAATGAATATTAAGATCTTTCAAAATCATGTCCCTTTAATGCAAAAGTCGAGTTCTTGTCTCCGTTTAAACTATAGGTAATGAGCGATTTTCATACTTGTGCATCCAGTATACTTTCTTACATTTTCAAAGTAAGGGTTCAAATACTCTTAGATATCTAAATGTATTCAAATGCTCAATGTGTTTCAAGCAAGATATTTTATTTAACTATATTAGTTACATGACTTTTTTTTTGAAATTTCATTTATACGGCTCTTCTCATAACCCCACAAAAACAAGTTTGTCTGTTTTTAACAAAAGTTTTTAGCATGTATAATTATTTATTGAATTGTATCTACATTGCTTCTCCCCACAGATTATTATCAGTCACTCTTATTCCTTTAAATTTCTGAGAATCTTTATTCTCGATTATATGGAGATAAACTGGAATTTACACATTCGTGAGTTGATATGTAGATAAGATAGTCGAAAAAGAGAGCGAATTGGCATAAAAATTTTACCCATCCTGCTTTGAAAGTGCGATTTTGAATACTAAATGGTATTATTCTGAGTGAGCTGTATGAGTTAAGGGGGACTACTGATTTTACGATTTCTCTCGGCGCAGTTGGGAAGAAACTTTCAACTAAATGAGCCGTCGGGCGTTAAGTGCTTTTGGTTCCTGACCTTGTCTTTTATTTTGCAAATGGATGACTTGTGCGTTCCCCTTTATTAGCGATTGTTGTATCCTCGCCTGATGGCCGCTTTCCTGAAACTGCAGGTACTCCTCTTTCCTGTTCTAAAATAGTTTCGGTTGCTTTCGGTGCGAAATGTTAAAGGGGGGGGGCATCCGCTTTGTTTTTAAACTTCCGCGAGAAATTCTAGCGGAGCTTTAGGAAAAACGTATATACGAATTTTAGAAAATACTGATTTTAAGAAGAGTTCTGATTATTAAAAATTGAGCTTTTATCAGCTAGAACTAGGAGTCAAATAGTCACACTCGGAGCCCCTTACAAGATTTTTCATTTTCCAAAGCTACAAAACCATCACTCCCTTGTGAAATTCCAGGAATGTTCAAAACTATGTCAAAATATGTGTGGTTCTATCGGTTGAGTTTTCCAAAACTCTTTCAAAGGAAAACCCCCCTTTTGAAAGAGTAATTTTCAAGATGAATACTTTTGAAATAAACTTATGGACCGAAAATTCAAGTGGAAAATTAAAATGTTATATTTTTAGAATTTTCACTTCACTATTAAACGGGGATAAGGGGATTTCATTTATAAATTATTATTTCAATCCTTATGATAGATATGGTTGATTTCAGCTTATTCATCTTTTCATAAAGCTAA
This sequence comes from Tetragnatha montana, assembly GCA_963680715.1. Taxonomy (NCBI): domain Eukaryota; kingdom Metazoa; phylum Arthropoda; class Arachnida; order Araneae; family Tetragnathidae; genus Tetragnatha; species Tetragnatha montana. The sequence continues at coordinate 11,028,253 of OY796685.1, forward strand.
GTTTTTATTTTGTTTATTTTAAATACAACCGAACTTGCTCAAACTGAATGTCCGAAACTTGGCTTTTCGTATGTGATCAGGACTGTGATAATCTTATGGCTTAAAATTAATTCATAATATTTTTACATTAAATTAAAAATATTATTTTCTTTTAAACATCTGACCCACCCATCCTTTGTGTTTGTTAAGTAAGTGTGACTTGTTCATTTTAAGATAGAGGTTGAATTTTTATTACTTTTTCAGTTGCAAGACAATGGCTGGAACACATTTAGCTGCTATTGTTTAACACTGAAGAATTAATTCCTGAAATATTCACTTCATTAGTTAATTACCAAAGCTGGTAAGTAGGCACTCATCCCTGTAACTTCAATGTTTTGGTTGTGTATGTGGTAATTTTTAAAACTATAAATTGTTCTCTTTAAAATTGATGCAGAAAGTCAGTGTCGCTAATCTTTTAAAGTTGTTAAGGTTTTTTAATGTGAAGTAAATCTTAAGTAATATATTTTATCTTTATTATTACTAATAGCAATATTTTCACCATTTATCTTTTATGGAGTTGCAGTATTCTTTGTTAATTCTATAATATAGCATTCTTCCCTTTTTACTAACATTAATATACATAATTTAAATTTTAGGAACCATGACTACTACTACAGCCATTTCATCTCCAGTTGCAGACTTTTATAAAGATAGAAATGTACTCATCACTGGAGCCACAGGTTTTATGGGCAAGGTTAGATACACATTTGGATTAAAAAATAGTACTTAGTTTTTAAAAACCTAAATTAAAGTTCATTATGATACTTTTCGTTTTCTGTTTTGGGCATTGTTCGAAATGGGTGGAACTAGTATGTATGTGTTAATGTCTCTTAACATGCACCAAATCTAAAAGACTCTTCACTTGTATAAATGATAAATTGTATAACTCAATAGCTGGGGATTTTATATTTTTTGTTCTCTGGCATTTCCCCCCTGAACTTAAATACAATAGAGAACCTTTTCACCAATGTTCCATCAAAATAAAAAGTTGCATCAAAGCACTTCAAAAAGTCTTCCAAAGAGTACCATCAGATTTTCCATCTTTACCTTTATACATGTTCAAAAATATTTAGTCAATTTTTGCACATGAATGTATTACTTATTAACCTTTTAATTTCTTTATCAAATGTATAATTATTTTTAACTTAAGAAAATGTTACCTGCATCAAATCTACTTTTTGTTTTCACTGTAGCATGTATTTGATCAAGTACCGTTTTACATTACAGAACCCCTGATAATTTCTGATTTTAATTTTATAAAAATTGCCATCGTTTAATTTTTCAAGGGAGCAAAATGTCACTATTTTAAATTTTTACTTAAAAATTTTCATTTACAGGTGTTGGTGGAAAAACTGCTAAGATCCTGCCATGCTGTGAAAACCATCTACCTCTTACTAAGGCCAAAAGAAGGCCAGGAGCCCAAACAGAGATTAGAAGAACTTCTCAAAGCAAAGGTAAAACTTTTTAAAATCTTTGCTGAGGTTTTCCATTTCCTTTTGATCACATGTTATCTAAGTAATAATTTTATCTTGAATATTATTATAAAATATTAGTATGAAAACAGCTGTTATATAAAAAATTTTTTTGAGCTTTACCATTGTAAAATTTCATGTAATCACATAGGCACATACTTGCCAACTATTACGGAATGTCCGTAATTGTTACGGAAATTCGGTCTGTACTACGGAATTACGGATGAAGCTTAATTTTTACGCAATTCCGAAAATTTTCAAAGAAAAAATAATTTTTACGCTTTCTTCCGGACGTTTGCCTGTAAAGTTGGCTTTTTGACGGCTCGGACGCGGGCAGAAAAAACAACTTGACAGACGGTTCGCGATCTCGTTTTTCTTACTTTGGGTCAATATCCTAAGCTTTAAATGCTGGTTTTGGGAGAAAGTGTTCACTTTTTGCAGTTCAAATGTGTCCAATATTTAGCTGGCAAATTAAAAAAATATTAGGGGAATTTCTTGTTGTTTGCAAGAAGGCAAATAGAAATTTATGGTTTGAACTAGAGGGTTCAAACAAAGAATTACAAGGTGTGCAGATAATAGGGTGTATGAAAAGTTTAAGGTAAATAATATTATTTAAGCATTATTTAAATTTTTTATAATAAATATGAATTATAAGTGAACCTTGATACCCAATCAACATTGAGGCACCATTACCTCTTATATTCAAAATATATTAAAAGTCATACATGTAATTTAAATTATTGACCCCTTGGTAACTATTCAGTCAAGAAAATATTTCAATGTAGAGAAAATAATTTTAATATAGGCGAAATAACTATTAAATGATTTGGTATAATTGTTTCCTCATAATATTGTCTTTGCTGCATGGAAATTTTGTTTAGATAATTTACTTTTTTGTCTTTACAGTAAAATCATTCACTTTGCTTTCACAAATGAATAAAAATAGTCAATTTAATTATGCTGTAGTTTAATTGTCTATTCTGTAAGTTGCCTTTTGTATGAATTTGTGCTTTGCACGTTCATTTTATTGAGATATTGGGTTTCCTCTTTTTTGCCTTTTTGCCAATCACATCCCTGAAATTAAAGCATTTATGTTTATTTTCAACTTAATTACAAATTTCTTTGATTCATGAATTTTTTGATACTCTAATTTCACATTTAATATACTTTTTTACCCCTTTTATATATAACTTTGATTCATTTTTTCAAATTGTACTTTTGAGGAATGAGTCGCAAAAAATATTACTGATGACAGTTTTCAAAAGTTGGCAAGTATGTAGGCATGTATTTAAAATCAGTACAGCTTATGAAATTAGTCCCACTAAGTAAGTCACTGACTTACCAATTAGAAATGGATGAGATAACCAAAAACTATTCACAGTTGCAAAACAAAATTTTTTTTCCTTTGTTTGTAAAAAGGCAGTTTTTGCAAACTACATAATAGAAATTGCACATAACAATTTTAATATTTTGAAAATTATTAATGTGTATTCTTGGCACACCAAAAATAGTTAAGTTTAAGTCCTTTTTAAAGGTCAAATTTTCAAAAAAATTCTGGGAGAATCCCAAAGTCTCCTTTTTTATATAAAGCTAATGATAATTTAATTTTCAAGAAAAAAATTAATTTAATGGTTACGAATCTTATCATTTTAAAGGAGGTACTGAAATGTGACGTTTGTTTATTTCTTTTAAAGTAATAAATTAGGGTTTTGTAAACCCCTTCCGGGGTTAGGCCATCCCCTTAACATTCTCTTGCTTATGACTTTCATTTAACAAAATTTAGTTAAGACGGTAGCATACTACTTACTTATACTACATGTAAGGTAAGAAAAAATAAGAATTTAAAAGTAATAAATCCTTTTTTTTTTCTCTGAATCTCAATAAAATTTTCCAAAATTATTTAGACCCCATGTAAAATTACTTGCCAACCCTCTGGTTTAGAAGAAAAAACTAGTTTTTTTTAATGTTCAAAAATTGAAATATTTATATTGTTTTAAAATGAAAGGCTGGATTTGTATCTCCTAAACTTTATAAGTCAGGATTAGATTGAAGCCACAAAAATGTTCTGTTCATTGTGATTGCATTGTCGCAAGTTTTGCAAGCATTGCAAGTTTTTATTTTTTGACCATTTTAAATAAAAGTCCATGTGAGAAATAAAGTAGTATAAGTATAAATTTCTGATATTTGTTTTATCTGAAAGTAATTTCTGTTTCACTTTAGATATTTGAAAGAGTGAAAAAGGAACAACCTGGCTCAATTTCTAAACTGGTTCCCATTCATGGTGACTTGACCCTGCCTGGCCTGGGCATCAGTTCTGCTGACCAATCCCTATTGACCTCCAATGTCTCCATTGTATTCCACTCTGCTGCAACTGTTAAATTTGATGAACCTTTAAAGTAAGTTTTCCATAATGTGTTATAAAAAAATGATGTGTTAAATGAATTATTATTCCTTTCGATAATAATCACATGTGTTTGTGTTGAAAGATGTATTACTAGCCTCTTTGATTTTTATTATGTTTCTTAATTGGTTCCCTGTTTTATGTCAAGAGATTTGGGAAAAAGGGCAACTTAACAAATAACTTGCATTTCATAATTTTATTTAACTAGAAAGACTGTTTCATCCTATTTTTGAGTGTATATGTCCTTTTCATCTTCAAATATGTTGCAGTGCAACTTGAATAATTCAAAACTGAAGGGAATTTGGTAAGATTTTTAAAAGGAGATTATACAAACAATAAGGACATGTCGAATAGCTAACCTGAACAAATGAAACTAACAGATGATGGAAATATATTGTCTTTTATTTCTTGTCTGCTTAAGTATTAATAAATTATTTTATTACTTTCTTACCCATTACAAATAACTGCTTAAGAGCTCCAGTTCATTTTGAATTGAGAAAACATTTGATGCAGAAAAAAAGGGGGAATTACTGATCTTATATACAGTAACTCAGTTCTTTTAGTTTTGGTCATCAACTGAATTTATGTAAATCTAGCTTTTAAATAAACTTTATTTTCATAGTATGCTTGGGCTTACCATTTATAATCAAATCTATCAAGAAGTTAATTTGTATTGGGCAGAGTGCATGATTTATATTTAGTGTTATGTATGGAATGTAATTAGAACTTTCTTATATTAGGCGTTCAGTTGATATGAATGTTTTGGGAACTCGACGATTGGTGGAACTTTGTCATAAAATGACACACCTAGAGGTAAGTTTTCAAATGTTTATTTCTAAGCCAATAACTATATAAACTCAAAATTCTATCTTGTAAAAAATATCATTTAATAAATGTGAATGGTTGTTGCAATGATATTGACTCCTATAAATAATGCTTTACTTGAAGTAAATTAAATCTGTGTATATTTTTAAAGTAAACTGTCAATTATATGTACTAACATGTTAAAAAATATATAGTGAAACTACAATCACAAATATAAAGGAAGGGTTTTTGAATACCTAAAACAAAACATATTTGTCACATTCACATTTAAATAAACCTCTTTAGCTAACTCATATAATTCATACAACTTCTACAAAAGATTATCAATGATTAACACACATCCCATATCATATTTTTATTAGAGAGGAAGGAAATGATTAATGAAGTGATGCAATTTCATTTGATTATCTAAAATCAGTAATCTAGTATATATACTTAATTCTTTTATTCAAAGAGCTGATTTCTCATTAGCAACTAAATTGTATCTGTTTACAAACAATATTGACCACCAATTCAAATTTCCGTTTATTTTAGAATTTTAAAATTAAGTGTCAGATATAACAGTCTTTAGGTACAACAGTCTCACCCCTATTGTTTGAATTCTTCGTATGGTTGATGAAAAAGATCTAATTTAATTTTATAGGCACTGATTCATGTATCTACAGCCTACTGTAACTGTGATCGTGAACAAATTGATGAAGTTGTGTATGAGCCCCCTGTTACCCCACAGAAAATAATTGATACTATTGAGTGAGTTGATTGGACTTTGATTTTTTAGCTAGTACAATATAACTTGTTTTTGAATTATGTATAGCAGCATAATATACCAGCTATAAAGCAATATACCTGCATAATATATAGCCCACCAGCCGCTTCTTTATGGTTGGTGAATTTAATACCCAATAGCTGTTATTATTTGACTGTTATTATTTAATACCCAATAGCTGTTATTATTTCTCTCTATTCAGGGATCCCATGGGACAAAAAGCTCTAATTTTATTTTTGCTTTTGGAGGCCCGTAAAAGGCCACACTTTTTACTAAAGCCCTAAAAAAGGCTCTATTTTTAATCTGAATGCTTGACTTACTAGTCTCCAAAGGGAGGACACTGGGACAACTCTCCTTTAAGATGACCAAAAATGAGTAGTTTAGGCTCACATTTTTAAAAATATTTCAGGGTGAAGCTCCCAGCCCCCCCCTTTTGAGTTCTGGTAGATTTATTATTGCATAAACTTAACTTATTTGATATGATTTTAAACACTCATTCTATAATTAGATAAAAAATAAAATTGCTTTTCTGAAAGAGTGTTAACCCTGCCATTAGAACTGGAGATCTCTCCAATTTCTTCGATCTTCTTAACTCTTCATAAGTAAAGTGAAGTAAAATTTTATTAATTTTCACCTTATAGCTCCATTTTGTTTCTTATGCACTGATTTGAAACTTAATGTAAAAGTAGCCTAATGTTGTGAAATATTTCAGATGGATGGATGAAGACTTGGTAGGGGTATTAACTCCCCACCTTATCAAAGATCGTCCTAACACTTACACATACACCAAAGCACTGGCAGAGAGTTTATTGGTAGAAGAGAGTGGAGCACTGCCAATAGCCATTGTCAGGCCTTCCATTGTCACAGCATCATGGAAAGAGCCATATCCAGTATGCAACTAGTGAAATGAATTTTTTCACATATTATTTATGCATGTTATGATGTTCTTTAAAGCCCATTAATTATTTGGTGGGCCAAAACTAAAGCTTCAAAGTGCAGCCCTTTTTAAATTATTAGATGCACAAGCCTTTTGGGAAATCAATGATTATTTGCCGATGAAAAGTAAAAAAAAGTATTTCAAAATAAAGAATGACTGAACCAACAGGTTCATAAATTACTTCATTCACAGTAGTAAAAACTGAAGGGGTCAAAAACATTTGTTGATAAAGCAGTGCAATGGGAAATTAAAAAAAAGTACTCTAAAGCAATATATCTGAGGTTTAATCACTGTTAATTTGCTACTCTAAACATATTTCTTATTGTAATGCTGTTTTTCATGAAGTACTATAATTTTTAACAAAATATATTGCATTTTAGGGCTGGGTTGACAATTTTAATGGACCAACTGGACTAATAGTGGCTGTAAGTAAATTTTTATCTATTACTTTGAGAATCCTACTTTGAGAAATATTTTTTAATTGTTAAAACTGTTCATTCATTTATCTATGTGCTTCATTAGTTACTAGTTTATTTCTATGTAGTTTGTAATTCACAAAGTTAGATGCCCTAACATAAATGTTAATTAGAACAAATATTTAATTTGCATACAAAAATTAAAAAGTATGTACATCAGTATCTCTTTACAGAAGAGACAGTGATTAATCATTTGATAAAATTATATATTTGTCTTTTTTTAATCTAAGGTTTTTGAAAAAGAAAAACCTCAAATTTTATTTTTCACAAGTGTAAAACCCTGGTTAAACAAAAAGTATCTGGTTTAAAAAACTTAAATTATATTAACCAAGTATTTTATTCCCCTCAAAATTAGTTTATCCCTTTGATTTTACATTTGTCCAAATTACCTGCGATTCCATGGAAGGTAAGGTTTCTAAGAGTGAAAAAAGTCTGATATAGTTAACACTTTATTTTTCAGACAAGTAAAGGTATTCTTCGATCAATGCACTGTAAGTCAACCAGTATAGCTGATCTGATTCCTGTAGATGTTGTAATCAATCTAGTCATTACTGTTGCTTGGTATACAGCAAGCCATAGGTAAGTAGTTAAAATTGTTTTAGTTTACATACATTTTGTAAAAAATATACCTTACCTCATATAACTAAACTGGAAACTGAATTATTTAATTTTTATATAAAAAGATTATTTGTGAAAAATCTATACGGTTAGAAAATAATATATTTAGAGTAAATAATACTATGTGTTACATCTGAAAACTACTACTCAAAAAATCCTTTTGAATTGAATTTTTACTTCATAAGTTTTGGATAAAAATTAATCTATAACTACCAACTCTCCCATATTTATTCAGTAGCCTCCTGATTTTCAATACCAGGCCAGTGTCTTTTTAGAGATTTACAATATTTTTACTTTCATATAATTAACATAGCTACCAACTCTCACAGTTATCTTAGTTAAGCAGAAATTTCTTTTTTAATTATTTACTTTTGACACAATTAGCATTAAAAATCTGGGTTTGATAGTAAGAGCTGAAATTTACATCAGGGGTGTCAAACACGCTACCCTCAAGCCATGTGTCCCTCATTGACATTTTTAATGGCCCACAGCTAAAATTCAAACAGGAAATATCTTAATCCAATGGTATTCTAAAAATATAAAAAAAATGTTTATAAATTCCCAAACTAGAAAGGTAGGTTTTTCTAATTTTTTTACTTTCAAAATGTTTTTGGCTCAGAATTCAAATTGAATGATAAAACTGTGTTAATGGAAACTTTTTTTTTTAAGGACCATTTTCTCATTTCATTCTTATCTTTGAGAAATATCTCCCCTCCCTCTTTCTATTTTAAAGACTGTAAAGAATATCAAAAATACAAAAGAAACCGTTTCTCTCTTTTATAGTCTTTTACTTTAAATAAAAAATTATCCCATTTAATATAAAAATCTAATATATTTTAATTTTAGTTTCATATGTGTGACCATAAAATATATTTACTCATAAATTAGGGCAGAAATTAATGTAAGTTGTATATTAAACTATAACTAAATTATTTATGAAGTGTTTTAATAACCCTACCAATATTCTTCATACTAACGTCACATTAATTTTATGAAAATTCGTTATTGTAATTCTGCCTGCCGACATGAATCTTTAAAGCCGCGATTAGTGGCCCCATGCTAAAGTGAGTTGAACTCACTTGGTTTACATTATGAAGTAGCACTCAGCACAAGTTGTGGATATTTAAGCTACCTAGTTATCAAGTGTACATTATAGAATAGAATAGAATTTATTGCAAAACGAATTATGAGTGATAATACACACAAAAACAAAAGAAGAAAGATGAACACACACTTACATAGCAAAAGATAAAAAGTATTAAGCACAAAAGGAGCACAAAACTCGTCCTTGGAACCCAGTACCAGTTACTTTATTTCGTTAAGGAAGCTGCACTGACTCTATTTAGTTAAGGTGCTATCCTACCCCTAATGTCGGCATTTTGGGTCAAAATATCGATGTTTCAAAACTGGTGTTGAATTAATGTATGTTTTCTTAGCTTTCTGAATCTGTTTGAATTTTGTTTCTACGTATTATAGAACTTGAGATATAGTCACTTGAAAGTTGACTAGATGGCGCTTTTAAACCGGATGGGGCAGTTTGTTTTTGCCTTTTCTCAAAATCACGTTTTTAACATTTTACTCTACCGCAGGTTCAAATAACTCAAAAAGTATTAGTCCAAATAACTTGAAATTTTGTACCAATATTTAAATAGGTTTAATATAGGAGGTGACCCTCCACCATGTATGAAAAGTAATTATATTTTTTTATAATGATGATTCAATTAAGGAGTTGTTATAAAATTTGTTGATTTTGATTTGTTGTTAGTTCAAAATAGTGCTATAATATTATAAATTCAGTTACACTTTTGAGGGAGGGTCAACTCCTAAACAAGGTTTTAATCTATTTAATAAAATTTACAGATTGATGATATCTTCATTTAAAGTGGAGATTTTACAACCTGCGTAATGGCCTTTTTTTGCTAATTTTATGCACAAATAGGGCAAAAAATAATATATATTTTTAAAATTTTGTTTTAAATTTTACATTTATCCCAGTTTCTAGATGTATTTAACCATATTATGCTAATTTTAAATCATATTTTCAAGTATTTAAAAAAAAGCCTCCAGGGGTAGGATTATTTAAATACTATTTCAATATCATTATGTCCTGCTATAAAATTATGTAGTCCAGATTTATATTCAGTTTTATTGTTAGTGGTTTCATTTAGTTAATTAAACCAGAAGGGACCCAGAAAGATTTCTTTGTTAAGGCCTTGTTATATAAGTGAAAAGTTTTGAATTGAGAATGGGTATTTCAGGCCCAACAGCATCGTGGTGTACAACTGCTCGTCGGGCAGCACCAACAAGCTGACGTGGGGGGACGTGGAGCGGCTGGCCATCCCCCTCATCCTGCGCCACCCCTCGAAGGAAGTGTTCTTCTACCCCAACGGCAGCTTCACTAACAGCCGGCTGTGGAACAACCTCTCGGTCATGCTGTACCACCACCTGCCTGCCTACTTCATCGACCTGGTGGCCGTCCTGACGGGGAACAAGCCGCAGTGAGTAGTCAATCTGCCGTCTGTATTTCGACGGCAGGTTGGGTAGATATTTTAAATGGTCATAATTAAAGTCTAGAAATGAGAGAGGGATGAAAATGCTAAATAAGGGGAAAATTCTGTAATTAAAGTTTCTTAAGTGCAAAATGAAAAATGAAAGAAACTTTTCTTTTCCTTTTGTTGTTCATTTTGTACTTAAAGTTCTATAATTGAATGGGTGACTGGAAAAACGTTGCATGTCGTTTTTTTCACAAAGTCGGTTTTCGATGGAAAAACTATCTGTGTCGCTTCATTGAATCAAACCTTGAAGTAGTTAGTTTTCAAATCACTAGATAGCCTATAAAGTGCTAGAAAAGTCGGAATCATGCTTGGGTTTGGTGGAAAAACGTTTCATGTTGTGGAAGCGCTGAGTTTGCAACTGAGTTATGTTTAGTGGAAAAACGTTGTATGTTGCTCTTTAGTTTGCCAGCTGCCTTTTAATTACTTTTTGAACATAATTCACTCTCCTGAAAATTGAACTTTCGCTACATGCAACGTTTTTCCAGCCAGGTATTCAACTGAAGTGTTTACTGCAACAATGAGTTATCTCTCCTAGAATGAATATTTGTAAAGTTGTTACTTTTCTAATCTTATAGTTTGTTTGGCAGTAAAACCAACACTGGGTTGTTTGCACCAACCCAGTTGTACATTGCCGTAAAATAGCACTAACTTGGCGACTAACAGTGGCGTATATAGGAATTTATTTCGGGAGGGGCCCAAAATTACTCCCCAGCCCCTCCCTCACATATTTAATAGGTCCAATGTAGCTTTTTAGGTGATAACTTAGGTTCTAAAAACTTAATATAGGAAAAGTTGTTAGTATTAAAAATACAAGTACTAAAGGGGGGGGGGTCTGGGGAGTCCTCCCCCACCCCCAGAAAACTTTTGGAAGTTTGACTAAAAAAATAACAGGCCTTTAACTAGTTTTGGTACACTAAGTCCGAATTTTGGATGTACATTTTTTATGAACTTAATATTTAAAAAGTTATCAAATAGAGTTCCAAGTACAAAAGGGGATCTGGGGTCCTTCCCTAGAAAATTTTTGGAACTTTACCCCTAAAAACAGGGTTTTATCTTGGTTTTGGAACACTTAGTCCGAATTTTGGACACATTTTTTAGTAGGATTTGGATTTTGATGAACTTATTATATAATAAAGTTGTTAATAAAAAAATTCCAAGTACAAAAGGGGGGTTTGGGGGTCCTCCCCCAGAAAGTTTTTTGAAATTTGACCCTAAAATACAGTGTTTTAACTTGTTTTGGTACACCTAGTCTGAATTCCGGGGGGTGGGGGGCCCTATATAAGGGGGGGGGCCCTCGGCCCCACCCCCCTTATATACGCCACTGGCGACTAAGCTTTCTGCTGCCAAGGTGGTACCTTTTGATGTGGATTGGAGTTAATTCCTTGTGCAAACACCTGATTACAGAATTTTCATTTTTTGGTATTTTTACCAATTTCTTATTTCAATACTTTAATTATGGTCATTAAAAACAGAGGTAGTCCACTGTAGATAGTACTAGTTACACAATCTGACATGACGTCAAAATGCAGACAAAGTAAAGTTTGAAGGCACTGGTATGGAACACCACTACACTTAAGAGGGAATGCACTTTTTCATAGTGAAGAAGCATTAAATACATCAAATTATTACAAAAGTAATGCACCAGCTCCTGCAGATTTTAATTAACTTTTTATGTAGAATGTTTAAAATCATTGTAAAAACCTTAAATGTCATTAAAAAGGTTTCAAGGGTGATATTATTGATTTAAATAATAAAAAAACTGAATATTTAAAATTTTGTTAACAAATTATTGTGCATAAACTTATTTCTGCACATTTCTAAAACATTTTAATAGTTTTCAAATTAATTTTATTAAACATTTTTACTGTAAGAAAGTATTTAAGTGTGATTTCATTCTATCATCCTAGGCTCGTTCCTTTGTATCGTAAACTGCACCGTGCCATTCAGTGTCTGGAGTACTTCACTACTCATGAGTGGGCCTTCAGCTGCAATAACATGCTCATGCTATTAGACAAACTTACACCAGAAGATAAGCAGGTAAAATACTCATAATTCACTTACCCTGTGCCCTGGTTGATATTATGCTATCCAATGGCATAGATGTAGAAGGGTAGAATTTTCTTTCCTTCATTAAATTGAAAGATTAGTAGTTACACTACAGAGTTTAAAGTTTCAACAGCTTAAATTCAGAGTTTTAATTCTAGTAGGGTTCTTTTGTTTTTAAAATTTGTTAACAATTCAAATCACTGTTGATCCAAACTTAAAAGACTATATGGAACTAAAGTAATCTCCACCTTCATATCTTAAGGTTTAGAAAAAAATTTTGTGTGTTTTTTCTATGGAATGTATTGCTACAGTTATATTATTGCAGCTTTGGACTAGAGATCAAGTTTTTTGTACTGTAAGTTTTTAACATAGCTGACTTAAACTGAAGTTTTAGCTAAAAAAATACAATTTGTTGAAGTAGCATAACTGAAATACATATTTTAGGTATAAATACCTCAAGTAAAATGAAACACCTAAATAAAATATTTTTGTCATAAGTTTTCAGTAAAACAATGGCGGGATATATGAAGCAGTTCTTGTCTATAAAGCTTTTGTTTACATTTAATAATTGATTTGTGGTTTTTTTTGGGGGGGGGAGAGGGAATTGCATCTATTTATGTTGAAAGTATATTATTTGTTTTTTCATTACAGGAGTTCAATTTTGATATCAGAAGCTTGCATTGGCCAACGTATATAGAGTACTACATTTTAGGTATTCGTCAATTTCTTTTAAAAGAAGACATGGCTTCCCTGCCATCAGCAAGGAAGAGTCTAAAAAGGTATGTCACTTTCAATTTTTTGTTTTAGCATTGTCTACCAATGTATTTTGGCATTTGGCAAGTGAAATTTAGTGTATTCCTACTGATTTTATTTCATGTTTAGTCATTTGCCACCTACCATATTATTTCTTATAGCATTTAGGAAAGTTGACAATTAGGAATCTTTTTTAGTAGGTGTTTTTAAAATAACTTGCCTTAAGGGCCTAGTAGGCTTTCAGATTAGGTTTCCAAATTTTTACCTGCTCTTTAAATTTTAATCCTTATTTTTACATTCACTATACTACAGTTACCAGAATCATTGATATTACATAAGTTTAATAATTTTTATAATCATCATCGGGGCGATAGCCTGATGTGGACCCTGGCCTTCTCTAGGATTCTCCTCTATCCTGATCTATTCACGGCCACAGTTTGCCTGTTTAATAATTTTTATAGTACATTAAAAAATTATACCCTAAAAAATTCTTGAGCTTTATTTTACATGGATTTATTAACATTCTTCACATTCTTGGTTTCAGAATATACATGTACACAAAAGCAGCCCACATCCTGGTCATGTTAGTAGTATGGAAAACAGTGTTCATGCGATACAACGCAGCCCGCAAGCTATGGTACGTTTTCCTCTCCATGGTCCTCAAGCTGTACAACATGCTGCCGAAGGCTATCACCAGCTCCTGAAGAAACAACTGCTAGCCCTTAATAACAAACTCTTTCAATTGGTGCACTCCAATCTAAGATATAGTCACTGAACTCTTAAGAATAATATTAATAAGTACATTATTGATTTAGGTTTACTAATCTTCATAATAATGCAAATGCTGCTTGTACATGATTAAATTAATAATAGTTTGGAAACTTTTCCTTATCCAGGAGTTGTTATGTTTGGGTTCTTTCCCTTGTTGTTTTATGTCCATTTACTTATATTTTCTTTGTTATTTTATTCCTTGTTGACTATAATGTTGAAGTTATGACCAAATGGGACTGATACCTGTAAACCTTGATGTTGAATACTAAAAGAACCTATTTATTGACTATCAATACATAGGTTAGGTATCTTGTTGGGAGATATTAGCAGCCTTGACTTAATTTAAGGGTGTTTTAAACTAGAAATTTAGTTTTTACTTCTCACCAAATGTTTGTTTTTATTTTGCATTATGATTTATCGGCACTATTTGGTATTTCCCTAACTTAAGCATTCAGTTTTTATGTTGAAATATTTTGTATTGTAGTTTTGGTGTCATCACAACCCTGATGTATCTAATCATGTGACATATTTGTGTTTAGCTGTGCAATGTTTCACGTACAAGCTCCTGGATAGAGAAAAGTAATAATAGTGTTGTTGATTCTTTTCATTCCCGAATCAGGTGTGAATGACAAGAACATTTTGATTGTCACCCTGGTAAAGAAATGTTAGGCTGAAAGCTTATTGGTTGTCTTTTTTTTTACATAAAAATGAAAAATTTAGTGAAGAACAAGGCAAGTAATATCCAAAGAGTTAGTATTTGACTTGGCTTTTTAAAGCATTTACTTAATGTATAACAGCACTGATTTGTTAATTTTTGAACAACTATGTAAAACCCAAAATTTGGCATATAGGGATTTCAATTTTAAAAAGATTTTAATCTGTGTCAGTTTATCTTTCTTTGTCTTTCACTATTTTTTTTCATTTGTGTAACTTTTAAAGCAATCTTGAAATGGCTATTGTGGTATTGAGTCAAAATTGAAGAATATGAATGTTTTCTAGGACTTAGCCTTTAAAAATCGAAAGCTGAGGAAAGTGTTATTTATTTTGACAGCATTTTTGTACCTTTGAACTCTGAAACTTTATTTTGTGTCTATGAAATATTTTGCAGTTAAAATGTGGAAAATTGGCCCAGTAAATCTTCATCAAACTAGAACACTTAATTTTAGTTTTTCATTTAACCCTAAATGTTGTTTCAATAACCCAACAGATTGTGCATTGAATTACTGTGTCTTGGAAATTAAAACATGCTTTATACATTTTTAAAACTTTATTCTAAAAGTTGAGATCATTTACAGTATTTACTGTCCTGTGGCAATGCTTCTCACTGTAGCATTTCTTTTGAAATCTAAAAATTGAGGTTGTAGCATCTTAAATTTTAGTTTACTGTATTTACTACCTTATGGCAGAGCTTCTTTCAGTTGCAATTCCTTTGAATATTTATGAATACAGACTTTTTGGTTCTGCAATCAACCTTGATTAATATTTTGTTTTCACTAGATTTTAATCATTAGAGAAATATGATTATATTCATTCAGGACATCATTTGTTCAGGAAAAATAAACAGTTAAATGGTTTCTAGTTTTTGAAAGTTTAAATGTATTTTTTTTTCTAAAACCACATTTAGTCATTTATTCCAGTTTACTTGCAAAACTGTTTTATTTTGTCTTTTAACAGAAATATTTCTTTTACTTGATTTTCTTTACTTGAAATTATTTTATCCCATTGTTTCTACTTAATTTAATGTAATGAGCAAATCTTGCTTCATTCTTATTTTTAAATGTGTTGTGTTTCAAACTTGGATTATACTGTAAAATATAGTTTTAGTTTGAAATAATAATTGTAACAAATTTAACTGTGAAAACTACTGTTTAAAGCCATTTAATTATAGGCGCTAGGAAAGGCACTTTAGGTGGCATTATTGGACATTATGCTTTTTGGAATAAAGCATTCTGATCAAAAACTTTTGCTCAACAGCATTTAAAAAATATTGCATTCTACTAGATCAAAGTTAGTTTGCATAGATCGCCGATATTCTATAGTAAACAAACTATTTTCAATTGAAAGAAAAATGCTCCTGTAACTATCCTATTTACAAATTAATGTGTATGCAAGCATATGGTTTTTTTTTGTTATTTTTACAACTTGATTTACTTTTATTTTGTTATTTAACACAGTTTTTGTTTCAAAGTTTTAACCTTGTGATTGCCTTTATATTTATTTGTTTGTTTCTGTTTTAGTTAGGATTTATAAGTGCTGATTTATTTTTACTCTTAAAAATGTAAAGCATTTTTAAAAGTATCTAAAAGCCCAGTGGTATTATTATTAATGTAAAAGTCAATAAGTTAGTCTAAATTTAAATTTGTGAGAAAATTTTACTGTTTTTGGTAATATTTATGAATGGTATCATTTATCTACTTATTATTATCTTTGTTGAAAAATTTTGTTTCTATTAGTATAATACAGTGACAATTAATAATTATAATCTAAGCTATAGGCATTATGCAGGATGTTGCACTGGGCTCTAAAGGGCTTCTTATCAACTCATTGGAAGATGTTCCATGAGTATTTAAAGATTGTTCTTTTGTAGAAAAATAACCCTGCTTCAAGTTTAGTTTTCATTTACTGACTAGATTCTTGGTAATTAAAAAAACCTAATAATTGTATTATAGAGTACTTTCTAATCAACATATAGAAGTTATTTACATCATACATTAAGATAATGTCATGAGTAGTTCCAAGTTTTTTTTAAAGCTTATAAAATTCTAGCTTCTTTTCCATGAAAGGAAAAATTGAAAAAAAAAAAAAAATTTTTTTTCAAAGTGGTACAAAAATTGTTTTATACATAGAAGATATAGAATGGACCCTGTCAACAATGACAATGTTATCTTTTTAAATATATGTATTAAATTACGTATGCAGTTGGCAGTAAAGGCAAATAAAACTGAATTTTCTCCCAGAATATGAAAAATGTTTTCTGCTAATGTTTGTGTAAGCCGATTTCTATAGGTTAAGGGGATGACTCAAGTGGTTAAAAGAAAGTTATATGCTGCTTTTATAAGATAGCTAACTATGCCAAAGTGCAACACCCTGCCATCCTGTCAATGTATTAAGATGTTAACTTTAACACTGTTAAATAACAGTCGTCAGGAGTGACTATTTCTCATCCAAGTAGCAAATTTCAATATAGATCCATAAGGCATTTTCTGTATGAAATTTTGTTTGGAATTTATACTTGTGTGTACAAAGCTTATAATGTTAAATACTTGTTCAAAATGTATCATAGTAATAGCTAGTTCATGTATTTATTCTGAAAGTCTGCAATGTTTTAGTACTTATATAAAGCCTATCATAACTAGCAAAAAAATTAATAAATTAATTGTTTTTAGCTACTTCCCATTTGTATGTATCATACTTTTTAAACAGTTGTTTAGTAGAGTCCAACTAAACTTGCATTAAGTAATTAACATTGTACCTTGCAAGGCAGAGACATTTAAGTCTGATGGCATTATTTTAATTTTTTTCTGTTTAAAATAAAAAACAAATATTTGTTGCAAACATGCATTTTTTTTATTCTAACATGTATACAGGCTAGTCTCCCTTCTGTTTTAAGTACAACATAAATGATACTTTTCAGTTGAGTTACAGAGAAATTATTTTATATTGTTCGAAGGACATGGAAACATTAACTGCGAGTGCTTAGCATACATGTCAGACTAAAGATTAGAATAACCGTGAAGAAATATATTTTTCTTCAAATGGATTTCATTCAGTCAATGTCCTTTTATATGCCAATATTCTGGTTGTGATTACGTTTTTGATAATCAAAGGTATTTCTCCATTATTTATATTTCGTATAGCTAAATAACCTTTGTTTTTGGCTTCTTACTTATATCCCAAGCTAAAAATTAATCCAACAGTTTTACAGTAGATTAGTAAATAAACAGTGAAATATAAGCTCTTGTTAGTTATTCCTCTTTCCTTCTCCTTGATTCTAATTTTTTTAAAAATATAACTAAAAGGAGCTTCCAGCTATTCAGAAAAAGTTTTTGTAAGTACTACTATAATTCCATTCTATATGCTTGAAACAAATATTTGCATTGTTCCTTCTTCAACTTAGCTGAAATCATACTTTTATACTTTCCTATTCTCCCTTTTGAATGTATTTGTCATTTTGTTAAAGAGTTATTGATTTATAAATCAGTCCAGATCAGTAACAGGCAATTGCTTTAAAATTGTAATTCAGACTTACTGTTTTCAGACATGCATATGCAGACCAACTGGTTTATTATAGGAATAGTGATTCCCATTGATATTTAAAGCTAGAATTGCATGCCATTTCGATAAAATTATATTATATCGGAGCGTAACAATCAAATACAACTATAGTTTCAATTTAAGAATAATCTCATGTATCTGAAAAAAACACAAAACATTATTTTGAGCACATTCTGGTTTTAAAAATAAATTATTGTTTAAAAAAATTCAAGTAGTTGAACTTTTAATATCTTTTTTTTTTATAAATTAAAATGTTATTATTTATTTAAGGTTCAAGTTATGTGTTGATATTGATAGTTCAGTGGTGTCAAGGTTTGTTAATGCTGCAATATTTAACATAAATACTTTTAAAATCTGTCAAATCAATATGTTTGATAATACCCAGGAAATTAGAAAATTGCTTTATCTTCTTGTTTATGTTAAGTTTTTGCTATTTACAGTGAATAAATACATTTTTTTCTCTCTTCTCTTAATAATAGTTCTCATCGTTAATTTTGTCTAAAAACAAGTTCTTAAACTATTTTGCTTAGGAGCTTCTACATAACTTCATTTAGGGGCTCATATTCTTACTATAATTTAAAAGTTTCCTGTCCACTGAACTATCTACATTATCTGTGGTTGTACTTTTAAGCAGGGGTATAAATTTAGAAAAATATGGTTACATACAGTTTCAAGGGACCAGTAATTACCAGATTTCACTAGTCCATACACTTACTGGTACATTAACATGTTTAATTTATATTTTTTAAAAACACTTTACTGGTCTCATGGACTACTGTGTTGTCCTTATTCTGCTGATCCATTGGATATTTTAGAGGTCTCAGACCAGCAGATTGTTTATTTCAAACCCTGCTTTTAAGTTTGAGGTATAGAGTGTTCTGAAGCAATATGTAGTGTTGATATACCTTTATTGGGGTAAGTCTACCCAAGTTTTGGAATGGCTGGAACAAAGGACTGTTTTCATCATTCAATGATTATTAAGATGAAAGTTAATTAACCATTTGAATTTAACTTTTATTCACTTAATGCTTTTGGCAAAATGCATCATGCACATTGCGATGAATACTTTCAACCTATGCAATTGACCAATGCTCATATGTGCAAGTGTATGGTGCCTGTTAATTCAAGAAGATGAATATGTTAGCTAACAAAATTGTATCTATTCGTAAAAATAATTATTATGTTTGAATTGAAAGTGTGAATAAATTTCGTTGATTGTCTTTTTATTTTATTGTTTATTTTTCAAGCAAATACATATGGATAACAAATACATATTATGCTCTAAAGTAGCACGCACCAAACCCAGGACCTTAATTAATTTCATCAACACTCTCCTTTTAGATTTAAGGAGTCATGCACAAAATAAGTCAAATTTCAAGCATTTTATACCTTTTCCTCCCCTCTGTGTCACCCCTCATTATTGTTGTCTTAATTTTTAAAACAAAATTTACAGCATAAAAGGGTTCTGAAGCAAATTGGTTTGAATTTTTCATCCCCTCTTGTCACACAATACCCAATACCATCTCCCTCTCTCTCTCTTCCCTTTTCTCTTTTTTATCCCCTTTCTCTTTCATTTTCCAAATAATATGCGAGTAAAACTCGTTAATTGAAGAGTAGGTTGATCAGTGAAAGCATCCATTATCAAGTCCGGAGTAAGCTTATGAATCTTGAAAAAAAAATCAGGTGTATTTGGGGATTTTTTTTTATTTTTTTTTTTCATAAAATTAATCGGTATATTAAAGAAATGAGCATAGGTTTAAAAACTAGTTGCCTTCCCAGGTAGCTCTTAAACACCTGCTAAAATCGTTACATCAATATTTGCCTTTATCAAATGACCCTCTATAGTCTATATTGATAAAATACGTATCGACCAATATTGGTGTTTGATGGTTTATCTTGACTACGCATTGACCAGTATTGGTGTTTGCTACCCAATATCGTTTCTCTGACATTTATTATAAAAAAGGGACAAAAAATTCAATTTCATTTTTCAGGTTTGTTCCTATTTACTTAGAATGCTTTTTTTTAAGCTTTATAAAAATTCCACGAACTGTGTCATTTATCGATATTGGCCAATATTGTTACAACACTGATCGACATATGTCCCTTGCTTTGCTAGGTTGCCAACCAGGAACTACTTTCATGATGGACCAGACTACTTTTTATCGATTCATTAACGTTTTGGATAGTGAAAATACCAGATGCAATTGAATGTAAGGCAATAAAATTGTTAAAAAAAAGCGCAATTAAAGCTACGGGGGCTCTTACGTCCCGAGGCACTGGCATTCCAAAACGAACTTCCGTGACCCGCAACGACCGGTTTTTGCGCTCTGCTTCGGGAGACTTTCTGAGCGACTCACTTCGGACTCGGCTGCCAACACGGCGAACACGTAAGTGGGTTTGTTTATACGTTTTGGGTACATGTGTGTTTAGTTCTCTTGCTTCAGTCAGACACTGTCAGTGTGTTATTGTTCCAAGTTGAAGATAATTTGGGCTCATCAACTACTATCTCATCGGTCGGTTTAAGTGCGTGGATTCTGCTCCATTCGCTGCAGTTATTGAAAATTAGTTATAATTTCTACTGTCGCATGAGAAGTTACTGGGAAATTAATTTAACCTGATCTTTATAAATGGTCGATCATTATTGTTATTGGAATAATTCGGAGAGTAGCTTATGAGAAATGATATTTGAAGTTTTTGTATAAAAAGGGATATCACACAAATTACATAATTTACTTGGGTTCCGTTCAAAATCCCGACAGTCAGAATCCCGACAGATCAGGTTCCCGACAACGAAATCCCGACAGGGTCAGAATCCCGACAGATCAAAATCCCGACTGGGTCAAAATCCCGACAGGTCAAAATCCCGACAGGTCAGAATCCCGACTGGGTCAGAATCCCGACAGGGTCAAAATCCCGACAGGTCAAAATCCCGACAGGGTCAGAATCCCGACAAGTCAAAATCCCGACAGGGTCAGAATCCCGACAGGTCAAAATCCCGACAGGTCGAAATCCCGACAGGGTCAGAATCCCGACAGGTCAAAATCCCGACAGGGTCAGAATCCCGACAGGTCAAAATCCCGACAGGTCGAAATCCCGACAGGGTCAGAATCCCGACATGGTCAGATTCCCGACAGTATCAAAATCCCGACAGGTCAAAATCCCGACAGTGTAATGTCACTCTTGAGCCGTGAGAGCATGAATTATTGAATTTTTTTGAAATTTTAAATTTTTTAAAATTGATTAAAAACTGGTTTAATACTACACTCCTGCGCGTGCAAGACTTTTTTCTGGGTTTTTTTTCAGTGCTGATTACAGATATTTCATCAAAACGGACGTTTGAAAGATTTTAAAATTTTAAATTTTTTAAAATTGATTAAAAACTGGTTTAATACTACACTCCTGCGCGTGCAAGACTTTTTTCTGGGTTTTTTTTTCAGTGCTGATTACAGATATTTCATCAAAACGGACGTTTGAAAGATTTTAAAATTTTAAATTTTTTAAAATTGATTAAAAACTGGTTTAATACTACACTCCTGCGCGTGCAAGACTTTTTTCTGGGTTTTTTTTTCAGTGCTGATTACAGATATTTCATCAAAACGGAGGTTTGAAAGATTTTAAAATTTTAAATTTTTTAAAATTGATTAAAAACTGGTTTAATACTACACTCCTGCGCGTGCAAGACTTTTTTCTGGGTTTTTTTTTTCAGTGCTGATTACAGATATTTCATCAAAACGGAGGTTTGAAAGATTTTAAAATTTTAGATTTTTTAAAATTGATTAAAAAATGGTTTAATACTACACTCCTGCGCGTGCAAGACTTTTTTCTAGGCATCAGTGCTGACTACAGATGTTTCTTCAATACTGTGGTTTGAAAGATTTTAAATTTTTTAAAATTGATTAAAAATGGTTTAATACTACACTCCTGCGCGTGCAAGACTTTTTTCTGGGCCTTTTTTCAGTGTTGATTACAGATATTTCATCAAAACTGACGATTGAAGGATTTTAAAATTTTAAACCAATTTTTAATCAATTTTAAAAAATTTAAAATTTTAAAATCTTTCAAACCACAGTATTGAAGAAACATCTGTAGTCAGCACTGAAAAGCTGCCTAGAAAAAAGTCTTGCACGCGCAGGAGTGTAGTATTAAACCATTTTTTAATCAATTTTAAAAAATTTAAAATTTTAAAATCTTTCTAACCACAGTATTGAAGAAACATCTGTAGTCAGCACTGAAAAGCTGCCTAGAAAAAAGTCTTGCACGCGCAGGAGTGTAGTATTACACCATTTTTTAATCAATTTTAAAAAATTTAAAATTTTAAAATCTTTCAAACCACAGTATTGAAGAAACATCTGTAGTCAGCACTGAAAAGCTGCCTAGAAAAAAGTCTTGCACGCGCAGGAGTGTAGTATTAAACCATTTTTTAATCAATTTTAAAAAATTTAAAATTTTAAAATCTTTCTAACCACAGTATTGAAGAAACATCTGTAGTCAGCACTGAAAAGCTGCCTAGGAAAAAGTCTTGCACGCGCAGGAGTGTAGTATTAAACCAGTTTTTAATCAATTTTAAAAAATTTAAAATTTCAAAAAAATTCAATAATTCATGCTCTCACGGCTCAAGAGTGGCATTACACTGTCGGGATTTTGACCTGTCGGGATTTTGACCTGTCGGGATTTTGACCCTGTCGGGATTTCGACCTGTCGGGATTCTGACCCTGTCGGGATTTTGACCTGTCGGGATTCTGACCTGTCGGGATTTTGACCCTGTCGGGATTTCGACCTGTCGGGATTCTGACCCTGTCGGGATTTTGACCCTGTCGGGATTATGACCTGTCGGGATTCTGACCCTGTCGGGATTTCGACCTGTCGGGATTATGACCCTGTCGGGATTTTGACCTGTCGGGATTTCGACCTGTCGGGATTATGACACTGTCGGGATTTTGACCCTGTCGGGATTTTGAACTGTCGGGATTCTGACCCTGTCGGGATTATGAACTGTCGGGATTTCGACCGTCGGGAACCTTATCTGTCGGGATTCTGAGTGTCGGGATTTTGACCCACACCCAATTTACTTTTAGTGGGAGTGGGTCTTTCATGTGCGACACAATTGGACATGGGAAATATTAAACATTTCTGTGACATCACCCTGAAAAACTTCTTTCACTGCTGGTACCATGCTAAACGAGGCATTTCTTCCACTATTAGGAAGGAGGGGGGGGGCATTGATGAAATGTGACAAGTCCTTTCAAATAAGTATATAGTGCGACCACCACTGACGTTGCTTTGACTGACACGCTTTTGACGGTGTACAATATTTTGGAAATTAGAAACAGGTTATTCTCCTCAATTTTGGGGAGGGATGGTAATTCATAAATGCTGAAAAAATATTTTATGACAAATCTGTGAGTCATTTAGATTTTAACTTCTTTTCAAAGTTTTGTTTTACTGTTTAAGTTTTTCTCGTGGTGGTCGGACTATATGTAGCTCTGTACTTAATTTAAGAGGGCGCAGAATCCCTTATTTTCTCCCCTACAAACACTTTTTTTTCTTCAATCGTTTTTTTCTATTAGTTTCCTGATAATGGAAACACCGGGTAACGCTTACTAATATCATATACTTTTCAACAACTACATCGATTTTAGGTTTTGCATAATGATTTCAGAAATTTTGAGGAGAACGAAATTCTTTGTATTCCGATGTTAATGTTATTACCACATAATAATAGTGCATTAATATGTGAGTAATTTCTGGAAAATGAAAGTTTCATTCAAATTAGCGCGCAATGTCACCTTCTATTGAATAAATTTGTCTTTTAAAACAAAGTGCTCTTTGATGAAATTGTTATTGGAAATGGCATTTATTACCAGGAAAATGCGATCCCCAAAGCTGTTTAAATAAACAGTGTCGAAATTGCCAAGAGATGAAAAGCTTATCATAACTCTCACCTCTAATATATGTCGATTTGTACACGTTCTTTTGTGAAAGCAAAATTAATATACGAGTTTTAGGCTTATGTATTATTGAATATTTGGGATTATATATTTAAAATCTCAGGTTGTAAGTCGAGATTTCGTTGATTGAAAATTGAAATGTAGCTGCTTTTAAAATATAAGGCATTAGGAGGCCCTCCTTCAGAAAATGTTTCCTTTAAAAACAAGATTTCAACACATTTTAACCAACAACAATGTGTTTAGTACGAAAGGACCTCAAGGAAAAGTCGAAACAGAGTCCAAAGTATTTGGACTGTGGGGTTAAAAATTATTTTGGTAGCCTAAAGGATTTGCACTCGATATAGTGTAGATTAGATAAATGAGAAACATTGTTTTTATCAATATTCTTTCTTTCTTTTCTCCTTAAGCTCTTGCATCATAAGGAAACTATACTAATAAGCTTAACTCATACACATCGATGGATATATAACAGTAGATGTACTGTGAAAAAAGTAGCCGCGAAATTGGCTTAGAAAAGGAGTATATTGATGCGGAAATGCTTTTTAAGTAAACAAGTAAATGCATTTTAATTAATTTGGATGGATGCCAAACCGAATTGGCGACTTTACAATCTTGCAAATTATTGAAAACACTACGGCCGTATTCACTGCATCCGAGTGAACATCAGACTCATTCAACACTAGTATAACGCGAGGTCGTGATAGCACCGTGTCAGCAGTGGATCCGTATTCATAGTACTCGGATCAAGTGAGTCCGATGCTGGCCTTGGCGATTGCTTGGCGAAGGTGTTTCGCGCTGAAAAGGTCTTCTCTGATTGGCTAGAGAGAATCACATCACTCGTAACGAGTTTGTTTAGTAAATAAAAACACATGGCAATGCCTTACGCTGGCCGATCGACTGAAATAAAAATACTGCTATGTTTAATACAATCGTATAACTATTATATATCAAATTAAATTAATTGCTGAGTGTATGTAACTTGATGATACATTTATAAACTGGCTTATACCAATACATTTAACTAGTAATTAGTACTTTTACTGAGGTGTTAAAAATTATTAAACTCAAAGGCAAAAACCTTAATCAACGTGTTTCTATCGTTTATGATGAACAATTTATTTTGCTAACTATCATCGAGTAATGAATTTTGGGGTATTATTCGGGGAATTGAATTGATTTTACATGTGCTGTCATAATTTTAATCAGTGAATTGTAGGGTTTTCTTTCTCCCTATACCTTATATGTATGAGTCCTTTGCAACATTTTAATTTTGCATTATTTGAGATCAAATTAAAAATAAGGACATTCTAATTTATTTATAGATACTAGATTAATATGAATAAATTGAAATGAAAACCTATGCAGTAAAAATTGCTCAAAACAAACTATGAAGAGAAAAGTGAGTGGCAAAAAGAAGCAACAAGCAAAATCAGCTGCTCTCTTGGAGCGAAAAAAACAAAAACATTGATGTAGAAAATAATGAAAGGTGCTCTATGAAGAAAAAATTTATAAAAACGATGGTTTTACTCTTAGGAGCTTAAGCTTTGTTACATAAGTTTATATTAGGTACCTGACCTATATAAATTAGCATTGATTATAATCTCAAATTCTAAAACACAAAAGCAGTATAAAATATTAAGTCTCAAGATATTTTGCAAAGCTGTTCTATAGTAAACCTGCACAAATTTTTGAAACTCAATTGAACAATAAATATTAAAACTATCTAAGATACTATTATTATTACTACCTATCAATTTAAAATTTCTCCCAACCCTTCCTTGATCTGAATAATAAATTCTGAAGCTATTAAATGAAGCTAGATTGTTAAAAAAAAGTTTTTTTCCTTAGGATATTGACTATAATAAAAGTTATTTAATGATTTACAGTTATAAAGGCCCATACTTTAATAACACTACTAAATACTAAAACAGTAGTACCTATTATTTTTACATCATGTATTTATGAAATAAAATTTAAAATACTTAAAATGGTCCCTCAATCCTCCCTTTATTTTTTTATTCTTGAAAAAAAAATATGAATAATTAAAAATGAAAAAAAATACTTATTAAAGCTATGATAGTATATCCCAATAGTAATGGCTAATAAAATCATTAAAATGCCATTTCAACTTTATACATAAGAAAAAATATAGAGAAAAACAACAACATTTTTTTAAGAAATAAAAGAAAGAAAACAGTTCTGCCAGAACACATAAACTTCTATGCAAAAAATAAGACATTTTGAAAAATAATTCAGTTTCTTTTGAATCAAAAATTATATTCTGATTTGAAGAAAGTAATTAAAACTCTGAAAAATATTATCACTGTAAGCTACCATAATATACATTTACAAACTCATAAACAACATTAATTAATGTGGATTTTTTATTCAATAAAAAGTAAATTGAGCAACTTTTTGAACATAAAAAGGCACAATTCTTGTATAATTTATAATGATATCAAATAAGAAATACAAAGAAATTATTACATTACTAATACAGTAAAATATTTTATTTCACAATTTAAAAAGAAAATTAAAACACTATCAATAATTATAATAAACAAATAAGCAGCTGTTCAAAAGCAACTGTTTCTGAGGTCAATATCTGTAATAAAAAGAAAAATCTAAACCCTCAAATATATTATATCGAGATTAAAGTTGATTTTAAAGAATTATCAATTAAATTTATTTGTTCTTCATGAAAAAGACAATACATTAAAATAAATGTTTTGCTTAGATAAACCTCCAACAAAACAGTTCATTACTTAATTAAAATCACAGAATACTCGAGAACTATAATTATAAATGAGTGTTCTTAAATAAACAAATGCTTTTTGAATTTCAGAAATTATTATTGTATTTAGGTAGACAACTTTTTAATTAAAAATATAGAACAATAGAATTCACTAAAATCAAAAGTTCGCCGAACTTAAAAAGATTAAAATTGATCCAAAACATAACGTTAAACAAGAGGAAAATAAATATTATAGATAGGAGTTAATGACATCGTTTCATTTTAATACACCATCTATTTTGTAGTTCGCTCATAGCCATGTTTACATTGTAGTATCAAGTAGTATCGTAGTATAGTATGCATAAACATTGAGCAAGTACCAGAACCAGATAGACATTTTTATGGGTTGTATTTATACAGAACCTACCTCTCTATTCTTCATTACATCATAGAAATCATTTCTCGATAAGGATCTGCTCAATCGGACCCATAATTATCTGGATCGGATGTTAAAAATTATCGGTCGAAATGGTCGGGCGGTAGCCATTTTATTTAAAGCTCTCTTGTCTCCGTGGAGAAGTAGTGACTGCGCATGCGTCGATACCGAGTCAAGAGTTGACACCTCCAGCTTCGAGGTGCCATCGTTAGGACGATTTTAAGCTCTGATTCGGATGCTGTGAATACGGTTTTCGCACTTAACACTTCGTCGCCAAGGTGTTAACTCTGATGCTGATGGCTGTGAATACGGCCGTTAATGCGTTTGCACTACTATCAAAACGTGAAGTATTTGGCTATTCCCTTATTAATTTCACGATAAAAAGTCGATTCATGTTCATTTTTTAACAGCCTATCTTTTGCAAATCCAATAAGATCTCTATAGGGAATAAGAGAGAAGGGGAACGAGACATGAAGAGAAAGGAGAGAAAACGAGAATATGAGAGAAGAAACCAAATTATTTTTAGAGCGCACTCTTTTCTGATGTTATTTATTATTCCAGAAAGCGTCGCTTATAATACAAATAGTCACGTGACGTACGTCACCTTAAAGTTCTGTGTTATAAATGACATGAAACGATTGTAATTGGAAGAAAGTAAAAAAGACAATGACATTCAGTTGCACAACAATAGGTCAGATAAATGAAATTTTATCAGATAGGGCTACTGGACTTCTCAGCCTCCCTCCTGAGACGTTATCATCTGCCATCTAGGAATTAATTATATGGCTAATTGTTCTCAAATTTAATGAGACATTTTCTTATTTGTAAGAGATGACCTACATGTGATTACATTAAAGTTACGACATGTGTACTATACATATACATGTAACCCTAGGCTACGGATGTTCCGGTTGAGAGTATCACTTTAAAAATTTGGAAATAATAACTGTCTAGTGAAAAATTATTGGTATCGTTTAGCCATTAAGTATAATGCTCTCTTACATTATAGGCTGTTCTTAAAAATCGAAACTTGTTATTAAGTTAGTCATTACTATCTTCTGTATTCACTTATTTTTGACCAACTGAATATTCGGTGTTGATGTTGTTTGCGGCCTAATTTTAATAAATTTTGGTTTTAAAATTGGTTGATTGATTGCTTGATAAAGTTCAATATCGTTGATCCACTTCAGCGTCCCTATCTAATCAAAAATTTATTAACTATTATGTGATAGGCTACACAGTGCACCAGTACCGAATATTCAAATTTTGAAGTAACATAAAGTATTTTGTAGACAGGATAAGATCTCTTTTGAAGTTTAAAATAAATGTCATTATTTATTTTTAATTAAAACCAAGCTGAAACTAAGACAGTTATTCTTCTATCTAAAACATGCTACTAATTTCAAAATTCAATCTTAAGTTAAAGAACGGAATTTCCAAGCAATCGACTGACATAATTGACCACCAAACGCATTATGTGTACAATAAATTTACCCACAAGTTGACCTTGGTGTATACCTCAAAAGCTAGTTGTTTCTCCTTCCACATTACATACAATAAACATAACAACGTTCTAGAAAAAGATGTCTTAAAACCAGTATTCGAGTTTTTTTAAGGATGCATGTTGGAGGTAAATAAAGGGGGGAGACTTGGAGTTGTCAATATTTGAGTAACCCAGAATGTCATGGTCAAACTCTCTGCTGTGTCATACCTGGTTTCGACACATTTTTTTCTTTAAAACGCACATTTTCTTTTTAAATGTAGGTTCTTTAGAAAATATTTGAGTTAGAAACGGAAAAACCTATATTTACTGAACTAATTACTGAAACATACTTAGTACCTGCTTAGTGCAAAAAAGAGACTGCTATACGTAACCACGAGACCTACTGCGCATGAGCCTTCTGCCGTTTTTGCCGTCCAAATAGACACTTCCATCCGTAAATTCTAATAAGCAAGTTCATTCTGGAAACCTTTATTAAATAGGTACTTGGGACTTCAATTTGATAGTAATTTAAAATGTAAGACTCATATAAGTTATTAGATAAACGAATTACTGTTTATTAATTTGAAATTTTTTTTAGCTGAAACGTATTATTGACCATTACTAAATTACTTTTATAAACTTTTTTAAATTTAAAACATTTAACTAAATTATATTTTGTCTGGGTTTAATCTTTAATCAATTATAGAATAACATGTTATGCTTCAGATTGATTACCATAATAATATAAGACTTCTTAAACACTTGAAGAATAAAATCTTATCTCATACAAAAATAATTCTTCATTAAAGCCTATTTTGACTGTGAGAGAACTCTATATTTTTCGCTTACTACTTTTCATTTTAAATTACAAGTTTATCGACTGCCTGCTCAACAAGACGTTTAGATTCAAGGTTGAGGTCAGGTGTTCTCCTGTTCACGCATGCAAATATCCTGTCATTTTGTTTAAAAATAGGGAAGACAAGGTAGGAAGTCTGAGATGCCCTCCTTATTCGTTAACAGCTTAAGATAAATTGCTTTTTCCTTTCAATAAATAGATATACAGAGCATTAAAATTTAACTTAGTAGGGCAATTCCACGGGTGACTGAATGACATTTTTGAAGGAAAACTATAACTTACTTCCCAAATATAAATTTTTTAAAAATATTTTCTGCCCAGTTTATTGCTTTCCTGTTAGCTAAATCTAATGGCTTAATTAAGTTATCAAAAGTATTTTTTTTTATTTTTAACAACATGGTAACTGACCGACATTTATACAGCACAAATGTCACTTAGTTACCACGTTGTTTAAAATTTTAAAAAATACATAAAAATAATTTTGATGATTTAATTATGCCATTAGATTTAGCTAACAAGAAAGAAACAAACTGGGCGGAAAATATTTTTTAAAATTTATATTTGGGAAGTAAATTACAAAATACTTATGGTTTTTCTACAAAAACGTCAGTCAGTTATCCGTAGAATTGCCCAGGAATTAAACAGTCCCGTCAAGTTTCAAAGAAGACTTCGATAGTATATTGAGAATTTCAAATTACAAATCCATAAAATACACTTATTAAATAAACACTTATAAGTCTTCTAAGGTACTACTTTTTCGGGATAATTTCGGCAATTAGACAAAAGCTAAAATTTTACCCTTTTATGACAAAGTTGTTTTGTAATAAGAAAAAGAGGAATGACCAAATCCGAACACTCAAAGGCAAATTTGAAGGTAAGAAGAAGTCTAAGAGAGATGTTTTCAAACTTTAACATCCTATTATTACATTGTATCTCAAGAGAGTAGAAATTTGAATAATAATATTGCTATTAACTTTTTAAAATTATTGCTATCTATTATAACATATGTTTGAAGACATAGGGGAAGGAACGGTATGCAATATGCATATACATGAAAGCTGATTCTGAGAAAAACGAATTTTAATGGCTTGAGAAGTCTCCAGCACAGCCCATCTTTACAGTGCAATAACTCTCGGGGAGAACTCCACGTTAATGATTTGTCAAAGTTTATTGCTTAGTAATTTTCTAAAAATGGAACAGATTTGATGCAATTGCCATTTTGGTGGGAAATGCACAAAAACAGTTCTCCCCTTTCATTTTCATTACTGCTATTAAGTACAAAAAGTATGAGGAAAACGTGATTTTTCCTTCTTCTCTAATCATCTGCTTATGGTTTTAAAACAGGATGCTGCTAAGAGACAGGTATTAACTTTTTAGTTTAAACAGATACTACAAGTACGTGTAGAGCAGGCAACGAAAAGGTATGAAGAGAAATTCTCGAAACACAATTTTTGACTTTGTAACTTTGTTTGGACTAGTTATAGGAGGTGAACATATCAAAAGTCCCCGCCCGTAGCCCTTATGCCAGGGGGGTGTTCGAAAGTATCATTTTTCAGTTTTGGGCTTATTACTCTTACAAAATGCATCCCTACGAAAAAGTTTCAACTATCTCTTTTAATGTATATAACATTTGCAACAATTTAAGACCACTCCCAGGTTTATACGTCCAATTGATCCCGAGGTACATCTCTTCAAAAATGAGAAATTTTTCCCAAAATTCGAAAATTTCAGTAAAAGTCGTATTTAGCAATTTATTGGCTATATTACCCATCTAAAAGGGAATTAAAAGCTATAACCTTATAATGCACTTATTTAGCTTTTTAAGTTAAGCCCTGAACCAAGTCTGTGAGATCAACAATACACACAATACAGTGTAACAGAGTTTAACGGTTTCAGATATAATGTTATTTATGCATGTAAACTAAAGACAGACAACTTTTAGAAAAAATTTGACCTAATTAATCTTAATAGTTTTAGAGATATTGAAAGTGTATCAAATCGACCCGTTTTACCTTACGTCGCTAAAAATATACTAATTAGTTGTTTTCTGAAGATTTATTCTGCCAAACTCAGCCGAAGTTTGTCCGACGTAAAGAAGTTGGTAAAATATGCATTACTATTTTACATTCTTTAACTGCTTGTAACAGCTTTTGTGGAACAGGAGGGTGGTTAGAAAAGCTACTGCTAACAGAGTATAAAAAATCGACTTCTCTGCCTATAGGGTATCGATTCTTTACAGATCTTGCTCATCTCACTGGTAATTTGCATTCGATAATCAGGTTCTTTATTCCTTGCAGAATCGGGATGGCGGATCGCGACAGTGACAGCGGGGACTACGCGTCCCCTGAGGAAGAGGATGTGGGGGAGAACGATTCCCCCGTCGCCGAATTCTTCCGAGGGAGGAGCATCTTCATCACTGGAGTCACGGGGTTCCTAGGGAAGGTCAGTGCATCCATGTCGTGTTATAATGGTACAAACAAAACGAGGTCTTCAGAACACAATGAGATCGGTAGGAAAATTTCCAGAATTAACTGAATTATTTAAAAAAAATACCTACTTGGGAGACGAGACCAAGGAATTTTTTTTACAAGAAATGGTGAAAGATTTAATTCACGGATGTATGTAATATGATATTTAATTTTTTAAATCCATAATCAAACACATAATTAAATCTTTTTTAAAAGTGAAATGTTATTACTGTGGTTTAATAAATCGGTCAAATACTGCACAATATTATACTCTACAATCCTGTAGCAATTGGGTTATTAAATAAATCGATATTTATTTTAAGAAATTAATTGAAAATGTAAATGAAGGTATATTGAGTACGCAGTTTTATTTTATGCTTTATTAACTCAATTTTATACTCTCTGGTAACTAGGTTATATGGAATTTAGTTTTTCTAAGCTAATTAATGATTACGAATAAATATTTACTACTATTAAGAATTAAACTATATTCTTATTGTTAGGGAATAACTAAGCTTTTCTTTCCACAGGTTCTTCTGGAGAAGTTGCTTCGTTCGTGTCATAAGCTGCGCACGGTCTACGTGCTACTCAGGGCCAAAGATGGGGAGAGCTGCCGACAACGGCTTGACACACTCCTCGCCTCTCAGGTAACTCGGGGGTTAAAATAATCCCAATTCATTTAGGAAACTCCCCTAACTTAACTTGGCTTTTCTCCACATCCTTGCAAGGTTGCATTTGGGTTTAAAAGTTATAATAATAAGCAAGTATTTTCACTCTTGCATATTCTGAGCCATTTAGTAAAATATCTTTAAAAATTTTACTAATTTAAAATTATTCTTCTACTATAAGATTAGCTTCGGTGTGTTTCCATGCCATGGTAATGAAATGGACCTTGTACTGTCACCAGTAATCACTAAAAGAGATAGTAAAAATATCCATCAATATTATCTTTCCCTTTTCACGTGAAAGCTTTTCGTAATTCAGATTTATATTTTGTAAAACAGGATGGACAAATTGGACTACTCTTTCCTTAATTTTTTTTGGCAATTTTCGTGTCCGTTTTTTTAACCCACTTAAATTGCACTAAACAGCATAGCTCTCCCTCTCTCTTCTAATTATTTTTTAACCAACACTTTTAACAACATTTTCTTCTCCGAACAACGCCGGTCATAATATCAGCTTTAGTTAGTATAGTAGAATAATTAGTAATAGAGTAATAGTAAAATAGTAGTATATAAGCGTGAAGAATATCAAAACCCAGAAATTCAGTAAAATAAATTCTTAAGTATTTTACGATTCTATCCACCAAGCATTACACTCTTTATTACACATCGTTACCTGTGCCCCTCTAACATTTTAGATTTCTGTAAATTGTTGGCTTCTTAAGTTTTGAACAAACTTGAAGCATATACTGAGTTCTTATCATTAAAAGTTGGATAATGATTGCAGAAATGTCAGATGTTTTTGTGTTCTAGGTGTTCGGGCGCGTACGACTGGAGCGCCCTGCACTGCTGGGGCGGGTCGTACCCGTGGAGGGCGATATTTCCCTGCCCGGGCTGGGGCTGAGCCAATCTGACGCCAATATGCTCGCCAAACAAGTGTCCGTCGTCTTTCACTCTGCCGCCACGGTTCGGTTTGACGAACCCCTCAAGTGAGCATTGGGAAGATTCCCTTTGAAACATGAATATAAAGATGTCAATACATTTAAGATTTATTCTATTACATTAACTTGAAAAGCTAATATGTGTTAACTTAAATTTAGTAAAAATGAGAGTTGGATTATATGTAAGAAGGGGGGTTTGGAATATTGATAAAGTCAGTTTTAAGTTGTGTAAAGAGTCCTCTATTTAGTAAATGAGATACTTTATATAGTATGTCCTAATAATGTTAAAAAAACGCGTGGTTTTTAGAAGACAAAGATTTTACGGTATGGAAGAGTATATTTTAATTATAGACAATGTTATTTTCAAATTTTGGAGATTACTATATTATTTTATTTGAACTAAATAACTGTTTGGGAGATCATTCATAAGCATATTAATGATACATTTTGTCGATTGTTCATAAACTAAGTCATTATGAAGGTATATGCGTTTTTTTTAAGTAATCGAGCTAATTTTTTACACATAAATTAGCCTCTTGACATAAATTAGCTTCTTCAAACAGATTTATGATCGTTTCTACATTTTTATACTTTAACGAAAGTTTTGATACACTTCTCCAATTAAATTCTTCTTAAGAAAGAACTTCAAGATAATTTTTCTTACATTTTCCGAATAATATTTGTTTAAACGTTATTTTCTTTTCTAGAAAATCCATTCAGCTGAATCTTCTAGGGACTCAACGAGTGCTTGATTTAAGCAAGAAAATGTCAAAGCTGGCGGTAAGTATTATTTTCCTGTATTTAAAAATTTTTTAATGAAATTTAATAAAAATAATATTTTGATAATTTCTTATAAACTTCTTTTCAATCTTAAAGGCAATATCAAGAATTCTTTTTACAATTATTCTTACTTCTCGTTGTAGGCATTCGTTCACGTCTCGACCGCTTACAGTTACTGCAACCGCAGCGAAATTGACGAAGTCATCTACCCAGAAAAGGTGTCACCACAAAAAGTCATTGATATGACCGAGTAAGATTGATTATTTACATAAATTTCCATTAATTTTTTTTGTTTTGTTTATTCTATGCTTTGGAACAATTTAAAATTCTATTAATCCTTGATATTGGCTGAAATTATAACTGAAAAGGTCACACGTTAGGAATATAATTATATAGCCATTAATTGGTGGGTATTGTGTATTTATTTTCCCTTAACACAACACCCCATTTGATGATCATGATTTAAATGACGGTGTATTAATATGTAGTTTTACAAAATTGCGAAACATAAAACACATTTTCTATAGACATGTTTTGTTTCTGGTTACTAAAACATTCGGTGAAATCTCTCCAAAATTAACCCCCTTTAAAAGCTCCCCAAAAATTTCTCACTCTCAACATATTCCCTTACACGATAAAGCTTGATGTTTATGGGTCGTATGCAGCTTCACTAAAACATGCATCAATCAAATAAAACGCGTGCAATATTTTAATTAAACTATCCCTATCCCAAAAATTGGTCGTGAACAGAATGTAAAGAACCCACCCGAAGACGACTTCTTTCTTTGTAATCAAACGTGGCCTTTGTACGTTACGCTTATTTGGTTGACAGTACTTGGTTGACACTCTTTTTCCGTGCAGTTGGATGGACGACGATTTGCTGGAGTTCCTGCTGCCGAAGCTGCTGAGCGGTCGGCCCACCACCTACCACTACAGCAAGGCGCTGGCAGAGAGCCTCCTCCAGAGCGAGGGACAGGGCATGCCCATCGCCGTCGTCAGACCCTCCATCGTCACCGCCGCATTCAAGGAGCCCATGCCGGTAAAGGCAGCTACACTACACTCACTCTCACTCTCTTATCAATCAATCAATCTATCAATCAAAACTATTTCCTTTCACACTCTCCCATTCTCACACACTCTCACTCTCTCACACTCACACTCACACTCTCACTCACGCTCTCTTTCTCTCTCACTCTCTCTATCTCACTCTCTCTCTCTCTCACACACACACACACACTCACTCTCTTTCTCACTCTCTCTCTCATCAATCAATCAAAACTGTTCCCTTTCACACTTTCCCATTCTCTTACTTTCAATATCTCATTATAATCTAATACTATATTCTCCTTCCTTTCTATCTTTCATCATCTCTCTTACTAATTTTCGTAAATTCTCTCACCATTTCTCATCTCTCTTCTCTATCTGTTATTCTCTAAACATCCCTTTCAATATCTCTTACTTTCTGAATCTATCACATTCTTTTTACTTTCTTTGAAAATCTCAGTTGTTCTCTAAATTTTTCTCTCATTATCCCTTACTTTCTGAATGTCTCTCATTCTCTTTTACTTACTTTGAATATCTCTTATATAATTTCAACATCTTTTACTCTCTGAATATCTCTGATTCTCTGTCTTTCTCTCAATATCTATCTATCTTACCCTATGAATGCTCTCACCTCTTTACTACCTCTTTATTCTTCTCAACATCACTTACTCTCTGAATATATCTCTCCTTCTTTTTTCCTGTCTTTAAATATCTCTTAAAATTTCAATATCTTTTACCCGCGGAATATCCCTCCTTCTCCGACCTTCTTTCAATACCTCTTTTTGCTATCTCTTTATTCTTTAAGTATCTAATAATATCTGAATATCTCTGCTTTTATCTCAACATTTCCCTTGTTCTCTGAATATCTCTTTAATCATCTCTGAATTTCTCTTAAACTCTTTTTTTTTTACTCAACCATTATATCTCAATTACTCTCTTTTTCCTTGAATATCTCTACCTTTCTCATTATCTCTCTCATTTTCCATCTATCATTATATGTATTTCTGTGTTACATTTTATCCGATAAATTCTTTCTTTCAGGGTTGGGTTGATGGAGTTAACGGCCCTACCACTTTCATCATAATGGTAAGATCCACAACGTTTTATACTTTTTAGCAACATATGGAGTTATTATTACTGATATGAAGCTATTGAAAACCTACTATAGATATCTTACATTGTGCATGAAAGATAATAGGGAAACCACTACACAAGATATTATCATTATTTCATAATGGTATTCCTACCACATAGACAAAATTACTCTTTTAGTGATCAAACAATAAAGGTATTTTCTAAATAAATTTATTTACCTGTTACCTTTAATTAAGAAAACATTTTCTCCTCCATGTAACTACAATATAAGGCTCAACTTTGAAAAGCTCAATTTTAATAACATTCTCTAAAATTTACTAGCATAGTGAGAAGCTACACAATAAAAATTGAAATATGTGGAATAAGTTCATAACGGATTTTGAAAGGCGGTGGGGAAATTTTAGATCATCCTTCTCTTAGCTCCTTACCCAGCTGAAATTGAAAAGAAGTTTTTGCAAATAGAGTAATTTAATTGGTAATGCATACATTTCTTACTCATTGTTAAGAGAATAGATATTGTACCTCGGACCTATTTTTACTTTTTACCCTGTAATTTTTTTTTAACAACTCAAGGTAGTTAAGTATTGGACAGGTCCAAGGAAAAATGTTTAAATTAGGTCCAAGGTTCCATTCCCATTTGATCATTTACTGAAAAATGTCTATCCATCATGCTCAGTTCACCCCCCCAGCCCCATTTTAACCACATACTACCCAGTTAGCATGAAACCTTACGAGAACATTTTATTTGAATTGGCATAGGCTTTAAAAATTAACGTTAGCCTCAAAAA
This sequence comes from Tetragnatha montana, assembly GCA_963680715.1. Lineage (NCBI taxonomy): Eukaryota > Metazoa > Arthropoda > Arachnida > Araneae > Tetragnathidae > Tetragnatha > Tetragnatha montana. Next base: position 11,065,425 of record OY796685.1, read on the forward strand.
CCTCAGAACTGATATTGCATCAAAGTTACTTTTGCAAATATAAGTAATATAACCTTGCAACACTGTTTGCATATAGTTCTCAAAACAAGTATCAGCGCCATCTAGCTAGTGTTGCGTAAACTAAATGGAGAGAGCGCTCCTATTGGCTCGAATCACATACTGACGCATGCGCATTGCTGCTCATCAGGCAATGACAGCGCGGAGGGATCCAGTTTAGCCATAGCCTTGCAACGTCTTTCCCACCAATTTCGTGTTTCGTTTTTAGTGTTCTGCCTTCTGCGTCGGCGTGGAATTGATTCATCTCAACGATCTAGGTAATAATTTTAGATGATTTCGAATTCAAGGTAAGTTATTATTTCCTAAACATTCCTCCCTGTGAAAATATCTATTCATTATCTAACACTGTGTGGTGTTGAACTTCACCACATCTTAATTGAATATTTTTTGGGTGCTTATAATATTTATAACTTTTAAAATTCCCGCTTTGATTCATCCAGGCATTAAGCATTTCTCTCTCCTTTCCCATCTCAAACTGTTCGCTTTTTGTATCACGCGCTTCTCATGAATATTTCTGAATCGTAATTATAAGATTGCTTCGGCCGATGGTAACAAATCTATTAGCACTCTTATGCTTTCCTCCTCGCTGTCGCCGGGCAAGACATAACTTTCCCATCTCAACGTAATCTTTACTATCGCCAATATTCAAAATTTAATTGTGATAATTCCACACTCCGGTAACCTCTCCTACCTTTTCTTTAATTAGCTTTTGGCTAATTGTGGTTTTATGGCACGCGCCATCCTTAGGTTTACAATACATGTATTTAACCCTGAGCACACGTTTTTTTAGCTCTCTCTCGCATTTTTAAACTCCTCCCTCTCTTTTTATTCTCCTGAATCTATGCTGCTCCGGTCCCTAACATGTAGTGATTGCCGGTATTTCTCGGAGACCCAGGCGGGTCTGCCGAGGCGTTTTTTATGGAGTGCTCGTGCGGTCCAGTCCACGGCTCCATGCTTCATCATTCCATCTCCCAAAACAAACATCCCAAAATTTGTGACAATCACCGATATGTGACTTTCACCGTGATTTGACCTGATGTGTCGACAAAACCCGTCATCAATTACAAAATGTGTTAACAATAGTGTCTCATCGCAAAAACTTGTGTGACATGCAGTCTAAAGTGTCAACCATGCAACTTTGAAATGTGTCCAATTTGTTGTGAATTTCCAGTGCAGTGCTATTTACATACTAGTGTCTTCAGTTAAAAATAAATGAGAGATTATAAGTGAAACTTGCATATTTTATCGACTAGCCAATACACGATTTCTGAAATTTTTTAAGCCATCAAGCAGGCCCGTGCTGGCCAGGGGGGACAGGGGGACGTGTCCCCCTGCGCCCTTTGCTCAGGCGCCCTTTTGAAGAGACAATTTTTTACATTTTTTGTTAATACTCGTGCATCTCAATATTTTCTCTGGGCTTCTTACTTTTATGAAACTATAACTTAGTAATTTTACAATTCAGTTTTACTTCATCAGGTCTGAAGCATGAGGGCATCAAGAAGTTTTTTTACGCTCTCCCACCCCCATTTTACCTTAACATCAAATTTCGTTATGAATTTTTAGGGCGCCTTTACTTAAAGATTCATCATACATTAACAAGGCAAGGTGGTTAATTTTCAAGGCACCGAAGCCCTTAGTTAAACACGTTGAAATTGCTAGGGCATGGCATTTTTATTACAGCGCTCTTATTCAAACTGTCTAATGGGCGCCCTTAATTAAAACAGCAATACCTTTGAAAGTGTTAAGTCAAGGTAGTGTTTTTTTTTTCACTAGGGGATCCCTAAGCCTTGATAGTGGAAAATTAGGCGGTGTTTTCAGGGCGCCCTTTTTTATGCAAGTTGGCGCGCAATTTTAAAAGCTCCGCTTCAATTTTACTGCATTGATTTTTCATGCCGCTCTTGCTCCTTGTTTAATACTTCGAATTTTCGAGGGCGGGGCGGTGTTTTTTAGACGCCCTTCTTCATGCACGTACCAGAAATCTACTACTACCAGAGATCTACTACTGAATTATGTATATATTGAATTGCGTATAATTTTTATATTATTACTCTTACTACTGATAACAGAGTCATGGACACCCATACATACATACGGGCAAGGAAGAGCCTGGGATTTTCACTTCAACATCAAAATTAGCCTTTGTTTAATGGTTTAAACGTTTATTTAAAAACATAAATTTTGAACTTAAGAGTCCTTTTTGAAATTTTGAAAAATTTCTGAATTAACTGAAAACTTATCATCTGGAACTGAAAGAGCTAAAAATTTACTTTAATGGTTCAAATTTTGAAATATTTCTTGGGTGAACCCCCAAGCCCCTATCCAAAACTGATGTATGTATATTTAATTAAATGAGTTAAAAATTTCTTTTAAGAGTCAAATTTTAAAAAAAAATTCTTGGGGAGGACCCCCAAACCCCCTCCCAAAATTTTGATGTATATTTATTAACTGTAGGGGGTTTTTCATAGAAATTTGGTGGCTTATCAGGAGTGGCCCTCTTCATTTGTAACCCAAAATATCTCAAAATGACTACTTTTAACATTAAAATTTCTAAAATTTTTCTGGGGGAGAGCCCCCAGACCCCCCTATTTAATTTACCTCATATTGTTATACAAAATTTTTATATTACGTGCACCTCAGAATATTATGTATCTCAAATAGCAGTATTGCTTTAATTTTTTTGCATTGAGAAAAGGAATTTGTGAAACGTTTGCCAATTTTAACAGGAAAGTAAGATTTTAGGTTTACTAATTATTATTTTGGCGGCGCCCTTTCACCCTTTGTCCACCGCCCTCTGAACGTACCCAGCACGGGCCTGCCATCAAGACAGGACTTCCTTTTTAAAAGGTATGGACCTCCTTCTCCTACAACTTTATCATTCTTCACACAATCAGAAGAACTTCAACAAACCTGGGTTTCTCTACATGAACTATCTCTTAAAAACACCCTTCATTTGATTTTGATAAAAAAAAAAACACTATACCTTCACGACACACTGTCGCCTGGCTTGATTCAAATGTCGAGTCTAGTTAGGGCTAACTTTAAGAGAACTCAACTATCGTTATTTGCTAGATTTTTCTGTTGTACTTAATTTTTATTGAACTTATAGATTACTTCCCTGTGGAAAGAAATTCTCAAGCTCGCACAGTTACAGGAGAGGGAGAAAGAAAAATAAAACAGATGCGATTGGATATGATGGTCAATCATCCGCTAAGTTGTCAGCCCTCAAACACCAAATAGCTTTAAAAGTAAGTATTAATTATTTTTAGAGTTCACTAAACATTACCAAAGTTACCTGCTAATTGTATTAAGAGAACATTTTATTGACTTGCTTAGTCTTTCGGACCATGAGCTTTTTTGTCTCGTACTTCTTATGTTCATTTTTTTATTTATGTATTTCTTTATTTGTATTCTGTATTTTTTTTGTATTTGTAATTTGTGCACTAAGTCATACACGACAGCTACAACTATCCCTTTTGCTCAATAAAATTGCGGCCTGATTTTTTTAGGGAAAGTAAACATTTTTTCTTTAGTGTCTGATGATCCGAAATCCAAAACAAAAATATAATTAATTAATTTACTAATTTTTTATTTATGTTTCAAAAAAATTCCCCTCCCCTTAAAATTAGAGATTTTTTTTACCTGTAGTTTCGTTTGTAGAGAATTTTTTAAAGTAGGTATGCTATTTTATTACCACCCTGTATCTTTTACGCATAAAATTTTGGATTTTTTGTTTCAGCTTTTTTGGTTTTTACCAAACTCATCCCTGTTTATAGCTGGCAATATAAAAAGTTGTATTATCAACAAGTGCTGGTACATTTCTTTGCAGTTTTGTATTTTTCTGAGTAATTTTTCCTTCCATTAATTTTTGGTTACTTTACAGGGAGAAGAACCTTAATTAACTCCTTCCAAGAACTTTTTTTGTGTACATATGTGTACAAGAATTTGTATTTTGTAATTTGTGTGTGTATTTTCTATACAAGAACTATGAATAATCGTATGGAATAATCTTTTTTTGTAAATATTTGGATATTTTTGTATTTATATTATAATCAAAAACTTTATGGATAATCGAGATTTGTGATATTTATCAGAAATAAATATTTATATTCATAATTTTTCTTTCTTTATTTGTTGTAATAATCATCTGGGTAGAAAATATGCCCTTTTCAGTTCTTATATTTTATTTCAGCTTTACTTATCAGTTCACTAAAAAATATCTTGGATCTTATTTTATGTTGAAGATAGCAGGAAGTTCTTGTATTTTTAAAAACTTAATTCAATGTTACAAAAATTTAGTCACTTAATTTATTTATTTGTATGTTAAATAAAAATCTGTTACACTTTAGTTTTTACCCGTATTTTAACTCTTGAAATTATGGTATTACAATTTCTGAGATTACTTTTTTTCTTTCAAAAGATGCAATGATGTATAATCTCAAATGTAAAATATTCCTGGAAGTTTTTTGAAATGGATATTTTCTGCAATAGTTTCTTTATCAAACCAAAACAATTCTGCAAAATATAAAAAGTTGTTTGAAAGTGTTTTACTACAAGTAACAAATTTCTCTAAGTTAAGAATTTAATTTAGTTAAACTTATCAATCTCTTTATTTATTCTTAATATTTAAAAGCTTTTCTTGTCATTTATTTAAAAGTTTATACCTAGCAGCAGATTTTGTGTATGATAAAAAATATTGCTAAAAATATACACTTTATACAACCAACAGGAATATTTTAAAACAGTCTTTGTTTCCTTACATGTTGTGAAAAGTATTCCAAGAAATTATATTAATATAATACACTAATATTAGTGTATTATATTAATATAATTTCCAGGAATACTTTTCAAACAAAAACTGTTTTAAAATATTCCTGTTGGTTATATAAAGTGTATATTTTTAGCAATATTTTTTATCATACACAAAAAACTGCTGCTAGGTATAAACCTAAAAAAAAAAAAAAACCATTTCCAGACAATGATTAGTTAACCTTGCCTAAAGGTTCCTCATACCTTATAACAACCTGAAATAGCTTAAAAACAACCTGAAAATAACCTCATTTAATTGTTGGATGTTAATATTTCTAAAACGTTTTTTCCTTAACCTTGCTAAAACCTATTCCCTAAGCTTCTATCAAGCTTATGTAAAGCTTAAAACAATGTCCGCTTAACCTTGTTTTAAGGTATGAACAACTTTATGTATGTAAACTAGGGAACCTTCGCATTAGGTTGTAACACTGTTTGCAGGTTTTCTAAACAACCTTGGATAAACCTTAAAGAAGGTTGCGCGGCAACATTGCGCCAAGGTTGCTAAATCCTTACAATGCTATTTGGGTAGTATAGATAAAACAGTACACTTTAAGATAAAAAAAAATCACTGCAAAACATAATCTGTATTTTTTAAACTATAACACTTAGAAGCCAACTTAGAAAATTTACTTTTGATGGACTAAGTCAATATTATCTCAAATTATGGACTTAACAAAAAAACTTAGCTATTAATGAGAGCTCTGGTTGTAAGGTTGCTATTTACATGTTGTGTAGTATTGCCATACTACAAAACGTTTAGCTAAAAACAGTGTAGGTCCGAGGTACAATAATTTCCCCTATTATCTTTTCTGAATACCTTAATTTTATTCTTCTTCTCAAGTATTGTTGATAATAACTTAATTACATAAATAATTATAGTATAAAAGAGCTATTTATTGAAACCTGGCTTTCCTTCAGACGGGAAGAGGCTTGTTGAGGACCATGCTGGTGTACGAGGGATCAGTGGTGGACTGGATGCCAGTGGACCTGGTTGCTAACCTACTCATCACGTCCGCTTGGCACGTTGCGAACAACAAGTAATGTCATGATTCAACTTCACGCGGTGTTTCATGTTGTAAAGTTTGTTATACATTTCACAAAATTAGCAATATAAGTAAGTTTTAAAAGAATAATGAGCAATAAGTTTTACATCAATTGTTTTTTTTTTTTTTGAGAATTTAACTAACTCTTGACATAAGGATGACATTTATGGTTCTAACCTTTGTATGGATAAATATTCAGTTATAACTTTTTAAAACTTGAAAATTCCTAAATTCCAAGTAAATAAAATGCCTCTGACATCTTTATGGAAGTAGTAAAGCTACATATTTTCGGGTCTGGTTCAAAATCCCGACAATACCGACATCATCAGCTTGCCATACAATGTGATACAAGGGAAACGAAGGAAGTCGAATTGTCGGGCAAATGAACGGATCTCCATATTTTCACATTATCTTAAAACAGCATTTATATTATGACCGTTACCTTTTTCGTGACCGTCTTATTTTCAAAGTTATCCAATCCATGTAGTTCATTAATATAAGTAATGTATTTTAAGAACAATGATTATTTAGAGGTTTCTCAAAACATTCAAAAGCGTTTCTTCTCTAAATTAATTTTGTAAAATACTGCCTTGATTTTAAGGTAATGAATGATGTTTCGAATGAACTTGATCCTTTTCAACAGGAACAACAGCGGACCTGAGGTATTCAACTGTACCTCCGGAGAATTGAACCGCGTTACGTGGGACGACGTACAGCGCACAGCATACCCTCTCATCATGAAGTACCCCAGCCTAGATGTAGTGCGGTACCCTGGGGGAAGCTTCAAGTCCAGTTACTTTTCCAACACCCTCTCTCTGCTGATTGAACATGCACTTCCTGCTTGTATAGTCGACACACTAGCACCGCTGACGGGGCAAAGGACACAGTAAGAAAACTTTTCAATGGAATTATCACGCGTAAAACCTTGACTTAAGCTTGAGATATATTAATGGTAATATATTAAAAAGTGTTGTGATGGACTTAAGAAATTGGAACATACATGCTTGGAAAAAAAATATGTAAAGGCTCCAGTTTGACCCAGATTCTCGGATTTTTATGGATGACAATTGAAGGGCTTGGTGCATGAAGGGGTTATGTTACATTTGGGACAGATTCATTAATTGAGGTTTTCATCAAATTTGGCGAGATCGGATCTCGCCAAGCTACTACTAATACAACCAACATCTATAAATCCCTGCTGTTCTGGTAGAAGCCATTTTCACATTGAAATGATAATCGCCCAAATTTGGCGACATTTGGCGAAAACCTCGATTACGGAAGATGACCCGTTTTGTAAATAACCCCTTCATCCACCAAGCTCTTCAATTTTCACATTTATATACGATAGTTTATCCCTCTGAACTACAGATATAAGCTTAAATACTTATTATTAAAGGATCTTTCGTTTGTAAAATTAAATATCCAATAAACGATAACGGTAATGCTACTTGCTTATAGTATGTTAATAAAGACCTTATTTTTAACACTCATGCAACTAATCTATTAGATTCACGAGCATGGTTCGGCGCATGGAACGGGCAGCTGGCTATTTGGAGTATTTCACCACCAAGGAGTGGAAATTCAGGTGCACCAACCTTGTCAAGCTGAGGGAGTCTCTGACACCAGAGGACAGCAAGGTATAAACAGATAATTTATACATTAAATATTTGATTGGTAGGAAAACTTCAAAATATCATCAATGGGGTACAGTTACCTTAATCAAAGGAAAATGAAATATAAAAATGTATTATGATTGTTGGGATCCCATATCATAAAAGTAACCAAACTCTAAACACAGATAGTTCCCTTCAAATATCTTCTTTAATATCTTTTACAAAGATAACCTATTTAGTTAATGTATTGATCTTAACCTTTTCTGTTTTCTTGAGTTTGACAAACAGTTGGTAGATATAAGCATTTTATTTCGGTCTTAGGTGTTCAACATTGATGTCCGCCCCATTGAGTGGACGCCATATTTGGAAAGTTACGTCAAAGGAGTGAGGAAGTTCATACTCAAGGAAGACGATTCTACATTGCCAGCAGCTAGACGAAGAATACGAAAGTAAGATATCATTTATACACATTAAATAATTTAATTTCCATTCATTTTAATCTAGTTATATTTCAGGGTCTTTATTCCTAACATTGTCTATACTACTTCGTAATTTCTTATTTTTTTCCTGTAGTAGAAACACTTCTATGGGTAGTAAACAGCCTGAAGATAGATGATTATGAATTGTTTTATTGTATAGTCGCATTTAATAAGATGACTTTGGACAAAAGCTACATATGGTTTTTAGAACACAACATGAAATCACCCAAATTTTATTTTTACTTCATTTCTTTTTCCACGGATATTTCGAATCGTCTTTAGGCTGTGTACCACTCCTGGAAGTTTGTGTAATGTATTTGAATCACCCGTATATTAAAAAAGTTATATTTTAAACCCATTTTGTTTTCAGGTTATATTGGACTGAAGCACTGGCTAAGGTGGGCATAGTGCTTGGGACAATATATCTGTTGCTGACCAAAACCCGGCTATCCAACCACCTACTGTGGGCACTCATCAGCATTTCTTTCCGAATAATGCAGCATATCCCTCCCTCTTGGTTCCGTTATTTGCCAATGTGATTTAAGATCCCGATGTACGGACTGGACAATTTACTATTATGGCACGTTGCAATGATAACTCAGGATAGATCATGAAAAAACATCCTATACATTCCATATGACTGACTATAACAATGCTTAACAATGTGTTTAACTACTGAGTATTAAGTGTATTGAATGATTCGTGTTGCATGTGATCTCTTGGGACAGATTTTTCATGTGAGAGTTTCAACAACGCAGCTAATTTCTATGTTAGAAAACAATGCCCTTTATGAGACTCTCAGACTAATTTACATAGCAACATTGGTTTAATCGAAAATAATTTATTTTTATGCATGTAACGTGATATTACAGAAACAGAAGATACAGTATGACATTCAGCAGCAATGCTAAGAAGTCATGAATGTATGAAACTATTATTTATCTTATAGCGGAATAAGGTCTTATATTTAAGAGAGATTCATAAAATTTATATTTTAGTTTAAAAGTAAAATTTTGAAATATTTTTCTAGAGTGTAAAAGTTTTAATTAGCATTTTCATACTGGCCAGTGAATTTGGAAAACTTGACAACACAAGTTCAATGGTTATTACGTTTTTTCATCTAAACTATCGAGCTTTATATTGATATAGAATATGAAATATTGGGTTGAATATTTTTTCTAGAAATTCTAAAAACTTAGATCTGTTTAATTTTCATAAAGCGTTTATTATGTATTATTACTGTTTATACACATATTTGTATGTTTAATAAATTTTACTTTTAAAAAGTTTGAATCTTGTGAGTTCTTTTTAGAATACACCATTTGAGATAAAAACAATTTCTAGAATGGTTCTTTTTAATGAACTCAAAAAAATAAAGCAATTAATTACTTTTCTAATTCTAGAATAATACTACTATTAAATTCTAACTTTAAAATTTTACGGAACGAAATCTGAATGAACAATTATGTTTTCAGATTTTAGAAAACTTTTCTTTTTTGCTCTGCTCTTATTAAAAAATATCTGAAACTTATAAAAATGAGAATTTTCTTTGAAAGTCATTTAAATTTCTCACTATAAATTTAACCTAATTTCTTCTAATAATTTTACATTTTCCTGGATTTCGTCCCCTTTTGTATATTACATAGCCTTCTGTTTCTTTTGGGACTAATTTAAAAAATGTATTTACAAGTGAAATCAGATAAATAAATGTTTCATTAAGTGGAAAGAAACTAGAGAAACAAATATGACTTATTTTTCTATTTTTTTATGCCTACTATGTTATTTATTATCAGGAATCGATAATTTCTTGGTTGAAAAGCAAGATAATTTTACGGAATTGCATATTTTAAAAATTATATAACAGAAAAAAAAACCCAATAACTTAAAAATACAATGGAATGAAGCACACACACAATAATATAAAGTATGTATAGGATATCCCACTGTGTTTTCTAACGTATTTTTCGTTTCCTAAAAAATTACTTCTTCAAGATTTTAAATGCTGTATTTAATTCAAATTTGCAACATTTTGACAAATTTCCATCCTTTAAAACATGAACTATAATTTTTGGCTAAAATACCGGTAGAGTAATGTTTTTCTATGTAGAGCACTAAGATTGAATAATAACAATATTAATAACAGAATAACAGATTTTCTGCGTGACCCGGTCCTGTATTTTGATTTTTTGAGGATAAATGGACTGATGGGCCTGGTCTAGCTCCGCTAGATCCGGGGGATGAGAAACAACAACAGCACAACATATTAATAACAATAAAATAATATTTATTTAAAAAAAAAAGAAAAGATGTTTTTTGTTTATAATAATACTACTACTAATAATTTATCTTCAATTTTTTCATGATGTAGCTTCTAAAACCAATTTCTTTTACTTCTACACCCCTACACTAACATTTTAATTTCGCTGTTGTACTTAATATCAAGCGTTAAATCTTCAGATTACTTAAATTTTTATTCTGTGAAAAAAAAATTTATTTGTGTTAACTCAATAAATATTTGAAATTCAAAATAAATCCGGATTGAATTTTTCAGTAAGAAAATAACTTCTAATTGTACGTATTGAATAATTCGTTTCTAAGTTAAAAATACTGGGAATTTTTATAAAATTTAGAGATTAAAGTTTAATGTTTATTTAATGTTTATTGAACTATTACTAAATGCTTTTTTTATATGTAATTTCTTTTTCAAAATATTTTCGCCAATTTTTCCAATTTTTTATATAATTTAGAGATTAAAGTGTTTTCATTAAATTTCAATCCATGCTTGAAAAAATGCTAAAAGTAGATTTAATGATGCTATTGCTGGTAAATGATTTTGTATCTGTAATTTCTTTTTCAAAGTATTTTCACTAATTTTTCAAAGCGTCAAGTGGTTTAAAAATTATTAGAAGAAATTTAGCCCTCGTCACATTAATATAAACAATATGTTTTTAAATGTTCTCTTTAATTTATTTATGTCAACGTCATTTATTAGCGCTGAGTTTAGTTACTAATATTTTTATGAGATTGTTTTGATCTAACGTACTCAAACTGTGCCCGGTAAAATATTTTAACTATGTTAGGCCTTCTGAACTATTTTAGGTAACACAAATTGCATATATAGAAACAAATAAAATATAATATACTGCTTCATATTTAGTGGTGAAAATTTATACCACCTAGAGCAAACTTAATACTTAACAAAACGGAATACTAACCTATATTGTTTTCAAGGTTTATCCCTTTAAAAATCCTTATTAATTGGGAGATTTTTATAAGTTCTTTAAGGACCCAATCCCGGTCTCCTCCACAGAATTATTTTCCTCTCAAGTCTCTCACGAACCATCACTTTGGAACCAGTAATTTAACTGGTTAATAGTTGAGACAATTTGTTTCATGCATATTTGATGCCAATCTTCACCCTAAAATAATTCTGTTTCTTTAAGTTGGAAGATAAAAGTAAACCACACTCTAATTACTTAATCCGAAGAGAACAGAGAAAACCATGTTTATTGTACTTGATAATCTCATTTAGAATATCTCAAAGGTGACCATTATGCATTGTCAGGAACGCCCTGGATAGAGAGAGCTCTTGGCAAATTAGGAGAAAGTTCATTGCGCCAGTGCTTCAATAAGTTAACGAAGCAGATGGTCAGATTAAGCATCACGAATCAGATTGGAAATGGACAGCTTCATTAGAAGTATGCTTTTGAATGAACGAAGCTTTGAAATGTCTCTGTCTTTTGAGGTTAAGACTGTCATTCTGAGATTAGCCCACATTTTGACTAGAATCGTTATTCATATGTTTGGGTTTACTTAGGTACTTTTAGGGGGTATCAAATACTAGGGTATCTATTTTATTATATGTTAGCTGGGATTGAATATCTTTAGCGAGCACGGTGGGGAAGCGTGAGTAAGAAACACGGGAAAGTGTGCTGATGAAGGAACACGATTTAGCTGGATAATTTAAAAGAAATTGAAAGTGTTTCCTGAAATTGGTATATAATAAAATCAAAACTAAACCGTAAAAAAGTAATGTTAAATTTCGTTAAATGAGGTAGCCTATCACAGGGTGTTTTGCTACTTGATTTTGTATCAGTATTTCAGATCTTATTTACAGTGTACCTATGAAGCTAGAAAGTTCTCGATATCTAGTATTCGTTAGAACTACTAAACTTCTTATTGAGCTCCAATAGTCCTCTAGTAGACAACTCTTTACTAACACTCTCAACAATGATAAACTTTTTACACTGTTGCACAATAATGGGCTAAGAAAATTATATTGTTTTGCAACAATGCTTTTAATGACTGCTGTTAAAACACTGAATTTGAATTCATTTTCGCATTTTCTACTGGTGAAGTGAACGTAGTTTTAAATATTCAGTCGTTGGCTTGACACAAGAGAGGGGATGTGCCAAGCTAACGACTAAAATTTATGCTGGTTCGCTCTCGAATGAAGAAGGGATTCAAAGGTGAGTTATATTTGTTGGACCTTTTTTTAATGTTAGGGACAGTTCAGGTGATTAAACCTTTCTTTGGTTTCTTATTTTAAGATAGAGATGCGTTTTATTCTTTTTTGGATGTTTTTCTTGATTTTCACTCAGTATCTCAAAATGAAAACGCTTATCCAACAACCAAATAATTCCTATGGAACTTTTGGAATTAAACATATAATTAAATGTAATTATTCGGCTCCGACAATCTCTAATTTTGTCAAGTCACACCAAAAATTCAAATGGTTTGAATAGTCTTTCCTCTCAAAAATGTCATCATTATTTAGTAACATAATATTCTATAGCTTCTTCATTTACCTTTCCCCAGATAATCATTTAAAAATAATCTTATGACCTTCCTGCGAAAAGGATAACCATCAGAATTTGCGTATAGTATTTTAATTTATGCATATTTAGATAAATATTCATAACTTTTAGTTGAAAATTATTCTTTCTTTAGAACTATTTAAAATTAATTATGTGGGAATAAATTATTACCTACTTTGGATAATACCATAATACGATAAAAGTCAAATTTCAACAAAATAATCTCATTTTACGAGTGAATTATAGTAAAATCTAGAACAAATTTAAGTGTAAAAAAATGCTTACATTCGTTTTCAAAGAATGGATAAAAATAATAAAAGTAAAAGTAAAGTTTTGGTTCAATTCCGTTAGAGTCCGCGCTAAATATCGCCCGGTTCTTTTAGACAACAAAAAGTAGAAATATTCTTAAATAATTTCAAACTCCTGAATTAAAATGTTTAATTAGATCAATAACTATGCAGTTTATTAATAAAAGTCGGAAAATTTTGTGGATATTTGGATACATTTAGTTATTTGAATATTTTCGATATTTAGCGGGGACTCTAACGGAATTGTACCAAAGTTTTTTCTTATATATCATAGCAATTTGCATTGCTATTGACACTGTGATAAAAGTATTTCATTTAAATGTTAAATATGTCCTTTAATTATTATTAATTTGTTTTTAGTTCTTTTATTTGATAACTTAGTTCAAATAAAGGCCGGTTGTAGTATGAAACCTAAATAAATACAATGAAATTTTACTGCATTTATTTTTCTTTACAGACCTGAATAAAAAGGCAACATATTTTATCACCTGACCGAGTGACAAATGCTTCTCGTTTTACGACACAAGAAACACTTCTGTAAAGTCCTCCTTTGTCAACAATGAAATAAAATTTAACTACAACATATATTCTTGGTAGGAGCACGTAGTAATATCTTTAGGGCATTCCATTTTGAACAATAGCTGGTGGAAGATTTTAAGAGACAAGGGTACACCTAGAAACAAGTACACCTAAACTAAATACACAAGAAAATGGAAGTGAAAGAAATGGCAGTAACTTAATATTGCAATTCAAACTAAGTTATGAGAGTTATTTTTTCAAATTTTTTGACGGTTAAATAATTACTTTAATTTAGAGTTTTCTTTCTTATTAGTTCATCATTTATTAAAAATTGTCCAATTCTTTAAGTAAAAGTTTATTATTTGTTTAAAAGTTAAATTTTCAAAAATAAAGCAAAATAATAAAGAATTTTATGTGTTGTAATTTATTAATGTTATTAATATTTTATGCAACTTACGTGGCAAAATAAAAATTATTACATAAACTTTTTTTCAGAAACTGAATTTTCTATTTTTTTTTCTTGGTAAGTTTTAAATTTCCTTTGCACAATTTTCAAGAAGAAAATATTAATTTAATTCAAATAAAAATTATATCTTTAAATTATTTTATATTATTTTAATAATTTAAACTTCCTATGATACTCAAAATATTAAGTTAATAGTTACTCACATTTTGCTATAAAATTTATTTTTTCAACTAAAATGCAATTAACGTCCTACACTGTAGAAAATTACTATAATTTTGTTTTACAATACTAAAATAAGTATGTAATAGAAAATTAGTAAAATAACCTTTTCGTTGTTTACCTGATTGCCTTAGGTTGAAATGTCGAAAACGGTATTTCTGAAATTGGTGAAACGGCTACTTAAGGGGTATTTGGATAAGTTAAGGAGGGATGTTCAGCAACTTAAGAAAATTATTCCTTATACAAATTTTCACATTTAAAAGTTTTGCATAAAAATATTTTGTTGTATTTTATTATTTTCCAATATTGTTGATTAAATTAAAGGCGAAATATTTGAAGCAATGCAGCATCAAATCTTTTTCAGAAAAATTTAAATATATTTTCCGGCTTATGAATCAAATTTCCGAGAAAAGAAAATTTAAGTTTTTAAAATGCATGTTTTTATGAATCTATAATTTCCGTAAACATAAAAACGTATAGTAATAAACGAAATTTAAAATTTCCCTCCAATAATAAGTAGGCTGCACGGCTTAGTTTTCAATAATTTTCAACCTCTATTCTTTTTAAAATTAGAACAGGAAGTAAGTCGATTCAATTTGTTATTCAAAATAAATTTAAAACAAATTAAAAATGCCCCAAAAAACCAAGAAAAACTCAATGGAACTTTTCACAAAACACTTATTCAAAGCGATCTATAGCATCTATAGAGACAAGGAAGCTCTGGATCACAGAATGGATTGGCGTGATTCCGCCAACTCCGCCAAGATGATCCCGAAACCAAAACATGAGGAGAAGATGCATCACTCCAAACTTTTTCTCCAAAGAATGCGCTCCTTCTCGCTTCCCTTGTTTGATCCGTAAGAACAATTCCTATGGATTAATGGCGAGTATCAACCTCCCTATGGTGTCTTCGTCATGACTAAAGGGAAACATGCTAACTTGTTTTTAGTGCCTTATGACTGAACTACGTGTTTTGGATTTTAATATGATTTCACACTCTCGTTTTAAAGACAGTTACTAAAAGGGAATAGCTCGTCGTTTCCGTAAATTACAAACAATACTGGGAATTTGTGAAATGGATTATGTATATTTTTGTCCATTTATTTCTCTCATTGGAGATTTTTCGAACTCTTCTCTCAGTTACTCTTTATAACTACATGTTGACAGGAAGAACAAGGTTTGTTTGTTTACATCTGTAAAATCTGTGAGGAATTTACGTATCACCCAATCTAGGGATTCAAGGATTTAGGGAGTTAAATTTTTGATTGAATTATTGGAGGTATCATCAATAGATTTTAATGAAACTGTATGAGTCTTTATGCATGAAGAAGAACAGAAGAAATGTGTCTAATCAAGATACTTTGCATTAATTAAAAGACTTAATGATATTTTTATGCTAGAGAATTAAGTATGGTTGATTTTTTACAACGTGTTTTCTATTTATTGAATTTTGCATTTAGAAATGCTATTATAGACATGGCTAAAACAAGGTTTATTAAATTAAAGAGATGATAACCTGAAACTACTCCCCACTCATTTTCGGAAATTATTGTAAGCGAATTCTTCAAGTAACTTTGACTGCATTCAGCTGTGGTGTTATTTCGCGAAGCCAAGACAAAATAACAACAATGAACTGCTATAACGGATAACCATTCAGAAAATACAGTGCTCTTAAATCCTCTGGAGACTTTTTAAAAAGTGATAGAGTGCTCATATCAGGAGATTGATGAAAACCATTCAAACGGTTAATATCGGGGGAAATTAAAAAGAAAAAGCCAATCTGTTCAATAAGCCAAAATTGATGCCAAAATCAAATGTGAAATAAAACAAAAAAACCTCTCCCAATGACTTCAATGAAAAAGGGGTAAAGTCTATCAAGAAAGAATCCACTGACTGACACAAAGATCTCGAAGTAACCCCAATCCAGATGTCCCTCCGTCGTCCTCTGCCACTGCTTCCCACTTCGAGCGACAGCACCCTCGGGATATCCCTGAAACCCCTGACCTCCTTGGACAGCGTAGCCCCCGAAGCCCTCCTGAGCGAGCTGGTGCGTCGGAACGGGCTGCAGGGGCTGAGCTACGCGGGCTGCGCCGCCCCATGCACCCTCCTAGCAAGCGGAGAGGAGGCCGCCCTCGATGCCCTCAGGAATGTGTGGTCGAGAGGAGCATTGAGGGCCCCGCAGGGCTACGCCGTGCAGAAGTTGGGTGAGTATTATGCTTTTTGGTGTGGTGTGTTGTTTTATGAAAGAGTATTGATGGGTGATCTGTAGCGTGGGGCGAAAGAAAAAGTTTTGGAAAGTTTGTAAACACTTAAACCTTGAAACGACTCTCTGTAAAATTTTGGGTTAAAATTTATTCAAACGCGTTGAGGGCAATTACTTCAGTTTATATGCTCTCTAATGGGTTTTATCAAGCAAGACTGATAAATCATGCTATCGAGCCTCTGGTTTAAGTGATGCCTTAAGTCAATAGAGTATCATCATTTTATGTGATTTAAATATGTTTGTATTATTAAAATTTAGTTTAGTTAAAAATGCAGCAGTTTTATATTTTGAGGCAAAAGTTTTCTTGTAATTCCCGTTTGCATTTTACTTCGTATACTCATGCTAAACAAATTATTGTTATTTATGTTTCACAAATCTAACAAACAGAATAAATAGAAAGTCTTAAAAAAATCCATATTTATTGCATTATTTAATTATAAAATAATATATCTTTAAATTTACAGACTTCTTAAGCATATTTTAGTTCTAAAAATGTTCACAACCAATGGATTCTATTTCAAGCTGGAAAAAAGTGCTCTTAGAATATTTAGAGGTCTTTGAATGAAAACGGATATAACCAAATTTAAAAATGATCCAAGAGTTCTGGTTTTAATTAAAACACAAATAAATTTATAAAAGGGAAACATGAACTATCAATTTAGGAGTAGAAAACTTACACTGTCGGACCGCATTACAGCGAACTCCAGATGAAGTGACGTTTTAATTATCAGGAACTTCACCCATCTCGAACGAAACCTTATTTTCTTAAATCTTATCTTAACGATGTACATTTTTTCTTCGTAACTTCAGTGTTGTTGTAAGTTTCCTATAATTAACTATTAAGAGAAAAAAGTCGAGTTATAAATAAACTAAATAAAAAAAAACAAATACAAATATTGACGACCAACTACAGGCATGAATCCCAGCAAGGTTTGTCCATTTGACTCAAACTACCGTATTCCCAGAATTTTTTAACCTTTTCCTTTAACTCCACTCCAGAGGAACTAAATATCGTTTCTGGCAAACCATTCCATCTATCCACAACCCTGTTAAAAAATAATGTTTTCTGCTTTCCCGGTTAAAATGTCCCTTATTCATTATTTGGATCTTAAAATTAAGTATCACGATTGCTTAAATATCATCAGTTGTAATAGGGAAGTAAACAGTTGTCAAATCTAACAGTTTTGACCATTAGGAAACATAAATAAAGGTCATAAACAACGATTTTTGATATTTTGAAATTTTTTAAACCATTAATTACTTTTTAATTAATTTTTAAACGTTGCACTCTCAAAAAACGGGGCGGGGCTTCGTGTGACGTCAGGAGTGTCTATGCCGCTCGTCGCCGGTAGAGCGCAGTAGAGTATACCATAGGATTTGTATGTAAACAAAAGCTGCCGTTCTGTAATTTACTTCGTTTTTTAATTAGAATTTTTAATTAAAACATGGAACCAGGCTTTGTTAAAGCCCAATCGGACAATCTTCCTGCTGTCACAGTTTTTATGGTGACGGATTGTATTCGGAAATGGTATGATGAGATACCCGAAAGTACAGGATCAAAGCAATTGAGGTGAGTGTATACGTTACATATCTATTTGTTTACACAATCTCAAGTCTTTATTTAAGGTTGCCTTTTCACTCATAATTTTTTAAAAGGATTTGAGTTTGAAAAGGATTGATTTATATACTTTATTTTATACTTTATTGATATACTCCCGTCCCGCCTGCCTAAGCAGGCACTCGGGCTTTGATGGTACATTATTCACAAAAATAAAACAATAACAATACAAAAGGATCAAATCCTGAGGTCATAGTCCAAGTTTAAAATAAAGAAGAATAATAGCAGGTAAAATAATTATATAATTTAAATTACATCAGAATTACACATTATTATGTTTTTGCTTAAACTATGTTAAGAATTAATATTTTTATTAATAAAATCATGGTACTATGCCTTAAGATATTAATTTAGATTTACTGATTAGTATGATTAACATGCATTCTCAAAAATCCACCAGTATCCCTAAAAATGAATTATTTATCTAAAAACTCATTTTTATTTTTATATTAGCTCATTAATATATTTAAAAACCTCAAACATTTTTTAAAGTGTAGCATCAATTGGTGTTCAAGATTTCGAAATCCTTAAGTAAGCAGGATCAGGTGGTTTCGAAGATCAGTTCCTCCTGCCTTTGCCTGACCATGTCCCTAAGGGTGTCTCTAGCTCCCTTGTGCCTCAGCAGCTGTCCGATGCTTTTTTCTCTATAATTTTTTGGAAAACCACAGTTCCTTTTGCGATCAAATCTCCCGCAATGGTAGACAAGATGGTCTATGTCCTCCTCACATCCACATTCACCGCAGAGCGGATTTCTAGCGTGGAACCTTTGCTGGTATACCCCAAATGACCCGTGTCCCGTCAATATTTGATTAATGTAATGATCACCTTCTATTATTTTTGTTGATGGTTTCTCTATAAACTTGTATGTTGTACGACCTTTGGTTGAGCCTCTCCACCTCTCTCTCCACTCTTCCTCCGCCTCTTTTCGGAGTTTTCCCTTTATGTGGCTTACAGGGACCCCGAGGTCCACGTCAACATTCCTGCGTCTCGTTGCCTCCTTCGCTAACTGGTCCGCCAACTCGTTGCCGGAGTATCCCACGTGCGCCTTGATCCAAAATATCCTGACATCCTTTCCGTTTTCCTTATTTTTTAGTATCTTTTCTTTAATGTCGGCTGCTTCTCTAGTTTTTACGAAACCAGTAATGGTCTGGATGGCGGATCTGCAGTCGCTTATTATGTTCACCCTCTGGCCAGTGTCCAGTTTTGCAATCCCATCCACTGCTAGTTCTATGGCCGCTAGTTCAGCCTCATATACTGTGCTATGGTCTGGTAAGCGCACCTGGTCAATCCCGAGGGTCTCACCATTTTTTATTGTGACAAGCGCGTACCCTGTATGGTTGTCCAATCGTGATCCGTCGGTGTATATGTTTACGTCGTTCCCCTGCTCAGTGTCTGTCACAAACACCTCCCATCTCAAAAGTTTCCTCTTCCAGGGAGGTAAATGAATTTTTTCAGGGATCTTTAGCTGTTTCCTCTCCATCTCCATTCCACCGATTTCAATTTTTTTCTCTGTTTTTGTGATTTCGTATAATTTTTTGATATTTTTTATTTTTATGTCTATGGGGATTACTCCTGCAAGCACGGAGAGCGCATCTGTAGATACGGTATTATAGGCGCTGGTAATTATTTTCAGGGGGCCACGCTGTATCTGCCTTACTTTGTTGTTTATTTTTACTTTATTTTCATACCAGATCTCACAAGAGTAAGTAATCATCTTTTCAATGACTCTCAGATAAATTTCTTTTTTAACTTTGGGGCTCAGACCCCATTCAACTCTGCATTTTTGCGATAACATGTAATGTACGTTTAGTACCTTTTTTCTCAAGTGATTGAGATGTCTGATCCAGCTCAGCTTATTATCGATTATCACTCCGAGGTATTTTATGCTGTCTTCGTACTTAATTCTCTCTTGGTTTATCTTAATGGTGGGCAACCTTGTAAGCTTTGCCTTGGTAAATATTGTGTAAGTTGATTTTGCCGTGTTTATTTCTAGGTCATTCTGAGAGATCCAAGTATATAATTTTTCTAGTATTTTGCTTGCTTTTTCTGTGATATGATATACTCTCTTCGTCTCAATGAGCACTATTAGGTCGTCGGCAAATGCTTGGACTTTTGCTCCCTCACCCAATTCCAGTTCTAGAATAGAGTTGATCATTATGAGCCACAATACCGGCCCGACACTTGAACCCTGTGGGATTCCTTTATTGTATTTTAGTTTAACTCCAGATGACTCCGCTGTTCGGTCCTTTAAGAAATCCTTTAGCATGTTTTTCAGGTAAACTGGTATGTTTAGTGCACCTATTTTGTCCTTGAGGATGTGCCAGTTAGCCGAATTAAAAGCGTTCTTTAAATCGATAGAAATGCATGTCACTATCCCGTCTCCATTAAGAGTAGCTTTCACATCTGTTATTAACTTTTCTAGGGCTTCCACTGTTCCCATATATTTTCTAAAGCCAAATTGGTTGTTGCTTATTTGATTAGTCGTTTCGAGAATAAAAGTTAGCCTATTTGTTATTAACTTGTCCAGAAGTTTTCCCATAGTTGGTAGCAGGCAGATAGGCCTGTATGCTGATGGTTCCTTCAAATCTTTATTGGGCTTGGGGATTAGAATTATCTCTGCCCTTTTCCATGGTCGTGGGAAGCAGCGCTCAAACAGACATCTGTTGAAGAGGGCCAGTAGGATTTGTCTTCCACCACCCATCACCATTCTCTTTATGATCTCTCCCGGGATTCCATCCGGCCCTGAACTCTTCCCCTTTTTAATATCTCTTGCAGCAAACATTAGTTCGTCGTTTGTGAATGGTGGTACAATGTCATCCAGATTGCGAGATGCAGGCAACCGACTCCCATCTGGTTCCAAAGGAAAGTGATACCTGAGTAGTGCGAGTGTGGTCTCCCTGATTCCCTCCGTAAGTTCACCGTTTTCTTTCTTGACTGGACCCACTTCGACTCTTTTCTTCTTTTTTAAGAAAATAGTATCAAACCTGTCTCCAAATAAATTATTTGTTGTCGTACTTGTTATAAAGTCTTTAAAACTCTGTCTCTTGGTCCTCAGAATCATTCTCTTATAAAGTGCCTCCTCTCTTCTATATTTTTCCCGCCAGTACCTCCTTTCCTCTCCAGACGATTTTTGAAATCGCCTTCTCAATGCTCTCACCTTCGATCTCCTTTCCGTGAGGCCTGGGTTCCACCATCTATTTGTCCGTCTCTCTCCTCTCTCCCTGGTGTTTTCCATAGCCGCAGCAAATATGCTCCTCTGAAGCTCCACCACGTACCTATCTATTCCTTCATGAGTTGTTGGTATTCTCATCATTTCCTCTCTCCCATAAAGTGTCTCGCAGGATCTGTCGAACTCAATCCAGTCCATCCTATCCACGTCAATTTTTCTTGGAAATTTATGTGCCTCTCTCTCTCCCATTATAACCATTAACATGTTGTGATCGCTAAGTGTGATATTGTCCTCCACTGATACCCTACATCTCCTAATATTCCTCGTGAACACCAGATCGATCCAACTGGATCCTCTGGAACAGGAGAATGTTGGTGAGCTGTTACTATCGTTCTGCACAGTGAGATCGTTTTCAAGACAGAAAATTAATATTTGCTCGCCTCTATTATCATTTATTTCTCCACCCCACAATTCATTCTTTCCATTGAAATCCCCCATAATTACACACTTATTGCAACATTTATGTTTTTCCAGTAGCTCGCCCAGTACTATCAAAGTCTCCATCAGATCCTCGCTCGGTGAGGCATATACTGATCCTATCAAAATCTCCTCCAAGTTCTCTAAAGCCAGTTTAACAAGAACTATGTCTTTATTAGCAAACAGTTTATAGTATTTTAGCTTTTTGTTGATCACCAGAGATGCTCTAGGTTTCTGTGCTTCGCATATTACAAAGTCCTTTACTGACAGTTGCGTTCGATCATCTCTAATGTATGGTTCGTTTATCGAAACAACCATTGGTGTTTGGTTTTTTATTTCGTTTTCAAGTTGGGCCATTGCTGCCCTTGTCCTTGCTGTGTTTATATGTAGCATCAAAAAGTCTCCCCTTTCTGTGTCGCCACTATTTAGAAAGGAATTATTTTCCGAACTATTTTCCATAATCTATTTTTAATCTTATGGCGTCGATCGCTCTATCATATTGGGGGCACACTTCAGTTTCCAGACATGAGTGACTCCTTTTGCAGTTGATGCATTTCTTGGGGTTGGGACATTTAATTTCATCATGCTTCAATTCTCCGCAATTCAGACAGTTTTCCCGTCCATTACAACGAGATTTCGGGTGTCCTATTTTCCCACACTTGGTGCAGAGAGGAACCTTGTTGTACTCCTCTGCAGGACAACTCTGGCACCCAAGGAATACTCTTCCCCTCCCTATAATCCTGTGAAATATAGTAGAGTTACATTTAAAAACCCAACAGAATCCAGCATTTTTTGTTTTGAAGGAGAAGAGAGGCTCAAACACCTCACCATTTCTGATTATCATCGCTTCATTTCTCTCGTTTATCTCCCTAATGATATCCTCTTTCTTATAATCTTGATTGATCCTCCTAATTATTATTGTAGGTAAGCGCTTGTTTGGAAGTTTCGTGTTGAAGTTTTCGGCAATCCCCGAGTCCTTCAAAATATTAGTCTCCAATTTCTCTCTCTCCGTGACACTTGCGCACTCTACCGCCAGGCCAATCCTTGTTCTTCGGACCCTGTGGATCCTAGTTCCACTCTTAGACAGGACCTCGGTGATCTTTTTATGTTCCTCCTCGCTGGTGCTCAAGTTTGACTTGGCATTTATTAGAAGGGTTGCGCTATTAGTAGGGGGTTCTCTAATGGGCTGCCTCTCCCCAGAGGGAGGCTGTTTAACCATGTCTGAATAAGTCGGCAAGTGCCTGTTGATTTTTATCAGATCCTCCAACCTATCCAATCTTTGCAAGATGGCCTCCGGTACGGTTACTACTTCCCTTGGTGGTGCTGTTCCAGATATTTTGCACAATTTTCGGATAATTGGCAAGAAATCCACCATAAAATGAGCTGATTGAATCTGGCTTCTAAACTTTTTCTCAAAAAGAGCCAGCAATTCGACCAAGCATATGTATTGCATCGATGGTTCCTCTCCGTCCTCTGGTTCCCATTCGAGGGCCAAGTCTCGAAGCCCAGAGTATTGCTCTCGGACGTCATTTCCATTCACGGTTGCCTTCGGATCAAATACCGGAGTCCGGGCGATGCTGGGAGATTCCGTTGTCGGAGGTGTCCGTGGTATCTTGGCCATTTCCCGTTACCCTCAGGGGACAACACTCTGCCGAAACACTCTGCATAAAACCGAACGCCACGACGACCAGAATCAAAACAAACACTCGCTCAATCTCCGCAGGCCTAAACACCGCAACAACTATTCAGTAGGAAGAAGGCGAGACACTCATCAAAGATAAAATGCAAGAACGAGTCCAAATCAGCTAGGTAAAAACAAACACCACTACATAAAACCGAACGCCACGACGACCAGAATCAAAACAAACAATCGCCCAATCTCCGCAGGCCTAAACACCGCAACAACTATTCAGTAGGAAGAAGGAGAGACACACATCAAAGATAAAATGCAAGAACGAGTCCAAATCAGCTAGGTAAAAACAAACACCACTACATAAAACCGAACGCCACGACGACCAGAATCAAAACAAACAATCGCCCAATCTCCGCAGGCCTAAACACCGCAACAACTATTTAGTAGGAAGAAGGCAAGACACTCATCAAAGATAAAATGCAAGAACGAGTCCAAATCAGCTAGGTAAAAACAAACACCACTACATAAAACCGAACGCCACGACGACCAGAATCAAAACAAACAATCGCCCAATCTCCGCAGGCCTAAACACCGCAACAACTATTCAGTAGGAAGAAGGCGAGACACTCATCAAAGATAAAATGCAAGAACGAGTCCAAATCAGCTAGGTAAAAACAAACACCACTACATAAAACCGAACGCCACGACGACCAGAATCAAAACAAACAATCGCCCAATCTCCGCAGGCCTAAACACCGCAACAACTATTTAGTAGGAAGAAGGCAAGACACTCATCAAAGATGAGGATTGATTTATAAACTGATTTCATTTGCTTATTGTATATAATACCTACCTAAAATGCAGGCTACTAAGGGTTGATACTTACATCAAAATGATCTTCGCAACAGAAAAACACAGTTGTTGGGGATCCCGATTGTTCTCTGCGGCAGACTGACAACCATTTCTTTCTAAGTTTATTTTTGGGTACGCAAAAGAAACTTTTATTAGGAGTGCTAATTGATGTAGTTGTAGAGTTACAATCAGGAACGAAACAATAATAAAAGCGTTTCTTCTTTTTCTGATTGTTATCGGACATTTTAGGAAATTTTAGTCGAAATTTAACGGTGAACGAATATTGATGATACGTAATACGCAAACACGTGAGCTCCGGAGCGGTGAGTGAGTTGCGATGGACAGTCGGTAGACACCCGTGACGTATTGCGCAGTACTGCGTTTTACGCGTTAGCTTCTGCGCACGGGTTTTTTTAATTTTTTAAAAATTAACTAATGATCGGATTTCAAAAATTTCTTCGCTGATGACCTTCGTTTATTAGCGTCTATCCATCAAAATTAAAATTGAAAAATCGTTTACTACCCCATTGTAAAAACCTTGAACGTGTAAAAAGTTTTAAATACTTAGGTTTACATATAGATCAAAACTTAAAATATGCAACGCATATAGGGATTTTGAAAAATAAACTCCGATATTATTTATTGGTTTTCTTTCACCTAAAAAATTATGTTGACAAGTCCTTTTTGAATATCTTATATTATTCATGGATACAATCTATTTTGCAATACGGAATAATTTTCTGGGGAGGGGATTATAAATCAAATTTATTACCATTAATAAATCTACAAATCAAAATTTTCAGATACGTGAATCATGACCAGATTTTACCTCTAAAGAAACTTTTCTATTTTAGAGTGTTACTTTATATACATAATAATACATATTCCTTAGGTAACCCAAACAACCATTACAATTTTAGAAAATCACCACTTTTAAATATTCCAAAACCTAATAAAGAGATTTTTCGTTTAAGTTTTTTATATCAGGGTCCTCTCTTTTACAATAAATTACCTTATAACTTGTCTTCAATCTCAAATAAATTTTCATTTAAAAGGGAATTGTTTAAGTTTCTATTAAACATTAATAAAGTTAATTTATCTTTATGAATGTATTTTTTTCTTTATACTTCTTTGTACGAAGGTATATGCATCTTGATGTGTTTTTTTTTTTACATGTTAGTTTAAATTGATGAGCCCTATACTTTAGCTAAATATTTGTGCTCTGTCCCTGCCAAAATGTACTGTTATTTTGTTTTCTTTTTCTTTTTTATCTTTATCATATATATTTGTCTTTGTCCATATGGTCTAGTGTGTTCTTATCTTTTATTTAAATTGGGTTGTATTTTTGTATAGAGCCACAAAGTAACTGTAATATTTTTCTGTGCTGTCCATTGCCATGTCTTGTAATTATTTCTATTTTTATATTTATATACTTAATTTCTTTTTATTTATATATGTTTAAATCGAAAAACTTTTTGTTTCACTTGGAAGGGCCAATTTCGGCCCCTTAGTGAACAATATAATGCCGCTTTTTTTTTCTCTCTCTCTTTCTCTTTCAATTTGAATATATGACCCCTAGTTCTATTATCTCCTCCTCAGTTATTTTTCTAGATTTTCAAAGAAAATTTAAACCAAGCCGTAAAAAATAACAACTAAAATCAAACATTCATTTATTGATAAAATACAACTCTGCGTGATTTTACTTTTAGATTCTGGTATGAGAAATTTTTAAACTTACCCTCTTATCTTCCCACTGCGGTGAGAAAAAAAAATACAGTTTTCCACACTTAACTAAAAATGTTACGGTCAGGGCGGTAAAATAGTTATAGTGGGGTGAAATGGATATAGGGGTTTTAAGAGTTTATATTTATAAAATTTAATGTTTTTTGACATGCTGAATTTTCTTGAGCCTCAATAAAAATCAGCATGACAAAAAAATTAAATTTTATAAGTATAAACTCTATAAATCCCTATATCCATTTTACCCCACCTGACCCTATTCAACAAGCTTGGCTCTTATTTTTTTTTTCAGTTAAAAACTTCTTACGAGGTCCCCCCAACGTTTCTTACTTAAACTAAAGTAAACATTAGAAATCTGTCCCCACTTTTCAATGAAACGAAACTTTCAGATCCGATTCAAAAAGCCTCTTCGACAATTATTTATCCATCTCCACTGGACCCAAGCAAATCGAGAGACGGGAGGCGGAGGGTGTCTGGTGCCAGGGGGGCGGCTGAATATTGATCTGGGGCAATCTCGGAGCACCCCTTTCGGAGTGGGGATGAGAGAAAAGATGTTGTAGATCTGTGTGATCTGTGTAGACTTGATGTCTCCTGCTGTTAAATGGCATCTCCGATGGAAGGAAAATGTCGGATGGGGTCCGTAAATGTTTGTTCGTTTTATTGGAAAAACGTCACTCACTGTTTGGGATTTCTCTGGATATTTTTGTGTGGAGAAATTCCCATCAATATTGTTTTTAAGCTTATTTTTGAATCATGTGGATTTCCTTTTTTTTTTGTAACACTGAGATTTTCAACGACATTTTTTACTTTTTAAGATCTTTTTCTGTGAAAAAGAGTTATTTTCCCCATATAACTCAGGAGAATTTCTTCAAAAGATTTTGAAAAATATTGAATACATATCAAATATATAGTTAAAAATGATAAAAAAACCTTTTAATGTATCTTTCAAACTTGTGAAGGAATTTCAATACCAGCACCCTTTTTATTTATAACCAGTCTCTTTTCACGAACAGTTTTTTTTTATTAAAAAGTACTTTAGGTAACAGGAAGTCTTGTAATAATTAAACTAAACGCATCAACTAGTGGGCAAGACACTCATGTTTCGTTCCTGTGCTTTTGCTAAATTTGAGTCTGTTGAGTTAGTAAATAACAATAACGATATTTTGCCACTTATTTCAATCGCCTAAACTGATAAATATAATAAAATGCAAATTCAATAAAGGGTTCAATTCCGCTATCTGTCCCGTTAAATATCGCCAAACCATTTCGAATACCAAAGATCAGAAATATAGGCAAACATGTAAACGAAAATCTATTGAATTATAAAGTTATATCACTGGCAACAGTAAAAATTTGGTGATATTCGACTATTTAGAGACCATTACAGTTTGGAAACGGAATTAAACCTAATAAAGAATACAAGAAAAATCTCATCTTCTCACCACAAACTTCAATTAAATTTTTAGAGGAGTGAAACTGTCTACCCTCAGTAGGTTAAAAAATATACAATTTTAAAGTACTTTACACCATATGTTTAAGTTCTTCATTTTTTAGTATTTTTAATAACGAATAGAAATTATCCAAATTCTAGTCTTGTTAGATAGTTAAAATACCTGGTAAATACAAAAAAAAAAGAAATGACAATAAGGGACAACTTTTACATTACTAGATAGAAATTACAGTTTTAGAATCATAGAATTTCCATTTTCGATTAGATCATATGATATACTTCTTCGCTAAAATAACATGAATTGTGTTAGTTCAATAATTTGGTCACAAAAAACCTTCCCAGTTTTTTTCTTTGTCGCAAAAAACCTTTCCTGTAAAGTTTAGTATGACACAAGATTTGTAATAAACAAAATGACGAGAAACAAAATAAGGCTGCTCTTACTGTACTTATCACTTTTAAATCTCCTTATAATCCGTCAGTGAACCGTGACGAATACACTAACATCTAATTAAAACTAAGTACCAAAGGCAATCATCAAGTCAACAAATAAAAAAAATAATTACATTTATCACATCAAAGCATAACATTCTTTCATTTCATTCAGTCATATTCATCAAAAACTGAAAAACACTATCTGCAAAACGTAATTCATTTCGTGATTGTGGTACGTGGTTATTGCATTCCCATTTGGTATAACTGAGCTCACTAGAACGAAAGTAGCGTAAGTCACCTCAACTTGATTTTCAGCAATTTTAAGGTGTTTTTTTTTAAACGGCGCGGCGCTTGATTTTTTTTTCAATTATTTAGACATTTTTAGAGTGATATTTACGTGATAACTATCTTAATTTTGAATTATGAAACTGCAACATTAAAGAGAATGACTAAAAAAAATATTACATACCTGCTTGACTCTTAAACTTTAAACTCTTTACTTACGCCAATTTTATTCTAACCAACTCAAATGTTGCATGGCATGGGGTCAAATTGCACCTGCTTCGAATGCTTTTTACAAAGCCGTGCGTGTTTTCACGTTTCTTATACTTTCCCAACAAACACATGGCAACTTGTAAAGGATTCATTGGAAAAACATTTCAGTTATTAAATTTATAAGATAGTTTTCCAAGTAAGTAAAGTAGTTTTTTATTCAAATTACTGTAACTAAAAAAAATTGAGAGTATGCCGATAATTTTTATTTATGAAGGGACATGTTTATTATTTCAATCAGTAGCGAATCCAGGATTTTTGTTTAGGAGAGGGACTATACGGTACCTAAAACGTGTATATTGCCATAACTTTCTCGTTTTAAAAGGAATTAATTTTCAAATTTTAAGGGTTTCTCTTAAAGTAACACCATAAATTCCCGTTTAATACCTAATTTTATGAAAAAAGTTGAAACAATTCAAATTATTATTGAAGGAATCTGTACTAAAATTGGAAAAAATTTGTTAATTCTAGGGAGGGGGCTGCAGCCCCATAGCCCTCCTCCTTGATTTCAATAATTAATATGATTGAATAATTTAAAAGTATATAAAATAATCCAAGGATTTATAAGTGGGATTCTGGGGGAGAATTTGGAAGGGGAAAAGGGAAGTCAAGTCGGAAAGATTACACTGTTGCATGATTTGTTTGAAATAATATTGGCAAACTTCCCAGTAGTAAAATTATTCCTGCATTTACAAACACAGTTTTTATTCTGGTTGAAATATTTTACTTGTATGTATATTAGAGACGTCTAAGATTTATGAGTTGAGCATAATTTAATTTAAGAGGCAAAGGAAGGGGTTTGTTAAAAAAGTTAGTTTTGTTTATCATGGCTTCATGTTTATCATGAAATAAGATTAATTCAGTGCTTTCCAAATCCTCTTAGGAAAAAATAATTATTAAAAACTCTTTCAAAATTAACATGAAAAGAACTTTTCTTTTTCACTTAGGATAAATTTCAAAATGTACTAGGAACGAATTTGATGATATTTTTGTGCAGAAGATGTCATTATATTTTACAAAACAAATTCTTATACAAATTTAGGTTAAAGTTTTAGGCTATTGAAAAAAAAATAATTAATTCGTAAACCAATATACAAATATGTTAATAGCATATAATTTTTTATTTCACAAATAGCTTTCTGAAAATTTACATGAATAATATGCATAAAACTCCGTAAAGTATCACCTATTTGATAATAGAAATTCATTAAATATATTTTAGAGATCGCTTTGGAATTAATACCTTTGTCAATATTAATCATAAAATGCTTTTACTACTTTTTTTACTCTGTTATTTGTAATATGTTTGATTGGCCCCTAAA